>CM060934.1:497930249-502930249 GCA_030765085.1 Allium cepa | reverse complement strand
ATTGATTTAGGTTTGTTTATGGTTAATGACCTCTATTCATTTATTTGTCCTACCTATTCAGATCTCAGATCAAACATTGACAAAAATGACAAGTAAAGTGCAAGAAAGAGAGGAATACAAGGTTTGTAGTGGTTCAGCTATGCCTACATCCACTTTATATATTATTTACCGTTGTTCCATTGGTTTCTAGAGAGATTATAGCAAATAATTTGAAATTACAGAGATATTTGAGTTAAACATATAGTAGAGTCTCTCCTTAGTGAAATAAATATCGATCCCTTTTCCAATGGTGTAAGGCTTGTATATATAGGTATCATTGAGGCTGGTAGGAACCTTGAACCGTCCAAAATATCTATAGATATTTGATAGTGAAAGAAGAGATACATATCCATGATTCCAGATTGAATCGTCCAAAGTAGGTAAAAGTCGACTTGGCTCATATGGCTTAATTCCTATTGATCAATATTAATCCATGCCAATTGATCATTACCAACTGAACGATACCAATTGGTCAGTTGTTGTACTATACTCTTTAAAGTTTTTGTTGATCGATCCACCTTGCTTTATTGGAATATTCTTCATCTGTCATTGGGCTAGCCAGTAGCAGAGTTAAACGGTAAATTTCAGAAATTCTCGGATATTGAATCTATTCGGCTTATGAAGTCTAAAGATATATTAGGTCCAATCTAATAAAGTTTTTAAATAATATATTATTTTACATAAAATTGGCTAGAAAGAAATTTCAAATTAATTTAAATTTAAATGTATGGTTTAAGAAATACACCCAACAATTACTTATAAGAGTTTATTTAGAGAAGGAAACCTTTCTTTCTTATTGAGTGCATACTTTGCTTTATATAGAGACAGAAACCTTTCATCTCTCTCTCTCTCTTTAGTTAAATTGAATGTTTCATTGAATGTCATTAATTGAAAATTTATTCATGGCATAAAAGTATATTCAAATATATTGTACCATAAATTGTGTAAGAGCAACATATCATATTGTGTACAAATTTAACGTGCACGTATTTGTGTGTTGGAATTTACACCACAAAGGACATATTTGCCTTTATATATGCAATGGTTATCCAAAGCATTGCTTAAAATTATATGTACGTATGTGTGTATATATGTATATATGTTTAAATATATTCCAAATATATATGTATTGTTAATGAATCCTTTAAAAAAATCTAAATTAATTCAACCAAGTTAACTATTGTTGCAAGCCAATGAAATAAGGAAAGGCTAAACTACCATTAGAGGGGGGGGGGGTTGAATAGTGTTTAATGGACTATATTAATATTTTTCAAATTCTTTAAGATTCTACTTGGAATGATGTAATTCACAATCATAGAATCAAAGTGTAGATAAAAATAAATGTAGTAACGGTAAAGAGAAAAGAACACACCACGATTTTATACTAGTTCAGAGTTACCCTACATCCAGTCCCATACAATTCTTTATATGGATTCTTTTCAAATAGTAATTGCAAATACAATTTCGCTTTCAAGGCTACGAGACACGCCTTTAAATCTCGACCTCTGGGTAGAGTCACCTGATTTTCAGGCCATAAGCACACCCACTTTATTTACAGGCTGCTAAGCACATCCAATTGATTTTAACAGGCTACTAACACACCTACTTGAATTTCGAGGATACCAAGCACACCCCAAAGTATAAGACCATGATTTGATCCATTCTACAGACTCAGATCTTCGATCTTGATTACAATTAACCTATAACTCTTAAATTGCACTTTGATCTTGAGAGAGATGAGACAAAGAGTATATGAAAGAGAATCAAACCAGCAATGGCTAAATTTGATTCTGTTGAATTTCGGTAGAGTTTCGATAGAAATTTATTTAGAAATCAAGAGAGTGAAAAAAGACGAGAAAAATAAGAAAGTAGTTAATGAAAATTCATTTGGAGTATATAGGAAAACAACGGTCATGTCCATTTGCGAAGAGATATAATGAAAAGACACTTCCATTCAAATTTAAATTTTGAATTTTACGACCACTATGTCGATATACTTAGATAGGATATGTCAACATATCCCTTTGTATTTTGAAAATCACGTTAAAAATATTGTTTTGAAAATCCGTTGCTTTATAAAATAATTTAATACATTGTAGAATCAGTTAAACATAGTTTATACACATTTTAATCAAAATATAACTTAATAAAACTTGAAAAAATAATTTTGAAAGATTTAATAAAGGTATTCAATAATATATATATAAATCAATATAAGTATATTTATTAAAATATAAACAAAAATTCAATATATATAAACTTAAAAACATTAAAATGATATCTTTATTGAAAATAATTTTGGGAAATATTTTAAAAGGATTATTTTAAAAATAGAATTTTTTAAAAATAGTATAAAACAAAATTAGAGAAGGTAAGGGAGATCAAGAAATTGCTAACAAGATTTTAACATAAATTCTATGACTCTATCTCTTATTTGGAATATCTTGAAACCTTGAAACTTTATATTAGCATCTTGAATCCACTCTTGATATCAGCGTCTCGATACTGTACAGTCTTCTTAATCAATATCTGTCTAATATCTTGCACTATTTATTATATATATACATATCGATAAAACATTAGTATCTATATTTTATGTAATGTCCTATAGTTGTTATCATATATATACACACACACACTAACAATCTCTCCCGTTGATGATGACTACTCTGTATATAAAATATTATAACTCCTCCTGAGTTATAAAACTCCCCCTTAATCTATACCTAGATTTTATATATTTTCCTCCTTCTTTATTAACAAAAAAATTTAACTAACTAAAACCATAACTCTAACACTATCTCTTGCTCTAATTCTAACTCTAACTCCCCCTATATAAAACACCAATCAATATGTATAAGAATTTTATATAATGATGACAAGAAATATTATATAAAACGATAAAGTGATATGTAAAACTAGATAATCATGAAATAATCATAACCAATCCAAATATTTCATCCAATTCAACAAAGTTAATGTCGCATACTATTCAAACAAATCCACACAAATCAAATCAATTAAATCCAAACCAAATCAAGTATTATTATTTATATATAATCAAACCTATTTAAACTAGACATTTTGAGGAACTTCAACCCATCCATCAGCATTAAAGTTTGGATCCACTTTGATTGCATCCCAATCTTCATCATCTTTGTTGATGGTATACTCTGGATTGGTGGTTAGTTCTTTGTTCAAGGCAGAAATCATCCATCGAATCGCATTGAAATGCCTTTCTTGCCCCTTGAACATCTGCATTTGACTCAATTCTAAGTGCCTTTGGTTTCTTAAGATGAAAGTAATAGTGTTTTTGAATGACTCAGGAGTTTGATTGAGGTTTTCGGTTAGTTTGATAGCAAAAGCCATTATTTTGGTTTTAGAGTTTCAGGAATGCAAAAGAAGAAGAAAGAGAGTTGAAAATAATGATTATCTGGTCTTAACGGATATTTAAAAGGGTGGATATTCATTGGAAATGAATAGACATTTGTTTTCTATTTAATTTTCAAATTTTTTTTTTTGGAATATTACCGTTGTTTATCGACATATATACCTAGGGTTTGTCGACATATATGCAGAAATTTTCAAAACAACTTCGTTTTACTTTTCTTTGTATTTGGCTTGTACTTTTATATTTGTATGACTTTCCAAAGATAGTTGACAATATATAACAGTAAGAAATAATTTTTTTTCATTGATAATAATGATGAATACAAGAAATAAAAGAAAGAAACATGAGATTCAACATAAACTAAAACTAGAAAATCCAAATATAAGGATGGTTTAAACAACTAGAAAGATACGGATGAAGGTTAAAAAGAACCACCAAGCTTGCGGATGATCTTTCCAAAGAACTTATCCATTTTGTCGGAAATTGAAGTAAATCTTTTTCAGAATGATTTCTTAAGCTTCCTTTGGTTATGGATGATCTTCTCTTAATTTTTAAGAGGATCTTTGTTGGATTGAATGGTGGCATATTAATACTTTTCGAAGAAGTATCCTCCTCCTCTTCTAGCTCTTCCTCCTCGACTTCCATTTCATCTCCTTCCTCTTCATTTTCTTCCTCTTCTCCTATTTCATGCTCTTCTTTTCAAGCCAAACTTTGTTCCTTTTGTGCAAGCATTTCATAAGGCTCAAAAAGGGTGAAATATGCATACGTGAAATGCTGGCCTTGTTAAATATTTTTTAAGGAATTGTTTCCTTTCCTTTAAGGTCAACACCAAAATAATTGAAAACACAAGTAAGATAAACATCATGAATAGTGGGTTTTCATTTTTAGGAAGGTTCCTAGGAAAAAGTTCATTTAAAATGACTTGAGACTGATTTATGTTATATTGACCCTAAATTGTGAAAAGAGCTTTAATTTTGAGTCGGGTTATTCTAATTTCTCATTCTAGGAGTGATATTTTGTTGTGAAAGAAGGCTTAAAATTCTTGCTTTTGGACACAAGTTTTTGCTTTAAATTCGAAACATCATCACTTTGAAAAATATCATGAATTACTTCATGATTTTGAAAATCAATTTGGAAAGATGAAAGGTCCATTCCACTAAAGTTGCATCCAAGAATGTGACCCACAAGTTCACAATTAAAAACAATTTGTGTCCATTTGACACTACTCCATACTTCTCATTCTCTTCCATCATAAGAATTTCCTTTTAAATTTCATAAAACATCTTTACCAATTTTGGATAACAAACAAAATCATTTTGAGAAGCATCGATTAAAACAAGAATTTCATTTTGTAAACAAAAACTGAAAAGATCATAAGTAAGAAAATCTTCAAAAATAGAAAATCTTTAGGGAAAGACTTTTCGAAAGATAAATATTCAATATAGGCTTGAATGGCTTCTTGATCATTGAAAAAATATTATTTTATTTTCTTACAAAGCCTCATGGATGCCTTAGTATTGCTTGAGGATGCCATTGAAGAATAGTTTGAAGAGACAAAAGAGTTTATGATTTTTGAATTTGAAAAGGAAGGTAAGAAATGAATGGATGGGGATAGAGTAAGTAAACAAAGAATCGAAGAACGTGTTCTCTGGTCAAAAGGAAACCTTTTAGAACATAGAAGTTGGTGAAAAGGAGGAGGGAAATTCAAGTTTTGAATTTGAAATTGAACTTCAAAATTTGTCTACATATGTCGATATACTCTCGTGAGGCATGTTGACGTATTGGTTGAAATTTTCAAATATATCCTGTTTTTGTTATATAGATCTATTTATAGTTATTCTACATTAAAAACAATAATTTTTAAAATAATTTTAAATATATTTTATATTATTATTTATCATTATTAAAATATATAAATATTTATATTTAAAATATAATCACACAATATTCAACCAATATTATTATTAATTTATAGGATATTCCTAACATGAATAAAGCAACTTAAAGAAAAGAAAAATTCATTCAAGAAATTAAGAAAAAACTTTTGATATAATAAATGTGTATAGTTTTTTGATCCATTTTTTCATTTTGTTCTAAATTATGTATTGCTGTGAAGCACATGTTAGCAATTTCTATATCTGATTATTGTCACTTGAGGATGTGTCTGAATCGTCTAATGTTGCAGTACAAGCTCTTCTCCGTTTTCTGCATGAATCAGTGTTTAGGGTAGTTTTTCGTTTATTAGGATGTAAACCTCTTGTTTTAAATGACCAGGTTCATCACAATTATAATATCTAATGCCATTTCTGTTTCCACTTTCACTTCCTGGATTTTTGTTTTCATTTCTTTTAAAATTGTTCTTCTTCCAATATTTTAGAAATTTTCTAAAATTCCTTGTTATGAAAGCAATTTCTTCATCGTAACCACTATTTGAATCCAGATTATCCATCATTTCATTAAGAGCTATGAATTTCTTCTCTATTGCTTTGGTTCCTCCCTGGCCCCGCATTTGTGCTTCAAAAGACATTAAATGCCAATTAACTCTTCAGTTTTGAGAGCGCTAATATCATTAACCTTTCCGATTGCAACAGTCTTTCGATCCCTGTTAGGAGTAGGCGGATTGAGGATTTTTCTAACTTGATCATCTTCAGTAAAACTTTTACCCAATGTAATAAGTGAGTGTACTATATCTTGGAATCTACTATACATATCAGATATGGACTCATTTTAACTCATTTTAAATAATTGAAAATGGTTTATTAAGATGGAAATTTTGGTCTGTTAAACCTTACTTCTCCCTTCATGTGTAACTTGCAAAGTCCCCAAATTTTAAATGTAGACTTACATATAGATACTATATTAAATTCATTTCTATCCAGTGAACAAGATAATATATTCATAGCCTTAGAGTTACTTTGTGCAACTGCTTTTTGGTCAGCAGTCCATATTGCAAAAAATTTCTCAGGTTCAGTGTGCTTGGTTTGTGTGATATTCCAAGTGCCCAAACCAATTGACTATAAATAAATTTTCATTCTACATGACCAATATGTGTAATTACCGCCATTGAAAAGTGGAGGTCTAACAGTGGATTGTCCTTCGACAAATGAGTTACGAACAAGTGTATTAATAGTGTTACTAACAATACTATTACCAGTTTTGGTAGCCCTTTAAAAAATTTCAAAAATCATGGTGATGAATAATTTGAAAACTAATGCTCTAATACCAAATGTGAGTTAGTGGAATAGGGATCTTAAGGCTAAACTAACATTAGAGGGAGGGTGAATTGTATTTAATGGATTACATGAACATTTTTCAATTTCTTTAATATTCTACTTGGAATGATGTAATTAACAATCATAGAAAAAATTATAGAATCAAAGTGCAGATAAAAGTAAATGCAGTAAAAAGGAAAGAATGCACCTGGATTTTATACTAGTTTAGAGTTACCCTACACGGTCCCATACATTTCCTTGTACGGATTTCTTTTCAACTAGTAAATGCAAATACAATCTCAATTTCAAGGCTATGAGACACACCCTCCAGAATCCCGACCTCTGGGTAGAGTCACTTGATTTCAGGGCCACTTGCATACCCAATTGATTTTAACAGGCTACAATCACACCTACTTGGATTTCAGAGATACCAAGCACACCATACAATATAAGAGTGTGATTTGATAGATTTTATAGACTCAAACCTTCAATCTTGATTACAATTAATCCTATAACTCTTGAATAACACTTTGATCTTGAGAGAGATGAGATAAATCAGAGAGTATATGAAAGAGAATCAAACTAGTAATGATTGAATTTGATTCTAGTTGAATTTCGATAGAAATTGATTTAGAAATCAAGAGAGTGAAAAGAGGAGACAAAAATAAGAAAGTAGTTAATGAAAATTAGTTTAGAAGTTTAATATATATAAGAAAACAATGCTCACATCCATTCGTGAAGAAATATGATGAAAATAAACTTTCATTCAAATTAAAAGTTTGAATTTTATGGCCACTATGTCGACATACATAGATAGGATATGTCAAAATATCCCTTTGTATTTTTAAAATCACTTTAAACTATTATTTTGAAAATCCGTTGCTTTGTAATATGATACTTTGTAGAATCAGTTAAACATAGTTTATAAACATTTTAATCAATATAACTTAATAAAAATTTATAAAATAATTTTGAAAGATTTAACAAGTGTATTGAGTAGTATATAAAAATCAATATTATTATAATTTATTAAAATATGAACAAAAATTCAATATATATGTATGTATAAACTTAAAAATATTAAAATGATATCTTTATTGAAAATCATTTTGGGAAATATTTTGAAAAGATTATTTCAAAAATGGAATATTTTAAAAACAACTTAAAAAAATAGAGAAGGTAAGAGAGATCAGGAAAGCGCTATCAAGGTTTAAACATAAATTCTATGATTCTATAACTTATCTGGAATATCTTGAAATCTTTAACTCTTCAATACACGTGAGTCTTCATTTTTGAACTCTTGAAACTTTATATCAGCATCTTGAATCTTCTTTTGATATCAACATCATGATATTGTACAGCCTTTTTAATCAACACCTATCTAATATCCTCCTTATATACTATATATATATATATATATTTATCTTAATAAAACATTAGTATCTATATTTTATATAATATCCTATAGTTGTTATCATCAAATCCAATACCTAAGGTACTAATGATTATGTATTCAAGATTTATTACTAAAAATTCAATGATTTGATTTAGTAAAACAATTTGAAAACAAACATTAATCCATAAATCTAAATATAACCTATATGTATACGTTAATATTTTAAAGTAGGATAAATCTAGATATTTTATAAGTAATAATAATTTTCCAAAACTATAATTTATATATTATAATAATAATATGTTGATTTATGTTCACTTATACTTCAATGCAATTCTCCTTTATTAGTAGTATGTGTGTGTATATAAATAATATGTAATTTTTCTTGAACCTTTTATTGTAAAATATTTTAAAAATATTTTAACATACATGTATGTACGTACGTACATACATACATACATACATACATACATACATACATACATACATACATACATACACACACACATATATGACACACGTAACGACCTAATGTTTGGTCGCTTTAACTAGGCAAATATATATATGTATAAGGGGTTTTTAGGCTCAAGGAAAAAGTTAGAGAAAAATTTAGTTTCAGGGACAAGAAGTTGTTTTTTAGGCTGAAGGACACTTTTTAGTGTAAATCACAGAATGATGGTTGTAACTATCATTTTTAGTTTACACTAAAAAGTGCCTTTCAGACTAAAAAACAAACATGTTGTCACCGAGACTAATTTTTTTTGCAACTTCTTCCTTGTGCCATTTACCTGTATATATAATATAGTTAATAAATGGATTTTTATGATAAATGAATTCATTTTAATTATATAATAATGATGGACAAATCGTTTTCAAAATGTGTTTACCAAATTAAATAGTTCATAGAAAAATGGAAAATGTAGCCGAAGAACTATTCCGAAATTTCGACCTTTCGACACCGGAAAGTTTTCGAGAACGTTGTTTGTCTTTGTGCACTACATATATGAATATATATATATATATACACACACACACACACACACACACGAGTCAATTAACCAAAGAATAATAGTACGCTAATAGTATATTATTTTATGTTAATTATGTAGCAAGTGATGTGATAAGACATGGTTTTAAAATAATAACTTATATATACTAAATCATATCATTATCTCTTGTCATTTCCTTAAGTACCATCATTATTATCCATAGTGGCCTAGGAGATGTGTCTAGAGAGGGGGGAGATGTGATATATGAGGGGAGGAAGGTGGTGATGTGACATGTCAAAATAATGACAAGTTAGGATATTTTAAACGAAGGATAAAATGGTAATTTTTCCACCTCCCTTCATCTATAAATACATATCCATACACACATTTTTATTTGCATTCTCTCCTTCATTTTCTAAAACTTCCTCTCTAAAAATTTCCATGGCTTCCAAAACCTTTCTAAGTATTTTAAAATCCTAACTTTTCACTTTAAATCTCTTCCGAATCTAGTTTAAACTTCCATATATTCATTTCTTCACTTTATTCTTCAAGAAACCTACCCTATACCAACCCCACATCACCAGGCCGAGCTCCATACCATCAGGCCTAGCCATTTGAAGCTCAAAACTCCAGAAAAGTCTTCACCCTTCAAAGCTCATGTGTTGTTTCCAAAGTTTAGTCGGAGTTCGCTTTGTATTTGCGGATTTTCGATGAGTAAACTACTTTATTTTGAATTATTTTGACTTTACTATGTGGTGCTATTGTGATGATAATAGGATGCATAAATTGAATGTTATTATGTTGGTCGATGTTGATTTGATGGATATCGGTGTTTGATGTTGAATTTAAGATTTGAATGCGGTATTGTCAAGTTAGTAAGCATGTAAAACTATATTTTTATATGTGTTTCATTATGATGTTAAAAGTATGATAGTATGGTATATGGTTGTGATCCAAGGACCAAAGTATGTTGTATTGAGTCAAAGTTAACAACTTCATGTGTTGCGACAGACGTATGATCCGATTCGAATTCGAAAACTACGTTTTCATGTTTTAAAGTTTAGAAATTGTTTCAAAGTTTCTATCTTTGTTTCTATGTTTTAAAAAACTTTAAAATTTATGTTTCCAAACATGAAATAGAAAATAATTCAAGCAAGTTATTCGCTTAAAGTATGTTTAAGCGAACCGCGCTCATAGCGATAGTCGCTATAGACGCAGTTCGACAAAATTTTCGATTTTTGATATAAAAGGTTTTCTTTTGAAATGGTTTTGCAAAAGTTTTATAAAACTTAATTAGAAATATAAGAAAGATTAAGTTTATTTAAATTAATATTTTATTATTTAATGAATTAATTAAAAATAATTAGTACTTAATTGATAATTAAGTAAGTGATTAAGGGTTAAGTAACACTTAAAGAAGGTTAATGACTAATTTGTGATTAATGAAGTTAAGAAGTAATTTAAAGACTAATTATCATTTAATTAAGTTAGTTAATCATTATTTAACAAGTGATTATTTAATTGAATTTTAATTAACCGGGGTTTAACAAATAATGAATTGTTTTAACCTTAACTAAGATGCATTAAGAAGTTAATTAGGACTTAACTAAGTTCATTAAGTTAATTAAAGTTTAATTACAAATTAATCTTGATTTAATTAATATATAATTAGGGTTTAAGCTAATTAAATATGCTTTAAATCTTTTCAAAGCTATTTTTAAACTTAGTTGGTTATGTTTTAAATTAATCTTCTTTCAACTTAAGCGAATTCAAATCAAAGGATCTCATCGTCTATACCATTAAGTAGCCAAATGAATTAAAGTAGTGACTATAAAACGTTGATATGTTTTATGAAAAGTAAGTTGGCTTGTATTTAGCACAAATGTTAAATATCAGTAACGTGATAAACGCAAGGAGGTTAATTTCAATAAGCGGGTCATGATAACTTATGTATATGGAGTGTATGTCGATGTATGAATCTTGCACCCAATAGTGGAGTTGTTCACTACCAAATAACTTGACCATTTAAAATTATCTAATGTTATTTTGAAGAGACCGACATTGGATGATGATTAGCTATCCGAAAACCACTTCGAACCAACGTAAAGTGTTCGAATTGAATCTATCGAAGTCATGATCAAGATTCAAGACTTGAAGTGCAAGGGCTATCTTTCCATTAAACCTTGGGGTGATTCCAAAATGGGTGTAGTCTAAGTAGTGCATTCGGTTCGTTCATCTCCTGAACGACTTATTTGGATGAATGCTGGCATTGTGTAAACATCGGGAAGGCAATGTCAGCATTCCAAGAGAGAAGTGCTATATGTGAAAGGTAATGACGTAACCACATGCCTCATCAACAGGGAATGACTAAAACAGGGCTTATGTAGTAGGGCCATGTAGCTTGCACCCATTAGGGTATGATCACTCACATCTAGAACGAGTCCCTACTCAGATATACTATAGTCCCAAATGGTTGTTGATCCCAACCAAAGGGGTGGTCATATTCAGTACTATCCAGCAAGGGATAGGCCAGTCCTATGTTGGAAGGGAACATCCGGTACGATCTTGGTATGCTAATCTAGAGGTGTATTGTGGCAGACGGTACCCCGATAGCCTTGTCATTGTATGGAATCCAGTCTCCAATACATGCCTTTATGGTTTTAGTTGTATACCTAAATATGTTGGAATGTGAGATGCAAGCATTTCAGCTATGTTCTATATTTATTTTAAATCCTTATGCATTATCATAATATCATTAGTTTTAAAATAAAAAGTGTTTTTGGTTATCCTTAGGTAAAACCCGTCTGTGCTTATGTGTGGCGTGGTCTTACGAGATACCTTCTGTTTCTCAAAGTAATTTTCAAATAAATATATTGTTATTTGAGTTTATTCACACCAGACCTATGTCTGACCTAGAGTTTATTTTCTTTTCCTTAAACTATTGGATATTCAATTTATGAGTAGTCAAGTGATCCAGGTTTCTCTCGAAAGCATGTTGGAGGGGCTGGAGCAGGTGACTTCATGGATAGCTATTATTAGTATAAATTATTCCACTGCGTATGTATGTGTAGTCTATGTATTTTGTGGACAAGCAATTGTAAATTGCCCTAGTTTGAGACTTGTATTATTGAACATTGATGTAATATTTTGGCTATGACTATGTATTACACTACATTGTCTATTATATGTTGTTTCCTGCATGGTAAGATTCTGTGTTTGATTAGTCTTCTTCTTGTCTTTCTCATTTCTTTAACCTATAATGACTTGTCTTTTCGAATGCAAGAAAGGCGGTTTGTTACAGCACACACATATATGCATATTTATATATGTATAAATCTTAAAATAGAAAACCAATTTTGAATCAATGTAAACTATCATTAACAATTGAATAAATAAAAAACAAAAAACAAAACATAAAATTAATTACCAAATCTATATTTAGATCAAAATCAATAGAAATTATCAATGAAAATCCTTAATAGAAATTATCAACATCAAATCAAAGCTAATTCAAATGATAACGGGTTATACTACTTAAAGATCTACACTTGCATATTTATAAGGTACAACAGATGCATATATAAATTTGTCAAAATGAATTAATCACTAGATCTACAATATCATGGAATATATATATATATATATATATATATATATATATATAACTAATTGAATATACCTTGTTGATGATGCTTTTTGGTTTGCACCTTGAGTGAAGAAGGCTTTTAAATCCGATTAAATCACCTCAAGAAATTACAACAATCTGAAGAACCACTTTTGTATTTATTTGATTTGATTTTTTTCTTTTGTTTAGGAATATTTTGTGGTTTGCATGCCATGAATTTTCAGCCAAGAATGTAAAAAAATGAAGATGGAGGTTGTGGTTTAGAAGGAGAGTGATTAAGAGAGGCAAGTGAGTGAAAGGCGGTATTTATAGAAGGAACCTTCCTTAACCTTCTCCCTTCCTTTTCAAGATCCAACCATTGGATTTTAAGCCTCTTTTATCTTCCAATGGCCTTTTGTGAATGGGGCTATATAGGTCACAAAATATCCCCAAACCCATTTAGTAATTAGTCTATTTAAATCCAAATTAAATGTTTTATCATATCATATATCGATACGTACATATATAATCTTTATATATGCACTTCATCAAATACTATTGGCATTCAAACAAAGAAAATAAATAAATTAAGTTAATAATTAATATTTCATAAATATTAGTTAATTTAATTAATTTACAACGTTATAAATTAATTAAATCATATGGTTTTTTGAAGCATTCATTATTACGGGAACTTCTCAAAGGTGTAAATTCAGTTAGCGAATAATAATGAACAATTTGAATATAAACGTTCACACGTCACCTTAGCTAGTGGTGTGACATTTTGGCCGAATTTATCCAGTTTTACTATTATAAACGTTAGCCGGTAGATAATTATTTACTCCAATTCTCTTTGTCAACACTATATCACATTGGGACTTATGGAATTTGGTTATGGTCAAAATTCCAATGCCGTCCACATTCAACTTTGTAAGTCGAAAACATAGTCGTTGGTTCAATAATAACATTTATTATTACCCGTACTAATCTGGTCGGAGATTTTAACTTTGAATTGACTATAGTTGACCGTGATACTAATACTATATAAACGAGGAGACGAATTCTCTAATGAATAGTGTTTCTATAACGACCCGATTTTTCAGCTTTCGAAAGTCGACATTAATACATCCATTGTATCAACTGCTGCACAGTCGACTGTCGGAAAACTGAACCGTTAGGGTTTAATAAGAAGAAGATAGAAGAAGAAACAGAAACAATAACAGAATCTCATATTTCGCAACGGAACAACATATAATAGATAAATGAATAATCTTTAAAACAAAAGGACTATATATGTTTTACATCACAACGTCATCAGAGTACAACTACTTACATGGCACACAACTGGACAATTATATGAACTTGTCCCTACAATTGAATACAAATCAGAAAAGTAATAATATATTGAAGCTCGTCTCTTGAGCTCCACAACACCTTCTGAATTCCAGAATGACCTGATAACCTGACTCTAGGCTGCCCATGTGGAAAATTATGGGCACCCAGAGATTAGAAAGGGAACAATAAACTCCAGGTCAGTCATGTGACTGGTGTTTAGATCTTAAAAACAGTTATTTTCACAAAGAAAATAAAAAGAAATCCTCTATGCTTTTGGAAAATGAAACTGCCATAAGGCCTCCCGCAATACACACAATGCAAGCTCACATTAGGAGGAGATTTCTCCTTATGACAGTCAAAAATGCTTGATACGCAAAAACCATTTGATATTATTATTAGTGCATAGTGCAGAAAACCTTTCGAAAGTATAAAATTAATCTTAGCTAGCATACCACATTTCGTCGTATGCCTACTATAGCTACCATGTTTAATAGCAGGTTACCGCCACATTCCATGGCAGGTTATACAACTAAAACCGTACAGGACGCGTATTGTTTCTTTGGATTTCCAACAAATGGTCAGGTTAAGGAACTTCCCTACCGAAAATGGGTACGCCTCTGGAAGGATGCCCCCGAGAACCTAACCGGATCTCTGCTAACAAGGCCGACGTTACCTCACACTTTAACCAAGATATAACATAGGTAACTAACACACAAGTATACCATCCCCGGTCGTTACCGACCTTTATCCGAGGATCCTCAACCACAAAGTAACAACCACAAAGTATAATAAATTTGCAGCATCAACATAGGTAAAATATCTGGGCTCATACCATGATATCACCTCTTATCCAGAAGGAAATGGACAAACCCTAGGATTTAAAAATAAAACTTTGTCCTTTTAAAATTCCTTCTTTTAAATTTATCCCATTCTCAAAAATAATTTTACTATAAATTTTCTACTTAAATTTCAAAAATCCAATTATATCTATTTCTGGTACCTTACGATACCAAAAATATATTCGGCTAAATTATAGCCTTCAACAGTTTCAACTATAAATTGTCACACACAGATTATAAATAATCAACACACAATATTGAACCTAATTCAAATATTTGAGGAATCCAGTTGGATCCCTCCAACTTGTTTTCCCTGCATCCACAGACGTTAGCACAACAATTAAATATCAATTCCACTTCGAGGTGGAATATCGCGGTATATGTGATTTATGAAATATCATCCGCTATTATGCGGCGCATAGGGGCTCATCCGCTATATAATGCGGGAAATCAATCACTCCAAATACATATATAATACCAATTCCACTTCAAGGTGGAATATCGCGATATATGAGTTTAATATAATATCATCCGCTATTATGCTGCGTATAGGGTCTAATCCAATATAACTGATAACTATTTATCATCCAAAGCACACAATCAACAATTTTAAATTTAACCATCACAATTCAACAATCAATCAATAACTGAAATTTTCAATTATATAATTTGAGTGAGAAGATCTCACCTTTGCTTCCTTATTTTGCAATCCATTTCCAATTCAATTTTGTCTTCACAGTATTAGACCTTGTACAAACAATTATACAATTTATTAATATTAAAAATAAATCAAAAAATCAATTTTCATTTGGTAATTTTAATTATCCAATGGTTTTTTATTGCAAACCAATTTCTTTTAATAAATTTATTTAACTAAAAATTAAATTAAAACTAAATTTCCTCTTAAATAAATAAATTAACCGACTAAAAATTTAGTTTAAACGAAATTTTCCTTTTAAAATAATCTTTGGTAACTAAAATAATTAAACGAACCACTTAAACAAATTAATTACCTTACCACTTTGTTTTAAAAATAAGTTAGTAAATTTAAAATGTATGCATATATTTATTTTCCAAAATCCTATCTGCATATTCATTTTTTTTTCTTCTTTGAAACTATTTATAAATTCTAAATCATCTTAAAATTCTTATATATTTCCAAAATTATCATATATATATAATAGTGACAGAACCCTTTTTTTATTTCATTTCTTTCCATACATATCTTATATAGATATATATAAATTTTTGAGATAATTTATTGAATATACCTCACCGCACTGCTCGAGGCCACCGCCACTTCCCATCGCGACCTATCGCAATACTCACAGCATCCCCCGAACCCTACTCTAGCCCTTCCTCCCATGATTGCCTGTGCTTGCATAGCTCAATTTCCATATCGATAGAGCTGAAACGAGATTCAGTTGGAACAGTATACTACTGTATAATTTGATTTGGCTACCACGAATAACTTCTGGTTGCCAAATGTTCAAAGCAACAGAAGCTCCCTGACCCTTTCCAAACAATGAAACACTTTCATGACCATCTTCGTCCTCTCGCTTTCCATCTACAGACCTCCAAATTACTTTCCAAAATCAAAACTTCCCTCCTCCATGCCAACATCCTTTTCGCCTCGTCCTTCTCAAATCTTAGCTTGTACGGAGATTTTGAAGGGAAGTCCAAATTTTGTCGAAGAAGAAGAATTAGTAAAGTTGAGAGAGATAAGAGTTGACCAGAGAGTAGGATCGCCAGAAAGGCGGCGAAGACGGTGACTGGTGATGAAGAGTTGAACAGAGATCTCGGGAATTAATTTGGGACTTAGCGACCCCAGCACTAGAATTTCGCTCCATACCTCGTCTGGAATGTATTTCGACATTTTTATTCCAAAGATTTCAGAGTTTTTTTATTTACAAGAAAACGCAAGGCCATGGCTTCTTTCAACTGGGAAGAAGGTAAAATGAAAATAAATCGGCCAGTTTTTATTTTGAACGGAGACGAGCACGATTTTGAGTGAAAATGGGGTTTTCGTTTTCTTTTGATTTTTAAATGAGATGTTCTTCTTTTTAACGCCTGTTAAAATTTCACAGAAATAAACGAGCACGTGTAATAAATTCCTCAACGTGTCAACTTGCCCATATATATGAATATATATATATATATATGTATATATATATATATTAATTTAAATTTAAATTCAAATCGCTTCGATAAACACAACTCAAAATTTCGATCTCCAACCGAGGTGTGCCGCCAAGCGTTTATAATGTTAAACCCCTATTCCGAACGCAATGAAAAAGATTCCGGGTCCAAATTCGATCATATGGAGAAGATAGCTTTTCGAATTCAGTTAAAATATTAAATTTCGATATAATTTTCAACGTGTTTTCTTATCGTACGGCCAAACGATCACTCCAAATGTCACGAAAATTGAAATCCGATAATAATACAATATTACGGATCCAGTGCAACATGTTTCGTCGAAATCCAAGACTGTGCCTCAGAAGGCTATTTTTAAATATCGATTTAAACATATAATTTCAAAACTGAACATTTTGCTTTCAAATTCAATTCTGAAGCTTCCATTATCTTTAGTATTATCAATATAAATTTTCTAAGCCATCCAATTATATTTAATCAGCTTAAAATTCAAGATTCAACATTTTACCCAACTACACATTATTAAATTCAAAAATTAAATTGCCAATCAAACAATAATATTTGAAATTCAAGTTAAACTAACTTCCAAATATTTAAAATCAATTAAATAATTCAATTTCAAATGTTCAAAATTTAGGGTCGTCACATCTTTATCTTTTAATTTGTTAAGTAATTATTTAATATTAAAGATTACTAATGAAATGCTTTGTGTTGAACTATTATATCTGTGATGAATATACTGTTGTATGAATATGAAAACCCCTTGGCCCGTAAAACGGCATTTGAATTTTGATGTGACAGGGAGTCCGATTCCAGTTGGTTATCCGAAACCCACATCGAATCGTAATAGTGAATCTTTGTGATTGATAAATTTACTTTATCTATGAATCTGTGAATAAAGATAAGCGTTATGGGTTATACCGCTTATAAATATTGATATGATTGAATCTGTGATAATTGATGATGTTGCACTATTGTGTAAAACCCCTGGACTACACTATATACGCACAAGTATGGATTTTACGAGGAAATCGGTTAAGTCATGGATATTTGAAATGGTTTTGAAAGATGATTTTTGAATCCAAATTGTTTTGGAAAAGGTTTTGGGTTAAATGTGTAAAGATTTTGAAAAGGAGTTTTAAAAGATAAAAGTTATTTTAAATAACTTGATAAAGTTTTGAAATCTAAATAATTTAGTTTGAATTTAAATTCAAGATTTGAAATTGAATTCCATGTTTGGAAATTATGGTTTAAAAATGTTATACAAAGTTATAAACGCATTTATATGGATTTAAACCATTTTAAAAGTATGGTTTTGAGAATTTGAATTTAACCCAAGAACTTTAACTTGTATAAATGAATCTGATTTTTCCAAAATGAAAACTATTTGTTTTCAAATAATAGAAGCTTTCATATAAGGAATGAATTTTCAATTTGTGTTAAAGGGATTTCAATTTGAAATGAAATAGTTTTCCTAGTTATGAATGAACCTTTGGAATGGGTTATGAAAGCTATAAGTTACATCTTTGATTTAAAGATTGAATGAGTTAATCCAATTGAAGTGGAAATTGTTTTGAAATCCGTAAATGGATCTTTGTGAACTGGGTGAACTTTGTGAAGTGAATCTTTTTGTTTAAAGATTTGTAAATGGTAATATGTTTAAAACCATTTGAAAGAAAGGTTTTGGATAATAAGTTGTGACTTAACTGAGATCCCATTATCCATATGGTTTTTGAATATAGCGCTCACTATTCAGTTTAGCCGGGAGAGGACTTTGTGTCATATAACCCATTCCGAATAGTGATACGACGAAATGGATAGCATTTGAAGACGGTGGTGAAGACCGGGTGTCTTTGAGAACGATAGGATAACCTATCGAATGACTCTACACGGAGTAGCTACGGTATAGAGATTTCCATATGTGATGGGGAGTCTGATCGGGATTGGGGATACCCGGATTGCAAGGGCTTCTTCGGAAGTGCCTTCAGTTCTGTTCGAACCTAGAACAGACTTGTATGGATATGTGTCTGACGTTGCACTTTGAGATGTAAAGCTGGTTTTTATTAAATAAATTTCTTTTTGGCGTCGGAGATTTATTCTCTTAGCTTAACACCCTTCTCTAAGACGTACGAGCTCAGAGGTTATGTAGTTGATGGTTACTAGTGAAACATTCCCAATTTGGTAATGTGGCATACGAAGTGCTACTGATCATTTGTTGATCGAAGCATGACTTTTGTGAAAAGCGTAGCTTTATGGACGAGACTTCGTCAAGCCTCACAACCCGGAAATGGTCGAAACAGAAATACTGCGGCAAGGTTTTTAGGGGTCGCGCCCCTAGGGTATGTCCATTTCCTTCTGGATAAGAGATGATATCATGGTTTGGAGCCTAGATATTTTACCTATGTTGTTGCTGCAAATTTATTATACTTTGTGGTTTTTGCTTTGTGGTCGAGGATCCTCGGATAAAGGTCGGTAACGACCGAGGATGGCATACTTGTGTGTTAGTTACCTATGTTATAGCTTGGTTAAAGCGTGAGATAACGTCGGCCTTGTTAACAGAGATCTGATTAGGTTCTCGGGGGCGTCCTTCCAGAGGCGTACCCATTTTTGGTAGGGAAGTTCCTTAGCCTAACCATTTATTGGAAATCCAAAGAAACAATACGCGGCGCCCTGTACGGTTTTAGTTGTATAACCCGCCATGGAATGTGGCGGTAAGCTGCTATTGAAGATGGTAGCTATAGTAGGCATACGACGAAATGTGGTATGCTGGCTAAGATTAATATTATACTTTCGAAAGGTTTTCTGCACTATGCACTAATAATAATATCAAATGGTTTTCGCGTATCAAGCATTTTTGACTGTCATAAGGAGAAATCTCCTCCAAGTGTGCGCTTGCATTGTGTGTGTGGCGGGAGGCCTTATGGCAGTTTCATTTTCCAAAAGCATAGCGGATTTATTTTTATTTTCTTTGTGATAATAACTGTTTTTAAGATCTCACACCAGTCCCATGACTGACCTAGAGTTTATTGTTCCCTTTCTAATCTCTGGGTGCCCATAATTTTCCACACGGGCAGTCTAGAGTCAGGTTATCAGGTCATTTCGAAATTCAGAAGGTGTTGTGGAGCTCAAGAGACGAGCTGGATGGCGAGGCATACTTCAGTATATTATTACCTTCCCGTTGTGTATTCAATTGTATGGACAAGTTCATATAATTGTCCAATTGTGTGCTATGTAAGTAGTTGTACTCTGATGATGTTGTGATGTAAAACATATACAGTCCTTTTGTTTTAAAGATTATTCATTTATCTATTATATGTTGTTCCGCTGCAAAATGTGAGATTCTGTTATTGTTTCTGTTTCTTCTTCGATCTTCTTCTTCTTAAACCCCAATGGTTCGGTTTTTCGGCATTCGACTCTACGGTAGTTGATACAATGGATGTATTAATGTCGACTTTTTGTAGTCGAAAAATCGGGTCTTTACAATGTAACACATTAGGTAACTCATCAGAGATAGGGTGAAGTATAACCTAGAATGAGTATCCCTAAGATATCCGTCTATATGCCTCAGTAAATTCTCTTACTATCCACTGATAGTAAGTATGAGTGCAAGAAGAGGACGAGGTAGGGGACAGGGAATACCACTACAAATGGTCAATACCCGTAACAAAAATGGAACAATCTTTTCTCTATCAATCTCTTTTGTTTATCATCCGATTTCAAATTCTTTGATGGCTTCTTGCCAGCCCAAGGAAGAAGTTTTGATATATTTGGATGGGACATAAACTCCAGATGGGTCAGAATTGTTTGTTTGGATGAACTGGTTTCTTTGAATGCTTTGATATTATGGTTGACACTTGAAGTATGATTGTTTTAAAATGCCTACATGTTGGATATATATATATATATATATTTATGAGTTCGTATGTTTGAATATATATGTGTGTGTGTGTGTGTGTGTGTGTGATGTATGCATGTTTGTTTACAGGGACATATCTCCCTGTTTTGAAAAAAAAATTTACAGGCTCAATCCATTTCAATAATCTAAATTCTCATTATACAATCAGTAATAGGTTAGGATCCTTAAAAATAAAAGGTGAATAAGGATGTAATATTATGTTTAAAAATCATTTCAGGTGTTTGTACTCAGTAATTTTTCGATAAACAATATTTACAGTGAGGCTTTGAATTAAAACAGGAAAATTTAATGTTTTAATTCCATAATTCGATTATATAACTAGTATCGGTTTACAAAATGATGATTTTAGAGAATTGTTTTAAGATTTTTAGCTTTGTAAATCATGAGAAATTGTTTGTGGAACAAAAAATATATTTTTGAAAAATTCTGATGGCCAACGTCGAACTATGGGTCGTGATTGACGCTGATGGTAGCCTCGTGGATGTTGATCAATGTAAAAATAGTAATTGATTTTATAACAAGCTCTGGTGGTCGATTTTTGATGATCTAGGGTTTTAACCTAGTTTTTAGTGAAGGTCGGATTTTGGGTTCGTTCATCATCGTGGTTGAACTGGAAGGGTGCGCACTGAAGGGGATCGAATCATGGATGTAAGGCGAAGCTTTGACCAAAATTACGACATTGTTGGTGACCTGAGGCGATCAGACAGGGTAGTTTTTCTAATGATCGTATGTTGCAGTTTGGGTCAAGATGTTCGATGTTGATTGGCTCACGAACTTGTCGATTTGTGGGTTCTGAACGATTGGGTAGCTGATCTGGGATTTGTGAAAAGGGGTGTGTTGGCCAGAACGCCGTCGATCTTCGATGCACGTGCACCGTGTATCTGTGATGATGGGGGTAGTTTGATCGAAGAAGAAGAAGTAATGACTCGGGAATGACATCAAGTAACTCCGGGTTTGGCTCATGTTCGTTGTCGAGACGTTTCACTGGGTACAAGGTTTAAAATGTTTAAAACAAAATTTAGTTTTAGAGGAAAAAATAAAGGAAGAAGAAGAGGGAAAGGCTCGGGAAAAATTGAAGTTTAGCTCGAGGATTTGAATGTGTTAGGGTTTAAGGACATTTTTGTGATGGCAAGTTTGCGAGGTGAATACAAAAGCATGGGCGCTTCGGTCTTGACCAGACGTGGGGGGATAGGTGCGTAGGGTTGCGGCGGAGTTCCTGACGAAGTGGCGAGGGTTCTGGCACAGGTTGGTGTTGTAGCGAAGCAAATTTGGGTGATTTTCTTCGTTGGATTTAGTTCTAGTTTTTGCTGGGTAGGCTCGATATCGATTTGTCATGGTTATCGTCAATCGGGGGGTCGGTTCGTCCAAGGAGGTGGTTGGCGACTTAGCGAGGGTCGTGGTGACGACTGATGTAGGTGTTGTTTGTGCTGTGAGTAAACCCTTTGATTTCTAGATTTAGATTTGTTGTTTGAAAACATGTTAAAGTGGTTTGAAAAATTACTTGCGTGTGTATAAATTTGTGAATATATGTGTGTATATAGCTCTGTATGCCTGAGAACGGACAGTGGTCTCTTTTTACGTATTACAGGGTTCAATCCTGTTTGAAAATCAAGAACTCACCCTCTGATCATCTATTGATCTTAATGTTCAAAGAAAATAAGTTAGAATTGTCAAGATCTCTTCCCTAAAAATATTTGTAGGCACTAAAGATAAATAGATTTTCTGGAAAATATCAAAACACAGTGGAATCTCATTTTTGTAAAAATGTAATTGATTGAGTAAAGATTAAATTGGAAATTTGTGAAATATAATTGGATATTATTGCTAGTAGGATATACAGGTGATTTAAATGAAAAGGGAATTGGATTTTGACTTCGAAGATAAAAGTTTGAATTTCTCGTAAAGGTATGTATTTAAATTCCAGTATGAAATTTGATGATTTTCTTGTCCAGCCGCTTGGCCTTTTGTTTTCTTTTTGAATCTGGAGGCCCATTGTGGCATTTTGTAGTCGTACCGAGCTAGCCGCGCAAAGGAGACACTGGCGAAATTTTTCGAAAATTTAGGGAGTTAGAAAATTTTGGAGAAAATTTTGAAATTTTAAAATTTGAATTTAAATTTGAATGGTTAAGAAAACAATATTGTTTGGGAACTATGGAAGGTTTTGGAAAAGCTAGTTGAAGTAATAATGGGTCTCTAATGAAAAGATTTGTTTTTGGCAAGTTGATAAAACTGCTTGGTTTTGGGGAAATGGTAAACTGGTTAAGATCATTCTTCTTCACTGGTAATTTGGGGACGAAATTCTTTTAAGGGGGAAGGATGTGACGACCCTGAATTTTGAACATTTGAAATTGAAATATTTAATTGATTTTAAATATTTGGAAGTTAGTTTAACTTGAATTTCAAATGTTATTGTTTGATTGGCAATTTAATTTTTGAATTTAATAATTGTAGTTGGGTAAATGTTGAATCTTGATTTTTAAGCTAATTAAAAATAATTGGATGGCTTAGAAAATTTATATTGATAATACTGAAGATAATGGAAGCTTCAGAATTGAATTTTAAAGCAAACTGTTCAATTTTGAAATTATATCGTTTAAATCGATATTTAAAAATAGCCTTCCGAGGCACAGTCTCGGATTTCAACAAAACCGGTTTCATTGAATCCGTAATATTGTATTATTATCGTATTTCAATTTTCGTGAGATCTGGAGTGCTCTTTTGGCCGTACGATAAGCGAACGCGCTGAAAATTATATCGAAATTTAATATTTTAACTGGATTTGAAAAGCTATCTTCTCCATATGATCGAATTTGGACCCAGAAACCATGGCGCTTGGAATAGGGGTTTAACATTATAAATGCCTGGCGGCACGCCTTGATTGGAGATTGAAATTTTGAGTTGCGTTTATCGAAGCGATTTGAATTTTAATTTAAATTGAATATATATATATATATATATTCATATATATGGGCAAGTTGACAAGTTGAGGAATTTATTACACGTGCTCGTTTATTTCTGTGAAATTTTAACGGGCGTTAAAAAGAAGAACATCTCATTTAAAAATCAAAAGAAAACGAAAACCCCCTTTTCGTTCAAAATCGTGCTTGTCTCCGTTCAAAATCAAAACTGGCCGATTTATTTTCATTTTCCCTTCTTCCCAGTTGAAAGAAGCCATGGCCATGTGATTTCTTATAAATAAAAAAAACTCTAAAATCTTTAGAATAAAAATGTCAAAATACATTCCAGACGAGGTATAGAGCGAAATTCTAGTGCTGGGGTCGCTAAGCCCCAAATTAATTCCCGAGATCTCTGTTCAACTCTTCATCACCAGTCACCGTCTTCGCCACCTTTCTAGCGATCCTTCTCTTTGGTCAAATCTTATCTCTCTTGACTTTACTAATTCTTCTTCTTCGACAAATTTGGACCCCCCTTCAAAATCTCCATACAAGCTAAGATTTGAGAGGGACCAGGCGAAGAGGATGTTGGCATAGAGGAGGAAAGCTTAGATTTTGGAAAGTAATTTGGAGGTCTGTAGATGGAAAGCGAGAGGACGAAGATGGTCATGAAAGTGTTTCATTGTTTGGAAAGGGTCAGGGAGCTTCTGTTGCTTTGAACGTTTGGCAACCAGAAGTTGTTTTTGGTAGCCAAATCAAATTATATAGGAGTATACTATTGCAACTGAATCTCGTTTCAGCTCTATCGATATGGAAATTAAGCTATGCAAGCACATGCAGTCATGGGAGGAAGGGCTACAGTAGGGTTCGAGAGATGCTGTGAGTATCGCGATGGGAAGTGGTGGTGGCCTCGAGCAGTGCAGTGAGGTATATTCAATAAATTATCTCAAAATTTATACATATCTATATAAGATATGTATAGAAAGAAATGAAAGAAAAAAAGGGTTCTGTCACAATTATATATATATATATATATGTATGTATATATGATAATTTTGGAAATATATAAGAATTTTAAGATGTTTTAGAATTTATAAATAGTTTCAAAGAAGAAGAAAATGGATATACAGATAGGATTTTGTAAAATAAATATATACATACATTTTAAATTTACTAACTTATTTTTAAAACAAAGTGGTAAGGTAATTAATTTGTTTAAGTGGTTCGTTTAATTATTTTAGTTACTAAAGATTATTTTAAAAGGAAAATTTGGTTTAAACTAAATTTTTAATCGGTTAATTTATTTATTTAAGAAGAAGTTTAGTTTTAATTTAATTTTTAGTTAAATAAATTTATTAAAAGAAATTGGCTTGCAATAAAAAAACCATTGGATAATTAAAATTACCAAACGAAAATTGATTTTTCGATTTATTTCGAATATTAATAAATTGTATAATTGTTTATACAAGGTCTAATACTGTGAAGACAAAATCGAATTGGAAATGGATTGCAAAATAAGGGAGTAAAGGTGAGATCTTCTCACTCAAATTAAATAATTGAAAATTTCACTTATTGATTGATTATTGAATTGTGATAGTTAAATTTAAAATTATTGATTGTGTGTTTGGATGATAAATAGTTATCAGTTATATTGGATTAGACCCTATGCGCCGCATAATAGCGGATGCTATTATATTAAACCCATATACCGCGATATTCCACCTTGAAGTGGAATTGGTATTATATATGTATTTGGAGTGATTGATTTCCCGCATTATATAGCGGATGAGACCCTATGCGCCGCATAATAGCAAATGATATTTCATAAATCTCATATACCGCGATATTCCACCTCGAAGTGGAATTGGTATTTAATTGTTGTGCTAACATCTATGGATGCAGGGAAAACAGGTTTGAGGGATTCAACTTGATTCCTCAAATATTTGAATTAGTTTCAATATTGTGTGTTGATTACTTATAATCTGTGTGTGACAATTTGTGATTGAAATTGTTGAAAGCTATAATTTAGCCGAATATAGTTTTGGTATCGTAAGGTACAGAAATAGATATAATTGGAATTTTGAAATTTAAGTAGAAAATTTATAGAAAATCATTTTTGAGAATGGGATAAATTTAAAAGAAGGAATTTTAAAAGGATAAAGCTTTATTTTTGAATCCTATTGAGTAAATTCCAAATTATGGGAAAAGATTCTAATAAATGGATTTTAGGCAACATTGCTAAATAGTTGAAGAAGTTATTCAGAATTTGGATTTTTAAATAGTTTGGAAAAAAAATAAAGAGATTTACTTTAAAAGAAATTAAATTTGGGAAATCGATTGGAAATTTTGATTTGGTATTTGAAAATCTTTGGGAAATCAATTTAGAAATTGATTTGTGTAATAAATTTGAAAATCAATTTGGGATTAGATTTGGTGTTTGAAATGATTTTGGAAAAGCAATTAGAAATTTGTTTTCAAAAGATTGAAAGGTGAAAAGTGATTTAAGATTTGTTTTCAAAGTGATGAATGTTTGTACCAAAATTGGGCATAACACTCTTCGGAAGTTTTTGAAGGGATAACAGTGAAGAATATAAATTTAGAATGAAGATTATCTAACAAAAACTCCAAACAACATGAATGTAAATGCACAGACAAGCGATTTAGAGTGGTTCGGCGTGTTGCCTACGTCCACCATGAAGTTTTTGCGACTTTATTGATTATCTTTCAGCGATTACAAGTGATTACAGAAAAAAACTACAAAATACAACTTGGAATTCGAATTGAACAACAACAGTGTGATGTAAATCTCGATCTGGCAGAGTCTGGCGCGCTTCAGAATCAAAAGGCTCCTCCTTCTATAGGCTCTGGGGCTCTATTTATAGGCGTCGGAGGCTGAGACTTCGCTCAAACTTCGGGAAACTCGCTCTGGCACGTGAGGGGGCCCACACGACCAATTCCCGAAAATTTCGACTCGATCTGTGATCGATACGAAATCATTTTGTATCGATCAAGATCACGTTCGATGGAGCTGAAATTTGGTGGGAATGTTCCTTGGCTCGTACGTAATCCTCTATGACAACTTCATGGCATTTGGACCAGTGGATTTTGAGTTATGGTCGATACGAACTTGGGCTGCTCGGTGGCTGTTTGGTTCGAATCCATTGATTCGAATCGATCACTTCGACTCGATGATAACGCAGGTGAGCAAGTTGACGTGGCGCACGCTCTTCGTGTCGATCCGCTTTTCACTCCGGTTTGACCGTGTCACATCCATGAATTTCGTCTCATTTGCATCGATGGCCGTTATTTGGTTCGCATTAATGGATATGAAGGAGTCATAACTCGATGGATTCGAACAGCACAATCATTGATCGATACGAACAGATGACAACCGGTGGTTATGAACTAGACACTATTTGTCCAATACGAAGCATACTACTCATCGATCGATTCGAAGTATGGCATAACGATGCATGCGAAGTGAGATAACTTGATGGATGCGAATAGCAGTTGCCAGATGAGTTCGAATAACCACTTATCGATGGTTGCGAACTAGATGGATACAAATTAGGACCTAGCCGATCGATACGAAACGCATGCTTTGTTGATGGATACGAATGAGATCGATACGACCTGGGGTTCCTTGATGGATACGAAGATGCTGTCGCTCTGATGGATACGAAGGTATGGACTCGAACCGGAGCTCGGTGATGGATATGAAAATGGGGATATCACCTTCATTTTGCATCGATCATAACTTGAGCATACGAACTCGGATTGACTTGAAATTTGGAATGCGGGCTTCCATGGCTTAGTTCGTCATGTCTTGTCAGTTGTAGCCTGATTCGGACTCGGATGAAATTCATCGACATCCATAGCGAACCTGTGCATGCTCGATACCCAAGACGATTGATCCTAAGTTTGTAAACAGTTCCTTGATATCTCGGCCTTGCCAAAAGGCGGGATAACATTTGCCCCCTAAAGTACGTCTTGTGTTAACATTATGTGCTTTGAAAAGCTGCAGTCTTCACTCTGAACAGCCATTGCTCTTTTGTCGAAGGTTGTAACCTTGCTTTGCTATGACTGATTGTTGTATGATAATGCTTAGCTGTTTGTTGCCGTAATCGTTATTAAATGAATATCCAACTCCTGTTAATGCTGAAAATGGGATATTGTTTTGACATATATGTATATATATAGATCTAACTCTCGTTAACGTTGCACGCTCATGAGTCGTTGTCAGTTTTCTTGTATCGAATTTCGTATCGATCCTCTCCTGAACCGATGTGAAATCTGAGTTGCAACAACGATTGACAGTTGTTTTTTAGCGTTTCTTCATATCGCTACTCTCTTGGATCGATATAGAAGTTTGAAAAGTTGTTCTCGCATTGATATGTTTGGCATTTATGGATATGAATCACCATTTCGTATCGATGGACTTTGATTGTTGTGGGTCGAGTATCGATAGAAATGAATAAGTAGTTTCGAATCGATGGAGTTCAATGCCTTTAGATCTGTCCTCATCGCGTGCTACGTATCGATGAACTCTGTAGTTCAATATGAATAGGCAATCCATAATTCGTATCGATGAAAATTGACTTCTGGATGCTGTGACACGATGGATTCGAACGGCACAGTTCGCATCGGTACCTTGTGGGTCAAGTCGAACCAATCGAAACGAACTGCAGCTTCTAAACGATAAGTCCTGGTGGTAATTTCGCCTCGACGAAGGCAAGGGCCGATGGATTCGAATGGATCATTCGAATCGACCTATGGGTTGACCGGTTGCGACTGGTCACGTTGACTGGGAGGTGAAACGACCCAGTTCCCCCCAGGCTCCATATAAATACTCTGCGCTTCGACTATTTTCACTTTTTTACTTTTTACTGCCGAACCCCCTATTTTTACTTTCGCATTGATCCACAACCTTCAAGAAAGGAGAAGAACTATAACCTGCTTTTGAATCGACCAGATTCATCCTTCGAATCTCATCTTCAACTTAGGTAGTGAATCAGTTGCAATTAAATCCGAACGACGAGGTTATCTCAGATCCACTCCATCTTCATCAACTATCCATTCTGGCAACCTTTAAGGTTGGATCAGGTTCAAAGCTTGGATGAAAATGGCCATGGCGATGTCTCTGTTGATTGAAGAAGAAAGAATGGAAAAAATAAGTCGATCTGTGTTTCATGTCGATCTGGGGACCCATGTTCGAGTCGATGAAGGCAATGATGTTTTTCCTTGGATTTCGCATCGATCCCCGAAATATCCTAATGGAGAAGTTGTAGCTCGTATCGATGGTGATGGTGGTAGATCGTGTCGATTGGCAACGATCGATGCGAGACTTTAACAAGCAATAGTTTCGAAATCCTCGGCTTCAGATCGATACGAATTTTATTCCCCTGATTGATATGAGAAGCATCGATTCGAATGTGGTCGATGTGAAGCCGTGGGTTTCTTGACCGATACGAATCTAACTACCAGGGATCGATTCGAAGATATCCATCTAGATCGATACGAACTCGAATCCTGATGATCGATTCGAAACATGCCCCCAGTGATCGATACAAAATTCCGATCTTGACTGTTACAAACAAACTCCCTGCGATCAATTGAATCCATCCCATGATGGACATGAAATTTTGAACACTCCTTCGCACAATTCCGACGAGCTTCATTCTCGCATATCTCGACTTAACTGTTAAACTTCATACTTGACTACCTTTCAAAGCTCGTCGATGGAACCATAACAATTTTAATCCGGATCGATCGCTAACATCTAGATGATTTGATGATGACGGTCAGCGATGACGGTCATTCCAACTAGAATCTGATTACCTTCGTCATTTGCTAATTTTTCTCTAACTCTACAAAATTTACCCAAGTAATGCACAACACTGCACAACACACACTTTACACGAGGGGAACACACGGGCTCTTTGTCATCTAATGATGATTTCTCGTGAGTTAGCTAGTTATGGAAACTTCAAGCTCGCAGCCACAAGAAACTCAGAGTTTGGCTCCTCCCAGACTTGAAATGCCGGACATCGAGGCCGAAGTCATCGGTCCAGCCCCGGACGAGTTACCCGACGCATCCTTCATCAACAATCTTCCAAACTCTGTGTCGTCTCATATTTCTGAAGATATGTTAGGGAGAATATGCTTAAAGCATGGTCTGTCGATGGACGACGTATTATTGCCAGGACCAAGCGACAGACCACGCAATCCTCCGGAAGGGCATACCACATTTAACCGTCATGCGTGCGCAACTGGGACACTTCCTTCGTTTAACCAGTATATAAGAGAAGTGTTGTCATTCTTGGGGATCGCCCCATCTCAGCTACACCCGAATGGATATGCCTCGCTCAATAGCTTGTTCATTGCATTTATGGAGTATCTATATCGATCGCCGCTCCCGATTGAGATCAGATACTTATTCAACTTCAAAAGTCGAATAGATAGCCCATCCTTCGCATTCCTGAAGGCAGTAAGAAACTGACAGGTGATCACAGGGTCTTAGACTAGACTGAGCTACTTCAAGACGGAGTGGTTCTACGTTCGTTGTCCTCCAGGATTTGCCAGGCGATGGCTATTTAGACGTGAGTATTGTCATCCTCTGTGGTAGTTGATAAGACAGCCATAGATGAAGTCGAGCTTACATCTCTTTTTTCTTTCTTTGCAGCAATAATTCAGCGACCTGAAGGTGAATATTTCAAGGAGATAGTTCGGGCTCTCCATGAAATCCCAAGCGAAGAGAGGAATATCGATTTGCTCTTGACGGATAGGAATCTTAGGATTCTTGGGCTGACTGAACGTAAGCATAGTATAAGGCTCGACGGTGCATCAAGAACTATCTCGAGGGAGCGAGTTAAGCGAAAAAAGCCTATAGTTGTTATAGTCGAAGAGGCCGACTCCTAGAAAACTCACGCCGATGAGGAACCATTGGGCAAACCTGCGGATGTAACCCAGGATATTGAAGAGCATAGAAAAGGCAAGGCGGCCGTTTTTAAGCCATCTAAAAAGGAGAGATGGAAATCTATCATCACGTCTCGGCCCGCCTCCGGAATTAGAATTTCGGAGATGTCTCCCCCAAGAACAGAGAATCTTTATGAAGGGCTTCCCGATCTTCCAATTCCGGATGATGTGTCCATGCAGCATGATGCCTGATTGGATGAACTCCAACACGCCTTAGTTTTAAGCGAGTCTCTGCCCACTAGCGTGGCTGACACATTCGGTTGGTCGGGAGGATGCACATACATACACACCTCATGGAACTACACAATTTTTTGACCGTAAGCTGCCTTTTTCTGAAGATTACTAAATTCGTTTCCATTTTTTGCAGACACCATGTCCGGTCGAGGCTCGATGCTTGGCAGCTTGCGCAGCAAACGTCGATCTTCATCGTACTATGAATCGCGTAGGGAGGAAGGAGACCGGGATTATGATCAAGGCTATTCCAGCCAGGAACGGATTGATAGGGATAGGGAATATATACACCGTTCTAGATCACGCACTCCCTCTTCTAGAGCTCCCGCTCCCCCTCCGGTTCATGTTTTGAGGCCCCCAGAGACTTCACGGCGGCAGTCTTCCCATTCTTCATGGTCCGACTCTCATCGCCAAACTGAGGTAATAGACCCTTCAACCACCGCACAGGCCCTTGTTGAGCCCACTGGGGAAGGAGCGATAAGGCTCGCTCAACTGAAAAAGGATTTCCCCGACATCTGTTTTGATGGGTTTGTCTTCCCCCCGCGTTTAAAAAGGGTATCGACGTCGATCGAAACCACGATGCATGATTATATTGTAGATATATTTTTCCAGTATCAGAAGTGGTCGAAGACTGCAAAGAAAGCATCGAAAGTGGCCTTTGATCGAGCAGTCATGATTGAAAAGCTAGAGAAAGAACTCGGTCAAAAAGATCGAATTATTCAAGCGCTCAATAGTGAGGCCGAGTCCTCTTGCAAATCTGAGATCGAGGCTCTTAAGAAAGCCGACGAGGCCCCGGCTTCAATGGATAGGATGAAGTGGGAGCACTATATCGCAGTAGAGGATATGGGCCACAGGAACACCATTGTTACTGCTGAGCGGGATGCAGCCCTTAAAGAGCTTAACGAGCTTAAATCCAAATTTTCTGAAATCATAAAGGAAAAGGATGCTGCTAACGTTGCCGTGCAGGAAGCATGCGATCAAGCGGTGGTGCTCCGGAGAAAAAGAGGCGCGGCCATGGAAAAGTTCCGTGAGGTGGAGGCTGAAGTTGATGAGAAGGTTCGGCAGGTAGAGACCAGGCTTGAGGCGGACATGGAGGAGCTTCTCATCACTTACAACGCCAACGTACTGAGACACAGGAACTTGGCATGGCTCGACGATTACTCTACACACCTATGCAATGCTTGGAATTTGCAGGTCGAAGAAGAGAAAGCGGTGCTATTGGGTGGTGCCCTTGACGAATTTGAGCTGGAGAACCATATTTGAGCGAAGACGAAAAGAAGGTTCTCCATGATTCTATGATCTCTCATGCGAGAGAGAGACTGGGCACCCAGCACTTAGAAATTGGGGAAGGTTCTGGAGTTGTGCATTCTGCTACAAGTTCTGAGATTATTACTTCATCTCGATCTAAGCCCACTCCAGTGATCGACCCCCAGCCCGTCGCGGCCTATGACCCTAAACAGCCACGCCTATCTTCTATTAAGGAGCATTCATCCGAAGCTGTTCAGCCAACCGCAAGCCGAACTGAGGAAGGTACTCTGAACAAATTTCATGTGTATCTGAAATGAAGGGCCTGTTTTTGAAGTGTGTTCTAATAACTTCTTTTCTCCCCTGTCCAGTGATCGAAGTTACATTGACATCGCCTCATGCAATCCAAGGATCACATCAAGTGCAGGAGGCCATTATTACTGAGGCAATCACCACGACTGCGGTCGCGCCGATTGAGATGACACAGGGGAGCACAATTTCCTTTGACGAGCAGATGATGAATGAGCTCCTGGGCCGACACAGCGACCCTTTTGCGGACATGCCGTTCGTTCTTGCTGCGTTCTAGCCTGTTTCTAGTGCTTTGTCACAGACCATCGCTACCCACAGTGAAGCCCGTGCTACTCGTGAAGCAGAGATATTGGCCGAAATTAATGCTGAGATGGAGGCAGCGGCTCGCGGCGATGATTCTGATGGTGGAGTGACGACGCCAAGTCCGACTCCACTTAGAATGATATCACCCGGGGTGACACAGGTTGATACTAGAGTGTCTACTCCTCCCCCAGTCGCAGATTTAGTTCCTTCGACTCCTCCGAAGGAGAGCATCCCCGTGGACTCGAGTTCGAAGGAAGAGATCCACATCACGCCTTCGTCCGGGGATTCCCCGCCTAAAGAGAAAAGTTCGAAACGAAAGATTGCTAGCGGTGCCGGTGGATCCTTACTGAAGAAAAAGCCAAGGAAGAAGAAGGAATAGATAGATTCCTCAGGCACACTTTTGGGATAGATAGGAGTTTACTTTTGCTTTAGTAGGTCGTGTATAGACGCGGATTCGGCCCCCGCTAGAAGGCATTTTCTCGGAAGAACTTGTACATAAATTCTTGTTTCCAGTTAGTTGAAGTAAAACTTTATTTTCTTTGCTTCAACTGTTTTTCCTGCCTTTTATGCTTAAGTGTTGTAACGCTCGAATCACCGCTTGGTATGCTTGTGGAGTATTAGTTATGGAGCTGAACTGTTTCAGCCAATGTTTCCCACTTAAGCGTTGCCCCCAGTCTGGGGATCGAGTTGTAATGATCGGCTAACGACCATAATTCTATCTTTGCCTTCCGAGCTAAGCATCGTCAAATCGATGTTGAAGCAAGTGAAGGGTGAGCGGTCTCAATTGTGCGCGTTCACTGATAATAATCGCATCCACACTCTAGGGATCAGTATTTATATTTCGATGGTCAATCGCACCTATCATAAGTCTTGAGCACATGTCCACACTCTGGGGACTTGGGATAATTGTGATCGATAATCTGGTTCGCACTCTGGGAATTCGAGAGTTATCGATGTTTGTAACAAAATTCGCACTCCAGGAACTTTGACTTGGTATTTGTACTCTAATTCACACTTTGGAAATTCGAAATCAACATTTATATTTCGGTTCGCACTCCGGGAACCTAGAATTGATGTTTATGCTCCAATTCACGCTCTGGGAATTTGGAGTTAGCATTTATATTTCGGTTCACACTCCGGGAACCTGAAATTGATGTTTATACTCCAATTCACGCTCTGGGAATTTGGAGTTAGCATTTATATTTCGGTTCGCACTCTGGGAACATGGAATTGATGTTTATACTCCAATTCACGCTCTGGGAATTTGGAGTTAGCATTTATATTTCGGTTCGCACTCCGAGAACCTAGAATTGATGTTTATACTCCAATTCACGCTCTAGGAATTTGGAGTTGGCCGACAAATGGTCAGTCACATTTGTTTAGGCTTTTTAGGAATTCGTTCACACTCTGGGAACGACGGATTTATTGGGATCGCGGATGGTCGAATCACATCCACCCCGAGTTAACAAGCGAGGTCGTTAGACAGAAGGGTCTATCCTCCTCAAACTTGGTTAGAATACGACCGAAGTCGTTAGGCGGATGGGTCCACCCTCTCTGCAACCGCATTTATATGTTTATACTCCAACTCGCACTCTGGGAGTTTGGAGTAAGTGTTTGTACTTCGGTTCGCACTCCGGGAACCTAGAGTTAATGTTTATACTCCAGTTCTCATTTTGGGAATTTGAAGTTGGTTTTAGGACTGTGTCGGTCCAGTTCAGCCTTTAATGTGACGGCTTGCCCCTGAGCTGAGGTTTCACTTAGTGACTGGCCGGTCTTATCACAGTCACTCGCTATTTGAATAAATTCCATCGTACGATAGAACTTAGCTCTTCATGCGTCGTGATTGTTGAATGTCGCATTCAGTGAATCACAGCTCTAGCTTGAAGAGATGGTAATTTATTGCTGGAGCAGAAAAACATGGCAAAGTCAGTGCCTTATCACAAATTCAAACTTCAGAATGCAAAGACTGATTGCAAAGTATTTATAGACTAAATAAATAAAGCCTGTCTTGTGTAATGGTGACGAAGATCCTCGTCGTTCCAGGCTCTTGATAGAGTGGGTCCGCCATTGACGGCGTTTATCACTAATCTTCCACCGGGATGAGTAGAGTCCTCCTGTCTCGGCCGATCGGGCACATTATTTTGATTTGATGGACCCGCTCCTCCAGGATGCGGCACCCGCACAAACTGTTCCAGTTTTCTTTCTCTAATCAATTTTTCCACGAGATCCTGCAAATGACGACACTCATTCGTATTATGCCCGTGACTTTCATGAAACCTGCAAAATTTTCCCGTTTGGATTTTCCTTTCTGACGATGGTTTTGGTGCAGGTTTTTTGTATTGAATTGTATTACAGGTTTGTAAATACAAGTTCTCTAGTGATGTATTCAAAGGAGTGTAGCTGTCAAACATAGGATTCTTGCGCTGTGAGCCATGATTCTGATCTCGCTTTCTATTTTTATTCACGTTCTCCCTCCGCCGAGTTTGTTTGTTATGAATGTTCAACTGAACTTTTCCGAAACTCTCACTGGACTGTTTGATCACGACATTGCTTTGGATCCGTTTCGTGCTGGGCCCTGCATCAGTCTGCTTCCTAGACTGTTTCTCATATTCCCTTCTCAGGAATTGAGCCGCCTTGGCGTAGAAATGGTCCAATGATGCAGGTGGTTTTCCAGCCAACCAGTTGCCAAACTCAGAATCGGGGTCAATCCCCTTAGTCAACGCCATAAGAATGGAGTTGTCGTTTGGATTGCTGATTTCCGCACACGCAGCATGGAATCTCTCTAAGTAGCGTCTGAGCGTCTCTCTAGGAGCTTGGGTGATGCAAGATAGAGTGTTGACATCTTTCGGCCTTACGACGTGCATGCGGAATTGCTCGACAAATTTAGTGGCCAACTGGTCAAAGGAGGAAATGGATCGTGGCGGTAGTCGGGTAAACCACATGGTAGCGATGCCCCCCAAAGGAAATGAGAAAACTACGACACTTCACTGCGTCGTCCGCTCTCGCAGCACTCATTGACCATTCATATTTCAGAATATGTTGGTTGTGGTCGGAGTTTCCTTCGTACATGGGTAAAGTCGGCATCCTGAATCGCCGTGGGGGTTCAGCGGTAAGTATATCGTCCGTAAAAGGAGTGTGACTTCGGGAGATTCCCCAGTCATCATTCATGAGACCCTGGCTCTCACGGATCATCTGACGTATCATGGTCGGAAGATCCGGCATTTGTACGTTCTGTGTAGTTTGAGCCAGAGTATGATTATGTTCCATATTATGAGGTTGGACCGGATGCTGTCGACGGTTCACGTCTCGCCTTCTTGGTTCATAGTCCTCTGGGACGTATGGTTCAGGAGTACGCCCGTGCTGACAGCGGTTCAGGTTCGACTGATTTTGGGCATCAACCCCTGTTTCAAACGCAGCGGTCGTAGTGCGGTAGTCTGTGATGTAATGAGGAGCGGTACCTCCTCGGGAGGAGGGTCCGGTCTAGAAACTGGCCGATGGACCAACTCTCAACTGTCCAACGGTCATTACCGGTTGATGTCTAGCAGTTTGTATGTGACTCCCATCTAGTCGGGGCCATGGAGACTGGTGATGGTAATCAGAAAAGGAAGAACTTTCGCTGGAGGAGCGAGAAGCATGATCTCTCCTAGATCTCCTCCGCTTCTGGCGATTCAGCTGGCTGGTCAGCTCGGCGTTGGCGCGTAGCTGCTCTGTTAGTTGTTGCCGACTTTGGACCAGTTCTTGAAGCAGCAACTGGAACTCTTGTCGGGTAACCAGACTGATGGTTCCGAGGGTCCGGTAGCGCCTTGGTTAGACGGAGGTACTTGCGTGGGATTCTATCGATCCTGGTCTTCTAGATTGACAGCGTTGGAGGTGGTCCTTGTTCTAACCATCCTGGGGTTTGAACTCCTTTCCTAGACTTTATGCAAATGTGAATAGAAGGGAAGGAACTCGAATTAGCGATCTGATCTCTCTCTTAGATTTATGCAATCCGGTATCGACGACAGATCCAATCGAGCAGGAGAAAATCTACGTTTTCTCAGTGAAAGCACCAAAGTGTTTGTACCAAAATTGGACATAACACTCTTCGAAAGTTTTTGAAGAGATAACAGTGAAGAATATAAATTTAAAATGAAGATTATCTAATAAAAACTCCAAACAACAGGAATGTAAATGCACAGACAAGCGATTTAGAGTGGTTCGGCGTGTTGCCTACGTCCACTATGAAGTTTTTGCAACTTTATTGATTATCTTTCAACAATTACAGCAAACAACAGCAAAATACAACTTGGAATTCGAATTGCACAACAAGAGTGTGATGTAAATCTCGATCTGGCAGAGTTTGGGCGCTTCAGAATCAAAAGGCTCCTCCGTCTGCAGGCTCTGGGGCTTTATAGGCGTAGGAGGCTGAGACTTCGCTCAAACTTCGAGAAACTCGCTCTGGCACGTAAGGGGGCCCACACGACCAATTCCAGAAAGTTTCGACTCGATCTGTGATCGATATGAAATCATTTCATAGCGATCAAGATCACGTTCGATGGAGCTAAAATTTGATGGGAATGTTCATTGTCTCATACGTAATCTTCTGTGAAAATTTCATGGCATTTGGATCAGTGGATTTTGAGTTATGGTCGATACGAACTTGGGCTGCTCGGTGGCTTTTTGGTTCAAATCCATTGATTCGAATCGATCACTTCGACTCGATGATAACGCGCGTGAGCAAGTTGACGTGGCGCGCGCTCTTCGTGTCGATCCGCTTTTCACTCCTGTTTGACCATGTCGCATCCATGAATTTCGCCTCATTTGCATCGATGGCCGTTATTTGGTTAGCATTAATAGATACGAAGGAGTCATAACTCGACGGATTCGAACAGTAGCAATCATTGATCGATACGAACAGATGACGACGACCGTTGGTTATGAACTAGACATTAGTTGTCCAATACGAAGCATACTACTCATCGATCGATACAAAACCGATCGATTCGAACTATGGCACAACGATGGATGCGAAGTGAGATAACCTGATGGATGCGAACAACAGTTGCCAAATGAGTTCGAATAACCACTTATCGATGGTTGCGAACTAGATGGATACAAAGTAGGACCTAGCCGATCGATACGAAATGCATGCTCTGTTGATGGATACGAATGAGATCGATACGACCTGGGGTTCCTTGATGGATACGAAGATGCTGCCGCTTTGATGGATACGAAGGTGATGGACTCGAACCGGAGCTCGGCGATGGATACGAAAATGGGGTTATCACCTTCAATTTGCGTCAATCATAACTTGAGCATACGAACTCGGATTGACTTGAAATTTGGAATGCGGGCTTCCATGGCTTAGTTCGTCATGTCTAGTTAGTTGTAGCCTGATTCGGACTTGGAAGAAATTCATCGACATCCATAGCGAACCTGTGCATGCTCGATACCCAGGACGATTGATCCTAAGTTTGTAACCAGCTCCTTGATATCTTGGCCTTGCCAAAAGGCGGGATAATAATGAAGTGTTAAAAATATATCTTGCGAAGATATTTTGAAAATAAATAACTGGGGTAAAATTATTTGAAATCCAGTAATTGTTGTGAATGTTGATTAATGGTTAAATAACCGACTATCAATATTGGCCTTTAAATGGCATTTGAATTTCGATGCGACCGGGGGTCGGTTCCAACTGGATATTCGAAAACCACATCGAACCTTTGTGATTGTGATGGGTCTTTTGTTTAAAAGATCAAAGTGAAAATTGTTGTGATTTGTTTGAGATCTGAATGTAACACTTATTTTTAAAATAAGCGTTCGTTATTCGGATTAGCCGGGAGAGGACTTTGTCTCATAAAACCCGTTCCGAATAATGATACGACGAAATGAGATTGCATTTGAAGATGGTGTTGAAAACTGGGTATTTTTGAAAGCGAAAGGATTACTTGTCGAATGTCTCTGCACCGGCTGATCCACGGTATAGAGATTTGATCACCCTTTGCGATGGGGAGTTCGGACGTGATTAGGGATTATCCGAATTTGCATGGGCTTCTTTGTGAAGTTCCTTCGGTTCTGTTCGAACCCGGAACAGACTTGTAAGGATGTATATCTGACATTACACTTTGAGATGTAAAGCTGGTTTCTATCAAATACATTTCTGTTTGGTGGCGGAGATTTATTCTCTTAGCTTAACACCCTTCTCTGAGACGTACGAGCTCAGAGGTTATGTAGTTGATGGTTACTAGTGATACATTCCCAATTTGGTAATGTGGCATACGAAGTGTTGCTGATCATTTTTTGATCGAAGCATGGCTTTTGTGAAAAGTGTACCTTTGTGGACAAGACTTCGTCGAGCCTCACAACCCGAAATTGGTCGAAACAGGAATGTTGCGGCAAGGTTTTTAGGGGTCGCTCCCCTAGGGTTTGTCATTTCCTTCTGGATAAGAGGTGATATCATGGTATGGAGCCCATATATTTTACCTATGTTGATGCTGCAAATTTATTATACTTTGTGGTTGTTGCTTTGTGGTTGAGGATCCTCGGATAAAGGTCGGTAACGACCGGGGATTGCAAACTTGTGTGTTAGTTACCTATGTTATAGCTTGGTTAAAGCATGAGGTAACGTCGACCTTGTTAGCAGAGATCCGGTTAGGTTCTCGAGGGCGTCCTTCTAGAGGCATACCCATTTTCGGTAGGGTAGTTCCTTAGCCTGACCATTTGTTGGAAATCCAAAGAAACAATACGCGCCCTATACGGTTTTAGTTGTATAACCTGCCATGGAATGTGGCGGTAACCTGCTATTGAACATGGTAGCTATAGTAGGCATATGACGAAATGTGGTATGCTGTCTAAGACTAATATTATACTTTCGAAAGGTTTTCTGCACTATGCACTAATAATAATATCAAATGGTTTTTGCGTATCAAGCATTTTTGACTGTCATAAGGAGAAATCTCCTCCAAGTGTGCGCTTGCATTGTGTGTGTGGCGGGAGGCCTTATGGCTGTTTCATTTTCCAAAAGCATAGCGGATTTCTTTTTATTTTCTTCGTGAAAATAACTGTTTTTAAGATCTCACACAAATCTCATGACTGACCTGGAGTTTATTGTTCCCTTTCTAATCTTCGGGTGCCCATAATTTTCCACACGGGCATCCTAGAGTCAGGATATCAAGTCATTCCGAAATTCAGAAGGTGTTGTGGAGCTCAAGAGACGAGCTGGATGGCGAGACGTACTTCAGTATATTATTACCTTTCCGCCGTGTATTCAATTGTAGGGACAAGTCGGTATAATTGTCCAGTTGTGTGCTATGTAAGTAGTTGTACTCTCATGATATTGTGATGTAAAACATATACAGTACTTTTGTTTTAAAGATTATTCATTTATCAATTATATGTTGTTCCGCTGCGAAATGTAGGATTCTATTATTGTTTCTGTTTCTTCTTCTATCTTCTTCTTCTTGAACCCTAATGGTTCGGTTTTTTGGCATTCGACTGTGCGGCAGTTGATACAATAGATGTATTAATGTCGACTTTTGAAAGTCGAAAAATTGGGTCGTTACAGTTTCTCTTCCAATACTTCAACTCAGATCCAACTATAGTCGTTCAATGGATGTCATGCCACGTTTTAACCATAATCAAAGTGGAGTGTCCGTATTAAAGTTCAACTGTATTCTCAAGTCGAGAGAATAGTGTAACATCGATACTTCAAGATTTACATTAACCAACAGAAAAACTCTTGAGCGAGTCATTTCATAGTTATCTAGTAACTATCGGTACATAACCTCTTGGTGCTCTTAGCAGCCATGAGTAACACAATGCCAAATATTTGGAGAGCGTTGCGTACTCTAGTCTCAATGGGCATATCGATGTCCAGTCTCGGTATATCTTGACTATAAATATTTAAAATGATATGCTTATCATATTACACTACAATACTCATGGTTGGAACTATTTGTAACTGCTATCACATTGTTATGGACTTCCTGATCTGTAATTAAATTAACTAATTAATTATTTATAACGTTTTATAACAAGTATGTAACAGAAAGGAAACACCTTATTTGAACAAGACTGGTTATCAAGTTAGATCTATGTAACAAATTACATAATTGCCCTTAGGGCATACCCCCAACTCTATCAATCTCCCACTTGCATTCATGGTCAATTATAGAATCATTTTCCAACTTCCCTAATCAATTTCTTCAAAACCAATCAGGTTAGTCCTTCAATGAACGGGTATTCCATTATGTTTCTTTATCTACCATGTCAATTAACTCTTTCCAGTGCCGATAAACTGCCTTTATCATGTGGAAAATTTTGGGGTATGTGTCTCAACCTCCAGTGAGCTCTAAGTTCTGTTATGAACTATATCACGCCATTGTAATTATATAACTATGTTATAGGTTTCTCAATATTTAGAATTACCCTTCAGCTTAGTTATAAATTTATGCATTTACTATGTATATACATTGCTTTTATTATGGCGCTACTCAAGATGGTGTATTTGGCCTTTTATTGAGTCATCCACAGTCTCTCATTAGGAACATTTCCAACTTAAAGCTTCTTAACCAATCTTTGAATAATAATTTTATATTGACATACCGTACTCTATATCACATATGGAGTCTGAATCTAAATACTCCTTCATAAAGAGTTCATTGTTTCTATAAACATTCTTCTGTATTTCATAAATATACGAGAACACTCTAAACTACCATTTAGTAATCTTAATTTGGATTTGATATTTGCTTCATATATCAAATACATAAACAAATCACGACATTGTTGACGACAAAACAAGTATGATAATTCTTATTGCTAATGCACAAGGAATTCATCTTACATGTTTTTATTAAACATTTTAATAAGTCTACGTATTTTTTGGAACATTCCTATTGTCATTTGTACCTACTATAAAAGACATCATTTGGAAATCCAACATCAAGTATTAAAACAACTAAAAGATTAATGCAAGTACATCATTAACGATCAATAGCGTGTTATTTTCTTATGTTTAGAAATATCAATGTACCTTCAACATTCTTTCCTATGGGCACATGCTTCCTCTGCATTTTTGTTGAAATCAAACTATTTGGTATTTTTATCAAAATAATTGTTTAATTTTGATGCTTTTCGAATGATATTTTCGTATCAGTTCTTGGAAAGTATCCAAAACCCACAAACTCAATATCACTCCCAATGACTTCGAGACACTTTGGTTGTTATGTGCAAAAAGTCTTGCTTAAATTTTTGTTTAGAATTTTTTTTTTCACTACGTATGTACCAAAAAACAAAGTCATACTAGGCAAAAAATTTATGAGTAAATCTAAAACAAATTAAGCACATCGAATAGCGAATTTGTATGCTAATTTCAACAATTGAAATTAGCGATGTTATTCTTATCAATATGGCTCACTATATTCCAACTGCATTTGTCTTTCTCCTAAAGACACATTTGTGACTGGTGGATATATCTCTTTGGATACAACTATCAAAATCATATTTTGATAATGAACTTAGAATCTGTTTTAGATTTGTTTGTGGTACCATACCATAGAGTCAATGCTCTTAATGGTTTAAGTAAACAACCGAGGATTGCTTATTCTTAACATTGACAAGAAACTTATAGTTTCTCTTTGACGTGCAAGAATATTCGTTAGACATTCTAAGGTATTGTATTTGTTTAGGTTCGGTTAATTTCATTTCATCCCTTGCAATCGGTTTTAACGTTGAATCACATGCATATTCTACTGCCAATAATTTCTAAAAGAAATTTCTTCACTACGAAGTTGATATTTCTTGAAACAACAACTGTTTCTCAACGCAATGGAAAGGGCATTCATAAACATTTTATGAATTGCCTTATATAAAATTGATTTGGTATTGATTCATAATATTTATGTTCACAACATAAATTAGTCATCCAATGACTATTATTCCCAAACTTCTTTTGGTGTGATTTACTCAAGACCCCTTACGTACAATTATTATATACAATCTTTCGACTCACACAACTAGCTAACTCATCGGCCTAGGATATAATGGGGTTTCTTATAAACCCATATCTTGTGCGACTTTGTAAACTATTCTTCAGATGATATTAATTTTAACCTTGTATACTACTCTTAAGTACACACCTTATAGAAAGAATTTAACTAAACTTCGCTCATCATTTAATAGTCCTTTATCTAACAAAGTTTGATTACTCCTTACCAACACATCATTATGTACTATAAGGAGGAGTAACGCTTGATACTGAACCTTAATTCATTAATTTTAGGTACATTTGGAACTCTTGCCGATATACTCACTCATTCGATCAAATCGAATTATTTCTTTTGCATGTTATTTTATTTTACTTCTGTTTTATATTCAATGAACTTATCATATACACGCTCTCTCTCTCTCCATATATATATATATATATATCAAATACATATATTCATGCTTGAAATAATTCATCGACAAATATAACAAAGTATGTCGAACCTTTTGGTATTATTAGATTTGTGATTCCATATATCTATATGTATCAATCTGAAGAGTTCATCAACACTTGACGCTCCAACTAAATGGGTGCTTTCATTCAATTACCTGAGATATAATTAACCAATATCATATGATTCAATCATATAATAAAATTTATTCCCAAAACTATGGCTTAGTTTATAATTCTAAAATAATTATAAACTATAGTATTTTCCAATCATCACTTTTGTTGAGAAAACAAATACTACATTATAGTTTTATTTCATAACGAATATTCATAGTATTATCATTGAAATAAAATTATATTTAATCTTCATTCATCACCGAAAAACAGATACATAAATAATGTACGGTACGTCTTATGCAAATAATTTTCATATCTTGATGCAATCAATAAGGGCTATGTGGCATGCTTCCCTTATTTCCGACCTTACTAGTATAGCCTATTGAATGTGGAGGTCCATCATCCACTTAATATAGATTATTTATTTCGTATAATGTAATTATTTTACAGTGGGAGTTCTTTGATCAATTATCTTAAATTCAAATAAATAAATCTCATAGAAAATAATTTTCTATAAGAAAATACATTTCGAAGTAGAAATCATATTTCTTATTCCGATGTTAAGTATCAATTATTATTTTACAATTCTCGTTTCTGATGTTTTTTATGAAGTAGAAGTGACCATTCACTCTCTTTATCTAACCGTATCATAAATTACATTCATTTCACTTTTTAAATGGTCGAACCGATCAGAAGGAACTCCTTAATATGACATTGAAATGAAATCTTTATAAACTCACACTTGATCATCCTTAACATTTAAGGACATCAAATATATTGCATTTTACATAAATTGATCAAACTGAAATTTCAACGATCGAGTTGTTAAATCCTTTTTGTTGTTTTGGTCTATTTTCACATCTAACGCATGATGATCTTCATTGTAATCAATCAAATAGTATGGTTAGTTCGCTTATTTTAAATGAACTAATTTCATTGAAGTATGAACTGCAACGATTCACCACGTAACACTTATATATGACAGTATATGGGTCAAATATTCATAGTTTTTTATAGTGTGACAACCCGGATTTTTCGATTGTTAATTTTGAATATTTAAATGGTTTAAATATTGGATTTGGGATTTTAATTTAGTTAATAAGATTATAGAACTAAAAATTTCAAGCGATTTCGGAATTTTTGAAAATCATCGATTTAATTAACGAATTAAAATAGAGATCCGAGGCACAGTTTCGGATTTCAACGAAATCAGTTCCATGATCCATAAAAGTGTATTATTATTGGATTTCAAATTTCGTAATGTATGGAGTTATCGTTTGGTCGTATAGGATGTAAGCATGTTGAATTTAATATCGAAAATTCAATATAATAATTGGGTCCACAAAAGTTATCTTCTTCATACGATCGAAATAGGACTCGAAACCATTTCCATTGGGTTCGGAATAGCCGTATAGCATTATAAAGGCCAAGCGGCATGCTTTAATATGGGTTCAAAACTTTGAGTTGTGTAAATCGAGATATTTGTAATTAAATAATAATTTAAATTGTTCAAGGTCAATCACAACTATATTCTCTCTAATCAGACGTGCCTTTCTCTTCTACCTCACGCAATCCCTCTCCTTTTTAAACCATCACGCAACAGTTTACTCACGAGAAAAAAATGGAAGCTTCTAAAGGAAGGAAATTTTTTAAGGATAAAATCAATCAGAAATCATCACTTACCCATTTCCTTTATATAATTCAGTATTCTCGACTTGTTCTCTTCCTTTTCCTTATTTCTAGTTCAACAAATCAAGGGCCAAAGAAAAAAATGAAATCGCATTCGAATAAAAAAAATCAAACGAAAAAATTGAAGCAAGGGCGATCATGAGGGGAGCGAAGGGGAGACCATTCGTGAATTGAAGACTATGGATCGATGGTGGTTCGATTTGATGGTCGCGACCAGCGCGTGTGAGCAGAGGCTCGAAGTGGTGGTGGTGGGCGAACGAAGTCTGGGATCGATGGTCGAGGCGGGTCGTTCTCGTATGAGTGCGCGACATCATGTTTGGAGGGGGTGACGTTCGCGACGATGGTCGAGTTCGCGATTTGTTTTCATACACATGATTTTTTTCTGGAGGATGACGAGCGGCATGGCCGTCAAAGGGCGGCGACGTCAAAGTTGGTAAGGATTGCGGTCGCTTGAAGGGTGTGGCAGCGGAGCATGTCGATGGTATTGGCCGGAAGGCGCGTGTGTTCATCTCGTTGAGATTTAGGGGTTGCGGCGTCGCACCAGTCGAAGGTTGGAGGTGATGGAGAGATACTGTCTGGTGATGAGGTAATTAGGATGTTTTTTAGATAATTAGTAGGTTAATTTATAAATTTAAAATAATTATCGATTAAATTATATTGATGTTCATTTATCCATATTAAATTATACGAGGCCAAAAATCATTTAAATAAGTCAAGTCGGATCGTAGTAAAGGAACACTATACACTAGAATAAATTTGGAATTAGAACAATTGGCAATTTCAGAGGAAAAAATATCAAAGTGAGTAAATCTCACTCATTCTGAATTTGTTGGATTAAATTTTTAATAGTTATAAATTATTCGATGCTTGGATGAATTTATATAATTATTATCTGTTGAATGTTAAATATATATATATAGTAGTATATATATTAGTATTTGGAGTGATATTCCCGCACATTATAGCGGATGGGACCCTATGCGCCCCGCATAATAGCGGATGACCCTATATACCGTGATATCTCTCTCAAAGTGGGATTGTATTTTTTTTATGTTGTATAAACATTTGTGGATGCAGGGAAACAGGTTGGAGGGATCCAACTGGATTCCTTAAATATATTGTTTATTTTTTTATATATAGTGATATATAATGTGAGTAGGTAATTTTTTATAGATTATTGTTGAAATTGAAAAGGTTTGGATGCTATCGTTGCACTGGCCTGAATTTTGATAATTTAAATACCATAGATATATTTTTAAAATTTAAGGGATAAAAGGGAATTTTTGATATAAAAATATTTGTATTGGAGTTGGGAATTATTTTAAAGAAATTGAGTTAGAAAAATTATTGATTTTTGGTTATACTTAACTATTATGAATTATTAAATGAAGAATTTAAAAATGAATTATACAAGAGAATTTATAAATGATATTCCAGAAAATAAAAAGAGTTGAAGTTGATAATAAAAATAGATTTGAAGTTATAAATGGAATTACTAAGGTAATGGATTTATAAAGATGGAATTTTATAAACGAGATTGTTTTTACAAACAAGTAAAACTCAAAGGAGTATAAAAATTTATAAATGATGTTTATAAATAAGTTAAGCGATATCAGTGGATATATATTGGAAAAATAAATTCGTATGGTGAATTTATATTAAAATATGGAAATAGGGTGAGAAAATAGTAGATACTATTTTGAAAAGTGAAAATGGTTAAAGAAATAAGAATGGAAGTGATGTGATGGAAATCGAGAGAAATTTATATGTTGAATTGCTTATTGTGGTTTTAAAAATATATTTCAATTTTAAGAAGTAAGTTTGTTTTTGAAAGGAAAATTTTATTATTTAAACTATGAAATTTTAATCTATTTTTGATTGAAATACTTCGGTAAGTAGATTTTTAAATATTTAGTATTTATTTTAGAAAATTCTAACTTTTAAAACCAGCTTTGAAAATTTATATGCTTATCTAAAAATGAGTTATTAATGTTATAAAAGTGTTTTTGATATTTTAAATAATTGCTTGAACATGTTTTAAAAATAAATTATTAATCTTTAAATACTTTATATATATATATACACACATATATAGAGTTTTAAAGTAATTGAAAATTTTCTTTTATAAATTCTCTTGAGATTCAAAAAAGGGACTTATAAAAGGATATTATTTTGAGGAGAGGAAATTTATTTGTGATTCCGGAGATTTTGGTATAAGTTACAGAATAATTCTTTGAAACGTTAATATTGAAAGGATTTTGGAAAATAAAACTTATAGTATTTTTCTAAGTATAAAAATGGAAATTTGGAAATATTTCTAAGTGTTGAGATGGTTTGAAAATATCCTGTTATGAATTTAAGTATTTGAAATTGTTTTCAAATATTGAAATAGGGAGGGGGATTTGGATATATATCTTAGTGAAGATGTTTTGAATAAGGTTTGAAGAATTATAAAATATGGCCTAGTGACTGCTTATGGATGTTTTATTGATAGTTAAATAACTGACTATCAATATTAGCCAATTTCGTTAATCGTTTTAAAGAAACCGTGTTCGGATTTAATTATCCGAAAGCCACTTCGATCCGGTTTGAACGTTACGAATGAATGCCGTGAAGATGATGAAGATGGCGATTCAGTTTGTCCAGACCTAGGGCAATTTGTATGGACGAACGCTATCAGAACATCGTCATTGGAGGATGATGAGCATTCTAAAAAGAAGAATTGTTTCTTGAAAGGTAATGCTTAACCTCAAGCCTCATCAACCGGGAATGACTAAAACAAGGGAGATGCAGCAAGGCTAAGTGGGTCGCCCTAATTAGGGTATGTTATCACTTTTCAAGATGTCATCGGAAACCTATTTATTATGCATATGGTTGTGCATGAAAGGAGCGCTCGATGGTAAGGGTGTGAACACCCGAGGCGATAACATATTTGGTGTATCTAGGTTAGGGATAGGCCGGTCTTGTGTAGCAGGGGATCCCAACGAGGTCTTTGGTACATTGTTCTAGAGGTGCACTGTGATGGGTGGTACCCCAGTGGCTAGTCATTCATTAGAATCCATGCTCCAATACGAACTTACAGTTTTTTTATGGAGCCTAGTATGCTGGAATTTAATTAATGTAACAATCTCAACTATTTAAATAAGTAATTGTATTTAGACACTATTATAATATCACCGGATTTCTATAAAATGTTTTGGTTATCGTAAGGGAAAAACTCGTCATGTTTATGTGTAATGCGGTCTTACGAGATACCTTTGTTTTTCAAAGGATTTTGATAACTCTAATAATTCAAATTGAGTGTGTTTTATCACGCTAGTTTTCCAGAATGACTCGGGTGTTATTTTATTATAATGCTCGGGTCTGACCGAGTATTACAGATTCAGGATAGAATGTTATGGAGCCTAGGAGGCGAGCTGGATGATGGAGATTTATCTCCGTACTTGATTTATATTTCCGCTATATGAGGACAAGTTATTATAACTATCCAGATTGGTGTATTTATTGTTGTACTCTGATTATTGTAAGCATATAAACTGTTAAAGATTCTTTTGTGTAAAAATCTATTATTATATATTATATTTTTTACGCTACCATTGTGAGATTCCGTGTTGTTGATTATTTTTCTTCCATCTCTTATTCTTCTTTACCATATTTATTCTCTCTTTCATACAAATTGGGTTGAATAGGAGTGAATTATTATCAATTCAAAGGGTACGGAACTGCAAATCGCTACATATAGCTTTAAAGTTTGAAATTCATAGTATGCAATACAAGGTCTCGGCCAAATAAACAGGCAAACGACCAAATTACACATGTATTTAGTAGTTTTAAAATTAGCTACATGCATGGGTATAGAATTATTAACATGCAAGAAGTATTAAATAGTAAGTATATATATATTATATTTCTATTTATCAATCTTCAACTAAGTTCATTTGTATATTTTCATTAACAAACTTTTATCAATCACATTAAATGCACAAATTATCAATTTAGATTATTATAACATTATATAGCACATGTTCTTACAATGTTAGAAATATTAAATGTTACCATTACATTTTCTAATAAGGCTCTCACTATTCTTTTATGTTTTCCAAACGCTAAGATGAAACATAAAAGTTTTTTGACGTCATAAGTAGGTGTTAGGACTCATCTATCTTGGGATTTCGATCTTGAGTTTGATAACAAGTCGTAGACCTACAAACGATGGATAACTCCTTATTGATTGTATCATATACTACTCCTAGTCTGTAGTTCTTTGTCCTAATATCATTTTGACCTAGAGTTTGCTCAACAGATTGAAAGGCACTCATACGTACCATTTCACGATATAGTATACGTACCTTGAGTTTGCTAAAAAAATACAATATTTATCTTATTTCATCTAGTAAATATTTAAAAATACTATACATAAGATTTCTAGCTTGAGTTTGTTCAACAACTAGAGAGTATGCAAGTAATTTATTAATATATAAATGATAGATAATAACATTTTATTAGAGATTCATAATCTTCAGTATATTTATAAAGTGATATCTACTTATGAAATAATGTATTTTTAATGATATACCCTTATGATTCAAGTGTCGGACACATCGAAAATCACGATGTACATACATTTACATATGTATTTATTCCTTAAAGTTTATTTAGGATTTCTATATTGGTCCACCTTTAGTTTATACACTCATATTATGTAAGTTTCATTATTGTATAACTTTTATATTTAAATTAGCTTATGTAATAATTTTACATACAGTATTATCTTAATCAAATCTTATGTAATTAATTTTAATTAATTAATTTTATATTATCATTCCAATACAACTTTTACACTGGACATGTATATTATAACTTTTATAGTATATACTATAGCCTTTATAGTTAAACATTTATATCATATATATATGTATGTGTGTGTGTGTGTATCTTTAGTTTGATGAATTTACCACTAATTTATTCAATTAAACACTTTTACTTAAAGTATGTTAACTTCAAAAGTCATTTCATATATACATACATATTTATACTATCATAAAGATTTTAAGATAATGTAGCATCGTTATATAATACATCCATATACGCATTTAACTAATTAATTTAACTAATTAATTTATTTTATTACTCTTATTAATAAATTAGTTTTTTAAATTAATGTGAAAATTTTAAATTTTCAAACACTTTGAAAATTTCATTGCCTTTTCAAACATTTTAAATACTTATGTTATAATATAACTTTTATAATAAACATGTTTCATTCTAAATTTAACTTTTAAATTTAAAATATTTACTTTAATTTTCAAAACAAATTTAAAAACTAGCCCAAGGCCAAATTCAAATTGGGCCTTTTCTATTAGGGGCACCATTTTGGCTCACTTCACATTTTAAGCCAGGTCAATAACCAGGTAGAACATGATACTTGATTATCCAATTCCAATCCTATATATTACCTTTATAGACAAAATAATAAGTGGGAAAGCTTAATTTGTTGGCCTTGACATGACTAATTTAGATTGCATAGGATATTGAGCTCCGATACCACTATTTCTCCTGCCCAAACAACTTTAGGATGACACAACTAGGTACCTCAAGAGCGAGTATTACATGTAGCTATTGGACTAACATAACCACCATAGGACATGCAGGGGTAAGAGGCGATGCTTCATCATAGATCAAAATATGGGAACCCCCTATCATGCCAGTTGCTGGGAGTGTACCTAAGACATCCAATGTACCAGGTGACACCTCAACCAACCTCGCTTTGATACCATTGTTGGGATTGGACAAGTCCGCAATAGAGTTAAAGAGTAAATTTTAAAAAATCCCTGTATTGGATCTATTGGACTTATGAAGTCTGAGAGAAAATTAGATCCAATCTAATAAAGTTTTTAAATAAAATCTTATTTTATTTAAAGTTGGTTAAAAAGAAGTTTAAAATTAATTTAATTTTAAATATACAGTGTACCAAATACATCCAGTTATTACTTATAAGAGTTAATTTAGGGTAGTAAACCTTTCATTTCTTTCTCAAAAATTATGTAACTAATTGAGAGCATATTTTGCTTTATATGGAAAGAGAAACTTTTTATTTCTCTCTCTTTAATTAGATTGATTGATTCGTTAAATGTCATTAAGTAGCAATTTATACATGACATAAAATGCATGTATATCCAAATATAGTCTAGTGTAAATTATGTAAGCGCAACATATCATATTGTGTACAAAGCTATTGTGTATGTATTTGGGTGTTGGGATTTACATCGCAACAAACACATTTGCCGTTATATATGGATCGGTTGTCCAAAGCATTGTTTAAAATTATATGTATGTGTATGTATGTATATACGTTTAAATATATTTCAAATATAACTATGTATTTTTAATGAATCATTTGAAAAAATCTAAATTAATTCAACCAAGTCAACTATTACTTTCAAGATTTATTACCAAACAAGCAGTGATTTGATTTAGTAAAACAATTTGAAAATAGATCTTAATCTATAAATCCAAGTATAACCTATATGTATATGTTAATAATTAAAAGTAGGATAAAATATAGATAATTTATAAGTAATAATAATGTTCCAAAAGTATATTTTATATAACAATAATATTATGTTGATTTTTGTTCATTTATACATCAACACAATTCTTCTTTATTATTAGTATGTGTGTGGATATATATTTAATTTTTTTGAAACTTTTTATTGTAAAATATTTTAAATTTATTTAACATACATACAAACATACATATACACATGCACATGTGTGTGTCTATATATATATATATATATATATATATATATATATATGAATCTTAAAATCAAATACCAACCTTGAATCAATGTGAAACATCATTAACAATTGAATAAAAAAACTAAACGACAAATTAATTACTAGATCTATATTTAGATCAAAATCAATATAAATTTTTGAGAGAAATGTGTGATCCTCTAAAGTAGAGGAGAGCACACATGTACATACATACATACATATGTATGTATGTGTATCACCAATAAAAAAGCAGCTGCCAACATACCTGACAGGTGACAACTCAAAATACAGAAGAAAAAAACAATGTAAACAAACCCAGGCAACTTCTAGAATAAGCTCCGACAAGACCATCACCCATTACACCTCAATATCGAACTCCGACAAGGCCACTGCTTGATATGAAGTGTTAGAAGTACCCAAAATCCATTGTGCAACCAAGTGCACAAATGCGACCAACAAGCAGCTTCACCAGAGAATGAACGCCTCATAGTAAACGCGAATGATCTAGAATGAATGCCTCACTGCAAACGCGGATGATCCTGAATGAACGCCACATTGCAAACGCGGATGATATAGATTGAAAGCCTCACTGCAAACATGGATGATCCAGAATGAACGCATCATTGCGAACGCAGATGATCCAGAATGAACGCCTCGCTACAAACATGGATGATCCAGAATGAATGCCTCACTCCAAACACAGATTAACCCTTCACCGCAAACGCAGATGATCCAGAATGAACGCCTCACTGAAATCCTGGCACAACAACCCTGAAACCCTGCAAATAGAATTCTAGCACCATTTTTGGCCTAAACCTGTATCTGTAGATGAAACTATACAAAAATATAAGAATAATACACACACATATATAAATATATTTTATATACAAATATATGTATTAATGAAATAAAAGTACTAAAACTAAAGATAGAATCATAACCTAGCAAAGAAACTAAAATAAGAGATAGACAAAAAGGATGAAAACTCATTAAGCAACAGCTTAATTTACTCTAATATATATATATATATATATATATATATATATATATTTAACATTATGCTCTTTTGATCAAAAGAACATTAGGATAATCAGTAAAATCATTACTCGAATTCGAATAAATGTTAATGCTGTAATTATTAATGTTAAAAATATTGTTTTTTTGTTTAAATAACATAATGCTTTTTTAACCTTATTTAGATATTCTTTAATATGATTATTTTTAGCCAATCTATATTTTGGATTTGCGATCCAATTGAAATAAAATGATGCTATCGTAAAAATCAATCTATTAATATAACAATTGTTATTATTAAATAGCCTCTGGTTTTTCTCAAACCAAATGTACCACCATATCATAACAAATAAAGTATCTAATAGAAATCTATATCCCATTTTAAAATTAAATCTTAAGTTATTTGAGTAAAATCACAATCAGAAACTTTAGTTGTAAGAATAAAGTTAAAGACTTTAAGAGTATTATTAAGAATGTAGCAAGTATCCATACAATCGTAATACGTATGATTAATATCTTCAAAATACAATCTACAAAAAGTACACTTATTATCAATATGCAAATTCTTCCTTTCTAAAAGTTCAATAGTATTTAACTTCCCATGCATGATTAACCACATATGATTCTTAGCTCTTGGTGGTGCATTAGCTTTCCAAATAAGATTAAAAGTGTTATTAGAAATGCCCGAGAAATTAATAAATTTATATAAAGAATTTGATGTGAATTTCTTACTTTTATCCCATTCCAAGCTAATAATATCATTTTCATTGTCAATATTATATAAATTCAATCTTGCACGTAATAAAAAAAATTGTCTAAGATTTGTACCTTCTAAGATTCTATTCAAACTAAAATTCCAAGGGGCATCATTATCTGGAGAAAAAACATCTTTAATTAAAGTATTTTTAAAGTTACAAATTTCAAAAACCTCTTTAAATTCGACCCTAAGAGGAATGACAGATAACCAACGATCATGCCAAAAAGTAGTATTATTTCCAAAATAAACAATCATATTAGTACCAAGGTTATAAATCTCATGAAATTATAAAAATGATTTCCAAAAGTTAGACAATTTATTGTTAATTGTAAATTATCAATGAAAATCATTAATAGAAATTATCAACATCAAATCAAAACTAATTTAAATGATAACATGTTATACTACTTTAAGATCTACACTTTTATATTTATAAGAGACAACAAATGCACATATAAATTTGTCAGAATTAATTAATCACTAGATCTAAAATATCATGGAATATATATATATATATATATATATATATATATAAACTAATTGAATTTTCCTTATTGATGTTTCCTTTTGATTTGCACCTTGAATGAAGAAGGCTCTTAGATCCGACTGAATCATCTTCAGAAATTTCAACAATTTGAAGCACCATTTTGTATTTATTTTAGTTGATTTGCTCTGATTTTGTTTTAGGATTTTTTCTGGTTTGGAAGCCATGAATTTTCGGCTAGGAATGTAAAAAATGAAGATGAAGGCTAGGGTTCAGAAGGAGAGCGACTAAGAGAGTCAAGTGAATGAAAGACATGGTGTTTATAGAGCGAACCTTCCTTAACCACCTCCCTTCATTTTCTATATCCAACCATTGGATTTTAAGCCTCTTTTTTCTTCCTATGGCCTTTTATGAATGTGGATATATAGGCCTCAAAATATCCCTAAACCCATTTCGTAATTAATCTATTTAAATCCAATTTAAATGTTTTATCAATATTATATCGATATGTACATATATAACTTTTATATACACACTTTATCAAATACTACTGATGTAACGATCTGGATTTTTGACTATTTCATAATTAAATATTGGAATTATTTAAGTATTCAAACCTTGAATTTAATGCGAACAGAAATGATTTCCAAAGCTTATGTAAATTCTGTTTAAATAAGAATGATAATAATAGACCTTTAATTTGGAATTAAAAGCGATTAAAATTGTTTTAATATTAATTCATTTTAATTAACATGTGAATTTATCATTCTGGGGCACTATCTTAGATTTTGATGAAACTAGGCCATTAAATCCAGAATAATGAATCATTGTACGACGATGAGTTTCGTGATGATCGGACGTACTGTGTAGTCGTGCGAGCTCGTAACGTGTAGCGATTAATTTCAAGAATTTAATGTAATATAATTTGATTACAGAAGATAACTTCTGTATATGATGGAATTAGGTCTTGATGCTAGTTCCACTATGTTTGAAATAGGGGTAATTAGCTAGAAACGTCAGTGGACACACCTCGATTGGAGTCCATAATTTTAGGGAGGTGAATAGTGTCAGAGGATTTTCTATATAAGGACCTCATTTTCTCAATTTTCTAAAATCTAAAACTAACCCTAAGGTGGCCGCCAAATCCTACGGCTAGATTATCCATGATGATCGGAGCCATTTTAGATAAATTGTCCAACATGAAAGAGGAGCAGCGTTGCTTGGAGGGTCCATCGGCAGTGACGGATCTTGGTTTGAAGTCGCGGTGGATTTTAGATTCTACCTTCTTAACAAAGGCGATTCAGGGGACATGGCTAGTAGTGTAAGGGACATTGTAACAACCCAACATTTTTGAAATATATTTTTATTTGTTTTAAAATATTTTTATGATGAAGTAGAAATTTTTCTAGAATTATTGGTAATATATTGGAATTTTTAGGTTCTGTTCCCTATTTTTAAGCAATTTCTTTAATTCTTTTGATATTTTCCATGAATTTAATTATTTATTTCACCTTGAAAATGTTTTAAAAATCATTTTTATTTCAAATTTTGTTTTATAATATTTTTAAAATGAAATACATAATTTTCCAAAGCTATTGGAATTTTCTTGTAATTTTTAGGCCATGTTTGCTATTTTTAGCAATTTTCCTTATTCCTTTTTCTATTTTATATTAAATTAATTATTTATTTTATTTTATTCTTGCTTAGTTTCGGTTTTAAATAATCATTTCTGAGTTTACTTTGCTTATATAAAATTTAAAAGAAAATGAAATGCCAAAAGTTAAAAAAAAAATTGTATAAAACTCAAGTCTTTTCACCTTCAAAACTCTTTATTTCCTAAACTCCTCATTTATTTTCCTTTGAGCTGTACAATCAGTTCTTAGCCATGAAAAAACAATTACAATTCACGTGAAAAACTCCACCTTCATCATTTCTCACGGCTTGGCAAAGATTGGTAATGGCTACCATCTTATTTTCCCACTTTTCTCCTTGTTTTCTTTAAATTTTTGCCTTGTTTCTCTTCTAGTTTGGATCGGCCTCTTCTCCATAGCCGCAGCCACAAAATCCTACATCTCTTCCATGCCTTCAACACCATCTACTCCACCAGCCATGACCATGGCCAAGCCATCTATGGTAGCGAAACCTTTCAAATTGCAACCTACATGCCTACAAACAATGTTTTTGACCATTGTTGCCTCATTCCCTTCATCCACCACTCAAATCACCACCATAGCCGCCGCCACCACCACAGACCTGACCACCACACACCCCTTCCACCTATGTCCAGTCATGATGCACCCTTAGGCCGAGCATACTCCCCATGGCCGAGCCATCTAGCCTAACAAAAACTCCACTTTTTGCCTAAAAACCATTCACCTCCTCATGTATAAAACTCCATCTTGTTTTGCCATGAACCCGTGCTAGCCATAAACCTGAACCAAAACTTTACCAAATCTGAAACAAAACATACCCTAGGCCGTGACAAAGGTTTGAGGAAGCAAGGCAAAAGTTTGGCAATTCGTTTCTCTTTTATTTCAAAGTTATTGCATGTTATAGTCATATTGAATTGTGTTGTTTTGTTTGTTTATTTTGGGTTGTACACAAGAGTTGTAGCTTGGATTCACCCTCCACTCAAGTCCGTAGTTGTGTCATCGTGCCTTATTGTCTATTTGTGCCATTGGTTTGGAAATATTCAGCAATTAGAGGTGAGTAAATCTCACATGACAATTATATACTTATGCAGTTGTAAAACAACCACAACTGAATGTGTAGAAATATTTATGATGTTATAACTGCCATGTGATTTTATATATATGATGTTAACATGTTAAATTATATGTCACATCATTTGTTACATATCACATCACCTGTTACTATTATATATTGTTAAACTGTTCATTTTTATCTGTTTATCACACTGCAAGTTCCTTGTAGGTTAGAAATCACTATGGGTTGAAATGATACATACCCGAACGGATTTTAGGATAAGGAAAAATCATTATGGGCTGAAATGATAGGCCTGAACGGTTTTTAAATTATTCATTTTGACTTGGGATTGCGGGTTTGAAATGATAGAACTCGGACTTTATTTTTAAACCGCGGATTGAAATGATACATATCCGTATCACTTAAACTAGGTTAGAAAACTATATACAGACCCGTGGTTATTTTATAAATGTTTTTCTGGAAATTTTAATAATTTTAAATTGTAAGTATATGAAAATTTGATTTAAATTGGATTTTTTTTATTATTATAGAAATTTAGAATTTTCTTTAAGTTAAAATGTTGGGAAAAATGAATAGTTACATTGAATTGTGAAGTATAACTTAAGTGGAAAATTTGGAAATTTTGTTAAATAAATTAAGTTATATAAATAAATTTTGAAATAAATTTTTTTTTTTTGAAAAAAATGGATAATTTAAGTGTTAAGTTGTTTATTTTAAAAAGGTGAAAAATTGGAATGTTACACTTGAATTTAATAAAGGAATTTGCTGAAAATTGAATTTAATAATAAGAAATTTATTGTATATAAATATTATGTTAAATAATATGTGAATGAATCTTTTAATGAAAAAAAAATATGATTTTGAAATGTTTAAAAGTTTTAAATAAAGTTATTTAATTGCTGCAAATATACGAAAACCCTAGAAATTGACTTTTAACAGCATTCAGAAATGATATAGTTGCTGAATTGAACTAAAATATTGTAAATAGAGCTATTACAGCATTTCTGAAATGTTGTAGTTGCTGTAATTGAACTTATAGGCTAATATTGGACTAAGGTCTATTATAGCATTCTCTGTGCTGTAGTGGTCTGCTGTGTTTGCTGAAATCAATTTAAACCTTTGTTTTGAAATTTGAACTACCGCAGCACTTCTGAAATGCTGTCTTTTCTGTTTTGAACTATAATTCAACTAAAAACTGAGTTTTAACAGCAGTTTTAAGTGTTGTCTTTGCTGAATAAAAATGTTTTCATATATAACTTATAACAGTTTTTTCTAAATGCTGTAAAAGGCTGAAATTTCAATAATTATGGATTTTGACTTAGTAAACGAACTCTGAATGGTTTGAAACTTTGGAAATTGAATACTTGAAATGAAAGAACAATAAGTCCACTTTTAAAATGATCTAAATGAATAAATTAAATTGGAAATAATCATTTTAAAGGGAAGTTCAAATTGAAATAAATGAATGTTATCTTTGAACTTTAAAAGGGTATTAAGTTTGATAATTTGCATTTGAATTTAATAATGATTTAAAAGGGAAATTTGAAAAGATATGTTGTTTTGAAATATTGAAATGATTTTTTCGGAGATGATTAAAATCTTTATTGGATAAAGAATTGAGTTTTGAAATGATGTTCTATTTTGAAGTAAAGTATAAATTTTAAAGTTTTAACCACGGGTTATAATAACGATTGGTTGGTAAAGAGACCGGGATCGGATATGGACATACTCTCTGTCGATACCGAAAACCACTTTGACTAACCGTGTACGCGGTGGAGATTCCAGAATGAAGTAGGATGGTGACGACGTTCTTGTGGTATGTTACGTGGACCCAACTCCCGTGAGTTGGCATAAGGTGGCTAAAACAGGAGCGATCTCGGGCCAGCTAAGGTAGCACCCATTATCGGATGCATTTCTTCGATACCATTCTATTACTTGTGATTGTTTGGTGGCCACCCTCCGATTTTGGGAATGTGTTCCGAGGTGGGCGTATGTGGCTGCTGCGTTACCACCAGCCCGTGTGCGTAATTGGTATATCTACCCTAGCATTGCCTTGTGTGCCGTGTCACCTACCTTACCGAGCCTTTACTACGAGTTTGTTTTCTCCCGTAGCTCGTGGAGTATTTAGGGTAATCTCCAGATCTGGAGATATGCTGATACTGGATGGACTACTGGGACTATTATGTGTGAACGGTGATATGGGTAGCCCGGAACGCTACTTAAAAGTATGTTTATTTGACTGTTAGACATTATTATAATAGCGCAATATACTATATAGTAAATAGTTTAACGGATCCTTAGAGGATGGGCGGTCCCAGGCATCTTCTAAGTTATTTGTACCTTTACTACAGTTCACTTGAGTTGGTTTACACCGGATAACTATGTATGTCCTGACTCGAGTGTTTGCTTTTTATTTACGCTCGGGTCAGCCTGAGTTTATTCACAGATTTGGATTTCCACTCTCTGGAGGTCTGGAATTGCTGGAGATTTATCAGCATATCTAGTTATCTATATTTCAGTCTGTTGTTCTGTTGTCAGCTTTGTATTAGTGGACTTCTTTGTATTTGGGATTTGATGTCGTATTTACTTTCAGACAGATATTATGTATTTTGTATTTGGTTTTGAGACTTTGTGATAGTAGCTTCATGAACTACTATGGTATTTTATTTTCCGCTGCGAGACATTCTGACGTTTTGTGCCTGTGATTCTGTGATTTGATTTTTATTTGCTCCGAAATTTTATTACAATCTGTTATTTTGTACTATTCAAGTCTGGCATGTGTGGATTATTGTCGATTTGAATAGTGGAAAATAATGGGTCGTTACAGTTGGTATCAGAGCTTTGGTTTTTAGGCAAATCTTAGCCTGCGGAGCAAAAACTTATTAGAGATAAGGTAGAAATATCCTAGGTGAAATCAACTTCAGAATCATTTCTTTGTAAGAGAACGTATTTTCAAAGTATAAAATGATTTTTAAATGATTTTTAAAAGGTTTTCAAAGATTATTTTGATATAAAACTTTTTCTTGTTTTAAAAGAAAATTTTCTAACTCCTTTCCTTTCGTATCTGACTTGTTAGAAATTTCTGTAATTAGGATGTTCATCCAAGTGAATTTATTTTGTCTTATCTTATCTTTATCTTATCTCTACATGTGTCCTAATATTCATTCTTGAATTTCAGGATGAATCGTAGAAATGCTAAAGGTCAGGGTCGTGGTGCTGCCCCACTTCCAGCCCCAGCTCTGTCCGTTTCACTGTTCTTTGCAAAGATTTACTCAGCTTGGAGGAACCAAGTTCACTGGTCCTGAATCTATCATTGAGGCTCAATAATGGCTGAGGAGTATCAAGAGGATATTTACCGGTCTTGATATTACTGATGCCCAGAAGCGTTAGTTAGCCGCATGGCAGTTGCAGGAGGCTGCCCAAGATTGGTGGGAGTCGGTTACGGCTAACACCATTGAGGCTGATCTTGCTTGGGAACAGTTCAGGTATCTTTTGGTGTCTCTTTGAATTCTGTTTTGTATCTTTCCGTGCCTTGTCTAAGCTTATCTATCATTTCTTCTCAGGGAAGCTTTCATTGCTAAGTGGATGCCCGAAGCTAGGAAATCCCAGCTTTATAGGGAATTCATGGATCTCAAGCAGGGAAACATGTCTTTTTCAGAGTACGAGAGGAAGTTTAACGAACTTTCTAAGTTCGGACCTGGTCTCATAGACACTCCTCTGAAGAAGAACGAGAAGTTTATTGCCGGTGCTCGTCCCGAGTACTACAGTCGTCTCATTTCTCATGTTCATGGCACTTTTACTCAGCTTATGGATATGGCTCTCCGTTATGAGAACCCTACTTCTAAGGGTCCTGCTTCAGTTGGTGCTCCATCATCTCAGACTTCTTTTGCAAATTCTAAGAAGAGGAAGCTTAGTTTTCAGCAACAGAAGAAGAATTGGCTCAAGAATCCGGGTTTGGGATCTTCAGCATCTGCTCCATCTCAGAGGCAGCCAGTTGACCTTTCTTCCATCACCTGCTTCAAGTGTGACCAGAAAGGGCACTATGCGAATAGTTGTCCTACTAGTGTTGGTGCTGCTCTTCCTTCCCCTGCTCAGCTAGCTAGGCGTGAGCTTTGTCACATCTGTCTCCAGCCTGGCCATTTTAGAAAGGATTGCCCTACCCAGCAGAGGGGTAAGCCTTCTGGTATATTTGCGGTCGCCTCCGCCTCCTCTCCAGCACCTGCTCCTTCAACTCCTAGTGATGACCAAGGTACGCTCCAAGGTTCCTTTTCTTTGTTTCAGCACCCTGTTCGTGTTCTGTTTGATACTGGTGCATCCAACAGTTTTATATCTGTTGATTTGTGTGATAAGTTTGAGCATCTACTTTCTCCTGAGTATGTTTCTGAATCCTTATGTGTTTCAAATCCAATTGGGGGTCCCGCAAACCTTAATAGGATTTGTAAACAAGTGAAGCTTCTTTATTCTGATCATCGGTTCAGTGGTGATTTCTATGTTTTGGGCTTCGATGCTTTTGATTTGTTGCTTGGTAGTGATTGGCTTGGTAGGCATACTGCTCATATCTCTTGTAAAGCCCGGTCTGTTTATCTTGAGGATGATCTGGGTAATTCCTTTGTTATTCAGTGCCGCATGCCTCAGGATTTTGCTGGCAGTTTTATTTATTCTCTGGATTCTGCTTCTGGTGACCTTCATTCGACCCATGTGGTCAAACTCTTTCCAGATGTTTTTGGTGAAGTCACTGCTTTGCCTCCTAAGCGGGAAATAGATTTCTGCATTGACCTTATTCCTAGAGCTCGACCAGTTGTTCTTCCTCCTAGAAGAATGGCACCTCGTGAGAAGGTTGAGTTAGCAAAGCAAATTGAGGACTTGTTCTCCAAAGGGGTCTAATCAGACCTAGTCATTCCGAATGGGGAGCAGCGGTGGTTTTTGTCACCAAGTCAGATGGTTCTCTTAGGATGTGTGTTGACTATAGGGAGCTGAACAAGATCACTATGAAAAACAGATATCCAATGCCTCACATCAATGATATGTTTGATCAGCTTTATGGTGCTACTTGTTTCTCTCAGCTTGATCTTGCCACAGGTTTTCACCAGCTCAGAGTTGCTGAGGAAAGCATTCCCAAAACTGCCTTCCGGACTGAGAATGGGTTCTTTGAATGGTTAGTCATGCCTTTTGGTTTGACTAATGCTCATGCTTTCTTTGTGGATCTTATGAATCGTGTTTTTCGTGCTGTGCTTAATAAATTTGTTTTATCCTTTTTGATGATATTTTAGTCTTCTCTAAGTTCGAGGAAGAACATGAGTCACATTTGAAGTATGTTCTAGAGACTCTCAGAAATCATCAGTTGAAGGCTAAATTTTCTAAATGCCATTTCTGGAAGGACGAAGTCCGATTCCTTGGGCACATTGTTTCTAGTAGTGGAGTTTCTGTTGATCCAGTCAAGATCGCTGTGATCAATGTAAGTCTTTCCTCTTTCTCTTTTCCTTTATCATTTGATCATTCTATCTCTTCTGTGGTTTTTATTTTTCCCTATTCTGTTTCAGGATTGGGAAACTCCTAAGACTCCGACTGATATTCGTAGTTTTCTGGGCCTTGCTGGTTATTACCGGAGATTCATTGAGAATTTTGCTCGGATTGCTGCACCTCTCACTGCTTTGACTCGTAAGAATGCAAATTTTATCTGGGATAAGAAGTGTGAAGCTGCATTCGCTGAGTTAAAAAGCAAGCTAACTTCCGCACCAGTTCTTACCGTTCCGAACGGAAGTGAGGGATTGACAGTATATAATGATGCTTGTTGTGAGGGATTGGGTGCCGTTCTCATGCAGGATGATAGGGTCATTTCCTATGCCAGCAGTCAGCTGAAAACCCATGAAGCTAATTATGCCGCCCATGATTTAGAGTTGCTTGCTGTTGTCTTTGCTTTAAAGCTTTGGAGGCATCATCTGCTTGGAACCAAGTTTGAGCTTTTCACCGATCATCAGTCTCTGAAATATATCTTCACCCAGAAGGATTTGAATCAGAGGCAAGTTCGTTGGCTTAAGTTTCTGGCTTCTTACGACCTTGATATTAGCTATACTCCCGGTAAAGCTAATGTTGTGGCCGATGCTCTGAGTCGGAAGAAGGCTTTGTTATGTCAGCTTGTTGTTTCTTCTCCTCTTTTGGAGCGTATCATAGCTAAGCAGGATGAGGATGAGATGCTTAGATTGATGAAGGAGAGTGTTCGGAACAGAGATGGTGGCAGTAGTAGTGGAGCTCAGATTGATGATAGCGGTGTTTTGAGGATTAATGGTAGGATTTGTGTCCCGAATGTTGATGATTTGAGGCAAGAGTTACTTCGAGAGAATCATCGATCCAGACTTTCTATTCATCCTGGTGTGTCGAAGATGTATCAGGATATGAAGAGGTTTTATTGGTGGAAGGGTATGAAGAGGGATGTCTCTATCTTTGTTAGTCGGTGTGCGACTTGTCATCAAGTCAAGGCCGATCATCATAAGACTCCTGGTTTGTTGCAGCCTCTTGAGATTCCCGACTGGAAGTGGGAACAGGTTTCCATGGATTTCATTGATGGATTGCCGAGGTTTAGGAAAGGCAATGAGAGTATCTGGGTTATTGTGGATAGGCTGACCAAATCTGCTCATTTTATTCTGGTCAAGTCTACCCGTTCTGCTTCTAGCTTATCAGAGATCTACATGAGGGAGATTGTTCGTCTCCATGGTGTTCCTCTCAGTATTGTTTGTGATCGTGATCCTATCTTTACCAGCCAGTTCTGGAAAGCTTTTAAGGAATCTTTGGGTACTCATCTGAATCTGAGCACTGCTTACCATCCGCAGACCGACGGTCAAACGGAAAGAGTGAATCAGATACTTGAAGATCTTCTTCGTGCTTGTGTGCTTGATTATGGTGGATCTTGGGAAGATCATTTTCATCTTGTCGAGTTCACCTACAATAATAGTTATCAGGTATAATCTTATCCTCTGTTTTAAGTTCATCTTAATATTTTATCTATCTCTTTCTATCCTTAAATTCAGGCCGGTATCAAGACATCTCCATTTGCTGCTTTATATGGACGACCTTGTCGATCCCCATCTTGTTGGATTGAATCCGGTAATCACCTGATTCTTGGTCCTGATATGATTCTGGAAGCTTCTGAGAGAGTTGAGGAGATTAAGAGAAGGTTGAGAGTTGCTCAGGATAGGCAGAAGAAGTATGCTGATAGGCGTAGGCGGAAGCTTTAGTTCGCTGTTGGCGATATGGTCTTCCTTAAGGTCTCTCCCTTGAGGAATGTCATTCGTTTTGGTCATAGAGGGAAGCTTTCTCCTAGATTCATTGGTCTTTTCCGCATTGTGGAAAGAGTTGGTCCCTTGACTTATCGTCTGGAGTTACCCGAGAAGCTATCTGGAGTGCATGATTTATTCCATGTCTCGCATCTTCGCTTGTATCTCCATGACCCATCTTTGTTTGTTCAGCCTTCTGCTCTTGACAGCTTGGATATTGAGCCTAATCTGACTGTCGAGAGGAAGCCACTTCGTATTGTCGATAGAGGTACGAAGCAACTAAGGAGGAAATCTGTTAGTCTGGTCAACGTACAATGGAGTACGGATGATCGTGACTGTACTTGGGAGACGGAGGAGAGCATTCGTGCTTCAAATCCGGAATTGTTTATTCCAGGTACTATTTCGTTTTTCTATCTTGTTTTCATTTGCTTTCTAGTTTCCGTTCTTTTCGAGGACGAAAAGGTTTGAGTGGGGGAGAGTGTAACAACCCAATATTTTTGAAATATATTTTTATCTATTTTAAAATATTTTTATGATGAAGTAGAAATTTTTCTAGAATTAATGGTAATATATTGGAATTTTTAGGTTCTGTTCCCTATTTTTAAGCAATTTCTTTAATTCTTTTGATATTTTCCATGAATTTAATTATCTATTTCACCTTGAAAATGTTTTAAAAATCATTTTTATTTCAAATTTTGTTTTATAATATTTTTAAAACGAAATACATAATTTTCCAAATCTATTAGAATTTTCTTGTAATTTTTAGGCCATGTTTGCTATTTTTAGCAAGTTTCCTTATTCCTTTTTCTATTTTATATTAAATTAATTAATTAATTAATTTTATTCTTGCTTAGTTTAGGTTATAAATAATCATTTCTGAGTTTACTTTGTTTATATAAAATTTAAAAGAAAAAGAAATGCCAAAAGTTAAAAAAAAATTGTATAAAACTCAAGTCTTTTCACCTTCAAAACTCTTTATTTCCTAAACTCCTCATTTATTTGCCTTTGAGCTGTACAATTCAGTTTTATCCATGAAAAAAAATTTACAATTCACGTGAAAAACTCCACCTTCATCATTTCTCACGGCTTGGCAAAGATTGGTAATTGCTACCATCTTATTTTTCTACTTTTCTCCTTGTTTTCTTTAAATTTTTGCCTTGTTTCTCTTCTAGTTTGGATCGGCCTCTTCTCCATAGCCGCAGCCACAAACTCCTACATCTCTTCCATGCCTTCAAAACCATCTACTCAACCAGCCATGACCATGGCCGAGCCATCTATGGTGGCCAAACCCTTCAAATTGCAACCTACATGCCTAAAAACAATGTTTTTGACCATTGTTGCCTCATTCCCTTCATCCACCACTCAAATCACCACCATAGCCGCCGCCGCCACCACTGACCTGACCACCACACACCCCTTCCACCTCTGTGCAGTCATGATGCACCCTGGGGCCGAGCATACTTCCCATGGCCGAGCCATCTAGCCTAACAAAAACTCCACTTTTTGCCTAAAAACCATTCACCTCCTCATTTATAAAACTCCATCTTGTTTTGCCATGAACCCGACCCATGATAGCCATAAACCTGAACCAAAACTTTACCAAATCTGAAACAAAACATACCCTAGGCCGTGACAAAGGTTTGAGGAAGCAAGGCAAAAGTTTGGCAATTCGTTTCTCTTTTATTTCAAAGTTATTGCATGTTATAGTCATATTGAATTGTGTTGTTTTGTTTGTTTATTTTGGGTTGTACACAAGAGTTGTAGCTTGGATTCACCCTCCACTCAAGTCCGTAGTTGTGTCATCGTGCCTTATTGTCTATTTGTGCCATTGGTTTGGAAATATTCAGCAATTAGAGGTGAGTAAATCTCACACGACAATTATATACTTATGCAGTTGTAAAACAACCACAACTGAATGTGTAGAAATATTTATGATGTTATAACTGCCATGTGATTTTATATATATGATGTTAACATGTTAAATTATATGTCATATCACCTGTTACATGTCACATCACCTGTTACTATTGTATATTGTTAAACTGTTCATTTTTATCTGTTTATCACACTACAAGTTCCCTATAGGTTAGAAATCACTATGGGTTGAAATGATACATACCCGAACAGACTTTAGAATAAGGAAAATCGTTATGGGCTGAAATGATAGGCCTGAACGGTTTTTAAATTATTCATTTTGACTTGGGATTGCGGGTTTGAAATGATAGAACCCGGACTTTATTTTTAAACTGCGGATTGAAATGATACATATCCGTATCATTTAAACTAGGTTAGAAAACTATATACAGACCCGTGGTTATTTTATAAATATTTTTTTAGAAATTTTGATAATTTTAAATTATAAGTATATGAAAATTTGATTTAAATTGGATTTTTTTTATTATTATAGAAATTTAGAATTTTCTGTAAGTTAAAATGTTAGGAAAAATGAATAGTTACATTGAATTGTGAAATATAACTTAAGTGGAAAATTTGGAAATTTTGTTAAATAAATTAAGTTATATAAATAAATTTTGAAATAATTTTTTTTTTTGAAAAAAATGGAGAATATAAGTGTTAAGTTGTTTATTTTAAAAAGGCGAAGAATTGGAATGTTACACTTGAATTTAATAAAGGAATTTGCTGAAAATTGAATTTAATAATATGAAATTTATTGTATATAAATATTATGTTAAATAATATGTGAATGAATCTTTTAATGAAACAAATATATGATTTTGAAATGTTTAAAAATTTTAAATAAAGTTATTTAATTGCTGGAAATATACGAAAACCCTAGAAATTGACTTTTAACAGCATTCAGAAATGATATAGTTGCTGAATTGAACTAAAATAGTGTAATTACAGCAACTACAGCATTTCTGAAATGCTGTAGTTGATGTAATTGAACTTATAGGCTAATATTGGACTCAGGTCTGTTATAGCATTCTCGGGAAATGCTGTAGTGGTCTGCTGTGTTTGCTGAAATCAATTTAAACCTTTGTTCTGAAATCTGAACTACCGTTGCACTTCTGAAATGCTGTCTTTTCTGTTTTGAACTATAATTCAACTAAAAACTGAGTTTTAACAGCAGTTTTAAGTGATGTCTTTGCTGAATAAAAATGTTTTCATATATAACATATAATAGTTTTTTCTAAATGCTGTAAAAGGCTGAAATTTCAATAATTATGGATTTTGACTTAGTAAACGAACTCTGAATGGTTTGAAACTTTGGAAATTAAATACTTGAAATGAAAGAACAATAAGTCCACTTTTAAAATGATCTAAATAAATAAATTAAATTGGGAATGAATCATTTTAAAGGGAAGTTCAAATTGAAATAAATGAATGTTATCTTTGAACTTTAAAAGGGTATTAAGTTTGATAATTTGCATTTGAATTTAATAATGATTTAAAAGGGAAATTTGAAAAGATATGTTGTTTTGAAATATTGAAATGATTTTTTTGGAGATGATTAAAATCTTTATTGGATAAAGAATTGTGTTTCGAAATGATGTTTTATTTTGAAGTAAAGTATAAATTTTAAAGTTTTAACCACGGGTTATAATAACGATTGGTTGGCAAAGAGACTAGGATCGGATATGGACATACTCTCTGTCGATACCGAAAACCACTTTGACTAACCGTGTACGCGGTGGAGATTCCAGAATGAAGTAGGATGGTGACGACGTTCTTGTGGTATGTTACGTGGACCCAACTCCCGTGAGTTGGCATAAGGTGGCTAAAACAGGAGCGATCTCGGGCCAGCTGAGGTAGCACCTCTTATCGGATGTATTTCTTCGATACTATTCTATTACTTGTGATTGTTTGGTGTCCACCCTCCGATTTTGGGAATGTGTTCTGAGGTGGGCGTATGTGGCTGCTGCGTTACCACCAGCCCGTGTGCGTAATTGGTATATCTACCCTGCCATTGCCTTGTGTGCCGTGTCACCTACCTTACCGAGCCTTTACTACGAGTTTGTTTTCTCCCGTAGCGCGTGGAGTATTTAGGGTAGTCTCTCGATCTGGAGATATTGTAACGATCCGGAATTTTCAATCCCGAAAATTCCAGATAGTTAGAGAAAAAAAGAAAGAGAAAGAAGAAGAAGAAGAAGAAATAGAAACACCAAAACACAGAAACCTCACATTCGCAGCGGATCAAAATATAATATCACATAATAATAATAGTTATACAAAGAGAAACTGTATCTATCAATTTTCATCGATATATCAGAGTTACAACAATTTACACAATATTGGACAGATACAATTTAACATATCATAGATATATATAATATCATAGTGGAAACTCTCCATACGTCCCTGCCATCCAGCTCGCCTCCTGAGCTCCAGAACGTCCTTACCTGAAAATCTGTAATACTCGATCTGACCCGAGCATCACATCAAAGTAACACCCGGGTCAGGCTGGAAACCAGCGTGAGTAAACTCATCTAACATAAATTCCAAAAGCATACAACTCATATAAACCCGGGTAACTTATATCAATTTTACAACTTCACAAGTTGATTATAGATATCACAAATTTCACACATCAATTTCTAAGTGTCAAAAACTTAGATTAACAGATCAAATTCACTTAAATCATTCCGAACCAGCCTAAAGGTTTCACATATCAATTTATAAGGAATCGAAGTGGTTTCGGGTATTGACTAATACCCGACTCCGGTCGCTTCGAATTCAATTCCATCTTATCCCAAAATTTTCAAATGAAACATAATTCAAATTTCAAATACAAGGTGTCACCTATACATATTAATTCATCATCAATGAATGACCACATTATCTCAGTTTAAATCCAATCATATCACATCACTCAGCATCTCAGAATACATACCCAAGAATTAACCTTAGCCATATTCAGTAATTAACCTTTTAATTACTATCATTAATTACAATAATTAATGATCCTTCATTAATTAATTAACTATAATTAATTACATTCAGTCTTAATTAATTACAATTAATTAATCATATTTTAATTAATTACTTTTATTAATCAACCTTGACTAATTTCATCAATTACATTAATTAATGATCCTTATTAATTAATTATTCCTTAAATTAATCAAGTAATTAACTTATAATCAATCATCCCATTAATCATAAATAGTAATTAACAATTTATAATTTCTTATCTTAATTAATTAACTTCTTAATTAATTATTTTAATCCTTGATTAATTAATCTAATTAATTAATCTTTAATTAATTCATTAAGTAATTATTAAACAATTAAATTAATAAATAAATCCTTAATTAATTACTTTATTAATTAATTACATTTTTAATTAATTATCTTTAGTAATTAATTACATTTTTAATTAATTATCTTTAGTAATTAATCTTAAATTAATCCCATTCATTAATTAATTAACCATATTAATTAACTAAAATAATTAAGTAATTAACTCTTAATTACTTACATAAGTAATTATACTTATCCATTCCCTTAAATAGCTAAATTAAGTAAATCACCAAGTGGCGATTAACAAATTAATTAATCACATTCATTTCATTAATTACAACTGGTAATTTATCTCTTAATTACCCTATAAATCAATTAATTAATCTTAAATCATTAATTAATTAACCTTAGTTATTAATTAATCTCTTTGAATACAAAGTAATCAATCCTTACGTACTTTTAAAATGAATAGGTTAACCTTTGATTAACTGATTTATTACCCATTATCTAATGATTAATACCCTTAATTATTAATCAATATCTCACAATACAAATTTATAAATCCATAACGAATTAATCAATCTCTAATTTTAGATTAATTATTCCTTATTTGTAAATTAATAAACCTTAAGTTAGTAATTGATAAATCTCAATTAACCCTTACATTAAGTGATCATCCCTTGTTTTACTTTCGTCAACAATTATTATTTATTTAATTACTTTATTAAGTAATTCTACCTCCACTAAATTATTCTTCCAAAACCCTTTTTATCTCCTTTTATTTACCACTTTATAACCATGGTTTCCTTGCCAAAAGAAACCTAGGTTCTGCTTATAACTAAAAAATTTAAAACTTGCATATCTACTCACAATACTGGGCATCAATTCTTACCCGAGCATAAACAGCAAAATCCCGAGTACCTCAGGAGTTTCTTTCGTCCCTACTTACTTCGAGACAAGGCAGAGAAAAACGCGAGCATCCTTCGAGAAGAGACTCATCTTCCCCGAAAACACCAACCTCCCAGATATAACGTGCACGTGGTGCACGTCCCCCAACAACTCTGACCACCGTTGGTCAGCGCGGCCATCGTTGACGATCACTCGGCCACACGTGACAACAACCGTGCTCCCAGATCAAACAGATAACATGTAAAACGAAATCGACCCTTAAGCTCGAAGAAAACTGAAGAACATCTGACCACAAAACCCATCGCCACCCACGATCACCACCACCGTAAACTCCAGTGACCTCTCCAAAGCATCACCGGACCTCCACGTCACCATTCCTCAAATCGCGATCGCCTCCAGTTTAATTTCCAAGTCGCAAATGCTCCAACAACCCAGCCGATCCTCAAACCAGCATAAACCCTAGTTTATTCAGATACGAACACCATGGCCATTAATAAAAATCACCAGTATTTTTCCCATCATCCACACTTTGAAAACTAGCCTCGACCAAAATTCCAACCCCAATCACCACGCCGTTCAACGGCAAATACCAAAAACACCCAAAACGTCAATATCCCAAATTCTCCCAAATTGACCAATTGAAATTTTCAAATTGCATCTCAAATTTCATGATTTCCATCATGATTACATGCATGTAGTTCGATTTTGAATTTAAGATAGTTTATTTTTTTACAAATATTCCATCTTTACTGTTAACCCCTTATTTATAATTATTTGTTGTTTCAAAAATTATGAAACTATTTTTAAAACTACCATCTAACCTTAACATACAATTTTCATTTACATAACAATGTCTAATATTATTTTGTTTGAGTGATTTTTGAATTTATCTTTGATATCAACTTCTGAAAGAACAGAGATGGATTTATGCAGGTCTTTCCTATTCCCAGACAATCCTTATCTATAATTTTCAAACTGGAAAATTCTTATTTTCATATTTGCATTCATTCATCATAGAATTATCAAACAACATAAATGTTAACATTCATCAAATTTTCTTCAACATTTACTACCTGAACAAAGTTTAATTTGTTTGGATCTAACTTGTTCACTGTTCCAGCAATGTATATACTTGTTGTCTGACATATATACTTAAAATCAATTTAAAACACATGCACAGCATAATTCACTTATACCTCAAAGATCCTTACATGCAAATTCGAAATATAACAGAAGTTTTAGAGTTACTCACCTTAATTATTATATTTTTCCAGAAAATAGAGAGAACTTCAATACTGGAAACTGCTCTTGATCCTACGTTTAAGAATACAGGCATATGATTTTGAAGATGGCTTGGATTCAAAATGCATGCAGGCCTTTAATAAATCCCAGTTTTGAAGGAGCTGCTCAGATTTCTCTTTTTATTTTTATTTTGAACTTGCTTCTAATTTCCTTACCCGAACTCTTGAAATGGTTACAGGCAATTGATTGTTGATTTTGCAACTTAAAGTAATTTACAGATTTTTTTTTCCTCTTCTCTTGATTAAGAAAGTGAAGATGGGAAAAGGAATGAAGATGAAAGGTAGCCATTAACATAGATAAAAGAAAGTTGAAATAAAATTTGACACTTGTAAATGTCTTGTGTGTTTAATTACACATGTTAGATTAGGCTTATAAGATGCTTACATTTGTCAATTTAAGTGATTAGTATTTTTAAATTAAAGTCTAATGAAAATTTAACTTAATTAATTTGTTTATAATTACTTATCTATATGTAAAGCTAATTTTAAAGAAGTAAAACCATTATATTTTATAAAGAAAAACAATACATATAACAATCATTTGAAAATAATATTTTTAATCACTTAAAATAAATTTATAAAAGAGATTGTAACTTATTTGTTATTTAATGAATCAATGTTTCTTTTATTAATTGTATTTTAAACTTCATATATAATTTACAAATTATCAAATCATTTTAAATTTTAAACACAGATTATTAAATTTAAATTGCCAAAAATTCCGGGATATCACAGATATGCTGATACTGGATGGACTACTGGGACTATTATGTGTGAAGGGTGATATGGGTAGCCCGGAACGCTACTTAAAAGTATGTTTATTTGACTGTTAGACATTATTATAATAGCGCAATATACTATATAGTAAATAGTTTAACGGATCCTTAGAGGATGGGCGGTTCCAGGCATCTTCTAAGTTATTTGTATCTTTACTACAGTTCACTTGAGTTGGTTTACACAGGAGAAGTATGTATGTCCTGACTCGAGTGTTTGCTTTTTATTTACGCTCGGGTCAGCCTGAGTTTATTCACAGATTTGGATTTCCACTCTCTGGAGGTCTGGAATTGCTGGAGATTTATCAGCCTATCTAGTTATCTATATTTCAGTCTGTTGTTCTATTGTCAGCTTTGTATTAGTGGACTTCTTTGTATTTGGGATTTGATGTCGTATTTACTTTCAGACAGATATTATGTATTTTGTATTTGGTTTTGAGACTTTGTGATAGTAGCTTCAGGAACTACTATGGTATTTTATTTTCCGCTGCGAGATATTCTGATGTTCTGTGCCTGTGATTCTGTGATTTGATTTTTATTTGCTCCGAAATTTTATTACAATCTGTTATTTTGTACTATTCAAGTCTGGCATGTGTGGATTATTGTTGATTTGAATAGTGGAAAATAATCGGTCGTTACAGACATCGAAGTCAGGGCTTCCTTCGGTAATGGAGCGGCAGTGGCTGGTTTAACGAACCAGATTTTCGACCCTCAAAAATTGACACTAATATGTCCATTGTATCACATGCCGAACATTCAAGTGCCGAAAATACCGATTTGTTAGGATGAAAGAAGAAGGTAGAAGATAGAAGAAAACTAAACAAGACAAAATCTCACAACATAGTGAATATATTATACAACGATGATCTTTACAAAAAGGAAACATCTTTATTCAGATATACAACATCAGAGCACACTAGACTTATCCTAAATTTGGATAGTTATAACACATGTCCTTACAACAACAGACAAGTTACACATAACACATACATAACAGAAGATATCCAAAATACGAAAGTACGTCCTGAGCCTCCAACTCGACTCCATAGCTCCAAAGAATCTAAAGCTAACCTGGCAAACATGCTCGGTTTGACCCGAGCATTACATGGAATAACTCCCTGAGTAAAACTCAAGTAACAACCAAACCAATTCTCTACATTTGAAAACCTTTCGAACAAAGGGTATCTCATAAAACCACATCGCACATAAAAATGGATGGGTTTTTACCTTACGATAACCAAAACATTTTATATCAATATGACGATCTGGAAATTTTAACGATTTTTATAACATAATTAACTAAATTTTTTTTGAAATTAAACAATTAAATTTTGCAATGAAAATTTAATATTTGGTAAACGTTTATTTAAACATACCAAGTGTCAAATTTTCACCAAAAAATATGTAAGTTTATTCTGTTGTGTAATTTTCAATTTTAATTTCAAATCAGTTAAATTTGATGAAAATAAAATATTTTCGAAACCTGAATATTTTTATATAATAAAAATGTAAATCATGTTCTGAGTGAGAAGTCATATTTCGTTTCGCCAAATTTGGACTGCTCTATCTCCGTTTATCTTATTTTCAGCAAATTCGATAAACTATTTTGCGACGAAATCGACAAATCATGTTCTGAGTGTGAAGTCATATTTCGTCGCATACTTGATCATATTTCCGATATCTGTGTACCGTTCTATTCGTCTCGTCATGCTGGTCTCCGTAATATATTCATTCATGCATTTCGGTATCCGGTATGCGACGAAATCGACAAAATAGTTTATCGAATCCGTATTTTAAATTTTGCTCCCTCGTCTTTTCATTTCCAGCCGACTAATCTAAGCAGCACTTGCTTCAGTTATTTTACCTAAATCCACGTATGACCTTTCCACTTTCCATTGGTCAATATATTTGATTCTGCCTTTTCATTTTCTTCTCCGTTCATTCTGGAAAAAAAGTAAGCTTCATCTTGTTCATTTCTACAAGCACCGCCCGTGTTTTTCCTCCATTTTCCCGAAACAGCCACCAAGCCAACATCCTCTTCCCTAAACCATGCAGTACTCGATTTTTTTCTCCCTCTGACCCAAAGCACAAACCGAAGTAACTCCTGACTGACCCTAAGCCCGCCTCCAAGCAGCCTCACATTTATACAACAAAGCATGCCTGCACCAAAACACCACCACAACCGACCCAAAGCTCTGCCTTTCACCTACAGGAGCCCACGTGCCATAGCCTACTTGACAGTAAAAACCCACCATCATCTTCCCTGAACCCTTCGCCACCACTCAAGCACCTACCACCTAGCTTGAAGTCAAACCCAAAGTTCCTCTTCCCTGACCCGAGTTAGAACCCCAAGCGCCCACCATCTCCTCGGTCCTTTACATCGCCACCGACCCATATCAGCCACTTCCTTGCCTAATTCCCTCTGACCCGAAGCCAAACCCGGAGAAACCCCTTCCCTAACCTGAAGCCAGACCCAAACACCACCATAGCCGAGAACCCTAAGTCAAACCCAAAGCACCACCCATCCTGACCATAAGCCTGATCGCAAGCGAACCCAGTCGTCATCCTCTTTCCTCTGACCCGAAGTAAGACCCAAGTTTTCTCTTCTCTGACCCGAAGTCAGACCCTAAGCGGTAGCATCTGGACCCCAAGTAGACCCGAGCCTCCAACCTGCTCTTTCTTTCTTTCCAGTTTTATTATATTTGCGTACAACCTTTTTTTTCCCTACTTATTTATGTGAATATATATACATGCAAAGTTATATATGTTGTACACATATATTAGCAAAAAGTTACATTTGTTTTTAAATCCAAGCTTATATATGTTGTAAATATTGCACACGCGTGCTTTGTCGATAGAAAGCTATATATGTTATGTGTATGTATGTGTGTGTGTGTATATATTGGTCCCATCGATGTTTATAAAAACAAGTGTGTGTGTATCACATCTGTATATACATTTGTTTTCATTGAATTCATGTGCTAAATCTTCTCTTTGCTTGTCGCAGCTCTTTGACATGTCGTGCCCGTGTCCTTGTGCGTATCCGTGTCAGTTGCTTCTCATTCCATGTTCTCTAGCCTCAAAAGGTGAGCAATCACTCACGATTAACATTCTTATATTTCGTATTTTAATTCACATGAAATAACGATTGAAATATGTTGTTAAATTTGAATTGCTAGTAATTTAATTGTTAAATATGATATACCATTATCTGTAATTGTTTATCTATGACATATGACACCATAACCCATTGTATATATTTTATTTAAATTGTTAATGATGGTATATGCCTGCTATTGATATGTCTGTCATTTTATAATATTATTGTTCTCACTCTGCAAGTTCCATGTTAGTTTAGAAATTCCCTATGGGCTGAAATGATACATACCCGAACGATCTTATAGATTATGGGAAAATCGTTATAGGTTGAAATAATAAACCCAAACGATTTTTATTGATTTTGAAACTTTGGGATTGCGGGTTGAAATGATATATACCCGTAAATCTTAAATTGTAAATTGAGGATTGAAATGATAAACGTCCATATCATTTGGCCATAAGATAGAAAACTATATACGGACATCGTTGGTCTATTTTGAAAAATGATTTCCGAAATTGTGAAAATAAATATATGATTTTATTTAATAAATATTGATTTTTAATTATAATATAAAGATTTCATTTAAATATATGTGAAATTTTTAGATTTTTAAAATATATGTTTAAAATCTTAATTTTATAAGTTAAGTTTTGAATAATGTAAATTTTAAGATTTTATTTATAAATTTATTATTAATAAGATTTAAAATAGGTTTAATAATATTAATATTTAATTTAATATATTTAATTTAATAAAACTTAATTTAACTGATATATACATATAATATGTGTAAATATTTATTCGAATTTATATTACTATTTTTAAAATCAAATTTTATAATAACTTTAAATTAAGTTTGGAAAGATAAATTAAATAAGGATTGATTGGTAATTTAATTAGTTAAAAATTGAATTTAAATAAGAATCGATTTATAATTAAATTTAGAATTGGATTTAAATATGGATTGATTTGAACTTATTAATTTTAAGATTTGAAAGATATAATTTTATAACTTGATTTGATAAAAAGCGATTAGATTAATATTCTCGACTTTAAACAAAATTGATATCGAACATTTAATATTAACTTAAATTTTTAATATGAGAATTTATTAAGTGTTACTAAATCCGATTAAGTGAATATTTTGAAAATTTAATAGGGATAAAGTTGAATTTTGAAATAAAAATGAACTTTATTAAATTTTGAATAATTAAACTTTGAAACTTATTGAATTTGAAATAGGTTAAATTTGTAGTTCGAACCTGGATTTGAAATCGATAAAAATGGGTTAAATTAGAATTTAATTGAGATTGATTAAAATTGAATTTTTGGAACTAAAACTGATTTTAATTGTTTTGTGAAATTGGAAGATACAATTCTAACTTAAAACTATTTTTGATATTTTTTTTAATATATAATATATTTTAGCATATAACTCTTTTTAATATATAAACTATTTTTAATTTATAACTTATTTTTAAATATCTAAACTATTTTTAATCTATAACTATTTCAATATATACACACTATTTTCAATATTTAAACTATTTAAGTTGGAATTGTTATGATCTAGAATTAATGAATCTAAATGCGAATATTTTGATATGATGGTTTAACCTATTTTGTACTTAAGATTTTGGAAATAAATATGATTTTAAAGTGAATAATGATTTCGAAAGTGATATGATTTCGGAAGTGAATATGATTTCGAATGTGATATGATTTTGAAATGGATATAATATTCGATACGAAGTATGAACTATTTGAAACTATAAAATGACCACGGTGTGAAATAAGTGTTTAGTTGTTGAAGAGACCGGGATCGGATATTGTCATACTCTACGCCAATACCCAAAACCACTTTAACCGTGCACGTGGTGGAGATTCTAGAACAAAGTAGGATGGTTTGGCGAATGATTCTGTATAAGGTATTAACGCAGCCCGGACTCCTGTGAGTCAGCTTGATGTGGATAAAACATGAGTTATACCTGAGCTAAGTGAGGTTGCACCTCCGATCGGGAACATTTCTTCGATAATGTTTTATTACTTTATGAATTGATTGGGTACACTTTTGATTTTGGGAGCGTGTCTCAAGGTGGGCGGTAGTAGCTGCTATGCATTACCACCAGTCCGCATCTGCAAAGCGGTAGAATCCTACCCTAGGCATTGCCTCGCGTGCCTTGTCACATGCCTTATCCCACCTTCTACGAGTTTATTTTGTGTCATACCTATGGAGTGCTCCCTGATGGCCCACCGGTTTGGTGGAGTTTACAGTACTGTATAGACTACGACATTTATATAAAATATGTTAAAGGGGATATGGGTAACGCCTTAATGCTATTTGAATATTTTACTTTACCGTAGACATTATCTACGTAGCGTATTGTACTATGTATGTGGATAGTTTAATGGATCCTTAAAGGATGTTAATCCTAAAAATCCTTTGAGTTATTTTGTATTTTAGTTGACATTTCACTTGAGCTGATTTACTAGGATAAGAATGTTAATCCTGACTCGAGTGTTTTTTGTTTTTCTTTATGCTCGGGTCAGAGTGAGTGTCACACACAACACCAGAAAGACAATTTCCTCACGGTTATAAGCGTGACAAAATTAATTTGTCACGGTTATAACCGTGAAAATAGGTACCGTGGGCAAATTCAATCACACTTTTGCTCACGGTTATAACCGTGATAAAAATAGTAATTTCTCACGCTTATAACCGTTATAAATTTATATATTATCACTTATAACCGTAATAGAGTAGTATTTACTCACGGTTATAATCGTGATAAAATGGTTATTACTAACGCTTATAACCATAGGAAATTTAGATAGTATCACACTTATAACCGTGACAGAACAATAGTTTCTAACATTTATAACCATTAATAAAAAGGATACTCTAACACTTATAACCGTGACAAATGCAAATTATATCACAGTTATAACCATTACAAAAGGTTATTTTCTAACATTTATAAGGTGATAACTAAAACAGTATCAAAAAAACTATATAGCACTAATATTTTAATACAGCTACAAACAATCTATACAAAATATATATAGTATTAACATTAAGAAAACATACGATTAATAATTAAAACAACACCAAACATTTATGTTTCAGTCAAACACCACAAAGGATACTTCATACCAACACCACAAATTATAGCACACAAGCATAGTATGTATAACAAACTTTAAAACACAGTTTCAGAATATAACTACATAGTGTTTAGTAACTTACTGATAATGAAAACGATACTCGGGCCAAATCACAAAGCCCCCTTCAACTAATTCGGATAGTGTGTTATGGCCATTTTGTGGTGCTTCATAAATTGAAGCTTCTAGATCGTAAACATTGCCCACCCAAACAACTTTCTCTCCTTCAACCACCTTTCTACCATGACATATCTTTTGCGTCCCAATGTGTCCTTTTGCTACTTCCGTCAAATCTACTGACAATAGCGTTGCTGGTTGTTTCTCTCGCGTAGAAGATCTCATTATTCCATTTGGTGGAGCACCTAAGCTACCTTCAGGACTGTTGAGATTTTGCTCTGTATTAGAAGCAGCTTCTCCTCTTGGTGTCGGCACATTTCCTCCAATATGATTTACAGACATCTTTATACATTGTCACATATCATTTATAGCTAAACTCATTGTTTTCATCTCTTAACGCATTTCTGTTTTCCATTGTTGATTTGCATTCTCTTTGTAATTGGTAATGGCTTTTGAAGCTTGAGAGGGTCTAACTTGCTTTACATTAGACGTAGAGCTAATAGCTCGACAATAGCATCGCTTTTTATCATCCCGAAAAGCTTCGGCAATGGGATTTTTTTCAAAATCTTCTGAACTTCTTATTCCATCTTCTCCATTAACACTAGCTTCTGATTTTTGTCTTTCTTCGGCTACTTCTATCAATGCCTACACAATCCGTAATTTTGTAAAGATGTAAAGTTACATAACAGAGGTTAAATATATAATTGAAACCAAAACTGAAATTAGCAGATGCCAATTTTCATTTGTAATCATATTCATAAATTACATGTACATTTGATTGTGTACTATTGCACAACATATTAATAAAAGTTTGTTATTATATTGATAGAAGTACACATGTTTCCTCTGTCCATCACTGTTTCCTGCCTTCTACACTTCTGAACCACCTCCTCCATTCTTGCCACTGTTGTTCAGTTTACCTAACCTGTCTACTACTTCAGTGCTACAACAATCCATCACTTACTTCACACTTGCTACCACCAAACACTACTTTGCTACTGCCATAAACTCTTCACTGCAAACATAACATTTTCATTCATCACTGACCATTTTCCATCCACCAGTAACTTCTTGCATCAACACTTTCCAGTACACCCATACTGCTTTGATTACCTACTTCACCAGAAATGATCATTCAATTTCAACATTTATGTGCACTGCAGCCCCTCTATTCCACTTCACCACAACATTCATCCTACCACTAAACCATCATCAGCCATCAAACAACACACATACTTCAATACATCAATACAACTCACCACATCAACCGTCTATCCACTGTGATACCATTCATCCCCTTCTCCTTTGACGAACAAAAACATTGCTTGCATTCCATCACTCTACCATAATCGCACTAATCTACCATCCAACCACACTACTGTTACACATGCATTGTCATCACAGTTTGCTACATCATCACACTGCTACATAATCCCCTTTTCCTCCTTGTCTTCCTCTACAAACAGCCTCTCCGAATATTTACTCAGTCATCACATTAAGCTAACATTTCACATAATCTTCCCACTTGAACAACAAACTTCTACTGCTTGGCAACCAAAAACAACACCCCACTCCACTACCAAAAAAAAACCACAATCAGTGCCTGCCTCGACATCCTGCTGTGAACAGCACTTCACAACAACCCAACAACAAAATTGAAAAAAATTCCAACGTTTTACCTGAACCTCTACATCTTTTTCTACCTACGACCTCTTCGACCAAACATCTCCAGCCTCCAACAGCATCACCCTTTCCTCTTCTCCATACATTAGAACAACAACTTACACTTCAGCTTCAAAATCACCACAACCCCACTGCTCCCCCTGCGTTTCATACTTCACCCCTGAAACCATCATTCTCTTGTCAACTGCAACAACCTATAATACAAACTGTAGCAGCCTCTTAATGAAAAAAAATCCATTCCTCACCACTGACCAATATCACTCCACTGCTCCAAAGCATCGCTACTGTAGTTCGACAATCGCCACTCCCTACACTCGAATAGGTGCAGGCAGTCACCTCAAACTCGATAATACTCAAACTCTCGAATATTGATCATTGTTGCTGCATCTATACATCACCAAACCATTAAACCAACACCCTACAAAACCACCTTCGAAATCATCAACTACCTCTGCTGCAATTGAACCACCCCACTCTACCATCCCAGTCACAACTCACTTGCATTACCACTACCCTGTTGCATTCTTGCCAACTTACATGATCAAACCATTGCATCCTCACTACATTCACCAAATCGACATCACTCAACAATCGCATGAAAAGCAAAAAATAACATATTCTTCTCAATATAATAACCAAACTTTTATCACTAGACACAACTGTAATCAAAATTCTTAGTCACTCTTCTTATTTATTAATATATCTTCATCTCTTTTTCTATGTTTCACATAGTTTAATGTTCTATATGAATTCTACTCAGCAAATGAACTGCATCAATGCAATGTATAAAAGCATACAAACTGAACTAAGTATTCAAACTGCAGGTTGAACATCATATCATTCAAAGACTATGATTTAACGAACATAAAAATGTAAATAAATATATCGAGTTTAAGTGAGGCATGATACCATTCATGGATTAAGATTGATAATGTTTCATATAGCTTATCTTGTTTATTTGTTGAATTGATATAGTAATGAGTATTAATATTTGAATCATATGACAGCAAGTATGCATGTTTGAAGCCATATAGCCATAAGTATTCATAACATTTTACTGCCTGTTCATATGCTAACTGAAACACATATACGAAGTTTCATTTCCAGTTCCATGATGTTTCATAACGTGTGGATTCAATTGCTAGATATTTATTTGAACATCAGTATTTGACCAGCAACTGAATTTAGAGATAACATCAAGTCTGGAGCATTAGACAGTGAATGTTATACTTAATGCAGCACAATTTAAACAGAGGAGATGAGATAAGATCAGAAAACAGAGGAGATGAGATGGTCAGAGGTGATATTCAGGCAACAGAGTACCGAAACAATTTAAACACACAATCCAGCACATACCAACATGAACATTCAGGCATTCACATTACTTATATACATAGGCAACCGAAACCCATGAACACACAGTGCATACACATCACTTGTATACACAGGCAATTGAAACCCATAAACACACACTAAAACTTCACATAGTGCACATACTTGCTGCTGTATACATGCACACACAATCATAGTTGTTGCACAGGCACTTCACTTGCACATGCACATAGTTGTTGCTGCATACAACTACACACTAGCAAACCCTTAATTTATGAACAATAGCAAGGAAAATGTGTTACAAGGTCTTCAAGTTCATAAACAAACACATCAAGTAATTTGTTTCAGGATCCTCAGTATTTAAGAACAAACACAGCAAGTAATGTGTTATGGTAATAGGGTCGTCGAATTCAGCAGCAAACATAGTGATGAAATGTGCGTTCAACGTTAAAATTAAGTGCAGGGTAGGGAGAATGAAGTTGCAAGTATAGACTTCAAAAATTTTAGTAATACATAACAGTAATGTATTGTTAAATTATAAAATTTTACCTTTGTTAAAGATGTAGTTCTATTTGTTTATCGTTTCCTTCTTATTTCCTCACAAACTACAAAATCAAAAATATATTTTCACAATAAGAAAAAATACTTACCAAAAACCGAGTCCTTTTTGACATACATAGTAGGCTATATTACATTACTGTTATATTATTACCTAGCAATCATATGCTATCATTTGACCAACGTGTACACAAAGTAACTGTCAAAAAGCCACATGAATAGTCAGATCATATGTTATTTAAAAGGATTAAAATCATGTTTAAAAAGGAGAAAATCATCGTTGAGAAAAGTTCTATTTGTAATATATCAAGTTTTTTAAAAACAATATAGCTCTTAGCTCACATGTTTTAAGTCCTTGATTTTTTACGTTGTCAGTTAGGTAAACATATAATTACATATCTGTAGCAAGAACTAAGCTTCGATTCTTGGAAACAGAGATAGGAATTGAGGAAGTTTTGATGTTATGTGCAGTGAGATGGACTAATGTTAACAATTCAGTGTTAATACAAACTCAACTATAAATCAAATACATAAATCAAAGACTTAAATATTTTTCAGCGGCGCAAGGAAGCACCTCTCCGGTTTTTTTACTTTTGTGCGCCACTTTCCGTGCCTTTGCTTGTGTAATTTTACATTCGGGATTATCAGTTTCCTACATAAATAAATGTAAATATATTAAACAATTATACAATATTATCATGATTAGTTGTGAAAGACTTACTACGTACCAATTCTTCATATAGTCTACTATAAGATTTTCTTCCCAATGTATGATTTATGGTGTTCTTTCTTTTATTATCAGCATTCGTCTTGCATTGTTTTTACTTCTTATCAGCATACTCAATGTCGATGAACCCCTTCCATTGAACTTTATCAATGTCTTCGGGTCGGTTATCAATCGCAAGACGCTTAGGCAATAACTCTCCTTCTTTTGTTTTAAGATATAGCTTTCTCAATTTCGCTTTTGTTGTTCTGAAGTACTGTGAAAACGCCTTCTTTAAAATAGGTCGAGCTAAATCGGTGTTTATATTCAAATCAAATTCCTTCTATAGAAAGGTAAAATAAATGTTCTAATTATGATTTTGTACTTCAAATATGCACAAAAAAAATTATTCTTATAAAAATTGTAAATTCAAATACCATGAGCGCTTTCCATAAATTATCCCTGAAAAACCCATCAACTTTCCTCCAATCATCATAGCTAATGGGAATATGCCTTCGAATTAGAGTGCCACAACGAGAACTCCACTTTGTTGCATCGTCGCCTTTAGCACCATCCATCTCAACAATTATCGAGTACTTTTTATTTGGTGGGGGAGGAGGAACTTCTTCTTCTCTGCTTTCTGTATGTCTACTGCAACTAGCCGACATACTGCCAAAATATAATGCAAGAGATATAACAACCTACCTAAAAAATATAATGCCGTAAAATTATATAAAGAACTATATACATTTTAAAACTGCCACTTAAAACTCACATATTTCCAAAAGTCTGCCATGCTTTCTGTTCATATTCATTAATTTTGAATTTTTACATCTCAATTCATATGAATGAAAAGCTTCACGCATTTTAAAAGCTCACACATACTTACATATTTGCATGTCACCTGCATTTGCATTGAAATATACTATCTCTGCTGCATTTAGAAGGATGGCTTTATATGCCATGTGAAGATTTAATGAATGATAACAAATGAGTATACAGGAAAGAAAGAAATGCCTTTATATTTTAAATTTGTTGAAATTTCTGATCTATGGCAACATGATAAATGTCAAATAATGACTGAGAATACTAATAAAGTTACAAAACAAGCGACTACTACTTCAATCAAGCTTGTCTATTTGGATTCAATGCATTTCAACAATGTTGTTAAGTTAGATTGCTCCTATAAAACTGACTGGAAGTTTGTTGGCATCTCGTACTCATCCACGCTATCAGTCAAGCGTTTAGGTAAACTTCGTACAATGGACCAATCGGGATTTTGTATGTCTGGTATGTAAAAAACTTGACTTGCTTCTGATGCAAGAATTGCAGGGTCATCATACTCTCCATCGCTGCTTTTAAGTTTTTTTAGATTCACCATCAACAAATTAGAGTCCGGACAAATCTTGCAACCATGCATTTTATCAGTAATATTGACCCACTCATAATAGAATACTACATGAGAAAATTCATAATAATCAACTTCAATGATTCCTTGATAATACCATACTAAGTGGTGTCATCATCTGTAGGATTCAAATCTTTCGCACTTGCAACAAATGTTGTTATTGCATCCATACAAACATCGCTATCTTGCGTTGAAAGGGTATCAACATAGCGCTGCGGAGAAAATACATAACCATTTATTCTATACTTAAGATGATTTTTGGCTTCCCACGCTGGTCCACTAACGTAATACCATAACAATGTATCCATGCATTTTTCTTCCATTAACTGTTAAAATAATTTTATTAAGTTAAATAATGTTAATTTGATTATCGAATTATGATCTTTGTGGAATTTAACAAACCTTCTTGTACAACCACTCAATGAATTTAGTTTGCACCACTACTTCCGTCCTTGCATGGAGCTTCTTTCTACTTCATTGAGCATCTTCTAATGACGATCGGTATTCGCTACAAACCAATATATGGTGGCATAAGTAAATATTAAAGTTACATCTTATAGCGTGTAGAAATAAAATGCAAACCTATAATAATCATTTCGGTCCATCGAATTTCCATCCTAAAAAGTATCCACCTTCGAATTTGAGTACGTTGTATGCCGGATAACTTGATAGTTTTACCCTCAATGATGGAACGTTCATAAATGTCATCTCTGTTCTCATCTAAAAATGGTGCTTGTTTAGAGCTATGATTACTAGTACGTGGATTTGGCATATATTCCATGGCATATTTAACGGATTCTGAAACAAGATATGCTTCGAAAATTGATCCCTCCACGTAGCGTTTATTGCTTGGTATTCTTTGCATTCCTTCATAGCTCTAATATAAAAATACATCATTTACGTTACTATTGAAAAAGAATCATGTGATAATTATATTTTAAAAAATGCCGCACCTTTCAAATGGATACGTCCATGTATAACTAACTGATCCACATAGTAGTGCCTGATCAGCTAAATGCACCATTAGATGTATGCTTATGTCAAAAAATTGAGAGGAAAAATAATGCACCAACACGCATAATGCCTCGGCAATCATAACTTTGGCAGCTTGGACATGCTCTCGAATTAAAACCATCGAACAAATAATATTGAAGTACAAGCATACTTGTAATATCGCACGTCTTAAGTCACGACATTTAGGATAAGCATGTTGAACCATGATAGGCAAAAAATACTGGATAATAACATGATAGTCATATGACTTTCTAATATTTAAACTGGGTGGTTGAATATTTACTAAGTTGCTTAACTTAGTCCCAAAGCATAATGGAAGTTTTACATCTTTTAGAACTTGACAACATTGCATCCTGTATGTTTTATCAAATGCAAATTTGGAAGATTGTTTATATCTATCAAACAGCAAGTTAATGAAATGCTCCGATACATTCTTCTCAGTGTGCATCACGTCAATAGTATGTCGCACTCTATGACTACTCCAACACTCTAAGACAAAAAGATTCGACTTCTTATACCATGCTGGTCTTTCATCATCGCCATTTTCGTTTACAAAATGTTCATCGTCAAGGTCGATATCATCTACTATGCGTTTTTTGTTTTCAGTTATTTTACCGGGTACATATTTGATATGAGCAAGCTTTTCTAAAAGAGTTGATTCCGTCAATCGTGTTGGAGGTTCCTTATCCTCTATATTCTTATACCATCCATGTTTCAATGCCCTATATGGATGACCATTCTTTAAAAATCTTCTATACTTCGTATAAACAATCTTATTTCCAATGCGTTCTGATTCAGTCTCCACAGCATAAACAGGACATGCTTCGTAACCATGTGTTACACAACCAGATAAATTTCCAAATGCAGGTAGATCATGAATTCCCCATAATAGCATTGCTCTCAAAGTGAAATGCTCTTTCTTATCCATGTCAAATGCATGCACTCCCTCTGTCCATAGCTGCTTCAATTCATTGACAAGGGGTTCCAAATACACATCAATATCTTTACTAGGTGCTCTTGGTCTAGGAATTAACAAGCATAACATTTGAAACTCCGACTTCACACATAATGAAGGGGGAAGTTATAAGGAACCGTATACACAGGCCAGCAACTATAATTACTTGATTGTGCTGCACTAGGGTTAAACCCGACAGTAGCAATACCAAGCCAAACATTTCACCCATTTTTACCAAACTCTGGCCACTTGTTCTTCAACGATCTCCATTCGGCTGAGTCAATAGGATGACGCATGGAATTCCAGCAAGGTTTTGCTTCACTATGCCATAACATCTTTCGAGCTATCCATGGCATAGTATACAACCTTGTTAATCTCGGAGTTATTGAAAAATATTTCAAAACTTTTCGAGGTTGTTTTGTCATTTTTACCACTTCCCTTTGATTTTTAACTTTAAATCTCGACGTATGACAACGTGGACATTCCAATGCATCATTGTATTCCTTCCAAAATAATATACAATCATTTTCATAAGCATGTATACACTCTGCTTTCATTCCCAAATCCTTTAACATTTGTTTCATTGTCGAGTACTTCTCCGGTATTGATTTTCCTTTGGAATCCACCACTTCAATTGTATCAACAACCCGGTCATACTGTTTCCTGACCAATTAAAATAAATTGTGAAGCTCTATAATGACACTTAATGTTGTAAGACCATCTTCACAAGAAGGGTATAATTTTTCATTTTCTTTTCTTTTGTATTCCTGATACTTTTTCCAAAGGTTACCATCACCGATGCCTTTAACGCTACCATATACTCTATATGCATCAACAACAAGGTCTTCAAGCGCATCTCGTACATGGTTCTGTTCTTGAAATTGATTAGAGTTGTAAGCCTCGTAGGTATTATGTCGCGTAGTATTGACCACCACATCATTGTCGCTTCTCTCGCCATGGAAAAACCATTCGTCGTATGTTGGATTCATACCATGAATGATCAAGTGTTTTTCTACTAATTTAAAAGCCAACTTTTTTGAATTCATACACTTTATACAAGGACAGCCCCATAGTTTAAAGTCCGGTAGTGAATGACTCTTCACGAATTCCATAAAATATCGAACTCCTTGTATATATTCATTGGTATTCCTATGCTGAATTCTAATCCACTCTCTTGATGCAGGCTTCGACTTTAGCAAGAAAATTTATTTGTTCCTACCATTTTATGTAAATACAACATTAATACATAAACGAAGCATTAAACAACATGCTGATATAGATAAAACAATACATGAACAACTCAAGGTTTGGGTTGTCTTGGATATCTTTATGAAATTAATAGTCAATATTTCAGAAAATAAAAAGAGTAATAACAACAAAAATAATTCTAGGCTTCAATATTGTTTATAGACTAAGGTACTCCGCCAACAATCACTCAGATAAACACTTCTGCCAACATCCCCTTTAAACTGCCGCTCCACTATATTGCACATACGTCACCATACCCCTCTCAATCATCATAACACTGACCACCTACTGCTACTCTCCAATCTTCACTGTTACAACACACTTCCCTCTGCATTCAATTTCAACTGCAGCAAAACTGCACTCTACCTCACTGACAACCACCCATATTTCATACGAACCAACAACAGTTCTTCCTCTACCTTAAACAACAAGCCATCGCCCATTCAACTACTGATCATCACTTGCTTTCTGCCAAACTACTACTTCTATCAATCACCAACAATGTCACAACATCCGCATAACACTTCTGCAACACCAGATAACTTTGTTTTCAAAAATTACAATTTCCTTTTCCAATAAAAATTTACTGGCAACTTATTCAAAGAGGTACCTTTAATTTTGGCAATCCAAAATTAATGCAGGAACATCCAAAGCTTGCTAAACTACAATTCCATTTTCCAAACCAAACACAACAGATTAACCTTCAACAGCACGCTTGATAACATTATAATTATATTTCTATATATATCAGATAAAATAAGTCTGTATAGGATTTGACTATGCGATAAACTTGATCTACAAAATGATTCAACTTTTTTTCTAAAACATATTTTCTTCACTGCAATAGAATAAACAAAAAAACGAGTTAACAATTGATTTATCGCTATACCTAAGAGACATATATAGATCTAAATTTTTATAGAGACTTCGAATGAAATACAGTGACTAATTTACGCCATATATGAAATCCTAAAAATTGAAAGGGTTAATATTACCAATTAGATGAACCCATTCAAAAGACAAAAGATAAATCATAGCCAGAACCATCTGAAACCAAAAGCTCTATCAACAATTACAGTGAAATGCATTCAATTCAGTCTGCATCATGGTCGGGCCTTTCAGACCCACATCATCTGGTTCATGTTCGCAAATTACCAAAATGATATTTTCTGTCACAACTCATACTTCCAACTGCCTGTGCCTGTCATACTCCATACAAACATAAATTTCCACCTAACATTTCTATATCACCATCATTCACATACCCCTCCATCACAATACTATAATTCACAAACTGTTTCAACTCATTTCAACATCCCCTTGCTGTAGTCGTAGTTATAAGATGTACAACTCCTACTGTAGTACAACAAACATGAGGAGATGTATTGATCAGTTTCTACGGTCCATTTTGAATCAGCTTAACACGTGGCAATGTGTAAGCCTAGTTAATTTACGTATGTTTCGTACAATAATCAACTGACATGTACACAAAAAGTCTCAAACTAAAGAGAAGATTCCACGTGTTACGTACCTTTCAATTTAAGATGATAAACAATGGTAAATCATTCCGTAAAATATAACAGCACAAAAAAGTCAAATTCACGGTGATAAAATAATTAACCAAGCAATTTGAGATGATTTTGTAGTTGATAGTCAGGTCAAAGAGTTAAAAATGCTTTTCTTGATCATTTTGTCATCCACATAGTACATGTAAAATTCATACGTTAGCTAGCAGACTGAGTGAGACAGTTCAGCTTAATTTTGATGAATTTTCATTTCAGGACAATGAAAAATATTCATTGAAATTTATGTTTAAACCTTTGCAAACTTAAAATTTTGAAAAGCGACAAAGATAAAAGTTGTTCTCTATTAAAATATCTTTCAATAAAAAAATCATCTATACTATGGAACCAACACACCAGAAATTGCACATTTGAAGAATGTATAATGGTACATGCATGGATAAGTGCATAAAGAAACAAGATGGTCAGGTTAAAGTGTATATAGTTGGTGCATATATAAAGATAGTGCACATAAATAAGTCCAGGCATGTACAAAGGAGACATGAACATAGGAAATTAAGATTAATTCAACGATAGCACGTTCAACTAAAATAACATCACTCAAGATTATAAGGCTGGGCTTCGGCAAGGATAAACAGAGCATCCTAACTAAACAGCACAAACCAGAAATGGACAGTATCTCACAAACTTAGAGCAATAAGTGCAAGTGTCAGCATAAGAAAATGCAAATGCAGTAAACAACATACAAGCAATTACAGCACATATGAATGATGGCAACAAGTATATCAGTCAGTGTCAAGCATCAGGCAAAACAACACAAAGCAATGCATACTTAATTATATATCAGAGAATTTAATTATATATCAGAGAAAAGATCAAGCCAGAAATCAAACAATCGTTCGTTCGAAAATCAAACGGTCAAGTACATTAAAACTAAAAGTATATATTCGAAATATAGGAAATCGGTTCCTATTATACCCATATTTAATTTATATTTCAAACAATAAATCATTTCCTTTAATTACTTTCTTATTTTCTAATTTGAAAACAGCTTATACCAACATTGTACACATTTTCAACATATTCAACTCATTAAATATTTTCTAATTAAGGATGTAAAAGTAATTTTAAAGATTTTCTCTTATATAATTACTATTACTTCACATTCTAAATCATTTAATAGAAATTCATTTTATCAAAGAATCATTTTCTATAAAAAGGAAAAATCAAAAATCCAATCATTATTTTTTTAATTTAATTAAATTCTTACTTTTGAAATTTAACAACTTAGAAACGCTAACTTCTACAAAAAGTTATATATATATATATATCCAAAAAGAATTCTCTCTTACCAAATGTGATCTTAAGTATATTTCCAAGATTTTCTTTTTATAATTAACAACTGACATTTTTATTTTGGTATATAGTGTGACTTTATACACAAAATATTTTTCTCTGTCAAATCCCTTTCACAAAATTCCTTTCTTACCTTAGCTTTATAAAGGAAATTTTTAAATCTCATTTTATTTTGCAAAACCACACTTCAGGAAAAAAATTATCCACTAAATCAAAGTATTCAGTATTCAATTACTAATTACACCCATAACCGAATTATAGTTTCATTTCAAACTTCATTTAAGTTGGAAATTCATGTAAATAAATTTTATATCATTTAACCCTTTTCAAAAAAATTATAAATCCTAACATTCATCAAAACCATAATACAATATGCACAATAATCCAAAATATCACACAAATTTTGCTTAATATTACCTGACTTTGAAGAAGGGTGGATTTGGTGAAAGAGATGGGCGGATTTGGCGAAAGAAATGAAAGGCTGCGACGGCGGCTCGCAACGAAGAAGGCTGCGAGGCGGCTCGCAACGAAGAAGGCTGCGACTTTGAACTTACGGCGATAGGCGGGCGACTCGCAACGAAGGAAGGCTGCGACTGCTTTAGCCTAATTAGATTTAAGGAAGAAAGATAGAAGCGTGGCAAACATCTGAATCAAGGATTGGAACATAAATGATGACTCTGTCCAATGTGTTCTAGTTATTTACGAAAAGACCAAATTTTGTACGGAAATAACCGTGATAATACAATGCAACAATAATAACTGTTACAAATTTTCAACAATAATAACCGTGACAAAATGAAACAAAAAAAGTGTGACAAAATGGCCTGTTTGGTGTAGTGACAGCATTTGCGACTCACCTTCAAAGCCTTGCTTAGAGATCCATCTCTATCTATTCAGCTTCTCAGTTGTTTCCAATTATTTTGTTCAGTCTTATCAGTTACTTTTGTATTTGAGACTACTCTGTATTTGAGATATCTGTTGTAGTTTTTTTTAAACTCTGATGTTTATATAGTAGCTTCATGAACTACTATTTATCTATTTCGTTGCTTATTATTGTATTACTTTGTGTCTGTGATTGATTTTATTTACTGTATATGCTAAGTTTTGCCAAATATAAATTAACAATCTGCTATTTTGAGCAATTCAAGCCTTCATACGTGGATGATTGTCGATTTGAACGTTTCGAAATACCAGGTCATCTCATGTGGTATCAAAGCTCTAGTTTGGGCAAAACATAACATATGGAGTGAAATTAATTACCAAGTCATCTTCGTTTGAGCTTGAAATTCCTTCATTAGGGTTCTCCTGGATTTGAATTTCTTTCAGATTTTGGAACTCCCTTTTTGTTCTGAAATCCATTTTCGGTTTCCTGTCCGTATTCTTGACTGGAGCATCCCATAGCTTCAACCTTAACTGTCAACTTCATACTTATGTGTAACTAAGTCCATCGGCAGTCCCTCCAACCTTAGTATGATTTGTAACGGGTTGAAACTCCTTTACAACGGACGTCAATTCACAGCAGATTTCTATGTCCTCGGTTATTATGCTGTTAATTCTTGTAAAGCCCGAATTGTCTCTCTAGTAGACGACCAGGGTAATTCTCTTGTGATCAAATGTCGATTTCCTCAGGATTTTGTAGGAAGTTTTATCTTTTCGTTGGTTCTCAGCCTAGTGATCTTGACTCAACTCTTATAATCAGGAATTATCCTGATGTTTTGGTGAAGTTATTCCTCCCTCTTAAGCGGAAATTGAATTCTACATCGATCTTATTTTTGGAGCTTGACCTGTTGTCCTGCCTCCCGGATGAATAGTTTCCATGACAGTTCGTCATCCCCTTTGGATTAACCAATGCTCCTGCCTTCTTCATCGATCTCATGAATCGAGTTTTCCGCGATGATCTCAACCAGTTTTTCCTAGTTTTCGTTGATGATATTCTTGTCTTTTCTAAGCCTCATTTGACCCGAATAAGATTGCCGCAATTAATATAAGTTTCCCACTTTTCCTCTTCAGTAATCTAATTATCTTATCTTCCTTTCAAGCTTATCTTTTAGTTGGAATTCTCTTTGTTTAGGGTCCCTCTGAATCCTTGTTTTGAAATTCATCCTTGAATCATCCTATGAGAGAACGTATTTGTAATTAATATAAAAATGTTTTATATTGTGTTGTTTGAGTTGTTAAATTTGAATTTTGTGTTTTGATTGGTTCTTCTGGCTAACGGCTATCTATAGAAATTCCGAAACACTTGAACAGAGAAAACTGACACAATATTGTTTTGAAATTGGTAAATGAAATAATTCTATGTAACATTATATTCTATATATAAAAGTATAATTTTCTAGATTTAGAAAGTTAAATGAATTGGTTATTAGAAATGATAATACTAGATTATCATTTATTGTTTTGTCAACATTCCTAAACCATTAACTTGTATGTTATAAGGGATAATTATAAAATATGGTTCATAAATATGATTTGCAAATGAAATGAATTTAAAACAAGGATTTAAGAATTAATTTCCGGTGCTTTTCAAATTTGGTTTTTGAAGTTTTAAGAAAGTATATTATTTGAAAATATTTCAAATGAAAATTGCTTCCAAAGAAGTAATTCGGAACTTTCCTTTTATTGTCGCTGAAAAATAATTTCGGTGATGACTGCAGCATCATTGACATTAATTTTTGAGTCTCAAAGTGGAGGGACCGCTTAGTAGCTTTGCTACAACTTTTGTTTTAGAAAATGGATTTGAATTTCTTGAGTATAATTTGATTTATAATATATATATATATATATGTATGTATGTATGTATATATATATGTATATATATATTTATTTCGAAATGGTTTGAAGTGAAACCAGAAATTTAACTCTTAAGTTTTCTATTAAGTAACGATTTTACAATTATTGAAAATAAGCAAATTTTCGAACAATTGAAGAATCTAAAAAGAGGCGTGGAATTTAAACAACTTGAAACAGTTGAACTAGGATAAAATTTATTTTGTATAATACTCAATTGCACTGTAAACATATGTAACTTACCAAGAAAAGTTGAATGTAATAAGAATATGTAATTGAATAATATACAATAATAAATGTAAATAATATGATGTCCAAAATGAAATTTTGTTAAGAGAATTTATAAAGAAAATTGATTGTTATAGTAAATGTTGTACACTTAATCTATGTTATAAGATATGTTAAGTGGAATAAATTGAATAATAAATAGAGAATGCTATTTAGGTAAGTAAATATGAACTTAAGATTAGTTGAAATTGAATTTTCTAAGTGAAATCAAATTAACTACGGATAATGGATTAAATAAATTAGTTAAATAAAATAAACTTTATTTTGAAGGAAAATTTTGTAATAAATGTTAATAAATTGGAAGTAAATCAATTTAATGAAAATGCCACGAATTGAAGTCAACTAAATGTGAATACAACAAATATTTATTGATCGAATAAAATGAACTGAAATCAAATTTATTGAATATTAATCAATTTAAAACTTATGAAATTTATATGGCTTTGAATCAATTATTGCATTCTGTATTTTGAATCTATCTTTCTTTATGTTGCGTCTACTTCTTATCTCGTTCCTTTTTGGGGACGAAAAGCTTTAAGTGGGAGAGAGTGTAACGACCTAGAAATTTTAACGATTTTTATAACGTAATTACTAAATTTTTCTTGAAATTAAACAATTAAATTTTGAAATGAATTTTTTTATTTGGTATACGTTTATTTAAACGTACCAAGTGTCATATTTTCATCGGAAAATATGTAAGTTTATTCTGTTGTGCAATTTTCAATTTTAATTTAAAATCAGTTAAATTTGATGAAAATAAAATATTTTCAAAACCTGAATATTTTTATATAATAAAAATGTAAATCATATTTTGAGTGAGATGTCATATTTCGTTTCACCAAATTTGGACCGCTCTAGATCCGTTTATCTTATTTTCGACGTTTTAACAGCATTTTTTTGCAGCGAAAAATCGAGTTTTGATAACTTGATCGTATCGCCTCTATCTATGTACCGTTCTATACATCTCATCGTGCTGATCTCCGTAGTATATTCATTCGTTCGGTATCCAGTATGTGGTGAAATCGACAAAACAATTTATCATATCGGTGCCGTATTTGAAATTTTGTTCCCTTGTCTTTTCATTTCCAGCCGAGTAATCTAAGCAGCACTTGCTTTAATTATTTTACCTAAATCCACATATGTCCTTTCCACTTTACATTGGTCAATATATTTGCTCCAGCCTTTTCATTTTCTTCTCCGTTCATTTTGAAAAAAAAATTAGCTCGTCTTGTTCGTTTCTACAAGCACTATCCATGTTTTTCCTCCATTTTCCCGAAGCAGCCATTAAGCCAACATCCTCTTCCCTAAACCATGCAGTACTCGAGTTTTTCCACCCTCTGACCCAAAGCAACACCCGAAGTAACCCCTGACTGATCCAAGCCTACCTCCAAGCAGCCTCGCATCTCCACACTAAAGCACGCCTACACCAAAACACCACCACAACCGACCCAAAGCTCCGCCTTTCACCTCCAGAGCCCACGCGCCACAACCCTCCTACATCAAAAACCCACCATCATCTGCCCTGAACCCATCGCCACCACTCAAGCACCAACCACCTGACTCGAAGTCAAACCCGAAGTTTCTCTTCCCTGACCGAGTCAGAACCCCAAGCACCCACCATCTCCTTGGCCCTTCACATCGCCACTGTCCCAGATCAACCACTTCCTCACCCGATTCCCTCAGACCCGAAGCCCCTTCCCTGACCAAAAGCCAGACCCAAACACCACTATAGCAGAGAAGCCAAAGTCAAACCCAAAGCACCACCCTTCCTGACCCGAATCCTGAACCCAAGCGAACCCAGTTGCCATCCTCTTCCCTCTAACCCAAAGCCAGACCCTAGTTTTCTCCTCTCTGACCTGAAGTCAGACCCCAAGTGGCAGCTATCTCGACCCCAAGCAGACACGAGCCTCCAACTTGCTCTTGCTTTCTTTCCAGTTTTATTATATTCGCTTAAAACCTTTTTTCCTCTGCTTATTTATGTGAATATATATATATATATACATGCAAAGTTATATTTGTTGTACACATATATTAGCAGAAAGTAACATTTGTTTTTAAATACAAGCTTATATAGTTGTATATATTGCACATGCATGCTTTGTCAATTGAAAGCTATATGTTGTATCGATATACATTGGTCCCTTCGATATTTATTAAAACAAATGTGTATATATCACATATATGTATATATTTGTTTTCATCAAATTCTTGTGCTATATCTGCTCTTTGCTTGTCACAGCTCTTTGACATGTTGTGCCCATGTCCATGTACGTATCCGTGTCAGTTGCTTTTTATTCCACGTTCTCTAGCCTCGAAAGGTGAGCAATCACTCACGATTAACATTCTTATATTTAGTATTTTAATTCACATGAAATAACGATTGAAATATGTTGTTAAATTAGAATTGTTAGTTATTTAATTGTTAAATATGATACACCATTATGTGCTATTGTTTATCTATGACATATGGCACCATAACCAGTTGTATATATTATATTTAAATTGTTAATGATGATATATACCTGCTATTGATATGTATGTCATTTTATAATATTATTGTTCTCACTCTGTAAGTTCCCTATTAGTTTAGAAATTCCTTATGGTCTGGAAAGATACATACCTGAACGATCTTATAGATTAAGAGAAAATCATTATAGGTTAAAATGATAAACCCAGGCGATTCTTATTGATTTTGAAATTTTGAGATTGCGGGTTGAAATGATATATACCCGTAAATATTAAATTTTAAACTGCGGATTGAAATGATAAATATCCGTATCACTTGACCACATGATAGAAAACTATATACGGACACCGTTGTCTATTTTGAAAAGTGATTTCTGAAATTTTGGAAAGAAATATATGAGTTTTTAATAAATATTTATTTTTAAACATAATATAAAGATTTCATTTTAATATATGTGAAATTTTTATATTTTTAAAATATATGTTTGAAATTTTAAATTTATAAGTTAAGTTTTGAATAATGTAAACTTTAAGATTTTATGTATAAATTTATTATTAATAAGATTTAAAATAGGTTTAATAATAATAACATTTAATTTAATATAATTTAATTTAATAGAACCTAACTTAACCTATATATACATATAATATGTGTAAATATTCATTTGAATTTATATTATTATTTTTTAAATCGATTTTTGTAATAACTTTTAAAAAGGTTGGAAAGAAAAATTAAATAAGGATTTATTGGTAATTTAATTGGTTAAAAATTGAATTTAAATAAGAATTAACTTATAATTAAAATTGTTTAGAATTGAATTTAAATAAGGATTGATTTGAACTTATTAATTTTACGATTTTAAAAGATATGGTATTATAACTTGATTTGATAAAAAGTGATTAAATGAATATTCTCAACTTTAAATAAAATCGAGATCGAATATTTAATCTAACTTAAATTTGTAATATGAGATTTTATCAAGTGTTATTAAAATTTATTAAGTGAATATTTTGAAAATTTAATAGGACTAAAGTCGAATTTTGAAATATAAATGAAATTTTTTAAATTCGGTTATTGTAATCGTTGAATAATTAAACTTTGAAACCTATTAAATTTGAAGTGGGTTAAATTTGTAGTTCGAACCTAGATTTGAAATTGATTAAAATTGGTTTAATGAAAATTTGAATTGAGATTGATTTAAATTGAATATTTGGAACTAAAATTGATTTGAGTTGGTTTTTGAAATTGGAAGATACAATTCTAACTTGAAACTATTTTCAATATATTTATATTTTAATATATAAAATATTTTAGTATATAGACTCTTTTTAATATATAAACTATTTTTAATTTATTACTTATTTTTAAATATCTAAACTATTTTTAATTTATAACTATTTCATTATATAAAACTATTTTCAGTATTTAAACTGTTTAAGTTTGAATTGTTATGATATAGATTTAATGAATTTAAATGCGAATATTTTGATATGATGGTTTGATCTATTTTGTAGTTAAGATTTTGGAAATAAATATGATTTTAAAGTGAATAATGATTTTGAAAGTGATATGATTTTGAAAGTGAATATGATTTCGAAAGTGATATGATTTTGAAATGGATATGATATTTTGATATGAAGTATGAACTGTTTGAAACTATAAACGACCATGGTGTAAAATAAGCATTTAGTTGTTAAAGAGACCGGGATCAGATATTGTCATACTCTCTGCCAATACCGAGAACCACTTTAAAAACTGTGCACGTGGTGGAGGTTCCAAAATGAAGTAGGATGTTTTGGCGAATGATTCTGTATAAGGGATTAGCGCAGCCCTGACTCCCGTGAGTCTGCTTGATGTGGCTAAAACATGAGCTATACCTAGTCCAAGTGAGGTTGCACCTTTGATCCGGAACATTTCTTCGATACAATTCTATTACTTTGTGATTTGATTGGGTGCACCTTTTATTTTGGGAGTGTGTCGGGCGGTAGTAGCTACTTTGCACTACCACCGGCTCGGTTCTGTAAAACGTAGAATCTTACCCTAGGCATTGCCTCGCATGCCTTGTCACATGTCTTATCGTGCCTTCTACTAGTTTGTTTTGTGTGTACATATGGAGTGATCCCTGATAGCCCACCAGTTTGGTGGAGTTTATAGTACTATATAGATTACGAGATTTATATAAAACGTGTTTAGAAGGATATGGGTAACGCCTTAACGCTATTTTAATATTTTACTTTACTGCAGACATTATCTATGTAGCGTATTGTACTATGCATGTATATAGTTTAACGATCTAATCATTTAATTCTCCTCCCTCTTCGCTCGAAGTGTAAAATTGTGTGTTTTATATAGAAATTAAGTTGAAGAAAATGAGTTTTAGGAACGTTTCGAAATCGCTTTAGAAATTGCCTTTGAAATTCTCTTATTATAAAGTATATAATTTTTATACTAAAAATAATATATAATAATAATTTTAAAAGCCCATTTATTTGAAAAACATTTTAAAAACATATTATAATACCTGTATATGAAATCCAGAAAGAAATATCAAGAAAACATCGAAATAATGGAAATTACAGCAAGTATTATCCGTTTAAAACAAGCTACGACTCAATATTCGACAGCAGGTTTGAACAAGTTAACAGTGTCAAAATGACTTGAATATTTGCAGGAATGTATTTCAACATTCCTACTTTAATCTGCAAAAAGAATCATTCAAATCCGATTTGCAACGAAAAATCTGCGTCATTTCAAATTTGCACCAAAACAAGGTTAAATCGCTGAATTCCAGCAGGCTGCAAGTTCAAGTTTGACGGCAGTTTTGAAATATAATTCAAACCCAGATTATCACGAAAATCTGCAGGAATGTACTTCAACACTCCTACTTCAATCAACAAAAAGAATCACTCAAATGCAATTTGAAACGAATGAGTCATGCTGTCTCAAACATGGACTCAGGCTTGCAATGTTATCCCGCTTTTTGGCAAAGCCGTGATACCAAAAAATCGATCGAAAACGAAAGACAGCTCGTCTCAAAGAATGATTACACATTGCTTCGCTATGGATATCGATGAATTTTGTCCGAGCCCGGATCAGGCTACAATTGATAGGACATGACAAGCAAAGCCATGAAAGTCATCGTTTCAAATTTCAGGTTAATCGGAGTTCGTATGAACGAGATATGATTGATGCAAGTTAGCTAAAACACGCTGTTTGTATCCATCGAATTGTTGAGGAGATGCCCATTTCGAATCCATGGGATTCATATCCATCAATTTGTTTTGTTCGAATCCATCAAGTTCAACATACTTCGAATCGATCGAGTTCGAATCGATCAGGCATGATATTGGTCAGTTCAAATCAATCAAATAGGCATTGCCTCAGCATGTTCGTATCCATAGAGTTTAGAGCAGTTCGAATCCATCGTTCGTATCCATCAGGAAGTCATCCATTGGTCTATTCGAATCCATCAGATTCGTATCCACCAGGTTCGAATTGATGAAGTTTGCATCGATCAACCCACACCGCTTCGCATACATCGATGCACCATCCATAAACCCTAGTTCGTATCGATTCTATAAAAAAGGCATTTGATCAAATCCATCAGAGAACCTTGGTTCGTATCCATCAGTTGTTCTCACTTCGTATCCATCCCAAATACGCTTGTTCGTATCGATCGAATGGAGACAACTTCCATCGATACGAATAACACCACCTCCATCGATACGAAGTGGGCATGCTACGAACCGATGCGAAGTACACGTCATTGGTGGATTCGAGCAATACAACGGTCATCGATACAAACGAGGAGAAACTCATGGAGTCGAAGCGGTCAACTCGGAGAAAAAGGCGGATCGATGCGAGATGTGCGCGCCACGTCGTCTTGAAGGCACGTGCATCCATCGATTCGAATACATGGATTCGAAGTGATCGAGTGAAAGCAAATAGCCAACCAAAACATATCAGCTCGTATCGATCATATCTTCCAAACCACTGATCCAAATGCAACGAAATTTTCACAGTAGCTTCCATACAAGGTAAAGATTGTTCCTGCCAAGTTTCAGCTCGATTGGATCATTTTTTGATGGATACGAAATCACTTCGTATCGATCTCAGATCGAGTTGAAACTTGGTGGGGTCGGTCGCGTGGGCCCACTCAAGTGCCAGAAAAAGTCTCCCGAAGTTCGAGCGAGATCTGGTCCTCCTATGCCTATAAATAGCACCCTGAAGCCTACAGAAAGGGGAGCTTTTGGGCCATTCAACATCCAGACTCTGCCGGATTCAATTCAAGTCTTCATTGTCGCTGTTGTAATCAAAATTCAAGGCTATCATCAACTGTAATCCGCTGTAATCGACTGAAATCATCAAGTGAATTAATAAAGACATAAACTTCAGAGTGGACGTAGGCAAGATCGCTGAACCACTATAAACCCTGTGTTTTAGATTGTTATTGTTGAATTATTGTGATTGCTATTGCTTAGATATGAGTTTTGTATTGATTATTGCTGATTTGTGTTCATAAACGGGTGCTTTCACGATATCGGGTGTTTGTGACCAATTTTGGCGCAAACATTTTGGTGCTTTCACTGAGAATAGCTGATTCAGGATTAGTAAATTTGAAGATTTAAGAATTCATATCTAAGAGCTATGACGAGGCAAACAAGTAAGAGACAAAGGCCAGAGAGAAGTGAACACCAAGGAAGTCAAGAGGCTTCCTCAGGAGCGAATCAATCATCGATCTTCATCACTATGGATGAGAGGGAGACAATGATGAAGAAACAAGAGGAGTTGATCCAGAGTTTATTTCAACAGATAGGGCAACTTGGAGCACAGAACAGAGGAGCTGATGGAGTTCAGAACGGAGCAGGACCATCCGGCGTAGCACCCGGATTAGGAGGCACACACATGGAGAATGTTGATCCAATCTCGGAGAGAGAGAGGAGCATCTGTGCAACCTGGAAGTAGCAGAGGAGTGAACGCTCAGTCAAGAGGGCAGGTCCCAGAATTCCCTCGTGAACTCGGGGAGCAGGTCGAAAGTGATGAACGAAGATTGCATCTTGGAGACAATGACAGGTTGGCAGAGATGGTCAGGCGAGCCATGAGAGGAGGACTAGTAAACAAGGATTTAGAGGATGTTAATAGAAGCCCTTTTACCACGGCAATCAGACGAGCTAGGAACCCACCAGACTTTAAGTTACCATCGTTGGATATGTATAATGGAAGGACTGACCCTACAGTTCATCTGACAAAATATATGAGGCATATGGAGGTGCTGGGGGCATCAGAGGAAGTTATGGCCTGGTGCTTTCCATTGTACTTGGTAGATATTGCGGCGTTATGGTTTAGACAGCTAGAGAGCGGCTCCATAGGAACATGGGCAGATTTAACTGAGAGATTCATGAGGCAATTCAGGGTTCACATTGTGAGACCCAAGAATGTGATGACTTTGGCAACTCTAAAATAGAAGGCTGGAGAGACTTTGAGGAGTTTTCTGACGCGATTCAATGCGGCAGAAGCTTCGGTGGATCGACCAGATCCATCTATGGTTATGATGGTAGCTATGTCCGGAATAGCTGACGGAACAGAGTTCAAAAATTCGTTAACTAAAGATCCACCTGTGGATCTAGGAGAATTCTATCACGAAGCGGAAAAGTTTCTACGATTGGAGGATGCGAACGCCGAAAGAGAGGAAGGAGAGGGAATTGATGTTTTCGCAATCAAAGGTAGGAATACACCTGGAAAGGGTGCGGAGACTAGTAAAGGAAAAAGAAAGACTGAGAATGATGGTGACAGGTCAAAGTGGCCACGGAGGGAGCCATGATTCACCACTTACTCTGAGCTGAATGAGAGTTTGGAGCGAATCTATCAGGATACCAAAGAGCAGGTTCCGTATCGTAGACCGATGCGAAGGGATCCAACTTCTGACAAAAGAAAATCAAATAAGTTTTGTGTATTTCATGAATTGAACGGTCATAGTACTAATGATTGTAGGCATCTGAAGGACGAGGTGGAAAGGCATATCAGGAACGATATGCTACTTCAGTACGTGAGGAGGCGAACTCCAGCGGTGGAGCCAGAGCGACCATCGTCTACATCAGCTAGAGGTGACCCTGAGCCGGGACAACGTTTGATTATCCATTGATTGACTGAAATAATGATGAACAGGTCGTAAACCTCTCACTAACACAGTTAAATCATTTACACATGTTAAGCGATCGCGCACGATCCATTGGCATGCTCTGAATGACTACCAACCGCATCATAGTAAGAGTTTACGCTTTGACATCTCCATCTTGCGTTTTGCTTTGATTTTGATTTGAACATTTAGACTCTGCTTATTTGGACATTTCTGTTATGGGATTCGTATGATTATTACTTTGATATTTGGAACTCTGTGGAAATTTTTTTTACTGGTATGCCAGTTGGATCGCGAACGGTCCACGAGCACCTCTTGCATGGCAATGAACTGCCAAAGTCTTTGATTCAGAAACTCCCCCGAACATGAACTCCGGCATCGATAATACTAAGGTCCCCCCCAGGCACACATAATTCGCCTCGAACGGCATACGATCGCGAATGATCACAATTACCTCGAACGACACACGATCGCGAACAATCGCACTTTGCCTCGAATGGCACACGATCGCGAACGATCATAATTTGCCGCAAACGGCACCCGACCGCGAACGGTCATGATTCAGTTATTATGTCCGACCTCGAACGGTCACAATCAACATCGGACGGCACTCGGTCGCGAACGATCGATATCCGCCGCGAACGGCATACGACCGCGAACGGTCCCATCTCATCATTCGCCGCGAACGGCATCGACCGTGAACAGTCCCATTCCATCATCCGCCACGAACAGCCTATGACGGCGAACGGTCCCGTTTCACCTCGAATGGCATACGATCCCGAACGATCGTCATTCGAGGTCATATGAAATTATCAAGTTCTTTGCAGGTTGTTGACAGGATATGAACATCCAGCTTATAGCATTACAAAACACACCTTCCTACCGCAAGGCATGTTTTGGGGGGCAAATGTTATCCCGCTTTTTGGCAAAGCCGTGATACCAAAAGATCGATTGAAAACGAAAGACAGCTCGTCTCAAAGAATGATTACACATTGCTTCGCTATGGATATCGATGAATTTTTTCCGAGCCCGGATCAGACTACAATTGATAGGACATGACAAGCAAAGCCATGAAAGCCAGTGTTTCAAATTTCAGGTCAATCGGAGTTCGTATGAACGAGATATGATCGATGCAAGTTAGCTAAAACATGTTGTCCGTATCCATCGAATTGTTGAGGAGATGCCCATTTCGAATCCATGGGATTCATATCCATCAATTTGTTTTGTTCGAATCCACCAAGTTTAACATACTTCGAATCGATCGAGTTCAAATCGATCAGGCATGATATCGGTCAGTTCGAATCGATCAAATAGGCATCGCCTCAGCATGTTCGTATCCATAGAGTTTAGAGAAGTTCGAATCCATCGTTCGTATCCATTAGGAAGTCATGCATTGGTCTATTCGAATCCATCAGATTCGTATCCACCAGGTTCGAATCGATGAAGTTCGCATTGATCAACCCACACCGCTTCGCATCCATCGATGCACCATCCATAAACCCTAGTTCGTATCGATTCTATAAAAAAGGCATTTGATCGAATCCATCAGAGAACCTTGGTTCGTATCCATCAGTTGTTCTCCCTTCGTATCCATCCCAAATATGCTTGTTCGTATCGATCGAATGGAGACAACTTCCATCGATACGAATAACACCACCTCCATCGATACGAAGTGCGCACGCTACGAACCGATGCGAAGTACACGTCATTGGTGGATTCGAGCAATACAACGATCATCGATACAAATGAGGCGAAACTCATAGAGTCGAAGCGGTCAACTCAGAGCAAAGGCGGATCGATGCGAGATGTGCGCGCCACGTCGTCTCGAAGGCACGTGCATCCATCAATTCGAATACATAGATTTGAAGTGATTGAGTAAAAGCAAACAGCCAACCGAAACATATCAGCTCGTATCGATCATATTTCTCAAACCACTGATCCTAATGCAACGAAATTTTCACAGTAGCTTCCATACAAGGTAAAGATTGTTCTTGCCAAGTTTCAGCTCGATTGGATCATTTTTTGATGGATACGAATTCACTTCGTATCGATCTCAAATCGAGTCGAAACTTGATGGGGTCGGTTGCGTGGGCCCACTCACGTGCCAGAAAAAGTCTCCCGAAGTTTGAGCGAGATCTGGGCCTCCTACGCCTATAAATAGCACCCTGAAGCCTATAGAAAGGGGAGCTTTTGGGCCATTCAACATCCAGACTCTGCCGGATTCAATTCAATTCTTCATTATCGCTGTTGTAATCAGAATTCAAGGCTATCATCAATTGTAATCCGCTGTAATCGACTGAAATCATCAAGTGAATTAATAAAGACATAAACTTCAGCGTGGACGTAGGCAAGATCGCCGAACCACTATAAACCCTGTGTTTTTGATTGTTATTGTTGAATTATTGTGATTGCTATTGCTTAGATCTGAGTTTTGTATTGATTATTGCTGATTTGTGTTCATAAACGGGTGCTTTCATGATATCGGGTGTTTGTGACCAATTTTGGCGCAAACATGCAACAGTTCAAAAGCCAAAAATGTACAGCCTGAAACCATCTTGGGTTCAACTTCCAGGCATGAAACAGAGGATTAAATGCCATCATATTGAGCTCAAAACTGGTATGCCTATAGTAGAAAACTTTATCTTTCAAACAATAAAAGAATGATGCAATTTGAATAAAATATAAGAAAGTTATGATGTCTCAAAGTTGAACCCAAACATTGTTTTCACTGTAAAACTCTGGGCAAAAACATTGTCCAGGTCAAAGTTTGGCAGCATATTCTTATAAGCTATCCATGTCGAAATGACCTGAATTTGACATGCAAATACTATAACGCACAGGCTATCAACTGAAGTAAACCCGGCAGCACTTCTTTGTTGGAATTGGGAGAAAATGATGTGCAAAGTGACATACAAACTCAAATTTCATAAAAACAAAACATGAACAAAAAATCATTGTATTCAAGATATTTTCTCAAGAACATTCCACTCGGCTAGCATCATAGAAACAACAGCCGAGTGTTTGTGACTAAGCGTATCAACAACACGGTTACCCTTACCAAGGGTATACTGGATATCAATATCATAAGAGGCAAGAAACTCGAGCCAATGTTGGCCTTGGGGCTCCCAAATGTGTGCTTTGTTGTGAGGAGGGAAGTCATGCTTCACCACACACGCGCACCGCCGCCACCGTCCGTTCGACCGAACCGGGATCGGGTTTTCTTGATTACAACATGATAGGGGGTTCTCGCTTTGTGTTTGGTGGCGAGCAGGAGAATCTTACCCGTATATGTCCCAGAATGGGTTGGTTGCGAGTCGAGAGGCTGGCCATAAAATAAATTTGAGGTATCACTATATGCCACGGTGGGCTGGGATGGTTGAAAAGCCTACCAATTGCCACTGGCGCTGCCCGTTACAGTTTTTAAAGAAGCATTTTGCAATAATTACAAGAATTAGTGCATTTTCATGAAACAAAAATTATTTTCCATTCAATATTAACCCAAACAAATAAAATAAAGCTCTTAAACTTTATTCTCATATTTTATTTTCCAAAATTCATTGTTTATTCCAAATAAGCAATTTAAAATCTCCAATTTTATTTTAGTTCACTATATTCAATTATAACGGTAGTTATGATTTAATATACTGAACTAAAATAAGATTGGAGATTTTAAATTGCTTATTTGGAATAAACAATGAATTTCGGGAAATAAAATGTGAAAATAAAGTTTAAAAGCTTATCTGTTTGGGTTAATAATGAGTGGTGAAAATGCAGTAATTCTTGTAATTATTACAAAATGTTGGATCCTTAAAGGATGGTAATCCCAAACATCCTTTGAGTTATTTTGTATTTCACTTGATTTGATTTACTAGTATAAGAATGTTAATCCTAACTCGAGTGTTTTGTGTTTTGCTTTATACTCGGGTCAGACTGAGTGTCACAGCATTTGCGACTCACCTTTGGAGCTTGGAGCTTTACTTGGAGATCCATCTCTATCTATTCAACTTCTCGGTTGTTTCCAGTTGTTTTGTTCAATCTTATTGGTTACTTTTTTATTTGAGACCACTCTGTATTTGAGATATCTGTTGTAGTTTGTTTTAAACTCTGATGTTTATATAGTAGCTTCATGAACTACTATTGATCTATTCTGTTGCTTATTGTTGTATTACTCTATGTCTGTGATTGGTTTTATTTACTGTATATGCTAAGTTTTGCCAAATATAAATTAACAATCTGCTGTTTTGAGCAATTCAAGTATGCATGTGTGGATGATTGTCGATTTGAACAGTATGAGATACCAGGTCATTACAATCAAAATCCAGTGATATTATCATAGTGTCAAGGTTTAAAGTATATAGATAAAATAGCTAAAATTCTTGCATCTTAAATTCTAACATACTAGGTTTTGCAATCAAAAACGTAAGGCACGTATTGGAGATTGGATTTCATACTATGACAGGTTAAGTGACTACCTTCCAAAGGTACATCTCTAGATAAATGCACCGAGGTCTGACAAGAACATCTTGTACCTCTTCCACATAGGACTAGCCTACCACTTGGCTAGTAGTACGGAATATGGTCACCCCACTTTGGCCCTGAAGCATACAAGAATAGATAATAACCGATCTAGATTTGGAATGACAATATTCTACTTGGGAGCTACCCACTTGGTCCTGTTGCATGCCCATTTTTTTCATTTCTCCATTGATGAGGCTACGATTTACCTTTTTGAATAGAAATCCATCTTGGAATGCTAACATTGCTCTCCAAGCGTCAATGCAATGTCAACATTTATCCATACAAGTTTATTCTGGGTCTAAACGAAACCGAAGTCACTAACTCCACTGCATCCATTTTGGAATCCTCCATAGGATTAGTAGTAATAGTGTTGAATCATGATTTTTGATTCATGACAAGCTTCAATGATCAACGATGAGATTAGACGATCAAAGCGACAAAAAAACAGAAAGTTATACACACATGGTGAACTACAAAGGAAACTAGACTTCAACCCCAAGTACACTATAAAAAAAATTATTATTATTCATAGTTATAGTTTATAATTGTTAAAATCACTCCTCAAGTAGTTTACACACACTGTACAAAAGTTTTAAATATATATACAAAATAGTATGCACAAGTGCTCACTGTGCAAAAAAAAGAACAGTTCAGTCGACTGGACTGATTTCACCAGTTGACTGAATCTGTGTTCTTTGCATAGACATGCACATGTGCACACCACTTTGAATATTCAGTCAACTAGATATTTTTGACCAGTCGACTAACCGTATGCAACTTCCGTATTTCCTGAAGAGTTGTTTCTCTTTGCGAAGAGTAACGATCCGATTCGAAGAGTTACGGACGCAGCTCTTGATTGATACTCTTCGTGAACAGTAGCAACCTTATATACTATATATATAGATCCAAATCCATGATTTTAATCATATAATTTACTTCAATCTATTATATTCTCTGATCTATATTTCTTGACTATATTTCTGCATTCTAAAATCTTTCTAATCAAAGATATATTGCTTGAATCTCAGAGTTAATTAATATATACTTCGATTCAAAGTAATATCTTCCTTTCTAATCTTCACACGCATAATATATACTTGAGGATTTGATCATAGAAAGGGTGTACTATCAAAGAAAAATCAGTGTTATCAAGAACACAAAGCGTCAACAATTTTATCGAAATTGTAGAAGTCCTGTTAGTTTGTATCAAGCGGAAAAGTCCTCTTCGGCTGCTGAGGTTGAAAAATTCTGTTCGACTGCTCAAAAGTTGTATACCTATTCCTATGGGTTAAATGAGGTGTTATTGAGAGAAATTCTATAGGAAGTCTGGGACTGGATGTAGAACGGGAAGTCCGAACCGGTATAAAAACACCTGGTGTGCTTATTCTTATTTACTTTACTATTATTATCTGTTTTCGTGTTTAGATTATAGTACATTACATATTATATGATCCTAAGTATTAGCGATACGGTATACGCACTTTCAATTGGTATAAGAGCTTGGTCATCTAATAACCGTTACACAGTTATTTGATATATTCTAGAAATATGGAAAATAACACTAACAGCAGTTTTATAGAAGGCCAATCCACTGCACGACCACCACTATTCAATGGCATGAATTACACTTATTGGGATACACCTACGAGAATTTATATGCAAGCAAATGGTTTTGATTCATGGAATATCACAAAATCTGAATATCATATAGTTGCAAATGAATATTCTACATGGTCAAACACACAAAAATTAAATGCTGCTGCAAATGCTAAAGCTATGAATATGTTGTTTTGCGCCTTGGACAAGAATGAGTTTAATCGTGTTAGCATGTGCAAAACAACATATGAATTATGGCGAACACTGAAAATAACTCATGAAGGTACTAATAAGGTAAAACAAAGCAGAATATCTATGCTTAAGAATCAGTTTCAAAATTTTAGAATGAAAGAAAATGAGTCCATTAATGATATGTATTCCAGATTCCAAGATATTTATCATTCATTATTACAACTAGGAGAAAAAAATTCTGATTTTGATATAGTATCAAAAATCCTAAACTCTTTAACGGATGAATAAGAAAGAAAATTCTTAGCTATTGAAGAAGCAAACGATCTTTCCACTATGAAACCAGAAGAGTTTATAGGAAACCTAATGTCATATGAAGTGAATTTGCAGGCAAAGAAAGTTCAAGCATAGGATAAGAAGAATCTATCATTTCAAGTAGAAAATGATGATTCAGATGAAGAGGATATGGCACTTATTGCAAAAAAATTCAAAAAGTTTTTGAAATTAAAAAAGAATGGCAAGTTCAAGAGTAACAAAAGTAAGTCCAACAACAACACTAATAGTAATAAGCCATCATCTTCCGTCATGGAATGCTATGAATGTCATAAGAAGGGCCATATGTAGAGAGATTGTCCACAATGTGAAAAGAACAAAATCAAGAAGGACAAATTCAGAAAGAAAGCTTTTTTAGTCACTTGGGATGAATCAGACTCATCGGACAGTGATAGTGACAGCGACAGCGAAAATGAACAAGCTAATGTGCACTTTATGGCAACAAAAGACGATGTAAGTGATTTAAGTTTTGATGATTTAGTAGAAATTAATTCAAAATTAATAGATTTAGTAAAACAGATTAAAAAGAAGAATAAGGAATTAATAGAAAAACTGAATAGATCAGAATTAGAAGTAAGTAAGCTAAAAGATGAGAAGAAAATTATAGAAGAAAAACTTAAGAATACTCAAGAATCTAATTCTAATTTAACTTCCCAAATGTCTATGATTACACAAGAATTAGAAATTTTGGAAAAATAAGAATGAGGATCTATCGGTAGATATTAAAGATTTAAAATCTGGCTATAAAATTTTAGAATTAGAAAATTCTAGTCTCAAAACAAAACCAGAAAATATTTCTAATTTTAATAAAGGAAGAGAGAATCTTTCTAAAATTATAGAAAATTCTCAATCTACCTCAAATAAATTAGGACTAGGATATAAAAATTATTTAAACCAGAATTTGGAAAAGGTTTGAATAACATTAAAAATAGGTTTTAAAAGGATATTAAATCAACAGTTTCTAAGGAAATTAAAACTATAAAAATATGGATTCCAAAAACAAATAATAATTTGATTAGGAATAAATATATTAAATCATTCATGGAAACTGTTCATTATAATGATTATTATATTTTTAAAGGGAACTCTGAACCCTATTGGGTTTGGCTTCCTAAGATTTAACCCTTAGGACCCTAACGGAGGAAGTGGGTACCAATATTATTCTTTATTTTTTGCAGGTACCACTTAAAAAGAGAGGAAAATGAATATTGGACAGTGGCTGCTCTAAACACATGACTAGCAATAAAGATATGCTAACCAACATTATCTACTCGAATGGAGGATCGGTCACATTTGGAGATAACACCAAAGGCTATATCATCAGCAAAGGCAAAGTCAACAGCAACGGTACCTCTAATTTATCTCTCATTACTGAAGTTTTATTAACTAAAAATTTAAAACATAGTTTACTAAGTATAAGTCATTTATGCGATAAAGGTTTTAATATATCGTTTTCAGAAAATAAATGCAATATTACTACTAAAAATCATGAGTTAATCTTTGAAGGTATACGAGATAGAAATATTTATATTTTAAATATGAATATAAATATTAACTCTAATATGTGTCTGGTAGCAAAAGAAAATGATTCTTGGCTATGACACAAATGATTTTGTCATATAAATATTAAAACTATGAATAAATTAGCCAAAAATAAACTAGTAAACGGTTTACCCGATATAAAATTAAAAATTGACAACATTTGTGATGCATGTCAATTAGGAAAATTAACAAGATCTTCTTTTAAATCTAAGAAAGTAATATCTACTAAACAACCACTTGAACTATTACATAAGGATCTTCCTAGACCTGCTCATATTCAATTTATCGATCATAATATATATGTATTTGTTATTGTAGATGATTTTTCTAGATCTACATGGACTATATTCATGAAAAATAAAAGTGATACTTTTGAAAACTTTAAAATATTTGTCAAAAGAATTGAAAATATTAAAGATTTAAAAATAAAAAAATATTAGAAGTGATCATGGAGGAGAATTCAAAAATGAAGCTTTTGAACATTTTTGTAATAAGAAAGGAATTAATCACAAATTTTCTTTTCCTCGAACACGACAACAAAATGGAGTTGTAGAAAGAAAAAATAGAACATTACAGGAATATGCAAGAACTTTATTAAATGGAACCACTTTACCAAAATATTTTTGGACAGAAGCTGTAGCAACTTCTTATTATGTTTTGAATCGTGTTTCTATACGACCACTAACTAAAAATACTCCATATGAACCACTAAATGGAAGAAAATCAAATATTTCATATTTTAAGGTTTTGGGTTCAAAATTTTGTATTTTAAACACTAAAGATCAACTCGGTAAATTCGATCCAAAATCCGATGAAGGAATATTTATAGGTTATTCAGAACGAAGTAAAGCTTATCGAATTTTTAATAAATGAACTAAATTTATTGAAGAAACTCTTCTTGTTTCTTTTGATGAAAACTTTATAAATAAAAATAAAGTTATTAATGAAAATATAAATAATATCAAAAATCACTTGGATGATGATGATATTATTCAAAAAGTTAATGCCAATAATAATAATAATATTAGAGAAGGTGAAAACATTATTCATAATGAAGAAAATATAAGGCCTTAGCCTAGAATTTTATGGGATCATCCTGTTCAAAATATAATTGGAGAAGTAAATTCAGACATTAGAACTAGACACCAATTAAATCAAATGGGTCATATAGCATTTCTTTCTACAATAAACCTAAAAATATAAAAGAAACCTCAACAAATGACTATTGGATTCTTGCTATGGAAGAAGAACAAAATCAATTCGAAAGAAGTGAAGTTTGGGAACTTATTCCGAGACCAAGTGATCAATCAGCCATTGGCACTATATGGGTATTTAAAAATAAAGCCGATGAATTAGGTAATATAACTAGAAATAAACCTAGACTTGTAGCGTAAGGATATAATCAAGAAGAATGTATTGATTATGAAGAAACCTTCGCTCTAGCGCTAGATTAGAAGCCATACGCATTTTATTAACCTTTGCGTGTTTTCACAACTTTAAATTATTTCAAATTGATGTAAAAGTGCTTTTCTAAATGGATATATTAAAGAAAATTTTTATGTTGAACAACCTCCTCTTTTCATTAACGAAAAATTTCCAAATCATGTCTATAAACTTAAGAAAGCTTTACATGGTCTAAAACAAGCACCGCGTGCTTGGTACGATCGTCTTAAGAAATATTTAATAGACTCTGGTTTTAAAATGGAAAGGTCGATCAAACTTTATTTATTTAAAAGACTAAAAATGATATTTTAATTATTCAAACATATGTAGATGATATTATTTTTCGGTCAACTAATGAAAAATTATGTCAGGAATTTTCAACTATAATGACTAATGAATTTGAAATGTCACATATGGGAGAATTATCATATTTTCTTGGATTACAAATAAAACAATTAGAAAATGGAATTTTTATTAATCAAGAAAAATATTGTAATAATCTAACTAAACGATTTGGTATAGAAAACACTACAGCCAAACCAATTCTGATGAGTACAAAAATACATCTCGATAGAGATGAAGAGGGCAAAAGTGTCGACCAAAAACAATATCATAGTATGATTGGATCTTTACTATACTTAACTGCCAGTAGACCTGATATAATGATGAGTGTTTGTTTATGTGCTCGATTTCAAGCAGATCCTAAAGAATCACATATGCGATCAATAAAACGTATTACTCGTTACTTAAGCAAAACCAAATATTTCGGACTATTTTATCCGAAAGAATGTCCTTTCGAATTAGTATCATATAGTGATGCTTATTTTGGAGGAAGTCGGACAGATAGAAAGAGTACGAGTGGGACGTGTCACTTTGTTGGACGTTCCTTAGTCTCTTGGTTTAGCAAGAAAAAATATTGCATTTTCTTACCGACGTGTGAAGCAGAATATATATCTGTCGCTTTAGCTTGTGCTCAAGTCGTCTATATGCAACAAACACTAAAAGATTTCGATATACATTTAAATAAATCAATAATATATTGTGATAATGCTAGTGCAATAAATCTTTCTAAAAATCCAATAAATCACTCACAAACCAAGCATATTGATATGCGATATCATTTTCTTCGTGATTGTATTAAAAAGGATTTAGTAATTTTAGAATTTGTAAATTCAGAAAATCAACTAGCTGATATTTTCACTAAACCATTAAATGAAAATATATTTATAAAACTAAGAAGAGAACTTGGAATAATGTCAATAAAAGAGTTATAATAATATTTATTAATAAAAAGGAAAAAACGTGAAAAATAAAATATACGATTTCTAACCATGACGGTATTTGAACTCCATCCATTACGAAATTTCTAATGTCTATAGCCACTTGAGCTATGGGTGTTTCTTGTCACAACATAGAATCCACTTCTTGTTAAAAATAAAATTTTTGAAATTCAAAGATATTGAAGCTGATAGGGATTGAACTATAGTCTCTCTATTGGAAGTCTCATGTATCTACTAGTTTGGTAGTTATTGTTTCTTGTTCAGTAGTAAAAACCAGCTCATCCTATATTAAATTAGCTCGATTTCTGTTAAGCATACATTTTCTAATCATTTTCCTACCTTAAATCATTAACTTATTTATATATGGTCTAAAACTAATTTCATATTCTTACCATAGAAAAAACAGGTTTCTACTCCTATATATACATAATTTTTTTTTTCAAATACAATTTAAATACATGCTTCATATATTTTATTATCACATCGTAATGGTGTCACAATCCTTAGATAACTCACACCTCTCCTACACAACACCTTCCTCAGATAGCTCCGACCATCGATCACCTACTCCAACACCGGAGTTTAAACCGGTACGTAAATGGGAAAGCTATCACATCGGTTATACACCGGATAATAAGAAGGGAAAACAAGCTATGTTCATATCGCCATCGACTAAAGAGAAGATCGAAAATATTCATCACTATCAACAACAACAAATGGACCTACAACGTGAATTATATTTCGAACAAAAAGTGACGGCAAGACGCTTAAATTTTTTAGAACAAATTACAGTCAAATTTTGCAACTCTAAACCGATAGATGCATATGAACCATTACCAAAGCCGTGTTCATCGCTCGACCCATCAGTTGGATATCGAAATCCATGGGATCCTTCTCCACGATACTCTCCTCGAATTCCAACTCATGGGATCGCAAATTCAATCAATCGCCAGCGATCATGTCATCAAAGAAGGATGATAAGGAGAATTCTAAGACTCCAAAGAAATCACCTTCATAATAAATCATATTCATTGACGATTACTTTGTTTTTTGAAAATTTTAATGCATATTTTTGTGTAATCATCAATAAATATATAAATAAAATTTTCAATTGGTATTATGTTTTGTAAAATCATTGTTATATTATGTTATGAAATCATCGTATAAAATAAACTTAGTTGCCTTGCAATATAAGGCAAGTAAACATCACTGACAGATGTCGGTCGACTGGACCAAAATGTCCAGTCGATTGAACTCATTTCTAGAGCAAAAAGGCTTCAGGAAAAGGGTTCGGTCGATTGAACTTTTTAATTCAGTCGACTGAACGACGTAACAGCGACACAAAATAACCCTAGTTTATAAACCAGTCATATCCATTTTCTTTCATAAACTCATTTCTAACTCAAAATATTCAAAACCCTAAAACATTCAAAGCATTCCTAAATCAAAAATTCTCCAAATCATTCAATATCATGGCTCCTAGACCTTAGAAAAGACAACGAAGAGCAATCTCAACCTCTCTAGAACCAATTGATATGCAAATTGGTCAATGGCTTTACAATCATATAGCGGTTAAACGGTGTAACAAAATGAAGGAATCCAGGTTTCTAGAAGGATCGTTTGTGGTTTACCCTGACTTCAACGCATATGGAATTCAAGATTTGGCAAGAAGAGGTCATTTGGAATCGCTATTAGACCACAATTAGAACAAGGTAAAAATTAATCATACTATGGTGAAATTATTTCTTGCTAATCTCAATCTAGATCACCAAACTCCACGGAATAGAGATAATTGTGTTTGGAGTCTAGTTTGTGGACGACAAGTAATTTTCTCTTTCGTAAGATTAGGACACATACTTCACACTCTGGTAGACGAAAAACCATTAGAAGACATGAATTGCGATATCAATATTTGAGACAAGATAAGCCATCGTTTCCTTGAAGATAATCTAAGAGAATTGAAATCTATTTCACTACGACCGACAACAAGAATTTTGCATCGTGCCTTAATGAAAACAATACTTCCAAGAACCGGATCATATGAATTGGTACACCCGGAGAACTATAGAGCATTGTACGCTATATATGGAAATGTTCAAATAAATTGGCCGAGACTTATTCTTGATGAACTTCTAGTCTTCAATCGAGGGAAACGAAATATAATCTACAACGGAGAATACATTATGAGATTGCTTATGGACCTTCAAGTGCTAATACCCGACTCGAAAAATTAAATTGTAAAAACTCTTAATAGTCGGACGATAAGCCTCATGAAATTACCCCCAAGACCCCTCTGTATCATGACATTCCAAGATTGGCAAAACCGTCCCCAAGAGCATCAAGAAGAACCACCACTGCAAAGACAAAGTGTTGAAATTCAAACCACTACACCTTCCCAAGGAACACGTGAAGCAATCGATCTTATAGCTTGCAATCATGTGATATTAGATTCATGTGTCAATCTCCTCGACAAGAGAATTGATAAGAAGTTCAATAAGATAAAGAGCTTTTTTCGCATATTATGGGAAGCTATCTCTTGCTTCGCTAGTTCATCTACCTCATCCGAAAAACCACCGGCACTGGAATTTACGTGGACAACATCGGGTGAGGAAACAGACAATGACATGGACAAAGATAAGGGAAAGAGGCCAATGATTCCCGAAAATGATGAAGAAGAAGAATCCGATGAATAGTAAGGAAAACGGAAGTGAAAATTTGAATTTTTGGTAAGTTTTCTTTTGTGAAAAACTATGATATGCTTTATGATGTTATGTATGCGATGTTCTGACCAAACGTTTGTGCTTTCATGATGTTTATATTCGTAAAACAATGTATGTGATGTGATATGTTCGTGAATGTTTGTACGATAATGTTTATATTCATATTTGTAATGATTCGTAATGTCTCATTCTACAAATATTCGTTAGTACTATGTGATTATTGAATTAAGTATTCCTTTTTGTCGATTAAAAAGGGGGAGAAATTTTTGTACTAACTTTTTATGCAGGAATAGAAAAGTCGCCACACGTTCAGAGGGAGGAATATATAATCTAAGTTATATATTTCCATATATAAAGAGTCGTCAAAATCATTTGTCATCGATTAAAAAGAGGGAGAATGTTGAATCATGAGTTTTGATTCATGACAAGCTTCAATGATCAACAATGAGATTAGACGATCAAAGCGACCAAAAAAAGAAACCTATACACACGCGGTGAACTACAAAGGAAACTAGACTTCAAACCCATGTACGCTATAAAAATCTTTATTTTTTGAGTCGTAGTTATAGTTTATAATTGTTAAAATCACTCCTCAAGTAGTTTACATGCACTATGCAAAAGTTATATATATATATATATATATATATACACATAAAAAATAGTGTGCACAAGTACTCACTGTGCAAAAAAAGCACAGTTCAGTCGACTGGACTGATTTCACCAGTCGATTGAATCTGTGTTCTTTGCATAGACATGTACACCATTTTGAATTTTCAGTCAACTGGATATTTTTGCCCAGTCGACTGACTGTACGCAACTGCCATATTTCCTGAAGGGTTGCTTCTCTTTGCGAAGAGTAACGATCCAATTCGAAGAGTTACGGATGTAACTCTTGATTGAAACTCTTCATGAAAGTTAGCAACCTTGTACACTATATATATAGATCCAAATCCATGATTTTAATCGTCTAATTTACTTCAATCTATTCAATTCTCTGATCCATATTTCTTGACTATATTTCTACATTCTAAAAGCTTTCTAATCAAAGATATATTGCTTGAATCTCAGAGTTAATTAATATATAATTCAATTCAAAGCAATATATTCATTTCTAATCTTCACACACACAATAAATACTTGAGGATTTGATGATAGGAAGGGTGTACTATCAAAGACAAATCAGTGTTATCAAGAACACAAAGCATCAACAAATTTATCGAAATTGTAGAAGTCCTGTTAGTTTGTATCAGGCGGAAAAGTCCTCTTCGGCTGCTGAGGTGGAAAAATCATGTTCGGCTGCTCAGGTGTTGTATACCTATTCTTTCGGGTTAAGTGAGGGGCTATTGAGAGAAATTTTAGAGGGAAGTCTGGGACTGGACGTAGAACGGAAAGTTCGAACTAGTATAAAAACTCTTGGTGTGCTTATTCTTATTTACTTTACTATTATTATCTGTTTCTGCATTTAGATTATAATACATTCCATATTACACGATCCTAAGTATTAGCTATATGGCATACGCACTTTCAAGTAGCCGTTGCACTTCAAAGAGCACCCTCTTCAATCATTATCAAGATGTCTTCCACTCAAACGTACATGTTGTTTGGGAGTGGTTTTCAGATATATAAAGCCGATCTCGGTCTCTCCATACCAACAATCGATGATTTCCGGTTGACTCATTCCTAGTTCTTTTGGAAGTAAGTATTCGAGACCTTATCAGGTAGTTCGAATTTACATTCATAATTCCCAGTTAAAATTGGGTCAAACTTGTTAGTCGGTTATTTAATTATCAATAAACAAACATTCAATCATGGTTTAATTCCCAAATGGGATTCACTAAGCCTTCATTAATTCTCTTTAATTAAAAAGATACTTTATAAAACTTGATCAAAAGATCCTTTCAAAGCACTATTCATGTTTGCGCCACAATTGGTCACAAACACCCAATATCACGAAAGCACCCGTTTACGTACTCAACTCGATAATAATCAACACAGAACTCAGCAACAATCAATATGGAATTCAGCTCTAAGTAACCAATCACAGTAATTCACAAACAACAATCACAAACACAGGATTTATAGTGGTTCGGCGTTCGCGCCTACGTCCACTTTGAAGGTTTTCTCTTTATTGCTTTGCTTGATTAAATCGATTACAACGGATTACAGTTGATAATAGTTTTGAAATCTGAATACAACAGTGATTCTGATGAATAGATTTGAATCCGGCAGAGTCTTGGTGTTCAATGGCAGAAGTTCTCGGAAGATCCCCTTTCTGAAGGCTTCAGGGTGCTATTTATAGGCGTTGGAGGCCCAGATCTTGCTGAAACTTCGGGAGACCTCTTCTGGCACGTGAGTGGGCCCACGCGACCGACCCCACCAAGTTTCGTCTCGATCTGACATCGATTCGAAGTCATTTCGAACCCATCAAGAAATGGTCCAATCGAGCTGAAACTTGGCAGGAACAATCTTTATCTTGTATGAAAGCTACTATGAAAATTTGGTTGTATTTGGATCAGTGGTTTAGGAGATATAATTGGTTCGAAATGAGGATTCTCGGTTGGCTGTGGTCTTCGAATCGATCAATTCGAATTGAGCACTTCGAATCGATCTCAGGGCGTGCAAGTGGGTTGACGTGGCGCGCCTTCTTCGAGTCGATCCATATTTTTCGCCGAGTTGATTGGGTCGACTCCGAGTTCTTTGCCATGTTGACCAAGTGGTTCGAGTGTTGGATTCGAAGGTTGCCTTCGAATCGATGTAATGGTATTCATTCGAATCGATCCAACTGCGCCACTTCGGATCGATTCGAAGTCGTCTCTAACATGTTCGATTCGAAGGCAGCATGAAGCCATATGATGGCTTTGTGGTCGTGTGAAGACGGATTCGAAGCAAGGTTACCTGGGGGCTTGCTTGATGGAGTCGAGGCAAAGGTTTAGTTCGTGGATTCGAAGGTGAGTCACTGTGATGGGGTCGAGGCCGATGGAGTCGAAGTAGGGATGGTTTCAGTTGGATGGAGTCGAAGGAAAATGTTAGCTGATGGATTCGAACGTCACCTCTTCGTATGGATTCGAACATGATGGGTTCGAACTAGATGGGTTCGAACGTACGAAAGGTGATTGGTTCGAACTGAGCAATGTCCATCCCTCTTAACTTGGATCCATCATAACTTGAGCATACGACCTCGGATTGACTTGAAATTTGAAATGACGACTCCTACGATCTTTATTGTCATACCCTATCAAGTGTGGCCCGTTCCGGACTCGGACAAAATTCATCGATATCCATAGTGAAGTGGAATGCAACCGATCTCTGAGGCAAATTGTCTTTTGCTTTTGATCAATCTTTTGGTATCACGGCTTTGCCAAAAAGCGGGATAACATCTTGCCCCCCAAAACATGCCTTGCGGTAGGAAGGTGTGTTTTGTAATGCTTTGAGTTGGACGTTCGTGTCCGATCATCAACCTGCAAAGAACTTGATAGTTTCATATAGCCTCAAATGACGATCGTTCGGGATCGAGCTATTTGGGATGAAGCGTGGTCGTTCGTGGTCAAGCGCTCAACTTCAAATGACGATCGTTCGTGATCGAGTCATTCGAGGTGAAGTGCGACCGTGCGCGGTCGAGCGTATAAATCCATGCGTCGATCGTTCGGGATCGTATGCTGTTTGAGGTGAATCGGGACCGTTCGCGGTCCGTGCCGTTCGTGGCATAGGATGGAATAGGACCGTTCGCGGTCGATGCCGTTCACGGCAAATGATGAGATGGGACCGTTCGCGGTCGACTGCTGTTCGTGGCAAATGATGATCGTTCGCGACCAAGTGCCGTTCAAGGCGAGTGGTGACCGTTCGAGGTCGGATTTTATAATTAGTGAACCATGACCGTTCGCGGTCGGTGCCATTCAAGGCAGAAAGTGATCGTTCGCGATCGTGTGCCGTTCGAGGCGAATTTGTGACCGTTCGCGGTCGGGTGTTGCACCTCAAGTGACGACCGTTCGCGATCAAGCCATTTGAGGTGAGGTGAGTTGTGACTGTTCGAAGTCGAGTGCCGTTCGAGGCGAACTGTGACCGTTCGAGGTCGGGTGCCGTTCGAGGCGATAAAGTGTGCCCGGGAGGGCTTGATGTTATCGATGCCAGGGTCACGTTCGGGTGAGATCCTGGATCGTTTGTCAGGGCGGTTCATCGCCATCTCAGAGCATGCCTAAGGATCGTTCGCGACCCCATACATGTGTAAGTAGCTTAGCCATTCCAGAGTTATCAGAATCAAATATCTATTAAACGGATGAGTTTTTAAAACAGAAATGTCCAAATAAGCAAAGTCTAAATGTTCAAATCAAAATGAAACGAAAGCAAAGCATGGATGTCAAAGTGTAAGTTCCCACTACGAAACGGTTAATGATCACTCAGAGCATGCCTGGAGATCGCTCGCGATCCCGCACATGTGTAAATGATTCAATTGCGTTAGTGGGAGCTTACAACTTGTTCATCGTTATTTCACTCAATTGATAACCAAACGGTGCCTTGATTCAGGGTCGCCTCTAGCTGATGTGGACGGTGGCCGTTCTAGTTCTGCCACAGGAGCTCGCCTCCTTACATATTGAAGGAGCATACCGTTCCTGATATGCCCTTCCACCTCGTCCTTCAGGTGCCTACAATCATTAGTGTTATGACCTTTTAATTCATGGAATACACAGAACTTATCTGATTTCCTTTCGTCATAGGTTGGATCCCTTCGCATTGGTCTACGATACGGAATCTGTTCTTTGGTATCCTGATAAATTCGTTCCAGGCTCTCATTCAGCTCAGTGTAGGTGGTGAATCGTGGCTCCCTCCGTTGCCGCTTTGATCTGTCTCTGTCATTCTCAATCTTTCTTTTACCTTTATCCTTGTCCGAATCCTTTCTAAGAGGCTTTTCGTCTTTAAGTGCATAAACTTCTATCCCATCTCCTTCTTCTCTTTCTGCATTCGCATCCTCTAATCGTAAAAACTTTTCCGCCTCATGATAGAATTCTCCCAGATCCACGGGTGGGTCCTTAGTTAATGAATTTTTGAACTCCGTTCTGTCTGCTATTCCGGACACAGCCGCCATCATAACCATGGATGGATCCGGTCGATCCACCGAAGCTGCTACCGCATTGAACCGTGTCAGGAAACTTCTCAATGTTTCCCCAGCCTTCTGTTTTAAAGTTGCCAACGTCATCACATTCTTGGGCCTTCTAATGTGAACCCTGAATTGCCTCATAAATCTCTCAGTTAAATCGTTCCATGTTCCGATGGACCCACTATCTAGTTGTCTGAACCATAACGCCGCAATATCCGTTAAATATAATGGGAAGCACCGGGCCATAACCTCCTCTGATGCCCCCAGCACCTCCATATGTCTCATATATTTCGTCAGATGGACCGTGGGGTCCGTTCTCCCGTCATACATATCCAGCGATGGTAATTTGAAGTCCGGTGGGTTTCTAGCTCGTCTGATAGCTGGAGTGAAAGGACTTCTATTAACATCCTCTAGGTCTTTGTTCACCAAACCGCCTCTCATTGCTCGCCTAACCATCTCTGCCAACTTGTCGGTGTCTCCAAGATGTAACCCTCGTTCGTTACTTTCATCCTGCCCCCCGAGTTCGTGAGGGAACTCTGGAATCTGCCCCCTTGACTGAGCGTTCACTCCTCTACTACTCCTAGGTTGCGCAGATCCTTCTCTCTCTCTTTCCAAGATTGGGTCAACATTTTCCATATGCGTGCCCCCTAGCTCGGGTGCTATGCCGGATGGTCCTGCTCCGTTCTGGACTCCATTGGCTTCTCTATTCTGTGCTCCAAGCTGTCCTATCTGTTGAAATAAACTCTGGATCAACTCCTCTTGCTTCTTCATCATCGTCTCCATCTCGTCCCTAGTGATGTAGATCGATGGTTGATTCGCTCCTGAGGAAGCCTCCTGACTTCCTTGTTGTTCACTTCTCTCTGGCCTTGGCCTTCGGCTTGATTGTCTCGTCATAATTTCTCAAATTTGAACTTTCAAACTCTCTTTGAATTTGCTATCAATTGGTGGAACTTCCGAGTTAGCTTTCTCAGTGAAAGCACCAAAATGTTTGCGCCAAAATTGGTCACAAACACCCAATATCACGAAAGCACCCGTTTACGTACTCAACTCGATAATAATCAACACAGAACTCAGCAACAATCAATATGGAATTCAGCTCTAAGTAACCAATCACAGTAATTCACAAACAACAATCACAAACACAGGATTTATAGCGGTTTGGCGTTCGCGCCTACGTCCACTTTGAAGGTTTTCTCTTTATTGCTTTGCTTGATTAAATCGATTACAACGGATTACAGTTGATAATAGCTTTGAAATCTGAATACAACAGTGATTCTGATGAATAGATTTGAATCCTACAGAGTCTTGGTGTTCAATGGCAGAAGTTCTCGGAAGATCCCCTTTCTGAAGGCTTCAGGGTGCTATTTATAGGCGTTGGAGGCCCAGATCTTACTGAAACTTCAGGAGACCTCTTCTGGCACGTGAGTGGGCCCACGCGACCAACCCCACCAAGTTTCGTCTCGATCTGACATCGATTCGAAGTCATTTCGAACCCATCAAGAAATGGTCCAATCGGGCTGAAACTTGGCAGGAACAATCTTTATCTTGTATGAAAGCTACTGTGAAAATTTGGTTGTATTTGGATCATTGGTTTAGGAGATATAATCGGTTTGAAATGAGGATTCTCGGTCGGCTGTGGTCTTCGAATCGATCAATTCGAATCGAGCACTTCGAATCGATCTCAGGGCGTGCAAGTGGGTTGACGTGGCGCACCTTCTTCGAGTCGATCCATATTTTTCGCCGAGTTGATTGGGTCGACTCTGAGTTCTTTGCCGTGTTGACCAAGTGGTTCGAGTGTTGGATTCGAAGGTTGCCTTCGAATCGATGTAATGGTATTCATTCGAATCGATCCAACTGCGCCACTTCGGATCGATTCGAAGTCGTCTCTAACATGTTCGATTCGAAGGCAGCATGAAGCCGTATGATGGGTTTGTGGTCGTGTGAAGACGGATTCGAAGCAAGGTTACCTGGGGGCTTGCTTGATGGAGTCGAGGCAAAGGTTTAGTTCGTGGATTCGAAGGTGAGTCACTGTGATGGGGTCGAGGCTGATGGAGTCGAAGCAGGGATGGTTTCAGTTGGATGGAGCCGAAGGAAAATGTTAGCTGATGGATTCGAAGGTCACCTCTTCGTATGGATTCGAACATGATGGGTTCGAACTAGATGGGTTCGAACGTACGAAAGGTGATGGGTTCGAACTGAGCAATGTCCATCCCTCTTAACTTGGATCCATCATAACTTGAGCATACGACCTCGGATTGACTTGAAATTTGAAATGACGACTCCTACGATCTTTATTGTCATGCCCTATCAAGTGTGGCCCGTTCCGGACTCGGACAAAATTCATCGATATCCATAGTGAAGTGGAATGCAACCGATCTCTGAGGCGAATTGTCTTTTGCTTTTGATCAATCTTTTGGTATCACGGCTTTGCCAAAAAGCGGGATAACAATTCCCAAATACCTTGCATTTCCTTTGTACTTGGAAAATATTCATATACTTATCTCAATGGTATAAGTATTTTCCAAACTTTACAAAGTTTTCTTCTTTTCAAATCCCATATTAAATAACCAAACAAGTTTCCTTTTCAAAAGCTCATCTCGTATTTCAGTTAACTTATAACTTCCAAAATAAAGTTATAGTCCACTTTTATAAAACTTTAAGTTAATTTATAAAGCCTCTTTGCAAATCTCTGAAATAATTTATAATTTTTCATCCTATTCATAAACTTCGTATAAATCTTCTTAAATAAATTCTTTATAAAATATCCTTTATAAAACATCATTTGTAATCACCTTTAAATAAACCTTTTATTTAGGTTAACTCCTTTCTATAAACAAGTTATCATTTATGAATATGTTGATAAAATAATTATATAACTTGCAAAACCATTATTAAACCCTTAAGCTCAAATTGATTAAAGAATTAAAATAAATTTAAAATCATACTTTATAATTTCAAAACAAGGCATAGAACTCCTAATGGTACCAATTTATATTACCATTCAATTTCAATTCCAATCTATATTACAGTTATTTACATAGGTCAAGATATATATATATATATATAGACACAACTCATATCCAAATTAGGGAATAACATGTCAATATGAACTAACTAGCATACACATGTCCAATCATATAATAGAGGGATGGTGATTTGTCCTGCTAAACAGATGTCCAAACAATTCAATCAATTAATAGCATAATGCAGATTTATTCTGCTAACACATGTCTACACAAACAATCAAACAGACAACAATTTATAGCAGAATGAGGATTTATTTTGCTAACACATGTCGAAACAAACAAACAATCAATCAATCAATTAATAGTAGAACGATAATTTATTTTGCTAGCACATGTCCAAATAACCCAACAATCTACATTATAACTCATCATAGTTGAATGGTTTTTAATGGAATCAACACTTGAATCACTTTTATTCAAAACCAACTTTGAAAAAGAAGTGCCTTTAAACAATTTTACTTTTGTAAAAACTAAAGAATTTAAAACTTTAAAACCCTTTATAAAATAATTAATTATAAGTTAAATCCATATTCAAATCGTAATTAATTTTAATCGAATCTTAACTTAATTTAATTAAATAGTTAAACAATAATTAACTATTAATTAAACCTAAAATTAATCATTTATTAATTATTAAATAATTAATTAAACCATCATTAATAATTAAATATTATATATATATATCCAACTACTAACACTATAGCATAACATCCAATACACACACACACACACACATATATATATATATATAAAATATCCAATGGTCATCAAAATAGCATTATAAAAATATTCCCACTTATATAAAAATATAAGCGGGCCAGAAAGAGTGAGTTTTACTCACTTTGGTTGTAGTCGATGTTGCAGCGTTTTATTTCGATTAAAATTAAACAAACGTTTAATTTTAATTAAAATTTTCACTAGCTCCAAATCCATCCAAACTAGCTCTAAATTGTAGTGCTCGACAATACAAATCCAACGCAATTCGTTTCGTGTAAATCCGACCTCATATGAACAAGTTATGGCAATTATAAGATTACATGATTTTTATATATTTAATTTACAATTTTTTTTATTTTAAACTTTGAATACCTGGGCCGTTGCTTTTGAAACGAGATCTGGGCTGCTTCATTCCTCCTCTCCTATTCCTTCGTTCATCACTGAGAAACCCATAGCCACCATTTCAGTTTTGATCACCTCTTCGCCTCCTCGACTCCTGGAGTCGATCCAACACCACCATTTGAAAGCCTACACCACAGCGCACCCATGGCCAGAGGCCGGTCCCCTGAAGCTCTGCCCAGTGCCTGAAATTGCATATTGAACGTGCGCCCTTCTCGAGCCAATTATGACTCAACACGGCCACGATAGTCGATCATAGCCGTTAGATTTCTAGAGCTCATGAAGCTCTATAACTTTCATGTAGAAGTTGAGACATAATTGTTTGTAGATGGAGAGATAATTGGGGAAGAAGATGATGAGTTTTCAACCAACAATAGCAATTGGCGAATAGGTTAAGGAAACCATAGGGTTTGTGAAAAATGTGAAAAACGAGACGCTTTTATAGAAAATTTTCATGCACTATTCATCCAAAAATATGTTGAACTCCAAACAAAGCATGCCGCCTAGTGTTCGTAATGTTTTACCTCTATTCCGAACACAATGGAATATATATCGCAGGCTAATTCTATTATATACAGAATATAGGTTTTCGAACCGAATTATTTTAATTAAAATTCTTATAATTAATTTTTATGCGTTTCGAACTCGCACAACCAAACCGTTAGTTCGACCAATATGAAATTTGGAATCTTATAATAACTAACTATTATGGATCCAATGAAACTGATTTTGCTGAAATTCGAGACAGTACCAAAAATGACTATTTTTACACGTTAATTAAATATTAAAATTTCCAATTTCTGTTAAATCACTTTTAAATCAATTTTAAAAATCCATTAACTCTATTATAATCCAAATAGAATTTAAATTAACATTAGAAATCATTTTCGTTCTTATTAGATTTCAGATTCAATTATTTAACTGATTTAACTTATAATATTCATTTTTCAATAATTGAATTTAATTAAATATTCTAAATTCGGACGACTGAAAAACTGGGTCGTTACATTAACACCTAAAGGTTTGCTAACTCTTTAAAACATAATCTCAAATTAAAACAAAGTTAACAAAGTTAAATCAACACTATAGTTAAACTTGAAATTCCTTTAGCAAACGAACTAGTCAAAACCCATTTGATTTTCTTTAGCCTTTCATGCATAAAACTTACTAACTTCCATATCCATTTAACCACATAGTCAAGGTTCCATATACCACAACATATCATCTCCAAAAATACCACATGTTCATCACTTTATATCCAAAATAATCAATTTAACCAACAATTCAAAGTTAAATGCTAACCACAAGTTCGCACATACATATATATCCAAATCATATGCAATCAAACCAACTAACACCATATATATAACCAAGTAGAAAATATATATTTAAAGATAGAATATTTCCAAAAAGTTAGTAGTTTACTTACCAAATATTTTGAAAACTTGAAATATTTTTGCATTCGAAAAGCTTTGAAAACAAGAAAATCCACTAAAAAATAGGTCATTTGCTTCTCGGTTTTTGGACCCTTTAATCTTGGAATTTGAAAAGGTTGTTAGCAGAAAAGTTTTATATAATTCTTTCCTATATCATTTAAAAAATTACTCAATTTGGTTAATTTTTGAGGGAGTTATGGCCAAAACATTAAGGGCTATTTTCAGATTTCAAAATCTAGGTTCAAAAACACTCTTAAAAAATATGGATTTTTGGAGTGTTTAAGCATGAAAATAGAAAAAGTGGTAAACTACAAAGTTGTAGCCACCGAAATTATATACGATTTGAATAAAAGAAAAACTTTATTTGGTGAAGTTTAATTGAAGCTATGGCTGAATAAAGTGGGGTAAAAATGGAGGAGTTTAAAACCATTTTGGAACATTTAAAATAATTCAACATTTTTTATTTTAAAAACTTCGATAAAACTTGGAAGCCATTAATATGTTTTAAGGACTTTAAGAAGGAAGATGAAAGGCATTAGGGAGATTTTAAACTGAAAAGAAAATGAAAAAAATGAGAAAACCTATGGATATTTATAAGCAAAAAAATCTCACATCACATTAAATTATTTATTTACATATATAATAATTTATAATAATCTTGTTTAGTCACATCACTCCTTTTATAAATATATATTTATATATAATCATTATATGCTGTCACATCACTCTATTTATATATATATATATATAGTAATTATTATGTGTTGTCACGTCACTCTCTTTATATATATAATTATAATTATTATGTCTAGTCACATCAATCTCTTTATAAATATATATAATTATAATTATTATGTCTAGTCACATCAATCTCTTTATAAATATATATATAGTTATTATGTGTTGTCACATCATATGTTGAATTAAAATTAACTATAAGATAATATTCTTAAGTATATTATTATCTAGTTAATTGACTCTAATATATATGTGTGTGTGTGTGTATAGTGCACAAAGACGAACAACGTTTTCGATAACTTTCTGGTGTCAAAAAGTCAAAATTTCGAAAAATATTCTTCGGTCATATTTTATATTTTTCTACGAACTATTTAATTTGGTAACCAAAATTTGAAAACGACTTTACCATTATTATTAATTAATTAAAGGGAGTTTATTTATCTATAAAATTCACTTATTGACTATATAAAATATAAATTTGCCTAGTTTAAGTGACCAAAACCCTAGGTCGTTACACTGATGTTAAATAGCGGTGGCGGAGAGCAAAAGAAAGTCATGACGTAGTTCATGAATAAGGCAGCTTGGAGTTTGAATGAAGAGGATTAACATGATTAGATAATTATCTTATAAACCCTAATTAATTAAATTTAATTAAAGATTAATTAATCTTAAGTGTTCATGTGACGACCCGTCTTTCAATCCCCAGAAAGACGTATCATCAATAAGAAAGAAAGAGATAGAAATAGAAAAGATAGAAAGAAAAGAACAACAATCATCAGAATCTCACAGCGGAAACGGAACAATATATAATATTAGACATATCCATTACATAGTTTTACATGTCAGAGTACACAAAATAATACGACTTCATTACATTTGACATTCATAAGAGTCTGCCAAACCATACAACCCAAAATACAACATCAAAATGTCACTACAGCGGATAGAGATAGATAAGTATGTCTGGACTCCAGCTCCAGCTTCCAAAATGTTTTCCAATCCCAACCTAATAACTTGGCTACTCATAAAAAATTTGAGTACCCAAGAGTTTATGAAAAACAAAATAAACTCCCGGTCAGACATGAGTCTGGTGTGAGTAAACAGGTTAAAGTTGTTTAACTTTAAAATCATTTGAAAACAAAAGGTATCACGTAAGACTCCCCACAAATAAATATGGGTAAGTTTTCACCTTACGCTAACCAAAGCATTCGATAGGAAATCCGGTGATATTATAATAGGATCTAGGGTTTTCAAGTAAATAGAAAATACCGAAAGTGTTACATGATTAAATGCCAGCTACTAGCTACAAAAGTGGGTAATACAATCAAAACCGTAGGGTCTCGTAGAGAAAATGGGATTCCATCAATGGCAGGGCTACTGGGATATCGCCCGTCACAGTACGGGGACTAGATCACCGTACCGAGGACCACTCCCGATCCCCTGCAACACAAAGCCGGAACCATCCCTTATTGGACAGTCCCAAACAAGACAACCCCGCAGTTATGGCCAACAACCGCCCACACAACCGAAATAATAAGGGACTTCTAGACACGGGTAAATCTCGTCCTACTTGGGCATGACCCACTTAGCCTTGCTGCACCTCCCCTGTTTTAGCCATTCCCGGTTGATGAGGCTTGAGGATACGATTACCTTTATAGGACACATCTCTTAGAATGCTCATCGTCCACCTGACGATGTGCTGAAGCATTCAATCCATACAAGTTCGTTCCGGGTTCGAACGAAATCGAAGGCATTATTTCATTACACACATTTTGGAATCACCCTCAGAGTTAACGACAATAACCCTTGCACTCTAAAACTCCATCTCGATTTTCACTTTGAGATGTCACGACCTAATGTTTAACTTGGATCGATGTGGTTTTCGGAAAATCAAATTTGATTTCCGATCCCGGTCTCATCGAAATCCAAACATATCTTAAAGGCCAAGTTGTTTAAAGATTTAAACAATTCAATTCAATTTTTAATATTGAATTCACATAGCGTTATCCATAGATAATAACAATCATCTATCACAGATATATACAAATATCTCATCATAGAATATCTCAGATTATTATCCAACAAATATCAACCAAATCCAGATATTCAATTCAAAACAATCATCCATAAGCAAGAATATCTCTAATTCATATTATAATTAATTCAAATTAAATTAATTACTTAAGAATTTACCACTTTACCTTGCTTAACCAATCATTAATTAATTAATCACAATCATTTAATTAATTAATCACTTCTTAATTATCCTCATTATCAATCAATTAATCTTTAATTAATTAATAAATTATCTTTTAATTATCAATTAATAATTCTAATTATTCATTATTAAAACTTGATTAAAAATTAATCATTCCTTAATTGATTATTAATTAACCCTTAATTTACAATTAAGTAATCTTAATTAATTTATCTTAATTACTTAATTAATTATAATTAACTAACCTTAATCATCCAATTAATTTAATTCTTAATCATTCATTAATTAATTATTAATTATAAATTAATTAATGTTTAATTACTTAATTAATTAACTCTAATTATTTAGTTAATTAATTCTTAATCATTAATCAATTAATCACTAATCACTTAATTAATTAATTGCTAATCATCTATTAATTAACCTTTAATTATTTAATTAATTATCTATTAATTTAATTTAATTTATTATTAATTATCAATTAGTTAATTCATAATTAATTAATTAATTAGACCTTAATAAATTAATTAATCTAAAATTATCAATTTATTTAACTTTAATTACTATATTAATTAAAATAATATTTAACCATAAAAACTTAATTAACTTTCAAAACAAATCAACTACATTAATTACTTAAAATTATTGCACATTTAAAACATTTCCATTTGGTTTAAACTAATTACTTTTTAAAAATTAAATTTAAATGAATATAAAATCATCTCAAAATTTAACTATCAAAGTTTAAAATACTTTAAATTAAGTAGTTTAACATTTTCACAAAGTAGTTTAAATAAATTTTAAATTTTAAAACTTAAAACAAATTTTGAAGAAACTTTTAAACATTACTTGTTTGGGTTCGACCGACCCAAACTCGAACACTCGAGTCCATTCTTCTCCCCTTCCTATTTCTTTAGCTAAGTAAAACTAACCTCAATACTGGAAGAGGATCACCTAACCAACTCGAGTACAAACTCAAGCTTTTACCCAATCCACCCGAGCAACATCCCAACGCACATGAACCCAACAAAAATCTGGCACGACAACGTTACTGTGCACGTGCACAGGTCACCAACGACGACACCCTCTACAGGTCGGCGATCAAGCACACATCCAATTTCGACTCTCAAACCCAAATCGCAAAGCTCGAAACAAAATCGAGCATCTCTGTCGAATCTGAACCATAACTTCACCAGAAAATCATCCCACCACGGCCATCCACGCCACCAGAAAAACCGCGCCACTGCCTATGGCTTCGAACATGACTCCGGTACATCCTCCTTAAATTAAGCCAAGTTCGATTCACTCACGAATTCACCGCGACCAAAACTATGAACCCAGACCAAACTAGGGTTAAAAAACGAAATCACCAATTTCCGACTCCACCGTGATCAAACTCCTCCTCCACTATTTTTCTCATATTCACCCATCACCATTACAACTCCAATCCAAGCCACGACCTTCTGAATCCACCCAGTCACAAATATTTGCCGAAAACAGTCATTAGGCCATCATCAAAATTACTACCCCAAAACCAAACTAAAAATCATGATCTTTATTTTAAAAATCATGTTTTACAGAGTTGATTCAAGATATAAAATTGAATCAACTAACTACAATATTTGATTTTTGCATATTATTAAATTTCCTACTGTATCCTGGATTCAGAAGATTTTCAAACAAATTCTATTTGAATAAAATTTTAAACCTTAATTCATGTTTACATAAACATACTGCATTTGAAGATTCAAGCTTAACAGTGATTTGTTAAGTAAATCTTGAAATTTGTGTTTAAATTTACTCAGTAACTTAAAAAAACAGAGAAGCATTAGGCAGTTTTAAACATGCATATTTTAAAACAAAATAAACACAAAGATTTCATCTATATATATACATGCGAGACATCCAACATCACAGAAATTCACATGCACAAATTTATTTACTTAAATTTTTCTTAATAAAAATTTACTCACCTGTAATTTTTTTCAGCAGAGACCCAAAAATTTGAATTCTGGAAAAAAAATGACTGCAGATCTTTAAACTTGAAATTGCTTGATGAAGTTGTTTTTGATTGCTTCTCAATCTTGAATTTAATCAATACTTAAGATCTGAAACTGAGAAGAGCTTTGGATTTGCTTATACTGGAACATGATTTATGCAGATTTTTGCATTTTGCTTGAAGATTGGAAACTTGAATTCTTGTTTAATTTTTGTTGAAAGAGTGAAAATTTGATGAATTTCAGATTTGAAGATGAAGGAGTGATTTTTTCTTGTATTTTAGAAAATGAGAATGAGAAAAATTTAGATGAAGAAGATGAAATAGCCTTTTATAGAAATAATTTTGTTTTATTAAAATTAAAGAAAATAAATTTAAAAATGTGACACTTGTAATACTTTCTAACATTTGTCGTTACACATGGTTATCCTCTTAACACATGTTATTAGAGTGATTCAAATTTTAACAAATGTAATTTCTCATGCAAAAAGGATATTTTAAATGTTTTTATTAACTAATTTTCTAAATTAAAAATACATTTTTAATTTATATAAACCAATCTCTCTAAAAGAAAAAAATATAAATCAAATTTTATATTCTAAATAAAATCATAGAAATACACTTTTAAAATCAAAATATGATTTAAGATATAAATAATTATATTTTAAATTTCAACTTAACAATTCAAATTCAAATAACATTTCAAATTAAAATTAAAATTCAAATTTGATATGTACACAATTTTAACAAATACATTTCCATTTGTATATATATTAATTTCAATTAAAATCAAAATATTTTCAACATAATTATTATTATTGTTTAAAATAACTATTTTATTAATCTTAATTATATATTAAAAAGATTATCACATTTAAATTGGGTTTGAAATTCCGAAATATCACATTCCTCCCCCCTTAAAAGAATTTCGTCCCCGAAATTTAAACAAAAGATAATCCAAAATTTTCGTTTTATTTCAACAATTCAAGCATACATATCATCCATACATAAGCAATCAACAAACAAAACACCCAAACATCAATACATCTTATACAAACATAATTAGCTATCTAGACACATATTCGGATACGCCTTCCTAAAACTATCCAGGGTCTCCCAGGTACAATCTCTAGGATCCTCACTCCACTGGACTTTAACGAGCTTCACTATCTTGCTTCTGAGTTGCCTTTCATCTTGATCAACAATTTAAACAGGATGTCTGACAACTGATAAGTCCGGCTCAACCTCTAAGTCTTCCTACACAGCTGGCTCCACAATAAGAGATGGATCATGCACATATTTCCGTAGATGAGATACGTGGAAAACAATGTGAATTCCAGCCATCCGGACTAGCAATTCAATCTTGTATGCTACGGCACCAATCCTCTCGAGTACTTGGAATGGACCAATATATCTCGGGGCGAGTTTCCCTGTCTTCCAAAATGTTACTGGTCCTTTAATCGGGGAAACTTTGACAAAGACTAAATCAGAAATCTCGAACTCCAATTGTCTTCGTCTTTTATCTACATATTTCTTTTGACGATTGTAACGACCCGGTGTTTTCAACCATTCGCATCCGCACATGTCGGACTTGAATTGTTCAAAATACCGCGTTGTAAAAATAAATTTGGCAGAACTCAGAATATGCAGTAAATAATTAATCACAGAATCACAGACACAGAATCAGAATACTCGCAGCGGAATTTAAAAATACTTAGTGGTTCATGAAGCCACTATAAATATTCTTACTCAAGTAAAATTTACATAGTCTTAAATCCAAATATAGTTTTAACTTATCAGTAAACAGTCCAAATGTCCACTAGTCTTGATTTCAAAATTTTAGATAAAGAACTGGAAAGGAAGTTTGCCAGCAGCTTGAAAGTGATCTACAGAAATCCTAGCTCCGGGATGAAAACTGAACTGCAACTCAGGCTGACCCGAGCGTAAAATAAAACATAAACACTCGAGTCAAGACATACATACTTATATAGTGTAAGCTAATTCAAGTGTACTGTAATATAGAGCAAGTAACTTAAAGGATGCTTGGGACCGCCCATCCTCTAAGGATCCGTTAAACTATTTACTATGTAGTAATATTTTCGCTATTATAATAGTGTCTATATATAAAATAAACTTACTTTTTAATAGCGTTAAGGGGTTACCCATATAGCCCTTAACACAAATAATGCCAATAGTCTATACAGTACCGTAATACCTCCTGATCGGGAAGCTACCAGAGGATACTCCATAGGTACGACACAAATAGAAACTCGTAGGAGGCTCGCTATGGTAGGTGACACGGCACAACTAGGCAATGCCAGGGTAGATATACCAATTGCTATCCGGACCGGTGGAAACGCGTAGCCGCAGTTACCGCCCACCTCGAACAACACTCCCAAATCAAAGGTGCGCACCAAAACAATCACAGGAGTAATAGAATGGCATACGAAGAAGTGCGTTCGATCAGAGGTGCTACCTCATTAATCCGAGAATCGCTCCTGTTTTAGCCACCTTATGCCAACTCACGGGAGTCGGGTCCACGTATTTACCTTAAAGGAACCGTCACCACCATCCTACTTCATTCTGGGATCTCCACCGCGTACACGGTTAGTCAAAGTGGTTTTCGGTATCGACAGAGAGTATGCCAGATATCCGATCCCGGTCTCTTTGCCAACCAAACGTTATTATAACCCGTGGTTACAGTTTAAAATGGTATTCGTACTTTAAAATCAAAATATATCTCAAATTCCTTCAATATCAAATATTGATTTAAACTTCCCACTTTATACATACTTTTTAAATTTATTCAATTTATTTGGAATTTATTGCCTTTACCAAATTTTAAAGTTAAATTCTTCCTTTAAATCCATCAAAAAATCAATTTCTTAAAATTTTTCTAATTTCATATTAAATTCCAAAATTTACACCTTTTTCCCAAAATTAATTTCCATACATTTTAAAACAATCAAATTCCAGTTTCTGCAGCACTTATGAAATGCTACCTAAAGTTTATGGGTTAAACAGTCCAATTTTAAAAGACAGCATTTAAATGCTGTAATAGGTTATTAACTTATCAATTTAGTTTAAATTCCAAATACAACTTATTTTCAATTATTTCTTAACTGAAATCTCATCTTAACAAAAATCCAGAATTTTTCCAAATAAGTTATATTTATTTATTTATTTAAAATCTTAACTCATTCAAAAATCATTTTTAAATCTTTATAAAAATCCTTTAAATACATTAAACCACAATATTATAAACTTCCATTTAAAATAATTTTAAAATATTTCAGAAAAATATTATAGGAACCACGGGTCTGTATAAAATTTTCTAGCCTAGGTCAAGTGATACGGATTTATATCATTTCAATCCGCAATTTTTACAAACCCCGGGTTCTATCATTTCAAACCCGCAATCCCAAGTTAAAATTAAATAGTTAACTGAATAAATGCATAATAATCATCGTTTTAGGCCTATCATTTCAGCCTTAACGATTTAAATTTATAGGGAACTTGCAGTGGTGATTTAAATCAGTAAATAAACATTTAACAATATAACTGCAGAAATATTACAACAGATAAATAACTGATGAGGTATCAATTTAAATGGAGTTTAACATCCTACGTTATATTACAGACAGATAACAGTTAAATAATAATTTACACATACACTTGCGATAATTCACAGAAATATAGGCATGTTTGTCTGGTGAGAAAAACTCACCTGAAGGCTGCAGAAATTTTTTGATTCAAAACGAAAATCCACCGGAAAAGAAACGAACAGAGAGTAACGATCAAATATCCCGGATGTCACGCCTAGATTCAAATTTATAACAAGATCCAAATACCGGATACGTGACTTTAGAAATTTACGGTCAAAGCAAAAATTAAAAATAGGACGAGAATTAGTTCGACTTGCTCGACCACTCCACTGGGTATACTATCAAAACATAACGAAACTTTTCCTACCCATTACTGAACCATGCCATTTCAAAAATCCAGGTAAAATTTACCTAAAGGCCATCTAAAAAAAATGGTGAAGTTTTTCTCCTATAGGCCGTGATATATGCATGTACAAGTGCATCCAATACTCTACTACCTACAGGCTTATGCACTGTCCCACACAACTATAAAGCATATTGCAGTTATATGCTTTTATATGCAACTAAACATTTCCACCTAACATCTTCTCTGTTATCTGAAGTATTACAGGCTTTCTCCCTTTTTTTTTCAACCGAATCTTATATATATATATATATATATAATTTTTATAAAACATGCACGGATACATCATTTCTTCTTTAAAAATTTTACTATCATCAACGAATAACTACCCAAGTCAGTTACCTAAAACACGGTCAAGATTTCACTAAAAGCCTGCCTATATGATATGCCTATATGCAACTGAAGGCTCACTCACTATGTCAACATGTTATATTCTGATGAACCCTGAAAACTCTCTTTCTCTCCCTCTGTTATATTCTTCTTTACTCTCGTTTTATATTTATATATATATATATTTTTATTTTTTATTTTTTAAACATGTCTAACATCCTATGCAAAACAAAACTCACGCAACTCTCTGCCTACAACTTGCGTCTCTCTGCTATCTACTGTTACAAGATGGTAAAACATGCACAGATCATTAGTGATAAGTACATCCAGAATAACACTTACTACATCATAACTACACTAATTCCATAACCTAGCTTCCTACAGGTTATTGACCTGACTTGAATGAATTTGCAAGGTAATGCATTTCTCTTAAGACCTCATCATCAACACACATATCCACTGCTACTAGAAACAAGGTTTTTTTTTTCAAAATATATGTCTCATAGGAAACTCGGCTGAGCACTAGAGTGGTAGTCAGGGTTGGAGTGGCCGAGCCAAAAGATGGGAAAGCAAAGAAAAAAAAAACTGAAGAAGGAAAACGGAGAGGATGCAAAAGAAGAAGAGGAATAGTAATATTACCTGATAGAAGCTTTTCTTCTTGTGGATGATGTTATGCAAGATGAGGAGATAAAATACGAACCAGGCTAATATATTTATAGAGGGGAGAGTTTGCTTTAGATGCAAGAAAACATATATACGTGAAGAAAATCAAAAGGGCTCGGTACAAAAATGGCAACATATCTTGGCATGCCTAAACAATTGATTGATAAAGCAAAATTTCGTACGTTCAAAAGTTTGAATGTGAATACCTTGGCAGGAGATTGAAAAAAAAAAGGCAGCATTGATAGAAGATTGAATGTTTTGCAGATAAAGAATTGATTTGAGGCGAAATCAATGGAAAAAGAAAAAGCAAGCAGAGCTCAGTGATTTATTTCCAGTTTTTATCTTGTTTGAATGGATAAGGCTCGTGTGATTTTAGGGACCACGGTTAGCAATTAGATTTGATTTTATATGCGTGATATTCATTGCCAGTTTATGAGTTTTGATTTCAACATTTTTTTTATTTGATAGTTGCGTGATTGTAGATTGAAGAAACGGCATTTGGAAGAACTGATATTAGGTAAGAGATTGATTTTAGGCAAAAGATATTTGGATGAAAAGGTATATACAAAAGTTTAAAATAAATTTTGACAGTTAAAACAAAAGTAACGTTTGTTATAAAAAATCACTAACTGATATTTTAATCGATAAGTATATTTAAATATGATTTTTACTTTATATGCGTGATTATAGGAACGAAAAATTTTATCTTGCAAAATAAAGGCAGTGGAAACAGAGAGATATAAATAGGAATGTGAGAATTTGAAAAGATAGGCAAGGTTAAATTTGAATGCATGAGTTGATTTTAGGCAATCAAATATATTGGTCCATTTAGGTTGCGTGAATAAATGAATACAGTGACATGCTCAAGAAACAAAAAGGTAAGAGGGAAATGCCAAAAATGTTAAAAGAATAAAATTTTGTGTCACGCGCAAAGGAATGCAAAATTGATTTTCTCTCAAATGATATATGCGTGATTTAAGAAGAAATATATGGTATGTTTAAATCAAAAAAGGAAGAGTTGATTATTATCATTATATTTTAAAGAACAGTTACAAACAGATTTGAACGTTTTTTTTTAAATTCAGATTTGCGTGCTTTTTTTTTTCTTTGATGCCTGGATATGCACGTTATTCCTCTGGATTTGAGATAAGGCTTGCGAAAATATTAATTGCCAGTTATACAAAGCTTTGGATTCTATACTTTATATGTGTGATTAAAACAAGCGTTGATTTTGTATACAGACCATTGATACGATATTTTAAATACATATCGATGTTGAAATATGATTTTTAAATACGCCAAACTGACGTAATATAAAACACCCAAAGTTATATAAAAATAACATTTTTAATTTATACGTTTATTTTGTTACTTATACCATAAATTTTACGCGTCCTATAAACGCGAAATCCAACAGTTCATTAATACACTAAATTCTTCAAAATTATTACTTAACAAACTTAATTGGTTTTCACATATTATATATATATACAAAATTCCTTTTATTAAAATTCAAATGGAGTTGTCTTTTAACAAATTTAACCGTTTCACACTTTAAATTTCCATATTTAGTATTTTAAGGAAATGATTTAAATCAAATTATATATGTATATAAATTGGGAAGTAAATTTTACTGGAAAGAGAAAAATAACGGATTAAAGTTCTATACGTTTTCTTATATATAATCTTATATATATATATATATATATATACGGTATTTATTCCCTAAATTTAGCGCCCTTTTTAAGGCGTAATTACCCAGTTCATTTATATACTAAAAAACTTAGAAATTCTGACCATGCCGAGACTCGAACTCGTGACCTGTCGTGAATAGCCCAGATGTCTTAACCACCTAAGCTATTAATGTTTTCTTAATTAAAACTTGATCTTGCTAGACATTAAGTTATTTACCATCTTCGACAAAACCCCAAATTTCCAAATTAAAGTTGATTCTTAACCATGTCAAAATTTCAGAGATCTTATTATTTAATTAAAAATTTGGTCAATTGTTTTTTTTATATTTTTAATCACTTTAAATAAACCCCAAAGTTTTTTTTTTTAGAAAAATACAAGTGAAAAATACTTGTTAAAAAAATTGGGTTGTTACAACGATCCTGAGCAGCTCTGATTCTTTTCTTAATAAGCTCAACTTTAGAAGATGCTTCACGGATCAGATCTGGTTCAAGCACAAGAAGGTCTTTCGACTCTATCCAACAGGCTGGGGATCTACACGGTCTTCCATACAGAGCTTCATAAGGAGCCATCTTAATACTTGCTTGGTAGCTGTTATTATAAGATAATTCCACTAGATGTAGATGGTCTTCCCACGATCCACCAAAATCCAATACACAGACTCTCAGCATATCTTCTAGAATTCGTTTTAGCCTCTCCGTCTGCCCATCTGTCTAGGGATGATATGTTGTACTCAATCTCAAACTTATTCCCATAGCTGATTGCAAAGCCTCCCAGAACTTGCTGGTGAAGATAGGATCTCGATCACTTACAATACTAACTGGAACACCATGCAATCTGACTATCTCTCTCAAGAAAATTTCTACCAAAGAAGCTGTAGTACGGGTTGCCTTGACTGGTATAAAATGGGCACTTTTGGTTAGACGATCCACAATTACCCATATTCCTTCATTTCCCTTCTTAGTTCTAGGCAAACCGTCGATGAAATCCATCGAATCATCTCCCACTTCCACATTGGGATCTCCAAAGGTTGTAACAAACCAGCTGGCTTCTGCTGATCTCCTTTATCTTGCTGGCAAATAGCATAACTATTAACGAAAGCAGTTACATCCTTCTTCATGCCCGGCCACCAGAAAATCCTTCTCATATCTTTATACGTTTTTGAGATTCCTAGATGAATATTTAATCTAGAGCGATGACTTTCAGATAAAACCTCCTGCTTTAATTCCTTGAAATTCGGAACACAGATCCTTCCGTTGATTCTCAGTGTCCCTTGGTCATCAATCTTAAAGCTGAAACACTGACCCCTCTTAACTCTCCTGATGATTCTTCATAATTCACTATCAGATTCTTGCTCACCCGAAATCCTTTCCAGAAGAGATGGAACCACTTCCAAAAGAGATAGAACATCATTTTTGCTAAGAGCATCTGCCACAATGTTCGCCTTTCCTGGGGTATACAAAATATCCGAATCATACGATGCCAAGAACTCAACCCATCGCTGCTGTCTTAGATTAAGATCTTTTTGATAGAAAAGATATTTCAACGGTTTATGATCCGTAAATAACTCGAATTTCTCTCCCAAAAGATAGTGCCTCCAGATCTTTAAAGCGAAAACAATGGCCAACAGCTCTAGATCGTGCGTAGCGTAGTTCCTTTCATATGGCTTCAATTGCCGGCTCGCATACGCAATTACCCTACCATTTTGCATTAGAACTGCTCCCAATCCAACAATACTGGCACCAGTATAAACTTCAAACTTGCTCTTCCCATCTGGAATAGCCAACACAGGAGCACTTTTCAACCTTGCCTTCAGATTCTGAAAAGCCCCCTCACATTCCGGTGTCCACTTGAATTTAGCTCCCTTCCTTGTCAGCTTTGTTATGTGTGAAGAGATCTTGAAATAATCCCTAATAAACTTCCTGTAGTAACCGGCCAATCCCAGAAAACTGCGAACTTCAGTTGGTGTCCGCGGCTGCTTCCACTCCAGAATAGTCTCGACTTTAGCTGGATCTACCGAGATTCCCTCACCAGAAACAATGTGCCCCAAAAATTTTACTTCTGATTTCCAAAAATGGCACTTAGAGAACTTCGCCTTCAGAACGTGTCTTCTTAGAGTTTCCAATACTATTCTCAAGTGCTGCTTGTGCTCTTCTTCCGACTTAGAGTAAACCAAGATATCATCGATGAACACCAAAACAAACTTATTCAAAACATCTCTAAAGATTCGGTTCATCAGGTCGACAAAGTAGGCAGGAGCATTGGTTAACCTGAAAGGCATAACCAACCACTCATAGAAACAATTAGGTCCCCTAAATGCAGTTAAGGGAATACTGTCCTCAGCTACCCTTAACTGATGGAAACCTGATGCTAAATCCAACTGAGAAAAGACTGAAGCTCCATGAAGCTGATCGAAGAGATCATCAATACGAGGAAGTGGATACTTATTTCGAATGGTCACTTTGTTCAATTCTTGATAGTCTACGGAGAACCTTAGCGACTCATCTGACTTGGTGACAAATACTGTAGCAGAGCCCCAACAAGAAAAACTGGGCCTAATCAAACCCTTCTCCAACAGATCTTGAGTTTGCTTTACTACTTCCTTCCTCTCCCTAGGAGCCATCCTTCTACTAGGCTGAATTACGGGTACTGCTCATGGAACCAAATCTATGTGAACTCTATCTCGGTGCGGAGGTAAACACTTAACTTCCTCAAATACATCTGAGAAATCCTGGACCTATCTTGAACCTCCTCTTGAGAAGTCTCAACTCCAAGTAAAAGACTACTCAGGTGTATTCCGGAGTTATCGCACATTACTCTGGCAATCCTACCCAGATCAGTTTCCAATGAAACTGTTCTCTCATCACAATTTAAGACAGCCTTATATTTATCAAGCCAATCCATTTCCAATATAAGGTCAAAACCCTTAAAATCCAACACATAAGGGTCACAAGGAAAACTATGGGACATATAGGAGATTTTCAAATCCTTACAGATCCTATCTAATTTAGGTACCTCTCCTATAGGATTAGATACACAGATGGGATTGTCTACGGTACTAGGGGTAAGAAAGAACTTCTCTACAGATTCCAGAGAAATAAAACTCAAAGAAGCACCAGAACCAAAAAAAACTTTAATATACTTGCCATCTAAAAGTAAGGTACCTTCCAATAATCCTTTGCCCTTAGACGAGGTTGATGGTGCACCTTCTAAAGAAAATACTTTATTCTGCTAGACCTTATGAAGAAGTGGGCAATCTTTAATCATATGTCTTGGTTGATGGCAGTTGAAGAAAAGAGACTTCTGAACTAAAGCTGAACCTGGTCCACTATAATGTTGTTGCTGCTGCTGAGACCCTCTTCTAGGACACTTATTCGCCAGGTGATCTTCTTGCTGACAAACATAGCACTTGCGGGGTCCATTGTTGCTTCCCGACTTCTTCTTGTTTTGCCTCTTCCAATTGGGATTGAAATTTCTTTTATTTGGGTTAGAAGAATTTCCTCCCGATGCAGCTACACGCGCCACTGATCTCTTATTAATCAAATCCTCATATGTTAACGTCATATCAATTAACTTCACAAAAGACCCTTTCAAGTGTGCTGTCATCCTTTCATGAAACTCTGGCCTCAATCCTTGCGCAAACATCTCGTTCTTTTTGAGAGGGGTGTCTATAAGCCCTGGGACATAGCAAGATAACTCGTTGAATTTGATCTCGTACTCTGCTATGGTCGTGGTTCCTTGCTTTAGATTCATAAAATCTTGATAAAGACGAGTTCTCTCTGTTGTAGGCATGAAATTCTCCTCAAACAACTCCTTAAACTCTTTCCAAGACATATCGTCCTCCGAGACATTTGCTGTCACTGCATCCCACCAGGCTGCAGCACCTCCTTATAATTGCCATGAAGCCATTACCCTCTTCTGCTCATCCGATAATTTCATGCTCTTAAAGATTTTCTCACATGAGCGAAGCCATGCTTGGACCTCTATTATAGTTTTCGACCCTTTAAATGGTCTTCCTCCAAGATTAACGAAGTCCTTGCATAAAGCAGCAAAACTGACTGGAGCGGTACTGGATTAACAGCCTCATTATCAGTCTGTTCTCTCCTATTACTGGTTGATGTACTTCCTACAACCCTTCCTCTTCTGCCTCTTGAACTCATACTGGCTACCTGGACAGGTAACCCAACCAATTTAGATAGGGATATAGTTATATAATAAAAATTACAAATACGCACTCTCAGGATAAATACTACTCCAGAGCCTAGGTGTTTCTCAACCTATGCTCTGAAACCAACTGTGACGACCTGTCTTTTAATCCCCAGAAAGACGTATCATCAATGAGAAAGAAAGAGATAGAAATAAAAAAGATAGAAAGAAAAGAACAATAATCATCAGTATCTCATAGTGGAAACGGAACAAAATATAATATTACACATATCCATTACATAGTTTTACATATCAAAGTACACAAAATAATACGATTTCATTACGTTTGACATTTATAAGAGTCTGCCAAATCATACAACCCAAAATACAACATCAAAATGTCACTACAGTGGATAGAGATAGATAAGTACGACTGGACTCCAGCTCCAGCTTCCAAAACATTTGCCAATCCCAACCTAATCACTTGGCTGCTTATAAAAAATTTGAGTACCCAATAGTTTATGGAAAACAAAATAAACTCCGGGTCATACATGGGTCTGGTGTGAGTAAACAGGTTAAAGTTGTTTAACTTTAAAATCATTTGAAAACAAAAGGTATCACGTAAGACTCCCCATAAATAAATACGGGTAAGTTTTTATCTTACACTAACCAAAGCATTTGATTGGAAATCCGATGATATTATAATAGGGTCTAGGGTTTTCAAGTAAATAGAAAATGGCCGAAATTGTTACATGATTAAATTCCAGCTACTAGCCACAAAATTGAGTAATGCAATCAAAACCGTAGGGTCTCGTAGGGAAAATGAGTTTCCATCAATGGCAGGGCAACTGGGGTACCGTCCATCACATTACGGGGCTTAGATCACCGTACCGAGGACCACTCTCGATTCCCTGCAACACAAAGCCGAAACCAACCCTTACTGGACAGTCCCGAACAAGACAACCCTGCAGTTGTGGCCAACAACCGCCCACACACCCGAAATAATAAGGGACTTCTAGACAGGGGTAAATCTCGTCCCACTTAGGCATGACCCACTTAGCCTTGCTGCACCTTCCTTGTTTTAGCCATTCCCGGTTGATGAGGCTTGAGACTACGATTACCTTTATAGGACACATCTCTTAGAATGCTCATCGTCCACCTGACGATGTGTTGAAAAGCATTCAATCCATACAAGTTCGTTCCGAGTTCGAACGAAACGAAGGCATTATTTCGTTACACTCATTTTGGAATCACCCTCAGAGTTAACGACAATAACCCTTGCACTCTAAAACTCCATCACGATCTTCACTTTGAGATGTCATGACCTAACGTTTAACTTGGATCAATGTGGTTTTTGAAAAATCAAATTTGATTTCCGATCCCAGTCTCATTGAAATCCAAACGTATCTTAAAGGCCAAGTTGTTTAAAGATTTAAACAATTCAATTCAATTTATAATATTGAATTCACACAGCATTATCCACAGATAATAACAATCAACTATCACAGATATATATAATATCTCATCACAGAATATCTCAAATTATTATCCAACAAATATCAACCAAATCCAGATATTCAATTCAAAACAATCATCCATAAGCAAGCATATCTCTAATTCATATTATAATTAATTCAAATTAAATTGATTACTTAAGAATTTACCACTTTACCTTGCTTAACCAATCATTGATTAATTAATCACAATCATTTAATTAATTAATCACTTCTTAATTATCCTCATTATCAATTAATTAATCTTTAATTAATTAATTAATTATCCTTTAATTATTAATTATTAATTCAAATTATTCATTATTAAAACTTGATTAAAAATTAATCATTCCTTAATTGATTATTAATTAACCCTTAATTTACAATTAAGTAATCTTAATTTATTTATTTTAGTTACTTAATTAATTATAATTAACTAACCTTCATCGTCCAATTAATTTAATTCTTAATCATTCATTAATTAATTATTAATTATTAATTAATTAATGTTTAGTTACTTAATTAATTAACTCTGATTATTTAATTAGTTAATTCTTAATCATTAATTAATTAATCACTAATCACTTAATTAATTAATTACTAATCATTTATTAATTAACCTTTAATTATTTAATTAATTATTTATTAATTTAATTTAATTCTTAATTATCGATTAATTAATTCATAATTAATTAATTAAACCTTAATAAATTAATTAATCTAAAATTATTAATTTATTTAACTTTAATTACTTTATTAATTAAAATAATCTTTAACCATAAAAACTTAATTAACTTTCAAAACAAATCAATTACATTAATTACTTAAAATTATTACATATTTAAAACATTTCCATTTGGTTTAAACTAATTACTTTTTAAAAATTAAACTTAAATGAATATAAAATCATCTCAAAATTTAACTATCAAAGTTTAAAATACTTTAAATTAAGTAGTTTAACATTTTCACAAAGTAGTTTAAATAAATTTTAAATTTTAAAACTTTAAACAAATTTTGAAAAAACTTTTAAACATTACTTGTTTGGGTTCGACCGACCCAAATTCGAACACTCGAGTCCATTCTTCTTCTCCCCTTCCTATTTCTTTAGCTAAGTAAAACTAACCTCAATACTGGAAGAGGATCACCTAACCAACTCGAGTTCAAACTCGAGCTTTTACCCAATCCACCCGAGCAACATCCCAACGCACACAAACCCAACAAAAATCCGGCACGACAACGTTACTGTGCACGTGCACACAGGTCACTAATGGCGACACCCGCTACCGGTCGGCGATCAAGCACATATCCAATTCCGACCCTCCAACCCAAATCGCAAAGCTCAAAACAAAATCGAGCATCTCTGTCGAATCTGAACCATAACTTTACCAGAAAATCATCCCACCACGGCCATCCACGCCACCAGAAACACTGCGCCACTGCCTATGGCTTCGAACACGACTCCGGTACATCCTCCGTAAATTAAGCCAAGCTCGATTCACTCACGAATTCACCGCGACCAAAACTATGCATCCAGACCAAACTAGGGTTAAAAAACGAAATCACCAATTTTCGACCCCATCGTGATCAAACTCCTCCTCCACTATTTTTCTCAGATTCACCCATCACCATTACAACTCCAATCCAAGCCATGACCTTCTGAATCCACCCAGTCACCAATATTTGCCCAAAACAGCCATTAGGCCATCATCAAAATTAATACCCAAAAACCAAACTAAAAATCATGATCTTTATTTTAAAAATCATGTTTTACAGAGTTGATTCAAGATATAAAATTGAATCAACTAACTACAATATTTGATTTTAGCATGTTATTAAATTTCCTACTGTATTATCCTGGATTCAGAAGATTTTCAAACAAATTCTATTTGAATAAAATTTTAAACCTTAATTCATGTTTAAATAAACATACTGCATTTGAAGATTCAAGCTTAACAGTGATTTGTTAAGTAAATCTTAAAATTTGTGTTTGAATTTACTCAGTAACTTAAAAAAAACAGAGAAGCATCAGGCAGTTTTAAACATGCATATTTTAAAACAAAATAAACACAAAGATTTCATCTATATATATACATGCAAGACATCCAACATCACAGAAATTCACATGCACAAATTTATTTACTTAAATTTTCTTAATAAAAATTTATTCACCTGTAAAAATTTTCAGCAGAGACCCAAAAATTTGAATTTTGGAAAAAGATGACTGTAGATCTTTGAGCTTGAAATTGCTTGATGAAGTTGTCTTTGATTGCTTCTCAATCTTGAATTTAATCAACACTTAAGATCTGAAACTGAGAAGAGCTTTGGATTTGCTTATACTGGAACTTGATTTATGCAGATTTTTGTATTTTGCTTGAAGATTAGAAACTTGAATTCTTGTTTAATTTCTGTTAAAAGAGAGAAAATTTGATGAATTTCAGATTTGAAGATGAAGGAGTGATTTTTTCTTGTTTTAAAAAAAATGAGAATGAGAAAAATTTAGATGAAGAAGATGAAATAGCCTTTTATAGAAATAATTTTGTTTTATTAAAATTAAAGAAAATAAATTTAAAAATGTGACACTTGTAATACTTTCTAACATTTGTCATTACACATGGTTATCCTCTTAACACATGTTATTAGAGTGATTCAAATTTTAACAAATGCAATTTCTCATGCAAAAAGGATTTTTAAATGTTTTTATTAATTAATTTTCTAAATTAAAAATACATTTTTAATTTATATAAACCAATCTCTCTAAAAGAAAAAAATATAAATCAAATTTTATATTCTAAATAAAATCATAGAAATACACTTTTAAAATCAAAATATGATTTAAGATATAAATAATTATATTTTGAATTTCAACTTAACAATTCAAATTCAAATAACATTTCAAATTCAAATTAAAATTCAAATTTGATATGTACACAATTTTAACAAATCCTTTTCCATTTGTATATATATTAATTTCAATTAAAATCAAAATATTTTCAACACAATTATTAGTATTGTTTAAAATAACTATTTTATTAATCTTAATTAATTTATTAAAAAGATTATCACATTTAAATTGGGTTTGAAATTCCGGAATATCACAGTTCACTAATTCGTATCTTATCCATACAGGGTCAGATTTTGACGCGGTCAGTTGTGTTGGTCTCATAGCAATGATATCTATGCGTTGGAGTTAGATTCAATGAGTTTGGAGCTTGTGGTAATCTTAGTCAAAATCGAATGGCGTTCGATTTTGGAGGACTATTTGAAAACGCGAACGCATTGGTTAGAGCTTGGGTGAGTTGTACTCACCAGTTGATTGTACAATTATTATATATATAATTACTGTTGTGTTGAAAATAAAATTAGATAACAGACAATGTAAGTTATTACTTTTGGACCCCACATTGTTTTGTAAAACAAGTGAACGTTAAATTGTAGTATAATCTCCATTTTGATCTTGTAAATATGTATCATGGCCCAGACTACTTGTTTATATGTTTGATATTTCTTTGTGAAAAGTTATCGTATATTATACGCAACGACCCATAATTTTCGATAATTAAAATTATTAAATTTAATAAGATTTTTGAATTTAATATTGTATGAAATTAAAATTTATGATTTATTAATGAGAATATAATTGAAATATATTTAATAATGTTGATTCAATGAAATTGACAACTATTTTAAAATAATTCCAATCAAATAATGGTAAAGTTAATATAGTTATAATTGTAAGTAAGGAATTAAATTGGTAATCAATGGAATTAACGAAATTGAAATATTATAACTAATATTGCAAAAGATGGTGTAACAGCCCGTTTTTTGGGACTTAAAATTTGAATATTTAATTTATTTAAATATTGAGATTTGAATTTAAATTATGGTAAATTATCTATTTTGAATTAAAATTTGATTTTTGATGACGTCATTTTAATTTAGTTTATATAATTTCCCATAATTTTTAATTTCAAAAATAAAATAAAGAATATTTTCGTTTGACGCTTTTTGTCCCAAACATTGGCACTTTTGATATTTTGCAGAACAAGTTAACCAGTCTATTTTATTACTATTTTATGATCGTGAAACATTGTTGTGCACGATTGTATTTTTTTTCAATCATTCATGGCTTGTATGCGGACGTGATGTTGTATGGTGGGGTACCCCAAAACTTTTGAAAAAAATAAAATCTCAACACCGTATCTTCCCTCGTCCTTTCTCTTTGCTTTGTTAGAACTTTGGTGGCTAACATTAAAAATGTAGTACTTTTGTCTACTTACCAATACCAACGAAGAAATGTTTTCTTGTATATATATATATATATATATATATATATATATATAATGTATACACATACTTATGTACGCATGAAGAATGTATAGGAGGACAGATTATTTTTCCCGCAAATAAAGAATACGAACAACACACAACAAAATCTTTTTCCTATATATGTTCTTTGCCTTATATGTACGATACTCCACACTTTGGTGGCTAGCACAAGCATACATAATCATTTCATTTTTTTTGCTATAAAAAGACAGGTGCAAATACTTTGCTCTCCGTTTTGTATAATCTTTCCATTTCATATTCCCAAACTCTCTACGAAACAAATCCACATAACTGCCTCTTTTTATTTCAATTTCATTTTCCAACTAACTTTACGTACACTACATATTAACCAAAAGTATTGAGTGTTATTTGTGAGTAGATGCATGAATGCAGGTATGGAATGGGGAATTTTTTTTTTTTAGTAGCAGAATTTGAAAGTTTAGGTTTATGTATGCATGAAAATTGTGTTATTACGTGTGTGTGCATGGTAGAGGACGTGTTCATGCTGAATGTGGGTTGGTGAGCTTGCATGCAAGGAGCAGGGCCGCTTCGGATTATTGGGTTGCCCTAGGCAAGAAATATTTTTGTTTCCATTTACAAAGAAAAGAAGAGGAAAAAATCAACGTCGTATTTTTTTTCACAATTTCATTACAAAACACCCAAAATATATATATATTCAAGCAAAATGTAAACATGTCACACACATCTTTGACAATAGTACATTCAACGAAAACAACTCATTCTCGAGTTTTAGAAGCAAACTCGTCAATTATGTCATCATATTCTAACATATCCAAATAATCTTTTTCAATGGAAATCATCGCCCAACCACTTAATCTTTCTTGTGACATAGTGGTTCGAAGATAAGTTTTTATTAGCTTCAACTTAGAAAAACTTCTTTCTGCCGACGCCACCGTAACCGGAAAAATTAAAATGATTCGAAATACAATCCATACATTTAGAAATCCACTCATATCACGGTAAGATCTTAGAAAATGAAGAATGCTTGTTGATATTGTTATTTCCGAAGGCAAGATTCTTCTTAGTTGAGTAAGTTCAAAATACAATCCTTTTCCACAAATATCACTCTCTTCTTTGTGTTTTGAAAAAAATTCTAGTTTCATACAATGCTCTTTCAATTGTTTATCGTCAATGGTTTGAATTTTGCCATCAACAAAAATCCATAAATTCCTTCATAAAGCTCAAATTGTTCAAATCGATCCTTAAGCGAAGTAAGAGCTTGGTCTATTATATGAAGAAAGTATGTAATTCTAAAATTTTCTTCCAATGATTGAGTTTCATTAGCATCAACTTCTACATCATCGTTAAATTGTTTCTTTCTACGAACAACTCTTTTTGTTGCAAACTTGGGTTCGATGCCAACTTCATCCGCAAGTTCTCTTGCTTCATTTATCATACTTTCATATCCTTTTTCTCTAAAAGTTTCAAAAAATATAATGAGTTCTTTTATTTTAATAATTGCATCTTCAATGTCAATTTCCTCCCTTTGAAGTAATTTGCTAATCTGATTAATATTATCCAAAATAGTATACCAAACACATAAACTAATTAAGAATGCAAAATCTTCTAAAGCATTTTGGCAAAGACCTTTAGCTTCTACCCTTGCCATATCATCGTTAGAATTATTTTCAATATTGATCAATGCATCTCTTAGCTCCGATGGTTGAGTTCTTATAGCTCTTACACTTTCGATATGACTTTCCCAACGAGTTGTCGATAATGCTTTTGGAGTTAAACCATTAACATATTTTCTAAGTATTTCCCATCGATGGGTTGAGCCGGAAAACAAAGTATAAATCTTTTGAACATATGCAAAAAAGCTTCTAGCTTTCACACATGATTTTGCCATATCACATAAAGCAAGATTTAAGCTATGACATTCACATGAAATATAAATTGCTCTTGGATTTATGTTGAGAAGTCTCTTTTGTACACCTTGATGCTTGCCCATATATTTAATTCAAGTTATGTTAGATAAAATTAAATAACATAATTAATATGAATTTATCTATTCTTATTGAAAATATCATACCTTTCATATTTGATCCATTGTCATAGCTTTGGCCTCTCACATCACCAATGTTTAGCTTAAGATCATTTAGTACACTTTCAAGCTTTTTAAAAAGGATAAGTCCCGATGTATCGTCAACCTCTATAAAGCCAAGAAAAAACTCCTCTACTTTGATATCATCTTCAACATCCACACATCTTATTATAATTGACATTTGTTCTTTATGACTCAAATCTGGAGTACAATTAAGAATGATTGAGTAGTATTTTGCTTTTAAAACTTTTACAAGCATTGCTTCTTTGATCTTCTTAGCCAACAAAAATATTAGTTCATTTTGAATACTATGACTAAGATAATGATTGTTTATTTCATTGTTTACCACACGTCTAAGATGATCCTCCATGATTGGATCAAATTCGGCAACAAATTTCACAAGTTGACAAAAAAGTCCATTGTTTTCTCATAAATCTTTTCATTTGAACCACGAAATGGGAGGTTATTTCGAGAAAGAGTTTTTACGACACCAATTATGCGCACTAGCACCTTCTTCCAACGTTGTCTCTCTTGCTCAATTAGAGATTCCACTCTCTTGTCAATTGTTGCCTTTTGTTGAAGGCCTTTGTGCAAATCCACCCACCTAATAAGACTTGAAATATACTCCGGATTATTTTCATGCTCTCGTAGCATCGCCGAAATGTTATGCCAATCATTTACTCCTTCATTTTCCAATTTGAATGTCTTTTGTGTGCTTCTAAATAACTTGCAACAAAAACAAAATACTTTGTTCACTTCATTTGAATAAACTAACCACTTTCTTTCATGCTTGGAAGAAAAATGTCTACCATCTTCATTTTTGGGAAATTTATCATTTTCTTTCGAAATTTGATGGGGCCTCGTTTAACCAACATTATTCTTTTAGTATCGGTTATCCTTCCCACAAACCGGGGTCATAGTTAAAGTCGACATCTTTCTCAAGATCAAACATAATTAGTTCATCACCTTCATCCATATCATTTCGATTAATATTTATGTCTTCTTCATTCACGTTATCATCTTTATTACCAATAACATCTCAATCAATATTAGCTTCAACAATTTCATTTTCATCAATTGCTTCATTGATTTCGACATTCTCATCAATATCATGACTACTTTCTTCAATAATATTTGAAGTTGAACATTGAGATTTTCGTATTTTTGCTTGAAACAAATTAGAAATTGAGCCAATGAGTGATTTTTCTAGTTCCTCTTTTTTTCCTTTAACTCTTCTATTATGAGCTCCGGAATTTTGCTTTCGAAACCTAATTCGATTTTTATCATCTTCGTTCTTTGTCATTTTTTCTACGCATTCCCAAATTAATAATATAGAAAAGCTTAAAATCAATGAAGGTATCCTTTAGTTCACCAATTGATTTCAAAGTTCAGGCATACTAGTAATTATATGACTGCAAACTGCATAAAATTCACCAGTTGATTTTAAAACCGCAAACTGCATAAAATTGCAAACTGCAAACTCAAAATAAAAAAAAATGAATTGAAAACTGATTTGTAGCAGTTTTGCAAAACTAACAATCATATGACTTGTTTATGATTGCAAAACAATAAGAGCTGCAAACTCAGTTACTCAAACAGTCAAACTGCATAAAATTGCAAAACTGAATTCTGAGTGCCCGTGCAGTTTGTAGTGCGTCGCTCAACCAAAATTCAAAGAGCATCAATCAACCAAAATTAAAAGAATTCAAACCGTGAGCTCAGAATTAAAATTCACAGTTAATTCTAATTTCTAAGATCATCAATCAACCAAAATTTAAAAAATTAAAACATACCAGCAAACTCAAAAAGCAGCCGTGCAGTGCGTCGCTAATGGTGATAGGCAGAGCCGGCGTTCGCTGATGGTGATAGGCAGAGCCGGCTTGTGCTGGCGCCGATTCTAGGGTTAGTTTTTTTTTCGTGCGTTTCTGAATTTCGAGTCGCGATTTTGTTTTTTGCTTCTTATTCCTGAATCGCGTTTAACTTTGAAGTAGGGTTTTTTTTCTTTGGGGGGGGGGGGGGGGGTTTGCTCGTGTAAGGGGGTTGTCCCATCAGCTGGCTCTGGCAAGGAGAAAACGAAAAAAGAAGAAAAAAAGGGGGAAGGTATGAAAACGTGGTGGGAATGCTCTGTAGTGGCAAGTGGAAGCATTCACACATGGGGAGATGCATACGTGATGGGCTTGCATGTGCATGGAAGTGAAGTCCAGTAGTATGCATGAGTATGGGATGAAAATGAGATACTTGCATGCGACTGAGTGTGTGTAAGTGTCGTGTGTGTGGTGGAGGCATGAAGTGGGAGAGGAGCGATTGTTTGTTGGTGCGGGTATGCTGCATGGCGTGGGAGAAACAGATGCGTGCATGAAAAGGGAGAGTGCTGACATGAATGAGTAGAAAGAAAATGGGAAGGGATGTGCTACTGTTGATTTAAAGGGGGTTTGCATTTAACTCCCCTGAAATGTGTTCAATTGCATGATGAAAGGAGGATTCTTTGCTACGTGGGTTGGGTATGGGTTGCTTGGGAATAGGCTTTGCCCCAAAGGAATTTGGGTGGGAACTTTTTTTAAATTTGTTAAAATAATGATGCTAAGTTTAAAAAATCGTGATATAAAACTCATTTGAAAGCGAATTGACTCGAAAATTATTGCGTTATACTTGATGAACAGGTACAACGTTAGAGTGTAATTTATGGATAGCTTTGGACATGGAAAATTTGATGGCATAATTAAACAAACATGTTTTAAATTATGTTATTAAATTTATTAACGTCGTTTAAATTTATATAAGTTAATTTCGATGCTTAATTGGCCAAATAAAATATTGTTAAGTTAAATTGGATTGAATTTGGTTATTGGACAACCGTAAAGCGAAATAAAATGTTGTTCCGCTAATTAAATAAATTAGACCTCGGTTAGCAGAAATAACTACCATTCCGCTATTATTAATTGGATAAGTTAAATTTAGACATTTATTTAGTAGAAATAAATCTCGTTCTGCTATTACATTAGTGTGGATACTTTACATTCCAATTGACTAGTATTGGATACGTGTTGTGTTAACAATTAATTGTGAGGTTAATTTACAAATGTGATGTTATGTGAATACTTGGATTATAACTTGGATAGTTAAATGGAATTAATGAAGACTTCATTAAGTACCATTGGAATTGCTAAGCTCTTACCAAGTTTGGAAGTTTATTCTTAGAATCAAGTTATTTTAAGAATAATTATTATTTGTTAATAAGGTTTTAAAGATAAGTATCATTTATTAGTAACATTTTAAAGATATCTAATAATGATTTAAAGTTAATTATTATATGATTCTTAAGAGTTATTTAAGAATATTTAATTATTGTTTCAAAGTTATTTAATTATTTAAAATGTTTCAAAGTATATTTTAATTATTAATTAAAGTTATCTTATAATAATTTGATTTAAAAGTTAATTATTATTTAAGAGTTAATTAGTATTATAATATTATTATTTCAAAGATAATTTGTTAAAGTATTCATATTGTTTTAAAAATAATATAGTATATTATTATTGTTTGAAGTTAATTTATTATTTTATGATTTAAAAATATTTAAAGTTATCTCATTATAAATTTTATTCACTATAATTGAATAATGTTTTTGTTCGAAAACAATTGGTTTTAAATGGAAGGATTTAAAAAAGGGAAAGTTTTACAAATAGTTTGAGATTTATAAAAGAGTAATTTTCTAATTAAAATGGGAAGTTTATAAAGAAAAATTATAAATAAATTTTAAGATATTTATGAAGTAAAAAGATATTTGGAAAGAAGTGGTTGGTTTTCATAGCGTAATTCGAGAGGCAGAGACTACCTACAATTTGTTATATTTACGCTAGGATAGCGGCGTAACCATTGTGCAAATTGTAATCTGATTGCTTGTAGTTAATTTTGGATTTCTCTGGGATAGAGAGGTAACCATTGAGTTGTGATCCATGGTCGATACCGAATGGTGCATTGCATATATATATATATATATATGTATTATAAGGTTTTCAAGAATTTTTGGAAGGAATGGTTTCTAAATATACTTATTCTGGTGAGATAAGTATATGCCTTTTTTGATAAAGAAATTTAATTTATCGAAATTAAATTAAAAGAGGCTTAGTGATTTCAGTGGGAAATGTAATCTTTAGTTGAGTGTTTTTTAATTTAATAGTTAAATAATCGACTATCAAAAATCTTGGCCCAATATGTAATCCTTCTTAATTTTGGTGGTAGGGAAATTATTTCCTGCTTAACAACGAAGGATTTTAAATCTAGAAATATTTAGGGGAAACACGATAATTATATGGTACAGTTACCATCAATGGTGCTATACTGTACGTATAAACTTGTTCCATTCTTCTAAGACAATGATAAGGAGATCCGTCCTCTTAAAGGTTAAGGGGTGATCCCGGCTCTTATGTATTGTCTGGTTATTTCCTAAAGAACCTGTATTGAGCATTCCTGAAATCGACGTTTGGTTTTTGTGAAGCACCCAGGTTCGGAAGAGTGTGCTCGTAAGAGATGACTCGAATCCGTTACCGCTCTGAAAACCATATATGGTTCTATGGAGGAGTTTCATGATATATTGACACGTTGGGATCCATGTGTGATTCCGAAACCTTTAGGTGTGGGAATTCGTGCGTGATTTCAAGATCTATTTGAGAAGTGGAAATCTATATATGATTCCAAGGCCATTTTGGTATGGGAGTCCATATGGAATTCCGTAATCTATTTTGGAGACGGTGCATGATGTGGAACGCCGGGCATAGCCTCATAAGCGGAATTGACTAAAACCAAAGATAGAAGGCATGATCCGTAGGGTTGGCAAGCCCATAGGGTGTAATCGGCTCCTTTTTCTAGTAATATCGATACCTTCAATTGTTTTTGGCATGCTGGAGCGATGCACTCAGTCTTAGCAAGACCAGTTATGTTTTTCCTATAACACCTCGGCTAGACAGGTATGATGCTTCGGAAGGAAAACTTTGATCCTTGTATAGGAGGACCGTTTTCGAAGTACTGACGGTACCTCCATGGAAATCCTACACAAATAGCGAATGTCCCTTATCGATTTTCGACTTTAATATCTAGTATTATTGTGATGTACACTTACGGGAATTACAGCTATTTGATTATTATTGTTTTCGCCCTAAGACATTATTATAATATCACTGGATTTTCAATATAATGTTTTTGGTTATCGTAAGGTAAGAATCCGTCCATGTTTTTGTACGGCTTGGATTTACGAGATGACTTTGATTTTAAAGGATTTTAAAAGTTATAATAAATAAAATTCCTTGCGATTTAAGTTCTCACACTGGTTTACCAGACTGACACGGGCGTGGTTTTTCCTAAATGCTTGGGTCAGACCGAACATATTTCCAGGTTTACTTGGATATTTAGAGCTTCAGTTGAGGAGCTGGAGGCCCAAAGACGTATTCACATAGATGATTATATTTCTGTTGCTTATATTGTTGTATATTGTTCATCAATTGTGAGGACATGTTGTTATAATTGTCCAAGCCGAAATAGGTTAGTATACTCTGATTGATGTTTGTATATATACATATATTACAGTTTTTTTGTGTAAAGATTTGTTATCTATTATAGATTATTTGTTCCGCTACGAGATTCTGTGTTGTTTAGTGCCTTCTTGTCTTCTTTCTTCTTTCTTTTCTCTGACTATCCGCCTTTCCGTTCAATTTGTATTGGACATGTCTGGTTTATTGTCAGCTCAAACTGTACTATAAAAGTGGGTCGTTACACTTGGTATCAGAGCCAGGTTGAGCAAATACCTAGGCTTTGGTGGGGTTTACTCATTTGAGATAGGGTAAGTGAGACCCTAGGATGAGTTTGAGAGTATATACGAGAGCACATATTTGTTAGTGATATTAAATGATTTGTATTATATTATTTGATATGTTGAGTGGTTTAAGGATTCTGGTCGGTGCGTTTGGCCAACGTTACCGATAGGGATTTCCTACACACGAACAAGCCCAACTGACACAATATTGTTTTAAAATGGGTAGATGAAATAATTTTACCTGTAAATATATTTTTTACATGTAAAAGAATAATTTTTCATAGAAAATTTAATATAGTTATTCGTGATTGATAGAAGTGATAATATTTCATCATTATCATCTAGGATTTGATTGGCCATCCTCTCCCATTTCTAAGCATTGACTATTATCCATTAATCTATCTTGAATCTTCCCTTTTGAAATCTGTATTGGGTATATAGGAATTTGGGAATATGGGAACGAATACCTTGTGACTTAAGGCATTCGTTGATAATGTTGGGGTAAAATCAATTTTTTTAAAGGGTCGTTTATTTAAAAGGAAGCTAGAATATTTTAAAATAAATATTTAAGAAATGGTTTATATAAAGGTTGATTTGATAAAATTGGGTTTTAATAAATATTTTCTTATTAAAAGGAAATTAGAATATTTTGAAATAATATTTGGAAATGTTGAATATAAAAGTTAGTTATTAAAAATTAAGGTTTTATAAAAGAGGTTTATTATAAAGAAAACTTAAACATTTTCGAAATAATACTTGAAGAATGATTTATATGAAGAAAGCTAGAATAATTTCGCAATAAATATTTAGGAAAATGATTTCCTTTAAGAGAATAAATTTTATAAGTTTGATTTATTAAATTGTGCTTTATAAATAAAAGAAACTCGAGAGTTTAAATCCCAGTGCTTTAGCAAAATGGTTCTTGAGGTCTCAAGGGTTAATAATAGTAGTTGAAATATATTCGAGTATAGGGAATTGTTACCATTAGGACCTAGATAAAATAAATTTTGATTTGATTCCAAAAGTATGGTTTGACTTTACTATAATGAAAAGTGTATATTGTTATTTCAAATGATTTTGGAGAAAGGAAATAATAGTTTTATTTGAGATAGCTTTGGGTCTTAAAGCGGTTTTGGTGTACCAATATTTTGAAAGGAGTTGCTTAAAAATATATTTGAGCATAAATATCTCTAAAATGGAATTTTTTTGGTAAAATGGTCATTCCTTTGGATTTGGTTAGGGAAATAGATGCTGATTTGTTTTGTGATGATCAAAATAATCTTCTAAGCGACGATCGGATGTTTGCTTAGGCAAACGGCATTATGCACTTAGTAAATTATTCGCTTTGTCACTGTACGGTTGAGACGAGTTTGAATCTGGACGAATCTGAAGTAAGTTGGAAATGGATAGTTTTTTAAAAACTATTTATTTGGAAATATATTTGATATGGTTTCAAAAGAAGGATTTTGAAACTTGGAATTTTTTTAAGGTAACTTGTGCGAGTGGCTCAAAATAACTAAAAATTGGTAAGAGATACTTTCGGATGGTAAATGACGCAGCGGATAATATGAAAATCGATATAACGATGAAAATGTAGCAATCGGTGAATTGATAATCCTGTAATGCCCGAATTCGTTGATCCGAAGATACCGAATTCTAGCTATCTCTATCACGTTGATCGCGCACGATTCCGTGAAAAGAGATCTACGATTCTTCAACGTTGATCTTGCGCACAAGATTCCGTGAATCGGCTTCACAAACGAAGATTCGAGCGCACTCGAATGTCGAAAGTGGAGATAGGAGATTACACTCAACTACCGATTTAAATTGAAAACACAAAGCTAACAAAAGAGAATTTTATTCAAAAATCAACAACTAATTACAATGACATTACATCCCTATTTATAGGGTTTATGACTCAACACAAATGAGTTAAGAAATTACAACACAAACAGTACACGACTTAAGAAAACAAAATGCAGCGACTTAAGCAATACGAGCCACGACTTAAACAAACTCGGCAACGACTTAATTTTCTTCTTCGCGACTTGAGGATAACTCGGTAACGACTCAATGGAGCTTCGCGACTTATGAAATCATCAGCGCCTTAAGAGATAACATGGCCGCGACTTAATGAAGTTCGAATCAGCGATTTGGGAATTTCTCAGCGACATAGTTATGTCGTTCGCGACATATAGAGGGGGAAGGCAACTTGCGGTTTAGGGAATTTGAATTAGGTCGTGCACGACCTAATTTTGAATTGCGACATAGGAGTTTTATCTCGGCAGAGGATGAGTCGCTTGCGAGATATGGATAAGGTCGCGGTAGGGATTTTGGAGCAGGTCGATGGTACTGGATTTGGCTCGTGTGTCGCGGTGGGGTTAAGTCGTGAGTCGGTGGTTTGGGAATGAGTCGTGGGTCGTGGTTTGGGAATGAGTCGTGGATCGTGGGAAGGGGCGATGAGTCGTGAGTCGGTGGGAAGTGGCGATGAGTCGTGAGTCGGTGGGAAGGCTGGGTCGCGGCTTCGAACGAGGTAACTACTTCATCATCCTCCCCTTGTTGGATAGAATTCGTCCTCGAATTCACACTCTCGTCATCTTCGATGAAATCCTCCCCACAATACGGAATTAAATGTTTGACATTGAAAACATCAGAAGTATGAACATTTCCCGGCAACTTTAACTGATACGCATTATCGTTGATCTTCTTCAGGATTTCTACTGGACCAATCTTTCATGCTTTCAACTTGTTGTAAGTTCCAACTGGAAAACGATCTTTCATTAATACCGCGTAAACAAAATCACCCTCTTTGAAGACCACACTTCTTCGTTTCTTATCCGCCATTTGTTTATACTTCTCATTTGCCTTTTCCAATCGTTCCTAAACGATTCTATGGCATTCCGTCAACCCATCAACAAAATCAGCAGCCCGCTTAACTGTCCCCTTCGGTTGTGGTACTATTGCCAAATCCAACGGCTCTTTTGGTAAGCTTGAATATATAATCTGAAATGGGCTGAAACCTGTACTTCGGTTATTTGCATGATTGTGAGCAAATTCAGTTTGACACAACTTCACATCCCAACTCTTCAAATTGTCTTTCACAAGACATCGTAATAAATTCCCCAACGATCTATTCACCACCTCTGTTGGCCCATCTGTTTGCGGATGGTAAGCGCTACTAAAATTCAGCTTTGTTCCGACCATCTTCCACAAACTCAACCAAAAATGGCTTAAAAATCTAGTATCTCGATCAGAAACGATGGATTCTGGTCAACCATGCAATCGATACACCTCTTTAAAGAATAATTGAGCCACTCGGACGGCATCAGCTGTCTTCTTACAAGCTATGAAATGCGCCATCTTCGAAAACCTGTCCACTACAACATATATAGAATCATTTCCCCTCTGAGTTCTAGGCAGACCCAAAATGAAATCCATGCTGATATCAACCCATGGTCTGATAGGCACCGGTAATGTCATATATAATCCCGCATTCGTAGCTGTTCCCTTCGAAACTCGACAGATATGCCATCTCTCCACAAATCTCTCAACTTCTTTTCTCATTGACGGCCAAAAATACGATTAAGAAATCAATTGCAATGTACGATCTCTACCCACATGGCCTTCTTCATGTAATTCTTTAACAATCTTCATTCTCAAGCTACAGTCTGGTATGCATAATCGATTCCCCTTGAATAAGAAACCATCAACCAATACAAATTCGTCGGTATCCCCATCCTTAACTTTCTCAACAAACCTTGCAAAGTAAGGATCCTCCTCAAACAACTCCGGCAATAATTCGAATCCTGTCACTTCAACCTTCAACGTTGTCAACAAGTGATTCCTCCTGCTCAAAGCATCTGCCACCCGATTCGTCACTCCTGACTTGTGTTTGACAACAAAAGTAAATTGTTGCAAATAGGCAATCCACGATGCATGTCTCGCTGAAATCTTGTCTTGTCCTTGTAAATGTTTCAACGCTTCGTGATCAGTGTATAGAACAAATTCTTTCTGAAATAGATAGTGTCTCCAATGCTTAACAGCTTGTACCACAGCATAGAATTCAACATCATAAGTACTATATCTCATCTTCGCCCCTGATAACTTTTCACTAAAATACGCAATAGGACGTCCATTCTGACTCAACACCCCTCCAATTCCAACCTTCGATGCATCAGTATGTAGCTCAAACAATAACTGAAAATCCGGCAAAATGAGGATGGGTGCTGTCGTCAAAAGTCCTTTGATCCGCTCAAAAGCAACCCCTGCTTCCTCTGTCCACGAAAACTGTTTTCCCTTCATACAATCAGTAACTGGAGCCATCACGCTACTGAAGTGTGGAATGAATCTTCGGTAGAATGACGCTAGCCCATGAAAACTTCTCACTTCCGTAATTGTCTTTGGCTGTGGCCAATTCCTGACTGCTTCAACTTTATTCTGGTCCACCTGTATACCTTCTCCTGACACAACATATCCCAGAAATAAAACACTATGCGTCATGAACACGCATTTCTTCGTAGCAGCATAAAATTGTTCCTCACGAAGATTAATCAGCACTTCCCTCAAATGTTGAACATGCTCCTCCATACTCCTGCTGTATATCAGAATATCATCGAAATAAACCACCACGAACTTCCCAATGAATGGTCTAAAGATTTGATTCATCATCCGCATGAATGTACTAGGTGCATTTGATAAACCAAATGGCATAACCAACCATTCGTATAACCCCTCTCTCGTCTTGAAGGCTGTCTTCCATTCGTCTACAGGTCTAATTCGAATTTGATGATATCCGCTTTTCAAATCAATCTTTGAAAAGATAGTTGCCCCACTCAACTGATCTAGCAAGTCATCCAACCTCGGCATTGGAAATCTATATCTCACAGTAATCTTATTCAAGGCTCGACTGTCAGTGCACATCCTCCACGTCCCGTCCTTCTTCGATACTAACAAAGCCGGCACAACACATGGACTTAAACTTTCCTGCACACGTCCATGTTCAAGCAACTCTTCCACCTGCCTCCTCAACTCTTCATGTTCCTTCGGACTCATTCGATAATGTGGTCTATGCGGTAATACTGCTCCCGGAACAAGATCGATTTGATGTTGAATGTCTCTAAGTGGCGGTAACTCCTTAGGCAACTCTTCTGGAAATACATCCTCAAATTCATTCAAAACTGGCTTCGCTTCTTCTGGGATTTCAACCTCTTCACTACAATCTCGTCCAATCAATACAAAGACATCAGGCTCCTCTTCAACTTCCTTGACAAACTCCTTCAAAGTTAACAAAGTTTTCAGCTCTTCAATCTCCTCAGATTTACTCTCTCCCTGCTGTCTCTTCTTTGGAACTAAAATAATCTTAACGCCTTCAAACATAAAACTATAACTATTGGTTTGACCGTCATGCTGCACTGCTCGATCATACTGCCACGGTCTTCCCAAAAGCAAACGACAAACATCCATCTCAACTACATCACACCAGATTTCGTCCTTATATTTCTTCCCAATAGAAAATGAAACTCGAACTCGCTTATCCACCTTCACCTCTCCTCCTTTTCTCAGCCACGCTAACTTGTAAGGATTAGGGTGTTTCTCCGTCTTCAACTTCAGCTTCCTTACAGCTTCAGTAGAAATAATATTGTCACAACTTCCTGCATCAATCACAAACTTACAAACTTTTCCCAGAATAGTGCATATAGATTGAAAAATGTTGCTCCTCAACCAACTAGCCTCATCCTCTTGTTTGGGTGTTAAACAAGACCTTCTCATCATTAGATTATACCCTTCATCTCCTGACGCGATATCCTGTTCATTCTCCTCAACTAGACTTTCTTCACCTTCAACAGCATCCTCCACTTCAGCCTCAGCTATCATAGTTCGTTTCTTTGGTTTTGGACACTCATTGCTTTTATGACCCACTTCCTGGCAATTGTAACATTTGAAACTGTTGTTGCCCTTTGCCTTCGCAGCCTCATTCATAGCCGGTTTAGTAACGGCCTTCGAAACAGTAGTATTGTCACTAGTTCCCTTCCCTTGATTGTTGGAATTTGTGAACACACCACCTCCACGCCTTCCCTGCTTCCCCCAAGCCAACGCCTTTTGGTGTGCTTCCGCCACAGATCTTGGATCAAACATATTAACCATATCCTGGATCTGCATCCTCAGCCCTCCAACAAACCTAGCGGTCAGCTGTTCTTCCGTCTCCATTATATCGTTCCTGGCAATGAGTTGGTAAAATTCATCTGCATAATCACTGACTGACTTCGTTCCCTGCCTTAGATTCTGCAATCTCTGGTACATAAGTGATTGATAGTTGTATGGTAAAAATGTAGCTCTCATCATTTTCTTCATCTTATCCCACTCAACAACCTTTGACTTCCCCATCCGTTCTCTCGTAAGTTTAGTTTGCTGCTACCACGCCAAAGCTCTCCCCCTCAACCTAGTAGCAACCAACTTCACTCGATGATTCTCCGGAATCTCTTTGAAATCAAAGATCTCTTCAACATTAGACAACCAATCAAGAAATTCTTCAGCTACCATTCCACCTTTAAATTCAGGAATTTCCATCTTCATACCCGATTCCCATCGACTATCATCCACTACATCTCGATACTGACGTCGTGTTGGATCTCTATCTCGGTAATGAACACTTCCCCTATCACCATCAAACTCCTCATCAAAATCTGAAGTATATCGATGTCGATCACGACCTCCAACATCTCTACTACCACTCCTTCGATCAACATTTCTATCACGATTGTCAACACTTCTATGATCTTGATCTTCTCTTCTCTCTCGATCTGAATGTATCGAAGCTCTACCCCTCCATGGTTCGATTCAGGTGAAACTCGTCTTCTACTTTGATTCATTTCAAGCATCATTCTCTCTAATCGACCAATTCCTTCGTTCAACTTTTCAGTAAAACTCTCGTGGATTCGTTGCTCCATTTCATCAGCTTCTTCTCTTCCATACAAGGCATTAATATTGCGATGACATTGAGCTCGTCTCGGTGGCATGATTGAACTTCAAACACTTCAACAAATCAAAACTTCAAAAAAAATCTTTAGACAACAAACTTCAACTTCAAAAGTTTGCACGCTCAAACTCCACTTTAACTCGGCTCGGCTCCCACTAACTAGCACAAGCTTGCTTCAACTTAAGGCTTAGGTCTCTCGACTTCTTAACAAAGCACAACTCCAACACTTCAAACAAGAACAAGGCACGGCCTATGCTTGACTCAGCTCGGCCTCAAAACTCACTTCAATACTTTGGCGCGCAAAAATCTCCCCCACAAATTCAAACACTTTTGCACACTTTGATCCAAAAGGCTATGGATCAAATACTTTAATCTTGTTGCAACTTCAATATGAACACAGTGAACACAAACTTCAAACTTCGGCTCAAGATCGACTTAGCTATGATTGGCTAAGAGTCGCTCCGATACTAAACTGACACAGCGGATAATATGAAAATCGATATCACGATGAAAATGTAGCAATCGGTGAATTGATAATCCTGTAATGCCCGAATTCGTTGATCCGAAGATACCGAATTCTAGTTATTTCTATCACGTTGATCGCGCACGATTCCGTGAAAAGAGATCTACGATTCTTCAACGTTGATCTTGCGCACAAGATTCCGTGAATCGGCTTCACAAACGAAGATTCGAGCGCACTCGAATGTCGAAAGTGGAGATAGGAGATTACACTCAACTACCGATTTAAATTGAAAGCACAAAGCTAACAAAAGAGAATTTTATTCAAAAATCAACAACTAATTACAATGACATTACATCCCTATTTATAGGGTTTATGACTCAACACAAATGACTTAAGAAATTACAACACAAACAGTACACGACTTAAGAAAACAAAATGCAGCGACTTAAGCAATACGAGCCACGACTTAAACAAACTCGGCAACGACTTAATTTTCTTCTTCGCGACTTGAGGATAACTCGGTAACGACTCAATGGAGCTTCGCGACTTATGAAATCATCAGCGCCTTAAGAGATAACATGGCCGCAACTTAATGAAGTTCGAATCAGCGATTTGGGAATTTCTCAGCGACATAGTTATGTCGTTCGCGACATATAGAGGAGGAAGGAAACTTACGGTTTAGGGAATTTGAATTAGGTCGTGCACGACCTAATTTTGAATTGAGACATAGGAGTTTTATCTCGGCAGAGGATGAGTCACTTGCGAGATATGGATAAGGTCGCGGTAGGGATTTTGGAGCAGGTCGATGGTACTGGATTTGGCTCGTGTGTCGCGGTGGGGTTAAGTCGTGAGTCGGTGGTTTGGGAATGAGTCGTGGGTCGTGGTTTGGGAATGAGGCGTGGATCGTGGGAAGGGGCGATGAGTCGTGAGTCGGTGGGAAGTGGCGATGAGTCGTGAGTCGGTGGGAAGGCTGGGTCGCGGCTTCGAACGAGGTAACTACTTCATCAGTAAACATTTCTCTTGAGTATTATCCTTATAGTAAGGGAATATATGATACAATTTGGTAATACCCGGTTCCTTGGTATAATTTTGGGGTTACTTGAGCTATATATATTTGTTATGGATTAAAATATGTATAATACCATTTCAAAAGTTTATGAAATAAATATCCAAGTATTTGACCCTTAAGTTTCCAAAAAATATGGTGTGGTTTCAAAATGTGTTTTGAATGAAACCGGGTATTTAAAATTGTTAAGTGGATTAAAAATAAAAGTTTGAATTTAATAGTCGGGTATATCCTTGTAATGTGGTAGAGTGTTTTATAACTTTTACAAGTCAAAGGAAGTTATATGAAATGATTTGCATAAATTTTATAGAATTAGAATTGGAATAACTAATTGAATGGGTATGTAGGATGGATGTAGATCATTTCTCTTCCCATATAGTTTTGATCTAATATTCGAGTACAAGACTTTGAGTTGTTTTTCAAATAATGATCTATTACTCGATTTTTTTATGGCGAGCACTTGATGAGGGTTCTTGATATGGAACCAAGGTTTTCTATCATAGCTATGACTATGCAAGGGGAACATGAGTTCCTAATCAAGGAGCGTGATCAGAGTCCGTACTGGAAAATTCGGTAAGAGATGTTGGTTTGGAAATGGAGTCATGTATTCGAGTAGTGATCTATCAGATTCTGTATATGGATGATCTACGAACATCATGCGGGCGTATGAATAATATTGAGGGTTCTTGTGATGAAATTTCGGGGACGAATTTCTTTTAAGGAGGGAAGAATGTAACAACATGTATTTCGGGACTTCAAATTTGGATATTTAATTTATTTAAATATATAGATTTGAATTTAAGGTAAGATATCTGTTTCGAATTAAAACCTGATTTTTTATGACGTCGTTTTAATTTAATTTACGTAAATTTTACAATTTGGAAAATGAAAAAAAATATTTTCATTTAACGTGTTTTGCGTCAAACGTCGGTTTTTTTTTTTGAAATTTTACATTATAAGTTAACCGGTGTATTTTATTTTTATTTTATGATCATGACACATTGTTGGGCATGACTGTATTTTTTTCAATCGTTCATGGCTTGTATGCGGATGTGATGCTTTGTGGCGGGGTACCTTGAAACTTTTGAAAAAAAATAAAATCTTATCACCATATCTCCCTCGTCCTTTCTCTCTACTTTGTTAGACACTATGGTGGCTGACATTAAAAATGTAGTACTTTTGTCTACTTACCAGTAGCAATGAAGAAATGTTTTCATATATATATATATATATATATATATATATATATAACATGTATACACGTACTTATGCACGCATGAAGAATGGATAGGAGGACAAATTATTTTTTCCTCATACAGAGAACAAGAATAGCACGCAACAAAATCTTTTGCCTATATATGTTCTTTGCCTTGTATGCACGATACTCAACACTTTGGTGGCAAGCATAAGCATACATAATCATTTCGTTTTTTTTGCTATAAAAAGACAGGTGCGTATCCTTTACTCTCCATTTCGTATAATCTTTCCATTTCATATTTCCGTTCTCTCTTCGAAAAAAATCCACACAACTGCCTCTTTTTATTTCAATTTCATTTTCCAGTTAACTTCACATACACTATATATTAACCAAAAGTATTGAGTGTTATTTGTGAGTAGATGCATAAGTGCAGGCATGGAATGGGGAATTTTTTAAATAGCAACATTTGAAAGTTTAGGTGTATGTATGCAGAGCCAGTTCGAAGGCTAGACGTAAAAGGCAGCCGAATAGGGCAACCCAGCAATCGGGGGCAACCAAAACAAAGATGTAGAAAATGAGTCTGTTGAAATATTTTCTGAGGGAAGAAAAATAAAAGTAGACATGAAAACAATGTCTGGATATAGTCCTTTGTACTAACTGATCAGAGTGTTCAAACAGTGCTGACACGGTTTTCTATGTTCATAGTTTACTTTAGATTTGATTATATTGACCATTCAACAAACAAGTAGATTTAAATTTTTTCACAGTTTTCTAGTAATCAAACCGACCGTAGGGAGGTTTGTTTATTTCTTGTTGACCAAAATAAAATACTCTGAAGCCAAAATAACTTGGTTCCGTGTTTTTTTCGTCATTTCCTAAATAGATGATTTTCCCATTATTCGCGTGAAATATCTTCCATTTTCTCTGCTGCCAAGACTCCCCTTATATTTCAAATCCCCTGTACCGAATCCGAACATCAAAAACCCTACCTTCCTAAATCAATTTCGCACTTTTACTCACCACCGCCGGTTGCCTCCTTTCTTCCTCATGCTTGCAATTAACCTCATAATCTATAGGTGAACGCCAAAAGAAGGGTTTGAGGTTAAGAGGTTTGAGATTTGGAGGGGCCTTTGATAATTTGTTTGGGAGCGGAATGATAAGAAGGAGCTGCAGATTTGGGGGTCGGAGTTGGAGAGGTATACATCTATACACAGCATCACAAATTAGTGATGACAAACATTGCTATGTACAGGAGAGGAGAGAAAGAAATGAGGAGACGAGCTCAAAGAAGAGGAAGAAAAATCAAGATCAAAAAGCAGAAATTTAGTGTGATTCTTTCAACTATATACTTGAGCATGGATTTGTTTTATTTAGAAGAATCTTGGTTGATTTATTATTTCAGATTTGATTCTTTTCTGTTGATCTCCTGTTGGGCCTTGTGGGTGCTCTTTTGATCAAGTAGTGAAGATCTCCTGCTAGCTAAGGATCTCTTGTTTGGGTAATTCACGGACGCGCTTTTCAATACGTATTGACAATCTTTGAGGCTTTCTTATCGAATTAAGTGTTATGAACTTAACTATACATCCACCACACAGCCATCATGTGTTGACCTTGAACTCTTCTTCCAGTCTATCATACGTTGCCCTTGCATATCCATCAACTATGCAAGCATAAATGAATTACTTTATGCTGCAACAAGTTAAGAAACCTAGTACACATATCCTGTTTCACATTTGTGGCCACACATACCATCCTCATTCCCCACCCATTTTTAAATTTTCTTTTTCAAAAGTTCACTCTTCAAAATAGTAACCATCTCTCGTATTGTAAAACCTTAACTCTTTACATCCCAGCAAAAAAGACTTTGCAAAAAAAAAGAATAAAGAAATGGTCATCTGATTTAATGTAAAATTTTATTTTAGACAAGAGATCCAGTTCAGTACAGTTTCTTTTTCTTAGGGTTTATAGCTTCTGAATATGTGTCCCTTTCTTTCTTTTTATTGCTCCACTTTGATAATAAACCATTTAAAATAAAATTAAAAAAGCCAAGGAATTGATAGGACTGCTGCTAAAATTGTAGGATGGAGAATACCCTAAAATGTTGAATGGAAGTAGGAATTTTAGTTAAGTATACGAGGTATATTGTTTGTTATATTGAAAAAAAATGCTTAGATGGTTGTAGCCAACTTAGATCAGGGATTATGTCATTCTTATATGTACTGTGTTTCCTGCCATTTTAGTCAGGCTATGTTTTAAATGAAATTTGTCATAATGTAGCTTCGCTTACTCCAGGGTGACAGCTTGTGATGCTTCCTCTTTTGATTTTGTGTTACCAGGTCTCTGTTATATGGGTTGAGGGCCCTTGTTGGTTTTCTTTTTCCCCACGTTCATTTCGTTCTTTGTAAATATAAATATTAAGTTAAAATTTTAATTAACTTTTGTAATTAGTTGTTATCGTTGACCCACGATCCGACCTCGAAAAATCATGAATTATGGACCACTGTGGTCTAAATTTAAATTAGAACTCGGCTTGCACGAATCAAAGTCTGGACCATCAGATCAGCGGTTTTCTTATTTTCTTCCTACTTTTCCACGGTATATTATTCCCGTTTTCTCTACTGTTTCGAAAGGAAAAAAATTAAATCTACATTTAATAAATAATCACTGTTCCAAAATCTAAACAGCAATATACACAACTTACTTTTTTGATATTGTCGGCACCTCCAGGACCATTATATGCTTCACCGAGTTAGCCGCTACTAAGCTTCTACCATTTTGCATTACTACTGTGCGCAAAACAGCAGTTGTGTTGACATAGTTGTGCAATTACAGCTGTTCATAACTGTTGTAGTTGTACACTGTAGCAGTACATAATTTTGGTTATGCGGCTTTTATTATAGACATTAAAAACCCTCTACGACTCACCTACCTAATATTTTTCTTTCAATATTCGTGCGTGTAACCCGTGCTTAAATTTGTAAATTTTCAAAAATTAAAAAATGCATGGTTTCGATGCTTCAACCGATTGAACCATCAAAACCTTAAAACTTGAGGCGTCACGATTCGACTTACGGTCCGGTCATGATAACTATGTATAGTCCTTAAAACTTGAGGCGTCACAATTCGACTCCGGTCATGATAACCACATAATGTACAGACGACTATTCTACGCAATGAGCGATAATTATCTGTATACTAGGTTTATGAACATTGTTTTATTAATTGCAGTAACAGCGTTTTCAATGTTTAGTCTTAGATGTCTATCAGTTATCAGTGAAGGTCCATATTAAAGTTTTTCTTTGATATCAAATATCACAACGGTCGGTTTCTCCACCGTTGTGCGGTTATACTAGTTATGGTCCATGGTCAAACATTTATTTGAAGTAGTTATTTCTTATTATGTCATCCTACAGATTTTTCAGCGAAAACATATTATACAAACATATATGTTTTAACCAGTGTTTTAAAAACCCGACCCGACCACGGTCAGACCGTGAAAAACCGCAAACCTTGGACTATGACGGTCGGGAATTGAATCGGGCCTCCTCCATGTGCTGACCGTCGGCTAAACCTTAGATCCGTGGTTAAACCGTGTTTTGGCAAGCCTTTTTACTCTACGATCGTGCCCTATTTCCTTTTCCCACGATTTTCTCCAAATTCCCAGAACCCTAATCCCTAAATTTCCTCAGCCACCGATGCTATTCTCTGTCAGCGATGCAAGTCAGTGCGCTGGAGCCAGAGTCTATGTTGCAGGTTGATCCGTCAAAGATTACGAGAGGAGAAAGGGTAACTGGGTTTGTTTGGGAGAATTAAAACCCAAATTTTGCGAATGCCAAGATGAACAATAAGTGCAAGATAAGAAGCTACTAATTTTGAAGAATAAAACAAGAAAAATAATGGCTTTTGAGTCAGTCTCGAGAAAAGAGATTTGTCGGAGATTATATTTATAAGAATTATTTAGCTTATCTTGAAACTAGGCCTATAGCATCAAATAAAGGTACTATAGTATTTTTTGAATATGATTTAGAAAGTATAAAATAGGATTGTTGTTAACTTGTTATCACTTTTTGTATCTGTTCACCAAAATATATTGTTTCTCACCTATTATTTGGTATAATATTTATACAGGGAAGCAAAGATATGTATTAGATTAGATACGTATTATTAAGGTATAGAGCTCCTAATGTAAAGCGATGGTAAAATTATAGAGCTGTTAGTATATTATTAAGGTATAAATGTATATGTATTATAGGAAACAATTTTAAGTTTAACATGATTGTAATATAGATGCACGGTTCCGAACGGTTCAACCGGTCAGACCATCAAAACCTTGGACCTTGAGTGGTCGCGGTTCGACTCACGGTCCGGTTTTTAAAACACTGGTTTTAACTCTTCTCCTTGTTTCTAACTCAACCATTTTTTTAAAATTATTTATTCTTCACCTTGTTTATTTAGTCAAGTCTGCCTACAGTTGCTCTATTGTTCAACAATTGCCTTAAAGGTCATTGCTCTTCCACCTTATGCTTGTGAATTGACATTTATTTTACCCTTTTAGCCGTTGCTTAGAGGGCAACAGAATTTTAATTGCCTAGGGCAACGGAAAACATTGAACCGGCCCTGTATGTATGCATGAAAATTGTGTTATTACGTGTGTGTGCATGGTAGAGGACGTCTTCATGTTGAGTGTGGGTTGTTGAGCTTGCACGCAAGGAGAAAACGAAGAAAAGGGGGAAGGTATAAAGACTTGGTGGGAGTGCTCTGTAGTGGAAAGTGCAAGCATTCGCACATGGGGAGATGCATACGCGATGGGCTTGCATGTGCATGGAAGTGATGTCCAGTAGTATGCGCATGAGTATGGGATGAAAAGGAGATGCCTGCATGCGACTGGGTGTGTGTAAGTGTCATGTATGTGGTGAAGGCATGAAGTGGGGGAGGAGCTATTGTTTGTTGTTGCGGGTGTGCTGCATGGCGTGAGAGAAACAGATGCGCGCAGGAAAAGGGTGAATGCTGGAATGAATGAGTAGAAAGAAAATGGGAAGGGATGTGCTACTGTTGGTTTAAAGGGGTTACCATTTAACTCCCCTGAAATGTGTTCAACTGCATGATGAAAGGAGGATTCTTTGCTGCGTAGGTTGGGTATGGGTTGCTTAGGAATGGACTTTGGCCCAAAGGAATTTCGGTGAGAACTTTTTTTACATTTTTTTATTTGTTAAAATAGTGATGCTAAGTTTTAAAGACATGATATATAACTCGTTTTAAAGCCAATTGACTCAAAATTTTTTGCGTTGTACTCGTATGAACAAGTAGAGCATTATAGTGTAATTTATTGATAGCTTTGGACATGTGAAAATTGATGCATATTTAAACAGACAGGTTTTAAATTACATTATTAAATTTAATAACGTTGTTTAAATTTATATACGTTAATTTCGATGTTTACTTGGCCAAATAAAATACTGTTAAGTTAAATTGGATGGGATATGGTAATTGGACATCCGTATAGCGAAATAAAATGTTGTTCTGCTAATTAAATAAATTGGTCCCCGGTCAGCAGAAATAACCACCGCTTTACTATTATTAATTGGATAAGTTAAATTTGGACATTTATTTAGCAGAAATAAATCCCGTTCTGCTATCACCTTAGTGTGGATACTTAATTACATTCTAATTGAATAGTATTGGATAAGTGTTGTATTAACAATTAACTGTGAGGTTAATTTACATATGCGATGTTATGTGAATACTTTGATTATAACTTGGATGGTTAAATGGAATTAATGGTGATTTGATCAAGTACCATTGGAATTGCTAAGCTCTTACCAAATTCGAAAGCTTATTTTTGGAATCAAGTTATTTTAAGAATAATTATTGTTTGTTAATAGGGTTTTATAGATAAGTATCATTTATTAAAAACGTTTTAAAGATAATTAATAACAATTTAAAGTATGTTTAATGATTCTTAAAGGTTATTTAAGAATATTTAGTTATTGTTTCAAAGTAATTTAATTGTTTAAAATTATATTTTAATTATTAATTAAAGTTATCTTATTATAATTTGATTTAAAAGTTAATTATTATTTAAGAGTTAATTAGTATTATAATATTATAATTTCAAAGATAATTTGTCAAAGTATTCATATTTTTTAAAAATAATATATTATATTATTATTGTATGAAGTTAATTTATTACTTCATGATTTAAAAAAATTTAAAGTTATTTCATTATAATTTTTATTCACTATAATTGAATAATGTTTTTGTTCGAAAAGAATTGGTTTTAAATGGATTTAAAAAGGGAAAGTTTTGCAAATAGTTTGAGATTTATAAACGAGTATTTTTCTAATTAAACTGTGAGGTTTATAAAGAAACTTTATAAATAAATTTGAAGATATTTATGAAGTAAAAAAGATATTTGGAAAGAAGTGGTTGATTTTGATAGCGTAATTCAAGAGGCAGAGACTGTTCATAGTTTGATCGTGCGAGCTCGAAAGGCTTCGAAATCGATTAACAGAATTTAAGCGAATACAATTTGATTTAGAAAGCTAACTTTTGTATACAATGGAATTTGGATTTAAAACTAGTTCCATTGATTTTAAAAATATTGGAAACAATAGTTCGATATATTGGATGACCCATTTTTGTTTCGGAAACGAAAGGGGCTTTTCGGGGCGTCGATATCGTTTTACCCAATTCGATCTATCCATTCATTCTTATCTATCCTTGTCCATATAAATAGATTTTGTCTCTCTAGCCCTAGCAGCCTATCTTATTTCTGTACGTACTATTTTTTCTACCTACTCCATCCTTTTTCCCAATGGCAGCTCAAAACCTTAAATTCCCAAATTCAATTTCTAATCAAAATCAAATCAACAAATTCAGACTCCTAAAACTATATCATATCATATATCATTGGAAATCTCTCAATAAGCATAATCTACAGCTTCAATTTGTTTTTCGATTCGAGTCATGATTGGCCAAAAATCATCGATCTTTCTCGACGTCCATATTAGGGTTTGTCGTTTAACGGCGATCTTCGTCGATAGGACGATCTGGTGGTACTGGAGCGTAGAGGAGGCCGAATGGAGTCAATCTATACGGTTGGTTCACGTTATTGGTGTCAGATTTCACCACAATTGGTGTTTGAATGGAGGTGGAGGCGATTGAACAAGGCATGGCCGGAGATGGCCGCGTTCTGGTCGGTGGCGGAGGATGGTAGGGCTAGCTCGACCGTGAGCTCAGATCTGGGTCGTGGCGTATGGTTCAGCAAGGAACGATAGGGTTAAGCGGCGGCTAAGTTGCTCGAGCACCTGTTCATCGCGTTAGGGTTAAGGTAATTTAATTACAAGAATACCCTTGTTTTATTTTAATTATAATTTAAATTCCAAATGTTTTAACGTGAATAACTTTTGCATATGAGCTCGGATTCACGCGCGGTTTTCTCCATTGCGACCGTATTAGAATTCTAGATAATCTAGAATTTATATGGTTACATTCTAAAACTGTTGGAATTTCGGGCTTTATTTGGATTTTAAATCGTCGATAAATCAAAAGTGGGTTATTTAACCCACTCACAACTACTAAATCATCCTATTTTAGTTAAATTAAATTTATGACGTGATTAGAAATTTATTGATTGCTGTATGGTATTTTAAATTGTCATTTAAATTTAACTTGAATTTATATTGAATTTAATTGCCACTTTAAATTTATATTGGAATTTAAATTGTTCGCTAAATACTCGATTGACAACCGGTTAATTGTTGTGATTGATGGGTTGATTTGAACGATGATTGTGATGGATGCTTAATTGTTGACATTTTGAATGATTTGATGTTATGTTTATTTATATGTCGTTATCCACTGCAAGTTCCTTTAGTTATTGTTAGGAAAATCACTATAGGTTAAAATGATACGCACCCGAATGGTCTTATAGATTAGGGATAAATCGTTATGGGTTGAAATGTTAAACTCGAGAGATATTATGGATTTTGAATTTTACCCGTGATTATGGGTAGAAATGATATGTACCCGTAAATTTAAATTTATTGTGAGTTGAAATGGTATATATCCGTATCACTTGACCAAAGGGTAAAAAATTATACACGGACGTCGGATAGGTTAAATTAAATGATTTTAAATCCTTAAGTTTTGAATCCTGTTAAATGCTATTATGAAAAGATTTATATGAACTGAATTATTTTCAAAATCCAAGTTTTAAATGTTGAAAATGAAATTGTTAAATTAATTGTTTAAAGAATTTAAATTGAAATCAAAAGTTGAATTTTGAAATATAATTGAAATTTATCAAAATTGAGTTATTGTAAAGTTTGAATATTTAAGCTTGAAACCTATTGAATTTGAAGTGGTTTAAATTTGTAGTTCAAACATGGATTTGAAATTGATATAAACTGAAATGGTTTTAATGAGAATTTGAATTGAAACCTCTAGCCTTTTGAAATGAAATCATTGAACTGAGATTGATTTAAATTGAATTTTTAGAACTAAAGTTGATTTGAATTGATTTTTGAAATTTGAAGGAACAATTCTAATTTGAAACTATTTTCGATATGAATTCTTTTATATACAAACTTTTTTTTAAAATAAACTATTTTTCTCGTATAAATCATTTTAATACGTTAACTATTTCTAATATATAAACTATTTTAATCTATAATCTATTTTTAAAATATAAACTATTTAATATATATTATTTTTAAATTTATAAACAATTTTAATATATATATATATATATATTAATATATAAACTATTTCTAATATGTAAACTATTTTAATCTATAACACGTTTTTAAAATATAGACTATTTTTAATGTATAACCATTCCAATATATAAACTACTTTCAATATTCAAACTGTTTAAAGTTGGAACTGTTATGATTTATATTTAATTAATTTAAATTCGGATATTTGATATGATGGTTTAACCTATTTTGTGTTTATGGTTTCGAAAATGAATATGATTTAAAGTGAATAATGATTTCAAAAGTGAACATGATTTCGGAAGTGATATGATTTTGAAGTGAATATGATTTCGAAAGTGATATGATTTGAAGTGAATATGATATTTTGATATCATTAATGAATCGGTTATGAAAATGTAAAAAAAACCAACTGGTGTGAAATAAGCGTTTGGTTGTTAAAGAGACCGGGATCGGATATTGTCATACTCCCTGCCAATACCAAAAACCAATTTAACAACTGTGCACATGGTGGAGAATCCACAATGAAGTAGAATGGTTTAGCGAACGCTACTGTATGAAGTATGAACGCAGCTATGACCCCCTCGGGTCAGCTTGATATGACTAAAACATGAGCCATACCGGGCCAAGTGAGATCGCTCCTCCGATCGGGCACATTTCTTAAATACCATTTCTGTTACTTTATGATTGATTTGGTGGTCACCTTGATTTGATTATGGGAGTGTGTTCCGAGGTGGACGTTAGTAACTGATATGCGTTACCACCAGTCCGGGAGTGCAAACTGTATAATCCTACCATGGCATTGCCTCGTGTGCCTTGCCATTTGCCTTATCGAGCCCATTACGAGTTTGATTTGTGTCTTACCTATGGAGTGCTCTCTGATAGCCCACCGGTTTGATGGAGTTTACAGTACTGTATAGACTATGGCATTTATAAAAATGTATTAAGGGGGATATAGGTAACGCCATAACGCTATTTTATTACTTTATTTTACTGTAGACATATTATAATAGCGTATTGTACTACATATGTAGATAGTTTAACGGATCCTTAGAAGATTGAATCCCGAACATCTCTTAAGTTATTGCATGCACGTTAGATAGTGGATAGAAGATGTAAAATTCCGTAAACATCTTTGAAGTCATTACACTCATATTTACTTATTTTGATTTAACTTACATAAGATCTTTAATTCTGTAAAGCCCCACAAATCCTTACCCCTTTGAGCCGACAATATTCCACATCAATTCAACTCAAAGTGGTCGGAAATAAGAATCTTTAGGGTTAAAGAAGAAAGAGGTAGGAGAAGAAGATAAAAACAACATCAGAGTCTCACAATCGCAGCGGAACAAAATATAATATATAATACAGCTTTAAAATACAAAGAAATTTGTACTGTTATATACATACCAATATCAGGGTACAACAATCATCCATTACTTTGGAGAGCTTGTTATCTGTCCTTACACAGCGGAAATAGTAATTCAAATATGGAGATACGTCTCTGTCATCCAGCTCGCCTTCTGAGCTCCATAGCACATTATCTTGGATCTGTTCAACTCAGTCCGACCCGAGTATCATAATAAAACAACACCCGAGTTAGTCTGAAAAACCAGCGTGAGAAAATCACATCTAATTGGATTATTATATTTTTTTGAAAATCCTTTGAAACAAAGGTATCTTGTACGACCGCGCCACAAATAAACATGCCAGCTTTTTACCTTACGATAATCAAAATATTTTTATCAAATTCGTTTGATATTATAATAGTATCAATAGAAAGTAAAATAGAATCTAGCTGAAATGCTTGCATCTCACGTTCCAACAATAGTTAGATACAATCAAAACCGTACAGGCGCTTATTGAAGATTGGATTCCATATAATGGCAGGGCTACTGGGGTACTGCACGTCACAGTACCCGGTCTAGATCAGAGTACCGAGGACCACTCCCGATCCCCCGTAACACAAGACCGGAGCTACCCCCTACGGGATAGTTCGAATAAGATCACCCCACGGTTGGAGCAACCAACCGCCACACAGCCGAAATAAAAGGGACCTCTAGACAAGGGAAATCTTACCCTAATTGGGTGCTACCCGCTTAGCCTTGATACACCTCCCATGTTTTAGCCATTCCCGGTTTATGAGGCTTGAGGCTAAGCGTTACCTTTTAAGAACGAGTCTCACTTAGAATGCTCATCATTCTCCTAACAATGATATGATAACATTCGTCCATACAAATTGCCCTGGGTTTAGAAAAACCGAATCACCGTCTTCATTATCTTCACGGTCTTCATTCGTAAACGTTTCAGACCGGATCGAAGTGGTTTTCGGATAATTAAATTCGATCCCGGTCTCTTCAAAACAATCAGCGCATTGGCCAATATTGATAGTCGGTTATTTAACTATCTAATAACGTCCACAAACAACCATTAAGCCTAAATAATCTCCCAGACTATTTATCTCAAAAATATCTTCACATGATATTATTTTCATACTTCACATTTTGAAAATAGTTTTCAAATCTCTTTTTATTCTTACGGAACAAATTTCAACCTTTATCCAATTCTTAGAATATTTTTCCTACTTCATTAGTTACTTAACACTTGAAAAATATTCACTTTTATTTCCTATTTCTTTCTCAAAAACATTTACAATTTTTATTTGTAAATCCCCAACTTGTTTCACACGAATTCTTTAAATTCCAGAATTATCTAGTCAATTTCCTTTAATATTTCCAAAGCCATTATGCTTAATTAAAATTCCAGTTTCACTTCTACTTCCTTTGTGAATTTTATTTCTCCTTCCACGGTTCACTTGTCTTATGCTTAGAAATTTATTTAAGTTTCCATAATTCCACTATAAGTCTTCTTCTAAAATCTTATTTCATTAAATAAACTTCGCTTCTCATTTCGAGAGGATTTATAATTGAAGTTTAAAACATTTGAAAACTTATATCTCTATAAAATAAGAAAAAATGGTTTATTTTCAAAATATGGTTTAAGGAAAAACTAAAATATCAATATCTCAAAAGTATTAAAGTTCATATCCAGTTGCTAATTAATTTACAAAGTTGGTTTATAAAATTAGAGTTTATCTCAACAAAAGTCTATTTATAGAAAATCCAATATTCCCCATTTCCCTTTATAAAATCCTCTGGATTCGTATCCCACCGTCCTATCCAAATTATCACCATTCTTGTATTCAAAATATATTCCATTATTTCTCTTCGAACGATTCCCATAACTCGATATAAGTTCACACCATTAACTTATATTTTCAACATAGCCACTAATATCATTGTATTTCATTTATAAAACCTTGTTTATAAACTTATAAATTCCCTTGAGTTTTCCATTTATTTATAAAAACCAATTCTTTATTTATAATTCCATCATAACATTTTAGCCTTTAATAAAGTTTCGTTTTATTTCTAATCTATTTATCGATTCCAATATCTCATCCAGCCCTTAATAGATAATTTAATTTCAAGTCTTTGCTTAAACAATTTACAAATGGTTAAGTAATACCAAGTTAGCCTATACAATTCTTTATTCTTCTTAATTCCCTTTTTAAATAAACCAAATTTTCAATATAAGTAATTTCTTTTAAATTTCCCTTTTAAATTCCTTCACTTAATTATTATGGTATATAAAAATATCCAAATTCAATTCACAGGCTATTTGACATTTAATAATTCAATTCCCATACAATCTATATCAATTTATTTATCACCTCATATATCACATATATATATATATGAACAATAAATATTCTTAAGGAATCTTGTTGGATCCCTCCAACCCGTTTTTCTCTGCATCCACAGATGTTAATCAACGAATAAAATACTAAATCCTACTTCAAGGGGGATATCACGGTATATAAGGTCATCCCTATTATGTGGGCGCATAGGGTCTCATCCACTATATAATGCAGGAATATCAATCACTCCAATATGTATATTCATACTATTATATATGACATTCAACAGACAATAATTATTAAATTCATCTAAGCATCTAATGATTTATAACATTTAATTTATAATAAGGTAATCCAAATGAGTCAGAGAATTCTCACCTTTATTTTCGTTTGCAATCCACTTCAATCTTGACTCGGTTTCACGATTTTTCGACCTTATATAAACATTAGATGATTTATTAATATTCGAACAAATCGAACAATCAATTACCGTTTAATAAATTTATTTTAATCTAAAAATTTATATTTAAACTAATATTTTCCTTTAAAAATCCTTTGGTAACTAAAATAGTTAAATAGGTCAATATAATAAATTAATCACCAAAATACATTGTTTTAAAGTAAGCCGGTAGATTTTAAAAAAGTGTATATGTATATTTTATTTCATTTTCAAAATAATCTAGTAGATTTAAAATGGGTATATTTATATTTATTTTATTTTATTGAAACTACATATATACTTATAAAAATATTCAGTGTAGATTTTATAAAAATCTATTTCATATAAATTTTCCAACATTTTAAAAATTCCTATTTTTCTCTTTTCTTATCCATATTTTTTTTCTATTTGAACCTTATATATATATATTCTACTGTATATGTATACATATACTTATATATATAACTTTAGATTATAGAACATAATCGGCATACACATACTTTAATGGAGATATTATATATATTTTTTCTTTTCTTTTCTGTTTCCAGTATCTATATTCATAAAATAGAAAGAAAATATCTGCTTAATTTTTAAACTAATAGGAAAAAGATGATATACCCACTACTCATCCCTTCGACCACAAACAACACTGCCTCCACCTACGAACTACACTGACACCATAGCAGCTTCCTCATGCTACCCCGACCGCACGCGAAGACGCCATCCCCGTTGGACGCAAACCCGAGCTCGAAACTCCAACTATCTACACGTCCACGCGAGAAAACAGCTCGAGAGCACTAGCCACCACCCTTGATGTCCCGACCGAATCCCATTCGCGCGCTCCCTAACGTCGAAGCCCTGGTCCATCTTCCCTTTGTTCGAGCCGCTGCTCCCTATCCACGATAAACGAGCATCATCAATTAATCGAATTCGTGGAAGATAACGAATTCCTATCTGAATCTTTATTCAAGGAACAAAATCGATTTTTAATTTGATTTGGAAAGGAGGAAAGGAGTTGCCAATTTTTGATTTCTTATGGCCACCATTTTTTCTGGCTTTTCGATTTTGTATTCGATTTCATTTTAACCTCCCTTTCTCCTTTTTTATATAAGCTTGAACGGGATTTACTTTTTATTTTATATAAAAAAACTGATGTCGTTTGAAATGAAAGGAGAGATTTGAAATAAAGGGGGAACATGATTTGATGGAGGCGTGAATAAGGAGGGCTACAGTGTTTGATAGGAAGGGGAAAAGTTCTGATGTATAAATATATATGTCAATCAGTTTTATATATATGTTTATTTAAATTTTAATCATCCTGAAACCACAGCTTTAATGTGATACCCATATTCCCAACGCAATGGAAAATGTTTCGAGTTCTAATTCGATTTTATGGAGAAGATAGCTTTTTGGATTGACTATTTAAATTAAATTCGATTAATTATTTGTAGGCATTTATATTCTGTACGATCAAACGATAACTCCAAAAGCTACGAAATCTGAAATCCGATAATAACACACTATTACGGATTCAATGAAACTGGTTTCGTTGAATTCCGAGATCATGTCTCGAAAGGCTATTTTTAAATATTAATTTAAATGATATATTTTTAAAACTGAACAAATCACATCTAAATTCAAGTTTAAAACTTTCATTACCTTTATTACTATCAATATAAATTTTATAAGCCTTTGAATTATTTTTAACAAGCTTGACTATTTTAACCAATATTCAATTATAAAGTTCAATAATTAAATTATTAAATAAATTTCCATATTTTAAATTTTGAATCTATTTCTACCAATCTTTCACCTTCAAAAATAAATATATAATTAAATTTTAATATTTAAAACCATTTAAATATTCCAAATCGAATGTTGAAAAATCCGGATTGTTGCATTCCTTCCCCCTTAAAAGAATTTCGTCCCTGAAATTATTAAGGCAGAAGAATGCCCCAAACCCATTAACTTAACAAAACTCATTTAGTGAAAATCCCATATTCACTTTTCTAATCCTTTAGTTCCAACTAAACAATTACTTTCAACTCCAATACCAAAATCCTTTTATTTCAATTCCAATACCAAAATCCTTTTATTTCAATTCCAATACCAAAATCCTTTTATTTCAATTCCAATTTGAAATTAGTTTGTAGATAACAAAAAATTTCTAACTCCCAAAATTTTCGAAATTTTTTGACAGAGTCTCCTTTGTACGGAGGAGGTTTTGTAATTCGACAAGAGAGATAAATATATATACATCGACCCACACGGTCAGAAAATAAAAAAACAAAACAATATTTCATATTTCCTATCTTTTTTTGCATAGGCGTACCTCTATTTAGCATTTTTAAGAAAGCAACTTATTTATTTAGCATTTAGCGCGACCAAAACCCAGCCAAATGGCCTTCCGGTACCTGTACTTACTCAATTTAAACACATAAGTTCTAAATATATGCGATTCATAACATTTCACTTACTTAAACAACTACAACACATGGATTTCATAAGCAATGCACACTAACAATATTCATAAGCAATTTATATGATTTCAACCCTTGTGCAAGTGTTTTCAATTGATCCATATACTATTTCATTCCACTTAAATGGTTTACAACTCTACTGCTTAGATTCAATTAATTTCAAAACAAACAACTCATATTTATTTCAATTGATTCAATAATCAATTTTATTTCACTTCTATCAATTCATAGAATTTTTAATTACTTCCATTTGCGTCAAACGACAATTATTTCTATGCAAACTCGATTATATTCATGTGAATAAATAATTACTTAAGCTTATATCCATTTTAAATTGATTCCAACTCAATTTATATTAATTTCATTCCATTCTAAATTATTCACTCCCCATACACTTGCATTTCATTTCATATCCGCATATGTTTCATTCAAAACCACTTTATTAGGCTTGAAACATTCCATACTAATATATTAATAACCATCGACAACATTCCCTATCTAATTTATAATTCAAGTTTGGATTTCTTTTTCATTTTCCAAATACCAAACAATTTTATTTTGGCTTATTTATTCCACTTTTAGATTTTATAAGTCACACACTCATTAATCTTTCACGCTTCCATCCGTTTACAGTCAATTACATTCATCTTTTATTTTTAACCCAAGACGATACCTTAATTAAGCCAGGTATACTTTTATTTCAAGCATTTCAATTCTTTTAATAAGCTATCAATGTTTATTTACTCCAATTCGATTTTATTTAACTTAACTCCAGTTAAATCTAGCATAATACTATTTTTTGACTTCACACAATTCGTTTGAATTTTATTAAGTAAGACTTAATTTTATTTAATATCATCCACCATACAATTTAATTGCATTTCATTTCAATTCTATTTTAACTTAATTTAGATCCAACTCAATATCATTAGCTTAAGTCCATTTCAATTTCCCAATCAGGTTAAATTTCTATTTCCCAATTCAATCACACCCAAAATTTAATCCATGTAACCAATCTACTTCACCGATTTATTTCTTTCAAATCATAATAAATTAAATTTTTAACAATTTAATTTCTTCAACTTAATCTAAGTTAAATTTCATTTTTAACTTTTCACTATTAGTTTTAATTCCAAAATTCAATCTCATACTTTCCTTGGTTATATAAGCCATTTTAAATCTTTATAATCCTATTTGACTATCATATTATCATCCAAACACTCCAATTATTTATATAATAATTTTCAAAAATTGTTCCTTCTATATCAAAATATATTTTTGGGTAAAATTATTTCATTCACCCACTTTTAAAACAATGCTGTGTCGGTTTATAGTGTTCAAGTGTTTATAACTCTTATCGAATTAGCGGCTACTTACTCGATCAGAATTCATATTCCACTCAACCAATAAGTCAACATAATATTAGAACAATTATATTCACTACGTGCTCATATCTATTAGTACACTCTAACTCATTCTAGAGTACTACTGACTCAATCTTTAATGAGTAATCCCCACAAAAGCCAAGGTTCTCGCTTGACCTTCTACTCTGATACCAAATGTAAAGATTCGCTAGCTTTGCAACCATCCGGACAGAGGCCACTCTCCGCCGTAGCCTACACTGGTACCTCGAATTTGCTTTTACGGTCAGCCTCTCGACTCCAACCAACCACTCTGGGACATGTAGGAGGAAGAGTTATCCGTTCGCTACCTAACAAGAAGCGGGAAACCCCTATCATGCTGTAATGAAGCAAATCTAATCCTAGTCTCTTCGAAATGATCAGCGCATTGTCCAATATCGTTAGTCAGTTATTTAACTATCAAATAACATCCACAAACAACCATCAGGCCTAAATAATTTCCCAAATCATTTATCTTAAAAAATCTTCACATGATATTATTTTCATACTTCACATTTTGAAAATAGTTTTCAAATCTCTTTTTACTCTTAGGAACAAATTTCAACCTTTGTCCAATTCTTAGAATATTTTTCCCACTTCATTAGTTACTTAACACTTGGAAAATATTCACTTTTATTGCCTATTTCTTTCTCAAAATCATTTACAATTTTTATTTGTAAATTCCCAACTTGTTTCATATGAATTCTTTAAATCCCTGAATTACCTAGTCAATTTCCTTTAATATTTCCAAAGCCATTTATGCTTATTTAAAATTCTAGTTTCACTTCTACTTCCTTTGTGAATTTTATTTCGCCTTCCACAGTTCACTTGTCTTATGCTTAGAAATTTATTTAAGTTTCCATAATTCCACTATAAGATATTCTTCTAAAATTTTATTCCATTAAATAAACTTCGCTTCTCATCTCGAGAGGATTTATAATTGAATTTTAAAACATTTGAAAAAACATATATCTCTATAAAATAAGAAAAAATGGTTTATTTTCAAAATATGGTTTAAGGAAAAACTAAAATATCAATATCTCAAAAGTATTAAAGTTCATAACCAGTTGCTAATTAATTTACAAAGTCGGTTTATGAAATTAGAGTTTATCTCAACAAAAGTCTATTTGTAGAAAATCCAGTTTCCCCATTTTCCTTTATAAAATCCTCTAGATTCGCATCCCATCGATCCTATACAAATTATTGCCATTCTCATATTCGAAATATATTCCATTTTTCTCTTACAATGATTCCCATAACTCGATATAATTTCACACCATTAACTTATATTTTCAACATATCCACTGATCATTTTATCTCTTTTATAAAACCTCGTTTATAAATTTATAAACTCCCCTGAGTTTTCCATTTATTTATAAAAACCAATTCTTTATTTATAATTCCATTATAACATTTTAGCCTTTAATAAAATTCCATTTTATTTCAAATCTATTTATCGATTCCAATATCTCATCCAGCCCTTAATAGATAATTTAATTTCAAGTCTTTACTTAAACAATTTACAAATGGTTAAGAAATACCAAGTTAGCCTATATATTACTTTAGTCTTCTTAATTCCCTTTTTAATAAATCAAAATTTCAATATAAATAATTTCTTTCAAATTTCCCTTCTAAATTCCTTCACTTAACTGTTATGGTATTTAAAAATATCCAAATTCAATTCACATGCTATTTGACATTTAATAATTCAATTCCCATACAATCCATATCAATTTCTCTATCACATCATTTATCACACACACAGATATATATATATATGAATAATAAATATTCTTGAGGAATCCTATTGGACCCCTCCAACCTGTTTTTCTCAGCATCCATAGATGTTAGTCAACAAATAAAAAACTAAATCTCACTTCGAGGGGGATATCACGGTATATAGGGTCATCCGCTATTATGCGGAGCGCATGGGATCTCATCCGCTATATAATGCGGGAATATCAATCACTCTAATATGTATATATATATATATATACACAATTATATATAACATTCAACAGACAATAATTATTTGATTCAATCTAGCATCCAATGATTTAAATTTATTATTTAATTTATAATAAGGTAATCCAAATGAGTGAGACATTTCTCACCTTTATTTTCGTTTGCAACCCACTTCAACCTTGACTCGGTTTTATGATTTTTCGACCTTGTATAAACATTAAATGATTTATTAATATTCGAACAGATCGACCAATCAATTACCGTTTAATAAATTTATTTTAATCTAATAATCTCAATTTAAACTAATATTTTCCTTCAAAAATCCTTTAGTAACTAAAATAGTTAAATAGGTTAATAAAATAAATTAATTGCCAAAATACATTGTTTTAAAATAAGCTAGTAGATTTTAAAAAAGTGTATATGTATATTTTATTTTATTTTCAAAATAATCTAGTAGATTTAAAATAGGTATATGTATATTTTTTTTTATTTTTTTGAAACTATACGTATACTTATAAAAATATTCTATGTAGATTTTATAAAAATATAATTTATATAAATTTTCCAACATTTTAAAAATTCCTATTTTTCTCTTTTCTTATCCATATATTTATTTTTCTATTTAAACTTTATATATATATTCTACTGTATATGTATACATATACATATACATATATATATATATATAAAACTTTAGATTGAAGAAAATAATTGACATACACATACTTTACTGTAGAAATTTTATATTTTTTTCTTTTCTTTTCTATTTTCTGTATCTATATTTATAAAATAGAATGAAAATATCTGCTTAAATTTTAAACCAATAGGAAAAAGATGATATAACCACTGCTCAGCCCTTCGACCACTGACAACATTGCCCCCACCTACGAACTCAACTGACATCATCGCAGCTTCTTCATGCTACCCCAACCGCACGCGAAGACGCCACCCCCATCGGACTCGAACCCGAGGTTGAAACCCCAATTGTATGCGGGTCCACGCGAGCAACCCGCTCGAGAGCATTGGCCATCGCCCCTGATGTCGCGACCGAAACCCATACATGCGCACGCCCTAACGTCGAAGCCCCAGTCCATCTTCCCTTTGTTCGAGCCGCTGCTCCCCATCCACAATAAACAAGCCTCACCAATTAATCGAATTCGAGGAAGATAACGAATTCCTATTTGAACCTTTATTTAAGGAACGAAATCAATTTTTAAATTAATTTGGAAAGGAGGAAAGGAGTTGCCAATTTTCGATTTCTTATGGCCACCATTTTTTTAGCTTTTTGATTTTGTATTCGATTTCGTTTTAACCTCCCTTTCTCTCTTTTTATATAAGCTTGAACGAGATTTACTTTTTATTTTATTTAAAAAAACCGATGTCGTTTGAAATGAATGGGAGGGATTTGAAATAAAGGGGGAACACGATTTGATGGAGGCATGAACAAGGAGGGCTACAGTGTTTTGATAGAAGGGGACAATGTTCTGATGTATAAATATGTATATGTCAATCAGTTTTATATATTGTTTATTTAAATTTTAATCGTCGTGAAACCGCAGCTTAAAATCTCGATCTCCTATCGAGGCGTGCCGCTAGACATTTATAATATTATACCCCTATTCCGAATGCAATGGAAAATGTTTCGAGTCCTAACTCGGTCGTAGAGAGAATATAGCTTTTTGGATTGACTATTTAAATTATGTTCGATTAGCTATTTCTAGGCGTTTATATTCCGTACGATCAAATGATAACTCCAAAAGCTACGGAATTTGAAATCCGATAATAAAACACTATTACCGATCCAATGGAAATAGTTTTGTCGAATTCCGAGACCATTTCTCGAAAGGCTATTTTTAAATATCAATTTAAACGATATATTTTTAAAACCAAACAAATCACTTCTAAATTCAAGTTTAAAATTTTATTACCTTTATTACTATCAATATAAATTTATAAGCCTTTGAATTATTTTTAACAAGCTTGAAAATCAAGATTCACTATTTTAACAAATATTCAATTATAAAGTTCAACAATTGAATTATTACATAAATTGCTATATTTAAATTTTGAATCTATTTCTACCAATCTTTCACCTTCAAAAATCATTCTATAATTAAATTTTAATATTTAAGACCATTTTAATATTCTAAATTAAATGTTGAAAAATCCGGGTCGTTACAAGTTCCGACTCAAGTGTTTTGTCTTCTCATTACGCTTGGGTCAGTCTCAGCATTTCAGTGTTGAAGACCTTATTTCTGAAGGATGAAGATGAAGATTTAACATATTATTGCTTTTTACTATATTGATTCCACTACATCATGTTGTTCCGCTGCATTATTTATTTATTCCTGCTGTATGTATAACTCTAATTTGTATTGTAAAGTGTAATCAAATGTTATTTGTAAAATAGCTTCATGAACAGTTTATTTGATTATTATATTTTGTCATTTCGCTGTGAGATACTGTGTTTTGTTTTTCCTTTCTTTTATCTTATTTTCTTATTTACCCATTAACGATCCTCCTTTTGATTGATTTGAGTTGACATGTGTGGTTTATTATCGATTTAAACCGTCCAAAAAGGTGGGTCATTACATTTGGTATCAGAGATTTGGTTTAGCAATGACCTTAGCTTTGTGGGTTCTAACTCATTAGAGATAGGGTAGTAATACCCTGGAATGAGTTTGTTTTATTGTTTGTGTCACGACCCGAAATCCAACGTTCGAAAATCGACATCCGTATTTCACCCGTATTCGAATGCCGCAGATTCAAACATCGAACTCCAGTTTGGATGGAGCTTATAACACGTTAAGTACAACAACACAGCGGAAAAAAATGAATAATATCATTCGATACAATAGTGATACAATTGAATATCAATATTAGAGCCAAAAGATATACAACAGCAGAAGACAACACAAGTAGATGGTCTAGACTTTGCAACCATCGACAGCGGAAAGATAACTCCAATAGAATTCCAAGTGAGAAAACGAGAATGTTTATCTTGAATTTCAAATCCAAATTCTATTTGAAATTTATTTTTAGATATACAAATAAACAAACAAATGTTTCATTTAATTTGGAAAGATTCAAATCAATCCACAATTTAATCCAACTATTTATTTTAATTATCGAATTAAATTTAGTTAAAATCCGGAATCGTTACAGATTCCCCCTTAAGAAAATTTCGTCCTCGAAATTTGCTTGACAGGGAGACAACCAAAGAACAAATGAAAGATAGAGAAATGGTTTATCAGATCAAACTGAATATTTATTCTGCATTTGGCTTACCAAATCAGAATATCAATAATACATATGAGAATGAACTCATACAAATCTTCACGAAATATTCGGGTCATCCGGTCTACGAAATATGCAGGGGCATTAGTTAGTTCGAAGGAATAACTAACCATTCGTAGAATATATCTGGACCCAAAAGATTAAATAAATGGATACTCAATTCAGGTTGGAATATCCCAAAGTATACACCGGCTTGTCCCTCTTCGGACTTGGATCCTCACAAGAAATTACAATATAATTTCAAATTTGATTTTAATCGAAATTGTTTATCGATACAAATCTTCATATTTTCTTAACCAAATTATTTCAATTAAATTTCAAATTTATTAAAGTCTAAAAACGAAAAGCTGATAGGAAACCGATGAAGGGAATATGAAATAGGAATTTAGAACCTTTTCTACAACAATTCGTAGGGCCACCATCACGCCAAAGCTTCTTCTTGTAGCTGCCACAAAGCCATCAGAGAATTGAAATTGGATCAAAGAAGATTGAGAAGAATTGTTTCCTTGTTACAGAGTATCGACTATTTTTAGTGGTACTCCCCTGTCCCCTACCGCGTCCTCTTCTTGCACTCATACTCACTATCGGTGGATAGTAAGAGAATTTACTGAGGCACACGAACAGATATCTTAGAGATATACTCATTCTAGGGTATTTGTAACTCTATCTCTAATGAGTTACTTAATGTGTTATATTCCAAAAGCTAAAGTTCAACCTTGAGCTCTGATACCACTTGTCACGACCCGAAATCCGGCGTTCAAAAATCTGCATCCATACTTCACCCATATTCGGATGCCATAGATTCAAACATCGAACTCTAGTTCGGATGGAGCTTATAACACATTAAGTACAATAACACAGCGGAAGAAAATGAATAATATCATTGATATACAATATTCGATACAACAATGATATAATTGAATATCAATATCAGAGCCAAAAGATATACAACAACGGAAGACAACACATGTAGATGGCCTAGACTTTGCAACCATCGACAGCGGAAAGATAACTCCAATAGAATTCCAAGTGAGAAAGCAAGAATATTTATCTTGAATTTCAAATCCAAATTCTATTTGAAATCTATTTTCAGATATACAAATAAACAAGCAAATGTTTCATTTAATTTGGAAAGATTCAAATTAATCCACAATTTAATCCAACAATTTATTTTAATTATCAAATTAAATTTAGTTAAAAACCGGGACCGTTACAGTTCATGTATATATATGTGAGAGAGCATACTGGTTAGTGTTATAAAATGTTTTTATATTGTGTTAATTTGTTTTGTTTAGTAATTATAAATTCTGATCAGTACATAGGATGCTATGGCATTGATAGGCATTTTTAAATATTTAATAGGGCAGACCGACACAATATTGTTTTTGAAATATAGGTAAATGAAATAATTTTACCTAGTATTATATTTTAGATGTAAAAGAATAATTTTTATAAATGGTTATAATTGTAAGTTGTGACGCCCCACCTCTATACTCACGCTAGCCAAGGAAATTACGGGGTAATGCCATCGACTAGCACGAAGAATAATGCTGTTGAGGAGCGACCATCCATGTAATTGCTTTGTGCGAGTACCGTTATGTCAGATGGATGTCACGCATTTCATTTCAAGAGGAAATCCGACGTATCAAATACAAACTCAAAGCTACTACACAGTGGCTATGTGGACCTCGGAAACAAATATATAAATAAGCATAACACAAATCGGTCACAGATAGCCATATCACAAAGGCAGAAATAGATATGAATATATCACATAAAAGTATACATCAAAGTAGCGGTAATACAAGATCCACTACATCACAAAAGAATAAGTACAAGTGCTAGAAAAAAGAATAAGTATACATCAAGGAGTTTCTATCTCTGATGTATAACAACAAAAACTACTAAACTAAGTAGTTAGACAAAAGTCAGATGATGGTCCCAGATAAGGAGTCAAGCAGAAACACCTGTAACATCTCGGTCGACCCGAGTATTATTTAATAAGAAAATAATAAACGGATCAGTCTAGCTATAAGTATCAGATAAAATGAGATAGGATAAGAGATATAACAAAATCGCATGATAAAAATAATGCCATACTATGAAAAGTATACATTAGATAACAACAAAAATCATACAATATCTCAAGAATCTCAAAATCCAAAAAGAACGTCATATTCTTTATTTTATTCACCATACCACAAATATTGACAAATATATCAATGCCTATCACAAAATTAGTGAAACACAAATTCTAAAAATCATCAATTAGAAATCCATAAAACGAAAGGGGGAGGCCTATCATAAACGGGAGCACAAAAACTCACCAACACGTGTATCACAAACGGGTCGCTAACCCATTGTCACTAACCATAGAACCTGTGCAACGACGTAGTACAATAACGGTACGCCCGAGGAACCTAAAACTCAAATAATTCAGAACAACAATGTAGTACTACTGTATGCTCGGTGAACCTGATAAGCCAGTACAATGACGTAGTACTACGGTACGTCCGATGAACCGAACTCCATAAAAGAACATGGGTCATTAGCCCACAAAAATGAGTCGAAACTCCAAAGAACCCATAGGTCATTAGCCTATAAAAGAAATGAGACGAAGCTCAATAAAACGAGGTATAGTCCCCAACGTGGACAAAGTGACAAAGCATATCGCTAGTCTAAATCACAAAATGATCATCATTGATCCATAAAAAGTGTGAATTAAACTAAGCTAGTAAATAAATGAGTTCAGCTTCATGTCCCATAACCACTGGCTTAACTTCAGTATTTACAAAAAAATTGTAGATCTCCACTCATAAATTGTCATGAGAGTTTCAATCGAACAAGTCCAAAATTAACCGACGAAGAAAATGCAAGCGTTTCATACCACTAGTTTTACTAAGCCATTTAATTAGATTTCTCAAACGAATGAGGTAAAGGTTTGTATATACTAATAGATTGGAAAACGATTTTATAAACGAGCTTTGTATTAAAAATAGATTTGAAATCATTTTAATGAAAGAGCTTTGATATTTACTACTAGTATAGAAACCTTTGCATTTCAAAGTGACAAATCACAAAATTGATTGTAAAAGAAAACAATCAATCATCAAAAATTCACATACGAAGACATGAATCAAATCCATAGAAATCGATACCGAATCCATCAAAATGGATACTACCAAAAATCCCGAAAAAGAAGTTATCAAAGTCAACAAAGGTGATAACAACAAATCGGATCATCATGAATCGATTAAAAATTGGAAACTCACACAAAACAGCAAAATTGGCTGAGACAGCAGACTCAGTCGACTGGACCGGAGTGGTCAGTCGACTGACACAATTCCTGGAAACTTTCTATTTCCAGGTTCAATCGACTGAACCACAGTGGTCAGCCGACTGAAACATGCCTTGAATCTTTCGGTTTCTAGGCTCAGTCGATTGACCCAGGGTGGTCAGTCAAATGATACTGGCCCAGGAAATTTCCTGGGTTCTGTTTCAGTCAAAACTGACTTCCTGGTTCAGTCGACTGAACGGGAATTCCCAGTATTTTCAGCCTAGCCCTTCTAAGGGGAAAAATCCAAACAAATGGCGATCGGGCGAGCATTGGGCGCTAGGGGATTATGTCAATCGGCAACCCAGCCCTATAGGCTCTTTGATACGCTACCAAAATCATATTCAAACATCAAGCTAGGATTTTTAAAGATTTGACTTCAAAAGGCCAAAAATTGGAATATTCATAAAACCAATTCAATCCAAAGCAAATGAACAATAATAAATGTTAGGAATTCATACCTAACAACAAAGATATTTATAGACATAGACGTGAGTTCAATAACTCACCTTTTTCTCAAAAACAATGAAGGAGAAGATTGAAAACAAAATGGAAGATCAACTACTCTTCAATTTCAACTCTAAAAGCTCTTATCCAAGATCATAAGAAAATATTTCCTAAGTTAGGTTATAGAAAATTTCTGAAATTGGAAAGAGGTTGAGATGGAGAAGAAGAAGAGGATGCTTACCTATGTTTTTCTTTGATTTTGGAGCTAGAACTTGAATTTGCAAAAGAAACTAGGGCTTAGGATTTTAATTTTCAATCTCTTTTCCTATTTTTTACTAAAGGTTGAAGTGTTAGGAAAATAATAGAATGAATGAAGAGGAGAGGGGTGGAGTTAGGATATAAGATGAGTTGGGTTAGTGGGCTGAAACCCAAATCCAAACCAAAACCCTAAGTGAAAATATCAAAATTCTACTCAACTCCAAACATATCAATGTTTATACTCAAAAAGGTCGCAAACAGCACTTTGGACTCAATGGAAGTGGTCTCGGGTACTAATTCGACTGTTTGCAAAAAGTAGCATTTCGGACTTAAATCCGACTAATGATGCTATATTTAAATAAAATATTTTAATATACAGTCGTAAAATATGCGGGTTGTTAGAGACTCTCCTTCTTAATGAAATTGCGTCATCGTAATACTTAAGAAAAAAACAAAGAGTAACAACCATAAATGCATATCAACACAAAAGAAAATTTGAAGTAAGAAGTTCACCTTAAAGACCACGAGAGGGTAAGTCCAGATGTGTTCGTTCGATGAATTCTCTAGATTCCTAAGAGCAATCCTTAGGATTTGAGGACCATTGAACTTTCACAAGTGGGACGTCTTTATTTCGAAGGCATTTAACCTCCGTAGCAATGATACAAGTAGGATGTTGCTCATAAGTCAAATTAGGCGAAACTTCAACTTCTTCAACAACATCGGGCTCAAGAATAGAATCGGAATCTCTAAGGCATTTCTGTAGTTGAGAAACATGAAACACGTCATGAATAGCAGAAAATTAAGCCGGTAATAAAAGGCGATAAGCCACGGAATCAATGCGTTTGGTTATGGGAAATGAACCAATATATCGAGGCACTAATTTTTCCGATCGACTAAACGCACAACACCCTTCATAGGTGGAACACGGATAAACACAAAATCTCTCATAGAAAATTCTAATTTCCTTTTTCGGTCATCGACATTGGATTTTTGTCTACTTTGGGCTTCTTTCATCCTATGGCGAATAAGGTCAATTTTTTTTGTGGAATCGCGAATAAAATCTGGACCTAAAACCAGCTTCTCACCGGCCTTAAGCCAACAAGAAGGAGATCGGCACGGCCTTCCATATAGTGCCTCGAAAGGTGCCATACCAATACTAGATTAGAAGCCATTATTATAGGAAAACTCAACAAGTGAAATATGATCTTCCCAACTTCCACCAAAATCAATAACACATGCACGAAGAAGATCTTCAAGAGTTTGGTTCACATACTCGGTTTGTCCATCGGATTGAGGATGATAAGCGGTGCTAAAATTAAGCTTCGTTCCCAAAGCTTTTTGATGGCTCTTTCAAAATCCACTAAAAAACAATGGATCACGATTGCTAACAATTGACGTAGGGATTCCATGTAATTTAACAATTTTTTTAACATAAAGTTTGGCTAAAAGAGGTATGGTCCGATTGGACCGAACAGGAATAAAATGGACGGATTTGGTAAGACTGTCGACAATCACCCATAGGCTATCATCGCCCGAACAAGAAAAGAGAAGTCCATCAATAAGTCCATGGAGACTTGATCCCACTTCCAAATTGGAATGTCCAAAGGTTGCAATAACCCACCGGGCCTTTGATGCTTGGCTTTAATGAGTTGGCAAGTCGTGCAATGCTTAATGAAGTTAGCAATATCAGGTTTTATTCCATACCAATAATAAAGTCGCTTCATATCCGCGTACATTTTACTACTACCGAGATGAATGGTAAATTTAGAACGATGAGAATCTTCTAAGATGTCCGTACGAAGGTCACTAATATTTGACATGATAAGCCTACCAAATTTTCGAATGCCGCCACGAGCATCAATATCAAAGTCTTTCAAACCTTCAATATTGATTTTATCTCTACAATTTTGGCTAAGAAGAGTCAATTCGGGATCTAGCTTTTGAGCTTCAAGAATGCGGTCTAAAAGAGAAGGATGAGCCTCAAGGCTGCATAAAATAAGAGATGAACATGAATCAGATTCACGATCTCGAATCTCACAAGTGGACAAAATCTCTAGATCATTCCATTCGGATATCATCATAGAAACAACCGCTTGTTGCTTACGACTAAGTGCATCGGCAATACGATTCCCCTTTTCGGGAGTATAAAGAATATCGAGATCATAAGATGCAAGGAACTCAGTCCAACGTTGTTGATGAAAATCAAGTTCCTTTTGAGAAAATAAATACTTCAAAGATTTATGATCGGTATAGAGAACAAATTTCTCTCCCAAAAGGTAACGTCGCCAAATTCTAAGGGGGAAAACAATAACTGCGAGCTCTAAATCTTGAGTGGCATATCTAGTCTCGGTAGGCTTTAATTGCCAAGAAGCATAAGAAATAACACGTTTCTTTTGCATGAGAACGGCTCCCAATCCAACACGACTAGCATCGGTATAAACAATAAAGTCCTGATTCCCTTCGAGAATCACAAGAATAGGAGCATCAGAAAGGAGTTCTTTTAATTTCTAAAACGAAGCTTCACATTTGTCCGACCAAATGTATTTAACTCTTTCTTTTTCAAACTAGTAAGAGGCACGGAAATTTTAGAAAAGTCTTTTATGAACCAACGGTAATAGCCTGCCAATCCAAGAAAGCTACAAATTTCCGTCACACTCTCCGGTCTCTTCCCATTTTGAATCGCTTCAATCTTTGAAGGATCCATGAAAATTCCGGATTCAGAAATAATATGACGGAGAAATTTCACACGAGATTGCCAAAAGTAGCATCTAGAAAATTTTGCTTTTAATTGATTGCTCCTAAGAGTATCCAACACAATCCGAAGATGCTTTTCATGCTCTTCCTTGGTTTTAGAATAAACATGAATATCATCTATAAAGATGAGAACTGTGAAAAATACGGATTACGGATCTTAAGGCTAGAATTAACACTAGAGGGGGGTGAATAGTGTTTTTAAGGAATTACTAAATCTTTTTTGTTTTATGTTAATTTGAACATGAATGTATGCAATATTCAGACACAGATATGATCATAGAATCAAACACAGATGTAGAAATAAAGTAAAAGCAATAAAGGAAAGAACATACCGGATTTTTTACCGATTCGGAGTTACCCTACATCCACTCCTGCACACAAGTACGGATTTCCTTTCAAAATTAATTGTACAATTACACCCTCGATTTCAAGGCCACGAGGTATATCACTCCAGATTCACAATCCTCTAGGTAGAGATACTTGATTTTATGGGCAACAAGCTCACCCAATTGATTTCACAGGCTACAATCACACCTTTTCTCGGTTGATTGATTTCACAGGCTACAATCATACCTTTCTCATTTAGTTTATTACAAAGAAGCCTATAACTCTGAATAACACTGAGATCTTGTTGAGATAGTGATAGAGAATCAAACCAGAAATGTTCTAGTTAGATTCAATGTTGATTTCGGCAGAGTAATGGTAAAAATATATGTAACTAAATATGGAAGAAGAAGACTGAAATCGGAGAAAATATGAATAAAAATTCGTTTAAAACTGCCCTTATTTATAGTGGAACAACAGCCATGTCCACTCGTGAAAGGATATGACGAATAGACACTTCTTTCAAAAAATTTGAAATCAACTACCACCTTGTCGACAAGGGGTCCTAGGGGTTGTCGACAAGCCTAAGGAAATTTTGGTAATTGTTTTTCTTTGAAAATAACTTCTATCTTGTACTAAAACTAATTTTAAACTTTATAAATATACTTAACTATAGTTAAAATACATAAATAAACATAGAGAATAATATTTTGATATATATAAAATTTTACTATAATTTTATATTTAAAATCTAAGTATAAATATTAAAAGTTAAATATATTATTGTTATTAAAAGATAGTTTAAAACCAAGGATAATTTGATTTTGAAAATAAAGATTATTTTGAGGCTAAAAATATTTAAAACCAGGATAGATGTTTTTGATTCTTTTAAAAGGAAGATTTTGAAAACAAGATATAATTTTGTAAAAACATTTGAATAAAAGTTAATGGATACAAAACAATGTTCCACTAGATTTTTCGTAGGTTCCATCCTACTTAGGGTTCCATCCCTTTAACAAGCTCGAATTGGATTCCATTCCACGAATAAATTGCATTTTAAGATGCCAGTGCTTTCTAGGAGTTTTAACAAAATTCCTAATTAAATTACTTATTATTGAAATCTTGAACTCTTGATAATCTTGATACTCATGAGTCTTCAATCTTGATATCTTGAATCTCTATACCGTACAGTCTTTATTCTTGATACATGCATGGTTAAATCCTGTATATACATATATATATCTAAACTACAATATTAGTATTTATTTTTTATAATCTTATTCTCAGGTTGTTGTCGTCAAAACCATCATCTCAAGGACTAACAATCTTTCCCTTTTTGATGATGACAACCTTTGTTTATAAAATATCACTTCTATCCTAATAACTCCCCCTAAAACTAATAACTCCCCCTTAATCTATGCCTAACTATCCTGTTTTATACTTCTCCCCCTTTATCATCAACAAAAAACTAACTCCAAACTATATAACTCCCCCTTAATCTAATATTATATCACATGTGATTATAATGATAGTGTTATCATAAATAATCATCAGTTAAATCTAAAACTAAAACTTAGTCCTAAATTACTAACTATCCTAACTAAGAATATATATATGATAATACTTATAATAGTGATAAATGTGAGAATTCAAATATAAGAACAAAATTTATTTATTAATTATATATATTGTTATATTTACATTTTCGTAGAGAACATAAGAAAGAACATACAACAATAGGAAAGAGAGAAAAGAAACTAATGTGTGTCCTTGAAAATGGAAGATGTATGAATCGAACAATTTAGGTAGTGGAAACAAAAATTTCCACATTGTTCGACTAGATTTCCATCCTTGTCAAAGCACACTTTGCTAACGCAAACGACTTTGTCATCATCTTCAGCACGCTCTTCTTCCATAAAGGCTTCTTCTTCATCGCTATCCTCTTGCACTTGATCTCCTGAAGACTCTTCATCAATCAAGATCGGATTAGCGTGATTGTCCATTAGAAACTTTTCTAAATTTCTAAGGATTTTGCCTTGCCGTTCTTGTTCTTTGGCCATTCTAAGTTGCACTATTTGAATTTCAATCATTAGTTGCAGTGCATTCTTCAAGGAATCTTCCATTTTCATCACTCGTGCAAGCTTAGTTTGTTTAAATGGTCCAAAGAAAGGAGAAGGGAACGAAAAAGTTGAATTTTTATTTGATTTGGTAGTGGAGGCCATTGTTTAAATGTTTTTAGAAGTTAGAATAGAGAAAGACTAGAGAGAATGATCAAAATTTCGAAATAAGAAGAATATATAACCACTTATTTGAATTTTGGTGGGAAGATTTCAAAAATAAAAGAATCGTTACATATCGACAGGGGTAGGAGGGGGTTGTCGACATGGTGCTTTATATTTTTGCTATTTGATTTATTTTGATTTAATTTTTAATTATACCTTGTTATTCATATTTTATATTTCAGTTATTGAACAAATACCTAATTCTCCTCTTAGTTTACTAAATATAGATTCATTTAAGGGTTTTGTTAAGATATCAGCAATTTGGTTCTCAGAGTTGATATAATCGAGAGAAATTACTTCCTCACTTATATTATCTCTGAGAAAATGATGTCTAATATCAATATGTTTAGTTCGAGCATGATGAGTAGTATTTTTGGATAAATTTATTGCACTAGTATTATCACAATAAATTGGTGATTTTGAGATATTTAAACCAAAATCTTTTAAAGTTTGTTGCATATATATTACTTGAGAACAAGCCAAAGCAGCAGAAATATACTCTGCTTCGGTTGTTGATAAAGAAACTATGTTTTGCTTTTTACTAAACCAGGAAATCAGAGAATGCCCTAAAAAGTGACAAGTTCCACTTGTACTTTTTCGGTCTGATTTACAACCAGAATAATCAGCATCACAGAAAGATATTAAGTCAAAAGAATCATTTTTAGGATAAAATAAGTCATAATCAAAAGTGTGTTTAACGTATCTTATGATACGTTTTACGGCTTTTAAGTGGGTCTCTTTAGGTTGGGATTGATATCTTGCACAGAGACAAACACTATGCATGACATCAGGTCTACTAGCAGTGATATAGAGTAATGATCCAATCATTCCTCGGTATAATTTTTGATCTACATCATTCGAGAGATCTTCTTTATTTAGTTACTCATTGGTTGCCATGGGAGTGGGCTTTCCACTTGCAGTAGTCTGTGTAGTTAATGCCCCGCTATTACCCCGCAATATCTCATAGCTGATTTCTACCGCTATGTTTTTTCCATATAGCCCTAGAATATAGCATTTCCGCTTTAATCCCCGCTATTTCCGCTATATCCCGTTATTTCCGCTATATTCCGCTATTCCCGCTATATTCCGCTATTCCCGCTATATCTTTTTTAATAAAATGAATTGAAAAATTGCATTTATACATTATAAAATTATGAAAATAATTTATTTGATTTAATTTTTTAATATATTTTCAAAAATGAAAATACTCTAATGTTCTACCAAATTCAGTTATGTTATATAACAGTTTTCGTTTATTTAAAGTATATTCGCACATGTTTTTATTTAAAATTATTTATATATTATTTGTAATTCAATTGAATGATAATTTTTCATTAGTTACCATTTATATATTTGTAAAAACATTAAGTACGAGTTTTATATGCTATTTTAGAGCCATCCTCTATATCCCGCTATATCCTCGCTGTATCCCCGCTATGACTTTTTGCACCTCCACCGCTTTGAATCTACCGAGCGCATTAGCTGCACAGGCAGTAATCAAACCAAATTTACTAACTAGGTCTTTAGCATATTTTTCTTGACTAATAATGATACCATTATCTAATTGTTTTATTTGTAATCCTAGAAAGAAGTTCAATTCACCCATATGACTCATCTCAAACTCTTTTTTCATTATTTCAGAAAATTCTTTATTCATTTCAAAATTAGTTGATCCGAAAATGATATCATCTACATAAACTTTACTAGTTGAATATCATTTTTATTTCTTTTAATAAAAGAGTATTATCTACTTTACCAATTTCAAAATTTGATTGTAATAAGTAAGATCTTAGTCTATCATACCAGGCTCTAGGAGCTTGTTTTAGACCATACAGAGCTTTCTTAAGTTTGTAAACATGATTTGGTAATTTTTCATTTTCAAAAAGTGGTGGTTGTTCAACATATACTTCCTCTTTTACAAATCCATTTAAAAAGGCACTTTTAACATCCATTTGATATAATTTGAAATTATTATGATTTGCGAAAGCAAGTAGAATTCTAATGGCTTCTAATCTTGCTACGGCAGCAAAGGTTTCATCAAAATCTATTCCTTCTTCTTGACAATAACCTTGAGCGACTAACCGGGCTTTATTTCTAACAACCTCTCCTTTTTCATTCATTTTATTTTTATAAACCCATTTAGTTCCAATTATATTTTTATTTTCAGGTCTAGGAACAAGTTCCCAAACATCCTTTCTAGTGAATTGATTTAGTTCTTCTTGCATAGCCAAAATCCATGAATCATCAGTTGATGCTTCTTTTGTATTTTTGTGTTCAATAGTTGATATAAAGGCTACATTTCTCATTTTACTTAGTTGATTTCTAGTTTTAACAACAAATTGCATATCTCCAAGTACATTTTCTATAGGATGATCTTTTAAAAGTTTAATCTTTTTATTAGGATGATTAATTTCATTATTAGTTTCAGTTGACTCTTTATTTTGAGTGATTAAATCCTCTTCATCATTTGTATCTTCAAAAATTTTGAGATTTTCATTGAATGAAACATGCATTGTTAATTCGATGGTGTTAGTTCTTAAATTAAACACACTGTACGCTTTACTTCTATTAGAATATCCGATAAAGTTACCTTTGTCGGATTTAGGGTCAAATTTATCTAGATTATCTTTTGTATTTAAAATAAAACATTTACTTCCAAAAATTATAAAATAAGATACCTTAGGTTTCTTTGAGTGGAGAAGTTCGTAAGATGTCTTATCATTAAAGGTCTAATTAGAATTCTATTTAAAATATAACAGGCGGTAGCAACTGCTTACGGACAAAAATACTTTGGTAATTTATTATCTGAAAGCATAGTTCTCACACACTCTTGAATCGTCCTATTTTTGCGTTCTACTACTCCGTTTTGTTGTAGAGTTCTTGGAAATGAAAAATTGTGAGTTATTCCCTTTTTATTGCAGAATTCCTCAAACTTTTTATTTTCAAATTCACCACCGTGATCACTGCGGATGGTTATAATTTTTAGAGAAAGTTGATTTTGAATCCTTTTTGTAAAGTTCTTAAAACATTCAAAAGTATCACTTTTATGTTTCAAAAATATTGTCCATGTAAATCTAGAATAATCGTCTACAATTACAAAAACATATTTACTATGATTTATTGACAGAATTTGAGATGGACCAAATAAATCAAGATGAAGTATTCAAGAGGTTTTGAGGTTGAAATAATATCTTTTAGTTTAAAAGAACTTTTTCTAAGTTTTCCTAATTGACATGCATCACATAGACCATCTACTTTAAAATTCATTTTAGGGAGACCTCTTACTAGATCATGTTTTGGCAGTCTAGATAAGAGTTTGAAATTCAAATGTCCAAATCTCTTATGCCAAATCCAAGCGTCACTTGTATTTGTCGAAAGACAAAAGTTATCATTTGAAACTTTCACACTAAGAATATAAATATTCTTTTTCCTAATTACCTCAAATATTACGGTTTAACTAATATCTTCAATGTGACACTTATCTTTTTCAAATTTAATTTTATATCCTTTATCGCAAAGTCGACTAATACTTAGCAGATTATGTTTCATATTTTTAACTAGCAAAACATTAGTAATAATAGGAGTTTTAGAGTAACCGACTTTGCCGATGCCATTCACATATCCTTCTGAGTTGTCTCCAAAGTTAATCAGTCCTCCGTCTTTGTATATTATATCATTTAGCATATCTGGATTACCAGTCATGTGTCTAGAGCATCCACTATCGAGTATCCATTTATTCTTTTTGATCCGCACAATTTGTCCATTGTGGATTGATTCCTCAACACCCATAAAGCAAGTTTCCTGCACATCATAAAATTTTGATACCCAACTTGAATTTGAATATTGATTATATGCAAACTCAAGAGACAATGATGATCTGAATATTTCTAAACTAGTATTAACAAGTTTTTTAAACATAGCCATTTTAAAAACTTGTTAAAAAATCATATTATGAGACTTTGAAAACCTTGCTCCGATACCAAATGCGAGAAATGCAGATTATGGATCTTTTGGGCTAGAATTAACATTAGAGGAAAGGGGTGAATAATGTTTTAAGGAATTACTAAATCTTTTTGAGTTTATGTTAATTTGAACACGAATGTATGCAATATTCAGACACAGATATGGTCACAGAATCAAACACAGATGCAGAAATAAAGTAAAAGCAATAAAGGAAAGAATACACTGGATTTTATACTGGTTCGGAGTTATCCTTCATCCAATCCCACACACAGGTACGGATTTCCTTTCAAAATTAATTGTACAATTACACCCTCGATTTCAAGGCCACAAGGTATACCACTCCAGATTCACAATCCTCTTGGTAGAGATACTTGCTTTTACGGGCAACAAGTTCACCCAATTGATTTCACAGGCTACGATCACACCTTTTCTCGCTTGATTGATTTCACAGGCTATAATCACACCTTTTCTCGTTTAGTTTATTACGAAGAAGCCTATAACTCTGAATAGCACTAAGATCTTGTTGAGATAGTGATAGAGAATCAAATCAGAAATGATCTAGTTAGATTCAATGTTGATTTCGGCAGAGCAATGGTAAAAAAATATATATAAATAAATGTGGAAGAAGAAGAGGAGTGAAATCAGAGAAAATATGAATGAAAATTCGTTTAAAACTGCCCCTATTTATAGTAGAACAACAGCCATGTCCATTTGTGAAAGGATATGACGAATAGACACTTATTTTGAAATTCAAAAATTTGAAATCAACTGCCACCTTGTCGACAATGGGTCCTAAGGGTTGTCGACAAGCCTAAGGAAATTTTGGTAATTTGTTTTTCTTTGAAAATAACTTTTGTCTTGTATTAAAACTATTTTTAAACTTTATAAATATACTTAACTATAGTTAAAATACATAAATAAATATAGAGAATAATATTTTGATACATATAAAATCTAACTATAATTTTATATTTAGATCTAAGTATAAATATTAAAAGTTAAATATATTATTATATTAAAAGATAGTTTAAAACCAAGGATAATTTGATTTTGCAAATAAAGATTATTTTGAGGCTAAAAATATTTAAAACGAGGATAGATGTTTTTGATTCTTTTAAAAGGAAGATTTTGAAGTTATTTTCAAAACAAGATATAATTTTGTAAAAAACATTTGAATAGAAGTTAGTGGATAAAATAATGTTCCACTAGATTTTTCGTAGGTTCCATCCCTTTAACAGGCTCGAAGTGGATTCCATTCCACGAATAAATTGGATTTTAAGATGCCGGTGCTTTTCTAGGAGTTTTAAAAAAATTCCTAATTAAATTACTTATTATTAAAATCTTGAACTCTTGATAATCTTGATACTCATGAGTCTTCAATCTTGTTATTTTGAATCTTTATACTTTACAGTCTTTATTCTTGATACCTGCATGGTAAATCCTGCATATACATATATATCTAAACTATAATGTTAGTATTTATATTTTATAATCTTATTCTAAGGTTGTTGTCATCAAAACCATCATCTCAAGGAATAACAAGAACAAATCGATCGAGGAAGTCTTTGAAAACTCGATTCATAAGGTCAATGAAATAAGTTGGTGCATTCGTTAACCCAAATGGCATAACAAGCCATTCATAAGATCCATAATGTGTACGGAACGATGTCAAAGGAATGCTATTCTTTGCAATACGAAGCTGATGAAATCTGGTTGCTAAGTCTAATTGTGAAAAGAATCTAGCACTGCTAAGTTGATCAAATAAATCATCAATCCGAGATAAAGTATATTTATTCTTGATAGTGAGATCATTAAGCTTGCGGTAGTCAATGCAATGCCTAAGTGTACCATCGGATTTCTTTAAAAAAATAGCTGAAGCTCTCTAAGGAGAGGAAATAGAATGAATAAACTGCTTCGCTTCCAATTCAGATAATTGTTTACGCGTCTCCTCATTTTCCTTATTAGACATATGATAAGGAGGATGAGTAATAGGTAAAGCTCTAGGGATTAGATTAATTCTGAACTCAATTGCTCGCTTAGCGGGTAACGCTAAAACGGGGCTCAAATATGTCGGAAAAATTCACGAACAACGTGAATGAGAGAAATGACATCTTCCTCGTCATCATTATCGTCATCATGAGGGTTTAGAGAATATAAGGATGCTGCCAAGTTGGAATCCGAATCTTTAAGAATAATAGAAATCTGCTTAACATATTGAGGATGTCGAAGATAAATAGTCCGCTCAAGACATAGGATATGGGCTTCATAACGGTTAAGCCAATCCATTCCCAAAATCATTCTGAAGCCTAAGTAACGCATGACATGCAAATCGGCTTGGAAAGAATAATCACATAAAATAATCTAGACATCTTTACAAAGTAAAATGAGTGTTGCGGATCCACCAACTGGATTCGCAATTCTCAAAGAAGTCATCAAAGCCATAACACTTAAAGAAAAAGTATCAACAAGCTCTTTTGATATAAAAGAATGGGATGCACCCATATCAAAAAGAACTCGAATAGGATGATCACGAAACATAATAATGCCATCAAGGATAGAATGAGAAATACCTTGGCCACGAGAAACGTTACTAGGGGCTTGTACCACAATTAGCGTTCCCTCATTCTTGCTTTGAAGTTTGGGATATGAAGATAAAAGATGATCCGAATTTTTGCAATAACGATAAAAGAGAGGTTTCAGACATCTATTAGCATAATGGTCCTTAGAACCACAATTGTAGCATTGCCCACCACTAGAGGTAGATGTCTTTGCTACCGGAGTTTCTTGCTTCCCTTTCCTGTTGGGATTAGGACCTTTGAACTTAATATGCCTCTTCTTGTTGTTGTTGAAGTTCGGTTTGGCACCCCCAACTTCAACATCACTCTCTTTATCCGCCTCTTCAATTCGAAGAGCGATATCAACAAGTTGATCAAAAGAAACTTCTAATTTCAGAAGTAAAGGCTTTTTGAGATTCTTATTCAAGTCATAGATAAACCTCTGATTTTTCTTCAATGGGGTATTAATATACTCGACCCCATACTTTGAAAGAGGTTCAAAAGATGCGACATAGTCTGTCATAGAAGATTAACTTTGAACAAGGTCAATAAAACACCGAGCTAAAGTTACTTTTTCAGCCTTCGGCACAAACTTTAATTCGAATCGTTCCCAGAATTGTTCCCAAGTAAGATTCGCTTCAATAATTTCAAAAATCAAATGCCCATACCAATCTAATGCTCTTTCTTGGAGCATACCAGAAGCCACTTGGACTCGATGAAAATCAACAAGATTCATGTGAGAAAAGATGCGATCGCATGTTCTAAGCCAAGCTTGAACTTCAATAACGCTCTCGAAACCCCTGAATGGCTTTCCACCCAAGTTGATATAATCACTGCATAGGTGTGCAAATCTAGATTTTGGGTGAGTAGGCTCTGGAATGGGTCCAACAACTTGAGCATTCTTTACCAGATCTAGAAGTTGTTGAGCTGACATAAATACTCTATCCTGAGGAGTTGCACTAGTTTGACCGGCGCTGGGACGACCTAATCTAACCATTTCTCTTCTTTAAAAAAGAAAGAAAGAAGAAAAAGTTATTCTCAGAATGAATATCAAACAATCATGATTGATAAAACAAAGCATCATAAAAGAAAATAGGATAGAAGGGGTCCACAGACTCGGATAAATCCTCAGGCAAGACTCCTAAGAAAGACTTAGGACAATGATCTTTGCTAGATTATTCTATATTGTTTCGAAGCTTGGCTCTGATACCAAGCTGTGACGCCCCACCTCTATACTCATGCTAGCCAAGAACACTACGGGGTAATGCCATCGATTGGCACGAAGAATAAGGCTGTTGAGGAGCGAACATCCATGTAATTTCTTTGTACGAGTACCGATATGTCAGATGGTATGTCATGCATTTCATTTCAAGAGGAAATCCGACATATCAAATACAAACTCAAAGCTACTACACAGTGGCTATGTGGACCTTGGAAATAAATATAAAAATAAGCATAACAAAATCAGTCACAGATATCCATATCACAAAGGCAGAAACAGATACGAATATATCACATAAAAGTGTACATCAAAGTAGTGGTCATACAAGATCCACTACATCACAAAAGAATAAGTACAAGTGCTAGACAAAAGAATAAGTATACATCAAGGAGTCTCTATCTCTAATGTATAACAACAAAAACTACTACTAAGTAGTTAGACAAAAGTCAGATGATGGTCCCAGATAAGGAGTCAAGCAGAAGCACCTATAACATCTCGGTCTGACCCGGGTATTATTTAATAAGAAAATAATAAACGGATCAGTCTAGCTATAAGTATCAGATAAAATGAGATAGGATAAGATATAACAAAAACGTATGATAACAATAATGCCATACTAGGAAAAGTATACATTAGATAACAACAAAAATCATACAATATCTCAAGAATCTCATAAATCCAAAAAGAATGTAATATTCTTTATTTTATTCACCATACCACAAATATTGACAAATATATCAATGCCAATTACAAAATTGGTGAAACACAAATTCTAGAAATCATCAATTAGAAATCCAAAAAAAGGGGGAGGCTTATCACAAACGGGAGCACGAAAACTCACCAACACGTGTAAGATAAATGGGCGCTAATCCATGGTCGCTAACCATAGAGCAGGTGCAACGACGTAGTATAATAACGGTACGCCTAGGAACCTGAAACTCAAATAATTCGGAACAACAACGTAGTAGAACGGTACGCCTGGTGAACCTGATAAGCCGGTACAACTATGTAGTATAATGATACGTCCGATGAACCGAAATCCATAAAAGAACACGGGTCGCTAGCCCACAAAAATGAGTCGAAACTCCAAAGAACCCATAGGTCATTTACCTATAAAAGAAATGAGAAGAAGCTCAATAAAACGAGGTATAGTCCCTTACGTGGACAAAGAGACATAGCATATCGCTAGTCTAAATCACAAAATGATCATCATTGATCAATAAAAAGTGTGAATTACACTAAGCTAGTAAATAAATGAGTTTAGCTTCATGTCCCATAACCACTGGCTTAACTTAAGTATTTACGAACAAATTGTAGATCTCCACTCAAAAATTTTCACGAGAGTTTCAATCGAACAAGTCCAAAAATTAACCGACGAAGTAAATGCAAGCGTTTCATACCACTAGTTTTACTAAGCCATTTAATTAGATTTCTCAAACGAATGAGGAAAGGTTTGTATATACTAATAGACTGAAAAACGTTTTTGTAAACAAGCTTTGTATTTAAAATAGAGTTGAAATCATTTTAATAAAAGAGTTTTGATATTACTACTAGTATAGAAACCTTTACATTTTAAAGTGACAATTCACAAAATTGATTATAAAAGAAAACAATCAATCATCAAAAATTCACATACGAAGACATGAATCAAATCCATAGAAATCGGTACCGAATCCATCAAAATGGATACTACCAAAAATCCCAAAAAATAAATTATCAGGGTCAACAAAGGTGATAACAACAAATCGGATCATCATGAATTGATTAAAAATTGGAAATTCACACAAAACAGCAAAATTGGCTGAGATAGCAGATTCAGTCGACTGGACCAAGGTGGTCAGTCGACTGACATAATTCCTGAAAACTTTCTATTTCCAGGTTCAGTCGAATGAACCAGAGTGGTCAGTCGACTGAAACATGCCTGGAAACTTTCGGTTTCCAGGCTTAGTTGACTGACCCAGGGTGGTCAATCGACTGATGCTGGCCCAGGAAATTTCCTTGGTTCTGGTTCAGTCGACTGACAACCTGGTTCAGTCGACTGAACTGGAATTTCCAGTATTTTCAGCCTAGACCTTCCAAGGGAAAAAAATCCAAACAAATGGCGATCGGGCGAGCGTTGGGCGCTAGGGGTTTATGTCAATCGACATCCCAACCCTATAGGCTCTTCGATACACCACAAAAATCATGTTCAAACGTCAAGCTAGGATTTTTAAAGATTTAACTTCAAAACACCAAAAATTGAAATATTCATAAAACCAATTCAATCCAAAGCAAATAAACAAGAATAGATGTTAGGAATTCATATTTAACAACAAAGAAAGTTATAGAGATAGATGTGAGTTCAAAAACTCACAATTTTCTCAAAAACAATGAAGGAGAAGCTTGAAACAAAAAGGAAGATCAACTACTCTTCAATTTCAACTCTAAAATCTCCAATTTAAGATCATAAGCAAATATTTCCTAAGTTAGGTTATAGGAAATTTCTAAAATTGGAGAGAGATTGAGATAGAAGAAGAGGATGCTTACCTAAGCTTATCTTTGATTTTGGAGCTAGAACTTGAATTTGCGAAAGAAACTATGGCTTAGGATTTTAATTTTCATTCCCTTCCCTAATTTTTACTAAAGCTTGAAGTGTTAGGAAAATAATAGAATGAATGAAGAGGAGAGGGGGTGGAGTTAGGATATAAAATGAGTTGGGTTAGTGGGCTGAAACTCAAACCCAAAACCCTAAGTGAAAACATCAAAATTCTACTCAACTCCAAACATATCAATGTTTATACTTAAAAAGGTCGCAAACAAAACTTTGGACTCAATGGAAGTGGTCTCGAGTCCTAATTCGACTATTTGCAAAAAGTAGCATTTCGGACTTAAATCCGATTAACGATGCTATATTTAAATAAAATATTTAAATATGCAATCGTAAAATATGCGGGTTGTTACATATGTGATATGTTTGTTGTTAGGAAGTGAAATCATATAAACGTGGTTTATAAAATAAGAATTACAAATAAAGTAAATATAAATTGGAAATTTGAGAACTTAAGTTCCAAGGTTTGTAATTAGTTTTCAAAAGATTTTGGAAAGAAATATTTGTATTATTGGGAAGTACTTTGATAGAAATATTTATTTGAAAGAAATGTTTTAAAGGAATTTTAAAAGAAAAATAAGTTCTATAATTCCCTTCTTTGTCGCTGGAAAATGATTTCGGTGATGGCGGCCGCATCATCGACATTCATTTTCGAGTTTCAAAGTGGGAGGCCATTGTAGTAGCTTCACTACACATTTGTCTTAACAAACAAATCTTAATTTTAATTTCTTAAGTTTGATTTGATATATATAAAATGTATGAATATATATTATTTCGAAATGATTTGAAATGAACCCGGCATTTAGTTCTTAAGTTTCTATAGATTAGGAATTTCAATTATTGTAATGAAATGAAATCTTAATTATTTAATAGTTGGAAACTTCTAAAATGAAAAATAAGAAATTAGAAGCTAGGTGATTAATGAAATTTTTAATTGAAGATTTGAAACTTGTAAACTAAAAGATAATGAAAATTAAGAAGATGTAAATTGTTAAACATTTTGTTAAATAAGCTGAATAAGATAAATTTGTATAACATTCAATTACATTCTAAAAACATATAAAACTTACCTAATATATTTAAGAAGTTGAAATGTTAAATCTGAGTATGTGATTGAATATTATACAAATAAAAGGCCTAATAACAAAAATGGTTCAAAAGGAACATATGTGTATAGATAAAAGAATTAAAATGTTAAAGAAAATGTATAAACATAAGTAAATGGTTAGGAATGCTAATAATTAAATAGAATAGTTAAAAATGAATACTATATTAAGTAAATGATTATAATTTCAGAAAATTTTGAATTCTGAAATAGATTTAATATTCAATAATATTATATATAAAAGTAACAAATGTGAAAAAATTGTATAGGGAAACTTAAGTATGAATTTATTCGCTAATAAATATTTATCTTAACTGGAAATCAAGTTATATAAGTAAATGAATGAAATACAAAGAATACATTGTATGAATGAATGAAAATAAATAAAAAATAAACAATGATGTGAAAGAAAATTAATAAGAATAAACTTAAATAATATTTGAAATTCTTGGTTGTTTTGGCTTATGGGATGTTTGGGAAATGATACTTCAAATGCTTTAAGGTTGTATGAATAATATATTAAGTAATTATCTAAGGCTGTTGAGCATATGGTACACTTGATAGTTTATTTATCATCCTTGTACGATGTAAAGTTTCTGAACCTGAACAAACCATTTGTTTTTGGTTGTTATGGATGTATGATTGATTCCTTGTTGCATATAATGATCGCGCTCTCTTGTTTGCATATGTTTTGTGTTATATTGATTTTTTTTTTACTAACTGAAACAACTAAATATTTCTCTTTTACATAATTCTCACTATTTTGGATTATATAAGTGAAATACAGGTTGATAGAAGTAATAGCTACTGCTTTTGGTTTCATAAATAAAGTTGTTTGCTCGACAAATAGGTATGTTTTCGGATTACGGTTTTGTGACGATATTTTATTATTTTCTCATGGTTTGGGATGTTTTATTATTGAAATATGGTATATATTTTGTAATTATTGATGTTATTATTTTTTCAGAACTATCCGTACAAAATTGACTCTACTAAAGAAATTCGTGAATTTAATACTTAGAAATTTTTTGTGAAAGTGAAAATATTTTCAAACTTTTATTAAACTTGAATATGAAGATTTAATTGTTTATAATTGATATATTTTATTTAAAATACTTAAACATGTAAGTTTAAAGTGTTTATGAATTAATTATTTTGAATAAAGATATATTAGTTTCTTGATTCCTTTTTTTTCCTTTTCGAGGACGATAAGTTTGAGTGGGGGAGAGTGTAACGACCTGTAATTTTTAATAATTAAAATTATCAAATTTAATATGATTTTAGAATTTAATATTGTGTGAAATTAAAATTTTATGATTTATTAATGGTAATATAATTAGAATATGATTTAATAATGTTGATTTAATGACAGATACTTTAAATAATTCCAATCAATTGAAATATCGTAAAGTTAATTTAGTTATAATTGTAAGTAAGGAATTAAATTGGTAATTAATGGAATTAATGAAATTGAAATATTACAAATAGTATTGTAAAAGGTGAATATAATAAAAGTAAACTAACGTTAATTATATTCATAAGGTTTTGGTTGATATAAAAATAAGAATTTAAATCAATAAAAGAGTTTATTGGAATTTAAATTGTAATTAATGAATTTATTTCAATTGCATTTGAACTCTGAAATTTATGTAATATTTGAATATTGGATTTAACATGGGAATTTTATTTAATAGGTTACTAAATTTCTATGCAATCAAGAATGTTAAATTGTTAACTTTTAAATTTAAAATTTGAAAGTGATTAAATTAATTTAATAATTATTTATTTAATTAAAGTGAAAATAGCCATTTTGGCCACTATTTCTGATTTCGGATCCGTAACAGTGAATTATTGTAAGATTTCAAGTTTCGTAGCGATCGGACTTGTGCGAGCTCTAAGCACGTAGAAATCGATTAATAGAATTTAAGTGAATATAATTTGATTTTGAAAGTTAACTTCTGTATACAATGGAATTTAGTTTTGAAACTTGTTCCATTGAGTTTAAAATATTGAAAATCTATATTTTGATATATTGGATGACCCATTTTCATTTCAGAAATGAAACGGGCTTTTCGGTTCTTCGTTATCGTTTTGACCCAATTCGATCCGTTCATTCATTCTTACCTATCTTTATCCATATAAATAGATTTTGTTTCTCTAACTCTAGCATCCTTTCTTATTTCTGTATGTACTATTCTTTCCATCTACTCAATCCATTTTCCCAATGGTAGCACAAAAACCCAAATTCCCAAATTCAATTTCTAATCAAAATCAAATCCAAAAATTCAAACTCCTCAAACAATGTCATATTATATATTATTGGAAAACTCTCAACGAGCGCAATCTACTGCTTCAATTCATTTTTCGACTCGAGTCATGGTTTGGACAGAAATCATCGATCTTTCTCGACCGTCCATATTAGGGTTTGTCGTTTAACGGCGGATCTTCGTCGATAGTATGTGGTGCTGAAGCGTAGAGGAGGCCGAAAGGAGTCGATATATATGGTTGGTTCATGTTATTGGTGTCAGATTGCCACAATTGGCGTTTGAATGGAGACGGTGGCGGTTGGGCAAGGCATGGCCGTGGGTGGCCACGTTCTGGTCGATGGCGGAGGATGGTGGGGCGAGCTCGGCCATGAGCTCAGATCTGGGTCGTAGCGTGTGGTTCAACGATGAACGATAGGGTTAGGCGGCAGCTTGGTTGCTCGAGTGCCAGTTCATCGCGTTAGGGTTAAGGTAATTTAATTACAATAATACCATTTTTTATTTTAATTATAATTTAAATTCCAAATGTTCTAACATGTATAACTTTTGCATACAAGCTCGTATTCACGCATGGTTTTCTCCATTGCGATCGTATCAGAATTCCGAAAAGTCTAGAATTGGTTGGGATACATTACGAGACTATTATAATTTCAGGCTTTATTTGGATTTTAAATCATCGATAAATCAAAGGTGGGTGATTTAACCCACTCACAACTACTAAATCATCGTATGTTAGTTAAATTAAATTTATAGTGTGATTAGAAATTTATTGATTGTTGTTTGGTATTTTAAATTGTCATTTAAATTTAAACTGAATTATATTTAATTTAATTGCCATTTTAAATTAATATTGGAATTTAAATTGTTTGTTAAATACTTGATCGATAACCAGTTAATTGTTGTGATTGGTTGATTTGAATGATGATTGCGATGGATGCTTAATTATTGACATTTTGGATGATTTAATGTTATGTTTATTTATATGTTGTTATCACACTGCAAGTTCCCTTAGTTATTGTTAGGAAAATCACTATGGGTTGAAATGATACATACTCAAATGGTCTTATAGTTTAAAGGAAAATCATTATGGGTTGAAATGATAAACTTAAGTGATTTTATGGATTTTGAATTTTACTCGGGATTATGGGTTGAAATGATATATACCCGTAAATTTAAATTTATTACGGGTTGAAATGATATATATATCTGTATCACTTGACCATAGGATAGAAAATTATATATGGACACCGGATTGGTTAAATTAAATGATTTTAAATCCTTAATTTTGAATCCCGTTAAATGATATTATGAAACAAAATTAGATTTATATGAACTGAATTATTTTCAAAATCCAAGCTTTAAATCATGAAATTGAAATTGGTTTAAATGAATTGTTTAAAGAATTTAAATTGAAATCTTAAAGTTGAATTTCGAAATATAAATGCAATTTATCAAAATTGAATCATTGTAAATGTTTGAATATTTAAGCTTGAAACTTATTGAATTTGAAGTGATTTAAATTTGTAGTTCAAACATAGATTTGAAATCAATATAAAATGAAATGGTTTTAATGAGAATTTGAATTGAAACCTTCGGCCTTTTGAATTGAAATCGTTGAACTGAGATTGATTTAGATTGAATTTTTGGAACCAAAGTTGATTTGAATTGATTTGTGAAATTTGAAGAAACAATTCTAATTTGAAATTATTTCGATATAAATTCTTTTAATATACAAACTCCTTTAACATATAAACTATTTTTCTCATATAAACCATTTTAATATATTAATTTTTTTTAATACATTAATTTTTTTTAATATATAAACTATTTCTAATATATAAACTATTTTAATCTATAACTTATTTTTAAAATATAAACTGTTTAATATATATTAATTTAAATTTATAAACAACTTTTAATACATATTTTAATATATAAACTATTTCTTATATGTAAACTATTTTAATCTGTAACCTATTTTTAAAATATAAACTATTTTTAATGTACAACTATTCCAATATATAAATTACTTTCAATATTCAAACTGTTTAAAGTTGGAACTGTTTTGACTTAGATTTAATTGATTTAAATGCGGATATTTGATATGATGATTTAACCTATTTTGTGGTTATGGTTTCGAAAATGAATATGATATAAAGTTAATAATGATTTCGAAAGTGAATATGTTTTCGAAAGTGATATGGTTTTGAAGTGAATATGATTTCGTAAGTGATATGATTTTGAAGTGAACACGATATTTTGATATCAATTATGAATCTGTTTTGAAAATGTAAAAGAACCAACCGGTTTGAAATAAGCATTTGGTTGTTAAAGAGATTTGGATCAGATATTGTCGTACTCTCTTCCAATACCGAAAACTACTTTAACAACTCTGTACGTGGTGGAGAATCCATAATGGAGTAGGATGGTTTGGCAAATGCTACTATATGAGGTATGAGCGTAGCCCTGACCCCCTCGGGTCAGCTTGATATGACTAAAATAGGAGCTATACTAAGCCAAGTGATGTCGCTCCTCCGATTGGGAACATTTCTTCGATACCATATCTATTACTTTTCGATTGATTTGGTGGCCACCTTTGATTTGATTATGGGTGTGTGTTCCGAGGCAGGCAGTCGTAGCTGCTTTGCATTACCACCTGTCCAGGAGTGCAAACGGTAGAATCCTACTCTGGCATTGCCTTATGTGCCTTGTCATATGCCTAATTGAGCCCACTACGAGTTTGGTTTGTGTTGTACCTATGGAGTGCTCCCTGATAACCCGTCGGTTTGGTGGAGTTTATAGTACTGTATACACTACGACATTTATAAAAATGTGTTAGGGGAATATAGGTAATGTCTTAATGCTATTTTAATATTTTACTATAGACATATTATTATAGCGCATTGCATTACATATGTAGATAGTTTAACAGATCCTTAGGAGATGGAATCCCGAACATCTCTAAAGTTATTGTACGAATGTTAGACACTGGATAAGAGATGTAAAATCCCACAAACATCTTTGAAGCTGTTACACTCGTATTTACTTATTTTGATTTAACTTACATAAGATCTTTTAGTCCCGACTCGAGTGTTTTGTCTTTTCGTTACGTTCGGGTCAGCCTGAGCATTTCAGTGTTGAAGACCTTATTTCCAGAGGACAAAGATGAAGATTTAGTATATTATTGCTATTTATTATATTTATTCCACTGCATCATGTTGTACCGCTACATTATTTATTTATTCATGTTGTATGTATAACTTTGATCTGTATTGTAAAAGTGTAATTAAATGTTATTTGTAAAACAACTTCATGAACTATTTATTTGATTATTATATTTTTCCGCTGCAAGATTCTGTGTTTTGTTTTTCCTTTCTTTTCTCTAATTTTCTTATTTGCCATATTAACAATCCTCCCTTTTGGAAGGTTTGAGTTGACATGTGTGGTTTATTGTCGATTTAAACCGTCCAAAAAGGCTGGTCGTTACATTATAAATTTTACGAACGATATAGTCATTATAAACGTGTTTTGAAATCCATGATATTTAACATATGTTAAATTGGATAAATTGTGGAAATATACACACATACACACATATCGGGTTGTTCTATACATTTTTTGGTGCGTTTGACATAAGTAGATTGGTTTGAACATTCGTGGTAAATTGGAAATGGAAATTGTAAATGGTAGAAGCAAAACGGTCGTGATGAATGCACTTTGAAATCGCTTTGTTCGACGATGTTAAAGTTAACTTTTGGAAGACATCGTAGGGCTTATTTGTATTTTTAATAAGTATTGTTAGTGTGCTTACTATCGAAAAATCATCATGGTCTAAATATATTTCTGAAAATCATTTATGGATTTATAAGTGATGCTTCTAAATTACAAAGCAGGTTTTAAAGTGGTGTGTTTTAAATAAAAGGTTTTAAAATATAGAATAAATATTTTAAAAGTATATTTTTAGTATATAAATGGTTTTAGAAATTATGAACGATTTATTTAATAAGTAAAAGGATTTTATATAATAAAATTTTACAAATGGTTTATAGTATTTTATTAAATATCTTTGTTTTATAAATAAATCAGTATATGTAAATATCTATCTTTTTAATGTATTTTAGTATATTTAAAAGTTTGAAAAAAAGTAAGTTAGTAATTTGTAAAGGGATTTAAAAGGAAGTTCAATATTTTGTAAAGAAATTTAGAAGGAGTTCTTAGATTATAACACTTATGTTATAACGGATTGTTTTGTAAAATTTATCAAAAGGGTATATAACCTTGTTTAGTAAAGAAAGAAGTACTTAGAACTTTAAATGGATATTTTAAAGTAAACAACTAGTATAAAAGTGATTTGGGTTTACAATATCGATGTTTGTGCAACATCTGTTTTAATCCATTTAACCATACTTTTGAAAGGTGATTTGGATCTTTAGAACAAAATTTTAAAGATAACGGAATAGTAAAGTGTTTTGGGGTTTATTGTATACAATGTTTTAGTAACATTTGTTTTTAAGCTCTTTGTAATATTTTTAAGCGGTAAAATATGATAAATGAGTTTGGAAAATATTTAGATCTTTAAAAATGGAATTTTAAAGATAATGACAAGTATGAATTGGTTATCGGTCTGTTGTAGCAATATGTTAATAACAATCACCTTTAACCCATTTTGATTATACTTATGAATGTAAATGAATCTTTGAAAAGAATGTTCTAAAGCTAGTCTTAAATGAAATGGTTTTGGGTTTATAGTGATAGTGTTTGGGTAACATTTGTCTTAAGCCCTTTAAAATTGATTTGTGAATATACTTATATGGCTTAGATAAGTATATGAATATTTTTGGGAAGTTTTGAAATGTGTTGAAAATGAATAGTATGTTTTAATTAAACACCAAAGTTTAGATAACAAATGGAGTTTCATTTATAAAAGATTTTATTTGGTAGATGAGTTTTACTAATAAAAGAGATTTTTAATTAATAAAGTAAGATTAATTAAAAAGGGGATTACAAGTCATTTATATGACTTGATTGTACTTTTTTGTTCGATCATGCTTTGTGTGTTACTTGTTTATGAACAATATACTGGGCTTATTTTCCCATATGTGATTATTCTCGGCTGATTTGACTAAATATACTCTAGAAATACCTAGAAGAAACACGGGAATTATATGGTACGGTTATCTTCGGTGATACTATACTGTATGTATAAACTTGTTTCTCTATTCTAGAAAAAATGATAAGGGAATTTGTCCGCTTAAATTGTTAGTAGATGACCTCTGATCTGTTTGTTTCCCATAAAACCAGGGTTGAGATTACCGAAAAATCAATCGATTGGTTTTGGAGCGCCCGGTAGGCGAGGGACTGTACTTATATGAGACGACTTGAAACCGCAACACTCCAAAACCATATACGTGTTCTATGCTTTAGAAGAGGTTCATGATTGCTTAGTGATTGGTTCATGATGTTGGAATCTATGTAGAGATTTTGAGATCTGTTTGAGATAATCAAACGCATGTAGATATTTGTGATCTATTTATGATGTGGGGATCCATGTGTGATTCTGAGAACTATTGAGGTATGGAAATCCATATGTAATTTTGACGCCTATTGAGGAATCCATGTGTGGTTTCAAGATCTATTGAGAAATTGGAATCCATATATTATTCCGAGATATGTTCGAGTTGGATACTCGTTTGTCGAGATCTATTCAAATTATGGCTCGTATGCTAAGATAATGAACGTGATTTCACCATCGATAATGATAGAAACTAGAGATAGGAGGCCTAGCCTATGGGTTTGGCTAACTTAAATGGTGCAGGCACTCCATTCTAGTGTTACTTATGGATATATATGCGGGAGTGATGTGAGCCGGTGCCATGTGTTCGGGCTTTGACCAACTATGTTTTTCCTAATTGTATATTTAGCTAGAGATATATGATGCTCGGAAGGATATCTCTAATCATTGTGCAGGAGGACTGTTCTCGAATTACTGAGAGCACCTTCGTGGAAATCCTACACAATTAGCGAATGTGCCTTAACGGTTGTGATTGTATACCTATTATTGTTGTGATGTACACTCACTTGCACCGCAGCTTTGTGATTTATATTTCACATCTTAGCCTTAGACATTATTATATTATCACTGGATTTATTATTGAAATGGATTTGGTTATTGCAAGGTAAAAACCCATCCGTGTTTATTGGCATCATAGTCTTACGAGATACCCATATTTTGAATGGTTTTAAGAAATAATAAATCTATATGATTTGAGTTTCTCAGCTGGTTTATTAGACTGGTTCGGGTGTTATTTTCTTAATGCTCGGATCAGCTCGAGTATGTTTTCAAATTTAGCTGTGGTTCATTGGAGCTTTTGAAGAGGAGCTAGATGATTTTTTTACCGCATTTATTTTCCGTTGCATTACTTGGTTTGTATATATCAGAACTTGTGAGTATAGGATGTAACTGTCTAGGCTAATATGAATAGGTTAGTTTTCTCTGATTGATATATGTATATCAAAGTCTTCTTTTAGTAAAGACCTTTTGAGATATTATATATTATCATTCCACATGTGAGATTCTAATATTGTATTCACTTCTTTCTTGTTCTATTTCCTTTTCTTTTCATTTTACCCTAACTATTCATATTTCTAGCACTTGGGTGCTCAACCTGTGAATATTATGTATGTATCATTGTCGACATTCGAGGATCAAAAAGGCGGATTGTTACAAATGGCATTCAAATAAATCAAATAAAAAAATAAAGATTATATTTCATAAGTATTATTTAGTTTATTTAACTTAAAAAGATTATAAATTAATTAAATAATGTGGTTTTTTGAAGCATTCATTATTACAGTTATGCGACTCAAAGGTTTAAATTTAATTAGCGATTAATAACGAACAATTTGATATTAACTTTCACACGTTATCTTAGCCAATATGTGATATTTTTGGCCCAACTTATCGCTTACACATCTTCTTAGTAAAATCCAGTATTATTATCATTATAAGCGGTGCCCAGTAGCAACGATTATTGTAACAACCTATTTTTTCGACTTTCGAAAGTCGACATCAATACGTCCACTGTATCAAATGCCGCACAATCGAATGCCGAAAAACCGAACGATAAGGGTTAAAGAAGAAGAAGATAGGAGAAGAAACAGAAACAACAACAGAACCTCGCATTTCGCAGCGGAAAAAATAAATAGATAAATGAATAATCTTTAAAACAAAAGCACTATATCAGTTTATACATACATCATCAGAGTGTACAACAACACAAAGCTGGCAATTATAATAACTTGTGTACAAGAAATTTTGACTTGCACTAACCCGAACGCAACGGACACTACATAGTATAAGTGATACGCTTCGCCATCCAGCTTGCTCCTGATCTCCGCAGCATCTCTTTTCTGACTTTGCTCTAGGCTGCCCGTGTGGAAATTGGCGGGCACCCAGAGTTTAGAAAGGGAACAATAAACACTAGGCCAGTCATGAAACTGGTGTGAGATCTTAAAAACAGTTATCTTCAAATGCAATCACATTTCGCCGTATCGTTATTCGGAATGGGTTTTATGACACAAAGTCCTCTCCCGGCTAATCGAATAATGAGCGCTTATTTTTAAAAATAAGTGTTTCAATCAGATTCAAACAAATCTCAAGAAATTTCCACTTTTGATCTTTTAAATAAAAGATCCATCACAATCACAAAGGTTCGATGTGGTTTTCGAATATCCATTTGGAATCCGACCCCCGGTCGCATCGAAATTCAAATGTCATTAAAAGGCCAATATTGATAGTCGATTATTTAACTATCAATCAACATTCACAACAATTACCAAGATTTAAATAATTTTCCTCCAATTATTTATTTTCAAAATATCTTCACAAGATAATTTTTTTTACACTTAAACCATTTGAAAACAAATTTCAAATCAATTTCCACATCTCAATCCCTTGAAAACAAATTTCAAATCATTTTCCTTACGTGGAATATATTTCAATGTATTTGTTTAATTCCACTAAAAATTTGCCAAGTTCAAATATTTTAAAATAAATTAAATTACTTATCCTAACATATATATTTGGAAATATTTAAAATAAAACTATTTTTAAACACTTGCTTTATATATTAATTATGAAAATATTATACTAATACTTCATATGATACTTCAAGTCCAAACTAATTTTAAAATAAAATTAGTAGATAGAGTATAAATATTTAAATAACTATTTTCTAAATCAAATATCAAGTTAATCTTAAAATAATCCCTTCTATAATTAATTTAATAAATCTTAACTTTAAAAGTTTAAAACAATTTCCAAAAATAATTCCTCCAACAATATTCTTCCAAATCAATTTCTAGAACTTTCAATTTATACTTCAAAAGCTACTTTAAAAATATACTCGGCTTTTCAGGGAAGAATTCACTTTCCCTTTGCATCAATTAATAAATCTTCTCGATTTATTTTAGTTTATATTCCACTTTGTAGATTTCTTTTCACACCTTTAAAAATAAACCAACATTTATTTTTAAAACAAAATTCCCTTTCCTTTATAAAATTCCTATTGTGAATTTTAAATTATCAAATATCCGTTGATATTCGATTTTCAACTCGTTTTTCAAATATTCACTTTCAACACCAAATCAAATCCCAAATTGATTTCTAAATTTATTTCAAATACCAAATCAAATCCTAAATTGATTTTCCAAACATTTATTTCAAACACCAAATTGATTCCAGAATTGATTTTCAAAATTTATTTTTAAACACCAAATCAATTTCAAATCGGTTTCCCAAAGATTTTATTTTCAAACACCGAATCAGATTCCAAATTGATTCCCAAATTTATTTTCTTTTAAGATAAATTCCTTTATTTCTTTCAAACTATTTAAAATCTGTATTTTAAATAAATTCTTCACCTTTGAAAAATATTACTCGAAATCCATTTATTAAGCCTTTTTCCCATATTTTGGAATTTTATTCAATAGGATTACAAAAATAAAACTTTATGTTTTCAAAATCTCTCTTTTTTATCCAATTCTCAAAAATAATTTTTTCTATAAAATTTCTACTTGAATTTCAAAAATCCAATTTTACTTATTCCTGGTATCCTACGACACCAAAAATATATTTAGCTAAATTTATCCTTCTACGATTTCAATCACAATATATTCACACACAGATTATAAATAAATCAACACACAATATTGAAACAAATTCAATTATTTGAGGAATCCAGTTGGATCCCTCCAACATATTTTCCCTGCATCCACAGACGTTAGCACAACAATTAAATACCAATTCCACTTCGAGGTGGAATATCGCAGTATATGGGATTTATAAATTATCATCCGCTGTTATGCGGCGCATAGGGTCACATCCGTGATATAATGCGGGAAATCAATCACTCCAAATGCATATATAATACCAATCCCACTTCGAGGTGGAATATCGTGGTATATGGGTTTAATATAATATCATCCGCCATTATGCAGCGCATAGGGTCTAGTCTAATACAACTGATAATAATCATCATCCAAACAAATAACCAATAATTTAAATTAAATTGGGTATCCGATTGAGTGAGAAGATCTCACCTTTAATTTGCATGCAATCCATTTCCAATCCTGTTCGTTTTCTTCATTGTATTAGACCTTGTATAGACAAATTTTTATACAATTGATTAACATTTGAAATAAATCGAATAATTCAATTTGCCACTTTATAATTTTAATTTAACAAATAAATTTAATTTTAAACTAATTTATTTTAATAAAATATTTTCTAGTGAGCAATGGTTAAATAAGTTGATTTAAACAAGTAAATCAATAAAATCAATTATTTTAAAATTAAATGGTATGTTAAAATATGTATATGCACATTTATTTTATCAAAACTACATATATACTTAAAATAAATTATATAGATTCAAAAATTAAATTTTTAAATAAACTCCTCAATATTTTAAAATTCCTATATATTTTCCAAGATTGCATATACATACATACATACATATACATATATATATATATATATATCTGTTTTCAAATTAAAACATGCATGTGGATATATCTATATTTTCTAAATTAAAAGCAAATGTTTTTTTATATACACCGAAATAAAATTTCTGTTTATAACAAAACAGCAATTCTCTTCTTCAGTAAACTATATATATTATGATTAAATTTTAAAATGCAATAAATATATACCTTTACTGCCCAGGTCGAGCTTGAGATGCTTTGCACGACTTCGACATTTGCCTGCGAACGAGACCCCACGACCTCTCGCCGCGACGTTTCTGTCACTGACCTTCGAATGCCAATTCATCCACAACGCGACCCCATCAAATCAATGCCGTGACCACGCTACTCATCTTCACCATGGCCTTCCCAATCGATCGTCCATCGCAAATTCCTCTGAACAACATTCGCGCACGCCCTAGCTCGCCGCCTCCTTCTGGCCTCGCGATATCTTGCTTTTATTTTTTTTGTCGAATGAGTTTGAATTTGCTAAGCTAAATTTAATTTTTCGGCCATTACTGAGAGACATGAATGCAAGCGCGTTTTGCAATTCCCCCTCCCCTTGGTCGAGGTCGAAATTGATTTCAATTTACGCCCCTCGTATTATTATTTTTCGAATCAAGGATAAAGGCTTAGTCGATTCGAATAGAATGAGGAAGCAGATATTGAATTTGAAATTAGAAGTGGAGCGTAATCTGGGAATAAAGATTTCAAGAATCGGCCATTAAAAGTTTTGAAGCCACTGTTGTTTATTTTTTTTATTTTGAACGAAGAAAACTTTTCGTTATGTTCGCATGTTTTTTCTTTTTCTTTTTTTTCTTTTAAAATGACACGTGCTTTGATTTCTGCCAAGTGTAAGAAGAGATATGCAACGTGTACAGTTTGTTTTGAGAAAGCATTATATCAACTACATATATGTTACTTTTAAATTTAAATTTTAAATTTAAATTGTTTTTAGAAAACGAAGTCAAAAATCTCGATCTCCAATCGAGACATGCCACCAGACGTTTATAATGTTATACGCCCATTCCGAACAAAATGGAAAAAGTTCCGAGTCCAAATTCGATCGTATGGAGAAGATAGCTTTTTGAACCAGTTAAACATTAAATTTTCAATTTAAATTTCAGCGCGTTTACTTATCGTACGGCCAAACGATCACTCCAACCGTTTTGAAAATTGAAATCCGATAATAATACAATATTACGGATCCAATGGAACTTGTTTCGTCAAATTCCGAGGCTGTTCCTCGGAATGCTATTTTTAAATATCGATTTATACGATATAAATTCAAAACCAAACAATTTGCTTTCAAATTAAATTCTGAAGCTTCCATCATCTTCAGTATTATTAATATAAATTTCGAAGCCTTGAAAATATTTTAAATCAGCTTAAAACTGAAAATTCAAATTTTTACCCAAGTCTTTATAATTAAATTCAATAATTAAATTGCCAAATTCATAGTTATAATTAAAATTCAAATTAAATCAACCTCTGAATATTTAAATTCAATCAAATATTTCAATTCCAAATGTCAAAATTTCCAGGTCGTCACATCCTTCCCCCCTTAAAAGAATTTCGTCCTGAAGTTACTAGTTAAGAAGAATGATCCTTAACCCGTTTATAATTTTCCCAAAAAACCCAAATAGTTTTATCAATTTTCCAAACAAATCTTCTTATTAACAACCCATTATCACTTCGACTAACTTTCCAAAATCAATCATAGGTTCCAAACAAAAATGTTTTCCAAATTTAAATTCAAATTTTAAAAATTCAAAATTTTCCTAACTCCCTAAATTTTCGAAAAATTTCGCCAGCATCTCATTTGCGTGGCTTGCTCGGTATGACTACAAAATGGCACCACGGGCCCCCAGATTTCAAAAGAAAACAAAACGCCAAGTGGCTGGACAAAAAATCATTAAATTTCATATTGAAATTCAAATACATATCTTTTTCGACAATTCAAATTTATCTCTGAAATCAAAATCCCAACTCCATTTTTCTTTATGTCACCTGTATGCTATTTAACAACCATGTCCATTTTCATTCAATCTTCATTTTCAATTTCATTTGAATTCAATTTACAATTACAATTCTATTTGGATTCAATTTACCTTCTGAGTATTCAATTTTATCAACTATCTTTCATTCACAACGGATTCATATCACTATTTTAAATTAGTTTACTAATTCATTACAAATTCCAATTCATTTTATCTCAAACCATTTTTTCCTTTTTTTTTTATTTCCACCTTTGTTATCTTTAGTTCAATTCGAACTAATTTTACGACTTCATTTTATTTTACACAATTCAAATTGGTTTTTGATATTTAGTTTCAATTTCAGTTTTATTCTTTTGTTCATTCCCAAACACAATTCAATTTCAATTCACCATTTTGGTTTACAACCACTTATTTTTAAACTGGATTTCAAATTCCATATGAATTTAATTTACCTTTTAGTTATAAATATTGAATTCAATTCACTTCAAACCATATTAAATTTGTCATTCTTTCAATTAGTTTCACTTACTAATCTTACTTCAATACTTCGCTTTATTTGATCCTTTTTGACAAATTTTCTACTTTGTTTATCACAAATCAAATCCAATTCCAATTCTAGTTTTATTTGCTTAAAAATTCGAAATGAATTTCAACATTCGATTTCACTTTCATTTGTTTGCAATTGTAAATTCATTTATTCATTCACAATTTTATTTTCCACCTTAATAAATTTTATTCCATAAATTTTTTTATTAGATTCCAGAGTCTTCCCATCTTTTTCAAAACCATTGTTGAAATCAATTCAAATTATCATTTGAATTTCAAAACCTAAACTCAGTTTAGCAAACAACCTTTATTTAAATAATTTGGCGGCAATTCCTCTCTTGGAAACTCGAAAATGAACACCGATGATGTCGCGATCATCATCGGAATTATTTTCCAACGACCGAAAAGAGCTTAGAGCTTTTATTTCTTCAAAAAAACATTTTTCCAAAACCTTTAAAAACCATTTTCAAATCAAATGGATTTAATTTCCAAAATTCCAAATCTTTTCAAAAACATTTTCAAATATTCCTCTGGAATTCTATTTCAAATTACAAATCACATTTACAATTTACATTCCCAAATTCCATTTGTATATGGATTTTATTTCTTAACTTTTATGTTTATCATTTCAATTTCTTATTCAATAATCAATGAAAATAGTTTAATATTATCACTTCCTAACAAACAAGCGACCATATACTACAATAATTTACGGGAAATGATTTCTTTTATATACAAAATAGTTTGGGTAAAATTATTTCATTTACCCGATTTTTAAACAATACTGTGTCGGTTTATCTTGTTTAAGAGTTTAAAAACTCCTATCGATACAGTTAGCTAGACTGCACCGACCCGAATCATAAACAATCAACCGATAAGTCAACACAATATAAAAAAAAATTATATTCACTAACAAATACGCGCTCATATCTATTATTACACTCAAACTCATTCTACAGTACTTCTGACTCTATCTCTAATGAGTAATCCCCACCAGAGCCAAGGTTGTCACTTAACCAAATGCTCTGATACCACATTTATAACAATCCAATTTTTCGACTTTCGAAAGTCAACATCAATACGTACACTGTATCAAATGCCGCACAATCGAATGCCAAAAACCGAACCGTTAGGGTTAAAGAAGAAGAAGATAGAAGAAGAAACAAAAACAAAAACATAATCTCACATTTCGCAGTGGAACAAATATAATAGATAAATGAATAATCTTTAAAACAAAAGCACTCTATCAGTTTATACATACATCATCAGAGTGTACAAGAACAACACAAAGCTGGCAATTATAATAACTCATGTACAAGAAATTTTGACTTGCACTAACCCGAACGCAACGGACACTACATAGTATAAGTGATACCTTCTCCATCCAGCTTGCTCCTGATGTCCACGGCATCTCTTTTCTGACTTCGCTCTAGAATGACGGATAACCTAACTCTAGGCTGCTCGTGTGGAAATTGATGGGCACCCAGAGTTTAGAAGGGAACAATAAACTCCGGATCAGTCATGCGACTGGTGTGAGATCTTAAAAACAGTTATTTTCAAAAAGAAAATAAAAAGAAATCCACTATGCTTTTGTAAAATGAAACTACCATAAGGCCTCCCGCCACACACAATGCAAATGCAGAATTGGAGGAGATTTCTCATTATGATAGTCAAACATGCTTGATATGCAAAATCTTTTTAATATTATCATTGGTGCATAGTGCGGAAAACATTTCGAAAGTATAATATTAATCCTAGCCAGCATACAACCATTATTGTATGCCTACTATAGCTACCATGTTCAATAGCAGGTTTCCGCCACATTCTATGGCAGGTTAAACAACTAAAACCATAAAGGGCGCGTATTGTTTCTTTGGATTTCCAACAAATGGTCAGGCTAAGGAACTTCCTACTGCCACATGGGTACTGTTATCCCACTTTTTGGCAAAGCCGTGATACCAAAAGATTGGTCAAAAACAAAGGACAGTTCGTCCCAGAGATTGGTTGCACTTCTCTTCTCTATGGATATCGATGAATTTTGTCCGAGTCCGGATCGGGCCACAATTGATAGGGTATGACGAGAAAGATCATAGATGTCCGCATCTCAAATTTCAAGTCAATCCGAGGTCGTATTCTCAAGTTATGATGGATTCAAGTTGAGAGAGATGGACCTTGCTCGGTTCGAATCCATCACCCCTTCATTAGTTCGAACCCATCTAGTTCGAACCCATATAGTTCAAACCCATCTAGTTCGAACCCATCTAGTTCGAATCCATAAGCAGGAACGTCATTCGAATCCATCACCTGGTGCTTGCCTCGCATCCATTCACTTCGACTCCATTTACTTCGAATCCGTCCCATGACCTTCACTTCGACTTCATCGAACAAGCCCTCAACAGCCATGCTTCGAACCCATAAGCCATACATTGGTTCAAAGCCATCCCACTAGGCCTTGGTTCGAATCCATTGAGGTATTCCTGTCTCTCGAATCCCCCAAGAACCACCCTTCGAATCCTTGAAGTTCAAGAAGCCTCGACTCCAATTCATAACCATCTTCGAATCCATGGAGCAGAGAACCCTTCGTATCGATCGAACCATGGAACGCCTTGATCAATATGAAGGAACGCACGATTGATCGAATCGAAGGAGCATACCTTCGAATCCATCAAACCCATACAGTAAGCACCACGTCGCCGCCTTCACATGCTAAAGCATGGATTCGAACCTATGGATTCGAACCATATGGATTCGAACCATATGGATTCGAACGAATCCATAGGATCGAGTCGAAGCAGACAGGGTACACGAAGATGCAATCTTGAATCGATCATATCTCTCAATCTCTTGATCCCAATGCTATGAAATTTTCACAGGAGCTTGATTATACACTGAAGAATGTCCACACTAAATTTCGCCTCGATTGGATACATTTTTGATCGATTCGAACCTCACTTCGAATCGATCCCAAATTAGGCACGGATTCCGAGAATGTGGGCTTATGGGCCCCCCTCACGTGCCAAGCGGCCTCCCTGAGTTTTAGGCGGGATTTTGGCCTTCCACGCCTATAAATAGAGCCCCTGGTCATTCAGAAAGGGGGTCGGAGAATTTGGAGAGAAAGTGTACGCCCAAACGCTGCCAGAATCACTCCATACCACCACCTTGGCTGCTGATTTCGAATTTAAGTCTATTGTCTGCTGTAATTTGCTTCAAAACACTTGTAACCTCCAAGTATTAAGCAATAAAGTGATAAAACTTCATAGTGGACGTAGGCGCATCGCCGAACCACTCTAAATTCTCGTCTTCTGTGCAATTTACTTTTCTGTGACTTGGAGTTTTTGTTAGGTAATCCCTGTTTTCAGTTTAAGTTCTTCATTTATTATCTCTTCAAAAAACTCCCAAAGGGTGTTGCCCAATTTTGGTGTAAACACTTTGGTGCTTTCACTGAGAAAAACCCAGTTTTTCTCCCGTTCCTTGGATCAACTTTCGATATCGGATTGCATAAATCTAAGGAGAAGATCCAGATCTATCGTTCAATGGTTCCTTCTATTCTATTCAGATTGCTGCAGATCTAAGAGGAACCATATTCATCATGAAGTCCGAACCCATATTTTCGAATCCAAAAAATGTGATGATTTTCGTATCCATGTTTTCAAACCCATAAAATATGGTCATTTTCGTATTCATGTTTTCGAACCCATAGAATACGGTCCTTTTCGTATCCATCCAAAGGTGGCTTCCTTCGCATCGACCTTGTTTGAAGCCCTCAGCAAGCATTCGTTCGAATCGATCAGGATGCGCCACTTCGTATCCATCAGAGAGCGCTACTTCGTATCCATCAGGGAGCGCTACTTCGTATCCATCATGGAGCGCCACTTCGTATCCATCAGACTTAGTATCCATCAGGGAGCGCTACTTCGTATCCATCAGGGAGCGCTACTTCGTATCCATCAGGGAGCGCTACTTCGTATCCATCAGGGAGCGCTACTTCGTATCCATCATGGAGCGCTACTTCGTATCCATCCATCTGCCTCCAATTCGAATCGATACTCACTTGTACTTCGTATCCATCCATCTGCCTCCATTTCGCATCGATACGCACATGCAGTTCGTATCCATCTATCTGCCTTTAATTCGATCCATCATTTAATCGCTCGAACCCTAGCCGCAGCGCAGAGCACCCGCATAGTTAATCCAAACCTCAACTTAGATAAAGGAACATTCTGATTGTTCCATGGCTGGACGGGAAGTAGGAGATTACAATATCAATTTTTGAGTTGCAATCAAGGAATGGGTAGTGAAATACTATTCAACTGGTGCTCCCAGAGGCTGGAGAACCTATCTAATATGCCAAGAACTAGAGTTGATTAATGTATCATGCTTCTAAGGTGGACTGCAACTTCCTCCAATTGAGCAGCTTTTAAAACTCCTAAACTGACAATTATGGTGCGATGGCTAGTATAACGACTACCCTGCCTTGTCTACTCTGCCAACTCAAAACATAGTTGTTCACCACTGAACCATCTCCATACGCCCGCATCTTAATCATTCCACGTCCATATGACTAAAAGCATGACATACAACTCTAAGAGGACTTCCTAACTATCTTATGCGAGCCTCCTTCCTGGTGAAAATTAGAAATAATCACCAATCTATGAGCCCATATTAATCTACTCACCATCCAATCGACATTACCAACCACTCGAACATTGGAAAATCGGGCATACATCATTCACTAGTATTACAAGGCCCTGTAGCCTTAAAATGAACTTGATAATGTTGATTAGAGTATCTTTCCCAGTCAGGACCTATTCATTGAAACTATCCTACATGCAAAATTTCTAGCGAAAATCCAGCATGTTGACTATGTCAGTGTACTATGGAAATTCGACCCGTGACACTATCCCATGAACTGAGAGTGGTGAGTGGATTCCATAAACAGTGATGGGTGCCATCAAATGCAGATGTCTCCCCATATTCCTCAAAGAAGACCGTCAATCGTGGTTAGACATACCATTTCTACTTCTCATATTGCCGACGGGAATAAAAGAAGCTGGCAGCCAATGAATTTATCCGAAGCCCACAGCCAGTTACTGCCAATACCTATAAATGAATTCATCGTCAGTGCGTATTTCTAGACTTTGATAAGAGAACTGGTGGATAGGCGTCGACGACCACACCTACATGTCCATGCCAATATTGAGTTGATAAATCAGATGAAGGATCAACATGGCGAGATAAAGAGGGAACCTACTCCATACTCTAAATCGGGAAGCTCCTCTTCTCTACATGGCTACCGTGGATGTCAACGCCATAAGGCTGCTCCGGAAAGGATAACTCTGACAATATGTTCAAGCCCCATAAAACAAAGGGCCGAAAAACTCTGACCCCTATCAATCAAGAAATTTGATCAAACTGAACCATTTGCGTTAGACTCCCAACTGTGAAAGGCTGGACCGAAGTGCAATAGCGAGCATACGACGCCGCTTCACTTATCAATGAGATTTTATCCGATCTCTTTTGAATTATTTCTATTTCTATTTCATTTATGTTGCAAAATATAATCGACTTGAATTAAACTACTTGCAAATGATGCAGGTAACCGAGTACTTAAGGATGGGTGCAAAACAACCTCCGTGGACTATGATAAAGTCATCTAGGTATCATCATCATAAGCATGATTCAACCACTCGCTGGCTGCTCTATGCACCTGACTTGGGGGCAGACCATCAAAGCGAAAGAGACAGACAAGTTCATGGCTCCAGTACAAAGTGGATGCAACCGACCATCCACTCGCATGCCTATGCAATTTAATTAGGAGATTTGAGAAAGACTTGGAGTTATATGTCCCAACCATGCACTCTCCATCTCTTACTTGAAGCTCGCCAAAATACTTATGCTTCTTCTGATGCATAGTAAAATCGAAATCACACCAAAGATGGATGTGACATGACCGTCCATGCATCCAATCCTGCATTGGACACTTGGGGTTTTTTAAGAGCACATATTTATAGCGGATATGGTTTGACCATTCACTCCCTAGTTTTCATCAATGATTCGACAAAACAATCATGCCTCAAACCGACTTTATCAGGGGCCAACCCTCAATTTATAGTCATCAACAACCGACTGCTTACTCGCTAATCATCATGAACCATCATTCCAACTCTCTTCCTCAACTCGACTGGAAGAGCGCAAAGCGTAAAGTGGACGTGGCTCGACCGTCTACTCTCCAACTCTTGCCCCCAACTTAAGGGAAAATACACAACTCAAAGTGGATGTAGTTCAGCCATCCTCTCCTCTGCTCGAGCTCAAAGCTTGCCAGAACACTAATCTTACTCCTTAGGCTTGGCAGAAGCGGGATCCAAATGAACACGGATGCGATTCATCCGTCCATAACTAAGTCTCCTCCTTCGTTGATGGAAGATAAGTGGAAAGTAATCGAGATCCCACCGATCATTTGCTAAGCGAAACCCACCTCTCGGGGGCAAGCCATCGCATCAATGGCCGAACTGGACCGACACACGACAGTCCTGCAATCAACTCTAGGTTTCCAGAGTGCGAACCGGAGTATAAACACTAACTCCATTTCCCCAGAGTGCGAATTGTAGTATAAGCATCAAATCCATCGTTCCCAGAGTGTGAACGAACTCCAACTTCCCAGAGTGTGAATTGGAGTATAAACATCCAATAAATCGTTCCCAGAGTGCGAACGGACTCCAACTTCCCAGAGTGTGAATTGGAGTATAAACATCCAATAAATCGTTCCCAGAGTGCGAACGGACTCTAAATTCCCAGAGTGTGAATTGGAGTATAAACATCCAATAAATCGTTCCCAGAGTGCGAACGGACTCCAACTTCCCAGAGTGTGAATTGGAGTATAAACATCCAATAAATCGTTCCTAGAGTGCGAACGGACTCCAACTTCACAGAGTGTGAATTGGAGTATAAACATCCAATAAGTCGTTCCCAGAGTGCGAACGGACTCCAATTGTAGTATAAACATAAATTACAGGTTCTCGGAGCGCGAACCGAAGCATCCATGCTAACTCCAGATTCCCAGAGCACGAATCGGAGTACAAACATCAATTCCAGGTTCCCGGAGTGCGAACCAAAATGCAAATGTTAACTCCAAATTCTCAGAGCGCAAGTCGGAGTACAAACATCAATTCCAGGTTCCCGGAGTACGAACCGACGCGTCAATCCAGACTCCAACTTCCCAGAGCATGAATTGGAGTATAAACATCTGTTCCAGGTTCCCAGAGTGCGAATCGAAAACACAAATGCTAACTCCAGGTTCCCAGAGCGTGAATCGGAGCATTAACATCAATTCCAGGTTCCCGGAGGACGAACCGGAAAATACAAATGTCAACTCCAATTCCCCAGAGCGTGAAGTGGAGTATAAACATCAATTCCTGGATTCCCAGAGCGCGGACCAAAATACAAATGTCAACTCCAAATTCCCAGAGTGTGATTAGAGTGCGAATCCAAGTCAAAGTTGCGAACTGGAGTATAAACATTTAATGACTCTAAGTCCCCAGAGTGCGGACTAGATTATAAACACTAAAATGGGTGTGATCGACCATACATCAACTAACTCCAGATTCCCAGAGTGCGAACTGGAGTATAAACATCAATAACTCCAGATTCCCAGAGTGTGAACTGGATTGTAAACATCAACTAACTCTGGTCCTGAAAGCACAGACTAAAGTAAAAAGACCTAGTGGGCGTGACATACCACCCATCAACCAACTCCAATCCTCGAAGCATGGATTGGAATATAAATACCAGAAGGGATGCGATTTTATTGTCCATCTATCAATTCTAATTCCGCAGCAAGTTCTATAGTACAAAAAGTGGATGTGCTTAGAATTTCTTCTTTCCAACTCTTACCCTGACATGGGGGCACACTTATCATAAAAAATCGGTTGTGATACGACTATCTAGAACTAAGCAGGCACGACATGACCGTTCATGCATCAACACTTATTCCCGACACGGGACCTATAACATAATCTTTTAGGAATGCACTCCAACCCAGCAAGACAAGATTTCTTCATTGATTCGACAGGGAGATATAGATTTGCAAAACGGACCTAGCTGAACGCCTTATTCTAAATGGATGTGACTACCCATCCTACCGCAAATGAACATGACACGACCGTTTATCCACTAACTCTAGCCAACAAGCTATCGAGTTGTGCATGCAACGTGGACGGATGTGACCCAACCATCTGCCAATCAACTCCTTCCTCCAATTCAGTAGGAGAAACATCAAATTAAAGTTGCCGCAATGTGACCGACTACACTTTGACTTTCGCCATTGACAAGTGCCAGAGGAATTAATCGAGGAAAATGCGGTTAACTATTTTCTGCTAAAATTCTTGGTCCCCAGAGTGGGGACATGGGTATGAACATCAATTAGGTGTGACTAATGGCCCTTCAACTGTCTCTAGTCCCCAGAGTGCGACTGCGACCATAGACAAATGAAGAATGTGATTGGACCATTCATTCACCAACTCCGACCTAAAGTCGACGAGAGGAGTATAAACTCGCTACAGATGCAATTGGACCGTCCACAAACTAACTCTGCCAACCCAAGACTGGGGGCACAAGAACAAATCATCGAAAGAAGAGAAATGAGACTCACTACATTGCTAGCTATTCAGATTCCTTTATAACTTAAGGCAACGACTGCAAGGAGGCCATAATGCTAACCAATCAGAATGATGCTCGAAGTTACGAGAAGCTAATTATATCGTACCGCCAGATCGACGGGCAATATCGATCTGCACCTTTCATATCATACCAAAGGATCGATAGGCAATGAGGTCCGTACATTCTACATTGTGTCGCTAAATCGACGGCCAATATTGATCCTCTTCGACTACAATTCGATGTGACCCGAGCACCCATCGAATACCTTCAACCACCAGCGCATGGATAGAACCGCGAATGAGTGTGACTTGACCATTCGTCCTCCGTCGCCTTCCATCGATCCGCCATGAAGTGCATGAGACTGGATGAGCATGACCTGACTGCATTTGAGCTGACTTTGTCCCTAGATCTGACGGGAGAACGTAAATCGAAATGGACGTAGTTGATCACCTAACTCCAGAAGAATGCAATGCGACCATTCATTCTTTGGCTCTTAACCAAATCAGACAAAACGAGCAATTCAAAACAAGTATAACCTAAATGTTCGCGCATCGATTCTTACCCTTGGTTCGAGAAAGCATCAATCCTGCATTGAATCTTACTGGACAATTTAGTCTTTATATGTTTCCCCGAGTATGAGAACATAGGAAGCAAAGTGAATGTCGATAAGGCAACGAGATATTCTGCCTAAAGGAAAGAACTTGGACAGAATGCAGGATAAGGCAGAACTCAGCTTTCCATTGATTAACTCGATCCTATGGTTCAATGGGACAGAATGCGAAATTGAAGCGGACATTATCTACCTTGCTGGCACGCATGAGTATTAAGATGAAAATAATTTGATCGTTTGTCGAACAACTCTGGCTCTTACGGCTTGGACTACAGTATAAACACAGCAGAAGCTAGGCTCGATCATTCGCATAATACATCCATCAACCCGAGACTGGGGGCATGAATGTGATCATCCAAGAACTGGATACGACTACTCAATCCTATAGCTCGTGCCTAGTATTCATAACAACTTTAAGTTACGACCGAAAGGATGCTTAGAGATAGAATCATCAAATCGACGCCTGGACTTATGGGAAACTAATCATCATTCTGACCCTTCCGATGAGCAATGGATTGCAAGTACATTGAATGGAAAGCGCATTGCTCGGAAACACAAGTAGATTCCAACTCATAGCCGGAACCAGCTATGCTGCAGCATGCGACACAAGGCTAAACTCTACTATGCCTTTAATTCCACATCCCTACAAGCCTGATCATTTACCATTGCAAATAAGCACATGAAGTGCCTACAACCCATCACAGGTATTGTAGATCAAATCACAACTCTTCGCAAGGATGATGCAAGAGTCAACTGCATTGCTCCAGGTGAATTTGATATGTACGCTTGGACTCGATCTCATATATACATATGGACCCTCACCAACTATTGAGAACCTTGCATTAAATGTCAACCCGAGGCATGTCTCGGTGAATAAAAACGAAGCGACACGGATCTAGAAAGATCTGCTGCACTAAAGGAGGAGGCGAATCTACTCAAAACCAATAGGTTTATCCACGATACCCTCTACCCAAAATGAGTATCCACTCCTTTACTTACGAAAGAAACAAATGGAGAGTGGCGGACGTACGTCGACTACCTAGATTTGCACGAGGCATGGCGAAGCATAGCTTTCCATATCCAATGATCAACCAACTAATTGACTCGATCATCAGGCATGAATTACTCTCATCCATGTACGCAAAATACCAAATAAAATCAGATATTGAAACATGTCCCAGACAAGGAATACAACTGTTTCGTTACTGACCCGAGCCTATAGTGCCATGCTGCAATCAATGGATTCGAATTTGAGAATGCTTATGCTGCTTACCAAAAGACGATTAATAGATCATTCGAAAATCGGATCGGCCGATCAATGAAAGTATATGTGGTTAATATGCTTGTGAGATCACGACCATCAAGCGACCGCATCGATCACTTGGCAAAGATATTCAGTGCTATCCAACAACCGCAGAATGAAATTTAATCCTTTGAAAGGCTCTTTCAGCGTTGTATAAAATGAATTCTCGGGTTTCGTCATCAATTCTCGTAGGATTGAGGCTAATGTCAGAAAATGCTGAAGATTTGAGTCATCCCTATATGGAGGAAACCAAGCAGCTCTGATAGATCGCTCAGAGAGGCCTCCCATTTTACCCAAGATCTTGGATCGTGAAGATCTATACCTTAATTAGGTCATGTCAACACACGCCACAAGCATTGCAATGCTAAGTGAAGAGAAACTAATCTAAAGACCAGTATATGATGAAAGCTAGCCATTGACGATCTTACCGTGCTAATGTCTGTATCAACCAACCGTTATGATAGGTCCAATGGCAACCTTAGATATTTGAAAGGTTACTCAAATGGGATATCAAGCTAAGCCAATTTGATATCACTTATCTCCCTTAGAGAGCTATCCATGGTCAAACATTAGCATACTTCATATCTGAATTCACTGCATGAAACGATTATCTGAAGAACAGTAGAGAACCGTCCAACCGATGGAGAACATACATAAACGGAACTCCTATCAAAGACTATCTACCGTGAGGAATTCTTCTTGAATAGGGGAATGAGATATGGCATATCCTCCACAAAGCATCACTGCATGATTACGTCTGGATCGTTCGACTCCATCAACACAAAGCATTACTTTTGTGTCCATCAATCCAAGATCCAATATTACGCATCCATCGATATGAAGCATACATTCTAACATCTCAAATCGATCCAGGAGAGGATCGATACAAAGGAAGAATCCAAAACAACCATCAAGTGTTGTTGCAACTCGAATTTCACATCGATTCAGGAGAGGATCGATACAGAATTCGATACGAGAAGACCGACAACGACTTGTTAACGTGCGAACGTCAACAAGAGTTAGGTTAACATATATGCATGTACATTAAACTAATTTTCAATATTAGAAATCCGCAGGTCGAATGCCCACCTGATGACAATTACAACAACAAATGGCTAATCGTTATCATACAACAATCAGTTACAACGGTACACCAGTTGGTAGTCAACAGTTCATATTCCTAAAAAATCAGTCAAGGATCACAACTTCCAACAAGAAGACGATAACTGTTTAACAAGTTAAATGGAACTATTCAGAGTGAAGATGGAAGTTTTCAAAGCACATCATGTTCATACAAGACGTACTTTGGGGGGCAAAATGTTATCCCGCTTTTTGGCAAAGCCGTGATACCAAAAGATTGGTCAAAAACAAAGGACAGTTCGTCCCAGAGATTGGTTGCACTTCTCTTCTCTATGGATATCGATGAATTTTGTCCGAGTCCGGATCGGGCCACAATTGATAGGGTATGACGAGAAAGATCATAGATGTTCGCATCTCAAATTTCAAGTCAATCCGAGGTCGTATTCTCAAGTTATGATGGATTCAAGTTGAGAGAGATGGACCTTGCTCGGTTCGAATCCATCACCCCTTCATTAGTTCGAACCCATCTAGTTCGAACCCATATAGTTCGAACCCTCTAGTTCGAACCCATCTAATTCGAATCCATAAGCAGGAACGTCGTTCGAATCCATCAGTTGGTGCTTGCCTCGCATCCATTCACTTCGACTCCATTTACTTCGAATCCGTCCCATAACCTTCACTTCGACTTCATCGAACAAGCCCTCAACAGCCATGCTTCGAACCCATAAGCCATACATTGGTTCAAAGCCATCCCACTAGGCCTTGGTTCGAATCCATTGAGGTATTCCTGTCTCTCGAATCCCCCAAGAACCACCCTTTGAATCCTTGAAGTTCAAGAAGCCTCGACTCCGATTCATAACCATCTTCGAATCCATGGAGCAGAGAATCCTTCGTATCGATCGAACCATGGAACGCCTTGATCGATACGAAGGAACGCACGATTGATCGAATCGAAGGAGCATACCTTCGAATCCTTCTCTTCGAATCCATCAAACCCATACAGTAAGCACCACGTCGCCGCCTTCACATGCTAAAGCATGGATTCAAACCTATGGATTCGAACGAATCCATAGGATCGAGTCGAAGCAGACAGGGTACACGAAGATGCAATCTTGAATCGATCATATCTCTCAATCCCTTGATCCCAATGCTATGAAATTTTCACAGGACCTTGATTATACACTGAAGAATGTCCACACCAAATTTCGCCTCGATTGGATGCATTTTTGATCGATTCGAACCTCACTTCGAATCGATCCCAAATTGGGCACGGATTCCGAGAATGCGGGCTTATGGGCCCCCCTCATGTGCCAAGCGGCCTCCTTGAGTTTTAGGCGGGATTTTGGCCTTCCACGCCTATAAAAAGAGCCCCTGGTCATTCAGAAAGGGGGTCGGAGAATTTGGAGAGAAAGAGTACGCCCAAACGCTGCCAGAATCACTCCATACCACCACCTTGGCTGCTGATTTCGAATTTAAGTCTATTGTCTGCTGTAATTTGCTTCAAAACACTTGTAACCTCCAAGTATTAAGCAATAAAGTGATAAAACTTCATAGTGGACGTAGGCGCATCGCCGAACCACTCTAAATTCTTGTCTTCTGTGCAATTTACTTTTCTGTGACTTGGAGTTTTTGTTAGGTAATCCCCGTTTTCAGTTTAAGTTCTTCATTTATTATCTCTTCAAAAAACTCCCGAAGGGTGTTGCCCAATTTTGGTGCAAACAGGTACGCCTCTGGAGGGACATCCCAAGAACTTAACCAGCTCTCTGCCAACATAAAGCCGGGTTAACTCTGTAACTAGGTAACTACTACACGAGTATTCCATCCCTCGGTCATTTGCGACCTTTATCCGAGGATCATCAACCACAAAGCAATAACCGTAAAGTATAATAAATTTGCAGAAACCACATAGGTTAAATACCTGGGCTCCATACCATGATACCACCCTTTTCCAAAAGGAAATGACATACCCTAAAGGGTGCGACCCTCATAACCTTGCCGAATTCTTCCTGTTTTGACCATTTCCAAGGTGTGAGGTCCGACGAAGTCTCGTCCACAAAGCTACACTTTTCACAAAGTCATGCTTCGATCAACAAATGATCAGCAGCACTTTGTATGCCACATTACCAATTTGGGAATATATCACTAGTAACCATCAACTACATAACCTATGAGTTCATACGTCTCAGAGAAGGGTGTTAAGCCAAGAGAATAAATTCTCCGCCATCAACATAAATGTATTCGATAGAAATCAGCTTTACATCTCAAAGTGTAACGCCAGACACACATCCATACAAGTCCGATCCGGGATCGAACGGAACCGAAGGCACTTTAAAGAAGCCCTTGCAAATCCGGATATTCACTAATCACGTCCGGAGTCTCCATCACAAAACGTGACAAAATCTCTATACTGAAGCAACCCGGTGCAGAGACATTCGACAGGTAATCCTTTTGTTTTCGAAAATACCCGGTCTTCAACACCGTCTTCAAATGCAATCCCATTTCGTCGTATCATTATTCAGAATGGGTTTTATGACACAAAGTCCTCTCCCGGCTAATCCAAATAATGAGCGCTTATTTTAAAAAAATAAGTGTTTCAATTAGATTCAAACAAATCACAACAAATTTCCACTTTTGATCTTTTAGATAAATGATCCATCACAATCACAAAGCTTCGATGTGGTTTTCGAATATCCATTTGGAATCCGACCCCCAGTCGCATCGAAATTCAAATGCCATTAAAAGGGCAATATTGATAATCGGTTATTTAACTATCAATCAACATTCACAACTATTACCAAGATTTAAATAATTTTCCCCCAATTATTTATTTTCAAAATATCTTCACAAGATAAAATTTTAACACTTAAACCATTTGAAAACAAATTTAAAATCAATTTCCATATTTTAATCCCTTGAAAACAAATTTCAAATCATTTTCCTTACGCGGAATATATTTCCAAATATTTGTTTAATTCCACTGAAAATTTGTCAAGTTCAAATATTTTAAAATAAATTAAATTACTTATCCTAACATATATATTTGGAAATATTTAAAATAAAACTATTTTTAAACACTTGCTTTAAATATTAATTATGAAAATATTATACTAATACTTCGTATGATACTTCAAGTCCAAACTGATTTTAAAATATAATTGGTAGATAGAGTATAAATATTTAAATAACTATTTTCTAAATCAAATATCAAGTTAATCTTAAAATAATCCCTTCTATAATTAATTTAATAAACCTTTACTTTAAAAGTTTAAAACAATTTTCAAAAATAATTCCTCCAACAATGTTCTTCCATATCAATTTCTAAAACTTTCAATTTATACTTCAAAAGCTACTTTAAAAATATATTCGGCTTTTCAGGGAAGAATTCTCTTTCCCTTTACATCAATTAATAAATCTTCTCGATTTATTTTAGTTTACATTCCACTTTGTAAATTTCTTTTCACACCTTCAAAAATAAACCAACATTTATTTTTAAAACAAAATTCCCTTTCCTTATAAAATTCCTATTGTGAATTTTAAATTTTCAAATATCCACTGAAATTCGATTTTCAAATCGTTTTCCAAATATTCACTTTCAACACCAAATCAAATCCCAAATTGATTTCTAATTTTATTTCAATACCAAATCAGATCAAAGATTGATTTTCCAAACATTTATTTCAAACACCAAATCGATTCCAGAATTGATTTCCAAAATTTATTTTTAAACACCAAATCAATTTCAAATCGGTTTCCCAAAGATTTTATTTTCGAACACCGAATCAAATTCCAAATTGATTCCCAAATTTATTTTCTTTTAAGATAAATTCCTTTATTTCTTTCGAACTATTTAAAATCCATATTTTAAATAAATTCTTCAACCTTCGAAAAATATTATCTGAAGTCCATTTATTAAGCCTTTTTTCCATATTTTGGAATTTTATTCAATAGGATTACAAAAATAAAACTTTATCCTTTTAAAATTTCTCTCTTTTTTTAATCCAATTCTCAAAAATAAATTTTTCTATAAACCTTCTACTTGAATTTCAAAAATCCAATTTTACTTATTCTTGGTATCCTACGACACCAAAAATATACTGGGCTAGATTTTATACTTCAGCGATTTCAATCACAATATATTCACACACAGATTATAAAAAAATCAAAACACAATATTGAAACAAATTCAATTATTGGAGGAATGCAGTTGGATCCTTCCAACCTGTTTTCCCTGCATCCACAGACGTTAGCACAACAATTAAATGCCAATTCCACTTTGAGGTGGAATATCGCGGTATATGCGATTTATAAAATACCATCCGCTATTATGCGGCGCATAGGGTCTCATCTGCTATATAATACGGGAAATCAATCACTCCAAATACATATATAATACCAATCCCACTTCGAGGTGGAATATCGCGTTATATGGGTCTAATATAATATCGTCCGCCATTATGCGACGCATAAGGTCTAGTCCAATACAACTGATAATAATCATCATCCAAGCAAACAACCAATAATTTGAATTAACTATTTAAATTAGATCGGGTATCCGATTGAGTGAGAAGATCTCACCTTTAATTTGCATGCAATCCATTTCCAATCTAATTCGTTTTCTTCATTGTATTAGACCTTGAATAAACAAATTTTTATACAATTGATTAATATTTGAAATAAACGAATAACACAAATTGCCATTTTATAATTTTAATTTAACAAATAAATTTAATTTTAAACTAATTTCTTTTAATAAAATATTTCTAGTGACCAATGGTTAAATAAGTTGATTTAAACAAGTAAATCACTAAAATCCATTATTTTAAAATTAAATGGTACGTTAAAATATGTATATGTATATTTATTTTATCAAAACTACATATATACTTAAAATAAATTATATAGATTCAAAAATTAAATTTTTAAATAAACTCCTCAATATTTTAAAATTCCTATATATTTTCCAAGATCGCATATACATACATACACACATACATACATACATATATATATATATATATCTGTTTTCAAATTAAAACATGCATGTGGATATATGTATATTTTCTAAATTAAAAACAAATTTTTTTTATATACTTTACAGAAATAAAATTTCTGTTTATAACAACACAACAATTCTCTTCTTCTGTAAACTATATATATTATTATTAAATTTTAATGCAATAACTATATACCTTTACTGCCCAGGTCGAGCTTGAGATGCTTTGCACGACTTCGACAATTGCCTGCGAACGAGACCCCACAACCTCTCACCGCGACGTTGCTGCCACTGACCTTCGAACGCCAATTCATCCACAACGTGACCCCATCACATCAATGCCGTGACCACGCTACTCATCTTCACCATGGCCTTCCCAATCGATCGCCCATCGCAAATCCCTCTGAACAACAGTTGCGCAGGCCCTAGCTCGCCGACTCCTTCTGGCCTCGCGATATCTTACTTCCATTTTTTTTGAATCGAACGAGTTCGAATTCACTAAGCTAAATTTAGTTTTTCGGCCATTACCGAGAGACACGAACGCAAGCGCGATTCGCAATTCCCCCTCCCCTTGGTCGAGGTCGAAATTGATTTTAATTTACGCTCCTTATGTTATTTTTTTCGAATCAAGGATAAGGGTTGAGTCGATTTGAATAGAATGAGGAAGGGGATCCTGGATTTGAAATTAGAAGTGGAGCGTAATCTGGGAATAAAGATTTCAAGAATCAGCCATTAAAAGTTTTGAAGCCACTGTTGTTTGTTTTTTTTATTTTGAACGAAGAAAACATTTCGTTTTGTTCGTATGTTTTTCTTTTTCTTTTTCTTCTTTTAAAATGACGCGTGCTTTGATTTCTGCCAAGTTTTAGAAGAGATATGCAACATGTACAATATTTTTTGAGAAAGATTATATCAACTACATATATGTTAGTTTTAAATTTAAATCGTTTTTAGAAAACGAAGTCAAAAATCTCGATCTCCAATCAAGACGTGTTGTCAGGTGTTTATAATGTTATACGCCCATTCCGAACACAATGAAAAAAGTTCCAAGTCCAAATTCGATCGTATGGAGAAGGTAGCATTTTGAACCAGTTAAACATTAAATTTTCAGTTTAAATTTCATCGCGTTTACTTATCACACGACCAAACGATCACTCCAATCATTTCGAAAATTGAATTCCGATAATAATATAATGTTACGGATCCAATGCACTGGTTTCGTCAAGTTCCGAAAATGTCCCTCGAAAGCTATTTTTAAATATCCATTTATACAATATAAATTTAAAACTGAACAATTTGCTTTCAGATTAAATTCTGAAGCTTCCATCATCTTCAGCATTATCAATATAAATTTTTGAAGCCTTGAAAATATTTTAAATCAGCTTAAAATTGAAAATTCAAATTACCCAAGTCTCTATAATTAAATTAAATAATTAAATTTCCAAATTCATAGTTATAATTAAAATTCAAATTAAATCAACCTCTGAGTATTAAAATTCAATTAAATATTTTAATTTCAAATGTTAAAATTTCTCGATCGTCATAATTATTTACCTCAATTCTCTTCGTCGACACTATATTATATCAGGACTTATAGAATATGGTTATGGTCAAAACTCCAACATCATCTATACTCAATTTTTGTAAGCCCAAAAACAAAGTCCTAGGTTCAACAATAATATCTATTATTAACCATATAACTCTAACTAGAGATGTTGACTTTGAATCGACTATAGTTAACCGTGATACTAACCTAACATAATTAAGGAGTCGAATTATCTATTGAATAGTGTTTCTCTTCCCATGATTCAACTTATACCCAACTATAGTTATTCAAGGAATGCCATTCCATGATTTAGCCATAATCAAAATGAAGTGTCCACATTGAAGTTCTACAATATTCTCAAGTTGAGAGAAATGTGTAAGATCATTACTTAAGATTCTCTATTCCTTAGTTATATTAACCAACAAAAAACTCTTGTGTGAGTCATTCCATAGCTATCTAATAACTATCAATACATAACCCATTGGTGCCCCTAGCAACTATGAGTAATATATTGTCCAACGTTTGGAAAGTGTTACGTACCCTAGTCTCAGTGGATATATCGATGTCTAGTCTCGATATATCTTAACTAGGAATATTTAAAATGATGTGCTTATCATATTGTGATACAATACTCACGATTACAACTATTTGTAACTACTATCACAAACACATCATTTATGAACTTTCTGATATGCACATACACTTAAATGACTAACTAATTATTTATAACATTTTATAATAACTATATAATTGAAAGGAAACATCTTTTATTTTGAACAAGACTAGTTGTCAAATTAGATTTATGTAACAAATTACATAATTGCCTATAGGGCATATCCCAACTCTATAACTTCATCCCAAAATTCCTTTATCTTATGGATAAGTGTGGATAGGTACCATCATTGCCTTTGCTTTATTTTCCATATTGAATTTCCCTACGTTAATATTCTTGCAGATCGGTTTTGATCAATGCAATGGATCGGTATCCATTGATAGAGTTTTCAATACTTAGTCGTTTTTCTTTTCCTTCTTTCATCGTTTCATTTTTGTTGTCTCTTATACTAGGCCATTCATGAGTTCCTCATGTATTTTTTCATCTTTCTAAAGTCCAACACCGTCAAATCTTCAAGTGTGAAAATTTACGAATAACAATATGTTATTCCGGTTTATGAAAGAAAAACCCATGGCTCTTTTCCATTGGTATTTCACATTTACAAAGAAATAGAAGAGGTTAACACGATCACTTGTTTGTAAACATTTTATGAGATATTGGATAACCTTTATCACATTATGTAACATCAATGTTTTTAATACACATGATTAATGATAATTTAATTGATTAGTAATTAAATAATGATAATGTGAAAGGATGAGTTAAATAATGAGAAGTTCATAATTAGCTGATTTTGAAATTTTTAATAAAGATGGTAATAGTAGAATTCTAGAGCAAGTGGGATTAATTCTGAATAAGGAGAGTATAAGTTTTGAACTACCTATTTTAGAGAAGGAATCATATAGGAAAGCTAAGGCCCAATCCACTTACAAGAAATCCCTAGCACTTACTCTCTTACACATTTTATTCATTTCATCATCAAGAAAAAAGAAAGAAATAAAAACTTTATAAAACCCTCACCTCTCCAATGAAGAATATTTAAAGCTCGAAGAAGAAGGTATATTGCATATCTCTCCATTCTTAAACAAAGATGAAAACTATTATCATCCATTTTATTTTAATATTTTTATTTTGGTTGTTAATGAAACTAGATGTTTTGGAATGATAAAAGCATAGCTTTTGTGACGACCCGATATTTTCAACCATTCGCATCCACACATGCTGGATTTGAATTGCACAAAATACCAGATTGTTAATTTATATTTGGCAAAAACTTAGCATATACAATAAATAAATCAATCATAGAATCACAGACACAGAGTAATATAATAATAATGCAGCGGAATATATAATAGTAGTACATGAATCTACTATATAAACATCAGAGTTAGAAATCAAATGCAGCAGAATATCTCAAATACAGCGAAGTCTCCAATGCAAACTAATGATCTCTCTGAATAAATCAACTGGAGAAGCTAAAAGATGAATCAATAGTTGGATCTCCAAGCGAAGCTCCAACTCCAAAGGTGATCTCAAATGCTGTGTTACTCAGCCTGACCTGAGCGTAAAGCAAAACACAAAACACTCGAGTCAGTATTAACATTCTTATACCAATAAATCCAACTCAAGTGAAATATCAACTGAAATACAATTAACTTAAAGGATGTTTGGAATAACCATCCTCTAAGGATCCATGGAACTATCTATTAGGTAGAAATATATGCTAATAACAACCAAACGTCATTACAACACCGTGGTCATTTCAAAATAATTTATACTTCAAAACTAAAATACCATTTCCATTTCAAATATCTATGTATCCAAATTATAGCACTTTCAAACTAAATTTGAAAATTTCATATATATCTTATTTTAACTTGATTATCATTTAGTTTGAAATGTTCACTTAATAAATCCATTATCATTTAAATAACCTTAAACTACATTCAGCTAAATATTTCCTTCGATTTATTTAAAACTTGAAATATCCATTTAATCACTTTAAATCGAAATCAAGTTATAAAATCATATCTTGAAACCTTTAAATTCATTAAGTTCCAATTTGATTTAATTAAACAAAATTCTTAATTAAATACAATTTCAAATGAATTCAAATTTATCTTCCCAATCTTAACTTATTCATATTATGTAACAACCCTGTATTTTCTGATTATTGTAATTGTATATTTTAATTATTTTAATCTAAATTCCTAGTTTAAAAACTTTATTTTATTTATTAAAATGAATATATTTTGTTAATTGAAATATAAATGTTGATTTTGATGTGGATTAGAATTTCAAACATGCATAAATTGAATATTTCCAGAAAATGTGAATTTTGGTCAATCTGGTCAAACTTTTACTTTTACTTTTAAATTTAAATTTTAAAAGTTTGAAAATTTTAATTTTTTTCTTTTATTATGAAAGTAAATAAAATTTCAAGAACACTGCTTTTCGTTTCGTTGAAATCCGAATAATATTGTGAAAGTTATGCTTTTTACAAAATTGGGTGTAAATTGTTTTATTTAACACTACTTTTTATTTTAAATTATATAAATAATCTTTTTAATTGTCATATATTATTCTAAATTGTATTATATGTTATGTTACATATATTTTTACCTTTTGAATATTTTAAAGTGATGTTCGAATTTGTCTAAAGCTCATTGAATTTATTTTCTATTTTTAAAGGTTAGTTTCCATTTTTCTACTATTTTCTTCATCTAAACTATATTTAAATTAAATTTTATTTATTTACTTTTGTGATTTCCTTTTCATTTTGTTTTCTTATCTTTATTTATAAATACTTTTAAGTACATAAAAATTTTCCCAAGTTCATTGCACTTATTTTTCATATTTTCAAGACTAGTTGCAAATTTCGCTGTTTTATTTAATTAAACTATATATAATTAATAATTAATTTATTTATTTTTGTTTATTTACTAAATTTTCGTATTTTATCTGATTTTATATATATTTCAGTTATATAAGGTTTAAAAAGAAAATAATAGAAATTTGAAGAGTTTGTGTCTCTTTAGTTGCTCAAGGCTCTTCGTTTTTCCGCCTCTTCATTTGCTTTTGCCTTTTCCTCTCCTTGCTTTAGCCGTACATCCCTATACCCTATAGCCATGTTTCTCATCTTCAATTCACGTGAAAAATATCTTTCTCCTCATTTCAAACTCACGGCTACATCATATTGAGAAAAAATTGCAAGCTAATGGCTTCTTTCTTCCATTTTTCCCTCTTCTTCATTGATTTAGCCTTCCTCTTCCTCTTGCTTGCTCGGCCCCACTTCTCCTCCATCACCACTGACCATCTCCTCCACCATCTACAGCAGCAAACATCTCCTCCTCCTCTGACCATGACAAACCATGCCATCCAATTGAAGCCATCTCCACAAAACTTTGCTTAAAACTCCAAATATTGCCTAACCGAGCCTTGTATTCCCATTTCCTTCATGTTTAGCCTTGGCCACCACCTCTAACACCACCACCACTTGCTGCCATGACCTATAGCCATCATCATCATCTCTGACCTGACCTGAAGATGCACCAGGCCGAGCCCATAGGACCATAGGCCGAGCCTATGTACACCAAGACCTTCCATTCCTTGACCCAAACCCCTTGCCTCCTTTACTTGCCACTTGTTTTGCCTTTACCTTCCACTTTCATGCCCTAAGCCTTGTCTCTAGGCCATGGCCGAGCCATGTTGACACCTAGGCTGAGCCTAGTGTGGTGAGGTCAAGCCCATTTGATCATGTGACAAGCTTATGTTGTCGTGTGCAAGTCTTTTGCTTCTAAGGTTTGGTCATCTCTCTTGTTTTGCAACTGTTCTGCAAACTAAAGTTGTTGATTATATTTGTATGTCGATATCTATATTTGTGCTTATGTATGTTATATTTTGTGTTTTTTACAAGGGTCTCCATCAATTCAAATCAAATCGTGCTTGTCGTGCCTTTGGAATCGCTCTTGTGTGTGTTGTTTGTCTCTAGCTTCGTAAAAGGTGAGTCTTTCTCACTCTGACATTTATACTTATGAAATAATGAATTGATGACAAGTGTTTAGTAATATAAAATATTATGCAAGTTAATGATGATCATATGATATGCTATGCCATGTTATTACCATGTTAAAACTGTTAATTATCACCTGACATGTGATATATGACATTATATTGTGACACTGACATTGTTTATATTGTTTATGCATATATTCACACTACAAGTTCCCTGTTAGAATAGAATCACTATGGCTTGAAATGATACATACCCAAACGGACTTTAGATTAGGGAAAAATCGTTATGGGCTGAAATGATAGGCCTGAGCAATTTTTATTGTATTTTATTTGACTTGGGATTGCGGGTTTGAAATGATAGAACCCGGGTTTTCTTTGTAAACTGCGGATTGAAATGATATATATCTGTATCACTTGACCTAGGTTAGAAAATTATATACAGACCCCGTGGTATATTTTTAAATGATATTTATTAAAATATGTATTTTTAAAAGTATGAAATTTTGATTTAAAAATATATATTTTATGGTTTTAAGAAAATTAAATATTAAGTCTTGAAATTGTGAATTTGAGTACGTAAATGTGAAATAATTGAGATTTTAGACTTTAAATTTTATTTTAAAATGTAAATAAATAATGAAAATTAAATTTAAAGTTTTAAAATTATATATGAAGTTTTAAGTTTTATTTAATTTATATGTTAATAAACAGTGAATTTTGACTTAATAAATGAATGGAGTTTTTAAATTGAATATTTGATCTAAAAATTTTGTTGTGTTAAATCATATGTTAAAATGATTTTAAATGTGAAATTTTGAAGTCTAGAAATATGATTTTTAAGTTATAATAAAAATTTGGAGTTTTTTTTTTTTTTGAAAAGCTAAAATGAAATCTGGAATTCATAGCATTTTCAAAATGTTGTAGTCTTTTGACAGCATTTTTGAATGCTATTGTTTTGAATCTAACAATGTTTGAAATAACTAAATATCTATTACGACATTTTATAAATGCCGTTATTCTTGAACTAAACCATTTTTGGAAGCTATAAGCTACGATAGCACTTTATAAATGCTGTCGTTGCTATAATTTGACAATGTTTGAAATGTTATAGTTTTTAACACTGTTTGAGTTATATTTTAAAGTGTTAAATGATTTAAATTTTGGAAATTGATTAATTGTGAAATTTAAGAAGTTTTGAATATATTTTAATATTTAAATTTGAATTTTTAAGGAATTTAAATTTGAATTTGAATTTAAGTAAGGTTTACTTGGTTATGTGTTAAATGGAATGAAATGTAATGAGATAAATGAATTTTCGAATGGGACTTTTAATGTATTTTGTAATGATACTTGAAATAACAAATGAATGACTTATTTGATTTAAAAATGATATTTAAATTTGAGTATTTGAATTTGAATTCAAATAATGATTTGATAATAAGGTTTGGAAATGATTTGATCTTTATTTTGATAAAGAATATGAATTAGAATGATATGTACTTTTGATAAATGAATATTTGAAGTTTATATTGGTATGAAAGGATATTTAGTTTAATCGTAAATTAAGTTTATTTAAATAATATTGGATTTATGGAATGAATATTTCAAAACTAAGTAATAATGAAACTAGATTTGAGATATATGAAATTATAAAATTTAATTTTGAAATGCGGGATATTAAAGCTTTGAAATTTATTAAAAATTGAATAGTTTAATTTGTGGATCAAATCTATATTTGAAAATGATATGATTTGAAATGGTTACTGGGAAATTTAATTGAAACTGATGGTTTGAATTGAATTAAGTTGGAAATTGAAAATTTGGGATTAATTGAATGAATTGTAAAATGTAAAGAATTAAATGAATATCTCATGATTTCAAATGTATGATTTTGAAATGTTATGATTTTCAAAGTGTAATTGTTTCAAGTATTTTTGGTTTCGAAAGAGTTATACTTTGAAAATATTATGATTTTGAAATGAATATATGTTTGAAATGTTTTTTGGTTTTGAAGTATAAACTATTTTGATTGAATAAATAGTTTTGAAATAAAAATGGTTTTGGTTTCGAAGTATAAACTATTTTGAAAGAAATATAGTTTGAAATGAAATGATTTGATCTTTTAAAGTATAAACTATTTTGAAATGACCACGGCGTTATAATAACGTTTGGTTGTTAAAGAGACCGGGATCGGAAGTTGTCATACTCTCTGCCAACTCCGAAAACCACTTTAACAACCGTGTACGCGGTGGAGATTCCAGAATGAAGTAGGATGGTGGCGACGTTCTTGAGGTATATTACGTGGACCCAACTCCCGTGAGTTGGCATAAGGTGGCTAAAACAGGAGCGATCTCGGGCCAAGTGAGGTCATTCCTCTGATCGGACACATTCCTTCGATACTATACTCTTACTGGTGATTGATTAGATGACCATCCTCCGATTTTGATATGGCAGTGTGTTCCGAGGTGGGCGTATGTGGCTGCTGCGTCACCACCAGCCCGTGTGCGTAATTGGTATATCTACCCTGGCATTGCCTTGTGTGCCGTGTCACCTACCATACCGAGCCTTTACTACGAGTTTGTTTTTCTCCCGTAGCCCGTGTGGTATCCTCTGACAGTCACCCGGAGTGGAGATGGCATGATATTGGATGGACTACTGGGACTATTATGTGTGAAGGCTGATATGGGTAGCCCGGAACGCTATTTAAAAGTATGTTTATTTTACTGTAGACATTATTATAATAGCGCAATATTACTACATAGTAAATAGTTTAACGGATCCTTAAAGGATGGGCGATCCCAAGCATTCTTTAAGTTACTGATGCATTTTTTGTTACTGTTCACTAGAGTTGATTTACAGTTCATAAGTATTTATGTCCTGACTCGAGTGTTTTGTGTTTTGCTTTACGCTCGAGTCAGATTGAGTGATTCAGCATTCAAGACTCACCTTTGGAGTTGGAGCTATGCTTGAAGATCCAGCCATCTATTTGTTTTCAGTATCCAGTGTTTCCAGTGATGTATTTTGATTTGTACTTGATGTATCTTGTTACTCTTCTACTGTATATTGTTTAACTCTGATGTATCTTATTTTTATATAGTAGCTTCATGAACTACTATCTCTTTTACTTCCTCTGCATTATTAAATACTCTGTGTCTGTGATATGTGATTATGTATTTATTGTATATTCTGAGATTTGCCAAATTTTATTTACAACGCGGTATTTTGAGCAATTCAAGTTCGACATGAGCGGATACGAATGGTTGAAAATATCGGGTTGTTATAGTTGGTATCAGAGCTTTGGTAGCTCTAGGCAAAACTCAGTATATAGGGTAAATGTATTTACAGAATCACTTTCATTCGAGTTTAAATCTCTTCCTTTTTGACTCGATTCCTTTGAATTTTGGAACATTCCCTGTGGTTCCAAAATCCATTCGTGTCCCTCGCTATTTATCTTCTTTTGTTTCTGGAGTATCCCATAACTCCACTTCAAAAGATCTTTATAATGAGTCGGTGGTCTCGCCAACCTCAAATTTATTTGTAAAGGGGGAAAACTCCTTTACAACAACATCGATTCACCAGAGATTCTATATCCTCGGTTTAGATGCTAGTATCTCTTATAACTTCGAACTCTACATCTTGAGATCGAATGTCGATTTACCCAAGAAATCCACATCGATCTTATTCTTTAAGTCACGGTTGACCCGGTTAAGGTTGCCCGCGATTTATATAAATTCATCCATCTCCCTATTCTGTTATTTAATCATCTCATCTTTGTTTCCAACTTATCTTCAAATTATTCTTGAAGTGTATTTGTAAACTAATATTTAAAATGTTTTATATATTGTGTTGTTTGAGTTGTTGATGTTGATTTGGGTTTCTAATCGATTCGTCTGATCAACGCCATCGATAAGATTTCCAAAACACTTGAACAGAGCAGACTGACACAATATGTTTTTAAAATTTAGTAATGAAATAAATTTTTGTGAAATAAATTTTGTACCTTTATTATATATCTTTATCTGGATTTTATTTGAATTGGTTGTTCAGAAATAATATTTGATTTGATATATCATTTTCTATTGTTTCATATATCTAATTGAACCATAAAACATGGTTATAAATTTATTTGGAAATTTAAAATGAATGTAAAACAAGAATTTGAGAATTTAATTTCCGATGGATTTCAAACTTTGTGTTTAAAGTTTTAAAGGATATATTATTTAAAGTATTTTCGAATAGAAATTTGTTTCCAAAGAATGTTAAATTTAAATTTAGTGCTCTTCTCTTTGTCGCTAGAAAATAATTTCGGTGATGACTGCAGCATCATCGATGTTCATTTTCGAGTTTCGAAGTGAAGAGACCATTCTGTAGTCTTGCTACAGTTTTGTTTTGGGAAAATTTAATTGATTTTAATTTCTAAAATAAGAATGGATTTATAACATATGCTGATATATGATTTAAATTTGAATGGATATATATATATATATACATATATATATATAGTATATGAGCATTTATTTATCTCTAAATAGTTTGGAATTTATCGGAAATTTAATTCCTAAATTTTTTTCTTCAAAGATAATTTCTAAGTATAATTTCAAGATTTTGATTAATATTCAAGCTTGAAATAATTTAATTAGAAAGTTTTATTTGTATAATACACAATTTCATTCCAATATAACTTATCTTAATTTTCAAAAGTTGAATATGTAATTGGATAATATACAATATAAAAAAAAGATTTTATAAATAAAATTTGAGTGGTTATTATAAATGTTATATACTTAAATTTAAGTTATAAAATGATTAACAGAGGTAAATAAAGAAAAGGGTAATGGAATAATTTACAATATAAAATGATGTTAAAGAAACCGAGAAAGTATAAATATATTTAACATGGGTGATAATATATATTGAGAGAAATAAACTTAATTTTAATTAGTAGTGAAGAAGAATTAAATTTTATTTGGCACATTTTGAGTATAATAAAATATTTTTCAAATACATGATTTTAGGGATTTGTTAATTTAAGATAATTGGATGATAAGATAATGAAATTAGAGACGCTTAAGATTTATTTGACTTATGTAAAATTAATTTTCAGTTTAAGTTGAAATTTTATGGTTTCAAATTTATTATCTTATTTTATTTTTCAAACTATCTTTTGGTTGTCCTAATTTCCCTTGTCTTGCTACAGAATGAGAGGTTATTGCTTATACCAGTCTGTTTAGAAATCTTTCTATAATCTTTAATAATCTTTGGTACTCATCTTTGAATCTAAGCACTGCTTGCCATCCACAGACCGTCGGTTAAACGGGAAGGGTGAATCAGATTCTAAAAGATTTTTTTTCATGCTTGTGTTCTTGATTCTGGAGGATGTTGGAAAGATCATCTCCACCTTGTTAAACTTACCTATAGCAACAGTTATCAGGTATAATTTTAATCTTCTTGTCATCTTGTCTTAATACCATTTCATTCTATCTTTTTTTGTGCTTTCCCGTACCTCATTCCTTTTCGGGGACGAAAAGTTTTGAGTGGGGGAGAGTGTAACAACCCTGTATTTTCTGATTATTGTAATTGTATATTTTAATTATTTTAATTTAAATTCATAGTTTAAAAGCTTTATTTTATTTATTAAAATCAATATATTTTGTTAATTGAAATATAAATGTTGATTTTTATGTGGATTAGAATTTCAAACATGCATAAATTGAATATTTCCAGAAAATGTGAATTTTGGTCAATCTGGTCAAATTTTTACTTTTAAATTTAAATTTTAAAAGTTTGAAAATTTTAATTTTTTTTCTTTTATTATGAAATTAAATAAAATTTCAAGAACACTGCTTTTCGTTTCGTTGAAATCCGAATAATATTGTGAAAGTTATGCTTTTTACAAAATTGGGTGTAAATTGTTTTATTTAACACTACTTTTTATTTTAAATTATATAAATAATCTTTTTAGTTGTCATATATTATTCTAAATTGTATTATATGTTATGTTACATATATTTTTACCTTTTGAATATTTTAAAGTGATGTTTGAATTTGTCCAAAGCTCATTGAATTTATTTTCTATTTTTAAAGGTTAGTTTCCATTTTTCTGCTATTTTCTTCATCTAAACTATATTTAAACTAAAATTTATTTATTTACTTTCGTGATTTCCTTTTTATTTTTTTTCTTATCTTTATTTATAAATACTTTTAAGTACATAAAAATTTTCCCAAGTTCATTGCACTTATTTTTCATATTTTCAAGACTAGTTGCAAATTTTGCTGTTTTATTTAATTAAACTATATATAATTAATAATTAATTTATTTATTTTTGTTTATTTGCTAAATTTTCGTATTTTATCTGATTTTATATATATATTTCAGTTATATAAGGTTTAAAAAGAAAATAATGGAAATTTGAAGAGTTTGTGTCTCTTTAGTTGCTCAAGGCTCTTCGTTTTTCCGCCTCTTCATTTGCTTTTGCCTTTTCCTCTCCTTGCTTTAGCCGTACATCCCTCTACCCTATAGCCATGTTTCTCATCTTCAATTCATGTGAAAAATATCTTTCTCCTCATTTCAAACTCACGGCTACATCATATTGAGAAAAAATTGCAAGCTAATGGCTTCTTTCTTCCATTTTTTCCCTCTTCTTCATTGATTTAGCCTTCCTCTTCCTCTTGCTTGCTCGGCCCCACTTCTCCTCCATCACCACTGACCATCTCCTCCACCATCTACAGAAGCAAACATATCCTCCTCCTCTGACCATGACAAACCATGCCATCCAATTGAAGCCATCTCCATAAAACTTTGCTTAAAACTCCAAATATTGCCTAACCGAGCCTTGTATTCCCATTTCCTTCATGTTTAGCCTTGGCCACCACCTCTAACACCACCACCACTTGCTGCCATGACCTATAGCCATCATCATCATCTCTGACCTGACCTGAAGATGCACCAGGCCGAGCCCATAGGACCATAGGCCGAGCCTATGTACACCAAAACCTTCCATTCCTTGACCCAAACCCCTTGCCTCCTTTACTTGCCACTTGTTTTGCCTTTACCTTCCACTTTCATGCCCTAAGCCTTGTCTCTAGGCCATGGCCGAGCCATGTTGACACCTAGGCTGAGCCTAGTGTGGTGAGGTCAAGCCCATTTGATCATGTGACAAGCTTATGTTGTCATGTGCAAGTCTTTTGCTTCTAAGGTTTGGTCATCTCTCTTGTTTTGCAACTGTTCTGTAAACTAAAGTTGTTGATTATATTTGTATGTCGATATCTATATTTGTGCTTATGTATGTTATATTTTGTGTTGTTTACAAGGGTCTTCATCAATTCAAATCAAATCGTGCTTGTCATGCCTTTGGAATCGCTCTTGTGTGTGTTGTTTGTCTCTAGATTCGTAAAAGGTGAGTCTTTCTCACTCTGACATTTATACTTATGAAATAGTGAATTGATGACAAGTGTTTAGTAATATAAAATATTATGCAAGTTAATGATGATCATATGATATGCTATGCCATGTTATTACCATGTTAAAACTGTTAATTATCACCTGACATGTGATATATGACATTATATTGTGACACTGACATTGTTTATATTGTTTATGCATATATTCACACTACAAGTTCCCTGTTAGAATAGAATCACTATGGCTTGAAATGATACATACCCAAACGGACTTTAGATTAGGGAAAAATCGTTATGGGCTGAAATGATAGGCCTGAGCGATTTTTATTGTATTTTATTTGACTTGAGATTGCGGGTTTGAAATGATAGAACCCGGGTTTTCTTTGTAAACTGCGGATTGAAATGATATATATCTGTATCACTTGACCTAGGTTAGAAAATTATATACAGACCCCGTGGTATATTTTTAAATGATATTTATTAAAATATGTATTTTTAAAAGTATGAAATTTTGATTTATAAATATATATTTTATGGTTTTAAGAAAATTAAATATTAAGTCTTGAAATTGTGAATTTGAGTACGTAAATGTGAAATAATTGAAATTTTAGACTTTAAATTTTATTTTAAAATGTAAATAAATAATGAAAATTAAATTTAAAGTTTTAAAATTATATATGAAGTAAAATTTTAAGTTTTATTTAATTTATATGTTAATAAACAGTGAATTTTGACTTAATAAATGAATGGAGTTTTTAAATTGAATATTTGATCTAAAAATTTTGTTGTGTTAAATCATATGTTAAAATGATTTTAAATGTGAAATTTTGAAGTCTAGAAATATGATTTTTAAGTTATAATAAAAATTTGGAGTTTTATTATTATTTTTTTGAAAAGCTAAAATGAAATCTGGAATTCATAGCATTTTCAAAATGTTGTAGTCTTTTGACAGCATTTTTGAATGCTATTGTTTTGAATCTAACAATGTTTGAAATAACTAAATATCTATTACGACATTTTATAAATGCCGTTATTCTTGAACTAAACCATTTTTGGAAGCAATAAGCTACGATAGCACTTTATAAATGTTGTCGTTGCTATAATTTGACAATGTTTGAAATGTTATAGTTTTTAACACTGTTTGAGTTATATTTTAAAGTGTTAAATGATTTAACTTTTGAAAATTGATTAATTATGAAATTTAAGAAGTTTTGAATATATTTTAATATTTAAATTTGAATTTTTAAGGAATTTAAATTTGAATTTGAATTTAAGTAAGGTTTACTTGGTTATGTGTTAAATGGAATGAAATGGAATGAAATGTAATGAGATAAATGAATTTTCGAATGGGATTTTTAATGTATTTTGTAATGATACTTGAAATAACAAATGAATGACTTATTTGATTTAAAAATGATATTTAAATTTGAGTATTTGAATTTGAATTCAAATAATGATTTGATAATAAGGTTTGGAAATGATTTGATCTTTATTTTGGTAAAGAATATGAATTAGAATGATATGTACTTTTGATAAATGAATATTTGAAGTTTATATTGGTATGAAAGGATATTTAGTTTAATTGTAAATTGAGTTTATTTAAATAATATTGGATTTATGAAATGAATATTTCAAAACTAAGTAATAATGAAACTAGATTTGAGATATATGAAATTATAAAATTTAATTTTGAAATGCGGGATATTAAAGCTTTGAAATTTATTAAAAATTGAATAGTTTAATTTGTGGATCAAATCTATATTTGAAAATGATATGATTTGAAATGGTTATTGGGAAATTTAATTGAAACTGATGGTTTGAATTGAATTAAGTTGGAAATTGAAAATTTGGGATTAATTGAATGAATTGTAAAATGTAAAGAATTAAATGAATATCTCATGATTTCAAATGTATGATTTTGAAATGTTATGATTTTCAAAGTGTAATTGTTTCAAGTATTTTTGGTTTCGAAAGAGTTATACTTTGAAAATATTATGATTTTGAAATGAATATATGTTTGAAATGTTTTTGGTTTTGAAGTATAAACTATTTTGATTGAATAAATAGTTTTGAAATAAAAATGGTTTTGGTTTCGAAGTATAAACTATTTTGAAAGAAATATAGTTTGAAATGAAATGATTTGATCTTTTAAAGAATAAACTATTTTGAAATGACCACGGCGTTATAATAACGTTTGGTTGTTAAAGAGACCGAAATCGGAAGTTGTCATACTCTCTGCCAACTCCGAAAACCACTTTAACAACTGTGTACGCGATGGAGATTTCAGAATGAAGTAGTATGGTGGCGACGTTCTTGAGGTATATTACGTGGACCCAACTCCCGTGAGTTGGCATAAGGTGGCTAAAACAGGAGCGATCTCGGGCCAAGTGAGGTCATTCCTCCGATCGGACACATTCCTTCGATACTATACTCTTACTGGTGATTGATTAGATGGCCATCCTCCGATTTTGATATGGGAGTGTGTTCCGAGGTGGGCGTATGTGGCTGCTGCGTCACCACCAGCCCGTGTGCGTAATTGGTATATCTACCCTGGCATTGCCTTGTGTGCCGTGTCACCTACCATACCGAGCCTTTACTACGAGTTTGTTTTTCTCCCGTAGCCCGTGTGGTATCCTCTGACAGTCACCCGGAGTGGAGATGGCATGATATTGGATGGACTACTGGGACTATTATGTGTGAAGGCTGATATGGGTAGCCCGGAACGCTATTTAAAAGTATGTTTATTTTACTGTAGATATTATTATAATAGCGCAATATTACTACATAGTAAATAGTTTAACGGATCCTTAAAGGATGGGCGATCCCAAGCATTCTTTAAGTTACTGATGCATTTTTTGTTACTGTTCACTTGAGTTGATTTACAGTTCATAAGTATTTATGTCCTGACTCGAGTGTTTTGTGTTTTGCTTTACGCTCGAGTCAGATTGAGTGATTCAGCATTCAAGACTCACCTTTGGAGTTGGGGCTTTGCTTGAAGATCCAGCCATCTATTTGTTTTCAGTATCCAGTGTTTCCAGTGATGTATTTTGATTTGTACTTGATTTATCTTGGTACTCTTCTACTGTATATTGTTTAACTCTGATGTATCTTATTTTTATATAGAAGCTTCATGAACTACTATCTCTTTTACTTCCGCTGCATTATTAAATACTCTGTGTCTGTGATATGTGATTATGTATTTATTGTATATTCTGAGATTTGCCAAATTTTATTTACAACGTGGTATTTTGAGCAATTCAAGTTCGACATGAGCGGATACGAATGGTTGAAAATATCGGGTTGTTACAAATTATTACAAAATCTATTTTTGAAATATAAATTTTAATAAATACATAAACATATTATATATAAATTAAATCAATCTTAATTAAATTAAATATTATTATTCAATCTATAAATAAAATATCGTTTATATATAATATTTTAAGAATTAATATTTATTAAAACCATATATTCCTTTCCAAAACCATAGAAATTATTTTCAAAATATATATATATATATATAGACCATGATGTTTGTATAAAATTTTCTATCTTATGGTCAAGTGATACGGATACTTATCATTTCAATCCGTAATTTAAATATATAAGGGTATATATCATTTTAACCCGCAATCCCAAATTCAATTCAATGAAAATCGCTTGGGCTTATCATTTTAACCCATAATGATTTTCTCCTATTCAACATGTCATTCGAGTATGTATCATTTCAACCCATAGTGAATTCTATACTAATATGGAACTTGCAGAGTGATAACAGATATGATAATAATATAACAGGCATATATCATCAATATAAATAACAGATAATATAAACAACAGGATATGGTGTCATATCCCACAGGTGAACAGTTACAGATAATAGCATATAACAAATTAAATAACTATAGCAGCATATTTCAATTGTCGTTTCAATTGAAATCAAAATTAATAAATACAAGAACATTAATCGTGCATGATTGCTCAACTTTTGAGGTTAGAGGAATTTAACAACAAAACAAGCTACGAATTCCAAAACAAGGCAAGATTGGCACGAATTAGATGGATAGAGCTGATAACAAGGGATCGATGAAGACAAATCAGAATCAACTTGATATGAATTAAACTGAATATATACAATTATTATTATTATTAATTTCCTTAAAAAATACTATATTTTAAATACATATCATACTATGTAATCAATACTTAATTCAAAACACATAAAATTTAAAATCAAACACATCTACATGAAAATTGAAATAAATGATAAATATATACTCAACCATATCATAACTTATGTACACAGCTATATATATATATATATATATATATATATATATATATAAAAACAATATTAAAATATATATATATATATATATTATATTCAAAACAAATATTTAAAACCAATATTCGTTTCAATAGTAGTCATTGTACATTGTACCATTAATTTATTTGATAAAATATAATAAGTATAAGTAGCTATCTTGTCTATTGTATATTAGCTTGCATATGCATCCGTGTCCCTTGCAAATGATAATAAATTTATAAAAAGAAATTCGTTGCATTATTCATTTAATCTGCAATTTTTTTAATACATTTTCTGCTATTGCAAAAGAAAATGGTCTACACTAAATCACATATACACCTGCCTACTCCAAATATATAAACAGACCATACATATTAACAATATATATATATATATATATAAATGCAGACACTACTATCATTTACATATTTATATCAAAACAATAAACAATATAAATATAAAATATAATATATATACACACGAAACACGAAACTTATACTAAATAATTTCATATCAACATTCTTGAAATAAAGAGGTACACATGCAGACTAAGAAAAATATATACGTATACAGGCTTGCCAAAACTTAGAATATAGTATATATGAAATAACACGGAACTACAGAACACAGCAAACCAAAATATATATTCAGTGGTATATATATACTATAACATCAAAAAATATACAGCAAAATAAATAAAAACCAAGGCCGAAACAAATACTTACATATATATACAAATATATATAACAGCAATCAAAAGCATACTTGCATATAATAAATTCTTCATATTAAATTGGAAATAGTGTTTATAAAAGCACGCAATTCTCATAAACAATAGGCACAACATAAGAAGGCGAACCTGCTTCAGGCAAGACGCAAATGAATGCAGCTTAGCTCACACGGAGGCTAACGTGGTGGTTGCTGGCTGCAAAAAGGCGTGGAGGGACGAGCGTGGAGGGTGGCGGCTAGGCTTGCTAGCTGATGTTGAAGGAGGGGAGGAAGGTGCAGGCGGCTTCAAAGGAGAAGAACGAATGCAATGTATTTTCCATTTTTTTTCAAAGCAAACATGAACAGTCAAAAAGTGGAACGAAAAATCTACGTATAAGCACAGAATAAAGTTAAAACGAATGAACAGATGGACAGTGGAGATGTATAGGCACGAAAACCAAAAGGCTTCAGATTATATAGAAACATTTTGCTATATAATTTTTTTCCAATTCGATCCGTTCTCAAACAATGAACAGTCACAAACAGTACAAGATAATAATGAAACAACAATGGTCAAATGCTTTGATTTGGTGAATATAAAGCAATTTATTGTTGCTTGGATGACACGGCTAAAGTTTGAAAGGCAAAAGAAAACAAAAGGTGACACACACGGTACCGATGCGGAATCGTTTTCATGGATTCTGCTATGTACCGGTTTCAAAACACAGAAATAAATATACCGTAGAGATCAGCATGATGAGACGATCAAACGGTACACAGATATCAGTAGTACGATCATCCAATCAAAAGTCGATAATCGGTACCGATATACGTTGCTATTCCATATGGAAAAATCCAAAAGGAGCTAGAAACATCCGAATTTCGTGAAACGAATTTCACAGTCTGATTCAGAGTGTTCTAAATAAATTTTATCATGTTGACATATTTAGGTTTCGGAAAATATTTTATTTTCATCCATTTTAACTGATTAAATTGAAATAAAATTACTCGATAAAATAAACTTCAATATTATCAGATGAAAATTTACCACTTGCTATGTTAAAATTGATAAATTCCTAATATCTAATTTATATGTCAAAATTTTATTGTTTAAAATTTCACAAAATTTTAATTAATTTGATAAGTAAAATCACTAAAAATTTTGGGTCGTTACACTCTCCCCCACTCAAAACTTTTCGTCCCCGAAAAGAAAGGGGTAGGAGAATAGAAACAACCAGAAACAAAGATAGATTGAAATACCAAGTACAATAAATTAATTAAAAACTATAAAAGTTTCAATTTAAATTAATTAATATTCAATAATTTGGTTAAACCCATTTATTATATCCATAAATAGTCATTTATAAACTTTGCAAATCAAAATATTTTCGTTTATATTATATCTTTAAATTATATATTCAAAGAAACATATATAAATTTTACTTGAAATATTCATTTGAAAACTTCATTTGCAAATCAATTATCTTTAATACTTTAATACCTTTCAAACCCTTTTGTAAAATTTCTTGCTTCCTTTATAAATACCATTTATATGTTTAAATAAAACCTTTATAAACATATGGAAACTATTTGAAAACAATTATTTACAACATCATTACTTATATTTACAAAGAAGCTATTGAAAACATTAAATCCATAATTCATAAATTTATTAACTTATCTCAAGATACTTTTCAAACATTATTAACAAATCAATGGTCATTTTTTATAAATATGTTTTATTTAGTTAATAACTTCTAAAATATTTATAACACTAATAATTTTCTATTAAACCATGTAGTATATAAATAAACAATATTTTAAAAGGATTCAAAATGGAAAAGAAGGTAGATTTAGAAAAACAGAATATAGGTGAATAAATAAAGCTGAGCAGATAAGGTAGATACAAAAGAATAGTATCGGGCATGAATAATTAATTTAGAACCATAAGAATTTCAGTTTCAATTATTCTGTATTTGTTGAAAAAAATACTTTTGTAATAAAATACCTTTATATTAAAATACTTTTATAATAAAATACTTTATTATAAAATACTTTTATATCGAAACAAATTTTTCTTTCGAAAATACTTTTATAACTCGATGTTTCAACAAGTTTATCCTCGTTCTTGCAGACTCTGGCCATGCGTTGACCGGGCGCAAAGCTAGAAATCTTCAAGTACTTAGTAGACCTGTTTCAACACCTAGTGAAAATACTCGAAAAACTTTCAAAACCGATATGGAAAGTACAATCCAAACAAATCAACCGAATCATGGATCGTAGATACACAATGGTTACGCTTGTATCCGATAGGAAACATCCGTACATTTAAGCAATCACTGCCTTGTGAATTTCGCCATGATAACAAAAAACCGTAGATCGTGGATACCCAATGGTTACGCCTGAATTCCCCAGGAAACATCTGTACCCTTTAAGAAATCTCTGCCTTGTGGATTACGCCACAACAAAAAACCTGGTAGACCGAAGATACACAATGGTTACGCCTGGATCCCCCAGGAAACATCCATACCCTTTTAGCAATCTCTTCCTTGCGGATTATGCTACCACAACAAAACCGGTAGACCGCGGATACACAATGGTTATGCCTGGATCCCCCAGGAAACATCCGTACTCTTTAAGCAATCTCTACCTTGCGGATTACGCTACCAAAATGACCATTGACAACGCCATGGAAGGACACTCGAGTATCAAAGAATAATATTGATAGAATGAGTCCACAATATGGCCACAAAGCAGAAATCAATTAGATGGCACTTTTCATATCTTTACTTCGAAAATATATAACATATAGTACCTTTTCAAATCAATTTCAAATATCATACTTATATAAAGTCCATTATATATAAGATTTCATTTTCAAATCGAATACTTTCCAAAATCAATAGTATATCAAATCATACTTATACAGACTTCTACTATATAAGATTTCGCTTTTCAAATTGAGCACCTTTCCAAATCAATAGTTTTCAAATCAACTTCATCTTATACAAATCAATTTTATATAAGTTCGATAACTCCCAAATCAAGTATTTAGTAAAATGAGGTTCTCAATTTCAATTTGTTTCAACATCGGTTCAGTTTCAAATTATATATGATTTCACCAAATTATTCCTTCCAAATTTAATATCTTCAGTTTTAAAATTTCCAAATCAACATAATTTAGGTCAAACAAATTTATTTCCAAAATCATCATACAAATACTGAGTTTTAAATTTCAATCTATTTTCAAAACCAAAGATTTTTCTTAAAATCAATTATACCTAAAAATGATTACTACGTTTGAAACCATCCCTTTAAATCCTTTAAACTGTTTATTTCTATTTGAAAGATCCAATTTACCCTTTTGAAAATTATTAATCTATATATATATATATGGTTTTATAAAAGATGTTACTAAGTTAAAAAAATTTAAAACTAAATTTTATTCAAACATTTCGAAACTAAATTTTGTATTGGTATGCTTCAAAATAGTCTTATTCATTAACTTAACATAATTGTTTCAAACTTATTCAAATCATATTACTTCATACTTAAACATACAAAACCAAAATTATATACTTCATCAAATAATTTATACTTTTCGAAACTACTTAGCTTTGAACATTACACCTCGATTTGGAAGTGTTCGAACATTCCAAATAGTCAGAGATATTAAATTTCAAGTCCAAGAGTTGGAAATCAGCAACAAATCAGTAAATCAAATTTAATAGATAGGGTTATACCAAATCAAATCCGAAACTCGAGGACTGAACACCGGGCTCACTTCAAATCATTTCAAATATATATACATATATCTTTCGAATATCAAATCATACTTTGAAATTTGAAATCAAAATTGGTTTCACAAAATCAATCGCATAGCAAAGCTACTAAAGTGGCCTTTCCCTCACTCTGAAACATGAAAATCAATGTCGATGATGCGTGCACTCATCATCAAAATTATTTTCCAGCGACATAAGTGAGTTTTAAACTTCTATTTTCTTGAAAACTTCTTTGAAATTTCTTTGAAATCATTGGAACTCATTTAAAGTCATTTGAAATGTTTCTCATTCAAAAAATACTTTCAAATCGTATTATTATATATTTTCAAAATCTTAAAACCAATTTCAACACACCGGGATTCAACTCCTCAAGTTTCCAATTTACAAACCTTCAGTTATAAATCATTTTTGTACAAATAAATTTCTTATAAAATTTTCAAAATTTCAGATATTTTCGAAACTTCAAATTCTCGTTTTTTAAAGGTATATAATCCTTATCGAAAACATTTTCACTTTTATATATAGAATATAATCATACTTATCAAAAAAATAATTTCGGTATATAAAACAATTTCTAAAATACAAACAAACCCTATTTTTTTCAAAGGATGATTCAAGAATGGACTTCAAAACAAAGATAGAGTTTCAAATTAGAGGGCCTCTAATCAAATAGAATTCGGATTCGAAGATAGGCTCGATCGATGATGAGATCATTAAATTTCAAAATAGGAGGTGGATGTACTTATATAGATCATGGGTAACCTTAACCGGGTTAACCGTGACTTCAAAAACAAGATCGATGCCGAATTCTAAGGCAAATCGACATTCGATCTCCAGAGATAGAATTCAGCATAACAAGAGATAGCAGCATCTAAACCGAGGGATATATAATTCTCTGGTGAATCAATGCCAATTGTAAAGGAGTTTCACCCCTTTACAGATCATTCAAAGATTGGCGGGATCGCCTATTCTTATAGAGATCATTCGAAGTGGAGTTATAGGGTACTCTAGAATCAAGAAACACGAATAGGGAGAGAAGATATTGGATTTTGGATCCGCAGGGAACATTCCAAAGTCCAAAGGAAAACCAAATCAAAGAGGAAGAAATTCATCGATCGAAAGTGATTCTATAAATATATTTACTATATATGCTAGGTTCGTCTAGAGCCAAAGCTCTGATACCAACTGTACGACCCGATAGTTTCAACCATTCGCATCCACACATGCCAGATTTGAATTGCTTAAAATACTAGATTGTTAATTTATATTTGGCAAAAACTTAGCATATACAGTAAATAAATCAATCACAAAATCACAAACACAGAGTAATATAATAATAGCTACGGAGTAGATAAATAGTAGTTCATGAAGCTACTATATAAACATCAGAGTTAGAAATCAAATGCAGCAGAATATCTCAAATACAGTGAAATCTCCAGTGCAAACTGATGACCTCTCTGAATAAATCAATTGGAGAAGCTAAAATCTTAATCGATAGTTGGATCTCCAAGCGAAGCTCCAACTCCAAAGGTGAGTCTCAAACGCTGGGTCACTCATTCTGACCCGAGCGTAAAGCAAAACACAAAACACTCGAGTCAGGTTCAACATTCTTATATCAATAAATCCAAATCAAGTGAAATATTAACTGAAATATAATTAACTTAAAGGATGTTTGGGATAACCGTCCTCTAAGGATCCATGGAACTATCTATTAGGTAGAAATATATGCTAATAACAACCAAACTCATTACAACACTGTGCTCATTTCAAAGTAATTTGTACTTCAAAACCAGAATACCATTTCCATTTCAAATATCTATGTATCCAAATTATAGCACTTTCAAACTAAATTTGAAAATTTGATATATATCTTATTTTAACTTCATTATCATTTAGTCTGAAATATTCACTTAATAAATCCATTATCATTTAAATAACCTTAAACTACATTCAGCTAAACATTTCCTTCGATTTATTTAAAACTTGAAATATCCATTTAATCACTTTAAATCGAAATCAAGTTATAAAATCATATCATGAAACCCTTAAATTCAATAAGTTCCAATTTGATTTAATTAAACAAAATTCTTAATTAAAAACAATTTCAAATGAATTCAAATTTATCTTCCTAATCTTAACTTATTCGAATTATTACAAAATCTATTTTTTGAAATATAAATTTTAATAAATACTTAAACATATTATATATAAATTAAATCAATCTTAATTAAATTAAATATCATTATTCAATCTATAAATAAAATATCGTTTATATATAATACTTTAAAAATCAATATTTATTAAAACCATATATTCCTTTCCAAAACCATAGAAATTATTTTCGATATATATAAATATATATATATATATATAGAGAGAGACCACGGTGTCTGTATAAAATTTTCTATCTTATGGTCAAGTGATACAGATATTTATCATTTCAATATGAAATTTAAATATATACGGGTGTATATAATTTCAACCCGCAATCCCAAATTCAATTCAATAAAAATCACTTAGGTTTATCATTTCAACACATAACGATTTTCTCCTATTCTGCAGATCGTTCGGGTATGTATCATTTCAACCCATAATGAATTCTATACTAACAAGGGACTTGCAGAGTGATAACAAATACGATAATAATATAGCAGGCATATATCATCAATTTAAATAACAGATAATATAAACAACAGGATATGGTGTCATATCCCACAGGTGAACAGTTACATATAACAGCATATAACAAATTAAATGACTAAAGCGGCATATTTCAATTGTCATTTCAATTGAAATCAAATTTAATAAATACAAGAACATTAATCGTGAGTGATTGCTTACCTTTCGAGTCTAGAGGAGTTTGACAACAGACAAGCTACGAATTTCAAAAGATTGGCACGAATTAGATGGATAGAGCTGATAACAAGGGATCGACGAAGACAAATCAGAATCAACTTGATATGAATTAAATTGAATATACACAATTATTATTATTATTAATTTCCTTAAAAGAAATACTAAATTTTAAGTACATTTCATTCTACGTAATCAATACTTAATTCAAAACACATAAAATTTAAAATCAAACATATCTACATAAAAATTGAAATAAATCATAAATATGTATGCTCAACCATATCATAACTTATGTACATAACTATATATATAAACAACAATATTAAACAAACAATATATATATTATATTCAAAACAAATATTTAAAACCAATATCCATTTCAAAAGCATCCAATGTATATTGTACCATTAATTTATTTGATAAAAGATGATCAGTATAAGTAGTTATCTTGTCTATTGTATATTAGCTTACATATGCATCCGTGTCCCTTGCAAATGATAATAAATTTATCAAAAGAAATTCGTTGCATTATTCAATTAATCTGTAAAAAATTTATACATTTTCTGCTATTGCAAAAGCAACTGGTCTACACTAAATCACATATACACTTGCCTAGTTTAAATATATAAACAGACCATATATATTAACAATATATATAAATGCAGACATTACTATCATTTACACATTTATATAGAAACAAATAAACGATAAAAATATAAGATATAATATGTATACACACGAAACACGAAACTTATGCTAAATAATTTCATATCAACATTTTAGAAATAAAGAGGTACACATGCAGACTAAAAAAATTATACGTATACAGGCTTGCCAAAACTTCTAATATAGTTTATATGAAATAACATGGAACTACAGAACACAGCAAACCAAATATATATTGACTAATATATATACACTATAACATCAAAAAATATACAGTAAAATAAATAAAAACCAAGGCCGAAAAAATACTTACATATATATACTAATATATATAATAGCAACCAAAAGCATACTTGCATATAAAAAATTCTTCATATTATATTGGAAATAGTGTTTATAAAAGTAGGCAATTTCGCAAATCATAGGCACAACATAAGAAGGTGAACCTGCTCCAAGCAAGACGCAAAATGAATGCAGCTTAGCTCACGCGGAGGCTGACGTGGCGCTCGGGTCAGAGCGGGTTGCTGGCTGCAAAAAGGCATGGAGGGAGGAATGGAAGGGCCGAGCGTGGAAGGTGGCGGCTAGGCTTGCTAGCCGATGTTGAAGGAGGGGAGGAAGGTGTGGGGGCTTCAAAGGAGAAGAACGAATGCAATGTATTTTCCATTTTTTTTCAAAGCAAAAATGAACAGTCAAAAAGAGGAACGAAAAATCTACATACAAGCACAGAACAAAGTTAAAACGAATGAACAGATAGACGATGGACATGTACAGGCACGAAAACCAAAAGACCCCAGATTATATAGAAACGTTATACTATATAAAAAAAATTCCAATTCGAACCGTTCTCAAATAATGAACAGTTCGGAGTGTTTTAAATAAATTTTCTCATGTTGACATATTTAGGTTTCGGAAAATATTTTATTATCATCCATTTTAACCAATTTAAATTGAAATAAAATTACAGAATAAAATAAACTTTAATATTATCAGATGAAAATTTACCAGTTGCAATGCTAAAATTGACGAATTCCAAATATCAAATTTATATTTCAAAATTTTATTGTTTAAAATTTCACAAAATTTCAATTAATTTAATAAAAAAATCACTAAAATTTTTGGGTCGTTACAGCTTTGGTATATATGGTCAATATAACGCTTCTATTAATTTAGATGTAAATTTTTGAAGCTAAAAATGAGGTTTTGAATTTAAACAATAGTTATTGACCTCTAAATGATTTAAAATTTGAATATATTGTCTATAGCATTAAAATGGAGATGGTCTCTAAATTTTGGATTTTTTTGATTTTATTTGAATAATCAACACTTATCTAATTTGGAAAGTGACGTAATTTCAAGACTTAATTAAGCAAATATGAAAAATAAATTTTTTTCCTCAAAATTTTATAAATTCTAGAAAATAAAGATTTGAACTTCTAAGAATATTTTAGGATTTTCCCACGTGATTTCAAATTACTGCGAATTAATTAAAGAAGGGAAAAAATGAAGAGATTAAGGCGATTGATTAATTAAGGAATTAAATGATATGGTTATTTATGTAAGAAATATTTTATAAAAAAATTTATATATAAAACTAGTAAAAGAAATGATTGGAAAATGAGAATGACATATAGAAAGATTTAGTCAAAACTAATTGCGTTAGAATGAAATAAAAGAGTCCTAAAGTTAATTGAGTTTGCCCCTGTAATTTCAATATCATAATTGTATCTACATTAACATACATATACTATGTTTCATTAGCAAAGAAGAGATTGATTTCCATTAAATTATGTTTCAGATAACCATACTTCCTTTGACAAATTAAATCATGCTCCATAGCGATGTTTCCATTAAGCTATGTATTCACTACGAAGTAAACCATGTGTTTGTTTGCTTTATTTTCGATAGATATGCCAGCTAAACTATGTTTTTGTTATGTATGTTATTGTAATCTGTAACGACGCATAAATTTCGATAATTAAATTGGTTAATTTGATAAGATTTTTACAATTAAATTTTGAAAGAAATAAAAAAAAACTCTATAATTTAAAATGAAGCGAATGTTAAGAATGAAGTGTAGCATTTGTTATTAAAACTAATTATAGACAATTAGAGTAGAATCCCAATAATGAAAGAGTGGAAATTGTTGCACTTGGTTATAAAATTGAAATAGGTAAATAGATGTAAGTGAATGGCTAATAACTTGAATGGAGTTCAAATTTATTGAAATAATGGAAACATTATAATTTGTTTGTAAGTGAAATATAAGAAAAACAAATGTAAGTTTTAATTAACTAATGAAATAATATAGTGTTAATGGTAAGTAATAAACGTGTAAATGTAAGTAAAAGTAAATAGGTGTCAACTAATATATGTTATTTATTTATTTAGTGTGTTAAATAAGATTGGTAATCAAATTGCAATTAAACGTAATAATATTAATGCAAGTGAATAAAAAACTAATTTAGTGCAATCTGAATTTAATTGAAACAATTAGAAGGTTATAATTGATTGAAATTAGTAAATTGGGAAATAAATTCAAAGTTATGTTAATTGATGGAATAATATGTAATAAATTATAATTTGATAGAATCGATGCTAGATAAGTAATTAAAATATTTGTTATTTGATAATAAAGTATGAATGGGATTAAATTAAGCAAATGGTGACAATCATTAATTGTTTACCCATTTATTTAATCCATTGGACTAGATCTAAATCCATTGCAATTAAACGTAATTAAAAACTACGTTAATATGAATTTAGTTGTCAACTGTAAAAATATTAGGGTAATTGGATATATACTAATGTTAAATCTAGACATAAGATAACGATTGATTGAATAAAGAGATTGAATACGAATGGTATAAATTTAATTGAAATAAAATTTTATAATTTATTGAATTTACTTAAATTGAAGGTAAACACTATAAATTTTGCAATAAATCCTTATTTGATTGATATGGAAATTTTGGTTAATGAATTAGAAGTTTAATTGTAATCAGAAATGATAGAAATGGTAAGTTAATAATTGATTCATAATAAGATTAAAAATGAAATAAATGGATTATTGGAATTTCAATCTGACAATTAGTGAATTTATTTAAATTCAGAATTTAATACGGAGATGGGTAAATTAATTAACTTAAATTGGATATCTGAACTTGCCTAAATTATTGGGAAGGTTTGAGAAATCAAAAATGATGAGATTTGCTGATTATAGAATTCAAATTTGAAGAAGTGATTAATTAAATTAATATTAAATTATTTAATTAACTGGAAAATAACCATTCTGGCCACTGACTCGGATTTCGATGAAACTAGTTTCATCGAATCCGTAACGGTAAATTACTGTAGGATTTCAAGTTTCATAGCGAGCGGACTTGTCGTTTGATCGTACGTACTCGAAACGCCTTGAAATCAATTGAAATCGATATGAAATAACTTGATTTTTGCATAACTTCTTCATACGATGGAATTTGGACGTGAAACCTATTCCGTTGCGTTTAAAATATTTAAAAACATCTATTTTGATATATGGGTTGACCCAACTTCGTTCCGGAGTCAAAATGGGCTTTCCGGGCCATACATCGTTCAATTTATCTGATCCGTTCTTTCTGTTCAGCTCTGTCTATATATATGTCATTATAAACACTAGCCTACTTCTTATTCCTCATTTGTGTACGTACAATTCTATTTGCTTCTCCTCTTTCAATGGCAGATAAGCCTTGAATTTCACCATCCAATTTCAATTCAAAATTCTACTTCAAAATTCAAACTCCTCAAACAACATCAAATTTTATATCGATTTGAAGCCCTCGACGAGCGCATTTCAGATCTTTAATTCATTTTACAGTTAGAGCTACCGTTTATTCAGAATTCGATGGATTAGTCTTAGCCGTCCAATGTCGTCGTGATAATCATCGATAGATCGACGATTGGAGGGTACTATCGTGTGGAGAGTCAAGGGGGAATTCATCGGAGAGGTTCGCTGGTCAAATCAACCGCTAGATTAGCCTAAAAAATTCGATTAGGGTTTTGAAACCTAGGTGGCGGTGCGGCACAAATGGCGACCCGAGGCGACTTCGGTGCCTGAGATGGTTGCGGCGGAGGGAGTTGAGGCCGTAGGGGTGATCGGCAACGATGGAGTGGTCGGTGGTGCTCGAAATCGATGGTCAACGTTTTGCTTCGTGCGTTCGGTTCCCTGGGAGGGAGGATTGCATGAACGAAGAAGGCACTGACGTGTCAAAATTCTCTCTGGTTCATATTTTTATTTTATTTTCCTTATTTTAAATCGTGAAATCTTCTAATGGCTATAACTTTTACACACGAGGTCCGATTCATGCGTGGTTTTCTCCGCTATGTTCGTATTGGAATTCCGGACATTTTGACGTGATTTGGATGAATTCTGAGACTGTTCAAATTTTGGGTTTAAATTAGATTTATATGCAATTTAAATTCAAAAGGTGAATGTTTTAACCCACTCTCAACTTCTAAAATTTCTTTTGTGTGTTAAATTAATTTCTGATGTGATTAGAAATTTATTTATTGCTGTTTGGTATATTTTTATCATCATTCCAGTTAAATTGAATTTATTGAATTAAATTGTTATTCAATTTATTATTGCGTATAAACTGCCAGTTAAATTGTTATTTAATTTATTATTGAATATAAACTGCCAGTAAATACCTGTTAATTATTATCTATTCTATATTGATGATATTGTTTGAATTGGATGATGATTGTGATAAATGGTTGATGATTGATATTGGATGAATGGATGTTGTATTTTACATGGTTATAAACTGCAAGTTGTTATGCATTTTTATTTCACGGTTTGAAATGATATATAACCGTATTTTTATTTAAATTACGGATTGAAATGATAAATATCCGTATCACTTGACCATAGGGTAGAAATTATATACAGACGCCGTGGTCTATATATAAAAATATTTTGAAATGATTTTCTATGGTTTCGTGAAGAAATATATGGTTTTATGAGATATTGATTTGGATATTTTATAAATGTTATTTTATATATAGTTAAATCCGTGGTTTTAAACTATGTATAAAATTGGTTTAAAGTATAAAAGAAGTTTATTAATAAAGTTTGATTTTATTAAGATATAATATGGTTAAGTATTTATTATATTTTTGGAGTTTATAATAACTTAAATGAGAATAGGGTGGGAAGATAAATATAAAATTAATTTGAAATTTAATTAAATTGAGATTTTAAAGGTATGATTTTTATAACTGGATTTTGGTTTAAGATGAATTAAATGAATATTTCAAGTATAAATAAATCGAAGGAAGTATTTAGTTATTTGCAATTTGAGTTTATTTAAATGATAATGGATTTATTATGCAAATATTTCAAAACTAAATAATAGAACATTGAATTGTTGAATCGTAATTATCAACCTTAGTTTTGAAATCGTTTAATACTCAAAGTTTGAAAGATATTGAAATTAAGATGGTTTATTGAAACTGAAAGTGAGTTGAAAGTTATGAATTAAGACTTAATTTAAAGTGAATAAAATTGTGAAGCCGAGGAAATTATCTTACTTTATAAAGTAAATTTAAAATTCAAACTATTTTAATTTATATACTGTTTGAATATCCAAACCATTTAAGTTTTAGAAGTTACGGTTTAGAAGATATGAAATACGAAGTATTATGTTTTGAAAGGCTATATTTCAAGCGTTTAGTTTCGAAATATTTTAAATTTGAAAGTACTATGATTGTGGAAAAGAGATATATTCAAAATAAAAATGTTATTATATTGATTTGGGTTTTATAACAATGATATCATATTGCTTTGGGTTTTTGAAATAGAAATGATATCGTATTTATATGGTTTTGAAATGGATATTATATTATGGTTTCAAAGTATAATTATTTTGAAATGACCATATAATAACGATTGGTTGGCAAAGTGACCGGGATCGGATATGGGCATACTCTCTGTCGATACCGAAAACCACTTTGACAGCCGTGTACGCGGTGGGGATTCCAGAATGAAGTAGGATGGCGGCGGCGTTCCTTTGAGGTATATACGTGGGCCCGACTACCGTGAGTTGGCATAAGGTGGCTAAAACAGGAGTGCTTGACGGGCTAAGAAGGTAGCATCTTTTATCGGACACATCCCTTCGATATTATACTCTGACTTTTGGACTGATTCGGTGGCCATTTGATTTTGATTTGGGGATGTGGCTCGAGGTGGGTGGTAGCTGCACGCTATGTGTTACCACCGGCCCGGAAGCGTATCGATATATCTACCCTGGCATTTCCTAGTTGTGCCGTGTCACTTATCATAGCGCACCTTATACGATTTTTTTTGTACCGTACCTATGGAGTGCCCTCTGACCACACCCAGTAGGGGGGGGGAGATTATGGTACTGTATAGACTATGGAAATATAAAAGTGTGTTAAGGTGGAAAATGTAAAGCCTTAACGCTATTTTTGATACATTATACTTTACTTTTGACACTATTATATTAGCATATATTACTACATAGTGAATAGTTTAACGGATCCTTAGGAGATGTGAATCCCGAGCATCTCTTAAGTTACAGCACTCACGTTAGACACTGGATAGGACATGTCAAACCCCGTAAACATCTCTGACGCCGTTCCTCTCATATTTATTTTCATTGATTTAACTTACATAAGATCTTTTAGTTCCGACTCGAGTGTTTTGTCTTTTCAATTCGCTCGGGTCAGTCTGAGCATTTCAGGATTCGAAGACTTTATCTCTGAAGGAGGAAGACGAAGATTTGTATTACTATTATTTATTATATCCCACTGCATCACATTGTTCTGCTACATTGTTATTTATTATTCTCTGGTATGTGTAACTCTGATATGTATTATATTAGTATAATCAAATGTTTTGTAAAACAGCTTCATGAACTGTTATTTGATTATTATATTTTATCGTTCCGCTGTAAGATTCCATTTTGTTTTTTTTCTTCTCTTCTTTTTCTTATTTACCTCATAACAATCCGCCCTTCTGTATGGTTTAAGTCTGACGTGTGTGGTTTATCGTCGATTTAAAGCGTACAAAAGGTGGATGTTACCTCTGGTATCAAAGCTTTGGTTTAGCGATAAACCTTAGCTTCGTGGGGTCTGACTCTTTATTAATAGGGTAGTAATACCCTATGTTGAGTCGCTGAGCATATATATATGAGAGAGCGTATTTATTAGTGTTATACAAAGGTTTTAATATTGTGAAATTTGTTCCATTTTGTATTTATAAATTCTGGTTGGTGCATAGGACACTATGACGTCAATAGGGATTTCTAAACACTTAATAGGACAGACCGAAACAATATTTGTTTTAATATAGGTGAATGAAATAATTTTGCCTATTATATTTTCTATAAATAAAATAAATTTTTGTAAATAAGATATATATTTGCTTGTAATATATTGGTTGTTAGGTAGTGTAATTTATAAATATTAGTTTAAGGTAGGATTTGAAGTAAAATAAAATAAATGAAATTGAAAATTTAGAACTTAAATTTGGGGGTTTTGAAAATTTATTTCAACTGATTTTGGAATATGATAATATTATTAGAAGTATTTTCTGATATAAATATTGCAATATGATTTGAAAGAATTGCTTTAAAGAAATTTGAAAAGAAATAAATTCTGTACTCCCCTCTCTGTCGCTGGAAAATAATTTCGGTGATGAGTGCATGCATCATTGATATTCATTTTCGAGTTTCGAAGTGGGAAGGCCACGGTAGTAGTTCTACTGTAGATTTATTTTGGTAAGCAAATATAAATTTTAAATTGTTTTAAATATAATTGGATATATAAGTTGTAAGTATATATTTATCTATTATTTTAAAATGATTTGAAATTTAACCCAGTATTTAGTTCTTAAGTTTCCGTTGATTAATAGTTTCAATTATTGTTGTGAAATGGAATATAACTAATTAATAATTAGAACCTCTAAATTTAAATTAAGAGATTAAATGCTAGGTTATAAAAGATATAAGCTTTACTTGTATAATTTTCAATTGCATTCTTAAAAAGCATATATAACTTACCAAAATATATAAAAAGTTGGAATGTTAATAAGAAAATGTAATAGATATTGTACAAGTAATACTTAAATAATGAAAATGTTCAATAAATTTACTTTATAAATAATAAATTTGACATGAAAGTAGTTATAAACTTGAGTCAAAATTTCAATGTTACTAATTAGATGAAGTGAGAAATGAACAATGTAAGTAAAGAATTTGAACTTAAGCTAATGTTGAAACTATTTATAACTAAAGTAAATAAATGAAATTAAGTAGTGAATAAATGAATATAATGCAATAAAAAGAAATTGTCAGGTATGAATAAATGAAAATGAGAGTTTGTAAGAAATGAATAAATGTAAATGAAACTATAAGAAATAAAATATAAATTGAAAAGATAAATTATTATATGAATAAAAAGGAAATCAAACAACAAATGTATGAAAATGAGTTTAATATAAATTAACTTGATCCATTGTTTGAAATTGTTGTTTGTTTGGTGTATGGTTGTTTGAGCAAGGATACTTTAAAATTGTTTGGATGAATGAATAATCTATTTAGTTTCATCTAAGACTGTCGAGTAAATGGTGCATCTAGTAGTTTATTTTCATTCTGTACAATTTAAAGTTCTAAACTCAAACAACTATTTGTGTGTTTGATATGAATGGATAATTGATTGTGTTGATTTTATGTGATGGTTGTATGCTTTGTTGCAAGTGATAGTTGTTATATTGATTTGTTTTCTGTTGATTGAAACAACTTTAAATACTTCATTTTATATAATTATTAACTCTTTTGGATTATATAAGTGAAATACAGGTTATGGAAGCAATTGGTACTGCTTTTGGTTTCATAATTAAGCGTTAATTGCCCGTCAAATAGGTACATTCTCGGATTACGATTTTATAGCGTTATTATATTATTTTTTTCCCATGTTGGGATATATTATTTTGGAAAATATATGTTGCATGTTGTTATATTTGATATTATATTTTCTCTCGAGCCTCTCCGTACAAAGGAGACTCTGTCGAAATTTTCCGAAATTTTTGGACTTAGAATATTTTATAAAACATTTTCCAAACTTTAATTATTTGAGTATAAAAAGATTTAATGGTTATAAATTAGTATCTTTTATTTAAAATATTAAATTTAAATTTATTTTTTTTATAAAATTAATATTTTGAATAAGACGTATTGACTACTAATTTATTTTTTTCCCTTCGTTTTCCTTTTCGCCGACGAAATTTTTTGATTGGGGAGAGTGTAACGACCCATAAATTTCGATAATTAAATTGGTTAATTTGATAAGATTATTGTAACTAAATTTTGAAAGAAATAAAAAAAACTCTATAACTTAAAATGGAGCGAATGTTAAGAATGAAGTGTAGCATTTGTTATTAAAACTAATTATAGACAATTGGAGTAAAATCTCAATAATGAAAGAGTGGAAATTGTTGCACTTGGTTATAAAATTGAAATAAGTAAATAGATGTAAGTGAATAGCTAATAACTTGAATGGAGTTCAAATTTATTGAAATAATGGAAACATTATAATTTGTTTATAAGTGAAATATAAGAAAAACAAATGTAAGTATTTAATTAATTAATGAAATAATACAGTGTTAATGGTAAGTAATAAGTTGTAAATGTAAGTAAAAGTAAATATGTGTCAACTAATATATGTTATTTATTTATTTAGTGTGTTAAATAAGATTGGTAATCAAATTGCAATTAAGGGTAATAATGTTAATGCAAGTGAATAAATAACTAATTTAGTGCAATCCCAATTTAATTGAAACAATTGGAAGGTTATAATTGATTGAAATTAGTAAATTGGGAAATAAATTCAAAGTTATGTTAATTGATGGAATAATACGTAATAAATTATAATTTGATAGAATCAATGCTAGATAAGTAACTAAAATATTTGTTATTTGATAATAAAGTATGAATGCGATTAAATTAAGCGAATAGTGATAATCATTAATTGTTTACCCATTTATTTAATCTATTGGATTAGATCTAAATCCACTGCAACTAAACGTAATTAAAAACTACGTTAATATGAACTTAGTTGTCAACTGTAAAAATATTAGGGTAATTGGATATATACTAATGTTAAATCTATACATAAGATGATGATTGATTGAATAAAGAGATTGAATACGAATGGTATAAATTTAATCGAAATAAATTTTTATAATTTATTGAATTTACTTAAATGGAAGGTAAACACTATAAATTTTGCAATAAATCCTTATTTGATTGATATGGAAATTTTGGTTAATGAATTAGAAGTATAATTGTAATCAGAAATGATAGAAATGGTAAGTTAATAATTGCTTCATAATAAGATTAAAAATCAAATAAAGGGATTATTGGAATTTCAATTTGACAATTAGTGAATTTATTTAAATTCGGAATTTAATATGGTGATGGGCAAATTAATTGACTTAAATTGGATATCTGAACTTGCCTAAATTATTGGGAAGGTTTGAGAAATTAAAAATGATGAGATTTGTTGATTATAGAATTTAAATTTGAAGAAGTGATTAATTAAATTAATATTAAATTATTTAATTAATTGGAAAATAGCCATTTCGGCCACTGACTCGAATTTCAACGAAACCATTATCATCGGATCTATAACGGTGAATCATTGTAGGGCCTCAAGTTTCATAGCGAGCGGACTTGTCGTTTGATCGTACTGACTCGAAACGCCTTGAAATCAATGAAATTAAAATCAGTTGAAGTCGATTTGAAATAACTTGATTTTTGCATAACTTCTTCGTACGATGGAATTTGGACGTGAAACCTATTCCATCGCGTTTAAAATATTTAAAAACATCTATTTTGATTTATGGATTGATCCAATTTCGTTCCAGAGTCGAAATGGGCTTTTCGGGCCATACATCGTTCAATTTATCTGACCCGTTCATTCTGTTCAGCTCTATCTATATATGTGTCGTTATAAACCCTAGCCTACTTCTTATTCTTCATTTCTGTACGTACAATTCTATTTGTTGCTCCTCTTTCAATGGCAGATAAACCCTGAATTTCACCATCCAATTTCGATTCAAAATTCTACTTCAAAATTCAAATTCCTCAAACAACATCAAATTTTATATCGATTTGAAGCACTCGACGAGGGCATTTCAGATCTATAATTCGTTTTCCAGTTAGAGCTACCATTTATTCAGAATTCGATGGATTAATCTCGGCCGTCCAATGTCGTCGTGATAATCATCGATAGATCCACGATTGAAGGGTACTGTCGTATGGAGAGTCGAAGGGGGAATTCATCGGAGAGGTTCGTTGGTCAAATAACGGCTAGATTTGACTCAGAAATTCGATTAGGGTTTTGAAACCTAGGCGGCGGTGCATCGTAAATGGCGACCGATGGCGACTTTGGTGGCTGAGATGGATGCGGCGGAGGGAGTTGAGGCCGTAGGGGTGATCGGCAATGATGGAGTGGTCGGTGGTGCTCGAAATCGATGTTCAACATTTTTCTTCGTGCGTTCGGTTGCCTGGGAGAAAGGATTGCGTGAACGAAGAAGGCGTTGAGTGTCGAAGTTCTCTCTGGTTCGTTTTTTATTTTATTTTCTTTATTTTAAATCGTGAAATCTTCTAATGACTATAACATTTTCATACGAGGTTCGATTCACGCATGGTTTTCTCCGATAGCTTCGTATTGGAGTTTCGAACATTTTGACGCTCGTTTGGATGTATTCTGAGACTGTTCAAATTTTAGGTTTAAATTGGATTTAAATTCAATTTAAATTCAAAAGGTGAGTGTTTTAACCCACTCTCAACTTCTAAAATTTCTTTTGCGTGTTAAATTAATTTCGATGTGATTAGAAATTTAATTATTGTTGTTTGGTATATTTTTATCATTATTCCAGTTAAATTGAATTATTGAATTAAATTTTTATTCAATTTATTATTGCATATAAACTGCCAGTTAAATTGTTATTTAATTTATTATTGAATATAAACTGCCAGTAAATACCTGTTAATTATTATCTATTCTATATTGATGATATTGTTTGAATTGGATGATGATTGATATTGGATGAATGGATGTTGTATTTTACATAGTTATAAACGGCTAGTTGTTATGCATTTTTATTTCATTCGGGATCGCGGTTTGAAATGATATATAACCGTATTTTTATTTTAAATTACAGATTGAAATGATAAATATCTGTATCACTTGACCGTAGGGTAGAAAATTATATGCAAACACTGTGGTCTATATATAAAAATATTTTGAAATGATTTTCTATGGTTTTGTGAAGAAATATCTGGTTTTATGAGATATTGATTTGGATATTTTATAAATGTTATTTTATATATAGTTAAATCCTTGGTTTTAAATTATGAATAAAATTGGTTTAAAGTATAAAAGAAGTTTAATAATAAACTTTGATTTTATTAATATATAATATGGTTAATTATTTATTATATTTTTGGAGTTTATAATAACTTAAATGAGAATAGGGTGGAAAGATAAATATGAAACTGATTTGAAATTTAATAAAATTAAGATTTTCAAGGTATGATTTTTATAACTGAATTTTGGTTTAAGACGAATTAAACGAATATTTCAAGTATAAATAAATTGAAGGAAGTATTTAGTTATTTGCAATTTGAGTTTATTTAAATGATAATGGATTTACTATGCAAACATTTCAAAAATAAATAATAGAACATTGAATTGTTGAATCGTAATTATCAACCTTAGTTTTGAAATTGTTTAATACTCAAAGTTTGAAATGTATTGAAATTGAGATGGTTTATTAAAACTGAAAGTGAGTTGAAAGTTATGAATTGAGACTTAATTTAAAGTGAATAAAATTATGAAGTCGAGGAAATTATTTTACTTTATAAAGTAAATTTAAAATTCACACTATTTTAATTTATATACTGTTTGAATATCCAAACCATTTAAGTTTTGGAAGTTACGGTTTAGAAGCTATGAAATTCAAAGTATTATGTTTTGAAAGGCTATATTTCAAGCATTTAGTTTCGAAATATTTTAAATTTGAAAGTACTATGATTTTGGAAAAGAGATATATTCAAAATAAAAATGATATTATATTGATTTGGGTTTTATAACAATGATATCATATTGTTTTGGGTTTTTGAAATAGAAATGATATCGTATTTATATGGTTTTGAAATGGATATTATATTATGGTTTTGAAGTAAAATTATTTTGTAATGACCACGGTGTTATAATAACGATTGGTTGGCAAAGTGACCGGGATCGGATATGGGCATACTCTCTGTCGATACCGAAATCCACTTTGACAACCGTGTATGCGGTGGTGATTCCAGAATGAAGTAGGATGGTGGCGGCGTTCCTTTGAGGTATATACGTGGACCCGACTCCCGTGAGTTGGCATAAGGTGGCTAAAATAGGAGCGATTGACGGGCTAAGAAGGCAGCACCTTTTATCGGACACATCCCTTCTATATCATACTCTGACTTTTGGATTGATTCGGTGGCCACTTTGATTTTGATTTGGGGTGTGGCTCGAGGTGGGCGGTAGCTGCGCGCTATGCTTTACCATCGGCCCGGAAGCGTAATTCGTATATCTACCCTGGCATTACCTAGTTGTGCCGTGTCACCTACCCTAGCGCACCTTATACGATTTTGTTTTGTACCATACCTATGGAGTGCCCTCTGACGATGCCTAGTACGAGGAGATTACGGTACTGTATAGACTATGAGAATATAAAAGTGTGTTAAGGTGGAAAATGTAAAGCCTTAATGCTATTTTTGATACATTATACTTTATTTTAGACACTATTATAATAGCGTATATTACTACATAGTAAATAGTTTAACGAATCCTTAGGAGATGTGAATCCTGAGCATATCTTAAGTTACTGCACTCACATTAGACACTGGATAGGAGATGTCAAACCCCGTAAACATCTATGACGCCGTTCCACTCATATTTATTTCCGTTAATTTAACTTACATAAGATCTTTTAGTTCTGACTTAAGTGTTTTGTCTTTTCAATTCTGTTACGCTCCACCTCTATACCCACGCTAGCCAAGAACATTACGGTGAATGATATCAACTAGCACGGAGAATAAGGCTGTTGAGGAGCGACCATCTGTGTAATTGCTTTGCGCGAGCATCGTTATGTCAGATAGTATAACATGCATTTCTTTTTCAAGAGGGAAATCCGACATACCGACACAAACTCAAAACTACTACACAGTGGCTATAATATCTTCAGAAACAAATATAGAAATAAACATAACATAAATCATTCACAGACAATTCATATCACAAAGGCGGAAATAGATATGAATACTACACTAGGAAGTGTACATTAGAGTAGTGGTCTAAAAAGATCCACAATATCACAAAAGAATAGTTACACGAACTACACAAAAGAATAAGCATACATTATGGAGTCTATATCTCAAATGTATACAACAAAAACTACTAATCTAAGTAGTTAACCAAAAGTCAAGGAGGTAATCCCGGATGTAAAGTCAAGAAGAAGCACCTGTAACATCTCGGTCTGACCCGAGTATTATTTAATAAGAAAATAATAAACGGATCAGTCTAATTATAAATATCAGATGAAACGATATAGAATAAGAGATATGACTAAACGCATAATAATCATAATCCCAAGCTGTGATATATATATAAGTAATTGAAAATCAACAAGAGATTAATCAATATCACCAAATCTACACAAGAATCGAAGGAAATGTCATACTCCTTATTTCGTTCACCAAACCATAAATATTGACGATTATATCAATGTCAATCACAAAAGTCAATGACACACAAATTCACCAATGCACAAATATTGATAAAACTTATCAATGGAAATCACGAAAATTGGTGAAGCACAAATTCTAGAAATCATCTCAAGAAATCCAGTCAATGACACACGAATTCACCTATGCACAAAAATTGATAAATCATATCAATAGAAATCACAAAAATAGGTGAACAAGAAAATTCCAGAATTCGACACACGAAATCCAGAAATCACACAAAATAGGGGGGAGGCCTATCACACGAACGGGAGCATGAAAACTCACCACCATATGTATCACACGAACGAGACGCTATCTCATGGTAGCTAGCCATTAATTTTTGACACACGAACGGCCCGAAGAACAAGGGGCGCTACCCCATCAATTTGAGTCGAAACTCCACAAAACGGGGTTTAGTCTCCCTCGCAGACAAAGAGACATCGCACATTGCTAGTCTAAATCACAAAAATGATCGTCATGATCATCAAGAAGTGTCAATTACAGCAAGCTAGTAAATATATGAGCTTAGCTTCATGTCCCATAACCACTAGCTTAACTTAAATATTTATGAACAAATTGTAGATCTCCACTAGAAAATTGTCACAAGAGTTTCAATCGAACGAGTCCAAGAATTAACCGACGAAGTAAACGCAAGCGTTTCATACCACTTGTTTTACTAAGTCGTTTAATTAGATTTCTCATACGAGTGAGGTAAAGGTTTGTATATACTAATAGATTGGAAATCGGTTTGAGAAAACGAGCTTTGTTATAAAATAGTGTTGAAATCATTTGAAGAAAGAGTTTTGATATTTACTACTAGTATAGAAACCTTTATATTTTTAAAGTGACAAATCACAAAGAAGATTGTAGGAACAATCAATCACTAAAATTCACATACGAAGATGTAAATAAAAATCCAACGAAATCGATAAAGAATCCATCGAAATGGATATTCAAAAATCCCTAAAAAGGAGTCATCAAAGTCATAGCAAGTGATAACAACACATAGGAAACAACATGAATCGATTAAAGTTGGAAATTCAAACAACTAGGCGAATTAGGCAAAAATGCACCAGGTCGGTCGGCCGGCTACAGAGCCCGGTCGACCGGACCCTGTTCCAAAAAAGTCTCGGGAAGTAGGTCGGTCGGCTGAGCCCTGTAGCCAGTCGACCGGACCAGAGACAGAAAGGTGCCTATGCACCTTAGTAGCAGGTCGGTCGACCGGCCACAGGGCTCGGTCGGCCGAACCTGTTGCCAGAGACTTCCTAGCCCATCGAATACTATGGCCAATCACGACCAATTCGCAACCACTCGAGCATCGGCACTAAGGATTTATGCCAATCGACTATCCGGCCCTATGAGCTCCTCGTTGCATCACCAAAAACGCATTTGAACATCAAAGCTATGATTTTTAAGGGTTTGAACCCAAAACACTAAAAATTGGAATATTCACCAAATCAATCCAAACCAAAAGCTAATGCACACGAATAAGCGTTAAGAATTCATACCTAACATTCGAAGATAATTATAAGCATAGATGTGAGATAAAAATCTCACCTTTGAACCCAAGCAATTGAAAAAGAAGCTTGAAAGCAAAAGGGGAATCAACCACTCTTCAAATCCAACTCAAGAAGCTTGATTCTAAGCTAAAAAGAGAAACATTTCCCAAATTAGGTTTAAGAATTTTCTGAAATCAAAGAGAGAAAGAGTTGGAGAAGAAGAAGAGAAGCTTACTAATGGGTTCTTCTATTAGTTTGGAGCTAGAGCTTGATTTGCAAAAGGAAACTAGGGTTTTGTAGTTTTAATTTCCCATCTCTCCCACCATTGATGCTTTAAAACTGAAAAGAGGAGAAAGTGAGGGTGAATGGGGAGGAGTGGCTCAGATTTGAGTATAAGTTAAACATAGGGCTGAGCTCAAATCCAAACCCAAAGTGAAAAAGTAGCAAAAATCAACTTTCTCCAAACATATCGAAGCTTATACTCAAAAAGGTCGCAAACGGCATTTTAAACAATGGGAGTGGTCCCGAGTCCTAATTCGACCGTATGCAAAAAGTAGCTTTTCGGACTAAATTCCGAGTATCGATAAAATATTTAAATAAAATATTTAAATATAAAAATCGACAAATATGTGGGTTGTTACAGACTCCCCTCCATAAAGAAATTGCGTCCTCGCAATATTTAAGAAGAGAATATAAAGTAACAACCATAAAAGCATATTCAACACAAAAGAAATTTGAAATAAAAGGTTCACCTTAAAGAGCACGAGAAAGCAAGTCCGGATGTGATCGCTCGATGAACTCTCTAGATTTCCAAGAACAATCCTTAGGATTTGAAGACCATTGAACTTTCACAAGCGGAACATCTTTATTTCGAAGTCATTTGACCTCCGAAGCAACAATTCGAATAGGATGTCGCTCATAAGTTAAATTAGGTGAAACTTCAATTTTTCCACAACACCGGGCTCAAGAATAGAATCGGAATCTCGAAGACATTTCCGTAATTGAGAAACATGAAACACGTCATGCATAGTAGAAAACTGAGCCGGTAATGATAGGCGATAAGCCAAGGAACCAATACGTTCGGTGATAGGAAATGGCCCAATATATCGAGGCGCCAATTCTCCCGATCGGCTGAAACGCACAACACCTTTCATAGGTGACACACGAATGAACACAAGATCTCCCACAGAAAACTCTAACTTCCTTCTCCGGTTATCGGCATAGGATTTTTGTCTACTCTGGGCTTCTTTCATCCTATGTCGAATAATTTCAATCTTTTCTGTGGAATCACAAATAAAATCTGGACCTAAAACCAGCTTCTCACCGGCCCCAAGCCAACAAGAAGGAGATCGGCATGGCCTTCCATAGAGTGCCTCGAAAGGTGCCATACCAATACTAGATTGGAAGCTATTATTATAGGAAAATTCAACAAGTGAAATATGATCTTCCCAACTTCCACCAAAATCAAGAACACATGCACGAAGAAGATCTTCAAGAGTTTGATTCACACGCTCGGTTTGTCCATCGGACTGAGGATGATAAGCGGTGCTAAAATTAAGATTCGTTCCTAAAGCTTTTTGAAGACTCTTCCAAAATCCACAAGTAAACAATGGATCACGATCACTAACAATAGAAGTTGGAACTCCATGTAATTTAACAATCTCTTTAACAAAGAGTTTGGCCAAAAGAGAAACGGTTCGGTTAGACCGAACAGGAATAAAATGGGCAGATTTAGTAAGCCTATCAACAATCACCCATAAGCTATCATGACCCGAACGAGAACGGGGAAGGCCATCTATAAAATCCATGGAAATTTGGTCCCACTTCCAAATTGGAATTTCTAAAGGTTGCAATAACCCACCGGGCCTTTGATGCTCGGCCTTAACGAGTTGGCAAGTCATGCAACGCATAACGAAGTTAGCGATGTCAAGTTCCATTCCCTCCCAATAATAAAGTCGCTTCATATCCGCGTACATTTTACTACTACCGGGATGAATGGTAAATTTAGAGCGATGGGAATCTTCTAAAATATCTTTACGAAGATCACTAATATTTGGTATGGTATGTCTACCAAATTTCCGAATGCCGCCACGAGAATCGATATCAAAGTCTTTCAAACCTTCAATATCAATTTTATCCTTAATATTTTGGCCAAGAAGAGCCAATTCGGGATCTAGACTTTGAGCTTCAAGAATGCGGTCTAAAAGAGAAGGACGAGCCTCAAGGCTACATAAAACAAATGATGAGCATAAATCAGATATGCGGTCTCGAATCTCACAAGTGGATAAGATCTCGAGATCGTTCCATTCGGATATCATCATAGAAACAACAGCTTGTTGTTTACGGCTAAGAGCATCGGCGACATGATTACCCTTACCGGGGGTATAAAGAATATCAAGATCATAAGGAGCAAGGAACTCGAGCCAACGTTGTTGACGCAAATTAAGTTCATTTTGAGAAAATAAATACTTCAAGGACTTATGATCAGTATAAAGAACAAATTTCTCTCCCAAAAGATAATGACGCCAAATCCGAAGAGCAAAAACAATAGCCGTGAGTTCTAAATCATGTGTGGCATATCTAGTCTCGGCAGGCTTTAATTGCCTAGAAGCATAAGCAATAACACGTTCTTTTTGCATAAGAACGGCACCCAAACCAACGCGACTAGCATCGGTATAAACAACGAAATCTTGATTCCCCTCGGGAATAATAAGAATAGGAGCATTAGAAAGGAGTTCTTTTAATTTCTGAAAAGAAGTTTCACATTTGTCCGACCAAATGTATTTAACACCTTTCTTCGTTAAGCTAGTGAGAGGCGCGGCAATCTTACAAAAGTCTTTGATAAAACGGCGGTAATAGCCCGCCAATCCGAGAAAACTACGAATCTCTGTCACATTCTCCGGTCCCTTCCAATCTTGAATCGCTTCAATCTTTGAAGGATCCACGGAAATTCCGGATTCGGAAATAATATGATCGAGAAACTTCACACGAGATTGCCAAAAATGACATTTAAAATTTTTTGCTTTCAAACGATTACTCCTAAGAGTTTCCAACACAATCCGAAGATGCTTCTCATGTTCCTCCTCGGTTTTTGAATACACAAGAATATCATCAATAAAGATGAGAACAAACCGGTCGAGGAAGTCTTTGAAAACTTTATTCATATGGTCAACGAAATAAGTCGGAGCATTCGTTAGACCAAATGGCATAACAAGCCATTCATAAGATCCATAACGAGTTCGGAACGATGTTAAAGGAATGTTATCCTCTGCAATACGAAGCTGATGAAATCCAGTAGCTAAGTCTAATTGTCAAAAGACTCTAGCACCACTAAGTTGATCGAATAGATCATCAATCCGAGGTAAAGGATATTTATTTTTGATAGTAAGATCATTAAGCTTGCGGTAGTCAACGCAAAGCTTAAGTGTTCCATCGGATTTCTTCACAAAAATAGCCGAAGCTCCCCAAGACGAGGAACTAGAGCGAATAAATTGCTTCGTCTCCAATTCGGATAATTGTTTACGCATCTCCTCGTTTTCTTTATTGGACATACGATAAGGAGGGCGAGTGATAGGTTGAGCTCCAGGAATGAGATTAATTCTGAACTCAATTGCTCGCTTAGGTGGTAATCCTAAAACGGGCTCGAATATGTCGAAAAATTCACGAACGACGTGAATAAGAGAAATAATATCACCCTCATCATCATCGTCATCATCACGAGGATTTAAAGAATACAAAGATGCAACCAAAGCAGAATCCGAATCTTTAAGAATAACAGAAACCTGATTAACAGATTGAGGATGTCGAAGATGAATAGTCCGCTCAGGACACAGGATATGAGCTTCATAACGGTTAAGCCAATCCATTCCCAAAATCATTCCAAAGCCTAAATAACGCATGACATGCAAATCGGCTAGGAAAGGAAAATCACACAAAATAATCTCGACATCTTTACACAATAAACTGATTTTTGCGGATCCACCAACCGGATTCGCAATTCTCAAAGAAGTCATTAAACACAAAACATCCAAAGAAAAAGTATCAACAAGTTCTTTTGATATAAAAGAATGGGACGCACCCGTATAAAAAAGAACTCGAATAGGATGATCACGAAATAAAATAATTCCATCCAGAATAGAATGAGAAATACCATGGCCACGAGATGTGTTGCCAGGGGATTGAGCAACATTAAGCTTTCCCTCCTTCCTATTTTGAAGTTTAGGACATACATGCATAAAATGGTCCGGGCTTTTACAATAGCGACAAGTACGAGGCTTTGAACACTTGGTCGCAAAATGGTCTCTGGAACCACAGTTAAAGCATTTCCCTTCAGTAGAGGAAAAGGTCTTTGCAGCAGGAGTTGCTTGCCTCCCTTTCTTATTGGGATAGGGGCCTTTGAATTTGTTTGGCCTCTTCTTGTTGTTGAAGTTTGGTTTGGAACCCACCACTTCAACATCATTCTCCCTATCCGCCTCTTCAAGACGAAGAGCGATATCAATGAGTTGGTCGAAAGAAACTTCTAACTTTAGAAGTAATGGCTTCTTAAGATTTTGGTTTAAGCCATAGACGAACCTCTGGTTCTTCTTTAAAGGGGTGTTGATGTATTCAACCCCGTATTTAGAAAGCGACTCGAAGGAGGCGACATAATCAGTCACGGAAGGATCACCTTGAACAAGGTCTATAAATCGTCGAGCCAATGTCACTTTCTTTGCTTCTGGTACAAATTTCAACTCGAAGCGTTCCCGGAATTGCTCCCAGGTGAGATCCGCTTCATTAATCTCAGAAATAAGAAGTTCGTACCAGTCCAATGCTCTTTCTCGGAGCATGCTAGAGGCCACCAGAGCTCGATGAAGGTCAATAAGATTCATGCGAGAAAAGATCTGATCGCATGACCTAAGCCAAGCCTGTACTTCAATAATAGTTTCGGAACCTTTGAATGGCTCCCCACCCAAATTAGTGTAATCACTGCACAAGCGTGCAAATCCCGACTTTGGGTGAGTAGGTTCCGGGTTAGCTCCGGCTGCTTGAGCATTCGTCACTAAATCAAGAAGCTGTTGAGCAGTCATAAAAACTCCATCTTAGGGTGGAGTGCTAGATGGTACGGCGCTGGGGCGGCCTGGTCTAGACATTTCTCTTCCTTTAGAAAGAAAGAAGAAGAAGAAAAATGTTATTCACCAAATTGAATATCAAGCAATCTTGATAGCTAAACAAGGAATCATAAGGAAAATAGGATGAATCGGTACGAAGACTCGAATTAAATCCTAAAGCACGACTCCTAAGATGGTCTTAGGACGATGATCCTTGTTATAATATTTCATATTGTTCCGAAGTTTGGCTTTGATACCAAGCTGTGACGCCTCACCTTTATACCCACGCTAGCCAAGAACATTACGGTGAATGCTGTCAACTAGCATGGAGAATAAGGCTGTTGAGGAGCGACCATCCGTGTAATTGCTTTGCGCGAGCATCGTTATGTCAGATAGTATAACATGCATTTCTTTTTCAAAAGGGAAATCCGACATACCGACACAAACTCAAAGCTACTACACGGTGGCTATAATATCTTCAGAAACAAATATAGAAATAAACATAACATAAATCAGTCACAGACAATTCATATCACAAAGGTGGAAATAGATATGAATACTACACTAGGAAGTGTACATCAGAGTAGTGGTCTAAAAAGATCCACAATATCACAAAAGAATAGTTACACGAACTACACAAAAGAATAAGCATACATTATGGAGTCTATATCTCAAATGTATACAACAAAAACTACTAATCTAAGTAGTTAACCAAAAGTCAAGGAGGTAATCCCGGATGTAAAGTCAAGCAGAAGCACCTGTAACATCTCGGTCTGACCCGAGTATTATTTAATAAGAAAATAATAAACGGATCAGTCTAACTATAAATATCAGATGAAACGATATAGAATAAGAGATATGACTAAACGCATAATAATCACAATGCCAAGCTGTGATATATATAAGTAATTGAAAATCAACAAGAGATTAATCAATATCACCAAATCAACACAAGAATCGAAGGAAATGTCATACTCCTTATTTCGTTCACCAAACCATAAATATTGACGATTATATCAATGTCAATCACAAAAGTCAATGACACACAAATTCACCAATGCACAAATATTGATAAAACTTATCAATGGAAATCACGAAAATTGGTGAAGCACAAATTCTAGAAATCATCTCAAGAAATCCAGTCAATGACACACGAATTTACCTATGCACAAAAATTGATAAATCATATCAATAGAAATCACAAAAATAGGTGAACAAGAAAATTCCAGAATCCGACACATGAAATCCAGAAATCACACAAAATAGGGAGGGAGGCCTATCACACGAACGGGAGCATGAAAACTCACCAACATATGTATCACACGAACGAGACGCTATCTCATGGTAGCTAGCCATTAATTTTTGACACACGAACGGCCCGAAGACCATGGGGCGCTACCCCATCAATTTGAGTCGAAACTCTACAAAACGGGGTTTAGTCTCCCTCGCAGACAAAGAGACATCGCACATTGCTAGTCTAAATCACAAAAATGATCGTCATGATCATCAAGAAGTGTCAATTACAGCAAGCTAGTAAATATATGAGCTTAGCTTCATGTCCCATAACCACTAGCTTAACTTAAATATTTACGAACAAATTGTAGATCTCCACTAGAAAATTGTCACAAGAGTTTCAATCGAACGAGTCCAAGAATTAACCGACGAAGTAAACGCAAGCGTTTCATACCACTTGTTTTACTAAGTCATTTAATTAGATTTCTCATACGAGTGAGGTAAAGGTTTGTATATACTAATAGATTGGAAATCGGTTTGAGAAAACGAGCTTTGTTATAAAATAGTGTTGAAATCATTTGAAGAAAGAGTTTTGATATTTACTACTAGTATAGAAACCTTTATATTTTTAAAGTGACAAATCACAAAGAAAATTGTAGGAACAATCAATCACTAAAATTCACATACGAAGATGTAAATAAAAATCCAACGAAATCGATAAAGAATCCATCGAAATGGATATTCAAAAATCCCTAAAAAGGAGTCATCAAAGTCATAGCAAATGATAACAACACATAGGAAACAACACGAATTGATTAAAGTTGGAAATTCAAACAACTAGGCGAATTAGGCAAAAATGCACCAGGTCGGTCGGCCGGCTACAGAGCTCGGTCGACCGGACCCTGTTCCAAAAAAGTCTCGGGAAGCAGGTCAGTCGGCTGAGCCCTGTAGCCAGTCGACCGGACCAGAGGCAGAAAGGTGCCTATGCACCTTAGTAGCAGGTCGGTCGACCGGCCACAGGGCTCGGTCGGCCGGCCCTGTTCCCAGAGACTTCCTAGCCCATCGAATACTATGGCCAATCACGACCAATTCGCAACCACTCGAGCATCGGCACTAAGGATTTATGCCAATCGACTACCCGGCCCTATGAGCTCCTCGTTGCATCACCAAAAACGCATTTGAACATCAAAGCTATGATTTTTAAGGGTTTGAACCCAAAACACTAAAAATTGGAATATTCACCAAATCAATCCAAACCAAAAGCTAATGCACACGAATAAGCGTTAGGAATTCATACCTAACATTCGAAGATAATTATAAGCATAGATGTGAGATAAAAATCTCACCTTTGAACCCAAGCAATTGAAAAAGAAGCTTGAAAGCAAAAGGGAAATCAACCACTCTTCAAATCCAACTCAAGAAGCTTGATTCTAAGCTAAAAAGAGAAACATTTCCCAAATTAGGTTTAGGAATTTTCTGAAATCAAAGAGAGAAAGAGTTGGAGAAGAAGAAGAGAAGCTTACTAATGGGTTCTTCTATTAGTTTGGAGCTAGAGCTTGATTTGCAAAAGGAAACTAGGGTTTTGGAGTTTAATTTCCCATCTCTCCCACCATTGATGCTTTAAAACTGAAAAGAGGAGAAAGTGAGGGTGAATGGGGAGGAGTGGCTCAGATTTGAGTATAAGTTAAACATAGGGCTGAGCCCAAATCCAAACCCAAAGTGAAAAAGTAGCAAAAAACAACTTTCTCCAAACATATCAAAGCTTATACTCAAAAAGGTCGCAAATGGCATTTTAAACTCAATGGGAGTGGTCCCGAGTCCTAATTCGACCGTATGCAAAAAGTAGCTTTTCGGACTAAATTCCGAGTATCGATAAAATATTTAAATATAAAAATCGACAAATATGCTGGTTGTTACAAATTCGCTCGGGTGAGTCTGAGCATTTCGGGATTCAAAGACTTTATCTATGAATGACGAAGACGAAGATTTGTATTACTATTATTTATTATATTCCACTGCATCACATTATTCCGTTGCATTGTTATTTATTATTCTCTGGTATGTGTAACTCTGATATGTATTATATAAGTATTATCAAATGTTTTGTAAAACAGCTTCATGAACTGTTATTTGATTATTGTATTTTATCGTTCCGCTGCAAGATTCTATTTTGTTTTTTTCCTCTCTGCTCTTTTCTTATTTACCCCATAACAATCCGCCCTTCTATATGGTTTAAGTCTGACGTGTGTGGTTTATGGTCGATTTAAAGCGTACAAAAAGGGGGACGTTACATAATCCATGTTTTCGTTAACACCTATGTGCTATGTTTTTATTAGCTATACTTCCATAGCTATGTTTTCATTAGCAAAAGGGAGTATACTTTCATTAGCTATAAGTCGTGTCTTCGATATCATGAGGCTATGTCTCCATTAGGACACGTTTTTACTTTTGGCAGCATGTGTTAACCTATGTTTTTGGTAGTGTTTGTTCGTACGTCCGTTAGTTATTTAACTGTGTTTTCGATAAAACTTGTGTATAATTCTGATAGCGCCAGCTTATATTTTCGTTAGATAGTGAGCTATACTTCCATTAACATATGAGTATAATTTTGATAGCTTTCGTATTATGTTTTCACTGGTATTAAAGTATGATTTTGATAACTTTAAAGCATGCTTTTGAAAGTTTTGAAGGGAAGAAAATTTGAAGTGCTAATGTATAAATAAGAATAAGATGAAGTACTGTAAACTATTAATACTTGGGTACATGAGTGATTAATTACATGCTATTATGTGACATATTCACTAATGATTATGATAGAACATAACAACATTGTTTATTAACTTCTCTATGCTTAGTTGCATATGTCGATTGATATGTTTATTCCTTATATCTTATTGATGTGCTCAATCGTGTAAAGTAACCTAATATTGATGACATTGGGGAATGAGGATTGATGACTATTTGAGATTGTTCAACTAGTGAATATGATCGGGAGTAAGTCGTGTAAGTAGAATTACATCCAGGAGACTGAGAATATGCAACAACCCAAATTTCTTAACATTTCGAATATGAATATATAATTTATTTAAATATTCAAATTTGATTCGAATTTAATAAACAATAAGAACATCAATTATTAATAAAATGATTTGATTTTTAATGATGTATTTTTATTTTAATTTATTGGATTGTTCCATAATTTTTGATTTGGATAATATTCAAATTACCCTTTGATGTAATTTTGAAAAAACAATGGTATTTTTATATTTTTACAGAATAAGATAACCAATGTATTTTATTGTTATTTTGAGATCGTATCATATTTTGTGCATGACCGTATTTTTTTGTCGTTCGCGGTTCGTACGCGAACAAAATGCGGTGTAGCGAGATGCCATAAACCATAAAATAAACACTGACCTAGACCAAGACTTTTCTTCCATTTTATTTTTCTCCTTCTTTTTCCACTTTCCCTCTTCTTTTTGTTTGTAGTAAACTAGAACAAAAAAATTAAATCCGCCTCCTTTAAAATCCAAAATCAATTCATTTACTAAACAAAAAAATGAAGCTAGATCCGTTGAGTTTGTATTGACAAGATCTTCGAATTCGTGTGTTGTGATGGTAGCAGCAATTATTGGGGAGTTCGACATAATGAAGGGAAAACTAGGGCTTTGATTTTTAGATGATAGAAGGCGAATTAGGCCGAGGTAATGATGGATTCATGCTTGTCACTGGAAGGCGAGTTAATGGAGCGACTGTGGTGGGTTATGATCGACATTTGGGTGATGTGACTTTATGAGAGGAGGGGTGATGTTCAGCAAGTCGCATTAAGTTGTGAAATACCAATTTCAAGGTGGTAGGGTCCATTGGGAAGCACAAAAGTAGAGGAGTTCGTCGGAGTTGACGGTTCGCCAAATCGTTGTGCATGCGTGCACATGTACAAGAGCGGGAGTAGATTAGTTTTGGGTAAAATGGATTTAAGGTGATTAATTATAGTGATTAAGTAATTAATTATTTTAATTAATCTTAAAACTTATAAAATTAATATCTCATTTATATGAGGTCCAATTGAGACATGGTCTTTTGCTTGTGCTCGTAGGAGCGATATCTACATGCTGGAACTGATTCGTCTAGTTTGGAGCAAGTGGAATTTGAGCTAAAATCAAACGTTGATCAAACCGGAATGCTTAAGAATCTATGGAATTTCGGTTAGTTACCTCACCTTTGGATGAATACTTTAATGATATATAGTAGATATAAATTATTATTTTAAGCATGAATGATTTATTGGTTTGGTTTGGTTGAATTTTCGCTTTGAAAAGTGAATGATATATATAATGAAATTCAAGGAATCAGTAGAGGAATCCGAATTCCACCACCATTGTTGATTTTAAATTTCAGTCACCTACCGGTTATATAAATTGTTGAATGTCAAAATTTGATAGTTTGACCGTATTGGATATGACATTGATATTTGTTAAAAGTTGAACCTTTTTAGTGAAAAACGTAATAACAGCATTGGTTAAGTGTTATGGTAGCTATTGGTCTCGTCATAATATTTTGAAATACTATTAATTGTTGTTTTGATTTGAAAAATGATCTGAAAATTCGACTTTTTGAATTTTCCATGATATTTTATTTTAAAATAGTTTTGTACTTTTCTATTTTACTCTAATCTTTTTTGGTAACATTTTAAAAGTATTTTGGGAAATAATTATTTTATAGAAAAGTTAATATAATAACGAATTTTTATTTTAAAGAAAAAGGGGAATTTATCTTTTATAATAAAGTGATTTTGTTTTTTAAACAAGATAGAAACATTTTGGATTAAATGTTTATAAGAAGTTTTATATAACAAGTTGTATAAAAATGATGGATTTATAAATAGTATTTTATAAATAAAAGATAGATTTATAATATGTATTTTATAAATAAAAGGAAATATTTTTAAATGGTATTTTATAAAAATGGAAGGGATATCATTTTATAATTTGGTATAATAAATCACATTTGTGGATTTATAGTAATATATGGAATGATCATTTTATGAAAAGTATTTGGTTCTATCTTGAAACAGAAGGTTTGTTATAAGTAAATGAGATTTATAAAAAGGTGTTTTATAAATAAATAACGAGATTTATAAAATGGAATTTTATAAATAAATAACTAGATTTATAAAATGGAATTTTATAGATAAATTATAATATTTATAAAAAGAGTTTTATAATTATATTTCTAGATTTATAAAAGAGTTTTATAAATAGAAATGAGTTTTATAAAAGGAGTTTTACAAATGAATTTGGAGTTTTATACAAAGATTTATAAATAAATTTAGAGATTTGTATAAGGAGTTTTATAAATGATATTTTATAAAAGGGGTTTGTAAATATAAAAGAGTTTTATAAATAGAAAGGAGTTTTATAAAGGAATTTTATAAAAAGGATTTATAGAAAGAATTTTTATAAAAGGAACGAGACCCGATTTCCATAAATGATCATTTTAAATTATGGTGCTAAGTGAAGTATTCTTTTCGTACTTACACCAAAAAGAGAAAAGTGGTTTGGGTTTTATTGTTACTTATATTTTAAATGACATTTGTTTTAACCCAAATAAGTATGGTTTTGGAAATGAAATCTTTGTTAAGATTCGTTAGTATACTTATACTGTTAAGATAAGTATATGAGTATATTTTCTAAGAATTAGAAATGTAGTGTTGTGTTAATATACTCATACCATTGAGATAAGTATATGGAAAAAAAATTAAGTATAAAAGGTGAAATTTTTTGTGAGTATACTTATATAGTTAAGATAAGTATATCAATATTTTGCAAGTATTAAAAGGAGTAGTGAGGGTTTATGAATATATGTTTTGTAAAAGTATTTTGGTACGAGTATTTACAAAGTGAATTTTATGAATGAAAGGATTAATTAAAGATGCTTAGTGGTTTCTTAGGTGTTGTTCCATGCTTGGTTTCCATGCGAAATTAAATCTCTTATTTGAGTTATTTGTTTATTTGATAGTTAAATAACCGACTATCAAATATTGGCCAGTTTCTGAAACTATCGATTATCAGTTCAGAGAGACCGGGTCGGGTAATGTATGTTATTTGAAAACCACTTCAAACCGAAATAAATGTTCAAAGTGGGACATCTTGAAGATGATGAAATTGAAGATGGAGCTCTTTGAAGTGCAAGGGCTACTTGCTACTAAACCTGAGGATGTAGTAGAAGTAGTGCCTTCAGTTTGTTCATATCTTAAACAACTTGTATGGATGAACGTTGGCATTGCATTGTTGTCTGAAGGGTAGTGTTAGCATTCCAAGTAGGATCGCTATATAAAAGGTAAATTGCAGCCTCTAGCCTCACACCCAATAATGACAAAAATATGGGATATGCTTTAGGTCTATATGGTTCGCTACCATTAGGGTATGGTCATCCGATCTAGATTGATATTGATCTATTTATGTACGCTTGTGAGATGACTACGGTTGTTGGTCGGCAACCGAAGTGGTGATCATATTCGGTACTATCCAGGAAGGGGTAGGTCGGTTCTTACTCATTGGGGTTGAAAGGTTTTCGACCTCTATGCATTTTTCTAGAGGTGTACTATAATAGACAGTACTTTAGTAGCCTTGTCATTGTATGGAATCCATTCTCCAATACGTGCATTTATGGACTTAGTTGTATACCTATTATGCTGGAACGTAATTAATGTAATCAATTCAGCTATAATTAAATATTTATTTTACACCCTAGACATTATTATAATATCAGACGGTTTCCTATAAATGGTTTTGTTATCGTAAGTTAAAACTCATCTGTGTTTATATGCGGCATGATCTTACGAGATACCTTTATTTTCATAAGGTATTATAACATTAAAATCCATTGGCTTGTATTTATCATGCGGTTTTACTAGACTGATCCGAGCATTGTTTTCCTACAATGCTTGGGTCAAACCGAGTATATTTTCAAATTTTTTTATGGATGCATTTAAGCTTCCGAAGACGTGCTAGATGCTTTCAAGACGTATTCACATATCTTACATTTCCGTTTGTTGTTTTGTAATTATCAGCATTTGTGAGGGTGGGTTATTATAATTGTCCAGGCTGATGATAGATTGTTACTCGATTTATGTATGTATATTATTGTTTTCTTTTGTAAAGATCTGTTTTATATTATATATTACTCGTCACGATGTGTAATTCTGTTCTATCTTTTCATTCTTTTACCCTAACAATCTATCATTCCGGCACTTGGATATTTGGCACATAAATGTCATGGATGTATTAGTGTCGACTTTTGAGGGTCGAAAAGGGGGATCATTACACGTAGTATCAGAGCTTAGGTTGAGCGAACACCTAGGCCTTATTAGGGTAAACACATTAGAGATAGGGTTACTAACATCTTAGAATGAGTTTGAGTATGTGTGTGTGTGAATATATATAAGAGTGTGTGTTTGTTGTGCTATAGAAATTATTTTATATTATGTTGATTGGTCTGCTAAGTGGTTTATCAATTTTGGTCGACATGTGGGACGCCGCAGTGTCAATAAGGGTTTCTAAACACTTGGAGAACGCCAACGGACACCGTATTGTTTTAAAATTTGGTAAATGAATAATTTTACTTAGGATTATATTTTATAAATAAAAGAATAATTTTCTAAAATTGATATAGTTATTTATGATGTGTTTGTTTATTAGGAAATGATAATATTCTATTATTATCGCTTATTGTTTGATTATTTGTGCTCGACTAGTTTATGAACAGTTTTACCTTTTCATTGCATGGGTTACGTATATAGTAATTTGTGGGAACATTAAAATGAACATCTTGCGAATTCAGTTTCATAGTTTGACTATATGGCGTTCGTTGATGATGTGGGTTTAAAATTTAATTTAATAAAGGTATTTATTATATTCTAAACAAAGATATACATTTGTGAAATTATTTCATATAAGAAAGTGAAATTATATAAGTATAGTTTATAAATAAAAAGGATTTAAGCTGAGAGTTTGAGAATTTAAATCTCGATGTTTTGGAAATTGTTTTTCAAAGTTTTGAGGAAATAATAATAGTATTATTTGAAAATTATGAATGGAGATATTTTAAAAAGGATTTTACAGGAGTTAGTAGCACTGAACTCACTTCTGTCACTAGAAATAATTATGGTGATGACTACAGCATCATTAACGTTCATTTTCGAGTTTCTAAGTAGGGGATGCTACAGTAGTAGTTTTTCTATATAGTAGTTTTGGTTAAACAAATTTGTTTTAAAAATCCCAAAAGTATAATTTGATATACTAAAGGTATAAGTATAAATTATTATTTCAAATAGAGTTGTAATAAAACCCGGTGTTTAGTTCTAAAGTTTTCAGTTAAGTTATACATGGACTCATATGTCGTGGATAGTAGGATAGTTTGGTTTGTGTATCTCATTATGATTTTTTTGTTAGTTAGTTTTTGTGGGTTGGGTAATTATGGATCTTAAGACTAAACAAACACTAGAGGGAGGGTGAATAGTGTTTTCTAATTTTTGTAAATCTTTTTAAATTTCCTTCAGGTTTAATATTAATTCACATATTTTCAACACATAATTGTATCAACAATCAATCACAGATAAAATAAAAACGGTAAAGAAAAGTAGAGAGTTGGAGAGATGACATCATGAATTTTATATTAGTTTAGATTTCTCTGACATACAGTCCCGTGCAATCGATTGCACAATTTTTTTTCAAATGCCAATCTCTAATTGGGTAGAAGGGAAACCCAACCAATATCTCGATTTTGAGGCTACAAGACACACCCTCTTGATTTTCTAGGCTCAAGGTACACCCACTTTATTTGAACGGGCAATAAGTACACCCACTCAGATTTCCAGGCTGTCAAGCACACCTAATTGATCTAAACAGACTACAATCACACCCAAGCAAATACAACTAGAGTTTTTTAAACTTCGGATACTATGGTCCTATAGCCCCTTGGGCAGTATTTTGATTTTTGATTGAGAGAGAGAGATAATTGAAAATAGATAATAAATAGCAGTGAATCAAATTAAGAAGTTTGAATCGATTCTATATAATTTTGAGTAGAAATAAAAACAATTTTCAAGAAATCTTTTGAGAGAGTAAGAGTAGAGAAGATAATTAGAAAGTAGTTAATAAAAAATTTGATTGAAACCCCTTATATATGTGTGTCTGTGTGCAAATAGTTACGATGAAAAGACACTTCATTTAAAAATTTGAAAAACCAATTGGTGGCATATACGTTGTAACAGCTCAGTATTTTATCATTTTGATTTTTGGAATATTTAATTAGTTCTAAGTATTCAATTTGGGATTTTTATAGTAAAATCTATTTTAAACAATTTTCCAAGTTTTGATGACGTATTTATAATTTAATTTACAGAATTTATCCATAATTTTTAATTTAAAAAATATTTAAATTGTCGTTCGCTATATTTCAAGTCAAACATTGGTATTTTAAAGTTTTAACAGGACTTGTTAACCAGTGTGTTTTATTATTGTTTTGTGATCGTGTCATATTGTTGTATGCGATCGTGTTTTATTTTCTGTCATTCGCGGCCTATACGTGGACGCGGTAAGGTATGGCAGGTTACCTCAATCTTTTCCTTTTAAAATTCAAATTCAATAAACAACAACTACACTGTATAGCCATTTTCTTGTTTTCCTTTTTCCCCTAGCAACCGCCATTGTTTCTTGTCCTCCCTCTGACCTTTGTTCCCCTTTAACTCCTTAAAATTAAATATATGTACCTTTTTTGCTGCCTTTAGGAAGAGGATGGAGTCAGGGTGTATAAATACAGGGAGATACATGCGTAGGAAATTCTTTCTTAATCATCTCAGTTTTCACTCTCTGTAAACCACAGTTTTATAACTTCTCAAGCATTCAAAATCAAGAGCTCACAAACCATCCAATTTTAGCCTCGGTTTTCAACTAAGAAGTTGATTGTCATCCTCTCTAGTTTTTTTTAAATTGATCACACTATATTTCGTACAGTGTCGAGAGAGAATTATCAAATTTCAGTAAAACAGGAGTTTTGTTGATTAATTTCAAAAATTAAATTCCCTTGATTCGAGAAGAATTGATCGATGGCATATGCACTATTGGAATCGTACAGAGATATGGGATTTTTGGTCTGGGTTCAACGATGATTAGTGATGGTCGACGGCGATGTTTGTGAGCTAGGGTTTGATTTTGGGTTTGGTTGACGTAGTGTGTTGTGATTTCGAGCTTGGATTAGGGTTAGAGGGTGGCAAGTTGCTTCCGACGGAGAAGTTTGGTGGAGATCGGCAAAATAAATTGTGGCACACTTTCAATAACCTGGGCGTGATCGTTTCGGTCAGAATTCGAAGGAGGCAGTAGGAGGTAGAGGCGATGGTGGCATCGGGATGGGCTCATCGTTTGGGTGGTGCTGGTGGTCTACAGTGGTTGATCGGTTGTCTTGGGCAGTTGTGCACGTGCACGGAGGTACACGTATATGTGGGTTTCAGACGTCGTTCTAATGAGGCTTATTGATTTGCGGAAGACAACACTATTCATTCTAGGTTGGCAAGCATTTAGGCTTTGGCCCAAAGAAATTTGGGTGAGGATATATATGCACATTGTTTTATTTTAATTATACATATGCATGCATGCATACATACATACATATATTAAACATGTCAACTTTGAAAACCTATATCTTGTTCTTATTAAATCTGTTTACCCCATGGATTTTAGCCTTAGGTTCGTATTAACGAGCACGACACTTTGACATAAATGGTTTTTAGCTTTGGAGTAGTATAATTTCATGGTAAATTAATATTGCCTGATAATAATTAGTAAGGGTGTTATATATTTGGCCAAATAAACACCGTACTGCTAAACTAAATGTATATGGTAATTTGAACATCTATTTAGTGGAATAAAACACCATTCTGATAATCAAATTAATCTGATATTTAATTTGTAAAATAAATCCCCGCTATGCTATTTTATAGATTTAGTCATCTAATTATATATCGTTAATTGATATGCCACATTAAATAAGTGATATGTTAAACAGTGATTGTAACGATCCCGCTTTGAAGCCAAATTTAAATTGGTAATGGATACAGATTTTTAGATTTAATTGTCAATTAATTAGAATTTTTTCGGATTGAATAAAATATGTGTTTGTTTGTTTATATATATGTGTAAATAGAATTTGGATTTGAAATTCAAAAATAAAATATCTTAAAAATAAATTGAATTTGAAAACTCTATAATTTAAAATTAATAAAAATTTGTTTTGTAATTATAATATGTATACATACATACATTGTGATTTGAATGCTATATTTTGTATTTGATATAAGTAATTTTCAAAAGTTGTTTAAAGTTAAATGTTATATTTTAAAAACATATATATGTGTGTGTGTGTGTGTGTGTGTGTGTGTTTATTTATTAATGCATAATTAGTTTTAAAATCATTTTCTTAAGGTTATATAAATAGTTATAAAAGAAAATATAAATAGGAAATTACATAAAAATATATTTAAACATTTATACATGAAAATAAAGACAAGTGTAATCATCTCATCATGAAATTAAATATGTGTAAGCATGATAATAAGAGATTTAAACAAGTGTAACACATGTATCATGCAAATTTACAAATGTCATTATTTTCTTGATATTTTTAAGTAATAGATAAAATAAAAGAAGGAAATATATATATTCCTACCTCTCTTACTCTTCTCATTTTTTGCTCTAATAATTTCAAAACCATGGTACCAAGAACAAAACCAGATTAAAGATAGAAAAATCAAACAACAACTAAAACTCTAGCCTGAAAACAAACAGAATAAGATTCAAACAATTTTTTACATCTCAAATTTCTGAAGCGAAGTTCAAAAATCAAACCTGGAAAACCAAAGCAAAGATCATCTTAGCTTTAAGTGTGCTCAGTTCAACAAAATCAAAGAAGCAAGATTCAGATCAGTTTAAAACAAAGATCAGATTCAATTAAAATAATCAAAGTAGCAGGTCAAAGTTCAAAATCAATTCAAGTTCCAGTTTTCAAAAGCAAGTAAATACAAGATCATTTCAATCATCAAATCAGTTTCCAGATAAAAGAACAGAAGTCTGTTCTCTCTGTTTTCCAAGTGCAGGTGAGTAAACTTCCAATTTAAAATCTTAATCAATTTATATGTTTGTGATAAACAATCGAAGTAATGTTGTTGCATGGTTGAATTTAAATGTGTGTATATATATATATATAAGTACTGTGTGTATGCATGTATGTGTATATGCATATGTACATGTTTCTGTTGTTCTACAGTCTTTGATCTACTAAGAAAAATTCATATCTTCCCAATAAATCAATTATCGACTATGATCTCCAAAGAGAAAATGTTTGAAACAAGGTAACATCATTTCTAAAAATTGTTTCAAGTAGAATTATTTATAAAAATATTTCAAAAATTGAATATTAAATTGAAATATTTTTAAAGCAGAAAAATTAATGAACACAATTTCATGTTTTGATTGTATATTTGGATTCGTGTTGGGAAATCATGATTTTTAATATAGATATCATAATTTTTAAGATTGTGAGTGATGAGAATTCGTGAGATGACCAGGAAATGCATATTCGTCAAATTCCGACGAACGACGGGAAGATGTTCGTCGTGCTCGAGGCTGAAGGTTGCTCAGGTGTCGATGATCATAGGAAAAATGGTGAGGGAAATAATCATTAGCCATGAGGGTGGTGCGACGGTGATTTAGGGTTTTCGAGTAAGTTTTGGTTGTCGTTGTTCTCGAAGGCTTGGCGATAACGTGGGTACACCGGAGGTGATCGGTATGGGAGGAATTGGAGCGTAAGTCAACGACGATGCTAGGGAGGTGATGACGAGGCCTAAAGTGATCAGAGGAGATGGCGAGGGGTGTTTTGTCGATCGGAATGATATCCAGAAATTGATCAAATGGCTCGATTTCGATTCCTGTCAAATTCATCGGAGCGGGGTGGTCGGAGCACTCATGTAGGTCGTCGTCGACGTGTTGTGGGCGGTGAGGTTGGTCATAAATAGTTGGTTCATCAGTGCATGTGCACACGTGCATACTTGTGTCTGGGAGATGTTTTTTGGGTACGAAGGTTTTGGCTCAGGACGATCTCGAGATCGTTGGTGGTTCGACTCGAAGGAAAGTGGAGATGTGAGTTCCTCGGGGTTAGCTCAGGAATTCAATGATTTGGCTCGGGTGTTTGTTATGTTGAATTAACCAAGTTTTCAAAAGGTAAAATAAAAGTGAATTTGGTTAACAAATTTTCAAAGCAAACTATTAACAAGTTTTTCAACGATTTAAAATGTTTTGAAATTGTTTGTTTAAAAGTAATAGGTTAATTTCTTAATGTTTTCAAAGTTGATTTAATGATGTAATTAAATAAAGGATTAATTACTTAATGTATTAAAGCATGATTAATTAGTTAATGTAATTAATTAAGGGTTAATTATTAAAGGATAATTAATTAATGATTGAAAGCTAATTAATTAATAATTAAGGATAATTACTTACTTAAAGATTAATTACTTAAAGTAAGTAATTAAAAGATAATTCGTGATTGAAGGTTAATTAATTAATAATTAAAGGATAGTTAATTAAGTAATTAAAGGATGATTGATTAATAATTAGAGAGTAATTAATCAAGCGATTAAGGATAATTACTTAAGATGATTAATTAAAGATAATCACTTATTAAGGATAATCAATTAATATATTTAATTAAAGGTTAATTAATGATAATTACTTAAAGGCTAATGACCTAATATAAAATTAATTAAAAATAATTAATTAATTAAATGATAATTAATTAAGGGTTAATTTGTTAATTAATTAATTGAGGGTTAATTAATTAATGAGATTTATTAAAGATTAGTTAATTAATAATTAAGGGTTAATTAATTTATGTAATTAACTTAAGATTAATTAAGGATAATTAATTAATTAAGGATATTTAATTAAGATTTATAATTAAGGTTGATTTATTAATTCCATTAATTAATATCAAATGGTTTGTAATTAATTAATGTTAATTAATCAGAGTTGGTGATTAATTTGATCTTGCTTACGAATGCTTGAATTATATTGAATGCCTTAAATTCCTTGATATCTCTGATATGTGATGTTCCGTGACATGTTTTTTTGGGTTGAGCTGTCAACTGTGATTTATTTATTTGCGATGAATTTATTTGTTTATCTATGAATACAAGATAAGCGCTATAGGATTATACCGCTTATCGATATTGTTGTGTTTGAATTTATGATGGTTGATATTTTATTATTACCTGTGAAACCCCTGGACTACACACAACACACACACAAATATGGAGTTCGTGGGAAATTGGTTAATTCACTGGTACTAGAATTTAATATTATTTATTCAAAATTGTGAAAAGAATTTAAAAATTGAATTTTGAATCCAAAATGGTTTGGAAGTGGAATTGAGTTGAATATGAAAAACTTTTGAAAAGGAAATTTTGAAATTAAAATTATTTTGAATATTTATTTTGGAAATTATGGTTTAAAAAGAGATTATACAGGTTATGTGGATTTTTAAAACATTTTCAAAGTATTTTAAATGAAATGTTTTGGGAATTTGAATTTAACCCAAATAGAACTTGCCGAGGATACGACAGTTCGCTGATTTTCCTTTAAAAGACTATAATTTGTGCATATTTGATCGGATTTTTCCGAAACGAAAAAACTTTTTTCAAATGATAACAGCTTTCATATAAAGAAAGAATTTCCATTTTTTGTTGAAAGGATTTCGAGTTGTGGGTAAATCAAATTTGAAATGGAAATTATTTTGAAAGCTATGAATGAATCTTTGTTAAAGATTTGTGAACTTTGTTTTCAAATTGAAGAGGATCATAAAGGTGAATCTTTTGTTTAAAAGATTAAAGTGGAAATTTGTTTAAAACCATTCAAAAGGAAGGTTTTGGGAAACAAGTATTGAAAAGTTGTGACTTAACTAAGATCCCAATATACCCATATGGTTTTAAAATTAAGCGTTCATTATTCGGATTAGCCGATAGAGAACTTTATTGAAAGAGGCTATGCAGTAGGATCGTGTAATATGGAATAACGGAATAGTCTAGGTAGATAAAGTTAGTAAAAGCAAGGAACCTTGATTTTATACTGGTTCGGACCTCTGGTCCTACGTCCAGTCCCTAAGGTTCACTTAGGAATTTCACTAACTAACACCCTCACTTAACCCGGAGGAATAGGTTTACAACTTACCCGAACAACCGAACGGGATTTCTTGCCTCAACTACCGAAGAGGACTTCAACTCAATTACTAAAAAACAATATTCGACTTGTTGTGTTCTTATCAACACTAATGAGTCTAATGTAGTACAATATTCCTATAATCTTATCCTCGAGAGTATGCAATGTGTTTGTGAGGATTTAGGAAATGTGAATTGCTATGAATCAAAAGAATGTTAAAAAACAAAGCAGTGATTCAAGCAATAGATTTGTGAGTGCTTTGAGAATTTCTAGATAATATGTTCAAGAAGATAGTAAGATTAAAGCAAGAGAATTCGGTGAATTGAAGATGTTAAAATTATGTATTTATACTTGTAGAGGAGGTGCATCTGTTGGCTAAGGGTGCAGACAAGAGATGCTTCCATTTCCATTGGTGAATGGTTGCAAATCTTGGGAGGAGGAAGGTGTCCATTCATAGAAAATTCGCAGGTTCAAATTCAGTCGACTGAACAGAGAATTCAGTCAACTGAAAATATGAAGTAAAATTTTCAGGAAAAAATTCAGTTGACTGAATATGGTTTTTCAGTCGACTGAAACTGTACATGTTGTATATGTGTAACAGGTTCAGTCGACTGGTCATCCCTGTTCAGTCGATTGAACTATTAAGCTGTGCACAGTGAATGCGCATTAAGAAATGAAATTTATAAAATGTGTTCTAGTGTTTGTGCAAGCCTCTTGAGGATAGATTTTAACAATAAATCTAAACTAAGACCTATATAAAAATCATACTTATGTTTATTCTTGGTCTTCATCGTTCTTTCTTTAGCTTTGCACATATCTCTTTCTTTTTGTTGAAGCACATTGTCATTGATCAAAATCTTAGCGTATCAACATTCTCCCCCTTTTTGATTGATGACAATACTCATGTGTGTAGAGATTATTTTCTCCCCTTGAATATATGCACTATCTTTTCTACAAAAACAAGGTTAGTAACATAGATTTCTCCCCCTTTGTCATCGACAAAAAGGAAGTAATAATCACAGAAGTATATTGTCAAAGCAATCACTGATATGCATGTCTATCGTTTAAGAATGTAGCATAGAATATAGCATAAAAATGTAGCATGAGAAATAAAATATAGAATGTTGCACGAATGAATAAAACATAAAATGTAGCATGAATGAAACATAAAAGGCTATTTATACAAGCCTTGTGATACTTCAAAGAATAAAAAGCCACAAAAGAGTTTATTCATCTTTGTCCCAATCATATGAGGCTTCTCTCCCTCCCCTTGGTTCGCGGATAACGGGTCCACATGTGGGAGGTCTATAACTTCCTCCTTGACCACCACTAGCGCCACTCGTGCTGCTGCTTGTATGTTCTTCGGAAGATGTCCATGTGAAAGTAGGTGCAGGACGCTTACCGCGTGATGTTGAAGCAGTGGTGGAAGTTGAGCATGAGATGGCATCCCATAATTTATTGAAGAATCCTTTAATTTTATCAAGTTTGTGATCTACCTTCTTGAGGCGATTATCAAGAATTTGTTGATTTCTTGATAAAATTCCTAACGATTGATTGGTAGTAAAACTTGGCTCAATGATACGAATTTCATCTTCTTGGTCGAAGGGTTCTTCATGTGCAGCTTGTGGAGGTTGTTGTGCTTGTGGAGGTTGTTGTTGTTCTTGATGCCTAACTTCCCATTCGGCAAGAGATATAATGCGAGGAGGTCTATCCGAGAGTTTCATAAGGCTTATTGTCCGTTGGTTAATTTGATGGACCATTGTATTTTCGGACTCGGGTAATGGCATATCAACATTGAGGAGAAGTCTCATGATATATTTTCCAAAATATATAGTTCGGATTTTGCCATTATTAAATGTGAGAAACTCATCAAGGATTAGTTGGAGCCAATTGACTTGAATATTGCCCCAAATAGCGTATAGAGCTCGATAATTGATTGGGTAGACAAGTTCATATGAACCCGTTCGTGGAGTAATAGTTATCATAAGAGCTTTATGAAGGATTCTAGCTCTAGGTCGTAGGGAAGTGGACTTAATATCTCGAATGTTAACATTATCGTCCAGAAATTGATGATTTATGTTATCACGAATTTGTGGATTGAATTCTACCTCATCAAGCTTTCTCCCTATGTTAGGTGATCCTAAGATGTGTGCCATTCGATCTAAGGAGAACCAAACTTTCTTCCCACACACCATACTCAAAACACTATCATTTGGATTTCTTGGAGTTTGGTGTCCAAGATTAAGATTTGCATAAAATAATTTGACCATGATATGGTTTATTGCATGGTCATTTCTTTTCAAATCCAAAAGAGAAGTTAAACCTGCCCGATCCCTTAATGCTTGAATGTCGTATGTCTGAAGGCTTTGAAAATCAACGGAGTGCTCAAAAATGCAAGAATTCTTCATTTTATTCCACCTTGTTACAGCTACGCCATCATAGAGCCATTGTGCAATTTGAGCATCAATTGGCTTGGAGGATGAAGAAGAAGCTCTTGATCTTTTTCGGGCCATTTGTCGTGAGATTTGAGAGTAATTTGTGAATTGGGGGCTAGGGTTTTGGAAAACAATGGGGAAGAGAGAACTTTTGGAAGGTAAAAAGTGAAGGTAAAAGGGTAAAAACTGGTTGACAAAAGGGGAAAAGTTGCGTGGGAATTGGCTTTCAGTCGACTGAATACTCTGTTCAGTCGACTGAAATTTTGGCCGAAATCTTCTGTGTAAATTTCAGTCGACTGAACCATTGTTTAGTTGTTTTTTGCCTAGTGTTCAGTCGACTGAGCAGGAAGGTTCAGTCAACTGAACCTTGAGTTTTTAGAATTCTAAAATTTATAAAAAAATTCAATAAATGATTACAACAAAATACAATATAACAACATGATTTGGCCACCGAAATAATCATTTCTTTGGAGATGGACTATTTTTCTTTTTGCGTCCTTCATTCTCCTTATAGTTTATATCCCATGAATTTGGACTATACTGAGGAGTATTTGGAGACATCCAAGGATTCATGGGATCGGCTGGTGTACGATAGGACGAAGGCGGATCATACGAACTAACCGGCCGAGGTAGAGGCTCAGTCACTTTGTTTTTCTTTGAGCCACAAAAACGTAAACCGATTTTCTCTAGGAAGCTTAATCGTCTAGCCGTTACTTTTTGTTCGAAATATAATTTTCGTTGAAGATCAATTTGTTGTTGTTGAAAGTGATGAATCTCATCAATCTTTCTTTTTGTATCTGGTGAGATAAAAAGACCACGTTTAGCCTTCTTCGATTCCGGTGTGTAGCCAATTTTATAGTTGTTCCATTTACAGACAGGCTCATGCTTTGGTGTTGGAGTAGGAAGTTTTGGTGATGTTGGTGAGTTATCGATCGAAGAGGTGATGTTGATTGGGGAGTATGAGTTGTTTGAGGACATTTTTATATCTTTTCAATCTTTTGCAAGTGAAAATGAGTTGTGAAAATGAAAATAAGTTAAACGTGTATTTATAGGATTAACATTCTAAAAATATTGTGGTGATAATTTATCAAAGTTTTTAAAGCAAACAAAAATTTAATGGTTAAAATAATTCAGTTAGAAATGTATGGATTAGAGATAACCCTTATATTATTATTTATAATGTATCATTATTTTGAAAATATAAATTGAAAGTCATAGTTTTCTTTATTCAGTCGACTGAGCATATAGATTTAGTCGACTGAATTGTATAAAAAAAAAAAAATTGATACCTTTATAAAATATTTTTAAAAGAGATTATTCCTAATTTCTCGGCGTAACTTTATAAAGGAGTTTTCTAATAAAGGTTTAGTAAATATATCGGCAATTTGATTTTCAGTAGAAATATGTTCTAAATTTATGATTCCTTTTTCGATATTGTCTCGTAGAAAATGGTGACGAATATCTATATGTTTTGTACGAGAGTGATTAACCGGATTTTTAGATAAATTTATTGTACTTGTATTATCACAGTATATTGCAGAGTTTGTTAAATTTATATTAAAATCCTTAAGTGTTTTTGCATGTAGATAACTTGAGTACATGCTAAGGCGGCTGATATATATTCCGCTTCACACGTGGAAAGAGAAACACAATTTTGTTTCTTACTAAACCAAGATACAAGTGATTTTCCGATGAAATTGTACGTACCACTTGTACTTTTTCTATTTGTTCGAGATCCACCAAAATCAGCATCACTGAATGATACTAACTCAAATGGACACTCTTTTGGATAGAAAAGACCAAAATCTTTAGTATCATTAAGGTATCGCATAATTCGTTTTACCGCTCTTAAGTGTGATTCTTTAGGATTAGATTGAAAACATGCACATAAACATACAGTCATCATTATGTCTGGTCTACTAGCGGTTAAGTAGAGTAAGGAACCTATCATACTTCTAAATAATTTTTGTTCTATACTTTTGCCATTTTCATCTCGATCGAGATGAGTAGTGGTACTCATAGGAGTAGGTTTAGCAGAAGTGTTCTCCATTCCGAAACGTTTAATTAGATTAGCACAATATTTTTCTTGGTTTATAAAAATTCCATTTGTTAATTGTTTAATTTGAAGTCCGAGAAAATATGATAATTCTCCCATATGAGACATTTCGAATTCCTTAGTCATTATATTTGAAAATTCTTTACATAAATTTTTATTTGTCGAACCAAATATAATATCATCTATGTATACTTGAATTATTAAAATATCTTTAGTAGTATTTTTAATGAAAAGCGTTTGATCAACTTTTCCAATTTGAAATCCCGAGTTTAGTAAGTAACTTTTACGTATTTCATACCAAGCACGAGGTGCTTGTTTAAGACCATATAGTGCTTTCTTTAATTTATATACATGATATGGATATTTTTCTTGTATAAATAAAGGAGGTTGTTCTATGTATACATTTTCTTTTATAAAACCATTTAAAAATGCACTTTTAACATCCATTTGATAAAGTTTAAATTGTTAAAACATGCAAAAGCTAATAGAATACGTATTGCTTCAAGTCTTGCAACAGGAGCAAAAGTTTCTTCAAAATCAATGCCTTCTTCTTGATTATATCCTTATGCTACTAGTCTAGCTTTATTCCTAGTTATATTACCTTGTTCATCTATTTTATTTTTGTAAATCCATTGTGTTCCTATAACAGATTGATTATTCGGACGGGGAACTAATTCCCAAACATCGTTACGTTCAAATTGATTTAATTCTTCTTGCATTGCAATAATCCAGTAATCGTCTGTTGATGCTTCTTTAGGATTTTTAGGTTCTATTGTAGAAATGAAGGCTACATGTCCCATTTGATTTAACTGATTTCTTGTCTTAACTTGAGAATTGATTTCACCTATTATGTTTTGAGTAGGGTGATCTCGTAATATTCTTGGTGACGATCTTAGTTCATTATTACAATTTTCAAGATTTGTATTTTCTATATTTATAAATTCTTCATCATCTTTTATACTTAATTCTTTGTTGAAATTCTCATCAAAAGATACATGTAAGGTTTCTTCGATTACGTTTGTTCGTTTATTAAATACTCGATATGCCTTACTTTGTTCTGAATATCATACAAAAATTCCTTCGTCAGCTTTTGGATCAAATTTACTTAGTTGATCTTTTGTATTTAAAATAAAACATTTTGATCCAAATATTTTGAAATAAGATATATTTGGCTTTTTTTTGTTGAATAGTTCATATGAAGTATTTTTAGGTAATGGTCTAATTGATATTCTATTTAATACATAGCATGTAGTAGCTACGGCTTCTGCCCAAAAATGTTTTGGTAGAAAACTTCCATTTAATAATGTCCTAGCGCAATCTTGTAATGTTCTATTCTTTCTTTCTACAACTCCATTTTGTTGAGGAGTTCTAGGAAATGAAAAATTATGATTTATTCCTTTCTTTTTACAGAATGTTTCAAAAGCTTCATTTTCGAATTCGCCTCCATGATCACTTCGTATATTTTTAATCTTCAAATCTTTAGTGTTTTGAATTCTTTTGACAAATGTTTTAAAATGCTCAAAAGTACCACTTTCATTTTTCATAAAAATAGTCCATGTATATCTTGAGAAATCATCAACTATTACAAACACGTATCGATTATGATTAATGGATTGAACTTGTGTTGGTCCAAATAAATCCATATGTAGTAATTCTAATGGTTGTAAAGTCGAAATATTTTTCTTAGATTTGAAAGATGATTTTGTTAATTTTCCTTTTTGACAATCATCACAATGATTTTTTATTTTAAAGTTTATTTTGGGTTAACCTCTTACTAATTCATTTTTGGAAAGTTTTCTAATAGTTTTAAAGTTTATATGACAAAATCTTTTGTGCCATAACCAAGGATCATTATCTTTAGCTAGTAAACACATACTTGTATTATGATTAATATTCATATTTAGAACGTAAATATTCCTATCTCTTTTTCCTTCAAAAACAAGATTTTGGTTCTGATCAAAAATACTACATTTATTTTCCGAAAAAGTTATTTTAAAGCCTTTGTCACAAAGTTGACTTATGCTAAGTAGATTATGTTTTAGATTTTCAACTAATGAAACATTTTTTATAAAAGGTAAATTTGATGTATCGTAATTGCTCACATCTCCTTTGCCAATGATATAGCCTTTTGAATTGTCTCCGAAGGTAACCGAGCCACCATCAAAGTATGTGATGTTTGCATATCTTTGTCTCCGGTCATGTGTTTTGAGCAACCACTATCTAGTATCCATTTCTTCTTTTTAAGTGGGACCTGTAAATAAATACAAAATTATTGGTACCTACTTTTTAATAAGGTCCTAAAAAGTTAGAGCTTAGGAAGCCAAACCCAATTTGGTTTAGTATCCTTTTTATAAATATAGTTTTTATTATAGTAAACACTATTCATAAATGTTTTAATATATTTATTCCTAATTAAAATATTATTAGTCTTTGGAACACAAATTTTAACTATCTTGGTTTCTATTTTTGTTTTAATAAGTTCTCTTAATAATATTTGTTGTTTTGATTCAATATTCCTCCTAAAATTTGTATTTTTCTTTTTAGAAATTTTTGACTTCTTTTTATATCCTAATCCATGTTTATTTGAAGAAGATTGAGAATATTCTAAAATCTTTGATAGATTTTCTCTTCCTTTGTTAAAGTTAGAAATATTTTCAGTGATACTATCTAATCTAGCTAGAAGACTATTATTTTCTTAACTCAACTTGTCTAATCTTAGTTTTTAACTCATGATTTTCAGAAACAATTATATCGTTCTTTGTCTTTTGAGTTTCAATTTCTTGACTTAAAAGTGATACTTGAGTTTCCGAATTTGAATGAGATTCTTGAACTTTTTCAAGTTCTTCTTCTAAAATTTTCTTTTCATCTTTTAACATATCCCTTTCAAATTCAGCTTTGTTTTGATTTTCACGAGTTTCTTTGAGTTTCTTTTTAAGAGTTTTTATTGTGTTCAAAAGTTCAGTGTTTACTTCAATTAAATCGTCGAAAGTTAAATTACTTACATCAGATTCTTGAGCCATGAAGCATACATTTGCCTGTTCATTGTCGCTATCATTTTCACTTTCGAATGAAGATGAATCCGAATCATCCCATGTTACAGAGAATGCCTTCTTTTTGAATTTCTCTCTCTTGTTTTTGTTGTTGAGAGCTTTTTGATTCTCCTTCTTTTGCTCTGGGCAATCCTTGTGCATGTGACCTTTCTTGTGACAGTTGAAACATTCTATATTCGAGGATGTAGGTTTGTTCAAGAAATTCTTATTGAATCTGTTTTTATTTCCTTTTCTATATCTTAAGAATTTCTTGAAATTTTTGGCTATAAATGATAACTCCTCATCTTCAGACTCCGATTCTTCCTTTTCTGCATGAAAAGCTACATTCTTTCTTTCTTGAGCTTGATCTTTCTTAGCTTGCATATTTACTTCATACGACATAAGATTTCCAATCAATTCCTCTGGTTTCATTATAGATAGATCATTTGCTTCTTCGAGTGCTAGTACTTTTCTTTCCCATTCATCAGTGAGTGAAATTAGAACTTTAGACACAATGTCAAAATCCGTGTATTTTTCTCCTAGTCCGATTAAAGCATGATGAATGTCTTGAAATCTTGAGTACATGTCATTAATGGATTCATTTTGTCGCATTCTAAAGTTTTGGAATTGATTCTTCAGCATGGATATCTTTGTTTGTTTAACCTTGTTTGTGCCTTCATGTATGACTTTAAGTGTTTCCCAAATTTGATATGCAGTAGTACATATGCTAACACGGTTGAATTCGTTTCTATCCAGGGCGCAAAATAGCATATTCATAGCTTTGGCATTTGCACTAGCTTCATTTTTTTGAATTTGTGTCCATGTAGGATAATCGGTTGTGGGTACAACGAACTCTGCTTGAGTAGCATTCCAAGCTTCGAAACTTGTTGCTTGCATATAAATCCTCATCCTTGTAGCCCAATAGTTATAGTTTAGTCCATTGAATAGAGTAGGTCTTTGGGTAGATTGTCCTTCTGCAAATGTAGAACTATAGGCAGATGTTGTGCTAGTACTTGCGTTATTTTCCATATTATCAATATGTCTAATAACGGTGTTATGGTTATAGGACGACCTTGCTCTGATACCAATTGAAAGAGGCTATGCAGTAGGATCGTGTAATATGGAATAACGAAATAGTCTAGGTAGATAAAGTAAGTAAAAGCAAGGAGGCACCAGGATTTTATACTGGTTCGGACCTCTAGTCCTACGACCAGTCCCTAAGCTTCACTTAGGAATTTCACTAACTAACACCCTCACTTAACCCGGAGGAATAGGTTTACAACTTACCCGAACAACTGAACAGGATTTCTTGCCTCAACTACCGAAGAGGACTTCAACTCAATTACTAAAAAACAATATTCGACTTGTTGTGTTCTTATCAACACTAATGAGTCTAATGTAGTACAATATTCCTATAATCTTCTCCTCGAGAGTATGCAATGTGTTTGTGAGAATTTAGGAAATGTTAATTGCTATGAATCAAAAGAATGTTAAAAAACAAAGCAGTGATTCAAGCAATAGATTTGTGAGTGCTTTGAGAATTTCTAGATAATATGTTCAAGAAGATAGTAGGATTAAAGCAAGAGAATTCGGTGAACTGAAGATGTTAAAATTATGTATTTATACTTGTAGAGGAGGTGCATCTGTTGGCTAAGGGTGCAGACAAGAGATGCTTCCATTTCCATTGGTGAATGGTTGCAACTCTTGAGAGGAAGAAGGTGTCCATTCATAAAAAATTCGCAGGTTCAAATTCAGTCGACTGAACAGAGAATTCAGCCAACTGAAAATATGAAGTAAAATTTTCAGGAAAAAATTTAGTCGACTGAACAGGGTTTTTCAGTCGACTGAAACTATACATGTTGTATATGTGTAACAGGTTCAGTCGACTGGTCATCCCTGTTCAGTCGACTGAACTATTAAGCTGTGCACAGTGAATGTGTATTAAGAAATGAAATTTATAAAATGTGTTCTAGTGTTTATGCAAGTCTCTTGAGGATAGATTTTAACAATAAATCTAAACTAAGACCTATGTAAAAATCATACTTATATTTATTCTTGGTCTTCATCGTTCTTTCTTTAGCTTTGCACATATCTCTTCCTTTTTGTTGAAGCACATTGTCATTGATCAAAATCTTAGCGTATCAACATTTATGTCATAAAACCTATTCCAAATAATGATATGACGAATTTGATAGTACTTTAAGATGGTGGTGAAGATCTGGTATTTTCGAAAGCGAAAGGATTACCTGTCGAATGTCTCTGCACCGAATGTCCCCTGTATAGAGATTTTGATTACCCTATATGATGGGGAGTCCGGACGTGATTATGGATTATCCGGATTTGCAAGGACTTCTTTTGAAGTGCCTTTGGTTCTGTTCGAACCCGAAATAGACTTGTACGGATGTATGTCTGACATTACACTTTGAGATGTAAAGCTGATTTCTATCAAATACATTTATGCTTGGTGGCAGAGAATTTATTCTCTTAGCTTAACACCCTCTCTGAGACATACGAGCTCATAGGTTATGTAGTTGATGGATACTAGTGATATATTCCCACTTTGGTAATATGGCAGCCAATTGCTGCTGATCATTGGTTGATCCAAGCATGGCTTTTGTGAATAGCGTAGCTTTGTGGGACTAGACTTCATCAAACCTCACACCCAGTAAATGGTCAAAACAGGAAGGATGCAACAAGGTTAGGGTCGTGCCCCTTAGGGTATGTGCATTTTCTTTTGGTTAAAAAGTGATATCATGGTATGGAGCCTAGATATATGACTTATGTGGTTGTTGGAATATTTTTGTTGTTGGCGCTTCGGTAAAGGTCGGTGATGACCGGGGGATGGCATACTCGTGACAGTTAGTTACCTAGTTATAGAGGTAACCCGGCCTTGTGTTGGCAGAGATCCGGTTAGGTTCTCGGGGCGTCCCTCCACAGGAGTACCCATTTGGAAAGGAAGTTTCTTAGCCTTGACCATTTATTGGAAATCCAAATAAAACAATACGAGCCATTTACAATTGCAGTTGTATAACCTGCCACCTCAGGTGGTAGCTATAGCAGGCATAATATAATGGTACATATGCTGGCTAAGGTTAATATTATATTTTCGAAATGTTTTCTGCATTATGACTTAATAATAATATCAAAAGGATTTTCATGTATCAAGCTTGTTTGACTATCATAAGGAGAAATCTCCTCCAAGTGTGCGATTGCATTGTGTGTGTGGCGGGAGGCCTTATGGTAGTTTCATTTTTCAAAGAGCATAGTGAAATTCTTTTTATTTCTTTTTGTTTGTTTTTGTTCAAAACAACTGTTTTCGTTTGCTCACACATTCACATGACTGATCTGGAGTTTATTGTCCCTTTCTAAACTCTGGATACCCACAATTTTCCACACGGCCAGCCTAGAGTCTGGTTATCAGATAATCAGCTAGTAGGTCTAGCTTTTGGCCATCTTCGAAGTCTGTGGATTCGGGATCACATTTGTTTCACTTCAACTTGATCGTGCACCGAGTTTGCTTAGCTTAGCATGATGGTGGTACCAGCTTCTGGTTTGGAATCTTTGGAGCTTGGCATTGTAGATGTTATCTTTCAGCTGTTGTGTATTTTTAGCTCTGATATAGTTGGGCATTTGTATCAGATTGTTGTATTCATGTTGTGTAAAAATTCTTCTTTTTTCCGCTGTGTTGTTATCACCTAATGTTGTTATAATCTCTAGCGAATCGGAATGAACGTTTGAATCTGCGGCATTCGGATACGAGTGAAATATGGATGTCGATTTTTGAGCGTCGAATCCGGGTCGTAACATTTGGTATCAGAGCTAAAGGTTGAGTAAGAACTTTAGCTTTGGAGTATAACACATTAGGTGACTCATTAGAGATAGGGATATAAATGCCCTAGAATGAGTATCCCTAAGATATCTTGTCCATATGCCTCAGTTAATTCTCTTACTATTCGCCGATAGTGAGAATGAGTGCAAGAAGAGGTCGAGATAGGGGACAGGGGAGTACCACTACAAATGGTCGACACCCTGTAACAACAAGGAACGGCTTTTTCTATCAATCTCTTTTGATCATCATTCAATTTCAATTCATTTATTATTTCCTGGCAGCTCCAAGAAGAAGCTTTGGCGTGGTAGTGGCCTTGCGTATCTTTGTTTACGCTGTAGGAAAATTCCTATTTCGTATTCTCTTCATCAGTTTCTCTCAGCTTTTCCTTCTTAACTTTAATAAATTTAAAATTTTATTTGAATGAATTGATTAACAAAATATGAAGTTAAATTGGATTGTATTCATTTGTCTATTCTTTGGGGCTCAGATATATTCTATGAATGGTTAGTTAGCCCTTCGGACTAACCAATGCCCCTGAATATTTCGTAGACCGGATGACCCGAGTATTTCGTGAAGTGTTGAACAAGTTCGTTCTCGTATTTATTGATGATATTCTTATTTGGTAAGCCAAATATATAATAAATATTTCAGTTTGATCTGATAAGCTATTTCTCTATCTTTGTATGTTCATCTGTTCTTTGTTGTCTCCATGTCTAGCAAATTTCAAGGACAAAATTTTCTTAAGGTGGGAATCTGTAACGATCCCCTTTTTAAGCCAAATTCAAATTGGTAATGGATATAAATTTTTGCATTTAATTGTGAATTAATTGGAATTTTTCCAAATTAAACAAAATATGTGTTTGTTTATTTATATATGTGTGTAAATAGAATTTGGATTTGAAATTCAAAAATAAAATATCTTAAAAATAAATTGAATTTGAAAACTCTATAATTTAAAATTAATAAAAAAATTGTAATTACAAAATGTATATATACACATACATTGTGATTTGAAAGTAATATTTTGAATTTGATATAAGTAATTTTCAAAAGTTGTTTAAAGTTAAGTTCTATATTTTAAAAACTTATATATGTATATATATTTTGTGTGTGTGTTTATTTATTAATGAATAACTAGTTTTAAAATCATTTTCTTAAGGTTATATAAATAGTTATAAAAGAAAATATAAATAGAAAATTACATAAAAATATATTTATACATTTATACATGAAAATAAAGACAAGTGAAATCATCTCGTCATGAAATTAAATACGCGTAAGCATGATAATAAGAGATTTAAACAAGTGTAAAACATGTATCATGCAAATTTACAAATGTCATTATTTTATTTTTATTTTTAAGTAATAGATAAAATAAAAATAAGGCAATATATATTCCTACCTCTCTTGCTCTTCTTATTTTTTTCTTTAATAATTTCAGAACCATGGTAAACAAGAACAAAACCAGATAAAAGATAGAAAAAATCAAACAACAACCAAAACTCAAGACTGAAAACAAACAGAACAAGATTCAAACAATCTTTTACATCTCAAATTTCTGAAGCAAAGTTCAAAAATCAAACCTGGAAAACCAAAGCATAGATCATCTCAGCTTTAAGCGTTCTCAGTTCAACAAAATCAAAGAAGCAAGATTCAGATCAGTTTAAAACAAAGATCAGATTCAGTTAAAATAATCAAAGTAGCAGGTCAAAGTTCAAAATCAATTCAAGTCCCAATTTTCAAAAGCAAGTAAATACAAGATCATTTCAATCATCAAATCAGTTTTCAGATAAAAGAACAGAAGTCTGTTCTCTCTGTTTTCCAAGTGCAGGTGAGCAAACTTCCAATTTAAAAACTTAATCTATTTATATGTTGTTGTTTGTGATAAACAATTGAAGTAATGTTGTTGCACCGTTGAATTTAAATGTATGCATATATATATATATGTATGTATATATATATATTGTTGCACCGTTGAATTTAAATGTATGCATATATATATAAGTACTACGTGTATGCATGTCTGTGTATATGCATATGTACATGTTTCTGTTGTTCCACGGTCTTTGATCTACTAAGAAAAAATCGTATATTCCCAATAAATCAACTATAGACTATGATCACCAGAGAGAAAATGTTTGAAACAAGGTAACATCATTTCTAAAAATTGTTTCAAGTAGAATTATTTAGAAAATATTTCGAAAATTGAATATTACAGTGAAATCTTTTAAAACAAAAAATTCAATAAACACAATTTCAAGTTTTGATTGTATATTTGGATTCGTGTTGGGAAATCATGATTTTTAATATAGATGTCATAATTTTTAAGATCGTGAGTGAAGAGAATTCGTGAGATGGCCAGAAAATGTATATTCATCGAATTCCGACAAACGGCAAGAAGATGTTCATCGTGCTTGAGACCGAAGGTTGCTTAGGTATCGATGATCATTGGAAAAATGGTGAGGGAAATCATGGTTCGCCATAGGGGTGGTGCGACGGTTATTTAGGGTTTTCGAGTAAGTTTGGGTTGTCGTTGTTCTCGACGGCTTGGCGATAATGTGGGTACACCGGAGGTGATCGGTATAGGGGGAATTGGAGCGTGAGTCAACGGCGAGGCTAGGGACGTGATCGCGAGGCCTCAGGTGATCAGAGGCGATGGCGAAGGCTGTTTTTTCGATCGGAATGATTTCCAGAATTGATCAAACGACTCGATTTCGATTCCTATCAAATTCATCAGAGCGGGGTGGTCAGAGCACTCATGTAGGTCGTCATCGACATGTTGAGGACGATGAGGCTGGTAGGAGATGGTTGGTTCATCAGTGCATGTGCACGCATGTATACTTGTGTCTGGGAGATGTTGTTGTTTTGGGACGAAGGTTTTGGCTCGGGACGATCTGGGGATCGTTGGTGGTTCGACTTGAAGGAAAGTGGAGATGTAAGTTCCTCGGGGTTAGCTTGGGAATTCTATGATTTGGCTCAGGTTTTTGTTAAGTTGAATAAACCAAGTTTTAAAGGTAAAATAAAAGTGAATTTGATTAACAAATTTTCAAAGCAAGGTATTAACAAGTTTTTCAAAGATTTAAAATGTTTTGAAATTGTTTGTTTAAAAGTAATAGGTTAATTTCTAAATGTTTTCAAAGGTGATTTGTTGATGTAATTAAATAAAGGATTAATTACTTAATATATTAAAGGATGATTAATTAGTTAATGTAATTAATTAAGGGTTAATTATTAAAGGATAATTAATTAATGATTGAAAGCTAATTAATTAATAATTAAGGGATAATTAATTACTTAAAGTAAGTAATTAAAAGATAATTAGTGACTAAAGGTGTAACGACCCTGACTCGACCTTCGAAAATCGACACCGAATACGACACTCGTATTCAAATGTCGTAGATCCAAACGTCGAACTTGGTTCGTTGGAGCTTATAACACATTAAGTACAACACAACGGAAAATACGAAATAATACATAGATATACAACACTAGATACAATATCTGATACCACAAAACACAATAAAATGGTACAACAGATTAATACAATAGAGATCAATACTATCAGAGATACAAGAAATAGCAGCGGAAAAATAATGTCTTCAATGCCAAACTCCAAAAACTCCATCTTCAATCAAAGCTAGCTCGAACCCTCATCAAGTTGCACCAAGATAAGCAAGGTCGGTCGCGTATGCTGAAGTGTAGAAAATACGATCCACAAATCCAAAGAGCTTCGAAGGCTATCGAATCAATACTTACTATTCGACTATCTGAAGAAAAAAAACCCAACTCTAGACTGCCCGTGTGGAAAATAGTGGGCATCCAGAGTTTAGGAAAGAAACAATAAACTCTGGGTCAGTCAAGGGACTGGTATGAGCAAACAAAAATATTTGGTCTTTAAAATAAACAACAAAGGAATTTAAAATAAATCCGTAATGCTTTTTTTGAAAATGAAACTACCATAAGGCCTCCCGCCACACACACAATGCAAACGCAGAATTGGAGGAAATTTCTCCTTATGATAGTCAAATATGCTTGATACGAGAAAAAATCTTTGATATTATTACTATAAGTGCAAAGTGTGGAAAAACCATTTCGAAAGTATAATATAAATCCTAGTCAGCATAGACATTCCGAACTATGCCTACTATAGCTACCATCCAAACAGTGGGGCGCCACCATAAGTAGATGGCAGGTAATACAACTAAAACCGTACAAGGCGTGTATTGGATGAATGGATTTCCAACAAATGACCAGGCTAAGAAACTTCCTATTGCCACATGGGAACGCCTCTGGCGGGAGCCCCGAGAACCTACCCGGCTCTCTGCTAACACAAGATCGGCTACCCCCTTCCCGGGGAATAAAACCTAAGATATGCCACTCCCAGTCCTTTGGGACCTTTAACCGAGGATCCTCTACACCAACAACATCATACAGTAATAGATATACTACAGTGCCCACATGAGTAAGTATCTGGGCTCCATACCATGATACCACTCTTTTTCAGAAGGAATGGTCATACCCTAGGGGAGCTACCCCTGAAACCTTGCCGCATCTTTCCTGTTTCGACCATTACCAAGTTGTGAGGCTTGATGAGGACTCGTCCACAAAGCTACGCTTTACACGAAAGCCATGCTCTTATCACAAATGATCAACAAATAATCATCAACATACAGCAGCACTTAGCATGCCACACTACCAAATTGGGAGTATATCGCTGATAACCTTCAACTACATAACCTCTGAGCTCGTATGTCTCATGGAAGGGTGTTAAGCTAAGAGAATAAATTCTCCGCCACCAACAGATATGTATTTGAAAGAAATCGGCTTTATATATCAAAGTGTAGTGTCAGACACACGACCATACAAGTCTGTTCCGGGCTCGAACAGAACCGAAGGCACTTCTGAAGAAGCCCTTGCAAATCCGGGTATTCACAATCCCGATCGGACTTCCCATCACTTAGGGAATCACTATACCGGCGCGACTCAGTGCAGAGACAATCGACGGGTTATCCTTTCGTTCTCGAAAATACCCGATCTTCACCACCGGTCATCAAATGTTATCCATAACGACGTATTATTATTCGAAATGGGTTATATGACACAAGGTCCTCTCCCGGCTAAACCGAATAATGAGCGTAATGTTTAAAACATATGGATATAAGGTTTCAGTTAAGTCACAACTTATTATCCAAAACCTTTCGTTAAATGGTTTAAAACAAATTACCATTTCAAAACTTTTAAATAAAGAGGTTCATTTCACAAAGTTTACCAATTGTCCACAAAGGTTAATTCATAATTTCCAAAACTATTTCATTTCAAATTGGGTTAACTTATCTAATCTTTAAATTAAAGATTTAATTCACAACTTTCAAACGATTTCCAATCCAATTCTTTTATATGAAAGATATACCATTTAAAATTCTCTTCGATTTCAAAACAAGGTTTGATAATCTTCCACATAAGTTAAAGCCATTTAAGTAAAAACTCGGGTTTGAATTTAAGTTCCCAAAACAATTTTTTTTAAATGGTTTAAAAACCCATATAAACATCTTTATAACTTGTATAATCTTTTAAACCATAATTCCCAAATTTTTATATTCAATTCAAATATTGAATCCAAATTTAAATCAATTTTTTTTTTAATTTCAAAACTTTAATAAGTTATTCAAAATAACTTTTATTTTTGAAACTCATTATTTCAAAGGCTTTCAATTCCAATTTCAAAACTATTTTGGATTCAAAATTCAATTTTTAAAACTATTTCAAAAATCTGTGACTTAACCAATTTCCACGTGCAATCCATATTTGTGTGTGTATAAGTGTGGTCCATGAGTTTTACACAATGGTGCAACAACATCAATCATAATAGATTACAATCACAGCAATATCGATAAGCGGTATATTCTAATAACGCTTATCTATATACACAGATTCACAGATAAAGTAAATTTATCAATCACAAAGATTCATCATTACGATTCGATGTGGGTTTCGGATAACCAATTGGAATCCGACTCCCTGTCGCATCGAATTCCAAATGCCATTCTACGGGTTAAGGGTATTTACACAGAAACATATCACAGATATCACAAATCAATACACCAACTGACATGACAAAATATCATAAAGCATCACATATGAGGAATATCAACCATCCAAACATCCAATAGAATCCAAACACCCATAAGTAAAATAAATTAAATTATCTGATTTAAATTAAATCAGATTAATTACTTATGAATTAATTTTTTAATCTTGGTTAATTAATTTCAAATCAATTTGATTAATTACTCCTTAATAATTTATTAATTAAATTTTAATTTATAATTAATCCTTTGATTAATTATTCTTAATTAATTATTAATTATCCTTTAATCATTAAATAGTTATCCTTTAATTAATTATCCTTAATTAATTACTTTGATTAATTAACCATTAATTGATTGCCATTTAATTAATTGCAATAAGAAACTATCCCTAATAAATTTCATTAATTAATTATCCTTAAATTAATCACCACATAAATCAATTACCCTTAAACTATAAATTAATTAACCTTTTAATCACTAATTAATTTCCTAAATCATGTAATTAATTAACCTTAACTAATCTTTAAATGAGTCTTTGATTAGTCTTTAATTAAACCTCTAATTAAGAAATTTTTCTTTGAGTAATTAATCTTCAATTTACTTTTATTAATAAGACCCTAAATATTTAAGATAAATCATTTATCTCGACTATCACTTAATTACATCATCAATTTAAATTTGAAGGCACTTAGGGTAATTTAAATGATTAACTTAATATGATTTTTCAAAACTAAAACAAGTTTTAAAATTATTTAAATTTAGATTTGGGGTTTGTTTTTGAAAATTTTGTTAATATCTTTCATTTGGAAATTTAATTTATATAACTTTATTTTAATTTGTTTTAAAACCAAATCCTTTCATAGTTTTCTAAAACTTGCTTTAAATTAGCAAACTCAGAAAACCCAAGCCAAACTGTTAAAAACTCAAGTTGTCACACGTTATACCCGAGCTCACCTTCGAGTTCTTTTCCGCGCCTCACATCTCCTATGTTTTAAAAAACCTGTTACTTGTTTTAATTTTGGAAACCTGGTAACATAACTCAAATAGCCCGATACCAATCAACCAAAACCCTGGCAAAAATCACAATCTACTTCGAGTTTATGCGTTTAAAATCTCGACACCACCACGAGCTTCTACTTCATCTTCCCCAAACTTAAATTAACAGACTCGATAAAGAAACTCGTGCACGTGCACAGTCGCATGGCGACGCTTTGACCTTCGAGATCACCACCGACAAGTCGCTGACATCCCACCACTTCAACTCCGACCACCCAAAGCTTGATATTGACACGGAATTGGAATCGAGGTACTCATCCCACCCTGGAACACATACAATTCATCGAAATTTGCCTTGAACCATCGCCCCCCGACCGTAGATGATCACACAACCACGACTGGGGCTTCGCCAAATACCCCTGCTTCAATCCCCCTGGGTCTCGTTCAACTCGATGCATTGATGACCATGAATTTGCCTCACGACTCTCCTCGTTGAAAAACTGTCATCGAACACTAGTTTTTCGATTCCAGAGCACCACCGCAATTAATAAATTCAATCATCATTTCTCTGATGATCTCCGAACACCAACCAAGCTTCAATCTTAATCACGAGACCCCAAGTGTAACAACCGTAAATTTAACTGGTTTTAATAACATTAATAATTGAAATTTTGTGGAATTTTAAACGATAAAATTTTGAAAAAAAAAAATTTAATATTTGAAATGCGTCTAGTTAAACATATCAACTGGTAAATTTTCGTCCGAAAATATGAAGTTTATTTTCGTGTGTAAATTTATTTCAATTTAGTCAGTTAAAAAAATAGATGAAAATAAAACGTTTTCAAAACCTAAATATTTTTACATAGAAAAATTTTAAATCATCTTCTAAGCAAGACGTCATTTTTCGTTTTTCCAAATTCGGACTTCTTTAGCTCCGTCGATCTTATTTTTCTGCTTTTTTCTTGCATTTTCCGCTAGTAGAAAATTCAAATTTTTATAATTCAATCATACTACCGATATCTGTATACCGTTTTGATCGTCTCGTCATGCTGATCTTTACGGTATAATTATTTCTATGTTTCAGTGTCCGGTTCGCGGTGAAACTGCAAAACGGCTAACCGTATCGGGTTGACACTTCAAATCTTTGTTCATTTGCATTTTTTTCCGTCTACCGTGAGAAGCCTAAAGACCAACAACCATTTGCCTTTAATACATTCATAAATCAATGCACGAAATTTAGCTATTTCCAATGTTAACTTTATTAACGTCGGTTCACTTGAAAGAAATGGGACATTCTGTTGTTCACCTTTCGTTCCTTCTCTTCATTTCACATTCTTCCTCCACTTCTTTCTTCTCTTTCAAAATCCCTCTGTGCTAAAAATAATGCATATTAGTTCCATATCTGTTTGCATGAGAATGCATTTCTTCTTTGCTTGCCACACACACATGCAACATCCACGAACCCTCCCATCACAGACCGCTGCTTCTCCCGAGACCGGCCACGTCAGCGCCTCCTCCCAAATCACCAACCCACCCGCAACCTCCCACCACCGAACCCATCACCGTATCACGCACATCAAGCACACTCGACCAACCGAAGCCCACTGCCTTCCCACTTTTCCTCAGCCGTGAGCCAGCACCACCTCTCGCCTTGTCCCCACGTTTCCCATGCTCACCACCAGAGCACCGCCTACGACCTGCTCCATCCCTATCTCTTCACTGTCCTTGCCTCGGCCTAGCCCTCCCCTTTGCTTCACTTTTGCAGCCCCTTCCGACTTGAGCAAGTGTCGCTCTTCCCTGCCAAGCCATACACGGCAATGGCAACTCTCGCCCACATCGCTTCGCATGCAAACCGTCACCCGGTCTTCACACCCAGTCTCCAGCCGAGACCGTGCCATGCCCATCACCGAGCGTCGGTAGCCTTGCCTCTGCTTCATTGATTATGGGTAATATATGGATATTTGTCATTTTACATATATTGAATTTCGAATATTAATACGGTTAGTTTACATAGATTAGTTTATACATTTGAGTCTGCAATTTATTGATTTATTTTCTACAGTACGTATTTGTTAGCAAACTTGTTTTCTATAAATATTTATATCTTTCAAAAACGGTTATGTTGTGGAAGCCAAATAGTGGTCTATATACCTAAAAGTTTATAAGCCATAATTTGTTGTCACTTTTCAATATATATAACTAAAATATGGTTACCGTGAAGGTTTGTACAAGTTTAATAAATATACGTATAAGTAATATGAGTGTTTATATATATATAACTGTTTATAATATATATATTCTAGTTTTATATATGTATAATTTTCGGTGGGTTTAAATTGTTATTGTTGTGCAAACTATTTATATATCAGGATATACATATGTTATATATAGTTGTCTAAATATATTTTATAGGTTAGTATACATATATTAGTTGTGCCTGTTAGATTTTTATAAAGTGCATATAGGTTAGTACCTGTTAGATTTTTTTATGTTACAGGTTGGCATATGCTTTGACGAATTTAAATGTAATATGTAAATAGGTCTTTTAAATATGCATTTAAAGAAAATGGATATTTGTTTTAAGGAAACTTAAAATAATAATAATAGAATATACATTTCGTTTCTGTGATATTAAACTAATTTTGGTTCTTGGTTTCCAATTTGCCAGCTTTGTCCATCGAACTCATATCCATCGTGCTTTGCTTTAGGATTCGTCCTTGGATTCATAACTCATCTCATTCTCGTTCATCTCTAGCCTCGAAAGGTGAGGAATCACTCATGATTAATGTTCTTTTATTTATTAAATTTGATTTCAATTGAAACGACAATTGAAATATGCTGCCGTCGGTTATTTACACTGTTATTACATGTATCAGTTCATCTGTGACATCTGACACCATTATCTGTTAATTATTTATGCAATGATAATACAGTTTGACTGATAATTGATTGATTGTTGATGTTTATATTGGACGATAAATTGTTTATGTTAAAGTGAAATCGTGTGCAATTGAATATGATATAAGATAGTCAACAAATTTGAAATTGATATATGTGTTGAATTTGATTAGATAGAATTTGTATAGTATGACCCCTTTAAATGTTTAAATTATGTGACATGTAGAAATATGGTTAATTACACCTTGAACCATTTAAATTTATGAGGTATAAATTGATATAGTATGAAATCGAATAATAAATGTCAAGTGTAGAACCGCATAAAATAATAGGGTAAGAATCCTTAATCTACATGAAATGATAGTGTAGATTCTAGAAATAATTATATTAATTTGCACAAACAACAACGCGAATTAATACGATTATTTCGGGATTATTTAAATAAATTGTTGCATTGTTATTGATTGTTGTTATTGCTTGTTTATTTACTTTGACACCATCCCAGTTATCACACTGCAAGTTCCCTTTGCCATGCTTTGATTTTTGAATTGAAATGGATTCGGGTTGAAATGATAAATACCCAAAATGAACTTGACTTGGGATAGAGAATTAAATTAAACCCGATTGGTAAATAATTTGATTTAAATAAATAAATATTTTATTTGAATAATAATAAGATTTTGAAATAAAATTGGAATTTAAAATTTTAATGAAAAGAAATGTGAATATTTGAAATTTGAAACAAAATATTAACGTAGTAATTGATGAAAGAACGTGTTTAAAAATTTATTATTTGATAATTAAATTTGAAATTATTAATAGTTAAGTTTAAAATTATTTAATAATTAAGTTGGAAATTATTTAATAATTTAGTTTGAAATTATTAAGTTTTGAAATTATTTAATAATTAAGTTTTGAAATTATTTAATAATTGAATAAGATTGAATTAATTGATAATTAAATAAAAATTTGAATTCTTTGATAAGAGAAATTGAACTTTTGAATAAGTGAATTTGAACTTCGTTAATAAATAAAATTGGGTTTCTTTATTTATTAGGTTTTGGAAAATTATTTAAGTAAGTTAATAAGTGAAATTGAACTTCTCGAATATGTGAGATTTAGTTTCTTTATTAATTGAGTTTGAAATTTGTAACTAAGAAAATAAATAAGTGAAATTGAATTTCTTTAACAAGAAATAAAATATGATTTATTGGAATAAATATAAGACTTGTGATTTAAAGAACTTGATTGACGAATCTAATCGAATTCAATTTGACGTTTTGATATAATAAAGTTGAACTTAAATAATTGATTTAATAAATTGGAAATTAAATAGAAATTGTCTTGAATGATAAATTTACTTAACGAAAATTAAATGAAATCGTTAAATGCATTCAAATGGATTTGAATGTTAAATTAAATTAATTTAGTTGATTACGGAATGAAACTTATATACGAACTTGAATAAATATTTGAATTGTTTTAAATAAAATTTGAAATCTAATTATAAGATTTTGAAATGGTAATTTGGAAGTTTTAAAACGTAAATTATGGAAATTGTTTTAGAAATACAAATTAAATGTTGATTTATAAATTCTAATTGGAATTTGAAATTGATTTGGTTTTGAAATTTATTAAACGACCAATCGGTGTAATAATTACGAAAGTTATTAAAGAAACCGGAATCGGTTATGGACATACTCTCTGTCTAAACCGAAAACCACTTTAATAACTATATGCGGAGTGTGATCCAGAATGAAGTGGTTGGAATGATGTACGTGATGACTGAAGAAAGAGAACGATAATGGATAGCCTTGACACTTGTGTCAAATTGGAAATGACTAAAACAGGAGCCGTGCCGGGCCAAATGGGGTTAGCCATCTTGAGCGAACACACTTCTTCGTAAACTACTCATTACTTGTTATTGATTGGTGCACCCTCGAAATTTTGGGAGTGTTATTTCGCCGTGTTGTGGCGATGCGTTTTCACCAGTCCGGATCAGGCAAACGGTAGTTTCACTACCTTGGGTATTGCCTCATGTGCCTTGTCATACTTGTGTCCCTATATACGCGACCACTACGAATTTGTTTTGTGTTATACCTATGGAGTACTCCCTGATATCCCACTAGTTTACGGTGGAGTTTACAGTGCTGTATAGACTATAACTCTTATATAAAATGTGTTAAGGGGGATAATGGTAACGCCTTAACACTATTTTGATACTTTATATTACTGATAGACATTATCTATTTAGCGTATATTACTACATAGTAGATAGTTTAACGGATCCTTAGAGGATGGTTATTCCAACGTCCTTTGAGTTACTTGTATTTCAGTTGTTATATCACTTGAGTTGGATTTATTGATATAAGAATGTTAATCCTGACTCGAGTGTTTTGTGTTTTTCTTTACGCTCGGGTCAGACTGAGTGGTTCAGCTTTCGAGACTCGCCTTTGGAGTTGGAGCTTCGCTTGGAGATCCAGCTATCTGCCCAGCTTTCAGATATTCAGTTGATTCCAGTGTCATATTCCGATTCTTGTATTTGACTATGGTATTCGAGACTTCTGTTGTAACTTATTTAACTCTGTTATTTATATAGTAGCTTCATGAACTACTATCTTTTGTTTCCGCTGCATTTATTACTCTGTGTCTGTGATCTGTGATTATTTATTTACTGTATATGTTCAGTTTTGCCAAATTTAAATTAACAATTCAGTATTTTGAATTTTTCAAGTCCGACATGTGCGGATGCGAATGGTCCAAAATAGCGGGTCGTTACACCAAGTTATTCCGTCCATCTGAATTTGCCAATGAACCCAAAATTGTTCAAACCGCATGTTCCCCACAGATTCATACTTAAAAATTTTGAAATGGTTCTTAAAAATCATGATTTCATATTACGAATCTGTCTATAAGGTCAAAACATAATTTTCAGATATTAATTTTCTTTTCCATATCGAATTATTACCGAGACTTCTTAATTTTGAAATAAATACTTTGTATATTTATTTAAAACTATTTTTAAAAACAAATCTATGTTATTGCAATCATTTTTCATTAAGGAATCATAGCCTAAAATCGAATTAGATGATGTAAATGGAATTCAAAAACATTGATGCTTGATTTTCTGATAAAGGGTGTTCATCCCTGTAATTTCCAATTTCCAAATTATTCACTCAGTAAGTATACTTGAAATAATTTTTGAACTTTGCATTTCATAGTTATTATCACTTTCCATCTAGAAATCGAAGTCTGAAATTCTTAGATAGGAAGATTTAAATTTTTTATTTCGCATATTTTCAATCCCTGTAACGAGAACATAGATGTTCTTTTCTAATCCCAAACATGCACAAGCATCATAACAAATAAACACACAGATTTTATTTTGCATGCACACTCATTCAAAACAACTTCAAACACATAAGGGAAAGAGATTTAAATCAAAAATAATTAGGTGTTTGCTCACATTGTTTTTGATGAACAGAGGAGAAAATTCTGTTTGAAAATTTGGGCCATGCAATCTTTCAAACCGCTCTACCTTTGTTTGTTGTTGATTCAAGATTTTGATAATTTGTTTGATTCCAGGTTGCAACTGACCTTGAATTGATTTCCAAATGAAGTACATGCTTAAACCTCTCAACAAAAAGAAAAAAATTCTAACTCGACATTTTTCTGAAAGTGTTTACTTATAGTTTTGTTATTATTATTTTTTTCTTTTTCAAACAGAGGAAACCCTGGACTACAACTTGAAAACTTAATCATTGCTTCAGGTTTCAGATACTCAGTTTTAACTGCTTTTCTTCAGGTTGGAACTTTGATCCAGTTTTGATTGCTTTGAATCTGAAAACTTGTTGAAGCTTTGATTATTAACTTGCATTCTTTCTGATTCTTGTTTCCAGATTTTTGATTTGCATTGTTTTTCTTTGGAATTTCCAGTTTGAAGCTTGCTGATTTTTGAAACTATTTTTGATTCAACTTTGAATCTGTTTTGATTTTTTATATTTCCAGGTTGATGTTTGAATGCAGCCTGGTTTGTTGTTTTGTTTTCCATGTTTATTTTCAGATTTGTGGTTGCTTTAAACTTGATTTCTCAGGTCTGAGCAAATTTTTTTGAGAAAGATAAAAGTATCTTTACTTGTCTTTTCTTCTTTTTTTCATGTTCCCAAAGATCAAATCTAAAAGAATAGATTTTCTTGCCACTTGTCTAAATTCAAATAAGTTTATGTTCAGCCCTTACTTTATTTTTAATTTATAAACATATTTCTATGTTTTAACTTTTATTTAAGTTAAATACTTATGTTTTATCTTTTAAACATTTCAAATAGTATTAAAAATAACTTCACATTATATTTATTTTCAATTATAAAAGGAAAGCAATTAAAAATTTTAATTTATGAAAACATGCTTTATGCTTTTAGCCTTTTATTAATTTATTTACATGTTATTTACATACACTTGTTTTTATTTTATTTTTACAACTTTTAAAGTCCATTACATCCAAATAACCTTATATTATTTTCTATTTATATTTCCTTCTGTAACTATTTATACAACCATAAGAAAAATGATTCATATCTATCTAACATATTTTTTTATTTCATATATCGATATTTAAATATATTCAATTTAATTTATATTCAAGTCCTTAGTTAGTTTTATATTTTCAAATTTTATTTTCTTATATTAACTATGTTTATTTATGTTTTGTACATGTAAAAATTTCAAATCTTGTACTTATTACTTTTATATACTTATATACAACTATATTTATTTTTTCAAAATTTTTATAATTGAATTCTAATCCAAATACTATTTTATAAACACATACTTTTAACTTATTCTGGAATTTTCATATTTATTCCAAAATAAAATCCAATTTGTTTTAAATATATTCATTTTAGTATTTTCACATCAATAATATTCATTGTCTATATATTTATTAAATTTCAAATTTTAATTTCCCAATTATAATTCATTTGTATAACTAAATGAACATATCTCTTATTAAATTTTGATGAATTCATTTTTATTTTTTATATTTCAAATGCCAATAAATTCTAAATAAATTCACATTAAAATCTAGAATTAAATTTGATTACAAATTTTTCCAAAATTAAATCCTAAATATTAAATCAATTATCAATTTATTTTTAGCTAAAATTCAGGAATATTACAGGTTCCCCCCTTAAGAAAATTTCGTACTCGAAATTTGCAAGGGAGACGAGAAAGAATAGATGATGAATAAAGAAATGATTGATCTAATTAGATCGAAATATTTATTCTGTATTCGGTTTACAAATCAGAATATCGATAATATGTGAACAAACTCATACCATTATTTCACACGATACTCGGGTCATCCGATTTACGAAATATGCAGAGGCGCTGGTTAGTTCGTAGGGGTAACTAACAGCTCGTAGAATATTTCTAGACCAAAAGAATGAACAAATGGATTTAATTCGAGTTGAAATATCCCAAAGTATATATAATTTGTCCCTCTTCAGACTTTGGTATTCACAAGAAATTGCGATAGAATTTCAAATTTGGTTTTAACCGATATCGTTTTATCGATACAATTTATTTAACTTTATATTTTAGTTAACCAATTTATTTCAATTTAAATTTTCAAATTTATCAGAGTTATAAACGAAAAGCTGATAGAGATTTGACGAAGAGAATACGAAATGGAAACTACCTATAAGGATTCGTAGGGCCACTATCACACCGAAGCTTCTTCCTCGAGTTCCCATGAAGCAATAAAAGAATTTGAAATCGAATCAAATGAGATTGATAAGAAAGTTGTTTCCACTGTCGCAGGGTATTGACTATTTGTACCAGTATTTCCCTGTCCCCTATCTCGTTCTCTTCTCGCACTCATACTTACTATCAGTGAATAGTAAGAGAATTTACTGAGGCATTCGAACGGATATCTTAGGGGTACTCATCCTAGGGTATACTTCACCCTATCTCTAATGAGCTACTTAATATGTTATACTCCTGAGCTAAAGTTTTAACCTTCAGCTCTAATACCACTGAACGACCCTGAATCGACCTGTCGTATTCGGTGCCGATTTTCGAAGGTCGAGTCAAGGTCGTTACAAAAGGTTAATTAATTAATAATTAAAGGATAATTAATTAAGTAATCAAAGGATGATTGATTAATAATTAGAGAGTAATTAATCAAGTGATTAAGGATAATTACTTAAGATGGTTAATTAAAGATAACCACTTATTAAGGAAAATCAATTAATATATTTAATTAAAGGTTAATTAATGATAATTACTTAAAGGCTAATGACCTAATATAAAATTTATTAAAAATAAATAAATAATTAAATTATAATTAATTAAGAGTTAATTTGTTAATTAATTATTTGAGGGTTAATTAATTAATGAGATTTATTAAAGGTTAGTTAATTAATAATTAATGGTTAACTAATTTATGTAATTAACCTAAGGTTTATTAAGGATAATTAATTAAGGATAATTAAGATGGATAATTAAGGTAGATTTATTAATTTCATTAATTAATATCAAATGATTTGTAATTAATTAATGTTAATTAATCAGAGTTGGTGATTAATTTGATCTTGCTTACAGATGCTTGAATTAAATTGAATGCCTTAAATTCCTTGATATCTCTGATAGATGTTCTGTGATATGATTGTTTTGGATTGAGTTGTGAACCGTGATTTATTTATCTGTGATGAATTTATTTGTTTATCTGCGAATGAAAGATAAGACTTATAGGATTATACCGCTTGTCAATATTGTTGTGTTTGAATCTATGATGGTTGGTATTTTATTGTTACCTGTGAAACCCCCGGACTACACACAACACAAACACAAGTACGGAGTTCACGGGAAATTGGTTAAGTCATGGGTACTTGAATATGAAAAACTTTTGAAAAGGAAGTTTTGAAATTAAAATTAATTTGAATATTTATTTTGAAAACTATGGTTCAAAAAGAGAGTATACAGGTTATATGGATTTTTAAACCATTTTTAAAGTATTTTAAATGAATTGTTTTAGGAATTTGAACTTAACCCAAATAAAACTTGCCGAGGATAGGGCAGTTCACTGATTTTCCTTTAAAAGCCTATAATTTATGCATATTTGATCGGATTTTTCCGAAACGAAAAACCTTTGTTTTCAAATGATAATAGATTTCATATAAAGAAAGAATTTCCAGTTTTTGTTGAAAGGATTTCGAGTCGTGGGTAAATAAAATTTGAAATGAAAATTACTTTGAAAGCTATGAACGAATCTTTGTTAAAGATTGGTAAATTTTGTTTTCAAACTGAAGAGGTTCTTAAAGGTGAATCTTTCGTTTAAAAGATTAAAGTGGAAATTTGTTTAAAACCATTCAAAAGGAAAGGTTTTGGGAAACAAGTGTTGAAAAGTTGTCATTTAACTAAGATCCCAATATATCCACATGCTTTTAAAATTAAGCGCTCTTTATTCGGATTGGCCGAGAGAGAACTTTATGTAATAAAACCCATTCCGAATAATGATACGATGAATTAGATAGCATTTGAAGACGGTGGTGAAGACCGGGTATTTTTGAAAGCGAAAGGATTACCGGTCGAATGTCTCTGCACCGAATGGCCCCGGTACATAGATTTTGATTACCCTATGTGATGGGGAGTCCGGACGTGATTAGGGATTATCCGGATTTGAAAGGACTTCTTTTGAAGTGCCTTTGGTTCCCTTTGAACCCGGAACGGACTTGTATGGATGTATGTTTGACGTTACACATTGAGATGTAAAGCTGGTTTCTATCAATACATTTATGTTTGGTGGCGGAGAATTTATTCTCTTAGCTTAACACCCTTCTTCAAGACATACGAGCTCATAGGTTATGTAGTTGATGGATACTAGTGATATATTCCTAATTTGGTAATGTAGCGTGCTAAGTACTGCTGATCATTGGTTGATCGAAGCATTGCTTTTGTGAAAAGCGTAGCCTTGTGGGACGACACTTCATCAAACCTCACACCCCGAAAATGGTCGAAACAGGAAGGATGCAGCAAGGTTACGGGGGTCGCGTCCCATGGTGGTATGTGCATTTCCTTCTGGATAAAAAATGATATCATGGTATGGAGCCCAGATATTTAGCTTATGTGGTTGTTGGAATATGTTTGTTGTTGGCGCCTCGGTAAAGGTCGGTGACGACGGGGGATGGCATACTTGTGACAATTAGTTACCTAGTTACAGAGGTAAGCCGGCCTTGTGTTGGTAGAGATCTGGTTAGGTCATCGGGGCGTCCCTCTAGAGGCATACCCATTCGGAAAGGAAGTTCCGTAGCCTTGACCATTGTTGGAAATCCAAACAAAACAATACTAGCCCTTTACAATTGCAGTTGTATAACTTGCCATCTCAGTTGGTAGCTATAGCAGGCATAATATAATGGTACCTATGCTGTCTAAGATTAATATTATATTTCAAAATGTTTTCTGCACTATGTACTATTAATAATATCAAAAGGATTTTCGCGTATCAAGCATATTTGACTGCCAAAAGGAGAAATCTCCTCCAACTGTGCGATTGCATTGTGTGTGTGGCAGGAGGCCTTATGGTAGTTTCATTTTCCAAAAAGCATAGAAAATTTCTTTTTATTTCTTTTTGTTTATTTTTTTAACAACTGTTTTCGTTTGCTCACACCAGTCACATGACTGACCTGGAGTTTATTATTCCCTTTCTAAACTCTGGGTGCCCACAATTTTCCACACGGGCAGCCTAGAGTCAAGTTATCAGATAATCAGTTAGTAGGTCTAGATTTTGGCAATCTTTGAAGTCTGTGGATTCGGGATCGCATTTGTTTCACTTCAACATAATCGTGCATCGAGTTTGCTTAGCTTAGCATGATGGTGGTTCGAGCTTCTGGTTTGGAATCTTTGGAGCATGGCATTGTAGATGTTATCTTTCTGCTGTTGTGTTTCCGTTGTTGTATCTACCTCTGATAATGTTGATCATTTCATTTGTATGATTGTTGTATCAAATGTTGTATATCAATAAAAGTTATTCTTTCTGTTTCCGCTGTGTTGTTATCACTTAATGTTGTTATAAGCTGTAACAACCCTATATTTTGTAATTATTTTATTGTATATTTTAATTATTTTAATGTAAAATTTTGGTTTTAAAAAAAAACTTTTATTTTTACTTATTTGAAATGATTAAATTTATTATTTAAATATAATCTTGATTTTTATGAGTTATAATTCCAAACTTGTGTAAGTTGAAATATTTGCCTGAAATGCTGATTTTGGTCAAAATAGTCAAACTGTGACTTTCAACTTAAAATTTTAGAAGTTTAAAAATTTAAATTTTTTCTTTTATTATGAAAGTACATAAAATTATAAGAACACCACTTTTCGTTTCGTTGAAATTGGATGTAAATTGTGAAAGTTATACCCTTTACAATATTGCGCGTATATAGGGTTATTTAGCAATGACTATTTTAAATTGTATAAATTACTTCTTCTTTGTTTTATTTTATTTTAGTATGTGATAATATGTTATATAATGTATATTTTGACTTTTAAGTATTTTTTAAATGATAATATAATTTTTCTAAAGTTCATTTGAATTTATTTCTAATTTTAAAAGCCTAGTCTACAATTTTAAGCCATTTTCTTAATTTAATTATATATAATTAAAATTTATTTATTTATTTTATGCACTCACTGTTATTTGCTGTGTTTTACTTTATTTTATTCATTTTACATATATTTAAATTAAAGTAAATTTTTCCAAAGTGTATTGAAGTTATTTCTAATTCTTAAGTCAAGTTTTCATTTTCTGTGCTATTTTTCTTATTTTAATCATATCTAATTAATATTTAATTATTAATATTTTGTTTATCTGTTACATTTTCGAATTTTAACTGAGATTTTAATTATTTTCAGTTATTTAGATGTATATGAATATATATATAGGAAGTTTAAAAGGTTTGAAAGCAAAGAAACGTAAAACCGTTTTAACGTTTCTTCTTCCGTTCCTTTTCCAATTAATAGATTTAATTTCCTTTGACCGTTCCTTTCTTTATTGTAGCTCTGCATTTCTTACCTCATTTTCACATGAAAACATTCCTTCCCACTTCATAATAATTTTATAATGAAATGTATAATTTTCCAAGACTAACAGTGATTTATGCACAATTTTAGAACACTGTTTAGTATTTTTAAGGCATTTTCTTCATTATTTTATATTTTCTCAAATTATACTATTTGTTACCTCATATTTCTAATTGATTTCGGTTTGTAAAGTATTTTCTCCTGAAATTTTGTTTATGTAAAGTTTTAAAAGGAAAAGAATATGGAAGATTGTAAATCACTTTGAAACGTAAGCCCTTTTATTTGCCCAAACCCTTTATTTCCTCAATTAATTGCCTTAGCCGTGTAAAACACTAATGTAGCCGTCATCTCATTAGGTTTTCACGTGAAAAAAAAAAGATCATTTTCATTTGTTTCTCACGGCTTCAAAGATCTGGTAATGGCTTCCCTTTCTTTTTCTTACTTTTCTACTTGTTTTCCCTAAATTTTAATTTTTTTCATTTCTTTAAAGACTTTGGCTTTTGTTTTCTTAAAAATCTAATTTTGGAAATTTTCTTGAAATGATTTCTGATCATTTGTCCAAATAAAAATAAACAATGTCTGAAAATTTGATTTGGATAAAAAGTGTAACTTTAATAGAAATTCTAAATTTTATAATTCTAAAGGCAAATTTTTCATCTTGAACTGTATACAATTGTGTAACATTTGTTTCACTTTTGTTTTGGTCAGATTTGTTGTATACTTTAAAAAAAAATAGTTAGTAATAATTAGTGTGAAACGAGAAATAAACTTTACATTTCTTTTACATATGTTTACATCTGTTTCTTAACTTTATATTTAACAATCAATTGGATGAAGCTAAATCAAATGTTATTAATTATGGTACAATAGCTATTAAATTTTGGTTTAAAGTGATGGTTTATTTTCCTAATAGAAACGTTAGTATTTTAAATTTATTTAATAAGAGAAACAAAATAATCTGCACGTTATTTAATAAGAGAAACAAAATAATTTGTACGTTACTTTGGGCATATATTTAATTGTTGCTCTTGCCTTTTCGTTATCTATTTGATTTTTTTTTTCTTGCGTTAACAATGCAAAGTTTTCGGCCGTATATTCTCTTTTGAGAATCCAAAATGTTGCTCAAATCTTGCCTTGAATCATTTCCGTGTGTGAATTATTTCTTTCCCTCTTGCCTCCCATACGTTTCCACCTATTGGATAGAATTGAATGCCTTAATTGCCTCTACCGTTCAAGCATTTTTCTCTTGCCTGCCCTCTACATAAATTAGTGAGCAAATGTTAATATATATTTCACGTTCAAAAGTTCCATACCATAAATTATTCATTTTGCTTCCATCAAAATTTGCGTAAGCATCTCCTGAAGGTATGAACCGGCGCATGCTTTTCCTTTCATTTTTTTTCTCTTTTTTTCTTTCTTTCTTCTTTTCACTCTTGTTTTATTTCATTTGTTCTCCTTTCATTGTTTTGCTTTGGGTTGGTGATACAAAATCATATCTTGGCTATCTTTCAACTCAAATCAAAAGTCGTGAAATTGTGCTTGTCGTGCCTTTGGAGTCGTGCTTGTATGTTGTTTTGGTCTCTAGCTTTGAAAAAGGTGAGTCTTTCTCACTCTGACATATATACTTATGAAAAGTGGATTGATGACAAGTGTTTAGTAATGTAAAATGTTTATGCAAGTTAATAATGATCATATGATATGCTATGCCGTGTTATTACCATGTTATTACCATGTTAAAACTGTTAATTTTCACCTGACATCTGATACATGACTGTATATTGTGATATTGACATTGTTTATATTATTTCTGTACATGATCACACTGCAAGTTCCCTGTTAGGATAAAAATCATTATGGGCTGAAATGATAAGCCTGAGTTATTTTATTTATTTATCTATACTTGGGATTGCGGGTTTGAAATGATAGAACCCGGATTTTTACCTTTTAAAACTGCGGATTGAAATGATACATATCCGTATCACTTGACCTAGGTTAGAAAACTATATACAGACCCGTGGTTATTCTATAAAGTGCTTTGAATATTTTAAGTATTTTAAAAATATAAAATTATGAAATTTGATTTAAATAGATTTTGAAAGGTTTTAATTTATGAAAGAAACGTAAAGGTTTTAATTTACAAAAGAAACGTACAGGTTTTAATTTATGAAAGTAACGTATAGGTTTTAATTAATGAAAGTAACGTATAGGTTTTAATTTATGAAAGAAACGTATAGGTTTTAATTAATGAAAGTAACGTATATGTTTTAATTTATGAACGAAACGTATAGGTTTTAATTAATGAAAGTAACGTATAGGTTTTAATTAATGAAAGTAACGTATAGGTTTTAATTAATGAAAGTAACGTATAGGTTTTAATGAATGAAAGTAACGTATAGGTTTTAATTAATGAAAGAAACGTATAGGTTTTAATTAATGAAAGTAACGTATAGGTTTTAATTAATGAAAGTAACGTAGAGGTTTTAATTAATGAAAGTAACGTATAGGTTTTAATGAATGAAAGTAACGTATAGGTTTTAATTAATGAAAGTAACGTATAGGTTTTAATTTATGAAAGTAACGTATAGGTTTTAATTTATGAAAGAAACGTATAGGTTTTAATTTATGAAAGAAACGTATAGGTTTTAATTCATGAAAGAAACGTATAGGTTTTAATTAATGAAAGAACGTATGGTGTTCTAATTAATGATAGGAACATGTAAATTCCTAATTAATGAAAGAAAGGTATAAGTTTTAATTAATAAAAGAAAGGTATAATTAATAAAAGAAACGTATAAGTTTTTAATTAATGAAAGAAACGTATAAAGTCCTAATTAATGAGAGAACATGAAAGTTTTAATTAATGCAAGAACATGTAAAGTTTTAATTAAGAAAGAAACATGTAAAGTTTTAAGTAGTGTGGTATTGATTTAATTAATAAATGTTCATTATTGTAATAGGAATATAAAATTTAAAACGTACATTTGACACGTAGATTTTAACCAATGTAATGGTGTATTTTAAATTAATTAAAATGATAAATGTTACTTACTGTAATAATAAAATGTAAGTTGGTAACGTACATTTGATAGGAAAGTTTTAATTTATGTGAATGGAATATTTTAAATAATTAAAATAATAAAGTTTCTTTATTGTAATAATAATGTAAGTTAATAAGGTGCTTTTAACTTAACATATGAATTTCGGTTTAAATTGTATATTACAGTAAGAAAGTTTATTTAACTATAAGGCTATGATAAATTGACATGTTAAAATTTTAGGCTTATCAATACTTTGATTATATACAATGTAAAGTGGAAAGTAGTACATTCCAAAAATGCTATGATTCCTTAAGGTAACATTTCCAAAATGTTATGATAATTTAAAGGAATATTTCAAGTTTAATAAATTTAAAGAAATATTCAATGATTTGAAAATTTGGGTTTTATTTGAATGATATAATATTGAATTATTTTTGAAATGGAAATGATACAATTGTGATATTGTTTTGAAATGAGTATGATATTTTGGTCTTGAAAGTATAAATTATTTGAAATAAATATCCATGGGTTTTAATAACGATTGGTTGTTAAAGAGACCGGGATCGGATATTGTCTTATAGCCGGACAATACCGAAAACCACTTTAACAACTGTGTACGCGGTGGAGATTCCAGAATGAAGTAGGATGGTGGCGACGTTCTCGAGGTATGTTACGTGGACCCAACTCCCGTGGGTTGGCATATATGACTAAAACAGGAGCTATACCGGGCTACACAAAGGGTCGCACCCTTTCATCGAGCATGCTCCATCAGAAACTATTCTATTACTGTTGTGATTCGATTCGGTGGCGCCACTTTGATTCGGGGATATTGTTCGAGGTGGGCGGAAGCTGCTGGCTTGCCGTCACCACCGGTCTGGGAGTGCAAACGGTGTATCCACCCTGGCATTGCCTCGCGTGCCGTGTCATATCCTTATATCGAGCCCACTAAGATTTTGGTTTTAAAGATCCGACCGCGTTAAGGTTCACCATCCCCTTAACGCTATTTTCTATATGATTATACTTTACTGATTAGACACTACCATATATATCGTATATTACTATATAGTAAATAGTTTAACGGATCCTTAGAGGATGGGCAGTCCCAAGCATCCTTTAAGTTATTGATGCATTTTGTTATTGTTCACTTGAGTTGATTTACAGTTTATAAGTATTTATGTCCTGACTCGAGGGTTTTGTGTTTTGTTTTACTCTCGGGTCAGATTGATTGAGTTAGCATTCAAGATTCACCTTCGAAGTTGGAGCTTTTCTTGAAGATCCAGCCTTCTATTTTGTTTCAGTATCCAGTGTTTCAGTGATGTATCTTGTTACTCTTCTGTTGTATCTCATTTAACTCTGATGTATCTTATATTTTTTTTAGTAGCTTCATGAACTACTATCTCTTTTACTTCCGCTGCATTATTATATACTCTGTGTCTGTGATCTGTGATTTTATTTACTGTATATTCTGAGGTTTGCCAAAATTTTATTTACAACGCGGTATTTTGAGCAATTCAATTCCGGCATGAGTGTCTATCTATACACTTACAATGGATGCGAATGGTTGAAAATACCGGGTCGTTACAGTTTGTATCAGAGCTTTGGTAGCTTTAGGCAAAACTCAGCATATGGAGTGAATGTATTTACAGAATCACTTTTATTCGAGTTTGAATCTCTCCCTTTTGACTCGATTCCTTTGAATTTTGGAACATTCCCTACGGTTCCAAAATCCATTCGTATCCCTCACTATTCATCTTCTTTTGACTCTGGAGCATTCCATAACTCCGCTTCGAATGATCTTTTTAGTGAGTCAGCGGTCACGCCAATTTCAAATTGAATTGAAAAAAAGGGGAAAACTCCTTTGCAGTTAGCATCGATTCACCAGAGATTCTTATCTATCCTTGGTTTAGATGCTAATATCTTTTGTTATTTCAAACTCTAACTCTTGAGATCGAATGTAGATTTACCCTAGAAAAATCAACATTGATCTTATTCTTTAAGTCACGGTTGACCCGGTTAAGGTTGCCCGCGATTTGTATAAGCTTATCCATCTTCCTATTCTATTATTTAATCATGTCATCCTTGTTTCCAACTTATTTTTAATCATAATCTCCTTTGATTTGTGATAATCAAAAATTTGAATCTCTATCCTTCTTTGAAAATTTATTCATGTATAGTGTATTTGTAAACTAGTATTTAAAATTAAAATGTTTTATATATTGTGTCGTTTGAGTTATTGATGTTGAGTTGGGTTTCTGATCGATACGTCTGATCAGCGCTATCGATAAGATTTCCAAAACACTTTGACAGAACAAACGGACACAATATATTTTAAAAAAAAATTGGTTAATGAAATAAATTTTGATATATAAGTAAATTTATGGAACTTAATGAAATGATTTAAATTGATAATCTGAAATGATAATACTTGATTTATCATTTATTGTTCTACAAATAGATCTATAAATATTTGTTTATAAATTTATTTGGGAACTGAAATGAATTTAAAACAAGAATTTGAGGATTTAAATTCCGATTATTTCGAACTTTGGTTTAAGTTTTAAAAGGTTATATTATTTAAAGTATTTTGAATAGAATTTGTTTTCAAAGAATTTTAAGTTTAAAATTAGTACTCTTCTCTTTGTCGCTGGAAAATAACTTCGGTGATGACTGCAGCATCATCGACGTTCATTTTCGAGTTTCGAAGTGAAGAGACTTTTCTGTAGTCTTGCTACGGCTTTGTTTTGGGAAATTAAATTGATTTGAATTTCTAAAATATGACTTAATTTATAATATATATATAGATATATGATTGAAATTTGATTTGACATATTATATATATATATATATATATATATATATATTATTTCTTATCTCTAAATGATTTGAAGAAATCGGAAATTTAATTCTTAAATTTTATTTTTAACAATAATTTCAATTATAAAAAGAAAATCAAAATTTTTTTTTGGATAAATGATTAAACTTGAGATAATTAAATTGGAAAGTTTTATTTGTATGACATAATTTCATTCCAATATAACTTACCTTAATTTCATAAGTTAACAATGTAATTGGGTAATATACAATATAAAAAGATTTTATAAATAAAATTTGAGTGGTTATAATAAATGTTATACACTTAAATTTTAATTATAAAATGATTAACAGAGGTAAATATAATAAAGGGTAATTGAATAACTTACAACAAAATGATGTTAAAAGAACTAAGAATAAAAGAAAGCAGTTATAATAAGTGTAAGTATATTGAACATGAGTGATAAATATATTGAGAGGAATAAATTTAATTTTTATTAGGAATAAAGAAGAATAAAATTTATTAAATACATTGTGAGTGTAATAAATGATTATTTTTCTAACCCATGGTTTTAAAAAAAATGTTAATTTAAGATGATTGGATTATAAGATAATGAAATTTGAGATAGTTAAGATTTATGTAACTTGTGTAAAAGTTTATTTTCTATTTAAGTTGAAATCTCCATGCTTTCAAATTCATTTTCTTATTTTGTTTTTCAAACTATCTTTTGGTTGTTCTTATCGTCCTCATCTTGCTATAGACTGGTATATGCATCTTTCTATGATCTTTCTGTTTAGAAATCTTTCTATAATCTTTAATAATCTCCACCTTATAAAACTTACCTATAACAATAGTTATCAGGTATAACTTCAATCTTCTTGTCATCTTATCTTAATCCTATTTCACTCTATCTTTTCTGTGCCCTTCCATACCTCGTTCCTTTTCAGGGACGAAAAGTTTTGAGTGGGGGAGAGTGTAACAACCCTATATTTTGTAATTATTTTAATGTAAAATTTTGGTTTTAAAAAAAACTTTTATTTTTACTTATTTGAAATGATTAAATTTATTATTTAAATATAATCTTGATTTTTATGAGTTATAATCCCAAACTTGTGTAAGTTGAAATATTTGCCTGAAATGCTGATTTTGGTCAAAATAGTCAAACTGTGACTTTCAACTTAAAATTTTAAAAGTTTAAAATTTTAAAAATTTTCTTTTATTATGAAAGTACATAAAATTATAAGAACACCACTTTTCGTTTCGTTGAAATTGGATGTAAATTGTGAAAGTTATACCCTTTACAATATTGCGCGTATATAGGGTTATTTAACAATGACTATTTTAAATTGTATAAATTACTTCTTCTTTGTTTTATTTTATTTTAATATGTGATAATATGTTATATAATGTATATTTTGACTTTTAAGTATTTTTAAAATGATAATATAATTTTTCTAAAGTTCATTTGAATTTATTTCTAATTTTAAAAGCCTAGTCTACAATTTTAAGCCATTTTCTTAATTTAATTATATATAATTAAAATTTATTTATTTATTTTATGCACTCACTGTTATTTGCTGTGTTTTACTTTATTTTATTCATTTTACATATATTTAAATTAAAGTAAATTTTTCCAAAGTGTATTGAAGTTATTTCTAATTCTTAAGTCAAGTTTTCATTTTCTGTGCTATTTTTCTTATTTTAATCATATCTAATTAATATTTAATTATTAATATTTTGTTTATCTGTTATATTTTCGAATTTTAACTGAGATTTTAATTATTTTTAGTTATTTAGATGTATATGAATATATATATAGGAAGTTTAAAAGGTTTGAAAGCAAAGAAACGTAAAACCGTTTTAACGTTTCTTCTTCCGTTTCTTTTCCAATTAATAGATTTAATTTCCTTTGACCGTTCCTTTCTTTATTGTAGCTGTGCATTTCTTACCTCATTTTCACATGAAAACATTCCTTCCCACTTCATAATAATTTTATAATGAAATGTATAATTTTCCAAGAGTATTTTTAAGGCATTTTCTTCATTATTTTATATTTTTTCAAATTATACTATTTTTTACCTCATATTTCTAATTGATTTCGGTTTGTAAAGTATTTTCTCCTGAAATTTTGTTTATGTAAAGTTTTAAAAGGAAAAGAATATGGAAGATTGTAAATCACTTTGAAACGTAAGCCCTTTTATTTGCCCAAACCCTTTATTTCCTCAATTAATTGCCTTAGCCGTGTAAAACACTAATGTAGCCGTCATCTCATTAGGTTTTCACGTGAAAAAAAAAGATCATTTTCATTTGTTTCTCACGGCTTCAAAGATCTAGTAATGGCTTCCCTTTCTTTTTCTTACTTTTCTACTTGTTTTCCCTAAATTTTAATTTTTTTCATTTATTTAAAGACTTTGGCTTTTGTTTTCTTAAAAATCTAATTTTGGAAATTTTCTTGAAATGATTTCTGATCATTTGTCCAAATAAAAATAAACAATGTCTGAAAATTTGATTTGGATAAAAAGTGTAACTTTAATAGAAATTCTAAATTTTATAATTCTAAAGGCAAATTTTTCATCTTGAACTGTATACAATTGTGTAACATTTGTTTCACTTTTGTTTTGGTCAGATTTGTTGTATACTTTTAAAAAAAAAATAGTTAGCAATAATTAGTGTGAAACGGGAAATAAACTTTACATTTCTTTTACATATGTTTACATCTGTTTCTTAATTTATATTTAACAATCAATTGGATGAAGCTAAATCAAATGTTATTAATTATGGTACAATAGCTATTAAATTTTGGTTTAAAGTGATGGTTTATTTTCCTAATAGAAACGTTAGTATTTTAAATTTATTTAATAAGAGAAACAAAATAATTTGTACGTTATTTAATAAGAGAAACAAAATAATTTGTACGTTACTTTGGGCATATATTTAATTGTTGCTCTTGCCTTTTCGTAATCTATTTGATTTTTTTTTTCTTGCGTTAACAATGCAAAGTTTTCAGCCGTATATTCTCTTTTGAGAATCCAAAATGTTGCTCAAATCTTGCCTTGAATCATTTCCGTGTGTGAATTATTTATTTCCCTCTTGCCTCCCATACGTTTCCACCTATTGGATAGAACTGAATGCCTTAATTGCCTCTACCGTTCAAGCATTTTTCTCTTGCCTGCCCTCTACATAAATTAGTGAGCAAATGTTAATATATATTTCACGTTCAAAAGTTCCATACCATAAATTATTCATTTTGCTTCCATCAAAATTTGCGTAAGCATCTCCTGAAGGTATGAACCGGCACATGCTTTTCCTTTCATTTTTTTCTTTTTTTTTCTTTCTTTCTTCTTTTCACTCTTGTTTTATTTCATTTGTTCTCCTTTCATTGTTTTGCTTTGGGTTGGTGATACAAAATCATATCTTGGCTATCTTTCAACTCAAATCAAAAGTCGTGAAATTGTGCTTGTCGTGCCTTTGGAGTCGTGCTTGTATGTTGTTTTGGTCTCTAGCTTTGAAAAAGGTGAGTCTTTCTCACTCTGACATATATACCTATGAAAAGTGGATTGATGACAAGTGTTTAGTAATGTAAAATGTTTATGAAAGTTAATGATGATCATATGATATGTTATGCCGTGTTATTACCATGTTATTACCATGTTAAAACTGTTAATTTTCACCTGACATCTGATACATGACTGTATATTGTGATATTGACATTGTTTATATTATTTCTGTATATGATCACACTGCAAGTTCCCTGTTGGGATAAAAATCATTATGGGCTGAAATGATAAGACTGAGTTATTTTATTTATTTATCTATACTTGGGATTGCGGGTTTGAAATGATAGAACCCGGATTTTTACCTTTTAAAACTGCGGATTGAAATGATACATATCCGTATCACTTGACCTAGGTTAGAAAACTATATACAGACCCGTGGTTATTCTATAAAGTGCTTTGAATATTTTAAGTATTTTAAAAATATAAAATTATGAAATTTGATTTAAATAGATTTTGAAAGGTTTTAATTTATGAAAGAAACGTAAAGGTTTTAATTTATGAAAGAAACGTACAGGTTTTAATTTATGAAAGTAAGTATAGGTTTTAATTAATGAAAGTAACGTATAGGTTTTAATTTATGAAAGAAACGTATAGGTTTTAATAAATAAAAGTAACGTATAGGTTTTAATTTATGAACGAAACGTATAGGTTTTAATTAATGAAAGTAACGTATAGGTTTTAATTAATGAAAGTAACGTATAGGTTTTAATGAATGAAAGTAACGTATAGGTTTTAATTAATGAAAGTAACATATAGGTTTTAATGAATGAAAGTAACGTATAGGTTTTAATTTATGAAAGAAACGTATAGGTTTTAATTTATGAAAGAAACGTATAGGTTTTAATTAATGAAAGTAACGTATAGGTTTTAATTAATGAAAGTAACGTATAGATTTTAATGAATGAAAGTAACGTATAGGTTTTAATTAATGAAAGTAACATATAGGTTTTAATGAATGAAAGTAACGTATAGGTTTTAATTTATGAAAGTAACGTATAGGTTTTAGTTTATGAAAGTAACGTATAGGTTTTAATTTATGAAAGAAACGTATAGGTTTTAATTCATGAAAGAAACGTATAGGTTTTAATTAATGAAAGAACGTATGGTGTTCTAATTAATGATAGGAACATGTAAATTCCTAATTAATGAAAGAAAGGTATAAGTTTTAATTAATAAAAGAAAGGTATAATTAATAAAAGAAACGTATAAGTTTTTAATTAATGAAAGAAACGTGTAAAGTCCTAATTAATGAGAGAACGTGAAAGTTTTAATTAATGCAAGAACATGTAAAGTTTTAATTAAGAAAGAAACATGTAAAGTTTTAAGTAGTGTGGTATTGATTTAATTAATAAATGTTCATTATTGTAATAGGAATATAAAATTTAAAACGTATATTTGACACGTAGATTTTAACCAATGTAATGGTGTATTTTAAATTGATTAAAATGATAAATGTTACCTACTGTAATAATAAAATGTAAGTTGGTAACGTACATTTGATAGGCAAGTTTTAATTTATGTGAAGGGAATATTTTAAATGATTAAAATAATAAAGTTTCTTTATTGTAATAATAATGTAAGTTAATAAGGTGCTTTTAACTTAACATAAGAATTTCGGTTTAAATTGTATATTACAGTAAGAAAGTTTATTTAACTATAAGGCTATGATAAATTGACATGTTAAAATTTTAAGCTTATCAATACTTTGATTATATACAATGTAAAGTGGAAAGTAGTACATTTCAAAAATGCTATGATTCCTTAAGGTAACATTTCCAAAATTCTATGATAATTTAAAGGAATATTTCAAGTTTAATAAATTTGAAGAAATATTCAATGATTTGAAAATTTGGGTTTTATTTGAATGATATAATATTGAATTATTTTTGAAATGGAAATGATACAATTGTGATATTGTTTTGAAATGAGTATGATATTTTGGTCTTGAAAGTATAAATTATTTGAAATAAATATCCATGGGTTATAATAACGATTGGTTGTTAAAGAGACCGGGATTGGATATTGTCTTATAGCCGGACAATACCGAAAACCACTTTAACAACTGTGTACGCGGTGGAGATTCCAGAATGAAGTAGGATGGTGGCGACGTTCTCGAGGTATGTTACGTGGACCCAACTCCCGTGGGTTGGTATATATGACTAAAACAGGAGCTATGCCGGGCTACACAAAGGGTCACACCCTTTCATCGAGCATGCTCCATCGGAAACTATTCTATTACTGTTGTGATTCGATTCGGTGGCGCCACTTTGATTCGGGGATATTGTTCGAGGTGGGCGGAAGCTGCTGGCTTGCCGTCACCACCGGTCCGGGAGTGCAAACGGTGTATCCACCCTGGCATTGCCTCGCGTGCCGTGTCATATCCTTATATCGAGCCCACTACGATTTTGGTTTTAAAGATCCGACCGTGTTAAGGTTCACCATCCCCTTAACGCTATTTTCTATATGATTATACTTTACTGATTAGACACTACCGTATATAGCGTATATTACTATATAGTAAATAGTTTAACGGATCCTTAGAGGATGGGCGGTCTCAAGCATCCTTTAAGTTATTGATGCATTTTGTTATTGTTCACTTGAGTTGATTTACAGTTTATAAGTATTTATGTCCTGACTCGAGAGTTTTGTGTTTTGCTTTACGCTCGGGTCAGATTGATTGAGTTAGCATTCAAGATTCACCTTCGGAGTTGGAGCTTTCCTTGAAGATCCAGCCTTCTATTTTGTTTCAGTATCCAGTGTTTTAGTGATGTATCTTGTTACTCTTCTGTTGTATCTCATTTAACTCTAATGTATCTTATATTTTTTTTAGTAGCTTCATGAACTACTATCTCTTTTACTTCCGCTGCATTATTATATACTCTGTTTCTGTGATCTGTGATTTTATTTACTGTATATTCTGAGGTTTGCCAAAATTTTATTTACAACGCGGTATTTTGAGCAATTCAATTCCGGCATGAGTGTCTATCTATACACTTACAATGGATGCGAATGGTTGTACCGGGTTGTTACATAAGCTCCAGCAAATCGGAATCAACGTTTGAATCTGCGGTGATCGAATCGAAATCAACATGATTTTATAAAACTAATTTTTATAAAACCTAATTAAAATTTATAAACTTATTTAATTTAAAAAATAGTTATCTTATTTAATTATTATAAAAATTAATTGATTTCTATAAAACCTAGTCAATTTTTATGACAATTTAACAAAGATTTCAACATAGAGAACATGATTTTTATAAAACTAAATTAATTTCCATAAATATTATTCAATTTAATTAAAAAATTAAAATTTTGTTGATTTTTATAAAACTCAATTAACTTAATTAATATTTATGTAACTTGGTTAATTTTTATATCCTCTAATTAGTTTTAATAAAACTCACTCAATTAACTTAGTTGAATATTTATAAGACTTAATTTACAAATTAGTTAAATAATTTAAGTTAATTTTTATATAACTTTGTTAAATTCTATAAGATTTAGGTAATTTTTATAAACTTTTAGTTAATCTAGTTAACTTTTATCAAAAAATTAATTTTAATTATTTTTATATAGCTTAGTTATCTTAGTTAAATTTTTAAACTTAGTTAATTTTCATAAATTTGTTTAAATTTTATTGATATTTAGATATTAATTTAATTTTATAAAACTTGGTTAATTTTAGAACATTATTTAATTTTTATAAAACTTGGTTAACATGGTTAATTCTTATAAACTTTGTTGATTTATATAAACTTATTGGATTTCATGAATCTTCGACAACACCTCCTTTGCGTGGTTAGTGCTTTCCCGCACACGGGGTTACGATATACATTTACACGATCAAAATAAGATCGAATTTATGTCATATATAACAAAATATATTTCATAATAGCGTATACGTTCAAATGCATAAAAACATATCTTTTATTAGCAACTTTAGCTAGCAATCTTCCATATAGCAAAGGAATGTTTTATTTACCTATATAGCAAAGTAAAGGGAATAATTAGGGTGTGAATCTACAAAAAAGTAATGTAATTATCCAAAAGGTGTGAATGTCAATATTATCAATCAAATTTAACATAGGAGCGTCAGTTAATGGACTCGTTGTTTTCAAAGTAGTCCTCATGAACTGTAGCCGTATGAACAAAATCTATAAAAAAAAAACAATATTCAATCCAGCTGTGAAGACATTTAATTTTACTATTCTCCAACCAACCAAGTTCCTGTCTTTTTCATAACGACATGAAAAAAGACTAAAACACTAGCTTCATTCGACATGTGATCTCTGCATAAGTTGCTTTCTTTATCTATATTTATATTTCCTCGGTAACAAATTGTATTCATAAGTCTTAGTAACAAAATAAACTATAAATTATAATAAATCTACGAATCCATACACCTTCTCTCGAAATTTGAACATTAACAATAAAAACCATATAGTAACCAAATGGTGCTAGCACACTACTGCGATATAATAGAGAAGCTCTGGGAAAGCTCAAGGAAATGCTGCTGCTGCTATGAGGTATGACATAACATATCCATGTACATCATTTATATCAGCATGTACAGACACATTTTACATACTGGATCAGTATAAAATATGACATAGAATATGCCTCAACTTTATAACCAGATGCAAGATCAGTATAATAATATAACATATACTACACACGGGATGTATGTTGATGTAATTAACTTCAGTATTTAGCATACCAAAGTTAAGTGGAATATAGTTTTGAATAACTGATTACTGTTGTCTAGGCTAACCTTACTTGTAAAAGGTATGGGGTAAAATGCCACAGTTGCCTAAATATAAAAGGACATAATGTTAAGGAGGACAGAGGATAAACAAGCATTAAAAGACATTAGCTTCAAAACTGTTGTATATGGAGATTATGAAGTTACAATAAACATGCATATGATGTAAAGTATTGACTTTCTTACCTTGCATTGAATTTATTATAAATATTGATTTCCTTATCTTTCCTCAAGTGATGTAGAAGTATAGTCCCTTATGCTGGTAAATATTTTGAAGAACCATTGCAAAATCTTGCATTACACCTAAAATAATATTTGTACTATGCTACGCCCTGTATAAAAAGTAACATTTTCTTCAATAATGTACTCTTCTTGTAATGACTCGTATTTTTGGCTATTTTAGATTTATAAATTTAATGAAATTTTAAGATGAATATGTGTAAATTATAATGGTTTGTTAATATTAATTTATTGGATAATTTAAATTGTTTAAATTTAATATAGGAGATTATTTGAATAATTGAATTATGGTTTTAATATGATTAAAATGGTATATAAAATTGATTCAAATTGTATTTAAATATGAATCAAGATAGTTAACATTTAAAAATTGGAGTTAAATGTGAATAATTTAAAATTTGAAATTTATATTTTAATTAACGAGTTAAAATAATAATTTTGGCCATTGTCTCGAACTTCGATGAAACTTGGTTCGTCGGATCCGTAACGGTGAGTTATTATATGGTTTTAAGTTTCGTAGCGATCGGACTTGTCATTTGGCCGTGCGAGCTTGAAACGCATAGAAATTTAATTTCGAATTTAATTAAAATAATTCGAATTGAAAAGCTATCTTCCGCATATGATCGAATTTGGCCTCGAAACTAGTTCCATTGTGTTTGGAATGAGGGTAAAACATTATAAACGCCAGGCGAGATGCCTCGTTTGGAGATCGAGAAATTTTGGAAGACTTAAGCTAGATATTTTCTAACTTAAACAATAATATATATTTTCGAATTTCCAACGTGTACATAGCCACTTATTTATTTCCTTCTTTCCCCTGTTATTTCGAATTTCCTTTTTAATTTCGAGTCGCTCAAAAGAAAAGAAAAAAAACCGCCGTATAAAAAAAGGGATTCGTTCAAACCTACTTTTTCTCCTTTCCAGCCGAATATCCCTCTCCTTTTTTTTTGACTCAAGCTTCAAATTAAACAAAAAAAATCAAAACGAATGACAGGAAAAAATGAAGGTCGATCTATATAAAAAAATGAACGAATCGATGAAAATCAAATTGCGTTAGTGGAAGGTTTCAGGACTCAACGGCGAGGAGGCGTGCGCGTTAAGGTTGAGCAGTGTAGGCCAATGCGAGGGGCATAGTGATTTTTGAGAGCGGCACGACGGCCAAAGCCGTTTGACTTAGGGCTTTGTGCGCTCGAGGTAAGGGATGCGGCGGCGGTTGCTAGCATGACGATGGAGTGCTGGAGGCGTTCGCGACTTGGATGGTGGCACAGTGGAACGCTGGTTTGAGCGACATCGAATGTTAAAAAAAATCAATTGGGAAAGGGAGAGAGTCTGCAGTAAGCGGCTGAGAGGAAAAGGCATAAATTTCTTTTATTTAATTTTATTTTGTTAATTTAAAATTTTAATTATCATATTGATAAAATCATGACTCTCTCGTATGAGTCCATTCTGCGTGAAGCGAGTAGCCGAGGATGCGGATTATTGTCGTCAATGATTTAGGATCGAGCTGGAACTTAATTGAAGCTGAAGTTTTTTCTAGTTTCAAAAAATAAATAAAAGGTGAGTGTTTTTAAATCTCACATTTGACTATTATATCTTATGTTAGAAAATTTATATAGTGAAGTAATTTGAATTTATTGATGGTTGTTTGATAAATTAAATTGACATTTAATCGACATTAGAATAAGTTGATAGAATTTAGTTTTGACTGTTAAAAGTGAATTAGGATTTTAAACTGCTAGAAAATCCCCGATTTACCCAAAATTGGTTGATTATTGTGAATATTGACTGTTTGAATGAGTGATTGAGATAGATGCTATTGATTGATATTTTGGGTGTTTGGATGTTTATTATACATCATCTTATCATCATGTATATTATTTACAGTATATAAAACTGTAAAGTGAATCATTTCGAATAAATTAAGAAGGAGGTTGAAATGATATATACCTTTGACGTTTATTTTGGATTGAAATGATATACATCCATCCCCAAATTAAATTAAAATAATTGATTCACTTGGTCATAGGTTAGAGAATTATGTACGGACACCGGATTGGTTAAATTAAATGATTTTAAAATTTGTTTTGAAATTATTTAAATGATTTGATTTTAATAAATGGAAAATCGAATTTGTGGAAATCAAACTATTTTCGAATTTGATCTTCAAATGTTGAAATTTAAATCTGATAAACGAAGTTGTTTACATAATCGAAATTGAGATTTTGAAGTTATAATCAAAATATGGTTTGAATTTCAAAAATCGATTGTTTTAAAGATTGAATTTTTATTCGAACTTTGAATATTGCTAAGTAAAAGTGATAAAATGATATTTTTAAATTTAGCTCAAATTTGAATCATATTTAAAAATTTGGATTTTTAAATTGGATATCGAAGAAAATTTGATTTAAGTGTTTTGAATTGATTATTGGAAATGGGCTCGGAATTGATATAAATCGAAATGGTTTAAAGTTGGAATAGGAGTTGAAGTTAATTTGAGACCGAAATTTAAATTAATGTGGAACTGGAAGAGAAATTAATTTGGAATTGAAATTTAAATTAATTTGGAGTCGGAAAATGAGTTCGACTTGAAATCGAAATTTATTCAATTAAAATCCAAATGGAAATTGGAACCGAATTGAATTGAAAAATTTAGGAAGTGAACCGGTTTGACTTTGAAACTATTATAAATGATTATTTTAGTATAAGCGGTTTAAAATCTATATTCTTTAAATATTCAAATTATTTTGATTTTCCAAACTATTTTACTATATAAACCATTTTTATTACTCAACTATTTTATATTAAACTATTGTTACTATTTAACTATTTTAAAACTATTTAAACTATTTTCTAAAATTCAAACTGCGTAAAGGGTGGAATGTTTAAATTTAAATTTTGGATTTAAATATGAATTGGTTAAAGTATAAACAAAATTTTAGTTCGAACCAAATTTTGAAGTGAAATCGATATATCGAACTAAATTGACATTTTGAAGTAAAATATGATTTGTGAAATGAATATGATGATTTCAAAATGGATTTGATTTTTGAAGCAAATATGTTATTTTGATATCAAATAGGAATAGTTTTCGAAACGTAAAAGAACCAACCGGTGTGTAAAACGATGTTCGGTTGTTAAAGGGACCGGAGCCTCTTATTGGCATACTCTTTGTCAATATTGGAACCACTTTGACAACTGTGTATGCGGAGGATGATATCTAGAATGTGGTGGTTGAATTGGCGACGTTTACTGGAATGAAGTAAGAAAACGATGATGGATAGCCTTGACATTCGGGTCATAATTAAAATGACTAAAACAGGAGCCTTTGTCTGGCCAATAAGGTCAGCTACCTCTAGCGACGTTGATCTCTCGTATTACTATTGTGGTTTTGGATTCGATGGGTGCACCTTATTTGTCGTTTGGATTGATTGTCGCAGTCGGCCACGGATGGGTTACGACCAACCAGAAAGGGTAACTGGTAGAATCCTACCTTAGGCATTGCCTCACGTGCCTTGTCATATTTATCTCTATACGAGCCCATTACGACTTTGGTTTAAAACTGTAAAAATGTGTTAAGATGGATCAATGTAAAGCCTTAACGCTATTTTGATATTTATTTTACTGATAAACATCATATATTATAGCGTATACTATTATATATAAATACTTCAAAGGATCCTTAGGAGATGGAAACCCCTTAACATCTGTTAAGTTATTGCACTCATCTTTGTGATATTGATTTGACTTACATAAGAGTATTTTAGTCCTGACTCGAGTATTTTGTTGTTTCATTATGCTCGGGTCAGTCATGAGTATTTTCAGAGTATTGAAGACTATTCTTTGGAGGACGAAGACGGAGTTTTGGTATATTACTATTATTATTATCCCTTGTACCATGTTATTCTGCTGTATTAATTATTTACCCCTGATGTATAGATATAACTCTGATAAATATGTATAGATTATAATCAGATGTACAGTAAACAGCTTTTGAATTGTTTATTTGACTATTATATTTTATCGTTTCCGTTGTGAGATTATGTGCTTTGTTTTCTTCTTCTTTTCTTATTTTTCTTATTTTTCTTATTTAACCCTATCGATTATCTACGTTCCAGATTGTTTAAGTCAGACATGTGTGGATTATTGTCGATTTAAACCTTTCGAAATGTGGGTCGTCACAGTTGGTATCAGAGCCAGGTTTAGTGATAACCTTGGCTTTGTAGGGTTTGGCTCATTAGAGATAGGGTAGTAATACCCTAGAATGAGTTTGTTGAGAGTATACATATTAGAGAGCGAACTTGTTAGTGTTATAAAGTGTTTTATATCGTATTTACTTATCCCTTCAGTTGTTTATGAATTCTGGTTGATGTGCGGGACGCCGTGTTATCGATAGGGGTTTCTAAACACTTAAACGGGGCAAGTCGACATAATATTGTTTTAAATTGGGTAAATGAAATAATTTTATATAAGTATATAATATATATATATATATAATGATAATTTTAATGAATGTTAATTGTTAGGAGATGATAGTATTTAGTGATCATCAATTATTAGTTGAACAAAAATAAAAATAAACGAGTACTTAATGAATTTTATTTTAGGAAGAATTTGTAATTAAATTGGGTTGAAATCAATTAAAATAAGAAGTGCTTAAGATAACCAAGTTGTAAATTAATTAAAAAATTTGCTAAATAAATTAAGGAAATTTGTATGAGTATATTTATAATATAGCTTATATATAGAAACGATTTTTTTTAAATTGAAATTTTTAGAATTTAAAATTCTTTTATTTTCAATTGCTTTTGAAGCCTTCAAAATTTATTATAATATTATTTGGAAGTGTTTTGACTAGAAATATATTTTGAAAAGATTTTTGAAGAAAATAAAAGCATTAAACTCGTTTGGCCGCTGGGAAGTAATTCTGGGATGACTACAGCATCGCCAGTATTCATTTCCGGGTTTCTGGGTGAGAATTGATGCCAAAAGAAAATTAAATTTCGATTAAACAATTTTGATTTAGAAGATATATTTTAAGTGTGATTTAATAAGTGTATGAAAATAGTTTTGAACTTATACTTAAAAATAGTGTATAAAGAGTAAGTTATAACTTTTAAATTAAAAATAGTATAGAAAAGAAATAAGTTTATAACATATAAATTTGAATAGGAAAATGAAACCAAATTTAAAATGGTTAAAATTTTGGTTAAACAAATGGAAGAAAGAAAAAATTGAATTTGAGATACAAATAAAATAATTGGCTTAGCACTGTAAAACTAAATGGAATTAGTGAAATGAAGTAAATAAAATACATTTAGCCCAAGAAGCTTAAATTAGAAAATGAATTGCATTTGAAATGAAGTAGATAAAATAATAAATTGGAATTTTGAATGAAGAAATTGTATAACTTATAGATTTGGGAATTTTAAGCTAAACAAAATTTAAATTTGTTAAAGGTAGATGATAAGGAAATTGAACTTGAATAAAATTAGATAAAATGAGTAATGGACTAAAATGAAATGAAGTTTAACTTAAGAAGAAAATGATTAAATTGGATATTAAGTGAAACTAGATAATTTAATAAGGTGGATAAATTTCATTTAAGCTATAAAATGAATTAAAAATGAATACGAACTTGAATTTCAGAATGAAATATAATTTAAGTGTAAAAGAAATAAAATAAATGAGTGTAAGTAAAATTAATATGGTTAATTTACTTAATTTAAATTAGATATAAATAAATAAATTTCAAGTGGAGTAATTTAAACAAATTAAATTTTTTTGAATGTTAACTAATATAATATGGAATAAGTTATTGAATAAAAAAAATTATAAGTCAAAGTGGACTTAAGAGAAGCTGAATGAATTAATTGTGAAAAAAAAGGTTATTAATATGAATTGAGTCATAAAATAAAATTTACTTTGATAAATTAATATTATGAATTTGAATAAATGAAGTAAATCGATGAATTAATAATGACTTAAGATATAAAGTAATTATAATAAAGGTAAGTTGTGTTGTATAAAATATTTATAATAAACTTAGACAATTTACAAATAATGTTAGTATATAAAAAAAGTAGAGGATATACTTAGTGGAAATAAAACAAATTTAACTTAAGCAGGGTTAAGTGGAATAATTTTATAAACGATTCACCAATGAATTTATATGAAATAGGTTAAACAAATAGTGAAACAAATTGGAATTCCTAAATTGAACTAAATAAAAATTGAATACAATGAATTTGTAATGAATGTTGATAAATTGAAAGAAATCAATGGAATATAAACCAACTATAAGTGGATGAAACAAATATAAATTATTGAAATAGATCGATGGAATGTAAATATATATTGAATTGTAATAAATCAAATGTGAATGTAATAAATATTGATTTAAAGAAGAATGAATTGAAACCAAATTAGTTGAATGTAAATCAATTAAAAGCAAATGAATTGATTATAAATCCATTGTATGATTAACGAAATAAATAATTAAGTGAATGTGAATAAAATCAAATATATAAAAATGCGGTATGGAATTAAATTACCTAAGTGTAGCTAATTATATGAATGATTAAAGCGAAATAAGTGGATGTGACCTTAATAACATTTAAATGAAATTTTTGTGGAAATAAATGGGATTGAATATAAGTCGATTCAATAATTGAGTAAATGGAAAAATAAGCAAATAAAATGTTAATTAAAATTTAATGTTAATAAGAATGAGAGTGTATAATTTAAATATTGACATTGAAAATGTAAATTGTGAATTGAATTGAATAAATATTGATTTGTCGGATGATTTGGTTGTTGTGAACCCTTGTTTAATGGTTTTGAATGCATATGATGGTTGTATGGTTGCATATTTGTACTCATGTTTGAGATTAGGATCCCGAATGCATGTTTCATACTTATTTGAACTTATGCATGTTCTACATCTTCTTATAAGTGACTAACATTCCAAATTGAGTTGAGATAGGTACATACGAAGACCGTTGGGCGTATACGTGGATTATTATATGCTTTGCTTTCTTAATACGAGCGAACTCGCTTGTATTATAAATAATAAGGTACATATCTCGGATTACATACTGCGATTTTATATTTTTGCCCTTCGGGATGCCTCATCATTGAGATGAGATGTATATTTGATATATATTGGTTGTATTTGTGTTATATATTGAATTATAAAAAAAATTCGATCGAGCCGCGCAAAGGAGACTCTACCGAAATTTTCCGTAAATCCGGAAGTTAGAATTTTATTTTGAAGTTTTAAAAAAATTTATAACTTGTTTCCTATAGGTATTATATTTTTGTAAACCGATAATGGAGTGGCGTAGTAAAAGCGTAATAAAGATTTTCTAATAAGATTTTAAAGTTATAAGTGATTATTTGAATAAATTCATTATATGTTAAATTCTTTACTTAACACCTTTTTAAGGGCAAAAAGTTTTGAGTGGAGGAGTATGTAATGACCCGTATTTTTGGTTATTTTAGATTTATAAATTTAATGAAATTTTCGGATGAATATGGGTAAATTATAATGATTTGTTAATGTTAATTTATTGGATAATTAAATTGTTTAAATTTAATATAGGAGATTATTTGAATAATTGAATTATGGATTTAATATGATTAACATGGTATATAAAATTGATTCAAATTGTATTTAAATATGAATGAAGATAGTCAACATTTAAAAATTGGAGTTAAATGTGAATAATTTGAAATTTGAAATTTTATATTTTAATTAACGAGTTAAAATAGTCATTTGGCCGCTGTCTCGGATTTCGATGAAACCAGTTTCATCGGATCCGTAATGGTGAGTTATTATTTGGTTTCAAGTTTCGTAGCGATCGGACTTGTCGTTTGGCCGTTGGAGCTTGAAACGCATAGAAATTTGATTCCGAATTTAATTAAAATAATTCGAATTGAAAAGCTATCTTCCGCATACGATCGAATTTGGCCTTGAAACTTGTTCAATTGTGTTCAGAATGGGGGATAAAACATTATAAATGCCAGGCGGGATGCATCGTTTGGAGCTCCGGAAATTTCGAACAACTTAGGCTAGATATTTTCTAACTTAAACAATAATATATATTTTCGATTTCCATCGTATACATAGCCGCTTATTTATTTCCTTCTTTCCCCTGTTATTTCGAATCTCCTTTTTAATTTTGAATTTTGTTCAAAAGAAAAGGAAAAAAACCGCTGTATAAAAAAAATGGATTCGTTCAAATCTACTTTTTCCCCTTTCCAGCTGAATATCCCTTTCCTTCTAATTATTTTTTCGACTCAAGCTTCAAATTTAAAAAAAAATCAGAACGAACGATAGAAAAAAATTGAAGGTCGATCTATAAAAAAAGAACGAATCGATGAAAATTAAATCACGTTCGTGGAAGGTTTTGCGACTCAACGGCGAGGAGGCGCGCGCATTAAGGTTGAGCAGCGCTGGCGAACGCAAGGGGCACAACGATTTTTGAGAGCGGCGCGACGGCCAAAGCCGCTCGTCTTAGGGCTTTGTGGCTCAAGGTAAAGGATGCGACGGCAGCTGCTAGCATGATGATGGAGAGCTAGAGGCGTTCGCGACTTGGATGGTGGCGTAGTGGAACGCTGGTTTGAGCGACGTCGATCGATAAAAAAAATTCGATTGGGAAAGGGAGAGAGTCTGCAGTAAGCGGCTGAGAGAAAAAGGTATCAGTATTTTTTATTTAATTTGATTTTGTTAATTTAAAATTTTAATTATCATATTGATAAAATTGTGACTCTCTCGTACGAGTCCATTCTGCGTGAAACGAGTTGCTGAGAATGTGGATTAATGTCGTCAATGATTTAGGATCGAGCTGGAACTTAACTGAAGCCGAAGTTTTCTCAAGTTTCAAAAAATAAATAAAAGGTGAGTGTTTTTAAATCTCACGTTTTACTATTAATATCTTATGTTAGAAAAATTTATATAGTGAAGTAATTTGAATTTATTGATGGTCGTTGGATAACATAAATTGTCATTTAATCGACATTTGAATAAATTGATAGAATTTAGTTTTGACTGTTAAAAGTGAATTAGGATTTTAAACTGCTAGAAAGTCCCCGATTTTTCCAAAATTAGTTGAATGTTGTCAATATTGACTATTTGAATGAGTGATTGAGATAGATGCTATTGATTGATATTTTTGGTGTTTGGATGTTTATTATATATCATGTTATCATCATGTATATTATTTACAGTATATAAAACTGTAAAGTGAATCATTCCAAATAAATTTAGAAGTAGGTTGAAATGATATATGCCTATGACGTTTATTTTGGATTGAAATGATATACATCCATCCCTAAATTAAATTAAAATAATTGATTCACTTGGCCATAGGTTAGAGAATTATATACGGACACCGGATTGGTTAAATTAAATGATAAAATTTGTTTTGAAATTATTTAAATGGTTTGATTTTAAAAAATGAAAAATCAAATTTGTGGAAATCAAATTATTTTCGAATTTGACCTCAAAATGCTGAAATTTAAATTTGATAAACGAAGTTGTTAGAATAATCGAAATTGAGATTTTGAAGTTATAATCAAAATATGATTTGAATTTCAGAAATCGATTGTTTAAAAGATTGAATTTTTATTGGAACTTTTAATATTTCTAAGTAAAAGTGATAAAACGATAATTTGAAATTTAGCTCGAATTTGAATCATATTTAAAAATTTGGATTTTTAAATTGGATGTCGAAGAAAATTTGATTTAAGTGTTTTGAATTGATAATTGGAAATGGACTCGGAATAGATACAAATCGAATGGTTTAAACTTAGAGTAGGAGTTGAAGTTGATTTGAGATTGAAATTTAAATTAATTTTAATTTGGAACTAGAAGAGAAATTAATTTAGAAATGAAATTTAAATTAATTTGGAGTCGGAAAATGAGTTCGACTTGAAATCGAAATGGAAATTGGAACCCAATTGAATTTAAAATTTTGGAAAGTGAACCGATTTGACTTTGAAACTATTTTAAATGATTATTTTAGTATAAGCGGTTAAAAATCTATATTCTTTGAATATTCAAATTATTTTGATTTTCCAAACTATGTTACTGTATAAACCATTTTTGTTACTCAACTATTTTCTATTAAACTATTTTTACTATTTGACTATTTTAAAACAATTTAAACTATTCTCTAAAATTCAAACTGGGCAAAGGGTGGAATGTTTAAATTTAAATTTCGGATTTAAATACGAATTGGTTAAAGTGAAGTATAACCAAAATTTTAATTCGAATCGAATTCTGAAGTGAAATCAATATATCGAACTGAATTGACATTTTGAAGTAAAATATGATTTGTGAAATGAATATGATGATTTCGAAATGGATTTGATTTTTGAAGCAAATACGATATTTTGATATCAAATGTGAATAGTTTCCGAAAAATAAAAGAACCAACCGGTGTGTAAAACGACATTTGGTTGTTAAAGAGACCAGGGCCTCTTATTGGCATACTCTCTGTTAATATTGGAACCACTTTGAAAACTGTGCGCGCGGATGATGATATCCAGAATGTAGTGGTTGAATTGGCGACGTTTACTGGAATGAAGTAAGAGAACAATGACGGATAGCCTTGACATTCGTGTCATAATTAAATGACTAAAAAAGGAGCATATGCATGGCCAATGAGGATAGCTATCTCTAGCGACATTGATCCCTCGTATTACTATTGTGGTTTCTGAATCGATGGGTGCACCTTATTTGTCGTTTTGATTGATTGTCGCGGTCGGCCACAGATGGGTTACGACCAGCCAGAAAGGGTAAACTGGTAGAATCCTACCTTGGGCACTACCTCACATGCCTTGTCATATTTATCCCTATACGAATCCATTACGACTTTGGTTTAAAACTGTAAAAATATGTTAAAATGGATCAATATAAAGCCTTAACGCTATTTTGATATTTATTTTACGGATAGACATTATATGTTATAGCGTATACTATTATATATAAATACTTCAACGGATCCTTAGGAGATGGAAATCCCGTAACATCTCTTAAGTTATTGCACTCATATTTGTGATATTGATTTGACTTACATAAGAGTATTTTAGTCCTTACTCGGCTGTTTTGTCTTTTCATTGCGCTCAGGTCAATCCTGAGTATTTTTAGAGTATTGAAGACTATTCTCAGGAGGACGAAGACGAAGTTTTGGTATATTCCTATTACTATTATCCTCTACATCATGCTATTCTATTGCATTGATTATTTACTCTAATGTATAGATATAACTCTGGTAAATGTGTATAGATTATAATCAGATGTATAGTAAACAACTTTTGAATTGTTTATTTGACTATTATATTTTATCGTTTCCACTGTGAGATTATGTGTTTTGTTTTCTTCTTCTTTTCTTATTTTTCTTATTTAACCCTATTGATTATCTACGTTTCGGATTGTTTAAGTCAGACATGTGTGGATTATTATCGATTTAAAACTTCCGAAATATGGGTCGTCACACTTCTATTATCTAAAACAAACTCAAGTTGAAGAAGAAAATTGCACAGAAGATAGTGACCGCTGCAATGAAGTCTTTTGAAATAAAAGCATATGCATTATATAGTAGCATGCACATTATCACTTTTTGAAAGTTTCTTGCCTTCGTTTCCAGACCCTTGAGCTCTTGGTGTGGTGTTTATGGCATTCCCTCTCCCTCTCCATCTCCCTCTCCCTCTCCCTCTTATAGATTTAGCTTTACAGGGAGTTTGTTGTTCAAGCGCATCCCCTACCATGATTTCTTTTTTATGCAATTTAGTAACTTCGGATGCTGGTGCTAGTAAGGCATTGTTTTCTAGCTTGGATATGATGCCAGCTTCTATGCTATCATAAGGAACAGGAGCTACTCCACTGAGTATACCAAAACCTTTTGGATCTTGAGATCTTTTCTTATTCTTGTTACCTTTTTGCAAAATATGCAAATCAGCCTTACCTAGCAAGTACTTTTCTCACTCTTCCCACATGACCTATAGGAAGCAGAATTAATGCTCAAGTACAAAAGGAAATTTGTGCAGCATGTAGAAAGAGTAAATAGATCGAAACACAATATACTCCACATCTTTTGGTGTTAAAAGTATGCATAATAGATTATTTTTATTTCTTTCTTGACAATTGTGTATGCATAATAGATGACGATGTAGTAAAACCAGGAATTCTATATCTTGGGTTGAGATGTACTGAAAGTTTGCTTGCTTACTCCGGATGTACAATTATGTATGTATCAGATTATTAATTTCGCCTCATACAGTTGATGTTTAATATGGTATAGCCATTGCTTTCTCTGAAGTACAAAATGTTAAATGGAATAAGTGGTTGTTATTATCTTCGAAATTTCAATTTAATGAAAGTCATACTTTTATTTAAAAAGATGCTTTTAGAAAGTTGTTCGACATTTATATTTTACACTATGGGGCAGCCTCCCCTTTTGGAGAGTGATTAAAGAGTGAGCTGACTAGGTATAACCCCAAATCAGCCTCCCTATTTTGGGTTAAGTATTTGTTAACTCGATGTGAAGAGATGCATATGATATTTGGGAATATTTAGAAATAACAGTTAATAATGTGAGAGCACATATAACATACTAGCATAGAGAGGGGCGTAGCTGCAATTTTACATTACCCTAAATTCTCTATATTAATGGCAATTACTTGCATAATTTTGACAACTTATTAGGGTTTGGTTTTGATCTATTCAATAAGATTTGCATAAATTAACCCAGACAACCACCAATGCTCAGAAAAACATGTGTTTCTTGCTTTTGAAAACAATCCCTGCCATTATGGATACATGTTGTTTTGTTTTTTTAATGAAAAGAAAAGAAAGTTCATCTGATTTATACTGAACTTTTAATTATTAAAAACAATCCAGACTAGTAGTGTTCATGATCGGCCTTAAACAGCTTGTAAAGGAAAGAGTTTACAACTATTAGCCACAATGGAGTTTTAATAAATTCAACAACCCAGGAGAACAGTGTTATACAATCAGTATACCAAAACAGAGACCAATATGTTATAAACTCGTCACACGAGTTTACAAATCAGATTTCCATTACTTTGGAATTCTGACATAGTTATTTTGAACAATAACTATGTTGTAATTAATTTACAAGAACAAACTATAGTAATCACAACAACAAATTGGAAAGATTACAGAATGATGTATATAAATATATAAGTAAACGGAAATCTTGCAACGCCTATTGGTCCATTTTTATTGCACCCGCACCCGGTTCGTGCGGGCGCCGCGTGTGTTAATTCATGGCCATATAAGTCCTCTCCCTCGCACAAAATTACCTGACCCTAAAGGCCAGTATAGGTTTGAGGAAAGTAGTATATAAGCATGAACATTAACTTATTTTTGACGATGTGGGATAATATCTCATTCACTATATAAGGATCCTCTAACAAACAATTGGGCAAACTATATAACTATGATAAATCACCTTTTGTGGGCCTTTATTGATACTATCTTCCAACTGCAAACATGACCTTTCATCTTTACAAGCCACAATAACAAAATCATTATCACCCCATTATCATCGACCACATGCAGTTCCTATATTGGCAAAGCTTCTTTTCTCCTCTCTTCTTCTATCTCCTCTAGCAATTCCTATAAGTCAAAGAAGTATTTAGCATTGGCCTTCTGAAATTATCTAAAACACTTTTTAATCAAAACATACATGAGATCTTAAAAATGTAGCTTTGAGCATCTGCTCGTATACACTTATATTTTCCAAAATACATCATTCAGAAAATCATTCTCCAGGTAACCGTCTAGTGCATACTCGTAGTAGAAATAGAACAAGACATAAGAGAAATGTTAGTGAAAACTAAATAAATGGAATGCTGACAATGTAAAATGCAGTATGCTCCAACTTTGTCTTCATTTGACTGACTCTAAACTACACAAACTTGTTTCTTGAGAAGGTAAAATATGATCAACCATGACTTCAAGTACAGCACTACATCATATTTTTCTTAATCAGAGTCACCAAAGATTAAATTAGAACCATTTGATGTTTTATACCTTTTTGGAAGTTTTCTTTTTAAATTTTGGAAAGATAAATTATAAAAAATTTCAAGTACAACTTTTTTCATTAAATAATATAAATATAAATAATTTAAGTATATGTTGATCTATAAATTATATAACCACATAAGAAAGTTTTACATTTTCCCCTTATAAATCATTCTATTTTCCTAGTTTCCTCCTTATCAATTATAGCTCTTATCTAATTTGTTTTCCCGTCATCAACACCTATTAGCCTAAGTGTTGTCAGTGTATGTTAGCTAACTAGATTTTTTGACCAGACGGTTCAAAAATTGGGTATGGTGTGAGTATCATCTAATTAGCTGGAAAATAATATTCTAAATTGCCATTTGGTAAAAGGAATCTAAATGTGGACAGCAATATTTAAAAATTATGATTAGCTATCTTGTATACACAAGAGCGACTAAAACCAGACTAATTTCATGCACCTTCTTCAACAAATTTTACTCTTATTCATAAAGCTCTTGGTCATTATTTAAAAATTATAGATATGAATACTGTATTTCATACAGCTCGAAAATCATCCTAAATTGTCTAATCTATGACTTCACAAGATGACAATAGTATAAAATAAATCATGAATGATTTAATACATACATTCAGGATAAATTAGATATTAAATTAACATAAGTTTATATTTTTGCAACAAATTACTGAACAGTACTAGATAGTCTACATACCATGATAAGGTATGAACACCTTGCATATAATCAGTTGATGTATCCTCACTTAGCTTGTTCTTTCCAATAGCGACTCCAAGAATACAAGAACCCGCTTTTCCTCCATGTTATAATACATCGGTAGACACAAGGGCGACGGTTGATATGTCTTCCATTTTCCTCTTACCATGTTATGCACCCGAACATTTTGCAACCACAACAATCTCTTCGTCGTTGAACCCACACTTATTGATAATAGCACTGCCAACTACAAAATCATTTACATATACTTCATTAACCACAATGATAAAAGAAAATATATAATATAATCCCAATTATGAGATCTCAATATGAATGTAAGGCCATTTTGGGATAAGAATCAACCTTAAAGGCCATTTAAGCCAATCATATTTTATCGAAAAAGAATAATAAATAGTGTAGTGAGAAGATGTCTAAAACTACATCCGAAATTATTTATCATCGACTGAATAAATTATAAGTATGTTGACATGATTTCAATAGTAATTGGATCCAGACTAAATGGTATTTGTTTGTACAACAAATTCAACTTCAACTCACAAGTGATATTGATCTTTTGCCTTTTTGGAGATATTTTTAAATAAATCTATACGTATGACACTAATAAGTATTTGTTTAGCACTTTAACTTAGATTAAGATCATTTTTACCTCATAATTTATGCATCAAAATTTCTTATCTAGTTCATCCTTTCTATAGGCTAAACTAAAAGGCATTTTCCAATTAATTGGAAATTTAACTCAAATATAACATGAGAATTTAAGAAGAAAATGGATCATACGTTCTTATCCCTCCTTAGGCAATTCGAAAATTCTTGGTTTAGGGTTTCCTTCCTAAGGAGCAGGAGTAACAGACCCAACTTCAACAAAGCCACACTATAGTCCAAGTAAACCTTTGACAACTTCAGTGTTTTATCAAAACCTACAGCAATCCCTATAGGATATGAGACTTTAAGACGCCAAATCTCTAATCCAATAATAGGTGGGTCAGGTCTTTTTTTTCTACGAACCAAATAATGTGCAGCAGCTGATACAGCTAAGCGATGAGCAGCTTCCACATCAAGTTGTACGAAGAATGGGTTCATGATTCTTATAGGTTTGAATAATAGTCTGTTGTAAGAAAAATCATATGGCAGGAGAACCAATATAAGGATGATAATTACACTAAATTATTTTAATAAAATGATTGAACAAAGTAAAACCCAAATAGCTTTGAAGTTTCTTTCATTGTTAGCATGTTGTTCAGCTTGTTCGAAACATGACCAAACTAATATGTTCTCCAGCTTGAGTTCGTCAGAGTTCATATGGGACAGAGCTTGTGGTGGCTTGAACAACCGCCAAAACTTCTATGTATTGATGGTAATATCTCTTATCAATTTCAAACGTACTTTAACGAAGCCGATAGTGTAATAAACTATACTTTATATCTCAATCGTTAATTTCAAAAATTAAAGCTCCATACCATCCACGTTTTGTAACATCACATCTCCATTTTGAGATTATACTGGATAGAAAAATAAAAAACTTCATGGTATACATATTGTCATATTCATATAGCATAAATGAAACTTTACAAAATATGTTAGGTCAAATAGTTGTAGTTGGTTAAAAAATATTTATCAGCACAATTTGAAAATCATCAACTCTAATCTGTCTTACTTCATTCAGTGATAACATTTAATATTGAATGCAATTTAAACTTGTACGGACAATAGTGAAGGTTGGTGAACTAATGAACGGGAGCAATCAATAATTACTGCATATTTTAGTGCTTTTATATGTCTCATCCTACAAAATTCATTAGATATACATGTGAAATGTGGCCACCTTTGCTTTCACTTGCCTAGTCTAGACATTAATTCAAGTTAAACAGCCTATAATTGAGATGAGAATAAATTGTATGTGGTATAGGAATTTATCAAGGGAAAAAATTCCAGCAGTCCCTGTAAGTAATAATAGTACAAAAAGGGGGAAAAATCAATGTTAATTTGGTGAGGATGGACAAAATAGAGTGTCAATCTTAGATAACATCATGCAAAACTACATATTATAGGAAATAGAAATTACGTGAAAAAAATTGCTCAGCAAACTAAGAAAATCATGGCTGCAATTTTGAATAGCAAAAAATTATAATATGATAATGAAGAAACTACTTTACCGCACAGTCGATGCTGAGTACGGAGAGCATAAGGTGAACTACAAATTCTAGACTGGAGAAACGTTGCCATAAATTTAGCATTGTTAGATAAAAATCACATATTATTCACTGGACTGGAGAAATTAAGGCGGCTATTTGGATGAATTTGGTTAAGTTGTCATTGAGAAGAAAGTGGAAACAATAACTGGATGCAACTGGAGAATAGATTAACAACTTACGTGAGGCAGCCCTGCATCGACAAAAGGTAAGAGCTTTTTTAAGAGGTTGCAAAGATGATTCCTAAAGACATGGCTGCGGAGGTGGGAGAAGACAGGTGAATTGATTACATGAGATGTGATAAGAGTGATGAACAAAAGAGAGCTTTTTAGAGTTTTCATGATTGACCATGGAAGATATGGAGAGTAGGGAAGGAGTGAAAAGGAGGAGAGATGAATTGGAAAATTAGCGGGCATGAAATAATTTGGAAGTTTGCCTGTAAATTTTGTACCGTTGCCGCTTTTCACAGCGTCTGTAATCCTTCTTCTGGTATCATTCTCTAATGAACTGTAAATTTAGAGAATTAAACTCGTTAATTTAATAAGATTTTTTGTAACTAAATTTAAGAAGAAAAAAAAAATCTTTATAATTTATAATGAAGTGAGTGGTAACTAAATGTTTTTGGATATTATCATAATATCTGTTGTTATATCCATTCCCTAAAATAATGAAAGGGAAAAATTTGTAACATATTAAAATGGTTAATTAATCATGTTAATTGGGTAAGTTATGACATGCAAATCATGTTGGTGGAATATTGTCAATTTTGACATATTAATTATGTTAGTGGTGAACATTGTTAAGCAATTTAAAACAATGAAACTTGCAATCAATTTATTTGATGAATCTACCTTATTCCTAGTTAGCAATTCAAAATTTGAATAAAGGCATATACGGATATTTTAAAATAGAGTTAATGACAATTAATAGGGAAATTAATTGTAAAATTTCAGTAGTTGACCAAAATTAATTTATTGAATAATTAATGCAAGTTAATTTAATTGATGAAAGATAAATAAGTAAATTCTTTTGGTTAATGGCATGAGGACGCGAGGTTAATCCCCATTTTGTAGGAGAAATCTGCCCGTGTAACCAGTCTGGCTGCCAGTGCCTACAAAGTGGACGGATTAATGTGAGACGTCGCAGAATTGATAATTAAATCAAAAGGGTTAATTAACTAATTAAGTTAGTAACCAAATTTGAATATGTAATTAAAGGAGATTGATTGACATAAAGAAATATGGTAATTAATTGAAATCAATTAAGGAGGTTAATTAAAAGGGATAAGGTAATCAATTGAAACCAATTAAAGGGAATTACTTGGTTTGAATAATATGGAAATCAATTAGAGGGAATTAACTAATTTAAAAATATTAGGTAGGGAATTGGGGCTTGATTGCTAGATGTCCCAATGGTAGAAATCAAAAAAGTGGAAACCCATAGGGTAAATTGAAAACTTAACAAGTGGAATTAATAGAAATAAAACACATTTGTTTAAAAACGTTCAAACCATAAATTTGTGACGTTTTCTTCCACTTAAATCAACGCCATCTAAATATTTAGTGCTTGCCACTTTCTTTTCTTGAATCAACGCATTCACTCCCAATTTAGTTTGAACGTACGTTATTCCTGCAAAATTTTATCACTTGATTTACGCCCCTTTGTAATGCAGCAAAATTTGTTATTTTCCTTTACTATTTCAAAGTCTAAATATAAAATTGAAAGTTTTGAAATTTTTACTTTGTTAAAAGACAACTCCAATTGGAATTTTAATAAAAATGAATTATGTATATTTTAAATACGAAGAATGTAAACGAATTTAATTTTAAGTTAAGTAATAATTTTTGATAAGTCAGTGTATTTATAGACCGTGAAATTTCGCATTTAAAAAGGCACAAATTTTTAATGGTATAAATAACGTATATAGGAAAACGTATTAATAAATAAAAAAATCAACGCAATCAATTTGCTTTAAATTTGGTATAAATCATTGTCTAATAAAACTTTACCGTTTCTTTATAAATCAATGTTATCTGTAGATTGATTGCCATTTCCTTTACCAAGAGCAATGTGATATCCTCTTTACACTAAAAGTTCAAACTCATGAAATCAATGCTGGTTATAAAAATTCAAATCCATGTACAACTTCATTTGGTTAATAGGTATATAATCTGTAATTTCCTTTTTACCATTCTCAGCAATTAATTCCTACCGTTTCCTAAATTCACCAAAGCAATTTAATTTCTTATTCTTATGACTAAACTTTTGCAAGATTCTCTTTGTTGGAAAAGAAAATATAAAACACGGTTGGAATGTTCAATTATTTTTCTACCGTTTTTTTTCCATAGCTCAAGTGATAAAACCCATGCACCCTTTTATTATGCATTGACATCATTTATTTCAAAATCAACTTGCCGTTTTACTGTATTTGATTTTCGAACGAAAGTTATTGCTTACCTTTTCTTTTCCATTGATCTCCGCATGCCAAAAATCTTGCAACTCACTGCTAAAATAACTGCTTCCAACTTTTGGGTCTTTCCCTGTAATTCAACGCAAGCTTCTTGTAATAAACATTCAAGGAAAGCAAAATTTATTTCTTACCTGTAGAAATTTTTTTACTTAATCTCAAAGAAAAAATCACGCACTTTCTGGTCCATTTCAAGTTATTACCTGCCGTTTCTTCATCTTTAATTTCGAAAGTCCTTCCTTTAAATAAGCAACACGTTCAAAGAAAATTGATTTCGTGCCTACCTGTTCCCTTAATCAACGCTTTCTTTATGTAACGTTCGAATAACAAAGCAATATTACTTGCCGTCTCCCTTATATTAATCAATGCAATCACTGATTATAAATATAAAGCCTCATACAAAAACTTTATATTGCATCTAAAATTTGCCTTTGTTCTTCTTGAGAAAGTGCACAGGTATGGCCACACCTTGCTTTTATTTATTTTATTCTTCTTCTTGTTTCATTTGGTCCAATGTCCACACTACTCGGCTGCCCCACCACCTGTCCTTGCCACATCTTCTTTTTTCTCTCTCTGATCTATTTTGACATACATGTCAGATTGTTGTAGGAAGACAAGCTTAGTATCCTTCTTTTGAATTCTATAGAAATTGCATGCATTCCTGTAGTTGTGGCCACTTGAACTTCTTGCGTGAGTCTTTTTTTTAAATATGAATTGCTAAAGTGTGTCATCTTTGAAAAAAATAATGGTAACAAACAAAACTAATATCCTTCATTTTGCATACACTCACACGTGCAAAATCACGTTTGTTTCAGCAGATAGGTAGAACTTTTTATTACCTAAATTATTTCCAAAATATGCAGTGACTAGTATATTTTGAGTGCATGCTTACGGGGTTTATAATAGGCAAGGAGACCGTGCCATTTATTTAGATTGCATCACCTTGTTTTGTGAATTCATGCATGAGTCATTTTAATAAAATGATAACAAAAGAACAAAAAAGTATATTTTCATTTGCATCTCTGGAAGAAGTAAAAAAAACAAAACAAAAGAAAACAAAAAAAAACAACAACAAAAAAATAAAAGAAGAGAAATGCATGTTTTAAAGGATGAGGTAGGAGTGGCTGTGCTATGTTGCGTGTTCAAGTTTTGGGAACCAACATGCTTCACTTTTATGCAACGTGATTATTTATACAGAGAAAGAAAGAAAAAAAAAGATATATTAGTTGCAAATTTCACTGTTTTCAATTCTGAAGAATTTTAGTGTACGCCACCTGTTTGTAGAAAGGGAATAACGTATTGTCTCCACCTTTTTCTTTCCAGCTTTTGCCTAAAACTTTCCACTATAATTTTCATGGGTACGTAAATAGTTAAAATTTCACTGCCTGGCCTTGAGAACGTGGGCGAGTCGAGTAGTGGTAGTGGTCGAGTCAAGTCACATTCTATTCGTTCCAATTGTTTCGAAAATTTTGCTTTGACCGTAATATTAAAAGTCGCGTATTTGGTATTTGGATCTTATTATAGATTTGAATCAAGGCGTGGCATCCGCGGAAATCTAATCGTGCCATTTGTACGTTCCTTTATCAAGTGGTACAATCGTTTGAATCTAAATTTCTGCAGCTTTAAGGTGAGTATTTCTCACCAGACAAACATACCTATATATCCGTGATTTATCACAAGTGTATTTGTAAATTATTTATTAAATTTTATCTGCCTGTGATATAACGTATGATGTTAAACCCCATTTTAAATTGACACCTCATCAGTTGTTTATCTATTGTAATATTATTGCAGTTATACTATGTAATGCTTATTTACTGATTAAATCATCACTGTAAGTTCCCTGTAAATTTGAGATCGTTATAGGCTGAAATGATAGGCCTGAACGATAAACATTTGTTCATTTATTTAATTGTTTAATTATTTATTTGTTAACCTGGGATTGCGGGTTTGAAATGATAGAACCCGGGATTTTGTAAATTGCGGATTGAAATGATATAAATCTGTATCACTTGACCTAGGCTAGAAAACTATATACAGACCCGTGGTTTATATAATATTTTTCTAAAATGTTTAAAAATATTTTAAATGGGAATTTATAATATTCTGGTCCAAATGTATTTAAAGGATTTTTATAAAATTTATAATGATTTTTGAATAAGTCAAAATGTTAAATAAATAAATGTTTAAGTAAATTTTTTGGAATATAACTTATTTTGGGAAATTATGAAATTTTGTTAAAAGTGAGTTTTAGTTAAGGAAATAATTGATAATAAGTTATATTTGAGAATTTAAAATTTGATTGTTAAGTTAATAATTTATTACAGCACTTAAATGCTGTCTTTTATAAATGAACTGTTTTGACTTACAGACTTTAGATGGCATTTCATAAATGCTACGGAAACTGAATTTTCGAATTGTTTAAAATAAATGGAAATAATCTTTGGGGAAAAAGGCTTAAATTTTGGAATTTAATATGTAATTAATAAAAAATAAGGAATTGACTTTAAATGGTTTTAAATGGAAGAATTTAACTTTTAAATGTGAGTTGAATGGCAAATTAATTCCTAAATAAATTGAATAGATTTAAATGGTATTTTATATTAAATAAAATGACTGATGTTTAAATAAATGATGGTTGAAATGATATTATGGTATTGAAATGTATTTGAAACTTATTTTGATTTTTAAAGTATAAATACCATTTCTAAAAGTTGTAACCACGGGTTATAATAACGTTTGGTTGTTAAAGAGACCGGGATCGGATATCTGGCATACTCTCTGTCGATACCGAAAACCATTTTAACAACCGTGTATGCGGTGGAGATTCCAGAATGAGTAGGATGGTGGTGACGTTTCCTTTGAGGTAAATACGTGGACTCGACTCCCGTGAGTTGGTATAAGGTGGCTAAAACAGGAGCGATCGACGGATTAATGAGGTAGCACCTCTGATCGGACGCACTTCTTCGTATGCCATTCTATTACTTTTGTGATTGTTTTGGTGCGCACCTTTGATTTGGGAGTGTTGTTCGAGGTGGGCGGTAGCTGCGCGCTATGCGTTTCCGTCGGTCCGGATGCGTAATTGGTATATCTACCCTGGCATTGCCTAGTTGTGCCGTGTCACCTACCATAGCGAGCCTTATACGATTTTGGTTTTGTACCATACCTATGGAGTGCCCTCTGACGACGCCCATTCCGGGGGAGATTACGGTACTGTATAGACTATGGGAATATATTATCTGTTAAGGTGGAAAATGTAAAGCCTTAACGCTATTTAAAAGTAAGTTTATTTTACTAATAGATATTATTATAATAACGAAGTATTACTACATAGTAAACAGTTTAACGGATCCTTAGAGGATGGGCGGTCCCAAGCATCCTTTAAGTTACTTGCTCTATATTACAGTACACTTGAATTAGCTTACACTATATAAGTATGTATGTCCTGACTCGAGTGTTTATGTTTTATTTTACGCTCGGGTCAGCCTGAGTTGCAGTTCAGTTTCATCCCGAAGCTAGGATTTCTGTAGATCACTTTCAAGTTGCTGGCAAACTTCCCTTCCCGTTCTTTATCTAATTTTTTTAAATCAAGACTACTGGACATTTAGATTGTTCTACTGATGATTTAAAACTATATTTGCATTAAAGACTATGAAATTTTTATTTGTTGAGACTATTTGTAGTGGCTTCATGAACCACTATGTATTTTTAAATTCCGCTGCGAGTTTTTCTGATATCTGTGTCTGTGATTCTGTGATTATTTATTTACTGTATATTTTGAGATTTGCCAAATTTTTTTTACAACGCTGTATTTTTAACAATTCAAGTCCGACATGTGCGGATGCGAATGGTTGAAAATATCGGGTCGTTACACATCCTATGATTTATAAGCAATAGAAGGTTATAATACAATGCTATAACCCTATGCAATTAATAATAGTTATTCTTGTAGTGAATTATTAAACAATATTCTAAATATGGGTTAAAGTTATTTTATACTTTAATATTATATAATTTTATCAATAATAATTTATTTTAAAGATAATTATTATATTAAAGTTAAATTAATTATTATATTAAAGTTAAATTATTATTTTAAAGTTAATTGTTTAAAATTAATTATTTTATATTTTAAAGTTGATTATTCTATTACCAAAGTAATTTTTTATATTAATAATATTGTTTAAAAAGTTTATTACTATAATAATATTGTTTTAAAGTATATTTATCTTTATTATCATTGTATTAATATTGTTTAAAAGTTAATTTATTATTATGTTAATATTGTTTAAAAGTGAGTTTACTAATATACTAATATTGTTTATTTATTTTTAAATAATAAGTTGTTTTACAAAAGATGTTTAGAAATAATAAACTGTTCATTTAAAAAGAAACTATTTTTAGAGAAAAGGTTTATAAAAAGGGTTTTATTTAATAAAATAATTTATTAAAGGAATTTATAAATGTGGGAATGGATTTTAGATGTTGGAAAGAAGCTGGTTTTTAATGGTTTTGGGATTGGATAATGGAGTTTGGTTTTTAAATGATTTTCGAAAGGAGATTTATGAAGGGTGTCTAGGTTATTTATATCCCTGTCTTAGTGACATTTTGGGTTTGATCATTTGAATATGATCTTAAAATAGAAAATCACTCTAAATGTTGGTGAATATACTTATATTATTTTATATAAGTATGTTAAAAAGGTTTTCCAAGTTTTGAAAGGAATGGTTTGTGAATATACTTATTCCGATGAGATAAGTATATGAATATTTTGATAAATATTTGAAATGTGATTTTAAATTAATGAAAGATTAATTTAAGAGGCTTGGTGGTTTCCATGGGAAATGCAATCTTAGTTTGGAATGTTTGTTTATTAATAGTTAAATAACCAACTATCAAATCTTGGCCTAAATATGTAATCCTTCTTAATTTTGATGGTAAGGAAATATTCCCTACTTAACACCAAAGGATTTTAACTCTTGAAAAACTTAAGAGAAACATTGGAATTATATGGTACAATTACCGTCAATGGTACTATATTGTACGTATAAACTAGTTTTGGTCTTTTAAGACAAATGATAAGAAGTTCCATCCACTTAAACGGTTAGGGGGTGATCTCGCTCTTATGTTTTGTCTGATTATTTCCTAAAGAACCGGTATTGAGCATTTCAAAAAATTGGTGATTGGTTTGTAGAGCGCTCGGTAAGCGAAGGAGTGTACTCATAAGAGATGACTCCTACCGTAACCGCTCCAAAAACCATATACGGTCCTACAGAGGAGTTTCGTGATATGTTGAGATGTTGGAATCCATGTGTGGTTCTGAGACCCGTTGGGGTATGGGAATTCATGCGTGATTCCAAGATCTATTTGAGATATGGGAATCCATGTGTGATCATGAGACTCGTTGGGGTATTGGAATCCATGTGGGATTCCATGATCTGTTTTGATGGCGATGTGTGAGCTGGAACGTCGGACGTAGCCTTATCAGTGGTAAAGACTAAAATCAGAGATCGGAGGCATGGCCAGTAGGGTTGGCAAACCCATAAGGTGCAGTCGGCTCCACATAGACGTTACCTATAGTTGTTATGCATGCACAGAGCAATGCACTCTTCTTAGCGAGATCGGCTTTATTTTTCCTATGGTACATCACTAGGAATGCATGCTGCTTCGAAAGGATATCTGTGATCCTTGTATAGGAGGACCGTTTCTCAAAGACCGAGAGCATCTCCACGGAATCCTACACAATTAGCGAACGCGCCTTAGCGATTTTTGATTATATACCTAATATTTTTGTATTGTACACTCACGAGCATCACAGCTACTTGATTATTATTATTTTTACCCTTAGACATTATTATAATATCACTGGATTTTCCGATAAATATTTTGGTTACCGTAAGGTAAAAACTCATCCATGTTTATGTACGGCATGGTCTTACGAGATATCTTTGATTTTAAAGAATTTTACAAGTTATAATAATTAAAATTCCTCGTGATTTGAGTTTCTCATGCTGGTTTTACCGGGCTTACCCAGGCGTTGTTTTCCTATAATGCTCAGGTCAGCCCGAGCATGTTTTCCAGATTTAGATGGATACTTTAGAGCTTTCAGAAGATGAGCTGGATTCTCTAAGATGTATGCACATATCTTATATTTTCTGTTGTTTTGTTGTTCTTGATTTCTGTATGTATTCATCGTCAATTGTATGGACATGTTGTTATAACTATCCAGGGTTGATGATAGGTTAGTGTGCTATGATTTGTGTTATGTATGTATAATAAAGATGTTTTCTTTTTGGTAAAGATCATGTGTATATTATATATTTCTCATTATGATGTGAGATTCTGTTTTTTATTTTATTTCTTTCACCCCAACAATCTGTCTTTCTGGCACTTGGATATTCGACAAGTGGATACCGTGGATGTACTAGTATCGATTTCTAAGGGTTGAAAAGGCAGGTCATTACATATGTCGATATATTCAAAGGGTATATGTCGAAATACCCATGCATATTTTGAAACCATTTTATTTTTCAAATGTTTTTGAAAATCTTATGCTTTGTAAAATATTTTGATACTTTGTAAATAATTTGAACATAGTTCATAAATAGTTTGAACATTGAAAATTTTTTATAAAGTTTTTTGATATATAGTTTAAAAATATGTTTTGTTTTAAAAATAAAGGATAAGAAAATGGCAAACAGAGATCAAAGTTGCTACCATGGACTTCAACAAAATTCTATGATTCTATATACTGAGATCTTCATATCGTGGTCTTTGTACCTATAAGTCTTAATGTCCATTCCTTGAGTCTTTATGTTGTACAGTCTTCGATTTGACACCAATATAATATCCTACACTATATGCCATATAACTTGGTAAAACATCAATATTCATATTTCATATAAATGTATTTTGTTATTAAGGTTGTTATCATCAAAATCAATAAACAAGTTATTAACAATCTTCCTTTTTTTGATGATGACGACCATTAATATCGTGTATATAAAATATGATATAACTCCTCTTAAGTTAGATAACTCCCCCTAAATATATGCATATGTATATTTTTCTCCCCCTTTGTCATCAACAAAAATGGGTGAAAAACCAAAAACTCCCCCTGAATCAAATACTTAGAGACTATAGATTCAAAATCAATAACTAAGTTAAAATGATATAATTATGATGATGATATATGATGATTATATGATATGCAATTTACTATTTTTGATATGTAATAATGAAGACTTATAAAGTATATTTTATTTACCCAATTCAAACTATACATAAATAAGTCCAATTCATATGTGCAAACCAATTCAAATCCAAATCAAAATAAAACACACAAATCTAAATATTGATCCTTAATGTAAAACAATCCAAACTAATCAAATCCAATCCATATATACAAACCAATCTTAAAAGTATATATGGATACATACACAGACATCATGTCAAAACCTAATAATAAAACGTTTCGTGGAACTTCAACCCAACCGTTGACCCAAAAATTAGATCTGCTTTGACGCATCCCAATCTTCATTACCCTTGTTTATAGTGCACTCTGGGTTGTCGGTTGATTCGTCTTTGATTAAGGAAGAAATAATCCATTGAAGGGCATCGAAATTCTTTTCTCACTCCTTGATCATTTTCATTTGACTTAACTCTAAATGCCTTGATTTCTTAAGATAAAAGAGAGAATATCTTTAAAAGATTGAAGAGTTTGTTCAAGGTTTTCACATAATTTTTGATGTGGAGAAGACATATTTGTAAAAATATGTTTGAAAATGAAAAGAGGGAATAGAATAAAATGATGAGTGTGTTTTTTGAAAGAAATAGGCTTATATATAGTAGAAAGTCGTTTGGAATGAATGGATGGGTGGTTGTTGTCTCCATTTTAAAATTTAAATTTTTGCAATCTGGCCGACATGTATGTCGACATACATACCTAGATTTTCAAAAACAGGTGTATTTGTTATAGTTTTTGTTTTTATCTTATACCATTGTATTCTTATAACTTCCAGAGATAACAGACAATATAAGGTAGTAATAGATATATTTCATTGCTTAGAATTGAAAGATACTGTAACGACCCGATATTTTCAACCATTCGCATCCGCACATGTCGGACTTGAATTGCTCAAAAAACCGCGTTGTAAATAAAATTTGGCAAATCTCAGAATATATAGTAAATAAATAGTCACAGATCACAGACACAGAGTAAATAATAATGCAGCAGAAGTAAAAGGGATAGTAGTTCATGAAGCTGCTATATAAAAATAAGATATATCAGAGTTAAACAAAATACAGCAGAAGAGTAACAAGGTACATCAGGTACAAATCAGAATAGATCACTGAAATCACTGAATACTGAAAGCAGAATATATGGCTGGACCTTCAAGAAATTCTCCAACTCTGAAGGTGAGTCTTGAATGCTGAATCACTCAATCTGACTCGAGCGTAAAGCAAAACACAAAACATTCGAGTCAGGACTAAATACTTATGAACTGTAAATCAACTCAAGTGAAAAGTAACAAAATGCATCAGTAACTTAAAGGATGCTTGGGATCGCCCATCCTTTAAGGATCCGTTAAACTATTTACTATGTAGTAATATTGTGCTATTATAATAATGTCTACAGTAAAATAAACTTACTTTAAAATAGCATTACGGACTTACCCATATCACCCTTCACACATAATAGTCCCAGTAGTCCGTCCAATATCATGATATCTCCAGATCGGGAAACTATCAGAGGATACCACATAGGCTACGGGAGAAAAACAAACTCGTAGTAAAGGCTCGGTATGGTAGGTGACACGGCACACAAGGCAATGCCAGGCTAGATATACTAATTACGCACACGGGCTGGTGGTAACGCAGCAGCCACATACGCCCACCTCGGAACACACTCCCATATCAAAAACGGAGGATGGCCATCTAGTCAATCACAAGTAAGAGTATAGTATCGAAGGAATGTGTCTGATCGGAGGAATGACCTCGCTTGGCCCGAGATCGCTCCTGTTTTAGCCACCTTATTCCAACTCAAAGGAGTTGGGTGCGCGTAATATACCTCAAGAACGTCGCCACCATCCTACTTCATTCTGGAATCTCCACCGCGTACACGGTTGTTAAAGTGGTTTTCGGAGTTGGCAGAGAGTATGACAACTTCCGATCTCGGTCTCTTTAACAACCAAACGTTATTATAAGGCCATGGTCATTTCAAAATAGTTTATACTTCGAAGCCAAAGCCATTTTTATTTCAAAACTATTTATTAAATCAAAAAAGTTTATACTTCGAAACCAAAATCATTTTTATTTCAAAACTATTTATTCAATCAAAATAGTTTATACTTCGAAACCAAAAACATTTTTATTTCAAAACTATTGATTCAATCAAAATAGTTTATACTTCGAAACCAAAAACATTTCAAACATATATTCATTTCAAAATCATAATACTTTCAAAGCATAACTCTTTCGAAACCAAAAGTACTTGAAATAATTACACTTTGGAAATCCTAACATTTCAAATCATACATTTGAAATCATGAAACATTCCTTTAATTCTTTACATTTTACAATTCATTCAATTAATCCCAAATTTCCAATTTCCAACTTAATTCAATTCAAACCATCAGTTTCAATTAAATTTCCCAACAACCATTTCAAATCATATCAATTTCAAATATAGATTTGATCCACAAATTAAACTATTCAATTTTTAATATATTTCAAAGCTTTAATATCCCGCATTTCAAAACTAAATTCTATAATTTCATATATCCCAAATTTAACTTCATTATTACTTAGTTTTGAAATATTCATTTTATAAATCCAATATTATTCATACAAATATAACTTCAAATATCCATTTATCAAAACTCAATACCATTCCAAATTCACATTCTTTATCAAATAAAGATTATATCATTAAAAAAACCATTTCAAAATCATTAAAATATCATATCCTTCAAAACCTCATTATCAAATCATATTTGAATTCAATTTCAAATATTCAAATTTTAAATATCATTCTAAAAATCAAATATGTCTTTCATTTATTATTTCAAATATCATTTCAAAATACATTTCAAAATTCTATTCAATTTTTTTTTTTATCTCATTACATTTCATTCCATTTAACACATAACCAAGTAAACCTTATTCAAATTTAATTCAATTTTAAATCCTTAAAAGTTCAAATTTAAATATTAAATATATATTCAAAACTCCTTATATTTCACAAATAATCAATTCCATAAGTTAAATCATTTAATGCTTTTAAAAATATAATTCAAACAGTGTTAAAATCTATAACATTTCAAAACATTGTCAAATTATAGCAACGACAGCATTTATAAAGTGCTATCATAGCTTATAGTTTCCAAAATAGTTTACTTCAAGAATAACGGCATTTATAAAATTTCGCAATAGATATTTAGTTATTTCAAACATAGTTAAGTTCAAAACAACAACATTTTAAAGTGTTATCATAAAACCACAGCGTTTTAGAAATGCTATCAATAAAATTCCAGATTTTATTATAACTTTTCAAAAAAAATAAAACTTCAATTTTAGCAAATTTTAAACCTATAAATCATATTTCTAGACTTCAAAATTTCACATTTGAATAATTTTAACATATGATTTATCACCAAAAAAAATTTATAATTAAATGTCCAATTAAAACTCACTTTCATTTGTTAAGTCAAAATTCACTGTTTATTAACTTATAAATTTAATAAAACTTAACAGTTTACTTCAAATATCATTCAAAACTTTAAATATAATTTCCATTATTTACTTACCTTTTTTAAAATACAAATTTAAAGTCAAAATCACAATTACTTCAAATTTACATACTTAAATTCACAAATTCAAAACTTAATATTTAGCTTTCTCAAAACTATAAAATATATATTTTTAAATCAAAATTCATACTTTTAAAAATACATATTTTAATAAAAATCATTTAAAAATAAGAATTACTTTAATTAATTGAAACTGAAAATGATTTAAAATAAGTTATTAAGAAAAATATAAAGATAAATAAATAATTACTTTAATTAAATTAAACTGGAAATCAGAAATTTTAAAACAAAAATACAACTGACACTGGAAAATGTCAATTACACTTTCAAAATGTTTTAAAACCAAAATATATACAATACATGTTATTTACCCATATAAACATAAATTAGAACATTACATGACCAAACAAAATATTATTTATATAATTTAAAATAAACAATTTTGTTATATACAGCAAATTTCACACAATAGTTAAAAAGGCATAACTTTCACATTATAAATCAGATTTCAACGAAACGAAAAGCAGTGTTCTTAAAATTTTATTTACTTTCATAATAAAGGGTAAAATTCAAATTTTTTCAAATTTTCAAAATTTAAATTTAAAAGTCAAAGTTTGACCATTTTGACCAAAATTCACTTTTTTGGAAAATATTCAATTTATACATGTTTGAAATTATAATTTACATTAAAATAAAAATTTATATTTAAATTAACAAAATTTATTCATTTTAATAAATAAAATAAATTTTTTAAATCAGGAATTCAATTTAAAATAATTAAAATATACAATTAAAATAATCAGAAAATACAGGGTTGTTACAGATACATGGATTTCAATGATTAATTAAAGAAAATACATAAAAATGACATGAACTTAAACTAAAAGCACATAATACAAAGTTAAATATCATAAGGGAACAACTAAATAGGCTTAAGATCTCTTTGTTGGATGGATGAGATGGTTTGTCAAAACTTTCAAAGGGAGTGTCCACTTCTTCCTCCTGCTCTTCTTCTTCCACTTCCATTTCATTGCCTTCTTCTTATTTTTCTTATTGAATTTTTGTTCTTCTTCCAATGCCAACTTTGTTCCTTGTTGGGAAGTCCTATGGTCGGAAAAATGTGGAATGTGCATAAGAGAGATATTGGCTTTATCGAAAACTTTTCAAGGAATAGATTTTTCTTCTCTTAAATCAACACTAAAATATGTGAAAATTCTAGTAAGATACACACCATAAAGGAATATTTTTTCATGTCTACAAATGTTCTTTTGAACAAAGTCATCTAAAATGAATTATGCTCAAATGATGTTTAATGATCATAAATGGCGAAAAGAGCTTTAAAAACTTTTTGAGTAGGATTATTGTAATATCTTATCCTCGGAGTGGTATTTTGTTATAAAATAAGACTCATAAGTTTCGATTTTGGTCGATGATTCTTTTATTTAAATTCAAATTCTTCGTCACTTTCAAAAATATCGTGAAAATTTCATGATTTTGTTCGTCAATTTGAAAAGTGGAGAGGTCAATTCCATTAGATTTGCAACCAAGAATATTACTGAAAAGTTCACAATTTAAAATAATTTGAGTACCATCAACACTACAAATTTGACCTTCTTTTCCATGATAAAATTATCCATTTAAATTCGCATTAAACATTTTGATCAAATCCGGATAACAAACAAAATCATTTTGAGAAGATTCAATTAAATTAAAAATTTCATTTTCAAAACAAAGATCATGTATACCATAAGAGGAAAAATCTTCGAATTTAGCAAATCTTCTAGGAGAAACTTTTCTAGAAGTAGTATACTCCATATAAGCTTCAATGGCATCTTTCTCATTAAAGATAAAGCTTTTAGCTTTCTTAGAGAGCCTTATGGTTTTAGGATTTTGACTTGAGGAAGCCATTTTTGAGTTTTTGAGGGGATAAGAGAATGAAGAGATATTTGAATTTTAAAATAAAGTGAGTGAATGAATGGGTAGAGATAGATTAAATTAATAGAGAGTGTGGAGTCATGTTCTCTGATCAAAAAGGTGCCTTTTCGGGACATAGGAGTAAGTGCAAAATGAGATGGAAGTTTGAAATTTGAATAGAAATTTTAAATTCTAGTTTTCTAGCATATATGTCATCATATGACATGGGGGTATGTCGATATATAGCCCAAAACCTTCAAAAAATAAAACTAATCCTATATATATATATACTTATATTCATCCAATATTATTATTATTCTATATATGTTATTCCTAAAAACCAAAAACCACCAAAAAATAAAACAAAAATTATTAAACAGAAGGTACTATTTTTGTCACTTTTTGTTGATTAATTCTGACTACTCATTCGTTGCTGCGAAACACATATTCACATTTTTAGTATCTAGTTCACTGTCGCCAAAAGAAGTGTTTAATCATCCAAAGTGCTGTATAAGCCATTTTCTTTTTTTGGATGAATCATTTGCTGGTGAGATCTTTGATTTATTCGAATGCGGACAATCTCTCTAAAATGACTGGGTTCATCACAGTTGAAGTATCTAGTTGCAGTTCCAGTTCCAGTTTCAAATATCTTATTTTCAAGTTTTTGAAAGTTGTTCATCCTTCTATACTTCAGGAATTTTATGAAATTTCTGGCCATCAAAGCAATTTTTTCGTCATTGTCATCATCTAAATTCTAATCGTCAGTTATTACATTGAAAGCGATAGATTTCTTTTTTGTTCCATTGCTTTCTCTTCTGCTCTGCAATTGTGCTTCATATGACATTAAATTGCCTATTAACCCTTCAATTTTCAGAGTACTAATATCATTAGCCTCTTCAATTGCATGTGTCTTTTTATCCTACTCCGAAGAGAGTGAATTGAGGATTTTTTTTAACTTGGTCCTCTTCATAAAGTTTTTATCTAATGCAACTAAAAATGCACCATATCTTAAAATCTACAATACATGTCAAAAATAGACTCATTTGAATTCATTTTAAACAATTGAAACTGATTAGTTAACATGGAAATTTTAGTCTGTTTCACTTTACTAGTCCCCTCATGTGTAAATTGCAGTGTTCTCCAAATTTCATATGCAAACTTACATATAGAGACTCTATTAAATTCATTTTTATCTAGTGAACAAAATAGAATATGCATGGCTTCAGAATTATTTTGTGCAAGTGCTTGGTCAGTAATCCATTGTACAAAATTAGCTTGTGGTCCAATGTACTCATTTTGTGTAACATTCCAAATATTTAAGCCATTAGATTATAAATAGATCTTCATTCCACATGAACAATAAGTATAATTACTGCCATTAAAAAGTAGGCATCTAACAGTAGATTGTCCTTCGACAAAAGTGTTGACAAATGTACTAATAGTGTTGCTAGCCATTAAAAATTTCAAAAATCAAATTACGAGTTTTTTAAAACCTAGTTCTTTGGTACCAAATGTGGGTTGCAGAATTATGGATCTTAAGGCTAAATAGATACTAGAGGGAGAGGGGGTGAATAGTGTTTTCTAACTTTTGTAAAAAAAAATTCTTTCAAATTTAATATTAATTCATATATTTTCAACACATAATTATATCAATAATCAATCACAAATGCAAACACGGATAAAATAAAAGTAATAAAGTAAAGTAGGAAGTTCACAGCGATGAAACCAAGAATTTTATACTGGTTCGAATTTCTCCTACATCTAGTCCCATATAATTGCCTATACATATTTCTTTTAAAATACCAATCTTTAAACAGGCAAAAGGCTAATCCAATTACAATCTCGGTTTCGAGGCTATGGGACACATCCTCCTAATTTTTCGGGCTCAGGGTACACCCACTTGATTTGTACAGACTACAAGCATACCCACTTAGATTTTCAGACTATCAAGCATACCTAGTTGATTTGAATAGGCTACAATCACACCTAAAAAGTACAACTAGAGTTTGATGATTTTTCCAAAGACAATTTCCTGAACTTTGGATACAATGGATCCTATAGCCTCTTGGACAACACTTTGATCTTTGATTGAGAGAGACAGATGATTGAAAACTAATAATAAATAGTAGTGAATCAAATCAAAGAAGTCTGAATTGATTCTGTATAATTTTGAGTAGAAATAAGAGTGATTTTCAAGAAATCTTTTAAGAAAGCAAAAGGAGAGGAGATAATAAGAAAGTAGTAATAACAATTTTATTTGAAGCCCCCTATAGATAGTGAATCAAGGATGTGTCCATTCGCAAAGAGTAATGATGAATAAACACTTCATTTCCAAATTTGAAAACCAATTGGCGGCATATATGTCGACATACTCAAAGGATATATGTCGACATACCCATGTATATTTTGAAAACTCTTTATTTTTGAAATGTTTTTATAAATAATATGTTTTGTAAAATATTTTGATACTTTGTAAAATAATTTAAACATAGTTTATAAACATTTTAAACTATGAAAAACTTTTATAAATATTTTAAAAATTATTTTTGTTTAAAAAATAAAGGACAAGAAAATGAGAAATAGAGATCAAAGATTATTACCAGGGACTTTAACAAAGTTTGTGACTCTATATACTATGCTATAGCCTTGAGATCTTCTTATCTTGATCTTTATACCCATGGGTCTTGTTGCAATTCCTTGGGTCTTTATACTATACAGTCTTCGATTCAACACCTGTATAATATTCTGCACTATATACCATATAACTTGGCAAAACATAGTATTTATATTTTATATAGATGTATTTTGTTATCAAGGTTGTTATCATCAAAATCAATAACTAAGGTATTAACAATTTTCGTTTTTTGGAATCAAATGGAATTTTAGGCCATTTTGGACAGTCTAAAGTTTCCAAATTAGTTAAGAACTTAAAGATAAGTGTTCGTGAAAATATAAAGGTTGAATTTTTGTAAGTCTTGAATTGGAAAGATAGTAAGTTAAAATAATTTTTAAACTTTTTGAACATCCTGGTTAAGCAAAACAAATTTGAAATTGTATATATACTCTTAGGATATAGAAGAGTGTTATATGAATATGAACTTGAGTTATAGAATGTTAATAGCCGTATGTGACGGTTTTATGAAATGGTTCATAAATGATTTTAATATTAAATGAGTGTAACTAAATGTGGTATTATTTCATTACCATGGTTAACTCTCTTTTAGGATATGTAAGTGAAATTTAGTTATGGAAGCAAAGGTTTCTATTTGCCTTTTGGTTTCATGAGTAGAGTTTGCTTGCTCGAATAATAAGTACATGTTTATTGCCTAACGGGTGTGTTTGCTATGTGACATACACACTCTATGAAATATATCATAAGTATATATTTTTGTTGATGATTTTATGCCCTAGATATGGGAGGCCGCTTTTGGGCTTTTGTTTTCTTTGTTGATTTGGGCTGGTTGTGGCGAGTTGTAGTTTTTTCAGATCGAGCCGCATAAAGAAGATGCTGCTAAAAATTTTCTGTAACTTATGAACTTTAAAAGATATAATAATTCATTTTGAGTAAGATATTTTATAAAGTTTATGAGTTTGGAGACACTTTTCTTCCTTTGAAAATTTCGGGGATGAAATTCTTCTAAGAGGGGAAGAATGTAATGACTTAAAATTTTAACATTTCGAATATGGATATTCGATTTATTCAAATATTTGAATTTGATTCAAATTTAATAAATAATAAGGAAATCAATTATTAGTATAATGACTTGATTTTTAATGACGTGTTTTTATTTGAATGCATAGGATTTTTCCGTAATTTTTAGTTTGAAATATATTTAAATTATCGTTTGACGTATTTTGAGAAACGATTATATTTTTATACTTTTACAGAATAGGATAACGGTGTATTTTATTGTTTTTTGAGACCGTGTCACATTTTTGTGTGCGGTCGTATTTTTATTCTGTCGTCTATGGTTCGTACGCGAACGAAATGCAGTCTAGCGAGAGGCCAAAAACTATAAAATAAACACAAATCTAGACTAAGACATTTCTTCCATTTTCTTCTCCCCTCCTTCTTTTCCTACTTTTCCTCTTCTTTTCCTTTACACTAAACTAAAACCAAGAAGATTAAATTCACCTCCTTCAAAATTCAAAATCAATTAATTTGCTAAACGGAAAATGCATAACTAGATTCGTTGAGTTTTGTATTGACAGGATCTTCAAATCCATGTGTGTTGTGATGGTAGCTGTAGTGATTTGGGAGATCGACGTGATGAGGGTAAACTAGGGTTTCAATTTTTGAGCGATGAAAGGTAAATTAGGCCGAGGCAATGATGGATTCGTGCTTGTCATTGGAAGGTGAGCTGATGGAGAGAATATGGTAGGTTGCGACCAACATTAGGGTGATGTGACTTCGTGAGGGGAGTGGCGACATGCAGTAGGACACATTTCATTGTGATGTACCAAGTTCAAAGTGATGGGACCCATTGGGAAGCACACGAGTAGAGATGTTCACCTGAGTTGCTGGTTCGCCAAATTGTTGACTATGGAGTGAGATTGGAGGAGAGAGGATATGTGGATGTTGGGTTGTGCATGTGTACACATGACATGAGCGGGAATAGATTAGTTTTAGGGAAGATGGATTTAAGGTGATTAATTGTACTAATCAAGTAATTAATTATTTTAATTAATCTCAAAACTTATAAAATTAATATCTCATTATACGAGCTCCAATTGAGAAAAAGTCTTTTGCGTTGTAGAGCGATATCTACACGTTGGAACTAATTTCGTCGAGCATGAAGTAAGTGGAATTTTGAGCTAAAATCGAACTACGTTCTATTTTAGATCAGACCGGAATGCTTAAGTGTCCGTTAGAATTTCGATGAATTATCTTACCTTTGGATTAATATGATAATGGTATAGTAGATATAAATTATTGTTTTTATGCGTGAATGATTTATTGGTTTGCTTTTTTTGAATTTTCGCTTTGAAAAGCGAATGACATATGAAATGAAATACATGGAATTCCGTAGACGAATCCAGATTTCCTCACAATTGTTGATTTTAAATTTTGGCCATATGCCTATTATATAAATTGTTGAATGTCAAAATTTGATATCTTAGCTATATTGGATGTGACATTGATATATGCTAAAACTTGAATCTTTTAGTGATAAAGGTAGTAATAGTATTAGTTAAGTGCTATGGTAGCTGTTGGTCTTGTTCTGGTATTTTCAAATACTATTAATTGCTATTTTGATTTGGAAATGGTTTTGATTTGGAAAATGATTTTAAGTTTAACTTTTGAATTTTCTGTGGTATTCAATTTAAAAATAGTTTTGTAGTTTTCAATTTTACTCTACCTTTTTTGGTAATGTTTTAAAAGTATTTAGGAAGTAATTATTTTATAAAAAAATTGATATAATAACTGATGTTTATTTTAAAGAAAAAGTGGAATTTATGTTTTGTAATAAAGTGATTTTGTTTTTGAAATTAGATAGAATTTTAGATTAAATATTTGTGAAAAGTTTTATGTACAATTTATATAAAAGGATAGATTTATAATTAGTATTTTATAAATAAAAGAGAGATTTATAAAAACCCACATCTCTAGCAAGAACAAGCGGTTTGTAAAATCTAGATGCAATTTACGTTCATTTTTTATTTACTGTGAATTGAATGTTTTAACTTATAGTTTTCAGTTAAATCTTGTTTTGGGTTCATCTTTGAGGACATATATCTCTTTTTTTCCATACCAAAATGGTGTAAAACCTTTTCCAGATCGTTGTTTGGGTTTTGTAGTTTATGCGTGTAAAATTTCATTGCCTAATCCATTTGGTAGCCACTTGAAACATTTGCTCAAAGTTCGAATCAAACGAGATTGCGCAGCCTGTAGAAATCATGAGTTTCAAGTCGACCAAAGACCCACCTGGGTTGATCTTAAGGTCGACCCAAGCACTATATAGGTCCACCCTAGGGTCGACCTGTGCCATACACGGGTCGACCTAAAGGTCGACCTGAGTATGCACACTTTTGCACTTTTTTCCTCCTGTGTTCTTCTGTGTTATTCAGCTTGTTTCAACAGCTTTTGATTCTTTTTTTTGTGATGTTTTGAGATGATTTTGACAGGCTCTAGCCTATCAATAGGTAAGCCAATATTTTGGTTGATCCGAACTCCGAATGATGAGCTTTCGAGATGTTTTCATATGCTGAATTTTTAGTGTTTTTGATGATTTTTGTTGTTTTCGAGCACGGTTTTTCTAAACGATTTTTGAGATGATTTTATAATAAAATAGATTTTGAAATAAATAATTTCCAATATTTAAATTTATTTTTAACTTTATTTAAAGATTATATTCTCTATAATAAAGAGAAATTTTCAAAGAATTGTTTTAAAAACTAGTTTTCTTAAATAAATTTTTTTATATATAAAATAAACTATTTTGCACTCTTCGAACGTATGAGAAAGAGATTTAAACAATTTAGTAAAATATGTGGTATAGGACACATACGTTTACTTTTCGGTTAATTACGGACTCATCCGTTTGAAGTTATAGACCTTTCGGTTGATATTTGTGATTGCCATTCCATGGCATATTTTGAGTTTTGTGAAATTCCTATTTTTAGGAATTATTTGATGTTGCCATTCTTTGATGAGTTTTGAAGTTTTAGATCTCCTATTTTAGGAGTTATGGTCTATGAAAACCATCACGATGTCTTTTGTACTTGCCGATGATATGAGGTAAGTTATGAGTTTGAGATCTCCTATTTTAGGAGTTATGGTTTGTGAAAACCATCACGATGTCTTTTCTACTTGCCTATGATATGAGGCAAGTTACGAGCTTTTTGAGATTTTATGATTTTGATGATGTTGTTTTCTAATGTGGCATTGACTAGCAGTTAGTAAACCATTAAGTGAGAACGTGTGGTATGAGAGGCACTGTTAACACTTTTCGGATTCCTATCTGAGAGTTTGTGACACATTCACGATGTTATGCCGGTACTATAGACCTTCGGGTCATCACGATATATTACGACTTTGGTCGTCATGATGTATTATGACATCGGTCGTCACGTTGTATTACGACTTCAGTCGTCACGTTGTTTATGTGACTTTAGTCACCAAGATAAGTACCTAATATATAGTACTAGACAAGAGGATAGCAGGTGCAACATTGCTTTGGCATGCAATCGAGGATTTGGATCCAATCCGGGATTTTTCTGAGTTTTGATGTTTTATGATTTCACCATTTCAAGATGACTATTTTATATATTTAATATCCTAGAGCTATATGAGATTTTATTTATATATAGCGATTTCATTTATGAGGTTTTGAACTCTTATTTGAGTTCCACGAGTTATGAGGTTTTTGAAGATTTCTGTGGTTTCCTTCTGAGAGTTTATGAGATTTTATCAGAATTTTATGTTTCGAGTAGCTTTTAAGAAGGAAATATTCATATTGAATTGATGTTATTTTTGAGTTAACCCTTGAAATATTTCTGTGTTTCCATCACCTTGAATTTGGGTAAATCCGAGTTTATATCATTCCTTTTTTATTAATATCATGGCTAATTATCTTGTTTAAGTTAGACTAACCCGTGTATTTATTACTCGGAGAGTTGCAGTTTAGGATTCTTGGCTTTTGCTTAGCTTTTCACTATGGACCCGTCTATCGACTCTTTTGGGCTATATGCCTAATTTTTGTGTAGTTTATTTTATTGTGTGTGACTAGGTATGTACTTATTCTTTTATAGGGGACATGGTGTATGTATATATAGTGGTGTATCACCCCTCATGTACGATACTGTGTATTGTATTAGATGTATATGTGTGTGTATGACAGTGTTTGCTGTTCTGTGATCTGTGTAAATTATCTATATTGTGTTTTGTTCTAAATCGATCCTGTAGCCACCATGGTATTGTATTAGATGATAATTAAGTATGTTAACCCACTTAAGATGAAATGAAAAAAGAAAAAAATAAGCACATTATCGATATACTTAATACTTATTTAATACAATACTTTGATGGTCGCTCCAAAATAGCCATATTCTCTTCCCTAGCATACAGTATTACCTAGTAATACTCTTTGTTAGTATGGGTCTAGGGGTGGGGCGTCACAAGTATTTTATAAATAAAAGGATAGATTTATAAATGGTATTTTATAGAAAAGGAAAGGATGTCTATTTTATAATTTGGTATAATAAATCACATTTGTGGATTTATTGTAATATATGGAATGATCATTTTATGGAAAGTATTTGGTTCTATCTTGAAACTAAAGGTTTGTGATAAGTAAGTGAGATTTATAAAAAGGATTTTTATAAATATATTATGAGATTAAAAAAGGAATTTATAAATAAATTATGATATTTATAAATGGAGTTTTATAATTATATTTGAAGATTTATAAAAGAGTTTTATAAATAGAAATGAGTCTTATAAAAGGATTTTTATAAATGAATTAGGAGTTTTATAAAAAGGTTATACATAAGTTTGGAGATTTAGAAAAGGAGTTTTATAAATGATATTTTATAAAAGGAGTTTGTAAATATAAAAGAGTTTTATAAATAGAAAGGAGTTTTATAAAGGAATTTTATAAAAAGGATTTACAGAAAGAATTTTGATAAGAAGAATGAGAGCTGATTTCCATAAATTATCATTTTAAATTATGGTGGTATGGGAAGTATTCTTTTCATACTTAACACCAAAAAGTGAAAAGTGGTTTGGGTTTTATTGTTACTTATTAAATTACATTTGTTTTATCCCAAATAAGTATGGTATTGGAAATGGAATCTTCGTTAAGATTTGTCAATAACTTATACCGTTGAGGTAAGTATATCAATTTTTTTCAAGTATTGAAAGGAATAGAGACGGTTTATGAATATATCTTTTACAAAGGTATTTGAGTGTGTGTATGTGTATAAGAGTGTGCATTTATTAGTTCTATAGAAATTGTTTTATATTGTGTTGATTGGTCTTCTAAGTGGTTTATGAATTCCGGTCGAGACATGGGATGCCACGGTGTCAATAGGGATTTCTAAACACTTGGACAAGGCCAACCGACAACGTATTGTTTTGAATTTGGTAAATGAATGATTTTACCTAGGATTAGATTTTATAAATAAAAGAATAATTTTTGAAAATTGATATAGTTATTTATGATGTGTTTGTTTCATAGGAAATGATAATATTCTATTATTATCACTTATTGTTTGATTATTTGTGCTCGACGAGTTTATGAACAATTTTACCTTTTCACTACATGGGTTGGGTACTAAGTAATTTGTGGGAACATTAAAACGAACACCTTGTGAATTTAGTTTCACATTTTGACTATATGGCGTTCGTTGATAATGCGGGTTTAAAATTTAATTTTAATACAGTTATTCATTATATTCTAAACAAAGATATACATTTATGAAATGATTTTATATAAGAAAGTGAAATTATACAAGTATAGTTTATAAATAAAAGGGTTTTAAGCTGAGAATTTGAGAATTTAGTGGTCGCTTAGGTGCTTAACTATGATCGGATTCCATGTGAAATTAAATCTCCTTAACAATTTTTTTGTTTGTTTAATAGTTAAATAGACGATTATCAAATCTTAATTAGTTTTTAAACTATCGATTGTTGGCTCGGAGAGATTGGGATCAGATAAACACGAGTTATCTAGAAACCACTTCGAACCAGCGTAAGCGTTCGAATTGAGACATTTTGAAGACGATGGAATCGAAGACGGAGTTCTTTGAAGTGAAAGGGTTACTTGCAGTTAATCCTAAGGATGTAGTAGAAGTAGTGCTTTCGGTTTGTTCATATCCTGAACAACTTGTATGTATGAATACTGGCATTGCATTATTGCTTGGAGGGCAGTGTTAGCATTCCAAGTTCTATCCTTGTACCTGGTAATGACTAAAACAGGGGATATGCTTTAAGGCTATGTGGTTCGCTACCATTAGGGTATGGGCATTACCCGATCTTGATCAATACTAACCTATTTGTATATGCTTGTGAGACAGTGTTGTTAGCCGACAACATAGATAGTGATCATATTCGGTACTATCGAGGATGGAGTAGGCCGATTCTGACTCCCATGGGTTGATAGGTTTTCGTCCTCGGTACATTTTTCCAGAGGTGTATTGTGATAGGCGGTACCCCAATAGCCTTGTCATTGTATGAAATCCATTATTTAATACATGCCTTTATAGACTTAATTGTATACCTATTATGTTGGAATGTAATTAATGTAACCATTTCGGCTATATTTAAATATTTATTTTAAACCCTAGATATTATTATATCAAAAGATTTCCTATAAATGGTTTGGTCATCGTAAGGTAAAAACCCGTTCGTGTTTATCTGTGGCGCGGTCTTAAGAGATACTTTTTTTTTGAAAGGTTTTATAACATTAAAATCCATTGGTTGTGTTTCTCATGATGGTATACCAGACTAATCCAGGCGTTTTTTTCTTATAATGCTCGGGTCAGACCGAGCATATTTCCAAATTTAGTTGTAGATGTTTTGGAGCTTCAAGAGATAAACTGGATGCATCCAAGACATATTCATGTATCTTTCATTTCCATGAAATTTGTTGTTTTGTATTTATTAGCATTTGTAAGGACAGGTTGTTATAACCTTCCACTGATGATATATTGTCACTCTGATTTGTATATTACAGTTTTCTTTTCTAAAGATCTGTTGTGTATTATATATTACTTGTCTTAATGTGAGATTATGTTCTATCTTTTCATTCTTTCACCTCAACAATTCGTCTTTCTGACACTTGAATGATCAGCATATGTATACCATGAATGTATTGGTATTGACTTATGTTGGTCGAAAAGGAGGGTCCTTATAGAATATTTAAATGTGTTAGGTGTTAAAATTGATCATGATAAAATGACTTGTTCGACATTGAAAAAACCCGATTAAGTTTTTTGTGCAACTGGCATCGGGATAGCACCTCACACTGTAATCGATTAAGGCCTTTGGTTATCGTGGTTAACGATTCAAACACATAGTGCTTCACCAATGTCATGTAAAGACCCACCTTTCGTAATACTTGGAAACCCATGCACTACAACACCTAGACCCTAAGTACCAAAAAGATGACTCTTAAAGGCGATAAAAAAAACAAAATATAACATCTATCATAGGTTGCACGGAACTCACGGCGTAATGTTAACACGCAGATACACACATGAGCAAGACTATGAATATCATAATAATATAAAGATAATAGAATCCATTATAATACATAACACCTCTAAACATATGGGTTTAAATGATACAGCATCCTAAAATAACATGTCCATATATAAAAATACTGCATAGAAAACCATGGCAATATAAAAATATGGCTCCAAAAACTAGCTCCAACTAGTACGTACCTACCAAAGAAATGAATAGAAGTGGAAAATATAGAGAGGGTCAGATATAAATTTTAGTGAAAAAAATCATCACTACTAAACATGATATCCGATGCAATTATATGACATGGATAATGTACTAAGTGGTACCTTAGTATCACCCATATGTAAGTCAAGTACACATCAAACAAATGAGCAAGAGCTCTAGAAGAAAATCGTATCGTACCTAGACCTACTCTTCTCCTGCATTCAAAAAGTTGGAACAAGGAATGATAGTGAAGAAGCTAGGCCAGCCCGTAGCGGAAGAAATGGGTGAATTTCAAATTCTTTTAACCTATTGGATCTTAGTTGAGCCTACGAAGACTAATTTATTTAGAACATTCCTAAACTTGTTTGAAAATAAAATCATTTATTCTATTTAAATTAGTTAAAGGGATGTTTTTAATTTCAAATGTATAGTGTATCAAATACACCTAACATTTAGTCAATGTATAGTGAACGAAACCTTTCATTTCTTTCCCTAAAATAAGAATTAATTGAGAGTATCGAATGCATTAAATCGAGAGAGAAATCTTTCATTTTCTCTCTTTACTTTGAATTGATTGTTACATTAAATGTCATTGATTAGTCATTTATTCACGGCAAGATTTATTACTATGTCCATATGTATTCAAACTGTACAAATTGTAGTTTGAGATTTATTTAATCTTGTTTTATTTATTTACATAAGTGTGTGTACATATATATAAATATATATAAACTATATATACACGCACATATATATATGTGTGCATGTGTAACATAATAATCCGTAATGGGTATATTGTGCCCGCATATAGACGTTGGGATTTATATTGCAACGGAAACATTAGCTCTTTTTATACGTACTGTAATTTTTTCAAATATGTGCTTGTATAATATGTCAAAACAGGATATTAATGTATGTATATGAATATGCATATGTATATGTGTGTGTGTGTATATAAATTATTGAATAAAACAGTTTCTGGCATAATATATTAATATAAATTAATCACATGATAAAAATATAAGTTTTATAACTTTAAAAAATCTAGAAACATATTTTATGCTTATGATTAATTTATGGAATTATTTTAATTAAAATAATATTTATTACTAAATAAGATAATATCCCTTAATTGAATTAATTCTTAAAAATAAGAAATCAAGTTGAAAATTTCTGAAACTTTTTCTAAAGTAAATGAGGCATATTTTAGGCTTTAGAAAATTTTCTTGAATTTTCCCAACCGATATTACATTTTTAGTTAAATAATCAACTGCAATTCGAAAATAAATTAGTTATAAAAAAATTTAGATTAAGTTTTAAAAATCAATTTTTTTTTAAATTACCTGTGAAACATCAAACGCTTATGAAAAGTTTCCAGAATTTTATCAACTGAATTTATATCTTTAATTAAATAATTAATTGCGGGACGAAAGTAAATTAATTTTAAAAATAATAAACTAAGTTAAAAAAATCTTAAAATTTTACAATAAGCATCTTACATGGTGCAGAAAATATAAAAATATAAAGTTGAAATTTTGAACTATTAATTATTTTATACATAATAAAAAGTTCACAGAATCATTAAATAATATTAAAATATGTATCTAAATATTTAATAAAATAATTTTATATCTTAAGATTCACAATAGGTATAAAACATTATAAGAAAAAATTTAGATTAAATATATAAAAAATAAACATATATTCAATTATATATATATATAGACAATTTGCAAATCCTTCTATATTTAATCTAGATCTATTTATATATATATTGACATAAATCAAAATTAAAAAAATTAGAAAAAAGTCAACAATAAATCAGTAAACAAAATATTACAACATGCACATAACCTATCTAATTTAACAAACACATTTACCTACAAAAAAATCTTAACTAATTTAAATAATAAACAGATCTGAATACAAACAAGTGATTTGGATGTAAATCAACATTCATATGATAAACATGAAATCAAAACAATAATAAAAAATAAAATTTTCACCTCCTAATGAAGCTTTTGAGTCCACGTTGAACAATGAATTCTCTTCTAAGAACAATTCCAAATCCATTTGGTTGCTAATCCAGGATTGGAGACCATCTACTACAAATTAGAATTTCTAATTTAAATTGGATTTGAGAATTTTCAGGATGATTTTAGAGGAGAGTTGCTGCTATTAAAATGAGGAAGAAGATGAAGAAAGTGGCAGCTCATAAAATGAAATAGCCTTTAACAAGGGTTTTGAGATTATCTTTTTGGGTAGGATAAGAGAGCAAATAATGGTCTCAACCACACATCTCAAAACTCTAACCTCATGCATAGTAGCTGCCCCCGTCCTCTATCAAAACCAACGACTTTCACCTTTAAAATTCATGGGTTGTGAGTCCGTTTAACCCAATTTAAATATACATGATTATATTCAACTAAATTTGTGGTGGATATCTCAGATTGATCGACATGTTTATAACTTTTTATAAATATATGCAACAATTTATTTTGCAAATCATATCCAAATTTTATAATTAATAATTCATAAATATTAATCAATTTAGTTGATTTATAATAACTATAAACTAATTAACTCATTCGTCTTAAGAGAATTCATCAGTTCGGTTGTGTGACTCTTGGGTGTAAATTCGATCAGCGATTAACGTCGAACTATTCGAACGTTAACGTTCACACTTCACTTAGCAGGTGTGTGACTTTATGGCCAAATTTATCGCTTATTCATTCTCAGACTTATTTTAATTTAATAAGCGTTATCCGGTTGTGACAATTATTTACACCAATTCTCTTCATCAAAACTATATCACTTTGGACTTACTAAATTTCGTAATGGTCAAAAATTCCAACATCGTCCACATTCAACTCTATAGTCTAAACACAAAGTCCTTGGCTCAATAATAAAAATTATTATTAGCTGAATCACTCTGGCCCGAGATTTTGACTTTGGGTTGACTTGAGTTGACCGTGATATATTAAACCCATATAATTGAGGAGATGTGTCCTCTCTTGAATAGTGCTTCAATTCCAATACTTCCACTCGACCCAACTATAGTCACTCGATGGATGTCTTGCCATGATTTGACTGTAATTATAGTGGAACTTTCATACTAAAGATTCATAGTATTCTCAAGTCGAAAGAACTGTGTAAATTATACCCATCGATATCTTCTATTTGACCTTAGTTATATTAACCTACAAAAAATTATCGATTGAGTCGTTTCATATTTATCCAATAACTATTAGTACGTAACCCCTAAGTTCCCACAGCAGTCATGAGTAATACACTATCCAACATTTGGATCGCGTTACGTACTCTAGTCTCAACAGATACATCGATATCCAGTTTTGATGCATCTTGACTAGGAACATTTAAAATGGTATATTTATTTTTATTATGATAAGTTACTTAACGTTACCACACTTTGAAACTATTATCACAAAGCATACCATTTATGGATTTTCTATTCAATATACTTTTAATTTATTAATTAATATAACTACATTATATCAAGTATAAAATGGGAAGGAAATACCTTTATTTCGAACAAGATTAGTCAACGAGTTAAATATATGTAATAAATTACATAATTTACCCTAGGGCATACCCCAAACTCTATTAATCTCCCACTTGTACTTAGGGTCAATCATTGAATTTTATTCCTACTTCTCTAATCGGTTTTCCCAAAACCAACTAGGTCAGCTCCTCAGTGAACGGGTGTCACGATCCAAATTCCATCGTTCGAGAATCGACATCCGTACTCCACTGTACTTGAATGCCGCAGATTCAAACATTGAAATTCGAGTCGTGCCGGAGCTTATAACACATTAAGTACAACACAGCGGAAGAAACAGAATATATCAATATACAACATTTGATACAACAAAATGGTATAATGAATATACATCAGAGATATGATACAAGACAAAAACAACGGAGAGAAAAAGACAATACTAACAGCGGAAAAAAAACCACCAATATAGTCTTCAAGAAAGAACTCCATCTTCAAAACACCAATCCAGCAATAGCTCGAACTTTCAATCACAATGCACAAAGATAAGCAAGACTGGTGTGCAAAGGATTGCCAAACCCTAGGCTGAAAGCTATTGAATCTACACCTACTATTGATTATCTAAAAACCCCAACTCTAGACTGCCGTGTGGGAAAATAGTAGGCACCCAGAGTTTAGGAAAGGAACAATAACTCCAGGTCAGTCATGGGACTGGTATGAGCAAACAAAAATATTTGGTCTTCAAAACAAACAAAAGAATTTAAATTTGAAATTCGCAATACTTTTTGGAAAATGGAACTACCATAAGGCCTCCCGGCACACACACAATGCAAACGCACACATGGGGGAGATTTCTCCTTATGACAGTCAAATATGCTTAATACGAGAAAAATCTTTTGATATTATTACTAGTGCATAGTGTAGAAAAAGCTTTGAAAGTATAATATAAATCCTAGCCAGCATAGGTACTATGATATTATGCCTACTATAGCTGCCATGTTAAATGGCAGGTTGCACAACTAAAACCGTACGGGACGCGTATTGTTTTGATTGGATTTCCAAAAATGGTCAGGCTAAGGAACTTCCTACTGCCACATGGGATCGCCTCTGGAGGGACGTCCCGAGAACCTAACGTTACGGTTAGATCTCTGCCAACATAAGGCCGGATTACCTCTGTAACTAGGTAACTACTACACGAGTGTGCCATCCCCCGGTCCTTTGGGACCTTCATCCGAGGTACCTCTAATCCAACAACCACAAAGCAATCACAAAGTAATAGATCTGCAGTATCCACATGAGTGAAGTATCTGGGCTCCATACCATGATATCACCCTTTTCCAGAAGGGAATGACAAACCCTAAAGGGGGCGACCCTCATAACCTTGCCGCATCTTTCCTGTTTCGACCATTTCCGGGGTGTGAGGTCCTGATGCAGTCTCGTCCACAAAGCTACGCTTTATACAAAAGCCATGCTTTGATCACAAATGATCAACAAATGATCATCAACACACAGCAGCACTTAGCATGCCACACTACCAAATTGGGAATATATCACTGATAAATATCAACTACATAACCTCTGAGCTTGTACTTCTCAGAGAAGGGTGTTAAGCTAAGAGAATAAATTCTCCGCCACCAAGCAGAAATGTATTTGATTGAGATCAGTTTAATATCTCAAAGTGTAATGTCGGGCATACAACCATACAAGTCTGTTCCGGGTTCGAACAGAACCGAAGGCACTTCCGAAGAAGCCCTTGCAAATCCGGGTATCCACAATCCCGATCGGACTTCCCATCACTTAGGGAATCTCTATACCGTAGCTATTCGGTGCAGAGACAATCGATAGGTTATCCTAACGTTCTTGAAGACACCCGGTCTTCAACACCGGTCTTCAAATGCAATCCATTACGACGTATCACTATTCGGAATGGGTTATATGACACAAGGTCCTCTCCCGGCTAAACCGAATAGCGAGCGCGATATTTAAAGACATATGGATATGGGATTTCAGTTAAGTCACAACTTAAAAATCCAAAGCTTTTCTTCAAATGGTTAAACAAATTACCATTTCAAATCTTTAAAAAAAAGATTTATTTCACAAAGTTCACCTAGTTTCACAAAGATCTATTCATAGATTTTCAAAACAATTTTCATTTCAATTTGGATTAACTCAATTAAATCTTTAAATTAAGATTTAATTTATAGCTTTCAAACTCGTTTCCAAAGATTTATTCATAACTTGGAAGATTATTTTCATTTCAAACTTGAATTCCTTTTAACACAAATTGGAAGTTCGTTTCTTATGTGAAAGCTTTTATTATTTGAAAACAATATAGTTTTCGTTTTGGAAAAATCCGATTTCATTTATACAAGTTAAATCTTTGGGTTAAATTTAAAGTTCCAAAACAACACCTTTAAGATGGTTTAAAAACCCATATAAACACATTTATAAGTTGAATACTCCTTTTAAACCATAGTTCCAAATCATGGAATTCAATTTCAAATATTGAATTCAAATTTAAACCAAATTATTTAAATTTCAAAACTCTATTAAGTTATTCAAAATAACTTTTATCTTTGAAATTCACTTTTCAAAAGCTTTCCATTCCAAAACTATTTTGGATTCAAAAATTAAATCTTTAAAACTATTTCAAAATCTGTGACTTAACCCATTTCCACATGCAATCCATATTTGTGTGTGTATAAGTGTGGTCCAGGGGTTTTACACAATAAAAGTACCACAACATCAATCAGCACAGATTCAAATACAGCAATGTATATTTGATAAGCGGTATAAACTATAACGCTTATATTTGACAAGCGGTACAACCAATTGCAACGCTTATCTTTCATTCAGAGATCACAGGTATATATCACAGATAATAAATCACGGTAAACATAACTCAATCAAAACAGAGCATCACAATCAGGGATATCAAACAATTCAATCATCTAATAGAATCCAAACATCGATAAGTAAAATTAGTTAATTGTCTGATTAATTCAAATCAGATTTAATTACCTATGAATTACTAATCCTGGTTAATTAATATTAATAAATTACAAATCATTTTGATTAATTTCTCTTTAATCATTATTTAACCATTTAATGATAAATCAATTAATTCTTAATTAAAATTCATCAACCTTTTAATTATTAAATAATTACCCTTTAATTATTCAATTTACCATTTAAATCATCTTTAATTAATTGATTAACCGTTAATTAATGATGATAAGTGGCTACCCCAAATCTTAAATCAATGTTAATCACTAGATTAATCCATCTTTAATCATTAATTAATTACTTTTAATTAGGTGATTCTCTTTAAGTAATTAACTTCCTTTAATTACTTATATTAATAATTTTCATTAATTAATTACATAGATTAATTAATCTTTAATTACAAATTAATTAGCCTTATATTAATTATCTCCAATTAATTACAAAATTTTTATTAATTAGTCCTTAATTAATAATCATCCCTTAATTACTTTCATTACTGAATTAACCTTTAATTATTCTCAAATTAATTACCTTAATTAATTATCCACATTAATTTATTATTGTTTGAATAATTAAACAATTATTTTTTTTACTTAAGTAATTGTTCTATAATTACTTGATTAATTAACCTTTAATCAACAATTAATCAACCTTGATTTATAAATAAATCACCCTTTTATCTTTAAAAAAAATTAACCTTAAATGATTTAGTTACCCTTAATCCTAGAATTAATTATCTTTAATTATCCTAACACTCATAAATAATTATCTTTTCTTAATTACTTACTTATCATAAAAAAAAGTCTTTAATTAACCATCTTTGAATTTAATTATCGTTAACACATAATTTAACTTAAGAAATTTAAGTAAATTAATGATTCAAACATTGCTTTTGATTAAACTCTTTAACCTCATTATTGATTCAAATGATAGTGATAACATAACTAAACAAAACTTGATTACTTCTTTATTAACTTTTAAGCTTAAATCAAAATAACTATATAAAAAAACATCTATTAATTTTAAATAAAATTTAAAACTTTGTTAAATGTGAATTTGTGAAAACTAATCATTTCCATATCTTTTAACTTGATTTTGCTTTACCTAAGCTTAGAAACCTTTGTAAAACTCATTCCTTTAAAACTGAACCACATTTCCATCAAAAAAAAAAATTAAGCCTGCTGCTTATTTTCTTTTTCCAGAGCCAACCGCAAATTGTACACCGGGCACGTACAAGTAAAATCTCGAGCCATCCCCAAAATTTCGCGATTCAAACTTCGAGTTTTTCTGGAAACAACCCGAGTGCCACAAAACTGGAAAAAAAAAGTTTCTAAGTAATTTTTTTACTTTTTTCCCGGCGCGTCAGAATTTCTACTCGAGTTCGACTTCGAGTTATTAGTGAAAATCCATCGAGTTCGTCCCTGGGCTTCTTCGAGCTGACATCTTCTCTCCATGGTGCACGTGCATCGCTGACCGCTGGCGTTTCGATCGTCCACGATGATCCTCACAAGTCGTCAATCACCCTCACTTCTAATTACGATCTTCAGAACATCGTTACCAACTCGAATTCAAATTCGAGTGTTCAAATCCAAATTCTGGAACCACCTTCGAAAACCTGAAACCATATCATCCTCGCATCGCCGTCCACCAGAGCTCCATTGCTTCTGACCACAACTTCGCCGTCACCCAAGCTACCATCTCCCAGAATCTGGTGGAGCTCGGTCCACCAGAGATGCCGTGAGGAATGAAATTCCGATCCAACCCAAAACTAGGTTTACAAGGTTCATTTATCTTCCCTCGCTGCCACAGTGCCCTGAACCCCGACCTGACATTTTTCCCCAAATCTCTGTTCCTTCAACTATCTCCGTGGATGATCGCATCCACCCCAACGACTTAGATCGTCAGAAGTTGCCAAAATTACCATTTTTGATAAAACTCAAACTGTCCTCTTAATATAAAATTAAAAATTGTGATTCCACCTCCAAAAATCATAATTTTGTTTGGGAATTCAATTTACATTCCTGGATCAATGAATTAGGATAGTTGAATTTTCACTTATATTAAACATGCACTGTCCTTTGTGGTTTCCAGTGAGGTTTCAAATTTTATTTTATCTTAAATAAATTTTTAAAACTTACTTTATCAATAAACAAACAAATTTTGTTTACATTCTAAATCCTAACAGTGATTTAATTCAAGAGCTAATGAATTTTGAAATAAACTTGAGCCTGGAAACTAAGATATTTCAGATGAAAAACAAGCATGCACAAGCAAAATTCACAGGCATGCAAACATACTGACATAGTTATCAACAAAACACATATATTTCAAGCATCAACTCAAATATCAAAACATATGAATGGGTTCGAATGTGTTTGCTCACAAGCATCAGAGAAATAAATCAAAGGTTGAAATGTTTGCTCACCTTGGAGTTGTGCAGGAAGAAAAGGAGGAGAAGCAAGCCTGTATTCCTTTATATATATATATATATATATATATATATATTCCTTTGATCTGCAAAAGTTTATTAATACAAAAATTTGTTTAAATTTCTATTGTATCTTTCACTTACTTCATCAATAACAAACAAAAGAATTTATTTACTTACAGTTTGAATTTGTTTTAAAGCTTCATACAGGCTGTAGACTTCAATTTTCACTTGCTTTGAATTTCCTTCTGTAACTGATTGATATGATTGTTTAAATCTTTGTATTTGTTACTGATTACTAACATCAAAATTTAAATAAATAAAAAGAACTTGCCTTCATTTTTTTTTTCTTTTTCCATAGAAACCGTTTTCTCCCAGGTTTCCATATTTAAATTTTCCCTCTTTACTTTGGTTTGAACTTTTAAACTTTTAAAACTGAAGCTTGTTGAAGCTTTGAACTTGCATACTTTCAGATTTGTTTGTGATTTGCCATAATACTGAAGCTCTGCATTGCTCTTCATTTTTCTTTCTTTCTTGGTTTCATTCTGTTTTCCAGGTTGCTTTCCTTTTTTTTTTTTCTTCATTGAACTTTGATTCTCTTTTCCCTTTGTTTTGAAACTGATTTTCAATCTAAAGCTCTCACTTATCCCAGGTTGAAGTTCTTTGAAAACAAGGATTTCGTTTCAGATTTTTAGCAGAAATGACAGATCTTCTTTTCTAATTTTTTTTTTCTTTTGGGCTTGAGATTTGAGATACCCAAATCTTTGTTTACTGTATATACAGATTTGGTTGAGATATTTAATAATGATTTCATATGGGAAACTGAAAAGTTTTTTTATAATTTTTAATTTCATTTTTTTATTCAATTCAAAGTAATGAATGCCATTTGTAAAGAACAATTGATTATGGAATCTATGCATGTTGATTTGCTTACTTATCTCCATTATGTATGTTCACATTTGAAATTTTCAAGGATAAAAGAATTCTAAAAAAATAAATTTTATATCATATTTATTTATAAATAAACATAGCTTTTATTCATTGGTATATACATGTATACATATGCCTTCATTTCAAAATTGTTTACATTTTCCTTCATATTTATATTTATATTTACACAACAAAATTTTATTCCAATTATATTCTTACATTTAGGTTTTTTTTTGTTCAACATGTTTATACTTATATATTTTTACAATTTCCACTCATACATTTTTTTCTTATTGTACAATTTTATAAAAGAAAAGAGGAATGTAAAATTTTTGATTTCATATTAACAAAGGATTACTTTTATTTATATAAGAAAATCTGACTTAAAAATAATATTTTGGAAAGTATGTACATTAATTTCTATTTTAAATTGCAACTTCCAATTATTAATATATTAAAAATTTAGGAAACAATTATCATTAACCTTTTATAAATTTCAAATTCCTATTTATAATTCATTTATATAAATATACATCTTATTTTTCCTAAATCCAATATTTATTTGTAAGATACTTATGCTTAAATTTCTAATTAAATTTCTATTTATAATCAAAAATTATTTATTAATTCTAGAAATCTCTAATTAATTCACAATTTATTCTCAAAAATAAATTTAATTGCCAAATAAATCTTGATAAATTTCAGGAATGTTACAACGGGTATGCTATTATGTTTCAATTTTCTACTCTGTCAATCAACTCTCCCGGATGGTGATAAACTGTTTTATCATGTGGAACAATTCGGAGTATGTCTCTCGACTTTCAGTGAGCTTTAAGTTATGTTTATGAACTATATCATGATATTGTTATCATGTCAAAGTGTTATGGGATTCTCAACATTTGAAATCGACTCGGTGATAAATTTGTGCATTTATATATATATATACATATACACATGCTTTTATTCTGCACTATTCAAGGTGATGTACTTAGCCTTTTTCATTGAATCAGCCACGGTCTTTCATTTGGAACATTTGTAACTTAAAGATTCTTAACTTGAATTTATTATTGACATATTATATTCAATTTCACTTATGATGTTTGAGTCTGTACACCCCTTTATAAGCAGTTTTTGTTTCTGTAAACAATTATCTAGTATTTCATAAATACATGGGAACACTACAAACAACCATTTTGTGATATCTATTTGGATTTGATATTTTCTTCATGTATCAAATACATAAACAAATTACGATATTGAAGACAACATAAAATGTATAATAATTCCCAATGCGTATGGAACTCATCTCACATGTTCCGTATTAAACAATTTAATAAGGTGCCTTTACATATCAGTTTGGGACATTCCCAATATCTTCTATACTCACTATAAGATACATCATTTATAATCCAAAGTTGAGTATTAAAACAACTTAGGTTGATTTAACAGAAGTACGTCGTTAAAATCAACAATGTGTTGTTTCCTTATAGTTTAGAAATATCAATGTACCTTTTAATGTTCTTTATTAATGAACACATGCTTCCTCTGCACTTTGATTGAAAATCAAACTACTTGATATTTCTATCAAAATATTTATTCAATTTTGATGCTAATAAAATGATACTTTTGTATCATTTCTTGGATCATATTCGAAAACTCACAACCTCTATAGCGATTCGACCGACTTCGAGACACTTTGGTTGTTATGTGCAAATAGGCTATTCTAAATCATTATTTAGAATTTTCTATTTCGGTAGAATATACCAAAACACTAGGTCATTATCAAGCGATAATTTTGTGGGTAAATCTGAAATAACTTGAGTACGTTGAATAACAAATCTATTACGATAATTTTAACAATTGAAATTTATGAGGATATTCTTATCAACGTTGCTCATTGAATTCCAACTACATTAGTCCTGCTCATAAAGACACAATGGCGGCCGATGGATCACATCCATTCGGTTACGACTACCAAAATCATATTTTGATAGCATACTTGGAATTCTTTCGGATTTGCGCATTATACCATATCATAAAGTCAACACTCTTAATGGTTTAATTAAACAACTAAGGATTATGTATTTTCGACATTGATAAGAAACTCATAGTTTTTCTTCAATGTGTGAGAATACTTATTAGACACTCTAATGTGATGTGTTTGCTTCGCTTGGCTAATTTTATCTAATGATAGTCCTTCCAATGATAGTCCTTCCTGATGATAGATTTATTTTGTTTTGTTTTATTTATTTATAAAAGTGTAAATATATATACACACACACACACACACATATGAACTATATATACACACATATATATGTGTGCATATGTAACATCATAATCCGTAATGGGTATAATGTGCTCGCATATAGATGTTGGGATTTATATTGCAACGGACACATTAGCTCTTTTTGTGTGTACTGTAATTTGCTTAAATATGTGCTTGTATAATATGTCAAAATAGGATATTAATATATGTATATGTATATGAATACATACACGCACACATAAATTATTGAATACAACTGTTTCTCCCATAACGAATTAATGTAAAATAATCACATGATAAAAATACAAGTTTTATATTTTAGAAAATCTAAAAACATATTTTGGGCTTAAGATTAATTTATGGACTTCTTTAAAATTAGAATAATATTTATTAATAAATAGTTGATAATAGCCCTTAATTAAATTAATTCTTCAAAATATGAAATCAAGTTGGAAAATTCTAAAACTTTTTTGAAGGTAGATAAGACAAATTTTGGGCATAGGAAAATTTTATAAAATTTTCGCAAATGAAATTTTATTTTTTATTAAATAATTAACTAGAGTTCAAAAATAAATTCATTATAAAAATATTAAATTAAGTTATAAAAATCTGAATACTTTTTGAAGGTACCATAGGATATCTAATGCATATGAAAAGTTTCCCGAATTTTATCAATCGAATTTATATTTTTACTTAGTGATTGATTGTATGCCGAAAGTAAATTGAGTTTAAAAAATAATAAATTAAGTTCAAAAAACCTAAAATTTTACATTATGCATCATCCATGATACAGATAATACTAAAAGTATAAAATTGAAATTTTGAATAATTGATTTTTTATACAAAATAAACAATTCACAAAATCATTAAATAATAATAAAATATGTATATACATATTTAATAAAATAATTTAATATTTTATGATTCAAAATAGGTATAAAACATTGTGAGAATTTTTTTAGATTATATACAAGGTATAAACATATATATAATTATACATATAGACAGTTTGCAAATCTGTATACATTTAGTCTAGATCTATTTATGTATATTAAAATAAATAAAAAATAATTTTTTTAAGAAAAATATCAACAATAAATCAACAAACAAATACTACAACATGCACATACCAATCAATTGTAACAAACACATGTACCCATAAAAATCTCATCTAATCAAAACAATAAACAGATCTGAAAACAAACAAGTGATTTGGATGTAAATCAACATTTATATGATAAATTTGAAATCAAAACAATAATAATAATAATAATAATAATAATAATAATAATAATAATAATAATAATAAAAAGTTACCTTCTTATGAAGCCTTTGAGTTCACATTCAATGAATTCTCTTCTAAGAACAATTCTCAATCCATCAGGCTGCTAATCTGGGATTGAAGACCTTCTATTACAAATTAGTATTTTTTTAATTTAAATTGGATATGAGAAGTTTTAGGATGATTTTAGCGGAGAGTTTCTTCCATTAAAATGAGGAAGTAGATGAAGAAAGTGGCGGCTCAAAAAATGAATTAGCCTTTGACTTGGGTGTTGAGATTAGCTTTTATATGGGCAAGATAAGAGAGCAAATAATGATCTCAACCACAAATCTCAAAACCCTAATCTCACGCATAGTACCTGCCCTTTTCCTCTATTAAAACCAATGACTTTCACCTCTAAAATTCATGGGTTGTGAGCCTATTTAACCTAATTTAAATATACATATTGTTGTCAATATCTCATATCGATTAACATGTTTATAAATTTTTATAAATACATGCAACAAATTTATTTCTTAAATCATATGCAAACTATATAATTAATATTTCATAATATTAATTAATTTGATCGATTTATAATAATCATAAACTTATTAAATCATTCGGTCTTAAGAGAATTCATCAATTCGGTTATTTGACTCTTAGGTGTAAATTCGGTTAGCGATTAACGTCAAACTATTCGAACGTTAACGTTCACACTTCACTTAGCAGGTGGTGTGACATTATGGCCAAATTTATTGCTTACTCATTTTCGAAAAAAAAATAATTTTAATTTAATAAGCATTACCCAGTTGTGACAATTATTTACACCAATTCTCTTCGTCAGAACTATATCACTTTCGACTTATTGAATTTGGTAATGGTCAAAAATTTCAACATCGTTCACATTCAACTCTATAGTCCAAACACAAAGTTCTTGGTTCAATAATAACAATTATTATTAACCGATCTACTCTAGCCAGAGATTTTGACTTTGGGTTGACTTGAGTTGACCGTGATACTAAACCCATATAATTGCGGAGTCGAATCCTCTCTTAGATAGTGCTTCACTTCCAATACTTCCACTCGACCCAACTATAGTCACTCGATGGACATCATGCCATGATTTGACTATAATCAAAGTGGAGCTTTCATATAGTAGATTCATAGTATTCTCAAGTCGAAAGAACTATGTGAATAGTTCACATCGATATTTTCTTTTTGACCTTATCTATATTAACCAATAGAAAATTATCGAATGAGTCGTTCCATATTTATCCAATAACTATTAGTATGTAACCCCAAAGTGCCTCCAGCAGTCATGAGTAATACACTGCGCAACATTTGGAGAGCATTACGTACTCTAGTCTTAATGGATACATCGATATTCAGTCTCGATGCATCTTGACTAGGAACATTTAAAATTGTATATTTATTTTTATTGTGATAAATTACTCATGGTTACAACATTTTATAACTACTATCACAAAACATATCATTTATGGATTTTGTATTAAATATAATTTTAATTAATTAATTAGTTAATTAATCTAACTACATTATATCAAGTATATAATAGAAAGGAAACACTTTATTTCAAATGATATTAGTCAACGAGTTAGATATATGTAACAAATTACATAATTGCCTCTAGGGCATACCTCAAACTCTATCACATAGTGCTAATATAGCCATCGAACATGTCATACAAAGGCACATGTAAGTCTATGCGCACAAACAACGAACCAAAGCTTTAAGGTAATTAATTCAAAGTATATAAAGGTATTTGATTTATTATATGCTTTGTATATATATTGATGTAAGTAATTAAGTAATTAATTTAAAGTATATAAAATAGAAAATTCTTTGACTAAATGTTATGTGGTTGTAGTGGCAAATAGTTGCAATCGCGATTAATTAATTACAATATAAAACAACTTCTTATTTCAAATATTACTATCTAAGATGTTTTAAGACGAAATATTTATTCATCTATTGAGACTAGAATACGTAATGTCTTCAAATGTTGGGAAATGTATTACATATTTTAAACTAATGGCTACGGATGCTGCAGTCATTCATAGTTATTAATCTTCGACGACCAAATACGGTGGTGTTAAATTCATTGATACAAAGAAACGCATAGATGTGGAAAAAATTCAACCAAAACCACATTTCATTCCAAAATATTTCCAATTCATTACATAATCCTAAATTCACAAATCACGTTCAGAGAAAATATATTTATTACAACATACGCCAAGAGCGACATATGAAGATGCCCCCTTAGATGATCAGAGTATATACAGACAATATAAGATCTTTGCCATTACAATCAACATAGCGGAAACAAAAGAAAATAGAACTCTAAATAGCTATCATGCCTCCTACACGTCTTCGGAAGCTTATTCGTCTTAAGAGGTACCTGAAAACCTCAACTCTCAAACTAGTCAAAATCAATTGATTACCCGAGAGTTTAAGGGGAAAACATAAACTATGAGTCAGACATAAAACCTAGTATGAATAATAATCGACCATCTCAAATCATTTAGATATCTAGTGAGACCAAGCTGCTTAGCGGAACGAGTTTCCCCTCACCGGTATCTTAAAGCCTTTATAAAATCATATACTGTGCTCCTGCATCCACAATGGTTAAAACAATTCAAAATAGTATAATATGATGATATGCAAACAAATGAATCAATTCTGGATTACTTATCCCTATTCATTTTAGACCATCTGTCTTAATTATAGTTTCTAGAATTACTTTTAGCATGTTAGTTTTCATGGGCTGACTAATAACCAGTTAAACATTTAAGGACTTCTTGTCCAATTACATAGTTTTTATGGGATCACTATGAACCTATTGGTAACTCCAGTATCTTACTCTTATCTTAGTTTTCATAGATTGACTAGGAACATATTGATGACCCCAGTATCCTTTCTTTTTACGCTAGTTTTCATTGGTTGACTAGGAACCTATTGACAACTGTCGATATTTCATCCGGATATAGTTTTCATGGGCTAATTACAAACCTACTGGCTCTGCCAGTATCAAATCATAGTTTTCATGGACTTACTATGAACCTTTCTATCTGACATCTTCTTTTATACATAGTTTTCATGGGCTAACTGTGAATCTGTCTTTCTGACATCTTCATTTATACATAGTTTTCATGGGCTAACTATGAACCTATAGGCCCTTGCCAATATATTTTCTTATACACAGTTTTCATGGGCTTACTGAGAACCTATTGGCCCTTGTCAATATCTTTCTTTATATTTTGGCATCCTATATTATAGTCTTCCTGACCTCCTGGATGCAATTCTACTCATTCAAGAGTTTCATCAATTTATATTTACTACTGGGTTAACTTAACTGGTTCTTCTATCCTTTATCCCTAAAATTCAGTTATGAGTCCACTTTTTAAAGTGAATAAATTCATATTTGAAGAAGCAACATAACAACTTAGCAATGCCACCACCCTTGTGGGTTTTAACATAAAACATGGTTAATCCCTTTAACCTACTACTTTATCAAAGATAGATTCTTCTTAAAACCATTATAAAAATCGTTTAATATAGCCATGAGTTTTTTCCTTTTTTTAAAAATAGAGTTTGGGTTATAAAAACTTTTGATAACTTCGAAACCTAACTTTTAGCTTCATAGGATAACCTCCTTCGAAAGCTCTTAAAAATATTAAGCTCCTGCCTTTTAATATTTTAAAATCAACCTTTCGAAACCTTTTGATTATATTAAACTATTAGCTTTTAACTTTAGAGGCTTAGCTTCGAAACTAGTTGAAAGTACCCCTTTCGACACCAATGGAAGTAGCCCTTCCGAAATCATTGAAAGTACCACTTTCGAAAGCATTGGGTTTATACTTAAAATATTATTTGGGTCAAAGTGGATATAGGTGAAAACATCTGTTTTGAAACCATCCTTTATCATATAAAAATATTGGGGAAAGCTTGATGGCGCCGGCACCATCCCTTTCGAAAGTGTAAAACATCTAGGTAAAACATTGGAAGGTTGGTGTCAAAACCTCTTTCGAAACCATCACCTTTGAAACCCCTAACCCCTTTCGAAAGCGATAGGAAGAGGCTTTAACTTATAAAACAAAATACCCTTTAGACAGTATTGATATCCTCAACTCAATCGAAAGGTTGAAGAATGGCAGCAGGGTATCGATTAGGTTGGAATCCCTTCTTTTAAAACATTCTTTCATAAGTAAAGGAACCCAGTCGAAAATAATTATAAGTGTAACATTCCGCCTTTTTGGACAGTTTAAGTAGACACACGTGCCAACTCAAACCATACAGAAGGACGGATTCTTATTGGGGTTAATAAGAAAAATCAGAGAGAGAAAAAAACAAAACAGAATCTTGCAGCCAAATGACAAAATATAATAATCAAATAACAGTTCATTAAGTTTGTTTACAAAACATTTAATTATACTTATACAACACAAAATCAAAGTTACACATTTCAGAGATAAATAAATAACAATGCAGTGGAACATTATGATGCAGTGGAATAATATAGTAAATAATAATAATACAATCTCCATCTTCGTCCTCCAGAAATAAGGTCTTCAAATCCTGAATGCTTAGGCTGAACCGAGCGAATTGAAAAGACAAAACACTCGAGCTAGAACTAAAAGATCTTATGTAAGTTAAATCAATGGTAAATAAATATAAGTGGAACAGCGTTACAGATGTTTATGGGGTTTGACATCTCATATCCAGTGCCTAACGTGAGTGCGGTAACTTAAGAGATGCTCGGGATTCCCACCTCCTAAGGATCCGCTAAACTATCTATTATGTAGTAATATACGCTACTATAATAATGTCTATAGTAAAGTAAACTATTAAAATATCATTAAGACATTACCCATTTCCCCCTTAACACATTTTATAATGCCAATAGTCTATACAGTACCGTAACTCCCCATAAACTGGAGCCGCCAGAGGATACCCCATAGGTACGACCTAAAACAAACTCGTAGAAGGCGCGCTAGGGTAGACGACATGGCACAACTGGGCAATGCCAGGGTAGCTATACCAATTACACTTCCGGACTATTGGTAACGTATGGCCGCAACTACCTCCCAACTCGAAACACACTCCCGAGTAAAAATCGAACGGTGGCCACTAAATAAATCAAAAGTCAGAATATAGTATCGACGGAGTGTGCCCGATCGGAGGAATGACCTCACTTGGCCCGTCAATTTCTCATGTTTTAGCCACCTCAAGCCAACTCATGGGAGTCGGGTCCACATATATACCTTATATAGGATCGTCGCCACCATCCTACTTCATTCTGGAATCTCCACCGCATACACGATTGTCAAAGTGGTTTTCGGTATTGGCAGAGAGTATGATAACATCCGATCTCGGTCTCTTTAACAACCAATCGCTTATTACACACCAAATGGTTCTTTTGTATTTCAAAAGTCAATTCGCAATTTATATCAAAATATCATATTCTCAAAACCATCACTTTCGAAATTATATTCACCTTCAAATCATATTCACTTTTAAATCATATCGTTTTCAAAAATCGTATTTCCAAAACTGGTTAATTTCATTTAATTACAATTGATTTTCAAATTCAATTCAATTAACTAAATAAAAGGTAACTTATAATAATTGTCATTGCTTGCATTTAATTACATTTAGAAGTTCATTACTTACAAACAAATGTTACAATTACTTATTTATAATGCTAATTTCATTCAATTATCATTAACAATACATTATTTCATTAGTTAATTAACTATTTACATTTGTTTTCTTCTATTCAACTTATAACCAAACATAACCTTTAAATTATTTTATTAAATGAAACTCCATTCAAGTCGCTAATAATTAACATAAATTAACACTATAACCTTTCATCCTGGTTCTTATTTCATAAATAAATATCATATTTTTGTTTCTTTCAATATTTAATCATAGAATCTTAATAAAATAACTATTTTTATTTATCGAAAAATACGATTCGTTACACTCTCCTCCACTCAAAACTTTTCGTCCCCGAGAAGGAAAAGAAGGGAAAAGAAAGGAATTTAGGAGTTAATATATCTTCTTCAAAATATTTAATTTATAAACAATAAATTTACAAAATAGAATAATTTGAATAAATATATCACTTTATAACAATTTAAATCCTTTTATATTCATGTAACAAAAGTATGGAAAATATTTCATAGAATTTTCTAAGTCCAAAATTTACGAAAAATTTCGACAGAGTCTTCTTTGTACAGAGAGGCTCGGGAGAAATTTATAATATCAAAATTTACAATATATATCATATATTTTCAAAATGATATATCCCAACCGCGGTAAATATATATAATATCGCTAGAAAATCATAATCCAAGAATGAACCTATTTTTCGGGCAACTTACGCTTATTTTATGAAACCAAAAGCAGTAGCAATTCCTTCCATAACCTGTATTTCACTTATATAATTAAACAAGAGTTAATATTTATATAGAGAGAAATATTTTGAGTTGTTTCAATTAATGCCTAAAAAATCAAGGCAACATAACATCAATCACTTGCAAACAAGCTTACAATCATCACAAGGAATCAAAAAAATCATCCATTCATACAAGGATTATTTCTTTAACTTACATTTATCTCTTACAAAACTTTGTTCCCATTCATTCGTTCAGTACTTTATTTCTATTTATTTGTATTCATTACTTACAAATTCATTTTCATTTATCCATAAAATGCCAATTTCATTTTCTTCATTTCATTCGTTTCTTACATAAGTTAATTCCATCTCTCAATGATCATTTCATTAGTTTAGATTTATTCCTTATAAAAATTCAATTTCCATTCATTCATTCATTCATTCATTGCTTAATTTCATTTATTTACATTCATTTGTTTATGTATTCATGTTCGATTCAATTACTTAGCATATCAATTCATAAACTTAAGTTTATAATCTTTTACTTACAATACTTACTTCCTATCACCCTTTATATGGTAACATTTCAATTATACTTAAGTTTATAACAACTACAATATCAAATTCTTATTTATTAAAGAATTTCATTAAATACTTTCATTACTTTAAGTTTTACTTGTATAATATCCTATTACATTTTCTTATTAAACATTGTAACTTCTAATATTTAGTAAGTTATATATGTATATATATATATATATATGCTTTAAGAATGCAATTTAAAGTTACACAATTTTATCTCATTTTTTTAATTAATTTAATGTTCAACAATCATATCCTTTGTTTTATAGGTTACAAATTTCAACTTTCTTGTAATTTCATTTATAACCTAGCATTTAGTCTTTTATTTCATTTAGAGGTTCCAATTATTAATTATTTAAATTTCATTTCATTAATTAAAATCTCTAATTCATAGAAATTTAAGAACTAAATGTTGGGTTCCATTTCAAATCATTTAAAAATAATATATAACCATATCCTTATATATATATATATATATATATATATATATATATATATATATCAAATCATATTTAAAAAATTAAAATCAAGATTTATTGATCAAACAATTATGTAGTTACTACTATAACAGTCTTCCTACTTTGAAACTCAGAAATGATTGTCGATGATGTGTGCACTCATCACCGAAACTATTTTCCAACAACGGAGAGGGGAGTACAGAACCTATTTCTTTCCAAAATTCTTTTAAACAATTCTTTCAAATCATATTGAAATATTTATATCAGAATATACTTCTAAATAATAATGTTGTTATATTCCAAAATCATTTGAAAGAATTTTTTTCCAAAATCCCAGAACTTAAGTTCTAAAATCTCCAATTTATATTTATTTTATTTACACATCTTTATTTTCAACCAATATTTATAAATTTCAGTATCTAACAAACAAATATATAACGGCCAAATATATCCTTTACAAAACTTATTATTTTATATAAAAAATATATAATACACAAAATTATTTCATTTACCTATATTTCAAAACAAATATTATGTCAGTCTGTCCTATTAAGTGTTTAGAAATTCCTATCAATGTCATAGTGTCCTGTGCACCAACTAGAATTTATAAATACAAAACAGAACAAATTAACACAATATAAAAAGCCTTTATAACACTAACAAATACGCTCTCTCATATATATACACTCAACGACTCATATAGGGTATTACTACCCTGTTAAATATGAGTCAGACCCCACAAAGCCAAGGTTTATCGCTAAACCAAAGCTCTGATACCAACTGTAACATCCTGCCTTTTTGGACAGTTTAAGCAGACACACGTGCCAACTCAAACCATATAGAAGGGCAGATTGTTATTGGGTAAAAAAGAAAAAGCAGAGAGAAAAAAAACAAAACAGAATCTTGCAGTAGAATGACAAGATATAATAATAAAATAACAGTTTATTAAGCTGTTTACAAAATATTTGATTATACTTGTACAACACAAAATCAGAGTTAAACATATTAGAGATAAATAAATAACAATGCAATGGAACAGTGTAATGTAGTTGAATAATATAGTAAATAATAATAAAACAATCCTCGTCTTCGTCCTTCAGAAATAAGGTCTTCAAATCCTAAAATGCTCAGGCTTACCCGAGCGAATTGGAAAGACAAAACACTCGAGTCAGAACAAAAAGATCTTATGTAAGTTAAATCAACGGTAAATAAATATGAGTGGAACGGCGTCAAAGATGTTTACGGAGTTTGACATCTCCTATCCAGTGTCTTACGTGAGTGCAGTAACTTAAGAGATGTTCTGGATTCACACCTCCTAAGGATCCGTTAAACTATCTACTATGTAGTAATATATGCTATTATAATAATGTCTATAGTAAAGTAAACTATTAAAATAGCGTTAAGGCGTTACCCATTTCCCCCTTAACACATTTTATAATGCCAATAGTCTATACAGTACCGTAACTCCCCGTAAACTGGAGCCGCCAGAGGATACCCCATAGCTACAATATAAAACAAACTCGTAGAAGGCACGCTAGGGTAGGTGACACGGCACAACTAGGCAATGTCATGGTAGATATACTAATTACACTTTCGGACTGTTGGTAACGCGTAGTCGCAACTACCGCCCAACTCGAAACACACTTCCGAGTAAAAATCGAAGGGTGGCCACCAAATAAATCAAGAGTCAGAATATAGTATCGATGGAGTGTGCCCGATCGGAGAAATGACCTACTTGGCCCGTCAATTGCTCATGTTTTAGCCACCTTAAGCCAACTCATGGGAGTCGGTTCCACGTATATACCTCATATAGGATCGTCGCCACCATCCTACTTCATTCTAGAATCTCCACCGCGTACACGGTTGTTAAATGGTTTTCGGTATTGGCAGAGAGTATGACAACATCTGATCCAGGTCTCTTTAACAACCAATCGCTTATCACACACCGGATGGTTCTTTTATATTCCAAAAGTCAATTCACAATTTATGTCAAAATATCATATTCTCAAAACCATCACTTTTGAAATTATATTCACCTTTAAATCATATTCACTTTCAAATCATATCGTTTCCAAAAATCATATTCCCAAAATAGGTTAAGTCCTTGCTTCAAAATCATCATTTCGATTTATTGTAACATTCAAAATTTCAATTTAGGTTATAACATCATTTAACCTTATTCTCTTTTAAACCAATAAATTGAACTCAAACAGTTCCACTTTACTTAGTCTAGAAATTTAGAAATGGTTTAAATAATTATAAAGAGTTAAAATAGTCCAAAATAGTTTAATTAAAGGTAAAGTACTTTTAAATTGATTTAAGATAGTTAAATATATTTAATTTAGATTAAATATAATTAAAATAGATTAAATAGTTTAAAATATATTAATTAGATTTAAAATAAATTAAAATGGTTTAACTAGTTTTTAAAATAATTTAAATGGTTTAAAATAGGTTAAATAGATTTAATATAGTTAATATAGGTTAAAATAGTTTATAAATCTTCAAAAATCTTAAAGTTTGAAATCTTAAAAATAATATAATTTAAAAAAATTATACTTGAAAACATGAATTTTGAATTTATATCAATTTAAAACTATTTATTTCATTTCAACAAAATCAGACCATTTCACTTTAATTTCTTAAAAGAGTTCCCTTTAAGCCAATTCAAATTTCAACACAAAACTTGATTTTCCAAAATAAATACTTCAATTTATACAAATCAAATTTTACTTCAAAATATCCTTTAATTCCATTTAAAAATTAAGGATTTTAGAAAATTATTTAATTTAACCAATCATATGTTCGTATATAATTCTCTACCCAATGGTCAAGTGATATGGATATTTATCATTTCAATCCGCAATTTAAAATTTTACAGTTATATATCATTTCAAACCGCAAATCTCGAAATTAATAAAATCCGTAATATCGCTCAAGTCCATCATTTCAACCCATAATGATTTTTCCTTAATCTACATATCATTCGGGTATGTATCATCTCAACCCATATTGAACTTGTAGTTTATAACGATATAAATACAACATTCATTCATCCAATATCAACAATCAACATCCATCACATCATCATCCAAATTAATCGATAATTATCAATATAGAACTGATAATCAATAACAGATATTTAACTGGCAATTTATATTCAATAATAAATTAAATAACGATTTAATTTAAATAAATTCAAAATAACTGAGATGATGATTAAAATACACCCAATAATCATAAATAAATTTCTAACCATATCATAAATTTAATTTAACAAACATAAGAAATTTTAGAAGTTGTGAGTAGGTTAAAACACTCACCTTTTGAATTTAAATTGAATTTAAATCCAATTTAAGTCCAAAATTCAAACAGTTTTCGAATTTGTTCAAACCAGCATCATGATGTCCGGAATTTTGATAGGATCGCAGCGGAGGAAACCGCGCCTAAATCGGACCTTGTATGCAATAGTTTTGTCAGTTTGAAGTTAAACGATTTAAGTTATAAAATAAATAAAATAACCAAATTAAAACGTCACCTCCCTCTCTCGAGCACAACAAAAAATACACGACAGACCAAACCCTACAGCGCCGTCGCGAACATCACCCATTTGCCACAGCCATGCGCCACATGTCCCTGATCGAAGAACGTCGCTCGACCCCCAGCCTCCGGCCGACCTCACACCTAGGATTTGATCTCCTCCGGTCGTCGAATGGAGCCTCGCCACCACTGCCGTTTCCTACCAATCGCCGTGAATCCAGACGCTTCCAGCCTCAAGTCGCCATATGGATCGAAAGCGTACGATCCCCTCTACGCAGCAGTACCAACTGATCGTTGCCTAGACGTCGATCTACCGTCCAACGAAGCTACAGCCTATGGACGGCCGAAAATGTTTTGAGAAATTCTAACCAAACCACAACTCAAATTGAAAAACGAATCACATATTTGACTTGCGCTCGTCGAGAGCTTCAAATCGATATATAATTCGATATAGTTTGAGGAGTATAAATTTTTGATTTGAGATTTGATTTGAAATTGAACTGGAATTTGTTTGTCTGCCATTGGAATGAGGAGCTAAGAAGCAATGTCAATAAAAAGTGACCTAGGGTTTATAATGAGGTATTTATAGAAAGAGCTGAAAAATAGAATAAATGGACAAGATCGATTTGGATAGGATCGATAAACAACCCGAAAAGCCCGCTTCGACTTCGGAACAAAAATGGATCTACCCATATATCAAAATAGATGTTTTTGATGATTTTAAAATCAATGGAACGGGTTCAAGTCCTAATTCCATCGTATGAAGAAGTTACGTTAAAACCAGTTTATTTCAATTTGATTTCAATTAAATTTATTTCCAGGCAATTCCAGTCCATACGATCAAATGACAAGTTCGATCGTTACGAAACTTGAAATCCTACAATAATTCACTGTTACGGATCCGATGAAACCGATTTCGTCGAAATCCGAGTCAGTGGCCAAAATGGCTATTTTCACATTATTAAATTAAATTAATATTTAAATTAATTAAACTGCCCTTTCCAATTCAAATTTAATTATTTTATGATTTATATTCTTTTGGATTACTTAGAAATTTAAAATCCTTTAAAACCAATTTCTATATCAATTCAAAGTTAATTAATTCGCCAATTACATTGTTTAATTTCAATTTTCGTAAACTCATTAATTATCAAGTGAAATTCCAATAAATCCATTTACTTGATTTTAAATCTTATTATTTAACAAATCGTCATATCATAGGCTTAAATTAACATTGATTTATATCTTAGCACGTTAATATTCTCTAATTTTTATCTTAATTTCAAATAACGTAATATTAAATTTCATTTAATTACAATTGATTTTCAAATTCAATTCAACTAACTAAATAACAGGTAACTTATAACAATTGTCACTGTTTGCATTTAATTACATTTACAAGGTCATTACTTACAAACAAATGTTACAATTACTTATTATAACACTAATTTCATTCAATTATCATTAACAATACATTATTTCATTAGTTAATTAACTATTTACATTTTTTTCCTTCTATTCAACTTATAACCAAACATAACCTTTATATTAATTTATTAAATTGGAACTCCATTCAAGTCGCTAATAATTAACTTAAATTAACACTATAACCTTTCATCATGGTTCTTATTTCATAAATAAATCTCATATTTTTATTTCTTTCAATATTTAATCACAGAATCTTATTAAATTAACTATTTTTAATTATCGGAAATTACGGGCCATTACAATAAGTTAATGGGAACCCTTTCGAAACCTTTATAAAACCTCTTTCAAAACCATCTGCTTGGACTCTGTCGAAGGCTCAATCAAAACAAAGGCAGGAGTTTTTCTTTTAAAAACAAACAAAGGTTTCGACTCCTTCAGAAGCCATGCTTTCGACACCTTACCTTCTACCTTCCTCCAATCCACTGTGTACCATCATGGTGATACCTTGTGTATTGGATAGTTGGTTTCGACAAGGATGAAGGCGAAAGCTTCTGTGTCGAAAGGAGCTTTCCTAAGTAGGCGGAACGTATTTTCTGATGTAAACCTAATTTAGTTCTTCATAAAGTAAACTTTCTTCTAACTAACCTGCCATGTGTCAACACCAGAGTGGTTGCCTTAACTTTTTCAAATTCTTTTCTACAATTAACTGCTGCTAATCAGATCTAAACCAAGGTTAATTTAATCAATTAAGCCCTTCCATTAGACAAAACGAATTTTACAAAGTAGTTCCTCTTCTAAAACAATTTATTTTGCATAGAAAATCACTTTCGAAAAATCCCCAAAAATAAAAGAAATTCACTTTAATCAAGTTATCTAACATATCAAAATTCCAGACCCAAATTCTCAATATATTTTCCAAAATAAATTTATAAACCCAAATAACCATATTTTCCTTTAAAAATTCATAATAATCTTTCCATAGCTTGGAAAATTCTCAAAATTGAAACCCAACTCCAAAATCATGTTTCTCATAACACAAAATTTTCCCATGGCATTTAAACACATTTGATCATGGTTTTGACCTAAAACCGTGCCATAAACTCTTTTAAACAATCTTGTTTAAATCAAATAAACCATGAATCAAGCATATCATCATCTAATATATCATAAAAAAATTCCCTTAAATTCGAAAATATATGATTCAAAAAATAAATAGACATGGAATAATTATTCACCTTGATCTAGATAAGGAGATTGGATTGAGATTGATTTCCTTTAAGCTTGATTCTCTAGCTTTAAATTTGTATTGCTCTTGATCTCTTAATGGTCGGCCGTTCTCTCTTGTGTTTTAATTTTCAAAATGACGTGAATAAGAAGAATAAGGGTAGGAACGAAAATATATAAGGGTGGAAGCGATGGTCATTTCCAATTATACCCTTATGTAATTTAATTAACCAAAAGCCCATTCTTTTAGCCCATTAATTATATATTAGGCACGACCTTAATAATTAGTTTAAGTATCAATCCCCTTATCACTTAACATTTACATTATTCTATTTAGTTTATCTAATTAAATCTCTTGAGTAATGTTATAAAAAATTAGGGGTGTTACAGGCTCGTCTCCTTAAAGAATTTTGTCCTCGAAGTTCAGTAAGGACTAAATACTAAACATAACAATCACTTATAACGATTCATAACAACCATACTAGTCTACCTAACTAGAATATATATATATATATATATATATATATATATATATATATATAAATCTACTATAGACATACCCTCAAAGCAGATTAGGATAAGTATCTCGAATCTTGTCCTTTGTCTCCAAAGTACAACCCTTCTCATTATCCCTCCGCTGAACTTTCACCAACTTGATTTTTTTGTTCCTCAATCTTTTCTCATCTCTTACTACAACCCAAATTGGTTGTCGAACAAAATTCAAATCAGGCTCTACTACCAAGTCCTCCAATTCTGTTTGAGGAACAGTAGCCTCTAGATCTTGCACATATTTGCGAAGATGAGACATAAGAAATACATTATGGACACTTGCCATACTACTCGACAACTCAACTCTGTATGTGAGCCTTCCAATCCTCTCTATAATCTGGAATGGACCAACATATCTTGGTGCCAGTTTCCCTGACTTCTCGAACCATACAACACCCTTCATCGATGATATTTTAATGAAGGCCCTGTCTCCCACTAAGAACTCTGGTCTTTACGCCTTGTATCTACGTAACTCTTCTGTCTGGACTAAGCTTCCTTCATCCGTTCTCGGATTAACTCAATCTTCTTTGACGTCACCCTTATCAAATCTGGACCTAAGACCAATCTGTCTCTAGTCTCCAACCAACATGTAGGGGATTTGCTTGGCTTTCCATATAAAGCTTCAAAAGGCGTCATTCCCATACTAGTCTGGTAACTATTATTGTAGGAAAAATCAACCAAATGCGGGTGATCCTCCCAAGATCCACCAAAATCCTACACACAAGCTCTCAACAAATCCTCGTGCACCTTATTGACTCTCTCTGTCTACCTATCTGTATGTGGGTGATATGCGGTACTCAGCTTAAGCTTAGTGCCTAACACCTCCTATAGACTCTTCCAAAATTCACTAGTGAATAAAGCATCTCTATCATTGACTATGCTACTATGCTACTAGGAACTCCATGAAGTCTAAATATGTTCTTCATGAACAACTTTGCCTAAAGAGCTGTCGTCCTGGTCGATTTTATTAGAATGAAACGGACACTCTCGGTCAACTTGTCCACAATAACCCATATACTCTCATTTCCTCTGCTTGACCTTGGCAACCTATCAATAAAATCCATGGATATTGAATCCCATTTCCAAACTGGAATATCTAGAGGCTGGAGTAACCCACTCGGCTTCTGATGTTCGGCCTTCACTTGTTGATAGTTTACACACTGCCTAACCCACAAGCCAGCAACCCTCTTCATGCCTTCCAAATAGAACTTCATATCTTGATACATCTTGGTCCTTCCAAGATGAATCGTAAATTTGGATTGATGACATTCCTCAAGAACTTATCTTCTCAAGTTCTCTACATCTGGAATACATAACTGTCCCTTCTTTCTCAACCATCCTCTCCGGTCAAGACAAAAATATTTCAAATCATCAACCTTAGTTCCAACCTCAAGCCTTATGATCCTCTGGGCTAATAATGGATCCTCCTTCTGCTTGAAAGCAATTCTCTCGATGAACACTGGTCGAACTTCTAAACCAAACATCATGGAAGTACTCTAACTAGAACTAGCAGTCGATCTTAACTGCATATGACAACTGGCCAAAGCTTCTAGATCCTTCCATTCTGCCAACATAGCTAACACCACATTCTGATGTCTTCTACTGAGAGCATCCGCTACCTTATTACCTTTCCTAGGTGTATACTCTATATCAAAATCATAAGCAGCCAAAAACTCCAACCACCTCTGCTGTCTCATATTCAACTCTTTCTAGGAGAATAAGTATCTTGAAGGCTTATGATCGGTATACAACTCAAATATCTTCCCCAAGAGATAATTCCAAATATTCAAGGAAAAAATCACCGCAGCCAACTCCAAGTCATGAGTATGATATCTTACTTCGTGCGGTCTAAGTTGCCTAGATGCGTAAGCAATGCCTTTGCCCTTCTACATCAACACTACTCCCAATCCAGTCCCACATGCATCCGTGTATACTACCAACCCTTGGTTTCCATTAGGAACTACTAAAGTGGAGCATTGGTCAAAAAAATGCATTAACTTAAGGAATGCTTCCTCACATTTGTCAGACTAACCAAACTTCACTTCCTTCCTGGTAAGCTTAGTCAAAGGCACTGCTATTCGCAAGAAATCTTTGATGAATCTCCGATAATGGTCGGCAAGTCCAAGAAAACTTCTGATCTCAATCACTGTGTCTGGTCTCTTCCAATTGTTCACAATTTCAATCTTATTTTGACCAAGAAACTTAACCTCTTTCTTTCAAAAATAACACTTGGAAAACTTCGCCTTTAGCAGATTCTGCCTCAGCATCTCTAGCACAACTCTAAGATGATCTTCATGCTCTTTCTCATCCTTAGAGTACACTAAAATGTCGTCTATAAACACCAATACGAATCTGTCCAAATACTCTCGGAAGACTTAGTTCATCAAATCCACAATGAAAGCAGATGCATTCATCAACCCGAATGGCATTACTAACCATTCATACAACCGTATCCAGTTCAAAATGCAGTCAAAGGAATACTATTCTCCGCCACTTTCAACTGATGGAACTCTGTCGCCAAATCCAACTGGCAAAACACTTTGGCTCCACTCAATTGATCAAATAGATCATCAATTCTCGACAAAGGATACTTATTCATTATCGACCTTTCGTTTAGCTTACGATAGTCAATACACATACTTAATGACCCATTTGGTTTCTTCACGAATACAGTGGCGGCTCTCCAAGGCGAACGACTTGGTCTAATAAAATTTCTTCCTTCTAGATCCACTAGCTGCACATTCAGTTCCTTCATTTCTATCGGTGTCATTCTTCTAGGTGGTATACTCATAGGTTCAGCTCCCGGCACAAGATCTATCTGAAATTCAACAGCTCGTTCCGATGGTAGTCATGTGACTGGCTCAACGACATCTGCAAACTCTCTTGCAATTCGAACTTGACTTAATTCTTCCTCCAGTTCCATTGCACTTAACAAAGCACAACAACTTCGGTCAGAATTCTCTACTGAGAATATAATTCGGCTATGACTATCAGCGTGTCCTAAAAATATCTCCCTATCCTAGCAGAATATCTTGGTCTCATACCTTCTTAACCATTCCATACCCAAAATGATTCTGAAATCTACGAAATCGTAAACATACAAACTACATGTAAACCTATGACATAATAAATCAAGTTCTAACTGGTTACATCTTATCCCCAGAGTTGCAAACTCTCCTATTGGATTTGCAACCCTTAAGGAAGTAACAAGGTATGTGGGTTCTAAGCATAACCTATCAACCAAACACTGGAATATAAATGAATGTGATGCACCAGTATCAAAAAGTATCCTAACTAGTATACTCTGAATAAAAAAACGTACCTTCCATCATAGTCTTTCCTTTAACAACTGTAGTAGGCTTAGCTGATGATCCAACAGTAAAAACTTTCCCCTTTTCTGCCCTTGCTGGCTCCGGACATTGGTTCTTATAATGCCCAATTTGATCATAGTTAAAGCATTTCGCATTCTTCTTATCTGCAGCCTTCTTCCCCTTGCTTGATCGGCAATCATTTGCATAATGAACCTTCTTATCACATTTATAGAGTACTAAATCAGCATTTGCCTTCTTGGCAGCATCCCATGGCTCTCTTCTTCTTAAAGAATTTCCTCTTCTTTCCCTAAAGACCCTGGGATTCAACCAGCTTTTCTCTAGCTGGAATAGCAAGCATCTCTTTGTGGCGAATGTCCATCTCGACAACCACATTAATGGGTTTTTGAATATGGCTCATGGTCATTCTAGCAAGCTTAGGTCTCGGTCCTTGAATGAATCTTTCATTCCTTTTGACATCAGTGTCAACCAAAGCATATCCATATCGAGACAGCTCATCAAACTTGGCAGCGTAATCGACCATTGACAACTCTCCTTGAAATAGATCCATGAACTTCCTCATCAATGTAGACTTAGCAACCTTAGACAGAAACCTTTGTTCAAACCTTCTCTTGAAATCAGCCCATGTCAGCTCTTCCCTTGGAACTCCGGCGATCACACTATTCCACCAATGAAGCGCTGCCTCTTGCAACTGCCCAGAGTCTAGCCTTCTCTTTTGCCCATCATCTAATCCTAGATCAGTAAATATCCTTTCACAACTTAGTAGCCAATTCTCAACTTCAACAACATCATCTGTTCCAGCAAATGGCTTTCCATCCAATCTGATGTAATCTCTGCTCAACTTAGCTTAGTTATTCCCAACTGAAGCCACAGGATTAGCTCCTTCAACGTTACCAGCAACTCCAACTTGCAAAAGATTGGCCAACCACTAATACACAATCCCTGCATCTACTGGCGGATTTCTAGCACCTACATTGGTCTCAACATTTAGATCTGCATTAGCCTATCGACCTTGATTTCTCCTGGTGTTAGGTCGAGCATTTCGATTTGTTATGTTGCTTCCTCCACCAAGATTTCCTCTCTCATTTCCTACTTCCATATCTTTTTTCTCATAAATCTACATACGAGCCTTAGTAAGATACAGAAGAACGGTTTAAGAGAGAGGGGAATACGTGCTTATATATATATCAAATACATGCACGTTACTATAATGTTAACCAAACCCCGATCATATTTTCAGATTCATTAGATTATGTATTAAAAACTTTTAGGTTTAACTTTCTTTTAAAGTTTCATAAACCTATGCTTTGATAGCAACTTGTAACACCCCCCTACTTGGAGGCCCAAAACTAACGGCTACGGATGCTGCAGTATCCATAGTTACTAATCTTCGTCGACCAAATAAGGAAGTGTTTGATTCGTTGATGCGCATATAACATGAATATGGAAAAAAAATTAAATTCAACCAAAACCACATTTCATTCCCAAATATTTCAAATTCATTACATAATCCCAAATTCACAAATCACGTTCAGAGAAAATATATTTATTACAATATACGCCAAGAGCAACATATGAAGATGCCTCTAATATAATCAGAGTACATACAGGCAATATAACAACTTTGTCATTACAATCAACACAGCGGAAATAATAGAAAAGAGAACTCTAAATAGCTTTCATGCCTCTTACACGTCTCCGAAAGCTTATTTGTCTTAAGAGGTACCTGAAAACCTCAACTCTCAAACTACTCAAAATCAATTGAGTACTCGAGAGTTTATGGAAAAAACATAAACTTCGAATCAGACATAAAGCCTGGTATGAATAATAATCTACCATCTCAAATCATTTAGATATCTAGTGAGACCACGCCACTTAGCGAAATAGGTTTCCCCTCACTAGTATCTTAAAACCTTTATAAAATGATATACTGTGCTCCTGCATCCACAATGGTTAAAACGATTTAAAATAGTATAATATGATGGTATGTAAAATAAATGAATCAATTTCGAATTACACGTCCCTATTCATTTTAGACTATCTGTCTCAATTATAGTTTCTAGGATTACTATTAACCTGTTAGTTTCCATAGGCAGACTAATAACTAGTTAAACATTTAAGGACTCCCTGTCCAATTACATAGTTTTCATGGGATCACTATGAACCTATTGGTAACTCCAATATCTTACTCATATCCTTATTTCATGGGTTGACTAGGAACCTATTGGTGACCCCAATATCCTTTCTTCTTACCCTAGTTTTCATGGGTTGACTAGAAATATATTGACAACTATTGATATTTCATCCAGATGTAGTTTTCATAGGCTAACTACAAGCCTATTGGCCTTGCCAGTATCAAATCATAGTTTTCATGGGTTTACTATGAACCTATCTATTTGACATCTTCCTTTATACATAGTTTTCATGGGCTAACTATGAACCTGTATTTCTCACGTATTCATTTATATATAGTTTTCATGGGATAACTATGAACCTATAGCCCCTGCCAATATCTTTTTCTATACACAGTTTTCATGGGCTTACTAAGAACCTATTGGCCTCTGCCAATATCTTTCTTTATATTTTAGCATCCTATATTCTAGTCTTCCTGACCTCCTGGATGCAATTCTACTCATTCAGGAATTTCATCAATTTATATACACTACTGGGTTTAGCTAACTGGTTCTTCTACCCTTTATCCCTAAAATGCAGTTATGGGTCCATTTTTTAAAGCGAATAAATTCATATTTGAAGAAGCAACATAACAACTTAGCAATACCACCCCTATGGGTTTTAAATAAAATATGGTTAATCCCTTTAACCTACTACTTTATCAAAGATAGCTTCTTCTTAAAACCATTATAAAACTCCTTTAATATAGCCATGAGTTTTTCCTTATAAAAAAATAGAGTTTGGGTTATAAAACCAATCGATACCTTTGAAACCCAACTTTCGACTTCGTAGGATGACCTCCTTCGAAAGCTCTTGAAAACAATAGGCTTCTGCCTTTTAATACTTTAAAATCAACCATTCGAAACCTTTCGATTATATTAAAGTATTAGCTTTTAACTTTAGAAGCTTAGCTTCGAAACCAGTTGAAAATACCCCTTTCGACACCAATGGAAGCAGCCCTTCCAAAATCATTGAAAGTACCGCTTTCGAAAGCATTGGGTTTATACTTAAAATATTATTTGGGTCAAAGTGAATATAGGTGAAAGCATCTATTTCAAAACCATCTTTTATCATATAAAAATATTGGGAAAACTTGATGGCGTTGGCACCATCCCTTTGAAAGCATAAACATCTAGGTAAAACATTGGAAGGTTGGCGCCCAAACCCCTTTCAAAACCATCACCTTAGAAACCCCTAACCCCTTTAGAAAGCTATATAAATTGGCTTTAACTTATAAAAAAAATAACCTTTCGATGGTATTGATATCTTCAACTCAATCGAAAGGTTAAAGAACGGCAGCAGAGTATCGACTAGGTCGAACCCCTTCTTTTAAAACATTCTCTCATAAGTAATGGAACCCAGTCGAAAGCAATTATAGGTTAATGGAAACCCCTTCAAAACCTTTATAAAACCTCTTTCAAAACCATTTTCTTCGACTCTGTAGAAAGCTAAATCAAAACAAAGGCAGGTGTTGTTCTTTTAAAAACAAACCAAGGTTTCGACTCCTTCGGAAGCCATGCTTTCGACTCCTTACCTTTTTCCTTCCTCTAATCTACCACGTACCATCATGGCGATACCTTGTGTATTAGATAGTTGGTTTCAACAGGGAAGAAGGCGGAAGCCTCTGTGTCTAAAGGAGCTTTTCTAAGTAGGCGGAACCTATTTTCTGTTTTAAACCTAGTTTAGTTCTTTATAAAATACACTTTTCTCTAACTAACCTACCACATATCAACACCAGATTGGTTGCCTTAACCTTTTCAAATTCTTTTCTAACATTAACTGCTGCTAATCAGATTTAAACCATGGTTAATTTAATCAATTAAGCCCTTCCATTAGACAAAATCAATTTTACGAAGAAGTCCTTCTAAAATAATGTATTTTGCATAGCAAATCACTTTGGAAAAATCTTCAAAAATTCCAGGAATTCACATTAATCATGTTATCTAACATATCAAAATTCCAGACCTAAATTCTCGATATATTTCCAAAATAAATTTATAAACCGAAATTACCATATTTTCCTTTGAAAATTCATAATATCTTTCCATAGCTTGAAAAATTCTCAAAATTGAAACCCAGCTCCAAAATCATGTTTCTCATAACATAAAATTTTCCTATGGAATTTAAACATCATTTGATCTCAGTTTTGACTTAAAACCGTTCCAAAAACTCTTTTAAAAAATCTTGTTTAAATCGAATAAATGATGAATCAAGCATATCATCATCCAATATATCATAAAAAGAATTTTCCCTTAAATTCGAAAATATATGTTTCAAAACAAAAATAGAGATGGAATTATTATTCACCTTGCTCTAGATAAGGAGATTGGATTGAGATTGATTTCCCTTAAGCTTGATTCTCTAGCTTTAAATCTGTATTGCTCTTGATCTCTTATTGGCCTGTCATTCTCTCTTGTGTTTTAATTTTCAAAATGACGTGAATGAGAAGAAAAAAGGTAGTAACGAGAATATATAAGGGTGGAAGCTATGGTCATTCCAATTACACCCTTGTGTAATTTAATTAACCAAAAACCCATTCTTTTAGCCCATTAATTATATATTAGGCATGACCTTACTTAATTAGATCAAGTCTCAATCCCTTTATCACTTAACATTTACATTATCCTATTTAATTTATCTAATTAAATCTCCTGAATAATGTTATCAAAAATTAGGCATGTTACATAATGGAATAACTAACTCAAGAGTTTTCTATTATTTATTAAGGTCAAGCAAATAATCTCTAAGTGGTGATGTTACATAATTCTCTCAATTTAAGAATACTATTAAACTTCAATAAGGAAACTCTAATTTGATTATAGTCAAATCTTGGCATGACGACCATTGAATGACTACGGTTAGGCTCGAGTTGAAGGATTGGAAGTGACATTGTTCAATAGAGCATTCGTCTCCTTGATTAGTATCATGGTCAACTGTACACAACTCAAAGTCTCTAGCCAGAGCATTACGATCAATAATAACTGTTATTATTTAGCCAAGGACTTTGTGTTTGGACTAACTGAGTTGAATGTGGATGAAACTGGAATTTTTACCAAAACAAATTTTACATGTCCTTAACTCATATAATTTTGATGAAGAGGATTGATGTACATAATAGTTTCTACTAGGTACTGCTTAAAATAATAAATTTTGATTTTATTGAAAAACGATTAAGCAATAAATTTGACCAAACTATTACCCACTATCTAAAGTGATGCGTGAATATTGATATTCGAAATGTTCGATATTAATCACTGACTGTGTTTACATTATTAAGTCGCACAACTATAATGATGAATACTCTGATGTACCACACGATTTGATTAATTTATACTTATTCTAAATTGATTAAATTAACTAATACTTATGAAATATTAAATATTAAACTTTATTTGATTTCTGAATGCAGTTAATATTAGTTTAATACGTACATAAAATTTATGTATGTATGTATCGATATATGATACTGATAAGTATTTAGATTTTATTTAAATTGATTAATTACTAAACGAACTTGGATCTTTTTTAAGGGTCCAATAAGACCATATGCATGGCCATGTAGAGCTGTATGGTTATATATGGAGAGGTTATTTAAGTATTCAAATTATCTTGAAAAGGAAAAAAATGAGTAAAAGGAGGTATTTTCTCTTCCTTTACTCCTTCTAAATGCCACTTAAATCCACCACCTCGCTTCACTATTTTGCTTATTCCTTTCCCACTTCATACCTCGAGCATCAAGTAGTCATGGTTGAAAACATTTCCGGAGAAAAATCTATTAGAACTGGGTCAGCACGCAACGAGGAAAATGGGTAAATTTCAAAACAATTTCCACTATTGGATCTTTAATGGGATTGTGAAGTCTAATTCATTTAGAACTTCTCTAAAAAATTTGTTAAATAAATCAATTTAAATTTATAAATAAGGTAATATTTATATAATTTATATTATATTAAATATATATGTATCTTATACACATATGTGTATGCGTACACGTGCAACAGGGTAATGTATGCATGGTTTGATATGCATGTATGTAGATACCGGAATTTACACCACAATAGACATGTTAGACCCTTGTGTATACAAATGGATTGATAAATGTATGTATGTATGTGCATAAAATTGTTTATGTATGTATCATAGAAAAAAATGGTGAACAAAGACATTGAGGCGGGAATGGTTACTTTCCCCCCTCCCGCTAAACCACCAGACATTTCCTCATCCACCCCGGCTGATCTCCCTCTTCAGGCCGCAACAACTTTTGGGGAGTCACATACTTCCCTTCGCACGTCATTCTTCAAATCCTAAAGGACTTCTATCTTATGCGAACAGCATTAACACGTCTGTTATTGATTATTTCACTAGTGTTCATACGGAATCATAGGCGGTACTAAATAATGTGTGGAGCAGGTCATAGGCTGACACAGTTAGGGCTTGTTTTTCAGAAACTGTTTTTAACGCCGCTTTAGACAAATGGAAGATACCTTGGTAGTTTATATTATAGGGAGAGGACCTCTGTATGACAACTTTAAGGGGTTTGTGGAGAAAACATGAAAGTCTAATGGAATATATAAGTTATTCTATAAGAAGAATGGTTTATCTTTATCAAATTTTATAAACCGAAAGACTTCTAAAATCATTCAATCAGGCCCTTATACTATCGGTTCTAAAACATTGATAGTCAAAAAATGGAAACCAAGGATTGAAATTACAAGGGATTCGTTCTCTACAATTCCTATATGGGTAAGATTCATGGATCTTAAACTTGGATATTGGAATAACGAAGGCATTAGTAGGATTGCAAGTGTACTTGGTCGCCCAGTTCGTATGGCCACCACGACAGCATTGAAAAATAGGTTAAATTATGCACGTGTTCTCGTTGAAGTTGATGTTAGTTTCAAGTATCCTTCAAATATTCAACGGCAGTAACATAATGGGAAAACAGATGGCGTAAAAGTTGAATACGAACATAGATTTAGCCCATGTTCGGTGTGTAAGGCCTTCGGGCATTCAGATTCCACATGTAATAAAACAATAAAAAAGGACTGGAAATAAAAAAAAAACAACTCCAACTAATAGTACAACTCAGACAGTTTCGCATGATACAAATATATTACACAGTTCTGAGGAGATCAATTATGGTAAAGCCCCAGCAGAACCTAGATCAAATAGACCCATTTTCAATCCTTTTTCTATTTTGCAACAGCAACTTGAACCCCAAGCAAAATTGACTGCGAATCGTGACGAGTCATGCACTGAGTCAATGCCTACAGTCTTTTCACCCTTGTAAAGAATTCTGTATCTGAAGTTGTAACGTCTGACAGTTCTCTACAGCAAAATGCATCATGTCATGATCCTAGTTTTGTAGCCTCATCATCAACGTCGAAGATCCCTGCAACTAAAGCTGTATCAACAGAACATATGTTAGAAGATAATGAAAGCAAAATTGAAGGTAATAAAGACAGTACACTTTTCATCCATAACATAGCAAATCAAATCCAAGAAACATGTAGTAAAAATAATCCAACCATCAATGTCTCACCCATGATATGTCTCACCCATGATATCGAAGAACCCTATATATTTGAAGAAGCGAGAGAAGTCTGCAAATTGCAAAAATCTAGTTCATGCTCCTCTTAAAAGATCTACTTGGAGCACATCGGCAGGTAAATGAATATGATGACATGGAACATTAGAGGTATGAATACTGACGACAAAGTTAGTCAGATGTTCACACTTCTAAAGTCTCACAAGCTCAGCCTACTAAGTTTAGTTGAGACCAAATTGTCTAATGTAAGTATAGACAAAAATAAAAGACTAAGTTCTCTTCCTGGCAAATAGTCCATAATAATGACACTGGCAGCAAAGGCAGTATTTTAATTTTAGTTGATTCATCAGTTTGGGATTTAGACATGCTCACCAAATCTCAACAACATGTTACTTATCTACTAACCAATAAAGGGAGTTTTCAGTGCTACTGTACTAGTATATATGCGAGCAATGCCTTTTCAAAGCGTCAAAAATTATGGGATTCGCTTTGCATCGACACCTCAACTATAGAGTCTCCATGGATTGTCATGAGGGATTTTAATAATGCTCTCAATCCACAGGATAAGAAGGAAGGTTTGTCTATCCCTTTCCCTACTTGAGTACGTTTAAAAATTGCCTTTTTAATTATGGTCTTGTTGAATCCCCATTGCAGGGATGCAAATATACTTGGCGACGGTGCGGAATTGCATCGAACATAGACAAAGTTGTTAACTTTGAATTTATATCTATATTCCCACAACTCAGTACCATTGCCTTACCCCTCCTTTACAAGTGATCACACCCCAATTTTAGTTGCTTTTAGCATGGTTATTCGACAACAAAAAAAATAAGAATTCCTTTCTGATACATTAATAACTGGTGCTATATTGAAGGGTATGCTCACTTTATACATAAGGGTTTGTCTGCAACTACTTGGGGTTCTCAACCATACATACTACTACACAAGTTAAAGTTGGTGAAGGCAGAATTGAAGCAATGGCATAGAATGAGAGCTCCTGGTGATGCTATTATTACTCTACAAGCTAACTTTGACTCAAGCTTTCATCAACTAGACCAACAACCAAAGAATGATCTACTTTATGATAATACGTATTATTTGGGCCAGATGCTTAATAATCAATTATGTAAGCAATATGAATTTTCGTGGCAGCAAACTAAAATTTACTGGTTACAAAAGGAGACCGCAAATAGTAAATATTTTATGCCAAGATGTATATGAGAAGGCATAAGAACAAAATACACGCTTTACTGCATTCTCAAGGAAATTATCTTTACGACAGTGACAGTATTCGGCATGAAGCCATTGAATACTACCAACTTTTATTCAATGGTGACGCACCAACTGGTCAGCCATCTATTACAACTAGAATGCAAATTAACAATTCTAGGAAAGAATAGTTATCTTCACCAGTCATAATGGAGGAGATAAGGGAGGCGGTATTTTCACTTGATGACTCCAAAAGCCCGGGGCCTAATGGATTTTCAGCCAAATTTTACAAATTGCATTGGAACGATTTGCAGAAAATCATTTTCAACTCGGTGTCAGAAATTTTTCAAACCAAAAAACTGCTGTATGGATCAAATCACAATTTCATTACTCTTGTTCCCAAAAAAGATAAGCCTCAATCTATTTCAGATTACAAGCCTATTTCAAGTGCTTTATGAAATTATTTCAAAGATATTTTGTAATCGTATTAAATGGTTCTTGCCGCTGTTGATTGCAGAAAACCAATCGTCATTCATACCCAGCAGAAATATCGGTGAAAATATGTTACTTGCTCATGAGCAGATACGAGAATTTTCTAAAAGGGGTAAACCAATAATGTGCCTAAAAATTGATTTGCAAAAAGCTTATGATATGGTAAACCATAATTTCGTCTGTTACATGCTTATATGTATGGTATTTCCTATATCCATAGCTCAGTTAATTCATGAATGTATTTCGACTCCTACTTTTTCCATCATGGTTGACGGGAGACCACATGGCTTCATTACGTCCAATAGGGATCTTCGACAGGGTGTCCAATTATCCCCCTATTTATTTTACATAGCTATGGAATATTTTACTTTACAAATGGAAGAGGGTATGATTGATAAACATTTACAGCCAACTTCTACAATTCAACCTGTTATAACGCATTTGCTATATGCTGACGATGTTGTCATTTTCTAAGCCGCTACTACAAAAAATGCAAACTATATGAACCACATTTTCTCTACACTAGAGGACACTATTGGTTTGCATATTAATCAAACTAAATCTCAGTTGTTTTTCAGTATGGGGACTATAAATAAAGCTGAAATTTCATCTATTTTGCGTATTTCACAAAAAAGTTTACCTGTAAAATATCTTGGCGTCCCTCTATCATCGGATTATATTCATGTTGTCCGCTGCGCTCCCCTGTTACAGAAAATCAGTACAAAATTAGATGGCTGGGACAGTAAGCCTCTGACAACAACTGGATGTGCTGAGCTCATACATGGTACTATAATGCTAATAGTTATGTATTGGATATAGTATACCACTTGCCAGTTTCAATTCTGAAGAAAATTGATACATTATGCTAAAATTTCTTTTGAAAAGGGAAGCTACATAAGATATCGTGGGATATCTTATGTAGACCCAAAATTGAAGGGGGTAGTGGCCTTCGAAAATTTACTGACCCACTACTAATGCAAGGATCAAGCTGTTATGGAATTTATTAACTTCTAACTGTTTATGGCCGAGATGGATGAGAGCTAAGTATTTGTCCAAGACAGATTTCTGGGTATTTCCTATTAATAATAATTTTTCTGGCACATTTAAATTGATTTTACGACAACGAGACATAGTTGCAAAAATTATGAACCGAGTTATTGTTAATGGGGAGCAAACAGAGTTATGGTTTGATCCGTGGATTAATCATAAATCATTAGTAGACCTGATTAGATGGAATAGGGTTTACTTAAGCAACTCAGTTAACAGTAAGGTGAGTTATATCATATGCGACAACAAATTACAGCCCCATCTCCTTTCAGAGACCAGGGAAGTCTCCCCACAGATTATGCAAGTAGAATTGAGTACTGATGGGATTAATGACCACTGGACTATTGCCAACCAAAAGAGATTTGTTTTTGCATCGGTTTGGAACAGTATTCGTCAACATCAAGAAAGAGATGAAAATTTTGTTTTAATATGGCATAATTGGACAGCACGAAATTTTTTTTCACTACGTATCTTGCATACATTAAACATCTGCCTACAGCTAACAGATTGCCGAATTGGGGCATGATTGTTGAGCAACAGTGTTTACTATGTAATGTATACAACGAATCTCATGAACATTTATTTTCAAGTTGCAAGTTTACCGCTTATCTGTGGGAAAGGCTGTTTCATAAGCTTGATCTATAGCACGATACTACGACCATGTTGAACCATCGCTTATCGACATTGAGACAAAGTTTTCCCCATAAATCGGCTGCTTAGCACCTTACATTTGTGGCGGCTTCCACGTTGATCCATCGCATATGTCTTGAGAGAACCCGCCGTCGATTCAAAAGGAAGTCATGCTCGACGGAGCAAAGGATGAAGCTTGTTGAAATTCACGTACGCTTGCAATTGGTACGCCGCTTCAAATGGCAAAATATTTCTTTGGTTGAGAGAGAGATGCTGTTGAAATGGGGTATTGATTTGGAGGATTCTGGATAGTCTGATTTGAGCTGATCAATGAAGAATTAAGGTATTTGTTTTCTCGTGTTATTGGGCTGGGCTGATAAATCTTTAAATATAAGTTAGTGGAGTATCATAAGATTACCCAGTTTTGGGTCCGGTTTCTATTTTTATTTTGTTTATTCTGTATTGTGTTCTCAACTGTTAATAGAGTTTATGGTTTATAGCGGATGTCGTGTTCTATTTACTTACCACAATGGTAAGGTTTTTTAAGAAGACGAATCCGGCTATTGTATGGTTATATTTCGTCTATTAATAAAGAAACTTTCCTTTCAAAAAAAAAGTAGTTGTAAATTATTCACATAAAAATTTAGTTAAATACATACATATACATATGTGTGTATGTGTGAATAAATATAATTGAATTATAAAATTATTTTAAATATTAATTTTTCAAGTCATATATAATATTTGTAACATAAAATTTATATATAAATATATTAAATTAACACATATTACATATAAACATATAATTAGTCATAATTATATGTATATAATTTATAAATAAAAATATATTTTGCTGCTATTTTCGGGTTGATAATAAAAAATAAATGATTTTTAATTTATAATTGAAAGAAGAAATAAACTCTTTGAATCGAATTCCAATTCCAAAGTTGCTAGCTTTAGAATTTCTTCACCGTCGAAAGTCAAATTGAAGTAATTTGATTTGATTTTGTGTTTAGATTTTTCGTGCTTGCAATGGTATGGCCAGTATCCATCACAATGGCAAAATTAAAGTGAAAAATTATTTCAAAGTGAGGGTTAGAGGTATTATATAAGAGAGAGATTAGGGAGTGTATGTGGTTCAAGATCCACTTATTTCTCTTACCATTTCATTCTCTTTTGAATTTAAAATTCCTTCCCTCTTTATAACCATATGGTCGGCCCTCCCTTATGCACATACATAGCAACTTATTCAAGCTTCCAATTGGGTCTTAAAACAATTTTTAAGCTCAAACAATATTTGACACATTTATATCTAAATTGAACGGTATAGATATCGTATCGGTATATTTATAACTATTATAAGCACACTTTTTAATACTGTTCAGCACATCAGCTAAAAAATTTATAATTGATATTTCAAAAATATTAGTTAATTTATAACAATTATGAATCAATTAAATCGGATGGCAATAGGAGTATTGAGCGTTTTGTTTGTATGACTATTAGGTGTAAATTTGGTTAGTGATTAATATCGAACAATTCGAATATTTACGTTCGGAAGCCACTTAGCAGGTGGTTTGACATTATGCCTAAATTTGTTGCTTACTTGGCATCGATAAAATCCAATTTTACTTTATCAAGCGTTACCCTGTAGTGATAATTATTTACAGCAATTCTCTTTGTCAAAACTATATCTGTTTGCACCAAAAAGTGGTACAAATACCTAATAGATGTTCTAAAGAGAATTAAATGAAGAATATAAATTGAAAACAGAGGAATAGCAGTAAATCAAAGCAACAACACGAACATAGCGATTTCTAGTGGTTTGACATTGTTTGTCTACATAAATTTTGAATAGAAAACTTTATTAACCATTTTGTAAACTGAGTATAATAGGGATCAGATGAAAATCCTTAGTTATAACGGAGTACAAAGCAACTAGCAGCATAAAAGTCTCGAAAATGAACAACCAAGCATGCATTTATAGACGAAGATAGCGAAATATCTCCTGAAAATACGGTATAAGGATATCCAAATGGACTTGTAAATGGGATTGCAAGGCCTAAATCCCAAAGAATAATGATCGGTATTGATCTCTCTTTTGGAGGAATTTGAGGATGCAATACATATGGTCGTTCCCCATGTTGAAATATGCTTAGCCTCTAAGTTTCATGTCAATTAGATTAGTAGAACTTAAGTTGTTGCTCGATCTTTACTTTAATGTGAATTGTTTTTTGTTTTTAGCCGATCCCTATTAAGGGAAGAGAGTTGATCCCTCTTATTTCATCCTTTTGAGGTGCGATCCCTATGGTAGGTTCTCTAGGGTCCCCACATCTTGCTCACAAAATTTCATACGCATTGGACTTATGAATATTGAGACATTGATTGTTTTCTATTGAACTGCACTTGCTTCCTGAAACGTATCAATCCCTATGTTGGATGTTGATTATAGCCGTTCCCTCCTACATGTTGAACCATATTCCATACTTTGAATGTTCTACATTGCATATCTCTCAATTTCATTCAATCATGGCTTCATATTGCCATCTGTACTTGACATATGAAGCCCATAACATTGCCCTGGACTTACTGGCCTTGATGACAGTCGAATTTAACTTGTCCAGTCAGTTCAAATATAACCGAGTCGGAATACTGGAACCCCACAAAGTACGTCTTGTGCTAAACATAAAATGTTTTGAATCGAAGCAAGTTAGAAATGTTGAAAAGAAATCCATCCATTTTTCTAAACAGTCCATATCCTTTCATCGAATCATTTTTCGAAAGCGTTGATCTCTCTTTGATCATCATGACGTTTGGTCGATTCCCAATAGTATAAACCTAGGATTATATTCTGTCGACTGATATCTTGGTCCGTTCCACAAGACTAGCAAGTTTTGGCTAGTCGATCTAGTCTCGAACTTGAAAGCTTCAGGTTTGAATTCAATTTCTGTCGATTTCAAAATTTGAACCTTTAGAATATACATGTGCACGTTCAGGTGCACATTCTGGTCGTTGGCTCCCGGACACGTTTGTACGCACACGGGTCATGGCCAATTTCTGTTGAGTTAAATGTGATTTCATTGCATTTTTCCATATATGTGCTATGCATAATTTTTATGCCCATGTCTACATGTACAAAATCCTATAGCCAATCCCTTCTTTTCTTCCCTTTTTTTATACACGTATAGAGATCGACATTCTCCTAGCCAATCCCTACCTCCTTCTTTTTATACACATATAACGATCGGCATTCTTCTAGTCGTTCCCACCCTCTTTCTTTTTTTACACATATATAGAGATGAGCATTTTCCTAGCTGATCCCTTCCTCCTTTTTTTGACCTCATAAAGAATGAAGATGCGACCAAACCCTTGTCCCCGTATATAAGCTAGCATTTTTTCCCCTCAACCTTCACTTGTTCATCTCCTCTCCATTTACTCTTACTTTTCTTACTTCCTAAAATCTCAGTCCCAAACCCTCCCCTATTAATTTGAAAACCCAACCCCTTCCTTTCGAATCAGACACCATCTTTATCCATTAACTCGTCTTGCTATTTTTCTTTAGATCATCATTACGTCTTCATTTTGAATTGTAATCCAATACTTCTCCTCGAACAGATCATCCTCCATACACTTAGGTAGGTTTGCTCACCTTTAACCTTTAATTTTTTGATGAGATTATTGGTTCTATTACGTTGGTGGATGGGTTGGAGTTCGTCATGATGGAGGGGTGATGGTCGAAGTTGTTTGGAGGAGACGAGACATGTGATGGAGTAGGGTTCGGCAAAGTAGGAAAGGAGGAGGAAGAAAGGAGCATAGGATAAGGGAGATATAGGGATCGGTCAGAATATTTGAGGGAAAGCATGAGAATGTTGGAGGAAAGGTATCAATTGTTTGTGGCTTGCATGGAGGGGTCGGTAATATGGTAAAGGAAAGGGATCGGAAGTTTCGTTGGTGTTTTATAGATGGAGGGATCGGTCGTTATCAAGGAAAGAGATCGACATGAATAATTTGGAAAGAGGGATCGGTTATCTGCCTTTGGAATAGGGATCGATATATATAGAGGTTGGATATTTGTACTTGGCATATCCTTAGCTCTTAATTGAACTTAAAAACTAATCCATATGAACTTGTTTGAACAAACAAAACCAATCCCATCCCAATAAACTTGAACATATGACTATAATGAAGAACAGGATCTGCATATTCAATATCAAACTCGAAATTAAACGACCAAACTCCTGGGACTTAGAACTTGAATTAAAACTTAACATATAGACTTTGATAATGGATTTCATACTTCGACATGCAGATGATCGATTCCAAAACTAACACAACCGATAAATCTAGTCGCTAGTTGAGACAGTTAGCGATGACAGTCACTCTGGTCAGAATCCAAAATCTCGTCATTTACTTTTGCATTTTGTTTTGAACTACTTATCTCTGCGTTGCACGACACTGCACCACACTTGCTTACACTTAGCATGAGGGTGGTGAGGGGGCAGGTAAAATTTCTAATCCCAATTATCTACTGAGTTTAGTTGATATAGACCAGACTTTCAGAGCATCTAGCTACAGTGTCCTCCGGACCAACTTCACAACATAGCAACCCTGGAGCCGAATCTAGTTCCTCAACTGTATTTGGCAGACTTTCCCCTCATCATCGAACTGAACAACTGGAGGTTTCCGGCCCGTCAGCCGACCTTTTATCTGATGTTCCCATCCTTCTGGTGGAAGATATACGTCAAGCCCCCGATGCCATAGAAGGTGCTATATTTTTAGATAATCGATATATTCCCAAGCCTCTAGGATCAACGAGGCCGCTCTTCACAGACTATGCTCTAGACACGAGATTCGGTTTGGAGCTATTGCGGTTCCTTCGGTGGACGACATGGCTCATTATCCCCCGAAGGGGTATACAACATGCAATAAGTTCTTGTGCTGGGCTGGATGCGCATCATCCTTTAATTCTTTTATCTGGAAGATGCTAAATTATCTCCGAATAGCTCCTGCTCAACTACACCTGAATAGCTATGTTTTCCTTCATGGCACTTTCTTGATATTCATGAACTATCTGTTTCAACACCATCTTCTGAGGACATCGGGTTTTTTTACAACTTCAAACAATGGACATGAAGCCTTTTCTACACTTTCCTCGATCCTTTACCCAATTGTCAAGTCTTAACTGGCGCTTAGAACAAACTCAATCTCTTTAAACATGAATGGCTCTATGTCTGATGTCCGCCTGGCTTCGCGAGGGTGGTTGGAACGATGTAAGTGTTCTCTTCACTTTACTTTCAAATTATTTAGTCCAAGTCATATCTTGAATCAACTAATAGTTTGAAAATCTATAAATTTCCATCCACGTCCAAAGGGCTATAGTTTTTTAAGGGAAATCTCTGTTTGGGCTGCTGGAAGAAGGTCGCAGCATTGGGCTCTCATGAAGCTCTATAACACCAAGAAATTTTGCAGAACAAAAAGGCGATGACAATAACCCTGTCGTGCCCCCAATCGAAGGGACTCAAGATGATGCCAAAGAGGGTGAAATTAGGGGGGCCAAAGTCAACAAGCCTGGCGATGCTGACACTGGTCTGGGCAATGCGTCTGTGGTCAAACCGTCACAAGGCGCACAACTTCACATACCATCAAGAAGAGGAAAAACGCTTTCATATAAACTCCGTATGAGAAAAACTGCTAAAGAACCCAAATTTACCATCACTTTCGTCGACGAAGAGTCTTCCTCTTAACATTTAGAAAGCTCGATGGAAGGGTTTTCGAACCTTCCAGTCCCTAATGACATCATGACTTATGACTTTCCTAACATCAGTATTGGAGGGCTCAATTCTCCCACCAGAAGTAGCGGCAGCATTCTTCTCACCGTCAAAGGGGAGAAAACTACTATAAGCAAGGCTACATCAACTGGTCCATTGGGAGGGCACTAGGACACTCATAATCATGTGCACTTCATCGCACAATTTTCATCTATCTTTTGTTCAATGGTCACTTATATACTTTTGTTTGGTTTTAAGGTGTGATGTCTCAATCTCATGCTTTCAATCGTTTGAGGGGCTCCTCGATGCAGTATGGATCCAGTCGCGATTAAGAATCGGTTATGTGTAGAGAGATCATAGCTAGGAAAGAAGTCGTCACTTGAGGGAATATTCATCTTCTAAACATAAGTCATGGTCTCAATCATCTCATTAGGAAGCTCATCCTAATCTTCCTGTACGTAATGAAGATTAGACTTCTTTTTATGGTCCTCAAGTTTCTGTACCGCCTGAGCAGTATTCTGGTTCTTCTAGCTCCAAACAATCTCGTGATCATAGGTCAAGCAAATGCCCAATCGTCACTTCTTATCCATCTTTTCCAATTGTGGCTCCTGAGGCTTCCGTGGTGGAAAAAGTGGCCGAACTTGAGGTCAATTTTCAAAGGTTTGCTTTGACGAGCTTAAGTTCCTTCCTGCCATTCATATAATCCAAGGGAATGCTAAAGTGAGTTCCTTTGCATGTGTTAACGATGTTTTTGTGCAACGTAAAACATTCCAACACCTAGCCGAAAAGATCTCTGAGGTGTCTACCGAAAGACAGCATGAAATTAATCATCTCAAGCTAGAAGGCGATTCATGATAAAGATATAATTAAACATCAAGATAATGAGATCTCAGAATTGAGAATGAAGCTAATCAAGGTAGAAAAAAGTGCCAAAGAAACATTTGAGGTGGTGAGTCGTCTAGAAGCTGCCCATAAAGGAACTGGATGTTGCCCTCAACCGCAACGGTGTGATTGCTTTAGAAAAAGATACCTTGCAAAAGAAGAAAAATATTTTTTCCCGCCCCATTGAGGAGCTTGAAGAACTCCTTAAAAGAGAGGGAAGAGAAAATCAAACCTCAAAAGGAGTCACAAAGATATTGCGAAGAGGCTGTTGATGCCCAGGGACTAAAAATTAAGCTTGACGAGCAACTCGCTCAAATTGAAGTCCTCAAGGAAGAGGCAAGAGAAGTGGGACGCAATGAGATTAGAGAGCAGATCAAGGAAAGGTTAGAAGATGCCAAAGAAGTTGGTTGAAATGAAATTAAGGACATGCTCGATCCCCTGATCATTGAATATAATGCTAAAATCCTTATCCACCGCGATCTGAGTTTCCTTGGTGAGGGTTACCTTGAGTCGCTTGCTAAGGCCTGGGAATATATTGTCAAAATGAAAAAGGAAACCCTCGGTGAAGCTGATTTAGATAAAGAGAAGTTGGTACAGGAGATTCATCGCGGTGATGAACCTTCAGACCTTGCTGCTCAAGACTCCGATACTTTGACATCCTAGCACCCGCGAACAAGGGAAAAAACACTACCGAGTCTTCGTAGTCCGATCCCAAGGGCCCCTCCTCTTCTCAAGCAGCTTGAGCGTTAGTTTCTCTCGGCCCAGGACAGGATCTAAGCTACAATCCGGAATGACCCGGTTATCAATCCAAGGTGCTGACTCCTATTATAGAGGGGATCCCTCCGGCGACAACTGAGAGTCAGCTAGCGTAGATATCCTGCTTTATTCTCTACTTTTAGAGAGATTTCGTTCTTTATGCCCAATATTCATGGGCTTATTTTCTTATTTCCATGAATCTACAGGTCTTTCGGGACCTAGCCAAACTCCAATAAGCAGTGATGCCGTGGAGCAGCAATCGACATCTACTGAGAGTCTGGCGGCCTCCGATGCTCTAGGGCACGAAACTCAAGTTATTGGAGCACTTGATGATGATAAAGTTGAAGACCTATTGTTGCTAGATGAATCGGATGATGTTGTGATTACTGGTGCCACCGAACATACTGATGAGCTGAGCTTAAAAGAGCGCATCGAGAGAGAGGAGTTGCTAAAGAAAAAAGCTAAGGCTGAACCCGTTAATGTGGACATTGATGATCCAAGTCCTACCCCACTACAAGTCATTCCACCATGTGGGTCGGCTCCCAAATAGCTCCCTCCAACCTTTAAGAGCTCACCTGCCAACGGTAGGAAAGGACCAAGGAAAAGGATAGGCAGAAGTTCGGGAGGTGGCACTCCTAAAAAATCTGAAAGGGAAAAAGGGCAGAAGAAATAGCCGTTACCTCAGCTTAGTTTGTATATAGTTTGTATTTTTATTTTTATTTTTATTTGGCAGTGATTGTGCGGGTCCCTCGTTTTTGAATACACTTATATCACGATTTTGAAGTTTAGCATGCAAATAAAAGTTCTTTGTTTTTTGTCGAACTCTTATGTGGATTTTTTCTAAGTAATCGAGGTATTACTTTTCCATTCAATGTACTTGTAATTCATTGCTCGTTGATTCGACAATCGTCCTTTAATTTTCACTCAAGGCCTCCATGCATTCGTGGCCACAAGTTGTATCAAACACTGGGCTCGAGCCCTAGTTCTACACTGTCGGATTCAGCAGTCTGAGTGATTATACTCCTGCCCCCTGTCTCGGGTTAGCAAAATTAGATAGTGGATGGTCGAACTCCATCCTAAATTAGTTTATACTCCTCCTTTCCATTTTAGATCGGAGTTTATGGAATAATGAGTGGTTGAACCACACTCGTCTATTTGTTTATACTCATATCCTCACTTTGGGGATAAGAGTTAGTTGGCGGGTGATCGAATTGCATTCGTCTTACGTCTATACTCCAGTCCACACTTTGGGGACTTAGAGTTATTTTTGAAAATAATTGGACCGTACTTTCCTTAATTGATTGTTTTTCCCCCAAGTCCGTGGTTTAAATTTAGCGAGCGATCAGCCATATCACGATCGCTTTTAATTCATATTTTTCCCATTACTCGATAGGATTAATTTTTTTATCCAATGATCGAGTCATATCTATTCCTCATTAGGTATTCCATCCATCAGATTATGAGCAAGAATCATAAGATGAACGGTCGGACCACGTTCATTTTGTTTGGTTAAATCGTGAACTTATGTAATCGGCTAGCTCCAAACTCTGGAAACCTACTCAAACATATCAATATTAATTAATCGGGTGTTGTAGTTGACATGTATTGTTACAACAATCATAGATATGAAGGAAATTTTAAAATTTATTTGCCAAATGGAAAGAAATGACATAATCTGTCTTATTACATATTTGGAAAGAATTCATCTATTCTAAGATGAAGATTCTCCCTGATGTTTTCCTAGGAAACAATCATCGATTCGACGGGGCTATCAAATGCTGAAGCAAATTCGAAAATTGAATACAACTGAATGAAAAAGGATAATAAGTGAAATAGCATCGTAAATGCTTGCTATTCCATGCCCTTGGGACTGTGATGCCATTAACAGTCGCTAGCTTAAAAGTTCACGCTCCAAGTCTCTATTTAATAACATACGGTCCTTCTCAAGTAGGACTCATATGCGAAAGGGCAAGGAAAAACTCGTTTCAGGATGAGATTGCTGATTTCAAAGGTTCTAGGTCGTACTTTACTATTGTAGTATCGGGCGACTCGGTGCCAGTGTGCAGCTACTCTCAAATCAGCTTCTTCGTGCTTCTCATCTACAAATTCTAGAAATTCCAAGAGGATATCTCTATTCATTTTGGAATCGTAGTAGGTCACTCGATGAGAAAGAACTTCGAGTTCAACAGGAATTATGGCTTCGGAGTCGTAAGCAAGGGCAAATGGAGTATAGCCAGTCACGGACTTGTGGGTGGTCCTATAAGCCCATATTGTTGTCGGGAGTTCATCTACCCACTTGCCTCTAGCCTTTTCCAAATGCTTCTACGGAATGGACTTTATAATTTTGTTTATAGCTTCAACTTTTCCATTTGCTTCAGGGTGAGCAAGGCCGCAAATCTCCTTTTAATATAATGCCGATGGCAGAAGTCTTTGAATTCAGCACTATTGAATTGAGTTCCATTATCAGTTATAATAGTTTGTGGAAGACCAAAACGACAGATGATGTTCCAGATGATGAAGTTGATTACTTTCTTTGTCGAGATCATGGCTAAAGGGTCTGCTTCTACCCATTTGGTGAAGTAATCAACTGCGACGATGACTTACTTCACAACACCTTTAGAGATCGGTAAGGAACCAATAATATCTATGCCCCATATGGAAAACGACCATGGACGGACCATGTGTGTGATTTTCGTCAGCAGAGTTCTTGGAATTTTTGCACATATCAAGCACTCCTTGCATGGCTTTGCATAATCAGCAGCATCTTGATTGATAATCAGCCAAAAAAACCCGTAATAGAGTATTTTCTTTGCTAGGGTTCCCTCCCTCCCCAGTGCGATCACCACATTCCCCTTCATCAACTTCCTTTATGACTCGTTTTATTTCATTACAAGCGATACACCGGAGCATAGGGACAAAAAGATCCTTTTATACATAGCTCCTTCCTAAATAATATATCATGAAGCTTTATAAAGGACTTGTCATTTTTCATTTCTCCGCTCGACAAGAACACCATGTAGCAAATAGTATTTAATCGGAGTCATCCATGACTCCTTCTTAGGCTCTGTCTCTAGCACCCAATCGATTTCCTTCAGTTTTATGCTTAGAGCGTTAGTACTTCGACTGGGACCAAGCCCATTTGTTGTGCATCCCCGGTGCTAGCAAACTTGGCCAATGAGTTGGCCTCTTTGTTTTGATCTCGAGGAATATGCATAATATCATAGTACTCAAAGTTAATCAATAGCTCTTGGACTCAGGTAAGGTATGGAGCGAGTCATTGTCCTTTAGCCTGGCAATCAACCCTAACTTGGTACACTACCAATTGTGAGTCGCAAAAGATTTCAAGAGATTTTATCCCCAGTTCTTTGGCAAGTTTAAGTCTAGCAATCAGAGATTCATACTCAGCTCTGTTGTTTATTATAGTAAAATCAAGCTTTACAGCGTAGCAAATTGACCGATCTTCTAGAGTTACTAGCATAATTCCAGCTCCAGAACATCATTGGATGCTCCATTCATATAAACTTCCACCTATGGTAGGGGTTCCACCGCTCTTTGAGAAATCATCATGTGCAGTAAATTTTGCCTTAAAGTCTGCCAGTGCCTTTCCCTGAATTGCCCTCTAAGGAAGATAAGTGATGTCGAATTAGCTCAGTTTGATATTCCACTTGAGCAACCTTCGAGATGTCTCAGGTCATTATAGGACATGTCGTAAGGACTAGTCTGTGTAAACATTGATAGGATGAGCCTAAAAATAAGGGCAGAGCTTTCGTGAGGCAATTAATAAGCAATATGCTCATTTCTCTATCTTCGGATAGTTCCTTTCAGCTCTTGTTAATTGCTTGCTAACATAATAAACCGGTCTCTAGATTCGATTCTCTTCGCGAAATAGTGCGGCACTTACATCATGTATCGACATGGTTAAGTAGATATACAAGTCTTCATGATCTACCGGCTTTGCCAATATGGAAGGTCTCTCTAATTGGTTCACCAAAGCTTGGAATGCATCTTTATAATCTTATATCCATTCAAAATTCATTTTCCCTCTTCTAATCAAGTCAAAGAAAGGAATGCATTTATTGGTAGTTTTGGAAATAAATTGACTCAAGGCGGCAACCTTCCCATTCAGGCTCTGTACTTGTTTTATGGTCTTTGGCATTTGGATGTTGCGAATAGCTTGGATCTTCTCAAGATTAGCTTTAATTCTAGGGCGTTGATGATGAAACCAAGAAATTTCTTGATGCAACGCCAAAAGAACACTCAAAGGCTTGATCTTCATTTTGTAATATCGGAGGATATCAAATATTTCTACCAAGTCTCTAATGTCGTCGCAAGATCGTTATGACTTCACGAGCATATCATCCACTTATATCTCCATCATCTTTCTGATCTTTAAACATTCTGTTGACTAGATGTTGATAGGTCGCTCTAGCATTCTTTAGTCCAAACGGCATTATAAGATAGCAATACAATCCAACATCGGTAATGAAGCTGGTGTGCTCTTGATCAAGAATGTGTATCGGGATTTTGTTATGTCCTATTACACATCCATGACAGATTGCAACTCGTGCCCTCGGTTGAGTTTACTAGCTGGTCGATCATTGGAAGAGGAAAATTGTCTTTCGGGCATGCCTTGTCCAAATTCGAGTAATCAACGTATCTTTGCCATTTCCCATTCACCTTTTTCACAAGTTCAGGATTTGATATCCACTTAGGGTAGAGGATGTCCCGAGTAAACGCACCGTCTTTTAGCCAATCCACCTCTTCTTTAAGAGCGGCAGATCTCTCTAGATCCATGCAATGTCTTTTTTGTTTCACCGGGACATGCCTTGGGTCAATATTCAATGCATGGCTCGCAAAGGCATGTGAGATCTTACACATGTTAGAGTGAGTCCAAGTGATCACATTGATATTTTCTCGGAGAAAACCAGCAAGTTCCTTCATCATTGGGGATGAGTCGTGATTCGATCTTTAGGACCCATGACGGGTCGTCGTGCCTGACCATGATGTCAATCGTCAGCTCGACCGATGCACCCTTGGTCTCTTTAGGCTCCTCCATGTTATTACTTGGATCTTCTTCTCTATAGAACCGATTATGGTGCCTGAGCCAACGCTCAGGTGATGGTTGTCAATCTTTAGTGGCTTGGGTGCGAAGAGATTTGTCCACACCCTTACCTTTCTCATTTCATTAAGCATCCCTCAATCTAGCTACATAGCAGGCATGTTCGATCGCCTGATTACCATGAATAACTACAATACCATTATCTGTCGAGGACTTTAAAGTCAAACACCATGGGCCAAGAGCCCCCTGGAACTTAGCTACGGCCAGTCGACCTAGAAAAACATTGTATGGAGAGTCAACATCCAAAACAACGAATGGAAAAATCTACACTATCATGCGGTCACCTTCTCCTAACTCTACGGGCAATTCAAAATAACTAATAGCTTCAGTTGAAACACCGTTAAAGCCATAAATGCGGGCTTTAGATGGTTTCATGCCCTTGGCTTCCATCCTCATCTGATCATAAGCTTTTTTAAAAATTATATTTACGGAGCTTCCACAATCAAATCCTCCTCACTAAGGTGGGGCCAATCGTGGCTGAATGGTCATTGGGTCGATTGTCAGTGCCTTCACCTTATCTGCATCTTTGTTTCTGAAAAATACCATCTATTATTGTACGTTACTTTTTCGCCGAAGCTCCATCTTCTATACTCGAATAATATTCGAATTTCACATGCTTGATCGTGCTAGCGTAGCGCTCTATCAAATGCCAACGCTTATCAGCTTGATGCAGTCCTTTGACTATTGTATTGATTATTAAACTTCCACCAGTCCGCGCAGGTTCCTCAGCCCTGTGCGATGCTTGTCCTTGATTCGGGTCGGATGTCCCCTGCCCGCCATCATGCGGGGCTTTTACAAACTACTGTAACTTTCTCTCTCGAATCAGTTTTTCGATAATATCCTAGAGATGCCTACACTTATTTGTGTTATGACCATAACATTAGTAAAATCGACAATATTTTCTGGTTTGTTTATGTTTCTTCGTTGATTTTTTCGAAGGTGGCTTCCTGTACTGCATGGTATTGCAGGTAGACAAATAAACATTTGCTAGAAATGTATTTAGTGGCATGTAGGTATCGTACGTCGGAATCCTAGGCTTTCCTCTTCCAGAATCCCTCTTTCATTCTTGGCTCCTATCTCCACCTTTCTTTTGCTGGTTTAGTTTATTTTGGACATTCATTTGAACTTTTCCAGAATCACCACCACACTGCTTCACTACAATGTTACTTTGTACTCCCCGTCCACTTAGACCCACAACATTCTTCTTCCTAGAGCATCTAGCTTCCTCTTTCCTCAAATAATAAGCCGCCTTTGAATAGAAGTGTTCCAATGTTATAGGTGACTTGCCAGCTAACCAATCACAAAAATCAGAATCTGGATCAATCTCTCTTATTACCGCCATTAATATTGCATGGTCGTTCGAATTACTTATTTCTACGATAGCTGTATGAAATCTCTCCAAATAATCTTTCAACGATTTCTCTCAGAGCTTGGATCACACTGGATAGGGACATTACATCTTTGAAGTGAGTTGCATGCATATGGAACTGCTCCATAAACTTTGTTGATAAATCTTCAAATCTAGAGATCGACCATGGGGGTAATCTCATAAACCACATTGTTGCTATTCCAGAGAGAGTAATAGGAAAATATTTACACTTGGGTGCATCATCTGCTCGTGCGAAATCCATCAACCATTCATATCTCATGATATGCTGCTTGGGGTCAGTCTTTTCCTCATAGGCAGGCATCGACGACATACTGAACCTCCTTGGATACTCAGCATGTAAGATATTATCAGTGAACGGGGTATGGCTTCTCGAAATCCTCTAATAATCACTAGTTAAGCTTTAGCTTTCCCTTACCAGCTATCTAACCATAGTCGACAAGTCCAGCGTTTGAATAGTTGAAGCCAAGTGGTAGTCATGCTCTACCTCATAGGAATGGTTCGGTCAATGTGTACAGGCCGTTCCATGCCTTCTTGGCTCGACATCTTCTCGGTGTATACCATGTATATTCACTTCATCATCATTCTGGGGAAGCAATTGGTCAACATCCACCTGAACTCCAACATCCAAATCAGTCGCAGCAACTCTGGCTTAGACTCCAGCATGAATAGGTAGGTTCCCTCCTATAGAGGTGGGATCGGTACCGATCCCTATGGAGGGATTAGCACCGATCGGTCTTGGCAGACCAGGCAGGTTTGCCTGCTGATGCTTCGAAGCTTCGGCACGATATCCACCAACTCTGTGATGCTTGCGTTTGTGATACTCGCCCGATGAGTTAGAACTCTCCAATGCAGAGTAACGGGTAGGGTCCCTCCTAGCTTTCCCACGCTGTTGCCAACTGAGTTGGTTCATTAGATCGATATTGGATTGAATCTGCTGATTCAATTGTCAATTGCTATCCACTAGCTCTCTCATCGGATTCTGGAATCGCTCTTGTAATAAATCAGCTGGATTTTGGAAATCAACCGAATTGGTAGCATTCAAGTCCACTAGTTGATTGCTCGGTCCTCCTTGCTGGATGCTAGTATCCTTGTTTCCATCTACGTTCTGAGAGTAGAGCTGGTGTTCCAAACCATTGTTGATAGCTTTATTTGGACATTTGCAAATCTAAATAGAACAAGCAAGTTTCTTGAAGATGATTATGGACCTCCTTTGGAGATTTATAAAATCCAGTAGCAACAAAGGGATTCAAATAAGATGAGAATCAAGTTCTCAGTGAAAGCACCAAAATGTTTACACCGAAAATTGGCACAACATCAATAGAAGTTTTGAAGAGAATTAAACGTAGAATATAAAATTAAAAAAAAGTAAAATAGTAATAGAATAGCGGTAAATCAAAGCAATAACACGAACATGGCGATTTATAGTGGTTCAGCGTTATTTGCCTACGTCCACTTTGAATAGAAGCTTTATTAATCACTTTGTAAACTGAGTACAATAGGGATCAGATGAAAATCCTTAGTTACAATAGAATACAAAGCAACTAGTGGTGTAAAAGTCCCAAAACTGAACAACCAAGCATGTATTTATTAATGAAGATGGCGAAATATCTCCTTGAAAATTCGGCAGATGGATCTCCAAAACCATATGGACTCGTGAGAGGGATCGCATAACCCAAATCCCAAAGAATAGGGATCGGTACAGACCCCTCTTTTGGAGGAATTAGGGGGTTGACTCCTATGGTGGCTTCCCCATGTTGAAATATGTTTAGCCTCTAACTTTCATGCCAATTGGAGTAGTAGAACTTGAATTATTGCTCGATCTTTACTTCAATGTGAAATGTTTTCTATTTTCAGCTGATTCCTATTGAGGGAAGAGATTTGATCTCTCTTATTTCATCCTTTTGAGGTGTGATCCCTAGGATAGGCTCTCTAGGGTCTGCACATCTTGCTTAGAAAATTTCATATGCATTGGACTTGTGAATATTGAGATATTTATTGTTTTCTATTGAACTGCACTTGCTTCCTGTAACATATCGATCCCTATGTTCGAAGTTGGTTATAGCAGATCCCTCCGACATGTTGAACCATATTCCGTACATTGAACGTTCCACATTGCATATCTCTCAATTCTATTCAATCATGGCTTCATATTACCATTCGTACTTGTCTTCTAGACCCCACAATCATCGCCTTAGACTTACTAGCCTTGATGACAATCAAATCTAACTTGTCCAATCAGTTCGTATATAGCGGAGTCAAAATGTTGGATAATAGTGTCACTTTGGACTTATGAAATTTGATAATGTTCAAAATTCCAATATCATCCGTATTTAGCTCTATAGTTCGAACACAAAGTCCTTGGTTCAATAATAAAATTATTATTAACTGTATTATTCTGCCCAAGGACTTTGACTTTGAGTTGACTTCAGTTGACCATGGTGCTAACCTTATATAACCGAGGAGATGAATCATCTACTGAATAGTATTTCACTTCCAATTCTTCCACTTGACCCAACTATATTCGTTCAAAGCAAATCGTGCCACAATCTAAATATAATCAAAGCAGAGCTTCCATATTAAAGATCAACAGTATTCTCAAGTCAAAAGAACTATATATTTTTTCACATCGATATTTTCTATTTGATCTTAGTTATATTGACCAAAAGGAAACTATCGAGTGAGTCATTCCATAGTTATCTAATAACTATACGTACGTAATTTATTGCTGCCAGTAGCTATGAGTAAGACTGCCCAATATTTGTAGAGGGTTTCGTACTCTAGTCTCAATGGATGTATCGAAATCTAGTCTCGATACATCTTGATTAGGAATATTTAAAATGGTATGTTTATTTTGTTGTGATAAATTACTCTTGATTACAAAATAATGTAACTACTATCACAAAATATACCATTTATGGATTTTCTATTACATATACTTCTAATTTAATTAATTAATTAATATGACATATTATATCAAGTGTATAATAGAAAGAAAACACCTTTTATTTTGAACAAGATTGGTTATCGAGTTAGATATATGTAATAATTACATAAATGCCCCTGAGGCATACCCCTAACTCTATCAATCTCTCACTTGCACTTAGGGCCAATTATAGAATCTCAATCCCGTCTCTTTTACCAGTCTGATGAGGACCGATCGAGTTAGACCCTTCATGAATGGATTAGTTATGTTATTTTAATTATCTACTCTATCAATCAAATCTCTTCGATGCAGGTAAACTACATTTTTCTTGTAGACTTAGTCGGAGTATGTTTCTTGAGTTATAGTGAGATTTTATTATAATATTATTATTACATAACAATGTAGTATTCTCAATACTTGGAATCATCTCTAGCTCAGTTATACATTTGTGCATTTATATTTTTGTACATTGGTTCTATTGTAGTGCTATTCAAGGTGATGTACCTAGCCTTTTTGTTGAATCAATAACAACCTCTTGTTTGGAACATTACCAACTTAAAGATCCTTAACTAAGGTTTGAACATGAATTTAATGTTGACATATTATACTCAATATCACTTCTGAAGTTCGATTCTGAATACTTCTTCACAAGGAGTTCGTTATTTCAGTAAACAATTCTCTATTATTTTGTAAATACTCAAGACTACTCTAAACTAACTTTTAGTGATCTTCATTTAGATTTGATATTTTCTTCATGTATCAAATACATAAAAAAATTATGATATCATAGACTAAGACATATATGATAATTCGTATTCTTAAAGCATAAGGAATCCATCTTACATGTTTTATATTAAACATTTTAATACGGTATCTTTGCATATCGTTTGGGACATTTCCAGCATCCTTTATCCTTAATTTAAAAGATATGATTAACAAATCCAATATCGATTATTAAACAACTAAACTATAACTGAATTCAACAAGTACATCGTCAACAATCAACAGTGTGTTGTTTACTTATAATCTAGATATATATATATATATATATATATATATATATATATATATATGTACCTTATAGTGTTATTCTTATGGACACACAATTCCTCTGCAATTTTGACCATAGACCAAACTATTCGATATTTCTATCAGAAACATTATTTCAATTTTGATGCTTATAGAATGATATTGTCGTGTCATTTCTTAGATCATATCTGAAAAACTCACAAATTCAATATTTCTTCCATTTACTTCGAGATACTTTGGTTGTTACGTGAAAATAGTCTATTCTAAATCTTTATTTAGAAGTTTCCATTTCAACACATATATACCAAAGTACAAAGTCATATCAAGTGACTATTTTATGAGTAAATTTGTATTAACTTTAGCACGTTCAATAACGAATCCATTAAGCTAATTTAAACAACTGAAATTTAAGATGATACTCTTCTGAACATTGCTCATTATATTCCAACCACATTGATCGTTCTCTTAAAGACACATTTGCGATTGAAGGATCATATCTAATTGGGTACGAATACCAAAGTAATATTTTGATAATGCACTTAGAATCCTTTCGGAGTACATCATACCATACGGCAGAGTTAATACTCTTAATGGTTTAATTGAAAACTGAGGATTATCTATTCTCGAAATTGATAAGAAACTCTTAGCTTCTATTCAATATGCCAGACTATTTATTAGACATTATAATGTGTTTATTCATTTAAGTTTTATTAATTTCAGTTCATCCCTCGTAGTCGATTTTATCCTTAGATCGTATCCAAATCCATTTTACTACCAATAATTTTTAAATGAAACTCCTTCATGATGAAGGTATACCTTGAAACAACAAGTGCAATGGAATAGGTATTCATTAACATTTTATGAATTGCCTTATATATAAAACTAATTTGGTTGTAGTTTACAAAAATTATCTTCAAAACTTAAATATGTCATCCAATGACAATTGTTCTCAAAATTATTTCAGAGGCGATTTGTAAAAGCTCCCTCGGGTATGATTATTACGTGCAGTCTTTCGACTCGCACAACCTTCCAACTCCATGGCCTAGGATATGTTATAGTTTCTATAAACTCTTATATTGTATGACTTTGCAAATTATTCTTTAGATGAAATTAATTTTAGTCTCATGTACTACTCTTAAGTATACAACCTTATATAAAGAAGTTAACTCAACTTTACCACCATTAATCGTACTTTGTTCAACAAAGTTTGATTACTCCTTATTGAGACATCTTTTGTACCATAGGGAGGATTGACTGTCGAGATAGAATCTTTATTCATTTTTAGATACGTTCAGAATTCTTTCCAATATACTCACCTATCTGATCAAATCGAATCAGTTTCATTTTCTATTGCACGTTATTTTATTTACTTCTGTTTTATACACTTTGAGCTTATAACAGACATGCTACATGTGTATCAAATACACATGTCCATGTCAGTGATAACTCATCGATGAATATAACGAAGTACGTGGAACCATTTTGGTATTAATAGACTTAAGATTGCATGCATCTATATGTACCAATTAAAAGATTTCATCAACTCTTATGATGCTCCCACTGAATGAGGCTTTGCCCTTAATTGTCTGAGATATAATTTCCTAGTACCATATGATTCATAATCGTATAATTAAGAATTATTTCTCAAAGCCATGGCTCGGTCTGTAATAATAAAATAATTGAAAATAAATTTAGATACTTCTATATTTTCCAATGCATCACAAATACCACTATTATAGTTTATTTTATAACGAATATTCATAATATTCACACCGAAATAAAATTATGTCTGTTTTTCAGCCAATACTAAAAGACAATTATTATTTCCTAAATAATATTGATATTTCTACGAAAAAAACTTCCATAAGTTGATGTGACTAATAAGTGTAATATGGCATGCTCCAACTATTTCCCCCATTACTGTAATAGCATATGAAATACGAAGCTCTAGTCGATCATTTGATATAGGCTATTTATTTCATTTACTACAACTGCTTTAGTGTCAAGAATTTTTAGATCAAACATTTAGAATTCAAAGAAATAAATCTCATAGAAAACAATTTTCTGTGTGAAAATACATTTGGGAATAAAATCATATTTATCCCAATTCAAGTATCAATTATTACTTTACAATTTCCTTTTCTAATGTTTCTTTCTGAAGCAGAAGTGACCATTTAGTCCCTTCATCCCAACCATGCCCTAGGTTACATCCATTCTTATACATTCGATTTTCTTTCTAAACGGTTGAACCACTCAAAGGAAATACTTACTACAATACTATAGCAAACTCCTTACAAAAGTTAATTTGGCCATCCTTAACTTTTAAGGATATCAAACAAACTGCACTTTATGTAAACTGATCAAGATGACATTTCCATGATCAAATTTTTATATTTTCTTATAGCCTTTGGTATAGTGTTACATTTCACACAACAAGATCATTTTGTAATCAGTCATATTGAATACATGATCTCACACAATAGTTTATTTTCTTATTTTAATGAACTAATTTCATAGAGGTTTCATACATTTCGAATTGTGATTTCATTAAGGTTTCATACATTATGAATTATGACTGTTTACCATAATAGATTTATATATGATCATATACGGATCAAATATCCATATTCATTTATTACTTTTAGAGTTTGAAACCCATTGAAGGCAATACATAACATCGAGCATGTAAACTCGTAAGTGACTAATTATGAACATATTTAGTTGTTATATAATTAAGCGCTTGCATGGGTCTACATGCAAAAATTTGTTGGTTAATGTATTTTATATTTTTATTGGCAATACTAATTTAGTTCATTTGTATATTTTAATTGATAATCATTTTATCAGTTATATTAATTGCACAAATTTATCAATGAAGATTATTATAACTTTATGTAATAGATGTTCTTACAATATTAGAAACGTTAAATATTACAATTTCATTTTTCTAATAATGCTTCCACTAAGCTCTTATGTTTCTTCAACTCCTAAGACGAAACATAAAAGTCTTTCGACCTTACTAGTGGGTGTTATCGCTTGTAACAACCCTAGATTTTTGAATATAATTTTAAATTTGACTTTATTTTATTTTGAAATTATTTCAAATTTGTTTTTATTGCAAGATTTCATTTTTAAATATTTTTAAAGTGATGATAGAATTTTTACAAAGTTTATTGAATTTATTTTCAAATTTTTAAAGCCTCGTTTCCATTTTTTTGCTATTTTCTTAATTTAATTATATTTATTTAAAATTTATTTATTTATTTTTATGCATTCATTATATTTTGTGTTTTTATCTTCATTTATATGTGTTTTACGTGTACTCAAAATTGCAAAAGAAATTGAGAAATTTGAATGGTTTTTGTCCTTTTATATGCTTAGCCTTTTCATATTCACTCCACCTTTTAACCAAACAACACGCCACTTCAATTTGTTGCCATATTTCTCATTGTTTTAGCCAACCACTTCATTTCTTTCTCACGTGAAAAAATACTTCTCAAACCCTAAAAGTTTTGGCTATCACCTGTAGAAAATATTGGTAAAATTTCTGTTCTTTTTTTTTTCACCTTTTCCATTGTTTTTGTAGTTATTTTGCACTTGCATCTACTCTTATGTGTTTGGCCTCCCTACTCTAGCACCATGGCCGCCTCCACCAGCACCACAACCAGCCACCATCTCCTCCTTCCCACTGCCCTTCCATGGACGAGGCCGTATATGATGTAGATCCACAAAAAAATGACACAAACTCCACTTTAATCATCATAGCCGAGCTCTCCACTTGTTCCACCACTCCAACCACCACCTAGGCCGACCCATACACCACCACCACTAGTCACTTTCTAACCTAAGACCTAGGCCACACCTGTACTTGACTCACCAGATCTGACCTTGCATGATCATGCCTTGGCCAATACCTTTGATGACATGGGAATCCACTTTTGTGCCTTGTAGTTACGTGTACATGCACACATATCTCTCTACTCCTTTATATTGTTTTGGCCAACCTTTGTACCCTTAACCTGATCCAAACCATCCCATGGTAGTGCATTTCCAAACTATGGCTGAAGCATAAGTTGTTGAATGCAAGTGCAAAAGCTTTGGCTTTGTGTTGTGCATTTGTTTCTAGCATTGTTTAATAATAGTTTGGTTTGAAAATTTATATTGTACTTTGTTTTCTTTGCTATGTGACAAGGCAATTAGCTTTGGCTCTCCCGCACTCAAATTGTAGTCATGCTTTCGTGCCTTTGAAGATCTTTGTTTTGTGTGTTTGGTTGTCATCTCCAGCTTATACAAGTGAGTAATTCTCACCAGACAAATTTATACTTATATGACTAGTAAACTGATCACAATTGAATCTGTAAAACCACATCACCATGCTATATCTACTATGCTATGATCATATGATGTTCATCCATGCTTATATACCTTTTATATCATCATTTACTGCTATATAATGTTATTCTGTTTACTTATATCAGTTTATCACACTGCAAGTTCCCTTTAGATTAGAATCACTATGGGTTGAAATGATACATACCCGAATGGACTTTAGAATAAGGAAAAATCGTTATGGGCTGAAATGATAGGCCTGAACGATTTTTAATTATTTCATTTTACTTGAGACTGCGGGTTTGAAATGATAAAACCCGAGTTTTCTTTATAAATTAGGGATTGAAATGATATAATATCCGTATCACTTTACCTAGGGTAGAAAATTTTATACAGACCCGTGGTTAATATATATTTTTCTAAAATTTTTAAAGTATTTTTGGAAACGTAAATATTATAATGTTTTGATTTAAACTTAATTAAAAATGATTTTTGTAAAGTATTATTGATTTTCAAAAAATTTATAAGTGAAATAAATTAATGGTAAAGTTAGAAATTTAAAATATGAGTTATTTGGAAATTATGATTTGGTTATAAATGGAATTTAAATTAAGTAGGAAAATATGATAAATAGATTTAAAATTTGATTTAAAATGAATTTAAAATGATTTTTATAAGTGTCAATGATTTTTGAATAAGTTAAAAAGATTAAATAAATGAATATTTGAGTTGAATTTTGAAAGATAACTTAAATTGGAAATTTGTTTAAAAATGAATTTTAAGTTGAGTAAATAAAATGAAAAATAAATTATATTTGAAATTTAAACTTAAGTGTTAAGTTAAAATTTTAATTATAAAGAATTGAAATTGAATGTTTGAATTTAATAAGTAAATTATTATTAAATTTGATTTTTTTGAATGAAAATTTCATTTTATAAAATCATAAATATAAGGTATTTAAATGATTGTTTTAAAAGTGAAAATATATGATTTTATAAGTTTAAAATGATTTAAATAAAAATTTAATTGTTTGTGAAATTATATTGAATATTTGGAATTTAATTAACATCATTTTTGAAATGCTATTATTTCTAATGTAAATGATATTACTGCATTTGTAAATGCTGTAGTTGATAGAAATGAACTAAATGGCTAAATTGAATTAAGGGCTATTATAGCACTTTGTAAGTGCCGTAATTATGGAAATTAACTAAGGTTTTATCTGAACTAATGTAACCTTATTACAGCATTTTTAATGCTGTCTTTTGTTAAATTGAATTGTTTTAAAAGTAACTTTCCGCGGCATTTTCTAAATGCTGCAAAAGATGAATTTTCACTGTTTTGATAAATTTAAGTGAATAAATGAACTTTTAAAAGATTAAAATTTTAGAAATTTAATATTTAATTATTAAATATAATAACTTCATTTTAATGATTTAAAATGAAGTAATTTGTTTTGAAATATAAACTATTTTGAAATGTGAGTTGAAATGGTATTTTAAATTTATATAAAATGAATGTGGTTTTGAAATGATATGATATTTTGATATTTTGGAATGGATTTGAAATGATATTGAATTTTTAAAATGATATTTGATTTTGAAGTATAAATACCATTTTTAAATTATAACCACGGGTTATAATAACGATTGGTTGTTAAAGAGACCGGGATCGGATATGGACATACTCTCTGTCGATACCGAAAACCACTTTAATAACTGTGTACGCGGTGGAAATTCAGAATGAAGTAGGATGGTGGTGACGTTCTTGAGGTACATTACATGGACCCGACTCCCATGAGTTGGCTTAAGGTGGCTAAAATATGAGCGATCTCGGGCCAAAAGGGGTTGCTCCTCTGGCCGGACACACTTCTTCGATACATTCTATTACTGTTGTGATTGATTGGGTGCACCCCTTGATTTTTGGAGTGTTGTCCGGGGTGGGCGTAGTGGCTGCTATGTTACCGCCAGCTCGTGTGCGTAATTGGTATATCTACCCTGACATTGCCTTGTGTGCCGTGTCACCTACCATATCGAGCCTTTACTACGAGTTTGTTTTTCCCCCGTAGCCCATGGAGTATTTAGGGTAGCCTCCCGATCTGGAGATGCGCTGATACTGGATGGACTACTGGGACTATTATGTGTTAAGGGGAATATTGGGTCACTCCTTAACGCTATTTTAAAGTAAGTTTATTTTACTGTAGACATTATTATAATAGCGCAATATTACTATATAGTAAATAGTTTAACGGATGCTTAGAGGATGGGTAGTCCCAGACATCCTTTAGTTACTTGTATCTTGATTACAGTTCACTTGAGTTGGTTTACATTATATAAATATATATATGTGTCCTGACTCGAGTGTTTTGTGTTTTGCTTTACGCTCGGGTCAGCTTGAGTATTCACAGCTTTGGATTCTCTTTCTGGAGCTGGCCTTTGCTAGAGATTCTGCTTATCTATATTTATATCTATTTCGGTTCAGCTATTCTAGTTTATCTCATGTATTAGTGAACTTCTATGTATTTAGGATTTCTATTATGTTGTTTCAGACTGATATTATGAATTTGTTTTGAGACTTTGTTATAGTAGCTTTATGAACTATAATGGTATTTTATATTCCGCTGCGAGTTATTCTGATTGTTCTGTGTCTGTGATTCTGTGTATTTGATTTCATTTGCTCTAAATTTATTTACAATCGGTTATCTTGCATCATTCAAGTCCGACATGTGTGGATTATTACCGATTTGAAGGGTACGAAATAGACGGTCGTCACATTTGGTATCAGAGCTTTGGTTTTTGGCAAACCATTGCCTGAGGAGCAAAAACTCATTAGAGATAGGGTAGAAATACCCTAGAATGAGTAAAATCAATCTCAGAATCATATCTTTGTGAGAGAATGTATTTTCAAAGTATAAAATGATTTTTCAAAATGATTTTAAAAAAATGTTTTCAAAAGATTTTTCAAAGATTATTTTGATATATAAATCTTTTCTTGTTTTAAAGGATTTTCAAATATTTTCTAACTTCCTTTCTTTCGTACCTACCTTGTTAGATTTTTCTTTCTTTAGGATATTCATCCAAGTGAATTCTCTTGTCTTATCTTAATTTATCTTTGGCTTCTCTTTATCCTTGTCCTAAATTCATTCTTGATTTTTTCAGGATGAATCGAGGAAATGCCAGAGGTAGGGTTCGTGGTATTACCCCAGCTCCTCAACCTGTTGCTCCTGTTAGATTCATTGTTCTCTGTAAGGAATTCACTCAACTTGGTGGAACCCCATTCACCGGTTCAGAGAACATTATTGAGGCTCAGCAGTGGTTGCAGAGTCTAGAGAGGATATATACTGGTCTCAAGATTACTGATGCCCGGAAGCGTCAGTTAGCAGCTTGGCAGTTGCATGATTCTGCTCTAGATTGGTGGGAGTCCGTTACGGCTAACACCATCGAAGCTGATATTACTTGGGAGCAGTTTGGGTATCCTTTGTGTTATCTTGAATTTTTTTCCTATTTTTCCTTTTCTTTTGAATCTATCTTAAGTGGTTCTATATCTCTTTTCCAGGGAGGCTTTTGTGGCAAAATGGATGCCTGAAGCCGGGAAATCTCAGCTTTATCGTGAATTTATGGATCTTAAGTAGGGTAGCATGTCTTTTGCTGAGTATGAGAGGAAGTTCAATGAACTTTCCAAGTTCGGTGCTAGCCTGATTGATACTCCTCTCAAGAAGAATGAGAAATTCATTGCTGGTGCTCGTCCAGAGTACTATAGTCGCCACATTTCTTATGTTCATGGTACTTTCACCCAGCTTATAGGTATGGCTATTCGCTATGAGAACCCTACATCTAAAGGTCCTGCTGCTTCTAGTGCTTAGTCTTCCTCTACTAATTCCAAGAAGCGTAAGCCTAATTATCATCAGCAGAAGAAGAATTGGCAAAAGCATCCTGGTTTGGGATCTTCATCATCTGCTCCTGCTCAGAGGAAACCAGTTGATCTCTCCTCTATCACTTGCTTTATGTGTGATCAGAAGGGACACTATGCCAATAGTTGTCCTACCTTAGCTGGTGCTGCTGTTCCTCCACCTGTTCAGTTGGCTAGGCGTGATCTCTGCCATATCTGTCTCCAACCTGGTCATTTTAGGAAGGATTGCCCTACCCAGCGGAAGGGTACGCTTATATTTGCTGCCACTTCTGCATCATCTCCAGTTCCTCCACCTGCTTCTGCTCCTAGTGATGACCTAGATACTCTCCAGGGTTCATTTACTTTATTCCATCATCCTGTTCATGTTTTATTTGATACTAGAGCTTCCCACAGTTTAATTTCTGTTGATTTGTGTGATAAGTTTGAGCATCTTCTATCTCCTGATTATGATTATGTTCCATTATGTGTTTCAAATCCTATTGGGGGCCCTCTAACCTTAATCGAATTTGTAAGCAAGTGAAGCTTCTCCATTTTAATCATCGCTTTAGTAGTGATTTTTATGTTCTGGGCTTCGATGCTTTTGATTTATTGCTTGGTCAGGATTGGTTAAGGAATCATCATGCTCATATCTCTTGTAAAGCCCGGTCTGTTCACCTTGTTGATGATCAAGGAAATTCCTTGATTATTCAGTGCCACATGCCTCAGGATTTTGCTGGAAACTTTATTTATTCTCTGGATTCTTCTCCTAGTGATCTTGATTCGACTCATGTGGTTAGACTATATCCCGATGTATTTGGTGAAGTCACTTCTTTGCCTCCGAAGCGGGAAATTGATTTTCGGATTGATCTTATTGCTGGTGCTCGACTTGTTGTTCTTCCTCCTAGAAGAATGGCACCCTGCAAGAAGGTTGAGATGGGAAAGCAAATTGAGGGCTTATTTTCCAAAGGTCTGATTAGGCCTAGTTTTTCTGAATGAGAAGCCGCAGTGGTTTTTGTCACCAAGTCTGATGGTTCTCTTCGGATGTGTGTTGATTACAGGCAGCTGAACAAGCTTACTATGAAAAATAGATATCTAATCCCTCGTATCAATGATATGTTTGATCAGCTTTATGGTGCCACTGTTTTCTCTCAGCTTGATCTAAATACAGGTTTTCATCAGCTCAGGGTTGCTGAGGATAGCATCCCCAAGACTGTTTTTCGCACTGCGAATGGATTTTATGAATGGTTAGTCATGCCTTTTGGTTTGACTAATGCTCCTGCTTTCTTTGTTGATTTGATGAATCGTGTTTTTCATGATGTGCTTAATAAATTTGTTCTAGTCTTTGTTGATGATATCCTTGTCTTCTCTAAGACCAAGGAAGAGCATGAGTCGCATTTGAAATCTATTTTGGAGACTCTCAGAAATCATCAGTTGAAGGCTAAAATTTCTAAATGCCATTTCTGGAAGGATGAAGTCCGATATCTCGGGAATATTATTTCTAGTAATGGAGTTTCTGTTGATCCAGTCAAGATCGCTGCAATCAATGTAAGTCTTCTTTCTTCTCTTTTTCTTTATCATTTAATAATTCTATCTTTTCAGTTGTCTTTATTTTCTCCCTATTCCGTTTCAGGATTGGGAAACTCCAAAGACTCCATCTGATATTCGTAGTTTTTTGGGCCTTGCCGGTTGTTACCGGAGATTCATCAAGAATTTTGCTCGGATTGCTGCACCTCTCACTGCTTTGACTCATAAGAATGCAAAGTTTATCTAGAGTGATAAGTGTAAGGCTGCATTCAATGAGTTAAAGAGCAAGCTAACTTCCACACCAGTTCTTACCGTTCCGAATGGAAGTGAGGGATTAACGGTATATACTGATGCTAATCGTGAGGGTTTGGGTGCTGTTCTCATGCAAGATGGTAAGGTCATTGCCTATGCCAGCCGTCATTTGAAAACCCACGAGGCAAATTATGTTACTCATGATTTAAAGTTGCTTGCTCTTGTCTTTGTTTTGAAGCTTTGGAGGCATCATCTTCTTGGAACCAAGTTTGAGCATTTCACCGATCATCAGTCTTGGAGGTATATCTTCACCCAGAAGGATTTAAATCAAAGGCAAGTTCGTTGGCTTGAGTTTCTGGCTTCTTACGACCTCGATATTAGCTATACTCCCGGTAAAGCTAATGTTGTGGTCGATGCTCTGAGTCGGAAGAAAGCTTTGTTATGTCAGCTTGTTGTTTCTTGTTCTCCCCTTATGGATCCTATTATGGCTAAGCAAGATGAGGATGAGATGCTTAGATCGATGAAGGAGAGTGTTCGTAGCAGGGTTGGTGGTAGTAGTAGTGGTAGTGGAGATCAGATCGATGACAAAGGGATTTTGAGGATTAATGGCAGGATTTGTGTCCCGAATGTTGATGGTTTGAGGCAGGAGTTGCTTCAGGATAATCACCGATCCAGGCTTTCTATTCATCCTGGTGTGTCGAAGATGTATCAGGATATGAAGAGGCTTTATTGGTGGAGGGGGATGAAGAGGGATATCTCTATCTTTGTTAGTCGGTGTGCGACTTGTCAGCAAGTCAAAGCCGATCAGCAGAAGACCCCTGGTTTGCTGCAGCCCCTTGAGATTCCCAATTGGAAGTGGGAATAGGTTTCCATGGATTTCATCGATGGTTTACCGAGGACTCGGAGGGGTAATAAGAGTATTTGGGTTATTGTTGATAGACTGACCAAGTCCGCTCATTTCATTCCAGTCTAGTCTACTCGTTCTGCTTCTAGTTTATCTAAGATCTACATGAGAGAGATCGTTCGTCTCCATGGTGTTCCTCTCAGTATTGTTTGTGATCGTGACCCTATCTTTACCGGCCAGTTTTGGAAAGCTTTTCAGGAATCTCTGGGTACTCATCTAAATCTGAGCACTGCTTACCATCCACAGACCGACGGTCAAACGGAAAGAGTGAATTAGATTCTCGAGGATCTTCTTCATGCTTGTGTGCTTGATTATGGAGGATCTTGGGAAGATCATATCCATCTTGCCGAATTCACCTACAATAATAGCTATCAAGTATAATATTATCTTCTATTTTTCAGTCTATTCTTAATCTTTTTATCCATCTCATTCCATATTTACATTCAGGCCAGTCTCAAAATGTCTCCGTTTGCTGCTTTATACGGACGACCTTGTAGATCCCCATCTAGCTGGATTGAATCCGGTAATCGTTTGGTTCTTGGACCTGATGTGATTTTGGAAGCTTCTGAGAGAGTTGAGGAGATTAAAAAGTGGTTGAGAGCTGCTCAGGATAGGCAGAAGAAGTATGCTGATAGGTGTAGAAGGAATTTGGAATTTGCTATTGGCGATCAGGTGTTCCTTACAGTTTCTCCCTTGAGGAATGTCATTCGCTTTGTTCGTAGAGGGAAGCTTTCTCCTAGGTTCATTGGTCCTTTCCGCATTATGGAAAGAGTTGGTTCTTTGGCTTACCGTCTGGATTTGCCCGAGAAGCTTTCTGGAGTGCATGATGTGTTCCATGTCTCGCACCTTTGCCGATATCTACATGATCCATCTCTTATTATCCAGCCTTATGCTCTTGATAGTTTGGATATTGAGCCTAATCTGACTGTCAAGAGGAAGCCACTTCGTATTGTCGACAGAGGTACGAAGCAGCTTAGAAGAAAATCTGTTAATCTGGTCAAAGTATAGTGGGGTACCGACGATCGAGATTGTACCTGGAAAATGGAGGAGAGCATTCATGCTTCAAATCCGGAATTATTCATTTCAGGTACTATTTTGTTTTTCTATCTTGTTTCTCTTTATTTTCCTTCCCCGTTATTTTCGAGGACGAAAAGATTTAAGTGGGGGAAAGTGTAACAACCCTAGATTTTTGAATATAATTTTAAATTTGACTTTATTTTATTTTGAAATTATTTCAAATTTGTTTTTATTACAAAATTTCATTTTTAAATATTTTTAAAGTGATGATAGAATTTTTCCAAAGTTTATTGAATTTATTTTCAAACTTTTAAAGCCTAGTTTCCATTTTTTTTGCTATTTTCTTAATTTAATTATATTTATTTAAAATTTATTTATTTATTTTTATGCATTCATTATATTTTGTGTTTTTATCTTTATTTATATGTATTTTACATGTATTTAAAATTGTAAAAGAAATTGAGAAATTTGAATGGTTTTTGTCCTTTTATATGCTTAGCCTTTTCATATTCACTCCACCTTTTCACCAAACAACAAACCACTTCAATTTGCTGCCATATTTCTCATTGTTTTAGCCGACCACTTCATTCTTTCTCACATGAAAAATACTTCTCAAACCCTAAATTTTCGGCTATCTCTTGTATAAAATATTGGTAAAACTTCTATTCTTTTTTTCACCTTTTCCATTGTTTTTGTAGTTATTTTACACTTGCATCTACTCTTATGTGTTCGGCCTCCCTACTCTAGCACCATCGCCGCCTCCACCACCACCACAACCAACCACCATCTCCTCCTTCCCAATGTCCTTCCATGGCCAAGGCCATATATGATGTAGATCCACAAAAAAATGACACAAACTCCACTTTAATCATCATAGCCGAGCTCTCCACTTGTTCCACCAGTCCAACCACCACCTTGGCCGATCCATACACCACCACCACAAGTCACTTGCTAACCTAAGAGCTCTGCCACACCTATACTTGACTCACTAGATCTGACCTTGCATGATCATGCCTTGGCCGAGACCTTTGATGACATGGAAATCCACTTTAGAGCCTTGTAGTTGTGTTTACATGCACATATATCTCTCTACTCCTTTATATTGTTTTGGCCGACCTTTGTACCCCTAACCTGATCCAAATCCATTCCATAGCAGTGCATTTCCAACCTATGGCTGAAGCATAAGTTGTTGAATGCAAGTGCAAAAGCTTTGGCTTTGTGTTGTGCATTTATTTCTAGCATTGTTTAATAATAGTTTGGTTTGAAAATTTATATTGTACATTTTTTTGTTTACTATGTGACAAGGCAATTAGCTTTGGCTCTCCCACACTTAAATCGTAGTCGTGCTTTAATGCCTTTGAAGATCTTTGTTTTGTGTGTTTGGTTGTCATCTCCAGCTTATACAAGTGAGTAATTCTCACCAGACAAATTTATACTTATATGACTAGTAAACTGATCACAATTGAATCTGTAAAACCACATCACCATGCGATATCTACTATGTTATGATCATACGATGTTCACCCATGCTTATACACCTGTTATATCATCTATTACTGCTATATACTGTTAATCTGTCTATTTATATCAGTTTATCACACTGCAAGTTCCCTTTAGATTAGAATCACTATGGGTTGAAATGATACATACCCGAACGGTTTTAGAATAGGGAAAAATTGTTATGGGCTGAAATGATAGGCCTGAACAATTTTTAATTATTTCATTTTACTTAGGACTGCGGGTTTGAAATGATAAAACCTAGATTTTCTTTATAAATTACGAATTGAAATGATATAATATCCGTATCACTTTACCTAGGGTAGAAAATTTAATACAGACCCGTGGTTAATATATATTTTTCTAAATTTTTTAAAGTATTTTTGGAAATGTGAATATTATAATATTTTGATTTAAACTTAATTAGAAATGATTTTTGTAAAGTATTATTGATTTTCTAAAAATTTATGAGTGAAATAAATTAATGGTAAAGTTAGAAATTTGAAATATAAGTTATTTTGGAAATTATGATGTGGTTATAAATGGAATTCAAATTAAGTAGGAAAATATGATAAATAGATTTAAAATTTGATTTAAAATGATTTTTATAAGTGTTAATGATTTTTGAATAAGTTAAAAAGGTTAAATAAATGAATATTTTAGTTGAATTTTGAAAGATAACTTAAATTGAAAATTTGTGAAGTTTGTTTAAATAAGAATTTTAAGTTGAGTAAATAAAATGAAAAATATATTATATTTGAAATTTAAACTTATGTGTTAAGCTAAATTTTTAATTATAAAGAATTGAAATTGAATGTTTGAATTGAATAAGTAAATTATTATTAAATTTGATTTTTTTGAATGAAAATTTCACTTTATAAATCATAAATATAAGAGTATTTAAATGATTGTTTTAAAAGTGAAAATATATGATTTTATAATTTAAAATGATTTAAATAAGAATTTAATTATTTTTGAAATTATATTGATTATTTGGAATTTAATTAACAGCGTTTTTGAAATGCTATTATTTCTAATGTAAATGATATTACAGCATTTGTAAATGCTGTAGTTGATAGAAATGAACTAAATGGCTAAATTGAATTAAGGGCTATTATAGCACTTTGTAAGTGCTGTAATTGTAGAAATTAAAGAAGGTTTTATTTGAATTAAAGTAACCTTATTACAGCATTTTTAATGCTGTCTTTTGTTAATTTGAATTGTTTTAAAAGTAACTTTACGTAGCATTTTCTAAACGCTGCGAAAGGTGAATTTTCACTGTTTTGATAAATTTAAGTGAATAAATGAACTTTGAGAAGATTAAAATTTTAGAAATTTAATATTTAATTATTAAATATAATAACTTCATTTTAATGATTTAAAATGAAGTAATTTGTTTTGAAATATAAACTATTTTGAATTGTGAGTTGAAATGGTATTTTAAATTTATATAAAATGAATGTGGTTTTGAAAAGATACGATATTTTGATATTTTGGAATGGATTTGAAATGATATTGAATTTTTGAAATGATATTTGATTTTTGAAATATAAATACCATTTTTAAATTATAACCACGGTTATAATAACGATTTGTTGTTAAAGAGACTGGGAGCGGATATGTACATACTCTCTGTCGATACCGAAAACCAGTTTAACAACTGTGTATGCGGTGGAGATTCCAGAATGAAGTAGGATGGTGGAGACATTCTTGAGGTACATTACGTGGCCCGACTCCCGTGAGTTTGCATAAGGTGGCTAAAACAGGAGCGATCTCGGGCCTCAAAGGGTAGCTCCTCTGGTCGGACACACTTCTTCGATATCATTCTATTACTGTTGTGATTGATTGGGTGCACCCCTTGACTTTTGGAGTGTTGTTCGGGTGGGCATAGTGGCTGCTACGTTACCGCCAGCCCGTATGCGCAATTGGTATATCTACCCTGGCATTGCCTTGTGTGCCGTGTCATCTACTATATAGAGCCTTTACTACGAGTTCGTTTTTCTTCGGTAGCCCATAGAGTATTTAGGGTAGTCTCCCGATCTGCAGATACGCTGATACTGGATGGACTACTGGGACTATTATGTGTTAAGGGGAATATTGGGTCACTCCTTAACGCTATTTTAAAGTAAGTTTATTTTACTGTAGACATTATTATAATAGCGCAATATTACTATATAGTAAATAGTTTAACGAATGCTTAGAGGATGGGTAGTCCCAGGCATCTTTTAGTTACTTGTATCTTGATTACAGTTCACTTGAGTTGGTTTACATTATATAAATATATATATGTGTCCTGACTCGAGTGTTTTGTGTTTTGCTTTACGCTCGGGTCAGCTTGAGTATTCACAGCTTTGGATTCTCTTTCTGGGGCTGGCCATTGCTGGAGATTCTGCTTATCTATATTTATATCTATTTCGGTTCAGCTATTCTAGTTTATCTCATGTATTAGTGAACTTCTATGTATTTAGGATTTCTATTATGTTGTTTCAGACTGATATTATGTATTTGTTTTGAGACTTTGTTATAGTAGCTTTATGAACTACAATGGTATTTTATATTCCGCTGCGAGTTATGTTGATTGTTCTGTGTCTGTGATTCTATGTATTTGATTTCATTTGCTCCAAATTTATTTACAATATGTTATTTTGCATCATTCAAATCCGACATGAGTGGATTATTGTCGATTTGAAGGTTACGAAATGGCGGGTCGTCACATCGCTCGTCTATTTTGTGATTCTAATCTTGAGTTTGCTCAACAAGCTATAGCCCCACAAACGATGGATAACTCCTTATCAGTTGTATCACATACAACCCCTAACTTGTGTTTCCTTGTCCTAATTTCGTTTTGACCTTGAGTTTGCTCAGCAAATCAAAAGAAATTATTCATTCGTACGTACCATTTTGTGATAGCCTAGTATAGTATATGTTGTTGGAACTAGGTTAGCCAGCAGCAGAAGTTATGGATGAATTTCAATTTTTTTACCATATTTGACCTTTGTTGGGATTATGAGTCTAGTTTATTTATAGCATTTCTAAATATTATTTAAATAAAATCTTTTATTTTATTTTATTTATAATTTATATAGTTTTATTTAATTTATGTCTTGATATACGTACATACATGCATATACATGTATTATATACACATATGTGTGTGTGTGTGTTTGCGCATGTGTAACATATCAACCCGTTCAAGGTATAACATGTCCATGTATAGATGTTGGGATTTATATCACAACATTCACATTAGCTCATCCAATATGCAAGTATATATTGTCTTAATATATGTATATATATGTACACTATTATCTATACATAAATATTATATGTATATATGTATGTATTTTGTTTAAATAATTTTATATAAGTATATTAATATATCTACGTATATATATGTATATACGTAATCATATGAATATAATATAATAATATATATACATATTATGTAATAGATTTATTTAAATATAAGTAAATTATTTATAAATATTCAAAAATATTTTTTAATTTTATAAAACCATGAGTAATAAATATACATATATACATATATATAAATATTAATTTTTTTTAAACATATATGTACATACATAAATTGTGCGTAATGAAATATATATAACAATATTTTTAATAAAAGTCCATGTCTTACGCATAGCTCAGTAAAATAATTTTTATAATTATATATCCAATCAAAAACTAATATAATATTAATTAAAAATAATTTTAAAATTTTATTTTTAAATTTTAATTTTTTAATAAATCCTAAAAGGTATTTTATGGTTTTAAAAAAAATTCATGATTTTTTGGTCAAAAATAAATTTTCCTTTTTCGACCGAAAATTGAATATTAATTTAAAAATATAATTTTTTAAATTTTTGTTGAGAGCTTCTTTATAGTAAATATTATTTTATATAATATAAAAAATATAATTTTCATAATATATTTGACTTAATATATTTATATATTAATTTTATTTAAATAATATCAAACGATAATAAAATATTTGCTAAAAATATATTGTCAAATATTTTTAATATATATATATATATATATATATATATATATATATATATAGACACACACATGCATACAACCAAACAAATTTATGGTAATATTACTTGCTATTAGAACCGTCACCTAACTAACGACATATATCATATATGTACATATATAATAAAACATTATAATTGAAAATTAATAACTATATTTTGATTAGAAACATACCCCTGTTCCAATGCCTTGAAGTACATCATATATACATATATAATAAAACATTATAATTGAAAATTAATAACTATTTTTTGATTATAAACATACCCCGGTCCCAATGCCTTGAAGTACACCTTGAAAAGATGATTTCTGTCCTTTGAAACTGTTTTTGATTCAACAGAGAGCTAATCTTTGAACCGTCGACCATTGAATATCAGATAGCGATTGAATTAACTTGATTTAAACTTGATGAGATGAAGAGATACTAGTAGGAATTTCCGCTAGCAAGCACGGAGGAAGAGGCATTAAAAGTTCCTAGCTTATGAGGGTAGAGATGCTTGAATAGAGGAAAGGAAGGAAAAAATTTAGAATCACATCTTTTACTTAATCTCCTTCCATCCGAGCCATCCATTATCTAGCCTCTCCAGCCCATATTCTAGTCGTCCATAACCTCCTATATGTACTAATCCTATCAGCCCCTTGATGGGCTTTAAACTCAATCAGAGCCCAAATAAAATATTATGCAATTAAATCCAATTTAACTCTTATCGGTATTCTATATCGATTAATATATTTATAACTGTTATAAATATATTTAATAATATTTATTCATCAAATAAAAATCAAAATTTTATAATTAATATTTCATAAATATTAATTAATTTTAATAATTCATAACAATTATAATTTAATTAAATTATTTGGTTAAAGGAGAATTCATAGTTTCGGTTATGTGACTCATCGGGTGTAAATTTGACTAGCGAATAATATGGAACTATTCGAATATCGTCCATATTCATCTCTATAGTCCAAACACAAAGTCCTTTGTTCAATAATAACAATTATTATTAACCATACTGCTCTGATCGAAGACTTTGCCTTTGAGTTGACAGTGGTGGTAACCTTTTATAATCGTGGAGACGAATCCTCTCTTGACTAGCGTTTCACTTCCAATGCTTCCACTCGACCCAACTATAGTCATTTAATGGACATCATGCCACGATTTAACCGGAATCAAAGTGAAGCTTCCATATTGAAGATCAACAGTATTCTCAAGTCAATAGAACCGTGTGATTTTGTAACATCGACATTTTCTGTTTGACCTTAGTTATATCAACCGACAGAAAACTATCCAGTAAGTCATTTCATAATTATCCAATAATTATCAATACATAACTCCTTGGTTCCCCAATAGTTATGAGTTATGCATTGCCCAATATTTGGGGAGCTTACGTGCTTTTGTATCAACGGATGTATCGATATACAATATCGATACATCTTGACTGGGAATATTTAAAACGGTGTGTTTATTTTATTATGATAAATCACTCATGATTACGACACATCGTAACTACTATCGCAAAATATACTATTTATGGATTTTTTATTAAATATACTTTTAATTAAGTCAATTAATTAATATAACATATTATATCAAGTTTATGATAAAAAGAAAATACCTTTTATTTTAAACCAGATTGGTTATCGAGTTAGATATATGTAACAATTACCAAATTGCCCCTAGGCATACCCCTAACTCTATTAAAATAAAAAATAAAATAAAACACAAAGGTGGTGCTTCGGATCATTGAAATTTGTGGAAGCCAGCTTTGTTGAATTTACGAGTTATTCTTTCATTTAGGGTGCAAATCTAAGGCCACGTCTATAAGATAATCTCTTATAGTTTATAATTTTATATTATCATAATAATATTAATCTAGAACATTATTGAAAAGATTTACATATACATTAGTTGTCCCTTATAATTCAATTATACAAGTGTGTGTATGTGCGTAGATCTAGAAAGTTTCACTCTTTATATTCAATCTTTGTTATAATTTAGAAAAAAGGATTTTTTTTATGCATGTATATGTACGAAGATTTTATATATAATTATATATAACATTAGAAATGATTTTAATTGATTTAAACTTGTTTTAAATGCATATATTATGTATGTATATATCTATAAATTAATTAAAATTAAAATTTACTTCATATCACTTTTGACAACAAAAAATTATATTTTCGAAACATATTTTATTTACAGATATAAATATGTATATCGTTTTAAAATAATATATATTTATTAATATGTACATACATTTATAAATTAATAGTTTAATTTTATAAGTTTATTTTTTGGTTAATTACATATAGAAGAAAGATATTTCTACCGAAAGGCATTTATATTTATACATTTATCTATATTTAATTCAATAATTGATCAAGTGTAATATTAAATATTCGTATATATACTTAAAAAATTCATTTATTATTTTAATTTTAAGTATTATAATATTTTTTTAAGTATTAATATATTATTTTAATTTATAGATTGGATCGATTTTTAAGTTGTTTTTACTAAGTAAACAATTAGATTTTAAAATGGGTTAAACTTTTCAATCTAATGACTTGGTCAAAATATTTTAACAGATATTTGTTTAATTTTATTAAACAATGTTTTTTTGTAATTATTATATTTATTTTTTAAATAATGTTTTGGACAACCACATGTATTTAAAGGGTGAATATGTCTGTTGCAATGTTAATCTCAACACCTATCAACATACACATTAACTGCGTACACCATTTCATGTTACACAAGCACAATACACATGAGCATATTTGAATATACTCAAATTTAAATTTAATTTTTAATTCAAATTGAATTCATTATTTAATTAAATAAATAAATAAAATAAGATTTTATCTAAATAAAATTTAGATTGGATCTAAAATCAATTAGACTTCATAGGCTCAACAAAGATCCAAAAATTGATTTTTTTGAATTTCACCCATTTAACCCACTGCGACCCGACCTAGTTCCTTCACCTATAGGGTTAATAAAATGAGCCTTGATGGGGTGAAATTTCCTACGAGAATTCATCCCACCTCTTTACTTCATACATTCACCATCTGAACCTTCTTCGTCTCGATGTCGTGCTTCATGGCATGACGACCTTACAACCACCCTCTATCTCTCATTCTCGAGTTCTTATCAATGATGATCCGCTATAAGACAAACGTCGACTAAGGAAATTCGAATAATCATCCTAGAACTCCAATGCTTTATAAATTACCAACAAGAAGTGGTCAACCAACAATATAGCATAATCATTGGCTAATAACAGTAAATTTCAAGCAACCCTTACCACACAATATTATCACCCTACGACTTCATTCAAGTTATCTTCATATTTTTAATTTATGACCTGGTTTATTAACTTAATTCAATGTTTCATACAATCTAACTTACATACATTAACAAGAAATCAACTACTCATCATACCATCAAGAGACAAAGCACTCAAGACCAAGCCCTAACCTAACAAACAACTAAACAAGCATAATGGTAGTGAAGGAGATCATATAGAATAGAGAATCCTTCACTCACTCGAGCTAGAAGAAAATCCATAAATTTTCTTGTGACCCACTCTTCCAAATGTATATTTCAGAAATCCTGAGATGAATTCTTCAATTCTAAGGAAATCTGGTTAATGAGAATGTTTGAGGAAGATCTACCTCGAATTTAGAATATTTTTGGGTGAATTTTGGTAAAGAGATGAAAGAGTTATGGAGAGCGAAATGGGAGATAGGGTTTAAGGAAGATGAGGAAGGCGACCTTAAATTTTTTGAATTTGCTTTTAAAAGCTTTTCCTTCACTTATTTACAAGCTTGCCCCTCCCGACTCAATTTCGTCCATTCTTCAATTCCTTCGAATCTTATATGTTTTCCAAATGCAAACGACATTCCAAACATAATGAAACTAATTTCGGTTCTCGATTCCTTTGCCTTTAAAATTTTGACTTTTAAGCCTAAGATTACTCTTAACTCCATTAAACCTATTTTATATAGTCAAAACAATTTTAATCACAATCATAATACTTCTTCAAAATATTGGTCGTTGCATTTTCACCCCTTAAAAGGATTTCGTCTCAAAATCCTCAAAGGTTGAACGTTGTAACGTTACAAAGACATAGAAAGCATACAACAACAAGCAAGCATAAATCAAACAAGTCATACCTAATCCCATGAGTGTATGTTAAAAGAAGACAAGTTCATCTATGTGAGAAGTTCGAAATTCTTCCCCCGGATCCTAAGTTCCATCCCGATGTCATCACTCTATTGAACCTATATAAGCTTGACAACCTTCCTTCTAAATATCTTCACATTATGCCCAACAATACAGATAGGCCCTCTTAGTCTAGTTGCCTCCGTTTCAACACTCACATCCTCAAAATGACTAGGATCTATGTTAACACTAGAACCATGCATGCACTTGCGCAAGTGAGAAACATGAAAGACATTATGTACCCTGGCCATCGTCTGGGGAAGTATGATCCAATATGCAAGCTTACCAATTATCTTAATAATGAAGGAAGGCCCAACAAATACCTACCCTAAGTTACCCGAATTATTGAACCGAACCACGTTTCTCGGCAGAGAAATCTTCATAGGAACAAAATATACTACCCCAACTCCAAAATGGTGCATCTTTTATTCGCATGACTCTTTTATCGACCTTAAGATGCTTTTGTTCTCCTCTGGATCTAATCAATCTTCTCCAGAGTCTCTCTAATCATATTCGACCCAAATATCAATCGATTGGTCATCTCCCACGACATGATGGAAAATTACACGGCCTTCCATGCAAGGCTTCAAACAGCGCTATGCCAATACTAAACTAAAAATTATTATTGTATGTAAACTCCACCAAGGGCAAGTGATTTTCCCAATATCCCCCAAATTTTAATATGCAAGATCCCAATAAATTCTTAGGTAATCTATCAACCCTATCCATTTATCCATCGGTTTGTGGAAGGTGTACGGCACTCAAATTTAGTTTCATGCCTAAAGCAAGTTCCAAGCTTCACCAAAACTACTAGTGAATAGTGGAACTCTAACAGTCATTGTTTCTACAATCTCATGATATCTTTCATATATAAAGTAGCTTCATACTTTTCCAATATAACAATGCTTCATATCATTGTACATTTTACTACCACCAAGGTGTATAGTCATCCTAAAACAATGGAGCTCCCAAAGCACTTCATCCCTAAGCGCATTGACATCATGCACGCACAACCTCCCATCTCTATAGAGCCAAGCATTTTGGTTAATACTGGGTCAAATCAATAGATTCCACTCCGCTTTCGAGTTGCATAAAATCTTCAATCAACTTAGAATTTTACTTTTGACAAGACCCAACCCTCTTAACTAGATAGGCATCACTTCCATGTTCACCAAGCATCTAACCTCAAGTTCGCATATGGGTCGGCAATTAATTCCTACAATAAATTCCAACAATTGCTATTCCACATACATAAACCCCAACACAACATACCTTCTACTAAGCGCATCGCTACCACATTCCCTCTATTGGGAGTGTACAATATACTAAAATCATAAGAGGAAAGGAACTCCAACCATCATTGTTGACGAAGGTTGAGATACTTTTGTGAAAAGAGATACTTCAATGACTTGTGATTCATGAATAGATTAAATTTCTTGCCTAGTAAAAAATTCCTCCAACTCTTCAATGTGAACACAATATCCACCAACTCCAAATCATTAGCTGAATAATTTCTCTCGTGTGGTAATAGTTATCAACTTACACAAACCACAACATTTCCCTCTTGCATCAATATCTCTTCGAGACCCATTCCACATGCATATGTGTATACAACAAATAGTTTTTCACCCTTCAGAATAACGAGGACCAATGCACGAATCAATAATTCTTTCAACTTAACAAAAGCACACTCACAACTGTCATCCCAATTAAATGGTTGATTCTTCTTGGCCAGCTGAGTAAGTGGAGTAGCCACGTTCGAAAAGCCTTTAATAAACATCCGATAAGATCTAGTTAATTCGAGAATACTAATCTCTATGGCTATCTTAGGTACCTTTCAATCTTACACTGCGACTACTTCACTAGGATCAAAAAAATCCCAAGCTCGAACACAACGTGACCCAAGAATCACACTTCTCACCTCCAAAAGGGACACTTATAAAACTCAGCCTTCAATCGATGTTGCCTCAAAACTTCCAACACCACTATAAGATATGATTTTTGCTCCTTCTCATCACTTAAATATGCTAAGACGTCACCGACAAACATGACCATATAATTATGAAGTGCACGAAAAAATACGGTTCATCATGTCAACAAAATACGTTGAGGAGTTAATCAATCCAAATGGCATAACCTTCCACTCAAAGAATATATAAAGAGTCCTAAAAGAGATCATCAGTACACTATCCTCCGCTAACCTTGGTTGATGGTACCCTATCACAAGGTCTTATTATATTAAAATCTTTGCTCCACTTAGTTGGTCGAACTAGTCATCTACGTTCAGTAATGGATACTTGTTCTTTTGGGTCAAATTATTTAACTCTCTATAATCGACGCAACGTTTCAACATACCATCGGCCTTAACAACAAATATAGCAGGTGCACCCCATTACGAAGTACTTCTTTAAATAAAGCCCTTCCTTAGCAATTCCTTTGGTTGCACTTCTAATTCCTTCCTCTCCCTTGATTCCATGTTCCTAATTAGCATTACCATCGCCTTAGCATCCTTCTCAAGATCGATATAGAATTCAATCTCTCTTGGAGAGGTAAACTCATAACCTCCTCGGATGCATCGATAGAATTTTTGACAATAGGAATTGACAACAACTCATCATGATAAATTTATAATGACTGCAAGTAGATACTTATGACGGAGCTCTCCGGCTCATAACGCATGTCAAACACTTGAACTTTATCACTTCCCCTCGTACCCATCGCCCTTCTCAATCAAGCACTATCCTGTGTTCACTTATCGAATCCAAACCTAAGATAAGACTAAACCCTGAAAACCTTAAAACAAATACGTCATAAGAAAACTTGAATATGTTTTTATCTAATGAAATATTTCGACAAACTAAATTCAAACAAGTTGAACCTCCAATAACATTCAATATAGCAAGAGGCTTACAAATGAATTCCAGAACCAAATGCAAGCTATCAACCAAGTGGCTAGGTATAAAACAATGTGAAGCCCCCTTAACAGTAGTGTATCATAAATAAAAATCAAACTTTTTAAGCCGACATTCTTCCTCTTCTCTCGAGTCATAGGTTCACTAGAGCCCGAAGCCAGTCCAATAGCATTGGCTTTGTCGAAACTCCTCTAAAAAGTAGTGAACGCTCCCTTTAATAATGCTACATTTGGTCATAATTAAAACATTTATGCTTCACGAGATCCACTTTGCAATCCTTGGCAGTACTCTTTTTGAAGTTTCATCTTCTGCATATGATCTCACTTCCTTTGGTTGTCTTTTATTGCTCTTTCTAACCTCCTCGTCCCTTGCACTTCTCAAGAACTTTGGCTTCAGCTCAACTTTCACAGCCACCTCAACCACTCCGTTAGACCCCTCATAGAGAAGTGATATATCTATAAGATTTTAGAAAATCACCCCATTGCAATTTGACCAAGAACTTGACTTTTAAGATTTAGGGTAGAGTTTGGAAAAGATCCATCTCGAGCTTAGCTAGAGCTTATACTTGCTCACAAAATCCTACACAGAATGATTCCCTTGGTGAAGTTCGATGAAACCTTTAAGCATTGTTCCCCCCTCGGCCTCCAAAACGAATAGAGCCTCGGATATCATCCTAAGTGATTTTTCCTCTTTACATTAGTAATTACTATTTCTCACCAACTAAAAGCTTCTCCTTAGAGATGCCAAAAAGCAAGTCTATGCCTCATTGCACCAACAAGTGCCATGTTGTTTAGTATACGATCAAAAGATTTGATCCAAGCTTGAGTCTCGGAAAAGTATCCATACCCATAACGTCATAACATTCATAATGACCACTTTTGAGGCCGCCACCACTAAGATGTTTTCCACTGCTGCATCTGGCGTTGATACTTTATATCTCACCACTTCGGTCGTTCAAAAAATTCATCTTACTTTTTAGGATGGATAAATCATCAAGTCCTCACTAAAGGACACTCTATCCGTCCAAAGCATATGTCTATTCTCTCCAGTCTTCGAGATACTTCATTTCTTGCAAGAGGATGTCAATAATTTATACCTTTCTCTCTGTTAAGTTAAAAGTCATCCATTGCTATCCCATACAACAAATTACTTACTTACGCTCTAGGCCAAAGTATTATTTCAATAATGTCTATCTCCATCACTAGAATGTTCATTCCTCCAATTCCTCCCTCCAGCTCTCGCCCTAGTACAAATTCAGAAAAAATAGGAGAGTTGGAAGGGCTGGAAGACATCGATGTATCTATGGATGAGGAAATAATAATTATCAGCATGGAGGTTCCTGATTAACCTTCGATGGTGGATATGTTGAAGCTTGACATTTTAATGTTAAATAACAACTTGACATAGAAAAGCCCTTCACGTTATTACGACCTCTATTCTTCAGGCTGCATTTCTGCTGAAACTCTTAAGTCCTACACTGGCTTTAATGGTGACTACAATTGGTAGGAAGACCCTGAGGGCCATCTTGGCCCTAATAGGAGGGTGAAGGCTCGAAGAGAAAGTCCTCATCCTTTAAGAAGGAAAAGAAGATGAAGTCGAAGAGGAGGAAGCACCATTAGGGATAGTTCTGTATTCTTTTTGTATTGTGCTTTTATCTTGGCTTCATTTTATATATAGGCCAACATGGTGCGGAAGCGGCATCCACCAAACTTGATAAAAAGTTATGTAAATAAAAAAGTTATTTTTTGCTCAATCTTTTTCTTATTTGCATTGCTGCATTTTTCATTCTTATTTCCTATGTACTTTCCTGCATGCATAATATAATCAACTGTAATTCAATTACTTACATATTATCAATGCCTAAGTGTTTGCAATGCCATTATTTACTATAACTGTATACATACAAATAAAGTTCTACAATCGCTTGGGATCATTTCATTACTTAGTTTGGTTTATAATCACCAACATTTCTTACTTGGCTAGAAAAATTTACTTCTTTGGTCAATTGTATGGCCAACCTTGCTTATCTTTGGCCAGATGTATTTTATTCGACCATGAACAAGGTTATATGTATGAGAGTTTTAACTTTGCACTTATTCTTGTTTCTGAGAAATGATGCTCTAGACATCTATGTCAAGGAATACATCTTTGATTTCACCTATCTCCAGGTGACAATCAAATATACCTCGTCAATTAACCGCGTTTGTCATCGATTAAACATATCACCTTGGGCTATAATTGTGTTTATAGTTGCAAATGATTCAATTATACGTCAACCCATATCTCTGGGAATTAGTACATCAAATGACTATATCTAGGCATCCATCTTCGACCTCGCCTATCTCTGGACGTTTATGAAAAACATTCATTGACCAACTTCACTTATATTTTGCCAAGCATGCCTTGTTAGGCTGTAAGGGTAGTCGTTCCTGCAAAAAGATATAATTCTATACTTGTTCCTATCTCTAGGACCTAGTGTATTAGATGTCTATTTCCGAGCATCGATCTTTGACCTGGCCAATCTTCGGGCACTGGGCAAAGATTTGATGTGCAAGAGAAATCATCTGATCGAACCCAGTACGATTATACTTCTTCTTCCCGATCATAGATCAGAGGAGTTTAATGTTACGTATGTCCGAATACCCAAACATCTGGTGTTTAAAAAAAAGAATGTTTGATTCTACCGATGATTCATGTTGTAAAAAGTTAAACTTTTAATAATACGATTTCATTGATTCCAAAAACCAATTTTATTTATAAACGAAAGAATGGCAGACTCGGCCTTATTATATCTAATCCCATCATCAAGATATCTTATTTGTAATAAATAAATCTACGTGAAATAGCGTCATAGATGCTCGCTATTCCAAGTTCGTAGAATCGGGATATCATCAATAGTGGATAGCTTGAAAGTTCTACTTCCAAGCTTCTGTTTAATCGTATAAGGACCTTCCAAAGTTGGATTTAGTGCCCTAGTACCAGGAAAGTACCATTTTAAAAAGAAGTCACCTACTTTAAAGGTAAGGTTTCTGAACTTAGCATTAAAATGACTTGCTACTATTTTCTAGTGAGCAACTGCCCTTAGTTTAGCCTCTTCTCATTTTTCGTCAACTAGGTAGAGAGACTCAAGCAAAAGTTCCTCATTAATCTAGGAACATAAAGCATTTTTCTATGAGAAGGGACTTCCAGTTCAATTGAAGTCATGGCCTCACCTCCATAGGCTAAAGAGAATGGAGTATGCTCAGTTGCGGACTCGTGGGTTATCCTATAAGCTTAGGATGCTAGCAGTAACTCATCAACCCAGTTGCTCTTCGCTTTAATTAATCATTTCTAAGGATGGATTTAATGATCTTGTTCACCACCTCTGCCTGTCCATTTGAAGTGCCATTATTTACTTTAACTCTATACAACAAAATAAAGTTCTACAATCACTTGGGGTCATTTTATTACTCGGTTTTGTTTTTGTTTATCATCACCGATATATTTCTTACTTGCATAAACAAAACTGTACTTCTTTGGCCAATTCTATGGCCAACCTCATTATATTTGGTCGGATGTATTTCATTCGACCATAATCAAGGTTGTATGAATAAATATTTTTAACTCCGCACCATTTCTAGTCTTTGGGAAACGATGCATTGTACACTTACGTCTGGGCATCCACCTTTGGTTTCACCTATCTCAGGGTGACAATAAAATATATCTCCTCAATTAACTGCATTTATCATCGGTCAAAAATACACGTTGGGCTATTATTGTGGTTACACTTATGATCTAATTATACGCCGACCCATATCTTTGGGAATTAGTATCTCAGATGACCATGTTTAGGCATTCGTCTTCGCGTGTCTTTGGACGTTGATAAAAAACATTCATCGATCGTCTTCACTTATTTTCTACCAAGCATGCCTCGCTAGGCTATAAGTGTGGTCATTCCTACAAAATGATATAATTATATACAGATTCCTATCATTAGGACCCTATGTATTAGATGCCTATCTTAGAGGATCGATCTTTGACCTGGCCAATCTTCGAGCACGGGTCAAAGATTAGATGTGTAAGGGAAATCGTCCAATCGACCCCAGCACAATTATACTCCTTTGACCTGATCATGGATCAAAGGAGTTCAATGGTACCTATCTTAGAATACCTAGACATCTGGTTTTTTAAAACAAAGAATGTGTGATTTTACCGATGATCATGTTTGAAAAAGTTAAACTTTTAAGAATATGGTTTCATTGATTTCAAAAGCCAGTTTTATTTATAAATGAAAGAATGGTAGACTTTGCCTTATTATTTCTCATCCCATCCATCAAGATGTCTTATTTGCATTAAATAAATCTAAGTGAAGTAGCGTTGTAGATGCTTGCTATTCCATGTCCATAGAAAATGGATCTTATCAACAGTCGATAGCTTCAAAGTTCTGTTTCCAATCTTTTGTTCAATCGTATAAGGACCTACCTAAAGGAGGCCTCTTACCTCAAAGGTTCGGTTTCTTACCTTAGTATTAACATGACTTACTACTATTTTTTGGTGAGCAGTTACCCTCAGTTCGGCCTCTTCACATTTTTTGTCAACTAGGTAGAGGGACTCAAGGAAAAGTTTCTCGTTTATCTTAGGAACATAAGGCATTTTCTATAAGAAGGGACTTCTAGTTCAATTAGAATCACGGCCTCATCTCCATAGGCCAAAGTGAATGCAGTTTGCTTAGTTGTGGACTTGTAGGACATCCTATGCTCTGGATGCTAGTGGTAACTCATCAACCTAGTTGCTCTTCGCTTTAATTAATCATAACTTAAGGATGGATTTGATGATCTTGTTCACCATCTCTGCCTATCCATTTGCATGTAGGTGTTTTACTACCGAAAAGCCCTACTCAATTTGGTACCAGTTACAGAAGTCTTTCAATTTGGCACTCTTGAAGTGGATTCCATTATCAATAATGACTTTTATGAAACACTAAATCTGCAAAGATGTTATTTTCCATAAAGTCGATCACTTTCTTCATAGTAACCATGGCTAGTGGTTCATCTTATCCCACTTTTCAAAGTAGTTCATAGCTACAGTAGCATATTTCGTCTTGTTTTTGACATCGGTAGCACGCTGATTATACCAATTCCCCAAACTACAAAGGGCCATGTAATAAGCATTTGCATAAGCTTTGTAGATGGGGCTCGTGGTATCTTCACAAACCTTTGGCACTTATCACATCGGCTAGTGTAATCAGTCGCATCTTGATTTTGGCTAAAAATATATGTAAACATCAACAAGGATTTTCTTGGCTTCCTCTTTGGTGGCATACTACAGCAACTGGTGTGATCACCACAGCTTTCTTCATATATATCGACAAGGATTTTCTTGGCTTCCTTTTGGTGACATACCGTAGCAAGAGGGTCAATAATCCTCTCCTATATAGCACATCTTTTGCATAATAAATTGTGGTAATTTACGTAGGAGATTTCTTTGTTCATAAATTTCATTTGGCAGAGTTCCCTTCAGCAAATAGTCGTTTACTAGAGTCATCCATGGTTGTTTTTCATTCTTGGCCTCCAAGATCAAATCAACATTCATTTGGTTGATACTTAGAGCCAAAAATTCTTCTACTGAAATGAGTCCCATAAGCTGCATATCCTCAGAGCTGACCAGTTTGGCTAATGATTCATCTTTCATATTCTTTTCTATGGGGTTGTGTATTATCATATAGTGCTCAATGTCATTCAGTAGTTCTATAAATTTTGTCAAGTGAGGGAAAATCATGCTCCCTTAGCCTAAAATTCTTTTTTAACTTGATAAATCACCAACTGAGGGTTGCTGGTACTGTCTTGATCCCCGACTCTCTAGCCATCTTGAGTCCCTGTGACGATCGCCCATGACTCTCGCACTAAACAAGGGAATAGTGCGCTGAAAGGCGTGCCAGGCAGCCATGGACGATAGTCAGGGTAAGATAAAATAGAAACTCTATCGTATTACTCACAGCGCATGGATAAAATACAATAGAAAATATACATAGTGAAGCTTTATAGAACAGATGTCTCATCATATAAACTCATAATAGTTTTATACAATCATCTGAATAGTCAATACATCAAGCCTCACTACATAACACTCAGAGTATCAAACAAACAGCGGAATATCCAGTACATATAGTAAGAAAACAATATGCAAAAGCCTCCAGCTCGTCTTCATCATCAACAGCGTTGGTAGCCAAGAACAGCACCTGTCACCTGCTACCTAGTCTGCCCATCCCAACGTGGATGAACAGCCCAAGGTAATAAGAGTTGAACATAAAACCTTGAGTCGGACAACAGTCTTAGTGAGCAGTAAATTAACTATCAAACATACCAAAAGAGCATAAAGGATAAAAGGAATAGGAACTCAACCATCCCACTCCACCTCATTCTACAGTGATAACCCCCAGACCCACTAAGCATAAACAAGCATAGCAAAGCAGACAATTTAAGTAAAGTAATTATCACTCGAGTCAAGGTCGATGTTTTCCAAGTACAAACCCCCAAGGCCTAAACCAAGATCAGATAAGCACCCAGAAAACACCGCTCTTGAGTCCGAATGATGATACAACCAAACATCCATGACTCTGGCTATCACTGTTATCATTGCCTCGATTTCACCGTTAATTGAATGACCGACACCTTCTTTCAGCCGTCCGTCAAGGGCTAATGGCAACCCCGGTTCTAGACATAACTCCGCACGTCATCATGACCCGTGGCTAGGACTATCGCATCTGCCCAGAGTACTAACACGTCATCATGACCCGTGTCTGGAACGTCATCGTGACCCGTTCCAACGTACTCTTGCTTTGAGCATGCTAGAACCTTCAATAACGATAAGATCCAAGCCTCCTAGTCATCCTCCTCGACGACTATTCTCACACTAGCTCAAGCGCCTCTCGAGCCCACCATTATCAACCAACCCGGACCGCATCACCGAGTTATAAACATGCTTGGGATGATCCCGTCTGGATTAAACCAAGGCTTTCACACATCATGCTTTGCTTCAACGCATCATAGCAAAGTCCCATCTCAACATCATGGTTTGCCCCATCGCATCATGGCAAAGTCCATCATCATCAAATCTATCCATATGAGCTTCCACATCCGCTTCATATGCCACAAGCAGCTTTCACCATTCAAGAGCCTTTCCACTTAGCTTCTGAATCATCTTCGACCAACTTGTCCCAAATCAAGTTATCGATCAACTAATCAATCAAATCAAACATCAATCCAAGTAATCAATCATTCAAACAAGATCTAATAAGCAATTACAACAATAATGGCAATTTTGTAAATAAAGAATTCAAATCTAACATGCATTCTAACAAGCATGAATTATGAACAATATCTCTACAACTTGATGAATCAACTTGCATAAGTGAACATGTAGTAAAGTAGGTATCAAAACTTCATGGATGATAGATCTACATGCAGACTTAAGGAAAATGCAAGAAATCACTATCTTTAACACATAAACAAGCCACCAATCCAATATACTCCCTTGGGTCCGTGTGAGAGATAACTACCACTCACCGAATCATTTAAACACCCCAAAAACAACCAACTCCAGATCTGGACAGCAAAGATCCAAGCTTGATCCGGCAAAATCTCACTTCAATCGATGAAATCTCTCTTTGTTGGATGAAGATCTTCAACTTTGGCTCTTGGATCTTCGATTTGATCTTCAATTTAGATGAATGGAATCACTAGATTAGAGTGGAGAAAAGAAGTGAAGAAGTGTTGTAGTCGAGCTCTCAAAATGGCAGCACTTCGTCGCTTCAAAATCCGGTGCCAAAAAGTGAAGATATGAACGCATATTTATAAGCTGAAACGTCCCTTAAGTCGCTCGCTTTTAGGTCGCTCACGACCTAACTAGGGCCGACCTACGACCTAACAGCCCCACACGACCCAATGACCTATCCAGATGCGACTCACGACCTAACACTCACACGGCCCAGCGACTTAACGACTTAGCCCTAGTGCCGACCCAACACCTATGCGACCTAAAACATGCACGCGAACTAACACGCGCGACTCAACACAGGATCGCACGACTTAACTATGAGACGACCTAAAAACACACACGACTCAAGCCTTAGGTCGTTCACGACTTAACTACAACATAGGCTAACTACCAGGTCGCTATCTTGTTAAGTCGTTCCAAACGACTCACGACCTAAACCCTTAAGCCTCTAACTATCTTAGGTCGTCTACCCCCTAAGTCGCTCAAATCTATAAGCCGTAACTCGTTAACCCGTAAGTCGTCAACTACCTTAGGTCGCTCCAAATCCTATAGGTCGTTAAGCCCTTAACCCGTCCACTGTCTTAAGTCACCAATGACCTATCCCCTAACTCGTTAACCCGCTAACCCTGTTAAGCCGTAGCCTTCTTAGGTCGGTCACCCTATGAGTCGGTCCAACCTTAACTCGGCAACACCTTAAGTCGCTCACACGAGCTAACCTCCACACGACCTAAGCTTCTATAACTCGGCCACCTTCCTTAAGTCGCTACCTATCTTAAGTCGGCCACTACCATGAGTCGCTCAACACCACTAAGTCGGTCACGACTCATGCCTCCATACGACTCAACCCTTGGACAACTTAACTTATGGCAATACGACTTAAAGCATATAGTTTAACAATGTTTCGATCCGTAAAAATACGGGTCGTTACATTCTCTCCCCCTTAGGAATTTCGCCCTCGAAATTCCAAACAAACAAGAGCAATCAAAATTCTAAGACTTAGAACAAGCTACAAATTCGTGAGATGTCACGACACCTTAGGGTTATACCTTGAAGAGTTCAGGATGAGCTGCCTTCATCCTCTCTTCCTCCTCCCATGTACAGTCGTCAACATCATCACTCCATTGTATCTTGAGCAACGTAATCGTCTTCCTCCTAAGCTGTTTCGTGTCGGTTTCAACAACACGAAGCGGCTTACGAGGTCTCGTAACAACTGGATCAACTTCTAAATCTTCACAGCTATCAACAGAAACCACCGTATTCGAGTCATGCACATACTTTCATAGATAAGATACATGAAAAACATTGTGCACACCCGCCATCTTTTCCGGTAACTCCAATCTGTAAGCGAGCTTTCCAATTCGCTCGATAATCGGGAATGGTCCAACAAATCTCGGAGTCAATTTTCCTTTCTTCCCGAATCTAATAACATTCTTCAGAGGAGAAATCTTCACAAAAACCATATCACCTACGTCGAATTCCAAATCCTTACGACGATTATCGGCATAACTTTTCTGACGGTCTTGGGCTGCCTTCATTCGTTGCTGAATGATCTCTATACAATCCGTAGTCTGTCGAATCATCTCTGGCCCAAGTATCAACTTTTCTCCAGTTTCTAACCAACATGTCGGAGAGTTACACGGCCTTCCATACAATGCTTCATACGGTGCCATACCAATGCTTGACTGGTAACTATTATTATACGCAAATTCCACCAAATGAAGATGATCTTCCCATGATCCTTCGAAATCCAAAACACATGCCCTCAGGAGATCTTCCAAAACTCGGTTGACTCTCTCGGTCTGACCATCTGTTTGTGGGTGATAAGCTGTACTCAAACACAACTCGGTTCCCAAAACTTCCTGGAAGCTCTTCCAAAATCCACTAGTGAACAATGGGTCTCGATCGCTCACTATACTCTTCAGAACACCATGGAATCGAACTATCCACTTAACATACAACTCAGCCAACTTCGATGCAGTCCTGGTAGATCGAACAGGAATGAATCTTGCACTCTTAGTCAAACGATCTACAATGACCCAAATCCCTTCATTTCCTGCCCTGGTTCTAGGTAGACCATCGATAAAATCCATCGATATCTGCTCCCATTTCCATGTAGGAACTTCTAATGGCTGAAGCAATCCACTGGGCTTCTTCTGCTCGGCTTTCACCAACTGGCAGTTCATACACTTGGAAATAAAATTTCCAACATCCTTCTTCATACCTTCCCAGTAATAGGTTCTCTTCATATCCCGATACATCTTATTTCCACCTGGATGAATCGTCAACTTCGAGTGATGACTTTCCCTCAGAACTTCATCTCTCAATCCATCTATATCGGGAACAACTAGTCGTCCTTGCTTCCGAAGCCAAACCTCTCGATCGACTTCAAATCCTTTATCCTTTTCTGGATTCAATCCAGATTTCAAATCGCGGATAATCTTGACAAGCTTATCGTCTCGCTTTTGGCTCTCGCCAATCCTTTCCACAAGAGTAGGTCTTATCGATAAGTTTGCCAACATCTCAGATTCCAATTCACATCTAGGCCTGAAATCAAATCCAGCCAAATACTCGAGACTCTTCCATTCCGAAAACATGGCTCCCAATCCTGCATGTCTTCGACTTAACGCATCGGCCACTGCATTACCTTTTCCCGGAGTATAGGCTATATCAAAATCATATGATGCTAAGAACTCTAGCCATCGTTGCTGCCGAAGATTCAAATCCTTTTGGGAGAACAGATACTTCAACGACTTATGATCCGTAAACAACTCGAATCAAACTCCCAACAGATAATGTCTCCACATCTTCAGAGCAAAAAACAATCGCCGCTAACTCCAAATCATGAGTCGGGTAATTCCTTTCATGCGGCTTCAGTTGTCGACTTGCATATGCAACAACTTTATCCTTTTGCATTAGCACTGCTCCAAGTCCAGTACCACATGCATCGGTGTAAACCACCATCTCATCATTCCCACTCGGAATAGTCAAAATAGGAGCACTTGTCAGTCGCTCTTTCAGGATTACGAAAGCTTGCTCACACTTAGCATCCCATCTGAACACTTGGTTCTTTTTTGTCAATCCTGTCAACGGTGCAGCTATCTTGGAAAAGTCTTTGATAAACCGACGATAATATCCTGCTAATCTAAGAAAACTTCTCACATCAGATGCATTCTTAGGTCTAATCCAATCCTGGATTGCTTCCACCTTAGCGGGATCAACCGCTATTCCATTTCCAGAGATAACATGGCCTAAGAACCTCACTTCACTCTTCCAAAAGTGACACTTCGAAAACTTAGCCTTTAGCTGATGTTTCCGCAAGATTTCCAAAACAATACGCAAGTGTGTCTTGTGCTCTTCCTCGGTTCTGGAATAAATCAGAATATTATCCACGAACACAAGTACAAACTTGTTCAATGTAACGACCCGCCGCTCTGACCGCCTCTAGTCGGTAATTAAACCAACTCGAAACGTTCAAAATGACGGATTGTTGTTCAGTTTATAAAGTTTAAACAGAATCAGCCACAGAATCACAGAATAATCATAATATTCTTCATAAATGAATTTTTCTTACATACATATATCAGAGTTTTTACAATGCATAAATTTTTTTTATACAGCGGAATATATCTTTTATTTAAATACAAGAAAAATTTTACTGAAAACTTTAGTAGAGTGCTTTAATCCCCCTCTCTCTAACTTTGCGGCCTGAAAATCTTCAAGCTGTAAAAATACTCGGTCTGACCCGAGCGTTAATTGCAAAACACAAAAACACTCGAGTCAGGATTAATCTTAACTCAAGTAAATAAATTTGCAATGAACTGAATAAAATGGATCACATGAATCAATTCAAAATCTATTATGGATTTTCATATTAACAACTTTATTTTTTTTTTTAAATCTGTCTATCACGTGTGGCTGCAGTACACACGTGTACTTTGCACACATGTGCACTGCCTCGCCAACACGCGTGCGTGGCCAGCAAGAGTAAGTGTGCAAGCACGACTTCAACAAACTAGACAATGCACTACGCAATGTACCACAAGTCCAAAACCAGATGCACAATGCACTAAGCATTGAATTAGTGCACAAATGAAACACATCAGAGACGACACAGTAGCAAACAAACATGCAACAGCAACATTAAATGAGACAGTGTCATGGAGCATCAAATATTAGCAGATGGAATGTGCCACTTAAATTCCAAAATGAAATCATTGGAGATGAACATATAAAAATTAATATGGCAAGGCAGCAGCACTTCTGCAACTGTTGGTTCTGACTAAAATTGTGTGACATCTTTCAGTTATTTGTTAAGTCTATAAAAGGAGGCAATAATGATTTTCCTGTAGAAACATAAAATTACTTCGTGCATGCTAGCACAGACCTTTTGGTTTGGACTTCAAGTTTTGTGTTTTTGCATTTTCAGTATGTATTTTTAAAAAAACATGGAAGAGGAGCAGAGAATGGAATAAGAAAAAGGAAAGAAATAATTGTGTCGAAAGCAGGTTCAACAAGTAGGATTGTCTGACAACCCTTTATTGTTGATGGCAAATTTTGTTGAGAGATCAGAAATTACTCTGCTTACACCAAAAATCTCAACAAATCAAAATTCCCAAAATAAAATCAGAGATGTCAACAAAACAATAGTAAAGTAGTGACACAGCATAGCATAGTGCAACACAGTGACCAGCTACACAACAGAGGCAATTGGCATCAACATATATGCAACTAATCAGTAGTTGTATCAAAACCAATGCCATAAAAAACTCATCAATAGCACAGCACACAACAGTGCATAGTGGAACAACTCAAGTGTTCAAAAATTCAAATGTACAGACAGAGGACATTTCATCCTTGAAGCAACACAACATACAGTCAAGCACATACTCATGCAATCACATATATACATGCATAAATGCATATATATATGAAGTGCAGTCACAATTGAAAAATGATGGTAGCAGTTTCAAATCACAAAGCATGCATCAAAACAAAACAAATCACAACTAAGTAGTATCTGTTCTTAACAATTTATAAATAAATTTAAGTAGTATCTGTTCTCATCAATTTAAAATTAAAATCAAATTATCAGTAAGTGAATCAATAGCATCTGCTTTTATCAATTTAAAGCAAAACCAAATAGCATTTGTTCTTATCAATTTAGAAATAAAATTTATAGTATCTGTTCATATCAGAAAAAAAAATAAGTATCAGATATAACCTCTGTCATTATCAATTTAAATCAAGATTTGAGTAGCATCAGTTCTTATCAGTTGATAGTTCAAGAAATCGAGCAAGTGACAGCAAAAGTATCTGCTTTTATCAGTAAAAATTTCAAGCAAATCGAGCAAGAGACCGCAATTACCCCCAATTGGTTCAGATTCAAGTAACCGAGCCAATGATAACAAATAACCCCCATGCAACCAAAATTAAATGCAACAAATTTAAATACTTGCATTAAGATAATCGTGAGCCAAAAGACTCACCTTTCAAACGAATCGAAATGGAGCCGAAGCCCTAGCTGATGAAGGCGAAGAGATGACGAATTGAAGAATCAAAGCTCCAATTTGCAAAGCCCTAATTTTTGAAGGTCGGCGAAGAAGATTTACACGGCCGCCATTTTTTTTTTTTTCCTTCTTTTTTTTCTTTCGCATGAATGAATAATGGGGAGAGGGCCGGGTATAAAATAGAAAAGGGGGCGACGTGCAATTGCGTGATGAAAGGCATGGAACACGGCATGTATCATGGGTATGGAGGAATGCTCAAAGTAAGGTAATGTTTACTTATTTTTTTATTTATTTATTTTATTTTATTTTATTTTTTTCTTTTTTTTTTCAAATTTAAATTCTATTAGTTTTGTTTAAAATTATCTTGTTAAATTTTTCCCAAATGTAATTTCATTATATTTTTTTTTTTCAAAATTTTATAAATATGTTGTTTGAATCATTTACTATATATATTTATTTATTAATTTTATATTGATTTAAAATCTTATTCTATTTTATTTAAATATATGAAAAATGTTATTGAAATGAACTACAAATTTATTAATTTTCATAAATAATAATTCTTATACCTAAATTCTTTTTCTAAGTCATTAGCTCGAATTTTAGATACAACTTCAATATTCAATTTCAACTTCAAAGTTAAATTCAAATTTCTATTCAACTTTAAATAGATTAAATTCTAAATTTTAATCACCAACTTCATAGTTTTATTGGAATTCAATTTAAAATTATCTCAAATATTTAAAATAAATTAAATATCTTCATTTTTAAATTGTTCAAAATTCAGGATCGTTACAATCTCCCCTACTTAAAAGAATTTCGTCCCGAAATTATAAGTTAGGAAAACAATTGCTAAAATCTCGCCGATATTTATATCCTACATAATTTCACTCAGTTTCAAACTCATAAAGAAATATAGTATTCATTCCATTTATTTCATTTCACTAGTTTTATTCATCGATTTCAATAATCAAGACACAAAAGTCTTTTACTAAAATTTTTGGTTTACAAAACTCAAATTTTTAAACTTGAAATCTTTCATGCTAAATATTTGCATAATATATCTTATCCAAAAGCTGTGGATTTTCAAGATATTTAAAAAGATCTTCTTCCTTAATTCATTAAGTTAGAATCATGTAATTCTAATTTCAGATTATTGATTTTCTATTCAAAGTTTTGAAAATACTTGATAACTCAAAGTTTAACAAGTCCATCGTCGTTCTCACAGACTTTAGGCATACGCTGATCAGACGCAAGACTAAAAATCTCCAAGTACTAAACATACTTGCTTCAACTCCCAGTGAAAATACTTAAAAATCTTTTAAAAATGGATATGGAAAGTCCGTTCCCCCATGGATCACAGTCACCCGGCGGTTCCGCTACTATCTCAGTAGAATCGCTTGTAACTTAGATTTCTCATCACTCCTGAATTTCGCCATGGTTGTCGCCTTAGATCGCGGTCCACACGGCGGTTACGCTACTATCTCAGTAGAATCGCTCGTAGCCTTAGGCATCACGCCCCTCGAATTACGCTTCGGTTCCCAGATCGCAGTTTACTCGACGGTTGCGCCACTATCTCAATGGAATCGCTTGTAACTGTAGGTATCACACCCCTCGAATTACGCCAGCATCAATCACATAATCCCAACACGATGGGATATCAAATCAGTCCCATTGGACATTCCACTAAGGGAATTCTACGTAGCTACGATTTACACTGGACACTCCACCGAGTTCCAATCACCTTCACATATAATAATTGGAAGGTACATTTCCATATCCTCAGTTTTTAGAAAACATATGTCATATACATATAGTACTTCATTCACATTTCGTACTTATCATATCTATGTAAACCTACACAGGATGATTTTTTCTAAACTGATAGTTTTCGATCATATTCACATATATAAGTTACGAAAACTCATTTCACATTCACAACAAATAGAGGATTCAAAATTTTCCATCACGTTTAAAATTTTCCTCTCAATCGATTTGAAAATTTAAGGTTATCTCAAACCAAATTCACATTCACAATCCAATTCATTATCGATTTCACATTCGATTTGGATTTCACGTTACATCGTCAATTCTCAACACATAATTGATGTCTATCGATATATAACCTCTAAGCTCGTATGTCTCAGAGAAGGGTGTTAAGCTAAAAGAATAAATTCTCCGCCACCACAGATATATATTTAATAGAGATCAAATGATACGTCATCAATTCACAATGCTAGACATACAATCCCAATCGACTATCCAAAATTCAAAGCTGAACTTATATTGTTTTTGGTGTCAAAGTTAAACTCAATTTAACTCAAAATTCAATCTTTGTAAAATTTCTAAGTTGAACTAATTGTTCACATTTCTCAAATTAATATCTTTACAAGATATATAATTTTTCACACTTAATCATTTGAAACTAATTTCAAATATTCATTTTTCAATTTATCTTTAAAAGATAAAATTTCAAACCTTTCATTTCACATTGGAAAATATTTCCATACTTATTCAATAATAAGTAATTCACAAATTCTTTCATTTTCAACACTTTGAAAATATTCAATATACTTGAATCAAAATTAAGTATATATTTCACTCTTTAAGGAAATCATTCTTTTAAACACATTTATTTGAGTTAAAACGAATGTTACGTAAAACACCGTTACGACAACTCAAAATCACCAGTATAGGGATTCGGATTTAAGATAGGTATATAAATCCCAATACTATCAACAACATTTCCTTCCGGAAACCATTTACTATAACAACAGTGTTATAGTTCACCATTTCCTTAATTTTTTCTCGAAAACGTCTATTTCAACAATGAGTGTTGAAATCTATGTATTCGATAGTTAATGCATTTTAAAACATCTTTAAAACTATTAACTTTTCAACTTCACTTACTTCATAGTTTGAATTCCTCATACTTTTCACAATATTAGTTTTAAACCGATTTCAAACTTTTCAATATTAAGTTTTTCACTTAATTTAATTTTCCACACGTTTAAATTTCAAATTCATCACTGAATTTATTTAAACCTATAATGGATTATCATGTTGACAACTTCAAATTTGGAATTTAAATTCTATTTGAACTTTGCATTTACTTTCTATTTCAAAAATAGTCAACTAGTTCTTTAGTAAATTGTTCATCAATTTAGCTCCATTTAATTCATATTTCCACGTTAACCATTTTAGACAATAGTCTAAACTTGAAATATAAACTTCTCATCAAAGTAATTTGATTCATACAGTTAAATCAACAATTAAATTTCATTTCATAATATCACTTCTCAAAATGCTATTCGATTAAAATATTTTCTCCATACGAAATTTTACATAGCCTAATACTTTTAAAAGACGTACACAGAAGATTGTGGATTACAAAAGATAGTATTACAAAATATATCGATTGGTTTAAGATTCAGAATAATTAAGGACTAACGATTTCTTGTCCGATAGTATGCATCCCTGCCAAACTTTCATCTTCGGATGACACTACATCATATTGTGTTAAAGGAGAATTAACACATTCAAAATCCACATGTCCCCATTCCTTACAGTTATTGCAATAATATGAGATGTTTCCATCTTTATCTATCACCATAACACTTCTCGCTCTAGCTGGTCGGGCTATAGCTTGCTCTCCCCGTTGTCTTTCGGTGCAGTTTCTGGCTATATGTCCAGACTGACGACAATGGTAGCAGATTGTCAATCTATCGACGGGTAAATTGAGTACGCACTTTTTCCTTTTCACTTTAGGGCAATGACTAAGAAAATGCCCTTTCTCCTGACATTTAAAACACACAATCTCCTGACGAGCGAATCGGTCATCCACATTCCTTTTCTTTCTTCTCTCTCGACACTGACGGGCATAATGTCCCTTTTTATGACATCGATAGCAAATAACCTCATCATATGGACCAGGTGCTTGCCTTTCAGTGAATCTCCTTTCAATTTCCGCACGGGTCGCTTCTGCTTCTCTACGAGCAATTGCTCTTCGTTCACGGCGTACTGCTTTTTGTGCTTCGGTTTTCGCCATTATAATTAACAAGATGTTTTCGAAGTTTCCTATCAATATTCGCAATCCTTTATTAGCAGAGGTTGGATTATTCAATCTTTTTCCCTAAAACATATCTGTTTTATTCACTAATATATTCACTGTCCAAAATCGTGAATATACTTTGTCAACCAATTTCATCATTTCTACAACTTATTTTTATTTTTAAAGGATTACCCACTGTCCAAAATCGTGGATATATCTCCTTTAATAAGTTACAACAAATTACTTATCAAATTCAATTGATTTTGAATTTATAAACAATCTTCATAAATTCTTTTCCTATTTATAAAACTTCAATTTATAAATCTTCTTATTAATTCTATTCAATTCAATTTATATAACTCAGTTATATACCCAAAGATTCATATTATAAGTTAAATACTTATAATTCATTCATTTACCAATTCGTTCTTTACAACAGTTGAAAATAATTTCTCAAAAGAATTCAGAATCAAATTCTCAAGTTATAATTCAATAATCCACTTGATTATAACCAAATTAACATGTCATTTTATTTCACAATTATTACTCGAGATATTCAAGTTATTCGATTTAAACCAATTCACTAATTCACTTAACTCATATTTCATTTTTTCATAAATCTCAATAATTCGATAATGAGTTTCTGAACGATCGAAACTCAAGTCTAACGAGACCTCACCGAATATAAATTATCGCACTTAAATTTTAGAGAGGGGAATTTTCCAAAATAATTCTAACTTTCAAAATACCATTTATTTTAAAGAAAACAATTTTTATACTTCTTTAAATTTGAAAAACATTTTCTTTATAGTAGTTCTAGTAACTATTCGTATTAAACATCATAAACTGAGCTTTGGGTAAACCAAAGCTCTGATACCACTTTTTGTAACGACCCGCCGCTCTGACCGCCTCTAGTCGGTAATTAAACCAACTCGAAACGTTCAAAATGACGGATTCTTGTTCAGTTTATAAAGTTTAAACAGAATCAGCCACAGAATCACAGAATAATCATAATATTCTTCATAAATGAATTTTTCTTACATACATATATCAGAGTTTTTACAATGCATAATTTTTTTTTATACAGCGGAATATATCTTTTATTTAAATACAAGAAAAATTTTACTGAAAACTTTAGTAGAGTGCTTTAATCCCCCTCTCTCTAACTTTGCGGCCTGAAAATCTTCAAGCTGTAAAAATACTCGGTCTGACCCGAGCGTTAATTGCAAAACACAAAAACACTCGAGTCAGGATTAATCTTAACTCAAGTAAATAAATTTGCAATGAACTGAATAAAATGGATCACATGAATCAATTCAAAATCTATTATGGATTTTCATATTAACAACTTTTTTTTTTTTTTTAAATCTGTCTATCACGTGTGGCTGCAGTACACACGTGTACTTTGCACACATGTGCACTGCCTCGCCAACACGCGTGCGTGGCCAGCAAGAGTAAGTGTGCAAGCACGACTTCAACAAACTAGACAATGCACTACGCAATGTACCACAAGTCCAAAACCAGATGCACAATGCACTAAGCATTGAATTAGTGCACAAATGAAACACATCAGAGACGACACAGTAGCAAACAAACATGCAGCAGCAACATTAAATGAGACAGTGTCATGGAGCATCAAATATTAGCAGATGGAATGTGCCACTTAAATTCCAAAATGAAATCATTGGAGATGAACATATAAAAATTAATATGGCAAGGCAGCAGCACTTCTGCAACTGTTGGTTCTGACTAAAATTGTGTGACATCTTTCAGTTATTTGTTAAGTCTATAAAAGGAGGCAATAATGATTTGCCTGTAGAAACATAAAATTACTTCGTGCATGCTAGCACAGACCTTTTGGTTTGGACTTCAAGTTTTGTGTTTTTGCATTTTCAGTATGTATTTTTAAAAAAACATGGAAGAGGAGCAGAGAATGGAATAAGAAAAAGGAAAGAAATAATTGTGTCGAAAGCAGGTTCAAAAGTAGGATTGTCTGACAACCCTTTATTGTTGATGGCAAATTTTGTTGAGAGATCAGAAATTACTCTGCTTACACCAAAAATCTCAACAAATCAAAATTCCCAAAATAAAATCAGAGATGTCAACAAAACAATAGTAAAGTAGTGACACAGCATAGCATAGTGCAACACAGTGACCAGCTACACAACAGAGGCAATTGGCATCAACATATATGCAACTAATCAGTAGTTGTATCAAAACCAATGCCATAAAAAACTCATCAATAGCACAGCACACAACAGTGCATAGTGGAACAACTCAAGTGTTCAAAAATTCAAATGTACAGACAGAGGACATTTCATCCTTGAAGCAACACAACATACAGTCAAGCACATACTCATGCAATCACATATATACATGCATAAATGCATATATATATGAAGTGCAGTCACAATTGAAAAATGATGGTAGCAGTTTCAAATCACAAAGCATGCATCAAAACAAAACAAATCACAACTAAGTAGTATCTGTTCTTAACAATTTATAAATAAATTTAAGTAGTATCTGTTCTCATCAATTTAAAATTAAAATCAAATTATCAGTAAGTGAATCAATAGCATCTGCTTTTATCAATTTAAAGCAAAACCAAATAGCATTTGTTCTTATCAATTTAGAAATAAAATTTATAGTATCTGTTCATATCAGAAAAAAAAATAAGTATCAGATATAACCTCTGTCATTATCAATTTAAATCAAGATTTGAGTAGCATCAGTTCTTATCAGTTGATAGTTCAAGAAATCGAGCAAGTGACAGCAAAAGTATCTGCTTTTATCAGTAAAAATTTCAAGCAAATCGAGCAAGAGACCGCAATTACCCCCAATTGGTTCAGATTCAAGTAACCGAGCCAATGATAACAAATAACCCCCATGCAACCAAAATTAAATGCAACAAATTTAAATACTTGCATTAAGATAATCGTGAGCCAAAAGACTCACCTTTCAAACGAATCGAAATGGAGCCGAAGCCCTAGCTGATGAAGGCGAAGAGATGACGAATTGAAGAATCAAAGCTCCAATTTGCAAAGCCCTAATTTTTGAAGGTCGGCGAAGAAGATTTACACGGCCGCCATTTTTTTTTTTCCTTCTTTTTTTTCTTTCGTATGAATGAATAATGGGGAGAGGGCCGGGTATAAAATAGAAAAGGGGGCGACGTGCAATTGCGTGATGAAAGGCATGGAACACGGCATGTATCATGGGTATGGAGGAATGCTCAAAGTAAGGTAATGTTTACTTATTTTTTTATTTATTTATTTTATTTTTTTTTCTTTTTTTTTTCAAATTTAAATTCTATTAGTTTTGTTTAAAATTATCTTGTTAAATTTTTCCCAAATGTAATTTCATTATATTTTTTTTTCAAAATTTTATAAATATGTTGTTTGAATCATTTACTATATATATTTATTTATTAATTTTATATTGATTTAAAATCTTATTCTATTTTATTTAAATATATGAAAAATGTTATTGAAACGAACTACAAATTTATTAATTTTCATAAATAATAATTCTTATACCTAAATTCTTTTTCTAAGTCATTAGCTCGAATTTTAGATACAACTTCAATATTCAATTTCAACTTCAAAGTTAAATTCAAATTTCTATTCAACTTTAAATAGATTAAATTCTAAATTTTAATCACCAACTTCATAGTTTTATTGGAATTCAATTTAAAATTATCTCAAATATTTAAAATAAATTAAATATCTTCATTTTTAAATTGTTCAAAATTCAGGATCGTTACATTCAACTGATCTCTGAACACTCTATTCATAAGATCCACAAAGTATGCTGGTGCGTTAGTCAATCCAAACGGCATTACCAGCCACTCATAAAAACCGGATGGTGTCCTAAAAGCAGTCTTCGGCACACTATCCTCAGCCACCCTCAACTGGTGAAATCCCGTTGCCAAATCCATCTGAGAAAACACCTTGCTTCGTGAAGCTGATCAAACAAGTCATCTATTCTCGGCAATGGATACTTGTTCTTCTTAGTCACCTTATTCAGCTCACGATAATCCACACACAACCTCAACGATCCATCCGCTTTGGTTGTGAACACAACTGGTGCACCCCATTCGGACACACTACGCCGAATGAATCCTTTCCGAAAAAGGTCATCAACCTGCACCTTCAGCTCTTATTGTTCTCTAGGCGCCATCCGTCTAAGAGGCATCACCACAGGTCTGGCTCCCTCAACTAGATCGATACGAAACTCCATCTCCCTATGCGGCGGTAACCCTTTGACCTCGTCAAAGACGTCCTCAAATCCATTCACAACCGGCATCGATGACAGTCCATCTCGTGGAACAACCAGCGAATACATGAAGCCCATGAAGACGCCTTCTTCATGCTTACATCGTATCACAACCTTTCGCCCTTCCACATTCCCGACTGTCACCTTCAGTTTCTCACAATCAACCTTTGCCGCATACTTCCTAAGCCAGTCCATACCCAAAATAATTCCGAACCCCGCAAAGTTCAGAACAAGACAATCACAAACAAAAGAGAAATCATGACTCGATACAACTAGACTACGGCATACCATACACAAACACGACGAACCCCCAACTGGATTAGTCACAACCAATGGTCTATCAACAATTTCCGGTTCCAAACCCAACCGGCCTACCAAATCATCACAAACAAACGAATGCGACGCCCCAGTATCAAACAACACTCTAACTGGAACACCACAAATGGAAAGAGTACCTTGAGCCACCACACTCTTCCCATTCTCATCAACAGTAGGAGCTTTCGAAGACGATGGAACAGCTCCCAAAGCATAAGCTTGCACAATCTGCTTATCTTTCCTCGGTTCTGGACAGTCCTTCTTGATATGTCCCAGCTTATCACAGTTATGGCACTTCAACTGCACCTTTGGATTCTTGCAATCCCTAGAAAAATGGCCCTTCTACCGACAATTGTAGCAGGTCACTTCACCCTTTGGCTTCTTTTGGCCATCCTTACCCTTCTGTTGCTGCTGCTTCCTCTTCTTGTTTCCACCCTGTTGTGGTTTGGACTCTTCCTTGGTCGCAGCAACAACAGACCCTTCCTTAGGAAACAAACTCTCATGTCTGAGAGCTTTCTCCACAAGCTTCTCAAATGGATCGTCCAGATGATCCACCAACTGTCTCCCAAGATAACTGTCCAAGCCTGTCACAAACTTCTCATTCTTATGATAGGGAGATTCAATATACGACCGAGCATACTTGGACAAAGCTTCAAACTCAGAAACATACTCAAGAACTGGTCTCCCACCTTGCTTGAGCTCCACAAACTTCTTAAACAGAATAGATTTCTGAGCCGTAGAAATGAACTTAGCTTCAAATCTAACTTGGAATTGCTCCCAAGTAATCTCTTCCTCTGGAGTATCAATGGTGATAGAGTTCCACCAATCCGAAGCTCTCCCCTGAAGCTGTCTCGATGCAAGCTTCCTCTTAGTTGCATCCTCAATTCCCAAATCACCAAAGATCCTTCTACAAGCATCAATCCATCTCTGCACTTCAATGGTTGATTCTGTTCCCAAGAAAACCTTCCCTCCAAGAGCAGTATAGTCTTTACACAACTTAGCAAAATCCACTGGTCTTGGAGCTTGAACTTGAACTCCAACATCTACTGACGGTCCTGAAGTTGGTATCCTTCTCATGATCGAAGTCATCATAGCTTCGAACATTGCAGCATAGTCAGTAGCTCCCCCAGCAGCACGGCTTTCCCTAGCAGCTTGTCTCTCACTTCGACTCATCCTTAATATCTACAAAAAGGAATGATTTAGAACACCTTGAGAAACAACTACATAAGGAGTTCAAATCCTTCTAAACTACTATATTATATATAGTAATCATCCATCAAAATTACAATTACGTCTCTCATACGTAGTTACGTCAGCGAGCGTTGGCTAAAATCGATTAACCAAAGCTCTGATACCAAATGTGACGACCGCCCATGACTCCCGCACTAAACAAGGGAATGGTGCGCTGAAAGGCGTGCCAGGCAGCCATGGACGATAGTCAGGGTAAGATAAAATAGAAACTCTATCGTATTACTCACAGCGCATGGATAAAATACAATAGAAAATATACATAGTGAAGCTCTATAGAACAGATGTCTCATCATATAAACTCATAATAGTTTTATACAATCATCTGAATAGTCAATACATCAAGCCTCACTACATAACACTCAGAGTATCAAACAAACAGCGGAATATCCAGTACATATAGTAAGAAAACAATATGCAAAAGCCTCCAGCTCGTCTTCTTCATCAACAGCGTTGGTAGCCAAGAACAGCACCTGTCACCTGCTACCTAGTCTGCCCATCCCAACATGGATGAACAGCCCAAGGTAATAAGAGTTGAACATAAAACCTTGAGTCGGACAACAGTCTTAGTGAGCAGTAAATTAACTATCAAACATACCAAAAGAGCATAAAGGATAAAAGGAATAGGAACTCAACCATCCCACTCCACCTCATTCTACAGTGATAGCCCCCAGACCCACTAAGCATAAACAAGCGTAGCAAAGCAGACAATTTAAGTAAAGTAATTATCACTCGAGTCAAGGTCGATGTTTTACAAGTACAAACCCCCAAGGCCTAAACCAAGATCAGATAAGCACCCAGGAAACACCGCTCTTGAGTCCGAATGATGATACAACCAAACATCCATGACTCTGGCTATCACTGTTATCATTGCCTCGATTTCACCGTTAATTGAGTGACCGACACCTTCTTTCAGCCGTCCGTCAAGGGCTAATGGCAACCCCGGTTCTAGACATAACTCTGCACGTCATCATGACCCGTGCCTAGGACTATCGCATCTGCCCAGAGTACTAACACGTCATCATGACCCGTGTCTGGAACGTCATCGTGACCCGTTCCAACGTACTCTTGCTTTGAGCATGCTAGAACCTTCAATAACGATAAGATCCAAGCCTCCTAGTCATCCTCCTCGACGACTATTCTCACACTAGCTCAAGCGCCTCTCGAGCCCACCATTATCAACCAACCCGGACCGCATCACCGAGTTATCAACATGCTTGGGATGATCCCGTCTGGATTAAACCAAGGCTTTCACACATCATGCTTTGCTTCAATGCATCATAGCAAAGTCCCATCTCAACATCATGGTTTGCCCCATCGCATCATGGCAAAGTCCATCATCATCAAATCTATCCATATGAGATTCCACATCCGCTTCATATGCCGCAAGCAGCTTTCACCATTCAAGAGCCTTTCCACTTAGCTTTTGAATCATCTTCGACCAACTTGTCCCAAATCAAGTTATTGATCAACTAATCAATCAAATCAAACATCAATCCAAGTAATCAATCATTCAAACAAGATCTAATAAGCAATTACAACAATAATGGCAATTTTGTAAATAAAGAGTTCAAATCTAACATGCATTCTAACAAGCATGAATTATGAACAATATCTCTACAACTTGATGAATGAACTTGCATAAGTGAACATGTAGTAAAGTAGGTATCAAAACTTCATGGATGATAGATCTACAGACTTAAGGAAAATGCAAGAAATCACTATCTTTAACACATAAACAAGCCACCAATCCAATATACTCCCTTGGGTCCGTGTGAGAGATAACTACCACTCACCGAATCATCTAAACACCCCAAAAACAACCAACTCCAATCTGGACAGCAAAGATCCAAGCTTGATCCGGCAAAATCTCACTTCAATCGATGAAATCTCTCTTTGTTGGATGAAGATCTTCAACTTTGGCTCTTGGATCTTCGATTTGATCTTCAATTTAGATGGATGGAATCACTAGATTAGAGTGGAGAAAAGAAGTGAAGAAGTGTTGTAGTCGAGCTCTCAAAATGGCAGCACTTCGTCGCTTCAAAATCCGGTGCCAAAAAGTGAAGATATGGACGCATATTTATAGGCTGAAACGTCCCTTAAGTCGCTCGCTTTTAGGTCGCTCACGACCTAACTAGGGCCGACCTACGACCTAACAGCCCCACACGACCCAACGACCTATCCAGATGCGACTCACGACCTAACACTCACACGGCCCAGCGACTTAACGAATTAGCCCTAGTGCCGACCCAACACCTATGCGACCTAAAACATGCACGCGACCTAACACGCGCGACTCAACACAGGATCACACGACTTAACTATGAGACGACCTAAAAACACACACGACTCAAGCCTTAGGTCGTTCACGACTTAACTACAACATAGGCTAACTACCAGGTCGCTATCTTGTTAAGTCGTTCCAAACGACTCACGACCTAAACCCTTAAGGCTCTAACTATCTTAGGTCGTCTACCCCCTAAGTCCCTCAAATCTATAAGCCCTAACTCGTTAACCCGTAAGTCGTCAACTACCTTAGGTCGCTCCAAATCCTATAGGTCGTTAAGCCCTTAACCCGTCCACTGTCTTAAGTCGCCAACGACCTATCCCCTAACTCGTTAACCCGCTAACCCTGTTAAGCCGTAGCCTTCTTAGGTCGGTCACCCTATGAGTCGGTCCAACCTTAACTCGGCAACACCTTAAGTCGCTCACACGAGCTAACCTCCACACGACCTAAGCTTCTATAACTCGGCCACCTTCCTTAAGTCGCTACCTATCTTAAGTCGGCCACTACCATGAGTCGCTCAACACCACTAAGTCGGTCACGACTCATGCCTCCATACGACTCAACTCTTGGACAACTTAACTTATGGCAATACGACTTAAAGCATATAGTTTAACAATGTTTCGATCCGTAAAAATACGGGTCGTTACAGTCCCGCAATCAATGCTTCATATTTGGCTTCATTGTTCTTTACTGGGAATTCTAGATTCAAAGTGTAGTATATCCTTCGTCCCTTTGGGGTTACAATAATCATTCCTGCCCTGGAACTATGCTCGTTGGAGTCTCCATCTATGTACAATTTCCATTGAGACAGTTGAACCATGTCTTCTTTCATTTCCCCATCTTGGACGGTAAACTCGGAAATGAAGTAAACCAATCCATGTCCTTGTATAGCTCTTCTAGGATGGTAGGTTATGTCATATTAATTTAGCTCGATATTCCATTTCTGCAATCTCCCCAAAGTATTGGATCGTCGTAGTTCTTGCATTAAAAGATGATCACTCAGTACTTTGATCGGGTGAGCCTAGAAGTATGGCAACAATTTCCTCGAACCAATCAACAAGCACTATGCCAGCTTTTATAGGTTCGCATAATTCTTTTCTGCTCCAGTGAGCTACTTGCTGATGTAATATACAGACCTTTGGATTCTAAACTACTCGTGTATCAAGGCTCCACTTAGTGTGTGAGTAGATACTATAACAACCCACCTTGAAACGGGCCTAATTTTCGACCTAATAAAAGCCCATAAATCTTAGGCTCATTCCAAACTTTGTTGTTGATTGATCAAATTGATACGATGAAAAATATACAAAACTATCTATCTATGCTATCAGAATCCCATAGTGGAAAAGATAAAATATAATATCAGAAATAAGTATCCATTTCATAAAACTCAAATCTCAGAAGTATAACATATCATCTCGAATATCCAAAATACAGTATCCTAAAATAATAACATGACTAACATGTGTACATTAATATATATCAAAAACATAAATAAATATATAACTGCCACAAGTCTTTGCTTTCACCTTCATCCTCTTAATCAACATCATTTCCCTTAACCTATGTGTTGTAATGAGGAAGGAGTCAGAACAACAATGTCTAGTAAGTGAAAATATCAAGCCTTACCATGGTAGTATTTGGGCAGTATTATTTAGATAAGTAATATATCTTACACATCTTATACCATATCCTACATAATACACCTCCAACTGTAAGCCCAAAAGCTATTCCAGTCCTACTCTACAACTTACACTCTTCCTTTCTGAATCTATAGCTTACCTTCAACTATAGGCCAATGACCCTTTACAGTCCCACACAACTATCGTCAGTTGTGTCCTAACAATGTAAGTGAAAGTACCTGAGCCACTTAATACCACTTTAATAGGAATTAGGTAGACTCTGACCATTTATACCTATAACCTAGGTAGATCCCCATTACTTAATACCTAACCCAAGGCGAACCCCTTTCTGGTGCTACCTAACTGACATCGCATGAAATCTCATTAGGTCACTCAATCCTTCTTTATGGGAAGAGGCGGACCCAATAATAGCCACTTAATACCTCAACCCCAAAGTGCACCCCTCCCAAAATTCCTCACTACCGCACTTAGATAAAAATCTCGACCATTTAATACTTATTAAGTGGGAAGGAGGTAGACCCTACAACAGCCACTTAATACCCCCAACCCAAAGGCAGATCAGATGTTTTACGACCTGTAACCCAAATTGTAATGTCTCACATTAGTCCGACTATTCATAGGCGCTAATTGCCAAAATAACTGGGTAGACTTACCCTACAGAATTAGGACTACCTTTCATCCTTTCCATGGGTAATTATTATAGACGATGTCTCACACTAGTCCCAAAGTCACACCGTTGGTAGCCAGATTAGCAGGACAGACTTCTGTGCGCTTTTGACTGACCTCGCATATCAATAACTTAGTTATAATTCCACTCTCCTAACATACTACCATATACATCTCACCGAATTTTGTATTAAGGCCATATAAGTAAAGCTCTTTATTTCGCCTTTAATTAAGGATTAAACTCCATAATTATCCTTAACTTCCTTTCTATAGTTTCTAATTACTAACCTATTTATTCTAAGCGACTAATATGTTATAATTTAATGCTAGTAATATATTTATATTCTAATATATTTATATAATTTGTATGTAAATTAGACTAACTAAATATTCCTATGTGTGCGAAGATTTTGCATCCTATATCATTTTAAATGCCAAAACGTCCAATTTATACAAGACTAGCTTCATACAACAAATTACAAATTAAATAATATCCTTAACGAAATAATAGACTTGCATTAAAAAATAGAATCAAATAGCAAACTTATTTTGAATTACTATAGTAGAATCAACATCTCTATTTCAAGGAATAAAACTTACAAACCCTTTATATTTTATTCCACTTTTACATACACTAACTTGAAGTGAAAAAATTATTCACATTTAAATTTTAGAAATAGGCTATGAAAACTACGAATAAGAGAATTCGTACCTGACACACCATTTTCTAACTTATATTCTTTTTAGAATCATTTAACACATCAATAGAGAAATGTTGGTAGTGGAACAATATATAAATATTCAAATTGCAATAACAAAATAGATTCTATTGTTTCAATATAAAAAATTAAGAATCCAATAAATTTTGTTTTGAGGGAATTTTAGAATTTTAGTTTTAGGGTTTTCATGAAAAAAATTCCTCAAGGCATAAAACAAATCCAAACTTCTACTATAAAAATACTAAAATGCGAAAAACAAAGATTTCCACTCATAGATGGTTCCCGCTTCCATTTGGATTTGCTTCAGACCTGCTCTTGATCTCTCCTTCGGACTCTTTCTTTTGAAATATACAACAATTGAACTCTATACATAAATTAGATTTAGTATTCAAGGATTAGAGAAAAATAAACATAGAAGAAGAATATATACTTATCAACATATTACATTTTCCCCTTGAATTTGAATTCTTGAGTCTAATTAAGGAAAAGGACTGATAGAGCTTTGCTAGCATATCTAAATAATTATGAATAAAAGTGAGGAGGCTAGCCTCTTCTTTATAGCAGTTAGAAGGCATCAGAACCGTCAGATTTAAGTCGGTTTAAAATAATAAAATCTAGGCCATTCGCGCCTAACAAAACCCTAGCCACCGTCAAAACCATCGGTCGACCACTCACCATCAAGTGTTTGACCGCTAGCGCTTGATAGACCATGGTGAGGGAGTCGACGGTCCCTATTTGGTAATGTGAATTTATTTGTTTTCTTTTTCTTTTTACTTAATTCCTTTTTAAAACTAACGTTAACATTTTTTTAAACGTTAAGTACCCCTTAACGTTAAAAATGTTTATTGCCCTATGTAATTCTTCTTACATCAATGTTATTTAAATTCGAATTCTGAACTAGTTTGAATTATTTTAAATTCTAAAACTTCATATGTCAATAAATTTTCATTTTGAGCTCCGATTACAGAACTTTATATATGAAAGTTGATCAAAAAATAACCACGAACGCAATGGTGTAACGTTCGTGCCAAATTCCCCACATTTATAAAATTTTCGTTTTAGCCTAATTATTATTTAATTAATTTCTAAGTGATTTTATGCAGTTTTACATTCTCTTCCCTTAAAAGGATTTTCCCCCCGAAATTCCATAGGGACAGATAGTGTAATATGTACTCAATTTCTATGGCATACAGCAAAGTTATCTACAAAATCATCTACTGAACCAAAAATGCAATGTGACTATGTATGCAGCATACTACAAATAAGCTCAGTCCTAGCATGAATGCAAGATCGTGACATATAGGAATGTATGCAAGCATCCCAAATATACATTAAATTCTGCATGAGTGTAAAAATAACAGTAAAAATTGTGGCAACCATCCCAACCATCCAATCTAGCAACCATATTGCAACCAAAACCTTAAATTTTAGGGAGAGAAAGTTTACCGAAGAAAAACATAGGATGAGAAGTCTACATATTCTCTTTAGTTTCTCATGTGCTTTCCATCGGATTATCTCCCCATTATACTCGGACCAACCTAATTTCTTTGTTGTGGAGCTTCCAAGCTCCGTGCTCCACTATGCATGCAGTAGCATGGGGTGCTGTTGAATCCTCTCCATATCTACAAACCGATTAGGCTCTACTATGATGGCAGGGTCGTGAAGGCATTTCCCCAAGTGTGAAACATAAAAAATGACATGGACTCTTGCTAACTTATCTGGCCGCTATACTCGATATGCATGTTTCCCTATTTCTAACATTGGGAAAGGCCCAACAAACCTTGGTACTAACTTCCCCGACATACCAAATCTCATAACATTCCTAAGTGAGGGAACCTTGACAACCACTATGTCACCTACCGTAAACTCTAATTCTTTTCTTTGCCTATCAACATAGGACTTCTGACGGTCCTATGCCGCCTTCATTCACCGTCTAATCTTTACCAGGGTGAATGGTCATCCGAGAATGTTGACACTCATCCAAAACTTCCTCTAAAACCTCCACCATCATCGGAACACAAAGGCATCCATCACTTCTCGAACATCCTCTTTTGTCAATCGCATACCTGCCGACATGGGAAAAATGCTCTCCTCAACTTAACTTGCCTAAAATGTCTACTATTTTTGCATCCATCTTCTGCTTTTGCCTAATACGGTCCATTAGTGCTTAGGGAACCTCTATTATTGTCAAATAGCCTAGAGTGGGTCCGATTGGCTGTTGGAAATCGAAATTCGAGAGGAACTCCAACTACCTTCACTCATATATAGCACCTAGAGAAGCATGCCTCTAGCTAAGGGCGTCGGTGAGAATATTCCCTTTTCTAAGAGTATATTGTATCTCAAAGTCATATGATGCTATAAATTACATCCACCTCTGCCGCCTAAGATTCAAATTTTTTTAGGAAAATATGTATTTAATGGATTTATGGTTGGTGGACAACTCAAACCTTTCTTCCAAAAGATAGTTCCTCCATATCTTTAGAGCGAAAATGATAGATGCTAATTCTAAATCATGAGTTAGATGCCTCTTCTCATAGTCCTTCAACTGCCTACTTGCATAGGCTATCGCTACCTCTTATATAAGGACAACTTTTAATCCTATACTACAAGCATTGGTTTAAACGATGCAAGGCTTCATCCCGTCCAGAATAGTAAGTATCGATGCACTAGTCAATTGCTCCTTTAGCTTTTTGAATGTGTTCATGCATTTCTCATCCTATGTGAAAACTAGATTTTTCTTAGTTAAGCGAGTTGGTGGGACTGTTATCTTAGGAAAGTCCTCGATGAACTTCCTATAGTAACCCGCCAACCTAAGAAAAATTCTAACTTCCATGGCATTATACAAAATCTTCTAGCCTTGAACAGCTTCCACCTTTGCAAGATCAATAGACAATCCCTTCTCAAAAACAATATGACATAGAAATCTCACTTTATACTTCCAAAAGTGACATTTTGAGATTTTGGCTATTAGTTGCTTCCTTTTCATAATCCTTATTACCTCCCTTAAGTGATTTTCATGCTTACCTACACTTTTAGAGAATACTAGAATATCGTCTACAAACACAACGATAAACTTATTTAGCTGCCTACTAAAGACTTTGCTCATCAAATCTAAAAAATATGCAAGGGAATTTGACAACCCGAAGGGATCACTTTCCATTCATATTGTCCTTTAAGAGTGCGAAATGGAGTCTTCTGCTAGCTATAAGAAAAGATTTTGGCTCCAACAAGCTGGTCAAACAAATCATCTATTATAGGTCAAGCATACCAATTCTTCTTAGTAAACTTGTTGAGTTCCCTATAATCAAAGCATAGCCCTAAAGAGCCATCGGCCTTAGTGGCAAAGGAAATTAGTGCTCCAAATTCAGAAGTAGTTTGACGAATAAATCCATATTGCAATAGCTCTAAAATCTTCTTGTCCAACTCCTCCTTTTCTTTGGGCGCCGTGTGCCTTAATGGCACAGTGATAAGTTTAGTGTCCTTTTCCACATCTATTTTGAACTCTATTTTCCTTCGAGATGGGATACCCAAGACTTCTTCAAAAATGTTCTCGAACAATGGGCACGGATGGGAGCTCATCTTGCAATAAGATCAATGAATATAAATAGCTTAACTCGATTGAGATTTGGGGTGTACAACGGACATCTATATCTTGCTCCTTATAACCCCTTAACCATACAATCCTCCTATCTATGCAGCCCTATAGTAAGACTACCAATCCACCCCTAAGTTAAGTGCATACCCCACAAAACTAAGAGCATATGTGTTATATGCAAAATCGATGTTATATATGTCCACAACTAGGTGTTTGCAAATTAAAGAAAGATGTGTGTCACCCCCCTAATAGGATTTCCCCCCTAACAGGATTTGATATGTGTTATCCAGCCTTTCGGTCCAGCTATATTCAGAATGACAGGGTAAGTTAAACTTGACTACTATCAAGGCAAGCAGTCCAGAGAGATGATCCTAGGATCTAGGAACCAAGTATAGATAAGACCACAAGACAATGGTCAAACAAGCTTAAAAGTGCAACATCGTGGAATACAATAAGTATGGATCGGTGTTCCACCCTACATTGGGGATCGGCACCGATCCCTAGGGGTACAGTTAAAGTGGCTCCTATTCCTAGGACATACTTCTCTATCTACATACAGCCTGATTCAAGTTTTACTCCAAAATTCATGTGCGTCGTATTGGCAATCTCCATACACAGTCTAAACCAGCAATTCAGCCTTCTATGGATCCATCTTTCGGACCATAAAACATCTTGGTGACTATGCAAAACAATCTTGGAATCTTGAAGCCAATGACAAGATGAGCTAACAAAAGAAATTGCAAGACCCTATACTTTATATATAAGGATCGGCACCGATCCCCAACTATAGGTGATATGGAGTTGAGATTTTCTTGGAGACTTGGTCTTGGCAGTGAGGTTCTACAGGAGAAGTTTCAGTGAGATATTTCATCTACTGTCCCTATAAATACAGAAGGTGTGGTTCATTCTAAGGCACTGCCATTACATTCCTACTCTCTTTTATTCAAGAATCTATTTTGATCCCACTCTCTTGTAATCACAAAAACAAGTGCAAAAGAAAAAAATCATTCAAGATGGAAGACAGATTCCAAACTAGTCATCAGGCGATGAATCAAACAATGCAGCAGAGTTTGAGGCTATTGAATGAACTAACTCAAAATAGCTCTAGACAAAGTAGAAGGGATTCCAGCTCAGTGTCAGAGAGTTCTTCTTCATCCAAGCAAAGACATAGGGATAGAAATTACAAATGGACCCAAAATACGGCTGGGACATCATACCGGAGGATAGAGCCAACCTAGGGTGCAAGTTTAGGGATCGGTACCGAATCCAGAGGAGGGATCGGTACCGAACCCCATTTTGTTGGGCCCGACACTCAACAGTTGGAAGGTGGCATTGGTGTGGTCTTTCAACGCGCTGCTAATGTTCAGAATGTGGAGTTTCAGACTGTTGCTGCCAAAACAACTTATGGGAATCAAACATAGGGGACTGCTGGATGACTGGATCCTCCTGAGTTTAGGGGCCTAGGTACCAAGCACCTTCCCGAGAGCATTCACTAGGCCAAATACTTGGGACAAGACTCGATTACAGTCATTTAGTCGGATCTGTTAACTCGGACTATCTAGAAGATTTGATTAGGATATTAGTAGGTGAAATCAAATTAAGAACCAATGATGAATAGTGTACCAATGCAAGTCGAAACCCATTCACAGAGGACATTCTTCGCTCAAGATATCCCCAGAGATTTTGTATGCAACAATGCTATTGTATGGAGAAAGACGGATCCTAGGCAACACTTTTTGAGATATGAATGGCACACGGATTTAATCAGAGCTTTAGATGCTATGAAGTGCTGCTATTTCCCAATTTTCCTAGTGGGTGTGGCTACGATGTGGTTCATTCGACTTTCATTGAAGTCCATATCGTTTGTTCAATGAGCTATTGTGAAAGTTCATAAAGCAGTGGAACTTACATGCACCATGTCCAAAGCATGTGATGTCATTATCTAACATTTATCAAGCCGAAGGTGAGTCATTGAATGACTTTTTGAATCGATTTCACATGACTGTAACTGAAGTAATGAATCCTAAGAAAAACATGATACTGATGGCACTATGTAGGGGAGTTCACCCTGACTCGAATTTTGGAGACTGGTTGGAAAGAAAGCAACCATTGACAATAGAAGCTTTTTACAAGAAAGCCAACGAATATTTATGTCGATGGAATGCACGCAGGCATCCATGAAGGATCTTTGTTGGAAATTCAGATGAGGTAATACAAATTAATGTCGCTATAAAGAAAACTAGAGAAAATTCTGAAGATGTAAACATGAAGGTTGGAAATCATAATGAAAGTCGAAAACAGAACAATTATGAGGCCAAGAAGCGTAAGCCGAATAATCGGAATCGTTTTCGGACTCCTAAGTATGACAATTACACTAAACTGAACAACTCAATAGAGAACATCTATCTGACTACTCAGAATACTGAATCATATAGGAAGTCGTCTCCCATGGAGTCAACCGAGAAGGAGAGGAACTTAGGCATGTTCTGCCGATTCCATGAGACTCATGGTCATAATACCACTAAGTTCAGGCACTTGCACGACATGATTGAAGATTTGATTAGAAAGAAGAAATTGCAGTAATATGTGAAACCCCGTAGGGTGGCGGGCAAGGAACTTCTAACCCCCTTGGGTCATCTTCCCAGTAGGGGCAAGCTCTGCCAGGTGCTAATCTATCCAAGCAGCAAGAAAGATGTTTGGTGATTAACATAGTCATCTTTGGATCACATCCTGTTGATAAAAGCTTTGTGAAAATGGATAGATACACTGGAGCTATAAAACATGTTGAGAATGAAAGTTGCTAAGTTGTTGAGGATGGAGCTCCGATGAAACAATCTCGAACCATGATAGATGATATTGTTTTTTAGAATAGAGATGCTGATGGAGTAGAAGCTCTAACGATCGACCCACTCGCGATTTCAGCCACGATTAGTCCCGCTGTTGTACGAAAGGCACTTGTTGACTGTGGGAGTTCAATCGATATCTTGTTCAAGAAAGCTTATGATCAAATGATGTTGGAGGAGATAGATTTGAAGCCTTGTAAGTTCAAATACATGGGTTTAATGGGATGACTACTGAAGCCATATGATTTGTTAAATTAGCGGTGGTACTTGGTGAGGGCGACCGCCAACGAGTGTAGGTCATGCCTTTTTTGGTGTTATAACGCATTTTTGGGCCGACTGGTCCTAGCTGAATTTAGAGCGGCCATTGCTCCCTAGTGTTTAACTATGAAGTTCCCTACAGACAATCGAATGGGAATTGTCCACGAAGATCAGGTGGTTGGCCGCGAATGCTACATCGTCGAGCTAAAGGAGGCAAGGCATAAGAAGAAAGGAGAGAATGTAGAGGGTCCCTCTACATAAAGGCTTTGGATGCATAACAACTATAGCCTGAGCTTCAACTCGGGTAGACTAGTCGGCTTTATGATGACATGGACCGATAAAAAGAGCTAGAAGGTGGATGACCAAATCCTGCCGAGTTGAAGAACGTTGTTTCAGTCAGCAGGGATAAGTCCTGAAGATCGGATCTCAACTCGGCGCTAGAGTGAAGAAGGAGTTGGTTGGATTCCTCCAGGAGAACCTGGATGTATTTGCATGGGCACACTTTGATACGTATTGGATCACCCCCGGGATAGTGAGCTAAGCATTAAACATCAATACCAAATGTGTTCCTGTAAAGCAGAAACACCCCAGCCTAGGTCCAAAGAGATTCACTGCACTCAAAGAAGAAGTGGATAAGCTAAAGCACAATGATTTTATTCATGATGCCTTATATCCGGATTGGGTATCAAACCCTGTTTCGGTGAAAAAAGCAAACGAGAAGCGGAGGACATGCATCGACTATTTAGAATAGAATAAGGCATGCCCGAAGGACATGTTCCTACTTCTGAGGATAGATCAGCTAGTGGATTCGACCGCTGGACACGTGCTACTTTCATTCATGGATGTGTACTCCATATACAATCAAATCCTGATACCCGTCTGGGATTAGGAACATACCAGCTTCATCACTGATCTCAGAATCTATTGCTATCTGGTCGTGCCCTTTGGATTAAAGAACGTAGGAGCGACTTACTAAAGACTCGTGAACTGGATGTTTAAAGACCAAATTGGACGATCGATGGAAGTTTACGTGGACGACATGCTTGTGAAATCACGACATTCGAGAGACCACATTGATGATCTGGCACATATGTTTGGGGTCCTCCGACAATAGAGGATGAAGCTCAATCCTTTGAAATGCTCTTTCGACGTTGCGTTAGGGATGTTCTTAAGCTCCATTGTCAACTCCCATGGGATTGAAGCCAATTCGAAAATATCAAGGCTTTGAGAGAGATTGAAGCCCCAAAGACGATCAAGGAGGTCCAAAGGTTAAATGGAAAGGTCATCGCCTTTAACTGGTTCGTCTTCAAAGCCACTAACAAGTGCATCTCTAAGTGATCAAGAAAGGAAGAGAGACATCAAGTGGAATCAACACTCTAAAGGCACATTCGAAGCTCTAGTGAATCACTTGGAGAGACCTCTCATTCTCTTGACACTGGTGGATGGTGAGGATTTGGTCTTATACATGATGGTGTCGATGCATGCCATGAGCACTGCACTAGTACCCAACGAATCTCGCATCCAGCGACCAGTCTACTATATCAGCAAGTAGTTGATAGGAGTAGAAAGAAACTATGAAAGGCTGGAAAAGCTCGCTTACTACATGTTGGTTGCTTCTAGAAAACTTAGTCCCTATTTCCAGGCTCATCCGATCAGTGTCCTCACTGACCAGCCTTTACGACAAGCCTTGCAATGACCTGGGACTACTGGAAGGCTATTGAAATGGAACATTAAACTGAGTCAATACGATATCACCTATCACCCTCGGAGAGAAATCCAGGGTTAGGCCCATGTGGATTCCATTATTGAATTCACCACACAAGATGATCCTCCAAGGAGCAATGGAGAAAAGGAAGTTGGATGTAGATGTACACAGATGATGCATCTAATTATTAGTGTTTCGATGCTGGAGTCATACTTGTCACTCTCGAAGAGCAGCCGATCAGTCATGCTCTGAAACTCGACTTTTCGGCTATGAGTAATGAAACTAAATACAAGTCCTTGATTGTAGGACTCAAAATTGCCAAGGAACAAGGAATAAAGACTGATCACATTTTCTGTGACTCCCATCTAGTGGTATGTTAGGTTCGGAAAGAGTATCAGGCAAGGTAGCAAGGTTAGCTTCTTATCTAAATTGGCATTTTGAGCTGTTTAATGACTATGAATACTATACGATAGAATATATTCCCAAAGACCAGAATCAAAATGTTGATTCATTGGCTTAGTTTGCTAAATTTAGGGATGCACAGCTCATACGCCTAGTTTTGGTGGAAGTACTTTTAGCTTCAAGTTCGACCAGATGGATGGCGATTGGATCTTGGAGACTGAACCTGAAAGGGAGTCATGAGCGACTCTGATTTACAATTATTTGCAAAGAGGGATCCTTTTAGAGAAAAGGAATGAATGACGAAGAATCCTTCTCTAAGCTTTGAGATACATCGTGCAAGAAGGATTACTGCACAGAAACTTATTCTTCGGTGTGTCGCTCACAATGAGGCCAAACAAGTCCTAAGAGAAGTTCACAAAGGAGCTTATGTCGACCACACTAGGGGAAAACCTTAGGGAAGAAGATTCTTTGATATAGATATTTCTGACCGACCGTCAATCGAGACACACCTAATTAAACTTATAGGTGAGACAAGTGCTAAAGATTTTCAAAAAATCTGAAAGCCCCGCCAATGAAAATTACTCAAATAGTCAGCCCTTGGCCATTTGTAGTTTAGGGGATTGATATCATCAGTGTTCTGCCGATATCTAATGGTAGCGCAAAATATACCATCGTAGAGGTTGACTACTTTACCAAATGGGCCAATGCAGAGCCACTGGCCATTATTACCATGAAGGAAGGAATCAACTTTGTAGTTTGGAATATTATCCATCGCTTTGGAGTTCCATAGGCAATTGTTAGCGATTATGGAACTCAATTCGATAGTAACAAATTCAAGGAATTCTACCGTCGACATTGCATGGAGAATAGATTTGTAGCAGTAGCACACCGTCGAGTGAATGGACAGGTTGAAGCTATAAATAAAATTATCAAGTCCATTCTTAAGAAGCTTTTGGAGAAGGCCAAAGGCAAGTGGATCGACGAACTTCCATTAACACTTTGGGCTTACTGAACCACCTATAAGTCAACGACTGGTCGCTCTCCATTCGCCTTGGCATACAGGTCAAAGGCTATGATTTTGGTCAAACTGGAAGTGCCTTCTCATCGAGTAAAGCATTTCCATTCACCGATAAATGAGCAGCTCCTTCCAGAGTCCCTCGATATGACTGATTAGAAGTAGCCCAAAGTCGAGTTGAGAGTAGCTACAAACAGAAACCAAGTCGCTCGATATGACAATACCTAAGTCAAGAGTTAAAACTTTTAAATCGACGATTTGGTTCTCAAACGAATCTTCCTTGACCCTAATAACTTTGGCTTAAGTTGGGAAGGTCCCTACACAATAGAGGAAAAGCTTGGAGATGACACTTTCAAGCTGACAAATGTGGATGGGATCTCACTCCTAAGGGCATGGAATAGCAAGCACCTATGATGTTATTTCACTTTGAAACAAGCTTGTGAATAATTGGCTATAGCCACGTAATAAGATAAATCCTTTCTTTTTCTGTCATTTATGAAATAAAATGGCTTTTCCTACCTAAAAATATCTTTGCATTACTTAAGATTTATGACTTCACCGACTTGAATGAATCTACATATGATTAATGTAGGTGTGCAGGTACTTGGAGATAGGTGCCGGTCAAACTTTCAAGGCCCATGATCAGGCCTATGAAGTCCCTTTTGGTGTCTGGAGATTGATGCCAACCAACTCTTGCCTTTAGATTTAGGGCACGAGTATAAACTTAAGCCCGATGTGACATAATTGTCCACATGCCAACTCTTGCCTTCGAATTGGGGACAGGAGTATAAACCGAAGTGATGTGATGAGACCGTCCAACTCTTAACCTCTTGCCTAGAGTAGGCAAAATGGAAGATACATACTTGGAGTAAGGTGGTACTTAACTTGCATGCCTTCAATCGATATCGGAGTTAGGCACGATTGGGTATAAACATCCTGGATGAGGATGTGCGGACTACAACCCTAAGTAGTTGACTTAAACCAGGACTCGAAGTTTGGTGCGACTAAAAAATTATTATCCTGGATAAGGATATTTAAGTCACTAATCCTAAGTAACTAACCCTGACTAATACCCAACATTTGGCAAATCAGTGGTTACCTTCCATTCTTTAGGATGGTGAAAGGCCGATGAACTATGGAATGGGCTAAGGACTTGATCTAAAAACAATTGTTGAAAGAAATAAACCACAAGTACATTGAAGGAAATATTATTTCTTAAGTACTTAGTAAAATCCGAACAAAGAATTAACGAAGCCAAAAACTTTTACTATTTACCCGAAATTCAAAAGCTAAGTACAAGTGTTATCAACAATGGAAACAAAAGGCAAAAGCGGGGGATAAACCCACACTACACTAGCTAAACTAAACATAAGCAGGGAACTAGAAAAGCCTAAGTACTGATATACAATCAAAAAGAACAAAGAAGACAAGCAATCACTTCTCGGGCCTCTTGTTTCTTTCTTTCCTCTCTTTCTTCTCCACTAAAGAAGGTGCACTAAATCCTTCCATCTTTTTCTTCTTCTTACCTCACTTCCTTTGCCTTTGGTTAGAGTGCTCTAAGATGAACTAGCAAGCACACTTTGATCACTTGTAGGTGGATGAGTTGAGGCTGGGGTACTCTATGAGGATCTAATAAGTATGCTCTTAGCACTCTCGGGCGCAGGAACATTGACTGGAGTATAAATGGTCTGCCCAGGCAAAGCAATAGATAAAGGAGGAATGACTTCCAACTTCTCTTTCTTGATCTTTGTGGCAAGGATGGGATATCCATCCTAAGCTTCTGCTCAAGTTCAGCTATGATGCAGCCCGATATAGACTCAAAAACCTTGGTGATAATCATGTCGTCAACAGACTGGGCTCCATGTAAGTCATCAACTCCCTTACCTAGCAAAGCATCAATCACCCACTCGTCATGGTTAGGAGTCTCGTTAGTCGGAGCGCTGAGGATCATTGTTGAAGTAGTGACAGTTACTGACTATGTCATAGGCACCTGTTACCCCGGCTGGGAATCTTTAGGAGGAAGCAGAGCAATTGCAGGCTAACTTAAAGCTAGAGAAACACGAAAAGAGAGATTAGCGATGTTGATCAGTGACACATCGACTCTCTGAGGTACAGAAGAAGTCAAGGAGATACCTTCTTTAGTCTGGAGCTCTACATAAGCAAGAGTGCCACCAGAGGCCCCCTTTGGAATAGGAGAGAGAGTAGTAGATCTCCAAATCTGAGGCCTCTTGTGATCATACCCAGAACTAGTAGTGGAGTTAGGAATAGCTTAAGTCCCAAGAGTTTGACCAACTTGTTTCATGAGTCTTGAGCTATTTTTTGTGCTTTGACTTTTTCCTTTGTCTCGTGATCAAGTTTGATCTTTCGCTCAGTTGCATTCCTTTTCGTGGCATCTCTTTCGAGTACTAACTCATGATTTCGGTGATGCGCCTACTCGATTTCGTTAAGATGCTTGATTTTTCAACTTCGAGTGCTTTGATAGCCACCTCTATTTTCTTCTCTGCTTTAGCCTGGGATTTTCTCAACTCTTGTCCTCAGCATCAAGGACGGCTATTATTCTTTTACTATCGGCCTAGATAAGCTTTTGATTCTCGATCTACTATAGCCTGTCTCTCGAGACCTTAAAAATCTTTTCGGCCACTGTCGCCCACTCGTTGTGCTAGTGGTGATTGTCGGTCATGCATGCCAACATCCTTTCTTGGACTTTCATTGAACTCTCTTAAGGTTGGGCCCAAAGATAAGCCTATCAAAATAGATGTTTGGGAATTGGTCCTTCAGTTTGGCCATACGAGTGTCGGCCCTAAGCTATTTTGCTGGGTCAACCGAAGCGACAACGGTATTTTACCAGGCCTTTGATGAGGAGTCTCGAACCCAACTTTATGATGTCTGCACCTAAAAGACCGGTTGGAATGAGATAGCGTTCTGCGCTATACGGGAATAGAAGTAGGGGTGGAGCTCAAGAAGTGTCAACCGGTGGAATCTCATCGCGGCGATCAGTTTTCGTATCCGAACCTCTAGGAGGAGGTGATCTGGATCTAGGTCGGCACTTAGAAGTAAAATCATGTGAAGAACAATCCCTATCGTAACTACTCCTATCCGGATCATCCATATCATGGCTAGAGTGGTGGCTTGATTTGTGATCATGACCACTCCGTTCGTGGTACAAACCCGACCGGGGCCTTTGTGCTTGATATGCTTTTTTCTCTAGAGTTTGGTATGTTTATTTTACCTCTCCATAGAACTTACAAATGAAACAAGGGCATGTCAGACTCAAAGAATAAGGACATATGACATATGCAATATAGTGTTATGAAGTGCACATGCACATGTGTGTCCTAGTGATCTCCAACGGACCATGTACTAGAGCCTTGCTCATAGGAGTAATCTCTCCTATACTAGCAAGAATGGTGTCATCATCAAGGTGAAGGGGAGAACCCTTTATGCTCACGTTTCCTATGTCAAAGGAACCAAAATCGGTAGGAATTGGTCCCATCTTGGAAAATATATCAATAGAAGGAAGAGATGGAGTCTACTCTGCTGTTGTTATTATCAGAAGCTCTTTAGAAATTTTCCATTTACGAAGTTTAATAATGAGCTTCCTCTTAGCAACAAGTGGTTACTCATCTGAAGACTGCTCAACCCCTAGTTCATGACTTAAATGTATGTCGTCATCGCCAGCCTCATTACCACTACGTACTACTTTACCTTCCTCGATGTTGCGTGATCCTCCTTGGCTTCTTAGCTAGGGACTAGGGGCACATTAGGGCCGACATGACCTCCTTCTGGCTGAATACAACTACCTACTACAACTTCATTGTCATCCTTGGCCTGGCCGGTCTATGACCCTCTTCTAGCAAGTTGAAGATTAAGAGATTCTCATCAGTAATAAGGGACCTGATCTCCTTATCTTCCTTTGGAACTTTCCTAAGTGTCATAACGGCAGTTTGACAAACATCATCACCGGGTCTGAAGGAATATCTACATAATTCGAAAAATTGTGTTAATCAGAATGCAACTTAACTGAAGCTTTCACACTAGAATTTGAAAAAGTACATACGTCCTACTAACCACCATTGTGCAAACCGAAGTAAACAGTACACATAAAACTATTTGCTTTTAAAATAGCTAAGCTTATTCCAAGCACCGATCATAACTCGACCACCACTGACTTAATCAAGATAAATGACCAAAAGATTTATTTTTGCCACTTGAAGCTGTAGATAAGCTGTAGATAAATCGAATATCTTCTTCGGTCAGCTAACGATTTAAGAATTCAAGGAAAACCTTGTACGTGCCCTGGAGAAATGCATAGCTGTTTGGATGCAGTTGAGCTGGAGCAAGTCTCGTGAAATGGAGCATTCAGCAGATGAACGGATTAAATGGTGGTACGCCCTAAACTAGGCAAATATACCTGTTGCAGGCAGTATTCCCTTCTAGAGGAAGATAAGCCCTCTGGTCTGAGACGGGACCAATATGTTGTCATACATAATTCTATTGTTTATGCCAAAAATGGTCACAAACACCAAATTTTTAATGAAAACACCCGTTTATAATCACAGATCTCAGATAGCAAATATGTAGAGAAACTAAATGTGAAGAACACAAAAAATTTGAAAAGAATCACAAAAAAACACATAGATTTAGAGTGGTTCGGCACTTGGCCTACGTACACCATGAAATTGGTGATTTTATTAGTCTTTGTTCATTGGTTACAATTGGTTACAGCAGAGTACGATGATGGATTTCGAGTACAACAGTGATCTTTGAGTACAAAAATGGTTTCGACGGAGTCTGAATGTAGGAGAGCTAAAATGTCCCTTTTCTATAGACTCTGGGACGCTATTTATAGGTGTAGGATGAAAATATCTCGCTCAGATCTTGGATGACTCCGTCTTTCACATAGGCGGGCCCACACGATCGATCCCATGTCATTTGCACTCAATCTGTGATCGATATTAACGAATTTCGTATCGATCAAGATTTGATCTAATCAAGCCAAAATTTAGCAGGAACATTCTTTAGGTTGTACATAAGCTTCTGTGAAAATTTGGTAACATTTGGACTTGTAGATTATGAGATATGGTCGATGCAAGCATCGTTTTTATGAAGGCTGAATCATTCGTATCAATATGTTTGTATCAATCACGTTCGCATCGACCGGTGTGACGTGATGCGATGTTTAGGTGAGATCCACTTTCCAATACGTACGAACGAGCCTTCCCTTTATTTATGCCTCGTTCGTATCAACCTAATGTGTCCCATGCTTCGCATCGATCCAAGGATGCTTGCTTCATATCGATGGTCTGTAGCCCTTTCATATCGATCAAAAAAGGATGACATTCGTATCGATCCAGAATGTGTTCTTCGTATCGATCAATGGCCGATCGATACGAAATACGTGAATGGATTGATCGATACGAAGTGCATGGAACGATCGATACGAAGTGACAATCTCCCATAGATACGAACTAGATGGTGATGATGGATGCGAAGTAGGATGGGCTCGGATCGATACGAAGTGGGGAATGCTTGATGGATATGAACACGGCCTTTCAGTTGATGGATACAAATTAGCGCTCTTTTGATGGATACGAACCAGACGTGCGTTCAATCGATATGAACAAGACTTCCTAGATGGATACGAATTAGAACATTGCTTGATTTGCATCGATCATACCTTGAGCATATGAACTCCGATTGACCTAAAATTTGAAAAGTAGTCTTCCCTATCCTTGTTCATCATTCCCAATCGATCCTGTCTTGATTGGATCCCGGTCAAATTTTGACGACATCGATCATAGCCTTGTTTTCAATCGATCTCTGATACGGTTTCCATCCTTTTTAGCCTATTTGTTGACATCCCGGCCTTGACCAAAAGGCGGGGTAACATTTGCCCCCCAAAACCTGCCTTGTGGTAAGAATGCGTGTTTTGAATTGCTTGGACTCTGATATCCAAAGTCCATATCCATCCATAGCCATACCATCCGATGCATAATCCAATCTATTACCAAGCCATACTATCCAAGTGCCATAGCCATAGCCAAGTCCGCGACTGCTCCGAGTCGATGTCCAATTTGAAGGCCTGTAACCACAACCTTAGTCAATTACGTAGCTATTTGAATCCATCGACCGAGCTTTAACCTATCCATATCCAATGACCAATAACCGAATCTATAACCTTTTTGGGTTGATATCCAAATCCGAAACCGCACTGGGCCCTTTGCTAATTTCAGGACCGCTCCGGATCCATTTATTCCAAGCCGAAATCTGAATCCATGACCTCTCTGGGTTTAACTTTAAATCCGCAGACCTCGCCGGGTTGCGTTATCCTATTGACCCCGACTCTCCGTTCAAGGGCTTTTATGTTCTCCGGACTCGGCTCTCCGGCCAAGGACTTTATATTCTCAGGCCTCGGCTCTCCGCTCAAGGACTTTTATATTCTCCGGGGCCAAGGACTTTTATATTCTCCGGCCTCGGCTCTCCGGCCAAGGAACTTCTAATATTCTTCGGCCTCGGCTCTCCGGCCAAGGAACTTCTAATATTCTTCAGCCTCGACTCTCCGACCAAGGACTTTTATATTCTCCGGCCTCAGCTCTTCGGTCAAGGACTTTTTATATTCTCCGTCCTCGGCTCTTCGGCAAGGACTTTTTATATTGTGCTTTCCCATCGCTCTTCGGCGAAGGGACTCGTACTTTGCGATTACTGCCCCGTCTCTCCGGTCGGGGTCCTAAGCGCGAGACCTCTATAATTTATCACATTGATCCAAGTCCAATCATTCAAAATCAAAGTTTTTACAGCCAAGGAAAACCAAATATGTGTCTGTACATCCAAGAAAAAACCAAAGTTTTTGGGAAAACGAGAAGAAAAATAGGATTTCATAGGCTCGAGCAACACTGTTTATCATCGCCTCAGAGCATGCCTAAGGACGGTCCTCGATCCCGTATATGTGTAAGTGACTTAATCGTATTACTTCAAGCTCTATTACTTATTCAAAGCCACAAATTGATTTAGTTGATAACAAAATGACGACGTTGCCTGGATCTAGTTCCATCTTCGCTCGAGGTGGGCGGTGGTGTCTTTTGTCCTACTACCACAGCTCGGTTCCTTATGTCCTATTGTAAGTGACCAGTCCTCATATGCTCTTCAATAATATCCTTCAAAAGCCTGCAGTCGTTCGTGTTATGATCATCTAGCTTATGAAATAAGTAATGCTTTCTCGATACCCGCTCGTATTCAGAAGGTTCCCTTCTTGCCGGCCTTCGATATTGGAGACACCCTCGAGTATCCAAGTAAATCCTTTCTAGAGTTTCAGCTAGATCCATATAAGAAGAAAACTTTAACTCCCTCTATGGCCTTTTCAAAGTGCTAACGTTGTCATTCATTTTCCTTTTTCCTTTATCATCTTTGACTAGGTCCTCCCTAGGTAGACCTCCACCCCTTGCTGCATAAGCTTCAGCCTCTCTCCCTTCTCTCTCAACCTGCACATCTTCCTGCCTTAAGAACCTTTACGCGTTATAGTAGAACTCCCCATGATCCCTCGGTGGGGCCCGATCCAACGATATCTTGAAATTTGAATTATCTATAATTCTCGAAACTGCCGTCATCAAAACCATCGATGGATCAGGTCGCCGAAGCCACTGCCGCATTGAATCTGGTTAAGAAATCCCTGAGCGACTCTCCTTTCCATTGTTTCATTGATGTTAAAGTCGTCACATTCTTGGGTCAGGCTATGTGGACCTGAAACTGTCTCATTAAACTTTCAGTTAACTCTGTCCATGTGCCAATAGAGCCACTTTCCAGTGATTTGAACCATAATGCCGTTATATCCGTCAGATAAAAAGGGAAGCATCACGCCATGACCTCCTCCGATGCCCCAGTACTTCCATATGCCGCATATACCTTGTTAGATGAATAACAGGATCTGTCCTTCTGTCGTATATCTCTAATGTTGGTAACTTGAATTCTAGTGGATTCCTGGCTTGCCTGATCGTAGGAACGAAGATACTCCTATTAACATCTTTCAGATCTTTATTCACTAGTGCGCCTCTCATGGCTCGTCTGACCATCTCCGTTGATCTGTCACAGTCGCCAAGCTATAGTCCTTGTCCGTTGCCTTCGATCTGCTTCCAGAGTTCGCGAGGGAATCATGGAACCTTCTCTTTTGGATGGGCATCCATTCCTCTATCAATGTCGTGTTGAACAGCTTCACCTAGTACCCTGCCCGAGGTTGGATCAACATGCTCCTGGGGAGTGCCCCTAGCTCTCAGGCCGCTCCTATGGTCCCTCTCTTTTCTAGGTTCTGATTGCTCCATGCTCCTGACCTCTGTCGCTAGCATTTCCTGCCATAGCATTCCATTGATTCTGCATTCTGATTTGTCCAACTTGTTGGAGTAGGTTCTGCATCATCTGTTCTTTCCTTTTCAGCATTTCCTCCTGCATAGCTTCCATCATCATCTCCATCTTGTCTCGAGTGATGAATACTAATCCTTGATTCGCTCCTAAGGAAGCCTCTTGACTTCCTTCATGCTGGTTTCTTTCTGCTCTTGGTCTCCTTGTTGATTGCTTCACCATTGCTTTCCAGATCTAAGTCTTTAAGCCTTCAGATTTGAGATCCAAGCTGTAGAATCCCTGAGTTCAACTCTCAATGAAAGCACCAAAGTGTTTGTGCAAAAATGGTCACAAACACCCAATTGTCGATGAAAGCACCCGTTTACAATCACAGATCTCAGATAACAAATATGTAGAGAAAATAAATGTGAAGAACACTAAAAATTAAAAAGAATCGCAAAGAGACACACAGATTTAGAGTGATTCGGCGTTTGGCCTGTGTCCACTATGAAATTGGTGCTTTTATTAGTCTTTGTTCTCTGGTTAAAATTGGTTGCAGCGGATTACAATGGTGGATTTCGAGTACAACAGTGATCTTTGAGTACAAAAATGGTTTCGGCAGAGTCTGGACATAGGAGAGCTAAAAGGTCCCTTTTCTTCAGACTCTAGGATGCTAATTTAGGTGTAGGATGCAAATATCTTGCTCAGATCTTGGAAGACTCCTCTCACGTGGGCGGGCCCACACGATCGATCCCATGTCATGCGCACTCGGTCCGTGATTGATACAAACAAATTTCATATCAATTAAGATTTGATCCAATCGAGCCGAAATTTAGCATGAACATTCTTTAGGTTGTACGTAAGCTTCTTTGAAAATTTGGTAGCATTTGGACTTGTAGATTATGAGATATGGTCGATGCAAGTGTCGGTTTTATGAAGGCTGAATCGTTCGTATCGATATGTTCGTATCCGTCACTTTTGTATCGACCGGTGTGACGTGGTGCGATTGTTTAGGCGAGATCCACTTTCCATGCCGTACGATCGAGCCTTCCCTTTATTTGTGCCTCATTCGTATCGACCTGATGCGTCCCATGCTTCGTATCGATCCAAGGATGCTTACTTCGTATCGATGGTCTCTAGCCCTTTCGTATCGATCAAAAAGGGGTGACATTCGTATCGATCCTGAATGTGTTCTTTGTATCGATCAATGGCCGATCGATACGAAATACGTGAATGGATTGATCGATATGAAGTGCATGGAATGATCGATACGAAGTGACAACCTCCCATGGATACGAACTAGTTGGTGATGATGGATGCGAAGTAGGATGGGCTCGGATTGATACGAAGTGGGGTATGCTTGATGGATACGAACACGACCTTTAGTTGATGGATACGAATTAGTGCTCTTTTGATGGATACGAACCAGACGTGCGTTCGATCAATACGAACAAGACTTCTTGGATGGATACGAATTGGAACATTGCTTGAGTTGCATCGATCATATCTTGAGCATATGAACTCCGATTGACCTGAACTTTGAAAAGTAGTATTTCCTAGCCTTGTTCATCATTCCCAATCGATACCGTCTTGATTGGAGCCCAAATTTTGATGACAACGATCATAGCCTTGTCTTCAATCGATCTCTGATGCTGGTTTCCATCATTTTTAGCCTATTTTTTGATATCCCGGCCTTGACCAAAAGATAAGGTAACATCTGTGCTAATTCAAATTCGACGAAGAGATACCTCATTAACTTTCGAAGCATTCGAGTCTGCCAGATCTTCTAAAAACATGGCATCCTCAAGCGTATCGGGAGCTGGCTCTACAATATCATCTGAACCCAAATTCGAAGAGTTAGCTGGGGTATGGTGTGAACTTTTAGTTTGTTCCAATTATTCACCTAGAGTGCATCGAACAGAAAGTATCACTGAACTCGACTCAGCATCCGATTCAACATGTGCGGGAGCTTGATCACCAGTCATTGCAGCTAAACGCTCTGTCGTATGGAGCCCATAGCTATTAACCTAGTGCTAAGTGCAACCTAGTACGGTATTGTGTAGTGCAATATTATAGAGTTCATAATTATACAACGGTGATGATGAGATTCGGGAGTTTGACCAGAGTGGCCGTCATCGCTGTTCGTCCCAACCGATTTTCACGTCGATGGCTATACAAAATTATTTTATCTAGCCCCAGCATCGGTTATCGGTGCATAAAGACATGTCATGAATATTAAAGGCATATGTGTACATGTGAAATAGTAAATGTAAGCACATACATGCATCCAAACTTGAGTTCAAGTCTATATGCAAGTGTACGAGGCAAAACGTTCACATAGTAAAGAGTGCACAAGGAAAAAATTGAAAAAATACCTAAGTATGGGATCGTTACCGATCCTGTACCGTGGGGACTCTCCCTATGCTTAGATCGATTCCATCTCCACCCTTTACATGCTTACACTGATCCTGAAACGCAAATCCACTGACGTGAAACCAAGACATGGCCTGACTCCATCCTCATCTCTTCCAAAATAATCCAAGCGCCTAACTTAATATGAAAATGTGATTCAATAAACGGGATCTGAAGTTTAGAACGGGGTCGACGTCGATTTGATTTTGGTTTGAAATGACTAAATCAGATGAAGATTCGATTAAGGATAGTGGCTCAGGCCTTAGAAGAGTTGTATGAGCGGGGCGTCGGTAGATTTGATGTGATTGGTTGAATTTGTCAAGTTCAAGTTTGTAATGCCGTCCTAGGGAGCTTAAGTTCGGTGTAAAGAAAAGTGAAGAGGAAAGACAAAGGCAATGTGTTATATACCCTTTCACAACCCAATATTCTCGGATCTAGAATGAGAAAATAGGTTAAGTGTAGGATTGTATCAGATGGATCGGTACCAAATCCCACCGCATACTTAAAAAAATAATTGAATGAATGAAAAAATGATGGGCTTGTGACTATCGCTCAAGGGAAGTTGGCAACGACATATAGGCTTATGAATGTTCTTGGAAGCCAATGGAAACAGTGGGTACATGAACATGTGAACGCACATGTAAGATTAACATTCAATTTCCTGAATCTATGGAATTGAATTTTTACTTAGGATTTTCAAAAAAGAAATCAGTTCAGATGATCGAAATCTACCAACTCAATTTGTTAGCTCAATGAAACCGAGCATGACCAATTATTACCGAGGGAGTACATTTTAGTTTTATTGCGTCAGATAATGACAGAAAATCTTAAAGGATCGCTAGGGGAATAACTTTCCATAAAAACAATTCATAGAAAGGATAGCGACCATTCGGAACACATGATGAAATCCTTCACAATGATTATAACTTGTCTTTATTCAAAGCACATCATGCTCGAAATGAGATGTACTTTTGGAGGGCAAGCGTTATCCAACCTTTTGGCCCGGCTATATTCTGACTGACTAGATAAGTTAGACCCAATGATTATCAAGGCAAGCAGCCTAGTGATATACTAGGGTCTAGGAACCAAGTACAGACGAGACCACGAGACGACGATTGAACAAGCTTAAAAGTGCAATACCCTGGATTACACTAAGTATAGATCGGTGTTCCACCCTACATACGGGATGGGTATTGATCCCTATGGGTACACCCAAAGTGGCCTCCACTTCTAGGGCACTCTTCTTTATCTACATAGAGCCTGATTCAAATGTTGTCCCAAAATACATGTCCGTCATATTGGAAATCTCCATACGCAATCTAAAGCAGCAATTCAGCCTTCTATAGATCCATCTTTTGGGCTAAAAAGATGATCCAACACAAGAAATCGCAAGACTCTATACATCATATATAGAGATCGGTATAGATCCCTAACTATAGGTGATATGGAGTTGATATTTCTGGGAGACTTGGTCTTGGCGGCGAGGTTTTGTGAGAGAATTTTTAGCGAGATATTTGGTCATCTCTCCCTATAAATACAAAAGTCATGATTCATTCTGAGGATCTTTACACTGCCGGTTCAATCTTATTCTCTTGTATTCAAGGATCTGTTTTGATCCCACTCCCTTATAATCACAAAAAAGAAGTGCAAAAGCAATAAAATTATTCAAGTGGACATAGGCCAAGACTGCCGAGCCACTATAAATTTGTGTGCACTTTTTTCTATTTTATTTTCTCTATTTTTCATTTATTTTCTTCATTTAATCTATACTACTTACTTTTTGGGTGTTTGTACCAATTTTGATCCAAACAATATGACTATTGGGCCGGTGATAACTTGGATTTTTAGACTCAAGGAGTTAACTACATTTCTAACTATATATAAATGTGATGTTCTCGAGTCAAATAAGGTACGGATAGTATTTCCAAAAATAATAGTTATACCTTTGATTATAGCTTTCCTTTGATCTCTAGGAGAAGGTCTACTCGAGATAGGTACGGCCTCAATGGCATAAGATTGCCCGCTCTGTCCCTTCTTAACTAGCTTTTGACATTGATTCTTGTAGTGTTCCTCCTTATGGCTATGATAACATCTCCTTTTGAACTCCTCTCTCACCAAGCTCACCTTGTAGTCCTTAGTAATGTGTCTCCTCTTGTGACATCACGACATGTTATACTTTCCTTCTTACTCTTCCCCTTGACCTTCTTGTCAACCCAAAATCCTACTTTCTTAGCTCTACCTTGATTTTGCGCTAGTGCCATCTCAGTGCCAACAGTATGCAACTGGCCATTTCAACAATCATCTTATAAGTGGCTCCCGTGCTTGGGTCAAAAGTAGCTCTTCAAGTGGGGAATTTGGGCCTTTGACGAACTTCATAGCCTTGTTTATAGGGGTGTCGATCAAACTCGATCCAAACTTAGCTAGCTCCGTGAAATTACTAATATACTCCCCCAATGTTTAATCTTCTTGCCTGAGTTGTATAAACTTCTCCTACTGCAAACTTACAACATCTCTGGACATGAATTGCAACTCAAAGTGAGTTCTAAATTCAACCTAAGTAATTCCTTCCTCGGCATTCTCCTTAGCCACTATAATCGACCAATCTAAGGCCTCTCCTTTTAGATTCCACGCAGCCATCCTCCTCTTGATATGGTCTTTCCATCCAAGCTCCCGAAATATAGGTTCCTATTCATTAGTCCAAGCATTCGTCTCCATGAAATCTTCAGCTTGCGTATACACCCATCCTCCCATATTCTAGAAGTCTTTACACAATTTAGGGAAATCTACTAAGTGAGGTGCTGCTTCCACAGGCGGGGCAGCCGGTGTAGTTGGTGCAGGTTGTTGAGGAAACGAAAATTGCCCTACATGCCTCAGGTATTGCTCGAACCATTTTGGCATCCTTTGGATAGTGGGCATCTCTTGGATAGAGGGGTTCCCAACCTCAGAGGAATGATTTTCAGTCATAATCAACCATCTATATATTTAAACTTTTAGTTACAACTTCCTAAGATAATATTATTTACTAAAATAAAATATTTTCCTAGTGTATTTGCATATGTTCAAATAAGTATATATACATATATTTGTGTGTGTGTATTAGAGTTTTGAAAAATATTTTCAATACGCACTCTTATGTATACTTATCCTCGTTGATCGGGTAACCTATGCTCTGATACCAAATGTAACAACCTACCTTGAAATAGGCTTAATTTTCGACCCAATGAAAGACCGTCGAACCTTAGACCCATTCCAAAGCTGGTTGTTGGTTGGTAAAATTGATACAATGAACAATATGCAGAGCTATCAGTCTATGTTATTATAATCTAAAAATCGAAAGGATGAAATATAAAATCAAAAATAAGTACCCATTTCATTAAATTCAAATCGTATAAATACAGTATATCATATCGAATATCGAAAGTAAAATATCCTAAAATAACAACATGTTTGAATTAGGTACATCAGAATATAACAAAAACATAAATAGATAGATAACTGTGACAAGTCCTTGCTTCCACCTTCATCCTCTTAATCAACATAATTTCCCCTTTTCATGTGTGTTGTAATGAGGAGGATGTTAACGAATTTCTTCGTTAACCCCAAAAAGTGTGAGGAAAGTGAGACTTGGTTGAGTAGAATCTTCAGTAATCCTATGCAAGTTCGCTAGGAAGAAACATGCTCCATTTTGAATCCATGCTAGTCTTGAGGTCATAAATGTTTTCAAAATTCAAAGAAGTTATGATTTAAATCACAAGTGCTTGAGAATTCAAAAATACAAGTCATGATTCAAGGAATTTTATGTCAAGTTGTTGGTCTTATGCACTTTCAATGGCGAAGTCAATATCGTGTCAAAATCATAAGAACCACAAGTCATAATTCATATTCATATGCTCTTGTATAAGGTTGGCATGCGGTGACCTTCCTTTGTTTCTATGTTGATGGAATGCAGCATGGAATTAATGTGGCATTGATTAAATACAGAATTGATGCCATGTGTCAATGTAGCATGCTTGATCTTCAGTGTCAAGTTCCGTCTCAATGGCGCTTGGGATATTGCTTTGATTTGATGAATTACGACATCCTTTGGTGTATTAAAGGATTATGGCATCATCATCCTGATTGAATGCAACTTGAAGGCATTCGTCATCCTTTGTTGTACTGGTGATATGCGATGTGCTCTTGTATATTGTTGGCAGGCAATGAACTTCCTTTGCTTTTATATTAATGGAATGCGGCATGGAATTAATGCGGCATTAATTAAGCATGGCATGGATGATAAGTGGCATTGAAGAGATGTGGCATTGGATAGAGGCAGTATTGATAAGTAACGGCATCAGCTTCATGTGGCATCATTTACTGGTGATATGCAGTATGGATGAGTCATGACACGAAGATATATGACGTCTCCAATCATATTGATGACTTACGGTAAGCTTTGATCTTTTAGCACTTGGCAATTGCTATTGACGAAATGCAACATCGATGGGATGTGGCATCTATAATATGCGATGTCTTCATCACATTGATGGCTTACGATATGCTGTCTTCCAATATCACGACCTTGATGAAGTATAGTGCTTTATTGATGATAGGCGGCATCAACGGTATGCAACATCATTATCGGCCTTCGTCGTTGGCTTTAATGACCTGTTTTCTTTAATTTAACACTTCCTTTGTCTGTAATATCCTTCGACATCAACATTCTTGTTCTCATCATACCCTCATTCCTTTGGAATCAATAATGGTAGTAAAATTTGCCCCTATAGTATGAAGGTAGTATTGACTTTTTAAGTCAATGTCTTGATAATGGCGCTTGCCGCCCATTGGTCTCCTCCTTCAGATCTGACCACTCATTTAAATATAATCCAATGGTGGCTATTTATCTTCTTCCATCCTGTAAATAACAGAGCTTTTTCTTTATTTCCTTTTTTAACTGTGATTTAGAACTCAAGCAAATTTATTTTTCATTCTCAAAATCACTCAAAACTTTCATCCTTGGGCATCCAAACTAATATCAAGGTATGATCTTCATTTTTAATTATATCGATAACCTAAATTAAGAAATTTTATATTGAAATCATTACTAGGATTTTATTGTGGATTCTAATTGACATATGCATTAGATGCTAATTTTCAAATTACTAATTGAAATAATGATTTATATGCTTACAAATGGAATTAATTTTGAATTATTATGTTGGTGGAGGATTTACTGGGTTAGTTGGAGTCAGGCGGCATTAATCATGGGGGCTTCTAACTTATTTACGAAGTGAATAGCTTTATTAAACCCAAAATTCAATATTAACTTGTTTGATTCCGAAATTGTTGCCTTATGGCTTCAAACTGATGTACGACGTCAAATAGTTTTTCCTATTTTTATTACATTTCGACAACCAATCTGAATCTTAGAAAATCTTGTAATGTGAGGTCCTTATAATGTTTGTAATTAAACAGAGGTGTGACATTCATTCATTAATGAAACATCAATTTAAGGGGTTACCCTATGAAGCCGATAACCTTACATTGTGTGTCATTATTCTTTTTGGACAACCATTTACAATGTCGTGGTTTAAATTTTATGCGACGTCACTAATTTGTATTGTAGTTATCATATAGAAAATTCATGAACTATTCATATACTTGATATTTAAAAAAAAATATTTTTAGACCATTCTGGCATCATCCATTGATTTCGATTACTTGTTATTTCGACATTGAGTCATTATTATGAAATCAGTTTAAGGATTTTGACATGCGGTCAGACTGCTTTTGTATAACTATAAATTTACCTTTCCATCATGGATCTAACAATTATTTACATATTTTTAATTAACCAAAAAATTAAGCACTTCATAAATTCGACATCTGGTCAATTTTTTTGTAAGTATAAAAGCCAACTTGTACTTCAACACTTCTCTATTAGTGCTGGGGTAATTTCTGATTAACTTGTTATCCTTTTGTTTTAGAATATAATTGTCTATTTTATATCATAAGCATTCTAAATTTCATAAAATATTTAATGCTTCCTTGATTTTGCCTAATATCACTTCGTAAGCAAGTGGAAGGCAAGCAAGAAAGCCAGTAAGAGATCTAGACCTTTCCCATCTATCAAGAAAGGGGATTATCATCTCAACCAGTCACATGTTACCACTCAAGAAGAAGTGGACACTATCCTCAAGTAATTCGAGATTATAAACATAGAAGTCATTCTTGCTGGTCCTTTTGGCGGAATTGACAACCCTCTAGAGGGTTCTTTGCCTTCACACCAATTCATATCTAGCACTCAAGGTACCTGCCTTTTCCTGATTTTCTTTCGCACTTCTTAGGGAACCTAAATATTGCTCCGATTCAATTAATTCCAACTCATACACCTATTTGAGCTTCTTAAAAATTCTTGCTCACGAAGCCAAACTTTCTTCTTTAAGTGTTGAAATTCACCAATCTTAGCCGGCCTTATGTAACAACCCGCACCCCAGTAGGCTTAAATTTTCGATGAACCGAAAATCAAGTCTAGTAGAGCACGAATTGCTAGTTTGGTATCCTGAAAGTAATAAAGGTAAATCAGAGTAATGTTTAAAAAATCTCACAGTGGAATAATGATAAAGTATTTAAGATATGGTTACTAACCAGGATTGGGCTACTTTCCCTAACAGTGTTGAACTTAGGAGTGATACTTGTCTTTTTACTAAATCCCAATAGTTGCTAAACTGTCTTCTTGTGGTTTGGGGAAAATAGAAAAAATAGGAATGGATCAGACATAAAGTCTAGTGAATGAGAAATAAAATGAAGCAGAAAGAATAAAACAGTTTAGTTCCAGGTTTTCCCCAGATATCTTAGGGGGTGAATAATATAATGCAGTAAATCCTTCTTAGATAGGCTTCCTAAGAAGCTAAAGTCCATGGTCACTCTAGGGAAGTCAACCGTGTAGTAATACTAAACGTCAATCGGCCTGTCGGATCTGCTGTCCTTACCTATCCACGTGCTATTGTGTGAAAGTCATGCTCTTCACCAATGTACTGTGACAGTCTATCCACGTGCTACAGTGTGAAAGTCATGCTCTTCACCTATGCACTGTGATTAAATGTCTCTTATGTCTGACCGGAGCTGACTCAAACAACCTCGTAGGACCCTAAAGTTGTGCTTAGGCTCCGCCAAACTGGACTCCTATCCTTCTATCTCCTCGGTCACCAACGTGGAATTGCCCCTATCCAAAGTGTTGGTGCTTCGAAAGAGCCTCCGCAGCTAGGTCGGCTGCAAAAATCCTCCAACGATCTGCCTAAAGAAACCTATGTCAGAGCACACTTGTCTTATTCCGCCCGCGTCGATCTGCCTGAAGAAGCCTACGATTATGGATGCTATCTATCCTATGTACTATCAACCAATGAAAGGTAACAAACATCCTTGTGAACCTAACTTGCCCGCCCCTAGTACATATAGCCAAAACTATATTTCGGTCTTAACTGCATGAAACATCTATCCAGACCTTTACAAGGTCTTCTAACCAAATCACTTCCAGATTAATTAATTTTACGGTTATAGTTTACATACTGCTTACTTCCATTAATATGCTTTTGGCCATTTTTACTTCCAATTTGGTTATTTCACAATTTTCCTTTTGCTTGCGTAAATGGTGTTTCAATTTCATGTCTGTTCAATCCGTACGGTTTGTCTATACTTTTTATACCGTTTTGTTACAGATTTATACTTGCCTTTAGGATCCATTTAATTCATATTATACACCCTAATTTACGTTCTTCTTTTTAGAGATTTAATCTATAAAAAATTATGCAATAGCCACAAACCATTTAATTGCATAAATTTCCACTTTTTACGTTTAAGGCCGTATATGGAATAAACACATATACCAATTAAATTCCTAATTTTTTTCCATAACCATATTTAGAATTATGTAATTATAACAACCAAATTTCCTATTTTATTCAAAGAACATATTTTGAATTTACCCAACTAACCAGTTATGCCATTAAAAATTGAATAACAATTCTATTCGATTTAATTAAACTAATCTCATTTACACCATAAAACATGAATAAGTAATTTATACGTTCCACATTTTAAACCAAACACGAATTAGAATTGAGAAGTGGTAGAAAAAGAAGTCACAATAATTTGCATCAAACCTCAATTATTAATAAAAATTAATTTATATAATCGTGCAAGAAAAGAACTAAAATTAAACTACTTTATTTTTTCTATTTCATATTAATTCCCACTCACTTGGCACTTGAGCTTGTCCGTTGCAGCATTTATTTGTTAACGTTTTGTCCTCCTTTCTAAATCTTATGTTTATAAACATTAAGGATTTAAACTTCAAGAATATATATTTTATAAACAAATTTAATTTCCTCATCTTACATGTTTACAATCTACGTTAATTCCAATTGATGTATATTAGTAAATGTTGTAACGCATGTTAATTACAATTATAACATACATTAATTACTAATAATGTGCATTTATTGTCAATAAATCTTTTTACCATTTCTCTCCTTATACATATGTGTGTCTATACACACACACACACACACACACACACACACACACACACACACATATATATATATAAACACAATACTCTTGTTTCCAATTAATTTCATTAATCAAATTCGAACGTTTAAATGTGGGCATAAACGCGTAAGCTTTTGAAATAATTCCAAACTTTGTGTATATAATATGTTTCCTTTTTAATAAATTCTACTGACTCATTGATGATTGTGTACATATGTAGTTTAACACATATTAGCGATATATCAATCAATTATAATCAATGTAAGTTACCAATTTCATGCCTGCAATTGTTTGTAACGCCAAAACTTCAAATGGTCATAACTTCTTCATTTGAACTCCATTAATTAATTAGTGCAAAAAGTGAGGTGTACTTTAATTTACATGTTTCCTTTAAAATTTCTTTTATATAAACTTCTTCTATTTTAATTCCCTTTTAATTATTTTTCTCCTGAAATATCGGGGTGTCACAAAATAGGAGAACCAATTCTTCTATGTTAGATGTTACTCCCGTAAGATTAGGGAAATTTTCTCCATTTTCAGTAAGCTCCATTTTCTATCATTTATGTTATATCTGTCATTCTCTTATAATGAATGTCTTTATATAGGTCTTGCTTCTAAACAACCAAGCTCTTTTGTTGACGACACTATCTAATTTCTGACTCAAGCTTCCAAGAGCTTGGGCGACAGGCTTACTCTTTTGATGAAAGTGAATCTCCCTAAATACTCACTGTTTTGGATATCCACATAATACTTAGTGAACCCCCAATGATGAAGAGGAATGCCCAAGGGAAACGATCGTTGGTCATTAGTAATCGAAATACTTTCTTCGCTTCTTCTCCAGTTCAACTCGAATCTTTTGGTAAGTTTTCATTACTATTTGTATGGAGTCTCTTATGTTATTAACTCAAAAGCTTATTTCTTTGATTTAGAATCTTTTGCACTCATTTTCGCTTCTAATAAAAAAGAGATCAAGGATGATTCTCCTGCCTTAATCAGATAGAGTAAATCTACCCTTACTGAAGATTCTGTTGTTAAGGCGGTTAAAGGGCTTAAAATAAAACCAATCACCGACGCTTTTGCTGATACTTTACCTCCTCCCTCGAGTAAAAGACCTAAGCTCATAGGTGATTATACTCCTATTGTTGTGAATGAGGAGGAACATGTAAATATTGGTTCATGCCCTGATGTTTCAAATCTAGATTCTCATAGGCATATAGTTCAAAGACCAACTGAGGCGCTCACTCCTCGGATTCCCTTTTCAACGTTTCTCTTTTGATTCTCCAACGGCTCTTCGTCGTGCATGTGATGAGCTCTGGATGTTTTCTTCTTCAAATGATTCTCTTCCTTTGGAGGCTCAAACTCCTGTAATGAGTTTTGATGATCATCTTTGATTGGCTGCCCAATCTCCACCATTGGTTCCTCTCAGGCTACCACAACCTTTGATCTATTCTAAGAACCATCTTTTCATCATTATTAAACGGCTCTTATCGACATGCATTTCATATTGTTCAATTAATATGGGATTTTAGCTCAGTATTTCTTGTTCTAACTTAAGCTTGTTGTTTATTACAAGTAGCCAAGCATATATTCATCCTTCAATAGGCTTCTTAAGCGCCCTTTAATTAAGTGGCCGAGTTTAAGGGACAAATCTTCTTACTTAACAACAGTATAATTCATATCACTATAGCAAGGGATGAAGCTATTTTTGAAAAATAAAAACTTGCTTCCTCCCTTTACGAGGAAAAGAAAATTAAACAGTTATTGAAGGAAGAAGTAAAAACACTGAAGGCAGATCTTGATAGGGCCACCAAAGAGAAGGCCGAACTAGCTGGTAAGAGTAAATATTTAAAGAATAGGTTGAATAAGAGTGATATCCTAAATTATTTGAAAAACATTATCAAGGATGCCAAGAAGAAAGTCTATTTTTCCTTAATAATGCTCTTACCAAGATTACCAAGAATACTACGAAAATGCTTTGTTAATCGCATATGGCATTAACATCCAAAAGTGTCCAAATTTAAGCATTACTTCCCTTCAATATTAGAATGAAAGATTCAAAAGAATGTTTAGCCTCATATTGAGGAGAGCTTAGTGATCACTTCAAGAAGAGTTTTCCATCGAAGAGAAGGTCGATGCTAAGAAGTTGCTATCCTTTGATGACCCTCCACTTGATGAGGAGATAGAATTCTAAGAAGAAAGGGGTGGTGATGATGACCATGAAGGTAACGACACCTACGATGATGATGATAACGGAGGTGATGGCAATGAAAAGGGTCCTTCAAGACCAAAAGATAGGGAAGATGGATCAAATGATTTCAACTTAGATCCATCTTTCATATAATGTGGGCAGTACTGATCTCCCTGATTCTCAAGGTGATAAAAGGAAGAATACCTCTTCAAAAGATAGTACTCCCCCGAGTCATCAGCCTAGAGGAAAAGCTCAAGTTCTAACTTCCCAAGTTCCAGTCTCTTGGGTATGGAATTGGTTATTTAAATGCTTAAAGTTGCTAAAGGGTCCTTAGTTAATACACTTATTGTCTTAGTTAAGGAGGAAGACCAAGTATTATTGCTAGACTTTATATGAAAAGAGTCAAAGGGACATGATTTGGTCAGGTAGAGAGGCTGATAGATCAATTGATGAATATAATAAACTATCTAACAAATATAAGAGCCTCTCTGCTAGTGCTGTGAAGTTAAGGTTTTTCAAGGAAAAGTAGCCCTCCCTTCGTTTGAAGAGAGCTCACCTTCACATAATAGAATCATGAGAGAAGATGCAGAATTAACGACTCTCTCATTGACCATGATGAGGCCTTAGTAGATTTCATCTATAAAATATATTCTAGGAATGTTCTCACCGACTATTCCTTCTTAGGAGAAAAAGTAGGTGTTAATTAGGCGTCTTTATATAAGATATTTAGACGATCATGAAAGCGATCCTCATCCTAGGGGCTTGTTGGAACCTTCCTGTGGTTGCTGGTGATCCTACCTTCCCTAATACCCTTCATCCTAAGAAGATTAATTACAATAAGGAGAGATTTATTTCTGAATTTTATAAGGGGTCGATATTGTACGAACCCAGATGATTGTATGATTGTAATGTGTAATTCAAGTAGTTTATATACTTTATCACTTCTTTTCTATTATTGTATTTTCATATATTATATAGATGAAGGAATCCTCAAGTAGTCCTGTTCCTAGAGAACTCTTGAGTAAATTTATTAAGTTAAAGAGTGATTTAAAAAGTAGTCAACTCTTAAAACATCTCAGTTAGCAAAATTGTTTTCTTACAGATCTATAGAAAGTTTATACATGATTCCCTCACTTTTGTTTTGATTCCTTAGGTGATGAGAAGGATAAACTACTTAGTGAAATTCGCACTTATCATGCTAAATTATTATATGGTCTAACCAGCCCTCTAACCGGGAAATGGGACTATCATCAATTCTCATAAGAAAATACCCTGGAAGGGATTAAAGTTTCTTTTGATTCTACCATTACCTTACCTGTTGGGTCATTCAAAAAGGCCAAAATTATCGTTTCAAAACTTTAAGAGTTAATTGTATATAACATTAATGTAATTTTGAATTTGCTTAAGTTGTAAACTTTTATTGTTTAATAAAGAAAATACTTTCTGTTTGTTGATTTCTTTTCTTTCTAGGAAAAATGGTTGACACTTGCATCTAGCAACTTAGATATCCTTGTTCGACTTGATTCTATTAAAGATAAGCTTAAGGCAGAACATTAGAAGAAACTCTCTTCTCAAGGCACTATGGCTTTACGATTTCTAAATAATCCGGATCTGCAAGAATGGCATGACAAATATTACAAATTAAGATCAGCATTTAATAGTTTTAAAGAAATTACTTCTAATTTAGAGAAGTAAATTAAAGAAAAGGGTGAGAGAATCCAGGAGCTAAAAGGGAAGATGTAACGATCCCGGTTTAAAGACGAATTTAAATTTGGTAACTTATTTGAACTTTTGGAATTTAATTTGAAAAGTTTCAAAACAAATAAAAAATGTGTTAATTTATAGAGCTTTTAATTTAATTAAATAAAATGCAAGCCTGTCATTGTAAAAGAAAATACGACTTTGGGCCAATTACCATTTATATATATATATATATATATATATATATATATATATATATTTATGTATGTATTTTGGAAGGAAATCTATCTTATTCAATTTAATTAAAGGCTTTACATTATTAACTTTTGATATAATACATATATGGATGTAATATAGATAACAATGTTTAAAATAAAACTAATCCTATCAATATTAGATATAAGTATAAAATATAATTATAAAAATATATGAATATAAGCATTTTTGTTAGGAATAGAAATAAATATATAAGTTAAATTATATGGTTACATGAAAACATAAAGAAAAAAAATGCATCAGACAATTCTAGAAATATGTAAACTATGAAATACATGTGTAAAAGAATAAAAATAAAAGTGTAGTGGTTATTTGTGTGTATGCAACCTAAGTTGAATTTATAACTAAAACAATTTTTTTATTGAGCACATAAAGTACAAAGCACAACCAGGCAAGTAATATATATAAACTATAGAAATATATGTATGTTGCATGTGAAGTAGATGCAAGGCAAGAAAAAATAATATATTCTATGTACATACCAAAGATAAAAGGGGATAAGTATGAAAACATGTAAAGACATTTGCATTTAATGCTAGCACAACATTAGGTCATTTCAAATTGTTCAAAATCATTTCAGCCTCCAAAAACAAAAATCTAGTCTGGTCAAAGAAGGATGCAAGAAGAAAATGTTTGCACCAGTAAACACCTATTCCTGTAAACTCTTTTCTATATATATGTGTGTATCTTCTTATCCTATTCTAGTTCGTTCAAAACTAAGCAAATCCAGAAATAAAAAGCAATGCAAAGATTCAAGTGTTCAAGTTTTTCAGTCTTAGAGCATTTCAAAAATCAAGCAATTCAAGGTTTTTCAAAAATCCAAAACTATTTCAAAGCCTCCTAGATCTTTTCAAACTCTCTGCTTTTTGAAAAAAAGGGTGAGTAAACACAATTTTTTTTTAAAAAAAACTTAAGTATGATTAAACCTATGATAATATGGTGCTCACATATGTATTTTGTTCATATAGCTCTGTGTTTATATATGAGTGTTCTGTGTAAATCTGTTTTGCCTGGTCTTCTCTGATTGTAGTTACAGTGTTGATTTTTTTTAAATCAAAATTAAAAATATCATCATCCAACCTTTGTTAGGCCTAAAGTATTAAACTAAATAAGTTTGTTCAAGCATAGGTTATGATCTAACATTTTGTTTAAGTATGATAGTGATGAATTGACTTTGTAAATTTAGTTTTACAGAGCATATCTAAAATATATGCCAATTCCGAATGTTATAAATTTTTGATTCGATTATATAACTTGAAACTACATTCTAAAATAGGATTTTTAAAACAAAAATGGAAATTTTTAGTTAAGTATACTATGAGAAGTTCGTAGTTGAACCGAAAACACGTTTTAATCAATTTCTGGTGACCAAAGAATTTTTGGATGTTGAAATCTTGCTTGAAACTAGCTGGGCCATTGATGGTGTTAGGAAAATTGTTTAAAAAAATTTCTATTGCAAGGGATGATGGAACGAGGAAGATTTAGGGTTTAACACATGGTTTTGTTGTGGTCTGGAAATGAGGTGATTTTGTCACCTATGATGCATCGAGTGTGGCCAGATTTGGAGAGGGCGTACGTGAGACATAGGCAGAGACGTGGACGGAGGCGAGGCGGTTCCGGTGGTCTGGATGGTTGTGTCGAGGTGGTTTTTGGCGAGCTTGAGTGTTCCAGTTTCGACTGGAAGTGTCGAATTTCTGTTCGTGTTTCATGATGATGGTTCGAGGGAAAAAGTTGAACGTTGGTCGATCGCCGATGAGTGGAGCAAGTCATCGGAGGTGGCAATGTCGTCGATGCCCTGTGCACGTGCACGGCGTCGATATCGTGCCAGGGAAATTTTTGGCGTGAGCAACTCGAGTTGATACTCGAGAAAATGAGTGGTTTGCATTGTGTTGGTCCTGAGTGCGTGTTTATGCATACCGGTTTATTTTAGTTTAAACTTAAACGTAACTAAAAAGGAAAAAAAAAGGTATGAGAAGAAGAAAGAGAGGGGACTCGGTGAAATGGGTAGGAAATCTCGATCGTTTACTCGAGTAAACCTGGAGGCATTCTCGGGTTTGATTCTGCAGTATGATGAAAAGTAAGTTAAGCAAACTATTTAAACAATTTTAAGTAGTGATGACTAATTAATGTTTGACAATATTAAGTTAAAACTTTATTACAAGTTTTAGTTATTTAGGTGAATACTTAACAGTGTTTTTTAAAAATCCAACTAATACGTTAATTAAGTAATTAATGTAAGCTAAGTTTTGAACTTTAATTAAAGTTAAAGCTTTTTAAGTTAGTAATAATTTGATTTCAAAGTTATTAAGGAAGATTTTTAAATATTAATTAAGATAAATAATTATTATAAATTGTTGTTAGGAAGGGTAATTAAGAATGATTAATTTATAATTGGAATTAACTAAGCGATTAGAGATTTATCAATTTGTAATTAAAAATTGGTTAATTAATAATTGAATGTTTAACTAATTTGTAATTAAGAATTGTTAATTAGATAATTAAAGTTAATTAATTTATAATTAGTAGTTAATTAAGATAATTGTTTAAGGAATAATTAATTAATAAAGTTGATTAAAATTTAATTATTTATCATTAAGAATAGTTAATCATTGATTTAAATAAATCAATAAAAATAGTTATGTGGTTAATTCTTTTAACTCACCTTCACCTTAAATTGAAGATGATCGACTATCATCAAATGTTGTGTACTGGATTGATATTTCTGTTTGTGATTGTGATACTGTGTGATGTGAATTGCTTTATGCTGAACCGTGATTTGTGATTTGTTTCTGTATGTATGTGAAAACCCTTTGCCCGTAAAACGACATTTGAATTTCGATGTGACAGGGAGTCGGATTCCAGTTGGTTATCCGAAACTCACATCGAATCGTAATGGTGAATCTTTGTGATTGATAAATTTACTTTATCTGTGAATCTATGAATGAAGATAAGCGTTATGGATTTTATCGCTTATTGAGATTGATATGATTGAATCTGTGATGATTGATGATGTTGCACTATTGTGTGAAACCCCTGGACTACACCATATACACACACAAATACGGATTTCACGAGGAAATCGGTTAAGTCACAGATATTTGAATTTAATTCAAAATAGTTTTAAAAGTTGAATTTTAAATCCAAACGGTTTTGGAAATGGAATTGGGTTAAACATGAAAAGCTTTCAAAAAGGGGTTTTGAGGATAAAAGTTATTTTGAATAACTTGATAAATTTTTGAAATTTAAATAATTTGATTTAAATTTGAATTCAAAATTCAAAATTGAATTCTATGTTTGGAAACTATGGTTTAAAGATTTTATACAAATTATATATGGGTTAAACCATTTTAAAGGTATTGTTTTGAGAATTTAAATTTAACTCAAGGGCTTTAACTTGTATAAATGTAATCGAATTTTTCTGAAACGAAAACTATTTGTTTTCAAATAATAATAGCTTTCATATAAGGAAAGGATTTCTAATTTGTGTTAAAAGACTTCAAGTGTGAAATGGAATTGAAATAGTTTCGAAAGTTAGGGATTAATCTTTATGGAAGATAGTTGAACCTTATTTGAAATTAACGGGGTATCTTTTATATAAAAGATTTGAAAAGAAATTGTTCCGAAACCTATAAAGGAATCTTTGTGAAATATTTGTGAAATGTTGTTTTCAAACAAAAGAGGATCTCAAAGATAGATCTTTTGTTTAAATATTGTAAGTGAATCTTGGTAAAAGATTAGTGAACTTTGTGAAATAAATCTTTTTGTTTAAAGATTTGAAATGGTAATTTGTTTAAACCATTTGAAGAAATGTTTTGGGTTTATTAAAAGTTATGACTTAATCGAAATCCCATTATCCATATGTTTTTAAATATTGCGCTCATTATTCGGTTTAGCTGGGAGAGGACCATGTGTCATATAACGCATTCTGAATAATGATACGACGATATGGATAACATTTGAAGACCGGTAGTGAAGACCGGGTATTTTCAAGAACGAAAGGATAACCGGTCGATTGTCCCTGCACCGAGTCACGCCGGTATAGAGATTCCCTAAGTGATGGGAAGTCCGATCGGGATTGTGAACAACCGGATTGCAAGGGCTTCTTTGTAAGTGCCTTCGGTTCCGTTCGAACCCGGGACAGACTTGTATGGATGTGTGTCTGAAATTACACTTTGAGATATAAAGTTGGTTTCTATCAAATACATTTCTATTGGCGGCGGAGATTTATTCTCTTAGCTTACCACCCTTCTCTGAGACGTACGAGCTCAGAGGTTATGTAGTTGATGGTTACTAGTGATACATTCCCAAATTGATAATGTGGCATACGAAGTGCTGCTGATCATTTGTTGATCAAAGCACGGCTTTGTGAAAAAGCGTAGCTTTGTGGATGAGACTGCATTAGGACCTCACAAACCGGAAATGGTCGAAACAGGAAAGATGCGGCAAGGTTATGAGGGTCGCTCCCTTTAGGGTGTATCATTCCCTTCTGGAGAAGGGTGGTATCATGGTATGGAGCCCAGATACTTAACTCATGTGGTCACTGCAAATCTATTACTTTGTGACTGCTTTGTGGTTGTTGGTTGAGAGGCGCCTCGAATAAAGGTCCCAAAGGACCGGGAGATGGCATGCTCGAGTAGTAGTTACCTAGTTACAGAGGTAACCCGGCCTTGTGTTGGCAGAGAGCCGGGTAGGTTCTCGGGACGTCCCTCCAGAGGCGTACCCATGTAGCAGTAGGAAGTTCTTTAGCCTGACCATTTGTTGGAAATCCAAAAAAACAATATGCGCCCTGTACGGTTTTTGTTGTATAACCTGCCATGGAATGTGGTGGTAGGTAACCTGCTATTGAACATGGTAGCTATAGTAGGCATACAATAATGGTTGTATGCTGGCTAGGATTGATGTTATACTTTCGAAATGGCTTTTCTGCACTATGCACTAGTAATAATATCAAAGAACTTTTCTCGTATCAAGCATATTTGATTATCATAAGGAGAAATCTCCTCCAATTCTGCGTTTGCGTTGTGTGTGCGGTAGGAGGCCTTATTGGTAGTTTCATTTTGTAAAAAGCATTGCGGATTTTAAATTTTAAAAATTCTTTTGTTGTTTGTTTTAAAAGATAAACTGTTTTGTTTACTCATACTAGTCCCATGACTGACCCAAAGTTTATTGTTTCTTTCTAAACTCTGGGTGCCCATAATTTTCCCACACGGATAGTCTAGAGTTGGGTTTTTCAGATAGTCAGGTTTAGTAGATTATCTAGAGTTGGTTCGGTCTTTGGATCCGGACTGCACTTGCTTATCTTAGTGCATAATTATTGGGAGTTCGAGCTATTTCTGGATTGGTGCCTTGGAGATGGAGATTACCAATACCGGAGTTCTCTCTTAAAGACTATATTGGAGATATTTTCCGCTGCTTGTGTTATCTTTTTCTTTCCGCTGCTATTGTCTTGTATCATATCTCTGATGTATATTAATATTCATTGTATCATTATTGTATATGAATATTATATCAAGTGCATTATTTCATTGTCTTCTTCCGTTGTGTTGTACTTAATGTGTTATAAGCTCTGGCGAACCAGATTCGACGTTTGGATCTGCAGCATTTGAATTCAAGTTTCGTATTCGGTGTCGATTTTCGAAGGTCGAGTCAGGGCCGTCACAGAAGATAGACACAATTTGCCATTTCAAACCTTCTACCCAAAGTGTCGAAGCTGGCGTGAAAATTTCATGATTGCACCAATAGGCGATGGATCTCGAGGTGGAGTTATTGAAACTTCAAGCGTATTACCAATCTTTAGAACTTATCACGGGAGGAGGAGAACCCAGCCTTCCTACACCTACCCCTTTGATTATTCAAGGAAGGTTTTCTGCTTTGCAAAATCCTCCTTCGCGCTTGGTTGATGGCAAAGTCGCCAGATGGTGTCAAAGAGTTATATTTGAATGCATTTAATTTTTGAGAAAGCAGTGGAGTGATAAGGTTTCTCATCTTAATATTTATGAGGATAAAATTGGGAGACTCGGGCGTGAAAAATACACTTTCGAGCAAGAGGTTGAGAAATTAAAGAGCAAGATTCAACTTTTCAAAGGAGCAAACAAGGCGCTTGATCATGCATTAAAAATTCGAATCAATTCAATTGACAATACGAATACTATCTATTAGAAAGAGAAGGAACTTAAACAAATTTTGAATGTAGTAATTCATCGTATAAATGATTCATCTTCGGTTGCTGAAGATTTAAGGAAACTGGCCCAAGATTTAACTCTTAATAGAGAATCATTTTTAACTTTTTAATTAGACTAACTTTTTATCCAATCTTTTATTCTCATCATTCATGTACATAATGTATTAAATGATAAATAAACTCATAACTGAATGGTTGATATTTTGAATTCTATTATTTGTCTTTGCCTAAGACTTGCAATTTGCTTCCCAGTTTCAGTCTGATGCTTCGTAGTTGTTGTTTTGAGCATACTCTGCCTATCTACATTTTGAGCCTTTAATATATAAGCGAATAATCTGCTTGTTAAGTTACCAAAAGCTTTGCTGATTGAGCATTCAGAATCTTAATTGGTACGAAGATAATAAATTTGATCTTGGTGTAAGAGTCTGCTTCTTCATTAATAGACATCTGTTCCTTTAATAAGAAAGTTGAATCATAATCATAAATGGTATTGAACTTGATTTAATTACCATAATAGGTAATAATTTTGATTGAATTATGAATGGAAGACCATAGAACCATGCAGTGTAATAATTTGAATAAAGACCTAAAAAATCATCTAAAAATAATAACACTTGAAGTGAATCCTAGAAAATTATCTGACGATGATTATAATCTGGATTGAGGAACAAAAAATTATCCAGTAATCATAACCTGAACGGTACACCAGAAATCCATTCTTGCAATAATAATTCCTAAATAGAAGACCAGAAAACCATATAGTAATTATCTGAATGGAAGACTAGAAATCCATCTGGCAATAATAATCTGAATAGAAGAACAAAAGGTTCATTTGGCAAGAATATTGTATTTCATGTTAATAGATAATTTCCGCTTTCTTTAAATCATGATAGTTCGTATCTATTAGATCTTGATTTTTGCTTTGGAGTATAAATAGCTCATTTTTGATTTGATCTTCCCCTAGAAGATTGCTTTTGCCTTAAAGCGTGAATGGATCATTTTTGGTTGATCTTCCTCTAAAAGACTGCCTCTTACTACTCTTTAGGTAGTGATTTAGGCTTTGATTGATTTCTTTGTTCAATCTTTAGGTAATGACCTCAACTTGGATCGCAGCCCTTATCTCCATCTTAGGAGATGATTTAAATCTTTCGTTAGATGCGTTTGGTTAACTATCTTAAGTAGAACAAAAACTTACCCGACATTCCTTTAGGAGGTACTTCAGTCAGGCCTTGTCGGCAATGCTAAAGGCTGGTTTGGTGCTTTGGCCAGACCATCTTAGGCGGAACCAAAGGCTTACTCCATCCGCCCTCTAGGAGGTGCTCCGCCCAGGCCATGTAGATGGACCGAAGGTTTGCAGATGCTTTGGTCAGGTCATTTATGGAAAGACTAGAGGCTTACTTTGAACTCCTTAAGAGGTGCTTTGACCAGGCTCTTGTGGCAGGATCAAGGTTGTATTCAGCTTTTATTACCTTATAAGTAATTATTTAAGCTTTTCCTCTTTTTTTAGAATATTCTTACTACTTTCGATGATTAATTTAGTAGAAACACTTGTGTTAAGGAATCTTCCTTTATTGTTGACTTGTTCAATATCTCTTTACAAATTCTTTAAGCTTTCCTTGTCCTAGGAAATTATCGATCATCCCTTCCAAGCTTTGACTTTGATTATTGTCATCGCCATTTTTGCGATGATAATGAAAATACTTTCCTCCAATATTTCGTTCCTGGACGTTTCTATTGGAAAGGCCAATAGTTTGGCCTTTTTTTGGTTAGTAGGTAAATATCCTCATAAAAAGCGATAAGAGAATAGTTCTTAGAAAGCTATGATCTTTTAGAGGATGATTCCCTTGATTTCCACTTAACTCCTTTGTATGTGACGGACATTTAAGCCTTCATAGAAAATTTTCTCTTTATGGAGCTTTGAGTCTTGTTCAATTTATGGGAACGATTAAGAAAAATCTTCCACTTTTTGGTGAATTGGTCAAAGTATTTTGTTATTTGTCTTTCAAAGAGGCTAGCCCTTGTTTGGAGTTAAATTCCCTTTCCCACTTCTATGAAGATGTTATCTTTTTTTCCCAAGGAAAAGTTTGGTTTGGGCCCTATGTGAAATGGGTTTAAGCTCCATTTTCTGGATCATAAGGATTTACTTGCCTTCTCTTATCTTCCATGATTGTAGTGCTAGCATCCTTGGTATTTCTCTTCATGAAATCGAGGATTACTGGTGATTTGGTAGGTTGGCCAAGCTACTTGATGCTTGGAAGATCCTTGTTCAGAGATAGTCATTATCCCAGTAAGGTTGGATGGGATTTGGAATAGTTTCTTAATGGGATATGCTTAGTAGGGATAAATCCTTTAAGTCCTATATATGTAAGTTACGGATGGTTCCACTTGTAGGTAGCTCCTATATTCTTCAAATCGAACAACATCACTCGATAACAATATAGCTCCAAATTAGTGATGAAACTCGTATGTTATTTGGTTGTAATCGAAGTATGCGTCCATAAAGGATAACAATTCATATCCGACTATTGTGTTTTCAAGTTGATCAATCTTCGATGACTGAAAACTGTCTTTGGGCATGCTTTATTCATGTCTGAATAATCGATGCATGTCTGCCACTTTCCGTTTGGCATCTTTACCAATAACGAATTTGTTACCCATTCAGGTATAGTGCATCGTGGATGAAGCCGTTTGCTTTTAGTTTATCCACCTCTTCTTCTAATGCAGCAAATCACTATAGAACCAGACTGCGTCTTTTTATTTCACAGGAGGGTATTATGGGTCCACATTCAATGCATGACACGTTATCTCCCACGAAATTCTACATATATCGAAAGTGTCTAGGAAAACACATATAATTTTGCACGAAGAAACCCTACCAGCTCCACCGGTGTCGCCTCTCAACCACTACCTATTTTCGAGGGTCCATAGGTTTGTAGAACTTGCTATGGGACCCAAGATAGGGCTTGGGAATTAGTTGCTATACATTGACAGTTTTGATGTGGAGGACCGTAAGACCCTAATTTTGACTAAAATTATTTAAGACATTTAATTAGATAAATAAAATAAAATAATATAAATGGTTAAGGGATTGATATTTGCTTGATTATTGGGTAGCCATGCATCATTAATCTAAAGCAAAAGAGAATTAAAATAAACTAAGTAAGAGGAATAAGATGAGGGCAAAATAGGAATAAACTAAGTTCTTATACCCTAAACCCTTATCACTTTCATCCTTCATTCATTTTGAACATTAGAAAACAAAAGCTAAAAACATTCAAAGCTTGGCTGGTACCATTAGGAAAGAAGAAAGGGAAGATAAGCAAGAATTAAAGAATGAAGCTTAGTCAAATCAACTCTAAAGCAAATCTTAAACTCCTTAACAACAAGCTAAGGTGAATAATAGATTTCATCTCATTTCTATTATTTTTGGTTTTTAGTTGAGATCCGAATTTATTTTGCAAATAAATTGCCATGTTTTGATTGTTTAAATGAATATATATATATATATATATATATACTTGTTGATGATTTATGTTGCTTCATATGGATTTTATGATAAGATTTGATTTGAAAAACCTATCAAATGACATCCAAATGACTTGCGTTTTCGACATAAGGTCATAAACATTATTTTAGAGTTGGGTTTCAAGTTTCATAATTTTCCAAGTTATTGTGGATTTATTAAAAAAATTCTAGTAATGAAAATAGTTAAATTGGGTTTATATTTTCGGCTATTATATGTTAGGTTTGGGTCAGAAATTTAAATATGTTAGAAACATATTAAAAGTGATTTATGGGATAGAATTTTCCCAAGTATTTTATTAAAGATATAAAATTATTTAAGGTATGAGACTTAAATGTTTTATATGTTTATAAAAGGAGAAGGGGCAATTTTCTAAATGCTTTAATTTGTTAATTACTGAATTCGATGGCACGTTTAGGAAAAGATTTTGAAAAGTAGTGGAAACCAATTATATGTTGAAAAACAAGGCAAGTTAGTTCGAAAGAAATTACTTTAAAAGGTTAATAATCATTTTTATAAGAAATTACTGCTTCACCACTTATAGCAGCCACCTTTTGACACCATACTGCCGCCTATAACCAAGTCGAAACCAATACATATGGTATCAATGCCGTGGTACGTAGTGGATTGGAGATAGGTGGAAGGTATAGAGTCAAAACATGATTTCAAAAGGGTTGAAGTAGCCTTTGTAAACTCATAACTATTTTGGCTACAAATAAGGCTTTCGAAGGAATTAGCTTTCGACTTGGTCGAATATGTCTTTGTTTTAGAAAGAGGGCTTTCGAAAGAGCTTTCCGCCTTTTTTTTAAAATAAGCTTCGAAGTGGTCGAAAACCCTGTTGAATTCAATCTTTTGAATCAATGCCTTCGAAAGGATTCTTTTGCCTTAAACTTTGTAGCCGCTTCTCCATGCCTTCGACAAGGTTAATTTCGAAACCATCCACTATCTTTTACTTAGGAATAATGCTTTCGAAAGAGCTTCTTTCGCCACAGTTCTTTTAAGACCCTTAGATGTATTGAAAGTTAAAACCAAAGGTTTCTAAAGGAATGGTTTTAAATGGTTTCGAAGCTATGTTCCAAAAAAAATTGCTTGAACCCAATGCTTTCGAAAGGCTTGTTTTAAATGAAGAACTTTGACACTTTCAAAAGGTATATAATGAAGGTTCGAAGGGGAGGTTCCCTAATGTTTTTGAAAGGTTTACTTTGATTATTTAAGTGGAAGATTTCTAATGCTTTTGTAAGAAAGTTTAAAGAGTTTTGAAAAGAGGATGTCTAAGGTTTATAAAGTTTTCAAAGGGACACCTTCAATGATCTCGAAAGGTTTATTTTAAAGGTTTCGAAATGTATGTTTTGGCCTTTTAGCTTGGTGTTTCAACGTAAAGCAGTTAACTTATTTTGAAAGGGGTACTTTCAATGGGTTCGAAAGGGACTATTTAAAGTTTTTAAACATGGGTTTTAATGGTTTTCATCAGCATTATTTTGTGTAAAGCATATATCATGGCAAAGAGATTTGAGTAAAGAAAAAGGTATATTTTCCTTGTTTATGTATGATTTAAAGGGTTAAATCAATTTGAAAGAAAAAATTTCAAGGAAAATTTGATGGGGTAGCTAACCCTTAGTAAATGACTCAAATATTTGAATACCATATGGGACTGGTATAGGGTCGCATCCTATACTTTAGCTAGTAAGACCCTAGCTAATATTAGTTCGAAATTCCAGTGTGTAGGGCTTTGTCACAAGTAAGAATAAAACAATGTTACACACCGAGAGGAATATATATGGAGAAGATAGGTTATTGGCGAGCCCGCAAAACCATTAGGTTCAGCTGACCCTAGAGGAAGATAGTAAAGAGAAAATAGCCCAGAAGTGTGTCTAATAGGAGTTGGAAAATGATTATGTCTGGTAGGCCCGAGTCAGCCAATGGTTAGTAGTTAGCCAAACAAAACTATATCATTCAGACAGATAGTCCATTTATTACCTGACTTATGTGCATATGATATTGCTATTATTGCTTTAATCAGTTTGATTGTAGGATTCAGATTGCAAAACATATGTTTTAAAAGGGATATTAATGAGGAAAACCCTTCCGCTAAGCAGTATGGTCTCACTTAATATCAGTAAACTGAGATATAATAGTATTATTCACACAAGGCTTTATGTTTGAATCGAAGATTATGTTTTCCCTTTAAACTCTCGGCTGCTCAAAATTAATTTGAGTAAATTGAGAGTTAAGGTTTTTCATGTATAGTAGGTTGGAAGAATAAGCTTTCGAAGACGTGCGGGTGGCAAAGCTAGCTATATAGGAGCTATTTATTTTTATTTCCGTTGTGATGTATTAAGACTGACATGTTTATTTAGTACTCTGATCATCCACGAGGGCATCTTCATATGTCGCTCTTGGCGTAAATTGTAATAATTATATTTGATCGAAACCTAGGAATCATTTGGGATTATGTAATGGAATATGAAACATGGTTTTTGCAATGTAATCGGTAAAGTTATTTTGAATCTACAATTTGATCCATATTCATGTGCTTCTAATATTATGGATACGATTAACATTACCGTATGTTATCACCGCAAGTTAATACTATATATGATTGCAGCATCTGTAGCGTTTAGCTTCGGACCTCAAGATAAGGAATGTTACAACTTGGTATCAGAGCATAGGTTTATGAAAACTTAAAAGAAATTTCAAACTTAAAATGGTTTTGAAAACATAATCCTAAAGAATTAAAGGAAAGATTGGGGTATGGGGTAATGCTATAGTAACTGCTTGTATTTGCTATATATAAGTATACACTTTATCTTAGTTCTTCCATCTCTCTTAGGCTATTCTTTTGTATCTTGCAAAGACTCGAATGCAGATTTTACGGATGTAAGATACGGATGCTAGAAGTGGAAGAGTTAACATTGGTAGGGGAAGCACCAGAACCAATGGGAATGCCAGACCAAATACTGGAAAGAATCCTAGTCAGGCACATGCTGCTAATGTGGGTGCTGGAATGCCACACGTTGATATGGAAACAATGTATCGGTTCTTCGTTAACATGACGCAGGCAGGAGTTGTTGTGGGGCCAGTTGGAAGATATGCTAAAGGAGAAAATCATGAAGCTCCAGTGGTTAATAACTATGCTGTATTGACTAGGGATTATGTTAGACTGGGAGTAAAGTCGTTCATCGGGACCGAGGACACAATTGAAGTAGAGAATTAGTTACTTCATTGCGAGAGGATTTCGCTGATTTAGGGATCCATGATAATCAGCAAAGGAGGCTTGCTTCTAGGCAATTATAAGGAGCAGCACTGTACTGGTGGAATGGTGTTACAGTTGGAGTCAACAAGGAGACTATGACTTAGGCTGAATTTAGAAGAAGGTTTGAGGAGAGGTTTATGTCGGATATTACTAAGTCAAATCTGCTTAGAAAGTTTGTTGAGTTGGAGCAAAGAGACATGACAGTGCTTGAGTATGCAACCAAATTTGTCTAGACATGGATACGCTACGGTTGATACTGTTACCAAAAGGAATGCGATGTTCATTTGTGGGTTGAAGCCTGAGCTTGTTAAGGCCACATTATCGTATATTAGAGATCCCTGCGATGTTGTAGTTGAGATGGCTTTAAGATAGGAAGAAATGCTTGCTTTTCTTGAAGGAAACAAGGAAAGGGAAGCTCAAGGAGGGAAGAACCAGAAGAGGAAGTTTTTCCACAAGAAAGCAGCTCAGATGAGTGGAGCTTCTAGAAGGGAAAAACAAAAGATATCTGTTATAAGTGTGATAAGAAGGGACACTATGCTCATGAGTGCCGGACAGGCAAAGGGAAGAGAGCTACTGACAAGAAGGGACTGAGACGCTTCAGCTGTGATCAAAATGGGCTTTATAAGAACCAACGCAAAAAGCCAGCCAAGGATGGGAAAGGGAAGATGTTCGCATTGGAACCAGCTTCCTCGAGACCAACAACAGAGGAAAAGGGAAAAGCTGCGTTGGGAGGTACGCTTTTGATTCATGGTGTATCAGTTAGAGTTTTATTTGATACTGGTGCATTGCATTCTTTTATATCTCATTGTTTGGTAGATAAGCTTAACCTAGAACCCTCATACCTAGTTATTTCCTTAAGGGTTTCGAATCTGATAGGAGGATATGCGACACTTGGGATGAAGTGTGACCACCTAGAGTTTGAATTGTTAGGTCATACATTTGTTTGCAATTTGCATATGTTTCATTTCGTAGGGTTCGGAATTATTTTGGGTATGGATTAGTTAAGTAATGCAATGCTATGATATTTTGCCATGATAGGAAAATATCACTTAGATACCCTAACTGTAGTAATCATATTATATACTCCGCAGAGAACCTTAGTTTTGAGATTAATTCTTTGTTAGGTGTAATGGAGGAAGAAGACAAGTTGAATCAAGTTTTCCTTGTTTGTGAATTGGCAGATGTCTTTGAACCTGCAGTAGGAATGTCACCGAAACAAGCCATTGAGTTTCGAATAGATTTAGTACCAGGAGCAGAACTGGTGAATAGACCGCCAAGCAGAATGACACCTAGTGAGATGAGGGAGCTAAAGGTGCAGTTGGTGGACTTGGAAGGTAAGAATTTTATTAGACCAAGCACTTCACCTTAGGGAGTAGCCTTAGTGTTTGCAAAGAAACCAGATGGATTGTTAAGGTTATGTATCGATTACCGTAAGTTGAATGAGAAGACGATAAAGAATCGATATCCGTTACCTAGAATTGACGATTTGTTCGATCAGTTGAGTGGAGCCAAAGCATTTTCCCAGTTCACTTTTGCAACATGATTCTATCAGCTTAAAGTGGCAGAGGATAGTATCCTTTTGGCGGCGTTTAGAACCAGATATGGATCGTACGAATGGTTAGTAATGTCGTTTGGACTGACTAATGCACCGGCATTCTTTGTAGATTTGATGAATCGAGTATTCCGAGAGCACATGGATAAGTTCTTATTAGTTTTCAAAGATGATATTTTGATATAGTTTAAATATGAAAGAGAGCATGAGGTTCCTCATAGAGTAGTGCTTGAGACTTTAAGGCAGCATTAACTGAAAGTAAAATTTTTGAAGTGTCATTTCTGGAAGAAGGAGGTGAATTTCCTTGGTCATGTAGTCTCAAAAAAAGGGTCTTTTGTAGATCCGACTAAGATCGAGGCAGTGAATAGTTGGAATAGACCCGAGACAGTGATTGAGATAAAGAGTTTCCTTAGATTAGCTGGTTACAAAAGATTATAGGAAGATTGTACATAATTGACTTATCAATGCTATTTAAAGAGCATACTACAGTCAGATACTTTTTTGTAAAGAAGTCATGTTCGGTTGCTCAGGTGGTAGAAGTCCTACTCGATTGCTTAGGTGGTAGAAGTCATGTTCGGTTGCTCATGCGATGTAAATCTATTCCTCCAGGTTAAGTGAGGATTGCTAGTTTAATTCCAGAAGGAGTATGGGATTGGACGTAGAATGGGAGTTCGAACCAGCATAAAAATCTCTGGTGTTATTTACTTTACTGCTTTATTTATTTACTTACTTAGTTATTATTCTGCACAAGTAGTTTATCCATATTACACGATCCTATAGCACAGTCACTTTCATTTGGTATCAGAGCAAGGACATCATATAACCGAAACATAGTTATCCGATATTGGTTTAATATGGAAAACAACACCAGCACTGTGCTAACACTACCTTTTTAGAAGGTCAATCTACTGCACAACTACCGCTATTTAATGGGATGAACTACAACTATTGGGCTACTAGAATGAGAATCTATTACAGGCAAGTAGTTATTATACCTGAAACATTATGCAATCTAAATATATTATTCCTACTACTGAATATTCAACATGGACTAACACGCTAAAATTAGCTTCTACTCCAACTGCTAAAGCTATGAATATGTTGTACTGTGCATTAGACAAAAATGAATTTAATAGAATAAGCATGTGTAAAACTTCTCATGAAGTTTGACGGACATTTAAAATTACACATGAAGGTTCCAACGAAGTAAAATAGAGTAAAATTTCTATGCTTAAAAATCAGTTTCAAACTTTTAAAATGAAGCAAGATCAGACTATAAATGAAATGTACTCTAGATTTCAAGATACATATCATTCTTTGATATCATTAGGAAAAACTTATACAGATTTTAATATTGTTTCAAAAAATTCTCAACTCATTAACGGATGAGTGGGAATGAAAAGTCTTAACAATCGAAGAAGCTAACGACATTTCGACCATAAAACCAGAGGAGTTGATTGGAAATCTAATGTCTTATGAAGTTAATCTCCAGGAAAAACGAGTACAGGCTCAAGATAAGAAGAATATAGCATTCCAGGAAGAAAATGATGAATCAGATTCAGGTGAAGAAGATATGGCGTTCATTGCTAAAAATTTCAAAAGATTTTGAAATTTAAAAAGAGCAACAAATTTAGAAATAACAAGAACGGCTCCAGCAACAATAACAACATCAATAAACCATCATCATCTGATCTAGAATGTTATGAATGTCACAAGAAAGGCCACATCAAGAAAGACTGTCCTGAGAAAAAGAAAGACAAATACAAACAAAAAAAGATAGATTCAAGAAGAAAGATTTCTTTGTCACATGGGACGATACTGAATCATCTTCATCATCAGAAAGTGACTCAAACAGTGATTCAGAACAAGCCAACATTTGCTTTATGGCCACAAAAGATGTGGTAAGCGATCTAACTTTTAATGATCTTTTGGTAATCAATTCAGAATTACTTGACAAATTAAAAGGCAAAAATAGAAAGTACAAAGAAACCCTTGAAAAATTGAGTAGAACTGAAATCGAAGTAGAAATGCTAAGAGATGAAAAGAAAATTTTAGAAGAAGAACTTCAAGCTCAAGAATCTTGTTCTAATATGTCATCTTAGCTTTCTCTGCTAAGTCAAGAAATAAAAACTCAGAAAGAAAAAAATGATGCTTTATTAATTGAAAATCATGACTTTAAAGAAAATATCAAAAGTTTAGAGTTAGATAATTTTAGTCTTAAAACAAAGTCAGAAGATATAACAAAAAATATCTCTAATTTTGAAAAAGGTAGAGAAAATCTTTCCAAAATTATAGAAAATTCTCAAACTTCTTCAAATAAAAAAAGGCCCAAGATATAAATAATCCTCCAAAATTATTCCAAAGAAAAAGAATTCTTCGTATAAAAGGAATAATAAGGTGGAAAAAACTAGTTCTAAAGTTTCAAAATTTACTAAATCAATTAAAATTTGGGTCCCAAAAACAAACAATTCTTCAATCCGAAATAAGTATATAAAATCTTTTATAAAAGCTGATCATAAAAACAAAGATTTTGTTTCCAAAAGGAATTCTGAACCTTCTTGTGTTGTGCTTCCTAAGGCCTAACTCTTAGGACCCAAAATAAAAGGGTGGGTACAAATGTTATTTCTATATTTTGCAGGTACCATCTAAAAAGAGAGGAAGATGGATACTAGACAGTGGTTGCTCAAAACACGATAGGAAACAAAGGGATGCTAACAAACATAAATTACTCAGATGGAGGTTCTGTCACATTTGGAGATAATTCCAAAGGATATGTCATCGGCAAAGATGATGTGAGCAATAACGGTATGTCTAATTTACCTCTTATTACAGATGTCTTACTAGTTAAAAATTTGAAGCATAATTTACTTAGTATCAGTCAATTGTGTGAAAAGGGTTTAATATTTCCTTTTATGAAAACAAGTGTAGCATTTTTGATCAAAATAAAAATCTTATTTTTGAAAGTTTTAAAGATAAAAATATTTATGTTTTAAATATGAAGGTAAATTATAATACTAATATTTATTTAATAGCCAAAGAAAATGATCCTTGATTATGGCACAAAAGATTTTGTCATATTAATTTCAAAGCTATAACTAAATTGTCTAAAATTAATTTAGTAAAAGGTTTACCAAAATTGAACTTTAAAGTAAACAATATTTGTGATGCTTGTCAATTAGGAAAATTATCAAAATCATCCTTTAAATCAAAGAAAAATATTTCTACTGTCCAACCACTAGAACTATTACATTTAGATCTCTTTGGTCCAACTCAAATTCAATCGATAAACCATTTTAAAAAATTTGGTTCAAAATGTTTTATCTTAAGCACAAAAAGATCAGCTTGGAAAATTCGATCCAAAATCCAATGAAGGAATCTTCGTAGGATATTCGAAACGAAGCAAAGATTATTGAATATTCAATAAAAGAACAAAAACAATCGAAGAAACATTTCATGTTTCATTCAACGAAAATTTCAAAATTAATAAAGAATTTGAGTATGATGAAAACATACCCAAGATGGTCACAAATACATTTACTCAAAATATTTCTGAAGAAGATGAAAACATTGTTCACAATTTTGAAGAAGATGAAAACATTGTTCATAATGAAAATGAATTAAGATCTCCTCCTCAGATTTTACGAGATCACCTAGTAGAAAATGTCATAGGAGAAATTGATTCACAAGTTAGAACTAAAAATCAACTTAATCAAATGGGCCATGTATCTTTTCTTTCTAAACTTGAACCTAAAAATGAAAAAGAAGCATCTACTAATGACTATGGATTATAGCAATGCAAGAAGAGTTAAACCAATTCGAACGAAACAAAGTTTGGGAACTAGTTCCTAGACCAAGTGATCAAACAATCATGAGTGCTAAATGGGTCTTCAAAAATAAAGCAGATGAGCAAGGTAATATAACTAGGAATAAAGCTAGATTAGCTGCACAATGATATAATCAAGAAGAAGGAATTGACTATGAAGAAATGTTTGCTCCAAGTGCACGACTTGAAGCAATACGTATCTTACTGGCCTTTGCATGTTTTCATAATTTCAAACTTTATCAAATGGATGTTAAAAGTGCTTTCTGAAATGGCTATATAAAAGAAAATGTTTTTGTTGAACAAACTCCTTTATTCACACATGAAAAATTTACAGACCACGTCTATAAACTTAAGAAAGCCTTATACGGTCTAAAACAAGCACCCCGTTCTTAGTATGAATGTCTTAAAAGCTATCTAATAGATTCTGGTTCTGAAATTTGGAAGGTTGATCAAACTCTTCTATTAAAAGAACTAAAAAGGATATTTTGATTATTCAAATTTATGCAGATGATATTATTTTTGGCTCTACAAATGAAGATTTATGTCAGGAATTCTCAAAAATAACGACCAAAGAATTTGAAATGTCATATACGGGAGAATCAGGAATCGTATCCATAAAAGATTTATAATTTTTTTAATTTTTATTAATAGATATTTTTTTTAAAGAAATTGTCCTAGATTTGAAGTCGGGATCTCTTACTTGAAAATCTGGTACTCTACCACTACACTACACTTTACTTTAGAACTAAACTTGATTTACACGCTATTTTCGTTGTATATTTTTTTCACCTTACATTTTTATCTTCTTTACAACCAATCTTTTTTCTCTGGTTCTTAATAACCTAACCACTAATCTTGTTTCTATTTATATGATCCTCTTACATGTAAATACCTCTACTTCCTTTATTTCTTTTGCAAATCAAATAAAAAAGGGAGAAAAACTAGTTTTAACTCTCTTAATCAAAAATGTCTTCTCAACACAACTCTGCATCCTCCGTACTATCATATTCTTCACCTAGTTCGGGATCGGTGGATTTACCTACTCCTACGCTGATTTATGACTGTTCCTCCTTCTACTCACACGGGTTACACTCCACCCGGTAAAAGAACAAGACGGTCTCTATTTTTTGGTTAACCATCAACCAAAGAAAAGATAGATGACATTCACCATTACCAAAGGGAAACGCTGGAATTACAACGCAAACTTTATTATGAACAAAAAGTTAACGCCAAGCGTTTAAGCTTTTTGGAGCAAGTCGTCTTGAAATTCTGTGGTTCCTCATCCAAGTGCACGGTTCATCAACCATCTCCTGTTCCTTCTCCATCCGGACGTAATCCTTGGGAACTATCACCGCAGCATCCACCAATATTTCGAAACTCATGGAAACATGGCAATAGATGGTCACCACTCAGGCCACTACAAGAGAACATAAAAATAGAGCCAAATGAATACCACAGTCCACGCTCTTCATCCAAATCTGTTTAAAAGTATTTAATTTGTAATCTTTTTGTTTATTCAAATATGTTTACGTTGTTCCTTTAATAATAATACCTGTTATAAAAGAAAAAAGGCAGCCATAATTTTTTTCCCAAGCAATTCAGACTGCGGTTTACACTAGAACTGACGGTTGAATATTATCCAGAAGGAAATAATTTTTCAGATTCAGACGGCTGAATCGGTAAAAATAGCCATCTGAATCAGTTCAAAATTGAATTATTTTCTTACGGGAAGGAATTCAGACGGCTATTTACTGTAAAACAACCGGTTGAATCCTTCCTGAAGCATTTTTTAACTAGGCTCTACATCTCTTCTTCCAAATTTACCCTTACTTTTCACCTACCTATAAATTCATCTTTTCACCTTTACCCCTTCACTTTAGAACCCTAGCTTATTTTTTTATAAAAACTATCATCTTCTAAATCTTAAATTTAAATCTCTAATGGCTCCAAGATCAAAACACAAAAGGTAATCTACCTCCAGTCCTTTCGAAGACCAGATTCGTCGATGGCTTTGGAATGATGTTGCAGTCTGCCGCTACAATATTATGAAAAATTCTAATATCTTTGAAGGGTCTTTCATGGAGTTCCCGGATTTCGCAGCTTATCGAATTAGAGAAATGGCCGAGCAATTCCACTTTGATAATCTCATAGGGTATGCTCCCAATAATGTTAGAATTAACCATCTTTTGATTAAACTTTTTCTTGCAAATCTGAATCTAGGACACCACAATCCTCAAAATCAAGAAGATTATGTTTGGTCAATTTTTTGTGGTACTAAAATCTTTTTGCCTTTACAAAGATTATACAATATTTTAAACTGTCCCTATCAAGGTGTTGATATAGATGATATTGAAGTTGATATGGATCATAAAGATGAAGTTTCACATCGTTTCTTGTCCGATCACCTTACCAATTTAAGTGCATTAAAATCTAGCGCCTTAAGGCCACTAGCACGCCTTATTCACCGTGCATTCATTTGCTCTCTACAACCTCGAATGAGAAGTTATGAAAAAGCTTATAAAGGAGATTTTCAAGCTCTTTATTCAATCTACTCCAACCAACAAGTAAATTGGGGCAAAATCATTTTAGATGAATTTCAAGACATTACAATCCGAAGAAAATATAAAACCATCCATTACGGCACTTATATTATGCGTATCCTTCTCAACTTTGGCATTCCAATGCCTAACTCCGAGTTTTCAAGCATTAGCGAGTTAGGCGTAAAAACCTTAGGATTGATGGGCCTTCCTCCCTGGCCTCCTCCATAACAAATCATTTGTTTTCAACAATGGTCTCACAATGTTCAGCAAGGTGTTCCACAACCTCATGACACTAGTATTGCCTCCTCTTCACATACCCAACATGAAGAAGAAGAAGAGGACGATGATGCCATTCAATTTGTTAGCCCGGAAACTTCATCCAAACAAGCTATCATCACCCTCTTATGAAATCAATCAAAACTTCATCGGGAAATGAAAACTCTTGAAAAGAAGACAGAAAACAAATTCAACTCCAAAAAAGGATTTCTTATTAGGATATGGGATAAAATCTCTTGTTCGGGTTCTACATCCACCGAAACTTACAATCCATCTTCCTTTTAATGGTCGTCTCCTTTTGTCTCTATCTAGTTTTATTATTTTATCTATGAACTTTTTTTTCAGTAGTGTAATAATATTTCAACTTTTATGGTTCTCTTTCAGTCATAATGTTGTATGGATATTGTGATTTTCTTTTCGTAATGACATCTCGAGTATGTGTTTTAATCTATGTCCTGTAAAGTTTACATGTATTTGTTTTTTTCCTTCTTTTGGTCGATGACAAAGGGGGAGAAAGTTAGCTTAAATTTTTGTGCATATTGACATATTGATAGGGGGAATAGCAGTGTTTATGTAAGTATTTATGTAAATATATTATTATACTTATATAGTTGTCATCATCAAAAAGGGCGGAATGTTGGAATCTCGATTTTCATTGTTTTGATTGTGACAACTATGTAAATCAATATTTGTGTGTACTAATCACTTATGCAGGAGATTCATTGCAGATTCGTATTCAGAATATTTTAAAGCAGATAGTTTTTGCTTAGAGTCTATACACATTTTAGAAATATGTTAAAATCTCTCCTTAATGGTATATATATAAACATACACACACATGCTCATACATGCAAAAAAGGCTGAAAACAGCCAGCTGATTGACCTTATTTAGTCGTCTGCTTGCTGAAATAATCTTATTGTTTCACAATATTCAGCTAGCTGAATGTGTGAATTCAACCGGCTGTTTTAGGCCAAAAATTACATATTTCTTTGTTGTTTTCGATTTCACCAAATTCAGAAGGCTGGATAATTATTTTCAACCGGCTGAATATTTTCAATAGATATTTTTAGGAAAAGACACATCTCTTCAGCGAAGAGAAACATCTTCAAATCAACAGTTGCACCTGTTTCTTTTTAACGTTATCATTCATCAATGGTTGCAACTTTTTAGTCTCTATAAATAGATTTCAGAATTCAACAAATAATTAACTTAACTGATCTTACTATTTTTGAATTCTTATCTCTTAATCTATTTCTAATTTGCACTCTAATTGCATATAAACTCTGATCGTTGATCACTCCATCTTCCACATTCTTCAAGCACGTTACAATATATATCATAAAGGAGAAGATTATAGAAAGATTGTACTTAATTGACTTATTAGTGCTATTTAAAGAGCATGCTACAGTCAGATACATTTGTTATTTGTTAAGAAGTCATGTTCGGTTGTTTAGGCAGTAGAAGTCCTATTCGGTTGCTTAGGCGGTATAAGTCATATTCGGTTTCTCAGGCGGTGTATACCTATTCCTCCGAGTTAAGTGAGAGTTGCTAGTTTAATTCCAAAAGGAGTTTGGGACTGGACGTAGAATGGGAGTTCGAACCAGTATAAAAATCTCTGGTGTCATTTACTTTACTGCTTTATTTATTTACTTACTTAGTAATTATTCCACACAAGTAGTTTATCCATATTACATGATCCTATAGCACAGTCACTTTCAGTGACTATTAGAGATTCATTAAGGATTTTTTGTGGATAGCGGCATCGATGACTAAGCTAACGCGAAAGGATGTGAAGTTCATTTGGACCGATAAGTGTGAGGAAGCATTTTAGAAGCTGAAACACTTATTGACAAATGCACCTGTATTAGCTATTCCAGAAGGGAATCAGGACTTAGTAGTGTATAAGGATGCTTGTGGAACAAGATTGGAAGCCGTGTTAATGTAAAGGGGGTAAAGTGATTGCTTATGCTTCTCGACAACTCAAGCCGCATGAGGTTAGGCATCCAACCCATGATTTGGAATTAGCTGCGGTAATTTATACATTGAAAGTGTGGAGACATTACCTGTTGAGGGAAAGATTCGAGTTGTATATAGATCATAAGTCTCTGAGGTATTTATTCTCTCGGAAGGAGTTGAATATGAGACAGCGGAGATGGTTAGAGTTTTTAGCCGCTTATGACTGTGGTTTTGAGTACACACCAGGAAATGCAATAAGGTTGCTGATGCACTTAGCAGAAAATATCAGAATGCAGTATTGGCAGTGATAGTGATTGGAAAGAATTAGAAGCATTGACTACATGTGAAATACAGTGGAGATCTAAAGCTAGATCTGATAAGGAAACTGCTATGATGCCATGTTTAGAAGTTCGACTGGTGTTGATCGAAAAGATTGCTTCTAAGTAGATGGAGGATCCATTATTAGATGAACGGATCAGAAAGTTAAGGGATGGAACTGAGAGCGGTGACTTGAAAGGTTTCAGTCTTGACCGGTATGGGTGGTTAAGGAAGAAAGGAAGACTGTGTGTTCCATATGTGGGAAACATTAGGAAGGAAGTCCTTGGAGAATGCCATCGTTCGAAGTTCGCTATCCATCCGGGAGGAACTAAGATGTATCAGGACATGAAAAGAAGTTTCTTCTGGGAAGTTATGAAGAGAGATGTAAGCTTATGGGTGAAACAGTGTTTAAACCGTTAGCAAGTAAAAGCTGAACATCAAAAACCAAGTGGGTTACTTCAGCCTTTAGATGTTCTAGTATGGAAATAGGATTCTATCTCAATTGACTTTATAGACGGGTTGCCAAGGCCAAATAGAGGAAATGAAAGCATATGGGTTATAGTGGACAGATTGACTAAGAGTGCCCATTTCATTCTGATTAAGTCAACCAGGACGACACCTGTTTTAGCTAAGTTGTTTATGAAGAATATAGTTAGACTGCTTGAATTTCTAATGGTATAGTAAGAAATAGAGATTCCTTATTCACTAGAGAGTTCTGGAAGAGTCTACAGGAGAATTTGGGTACCAAGCTCAAGATGAGTACTGCTTACCATTCATGGACAGACGGGCAAATGGAAAGAGTGAACAAAGTCTTAGAAGATTTGTTATGAGCTTGTGTGCTAGACTTTGGTGGATCATGGAAAGACCATCTACACTTAGTCGAGTTTTCGTAAACAATAGTTATCAGGCTAGTATAGGGATGGCACCGTTTGAAGCTATGTATGGAAGGCCATGCAAATCTTCCATTTGTTGGTTAGAGACCGAGGATAAGTTAGTTCTTGGTCTAGATTTGGAGAAGCTGCAGAAAAGATTGTAATCCGAGTCAGAATGAAGGAAGCTCAGTCTACGTAGAAGAGCTATGCTAATAGAAGATGGAAAGACTTAGAGTTATCGGTTGGAGACCATGTTTTCATCAAGATATCACCGATGAAAGGTGTAATTCGATTTAGAAAATCAGGAAAATTGACACTGAGATTCGTTGGACCATTTTCTATTATAGAAAGGATTAGAAACTCACATATAGAGTGGAGTTACCTAGTATTTTGGCTAGAGTCCACAATGTTTTTCATAATTCTCGTCTAAGAAAGTGTATTCGAGATCTAGAGACTATTGTAGCACCGACTGTATTAAATGACTTAGTAATGGAACCGAATTTTACTGTAGTTAGAAAACCAGTTCGTATAGTCGCGAGAGATGAGAAGGGATTAAGGAACTAGAAAGTCAAACTAGTCAAAGTCCAGTAGAGTAACGACGAGAGAGATGTTACTTAGGAAACTGAGAGTAGGATTAGAGATACTTACCATGACTTGTTTCATGGTATGTTTTACTTTTATGATGGATTGTCATGAGTACCTTATCGTAATTTCAAAGATAAAATTCTTTAAGGAGGGGAGTCCGTAATGACACTAATTTTGACTAACATTATTTAGGACATTTAATTAGATAAATTAAATGAAATAATGTAAATGGTTAAAGGATTGAGATTTGTATAATTATGGGGTAACCATGCTTAATTAATCTAAATCCAAAGAGAATTAAAATAAAATAAGTAAGAGGGATAAGATGAGGGCAAATAGGAATAAACTAAGTTCTTATACCTTAAACCCTTCTCATTTACATCCTTCATTCATTTTAAACATTCGTAAATAAAATCTAAAAATGTTCAACGCTTGGCCGGCCACCATTAGGAGAGAATAAAAGGAAGTAAGCTAGAATTAAAGAAGGAAGCTTAATCAAATCAACTCTAGATCAATCTCAAACTCCTTAACAACAAGCTAAGGTGAATGATAGATTGCATCTCAATTTTGTTATTTTCAGGCTTTAATTGAGATCCGAAATTATTTTGGAAATAAATTGTAATGTTTGATTGTTTAAATGAATATATGTGTATGTGTGTGTGTTGATGATTTATGTTGCGTTATATAAATTTTATGATAAGATTTGATTTGAAAAACCTATCAAATGACTTCCAAATTACTTGCATTTTCAACATAAGGTCAGAAACATTATTTTAGAGTTGGGTTTCAAGTTTCATAATTTTTCAAGTTGTTATGGATTTATTATAAATTTTCTAGTAAAGAAAATAGTTAAATTGGGTTTAAATTATTTTCAGCTATTGTATGTTAGCTTTGGTCAGAAATTTAAATATGTTAGAAAATATATTAAAAGTGATTTATGGGAACCTTTGGAGAATTTTCCTAAGTATTTTATTAAAGATATAAAATTATTCAAGGTATAGGACTTAAATGTTTTATATGTTTATAAAAGGAGAAAGGGCAATTTGCTAAATAATTAATTTGTTAATTATTGAATTCGACAACGCTTTTACGAAGATATTTTGTAAAAGTAGTGGCAACCAATTATATATTGACAAACAAGGAAAGTTAGTTGGAAAGAAATTACTTCAAAAGGTTAATAATCAATTTTATAAGAAATTACTGCTTCGCCACTTATAGCAGCCACTTTTCGACACCATACTACCGCCTCTAACCAAGTCGAAACCAATACACATGGTATTAATGCCTTGGTACGTAGTGGATTGGAGATAAGTGGAAGGTATAGAGTCGAAACATGCTTTCAAAAGGGTTGAAGTAGTCTTTATAAACTCCGAACTATTTTGGTTACAAATAAGGCTTTCAAAGGAATCGGCATTCGACTTGGTCGAATATGTCTTTGTTTTAGAAAGGGGGCTTTCAAAAGAGGTTGCTGCCTTTTGTTTTTAAAATAAGCTTCGAAGGGGTCGAAACCCCTACTGCCACATTCAACCTTTCAAATCAATGCCTTCAAAACGGTTCTTTTGCCTTAAACTTTGTAACCGCTTCTCCGTGCTTTCGATAGGGTTGGTTTCGAAACCATCCACTATTTTTTACTTAGGAGTAATGCTTTTGAACGAGATACTTTCACCCCGGTTCTTTTAAGACCCTTATATATATTGAATGTTAAACCCAATGGTTTCGAAAGGAATGGTTTTAAAAGGTTTCGAAGCTATGCTCCACAAACTTTTACTCAAACCCAATGCTTTCGAAAGGCTTGTTTTAAATAAGAACTTTGACACTTTCAAATGGTATATAATGAAGGTTTCGAAGGGGAGATTCTCCAATGTTTTCGAAAAGTTTACTTTGATTATTTAAGTGGAAGATTTCAAATGCTTTCGTAAGGGAAGTTTAAAGAGTTTTGAAAAGAGGATGTCTAAGGTTTATAAAGCTTTCGAAGGGATACCTGCAATTATTTCGAAAGGTATGTTTTGGCCTTTCGGCCCTGTGTTTCAAGGTAAAGTAGTTAACTTATTTTGAAAAGGGTACTTTCAATGGGTTCGAAAGGGACTGTTTAAAGTTTCTAAACAAGAGTTTTGAAGGTTTTGAACAACATTGTTTTGTGTAAATCTTATATCATGGCAAAGAGATTTGAGTAAAGCAAAATGTATATTTCCTTGTTTATGTATGATTTAAAGGGTTAAATCAATTTGAAAGAAATATTTTCAAGGGAAATTTGATGGGGTAGTTAACTCTTAGTAAATGACTCGGATATTTGAATACTAGATGAGACTGGTATAGGGTAACGCCTTATACTTTAGCTAATAAGCCCCTAACTAATATAAGTCCAAAATTCTAGTGTGTAGGGCTTTGTTATGGATAAGAATAAAATGATGTTAAACACCGAAATGAATATACAGGGAGAAGGTATCTTATTGATGAGCCCGCAAAACCATTAGGTTTAGTTGACCTTAGAAGAAGATAGTAAAGGGAAGATAGCCCAATAGTGTGTCTAACATGAGTTGGATAATTGACTAAGTTTGGTAGGCCCGAGTCAGCCAATGGTTAGTAGTTTGCCAAACAAAACTATATTGGTCGGACAGATAGTCCATTTATTACCTGATTTGTGTGCATATATGATATTTCTATTATTGCTTTAATTAGTTTGATTGCAAGATTCAGATTGCAAAAATATGTTTTAAAAGGGATATTAATGAGGGGAAACTCGTTCCGCTAAGCGGCGTGATCTCACTTAATATCACTAAATCGAGATGTAATAGTATTATTCAAACCAGGCTTTATGTCTGACTCGAAGTTTATGTTTTCCCCTTAACTCTTGGGTGCTCAAAATTAATTTGAGCAGATTGAGAGTTAAGGTTTTTCAGGTTTAGTAGGTTGGACGAATAAGCTTCCGAAGACGTGCAGGAGGCAAAGGTAGCTATATAGGAGCTATTCAGTTTTGTCTCTGATGTGATGTATCAAGATTGACATGTCTATTTAGTACTCTGATCATCCAAGGGGCATCTTCGTCGCTCTTGGCGTAAATTGTAATAATTATATATGATCGAAACCTGGGAATCATTTGGGATTATGTAATGGAATATTTAACATGGATTTTGCAATATAATCGGTAAGGTTGTTTTGAATCTTTGATTTGTTTCATATTTATGTGCTTTTGATATTATGGATACTTTTAACATTATCGTATTTTGTCACTGGAAGTTAATATTATAGATGACTACAGCATCTGTAGCGCTTAGCTTCGGGCCTCAAGGTAGGGGATGTTACAAGGACCTTCTCTTCACTCTCTTAATTTTCACGTTGCTTCGCTTCTCCAAACTCTGTGACATAGCATTCTCGATCGGTACTCTGGTCTCGATAGATAGCTCCTATTCCATTCTTGGCATGGAACTTCATTATTAAACACTATGAAGAAAGCACTATCATGAAACTAGTAAGGTTTGGTCGGCCCAAAAAAGCATTATAGGTCAAAAGTTTTCTTAAACAAGCTGTTAACCGAGCTTCCATAATTAATCAGAACTCGGTGTACTATAGCTGGCCCAACTATGGCTATAGTCATCATAGGATCATATGTCGATGCTTCGTTCCAATCTGCATATCTATTTCTTAGAATGATGTCATCACCCATCATCCTTTGTTGCTTTTATGAAGTCCCATCCACTATGGCGAAGCACGTTTCTTGAGGCATATGCCTCAACGAACTGCATATCTCCCCATTTCATTCCAGCTTTTCTATTTTGGATGAGGTCCTATAGATATAATATCTATAGCAATACTTATTTCAGGCGTCTTGGTCCCTCTCCACTGGACTCAGCCCGATCCCTATGGGTATTCCGCTTTCAGGTCTATCATTCATCTGTCTGTCAGCCTGCGGATTCCTTGCATACTACTACAGTTTTTTCTTTCTAATCAAGCCTTCAATTACATCTCTCAAATGACAGCATTCGTTTGTATTATGCCTATGAGTTTCATGGAAGCGATAATACTTACCTAAGTGCCTTTCCTCCTCAATTTCTTTTCTTCAAGGTGGCTTCTTATAACTTTTAGTTCCTTCCATGGCAAGGTAGATGTTTTTGACAGAATCATTCAAGGGAGTGTAATCTCTCGGTCTCATATACTTCGTGCACTTCTTGGTTTCTTGGTTCTTCGCACTTGCACCTTGGTTTTTGATTTTTGTATTATTATTTACAACATTCACAGCAACATTTCCATAACTATCTCTACTCAGTTTAATAGCAACGTTACTTCGTACTATATTATTCGATCCTCTAATACCAATCAGTCCTGGTGCTAGGTCTGCCTCTTCCAAGCATAGAAACTGGATGCCTTTTAGTAAAACTCTTCCATCATAGGTGGCTACTATCTTTTGAGCCATCTACCAAAGTCCTTATCCAGGTGAACCCTTTGGATCAACGCCATCAACATAATCTCTTCACTCGGATAACTTCTTTTCATCATCATAGTATTAAATTGTTTCAAAAAATCCTTCAAAATCTCCCTGGAACTCTGATGCACATTTGACAATGATATCATATCCTTTAATCGAGCGATATGAGGTCTGAAATGATCCATAAACTTCTTCGTTAACTAGTTAAAGGACGATATGACCTCGACGTGAGCCGAGTGAACCACATAGTGGCAACTCCATCTAAGAATATAGGAAAGCATCTACATTTTACCGCATCAGTAGCTTGGTACTGTTGGAACTAGGCCAGGGTGCAACAGAAGTTATAGACGAATTTCAATTTTTTTTTACCTTATTGGATCTTTACTGGGACTATGAAGTCTATTATTTAGAACATTTCTAAATTTCTTTTAACTAAAATCATTGTTTTATTTAAATTAACAATAAAGTTATCTATTACGTAATTAATAATATTATATATGTGTGTGTGTATCATATGCATATATACATGTGTGTCCTTGTGTAGTAAAGCAATTCGTGCATGGTATAACATGCCCGTGTATAAGTGCTGGGTTTTACACCGCAACGGACATGTTAACTCATCTAATATTCAAACATATATTCCAAAAGTATGTTAATATTTTTATTTCATATATGTTAAATATTTCAATATGTATATATATATATATAGCTGTGTGTGTGTGTGTTATTTTAAAATTATTTTATTAATATATATACCTAAAATTATAAATTTCCAAATAAAATATGAAACTTAAAAATATATATGTATATATATGTATATATACATACATACATATTTATTCGAACCATATAAATTGTAATAAAATTTATTTATTTATGTCATTAGAAATTTGAAATCAAAATCGAAAATAATAATATATATTTTATATATTTAATTAATTTATAATAATTACAAATTAATTAAATCGTTTGGTCAAAGGAGTATTCATCGTTTCAGTTGTGCGACTCGTTAGGTGTACAATGATAATGCCGAACTATTCAAATATTAACGTTCACACATCACTTAGCAGATGGTGTGACTTTTTAGCCAAATTTATCGCTTACTTGGTTTAATTAAAATCCAATTTTCCTTTATTAAGCATTACCTAATTGTGAAAATTATTTACACCAATTCTCTTCGTCAAAACCATATCACTTTGGACTTACAGAGTTTCGTAATGGTAAAAATTCTAATATCGTCCACATTCAACTCTATAGTCTAAACACAAAGTACTTGGGCCAATAATAAAAATTATTATTAATCAAAATGCTCTGGCTAGAGATTTTGACTTTGAGTTGACTTCAGTTGACTGTGATACTAACCTCATATTACTGAGGAGACAGAACCTCTTCTGAATAGAGTTTCCCATGCTTCCACTTGACCCAACTATAGTAGTTTGATGGACGTCATTCCATGATTTAACTATAAGCAAAGGAGAGTTTCCACATTGAAGATCAAAAGTATTATCAAGTTAAGAGAACTATATAATCATGTCACATCGATATTTTCTATTTGACCATAGTCATATTAACCAGTAGAAAACTATCGAGTGGGTCATTCCATGGTTATCCAATAACTATCAGTATGCAACCCCTTAGTGCCCCCAACAGCCATGTGTAACACACCGACCAACATTTGAAGAGCATTACGTACTCGTATCATGGATGTTCGATATCCAGTCTCAATACACCTTGACTAGGAATATTTAAATGGTATATTTATTTTCATTGTGATAAATTACTCAAGGTTACAACACTTTGTAACTACTATCACAAAGCATACCATTTATGAATTTTCTATTAAAAATAATTTTAATAAATTAATTAATATAACGCATTAAATCAAGTTCATAATAGAAATAAAACACCTTTTACTTTGAACAAGATTAGTTATCGAGTAAGATATACGTAACATATTTCATAATTGCACCTAGGGCATACTCCTAACTCTATCAGGCACCATCCATGTGCCAACCACACTTAAATAAACCGTACAGAAAAATTAAAAATAAAATAAAATTATTCTTGAAAACATACTATATATTTTATGTTATATAAAAATTTCTAGAATTTTATATTATTTATAAATACACACACACATTTTGTTCATATAATTAATTTTGAATTATATAATAGTGTGTATATGTATATTAATTATCCAAAAAACTAACTTTTTTATTATTTCCAAAAACTATACTAATAATAATAACTTTTGTTAAGTTTAATATATATACATATACATATATATTATATAGTGTTAACTTTTTAAAATTAGATTTGACATTTAAATCAATAATATGTTATTATTTAAAATTTCAAAAATGAAAATTTTCATTTTTTAATTTTAGGCTGAGAGCATGTATAAACAAATATGCATAAAAGAATTTTTTAATATATATACACTTATATATATGTATGCAACCATTAGCATGGGATAATCCATCGATATACTAATTCATGATATTTTTAACGTAACTATATATAGAACAATAATCATATAAACATTATTATAGAATATAGTAAACCGGAAGAATTCCTTTCAGCAAAACCTAAAACTCACACACTAAAATGAAGAAGTAAACTCTCTGAAGCGAATTCCAATCCCTTTGCTAGCTTTGGAATTGCTTACCACCATAATCGAATCGAAGTAATTTGATTTGATTTGATTTTGCATTTAGACTAATGGTTCTTGCCATGGTATAGTTGACCTCTATCACAACATCAAAAGAAATGTGAAAAAATATTTCAAAGTAAGGTTTAGAGGGATTATATAAGAGAGAGAATGGGGAGTGAAATGTGGATCAAGATCCACTTATTTCTCTTACCGTTTCTTTCTCTCTTGAATTCAAAATTCCTTCCCTCTCTACCATCATATAGTCAGCCGTCCCTTTTGCACATATATAACTGCCCATGCAAGCTTCCAAATGGGGCTTAAAACAATTTCAAGCCCGAACTATATTTGCGCATTTAAATTTATTTAAACACGTATCAATATCATATATCGATGTGATGCCCCACCTCTATACTTCCACTAGCCAATGACACTACTGGGTAATGTCGTCAACTGGCACGAAGAATAAGGCTGTTGAGGAGCGACCATCTGTGTAATTGCTTTATGCGAGTACCGATATGTCAGATAGTATGACATGCATTTCATTTCAATAGAAAATACGACATATCAAATACAAACTCAAAGCTACTACGCAGTAGCTATGTGGCCTTCGAAAACAAATATAAAATAATCACAACACAAAATTAGTCACAGATATTCATATCACTAAGGAGGAAACATATATGAATATAACATGTAGAAGTGTACATCAAAGTAGCGGTCAAATAAGAGCCACTACATCACAAAAGAATAGGTACGAGTGCTAGACAAAAGAATATGTATACATCAAGGAGTCTCTATCTTTAATGTATAAAAGCAAAAATTACTAAGCTAAAGTAGTTAGCCAAAAGTCAGAATATAGTCCCTACTAAGAAGTCAAGTGGAAGCACCTGAAACACCTCGGTCTGACTTGAGTATTATTTAAGAAGAAAAATAATAAAGGGATCGGTCTAGTTATAAATATCATGTAAAATAAGATAGGACAAGAGATATGACAAATATATATATGATAACAACAAAAGTCGTACAATATCTCAAACTTTCTCAAACACCAAAAAGAATGTCTTATTCTTTAGATTATTCACCATACCTCAAATATCGACAAAACATGTCAACGCAAATCACAACAATTGGTGAAACACAAATTCCAGAAATCAATTACTAGAAATCCGAAAAACACAAAGGGGGAGGCTATCACAAACGGGAGCATGAAAACTCACCAACACGTGTATCACAAACGGGACACTACCCCATGGGTTGCTAATCCATAAAAATACGGGGTACAGTCCCCCCTTAGGAACGAATGAGCCGAACATCGACGCACCTAAAAGATACGTCTCATGCAAAGCCGAACATCGACGCACCTAAAAAGATACGCCCCATGCAAAGATTTATAGAACTGATTGCTCCACGAACGGTCAAATGACCATGGGCCGTTAGCCCATAAAAATGAGACGAAGCTCTGCAAAACGGTGTATAGTCCTCCATGCGGACAAAGAGACATCACATATTGCTAGTCTAGACCATAAAATGATCATCATTGATCAATAAGAAGTGTGAGTTACACTAAGCTCGTAAATAAATGAGTTTAGCTTCATGTCCCATAATCACTGACTTAACTTAAATATTTACAAACAAATTGTAGATTTTCACTCGAAGATTGTCACGAGAATTCAATCGAACAAGTCCAAAAATTAACCAACGAAGTAAATGCAAGCGTTTCATACCACTTGTTTTGCTAAGTCATTTAATTAGGTTTCTCATACGAATGAGGTAAAGGTTTATGTATACTAATAGATTGGAAAACAGTTTCAAAAACAAGCTTTGTATTAAAATTAATGTTGGAATCATTTTTGTGAAAGATTTTGAATATTTAATACGAGTATAAAAACCTTTATATTTTAAAGTGACAAATCACAGAAATGATTGTAAAAACAATCTATCACAAAAATCCACATTCGACGACGTGAATTAAAACCATAAAAAACAATATCAAATCAATCAAATGGATATTCCCAAAAATCCAGAAAAGAAGCCATCAGAGTCGATAATGAACGGCAACAACTAATCAGATCAATAGAAATCGATAAAAATAAAAAATCCACACAAAAATAGGCGAAATGTTAGAATTGCATAGAATTAGATGTTTGGTTGGATTAGCCAGACATCTGACCAGGGGTTCGGGGAATTTATTTTCCTTTTCCCCATTTTCTTTTTAATGCCAGAGGCCATCCAAACGTCTGGTTTGCCAAATCAGATGTCTGGTCGAGTGCTCTGGAATGATCTTTTTCCTGCCATTTTATATTTTTTCTCCATGAACCATAACCAGACATCTGTATTTGACCAACCAGATGTCTGGTCACCTGGACTGGGCAACAGATTGCATAGGCCATTGATGGCCAAAACGATTTGGAAGCGATCGGACGAGCAACGAAGACTAAGGATTTGTGCCAAGCGACAACCTAGCCTTATAGGTTCTTCGATACACCCCAAATATCATGTTCAAACATCCAAACCATGATTTTTAAAGATTTTGACTTCAAAACACCAAAATTGAAAAATTCACCAAATCAATTCAAATCAAAGCAAATGAATATGAAATAGATGTTAGGAATTAATAATTAACAACAATGAAAGCTATAGACGTAGATGTGAGTTAAAAAACTCACCTTTAAAACTCAAAAACAACGAATGAGAAGCTTTAAAACAAAGCAAGACTAATTCCTTTTCAATACACCTCTAGAATCTTCAATCTATTTTAAATGGTGAAGTTTTTTCTAAGTTAGGTTATAGGAATTCTAAAAATTGAAGAGAGATTGAGATGGAGAAGATGAAGAGGATGCTTACCTAAGCTTCTCCTTGATTTTAGAACTAGAACTTGAATTTTCTAAGAGAACTAGGGCTTAGGAATTGTAATTTTCTATCTTTTCCCCCATTCTTTACTTTAGCTTGAGAGTGTTAGGAATAATGAAATGAATGAATGAAGAGGAGTGGAGTGGGAGTTATTAGGTAGAAGAGTTGGGTTCTCTTGTTGGCTTTGTGGGCTGAAACCCAAACCCAAAGCCCAAATGAAAATACCAAAATTCAAGTCAACTCCAAACATATCGATGTTTATACTCAAAAAGGTCGCAAACGCCGTTTTAGGCTTAATGGAAGTGATCTCGAATCTAGATTCGACTGTTTACAAAAAGTCACATTTCGGACTTTAAATAACGATGCTACATTTAAGTAAAACATTTAAATATATAATCGTAAAATATGCGGGTTGTTGCAGACTCCCCTCCTTAAAGAAATTGCATCCTCGCAACACTTAAGAAGAAAATTAAGAGTAACAACCACATTAAGGCATAACAACACAAAAGAAAATTTTGAAATGAGAAGTTCACCTTAAGGAGCACGAGAGAGTAAGTCTGGATGTGTTCGCTTGATGAATTCTCTGGATTCCCAAGAGCAATCCTTAGGATTTGAGGACCATTGTCTTTCACAAGTGGAACATCTTTATTTCAAAGGCGTTTGACCTCCGTAGCAATGATACAAATAGGATGTTGCTTATAAGTCAAATTAGGTGAAACTTCAATTTCTTCAATAACACCAGGCTCAAGAATAGAATCGGAATCTCTAAGGCATTTTCATAGTTGAGAGACGTGGAATATGTCATGAATAGCAGAAAATTGAGCCGGTAATAAAAGGCAATAAGTCATGGAACCAATGCATTCGGTGATGGGAATTGGGCTTATGTATCGAGGTGCTAATTTTTTCGATCGACTGTAACGCACAACACACTTCATAGGTGAAACACGAATGAATACCAAATATCCCACAGAAAATTCCAAATTACTTCTTCGATTATCGGCATAGGATTTTTGTCTACTTTGAGCTTCTTTCATCCTATGGCGAATAAGGTCAATCTTTTCTGTGGCATCATGAATAAAATCTGGACCTAAAACCAGCTTCTCACCGGCTTCAAGCCAACATGAAGTAGATCGGCATGGCCTTCCGTAGAGTGCCTCGAAAGGTGCCATAGCAATACTAGATTGGAAGCTATTATTATAAGAAAACTCAAAAAGAGAAATATGATCTTCCCAACTTCCATCAAAATCAAGAACACATGTACGAAGAATATCTTCAAGAGTTTGATTCACACGCTCTGTTTATCCATCGGACTGAGGATGATAGACGGTGCTAAAATTAAGCTTCGTTCCTAAAGCCTTTTGAAGACCCTTCCAAAATCCACTAGTAAATAATGGATCACGATCACTAACAATAGAAGTTGGAACTCCATGCAATTTAACAATTTCTTTAACATAGAGTTTAGCCAAAAGAAGTACGTTCCTGTTGGACCAAACGGGAAGAAAATTGGAAAATTTTGTAAGTCTATCGACTATCACCCATAAATTACCATGTCCCGAATGAGAACGGGGAAGACCGTCAGTAAAGTCCATGGAAATTTGATCCCACTTCCAAAATGGAATGTCTAATGGTTGCAATAACCCACCGGGCCTTTGATGCTCGACCTTTACGAGTTGGCAAGACATCAATGCTTAATGAAGTTAGCAATATCAGATTTCATTTCATTCCAATAATAAAGTCGCTTCATATCCGCATACATTTTACTACTACCGGGATGAATGGTAAATATAGAAGATGAGAATATTCTAAAATGTCTATACGAAGATCACTAATATTTGGCACAGTAAATCTATCAAATTTTCGAATGCCTACACAAGCATCAAATCAAAGTCTTTCAATCCATCAACCTTAATTTTATCCCTACAACTTTGGCTAAGAAGAGCCAATTCGGGATCTTGCTTTTGAGCTTCAAGGATGTGGTCTAAAAGAGAAGGATGACCCTTAAGGCTACATAAAACAAGAGATGAACATGAATAGGATTCACGATCTCGAATCTCACAAGTGGATAAAGTCCCGAGATCATTCCATTTGGATATCATCATGGAAACAACTATTTGTTGCTTACGACTAAGGGCATCGGCAACACGATTTCCCTTTCCAGGAGTATAGAGAATATCAAGATCATAAGATGCAAGGAATTTGAGCCAAAGTGTTGACGCAAATTAAGTTTCTTTTGAGAAAATAAATACTTTAAAGATTTATGATCGGTGTAGAGAAAAAATTTCTCTCCCAAAAGATAACGACGCTAAATTCTAAGGGCAAAAACAATGGCCGTGGGCTCTAAATCATGAATGGCATATCTAGTCTTGGCATGCTTTAATTGCCTAGAAGCATAAGCGATAAACCGTTCTCTTTGCATGAGAACGGCTCCCAAACTAACACGACTAGCATCAGTATAAACAATAAAGTCTTGGTTCCCTTTGGGAATCACAAGAATAGGAGCATTGGAAAGGAGTTCTTTTGATTTCTGAAAAGCAGCTTCACATTTGTCTGACCAAATGTACTTGACTCCCTTCTTTGTCAAACTAGTAAGAGGCATGGAAATTTTAGAAAAATCTTTTATGAACCGACGGTAATAGCCCGCCAATCTAAGGAAGCTACGAATTTCTGTCACACTCTCCGGCCTCTTCCAATTTTGAATCTCTTTAATCTTTAAAGGATCCATGGAAATTTTGGATTCGGAAATAATATGTCCTAAAAATTTCACACGAGATTGCCAAAAGTGGCACTTAGAAAATTTTGCTTTCAATTGATTGCTCCTAAGAGTTTCCAACACAATCCGAAGATGTTTTTCATGCTCTTCCTTGGTTTTAGAATAAACAAGAATATCATCTATAAAGATGAGAATAAATCGAATGAGGAAGTCTTTGAAAACTCGATTCATAAGGTCAACGAAATAAGCTGAAGCATTCGTTAAACCAAATGGCACAACAAGCATTCATAAGATCCATAACGAGTACGGAACTATGTCAAAGGAATGCTATACTCTGCCATACGAAGCTGATGAAAACCGGTTTTTAAGTCTAACTGTGAAAAGACTCTAGCACCGCTAAGTTGATCGAATAGATCGTTAATCCAAGGTAAGGGATATTTATTCTTGATGGTGGGATCATTAAGCTTGCGGTAGTCAACGCAAGGCCTAAGTGTACCATCGGATTTTTTCACAAAGATAGCTGAAGCTCCCCAAGGAGAGGAACTAGAACAAATAAACTGCTTTGCTTCCAATTCGGATAATTGTTTACACATCTCTTCATTTTCCTTAGTGGACATACGATAAGGAGGATGAGTGATGGGTAGAGCTTCAGGGATTAGATTAATTCTGAACTCAATTGCTCGCTTAGGTGGTAATCCTAGAACGAGTTCAAATGTATCGGGTGAATTCACGAACAACGTGAATGAGGAAAATGACATCTTCCTCATCATCATTATCGTCATCATGTGGATTTAGAGAATATAAGGATGCCGTCGAATTGGAATCTAAATTTTTTAGAACAATAGAAATTTTCTTATCAGATTGAGGATATCGAAGATGGATAGTCCTCTCGGGACATAGGATGTGGGCTTCATAAAGGTTAAGCCAATCCATTTCCAAAATCATTCCGAAACCTAGGTAACGCATAACATGTAAATCGACACAGAAAGCACAATCACATAAAATAATCTCGACATCTTTGCAAAATAAACTGAATGTTGCGGATCCACCAACCGGATTGCAATTCTCAGTGAAGTCATCAAGTCCATAACATTTAAAGACAAAGTATCAACAAGTTCCTTTGATATAAAAGAGGAAGATGCACCCGTATAAAAAAGAACCTGAATAGGATGATCACGAAACATAATAGTGCCATCAAGGACAGAATGAGAAATATGTTGACCAAGAGAAGGGTTACTAAGTGCTTGCACAATGTTCAGATTTCCCTCTTTCTTTCTTTGAAGTTTGGGACATGAAGATATATGATGACCCGAACTTTTACAATAGCGGCAATAAAGGGGTTTTGGACACTTATTAGCATAATGGTCCTTAGAACCACAATTGTAGCACTCTCCACGATTAGGGGTAGGAGTTTTTGCTACCGATGTTGCTTGCTTCCCTTTCTTCTTGGGATTAGGTTTGAACTTAATATGCCTCTTCTTGTTCATGTAGAAGTTCTGTTTGGCACCCACAACTTCAACATCACTTTCTTTATTGGCCTCTTCAAGTCGTAGAGCGATATCTACAAGTTGATCGAAAGAAACTTCTAGTTTTAGAAGTAAAGCCTTTTTGAGGTCCTTATTGAACCCATAGACAAACCTCAGGGTTTTTTTTTGGCAAGGCTAGCCAGTTTTATAGTGGACCGTCCACTTTTTATTACGAGCGTAATAAAAGTTGAAGTACAGGAGAAAGGTAGAAGCACCTTAACTACTATGAAAAGAAAAATATACAGCACAGGAGTGTGAAAGAAATATCACAACTACTATAAGAATATCATAATAAAAAACTACTCCTCCGAAGAGGTAGACTCACCATCATGCCTAGGAACCAGGCGGGACTCCAATGGGACATTTCCCAACAGACTAGCAAAGGGGCGGAAGTGAGATGCAAGACACGGATCATACGCCACAGAATTTGGTGAGTACACAAAAGACCGGTCCCAGGAACAATCAGCAAGCAAGATAGAATTCTTATCCACAAAATGACCGTCCAAATCAAGTACCAAAGAGTCCCCAGAAGGTCGATAATAAAGGCATCTAAGGTCAAACTGATCATCAGTAATGAATCTAAAGTAAGACTCGGCCAATGGGTTAAATCTCATATCCGAAATGTAATCAACCCAACACCGCTCAGCTTCATCCCAAACAATTGATGGACAATGGCGTCCAAGATCAGGAGCATCACCTGGAAACGCCGGAACATCACTGGAGTCTAAAGGAGCAGATAAGGAGGCAGGGCCAGAAGCAGTAACCGGAGGCTGGCCCAAGGCAGGCGCAGGAACATCAAGTGGAGGGACAATAGGGGAGACAGATACTTTAGGAACCCATTTCCTGATCAGGGGACGAGGCAGAGGGATCTTAGGAGCAATGGCAGAATCCACCGTATGCATGCAGGCAATAGCTAAGTGGCCAAAAGAATGGCAGGAGGAACAGATATCTGGAACCCAACCGTAGCAAACACGGACCTCGACAATATGTCCAACAGCAAGCTGAACAGGTATAGAAGATGGAAGCGGCTTATTAGGGGAAATCTCAATCAAGGCCTTAGCATACATAAGCTTATCACGCGCGACAGTATTAGAATCAAAACATCTCAGCTTTCCTACGTTACAAGCTAACCGGTTCAAACCAATCAAAGGTTGAAGTGCAGAGGGGATTTGCGAAAAATAGGCCCAAACAGGAATAGAAAGAACTTGTTCACGCGCACTAGCCACGATAGGAGACCAAGGAGTAACTATAAAGGGTTGCCCATCAAAAAAAGACGGATCAGCCTCAAGCACAGAACTACGTTCCTCGGGGGAGGAAAACTTAAGAAAGTACAAAGAGTCAACCAGTTTAACACTTAATTTACCACGAAGCTTTCAGGTCCTACGACAAACAGTAGCCACATCGCGGGGGCAGTGGTTAGGGTCCAAAAAGACACCAACTAAATAATCTGACCAAAAGTCCAATCCGGCTTGTAACACAATAGGAGGAGGGATCATTACTCCATTCTCAACAACAATTTCAAACTCAATAGGCTTGTAGTCGCCAGCATTACGGGGGAGAGAGGTGAAAAGAGAGGACCATGATCTGTTGCCAACAAAGGGAGAGGCAGTTGGTACAGAGCCAAGATTCTCCGTGTCATGATCAACTGATACAATTTTTGGCGAACAACTAATGCTAGCATTACAAGGAAGTAGATTATTCAGAGGAGCGGCATCATGAGACAAAACAACAGGAGCTAAACTGCCCAAGCAATCAGAACAAGTTTCACCACAGGCAATCTCATTGGCTTTATCACAAGCACTATGAGTGCTTCGCACAACACAAGTAGAATCATCGGAATCACTACGGAATACACGGCTGTGCAGACCATCTGTCGTACCAATTGGATCAGAGACTGCTATATCCTCACCCAAGCCATTAATATTGGTTACAGAAACTAAGTCATTTCCCAAAGCCTTATTCGAAATTCCAGCATGGCCCAGCACATCACTACTCACAACGAGAGAGAGGGGGGACTCACCAGGGTCACACGCAGCTTGAAGGCCGACAACAGCAGCCACACAAATCGATGCATCAGGGCTCAAAAGGGGGCACGCGGCAGGTGGAATGGGAGATGTTTGAGGAGGGGGCAAAGGAGGAAAATTGTCTACTGAGAGGAGAAGAGATGCAGATCTCAGAGGCGAAGGCGGCAGCGACATGACACTGAAACAACGCCTTGATCTAGTGGTGGAGCAAGAGGGGGACGGGGCGAAGTGGAGTGGGAGGTGGAAAGGAGAAGCAGGCATACAAGAAGGGAGGCAGAGGGGTGGAGGACGGGGAAGAAAGGTGAAAGCGCAGGAATCAAGGGAGAGAAAAGATAAACGAACAGGGGAAAGTCGCCGTCGCCATTACTTGCTTAAGAACTAAATATTGGGTTTTATTCGTGTCTAAACTTTGGGGCCAAGGAAACTATGTTTGCCCTGGCCTTCGGTTAGCCGGTTTTATAAGTGGCCGTGCACTATGTCTCATTATTGTGGCCGCTGGGATTCAAACTGGTGCCACTACAACCACATGTAGCAACTCCACTATGTCTTAACCACTGGACCACTAGAACTTGACCCCATATTTAAAGAGAGATCCAAAAGATGCGACGTAATCCGTCACAGAAGATTCACCTTGAACAAGGTCAATAAAGCATCGAGCTAAAGTTACTTTTTCAGCTTCCGGCACAAACTTCAACTCGAACCTTTCTCAGAATTGCTCTCAAGTAAGAACCGCTTCAACAATTTCCGAAATCAAAAGCTCATACTAATCTAATGCTCTCTCCTGGAGCATGCTAGAAGCCACTTGGACTCGATGTAGATCCACAAGATTCATGCGAGAAAAGATGCGATCGCATGTTCTAAGCCAAGGTTGGACTTCTATAACGCTTTTGGAACCCTTGAATGGCCTTCCACCCAAATTCGTATAATCACTGCACAAACGTGCAAACTCGGATTTAGGATGAGTAGGCTCTGGAATATGTCTGGCAGCTTGGGCATTCTTTACAAGTTCTAAAAGTTGTGGGCAGACATGAATACACCATCCTAAAGAATAGCACTGGACTGACCGGCTTTGGGACGACTTGGTCTTACCATTTCTCTTCTTTAAGAAAAAAAGAAAGAAGAGGAAAAAGGTTATTCTCGGAATGAGTATCAAACAAACTTGATTGATAAAATAAGGCATCACAAAAGAAAATAGGATAGAATGGGTCATAAGACTCAGATTAAATCCTAAGGCACAATTCCTAAGAGAGACTTAGGAAAATGATCCTTGGTAGATTATTCTACATTGTTCCGAAGTTTGGCTCTGATACCAAGCTGTGACGCCCCATCTTTATACTCACACTAGCTAAGGACACTACTGAGTAATGTCGTCAACTAGCACGAAGAATAAGACTGTTAGGATCGACCATCTGTGTAATTGCTTTGTCCAAGCACCGATATGTCAGATAGTATGACATGCGTTTCATTTCAAAAGAAAATCCGACATATCAAATACAAACTCAAAGCTACTACGCGGTGGCTATGTGGCCATCGAAAACAAATATAAAATAAGCACAACACAAAATCAGTCACAGATATTCATATCACTAAGTCAGAAACATATATGAATATAACACATAGAAGTGTACATCAAAGTAGTGGTAAAACAAGAGCCAATACATCACGAAAGAATAGGTACTAGTGATAGACAAAAGAATATGTATACATCAAGGAGTCTCTATCTCGAGTGTATAAAAACAAAAACTACTAAGCTAAAGTAGTTAGCTAAAAGTCAGAAGATAGTCCCTACTAAGAAGTCAAGTGGAAGCACCTGAAATCCCTCGGTCTGACCCGAGTATTATTTAAGAAAAATAATAATAAACGGATCAGTCTAGCTATAAATATCATATAAAATAAGAGAGGATAAGAGATATGACAAATATATATATATGATAACAACAAAAATCATACAATATCTCAAACTTTTTCAAACACCAAAAAGAATGTCATATTCTTTAGATTATTCACCAAACTTCAAATATCGACAAAACATGTCAACGTAAATCACAACAATTGGTAAAACACAAATTCCAGAAATCAATTACTAGAAATTCGAAAAACACAACGGGGGAGGCCTATCACAAATGGGAGCATAAAAACTCACCAACTTGTGTATCACAAACGGGACACTATCCCATAGGTCGCTAACTCATAAAAAGACAGTATACAGTACCCCCTTAGGGACTAATGAGCCGAACAAATACGCACCTAAAAGATACGCTTCATGCACAGCCGAACATTGACGCATCCAAAAAGATACGCCCCATGCATAGATTTATTGAGCGGATTGCTCCTCGAACGGTAAAAAGACCATGGGTCGTTAGCCCAAAAAAACGAGACGAAGCTCTGCAAAACGGGGTACAATCCCCCACACAGACAAAGAGACATCGCATTTTGCTAGTCTAAACCATAAAATGATCATCATTAATCAATAAGAAGTGTGAATTACATTAAGTTAGTAAATAAATGAGTTTATCTTCATGTCCCATAACCACCGGGTTAACTTAAATATTTACGAACAAATTATAGATTTCCACTCGAAGATTATCACGAGATTTCAATCGAACAAGTCCAAAAATTAACTGATGAAGTAAACGCAAGCATTTCATACCACTTGTTTTGCTAAGTCGTTTAACTAGATTTCTCATACGAATAAGGTAAAGGTTTATCTATACTAATAGATTGGAAAACAGTTTCAAAAACAAGCTTTGTATTAAAATTAGTGTTGGAATCATTTTTGTTAAAGAGTTTGAATATTTACAACTAGTATAAAAACCATTGTATTTTAAAGTGACAAATCATAGAAATGATTGTAAAAACAATCTGTCATGAAAAATCCCCATTCGACGACATGAATTAAAACCATAAAAATCGATATCAAATCCATCAAATGGATATTCCCAAAAATCCTGAAAAGAAGCCATCAAAGTCAATAATAAATGACAACAACTAATCAAATCAATAAGAATCAATAAAAATCGAAAATCTACACAAAAATAGGTGAAATGGTAGAATTGCACAGAACTAGGCGTCTGGTTGGATTGGCCAGATGTCTGACCTGGGGTTTGGGAATTTATTTTCCTTTGCCCCGTTTTCTTTTTGATGCCAACGGCCATCTAGACGTCTGATATAACCCAACCAGATGTCTGTCGAGTGCTCTGGAATTTTCTTTTTCTTGTCGTCTTATATTTATTTCTCCATGAACCATGACCAGACGTCTAGAGTTGACCAACCAGACGTCTGGTCACCTGGACTGGGCAATAGATTGCTTAGGCATTGATGGCCAAAACGATTCGGAAGCGATCGGGCGAGCAAAGAAGACTAAGGATTTATGCCAAGCGACAGCCCAGCCTTATAGGCTCTTCGATACACCCCAAATATCGTGTCCAAACATCCAAACTAGGATTTTTAAAGATTTCGACTTCAAAACACCAAAATTGAAAAATTCACCAAATTAATTCAAATCAAAGCAAATGAATATGAAATAGATGTTAGGAATTTATACTTAACAACAATGAAAGCTATAGACGTAGATGTGAGTTCAAAAACTCACCTTTAAAACTCAAAAATAACGAATTGGATTTAAAACAAAGCAAGACCAATTCCTCTTTAATTCACCACTAGAATCTTCAATCTATTTTTAATGATGAAGTTATTCCTAAGTAGGTTATAGGAAATTCTGAAAATTGAAGAAATATTGAGATGGAGAAGATGATGCTTACCAAAGCTTTTCCTTAACTTTAGAACTAGAACTTGAATTTCCTAAGAGAACTAGGGCTTAGGAATTTTAATTTCCTATCTTTTACGCCATTCTTTCCTTTAGCTTGAGAGTGTTAGGAATAATGGAATGAATGAATGAAGAGGAGTGGAGTGGGAGTTATTAGGTAGAAGAGTTGGGTTCTCTTATTGGGTTTGTGGGCTAAAACCCAAACCTAAAGCCCAAATGAAAATACCAATAATCAACTCCAAACATATCGATGTTTATACTGGAAATGTCACAAATGCTGTTTTGGACTTAATGGAAGTGGTCTCGAGTCTGGATTCAACCGTTTACAAAAAGTCACATTTCGGACTTTAAATTCAACTAACGATGCTACATTTAAATAAAACATTTAAATATATAATCATAAAATATGCAGGTTGTTACAATCGATTAGTACATTTACAATATTATAAACTCAATGTTTAATATTCTTCAACACGTCAAATAATTTTTTTATAATTAATATTTCATAAATATTAGTTAATTTAATTTATTTACAACAACTACAAATGATTAAATTTGTTGGCAATATGAGTATTTAACATTTTGGTTGTGTGACTCTTATGTGTAAATTTGATCAATGATTAGTGTTGAAAAATTTAAATATTAATGTTTAAATGTCACTTACAAGTGATGTGGCATTATGGCTAAATTTATCGCTTACTTGGCATCGGTAAAATCCATTTTTACATTATTAAGCTTTACGTAATAGTGATAATTATTTACACTAATTCTCTTCATTAACACTATATCACTTTGGACTTATGGAATTTGGTAATGGTTAAAATTCCAATATAATCCATATTCAACTCTATAGTCTAAACACAAAGTCCTTGTTTCACTAATAACAATTAGTATTGACCATACTGCTCTGACCAGGGACTTTTTCTTTGAGTTGACTTCAGTTGACTGTGATAATAACCTTGTATAACCGAGAAGACGAATCCTCTCTTGACTAGTGTTTCACTTCTAATGCTTTCACATGACCCAATTATTGTCATTCGATGGACGTTGTGTCATGATTTTACTATAATCAAAGCAGAGTTTCCATATTAAAGATCAATAGATTCTCAAGCCAAGAGAACTATGTAATTTTGTCACGTCAATATTTTCTGTTAGACCTTAGTTATATCAACCAACAGAAAACTATCAGTGAGTCATTCCATAGTTATCCAATAACTATCAATACATAACCAATTAGTGCCTCCAACAATCATGAGTTATACATTGCCTAACATTTGGGGAGCTTACGTACTCTTGTCTTAATGAATGTGCCAATATTCGATCTCGATACATCTGGATTAGGAATATTTAAAATTATATGTTTATTTCGTTGTGATAAATCACTAGTGATTACAACACATTGTAACTACTATCACAAAACATACCATTTATGGATTTTTTTATATTAAATATACTTTTAATTAAATTGATTATATACCATACTATATCAAGTATATAATAGAAAGAAAACACCTTTTATTTTGAACAAGATTGGTTATCGAGTTAGATATATGTAATAATTACAAAATTTCCCCTAGACATATCCCCAACTCTATTAAAATCAAACAAAAATCAAAGGTGGTGCTTTAGATCATTGAAATTTGTGGAAGCTGGCTCGGTTGATTCTACGAGTTATTCTTTCATTCAAGGTTCAAATCTATGGCCACGTCTATACGGTAATCCCTATAGTTTACAATTTTATATTATAATAATAACATAGATCTTGACCATTATTAAATAGATTTACATATACATTAGTTGTCCGTTATAATATATAATTATAAAAGTTTGTGTATCTGTGTAGATCTAGAAAGTTTCACTCTTTATATTCAATCTTTGTTTCAATTTAGAGAAAAGGATTTTATATGTATACATATATATATGTATATATGAAAATTTTATATATAATTATATAACATTAGATATGATTTTAATTGATTTAAACTTGTTTTAAATGCATATATTAACTTATAATTATGTATGTATATATTTATAAATTATTTTAAATTAAATTTTACTTCATATCACTTTCGACGGCAAAAAATATATTTTGGGAACATATGTTATTTATAGATATAAATAAGTATATCGTTTTAAAATAATATAAATTTATTGATATCTATATTCATTTATAAATTAATAGTTTAATTTTATAAAATTATGTTTTTGTTTATTACATACAGAAAAAAGATATTTCTACGAAAGGCATTTATATAAACATTTTTATGTTTAATTTAATAATTGATTCAGTGTAATAGTAAATATATGTATATATACTTAAAAAATCATTTATTATTTTATTTTAAATATTATAATAATTTTTTAAATATTACTATGTTATTTCAAAATTTATAGACTGGATCGGTTTTTAAGTTGTTTTTACTAAACAATTAGATTTTAAAATGGGTTTAAACATTTAAAATTAAAGACTTGCTCAAGATATTTTACTAATATTAGTTTAATTGTATTAAATAAATTGTTTTTGTAATTATTATATTTATATTTTAAATAATGTTTTGGATAACCATATGTATATAAAGGGTGAATGTGCCTGCTGCGATGTTAATCTCCGCACCTATAAACATACACATTAACTACATACACATTTACATGTTGCACGTGCACAATACACATGAGTATATTCGAATATACGCGAATTAAAATTCAATTTTAAATTCAAACAGAATTCACTATTTAATTAAATAATTAAAATAAAATAAGATTTTATCTAAAAAATAGATTGGATCTAAAATCGATTAGATTTCAAAGGTCAAACAAAGATCCAAAAATTGATTTAATGTTTTTTTGAAATTCACTCGTTTAACCCGCTACAACCTGACCCGGTTCCTTCAACTATAGGGTCGATAGCATGAGCTAAGATCCGACCTTGAAAACCCTAGTAGGATCATCATCATCGATTGAGATGTTAATTGTCAGCTCCACTGGTGTCGCCATCACAACCACTGGTTCTTTTCGAGGGCCCATAGGTTTATAGAACTTGCTATATGACCTGAGATAAGGCTTGGGAATTAATTGCTATACATTGACAGTTTTGATGTGGAGGACCTCTTCACTCTCTCCATTTTCACATCGCTTCGCCCCTCTGAGCTCTGCGACATAGCATTCTCATCCATTACTCCGGTCTCGTTAGATAACTCATATTCCATTCTTGGCATGGAACTTCATTATTAGACACTATGGAGAAAGTGCTATCATGAAACTAGCAAGGGTCGGTCGGCCTAAAAAAGCAGTATAGGTCGAAAATCCATTGACCATTACAAACGTCTAAACCCGCACTATCTTGCAATCTCCTCTCCTTCACCTAATTCCACATATAGACCAATACCACCGATAGGGTCTTTGGCTTCTCTAGTAAATCCCCAAATAGCGATTACATGGCTTTCGATCCTTCTAATTGACCTTCACCTGGTCAAAAGTTTTCATAAACAAGATGTTAATCGAGCTTCAACAATTAATCAGAACTCGGTGTACTATAGCTAACCCAACTATGGCTGTAATCACCATGGGATCATATATCGATGCATAGTTTCGATCACCATGGGATCATATATCACCATGGGATCATATATCGATGCATCTGGCATTGATGGTTTAGATCTCACCCCACCCATCGTAAGCCGATTCAACCTACTCTCTAAGAGGGAGAAATTATTAAGTCCTCATTAAAGGACATTCTATCTGTAACGATCCGAAAATTTTAACGATTTTTATAGTATAATTAACAAAAAATTTCTGAAATTAAATAATAAAATTTTTGCAACGAAAATTTGTTATTTGGAATACGTCTACTTAAACATAGCAAGTGTCAAATTTTCATTTGAAAATATGAAAGTTTTGTTTGGTTGTGAAATTTCAATTTAAAATTTAAGATCGGTTAAATTTGATGGAAAATTAAATTATTTCAAAATCTAAATATTTTTGTATAAGAAAAATGTAAATCATTTTTTGAGTGAGATGTCATATATCATTTCGCCAAATTTGAACTGCTCTAGCCCCGTTTGTCTTAATTTCGGCGTTTTAGCAGTATATTTGGCGGCAAAACTCGAGATAGAGTAGTTTGTTTGAAGTCTTCTGACATTTGTGTAGAAGAGTTGTGTAATAGATTGGATTGATCTAGAAATTGAAGGCAGACCAGGATCGATAGGAGAGATTTGTGGATATGAGTATTAGATCCTTCTGTTCTCTCTTAAGGATTAAGTGATTGTTCTACAAGATTGAATTGCCAGTTCGGATGGCTGGTATTTATTTTGTTTTCACGTATCTCTGAGGAAGTACGTATATGGTTTATCTCTGGTTTTAGAATCAGCAGTTCTGGAAGGTTTGGGAATTGATCAGGACTTGTCTGTAGTCCTGTATTCTGTTTAGATTTGTAGATCTAGATATATATAGGAGCTCTAGATCTGAGTGGTGTAGCTAGTTTAGATTCTGTAGGGCGAGTGTCCCGGTGTTTGTACTTGGGAAACTCTAGGGAATCCTATCCAGAATTTTGTGTGGATAATTAGAATTGTTTGTTTGGATTGGTTGCTATGATTGCTAGTATTTGGTTGATAGTATATGTTTGCTCTTTTTAAATTTTAAAATCTGTATGGGATTATTAAATTACCTTTGCTTTTAAATTTCGGGGACGAAATTCTTTTAAGGGGGGAGGAATGTGATGTCCCGGAAATTTAGGCAATAATTATTTAATAATTTCATTGGTAATTATTTTAAAATGTTAGATATTGATTTAATAATTTAATTTAAACTGGAATTCTCTTTTGAAAATTTATAATTATTTAGTTTGTCAAATGATATTGTTTTCAAAAGTTAAAAATATTTAAGTAATAAATACATCCTTCTAAACTAATTTAAAAATATTTTATTTATAATGTATAAAATGTTTATACATTATAAATAGAGGAATTGGTTTTGATTTTAAATTTATATTAAATAAAAGAATATTTTCTAATTATTATATATTAATGTATAATGTGTAAATTGTTTTAAATTAATTTAAAATGAGTATTGTAAATTTTTCAAAGGTTTGTTTTAAAAAAATCTTTCTTATATTTTTATAGAAATAAGTGAGCATTTATTTTTGTTTATAAAATAAATATAGTTTAATTTTGTTTTATAATAAAAGTTTGATTTGTTTTATTTTAAATTGCTTTTCTTTGAATAGATTTAATTCATTCTTGTTAAAATATAACATTTGATTTAAATTTAGTTTCATAAAGAATGTTATTTTAAAAATAATCAATCAAACATTAAAATGAATGTTATAAGAAGTTATAAATAAACATGTAATTATTTCAAAGCTAATGTTAATTAAACATTTGTAACTTGCTAAAATAAATTAGAAATAGTTTAAGATAATTTAAATACATTTATAAATTTAGAAATGACTTTTAAATATTAACATGCATATGTGTTAAACTCTTAAAACATAAAGAGACACTTGTAATTAATCTACACTATAAGATAACAAGTGGCATGTTAATTTTACTTTTGAAATAAATTATTTTAGATAAAAAAATTTGGAAATTCATTTTTGTTCAAACCATTTTCTCTTTAGAAAACCTGGAAATTCAAATTTCTGTAAAATCAAAACCCAATTCAAACAACAAATGCATGTTAAAAATCTGCAACCTATCTTCAAACAAATGCATGTTTACAAATCTGCAAATCATTTCTACAAACTTCATATCTGCATTCATCTTCAAATCCACGAATTCAATTCTGCAAACCAAATACAAATATAATCTACAAATCAAATCTCTGCATACATCTTCAATCAAATCTGCTACAATCCTCAACATCAATTTGCAAGATCAATGTCATACTTTAGCAAATGAAGATAAAGGTCTGCATGCATACAAATACAAGATAAAAGCAACTTCATCTTCAAATTTGCACCCATATTTCTGCATACAGTTTCAACAGATCCTGGAATGAATCTGCAGCTAAATTTGCTCTGCATTCTTCAATTTAATAAGGTGAGTAAACCTTTATTTTAAAAACAGTTCTTCTTTCTAAAATCAGTGCTAAAGTAAATATAAGAACTTAAGTTCAAATGCAAACTGTTTTCATTAAAAAAAAAAAAGAGAATAATAAGTAAACCTTCTGTTTTTAAAAAAAATGCAGTTCTTTCTGTCTGGATGAATCTTATTGCATGTGTGAACTATAGCCTCTAATGATTGCTTTGAGATTGAATGTAAATGTGTGTTTGTAAGTATGATAATGCCTGCATACTTGTTTTGAGTATTATATATATTTGATGCTCTGTGGTTGATAACAGCCCCTCTTTTTACTAGATAAATGGATAATTTCCTGTACAATGGAAATTTGGCAATGATCACTGAAGGAAATTGGTTAATAACATCATATTCTTGGTTTTAAAAATAGTTTAAGATAATATTGATTAACAAATGGACTGTAAAAAAAATTAGATTACAGTTTTAAATAAACTGTAGGGGAAAGCCATTTCTGTTTCAAAACAGAAATGGAAAATTTGAAGATAATCTGTTAAGTTAGTGAGTTTAGGGTGTTATGATGCTTCATGTTAGTGGAGTATGGATGTATAAATGGAGTAAATTTGGTATTTGAAGATCAGAGGAAGAGAAGAGTTTGGAATTGAGTTTTTTTTCAGGTTTCATAACCCTGTTTAAGGGGTGCAGTTCTTAGTTTACCCCATCTTCTCTGTTGCATCGGGTTATTTGAGGTTTTGGGAGTTTATAGAGGGGATGTAAAGGAAGCTATATCCAAGGTGGTGTCGATGATGGTGGCTGGAGGTGGAATTTCTGGGTGTTGACAGGTGGGTCTTGTTGCAGTGGTAACACTGGTGAACTCTGATGGGGTGTGCAGGGTTTTGACCCGAAGTAGAACTCGGGGTTTTGTGAAATTATCTCGAAGCAAGGAGTAGTGAAACTCGAAGCAGATATAGGTTGGGCTCGGGTAGGTTTACAGAGTTGAAACTGAGAGTTTGCAAGTTGAATGAAATTTAAATTTTAGAGTGGGAATTTGATATTAGGTGGAAGTAGTAACAGAATTCAAATAAAGTTTTGAATTCAAAGTTTTTAAAAATGAAAATCTAAAATTTAAACAAGTTTTAATCCTGTTTTAAATCAAAATTTAAAACTGTTTCAGGTTTAAGCCTGAGAAGTTTTGCAGTTTAAATTCATTAATAAATTCACATTTTAAGTTGAAAACTTGATTCAGGTAATACTTGAATCTGAATTCAAATGTAGCTTTGAATTCAAAGTTTTTAAAAGTAAAATCTTAAATTTAAACAAGATTCAAAATTCTGTTTTAAATCAAGAGTGTTTAAAACAGTTTGCAGGTTTAAATCCAGAGAATTTGTAGTTTTTAGATTCTTGAATGAAATTCATATTTTTAAGTTGCAACTTGATTTAAGTACAAGTTGGATCTGAATTCAAATTAAGTTTGAAATTCAAAGTTTTAAAGATGAAATATTTTAAATTTAAACAAGTTTTAAATTTGGTTTTTAAATCAATATTAGAACAGTTGCAGGTTTTAGAACTTGTAATTTTGCAGTTTGTTGTTTAAATAAAATTCATATTTTAAATTTGGCAACTTGATTCAAGTATGAGTTGAAACTGAATTCAAGTGTAGTTTGAAACTCAAAGTTTTAAAAAAATGAAAATCTTAAATTTAAACAAGATTTAATTTAGTTTAATCAAGTTTTAAAATAAGTTTCAGGTTGCTTTCAAATTCAGACATTAAGCTAAAACAGTTTTGTTAGTTTTTAAAATTTGAAACAGATTTAAATGGTTTAAGGAAAATTTAAATGTGTTTTGAAATTAAGTTGGAACTGTTTCAAGTTTCTTTGAAACCCAGTTTTAATTTCAAAACAGTTTTTTTAAAATTTAAAATGAATGAACATATTCAAATGTTTAAAAGTGAATTTGAAAATGAAATTTCATTTCAAGTAAGTTTAAACTTGGAAGAATTTAGTTCCTTTAGTATTTGAAAGTATTTGAATTAAAATATGAAGTGTTGATTTAAATTTAAAAGTTGAAAATAATCAATTTATTTTCAATGCTTAATTTATCAAGTAATTTAGTTTTAAATCTTTCTTTATATTTAAGTGATGAATGTTGTTTAAACATTCATTTTTATTTTATGGTTTATAATTATTTTTGGAATTAATGTTTAAATAATTAAACATTTGAATCTTTGAATAAAATTTGAATTTGAATTAAATTTTTAGAAATGTATTGTTTTAATACATTTTGAATTTAAATGAGTCATTTGATAGTAATTTGATTATTTTGAAAATCTTTAAGAATTAAGGGTTTACTTAATTATTTGATTTTTGAATAATGGTTTAGATTAATTTTGATAATTAATCTAATTCAAATTTTCTTAAGTATATAATGAATGAAATGATGTCAATTAATAATTGGTGATAATTATCTAAGGATAATTAAGTAATTAATTAAAGTCAATAAATTTTAATATTGTGATTTGTTAAGTTAATTAATTCAGTTTAATTAATTTTAATAAATCATTTGATGATTTTAGAGTGTAATTACTTAATGGAATTAATGGAGCAGGACTACTTTATAATTACTGGAATGTAGTTAGTAATTTGGATGATTACTTTAGTAATTAATTAAGGAATTAATTAATGATTAATTATTGGATAATTAATTTGTTAATAAGTAATTAAAGATAGTTAATTACTTAATTTAATATTAATCAAGGTGATTAATAATTGGATTAATTACTAAATGCAATTAATTTTAATTAAGTAATTTATTAAATATTAAAGATCATTAATTAATATTAATGATGTAATTAAGGATTGTTTGATTTAGTAATAATTAATGAAGTGATTAATTAATTATAATTAAATAAGGATAAATATAATTAATTATAATTAATTAATAAATGAGTAACTAAATGTTAATTACTTATGATTAAGGTTAATTAATTTATAAAATTAATTAAGGACTAATTACCTATTGTAATTAGTGAATGATTAATCAAAGTTGTTTAATCAAGTTAAATACTTAGTGAATAATTAATTAACTGGGTTAATTAATTAATGGATGTTAAGCAAGATTTAAATGTGTTAATTAATTTAATTTAAATTAAATTAATTAGAGATAGTTGTAATTAATTTAATTCATTTTAAATTAATTATAATTGATGGTTAATGAATCTTTGCTTATGGATGCTATTGATTGAATGGTTGTGATCTCAGTAATGAGATTAGTTGTATCTGTATGATATGGATGATTGGTTTAAGTATGATGGTTTGTGATGGATTATTTGGATTGTGATGATTATCTGTTTATGGATGATACAGATTATCTGTTATGATATAAATGTGCTTATCTATTGTTAGATGTAGTTTATCTATCTCTGTAAAATAGATAATAATGAAATAAGTTAATTGTTTAACCCTTAAGTATAACTTGGACATTAAAATGGCGTTTGGTTTCGATGAGACCGGGATCGGGTTTCCATATTTGGATATCTGAAAACCACATCGATTCCAATTAAACGTTAGGTCGTTAATCCAAGTGGAGCAAGTGAAGACTCGAGGTGCAAGGGCTATACGTCAGTATAACTCTGTGGGTGATTCCATAATGAGTTTGACGGAATAGTGCTTATAGATTCGAGATGGAGATATAGAGTGCAAGGGTTATCGTCGTTAACTCTGAGGGTGATTCCAATACGAGTGTAACGAGATAATGCCTTCGGTTTCGTTCGAACCCGGAACGAACTTGTATGGATTGAATGCTTTTAGAACATCGTCAGATGGACGATGAGCATTCTAAGATTTATGTGTCCTATAAAGGTAATCGTAGCCTCAAGCCTCATCAACCGGGAATGGCTAAAACAGGGGAGGTGCAGCAAAGCTTCGTGGGTAGCCCCCACTGTAGAGCAAGATTTACTCCTGTCTAGAGGTCCCTTTATATTTCGGCTGTGTGGCAGTTGGTGACAACCAATCTGCGGGGTGGTCTTGTTCGGAACTGTTCAGTAAGGAACGGGTCCGGCTTTGTGTTGCAGGGGATGAAGGGAGTAATCCTCGGTACGGTGATCTAGGCCACGTACTGTGACGGGCGGTACCCCAGTAGCCCTGCCATTGATGGAAACCTATTTTCCCTACGAGACCCTACGGTTTTGTTTGTATTACCCACTTTTGTGGCTAGTAGCTGGAATTTAATCATGTAACAATTTCGGCTATTTTTTATTTACTTGAAAACCCTAGACTATTATAATATCACTGGATTTCCTATCAAATGTTTTGGTTAGCGTAAGGTAAAAACTTTTCCATGTTTATGTGTGGGAAGTCTTACGTGATACCTTTTGTGTAACAACCCGCATATTTGTTGGTTTTATATTTAAATATTTTATTTAAATATTTATCGATACTCGGAATTTAGTCCGAAAAGTTACTTTTTGCGTACGGTCGAATTAGGACTCGGGACTACTCCCATTGAGTTTAAAATGCCGTTTGCGACCTTTTTTAGTATAAGTTTCGATATGTTTGGAGTAAGTTGATTTTTGCTACTTTTTCACTTAGGGCTTTGGTTTGGGCTGAGCCCAATAACCCCACTTATGTATTCAGTCCCAACTCCACTTCAACTCCTCATTTACTTCATTTCTAATTCCTAATACTCAAGATTTAGCAACAATGGTGGGAGAGATGGGAAATTAAAACTCAAGCCCTAGTTTTCTTTTGCAAATCAAGTTCTTGCTCCAAACTAATAGAAGAACCCATTGGTAAGCTTCTCTTCTTCTTCTCCAACTCATTCTCTTATCAATTTCAGAAATTCCTAAACCTAATTTAGGAAATGTTTCTCTTGTTAGCTTAGAATCAAGCTTCTTGAGTTGGATTTGAAGAGTGGTTGATTCTCCTTTGCTTCTAAGCTTCTTTTTCAATCGTTTGGGTTCAAAGGTGAGATTTTTATCTCACATCTATGCTTATATTTATCTTCGAATGTTAGGTATGAATTCCTAACACTTATTCGTGTGCATTTGCTTTTGGTTTGGATTGATTTGGTGAATATTCCAATTTTTGGTGTTTTGAGTTTAATTCGTTAAAAATCCTAACTTTGATGTTTGAACATGTTTTTGGTGATGCATCGAGGAGCATATAGGGCCGGGTAGTCGATAGGCATAAACCCTTAGCGCCGTTGCACGAGCGAATGCAATTTGATCGAGTTTGCACCTCTTTTGAAAGAGGGCAGGGGAGTGCTGGCAACAGGTTCGGCCGACCGAGCCCCTGGGCCGGTCGACCGACCTGCTACCCAGGCACTTCCTGCCTCTGTTTGGAAGTGCCGGTTACAGGCTTCGGCCGACCGAGCCCCTGGGCCGGTCGACCGACCTGGTGCCCCGAGCACTTCCAACCCCTGGTTCGGTCGACCGAGCTCTGTGTCCGGCCGACCGACCTGGTGCATTTTTGCCTATTTTACCTAGTTGTTTGAATTTCCAACTTTAATTGATTCGTGTTGTTTCCTATGTGTTGTTATCATTTGTTATGACTTTGATGACTCCTTTTTAGGGATTTTTGAATATCCATTTTGATGGATTCTTTATCAGTTTCGTTGGGTTTTTATTCACATCTTTGTATGTGAATTTTAGTGATTGATTGTTCCTACAATCTTCTTCGTGATTTGTCACTTTAAAAATATAAAGGTTTCTATACTAGTAGTAAATATCAAAACTCTTTCTTCAAATGATTTCAACTCTATTTTAGTACAAAGCTCGTTTCTTGAACCGTTTTCCAATCTATTAGTATACACAAACCTTTACTTCATTCGCACGAGAAATCTAATTAAACGACTTAGTAAAACGAGTGGTATGAAACGCTTGCGTTTACTTCGTTGGTTAATTCTTGGACTTGTTCGATTGAATCTCTTGTGACAATTTTATAGTGGAGATCTACAGTTTGTTCGTAAATATTTTAGTTAAGCAAGTGGTTATGGGACATGAAGCTAAACTCATATATTTACTAGCTTGGTGTAATTGACACTTCTCGTTGATCATGACGATCATCTTTGTGATTTAGACTAGCGATGTGCGATGTCTCTTTGTCTACGAGGGAGACTAAACCCCGTTTTGTGGAGTTTCGACTCAAATTGGTGGGGTAGCAACCCATGGTCTTCGGGCCGTTTGTGGGACTTCGGCTCAATTTGTGATGGTTAGCAACCATGGAATTAGCGTTCCGTTTGTGATACACGTGTTGGTGAGCTTTATGCTCCCGTTTGTGATAGGCCTCCCCCCCTTTTTGTGATTTCTGGATTTCTTGAGATGATTTCTAGAATTTGTGTTTCACCAATTTTCGTGATTTCCATTGATAAGTTTTATCAATATTTGTGCATTGGTGAATTTGTGTGTCATTGACTTTTGTGATTGACATTAATATAATCGTCAATATTTGTGGTTTGATGAACGAAATAAGGAGTATGACATTTCTTTGATTCTTGTGTAGATTTTGTGATATTGATTAATCTCTTGTTGATTTTCAATTACTTATATATATCACAGCTTGGCATTGTGATTATTATGTTTTTAGTCATATCTCTTACTCTATATCGTTTCATATGATATTTATAGTTAGACTGATCCGTTTATTATTTTCTCCTTATTAAATAATACTCGGGTCAGACCGAGATGTTACAGATGCTTCTGCTTGATTTTACATCCGGGATTACCTCCTTGACTTTTGGTTAACTACTTAGATTAGTAGTTTTTTTGTTGTATACATTTGAGATATAGACTCCATAATGTGTACTTATTCTTTTGTGTAGTTCGTGTAACTATTCTTTTGTGATATTGTGGATCTTTTTAGACCACTACTCTGATGTACACTTTCTAGTGTAATATTCGTATCTATTTCCGCCTTTGTGATATGAATTGTCTGTGACTGATTTATGTTATGTTTATTTCTATGTTTGTTTCTGAAGATATTATAGCCACTATGTAGTAGCTTTGAGTTTGTGTCGGTATGTCGGATTATGTTATACTATCTGACATATCGATGCTCGCGCAAAGAAATTACACGGATGGTCGCTCCTCAACAGCCTTATTCTCCGTGCTAGTTGACAGCATTCACCGTAATGTTCTTGGCTAGCGTGGGTATAAAGGTGGGGCGTCACAGCTTGGTATCAGAGCCAAACTTCGGAACAATATGGAATAATATAACAAGGATCATCATCCTAAGTCCATCTTAGGAGTCGTGCTTTAGGATTTAATTCGAGTCTTCGTACCGATTCATCCTATTTTCCTTATGATTCCTTGTTTATCTATCAAGATTGCTTGATATTCAATTTGGTGAATAACCTTTTTCTTCTTCTTCTTTCTTTCTAAAGGGAGAGAAATGTCTAGACCAGGCCGCCCCAGAGCCGTACCTTCTAGCACTCCACCCCAAGATGGAGTTTTTATGACTGCTCAATAGCTTCTTGATTTAGTGACAAATGCTCAAGCAGCTGGAGCTAACCCGGAACCTACTCACCCAAAGTCGGGATTAGCACGCTTGTGCAGCGATTATACTAATTTGGGTGGGGCGCCATTCAAAGGTTCCGAAACTATTATTGAAGTACAGGCTTGGCTAAGGTCATGCGATCGAATCTTTTCTCGCATGAATCTTATTGACCTTCACCGAGTTCAGGTGGCCTCTAGTATGCTCCGAGAAAGAGCATTGGACTGGAACGAGCTTCTTATTTCTGAGATTAATGAAGCGGATCTCACCTGGGAGCAATTCCGGGAACGCTTCGAGTTGAAATTCGTACCAGAAGCTGAGAAGGTGACTTTGGCTCGCCGTTTTATAGACCTTGTTCAAGGTGAATCTTCCGTGGCAGATTATGTCGCGTCTTTTGAATCTCTCTCCAAATATGGGGTTGAATACATCAACACCCCATTGAAGAAAAATCAGAGGTTCGTCTATGGCTTAAACAAAAATCTCAAGAAGCCATTACTTCTAAAATTAGAAGTTTCTTTCGACCAACTCATTGATATCGCTCTTCGTCTTGAAGAGGCGGATAGGGAGAATGATGTTGAAGTGGTGGGTTCCAAACCAAACTTCAACAACAACAATAAAAGGCCCAGTAAATTCAAAGGCCCTTATCCCAATAAGAAAGGGAAGCAAGCGACCTCCGTGGCAAAGACTTCTTCCTTTGGTCATGGGGAGTGCTATAATTGTGGTTCGAAGGACCATTATGCGAACAAGTGTCCCAAGTCTATCTCTTGTCGCTACTGCAAAGGTCCCGGTCATGTTATATCTTCATGCCCCAAGCTTCAAGGCAAGAAGGAGGGAAAGCTTAATGTTGCTCAAGCCCCTGGCAACACATCTCGTGGCCAAGGTATTTCTCATTCTATTCTGGATGGAATTATTTTATTTCGTGATCATCCTATTCGAGTTATTTTTGATACTGGTGCGTCCCATTCTTTTATATCAAAAGAACTTGTTGATACTTTTTCTTTGGATGTTTTGTGTTTAATGACTTCTTTGAGAATTGCGAATCCGGTTGGTGGATCCGCAACAATCAGTTTATTGTGTAAAGATGTCGAGATTATTTTGTGTGATTTTCCTTTCCTAGCCGATTTGCATGTCATGCGTTATTTAGGCTTTGGAATGATTTTGGGAATGGATTGGCTTAACCGTTATGAAGCACATATCCTATGTCCTGAGCGGACTATTCATCTTCGACATCCTCAATCTGTTAATCAGGTTTCTGTTATTCTTAAAGATTCGGATTCTACCTTGGTTGCATCTTTATATTCTTTAAATCCTCGTGATGACGATGATGATGATGAGGGTGGTATTATTTCTCTTATTCACGTCGTTCGTGAATTTTCCGACATATTCAAGCCCGTTTTAGGATTACCACCTAAGCGAGCAATTGAGTTCAGAATTAATCTCATTCCTGGAGCTCAACCTATCACTCGCCCTCCTTATCATATGTCCAATAAAGAAAACGAGGAGATGCGTAAACAATTAGCCGAATTGGAGACGAAGCAATTTATTCGCTCTAGTTCCACGCCTTGGGGAGCTTCGGCTATTTTTGTGAAGAAATCCGATGGTACACTTAGGGTTTGCGTTGACTACCGCAAGCTTAATGATCTTACTATCAAAAATAAATATCCTTTACCACGAATTGATGACCTATTTGATCAACTTAGTGGTGCTAGAGTCTTTTCGCAACTAGACTTAGCTACTGGATTTCATCAGCTTCGTATTGCAGAGGATAGCATTCCTTTGACATCGTTCCGTATTCGTTATGGATCTTATGAATGGCTTGTTATTCCATTTGGTCTAACAAATGCTCCGGCTTATTTCGTTGACCTTATGAATAGAGTTTTCAAAGACTTCCTCGACCGGTTTGTTCTCATCTTTATTGATGATATTCTTGTGTATTCAAAAACCGAGGAGGAGCATGAAAAACATCTTCGGATTGTGTTGGAAATTCTTAGGAGTAATCAATTAAAAGCAAAATATTGTAAATGCCATTTTTGGCAATCTCGTGTGAAGTTTCTCAGTCATATTATTTCCGAATCCGGAATTTCCATGGATCCTTCAAAGATTGAAGCGATTCAAGATTGGAAGAGACCGGAGAGTGTGACAGAGATTCGTAGTTTTCTCGGATTGGCAGGTTATTACCGCCGTTTTATCAAAGACTTTTCTAAGATTGCCGTGCCTCTCACTAGCTTAACGAAGAAAGGTGTTAAGTACATTTGGTCGGACAAATGTGAAACTTCTTTTCAGAAATTAAAAGAACTCCTTTCTGATGCTCCTATTCTTGTTATTCCCGAGGGGAATCAAGATTTCGTTGTTTATACCGATGCTAGTCGCGTTGGTTTGGGTGCCGTTCTTATGCAAAGAGAACATGTTATTGCTTATGCTTCTAGGCAATTAAAGCCTGCTGAGACTAGATATGCCACTCATGATTTAGAGCTCGCGGCTATTGTTTTCGCTCTTCGTATTTGGCGTCATTATCTTTTAGGAGAGAAATTTGTTCTTTATACTGATCATAAGTCCTTGAAGTATTTATTCTCTCAAAAGGAACTTAATTTGCGTCAACAGCGTTGGCTCGAATTTCTTGCACCATATGATCTTGATATTCTTTATACTCCCGGTAAGGGTAATCGTGTCGCCGATGCTCTTAGCCGAAAACAACAAGCTGTTGTTTCTATGATGATATCCGAATGGAACGATCTCGAGATCTTATCCACTTGTGAGATTTGAGAGCGCGTATCCGATTTATGCTCATCATTTGTTTTATGTAGCCTTGGGGCTCATCCATCTCTTTTATACCGCATTCTTGAAGCTCAAAGGCTAGATCCTGAATTGGCTCTTCTTGGCCAAAATATTAAGGATAAAATTGATATTGAAGGTTTGAAAGACTTTGATATCGATTCTCGTGGCGGCATTCGAAAATTTGGTAGACTTGTCGTGCCAAATATTGGTGATCTTCGTAAAGATATTTTAGAAGATTCTCATCATTCTAAATTACCTTTCATCCCGGTAGTAGTAAAATGTATGCGGATATGAAGCGACTTTATTATTGGAAGGGAATGAAACTTGACATAGTTAACTTCGTTAAGCGTTGCATGACTTGCCAACTCGTCAAGGCCGAACATCAAAGGCCCGGTGGGTTATTGCAACCTTTAGAAATTCCAATTTGGAAGTGGGATCAAATTTCCATGGATTTTATAGGTGGCCTTCCCCGTTCTCGATCGGGTCATGATAGCTTATGGGTGATTGTTGATAGACTTACTAAATCCGCCCATTTTATTCCCGTTCGGTCTAACCGAACCGTTCCTCTTTTGGCCAAGCTCTTTATCAAAGAGATTGTTAAATTGCATGGAATTCCTACTTCTATTGTTAGTGATCGTGATCCATTGTTTACTAGTGGATTTTGGAAGAGTCTTCAAAAAGCTTTGGGAACGAAGCTAAATTTTAGCACCGCTTATCATCCTCAGTCCGATGGACAAACTGAGCGTGTGAATCAAACTCTTGAAGATCTTCTTCGTGCATGTGTTCTTGATTTTGGTGGAAGTTGGGAAGATCATATTTCACTTGTTGAATTTTCCTATAATAATAGCTTCCAATCTAGTATTGGTATGGCACCTTTTGAGGCACTCTATGGAAGGCCATGCCGATCTCCTTCATGTTGGCTTGAGGCCGGTGAGAAACTAGTTTTAGGTCCAGATTTTATTCGTGATTCCACAGAAAAGATTGATCTTATTCGTCATAGGATGAAAGAAGCCCAGAGTAGACAAAAATCCTATGCCGATAACCGAAGAAGGAGGTTAGAATTTTCTGTGGGAGATCTTGTGTTCATTCGTGTGTCACCTATGAAGGGTGTTGTACGTTTCAGTCGATCGGGAAAATTAGCGCCTCGATATATTGGGCCATTTCCTATCACTGAACGTATTGGTTCCATGGCTTATCGCCTTTTATTACCAGCTCAATTTTCTGCTATCCATGACATGTTTCACGTTTCTCAATTACGGAAATGTCTTCGAGATTCCGATTCTATTCTTGAGCCCGGTGTTGTGGAAGAGATTGAAGTTTCACCGAATTTAACTTTTGAGCAGCATCCTGTTCGTATTATTGCTTCGGAAGTCAAACGACTTCGAAATAAAGATGTTCCGCTTGTTAAAGTTCAATGGTCTTCAAATCCTAAGGATTGTTCTTGGGAATCTAGAGAGTTCATCGAGCGAACACATCCGGACTTACTTTCCCGTGCTCTTTAAGGTGAACTTCTTATTTCAAACTTCTTTTGTGTTGAATATGCTTTTATGGTTGTTATTATATATCTTCTTCTTAAATATTGCGAGGACGCAATTTCTTTAAGGAGGGGAGTCTGTAACAACCCGCATATTTGTTGATTTTATATTTAAATATTTTATTTAAATATTTATCGATACTCGGAATTTAGTCCGAAAAGTTACTTTTTGCATACGGTCGAATTAGGACTCGGGACCACTCCCATTGAGTTTAAAATGCCGTTTGCGACCTTTTTGAGTATAAGCTTCGATATGTTTGGAGTAAGTTGATTTTTGCTACTTTTTCACTTAGGGCTTTGGTTTGAGCTGAGCCCAATAACCCCACTTATGTATTCAGTCCCAACTCCACTTCAACTCCTCATTTACTTCATTTCTAATTCCTAATACTCAAGCTTTAGCAACAATGGTGGGAGAGATGGGAAATTAAAACTCAAGCCCTAGTTTTCTTTTGCAAATCAAGTTCTAGCTCCAAACTAAAAGAAGAACCCATTGGTAAGCTTCTCTTCTTCTTCTCCAACTCATTCTCTTATCAATTTCAGAAATTCCTAAACCTAATTTAGGAAATGTTTCTCTTGTTAGCTTAGAATCAAGCTTCTTGAGTTGGATTTGAAGAGTGGTTGATTCTCCTTTGCTTCTAGGCTTCTTTTTCAATCGTTTGGGTTCAAAGGTGAGATTTTTATCTCACATCTATGCTTACATTTATCTTCGAATTTTAGGTATGAATTCCTAACACTTATTCGTGTGCATTTGCTTTTGGTTTGGATTGATTTGGTGAATATTCCAATTTTTGGTGTTTTGAGTTCAATTCGTTAAAAATCCTAACTTTGATGTTTGAACATGTTTTTGGTGATGCATCGAGGAGCATATAGGGCCGGGTAGTCGATAGGCATAAACCCTTAGCGCCGTTGCACGAGCGAATGCAATTTGATCGAGTATGCACCTCTTTTGAAAGAGGGCAGGGGCGTGCTGGCAACAGGTTCGGCCGACCGAGCCCCTGGGCCGGTCGACCGACCTGCTACCTAGGCACTTCCTGCCTCTGTTTGGAAGTGCCGATTACAGGCTTCGGCGGACCGAGCCCCTGGGCCGGTCGACCGACCTGGTGCCCCGAGCACTTCCAACCCCTGGTTCGGTCGACCGAGCTCTGTGTCCGGCCGACCGACCTGGTGCATTTTTGCCTATTTTACCTAGTTGTTTGAATTTCCAACTTTAATCGATTCATGTTGTTTCCTATGTGTTGTTATCATTTGTTATGACTTTGATGACTCCTTTTTAGGGATTTTTGAATATCCATTTTGATGGATTCTTTATCGGTTTCGTCGGGTTTTTATTCACATCTTCGTATGTGAATTTTAGTGATTGATTGTTCCTACAATCTTCTTCGTGATTTGTCACTTTAAAAATATAAAGGTTTCTATACTAGTAGTAAATATCAAAACTCTTTCTTCAAATGATTTCAACTCTATTTTAGTACAAAGCTCGTTTCTTGAACCGTTTTCCAATCTATTAGTATATACAAACCTTTACTTCATTCGCATGAGAAATCTAATTAAACGACTTAGTAAAACGAGTGGTATGAAACGCTTGCGTTTACTTCGTTGGTTAATTCTTGGACTTGTTCAATTGAATCTTTTGTGACAATTTTATAGTGGAGATCTACAGTTTGTTCGTAAATATTTGAGTTAAGCAAGTGGTTATGGGACATGAAGCTAAACTCATATATTTACTAGCTTGGTGTAATTGACACTTCTCGTTGATCATGACGATCATCTTTGTGATTTAGACTAGCGATGTGCGATGTCTCTTTGTCTACGAGGGAGACTAAACCTCGTTTTGTGGAGTTTCGACTCAAATTGGTGGGGTAGCAACCCATGGTCTTCGGGCCGTTTGTGGAGCTTCGGCTCAATTTGTGATGGTTAGCAACCATGGAATTAGCGTTCCGTTTGTGATACACGTGTTGGTGAGCTTTATGCTCCCGTTTGTGATAGGCCTCCCCCCTTTTTGTGATTTCTGGATTTCTTGAGATGATTTCTAGAATTTGTGTTTCACCAATTTTCGTGATTTCCATTGATAAGTTTTATCAATATTTGTGCATTGGTGAATTTGTGTGTCATTGACTTTTGTGATTGACATTGATATAATCGTCAATATTTGTGGTTTGATGAACGAAATAAGGAGTATGACATTTCTTTGATTCTTGTGTAGATTTTGTGATATTGATTAATCTCTTGTTGATTTTCAATTACTTATATATATCACAGCTTGGCATTGTGATTATTATGTGTTTAGTCATATCTCTTACTCTATATCGTTTCATATGATATTTTTTAGTTAGACTGATCCGTTTATTATTTTCTTCTTATTAAATAATACTCGGGTCAGACCGAGATGTTACAGGTGCTTCTGCTTGACTTTACATCCGGGATTACCTCCTTATCTTTTGGTTAACTACTTAGATTAGTAGTTTTTTTGTTGTATACATTTGAGATATAGACTCCATAATGTATACTTATTCTTTTGTGTAGTTCGTGTAACTATTCTTTTGTGATATTGTGGATCTTTTTAGACCACTACTCTGATGTACACTTCCTAGTGTAATATTCATATCTATTTCCGCCTTTGTGATATGAATTGTCTGTGACTGATTTATGTTATGTTTATTTCTATATTTGTTTCTGAAGATATTATAGCCACTGTGTAGTAGCTTTGAGTTTGTGTCGGTATGTCGGATTATGTTATACTATCTGACATATCGATGCTCGCGCAAAGAAATTACACGGATGGTCGCTCCTCAACAGCCTTATTCTCCGTGCTAGTTGACAGCATTCACCGTAATGTTCTTGGCTAGCGTGGGTATAGAGGTGGGGCGTCACATTTTGTTTTAAAAGGATTTTCTAAAGTTAAGCAACTTTTATTCTCGTTTACTCACACCAGACCCCTGTCTGACCTTAGTGTTTATTTTCTGTTTTATTAAACTCTTGGGTACTCATATTATGTATGAGTAGTCAAGTGTTTCAGGATTGCTTGACGAGTTCTGGAGGATATAATGGAGCAGGAGGCTTCAGCATGTAGATATATTTAGTGGTTCCGCTGTGTTTGAGTTGTATCTGCTTTTCTCTGATGTACTTGGATTGTAATAGCTAGACAGATGTTTATAACTGTCTAGTTTTGTGTTGTATTAGCTGTATTACTCTGATGTATAAGATACTATGTAAAGTTTTATGTGATATATTATAATTTATTCAATTCCGCTGTGAGATTCTGATGTGGTCTGTTCTTTCTTTCCTTTCTTTTCTCTTTTCTATCCCTTTCTTTCTTCTTAACGATGCGAATTCCTGGAGTTGGGAAGTTGGGTCATCACACTGTATCACTCATATCTGTGTACCATTCTGTTTGTCTCGTAATGCTGATCTCCTTAGTATATTCATTTATTCATTTCGGAGTCCGGTACACGGCGAAATCGACAAAACGATTTACCGTTTCGGTTTTGTATTTAAGCCTTTCTTTTTTCTTTGTCTTTTCAATTGCCCAGCCATATAACGCCGTTAGTCATTTATTATTAGTATTTGTTGAATCAACATCTGACCTTTTGCGATTCCCATTGGTAAATATATATTCTCTGTCGTCCTTTCATCTTTCTTCTTCGTTGCCACTGCCTGAAAAAAGAAAAGGCAAGCTTTTATTTCGTTTCATTTCTGCAAGCATTGCTCGTGCTTCTCCTTTATTTGCCTAAAGCCAAACCCTCTCCTCATGTTTTCATTGTCGTGCCACTTTTCTTCCTTTCCACCAACCTGCTCCTCTGCTTTGCTCGAGAACTGCACGTGCTTCCCTTGATTTTGCCCAGAGCAATTTTTAGCCTTAACCTGCTTGCTCCTTTTTTTTCTTTTACCAAGTAAGTACCTACTTTTTTGCTACTTTTACCCAAGGCAAACATTAACCTGCTCGTTCTCATCCATCATCCAATGGTTGCCACGTCCCTCTCTACTGCCGTACACCACCACCTCCTGACCGAGCCGAGATCCACCACCCTAAAACTCCTGAAGCCTCTCAGTAGTCCATCCTTCCTATCACCCACATATAGCCTCCAGAATAGCTTCCCTGTCCCATACACTACGATCAGCCACCTACCATGCTTCCCTCCTTCCTTGCACGGCAGTCGCTACACTAGAAACACCCTAGGCCGACTTCACCCATCTCAACGACCTCCTCACCGCTCTGTTGACCCGAGCACCATAGCTAGCCTGTTCTTTCCGCCATGTTCCTTGTGCGGTAGCATATATACGTGTGTGTGTGTGTGTATGCTGTATATATTATGTGTGTTTCCACCAAATATACTGCACGTATATGTTTTGTCGACAAAAAGCTATATGTTGCATATACACACACACACATATGTATGTATGTTCCTTCAATATTTATTAAATATATATATATATATATATATATATCACACATATGTATATATATATTTGTTTTCATCGAATTCTCGAGCTAAATCTGCTTTTGTGCTTGTCGTAGATTTTTGACGTCATGTCTGTATCCGTATGTGTATCCATGTCTGTTGCTTCTCCCTTCTGTTGTTCTCTAGCATCGAAAGTTGAACGATCACTCACGATTAACATTCTTATATTTAGTAAATTTAATTCACATGAAATGAGGATAATATATTGTTAAAATTTGGATTGTTATTTATTTAATTGTTAAATATGATATGTGAATATTTAAATTTGTTAATATATGTTAATTGACTTATGACACCATGGCATGTAGTATATATTTTATTTTAAGTGGTTAATTATGACCATATTTGCCATTGATACGTTATGTCCTTATATTATTATTTATTACCCTCATTCTGTAAGTTCCCTAATAGTTAGAAATTCCCTATGGGATGAAATGATAATCCCAGTGATTTTACTGATTTTGAAATTTTAGGATTGTGGGTTGAAATGATATATACCCGTAAATATCAAATTATTACGGATTGAAATGACAAATATCCGTATCACTTGACCATAGTTTGAATAGTATATGCGGACACCATTGGTCTATTTTTAAATGATTTCCAGAATTTTGAAAGGAAAACATATGGGTTTTATTATTAGTTTTCAAAATATAATATAAATATTTTATTTTAATACTGTAAAATTTAGATTTTAAATTATACGTTTGGAAATTTTGAAATTATAAGTTAATTTTTGTAAAATGTAAAATTTAATAATTTACTTATAATTTTGTTATTTTTAAATATATGTATATATAAAAAATAAGATTTAATATAAAATAAATTTAATAACAAGATTCAATTTAATAAAATTTAATATAATAAAATTTATGTTAATTAATATATATATAATAGGTTTAAAATATTTATTTAAAATTTATATTAATATTTTGAAATAGATTATGTAATAATTTTAATAAAATAAAGGTTGCGAAGATAAATTAAGTTAATTTGTAATTTAATTTGCTTGAGAATCGAATATAAATAAGAATGGATTGGAATCTTATTGATTTTGAGATTTTAAAAGGTATGATTTTATTAAAGGTGATTACAATAATTTTTTCAAATTTTAAAAAAATGAATATCTAATTTTAATTTAAATTTGTAATTTGAGATTTTATTCAAATGCTTATAAAAGTGATTAGGTGAATATTTTAGAATTATATACATTAAAGTTGGATATTTAATTATTGATTTTGATTTAAATTTGTAATTTGAGATTTCACTTAAATGTTATTAAAAAGGATTAAGTGAATATTTTCAAATTTAAATAAAATTAAAGTCGAATTTTGAAAATGTAAATGAAATTTATGAAATTGCGTTATTGTAATTTGTTTGAATATTTAAACTTTGAAACCTATTGAATTGGAAGTGGTTTAAATTTGTAGTTCAAACCTGGAATTAAAATTGATATAAATTAAAACAGTTTTAATGAGAATTTGAATTGAACCTTTAACCTTTTTAATTGAAATTGTTGAACTGAGATTTGATTCAAAATTTGAATTTTGGAATTAAAATTGATTTGGATTGATTTGTGAAATTGGAAGAAACAATTCTAATTTAAACTGTTTTCGATATAAACTCTTTTAATATATATTATTTTAAATTTATAAACAATTTTAAATATATATTTTAACATATAAACTATTTTTAATATATAAATTATTTTAATCTATAACCTATTTTTCAATATAAACTATTTCTAATGTGTAACTATTCCAATATATATATATATATACTGCTTTTAATAATCAAACTATTTAAGTTGAACTGTTATGATTTTGATTTAATGGATTTATATGCGAATACTTTGATATGATGGTTTAACCTATTTTGTGTTTATGATTTTGGAAGTAAATATGAATTAAAGTCAATATGATTTCGAAAGTGATCTGATTTTAAATGAATATGATATTTTGATATGAAGTATGAACTGTTTGAAATGAAAAATATGATAATGGTGTGAAATAAACGTTTGGTTGTTAAAGAGACTGGGATTAGATATTGTCATACTCTTTGCCATGCCAAAAACCACTTTAACAATTGTGTACACCATGGAGAATCCAAAATAAAGTAGGAAGGTTTGGCAACGTCAATATGCGGTATGAACGTAGCCCTGAACCCACAAGTTAGCTTGATGTGACTAAAATAGGAACCATGCCAGGCCAAGTGAGGTCGCACTCTGATCGAGAATGTTTATTTGATACCATTCTATTATTTTGTGATTTGATTGGATGCACTTTTGATTTGGGAGTGTGTCTCGAGGTGGGCAGTAGTAACTGCTATGTTTTACCACCAGTCTGGATCCACAAAACGGCAGTAACCTACCATGGCATTGCCTCGCGTGCCTTATCACATGCCTTATCGCGCCCACTACGAGTTTGGTTTGTATCGTGCCAATGGAGTGCTCCCTGATAGCCCACCAGTTTGGTGGAGTTTATAGTACTGTATAGACTATGACATTTATATAAAATGTGTTAAGGGGGATATAGGTAACGTCTTAACGCTATTTTGATATTTTACTTCACTGTAAACATTATCTATGTAGCGTAATATACTATATAGACAGTTTAACGGATCCTTAAAGGATGGGAATCCCAAACATCCTTTAAGTTATATTGCATTTCATTTGGACAATTCACTTAAGTTGATTTACTTGCATAAGAATTTTAACCCTGATTCGAGTGTTTTGTGTTTTGCTTTATGCTCGAGTCAGACTAAGTGTCACAGCATTTGAGACTCACCTTTGGAGCCTGGAGCTTTACTTGGGGATCTATCTTTATCTATTCAACTTTAAGTTATTTCAATTATTTCCATTTTTTATGTTCAGACTTGTCAATTGCTTTGGTATTAGTGACATCTTTATACTTGAAATTTTCTATAGTATATGTTTCAGACTCTGATATTCTGCAGTAGATTCATGAACTCTGTTTATTTATTCCACTGCTTATTGTTATATTACTCTATGTCTATGATTTTGTGATTGATTTATATACTATATATGCTAAGTTTTCCAAATATAAATTAACAATCTGTTGTTTTGAGCAATTCAAGTCTGACATGTATGGTTGGTTGTAGATTTGAATGGTTTGAAATGGCAGGTAGTTACACTATTCGCCCAAAGCATATGTCTAGTCCCTCCAATCTTTGAGATCTTACCTGAAGACGTCGCCTATTTATAACTTTCTCTCTTTCAAGTTACAAGTCATTTAGTTCTACCCCTTACCACCAATGACTTACGCTCCAGGCCTAAGTGTTGTCTCAATAATGTCTACCTCCATCACTAGAATGTTTATTCCTCCAATTCCTCCTTCTAGCTCTCACCCTAGTACAAATTCAGAAAAAATAGGCGAGTTGGAAGGGCTGGAAGATGTTGATGTATCTATGGACGAGGAAGTAATAATTGTTAGCACGAAGGATCCTGATTTAACTTCTATGAAGGATAAGTTGAAGCTTGAAATTTCAAGGGTAAATAACAGCCTGGCAAATCCTCCTCTTTATTACGACCTCTATTCTTTAGGCTGCATTTCTGCTAAAACTCTCAAGTCCTACATGGACTCTAATGATAAATACAATTGGGAGGAAGACCCCCAGGGTTATCCTGGGCCCTAATAGGAAGGCGAAGGCTCGAAGAGAAAGTCCCCTTCCTCTAAGAAGGAGAAGAAGAGGAAGTCGAGGAGGTGGAAGCACCATTAGGGATAGTTCAGTATTCTTTTTTATCGTACTTCTATTTTGTCTTCATTTTATATATAGGCAAACATGGTGTGGGTGTGGTACCCACACACCTTGTATAAAAAGCTATGTAAATAAAAAAGTTGTTTTCTTCTCAGTCTTTTTCTTATTTACATTGCTACATTTTTCAATCTTGTTTCCTATGTGCATGCCTGCATGCATAATATAGTCATCTGTAATTCAATTGCTATTATATTTTCAATGCCTATGTGTTTGCAATGCCAATATTTACTATAGCTCTATACGTACAAATAAAGTTCTATATTTGCTTTGGATCATTTCATTACTTAGTTTTGTTTATCATCGCCAATATATTTCTTACTTGGCTAGACAAACCTATACTTCTTTAGCCAATTCTATGGCCAACCTTGCTTATATTTTGCCGGATGTATTTCATTCGACCATGAATTAGGTTGTATGTATGAAAGTTTTTAATTTCACACCATCTCTTGTCTTCGAGAAATGATGCTTCAAACATCTATGTTTGGGCATCCACCTTTGATTTCACCTATCTCCATTGACAATCAAATATATCTCATCAGTTAACCACGCTTATCATCGGTTAAACATATCATGTTGGGCTATAATTGTGGTTATACTTGCAAATGATTCAATTATACACCGAGCCATATCTTTGGGAATTAGTACCTCGGATGAGTATATCTAGGCACCTTCGACCTCGCCTGTCTCCGGATGTTGATCAAAACATTCATTGACCATCTTCACTTATATTTTGGCAAGCGTGCCTCGTTAGGCTACAAGTGTGGTCGTTCATGCAAAAAGATATAATTCTATATTGATTCCTATCTCTAGGACCATGTGTATTAGATGTCTATCTCTGGGCATCGATCTTTGACCTGGCCAATCTCTGGGCACTAGTCAAAGATTAGATGTGTAAGGGCAACCGTCTGATCGACCCAAGTACATTTATACTTCTTCGACTCGATCATGGATCGGAGGAGTTCAATGGTACCTATCTTAGAATACCTGGACATCTGGTGTTTCAATACAAAGAACATCTGATTCTGCCGATAATCATGTTGCAAAAAGTTAAGCTTTTAAGAATATGGTTTCATTGATTCCAAAAAACAATTTTATTTATAAACAAAAGAATGGCAGACTCTGCTTTGTTATGTCTCATCCCATCAATCAAGATGTCTTATTTGTAATAAATAAATCTAAGTGAAATAGTGCCATAGATGCTCGTTGTTCCATGTCCGTAGAATTGGGATCTCATCAATAGTGGATAGCTTGAAAGTTTTGTTTCCAAGCTTCTATTCAATCATACAAGGACCTTCCCAAATTGGACCAAGTGCCCTAGTACCAAGAAAGTTCCATTTCAAAAAGAGGTTGCCTACCTCAAAGTCACGGTTTTGACCTTAGCATTAAAATGACTTGCTACTATTTTCTAGTGAGAAACTACCCTTAGTTCGGCCTCTTCTCATTTTTCCTCGACCAGGTAGAGAGAATCAAGCAAAAGTTCCTCGTTTATTTGGGAACATAATGCATTATTCTATGAGAAGGGACTTCTAGTTCAATTGGAATCATGGCCTCATCTCCATAGGCCAAAGCGAATGGAATATGCACAGTCGCGGACTTGTGCCTCATCCTATAAGCTTAGGATGCTAGCAGTAACACATCAACCCAATTGACATTCGCTTCAATTAATCATTTCTTGGGGATGGATTCGATGATCTTGTTCACCATCTCCGCTTGTCCATTTTTATGTAGGTGTTCTACTGTTGAAAATCTCACATCAGGCCGCTTAATCCTTCTTTATGGAAAGAGGCGGACCCAACAACAGCCATTTAATACCTCCGTCCCGAAGCGGACCCCTCATGAGATTCCCCTCTACGCATTTAGACAACAATGTCAACCATTTAATACTTCTTAAGTGAGAAGGAGGCAAACCCTACAACAGCAACTTAATACCCCCAACTGAGAAGAAGGTCCTATGTATTACGACCCTTAACCCAAACTGTGACGTCTCACATTAATCTGACTATTCATAGGTGCTAGTTTCCAGAATAACTGGGCAGACTTACCCTATAGAATTAAGACTAATGTGATATCCCAGAATTTTTGGCAATATCGATTTAATAATCTTTATTTAAAATTAAATTGATTTGATAATATTGATTAATAAAATATGAATTGGTTTAATAATCTAATTAAATAAATATTTAATTGGTGAATTTTATCTTTTAAAAGTTAAATAAAATGATTTCTATTTATAATGAATATATATATATATATATATATATATATATATATTTGTATATATTGTAAATAAAAATGTTGGTTTGAATTAAATAAATAAAGTCTTGTTTTCAAATTCTAATAATATATTTAGTAATTTGGAAATTATGATTTAAATTAATATTAAGCTTTTTAAAGTTTTTAATTAATAACTCTATGGTTTGTAAATACTTAAAATAAATATTAATTGCTTAAGATTTTATCTTAGCTTAATTTTTAAATTTAAATAAAAAGTTTGTTTCATTTCTTTAAGATATTAGTTGATATATTTATGATTTGAAATAGAAGTTTAAATCACAATATAGCATATGGTCTTAATTCATTTAATAATAGAAGTGATTTATAATCTCTTTTATAAATCATTTAAATTTGTTAAATTTGATTATTTTCAATTGATGATTATAATACTTAGGTTTTATAACCATAAATAATTTTTAATGAAAATAGAATTGTTATTTTTAAAATTTAATAAGCAGTTATATATGTATAGATATAACTTGATCCCTAAATTTTATTTTTATAACCTAACTTGAATTTGAATTTAAAGTTTTAAAAAAAATTCAATGTATAGATTTTTTATTTGTTTTGATTTTAAAATAATTATATAAACTTTTATTTATAAATATAATTGGTTTTTATTTCTTTTAAAATTATTTATACATATATAGATACTAATTAACTAAGTCATTAAGCTTGATTTTGTGTTAATCTTTTATTAACATTTAAAATAAAAAGGAAAAAAATACTTAATTACAAGTGTTAGCATATTAAGGACTTATAATAACATGCGTTAGCTAATAAATTAAGGTATTTGACAAGTGTCATTCAAATTTTCATCTTTTTTTTTATTTTGTAAAATTTATTTTTGCCTTTACAACATTGTCTACTCCTCTTAAATTTTCTTTTCAAATTCTAAGCTAAGAAAGCAAGTTTGAAATCATCTCTTAACCAAAACATATCTAAAATTCTAACCTGCAAATCCACTTCAAAGGCAATTCAAGGCTGTATTTTGTTCAAACCTGGAATTAAAGCAGATATAATCAAAGCTTTAGCATTTTTCTTCAAACCTATAATCTCATTTCCATTTTCAAAAGAAAATCTGAAATTTCACTCCTCAAACAAAAAAATTGCCAATCAAAAGCCTGTAACAGATTTTCAAAATACAATCTTTCACCTGTAATCCACTTTCTAAATCAAGCATGCATACCACTTTCAAAATTTTCAGAAACTACAACCTGTAGTTCAGTTTCAAAATAAAATGTCTGCATTTCTTCATTTGGAAATCATCAGCATGCAAGCATTTTCAAACCTGCATTTCTTTTCAAACCTGGAAGCCTGCATGCATGTGGTTTTAGCTTTTCAAAAATGAAGGTGCTCTGTTTTTTTGAAGAAAACAGATGAGTAACCTTTTGTTTTTAAAAATAAATTAAGTATGATTCTCGTTGCCTAATTTAGTATTATTCTTGTTGCCTGATTTTCTTTGGAAAATAAGATTGCTTGTGAATAACATCACCATTCTAAATCTTAAAACAAATCCAGATGCATAATATTTCTGAAACAAATATGTTTGTATGTATATGTGCTTTCTGGCATTTTCTATGAATTTATATAAGTGTGTATATACTGTTGAGTATCATTGTTTCTGTTTTGTTCCTAGACTTAGCTTTTAAAATTCAAAATTTTGTAGTCTCTTGATCTAATTACTGATTGAACTTAGATTTTAAACATACTATGTTTATTTAAGTATAAAGTAAGTTTTGAAATGTAATCAATTCAATATAAAACTTGAATAGGCTCTGGAATCAAAAAACTTCAGAATAAGATAGATATAAATAAAAATTTAATTATCCTGATTTATGGATTTGGGAATATAGATCATATACTTAAACCAAAACATGGTTTTTAAAACTTAAATCATGATTTTAGGAATGAGGTAGGTGTGTATTTCTAGTTTAACCAGAAATTAGATATTTGGGAAATTCTGGTGATCTCGGGGTTCTGGAAGGTTGAAGTTTCTTCTAGAGGAAGAGGAGCGAATGGTGAGGCCAGGAAAATTGCCAGGAAGATGGTCAGAGGCCGGTGGTGGCGGGGATTGTTCATTTTCATTTGTAGACCTAGTTTTGAAGATGACTGGAAGTTTGATCATCTCGAGGCCAAGGATTGATCGAGTGCCACTATACTTTGGGAAATGGAAGAGTGGTTATCGATGAAGTTGTGGCCGGAGATATACGTATTCTGGTGATCGAAGATTGGGAATTGAAGATGTTCCAGGTTTTGGTTCATGTTCAGATTTTGGGTTAAACACTCGAATTCAATTTCGAGTTTGATATCGATGTTCTGATGTTCGTAATGATGCGCAAGGTTGTTATCTGATGTGATGGTGCTGTAGAAGTTGACCGGTGATGGTCAGAGCCACCGTGCATGTGCACGGTGCTCTTTGTTTTCTGATGATCTGGGAATAATAGGTGGGGGTATTGTACTCGAGTAAATAATCGAGTCATTTGATGTTATGCCTGAAGTTAGGTGAGGAATGACTCGAAGAAAATAGAATCTGGCTCGAGTAGATTTAGTTACAGGTTTTGTTTTAGGAAACCTGTCAGTGTTCAGTTTTAAAATCTTAAACTAAAAAAAAAACAAAGCAAGTTTTAAACTAAGATTTTGAAACAAGTTTAAAATATGAATTCAAAATGAGTTTGAATTCTAGTTTTTAAAATGAATAAGTTTATAAAAATGAAATGTTTTTAACAACTAAAAATTTTGTTAAGGAATTTTATAAAGTGGTTTTATAATCTGAAAATATGATTTAAACAGGATTTTAAATTTAAGTTTAAATCTGAATTCAAAGCTTAGTTTGAATTCTAGTTTGAAATAAATAAAGTTTTTAGATTTAAATGTTTTTAAAACAACTTTGAATGCTTTAATATGGTTTGAAATTTTAAAATGAATTTGGTTTAAATTTCTTTTAAAATTCTTTTATAAGACAAGTATTTCATTAAAATGTAATAAAAAGGTTGTTGAATTGTTTTAAAACTTTGTTAAAGTTAAAAATTGTTTTCATTTTAAATCTTAAATTTAAAATGGAATTTAATAGTAAATTTAAAGCAAATTGTTTTTTTTTAAATACTTTGTTAATGATAATTTAATCATTAATAAGATTAAGATTCATCTTAAAATTAATTAGGACTTAATGTTTTTAATTCATTAAATTATTAAGATAATTAAGATGGATAATTAATTAATTTAATTAATTAATGATTTGGGTAATTAATTAAATAATTAAGGGTTTTATTTAATTAATTGAAGAATTAAGTAAGTTAATTAAGAATTTATTAATTTGTAATTAAGAAATCATTGATTAGATAAGATGATTTTAAATTAATGATTTGAAATTTATTAATCTAGTAATTAAAAAAGTTAATTTATAGATTAACATTTAATTAATTAAATAATTAGAGATTAATTAATGGGTTTTATAGATAATTTAATTTGAAATTAATAATGATTAATCTCAGTTAATTACTTTAGAGAAGTAATTAAAGATCTGTTAATGAAGATCATTAACATAGAATTTTTTAATAATTAATTAATGTGATTAATTTTAGTAATTAATTGGATTAATTAATTTAAAGATAATCATTTGAGAATTGTTTAAATGTAAGTACTTAATGGAAGTAATTAAGAAATTAATTACTAATTGTAACTAATTAAGTTTATTTTGATTAGTTTAAGTTAATTAATTAAATTTAATTGATTTAAGATAAGCACTGGTTAATTTAAGAAGTAATTACTCAATGTAATTAATAAAGAATAATTACTTAGTGAAGTAATTAAGAAGATAACTACTGGATGTAATTAAATTGAAGGATAATTAGGCAATGGAAGAGTTTTGAAAATTAATTACTTTGTATGAAGAATAATTACTTAGTGGAAGTAATTAATAATTAATTACTTAGTGTAATTAATTAAGAATTGTTTAATAAAGTTGTTTGAAGACAATTAAGAAATGTAATTAATTAAGGGTAATTAATTACTTTGTGAAATTAATCTAGGGTGATTACTAAATATAATTAATTAAAGATTAATTATTAAAGATGATTAATTAAGGAGTGATTAATTTATATAATGAAGTAATTAAGGGTAGTTAATTACTGGATGTGATCAATCAAGAGTAATTAATCAATAGGTTTAATTGATGATTAATTGCTTAATGTAATTAATTTAAATAGGGTAATTATAAATAAAAATAATTATGGATCATTAATCAATAATATGATATAATTAAGGATTGATTAATTAAGAACAATTAATCTATTAAGGAATTAATTAATGTAATTAATTAAGGATTAATGTAATTAATTATAATTAATTAATTAATGAAGTAATTAAAGGTTAATTACTGAATTTGGTTTAGGATAATTAATTTGTGAAATTAATGAAAGGCTAATTACTTGAATATAATTAAAGTGTAATTAATCAAGAGTGATTAATTAAGGTGATTTGTTAGAGGGTAATTAATTAATTGATTTGTAATTAATTAACGGTTATGTAAGCAAGATTTATATGGATGAAGTAATTAATTTAATTTACTTTAAATTAATTAAAGGAGAAGTAATTAATTTAATTCATTTTAATTTAATTATAGAATGGTGATTAATAAGTCATTGCTTATGAATGTTGATTGATATTGATTTCCCTGAATAGTTGAGATCTCAGATATGAGATAAGTGAGGTTGTGTGATATGGATGCTTTGGTGCATTGTGATGATAATATGAATTATCTGTTTATGATGATAAATGTTGATTATCTATTGTGATATGTGAATTATCTATCTGTGTGCATAGAGATAATATTGAATTGAATTGTTTTAAACTTTAAAACAACTTGGACCTAAAAGATAGCGTTTTGGATTTCGATGAGACCGGGTTGGGTTTCCATATTTGGATATCCGAAAACCACATCGATCCAAATTAACGATAGGTCGTGAATCTCAAGTGAAGATGAAGATTCAGAGTGCAAGGGTTATCGTCGTTAACTCTGAGGGTGATTTCAAAATGAGTGTAACGAGATAATGCCTTCGGTTTCGTTCGAACCCGGAATGAACTTGTATGGATTGAATGCTTTCAAAATATCGTCAGGTGGACGATGAGCATTCTAAGAGATGTGTTCTCTTAAGGTAATCATAGCCTCAAGCCTCATCAACCGGGAATTAATAAAACAGAGGAGGTGCAGCAAGGCTAAGTGGGTCATGCCCAAGTAGGACGAGATTTACCCCTGTCTAGAAGTCCCTTTATATTCGGTTGTGTGGGCAGTTGGTTGCAAACAACTACAGGGTTGTCTTGTTCGGAACCGTTCAGTAAGGAATGGTTTCGGCTTTGTATTGTAGGGGATTGGGAGTAATCCTCGATACGGTGATCTAGGCCACGTACTGTGATGGGCGGTACCCCTGTAGCCTTACCATTGTATGGAATCCAATCTCCAATAAGTGACGTACATTTTAGATGTGCCCAACTATGTTGGAACGTGAGATGTAAGTATTCCAGCTATTTCTGTATTTTACTTGAAAACCCTAGACACTATTATAATATCACCGGATTTCCTATCAAATGTTTTGGTTAGCGTAAGGTAAAAACTTTTCCATGTTTATGTGTGAGAAGTCTTACGTGATACCTTTTCTTTTTAAAGGTTTTTAAAGTTAAGCAACTTTAACCTGCTACTCACACCAGACCCATGTCTGACCCGGAGTTTATCTTCTGTTTTCTTAAACTCTTGGGTACTCAAATTTTTACGAGTAGCCAAGGGGTTCAGGTTAGCTTTGACGAATTGTGGAGGAGCAATGGAGCGGGAGGCTTCTGCGTTGTAGATATATAGTTTCCGCTATGTGTTCTCTGTGTTGGTATCTCTTTGTTGAGTTGTATTGAGTTGTAATAACTAGACAGGTGTTTATAATTGTCTAGTATGTGATGTATATGCTATGTAACTCTGATAGATGTTGTATATTATGTAATACTTATGTTATTAATATAATTTATTCGTTCCACTGTTGAGATTCTAGTGTTGTTTCTTCTTTCTCTTCTTTCTTTTATCTTTTCTATCCCTTTCTTTCTTAAAGATGATACGACTTTCTGTGGAGAAAAAAGTCGGGTCGTCTCAACTAACCTCTCATCCTCCATGGGTACTTATTATAGATGATGTCTCATATCAATCCCAAAGTCACACTACTGGTAGCTAGACTGGTTAGGCAGATTTCTATGCACTGACCTCACATCCCTATAACTCAGTCATAATTCTACTGACCTAACATACTACCATATACATCTCACCATATTTAGTATTAAGGCCATATAAGAAAATCTCTTTATTCCGCCTTTAATCAAGGATTAAACTCCATAATTATCCTTAACTTCCTTTCTATGAATTTAAGGCAAATTACTAACTAATTTATTCCTAGTGATTTATACGTTATTAATCTTATGCTAATAATATATTTATATATATATACATACGTAAATTAGGCTAACTAAATATTCTTATGTGTGTAATGATCTTGCATCCGATACCAATCATTTTAAATGTCAAAACTTACAATTTATACAAGTATAACTTCACACAACAATTTACAAATTTGCTAACATCCATAACCAAATAGTAGACTTGCATAAAAAATAGAATCGAATACCAAACTTATTTTGTAAAATATAGTAGAATCAACATCTCTATTTCAAGGAATAAAACTAAAAATTTAAACCCTTTATATTCAATTTCACTTTTATATTCACGGACTTGAAGTGAAAAAAGGATTCATATTTAAATTTTAGAAATAGACAGTGCAAACTACGAATAAGAGAATTTATACCTTACCCACCATTTTCTAACTTATATTCGTTTCAGAAACCTTTAACACATCAGTAGGGAAATTGGAAGTGAAATAATAGATAAAATATTCAAAATGCAATAAGAAAACAGATTCTACTATTTTAACATAAAAAAATTGAGAATTTTTAGTTTTAGAGTTTTCGTGACCAAAATTCCGTAAGGCATAAAACAAATCCAAACTTCTACTATAAAAATACTAAAATGTGAAAAATAAAGATTTCCACTCACAGATGATTCCCAGCTTCCCTTTGATTTGCTTTACATACGCACCTATACTCTCCTTTAGACTCTTTCTTTTGATATATACAACAAGTAGACTATATATAAATTAGATTCAATGTTCAGGGATTAGAGAAGAATAAAAGTAGAAGAAGAATATATACGTATCAACCTATTACCTTTTACCCTTGAATTTGAATTCTTAAATCTAGTTGAGGAAGAAGACTGGCAGAGCTACGCTAGCATTTCTAAATAATTTATGAACAAAAGTGAGGGGGCTAGCCTCATATTTATAGCGGTTAAAAGGCATTAGAACCATCAGCTTTAATTCCATTTAAAATAATAAAATCTGGGCCATTCGGGCCTAAAAAAACCATAGCCATCATCACCATCAGGCGATCGACCCGTCACCATCAAGTGGTCGACCGCTGGCGGTTGATCAGCCTTGGTGAGGTGGTCGACTCGTCCCTATTTGGGAACATGAATTTATCTGTTTCCATTTTCTTTTTATTTAATTCCTTTTAAAAACTATGTTATGATTTTCTCAAATGGTAAGTACCCCTTAACGTTAAAAGTATTTATTGCCCTATTTAATTCTTCTTACATCAACGTTATTTAAATTCAAAATTTGAATTTGTTATATTTATTTTAAATTTTTAAACTTCAAATGTTTATAATTTTCCGTTTAATCTCCGATTATAAAACTTTTCATATGAAAGTTGATTAGAAAATCACCATAAATGCAATGATGTAAATATCATGGTCAAATTTCAGCGTTTACAATTTTTTATTTTTAGTCTTATTATTAATTAATTAATTTCTAATTAATTTTATGGTATGTTACATTCTCTTCCACTAAAAGTATTTTTTTTCCCCAAAATCCATAAGGGATAGATAGTGCAATGCGCACTTAACATCTATGTTATACAACCAAGTTATCTACAAAACCATCTAGTAAACCAAAAATGCAATATGACTATGTATACAACATACTATAGGTGTGCTTAGTTCTAGCATGGATGCAAGATCGTGGCATATAGGCATGTATGCAAACATCCCAAATATACATAAAAAATGACATAAGTGTGAAACTAATAGCAAAAAGTATGGCAGCCATCCCAACCATCCAATCTAGCAACCATGATGCAACCAAAAACCTAAATATTGGATAAAGAAAGTTTATTTGAGAAAATATCAAGATGAGAAGTCTTTATCTTTTCTTTAGTTTCTCATGTGATGTCCATTGGATTATCTCCCAGTGTAGTCGGACCAGCCTAATTTCTTCCTAGTTCCATGCTCCACTATGCGTACGGTGGCATGGGGAGCTATCGGATTGTCTTAATATCTACTAACTAATCAGGCTCTACTGTAATAGCAATGTCATGAAGGCATTTCCTAAGTGCGAAACATAAATAACATCATGGACTCCTTCTAACATGTATGTAAGCTCTACTCGACATGCAAGATTCCATATTATTTCCAAGGTCGGGAAAAGCCCAACAGATCTTGATACTAACTTCCCAACATACCAAATCTCATAACCTTCCGAGGAAACCTTAATGAAAACCATATCACCTACCATAAACTACAATTCTTTTCTTCGCCTGTCAATATAAGACTTCTGATGGTCCTGTGCCGCCTTCATTCGCCGTCTAATCATCTCTGTCTTTTTTGAGGTTTTGCGAATCAAATCTGGTCCAAGTAGAATTTTGTTGGTGGTTTCCCACCAACATTAGATGATTTTCATGGCCTCCCACACAACGTTTTGAAGGGAGCCATGCCAGTAGTCGCTTAGCATTTATTATTGTACGCGAATTCTCTAAGGGTAAATGTTGCTTCCAATATCCTTCAAAATCCATGATGCAAGCTCTCAATAAATCCTCTAAAATCCTATTCGCCCTTTAATCTGATCATTGGTCTGTGACTGCTAAGCAGTGCTAAGGTTCAATGTTATTCCTAAAGCTAACTGCAAATTCATTTAAAATTTGCTAGTAAATGACGGGTCCCTACCACTAATAATGCTAACTTGAACTCCGTGCGGTCATACTACTTTCTTGCTATAAATTTGCACAAGAGATGCTGTCGTACTATTACTCCGAACGGGAATAAAGTAGGCACTTTTAGTGAGTATCCATTAAAACCCAAATAGCTTCATTGCTTCTTTTAATCCTAGACAACTCATTTAAAAGTCCATCGATATATGCTCCTATTACCAAGTTGGCACCTCTAACGGCAATAACAATCCTCCGGGCTTCCCTTGTTCTTTCTTTATCTTTTCGCACGTCAAACATCCAGAGACAAACTTTGCTACCCTCTTCTTCATCCCCGGCCAACATAAAATATGCTTTATATCCTTATATATTTTATCTCCACTGGGGTGAACAGTCATCCAAGAATAGTGACACTCAGCCAAAACTTCCTCTAAAACATCCACCGTCATGGGATTACAAAGACACCCATCTCTTCTCAAACATCCTCTTTCGTCAATCGCATACCTGCCAACATGGGGGAAATGCTCTCCTCAACTTAACTTGCCTAAAATTCTACTATTTTTGCATCCTTCTTCTGCTTTTGCATAATACGGTCCATTTGTGCTTACAGAACCTCCATTATTTCCAAATAGCCTAGAGTAGGTCCGATTGGCTGTTGGAAATCAAAATTCGAGGGGAACTCCAACTGCCTCCACTCATATATAACGCCTAAAGTAGCATGCCTCTAGCTAAGGTCGTCGGTGACAACATCCCCTTTTCCAGGTGTGTATTGTATCTCAAAGTCATAGGATGCTATAAATTCCATTCATATCTACTGCCTAAGATTCAAATATTTTTAAGAAAATAGGCTAGTTCCTCTACATCTTCAAAGCAAAAAATAATAGCCGCTATTCCAAGTCGTGAGTTGGGTGCCACTTCTCATGGTCCTTTAACTGCCTACTTGCATAGGCTATCGCTCTACCCTTTTATATAAGGATAGCTCCTAAACCTATACCACAAGCATTGGTGTAAACGGTGAAAGGCTTTGTCTCGTCCAAAATAGTAAGTACAGATGCATTAGTGAAATTTCCTTTATTTTTTTGAATGCTTTCATGCATTTCTCATCCCATGCAAAAACTAGATTTTTCTTGGTTAAGTGAGTTAGTGGGACTGCTATCTTGGGAAAGTCCTTGATGAACTTCCTATAGTAATCCACTAACCTAAGAAAAATCATAACTTCCATGGCATTCTTCGAAATCTTTCAGCCTTGAACAGCTTCCACATTTGTAGGATCAACAGACAATCCCATCTCGGAAACAATGTTCTCACTTCCTTTCTCCAAAAATAACACTTTGAGAATTTGGCTTTTAGTTAGTACCTTCTCAGAATACCTATTACCTCTCTTAAGTGATTTTCATTCTCACTTATAGAGAAAAGAGAATATTGTCTACGAACATAGCCACAAATTTATTTAGTTGCACCTAAAAGCCTCTACTCGTCAAATCTACAAAATATGCAAGGGCATTTGTCAACCAGAAAAGCATCACTTCCCATTCATATAGTCCTTTCGGAGTGTGAAATGCGGTCTTCTGCTTGCTATGGGAAAAGATTTTGGCTCCAACAAGCTGGTTAAACAAATCATGTATTATGGGTAAAGGATACCAAAGCGTTAAAGAGCCATCCGCCTTAGTGGCGAAGGCAGCTAGTGGTCCTCATTCAGAACTAATTCGACAAATAAATCCATTCTATAATAACTTTGAAATCTGCTTATCTATCTCTTGCTTTTCTTTGGGGTGCCATGTACCTTAATGGAAGAACGATAGGTCTGGCATCCTTCTCCAAATTGATTCTGAACTTTATCTCCCTTGGGGATAGGATACCCATGACTTCTTCAAAAACATCATGAAATTTTCGAACAATGGGCACGGATGAGAGCTCATCTTACGATAGGACCAATAAATATAAATATCTTAACTCGATTGAGTCTTGGAATGTACAACAAACATCTATATCTCTCCCCTTACAACTCCTTAACCATACAATCCACCTATCACAATCTAAGATAGCCCCGTATTAGGATAACCAATCCATCCTTAGGATAAGTCCATACACAGCAAAACTAAGAATATACGTGTTACATGTAAAATCGACGTTATATATATATATATATATATATATATATATATATCCACAACTGGGTCTTTGCAAATTAAAGAAAGGTGTGTCAACCCCCTAATAGGATTTGATATTCTCCTTTAGCGGAAGCCACTGGTGGGTCTGAAGCTTCTAGGTTAGTGACAACTTGAGTTTTTAGACTAAAAGAGTAAACTACATTTCTAGCTATGAATAAATGTGATGTTCCCAAGTCAAATAAGGTACGAATAGTATTTTCGAAAATAATAACTGTACCCTCCAATGTAGCTTCCCTTGATCTCTAGAAGGAGGTCTACTTGAGATAGGTTATCCTTAATGGCATACGCTTGTCCACTTTATCCCTCCTTAGCTAGCTTTGGACACTGATTCTTGTAGTTTTCCTCCTTATGACGGTGATAACATCTTCCTTTGAACTCCCTTCCCATCAAGCTAACCTTGTAGTTCTTAGCATCGTGTTCCCTCTTTTGACATCTACAACATGTTATACTTTCCTTCTTAATCTTCTCGTTTGCCTTCTTATCAGCCCAAAATCCTCCTTTCTAAGATCCACCTTAATTTTGCATTGGTCCACCCTCTCCTTCTCCTCAGTGCCAGCAATACATGATAGGCCATTTTAACAGTCATCCCATAAGTGACTCCCATGGGTACTTGGGTCAAAGTAGCTCTTTAAGTGGGGAACTCGGGCCTTTAATGAACTTCATATCCTTCTTCATAGGGATGTCGATCAAACTCAATCCAAACTTAGCTATCTCCATGAACTTACTAATTTACTCCTTCAATATTTAGTCTTCCTTCCTTAGTTGTACAAACTTCTCCAACAACAAACTTACATCATCTCTAGACATGAATCATAACACAAGGCAAGTTTTCAATTCAACCAAAGTAATTCCTTCCTCAGCATACTCCTCAACCACTATAATCCATCAATCTAAGGCCTCTCCTTTTAGACTTCATGCAACCATCCTCCTCTTGATCTAGTCTTTCCATCCAAGCTCCTGAAATATATGTTTACAGTCATTAATCCAAGCCTTCATCTCCACGAAACCTTTAGATCACGTATACACCCATCCTCCTATATTATGGAAGTCTTTACACAATTTGGGGAAATCTACTAAGGAAGGTGCTGCTTCAACAGGCGAGCCAGCCTATGCTGTTGGTGCAGCCTATTCGGGAATGGGAACATGCCTTACATGCCTCAAGTATTGCTTGAACTGTTTCGTCATCCCTCGGATAGTGGGTATCTCTTGGATAGAGGGGTCCCCGGCCTCAAAGGAATGATTTTCATCCATAATCAACTATCTGTATGTTTAAACTTTTAGATACAACTTCCTAAGATAGTATTATATGTTGAAATTAAAGATTTACCTAGTGCGTATGGATATGTTCAAATAAATATGTATGCGTGTATAGAAGGGATTTGAAAAATATTTTCAAAAATAGCAAGCACACACTCTTACGTATGTCTATCCTTGTTGACTGGGTAACCTATGCTCTGATACCAAATGTAACAACCCACCTTGAAATGGTCCTAATTTTCAGCCTAATAAAAGACCATCGAAACTAGACCCATTCCAAAGTTAGTTGTTGGTTGGTAAAATTATTTCAATGAACAATATACAAAGCTATCTATATCTGTTATTAGAATCTCACAGAGGAATGGATAAAATATAATATCAAAAAAAGTATCCATTTCGTAAAATTCAAATCTCAGAAATACAACATAACGTCTCGAATATCCAAAATAAAATATCCTAAAATAGCAACATATCTGAATTAGGTACATTAGAACATAACAAAAACATAAATAGATAGATAACTGCCACAAATCCTCGCTTCCACCTTCATCCTCTCAATCAGCATCGTCTCCCCTAACATGTGTGTTGTAATGGGGAGGGTGTTAACGAATTTCTTCATTAACCCCAAAAAGTATGAGGAAAGTGAGACATGGTTGAGTAGAGTCTTTAATAATCCTAGGCAAGTTTGCTAGGGAGGAACATGCTCCATGTTGAATCCATGCTAGTCTTGAAGTCATGAGTGTTTTGGGAATTCAAAAAAGTTATGATTAAAATCACAAGTGCTTGATAATTCAAAAAAAACAAGTCATGATTTAAGGAATCTTATGTCAACTTGTCGGTCTTATGCACTTTCAATAGCGAAGTCAAGATCGTGTTGAAATCATAAGAACCACAAGTCATAATTTGTGCCACTTTATTTAAATGCAATGCGATTGTAAAAGTACAAGCTCTTATTTGCAATAAGGGTTGCAAGGTTACAATTGGTGTATTAAAGTATTACGGCATCATCATCCTGATTGCATGTGGCTTGAAGGCATTTAGCGTCATTTATCGTCCTAGTGACATCCGATATACTCTTGTATATTATTAGCATGTGGTGACCTTCCTTTGTTCTTATATTGATAGAATTCGACATGTATGATAAGCAACATTGAAGAGATGCGGTATTTAATAGAGGCTGTATTGATAAGTAACGACATTAGCTTCATGCGGCATCATTTACTGGTGATATGCGGTATGGATGAGTCACAACATGAAGGTATATGATGTCTCCCATCATATTGATGGCTTATGACAAGCTGTGATCATTTATCACTTGGGAATTGCTACTGACAACATGCAACATCAATCAGATAGGTATCAATAATATGTGATGCCTTTATCACATTGATGGCTTATGATGTGCTATCTTCTGATATTACAGCATTGATGAAGTATAGTGCTTTATTGATGATAGGCGGTATCAACAGTATGCAGCATCATTGTAGGCCTTCGATGTTGGCTTTGATGGCTTGCTTTTCTTTAATTTAGCACTTCCTTTATCTGCGACGTCCTTCGACTTTGACATTCTTGTTATCATCGCGCTCTCATTCCTCTGGAATCAATAATGGTAGTAACATTTGCCCCTATAATATGAAGGTAGTGTTGAATTTTCAAGTCAAGGTCTTGACAATGGCTCTTGCTACCCATTGGTCTTCTCCTTTAGATCTGACCACTCATTTAAATATACTTCAATGATGACTATTTATCTTCTTTCGCCATGTAAATAACAGAGCTTCTTCTTCATTTCCTTTTTAACAGTGATTTAGAACTCAAGTAAAAAGAATTTATTATTATTATTATTATTCTTAGAATCACTCAAAACTTCCATCCTCAAGCATCCAAACTAATATCAAGGTACGATCTTCAATTTTAATTACATCGATAACGTAAATTAAGAAATTATATATTGAAATCATTATTAGGGTTTTATTTGGGGATTCAAATCAACATTTGGGTTTAGATGCTAATTTTCATATTACTAATTGAAATAATGATCTACATGCTTAAAAATGGAATTGTTTTTGAATTATTTTGTCGGTAGAGGATTTACTGGGTTAATTGGAGTCAGACGAAATTAATTGTGGAAGCTTGTAGTTTATTTACGAAGTGAATAGATTTATTAAAATCAAAATTCAATATTAACTTGTTTGATTCCAAAATTGTTGCCTTACGGATTCAAACTGATGTTCGACATCAAATAGTTTTTCCCTTTTTTATTACATTTCGACAACAAATTCGAATCTTTGAAAATCTTATAATGCGAGGTCCTTATAATGTTAGTAATTAAACAGAGGTGCGACATTCATTCATGAATGTGACATCAATTTAAGGGGTTGTCGTATGAAGCCGATAACCTTACATTGTGTGTTATTATTCTTTTTGGATAACTATTTACAATATTGTGGTCTAAATTTTATGCGACATCACTAATTTGTATTGTACTTATCATATATAAAATTCATGAACTACTCATATACTTGATATTTTTACAAAAATATTTTTAGACCATTCTGGCATCATCCATTGATTTCTTGTACTTGTTATTTTGACATTGAGTCATTATTATGACATCGATTTAATGATTTTGACATTCAGTCAGACTTCTTTTGTATAACTAAAAATTTACCTTTCCATCATGGATCTAACAATTGTTTACATATTTTTGATTGACAAAAAAAATTAAGCACTTCATAAATTGACATGGATTGTTTAATGGTCAAAATCTTGTTGTAAAATATTAGTCAACTTGTACTTCAACACTTCTCTATTAGTACTTGGGTAATTTTTGATTAACTTGCTATCCTTTTGTTTAAGCCTATAATTGTCTATTTTATATCATAAGCATTCTAAATTTCACAAAATATTTAATACTTTCCTAATTTGGTATAATATCACCTGGTAGGCAAATGGATGCCAAGAAGGCAAGTAAGAAAGCCAGAAAGAGCTCTAAATCTTCTCCATCTATCAACAAAGGGGATATCATCTCAACAAGTCATATATTACCAGTCAAGAAGAAGTGGACGTTGTCCTCAAGGAATTCGGGATTATAAACATAGAAGCCATTCCTGTCGGTCCTCCTGGCAGAATTAACAACCCACAAGAAGGGTTCTTTGCCTTCACACCAATACATATCTAGCACTCAGGGTGTTTGTCTTTTGCACTTCTTAGGACACCTAAATATTGCTCAAATTCAATTAATTCCAAATCCTACACCTATTTGAGTTGCTTGGAAGTTCTTGCTCAGAACTTCCCTCTTTTTGAAATTCACCATATCTTAGCTAGCCCTGTGAGATTAAGCTGGTGGATAGCCCACTGTATCATATTTGACCATTCTTGCAGTGCATAATTACCAATACTATTAACAAGACGAAGGAATGAGAGAACCAATTCTTTTATATTAGATGCTATTCTCGTAAGATTAGGGGAACTTTCTCCATTTTCGGTAAGCTTCCCCTTTCTATCATTTATGCAATATTTGTCATTCTCTTATAATGAACATTTTCCTTTAGGTCTTGCTTCTAAACAACCAAGCTCTACTACTGATGACACTATCCAATTTCTGACTCAAGCTTCTAAGAGCATGGGCGACATGCTAACTCTTTTGATGGAAGTGAATCTCTATAATTACTCCTTGATTTTGGATATCCACATAATACTTAGAGAACCTCTAATAATGAAGGCGAATGCCCAAGGGAAACGATCATTGGTCATTAGTTATTGGATAACTTTCTCTGCTTCTTCTCCAGTTCAACTCGAATCTTTTGGTTAGTTTTCCTTACAACTTGTATGGAATCTCTTATGTTCTTATCTCGCAAGCTTCTTTCTTTGATTTAGAATCTTATGCACTCATTTTCTCTTCTAAGAAAAAGGAGATCAAGGATGATTCTCCTACCTTAGATGGTTTGAGTAAATCTGCCCTTACCAATGATTCCATTGCTAAGGCGATTAAAGCGCTTAAAAGAAAATCGATCAACAGTGCTCTTGCTGATACTTCACCGCCTCTCTCGAGTAAAATACCTAAGCTATGGGTGATTATACTCCTATTGTTATGGATGAGGAGGAACATGTAAACATTGATTCAAGCCTTGATGTTGCAAATCTGGATTCTCTTAAGCATATAGTTTAAAGACCAAGTAAGGTGGCTCACTCTTCAGATCCACTTCTCAACATTTATCTTCTTGATTCTCAAATGACCCTTCATCGTATATGTGATGAGCTCTGGATGTTTCCTTCTCCAAATGATTCTCTTCCTATAAAGGCTCAAACTATTGTGATGAGTTTTGATGATCTTCTTTGATTGAGTGCCCAATCTCTTTCATTGGTTTCTCTCAGCTAACCGCAGCCTTTGATCTATTCTAAGAATCATCTTTTCATCATTATTAAATGGCTCTTATCGGTATGCATTTCATTTTGTTCAATTAATTTGGGCTTTTAGCTTATTATTTCTTGTTCTAACTTAGGCTTGTTATTTATTACAAGAGGCCAAGCATGTATTCATCCTCCAATAGGCTTCTCAATAGCCCTCAAATGAAGTGGCTGAGCTTAAGGGAAAAATCTCCTTACTTAACAATAGTATAATTCATATCACTACAGCAAGGGATAAGGCTGTTTCTAAAAAAGAAAAAATTGCTCCCTCCCTTGACAAGAAAAGGAAAGTTAAACATTTATTGGCGGAAGAAGTAAAAACACTGAAGGTAGATCTTGATAAGGCCACCAAAGAGAAGGCCGAGCTAGCTGGCAAGAGTAATTCATTAAAGAATAAGTTGAAAAGGAAGAGCGATATCGTAACTTATTCGAACTACATTATCAAGGACGCCAAGAAGAAAGTCTACTTTTTCCTCAATAATGCTCTTGCCAAGATTATTGAGAAGTACTACAAAAATGCTTTGTTCATCGCATATGGCGATAACATCCAAAAGTGTCTAGATTTAGACTTTCCTTCCCTTCCATATTGGAATGAAAGATTCTAAAGAAAGTTTTGCCTCCTATTGAGGAGATCTTAGAGGTCACTTCAAAAAGAGTATCCCATCGTAGAGAAGGTCGATGCTAAGAAGTTGCTATCTTTTGATGACCCCCAGTTGATGAGGAGACAAAATTTTATGAAGAAGGGGATGATGATGATGACCATGAAGGTAATGGTGGCCATGATGATGATGATAACGGAGGTGATGGAAATGACAAGGGTCCTTCAAGACCAAAGTATGGGGAAGATGAAAGTGACTACTGTGTTGCTATTTATCACTTAGGATCGTGTAATATGGAATGTGTTATAATCTAAATGCGGAAACAGATTATAATAGTAAAGTAAATAATAATAAGCACACCAGGAGTTTTTATACTGGTTCGAACTTCCCGTTCTACGTCCAGTCTCAGACTTCCCTCTGGAATTTCTCACAATAACCCCTCACTTGACCCGGAGGAATAGGTATACAACACCTGAGAAACCGATCAGGATTTTTCTGCCTCTAACAACCGAAAGAGGACTTTACCCGCCTGAACAACCGAACATGACTTCAACAGTTTCAATAAAATTGCTTTGACACTTTGTGTTCTTGATAACACTGATTTGCCTTTGATAGTACAATCTTCCTATAATCTTTTCCTCAAGTATATATATGTGTGTAATGATTTAGAAAGGATAATATTGCTTTGAATTGAAGAATGAGTTAATTGATTAAGAGATTCAAGCAATATATGTAAGTTGTGATTGCTTTTCAGAATGCAAAGATAGTAGAGAGTACGATCAGAAAATAAAAAAGAAATTCGATGATTTGTGAAGTGAATCTTATGCGTTTATATTGTAGATAAACAGCCGCAACCATTCACGAAGAGTTCTGACCAAGGGAAGCCTCCATAACTCTTCAATTTAGATCGTATCTCTTGGTAAATGGAAGTGTCTGTTCAGAAAAATAGTTGTTGGAAAAGTTCAGTCGACTGACCCAAAATGACAAGTCAACTGAATGTTCAAAGTTGGTGCAAAACAGAGTGTGTCTCTGCAGCTGGGCAGATTCAGTCGACTGGCCATATTTAGTCAGTTGACTGACCTGACTGTCAGTGCACAGTTCTCATATATGTTAAAGAATTTGAAGCTTAAAACAACTTTGATTTGTGTGGACTACTAGAGGATAGATTTTAACAATTCTAAGACTAAAAACTTCGACAAATAAACATACTATACTCACTTTTGTAGTCTTGTCTCCTTTGTAGTGATAACATCATATTTCTTTACCTTTTTGTTGTATGCCCATATAGTCTCATTCACTGTTTTGTTTAAGCTCTTTGTCATGAATCAAAACTTATGATTCAACATTCTCTCCCTTTTTGATTAATGACAACCTGTTATAGATGATATTATATTTTGAGAAATATATAACAGGAGTTATATATATCTCCCCCTTAATATATGGTGACATATTTAATCCCTGCAAGAAATGATTAGTCATATAAATTTCTCCCGCTTTGTTATCGACATAAAGGAAATAATAATAATTCCACCATTAAACTAACTAAAATTGCAATCACAGAAGAAAAAAATACATTTTAAATTGTTATTTATACAAGCTCATAAATAAAATGTTTGGAATAAATAGATAACTTACGACTACCAAGAAACAACAACATCAATCAGAGTCAGACTCTGTTTCTTCTTCTTCCACTTGTATTGGACTTTTGCCTTTGGAAGAACTTCCCACAAACTATCTGCCACCCCCATTGCCACTTGTGTTGGAACTTGTGTGTTCTTCTGATGTTGACCAAGTAAAGCAAGGAGCTAGACGTTTACCCAGATCACGGTGTGAAATTTCCGTAGTGGTGGAAGAGGAATAAAATATCGCATCCCATAAAATCCCGAAGAAGCACTTAATTTTGTTAATTTTTTTGTCAATTTTCTTATCGAGATTTTTGATGCGAGAATCCAAAATGACTTGATTTCGCACAATTAAATCAATGGATTCCCAAGTGCTTTGGGATGGATTTGGTGTTCGATTGTCATCTCTTGATTGTTGCTGTTGTGGAGTGGAAGTTTGTTGACGAGGTCGTGATTGCCATTCTTGAAAAGACATGATAGATAGAGGTCTAGGTGGTAGTTTCATAAGAATTATTGTGTGGCTATTTGGAGTTTTGGGAATGGAAGAATAGGATTCCGAAATAGGAACTTGGAGATTCATAAGTAGCAGCATAATATATTCTCCATAATAAATGATGTTCATACGACCTTGGTTAAATGACAAGAATTCATCTAGAATAAGTTTAGGCCAATTTATTTGAACTTCTCCCCAAATAGCATACAATACTCTAAACTTGTTTGGGTATACATGCTCATAAGAGCTAGTACGAGGAAGAAATGTGTGCATTAAGGGTCGATGCACAATTCTAGTTGTAGGGCGTAAGGCGATAGACTTTAGTTCAGTCATGTCATCTTCTAAGAACCGATAACTTACTTCGTCTCGCTCTCCTATAGGTACATTTAATTCTTCCAACGAAATTCCATCAGTTGGAGTATGAAGAATATGACCAATTCTATCTAAAGATACAAACACTTGTCAACCGCAAACCAAACTCCAAATGCAATTATCACGATTACGTGGGTTTTGATGGCCTAAATTCAAATTAGCGTAGAAAAGTTTTACCAAAGTGTGATTTATCTTGATATTATTCTGATTGTGGTCTAGGAGAGACTTTAGACGGCTTCTTCTTGCTAGCTCTTGAATTCTATATGGAGCAAAATCGGGAAACACAACAAAAGAACCTTCAAAAAATCATGCTTCTTTCATTTAATTCCACCTTTGGACTGTTGTAGCATCACAGAGCCATTGAGCAATTTGAGAGTCAATCGGCTCGAAGGAGGAGGTAGAGGCATGTCTAGATCTCTTGAGTTGACGTGGATCCATTGGAAATAATAATGTAGTGAAGTTATTTGGAAAAAAATTGGAGCTAGGGTTTTTGGAAAACTGAAATGAGAAGGTAAATGTGAAAAGTGAAAGAGAAAATAGAGCGTTGAAGGGTTAAAAAAGGTGTAAAAGAGGCTCAGATTGTCATTCAGTCGACTGGACGAATACAGTCAGTCGACTGAAACTGTATCTCGAAACTCTCTGTTTCAGATTCAGTCGACTGGCCATATTATTTCAGTCGACTGAATATAGTTTGAGTGCTTTCTGTTTTATGTTTCAATCGACTGGCTATATTCCTTCAGTCGACTGAATATAGTCTGAGTGCTCACTGTTTTCAGATTCAGTCGACTGGTCTAATATTTTCAATTGATTGAATTTTCTTATTTGCAGCATTTACAGTATATTTTTGCATAAAAATAATATATTCAATATATTTAAAATAATGCATACAAAGTAAGAATGAAATTAATTAAAAAATAGAAAGAAAAGTAAATTATTTGGATGAAGGAGTAGACGGAGACTTTGAGTTGTTCGGTTCATCCTTCGTCTTCTCTATATATGGTTTCAATGGTAACCAACAGTTTCCACACTCCCAGGAATACGGAAAAACATGTGGAGGTTGTAGCGATTGATCCCATGGATTCCGAGAGGAAGATGGTGTAGGTTGATGAACCGCAGATGAAGATGACCCATGGAATTTCCATCCAATCTGCTCTAGAAAACTTAGGCTTCTTGAACTCATTTTCTGTTCATAGTACATCTCGCATTGAATCGCTATAGATTCCCTTTGGTAATGATGTAAATCATTAATTTTTTGTTTAATATGAGGAGAACCAAAGAACAAAAAACGTCACGGCTTTTTTTTCTTGGGAGTGTGGCCTGTGTGATAGTTCGACGGTCTGGCCGGTTCATGAGTAGGTGTAGGTATAGGTAAGCTTGATGACCGGATGAAGGCGTTGAAAAATCGATAGTAGAGTAAGCGGAACCATTTGATGAATTTTCTTGTGCAGAGATTGTGGTAAAGATAAGATAAAATATGGTTGAAGCAAAAATTGATGAAAGGATAAATTGCAGAACTCTGAGATATATATATATAAGAGAATAAATAGTTGGAAGTTGATGGATTTATGTAAAAACTAAACAAAATTAGAGGATGACAATAAAGCACAAAATTTGTGGCTGAAATTTTTTTCATAAAAAATAAAAATAGATAAGGATAAAATGGTAGTAGAAGTGGTTTTCAAATAGTAAATGGTCAAATGGCAAAGACATAGGCTTATCAAACTCGAGGTGCTGAGTTCGAGTACCAGAAAAAAAATTTGGTATTACATATTATTTTTAAAAAATTTATAATTCTTTTAAAGAAATTATACCTAGTTCTCTTATTAGTTTTATAAAACAATTTTCATTGAGTGCTTTAGTGAAAATATGAGCTAACTGACTTTCAAAATTTACAAATTCTAAATTTATTATACCTTTTCAATATTATCACGAAGAAAATGATGACGAATGTCAATATGTTTAGTTCGTGAGTGATTGACAGGATTTTAAGATACATTTATTGCACTAGTGTTATCACAATATATTATAGATTAATTTAGTTTTATATCAAAATCTTGTAATGTTTGATAAATGTATATTACTTGAGCACATGCTAAAGCTGCAGATATATATTCTGCTTCACATGTCGATAGTGAAACGCAATTTTGTTTCTTGCTAAACCATGATACTAAGGATCGTCCAATGAAATGACAAGTTCCACTTGTACTTTTTCTATATGTTTGACTTCCTCCAAAATCAGCATCACTTATAAGATATAATTCAAAAGGACATTCTTTTGGATAAAATAATCCTAAATCTTTGGTTTTGCTAAGATAACAAATTATACGTTTAACTTCTCGTATATGTGATTCTTTAGGATTTGCTTGAAATCGAGCACATAAATAAACACTCATCATAATGTCAGGTCGACTAGCAGTTAATAAAGTAATGATCCAATCATACTACAATATAGTTTTTGGTCGACACTCTTACCATTTTCATCTTAAGATGTATAGTTGTACTCATAGGAGTTGGTTTGGCAGAAGAGTTTTCCATACCAAAACGTTTAATTAGATTATTACAATACTTTTCTTGATTAATAAAAATGCCATTTTGTAATTGCTTGATTTGCAATCCAAAAAAATATGATAGTTCTCCCATATGTAACATTTCAAATTCATTTGTCATGATAGTCGAAAATTCCTAACATAGTTTTTCATTTGTTGAACCAAATATAATTATCTTCAACATATATTTGTATTATTAAAATATCTTGTTTAGTTTTCTTAATAAATAATGTTTGATCAACTTTCCCAATCTCAAAACCAGATTCTAGTAGATAGCTTTTAAGTCAGTCGCACCAAGCACAAGGTGCCTATTTTAAACCATATAAAGCTTTCTTAAGTTTATAAATGTGATCTGGAAATTTTTCATGAGTAAAAAAAGGAGGTTGTTCAACATAAACATTTTCTTTTATATATCCATTTAGAAAAGCACCTTTAACATCCATTTGATATAATTTAAAGTTATGGAAACATCAAAAGCCAATAGAATACGTATAGCTTCTAGTCTTGCAACTGGAGCAAACATTTCTTCATAGTCTATTCCCTTTTCTTGATTGTAACCATGTGCTAATAATCTAGCTTTATTTCTAGTAATGTTACCTTGTTCATCGGCTTTGTTTTTGAAAACCCATTTTGTACCAATGACTGATTGATCACTTGGTCTAGGAACTAATTCCCAAACTTCGTTTCTTTCAAATTGATTTAGCTCTTATTGCATAGCTATAATCCAATAGTCATCAGTTGAGGCTTCCTTAATATTTTTAGGTTCTATATTAGAGAGAAAAGCTATATGGTCCATTTGATTTAATTGATATCTTGTTCTTACATTTGAATTTACTTCTTTAATTATATTTTGAACAGGGTGATCTCTAAGAATTCTTGGAGGAGATCTTACTATATTATCATTATTAACAATGTTTTCATTTTCTATAGTAATATTAGAATTATTATTTTGAAAAATAATATCATCATCTTCTGAAATATTTGTCAAAATTTTATTTGAATTATTTCCTAAATTTATAATTTTAGAAGAAATTTTGACATTTTCATCGAATGAAACATGAAGAGTTTCTTCGATTACTTTAGTTCTTGCATTAAAAATTCGATAAGCTTTGCTTCTTTTGGAATATCCTATGTGTAACAACCCGGGATTTTGCACTAATTAATAATCGTCAATAAACGGTTAATGTTGACAGCTAATTGCTGTTTGTTGTTGGAATTCTTGAATCGGTTGAAATTCTTTTGTAAATTGTGAAGTGTTGGTGGGCTTCGAAAATTGAATCTTGGCCATGCTTTATTTGGGGTTGTGATACTTAGCAAGGCCGATACCCATCCCTCTCTTCTGACATTCATTAAAAACCCTAAACATAATAAATCGAACGGAAAAAAAATGGCGGCTTCGTTCGTTTTTGTCGTTCTTCTTTCCAGAAGCTAGGGCCTTTGTAAGTCGAAGATGCCGACTTTATATGCTCGATTGAAGAGGCGATTCAGCATTCTTGCTCGTCAATCGATGGTCTCCTCGTAGCTTGCTTCGGCTGCTTCGATTCGTGAAAAGGTGGGTGGTCTTCCACTCACATCTAATTCAAGTCATTCTTGATGATTTATGGCTTGTTCAAATCTGTGCTTTTCGTTGTTTGATTAATGGATGCTCTCGGCTTTGATTTCTAATTTTGATTTCTTGGTCACGGTTTGAAATTTCTGTTTTGATTGTGGTTTCGTTCTTTTCTCTTTAACATTGGGCAATTTGCTTTAGTTAAAGTTCGAGCTTGCTTGATTGTTTCCTTAGTTGCCATGTTCCTGACTTAATGCGGTGGACTTTGGTTTTTATTTGACCTGCAGTTGTCTTCGACTGCAAACTTGATTTTGTGAAAACTATTTTGAGATGAGAATTTTACTTTCACTTTTCTGATGACCTTGGCACTTGGTGAACACTGTTCATCCCTGTGGCCTACATGACTTGTTCATGCGGTTCCATGACTTAATATTACCTTCGACCATCACCGTTGTACTGATATTGCTCCTGGTCAGTGCACTTGTACCATTCAAGATCACGGTATTAGTTATCACTGCATTCATCACATTTAAGTACACACATTCATCAATGTATGTTATGTATTTCTCACTGTCCTATGTCCTGTTTCATGTGATGTTCATTCGATGTGGCTTTGGTTTGATATACTCGAGTCTGGTACCGTTTGAAGTTTGCATCTGTTGTTACGCACCTCATTTGTTCCATATAAGTTCATATTGTATTCGTGCCTTTGATCCTGGGCATGTGTGTCTACTACCCTATGTAGTAGCCTTACTTGTGCACTTTGTTGTTGTGAGCCACCAAGTCAGTTTACATTTTGACTTGGTCATTCTCCAGTTTTATGTTGCCCCTCTCGAGCCTTCAATCTTTGTATATTCCCCTTGAGATTATTTGTTGCATACTTGTTACTAATATTCATTGCTGGAATAATTGTGTTGTTTGATGAACTTTATGCAGTCGCTTCTATGTGTACTAGTATTTTTAACTACCCTTGTATGGGTTATTGCAGTAGTTTGCTATTGCTTGTGCTTTGCTTTATGACATGATGAACTTGCTGAGTTGAGTCAGTGGCTTGGGCTTTTTGCATTTTATGGTAGTTGGTGCCTTCTTGAACCCTGCAGTCTGGTTGTACCACTTACTCATGTATATTGTGTTGTGGTGCCATACCTCTGGTGCCCTCACCCTCCTTCTATTTTGTATTTGTGCCACTGCTTTGTGCTTTGGTGCTGCAGTTGCGTTGAGTCACTGACTTGACCTTTGCATTTTTGTTAATGGTTTGGCTTTACAGTTTCATTTTATTACAGTGGGATATTCGATGTTGTTAAGTCAACTTACTGTTCCATATATGTTGACATATCCATCTTTGCATTTGAACCACTGTTGCATTCATTTTTCTCTTGTTTATTTTCTAGTTCATATTGCAATTGATGTTGATTCATTGCCAGTTAGACTTGAGTCTGGTGGCTTCACTTTGGCAATTGAACTGGTTCGATATTGATTCATTGTTGTTGTACATGTGCACTTGTTGTAGTGGTTTCAATGTTGCATTCATGTGTACATCATTTGTCGGCTGTGTCTTTGATGCTGGCTTGCATTGTCATTTGATCTATTTGCTTTTGAATTCCTATGTGTACTGCCTAGCTGCAGTTGTATATGCATTTTTGTTTGGTTTCAGGGTGGTCCACTGTACCACCGATGTCACCTTCACTTGACATTTTGGAACTTGAACTGTTGCGTTCATATGGTGGCTGCAGTTCATATGTATGCAGTTTGCCCTTGTTGGTTTGTATTGTATTGATGCAACTGGATTTGTTTTTATAATTACACTTGAGTTGAATCCAGCTTAAACGCTCGGGTTTGACCTTGTGCTCGTGGGTGAACTTCCGTTGATCTTTTGGGTACATCATCACTGTAGTGGCAAGGCAGTGCACGCAAGCTGCAGCCACACGGTATTGCTTTTATTGATATTCTAATTACTTTTGATTTATGATTTTTATGCGTATTTCCATATGCCGTAGTGGCGAGGCAGTACACGCGTGCATGTACTGCAGCCCTACCTGTGCTGACCTTTTAATTGATGTTTCAGTTGTTTGAATTGTTCGTGTGTCCAATTCAATAATTTGTATTTGTTGATTAACACCGTTATGTGTTATATTTACCGCTATCCAATTTCTTTATTAAAGAATCGGATAGGTAAATTATTTTGACTGTCGTCTAATCTGTTATTTATTATTATTGCTTTTGTGCATTAATAACTGAGTTTGAATTAGACTGTCCCGTGTATTATTTTCTTTTGAATGTAATACTCGGGTCAGACCGAGTATTTACAGGTTGTTGATATCTTACTTTGGGTTGCTGCTAGAGCTATGAAGTCTTTTCATACCTTTTGAAGTAGTCGTTGTCATAGTTTAGGAAGATATGTATTCTTGTATATTATATACGATAATGTACATGTATATGTAACTTCCAGAGTCGACAGTTATAGTTGTATCATATGTACTGTATCACATGTATTGTAACTGACATCAGTTATTGTATATATGAGACTTCTTGTTTTATCTGTGTTCCGCACTTATATTATCTGTGTTATTATTATATCTGTTGTCCTAAACTATTATGAACCATCGTAGTTCGTTTTATACTGGAATTGGGTATGTTGATGGGAGTAAATAAATAAGAGATGAAAAATAAAAATATATACCACTCCTATCGAGATAACCAATACTAGTGTAAGGCCTAACTACGGATGGCCGCTCCTATCCAGCCTTATTCTTCGTAATAAAGGACAGTATTTCTTTTAATACTCTTTGTTATTGTGAGCATAGAGGGGGGGCGTCACAGTTGGTATCAGAGCTTGGGGTTTATGGATATAATATAAAACATAACTTAGAAGGAACATGTGTTACAACTATTAGTCGATGTTTTATTTGTGCTTTGAGTCAAAAACCAAAGTTTTGAAATTTTGATGAAATTTTAAAATGTCCTTATTTAAAAATAAAAGTGAAGTTGTGTTTTGATGATTGATTGATTTGTGTTTTGTTTATCAGAGTGCGCAGCGAAAACAGTGAGACTGTCTTTGCTGAGTACAATTGATTTAAAAAAATCAAAATATGAAATTGAAATAAATTTCATTTGTGGTTTACATAGCTGTGTTTAATTTGTTTTCTTCGAAAAATTTCGAATCCGATTGAGGATCCGAAGCGATTACAGTTATGTGAATTTGTTGAGATTTTTGTTGATTTGAATTATCTTCATTGAAGATATATTCGACTGATTTCTTTGTTCATTTTGTAGTATACATGCGAATTTAAGTTGCATGTTACTGCATTAATTTTACGTTGAACCGATGTTTGGTTTTAACGTATTTTGTTGCCGTTAGGTTTATAACGGGATTTTTACATCAATGCTAAATCTTTGAAGCACGGCGTTTTGTTGACATTTTAATGAATGAAAATTCACTGGTATCATATTTAGATGCAAATTATTTTGATGAGATTTAGACGTTTAAAAATTACTGTCGCATTAACTTCAGAAACCGTCAGATTTTAAAGTGGATTTTCAAGCGGTTATCCCGCAATGCTGATTTTGAGATCCGTTTCTACGGTATTTTGAGAAGTGCAATTTCCTTGTCAAAGTTGCTACTGATGTTGCTGTTTTTATCACAGATTTGCAAATCGTTTTAAAAATAAAATTGTTTTCCAAAAATTTTATAGTTTACGCTTTCAAAGAAATGAGGAAGCGATTTAAACGATTCCGCAAAATCGAGGACTATGAACCCTTTCTTTTACTGATTCGCTTAATTCCGGACTTGTTCGTTTGAGAATGTAAATTGCTACTTTTATAAAATAAATGAAATTGTTTTCAGAATTTTTACAGTTTGCGCTTTCAGAAGAATGAGAAAGTGACTTAAACGTTTCAGCAAAATCGAGGACTATGATCCCTTTCTTTTACTGATTCGCTTAATTCCGGACTTGTCCGTTTGAGAATGTGAAATGTTATTTTTGGAATACACAATTTTGCACTTTCAAGGAAATGATGAAGAGATTTAAACAATTTAGTAAAACATGTGGTTATGGGACATGTGCGTTTGCTATTTTGATTAATTCCGGACTCGTTAATTGAAATATTTGATGATTTTTGTGTGCCTTCGAGCCACTATGATGGACCTTCGGGTCATATGAGGACCTTCGGGTCAAATACCAGTACCAGACCTTCGGGTTATATGTTGGACCTTCGGGTCATATGATGGGCGCCAAAATTATGATGACGGTACTTGGTAGGCTTCGGCCATATGAGATGCACGTGCGGCATAGCTAAAACTCGCCATATGATGGGATCGATCCACCTTTTATGTTGATTTTCTAGAGTATCTTAATTGATTTCTAGATATTTGTTGAATCTAATTATCTGCAGGTAATTAGATATTTCATGTTATGAGTTCAGATTATCGTTTTTGATAATCGGATAATTGTTGTTTCTGATTATCGCTTGTGATAATTAGATATTTGATGTTATGAGTTCTGATTATCGTTTTTGATAATCGGATAATTGTTGTTTCTGATTATCGCTTGTGATAATTAGATATTTGATGTTATGAGTACTGATTATCGATTTTGATAATCGGATATTTGTTGTTTCTGATTATCGTTTTTGATAATCGGATATTTGTTGATTTTGATTATCGTTTTTGATAATCGGATAATTTATGTTTCTGATTATCGCTTGTGATGATTAGATATTTGATGTTATGAGTTCTGATTATCGTTTTTTATAATTGGATATTTGTTGTTTCTTATTATCGTTTTTGATAATCGGATATTTGTTGATTTTGATTATCGTTTTTGATAATCGAATATTTGTTGTTTCTGATTATCGTTTTGATAATTGGATATTTGTTGATTTTTATTATCGTTTTTGATAATCAGATATTTGTTGTTTTTTATTATCGTTTTTGATAATCGAATATTTGTTGTTTCTGATTATCGTTTTTGATAATCAGATATTTGTTGATATGAGTTTTGATTATCATTTTCGATAATCGGATATTTGGTTATTTTGATTATCGTTTTTGATAATCGAATATTTGTTGTTTCTGATTATCGTTTTGATAATCGGATATTTGTTGATTTTTATTATCGTTTTTGATAATCAGATATTTGTTGTTTTTTATTATCGTTTTTGATAATCGAATATTTGTTTTTTTTTTTTCTGATTATCGTTTTTGATAATCGGATATTTGTTGATTTTGATTATCGTTTTTGATAATCGAATATTTGTTGTTTCTGATTATCGTTTTTGATAATTGGATATTTGTTGATTTTGATTATCGTTTTTGATAATCGGATATTTGTTGTTTTTTATTATCGTTTTTGATAATCGGATATTTGTTGATTTTGATTATCGTTTTGATAATCGGATATTTGTTGATTTGAGATTTAATTATCGTTGTTGATAATTAAATATTTGTCGATTTGAGATTTAATTATCGTTGTTGATAATTAAATATTTGTTGATTTGAGATTTGATTATCGCTTGAGATAATTAAATATTTATTGATTTGAAATTTAATTATCGTTTTTTTTATAATTGAATATTTGTTGATTTGAAATTTGATTATCGTTTGAGATAATTAAATATTTGTTGATTTGAGATTTCTGATTACCATTTTGGTAACTGGATATTTGCGGTTTTGCGACTTGTGATTTGTGTTTTCTAATTATCTTTGTTGATAATTAGATTTTGCTGTTTGCTAATTATCGTATCGATAATTAGATATTGATGTTTCGTGATTTCTGTATTCTAATTATCTAATTGATAATTGAATATTGCTGAATATTTGCATTTATTCAGTTTTGTTGTTTTCTGATTATCTAATTGATAGTTAGATTTTTTTGAAAATTTGTGAACTTCTTTTATGAAGTTAAAAGCTTTCTTTCTCATTTGAATACTCGACCTTTATTTTTCTAGCTTAACCAGTTTATGTTAGAAAAATAATTGTTACTGACGACCTTAATTATGAAAATTGCGGGGACACAATTTTTATAAGGAGGGGAGTCTGTAACAACCTGCGATTTTGCACTAATTAATAATCGTCAATAAACGGTTAATGTTGACAGCTAATTGCTGTTTGTTGTTGGAATTCTTGAATCGGTTGAAATTCTTTTGTAAATTGTGAAGTGTTGGTGGGCTTTGAAAATTGAATCTTGGCCATGCTTTATTTGGGGTTGTGATACTTAGCAAGGCCGATACCCATCCCTCTCTTCTAACATTCATTAAAAACCCTAAACATAATAAATCGAACGAAAAAAATGGCGGCTTCGTTCGTTTTTGTCGTTCTTCTTTCCAGAAGCTAGGGCCTTTGTAAGTCGAAGATGCCGACTTTATATGCTCGATTGAAGAGGCGATTCAGCGTTCTTGCTCGTCAATCGATGGTCTCCTCGTAGCTTGCTTCGGCTGCTTCGATTCGTGAAAAGGTGAGTGGTCTTCCACTCACATCTAATTCAAGTCATTTTTGATGATTTATGGCTTGTTCAAATCTGTGCTTTTCGTTGTTTGATTAATGGATGCTCTCGGCTTTGATTTTTAATTTTGATTTCTTGGTCACGGTTTGAAATTTCTGTTTTGATTGTGGTTTCGTTCTTTTCTCTTTGACATTGGGCAATTTGCTTTAGTTAAAGTTCGAGCTTGCTTGATTGTTTCCTTAGTTGCCACGTTCCTGACTTAATGCGGTGGACTTCGGTTTTTATTTGACCTGCAGTTGTCTTCGACTGCAAACTTGATTTTGTGAAAACTATTTTGAGATGAGAATTTTACTTTCACTTTTCTGATGACCTTGGCACTTGGTGAACACTGTTCATCCCTATGGCCTACATGACTTGTTCATGCGGTTCCATGACTTAATATTACCTTCGACCATCACCGTTGTACTGATATTGCTCCTGGTCAGTGCACTTGTACCATTCAAGATCACGGTATTAGTTATCACTGCATTCATCACATTTAAGTACACACATTCATCAATGTATGTTATGTATTGCTCACTGTCCTATGTCCTGTTTCATGTGATGTTCATTCGATGTGGCTTTGGTTTGATATACTCGAGTCTGGTACCGTTTGAAGTTTGCATCTGTTGTTACGCACCTCATTTGTTCCATATAAGTTCATATTGTGTTCGTGCCTTTGATCCTGGGCATGTGTGTCTACTACCCTATGTAGTAGCCTTACTTGTGCACTTTGTTGTTGTGAGCCACCAAGTCAGTTTACATTTTGACTTGGTCATTCTCCAGTTTTATGTTGCCCCTCTCGAGCCTTCAATCTTTGTATATTCCCCTTGAGATTATTTGTTGCATACTTGTTACTAATATTCATTGCTGGAATAATTGTGTTGTTTGATGAACTTTATGTTGTCGCTTCTATGTGTACTAGTATTTTTAACTACCCTTGTATGGGTTATTGCAGTAGTTTGCTATTGCTTGTGCTTTGCTTTATGACATGATGAACTTGCCGAGTTGAGTCAGTGGCTTGGGCTTTTTGCATTTTGGGGTAGTTGGTGCCTTCTTGAACCCTGCAGTCTGGTTGTACCACTTACTCATGTATATTGTGTTGTGGTGCCATACCTCTGGTGCCCTCACCCTCCTTCTATTTTGTATTTGTGCCACTGCTTTGTGCTTTGGTGCTGCAGTTGCGTTGAGTCACTGACTTGACCTTTGCATTTTTGTTAATGGTTTGGCTTTAGAGTTTCATTTTATTACAGTGGGATATTCGATGTTGTTAAGTCAACTTACTGTTCCATATATGTTGACATATCCATCTTTGCATTTGAACCACTGTTGCATTCATTTTTCTCTTGTTTATTTTCTAGTTCATATTGCAATTGATGTTGATTCATTTCCAGTTAGACTTGAGTCTGGTGGCTTCACTTTGGCAATTGAACTGGTTCGATATTGATTCATTGTTGTTGTACATGTGCACTTGTTGTAGCGGTTTCAATGTTGCATTCATGTGTACATCATTTGTCGGCTGTGTCTTTGATGCTGGCTTGCATTGTCATTTGATCTATTTGCTTTTGAATTCCTATGTGTATTGCCTAGCTGCAGTTGTATATGCATTTTTGTTTGGTTTCAGGGTGGTCCACTGTACCACCGATGTCACCTTCACTTGACATTTTGGAACTTGAACTGTTGCGTTCATATGGTGGCTGCAGTTCATATGTATGCAGTTTGCCCTTGTTGGTTTGTATTGTATTGATGCAATTGGATTTGTTTTTCTAATTACACTTGAGTTGAATCCAGCTTAAACGCTCGGGTTTGACCTTGTGCTCGTGGGTGAACTTCCGTTGATCTTTTGGGTACATCATCACTGTAGTGGCAAGGCAGTGCACGCAAGCGTGTACTGCAGCCACACGGTATTGCTTTTATTGATATTCTAATTGCTTTTGAATTATGGATCTTTTGCGTATTTCCATATGCCGTAGTGGCGAGGCAGTACACGCGTGCATGTACTGCAGCCCTACCTGTGCTGACCTTTTAATTGATGTTTCAATTGTTTGAATTGTTCGTGTGTCCAATTCAATAATTTGTATTTGTTGATTAACATCGTTATGTGTTATATTTACCGTTGTCCAATTTCTTTATTAAAGAATCGGATAGGTAAATTTATTTTGACTGTCGTCTAATCTGTTATTTATTATTATTGCTTTTGTGCATTAATAACTGAGTTTGAATTAGACTGACCCGTGTATTATTTTCTTTTGAATGTAATACTCGGGTCAGACCGAGTATTTACAGGTTGTTGATATCTTACTTTGGGTTGCTGCTAGAGCTATGAAGTCTTTTCATACCTTTTGAAGTAGTCGTTGTCATAGTTTAGGAAGATATGTATTCTTGTATATTATATACGATAATGTACATGTATATGTAACTTCCAGAGTCGACAGTTATAGTTGTATCATATGTACTGTATCACATGTATTGTAACTGACATCAGTTATTGTATATATGAGACTTCTTGTTTTATCTGTGTTCCGCACTTATATTATCTGTGTTATTATTATATCTGTTGTCCTAAACTATTATGAACCATCGTAGTTCGTTTTATACTGGAATTGGGTATGTTGATGGGAGTAAATAAATAAGAGATGAAAAATAAAAATATATACCACTCCTATCGAGATAACCAATACTAGTGTAAGGCCTAACTACGGATGGCCGCTCCTATCCAGCCTTATTCTTCGTAATAAAGGACAGTATTTCTTTTAATACTCTTTGTTATTGTGAGCATAGAGGGGGGGCGTCACAGTTGGTATCAGAGCTTGGGGTTTATGGATATAATATAAAACATAACTTAGAAGGAACATGTGTTACAACTATTAGTCGATGTTTTATTTGTGCTTTGAGTCAAAAACCAAAGTTTTGAAATTTTGATGAAATTTTAAAATGTCCTTATTTAAAAATAAAAGTGAAGTTGTGTTTTGATGATTGATTGATTTGTGTTTTGTTTATCAGAGTGCGCAGCGAAAACAGTGAGACTGTCTTTGCTGAGTACAATTGATTTAAAAAAATCAAAATATGAAATTGAAATAAATTTCATTTGTGGTTTACATAGCTGTGTTTAATTTGTTTTCTTCGAAAAATTTCGAATCCGATTGAGGATCCGAAGCGATTACAGTTATGTGAATTTGTTGAGATTTTTGTTGATTTGAATTATCTTCATTGAAGATATATTCGACTGATTTCTTTGTTCATTTTATAGTATATGTGCGAATTTAAGTTGCATGTTACTGCATTAATTTTACGTTGAACCGATGTTTGGTTTTAACGTATTTTGTTGCCGTTAGGTTTATAACGGGATTTTTACACCAATGCTAAATCTTTGAAGCACGGTGTTTTGTTGACATTCTAATGAATGAAAATTCACTGGTATCATATTTAGATGCAAATTATTTTGATGAGATTTAGACGTTTAAAAATTACTGTCGCATTAACTTCAGTAACTGTCATATTTTAAAGTGTATTTTCAAGCGGTTATCCTGCAATGCTGATTTTGAGATCCGTTTCTACGGTATTTTGAGAAGTGAAATTTCCTTGTCAAAGTTGCTACTGATGTTGCTGTTTTTATCACGGATTTGCAAATCGTTTTAAAAATAAAATTGTTTTCCAAATTTTTTATAGTTTACGCTTTCAAAGAAATGAGGAAGCGATTTAAACGATTCCGCAAAATCGAGGACTATGAACCCTTTCTTTTATTGATTCGCTTAATTCCGGACTTGTTCGTTTGAGAATGTAAATTATTACATTTATAAAATAAATGAAATTGTTTTCAGAATTTTTACAGTTTGCGCTTTCAGAAGAATGAAAAAGTGACTTAAACGTTTCAGCAAAATCGAGGACTATGATCCCTTTCTTTTACTGATTCTCTTAATTCCGGACTTGTCCGTTTGAGAATGTGAAATGTTATTTTTGGAATACACAATTTTGCACTTTCAAGGAAATAATGAAGAGATTTAAACAATTTAGTAAAACATGTGGTTATGGGACATGTGCGTTTGCTATTTTGATTAATTCTGGACTCGTTAATTGAAATATTTGATGATTTTTGTGTGCCTTCGAGCCACTATGATGGACCTTCGGGTCATATGAGGACCTTCCGGTCAAATACCAGTACCAGACCTTCGGGTTATATGTTGGACCTTCGGGTCATATGATGGGCGCCAAAATTATGATGACGGTACTTGGTAGGCTTCGGCCATATGAGATGCACGTGCGGCATAGCTAAAACTCGCCATATGATGGGATCGATCCACCTTTTATGTTGATTTTCTAGAGTATCTTAATTGATTTCTAGATATTTGTTGAATCTAATTATCTGCAGGTAATTAGATATTTCATGTTATGAGTTCTGATTATTGTTTTTGATAATTGGATAATTGTTGTTTCTGATTATCGCTTGTGATAATTAGATATTTGATGTTATGAGTTCTGATTATCGTTTTTGATAATCAGATAATTGTTGTTTCTGATTATCGCTTGTGATAATTAGATATTTGATGTTATGAGTACTGATTATCGTTTTTGATAATCGGATATTTGTTGTTTCTGATTATCGTTTTTGATAATCGGATATTTGTTGATTTTGATTATCGTTTTTGATAATCGGATAATTGATGTTTCTGATTATCGCTTGTGATAATTAGATATTTTATGTTATGAGTTCTGATTATCGTTTTTTATAATTAGATATTTGTTGTTTCTGATTATCGTTTTTGATAATCGGATATTTGTTGATTTTGATTATCGTTTTTGATAATCGAATATTTGTTGTTTCTGATTATCGTTTTGATAATTGGATATTTGTTGATTTTTATTATCGTTTTTGATAATCAGATATTTGTTGTTTTTTATTATCGTTTTTGATAATCGAATATTTGTTGTTTCTGATTATCGTTTTTGATAATCAGATATTTGTTGATATGAGTTTTGATTATCGTTTTCGATAATCGGATATTTGGTTATTTTGATTATCGTTTTTGATAATCGAATATTTGTTGTTTCTGATTATCGTTTTGATAATCGGATATTTTTTGATTTTTATTATCGTTTTTGATAATCAGATATTTGTTGTTTTTTATTATCGTTTTTGATAATCGAATATTTGTTTTTTTTCTGATTATCGTTTTTGATAATCGGATATTTGTTGATTTTGATTATCGTTTTTGATAATCGAATATTTGTTGTTTCTGATTATCGTTTTTGATAATTGGATATTTGTTGATTTTGATTATCGTTTTTGATAATCGGATATTTGTTGTTTTTTATTATCGTTTTTGATAATCGGATATTTGTTGATTTTGATTATCATTTTGATAATCGGATATTTGTTGATTTGAGATTTAATTATCGTTGTTGATAATTAAATATTTGTCGATTTGAGATTTAATTATCGTTGTTGATAATTAAATATTTGTTGATTTGAGATTTGATTATCGCTTGAGATAATTAAATATTTATTGATTTGAGATTTAATTATCGTTATTTTTATAATTGAATATTTGTTGATTTGAAATTTGATTATCGTTTGAGATAATTAAATATTTGTTGATTTGAGATTTCTGATTACCATTTTGGTAACTGGATATTTGCGGTTTTGCGACTTGTGATTTGTGTTTTCTAATTATCTTTGTTGATAATTAGATTTTGCTGTTTGCTAATTATCGTATCGATAAATAGATATTGCTGTTTCGTGATTTCTGTATTCTAATTATCTAATTGATAATTGAATATTGCTGAATATTTGCATTTATTCAGTTTTGTTGTTTTCTGATTATCTAATTGATAGTTAGATTTTGTTGAAAATTTGTGAACTTCTTTTATGAAGTTAAAAGCTTTCTTTCTCATTTGAATACTCGACCTTTATTTTTCTAGCTTAACCAGTTTATGTTAGAAAAATAATTGTTACTGACGACCTTAATTATGAAAATTGCGGGGACACAATTTTTATAAGGAGGGGAGTCTCTAACAACCCGGGATTTTGCACTAATTAATAATCGTCAATAAACGGTTAATGTTGACAGCTAATTGCTGTTTGTTGTTGGAATTCTTGAATCGGTTGAAATTCTTTTGTAAATTGTGAAGTGTTGGTGGGCTTTGAAAATTGAATCTTGGCCATGCTTTATTTGGGGTTGTGATACTTAGCAAGGCCGATACCCATCCCTCTCTTCTGACATTCATTAAAAACCCTAAACATAATAAATCGAACGAAAAAAAAAATGGCGGCTTCGTTCGTTTTTGTCGTTCTTCTTTCCAGAAGCCAGGGCCTTTGTAAGTCGAAGATGCCGACTTTATATGCTCGATTGAAGAGGCGATTCCGCGTTCTTGCTCGTCAATCGATGGTCTCCTCGTAGCTTGCTTCGGCTGCTTCGATTCGTGAAAAGGTGAGTGGTCTTCCACTCACATCTAATTCAAGTCATTCTTGATGATTTATGGCTTGTTCAAATCTTTTCTTTTCGTTGTTTGATTAATGGATGCTCTCGGCTTTGATTTCTAATTTTGATTTCTTGGTCATGGTTTGAAATTTCTGTTTTGATTGTGGTTTCGTTCTTTTCTCTTTGACATTGGGCAATTTGCTTTAGTTAAAGTTCGAGCTTGCTTGATTGTTTCCTTAGTTGCCACGTTCCTGACTTAATGCGGTGGACTTCGGTTTTTATTTGACCTGCAGTTGTCTTCGACTGCAAACTTGATTTTGTGAAAACTATTTTGAGATGAGAATTTTACTTTCACTTTTCTGATGACCTTGGCACTTGGTGAACACTGTTCATCCCTATGGCCTACATGACTTGTTCATGCGGTTCCATGACTTAATATTACCTTCGACCAACACCGTTGTACTGATATTGCTCCTGGTCAGTGCACTTGTACCATTCAAGATCACGGTATTAGTTATCACTGCATTCATCACATTTAAGTACACACATTCATCAATGTATGTTATGTATTGCTCACTGTCCTATGTCCTGTTTCATGTGATGTTCATTCGATGTGGCTTTGGTTTGATATACTCGAGTCTGGTACCGTTTGAAGTTTGCATCTGTTGTTACGCACCTCATTTGTTCCATATAAGTTCATATTGTATTCGTGCCTTTGATCCTGGGCATGTGTGTCTACTACCCTATGTAGTAGCCTTACTTGTGCACTTTGTTGTTGTGAGCCACCAAGTCAGTTTACATTTTGACTTGGTCATTCTCCAGTTTTATGTTGCCCCTCTCGAGCCTTCAATCTTTGTATATTCCCCTTGAGATTATTTGTTGCATACTTGTTACTAATATTCATTGCTGGAATAATTGTGTTGTTTGATGAACTTTATGCAGTCGCTTCTATGTGTACTAGTATTTTTAACTACCCTTGTATGGGTTATTGCAGTAGTTTGCTATTGCTTGTGCTTTGCTTTATGACATGATGAACTCGCCGAGTTGAGTCAGTGGCTTGGGCTTTTTGCATTTTGTGGTAGTTGGTGCCTTCTTGAACCCTGCAGTCTGGTTGTACCACTTACTCATGTATATTGTGTTGTGGTGCCATACCTCTAGTGCCCTCACCCTCCTTCTATTTTGTATTTGTGCCACTGCTTTGTGCTTTGGTGCTGCAGTTGCGTTGAGTCACTGACTTGACCTTTGCATTTTTGTTAATGGTTTGGCTTTACAGTTTCATTTTATTACAGTGGGATATTCGATGTTGTTAAGTCAACTTACTGTTCCATATATGTTGACATATCCATCTTTGCATTTGAACCACTGTTGCATTCATTTTTCTCTTGTTTATTTTCTAGTTCATATTGCAATTGATGTTGATTCATTGCCAGTTAGACTTGAGTCTGGTGGCTTCACTTTGGCAATTGAACTGGTTCGATATTGATTCATTGTTGTTGTACATGTGCACTTGTTGTAGCGGTTTCAATGTTGCATTCATGTGTACATCATTTGTCGGCTGCGTCTTTGATGCTGGCTTGCATTGTCATTTGATCTATTTGCTTTTGAATTCCTATGTGTACTGCCTAGCTGCAGTTGTATATGCATTTTTGTTTGGTTTCAGGGTGGTTCACTGTACCACCGATGTCACCTTCACTTGACATTTTGGAACTTGAACTGTTGCGTTCATATGGTGGCTGCAGTTCATATGTATGCAGTTTGCCCTTGTTGGTTTGTATTGTATTGATGCAATTGGATTTGTTTTACTAATTACACTTGAGTTGAATCCAGCTTAAATGCTCGGGTTTGACCTTGTGCTCATGGGTGAACTTCCGTTGATCTTTTGGGTACATCATCACTGTAGTGGCAAGGCAGTGCATGCAAGCGTGTACTGCAGCCACACGATGTTGCTTTTATTGATATTCTAATTGCTTTTGATTTATGGATCTTTTGCGTATTTCCATATGCCGTAGTGGTGAGGCAGTACGCGCGTGCGTGTACTGCAGCCCTACCCGTGCTGACCTTTTAATTGATGTTTCAATTGTTTGAATTGTTCGTGTGTCCAATTCAATAATTTGTATTTGTTGATTAACACCGTTATGTGTTATATTTACCGTTGTCCGATTTCTTTATTAAAGAATCGGATAGGTAAATTTATTTGACTGTCGTCTAATCTGTTATTTATTATTATTGCTTTTGTGCATTAATAACTGAGTTTGAATTAGACTGACCCGTGTATTATTTTCTTTTGAATGTAATACTCGGGTCAGACCGAGTATTTACAGGTTGTTGATATCTTACTTTGGGTTGCTGCTAGAGCTATGAAGTCTTTTCATACCTTTTGAAGTAGTCGTTGTCATAGTTTAGGAAGATATGTATTCTTGTATATTATATACGATAATGTACATGTATATGTAACTTCCAGAGTCGACAGTTATAGTTGTATCATATGTACTGTATCACATGTATTGTAACTGACATCAGTTATTGTATATATGAGACTTTTTGTTTTATTTGTGTTCCCCGCTTATATTATCTGTGTTATTATTATATCTATTGTCCTAAACTATTATGAACCATCGTAGTTCGTTTTATACTGGAATTGGGTATGTTGATGGGAGTAAATAAATAAGAGATGAAAAATAAAAATATATACCACTCCAATCGTGATAACCAATACTAGTGTAAGGCCTAACTACGGATGGCCGCTCCTATCCTGCCTTATTCTTCGTAATAACGGACAATATTTCTTTTAATACTCTTTGTTATTGTGAGCATAGAGGTGGGGCGTCACAGTTGGTGTCAGAGCTTGGGTTTTATGGACATAATATAAAACATAACTTAGAAGGAACATGTGTTACAACTATTAGTCGATGTTTTATTTGTGCTGAGTCAAAAACCAAAGTTTTGAAATTTTGATGAAATTTTTAAATGTCCTTATTTAAAAATAAAAGTGAAGTTGTGTTTTGATGATTGATTGATTTGTGTTTTGTTTATCAGAGTGCGCAGCGAAAACAGTGAGACTGTCTTTGCTGAGTAGAATCGATGGTATGCGGCATCAATAATATGTGATGCCTTCATCACACTGATGGCTTATAATATGTTGTATTCCAATATCATGTCCTTGATAAACTATGGTGCTTTATTGATGATTGGCAGCACCAAAGGTATGCAGCATCATTGTAGACCTTCGCCATTGGCTTTGATGACATGCTTTTCTTTAATTTAAAACTTCCTTTGTCTGTGAAATCCTTCGACTCCGACGTGCATGTTGTCGTCATGCCTTCAATCCTTTGGAATCAATAATGGTAGTAACATTTGGCCCCTAGTATGAAGGAATGTTGACTTTTCAAGTCAATGTCTTGATGATGGTGCTTACCGCCCATTGGTCTTCTCCTTCAGATCTGACCGCTCATTTAAATAGAATCCAATGGTGACTAATTATCTTCTTCTACGCTATAAATAATTGAGGTTCTTTTTTATTTTCTTTTTTTACCTACGATATAGAACTCAAGCAAAAAGAATTTTTTTTATTCTCGAAATCACTTGAAACTTTCATCCTCGGGTATCCAAACTAATACCAAGGTATGATCTTCATTTTTAATTACATCGGTAATATATCAAAATCATTACTGGGGTTTTATTTGGTGATTCAAATTGACATTTTTGTTTAGATGCAACTTTTCATATTGCTAATAGAAATGATGATACATAATGCTTACAAATGGAATTAATTTTGAACTCTTATGTCGGTGGAGGACATACTGGGTTAATTAAAGTCAGGCGACATCATTCTTGGGAGCTTCTAGTTTATTTACGAAGTGAATAGCTTTATTAAACTCAAAACCCGATATTAACATGTTTGATTCCGAAATTGTTCCCTTATGGCTTCAAACTGATGTTCGACATCAAATAGTTTTCCCTTTTTATTACATTTCGATAACTAATCCGAAACAATGAAAATCTTATAATGCGAGGTCCTTATAATATTAATAGTTAAACAGATGTGCGGCATTCATTCATGAATGCGACATCAACTTAAGGGGTTATCGTATGAAGCTGATAACCTTACATTGTGTGTCATTTTTCTTTTTGGACAACTATTTACAATGTTGTGGCTTAAATTTTATGCTACGTCCCTAATTTGTATTGTAATTATCCTATGGAAAATTCATGAACTACGCATATACTTGATAGTTTTTATAAAAATATTTTTAGAAAATTCCGGCATCATCGATTAATTTCGGTTACATGTTATTTCGACATTGAGTCATTATTACGACATCAATTTAACGATTATGACGTTCAATCGAACTTCTTTTGTATAACTATAAATTTACCTTCCTACCATGGATATATCAATTGTTTACATATTTTTTATTGACTAAAAACTTAAGCACTTCATAAATTCGACATGGATCGTTTAATGGTCAAAATCTTGTTGTAAGTATAACAACCAACTGGTACTTCAACACTTCTCTATTAGTGCTGGGGTAATTTCTGATTAACTTGCTATCCTTTTGTTTTAGCATATAATTGTCTATTTTATATCAAAAACATTCTAAATTTCATAATATATTTAATAATTCCTTAATTTGGTATAATATCACCTGGCAAGCAAATGGAAGACAAGAAGGCAAGCAAGAAAACCAGTAAGAGCTCCAAACCTTTTCCATCAACCAAGAAATGGGATTATCATCTCAACAAATCATATATTACTACTCAAGAAAAGTGGACACTATCCTCAAGGAATTCAGGATTATAAACATAGAAGCCATTCCCACTGGTCCTTCTGGCAGAATTGGCAACCCTCCAAAAGGGTTCTTTGCCTTCAAACTGATCCATATCTGGCACTCAGGGTATCTACCTTTTCCTGATTTTCTTTTGCACTTCTTGGGGCACCTAAATATTGCTTCGATTCAGTCAATCTCAACTCATACACCTATTTGAGTTGCTTGGAAGTACTTGCTTAGGAAGCCAAACTTCCCTCTTTGAGTGCTGAAATTCACTATATCTTAGCTAGCCCTGTGAGATTGAGTGAGCAGCCAAATAACCTGTTATATCGTATTCGACCATTCCCGAAGTGCTTACTCACTGATACTGTTAACAAGATGAAGAAATGGAAGAACCAATTCTTTTATGTTAGATGTTATTCCCTTAAGATTAGGGGAACTTTCTCCATTTTCAGTAAGCTTCCATTTTCCATCATTTATGTTATATATGTCATTCTCTTATAATGAACGTTTTCCTTTAGGTCCTACTTTTAAACAACCAAGCTCTTCTATTAACGATAGTATTCAATTTCTGACTCAAGATTTCAAGAGCATGGGCGACAGGCTTACTCTTTTGAGGGAAGTGAATCTTCGTAAATACTCCCTGATTCTAGATAACCATATAATACTTGGAGAACCTCCAATAATGAAGGGGAATGCCCAAGGGAAACGGTCGTTGGTCCTTAGAAATCGGAATACTTTCTCTGCTTCTTCTCCGGTTCAACTCGAATCTTTTGGTAAGTTTTTTACTACTTGTATGAAATCTCTTATGTTATTATCTCATAAGCTTCTTTCCTTAATTTAGGATATTATGCACTCATTATCACTTCTAAAAAAAAGGAGATCAAGGATGATGCTCCTGCATTAACGGGTTTGAGAAAATCTACCCTTACTGTAGATTTTATGCTTCGGCAGTTAAAGCGCTTAAAAAAATAAGCATTGGTGCTCCTATTGATGCTTCAACTCCTCCGCCGAGTAAAAGACCTAAGCTTGTGGGTGATTATACTCATGTTGTTGTGGATGAGGAGGAACATGTAAATATTGACTGAACCCCCGATCTATTCTAAGGATCATCTTTTCATCATTATTAAACGGCCCTTATCGGTATGCATTTTCTTTTGTACAATTAATCTGGGCTTTTAGCTCGGTATTTCTTGTTTTGACTTAGACTTGTTATTTATTACAAGTGACCAAGCATAGGTTTATCCTCCAAGAGGCTTCTTAAGAGCCCTCTAATGAAGTATCCAAGCTTAAGGAACAAATCTTCTTAATTAACAATAGTATAATTGATATCACTATAGTAAGCAATGGACTGTTTCTGAAAATGACAAACTTGCTTCCACCCTTGACGATGAAAAGAAAGTTAAATGGTTATTAGAGGAAGATGGGTAAACACTGAAGGAAGATCTTGTGATAAGGCCACCAAAGAGAAGGTCGAGCTAATTGGCAGGAGTAAGTCTTTAAAGGAAAGGTTGAAAAGGAAAAGAGATATCGTGACTTTTCAAACAACATTATCAAGGATGCCAAGGAGAAAGTTTACTTTTTCCTTAATAACGCTCTTATTAAGATTACTAAGAAGTGCTACAAAAATGCTTTGTTTATGGCTTATGGCAATAACATCCAAAAGTTTCTAGATTTAGACTTTCTTTCCCTCCCAGATTGGAATGAAAGACTCAAAAGAAAGCTTAGCCTCGTATTAAGGGTAGCTCAGGGATCACTTCATAAAGAGTTTCCCATTGAAGAAAAGGTCGATGCTAAAAAGTTGTTATCCTTTGACGATCCCCCACTTGATGAGGAGACAGAATATGATAATGAGGATGACCACGAAGGTGATGATGGCCACGGTGATGATAACGGAGGTGATGGCAATGACAAGGGACCTTTAAGACCAAAAGATAGGGAAGACGGATCAGGTGATCTCAACTTAGATCCATCTGCCCATGATGCAGGCTATGCTGATCTCCCTGATTTTCAAGGTGATATAAGGAAGAACATCCCTTCAAAAGACAATGCTCCCCCAAGTCATTAGCCTAGAGGAAAAGCTTAAGTTTTAACTTCCCAACTTCCAATCTCTCAAGTATGGAATTCGTTATTTAAATGTTGAACTTGCCAAGTTGTTTTGTTAATAAACTTGTTATCTTAGTTAAGGAGAAAGACTAGCTATTATTACCATACTTTATATGAAAAGAGACAAAGGGACATGCTATGGTTAAATAAAGAGGCTGATAGATCAATTGATGAATATAATAAACTGTCTAACAAATATAAGTGACACTCTGCTAGTGCTGCGTAGTTAAGGGTTTTCAAGGAAAAGCATGATTCCCCTCGTTTGAAGAGAGATCGCCTTCACGTGATGGAATTATGAGAGAGAATGCAGAATTAATGACTCTTTTTTGGATGCTCCTTGACAATAGTAAGGCCTCAGTAGAGTTCTTCTATAAAATTATTCTAGGAATGTTCTTGCCGATTTTTCCTTCTTAGGGGAAAAAGAGGGGGCTTGATTACGCATCTTCATAAAAGATATTTAGATGATCATGGAAGTGACCCTCATCTTGGGGATTGTTGGAAACTTCCTAAAGTTGCTAGTGTTCCCTTCTCTCCCGATACCCTTCCTCCTAAGCTGATTAAGTATAGTAAGGAAAGATTTATTTTTGAATTTTATAAGGGATCAATAGCGTGCGAACCTAGATGATTATATGATTGTAATATGTAATTCAAGTAGTTTATATGCTTTATCACTTTTTTCTTTTCTCTTAGCTTATTTTCATATATTATACATATTAAGGAATCCTCAAGTAGTCCTATTTTAATAAAACTCTTAAGCAAATTTATCAAGTTAAAAAGGGATTTTAAAAAGAAGTCCTTAACTCTTAGAGCATATCAGTTAGCAAAATATTTTATTAAAGATCTACAGGAAGTTTATACATAGTTCCCTCACTTTCATTTTGATTTCTTGGGTGATGAGAAGGATAAACTACTTAGTGAAATTCGAACTTATCACACTAAATTGCTACGTGGTTTCACCAGCCCTCCAGCCGGGAAATGGTACTATCATCAATTCCCTTCAGTTAATACCCCCAAATGGATTAAAGCTTCTTTTGATTCTACCCTTACCTTATCTGTTGGGTCATTTAAAAAGGCTAAACTATTGTTTCAAAACTTTAAGAGTTAATTGTATACAACATTGATGTAATTTTGAATTTGCTTAAGCTATAAACCTTTGTCGTTTAATAAAGAAAATACTTTCTGTGTATTGATTTCTTTTTTCTAGGAAAAATAGTTGAAACTTGTATTTAGTGGCTCATATATTCTTGCATGAATTATCCATTAAAGATAGGCTTACGGCAGAATGCAAGAAGAAACTCTCTTCTCGAGGCACTCTGGCTTTACAATTTCCAGATAATCCGGATGCACAAGAATGGCATGACAAATATTACAAATTAAGATCTGAATTTAATAGTTTTAAAGAAATGACTTCTGATTTAGAGAAGAAAATTAATTAAGGGATAGGAAAATCCATGAGCTAAAAGGAAGATATAAACAATTTGCCAATTTAGACTTTCTGTCCAAAGTGTCGAAGCTGACACGGAAATTGCACGATTACACAAAAAGGCGATGGATATCAAGGTAGAGTTATTGAAAAGTCAAGCCTATTGCCAATCTTTAGAACTTATCATGAGTGGTGGTGAATCCGGCCTTCCTACTCCAACCACTTTGATTGGTTAAGAAAAGTTTTCTGCTTTGCTAAATCCTCCTTTGGGCTTGGATGATGGTGAAATCACCAGATGGTGCCAAAGGGTTATATTTGAATGCGTTCAATTTTTGAACAAGCAGTTGAGTGATAAAGTTTCTACTTGTCTTCGTACTTACGAGGATAAAGTTGAGAGATTCGAGCGTGAAAACACACTTTCGAGCAGGAGGTTGAGAGATTAAAGAGCAAGATTCAACTTCTCAAAAGAGCAACAAGGCGCTCGATCATGCGCTGAAAATTCAAATTAATTTAATTGACAATGCGAATACTATCCACAAGAAAGAGAAGGAACTTAAACAAAGTTTGAATGTAGCAATTCGTTATATAACTAATTCATCTTCAGTCACTGAAGATTTAAGGAAACTGGCCTAAGATTTAAGCTCTTAATAGAGAATCATTTGTAAAAAAATTGATGTACTTTGTTATCCAATCTTTTATTCTAATCATTCTTGTACATAATGTATTAAATGATAAATAAAATCATATTAAATGGTTGATATTTTAGAATCTATTTTTTGTCTTTTCCTAAGACTTGCAATTAGCTTCTTAGTTTCAGTCTGATGCTTCATAGTTGTTGTTTTGAGCATAATCAGCCTTTCTGCATTTTGAGCCTTTAACATATAAAGAAATAATCTGTGTGTTAAGAGTACCAAAAGCCTTAATGATTGAGCATTCAGATCTTATTTGTTATTAAGAACATAAATTTGATCTTAACGTAAGAGTCTGCTTCTTCTTTAGTAGACATCAAATAGTTTGCTTAATAACGGAGGTTCATGTTCTTTTGACAAGAAAGTTGAATCATAATCATAAAAGGTATTGAACACGATTTGATTACGATAATAGGTAATAATTTTGATTCAATCATGAACGGAAGACAAGAGAACCATTTGGCGTAATAATTTGAATAAAAGACCCAAAAAAATTATCTAGAAATAATGACACTTGAATTGAAGTCCTAAAAATTATCTGGCAATAATTATAATCTGAATTGAAGATCAGAAAATTATCCGGTAATGATAACCTGAACAGCGGATAAAAAATCCATTCTGGCAATAATATATTAAATAATAGTAAAGCAAAAGAATTTGAAGCTCGCTATCTAATTCTAGGAGTTATCTCTATTCTCCTTAATTCTCTCCAATTCTGGATATTTTATTTTCAAAATCCTATGATTTACCACTTTACAATTGTTCTGCTAAACTTCTCACACTATTTTACGTTCAAATACTTACTTTTTAAAAAATTATGCAATTATTTACAAATCTTTCATGGTTCTCTATCAAAATTTTACATCAAAGTCCACACATTTAAATTAATTACATAATCCCAAATTTAATCTAATTTTTAATAGTTAATTAATATTTATTAATAAACCAAAAAGATGAAAGTTTCAATATGTATACTACATGCACATCAACAAATTGGTTAGAAAAATAATTCAGATGCAAATATATATATAAATCACAAACATAAATTATATATGTTAATGACAATGATAAATTTATTTTATAATTTATTTAATAAATGAATTTATAAGGCATTGCAATGTAAAATTCTATTAATGTCAAATACCTAGATTTTAGTATTTTTATAATTACGTCGAAACCCTTCTCAATTATCTTCTAACATTTTACATTCAAGTCCATATATTTAACTAATTGTGTAATCATAAATTTAAATAATTTAAATAAATATGATTAACTAATATACATTAATCCATGTAATAAATCCTAAAAATACGTGGATTTCAATATATACAATATTCATATATATGGGAAAAAACAATAAAATTATTTCTTCTTTATTCAAATATAGAAAAGTACTTAAATCACGTAACATAAAATGTATACATAAATAACAATAACTCTTTTAATTTTTGATTTATTTATCTCAAAAAAATTCATACATTATATAACATAATTTCATTTTGAACAACCTATAAAAGATAAATTAATATTCTACAACTTTACGATGTGAACACACATATTACACTAACAGTAGACTATATAAACATTCTCACTTTCAATATGTTATCAAACCATACCCAACTCATAACTCAACTAAATGCTACATAACATTATTTCACAAGTATCAAAGTTAAAAGCATGACCCTCCTCCAACAGCATGAACTGGATGGTTAATTACAAGGATAAAATTGTTTCAAAATGAAAACTAAATATGGATAAAAGATCACATGTAGATAGGCTAATCGTAAGACTATTGCTCTTCTCCATTATAAATATGTGCAAAGATCTTCTTAATTTTCTCTAAATTTTTTACATTCGACTCCTTATATTTTAATTAGTTATGTTGATCATTAATTCAAATTATTTAAATAAATTTAATTATTTAAAGTTCATTCTTCCATTTATAATCCTTCAAAAAAAGACGACAATTCAATATATATATATATATATATATACATATATATATTGAATCGTTAACCTTATATCCGAGCATCGCATGTTATTTTAATTTATGGTTAATATATTGCTATCCCACTTTTTGGTCAAAACTGGAATATCAACAAATTGGCAAGGGATGATGGATATTGGGATTGGGGATCGATTGAAAGCAAGGCGGCGATCGATGTCGTCAAAATTTGGTTGAACTCCGATCGGGACAAAATTGATTGGAGATGATGATAAGGATTAGGAAAGGCTATGTTTCAAATTTCAGGTTAATCGGAGTTCATATGAAGGAGTTATGATCGATGCAAGGTAGGAAAGGCATGTTGCTCGAATCCACCAAGGGGTCAAGGTGGTGCTCATTTCGAATCCATCAGGTTCGAACCCATCAGGTTTTGTTCAATTCGGCTCCATCAGGTTCGCGTCGATCGTAGGCATGGCGCAAGGATGGTTCGAATCAATACACTTCGTATCGATCAGGAAGTGATGACTTCGAATCGATACCGTTCGTATCGATCAGCATGGACACGGCTCGATGGTCTTAGTATCGATCAGGTAGGAAGGCTAAGTGGATTTCGACTCGATGGCAACGCACTCAGATTGGTAGGCAAGCATGCAGAGGACAGGAAGAGATGGCATGCTTCGAACCGATACTCTCGTATCGATGGCAGGTGGACTTTGGCTCCTTCGTATCCATCAGGTTGTAGTGCTTCGAATCCATGAAGTGAAACCTACTTCGTATCCATCGGCAGAAGATATACTCGAACCCATAAGCCAACCTTGCTTCGGATCCATCGAACGTCCTCTACTTCGAACCCCTCAAGACAAGACACTTCGAATCCATCCTGAAACCCCACTTCGACTCCATCCCATAACTTGCCTCGAAACCATTCAGTTAGGAAACCACTAAGTCAAGGCGGCTAAAACCATAGATTCGACCCAGTAAACTTAGAGAGAAAGGTGGATCAACCCAGGGATTTCGCGACACGTCATCGATGCGCACGCGCTTTGGATCGAGTCGAAGGATATGGATTCGAAGCAATGGATTCGAACCAGGCAGAACATACGGAGCTTTGACCTTGAATCGATCATATCTTCCAAACCGTTGATCCAAATGCAATGAAATTTTTACAGGATCTTACATGCATATTGAAGAATGTTCACACCAAGTTTCACATCGATTGGATGATTTTATGATCGATTCGAATGGAGTTCGAATCGATCCCAAAGTGGGCCCAAGTCTCCTGAGGCCGAGCCTATGGGCCCCCTCACGTGCCAGAAGCGGTCTACCGGATTTTTAGGAGAAATATCAGCCACCTACGCCTATAAGTAGAGCCACTGGTCATTTAGAAAAGGGGTCGTAGAATTTGGAGAGAACAAGCACTCCCGGACGCTGCCAGAATCACTCCATATCATCACCACTGCCACTTATTTCGAATTTGGACTTTGTAACTGCTGCAATCACTTGTAATCACCAAGGATAATTAATAAAAGGATAAAACTTTGGAGTGGGCGTAGGCCGGAGATAGCCGAACCACTATAAAACTTGTGTCTCTGTTCATTATTTCTGATTTGCTGCTTGTCATTTGCTGAGATCTGTTATTTGTGTTTGAATATTGTTGTTTTGTATTCATGCACTGGTGCTTTCACGGTATTTGGGGTTTGTGACCAATTTTGGCACAAACATATATCATGATAAATTTGCCATATATTGCACAATGAAATATATTTTAGCAATAATAAAATATCAGTACTATTTTTAAATAACATTATCATGTGCAACACACGGTTACACACTAGGGATTTCTAAATAGAAGACCAGAAAACCATATAGTAATTATCTAAATGGAAGACTAGAAAATCCATCTAGCAATAGTAATCTGAATAGAAGACTAGAAAATTCATTTAGTAATAATATTTTCTTTTGCATTAACGGAGAATTAAAGCTTTCTTTGAATCATGATAGTTTGTATTTGATAGATCTTCCTCTAGAAAATTGCTTGATTTCTGCTTTGGAGCACAAACGTCTAATTTTTGATTTGATCTTCCTCTAGAAAATTGTTTGGTTTGAAGCACGAATGGATCATTTTTTATTTATCTTGCTCTAGAGACTGCCTCTTACTACCCTTTAGGTAGTGATTTATGTGAGTTAGTGGAATAGGAATCTTAAGGCTAAATTAACACTAGAGGGAGGTGAATAGTTTTTAATGGATTATATGAACATTATTCAAATTCTTTAAGATTTTACTTGAAATGATGGAATTAACAATCATAGAAACAATCAAAGAATCAAAGTGCAGAAAAAAGTAAATGTAGTAAAAATTAAAAGGAAAGAACACGCCTGGATTTTATACTGGTTTGGAGCTATACTACATGTAGTCCCGCACAAGTCTTTGTATGGATTTTTTTTTAACTAGTAAATGCAAATACAATCTCGATTTCAAGGCTATGAGACACACCCTCCATGATCTCAGCCTCTGGGTAGAGCCACTTAATCCGGGTTACAAGTACATCCACTAGATTTACAGGCTACTAAGCATACCCAGTTGGTTTTAACTGCCTATAGTCAAACCTAATTGGATTTCAGGGATACCAAGCACACAATAGAGCATAAGAGTATGATTTGATAGAGTTTACAGGCTCAGATTTTCGATCTTGATTACATTTGATCTTATAACTCTTGAATAACACTTTGACCTTAAGAGAGATGAGAGAAATCAAAGTGTATATAAAAGAGAACCAAACTAGTAATGATTGAATTTGATTCTAATTGAATTTTGGTAGAGTTTTGATAGAAATTGATTTAGAAATCAAGAGAGTGAAAAGAAGAGCAAAAAATAAGAAAGTAGTTAGTAAAAATTCGTTTAGAAGTCTGGTATATATAGGAAACAATGGTCATGTCCATTCGCGAAGAGATACGATGAAAAGACACTTCTTTTCAAAATTTGAATATTGAAATTTACGGCTAGTATATCGACATATAGGAATTGGATATGTCAACATATCCTTCACAAAATTGAAAAACACTTTATAAAAATTATTTTGAAACTCCGTTGCTTTATAAAATAAATTGATACTTTTAAAACCATTTAAATATAGTTTATACAAATTTCAATCAAAATATAACTTTATAAAATAATTTTGAAAGATTTAGTAAGAATATTCAATATAATGTATATAATCAATATAGTTATAAATTATTAAAGTATAAACAAAAATTCAATATATATATACACACACACAAACTTAAAAATACCAAAATAATATATTCATAGGTATAAGAGATTTGAAAATAATTTTGGGAAATATTTTGAAAAGATTATTTTAAAAGTAGAATATTTGAAAAACAATTTTAAAACAAAATTAAAGAAGGTAAGAGAGATCGGGAAAGTGCTATCAAAGTTTTAACATAAATTCTATAGCTCTATAACTTATCTGGAATATCTTGAAATCTTGAACTCGTCAATACTCATAAGTCTTCATTCTTGAACTCTTAAAAATTTGTACCAACATCTTGAATCTACTCTTGATATTAGCATATTGATATTGTACAGTCTTCTTAATTAATACTTGTTTAATATCCTACACTATATACTATATATATCTTGATAAAATATTAGTAACTATATTTTATATAATGTCCTATAGTTGTTGTCATCAAAACCAATACCTAAGGTACTAACAATCTTCCACTTTTTGTTGATGACAACTTTGTATATATAATATATTATAACCCCCTCTGAGTTACAAGACTTCTCATTAATTTATGCCTAGATTTTATATATTTCTCCCACTTTGTAATCAACAAAAATAACTAGTTAAAACTATAACTCCCCCTGACTAAGATACTATAATAATAATGAAAAGAATGATATATAAGAAATGATGAGTGATAACAAAAAACAATAATAGTAACCATACCAAACTATATATTCATTCATTATCACAATACAAAGTAATCACAATCCAATCGAACCCTAAACTATACATATATGTACACAGAAAAAATGTAAAATCAAATCAAATATACGTACCACACATTTAAAACAATCAAAGCAAATCACTATTATCCTAAAGTGATTTCCTAATGATCGGGGATTTGTGAATAGGGCAGTGAGGATAATGAAGGCAAAAGTTCCTTTTTTGTTTGATGAGATTTCCGTCTCGATCGAAACATGCTTCTCTAACGCACCAAACTTCGTCATCTTCCTCCATGTGTCCTTCCTCTTCCTCTTCTTCTTCTTCTTCCTCCTCGTCACCATTGACTTGAATAGGGTTATGAATAGCCAAATTTGCAAATTCATCTTCAATAACTGTTAGATTCGTAGAATTATCCAATGGATATTTTTGCAAATTGTGAAGAATTCTGCATTGCTTCTCTTGTTCTTTGATCATAGGAAGTTGCTTGAATTTCAGTAAGCATTTGCAGAATATTTTTCATTTCACCCTCCATTTTTGCGATCTTGGTCATAGTAATGCTTTGGAAGGGGCCTTGGGTAGGAGAATGGAAGGACAATGATGGATCTTCTTCTCTAGAACGTTTGGGATTACAGGAGGCCATGATTTATTTGTTTTTAAACTTCAAAAAGGAGAGAATACAAAAAAAGTGAAGAGGAAATTCGAAATTTGATTATTATATAACCACCTATTTGAATTTTAGAAGGAAATTTAAAAAACGAAAATGATCATTATATGTCGACATATAAGGGTAGATATGTCAAGATACATAGTATTATTTTGATTATTTTGTTTTTCTTTATATTTTGTAATTTTTATTTCATTATTTGTATCTTTCCGATAAAGAACAGATTCCTAACTCTCTTTCTAACTTAGTAAATGATGTTTGATTCAATGGTTTTGTTAATATATCGACTATTTGATTTTCAGTGTTTATAAATTCAAGTGGTATTATTTATTTGTTTACATTATCTCCTAAAAAATAATGTCTTATATCAATATGTCTAGTTCTAGCATGATGAGTTGGATATTTAGATGGATTAATCACACTTATATTATCACAACATATTGGTGATTAGTAAAATTTAAACCAAAATCTTTTAAAGTTTGTGGCATATAGATAACCTATGAATAGGCTAGTGCTGCTGAAATATATTCTGCTTTTATCATAAACAGAGATACGGAGTTTTGATTCTTACTAAACCAAAAAACCGGAGAGTGTCCCAAAAAGTGACAAGTTCCACTTGTAGTTTTTCGGTCTGATTTTCAACCAGCATAATTGGCATCCTTATACGAAATTAATTTAAAGGAGTGTTCTTTTCGGTAAAATAGTCCATAGTCTAATGTGTTATCAACATATCTCAAAATTCATTTTGTGGATTTTAAATGCGTTTCTTTAGGTTGAGATTGATATCTTTCATAGAGATAAACACTATACATTATATCCAGTCTACTATACATTTTAAATGAGTTTCTTTAGGTTGAGATTCATATAGAGTGGTGATCCAATCATTCCTCTATATAATTTTTGATATACATTATTGAATTTTCTTCTTCACTTAATTTTTCATTAGTTGCCATGGGAGTTGGTTTACCGCTGGTATTTAACATACCAAATTTCTCAACAAAATCTTTAGCATATTTTTCTTAACAAATAAAAATTTCATTACTTAGTTGTTTTATTTGTAATCCTAGAAAATAACTTAGTTCTCCTATATGACTCATTTCAAATTCCTTAGTCATTACTTTTGAAAACTTTTTATTTAGTTTATCGTTGGTAGATCCAAAAATGATATTATCTACCTACATTTGTATTATCTAAATATCATTTTATCTCTTTTAATAAAAAGTGTACTATCTACTTTACCTATTTCAAAATTTGGTTGTAATAGATAGGATTTAAGTCTATCATACCAAGACTCTTGGAGCCTGTTTCAGACCATAGAAAGCCTTCTTTAATTTGTAAACATGATTAGGTAGTTTTTCATCGCCAAAAAGTGGAGACTGTTCTACATATACATCATTTTTAATAAACCGTTTAAAATTCACTTTTAACATCCAATTTATATAGCTTAAAATTATTATGATTAGCAAAAGCAAGTAAAATTCGTATAGCTTCTAATCTTTCTACGGGTGCAAAGGTTTCATCAAAATCTACTCCCTCTTCTTGACAATAACCTTGTGCAACTAATCGAGCTTTATTTCTCACAACCTCTCCTTGTTCATTCATTTTGTTTCTATATACCCATTTATTCTTATTATGGATTTATTCTCAGGTCTTGGGACTAATTCCCATACATTATTTCTTGTAAATTGATTCAATTCCCTTTACATAGTAAGAATCCATGAATCATTAGATGATGCTTCCTCTGGATTTTTAGGTTCAATGGTTGAAATAAAAGCAACATTACTTATTTTATTTAGTTGATTTCTAGTTTTAACAACAAATTCAATATCTCCAAGTATATTTTCTATAGGATGATCTTTCAAGTATTTTGTTCTTTTATTTGGATGTGAATTTTCTAAATTATTATTATTATTTTCATTTTAGGTAATCTCATTGCTACTAATTTCATTTGGGTTATCAATGTTTTCTTCTTCGTCAATATTTGGATTATAATCTTTAAAGTTTTCATCAAATAAGATATGTAATGTATCTTCAGTGGTATTAGTTTTGGTATTGAAAACTCTATAATTTTTACTTCTATTTGAATATCCAATAAAGATTTCTTTATCTGATTTAGCATCAAATTTATCCAAATTTTCTTTAGTATTTAAGATAAAACATTTACTACCATAAATTCTAAAATATGACACTTTAAGATTTTTATTATAGAATAATTCATATGGTGTTTTCTTAAATAATGGTTTTATTAAAATTCTACTTAATATATAACATGCAGTACCAACTGCTTCAACCTAAAAAAAATTAGGTAAATTACTATCATTTAGTGTGATTTTAGCGCACTCTTGAATCATCCTATTTTGACGTTCTACTACTGGATTTTGTTGTGGTGTTCTTGAAAATAAAAAATTATGAGTTATACCTTTCTTATTAATGAAATTCTCAAAAATTTCATTCTCGATTTCTCCACCGTGATCACTCTGAATAGTTTTAATTTTACTAGTCATTTGATTTTGAATTCATTTAACAAAGATTTAAAAATTTCAAAAGCATCACTTTTAAGTTTTAAGAAAATCGTCCAAGTAAACCTAGAGTAATCGTCTACGATTACAAATACATATCTACTGTGATTTATAGATTATACTTGTGAGGGACCAAAACAATCTAAGTGAAGAAGTTCAAGGGGTTAAGAGGCAGAAATCATATCTTTGACTTAAAAGAATTTTTTCTAAGTTTTCATAATCGACATGCATCACATAAATTATTAACTTTAAAATTCATTTTGGGAATACCTCTAACTATATCATTTTTAGCAATTTTAGACATTAGTTTCGAATTCAAATGGCCAAATCTTCTATTCCAAATCCATGGTCACTTGATTCAGCCAAAAGACATAATTTATCATTGGAGAATATCATACTTAATATATAGAAGTTTTGTTTCTTAATGCCTTCAAAGATAATGCCTGACTCATTATCTTCAATATGAAATTTATTGTTTGTGCCAAAATTGGTCACAAACCCCAGAAGTAGTGAAAGCATCAGTGTATATTTACAGATCGACGATATCCAAGCACAGATCTCAGATCCAGATAAAGTAGAGAATAAAAATGAAGAAATATCAAAACTAAAATGTAAGAAAGCAAGAAAGAACACAAAATTTATATTGGTTCGACTATCTCCGGTCTACGTTCACTTTGAATTGATCCTTTTATTCCTTTTATATTGTAGTTACAGTTACAAGCTTTTAGAACCAATAACAAAAATGGCAGAGTTTTTCCTTGAAAAGAAGAGAAAGATCCCCTCTTTAGTTGCCATAGGACTGATATTTATAAATGTAGATCCAAAAAAATCCACTCCAAAACCTGGAATACCTTTTCTCATGCACAGGTGGGCCTATCAGATTGATCCAGGGTGATTTGGGATTAATCTAAGTATAATTCGTATCGATCGAAATTAGCTCCAATCAAGTTGAGATTGATCACGAACATTCTTGAGTGCATAAGCAAGCTTATGTGAAAATTTCATAGCATTTGAATCCATGGTTTGAGAGTTATGATCGATCCAAGTTCGAGTTTGCGAGTAGACTGGAACCTTCTTATCCATGGAACAGAGCTTATCCATCGCTTCTGCCTCCATCAATTCGTATCCATCGTTATGCTGTTCGTATCTGTGCCTCTGTTCGTATCAATCCCTGAATGCTTGCCTTTCGTATCCATCACTTGTGCCTTTGTTCGTATCCATCGATCCAAGTCCATCACCTTCGTATCAATCCCAAATGCCTCTATTCGTATTGATCCAATATCACAGGTCGATACGAAACCCATCGATACGAATTACTATCGGTCCAAAGCCATGTGTATTATCCATATTCGCATCCATCCATCGATACGAAAGCATCAATGTGTAAGCATCGATCTGAAGCCCATGTCCATTTTAATCGGTCCAAACCAATTATTACCCTGATCGATATGAAGAGATCGATCCGAAGCCATTTCTCACCAATATTGATCCATCCATAACTCGATCATATGAACTTCGATTGACCTGAAATTTAAATGTAGCCTTTCCAAGCCTTGTCTATCATTCCCAATCGATCTCGCCGTGATTGGAGTTTGGTCCAATTTTGACGGTATCGATCATAGCCTTGTTGCCAATCGATCGCCCATCCTGATATCCATCCTTTTTTAACCAATTTGTTGATATCCCGACCTTGACAAAAAGGCAGGGTAATGTTTATCTTTTACGATAAGTCACACAATTGACTAACACTCAACAGAATATGCTTTTATTTCCTAACTAACTGAACATTAGAAATAGTAGGAGTTTTAGAATTACCAACATTATCGATGCCAATCACGTATTCTTTAGAATTGTCTCCAAAATTTACTTATCCACCGTCTTTGTAAACTATATCTTTCAAAATCTTCAGATTTTTATTTATTTGTCTTGAGCATCCACTATCCGATATCCATTTGTCCTTTTTAATCTGTAGCATTTGATCATCAGGTGTCCGTTCATGAAAAGCCATGTAACACATATGTTCCTGCGATTCTTACCTTTTCAAAAGATTACGTGACTTTTTATAATGAATAGATGCAAATTTATGAAACAATATTATGATGATTTTGTAAATTATCTTTTCAAAATTAGTGTTAAAAATATTATCAAAAACTACCATCGAATCTTTTTCAAAAATCAGATACGAATACTTTGAAAATCAATGCTCTGATACCGAACATTAGTCAGCAGAATAGGGATCTTAAGGCTAAATTAACACTAGAGGAGGGTGAATAATGTTTAATGGATTATATGAATATTATTCAAATTCTTTAAGCTTTTACTTGGAAGACGGAATTAATAATCACAGAATCAAAGTACAGATAAAAGTAAATGCAGTGTAAGTAAAAATAAATGAATACACCAAGATTTTATACTAGTTCCGAGATACCCATACTGGTTCGGAGTTACCTTACATCCAATCCCACATAATTCCTTGTATGGATTTTTTTTCAACTAGTAAATGCAAATACAATTGCAATTTCAAGGCTACGAGGCACACCCTCCAGAATTCTAGTCTTTGGGTAGAGCCACTTAATTTTTAGGGTACAAGCACGCCCACTAGATTTACGGGCTACTAAGCACACCCAATTGATTTTAATAGGCTACAATCACATCTACTTGGATTTCAAGGATACCAAGCACACTACAATGTATAAGAGTATGATTTGATAGAGTTTACAGACTCAGATCTTCGATCTTGATTACAATTGATCCTATAACTCTTAAGTAGCACTTTGATCTTGAGAGAGATGAGAGAAATCAGAGAGTATGAAAGAGAATCAAACTAGTAATGATTGAATTTGATTCTGGTCGAATTTTGGCAGAGTTTCGATAGAAATTGATTTAGAAATCAAGAGAGTGAAAAGAGGAGAGAAAAATAAGAAAGTAGTCAATGAAAATTCATTTGGAAGTCTGGTATAAATAGAGAAACAACGGTTATGTCCATTCGTGAAGAGATACGACGAAAAGACAATTCCTTTAAAAACTTGAATTTTGAAATTTACGGCTAGTATGTCAACATATAGGAATTGGATATGCCAACATATCTTTCACAAAATTGAAAAACACTTTATAAATATTATTTTGATACTCCATTGCTTCGTAAAATAATTTGATACTTTTAGAACCATTTAAATATAGTTATACAAATTTTAATCAAAATATAACTTAATAAAACTTTATAAAATAAATTTGAAATATTTAATAAGAATAATCAATATAATGTAAATAATCCATACAGTTATAAATTATTAAATTATAAACAAAAATTCAATATATATATATATATATAAAAACTTAAAAATACGAAAATATTATGTTTATAGGTATAAGAGATTTGAAAATCATTTTGGAAAATATTTTGAAAAGATTATTTTAAAAGTAGAATATTTGGAAAACAAATTTAAGACAAACTTAGAGAAGGTAAGGGAGATCATGAAAGTGCTATCAAGGTTTAACATAAATTTTATGATTCTATAACTTATTTGGAATATCTTGAAATCTTGAACTCTTCAATACTCATGAGTCTTCATTCTTGAACTCTTGAAACTTTATATCAGCATCTTGAATCTACTCTTGATATCGGCATCATGATACTATACAGTCTTCTTATATCAACACCTATCTAATATCATGCACTATATACAATATATATCTTGATAAAACATTAGTATCTATATTTTTTATAATGTCATATAGTTGTTATCATCAAAACCAATACCTAAGGTACTAACAATTTAGGATTTGAATGATTTCTTTGTTACCATCTTTAGGTACTGGTCTCAACTTGGATCACACCACTTACCACCATCTTAGGTGATGATTTAGGTCTTTCATCCGATGCATCTGGTTAGCTATCTTAAGTAGAACCAAAGACTTATCCATCATCACTCTACAAGGCATTTTAGTCAGGTCTTATAAGCAGTACTGAAGGCTAGTTTGGTACTTTGGTCTGGCCGTCTTAGGTGAAGCCAAAAGCTTACTTTGTCCTTCCTTTAGGGGCGCTCAGGCCAAGCCACGTAGACGGGACTGAAGGCTTATAAATGCTTTGGTCAGGCTATTTCTAGCAGGACCAAAGTCTTACTCTGATCTCCCTCTAGGAGGTGCTTTGACGAGGCCCTTGTGGCGGGATGAAAGGCTTTATTCGTCCCTTATTACCTTATAGGTAATGATTTAGGCTTTTCCTTTGTTTTTAGGAGATTCTTACTCCTTTCTATGATTAATTTAGTAGAAAACACTTTTTTAAGGAATCTTCCTTTATTAAAGACTTGTTCAATATCTCTTTACAAATTCTTTAAGCTTTCCTTGTTCTAGGAAATTGTTCATCATCCCTTCCAAGCTTTGACATTGATTAGTGTCATGGCCATTTGAGCAGTGATAATGACAATATTATCCTCTACGATTTCATTAATTCTTTGGTCATTTCTTTTGAGAAGGCTAATAGTTTACCCTTTCCTTGTTTAGGAGGTAAATATCCTCGTAAGAAGCAGTAAGAGAATAGTTCTTAGAAAGCCATGATTTTTAGAGGATGATTCCATTGATTTCCACTTAACTCCTTTATATGTGATGGGCTCTTTAGCCTCTGTAGAAAAAAATTCTTTAAATATCATGGGAATGATTAAGCACACTCTTCCACTTTTTGGTGAATTGATCAAAGTCTTTTCTTATTTCGCTTTAAAAGATGGTTTCCCTTGCTTGAAGTTGAATTCACTTTCTCATTTCTATGAAGATGTTATCTTTCTTTCCCAAAGGAAAAGGTTGGTGTGGGCCCTATATGAAATGGGTTTAAGCTCCACTTATTTGGATCATAAGGAGTTACTTGCCTTTCTTATCTTCCATGATTTAAAGTGCTAACATCCTTGGTACTTGTTCTTCATGAAATAGAGAATCACTAGTGATTTGGTTGGTTGGCCTAACAACTCGAGGCTTGGAAGATCCTTGTTCGGAGATATTCATTATCCCAATAAGGTTAGATGGGATTTGGAATAGCTCCTTAATAGGGTATGCTTGGCAGGGATAAATCCTTTAAGTTATATATATGTAAGTTATGGGTAGTTCCACTTGTGGTTTAAGTGGAGATGGAGGTTCGAGCCCTCCTTCTGGTACCAACATATTAACGAATTTCTTTGTTAACTCCAAAAAGCGTAAGGAAAGTGACTTGGTTGAGTAGAGTCTTTAGTAATCCTAGGCTACGCAGTTAAATCCCCACTAAGACCCCGTAAAATCTCCGTTATAGCCCGTAGTGCTCTTCGGCCGCTGGGCTATTTCAATTTAGCGCTATTAAAACAATTAAACAGTAGATCCACTTTATGTCCTGCTATTTTCCGCTACCCCCATTGAATCATGGTTGTTTAGCACCCATTGTAGCAATATTAAAATACAAAGGTTGGTTTGACTAGTTCTCTTGGAAACCAAATCAACAAGTTGGGGTAAAGACCTAATTTTATGGTATAAGTGATCAATATAAGTTAGAAATATGTGGTCATGTAACATCCTGATATTTTCAACCATTCGCCTCCACACATGCCAGATTTGAATTGCTCAAAATACCAGATTGTTAATTTATATTTAGAAAAAGTCAGCATGTACAGTAAATAAATAAATCACAGAATCACAGACACAGAGTAATATACAATATGCAGCGGAAACAAAAGAATAGTAGTTCATGAAGCAACTATATATATAATAGAGTTATATAAGATACAATAGAAGTCTCAAATAAAATAGTCAAATACAAGATCAGAATACATCACCGGAATCAACTGAATAACTGCAAGTTGAAAAGATGTAGATGGATCTCCAAACGAAGCACCAACTCCCAAGGTGAGTCTCAAAAGATGTATCACTCAGTCTGAGCCGAGCGTAAAGCAAAACACAAAACACTCGAGTCAGGATTAACATTCATATATCAATACATCCAACTCAAGTGAAATAACAACTGAAATACAAGTAACTCAAAGGATGTTTGGGATAACCATCCTCTAAGGATCCGTTAAACTATCTACTATGTAGTAATATACACTATTATAATAATGTCTAAAGTAAAGTATACTATTTAAAAATAGCGCTAAGGCTTTACATTTTCCACCTCAACACATTTTATAGTGCCAATAGTCTATACAGTATCGTAATACCTCCAGATCGGGAGGCTACCAGAGGATACTCCATAGGTACGACACAAATCAAACTCGTATAAGGCGCGCTAGGGTAGGTGACATGGCACAACTAGGCAATGCCAGGGTAGATATACCAATTACACTTCCGGGCTGGTGGTAACGCATAGCAGCCACTACCGCTCATCTCGAGTCATACTCCTAAAATCAAAAATCAATGGTTCGCACCAAATCAATCACAAAGTAATAGAATGGCATCGAAGGAGTGTGTCCGATCAGAGGAGCTACCTCATTGGCCCGTCAATTGCTCCTGTTTTAGCCACCTTATGCCAACTTACGGGAGTCGCGTCCATGTATATACCTCATATAGGATCATCGCCACCATCCTACTTCATTCTGGAATTTCCACCGCGTACACAGTTGTTAAAGTGGTTTTCGGAGTTGGAAGAGAGTTTGACAACTTCCGATTTCGTTCTCTTTAACAACTAAACGTTATTATAACACTGCTGTAATTTCAAAATAGTTTATATTTCAAAACCAAAATATCATTTCCATTTCAAAACCATATCAATATGATATCATTTCCATTCCAAAAATCGAATATGATATCATTTCTATTTCAAGTATATCCATTTCCAAAATTATAGCATTTTCAAAGTATTTATAACACTTTCGAAACCAAACACTTGAAATTATAACACTTCCAAACATAATACTTTGAAATTCATTACTTTGAAAACATAACCTCCACCACTTAACAGTTTAGATATTCAAATAGTATGTATAATAAAATAGTTTATAAAGTAAAATAGTTTATATAAAAGAATTATAAGTTAAAATAGTTTATATTAAAAATAGTTTATATTAAAAATGATTTATATTAAAATAATTTATATTAAAATAATTTATATTAAAATAATTTATAAAGTAAAATATAAAATTGTTTTAAATAAAATTTAAAAATACTTTATATAATAAAATAGTATCCTCAAATTTCACAAACCAATTCCAAATCAACTTGAGTTCCAAAATTCAAATTTAAATCAAATCTCAAAACATCAATTTCAATTCAATTCGGTTTCTCAATAAACCATTCCAAATTATATCGATTTCAAAAACAAATTTGAACCACAAAATAAACAATTTCAATTTCAATGTATTTCAAAGCTTTAAGTATTGAACATTTTCAAAACTAAATTTGATAATTTCATATATATATATATATATATATATATATATATCAAATTAAATTTACTATTATTTAGTTTTGAGATATTTACTTAATAAATCCAATATCATTTAAATAAAACTTTCAAATTTCAAATAATTGAATATTCCTTCAATTTATTTAAACTTGATATATTCATTTAAATCACCTTAAACCAAAATCAAGCTATAAAATCATATCCTTTAAAAATCCCAATTTCATAAGTTTCAAATCGATTTAATTAACTTAATTAAATACCATTTCAAATCTATCTTCCTAACCTCAATTTATTAAAATCATTATAAACTCTATATTAAAATATAATTTAAATAAATACTTAACCATATTATATTTTAATAAAAACAAACTTTATTATTAAACTTATTTTATATAAACAAATTTATACATAGCTTAAAATTAAAGATTTAACTATATATAAAATAATATTTATATAATATCAAAAATAAATATTCAAATAAAACCATATATTTCTTTCCAAAACCAAAGAAATCATTTTCAAAATACTTATATATAGACCAACGGTGTCTGTATATAATTTTCTATCCTATGGTCAAGTGATATGGATATTTATCATTTCAATCCACAATTTAAATTATAAATACGGGTATATATCATTTCAACCCGCAATCGCAAATTAAATTCAATGAAAATCGCTTGGGTTTATCATTTCAACCCATAACGATTTTCTCCTATTCTAAAGATCGTTCAGGTATGTGTCATTTCAACCCATAGTGAATTCTATATTAACAGGGAACTTGCAGAGTCATAACAGATGCGATAATAATATAACAGGCATATATCATCAATATAAATAACAGATAATGGTGTCAGATGTCATAGGTGAACAGATACAGATAATAATATATATATAACAAGGTAAATAACCAACAGTAGTGTATTTCAATTGTCGTTTCAATTGAAATCAAATTTAATAAATATAAGAACGTTAATCGTGAGTGATTGCTCACCTTTCGAGGCTAGAGAGATTAGACAAAGAAATGAGCTACGAATACCAAAGCAACGCTAGATGGACACGATTCGATGAAGAAAACAGACACGATGGACAAAGCTGATAAATGGGAAAACGATGAGAAATAATTAGAATCAGTTTGATATAAACTGAAATGAAATATAAAATATATTATATATTTTTGTAAAATCAATTTTTTAAAAATATACTTAAAATAAAGTCTCTGTATACTAAAAATCCAAAATCAATATTTCTTTTCAGAATTCTTCTCTAATACGCATTTAAAAAAATGTGTATATATATGAAGATTCTTTCAATAATCCATTTTTAAAATATTACCATGCATTCAAATAAATACCTTTAACAAATAATATACTTACTGAACATATTATAGATCTACAAAAGAGGGAAAACAAACTACAGCCAAACATGGTCAAATATGCAGACCTCATAAATACCATATAGGATGTAAATACTATAGCATGTACCACGGAAATATTTATAGTATATGTATACTATTATTACCAAAAATCTATTTTAATACAAACATAACATCTACAAAACCAAAGACATACTGTACTTATAAATACATATATACTTACGCTATTTATATACAAACAGATAGTTTAAATATGTATAAACTTATATATATATATATACCCATTAATTTATATTCAAACACATATATATAACTACATTCAAGTTACAAATTTTAAAATACGTATTAAAACAACATATTACTAGTACAAAGTCTTTGTACCTTATGAATAGAAAATATATATAACTGTCATTTATGCATTCATATAACAGCCACTATTGTTTACAACTATATATATAATTTCTTTCTAGTATAGCATATTGCAACATATATACATCGTACAGTAAAACGTGGATTAAAATATATACATATATATAATAACACCTGCTTTATAGTAATATGTTAGCATTCAACCGATTATATGAATAAGTTGTATAACCTATATACAAACAAACAGCATATATATATATATATATATATATATATATATATATATGCATTTTGAAATCTCCTTGGCAACTGCATATATCACAGCCAATATGTGTACTATAATTTGAAATAGCTTATTTATTCTAACAATGAATACTTATATACTTATAAGTACAATAGAAAACTAATATAACTTTTATATATACTGATATTAACATAGATGCCAAATCTAGTAATACATATATATTATATAACTTAGGTAATCTTTTAAACATATGAATATATACCTTAGTAAGAAGTGAAGGAGAGGTGTTGTGGACGAGCTGCTTGGTTAGATTTCGGGTGGAGGACGAGGTTTAGGTGGGGCTTCTCGTAGAGGGTGCCACACGTGGCTCGGCAAGGGGAGGAAGGATGAGAGGTCGAAAGTGCTCGTGTTGATGATGGGTGGAAGGTCATGCAGGTGTTGGAGGGGATGGCTCACGGCCAGAAGGAAGAGAGAAGGACGGTGAAGCATGTATGTGAGAAAAAAAATGTGGCGGAGATGGACCAGTAGAGTTTTATGGTAATGGAAGGGAACGTGAGCAATGAAACAATACTAGCATTATATTTTATTCAAAATGAAGCCAAGAAGACAGAACAAACTAATATTTGAACCCAGTAGAATATAGAAAGTCAAAAGTGAACCGATGGGATAGAAATAGTCGGCAAAATAAATTTGGGAACTCAAAAATCCTATTGGTTTTCACAGGGTGAAAATGAACGGTTATAGAAAGACCAAAAGTCAAATTGCGGAACCGATATGAAGATCGTTTCCGTAGATTTCGTCGTTTATCGAATCTCAAAATTGACAATTGAATGTACCGTAGAGATCAGCATGACGAGATGATCAAAACAGTATATAGATATCAGTGGTACGATCATCCTATCAAAAGTTGATAATCGGCACCGAAAATGCTACAAATCTGCCGAAAATAAGATAGATGGAGCAATAGCGGTCCAAATTTGGAGAAACAAAATATGACGTCTCACTCAGAAGATAATTTACAAATTTATTATGTAAAAATGTTCAGGTTTGGAATTATTTTATAATCATCAAATATTAACTGATTTAAATTGAAATAGAATTATACAATGAAATAAAATTCCATATTATTTGATGAAAATTTACCATTTTCTATGTTAAAGTAGACGTATTCCAAATATTAAATTTTTATTTTCAAATTCAATTATTTAAAATTTCACAAAAATTCAGTTTAATTACGTTATTAAAACAGTTAAAATTTACGGGTCGTTACAGGTAGTCACTAAATCTAGTCTGCATAAATCATGGTATTGTTCGGTTTTGTTTTACAAGATTAAGCAATATTACTTTTTCCTATATAAATGATATGAGAATGAGAATAAATTAACTTTGAATATTTGGTTTAATATCTAATGAAGATTTTTGTGCCTCCGCTATCCTCGCTTTATCCCCACTATAACTTTTTCACCTCTACCGCTATAGAACCATTAAGCGCTTTAACTACGTATATCCTAGCTAGTTCGCTAGGAAGGAACATTCTCCATGTTGGATCCATGCTAATCCTGAAGTTATGAGTGTTTTGGGAATTCAAAACAAGTTATGGCCGAAATCAAAGTGCTTGAGAATTCAAAAAACAAGTCACGATTCAAGGAATTTTATGTCAACTTGTTGGTTGTATGAAATTTCAATGGCGAAGTTAAGATCGTGTCAAAATCATAAGAACCACAAGCTATAACTCATGTCTCTTTACTCATATGCAATGTGATTATAAAAGTACAAGCCCTTATTTGCAAAAAGGGCCGCAAGATTACAATTAGCACTAAAATCCCTAAATTATTTAGGGTTACAATGTTTAATAAGTAAGAAATGAGAAAAGAATTGATCCCCTCTCCTCCATGCCCCTAGGTTCATATTTATAGGGGTAGAAAGGTACCGCATGGATGCCATGTGTCAATGCGGCATGCTTGATCTTCGGCGTCAAGGTCCGTCTCGTTGGGACTTGGGATATTGCTTTGATTTGATGATTTACGACATACTTTGGTATATTGAAGGATTATGATGTCATCATTCTGGTTGCATGCGGCTTGAAGGCATTCGGCATCCTTTATCATACTGGTGATATGTGATATGCTCTTTTATATTGTTGGCATGTGGTGACCTTCCTTTGTTTTTATATTGCTGGAATGCGGCATGGAATTGATGTTGCATCAATTAAGTGCAGCATGGATGATAACCGGCATTGAAGAGATGCTGCATTGATTAGAGACGATATTGATAATGACATCAGCTTCATGCGGCATCATTTACTAGTGATATGAGATATGGATTAGTCACGACATCGAAGCATATGACGTCTCCAATCACATTGATAACTTACGACAAGCTTTGATCTTTTAGCACTTGGCAATTGCTATTAACGACATACGGCATCAATGGGATGCGACATTAATAATATGTGATGCCTTCATCACACCGATGGCCTATGTCATTTTGTTTTTCGATATCATAGCCTTGAAGAAGTATAGTGCTTTATTAATGATAGGCAGCATCAACGATATGCGGCATCATTGTAGGCCTTTGCCATTGGCTTTGATGGCCTGCTTTTCTTTAATTTAACACTTCCTTTGTCTACAAAAACCTTCGACTGTGACATTCTTGTTGTCATCATGCCTTCATTCCATCGGAATCAATAATGGTGGTAAGAGGGGATCAGAACAACAATGTCTAGTGAATGAAAATCCCAAGCCTTACCATAATAGTATTTGGACAGTGTTATTTCGATAAGTAATATGTCTTATGCATCTTATACTACATCCTACATAAGATATCTCCAACCGTAAGCCCGAAAGCTACTTCATTCCAACTCTAAAAATTACACTCTTTTGTTCTAACTCTATAACTTACCTTCCACTGTAGGCCAAAGGCCTTTTCCGGTCTCATGCAACTACCGTTAATCGTGTCCTAACAATATGAGAGAAAGTACCCGAGTCACTTAATACCTCTTTAATGTGATTAGGTACACTATGACCATATGATACCTATGACCTAGGTAGGTTCCCATAATTTAATATCTAACCCAAGGCGGACCCCTCTTTGGTACTCCATACTTGACATCACACGAAATGTCATTAGGCCACTTAATACTTCTTAATGGGAATAGGTGGACCCTATAATAACCATATAATACATCAAACCCGAAGTGGATCCCTTCCGAGATTCCTTACTACCATACCTAAATGACAATCTCGACCATTTAATACATAGGAGGCAGACCCTACAACAACCACTTAGTATCCCCGACCTAGAAGCAAGTCCTATGCATTACGAGCCATAACCCAAACTGTGACATCTCATATCAGTTGGACTATTCGTAGGCAGTGGTATCCAAACTAGCTAGGTAGACTTACCGATAGAATTAGGACTAATATCGCATCCTCCTTGGATACTTATTATAAGCAATGTCTTACATCAGTCTTAAAGTCACACTGATAGTAGACAGGTTAGTTGGGTAGACTTCGTGTGCTTTTGACTTTCCTGGCATCCTTATAACTTAGTCATAATTTCACTATCTTAACATGCTACCATATACCTCACCGCATTTCATATTAAAGCCATATAAGGAAAGCTCCTTATTCTTCCTTTAGTTAAGGATTAAACTCTAGAATTATCCTTAACTTCCTTCCTATAGATTTAATGCTAATTACTAACCTATTTATTCTATATGATTAATACATTATTAGTTTTACGCTAGTAATATATATATATACACTGATATATTTATATATTTACATAGGTAAATTAGGCAAGCTAAATATTCTTATGCATGCAAAGATTTTGCATCCTATACTAATCGTTTTAAATGTCAAAACTTCCAATTTATACAAGTCTAACTCCATACAACAACTTACAAATTAGCTAATGTCTATAGACAAATAATATATTTGCATAAAAAAAGAATCAAATGTCGTATTTTATATTTATAGTAGAATCAACATCTCTATTTCAAGGAATAAAATGTACAGTTTAAACCTTTTATATTCTATTCAACTTTTACATATACGAACATGAAGTGAAAAGGGTATTCATATTTAAATTTCAGAAATATGCGGTGCAAACTACGAATAAGAGAATTCTTATCTTACACGCCATTTCCTAACTTATTTCCTTTTTAGAACCCATGAATACATCAATAGAGAAAATTTGGAAGTGGAATAGAATATAAAATATTCAAATTGCAATAACAGAACATATTATACTATTTTAGATTATATAGAAATTAGATTCAAAATTCAAGGATTCGAGAAGAATAAAAGTAGAAGAAGAATATATACTTATTAACCTAATACCATTTTCCCTTGAATTTGAATTCTAGAATCTAGTTGAGTAAGAAGACCGATAGAGCCTCGCCAGCATTCCCAAACAATTTATAAATAAAAGTGAGATGACTAGCCTCTTATTTATAGTGGTTAGAAGGCATTAGAACCGTTGGATTTAAGTGGATTTAAAATAATAAAATCCGGGTCGTTCATTCCTAACAAAACCCTAGCCCTTGTCACAATCACTGGCCGACCGCAAGTGATTGACCAGCCATGGTGAGGGGGTCCACCGATCCCTATTTGGGAATGTGGATTTATTTGTTATCGTTTTTTTTTTATGTAATTCCTTTTAAAAACTAACGTTAGTGTTTTCTTAAACTTTAAATGCCCCTTAACAATGAAAATATTTATTACTCTATTTAGTTCCTTTTACATCAATGTTATTTAAATTATTTGAATTTGGTTGAATTATTTTAAATTCGAAAACTTCAAACAATCAATAAGTTTGCAGTTTAAGCTCCAATTACAAAACTTTATATATAAAAATCGATCATAAAATCGGCATGAACGCAATGCTGTAACTTTTGTGGCCAAACTCCAACATTTACAAAATTTCCATTTTTAGCATTATTATCGATTAATTAATTTCTTATTAATTGTATGGGATGTTATAGATAATACTAAGTAAATGAACAGATCTTCTCCTTCCAGAGGCTTTGATAAAACCGATGGTCTATCCATATGCTCTAGCAAATTATAGAAGGTGTCCCAACATTCCTTCATCTAAATAAACTCTCATTTTTCCTTCTTAAGGGCATTAAAGAACAATATACATTTGTCCACCGCCTTCGAAATAAATCGACTCAGCACGACGACCTTCCCGTTCAAGCTATGCATCTCCCTCCTTGTCCTTGGATCAGTAACCTCTTTCAATGTTTTGATCTACATTGGATTTGCTTCAGTGTTCCTTGTGTTTACAATGAAATCCAAAAACTTACCCGATGTGACTTCGAATGAACATTTAGTGGATTAAGTGTCACCCCATACTTCCGAAGCACATCGAACATCACTGAGAGGTCATCCATGTGATTCGTCAATTGTTGTGACTTCACAAGAATATCGTCCATAAAGATCTACATAGTCCATCTAATTTGAACTTTAAACATTTTATTCACTAGTTGCTGCTAAGTAGCTCATGTATTCTTCAAACCGAACGACATCACTTGATAACAATATAGCTCCACATCAGTGATGAAACTTGTATGCTCCTGATATGGAACATGCATTGCTATTTGGTTGTGATCAGAGTATGTATCCATAAAAGATAGCAATTCATATCCAATCACTGTGTTTATTACAAGTCGGTCAATCTCCGATAACAGAAAACTATCTTCGGGCATGCTTTATTCAAGTCTGAATAATCAATGCATGTTTGCCACTTTTCGTTTGGCTACTTAACCAATAAAGAATTTGTTGCCCATTTAGATATAGTGCATCGCGGATGAAGCTATTTTCCGTTAGCTTATCCACCTCTTCTTTCAGCACGTTTGATCGCTACGAAACCAGACTGCATCTTTTCTTTTTCACAAGAGAGTATTATGGTCCACATTTAATGCAGGCATGTTATCTCCAACGAAATTCTACATATATCGGAATACATCCAAGCAAACACATCTAGGTTTTTCCAAAGAAACTCGACCTGCTCCCTTTTCATCTTTATGTCGAGCTAAGATCGGACCTTGATAACCCTAGTGGGATCATTATCATTGATCGAGATGTTAATCGTCGGCTCCACCGGTGCCGCATTCACAACCACTGTCTCTTTTCGGGGATCCATAGGTTTGTAGAACTTGCTATTGGACCCGAGATAGGGCTTGGACAATGGTTGTAGTACATTGTAGTTTTGACGCGGAGGACTTTCTCTTCACTCTCTCCATTTTTCACGTCGCTTCGCCTCTCTGAGCTCTACGACATAGTATTCTCGACAGTACTTTGGTCTCTTTGGAAAGCTCCTACTCCATTCTTGGTGGGGAACTTCATCATTAAACACTATGGAGCAAGCACTATCATGAAACTAGCGAGGGTTGGTCGACCCAAAAAAGCATTATAGGTCGAAAATCCATTGACCGCCACAAACGTCTGAACCCACACTAGCTTGCGATCTCCTCTCCTTCACCTTATTCCATAGACAAACCAATACAATCGATAGGGTATTTAGCTTCTCTTGTAAATCCCCAAATAGTGATTACATGGCTTCAGATCCTTCTAACTGACCTTCATATGGTCAAAAGTTTTCTTAAACAAGATGTTAACCGAGCCTTCATAATTAATCTAAACTCAATGTACTATAGTTGGCCCAACTATGGCTGTAATCACCATGGGATCAAATGTCAATGCTTCATTCCCATCCGTATCTCTATTTCTCAAAATGATGTCATCACTCATCATCCTTTATTGCTTTGCCGAAGTCCCATCCTCTACAGCGAAGCATGTTTCTTGAGACACATGCATCAACGAATTGCCATATCTCTCCATTTCATTCTAGTTTTTCTTTGCAAGATGAGGTCCTATAGATATAATATTTATAACAATCCTTATTTCAGGTGCCTTGATCCCTATCCACTAGACCCAGCATGATCCCTTTGGGTATTCTTCCCTTCGGGTCTATCATTTATCTATCTGCCAGCCTGCGAATTCCTCACATAATGCTACAATTTTTTTCTTTCTAATCAAACCTTCAATACATCCCTCAAATGAAAACAATCGTTTGTATCATGCTCATGAATTTCATAGAAGCGACAATACTGCCCAAAGTGCCTTCCCTCCTCAATTTCCTCCCTTCAATGTGGCTTCTTATGACTTTTAGTTCCTTACGTGGCAAGGGAGATGTTTTCGACAGAATCATTCAAGGGAGTGAAATATCTCGGTCTTATATACCACGTATGCTTCTTGGTTTCATGGTTCTTCCCACCAGCACCTTGGTTTTTCCTTTTTGGATTATTATTTTCAACATTCACAGCAACATTTCCAGAACTATCACAGCTCTATTTGATAGCAACATTATTCTGTACTACATCATTCGATCCTTTACCACCAATCGGTCCTAGGGTTAGGTCTCTCTCTTTCAAACCTAGAAAACTGGGATGACTTTCGGCAAAAATCTTCCATCATAGGTGGCTGCTTTCTTATGAGCCATCTACCAAAGTCCTTATCCAGGTGACCCCCGAATCAACGCCATCAACATAATCTCTTCTCTCGCATAACTTACTTTCATCATCGTAGTATTAAATTATTTCAAAAAATCCTTCAAAGTCTTCCTGGAACGCTAATGAACATTTGACAATGGTATCATATCCTTTGATCGAGTGGTATGGGGTCTGAAATGATCCATAAACTTCTTCGCTAACTAGTCAAAGGACGATATTGACCTTGGCACTAGCCGAGTGAGCCATATAGTGACAACTCCGTCTAAGAATATAGGAAAGCACCTACATTTTACTGCATCAGTAGCTCGGTATTTTTGGAATTAGGCCAGCCCACAAAGGAAGTTATGGGTGAATTCCAAAAAAAAATACCTATTGGATCTTTATAGGGCATATGAAGTCTTATTGTTTAGAACATTTCTAAATTTCTTTTAAATGAAATCTATTTTATTTAAATTAACAATAAAGTTTTCTATTATGTAATTAATATTATATTGTATATATGCGTGTATCATTTACACATATGCATGTGTGTGCATGTGTAGCATAGTAATTCATGCAAGGACTTTCTCGTGTATAAGTGATGGGATTTACATCGCAAAGGACATGTTAGCTAACATAATATATAGATATATTATCCAAATGTATGTTTGTATATTTTATTTCATGTATGTAAATATTGTAATATATATGCATGTGCGTGCGCGTGTGTTGTTTTAAAATTATTCTATAAATATATTAATATAACTTATAAATTTTCAAAAAATATATATGAGACTTACAAAATATATATGTGTGTGTATATTAAAATCATATAAAATATATTAAATTGTATTCATTTATGTCACCGGAAATTTGAAATCAAAATTGGAAATAATAATATATTTTTTATATATTTAACTAATTTATAACGATTACAAATTAATTAAATCGCTTGGTCAAAAGAGTATTCATCTTTCGGTTGTGCGACCCATTAGGTGTAAATTTGGTCGACGGTTAATATCGTACTATTCGAATATTAACGTTCATACGTCACTATGCAAATGTGGTGTGACATTTTGGTCAAATTTAGCGCTTACTTGGTTTCGGTAAAATCCAATTTTACTTTATTAAGCATTACCCTATTGTGATAATTATTTACACCAATTCTCTTCATCAAAACTATATCACTTTGGACTTATGGAATTTGGTAATGGTAAAAATTCCAATATCGTCCATGTTCAACTCCATAGTCGAACACAAAGTTCTTGGTTCAATAATAACAATTATTATTAATCGAAATGCTCTGGTCAGAGGCTTTGACTTTGAGTTTACTTCAGTTGACTGTGATACTAACCTCATATAAATAAGGAGACGGTACCTCTCTTAAATAGTGTTTCACTTCCAATGCTTCTACTCGACCCAACTATAGTCGTTCAATGGACGTTGTGTCATGATTTAACTATAACCAAAGTAGAGTGTTCACATTGAAGATCAACAGTATTCTCAAGTCAAGAGAACTGTGTAATCTTTTCGCATCGATATTTTCTATTTGACCTTAGTTGTATCAACCAACAGAAAACTATCGAGTGAGTCATTCCATGGTTATCCAATAACTATCAGTATGTACTCGTCTCATGGATGTATCAATATCCAATCTCGATACATCTTGACTAGAAATATTTAAAATGGTATATTTATTTTCATTATGATAATTACTCATGGTTACAGCATTTTGTAACTTCTATCACAAAACATACCATTTATGAATTTTCTATTAAACATACTTTTAATTAAATTAATTAATTAATATGACACATTCTATTAAGTATATAATAAAAAACACATTTTATTTTGAACAAATTGGTTATCGAGTTAGATATATATAACAAATTACATAACTACCCCTAGGACATACTCCTAACTCTATCAGGCACCATCCATGTGTCATCCATACTTGAGAAGATGCTGCCTTGGATCAGTCATTCCACCATAAGACGACATCGTTGGTGTTACAAATTTTATGGGATAACTCTCCTACGGAATGTTATCAGTGAATAGGGTTTGACGGGGCGACACTTGTTATTACTCTGATGCTGATTTTCATTCAATGATCTCTTTATCATATCTGCAATATACGTTTTGTTGGCCTGGGAAACTGGACGACGATCGTTAGGAGCAACCCCGAGTGTTTGGCTCTACAAACGCTATCGGTTAGTTGCATGTCTGGGATCCTCTCTCTTTGGGAGAGATGCTCGTCCAAACCCTCTCTGATGCCTTACTGGTACTACGGTATTCACTTAAACACCATAACTCCGTGCACCAGTATCTCATCGACGTCGGCATCCTACAAATGTCCCTCGTTATCATATAAATTCACCGCATCGGCATTCATGTCAGCGTTGACATCCCTAAACAACTCGATACCGAGTTGATTTTTGTCGGCACCGACCTGATTGGCCTTTTCCTGATCGAATCCATCTCTTGTAGTTTGTCTATTTGATGTTTCAGCAGCCTTCCTCTTTGCATTTTTACTTGCCATATCTTCGATTCTGATCTGACAAAGATGAACTATCTTCGTCGAAATTTGAAATTGATAAATCTCTACGGCTTCTCCTATATCTTTGGGGTTGTTAGTACATCAATGCAAAGCCTTTCTCCGGCTTTTCCATCATAACCTTATTATTTTCAAACATCTTTCTGTCCATCTCAGCCATCATTCTATCAAGTTAATCCCTTGTTACAACTTCAGCAGGCTAAGATGACGATCTCAGAAGAGGCAACAGTTGAGTTGTTTTGTAACGACCTGTATTTTTAGCTATTTTAAATTATTGAATTTAATGTAATTATTAAATAAAAATAGTTAAAAATAAAAATTTGATGAATTATTAGTGGAGTTATTGAATATGAACTTGAACAAGATTTTAAAATAAACAAATTTCGAAGATTTAAGTAATAACAAGTATTGTAAAGAAATGATATGTATTGAATGTGTTACAATCAATAGTTGAATTGAATAGTAAATGTCGAATTAATAGGATGTAAATAAAGTAATTGGTTGATAACTAATATTCAGGTGAAAGCTAATATTGAAATTTATTGAATATTGGACAATTAAATTGTTTAAATTTAATATTGGAAATTATTTGAATAATTGAATTCTGAATTTAATATGATTGAAAATGATATTGGAAGTTGGTTTAAATTTTATTTAAACAACAATGAAGATTTTTAACATTTAAAATTGAATTTAAAAGTGAATAATTAGAAACTGAAAATTTTATATTTTAATTGACGAGTAAAAATAGCCTTCCGGGACACCGTCTCGAATTTCAACGGAACTGGGTCCATTAGATCCATAATAGTGTATTATTATTGGATTTAAAATTTCATAGCGTTTGGAGTTACCGTTTGGTCGTACGGGATAGGAACGCGTTGAAATTAATATCGAAAATTTAATATTTTAGTTCGATTCAAAAAGCTATCTTCCACGTACGATCGAATTAGGCCTTGAAACATATTCTATTGTGTTCGGAATAAAGGTAAAACATTATGAACGTCAGGCGGCACGCTTCGTTTGGAGTTCGTTTGGAAAAGTACGCGAAAAAATATATTAAAATAATGTATATACGCATATATGTGTGTGTGTGTGTATATATATATATATATATATATATATATTCATACGCAACAGTAAGCACTAGTTAATAACATAGCCACCAGTTCATGAATTAATGGCCGAAAATTGATTGTCTTCCATCTCAAATCTCTCACAATCCATCGATTTTTAGCAAATATTCTCAACTACAAAATCGAAGAGCTCAACAAGCTTTATCAATCCATACGGTCGTGATCGAAATTAGAGGAGTGTCGAGGCCAGAATCGAGCCACATAGGGCTTCCGTTCATATGCATTTTCCTAGAGATGGGGAGGGCCGAGTTCAACGTGGTTGCGGTTGGAGGTGGAGCTCGCCTCGGATCGTTGCATAGATGGTCGTTGGTGGTGCGGCAATCAAAAGAGGGCGGTGTTGGGTTGTCTTCACGCGTATGAGTCTGGAGTGGACGAAGGAGGAGTATGCGGCTCTAATTTCCTGATGGCTAAGATCTACTGCCCTTTTTTAGGTTAAATTATATAAAATAATTTGTAAATTAATTATATTATAAATTATAACATCTTTAAAAGCGTATATCCTTTTCATACGTTGTCAGAATTGGACTAAACAAACGGTGACAGAATCGTGGCGACGAGCACTACGTCATGGAGCTAATTTGGAGTCATTCGTAGCTAGTTAAAATTTTAGGTTAAATCGAGCGTCGTTCGATTTGATTTAAAATTGAAAACTTAAGGTGAGCGTTTTATAACGCTCACAATGTACTAAAATATTGTTATGCTAGTTAAATTGAAATTATGAAGCGATATAAAATTATTAATTGTTTGATAATTTTAATTGACCTTTAAATTGACGTCTAATTTAACTGACAGAAATTTAAATTGACAATTAAATAGAATTTGAATTAAATTGTTTGGTAAAATTCCTGATCATTGATAATTGGGTAATTGTTGTGATGTACTAACTGTTTGGATGATTGATTGTGATGAACGCCAATTGATTGATATTTGGATGATTGGATGTTTATTTATTTCAAATATGTGTTATCGCCTGGTATATTATTTACAGTATATAAAATTGTAAATTGAATTATTTTGAATAAATTAAGAAATAGGTTGAAATGATATATACCTATGACATTTTGAATTGAAATGAATATATACATCCTTGAAATTAAAATTAAAATAACTGATTCCCTTGGCCATATGATAGAAAATTATATACGGACACCGGTTGGTTAAATTAATGATTTTAAATTTTTTGATTTGAGATTATTTAAATGAGTTTGATTTAATGAAGTTAAAATCGAATTTATCGAAATCGAATTATTTTCAAAGTTGTGTTCAAAATGTTGGAATCAGAATTTGTTAAACGAAATTGTTTAAAAATGAAATTTGAGATTTTGAAGTTAAAATCGAAATATGATTTGAATTCTGGAAATTGATTTATTTTAAAAAGATTTAAACTCTTACTCGAACTTTGAAATAAATCCAAGTAAATGTAATTTAAATGGATATTTCGAAATTTGGGCTCGGAATTGAATTATTTTAAAGATTTAGATTTTTAAAGTGAATATTGAAGGTTACTTTGATTTAAGTGATTTAAATCAATATTTTGAAAATCGAACTCGAATTTATATAAATTGAAATGGTTTAAAATTGAGAGCTGAATTGAAATTAATTCAAATTAGAATTGAATTAAATTAATTGGAATTGAAATCGAAATTTAATTAATTTGAAATCGAGATTAAAACTGATTTGAATTTAAGTTGAAATTGAAGTTAATTCGAATTGAAATGGAATTGAATCGATTTAAATGGAAATGGAAATTGAAAGTGATTTGAATTGGAAAATTTAAAAATTGAATCAGTTTGACTTAGAAGCTATTTTCAAATTAATTATTTTGATATAAACTATTTAAATCTATCTTTTTAAATATTCAACTTATTTTGGATTTTCCAAACGATTTTGCTATATAAACCATTTTAATACTTAAACTATTTTATTTTAAACTATTTTAACCATTTAAACTATTTTTAACTATTTTAACCATTTAAACTATTTTTAACTATTTTTATTATTTGAACTATTTTAAAACTATTGAAACTATTTTTCAAAAAATCAAACTAGTCAAGGGCCGAAATGTTTATATTTAAATCTTGGATTTAAATACGAATTTGGTTAAAATGAAGCTATAACCTAAACTGAAATTCAAAACAATTTTGGAAGCGAAATTGAGATATTAAGGCGACATGATTATGAATTGAAATTGAATATTTTGAGTAAATATGATGATCTAAAAATGAAATTGATTTCGAAGCGAATATGATATTTTGGTATCAAGTATGAATTATTTTTGAAATGTAAAAGAACCAACCGGTGTGTAAAACGACGTTTGGTTGTTAAAGAGACCGGGGCCTCTTATTGGCATACTCTCTGTCAATATTGGAACCACTTTAACAACTGTGTACGTGGAGGAGACTTCAGAACAAAGTGGTTGGATTTGGCGTTGTTTGTTGAATTTGAAGAAAGAGAACGATGATGGATAGACCCCGATACTTGTGCCAATTTGAAATGACTAAAACCGGACGGCTTGACAGGACCAAGTGGGCTAGTTACCCCGAGCGAACATCCGTTCTTCGATTTCCTTGGACTCGGTCCATATAATTACTCTGGTTGTTGGGTTCGATTGGTGCACTTTGAAGATAGCCTCCCTTTGACTCGATATGCTATGGATGGACGCGGTGGGCGGTCATGGCTATGTTGAGTTACCACCAGCCCTGCGACTCGAACTGCTAGTATTCTACCGTGGGCATTGCCTCACGTGTCTTGTCATACTTTTATCCCTATACGAGACCCTTGAGATTCTGGTTTAGTGTTCTCATATCACGGCGCATCCCTATCCAGCAATGGTTTACTAGTGTTTTATATGCAAACTGTACGACAATGCTTAAAACGCATTAAGCGGGATCAATGCAAAGCCTTAACGTTAAGAAAAATATTTATTTTATTTATTAGACATTATATATGTAGCGTATTCTACTACATATAAATATTTTGACGGATCCTTAAGAGATGAAAAATCTCGTAACATCTTTTGAGTTATTGCACGCACGTTATATACTGGATAGAAGATGTGAAATCCCGTAAACATCTCTGATACTATTACACTCATGTTATATGCGATATTGATTTGACTTACATAAGGATGTCTTAGTCCTGACTCAAGTGTTTGGTCTTTTCATTACGCTCGGATCAGCCCTAAATTTTCAGCTTATTGAAGATCTATTCTAGAGGACGAAGACGAGTATTTAATATATTATTACTACTATTATTCCTGCATTATGTTGTCTGCTGCATTATCTATTTATCCATGTTGTATATATATAACTCTGATAAATGTTGCATAAATTATAATCAAATGTATAATAAACAGCTTCATGAACTGTTTATTTGATTATTATACTTTGTCATTCCGCTGCGAAATTTTGTGTTTGTTTTCTTCTTCTTTTCTTATTTTTCTTAATTAACTACATTGATTATCTATGTTCCGGATTGTTTGAGTTGGACATGTGTGGATTAGTCAATTTAAACCTTCCGAAATGTGGATCGTCGCATGTTTCATCTTCAGCATAATGAGATCCTTCGTAATATCCTTCAACATTCACTCCAGACTTGGAAGCAGCTGTCTTTAGAGGCATTTCTTATCAGACCCGATGTGGATTCTTCTTTAAATATATGCAGCTTCAGATCTACTATGATCAACTTATAGATCTAACTTCTGAATGCTCAAAATAGTTCTAAGCTAGATCTTTACCTTAGAATCTTGGTTTTCTGAAAAACACCAAAAGTGTAAGATCAAAAATTGACACAACATCCAAATCAATCACAAAAGATAGTAAATAGATCAAAAACGAAAATAAGTAGCAAGAACACACGAATTTTTATAGTGCTTCAGCCTCAAATCAATACATGCGTTCACTTTAATTTTATTTCAATAATTAGACATGAACACAAACAAGTTGGACAGCAACTCATGACCAGACTAGATTAGGGGAGCGAATAGAAATCAAGATCCCCCTTTTTGTTGCTCTAAGGTGGCTATTTGTAGAAGAATCTACACACTAAAGTTGGCAGCTCGCGGAAGACCGGGTAAAAGACATGAGATTAGGAAGGAATAACAAGTAACATGTAACGTTAATAATGTCGGTACCGATCACATATATCATTATTTCTTCTTACTTGTTCATATCTTCAAGTTTCTAAGATTCGTTCCTAAAGTTGCTCTATCAAAACATGTCGGGGCCCACATAATTTGTCACAAGTGGAAATTGCCTTCTTTTTGCGAAGTACTGAAATCGTTCGCCTACTTGTTCAAAGGTAGGTCATCCCGTAAAATCATCTCAGTATGTGGTCAGTACTACAACTTTTTGTGCTCTATCATCGCATCATCCAAACAACCCCTCAAGTTCTTGACCCATTTTGTCATCATTCCGAAGTTCAGATTCATCAAAATTAGCTCGGTTCAAATTCTGGATAAGTATATAACTCTTTAGGCCACTATCGAGCGTCTAAATACATATTCTTTCCACATTATAAATAATGCAGCAAAAACTTTGCTTTTACCACCAGACGCAATATGTTTAATAAACATTTCAATAATTGACTGATATTAGCAGAACCAACACAATTACTAGATCAGAAAATCAAAATCCCTCACCCAGAAGAACACTAATGAATGGCATATTGAAAAAGGAGAAAGACATTTTGAAGCTTTAAGAGAAGATGAGAATGATTAAAAAAAAAAAAAAACCGAGGAGACATCTTTGACATCAACAACAACCACAAGCCCAAAGAGAGCATGAAGAGGAATGTCTAAACGCATCATGGTATCCTAATAGACACTAGCACTGACAACTACAGTCTGAACAATTTTATGTTTACTTGTGTTCAAATTAGGACTGAAGATGTTCTTATTCATAAGTTGCATTGGAATGTCTCGCAAACATCTTCCAAATTACCAAGTTCGAAGCCATTCTTCAAAGGAAGCACAAATCCGTTTCCACGTTATCTAGTGATGTTAACGAACATTCTCTGTCCTCCAAGCAAAAGTCGAACCAAATTAAATTGTGCATTCTAAAGCATGGTCCAAAAATATATATATATATATATATCTCAATTGAAATACAAACCGAGTTTACACCGACTAACCAGAAACAGCAAATTTAACACCAAATCCTTTGGCGGACTTTGCCAGTTAACGAGCCGAACGAAGCATTTGGCTTCTTTCGACCATCAAACCGGTCAAATTACTAATTCAGTGCCTTTTACTACTAATTTAAAAGTAATGAAAACAGTCAAAATTGCTGGATTGAACATTGATATTCTGCAAATAGCATTGTATCACGAAAAGAAAAAACCCACCAGGATAAGTACCTTAGGTACCAAAATAAGTAATATGAAGCATGGGTAAAAGGCCGAGCATTCTTGGAACAATTTAACAACACGTTCTAATGATAAGCTAGTCAAATGGCACGAAGTATTTTGCGCCTTTTGTTAATATAGTTAAATGTACAGAGTGCGTTTATACAATGAAGATGTATAAGAAAACATTTAAAAATAAATATCCTTGCATCTTTGAAATTGCAGTTTCATAGCAAAGACAACTCCATAATACGTGTATTTTGCATGGATTGGTCAAATATACAACTAGGTACTCAAAATACAAATCCTTATACTGGAAATAATCGAAACAAACCATGAAGACGGAAAATTTTAACTGCTACATCTGTCAAATTCTAAAATGAAAATCCTAAGCCATGAGCGCTGTAGTTGGCCTTTGACATAGGAAACAGAGAGAAAAACACTAAAAACATGTGTGAAAAAATAAACGAAGTCGTTAAAATGCTCCATCATAATAATCCAACAACAAACCCAGCTACTTTATTTTTTAATTGAAAAAAAAAATCATTCTTCGGCATTAGACACATAGTTGGGTGCATTTGACCTACCACGACGACCCCTTCCTCTGCCACGGTATTGCCCTCGCCCGCGGCCTGTAATTAGTCCCACATTGCACTTAGTTGATCACAAGTATTTACTGTTACTATTTGCATTATTATAGGCAAAATAAACAAAAAGATCAGAGTCACATGTGATATTTGATAATTTATCTATTAATAAACACGTGAACCATGGATTAGCGTGAAGCATTTGAGTCGATGTGTATGTATATTGACAAAAATCAATTAACGTACCAAGATTATCTTAACATGCGTAAAGGAATCATTTGAAAAATTAACCCCGGAAGAAAGAAGAAGAAAAATCCGCCACGCACACGCTCCAAGATATTCCTTGTGAAATTAATGGAACCGAAAATGCATAATGATTGAAAAATAAGTACTAACCTCGACCCCGAGGTGGGGCATATGATTCATCGTCATAGCCATCGAAATCTTGATGGAAATCAGATCGACGTCCACCTCTGCCACGGCCTCGGTAAGCACGGCCTCTACCACGTCTATAGCCTCCCCTGTCATATCCATCATCTCTCATCTCATAACCCTCATTCCCATACTCCATTGTATTATTGCCACCATTACCTTACATAGATTAGTCAAGTGTACGGGATAAATGACACATTTTATAGAACAAGCTAATAATAATGGAAAATACATTGCACATACATACATACATATGTGTGTGTGTATGTATACAAATATATATACATACATACATATATATATATATATATATATATATATATATACACACACACATACATACATATACATACATACATACATATGTATGTATAATAAAGATTCAGTTTAGTAAATGTGTAAAGTTCATACATACCACGAGCCCTTCCTCTGCCACGCCCACCACGTCCTCTACCTCGATTTGGTGAAGGAGCGTCTACATTTCCAAATTAAAAGTCAATAACACAACTATCTGGAAATTAAATGATATCTTTTCACAGTATTTCAAACACCGTTGGCTCAAAGAATTTGAGGAATTTTTTTATTATATATAAAAAGATTTATTTATTTATTTTAAAAAAGGATGCAATATCTGGGAAGGAAATAGTTATTGCTGGTAGATTCAGTGTTGTTATGTTCTCATGTATCAACCATCATCTGATGGGAGGAAATTACCTCCTTCGTACTCGTTTAGAGCCAATGGTTTCACATGGTCGCTAGGAAGAGGAGATTGGTACCTAGGAAAAAGCATATTCAAACAAATTATTTATGTACAATCAAAGCTTATACTTGAATGGTATTTTTAACTGATTGTGTTGGTCTCAAGTATGATATGTGTGTAAGTGTGTGTGTGTCAGGTTACTCGAAATTGGACGTTAAGACTTCACAGAGGGATCCCTTAAGGTTGGGAGTTGAACCAAACTATTATATACAAGTGAGGGAGACGGTGAGGGAGAGGGAATTCAAATTCATCATTCTAGTTTAGGCCGACTTCAAATTCAAAGCAGGTCTGTTTTCATAATACAGATAATGGGAAGTGTCTATAGTGAATCACAGTGCACTAGCTTTAACAAGAAATTATTGTTATTACCCAGCAGCACCCTTATCCAGTTCCGATTTTGATAGAGTAATGCTGATTACTGAAACATGTCTGGTGGTTTCAAGACTGCAACACAAAACAAATATACATCGGATTTTGCATTAGAATTTACATAGAGAGATACTAAACATACTAAATAGCATAATGCACAAACAAGGACATGGTTCTATACATAACAAAAATTATGACACACTTTTAGTACACATTAGATTGTTAACATATCTGGTGCATGAAATTCTGATATTGTTATATTTGCAAAGCAAAATATTAAATTAAACACCCCCCCCCCCCCCCCACCAACGCAATGAAAAACGTAGTAAACAACTTGAATAGATAAGAGATCAAGAAGAAATGAGAGGAGGGACACAGTCCTTTATATTGGTTCGGCAAGATATCCGGTTTACGTCTATTTAGTTGTTTTAATTTTATTCCTTTCTAGAACACTCAATTGATGACGGAATCTTGAAATACAAAGGTTAGATCTCGGAATAGCCAAAAATCAAAGGAAAACCAAAAAGTATCAAAAGTCCCCTTTTAGTTGATGAAGGTTCTCTGTTTATCGACGAAGTCAAACACAAATCGTTGGATCCAGTTTGAACGAACAAATATCTCTAAGTCTAAAGTTTTAGCCGCAAGAGCAGGTCAAGCTGCACATTTTCCCAAAATTAAGATAACCAATCGACGTCTATGGTTTTGCTTCTCCAAAAAAAAAAATCCTTCAAAATTGAATGTAGAATCATCCATAGTCTAGAATGGTCCTCCATTGTATTTGAACCGATGGGTACCCGTCGATTTGGACCGATCGATACCCATCGATTTGAACCGATCGATACCCATCGGTTATACAATACTTAGCCAAATTTTTGAGTTTCTTTCATTCTTCAATTCTGACATCTTCTAAGCTTCATGATCTTTTTCTTCATCATTTTGTAATCTAATTCCTCTTATTCAAGTCAACTCCAAAACAAAAGAAAATTTGCCATTGACACTCGCCCTTAAAGATGTTTTTTGGATACAAAGCGTGCTTTGATCAAAAATATGTACCAATGCTGACAAATTATCAGTTGTATCATTGGGTTATCTTTTGGATTAATCGTGGTAAATCATCAATTTTCCTCAGACTCACCTATAAATCAAAGATCATTTTAAACCCATCAAGGTAAGGACTCGTATCCTTACCTAAAAGTCAATCATGATCATCATCATCTCATCCAACGTTTTCTTGGGTTTAATATATCATACATAAATCATTCATTTTGTTATCATGCAATATAAATCATAGTGGTGTATTACCTCAGATTGGAGCATTACTTATAAATCGTATAGTATCTTCTAGCATCCTATCGAAAGTAAGTTCAACCGGATCAAGACAATAATATTCTTCAATCATTCGGTAATCATAATCAAATCAGAACGCGTTCATAATTTGAAGTCCAGTTTTATTCTATCTGTATTTAGTAATGATAAATCTATATTGGATCCATCCGCTCGCTCTCCAATGAGGGAGCTCAAAATTTAAAGCGACTTCATTCACTCACTCTTTAGTAAGGGAACCAGCTATCATACACAAGTTCATCCACTCACTCTCAGGCAAGGAGACTGGTATTTCACAGTCCAATACTCCATCTCTTCGATTGGGGGAACCATATTCTATCAGCCCATGTATCAAAAATAGAAGGATAACCAAGTTTCATCGGTATTCCACAACTACGTTGAAATCAAGTATCATGTTCAAATGATTTCATAGCGAAACATCAACCAGCAGATTTTTTGTAGAATCAAAATCAAAGTGCATCAAGCAGAAATCTAAGCAAGTAGTTGAATCAAGGATTACTCTCGAATTTTAACTCAAAGCATGCATGTGGGACCAATTGAGGTCGCGTGCATGTGTAAATTGTCCAATAGCAAACCTTTGTAGTTTATTCAAAAGCAAAAAACAAAATCAAACGAAAAAATAACATAAGTTCATTTTATTCCAATCATGGAATAACCATGACCTATGCATGCAGCCGAGGATGTCTGTCACAGTTGATGGTTGCTCTTGCTGCACCACTGCGGTTTGTATTATGCCTATCTGACTCCTCACATACCGTTGCAACTGCTTACTTCGAACATGTTCCTTAATTAAATCTCTCAAGTGTATGTTTGTCTCATATCCATCCAGCTTATAGAACAGACGGTATTTTTTAGACTTTTTCTCATATTCTGTGGACTCGCTCTTAAGAGGTTTCCTGTATTGAATCTGCCATCGGTATCCACATAAATCCTCTTTGAGATCTCGATTAAGTTCGTGTAAGAGGCAAACTTCGGTTCTCTCTTTGGATGCTTTGGAGCTCCGAAACTATTATCAACATTCCTCTTCTCTTCCCTTTATCTTTTCCGAGCCGTGCTTTTGATTGTCCTCCATCTTTTATAGCCTTAACTTCATTATTCTCAGCTTACGCATCTTTTTGACGCAAATATCTTTCAGGTTGATAGTAGAAATTTACTAGATCCACTGGTGAATCCCTCTCCAATGCTTTTGTAAACTCAATTTTACCAGCGATTCCGACAACTACCATAAGAACTATGACATGTCTGCTTTCAGAACTGCAGCGGCTCTTGTATTAAATTCGGTCAATTAACTCCGTAAAGATTCATTTTTCCTCTAAAAAATATTCATTTTTCCTCCACTTTACATTTAGAAATGTCATCACATTCTTTGCCCAAATATAAACTGAATTGGCTCATAAATCTCTTAACTGTTCGGTCCATGTGCTAATGGATTCATTATCAAGTTGGCGAAACCACATGGCGGCCGAATCAATTAAGAAAAAGCAATGTCCCATCACTTCCTCTGAAGCTTTCAACACTCCCCTGTGTTCGATGTATTTCATCAAATGAATCGTAGGACCAATTCTTCCATCATACGGTTCTAATGCAGACAGCTTGAAATCAAGTGAATTCCTAACATATCAAACGTACACATCATCCAAACTTCAATCTGGAGCTCCACCTCGAAGCACTTATCGCACCATCTCAGCAATACGGTTTTCTTGATTCAGTTGAAATCTTTGAGGCTCGACATGCCTTTGACCCAAAACTTCTTTATGTCCTCCGTTCCTGCGGGGACCTTCTAGTTTCGGTTGTAAGTTCGCATTCTGGTATTGGTTCCTAGGTACAAACTCATTCCCCTGAGGTGCTCTCCCCTGATAAGGATCTAAATCAACTTTGCCCCGTCCAGATCGGTCGATACCGATCGATCTGGATCAATAGGTATCGATTGATTGGGGGTTTGAGTTGAATTTAGTCTATCACTTTCTTGTGTTTCTGCTTCATCGTCCCTGTTTTTCGACCTCCTCTGGTCTTGGTCTTCAGTAACTCTAGCTTCTCTTTGTTGCTCCATGCGTTGGAAAAAGTTAGTCAACATCTCTTCTTGTCGTGCTAGCAATGTCGTTTGCACACTAGTCGTCATCCCCTCCATATCATCTCTAGTCACAAAGATTGGAGGCGAATTCAGACTAGATGACACTTCTTGGCTGCCCCATGTTCTGATTGGTTTACCCCAACAATAGTTTTCCTTATTGTTGGCTTCTTCATCTTCTACAAGTCAAATCTGAATTCTTTCTCGTGAAAGCATAAAAATGTTAACAATTTTTTTTGGGCTGACACTCCAAATCAATCTAAAAAACGTAATAAACAAATTGAAAACGTAAGAAATCAAGGCGAAAAGAAGAAAAGAGAATCTTTTATAGTGGTTCGGTAAAATCTCCGTCCTATGTCCACTTAGTTGTCTTTATTAATTATTCCTTTCTTGAACAATCAATTTACAATGGAGTCTCGAAATACAAAGGTTGGATTTCGAGTTGGCCAAAAATCAAAGGAAGAATAAGTCCCAAAATTCCCCTTCCAGCTGATGAAGGTTCTCTATTTTATAGATGAATTCAAGCATGAAAATCGTTGAAAATATCTCCAGATCTGAAGTTTCGTCCACAAGAACAAGTTAAACCGCACATTTTCTCAAAAGTAAGATCGATCGGTACCGATCGGTTTTGCATTTTCAGCAATTAAACCAAATTTCTTGAACTCCTTTTATTCTTCAACCCTGACATCTTCATGATCCGTTCCTTCGTCATTTTGCAATCCAATTCTTCTGATTCAAGTCAATTCCAAAACTGCAGAAAATTTGCCTGTATCTAGTACAACTACTAATAATAGGCTTAAGGTGTTCTGTGCAGCATGTGCGAAATCACAAGTTGTTATACAGATTTGGTCGAAAAAGTCATCCGCTGATGCAATACACAGTGATACAAACTAAGTAGAAGTGATCCACTGATATCATACAACATTGTATCAGTTAATATAAAATCTTTAAAAGTTTAATGATTGTTTTTATCATTTCGACCCATTTTTTCAAACTTATACAAGTTTACTCATGTTCTAAACGTTAATCAATTTCTCATAGTTATTGCTATACTATAGCAAGTAACAAAATATAGTAATGTTTTTAATAAGAATGCACTCCAGCTGATGCCCTAGAGCCATTTGAAACAACATCACTGCAACATTTTTATAAAAAGGATTCGTGTTGAAACTATTTCAAATAGCATCAGTACAAACAGTCATTTTTTGTCCACTAATGCAATCAGTTTACAAACTGAACCAAATTTGTTGTAATTTCTTGAAAGTAGCATTGACTGATAAAAAATCATTCTTAGTGATATTTTTCATGTTGCACACTTTCTTCAGAAACAACCTTCATTTTAAATTAAAAAATTTGATGTAACACGTAAAAGAATTAATTATCTTCATCACAAACAAAGTAGTAAGAATTCAAAAATCAGTCACGATTTTATTTTAATAACATTTATTTTTATGCTGCTTTCCTATTTTATCATTTATATTTTTTATCCCAAATTTTTGTACATGCCTATTTGATATATTTCTTCGCGACTTAGTTTACAGTCATACATACAAAAAACTATTTATTTTACACTTCATGCACATTGATTTTCTCATTAAAAAAGAATTTATGATTAATTGGTCTTAACTTATGATTCATTCCAAGTAAATATATGATTATTTAACAGATAAATAAATTTTGAATTTTATATAAGAATTTTTCCAGTTTTGCATCTTTTTAGAATTTTAAATGCAACAGTCGATAGTTCCTTTTTTTTGCTTGCATCTACCGAACAAGACAAAGCATTATAAAAAGAAAAACGAGATACATGTATGTATACAATAACATTGAATTGAATATTCAGTGTACTTTGACATAGAATGCAAGAGGATTTTTCAATTAACAATAAGTTTTGTCGTATATACTTACGGTAATAAGCCCTCCTCTAATGGCTCCCATGTATCAGTTATATCAATGGATCCAATTGAAGTTAATTGGTGAAGACCCTCAACCCTTCTCTGTAATAACAAGATAAAATATTTTATATTTTTTGACAAAGATTAGTGGACAAACATTTGAAAACTGAAATAGCAAGATGAAAAGTCATGGGAGAATTTAGAACTCACAGGACCAGAAAAACTATAAGACACAAATATTACCTTTATTAATTCTGCAATTGCCACGGTTTTATTAATCGCTCGTCCCATTGCCTTGAACACAATATCATTTGACCCTTTTTCCTAAACGAACAAAGAGTTAAAACTGGTCATCTAGATGGAGATGAGCAGGTGAAGATTCTAAAAGTATAAGCAACAATGAGCACTTCATGTTAACCTAATCTCAATTGAGAAAGATGCAAAATGGGCTAGCTGGTATGGGAAAAACCTAGCTATCAAAAGAATGGATAGCTATAAAATAAGTGAAGCTTACAAGCTTATACACGCAGGCTCATAAAGCTAAAAGACTGCACAAGCAATATAAAGATGCAGAATTACATATTTAACAAAAATTCAATTATGGCATCAATGAACTAACAGAAACCAAGCATGAACTAAGATGGAAGATAAGTTATAACTGGTAGAAATTGTGTTTCATATAATTACTTTCACTCCAGTTCTTGATAGCGATTTATTCCCTGTACACAGACATGTCCCAGCAAATAATGAATGCTCCAGCACATTACTTTTAATAATCTAGGATGTTGATATATACAATTGGGTGGCTGGGAAAAGAAGATTTAACCAACAAATGTAAATTCGAAAACCTAAACAAAGAGTAAACCAAAAAATGGTAATTGTATAGACTATAGACCAAATTGCTATCTTCCTAAAGATCCAGACAGGCCCTTAGGAACTTGACAGTCAAGCAAAACAGATGCCAAAACAACATTAGACCAAAGTCCCATTTCACTAAAAAAAAATAAGCAAAGAGAAATTGGAGGTTTACTATTTTGCTAGCTATATAAAACAAAATGTGTAGGCATTCTGCATGCAAATAACTATATATCACACTGATAAAATTAGCAGATTATTGAATGTGTAGTGATCGTCAATTATCGTAGAATCCCATTTAGATCCAAACGGAGAGCGACATACCTCTACAACTAGATTAGTATGATATAAGTTGATATGGTAGTTTAATTCTCAAAGTTGATTGCTATCTATGGAAGCATATTTATCATGAGAAATCACAATATACCAAGATCGGTGCAGATTTCTGAAAATATGTAACCCAAACCAAAAGTTGAGAAGGCGGTAACAACAATAATTCTAGAAATTTTGGTGCACAATAAAGTTCACATACACAAGTTTCAAATTTTAATTTATGATCTCCAAATCATAAGGATATGTATGCTCTACTAACCTCTTTTGCTTTTCAGTGTTATTATGATGCTAATGGCACTGTATATAGAAGCATATAGGTACCACATGATTTCTAATTTCAAAGATTGACATGTGGGGTCTAACAGTGTCATAGTGCTATTTTAACAACAAATTGTCATGTAATACATCCTATAATAACACAAGAAGTAAATAATAGAAAAAATTAAAAGCTATTGACGGTAGCAATATACCAAATTCTTAGTGAAATTTAATTGGTTACCCATTGATTTGGTTGTACAGCATGCATTTTCTAGCTTGTTACTGTGATAAATCAACCAATATATCTTTAATATTTGTATTAATAGTTGTAATGTTGTCACTCTGTTATGGTCCTACTGCAACCATCCAAAATGCACCTAGTTTATAAATAAGATGACGAGTTATATTCCCGATTATGACAGAAATTAACCTTTATTTTTAACTGGAAAAACTGATACACAAATAAGGTCACAAGTTCAAATTTTGGTGTTCATAAAAATTTTATCTCGTTTTTATTTTTCCAATTAACTATTTTATTACATTCTCATAATCAATATTTATTTGAGATCAATCATTGTTCATGATCCAGTTATACATTTGTACGTTCAGCATTCTACTTATTTTATTATATATTTTCAAATTCTAGAATTTGATGATTCGTATCCAGTATATATTTCTTGCGAATATTTTATACACGCTACTAAACTAACACATACATGTGTGCATACTTACACATTTATTGCATGCTGTTGAAATTAGAAGTACGCTCAATTATACCAAAATATAGACGGGTATACATTAGAAAAACACTAACAAATTAATTAAAAACAATACCAAAATATAGACGGGTTCACATAAATTGAATTATTAATTAAAGAGTTCCATTTGGTTCACATGTGTAATTTTTATTTTATTATTTATTTTACATTTAAGTAAGAGTAGGCATAAAAAATTGAAAAATAAATAAATAGTAGCAAGTGAAGTGCACATAACTCGTTCAATTGTAAAAAAATTGAATACCAATTAATTAGCATAGATAAAGATGCAAATTAATAGTTGTTGCTTTATCTATTATAGAGGTTTTTTTTTTCCAACAATAGAGTTTGAAAAACTTCCCACGCTCTGTTTATGAAATGTACGGTGCTGACATTACATTTTAAATTTATATTAAATAAAGTCGTATCTTTTGTGTCCAATCCATAAACAAATATTCTCCATTCAAACATGCAGTCCAGATGCCCTAAACAAAATATAAAGGCTAATTAATAAATGATAAACATTAGAACCGTATACACTGAATTTGGAAAATAATTCATATCCGCATACCCAATACCAACAATCTTCTTGGATTCATATAGAAAATCAAGATGACAAATTTGAAATATTTCCAGAACACCGGTCTTTTTTTCAGCTTACTCACGTTTCTTTGTGCATGATCAATGTTCATCGATAAATGACAAACAGAAATGTTAAATTCACTCTTCAAGAGCAAATGCTTACTTTTATTGTTCAAATGCTAAAATAAATTTTATTTTTGATTTTATAAAGGATATAATTGAGTTCATTTTATCCACCAATATAAAAAGTATATCGACGCAGGTTACCTTTTAAAAAGGACAAAACAAACAAAACATCTCTTACCGTCAATTTGTTTTGTTATACAATCGGACCGTTCAAATCTATGAATGTTATTTATCACAGCAATAACAAAGAGATCTAAGTCTTGGTTCTTTTATAACATGCTACAGAGCATGCACATGATATAAATATTAGCTAGAGTGCAAAAATGTGAAAGGGTATTTAAGTAACTTAAGTACGGTTAAAACAGTAGCACAACGGTGAATCCTATACAATCAGTTCCTTTTATTAGTCGTAAAGCTTGAGATGCACATCACATGTGCTAAAATACTAGCTCTGCAAGCAGAAACTATGAAACTAAAACAATACTGAATCATACTGCATGTGCAACTAGAACATAAAAGAACATGTGTTGGGGTTGCTTATTCCATAGTTTCATAGATGTGGATAAATTTCAGGTAACAATATCGAGGAGAATTATGTTACTTGGTTAGAAAACTCTTTATAATGCAAAATTATAATATATTTTAATACACAAATACGTGCATATACGTGCACGCATGTGTACGGGATCCCTCGTGCCCAAACTTCAAACTCCCCCAAGAATTCTCAATATGATTTCTCATATCAATTGTTTTCAAAATCGTTCAATGTATTATTTCAAAACCATACATCAATGTGAACTATTGAAAATGTTTATTTTAACTATCAATTTGAAATTTAATTATAATGTCATTAAAATTTGTTGTAATTCAATCCTACAATATCATGAATATTTGATCAACTCCTCATTGATTTGGTTATGACACATATTTTTAACTTACCATTTTTACAAGTTAACAAATTTATTCTACATAATGAAATCGTGAAAGTAAAAAATAGCACAACATTATTATTGCATGTGCCGACACATCAATGTGAACGGTTAAGAATGTTTAATTTAACTATCAATTTGAAATTTAATTATAATGTCACTAAATATTTGTTGTAATTCAACCCTACAATAACAGGAGTATAAAAAAGGGGAAAACTACTGAATACAGCAACATGCCAAATTCTTCATGAATATTTGATCAGTTCCTCGTTAATTTGGTTATAAGACAGATATTTTTAACTTACCATTTTTACAAGTTGACAAATTTATTCTACATAATGGAATCGTGGAAGTTAAAAATAGCATAACATTATTATTGCATCTGCCACTAAGACACTAGACGAAATGCTTTGCGGCCACTTATCTTAATGTTTCATAGATTCAAATAAAGGCAACTAAATTTTGGAGAATGGCATTACTATGTATCACATTAAAACTTTTCATAATGTGAATGGATATTACATCTTTACACACACACGTGCACACAAACAAACACACATATATGCACACACATGAATGAGACTTCGTATTCCCAAGCTTTAGATCCCCTAACATTCTTAATAAGATATCTCATATCGATCTTTTCAAATGTCTTAATATTGTTATAGACGTAATTTTATTATTGCACGACCATCTTCATAAATTCGTGTATCACCTCAAAACTTCCAACTCATTCAAAATCATATATCGATATAAACCATTAAAAATATTTATCTTAACCATCAATTTAAATTTAATTTTGCTGTCATTAAAAGTTAAGAAATATTCAAATTTTGTGTAATTCAATCCTATAATAACACAGATAAAAAAAATAGCATTATACCAAATTCCTAATGAATGCTTGATTACTCAACATTGTTATACAACACGTTTTTTCTTGTTTACCACCTTACTGATGAAAGCGGCTATTTGAATGAAAACATTATCCGTGACATAATGGATTTCAACCGAAGGATCCTCATTATATCTTAAGCATAATAAAAACACAATACGATCTGACGAATGAGATCTATTGTGCCATCGAATATGTTTATATTTGTGTCCTAGTAAACTTTCATAACATATTAACCAATTTATTCTACGTAATGAAAATATGAAAGTAAAAAAAATCACAAAATTGTTATTGCATACGCAACTACGACACCAAAGGACAAACTTTGGAATTACTTATTCCAATGTTTCATGAATTCGGACAAATTTCAAGCAACTAGCTTTGGGAGAATGATATTACCACTTATCCTGCTACAAAACTCTATACAATGCAAAAAAAATATATGCACATACATTCACATATGGATGGGATTCCATGTCATGCACACTATAGTCAAGGCGTGCATCTAGACGCAAAAAAGCATAAGGCGCATCTAGTGGGCTTTTTTGAAACTCAAGGCACAAGTGTTAGTGAATCGCAAAAAAATGCATAAAAGCTCTACAGTGCAAAAGGCATAGAGCAATAAAAAGCGCGCTTTTCGTTTATGTTGAAGAAGATTAAATTTTAAAAAAAAAAATTTGAAAATTTTGAATCGTTTTGGTTCGTGATGTGAATTTATGAAGTTTTATTCTTAAATTGCACGTATATGCAATTTTTTATTGTCAAAATTGCATATTTAGTAGTAGTTTTAACTGCGGTTTTGATAACAGGGCGGCAGGAAAACATCGCATCTAAGACACAGAAAAGCGGACACAAGCCTTACGCTTTTTCGCCTTGACTACACTGGTCATGCATCATCTAATCCTTTAAGCTTGTTATATGATTTTTCATAGCATATTTCCCCAAAAATCATTCAATATTTTTTAGATAATCTTATTATTATCAAAATCATCCTTACCATTTTGTATCACTTCAAAACTTTTGACTCGTTCAAAATCATAAATCAATGTGAAACAACGAAAATATTTATTTCTACTGTTTTTGAAATTCAATCTTAATTAACCCATAAAATGGATAAACACCCTAGATCAAGTGTGAAAACACCAGTGCAGATAATCAACAACACCAATCTCAGATAAACAACAAATAAACAGTAGAAGTAAGAAAACAGACGGGATTTTTATACTGCTTTGGCTGACTCTGGCCTACGTCCACTTTAATCAATCTTTATTATGATTGTACTAGTTGAATCTCTCTGGATATCAACTAGTTAGTTCTTAGATCTAAGTTACAATGAGTTAGAATAAGTCATAAGTACAAGTGTTGACTGAAGAGTCACAGTAACCCATTGATGACTATTGTGGGGGAAAAGAAAGTTGAAGAAATTCCAATAGAGTACTGACAGCTCTCTATCCGAAAAAGATCCATCTCTAGTTGCAGGTAGGTGAGTATTTATAGGAAAGTACAGTGAGTATTGGACCAGAAGTCCAGATGCAGAAGAGTCCAGTTGTTATGCCAAGTCGTCACCAAAAATCTCAAATCAATCTGAGTCGTTTCTATGGATCGCTAGCTATCCATGAGGAATGGATCGCTAGCTATCCATGAGGAATGGATCGCTAGCTATCCATCAACTTAGCATATTTTTCTACCAAAAGTCTTTACTTGGTGCTACAAAGGAGTTTAGAAAGTTTGAGTGCGATCCAACTTATCTTGATGGATCGCTAGCTATCCATAGGAGATGGATCGCTAGCTATCCATCCACTTAGCATATTTTTAAATGATCTTTGTTTGGTTGTCTTTCTATCTTCTATTTAAGTGTCTTGTTCAAATATCAAGTCGTTTGAAATTAGTTTGATCATCCGTCTTCATGGGTCATTTGGTCCAGAAGAATTATCCATATCTCGCTCAAATCTTTACGAAATTGAATGAAACTTTGCATGAACACTCTAGAGGGTGTTAGTGACCCAGCATAAAATTTTGGAGAGGTGGGGCCCACTCTAGATGGGTCGCTAGCGATCCATCAAGTCAACTCTAAATGACTTCATTTTTCTTGTGAGCACTTTCCTATGTTTTCTCAATATTCTTCCAAAATTTCAAGTCAATCCGACTTCGTATGAGATCTGTATGTTCATTTTAAGTTAGCTAATTCTGGCCAAACAGCTTGAATCGGAAGAGCCTTCACTTCTCGAGCTAGATTGTTTGGCGTGCTACGAAACTTGACAAGCGTGCTTAGAAATGATAATGAATCATGATGCAAGAGGTTTGGAGTGTCCATAAGCAAGCCTTATGGATCGCTAGCGAACATTGGCTTATTTTGGCATATTTCCACTTGGGTCTTTCTACTTTTCTTTTTCTGGTCCTTTTGGTTGATTCTTGAGTTGTTCTGGTGTAGTTTGAATGTTCTAATTCTTATTGAATTTTGATGAGTTAAAAACTCGTTAACAGTCTTGAAGTTATTAAAAGTTTTAAACATTCAAATTTTTATGAAGATGATTTGATAGCAATACAACAACAACAACAACAAGTAAGTCATTATTCCCAAACAAGTTGGAGTCGGCTAAAGATGGAACCCAAAACTATATGACAAAGGCAATTTAAAAGTCATGACAAAGATGATTTTGATAGCAATATATGTACAAATTTTGTTTCCTTTCAAAAATATTAAAAAAAATAACTAAGTTATTGTATACATACATGTATCTCAATAACTTAGTTCAGCCAACTGGGTTGGCGCAGTTGGTTGATGGTCCGGACTGCGTGATCGAAGGTCACGAGTTCGAGCCCCGAAACTGACAACCCTGTAACAAGTACCCGAAGTATGTGTTTGGCAGGCACATACTTCCCTAGAGTTTACAAGCGAAGCTTGGTTCTCTAGGTAATTCAAAAAAAAAATAACTAAGTTCAAATTTTAATGGTATAAATAAGAACTAAATATGGATCCTTATCCTACACTATATAGATAAAATTGGACAATATCAATGATATGGCATCTATATATCGCATAAGTTCGACCGGTATTTCTTCAAAAGCAATGAACGATGTCAAATATCGCAATTTTGTCACAATAACATCTCATATTAAAATGAAGATCCAAATATATACGTACGCAACTTCTTCATATTGATATATATTAAAGAATTTAACAATTGATCAATATGTCAAAAGCAAAATATTTACTTATTATTATATTTTACAAAGTCGGCTAACAAACATACAAACAATATTCCAGTATCATTTCCCTATTTTCAAATATCGTGTATGGATGCTTAAATGATATTTTACCGAAATCGATAATAACTAATTAGACCATAGAAATTTATACATAAATCCCTACCTTGTACAACACACCAATCATGATTAGATCGTCATTATGGTTTCACACTTGGAATGATCTACAACTCGCGCTAAACAGATAAAACCTGTTTTTTGAAATAAGCTATTTTATAAAATTTAGTCGTCGGTGGACCACTTTCCAGACTGATCAAAAAGCTAAGTCGGTAAGGATAAAAATCATAAAATGTATTGATGCAATGTCAATAGTAACTTTTCTTTGTTTTCCCAATAATTTGGAAGAGAAATATAATTTACACTAATATACAATCGACGCAATTTATAGGTCTCTCAAGCCAAATACCCCATGTTTCTATGTACAGTCATACATCAACACAATTTTATACCGTGCTAATCCATTTAATCTACTTTTTGTCCACATGAAGAAAAAAATTAAGAAAAATCCAACAATAAAAGAAACCTAAAATACCATATACCTAAAGGGTAAATTCTATCAATTTTAATACCATGCATTTTACAAAAATTAAAGATTTAACAAAAAAAAAATTCAACCTATATTTATTCCAACTCTAATCTCATTTCTAGCTTTCATTCACACAAAAGCACAAAGGGAGTATGTTTAGATTTCTTTTTAAATTGAGCAATGCTACGATGAAGAAAATAGTTTCTTGGCTGAGGTAAGAAATATGATAACATGCTAAAATTGTGGGATTCGAGGGTTTCCTTTTTTCTCTTAGCCGCACATATTGACAAAAACTGTTTTGGGTAAAGTAGAATTATATTTATTCAATTGACATAGTTTGTTAAGTTGTTTTAGATAATTATGATGAGTTTATGATTATTTTGTGTTGATGAATTAAATTAAAAAAATGACTAAGTTAGGAATTTAATGAGTTTAACTGAGTGAAGTAGTTGTAGTAATAGTAGTAGTAGTTGCAATTGCAATAGTAATAATAATAATTAATTAATTAAATATTGTAGACCTTTTGTTTACCTGATGGGATACACATAAAAAGGTAAAAAAAACAACCCTTAACTTTTCAACCATTCTTTGTTGTATCTAACAACAGCATTTAAACAATTAACCTATTGAAAGCAAGAATAATCTTAATTATACCGTATTAAATCAAAGACCTCTTTTCACTATGATTTGTATAGCAACATGATAAAAGCTTACCTGAAGAAGAGTAAGGGCGTATGAGATGTAGTTTCGCATCCTTCCTTGGGCTGTAATTCTTATTTCATTCTCATTCATTGGTGCTTCCTCCTTTGGCTTCTCCACTCGCTGGTAGCGGTCCATTATCCTACTAATGTATGATTCCATTGGTCACATACACAATTTTGCAGTGTAACAGGTTACAAAATTATAAGGCATGGAAATAGAATAATGTAAGCACCGCCAAATGTTTGGTGATTTAAGTTAACTATTTACAGAACAAAGAGAGATATGCCAGGTAAAACCAATTGTTAAAGTAATTTAGTTTTATGTTACTGAAAAAATAAAGAATGCATCAGAGAGAGTGTGTGTGTAATCTGAAGAATACTGATTATTGATAGGAAACTAATGTCCAACAAACTAAGCCGAAAACGTTAAAATATATACTTGAAAAATTGATGAAAACGTATTAACGTTCATAAACCGGTAAAAACGCAATAAACCAATTAAACTCCCAACTCAAAAATTCAAAAGATAATATTATCGCAACAAAAAAAAAAGTGCTTCTACGGAACCAACCTGCATAATCTGAAGATTACTGAATCTTGCAAATAAAAACAAAATAACTCGAAGACCAATAGATCTGCCAAACAATCACCCAAAACAAAATCAAAAAAATAGAACAAACAAATGAAAACCTTAAAGGCATCCAAATCACAAATCAATACGGGAATTTAAAAACTATTAGTTAGGTTGAAATTGAATATACAGCAAAAATTGATGAATGGTACCTCACTTAAGTCTGCCCTCTGCTTATTATCCTTTCGCCTGTATATTTTCATTTTCTGTAATATATGGCATAACAATTGTGTAAAATGGGCCGGGTTAAACTAAGATGATTATAAAAGTGGAAAGGCTGAAAACTAAAAAAGATTAAACATTAGAATCGAAGGGAAATCTTAACAATCTAATTGTTAAAGGGACGTTGAGTTTATTTTTAATTTTTAAACAAGAGTGGCACTTTATTCGAATGGAGTTTCTATTGTTTCAGAGTTTTTAACCAAGAGCATTAGAACATCTTAACACTTGGCGCTTGAACTAGTAGTTTTGGCAAATGGATTGATATTTGATTAAAGTTATAATCTCTTGAATGTGAAAATTGTGGACATAATTGAGTCATCTCTCGCTCTTTTTTAAAAAAAAAATGCAAGTTCTTAATATTTAAATTGGATCCGGTTTCCGAAATCTCTTTTCTTGTTGTTTATTTATGACTTCTTTCAAAAAATATAGAAAATTTTGATAAGTAACAACCTGAAATACGGTAAAAGGAAATATTAATGAATTATTATAGAACATAGGTTTAAGATACGATCATACTGTCTGTCTTATGGCGTTGAAAAAATAAAATATAAAAATAAATTAATAAATTAGTCTTTTCTTTTTCTTAACGTTTGAATTAAAAGATAAATGTTATACTTGAATTTCTATAACGTCCAAAAGACTAAACTGTTTAGAAAACAACTCTATAGAATTTGTTTATCGTTTATAAAAGCCGAAGATGACTCTATTCTCATAAACAAATAGTTTGGATTTTAGCGGAATGTTATTAGGAAATAATTAAGACATTTTGTAGCATCTCTCTGAAAATACCTTTAGATCTAGAAATATGAGTATTCTCAAAACTAAACTTGTATAAATAATGCTGATATAAAAAATTGCAATAAATAAAATGCATTAACGAATTATATTGGTTTGGACTTCCCATTCTACGTCTAGTCCTAAACTCCTTCTGAATTTTAACTAATCAACTCACGCTTAACCTGGAGGAACAAGTAACTTACAGAACCGTCCGCGAAAGCGAATGGGGCTTCTTGTCTGAAGATCTTCAACGGGACTTTAACACAAAGTAGTAAAATGTATTTGACTTGATTTGTTCTGGAAAACACGAATAAGACAATATAGTACAATCTTCCTATAACCTTCTTCAAGAGTGGTATGAGTATGTTTGTAAAGGTATGGAAGTAGAAGATCACTTGTAAGAATTTTCTTGAACGATTGAATGATCTTTTTGCAAAGAGCTTTTGAATGCAAGAACAAAATTTCTAAAGATTTAGAAAGGAAAGAAATATGGAATCATTGTACGTTTTTCTTTGATTCAAAGTATTTATAGATGTTGAAAAGCAGTATTCTTTAATGAAAAGAAATCACCATTGAAGGTCAATGCAACTCTTTTACAAAAAAGAGAAGTGTTCATCCAATGAGGAAGAAGACAAGTTTCATAATTTTTAAAAAACTACCCATTATAGGCTAATAGTTGACTAGTAAAGACCGGTCGGTGGACAGGTTGATGGACAAAAAAGTGATTTTTGCAACAACCCGAAATTTAAGTTATAGTAATTAATTAACGAATTAATTAAATAATAAATTAACTTTGTAAAATTATCAGAATTGAGCCACGGGAGTTGCATCATTGTGTCTGTGGTAATTTTTTGGTCAATTTTCATATAGAGAACATCAAAATCCGAGCCTGTGTGTAGAAGATATGAATTAATGAAGAAACGAGAAAAAGAAAGAATATATATATATATATATATATATATATATATATAAACATGCATGTTATCCCGCTTTTTGGCAAAGCCGCGATACCAAAAGATCGATCGAAAAACGGAGAATAGTTCGTATCAGAGATTGGTCATGCTTCCTTTTGCTATGGATATCGCTGAATTTTATCCAAGTCCAGATTGAGCTACAATTGATAGGACACGACAAGAAAGACCGTAGAAGTCAGCATCTCAAGTTTTAAGTCAATCCGAGTTCGTATGCTCAAGATATGATCGATTCAATTTGGAGGGGAAAGCCCAAGTTTCGAAACGATGGCTGATCAATGTTTCGAACCGATCGCCTTCGAATCCATGTACTTCGAACCCATCAACGCGCCTCGGGTTCGACTCCATCACCTTCGAACCCATCGAGCATCGGTTGTTCGAATCCATTAACAGAGCCTCATTCGAACCCATCCGAAGAAGCCTTGTTCGAACCCATCACAGAAATCTTGTTCGAACCCATCACAAGGTCCTTGTTCGAACCCATCACAGAGGCCTTGTTCGAACCCACTGGGTCAACTGGCCAAGTTGACGTGTCTTTCATCGGTTCGAATGCGCCGAAGAATATGGAGTCGAAGCATTCAACTCGGAGCAAAACCCGGGTCAATTCGAAGTTTGCGCTCCACGTCACCACGAAGCCACGCGCCACCATGGTTTCGAAACCATCGATTCGAACGCATGGTTTCGAACCACGCAGCCACGCCGTGAACCCCATTTCGAATCCATCATATCTCTCAATCCACTGATCCAAATGCCATGAAATTTTCACAGAAGCTTGCATTCATGTCGAAGAGTGTCCATGCCAAATTCACCTCGATTGGACGAATTCTTGATCGGTTCGAATGGAGTTCGAACCGATGCCAAAGTGGGCCCAAACCTCCTGAGACCGGGCGTGTGGGCCCCCCTCACGTGCCAGAAGTGGTCTCCCGAGTTTTCAGCGAAATATCAGCAGCCTACGCCTATAAATAGAGCTCCAGGGCCAACAGGAAAGAGATCTTTCGACATTCAAGCGCTCAGACTCTACCGGATCAAGATCTCCATCATCCTACATCATAATTTCACTGTTGATTTCGAATTTACGGTTGTAACCTGCTGTTGATTGCTGCAACAACTTGTAACCATTGAAAGAAAAGCAATAAAATATCAAAACACTTCACAGTGGACGTAGGCGACACGCCGAACCACTATAAATTGCTTGCCTTTGTCTTTGCTTCATTGCTGTTTGGAGTTTTTGTTAGATAATCCTCATTTTTAAATTCATATTCTTCATTTATTATCTCTTCAAAAGACCCCCGAAGAGTGTTGTGCCCAATTTTGGTACAAACACTTTGGTGCTTTCACTGAGAAAAAACCCATTTTTTTATCCTGCTCCTTGGATCTGTCGCCGATACCGGATTGCATAAGTCTAAGGGAGAGATCCAGATTTCATCTTCAGATTCCTTTCGTTCTATTCAGATTTGCTAAAGTCTAGGAAAGGAGTTCACTATCCAAAATGGTTAGCACAAGAACCACATCTGCAGCTGGTCAAGAAGGTCGGGATAGACAAAATCCCGCGCAACTACCTCCGCCCAACCAAGATGATACCGGGCATTCTGACCCCTCAGGTCCGGTCACCAGGCAAGAGTTCCAGACATTGCTCCAAGAACTAACTCAAAGTCGGCAACAGCTAGCCGAGCAATTGCGCGTCAACACTGAGTTAGCCAGCCAACTAGATCGCCAAAAGCGAAGAAGATCCAGAAGGGATCAAGCTCCTCATTCTTCCACCGAAAGCTCTGCTTCGTCTGACTACAACAACAGGTCTACCCGTCCCAGGCTAGACGGAAACCATGCGCAAGCTGTTGACTACCAACAGGCGTTAACCGTTGGGTAAATAAGAGTTGGTCCATCTACCAGCTTCCACACTGGACCCTCCTCCCGAGGAGGCACTATTCCACAGTACACTGCAGATGATCGAGCTCCTACAGCCGCTGCAGCTGACATAGGGGTTGATACCCAAGATCACTCTAATGACAATTATCATCCGGGACGTGCTCCAGAACCCTATGTCCCAGAAGACCTCGCGCTAAGGAGGCGAGACGCGGATCGTCGACAGCGTCCAATCCCATCTCGCACTGTGGAACCCGACCACGCTTTGGCTCACCACCCTCAGAATGTTCCAACAACAGACCTCTCGGCCATGGTACGCCAAATGATTCGCGAGAGTCAAGGCCTAACAAATGACGATTGGGGAATCTCCCGAAGTCATACCCCATTCACTGATGACATATTGTACGCTGAACCTCTTAGGCGATTCAGAATGCCAACCCTGCCCATGTATAAAGGGAATTCTGACCCAAATCAACATGTTTTGAAGTACGAATGGTCGATGACAGCTGCGAGAGCCGATGACGCAGTAAAATGCCGTAGTTTTCCCATTTCTTTAGGGGGAATTGCGACAATGTGGTTTACGCGATTGCCGCCGCGATCTATTTCTTCTTTTGATCAATTAGCTACCAAATTTGTTGAGCAGTTTCGTATGCATATTGCCAGACCCAAGGATGTTAATACCTTATCAAGTGTAACTCAAGCTCCCGGAAAAACACTTAGACGATATGTGGAGAGGTTTAATGCCGCGTGCGCAGAGATCACTAACCCCAATGATAATTCTATCTTAATGGCTTTGACCAAAGGAATCGATCCTGATTCTGAGTTCGGCAATTGGTTGGCTGGGAAGCCTCCCGCATCGTTGGACCGTTTCTATTCCAAAGCCGCTCAGTTCTTGAGGCGCGAGGATGCAAAACAGTCTAGGAAGCAGGACGATGCAAGCCCAGCAGTGAAGGAATTCAGAGTAATGTTGCGGTTAAACAGACCGGCGAGAGTTCAGGAAAAGTCGAGTTGAATATTCAAAATAAACAGACTCAACGGTCGAGAAATGGTGATAACCGAGGCAAGAAGCAAGATCAGAATCGTGGTCCGAGGCGTAGGGCCGCAATGTTTGACGGTTATACACCGCTTAACACGTCGTTGGAAAACGTATACCTACAGACTTGTAATACAATGCAATACAAGAAGCCAGCTCCGAAGCCTTCGTCGGAGAGGCAGATTCAGACAGGAAAATTCTGTAGGTTTCATGAAAGTTACGGGCATAATACCAATGAGTGTAGACATTTGCAAGACCTCATTGAAAAGTTAATCAGAGAGAAAGTTGGACCAGTATGTTCGGGCGCCGCAGTCTGGTGGAGCGGGCCCATCCAATCAAAATCGTACACAGAATCAGGAGAGACAAGGTGAACCCGCTCGTACGGGCGGAAGGTTGGTTATCAATACAATAAGCGGTGGTCCCCATCCAGCAGACAGAAGCTGGAGAGAAATGGAGTCATATGCTAGCTCGATCAGGCATATGGACTTTAAATGCTATAGTAACTCAGAGGACGGGACACCGACTAAACAGCAGAAGACGATGACAGACGACATCGTGTTTAGAAATCGAGATGCCGATAGAATCGAAGCTCCCACGATCGACCCACTGGTTATATCCGCTCAAGTTGGTCCTGCTTGGATGAAGAGGATCTTGGTAGACAGTGGGAGTTCTGTGAACATACTGTTTAAAAGAGCATATGATTTAATGAAAATGGAAGCTAAGGACTTAAAATCTTGTCAATCACGAGTCCACGGCTTCAACGGAAGTGCAACGATACCGACCGGAATGGTTGAATTGCCGGTGGAGTTGGGAGTGGGAGAATGCCGGAGAGTTCGGATGTTACACATTTATTGTCTTGGATATTCCTTCTCCGTATAATGCTTTCTTGGGCCGACCGGCCCTCGCGGAATCTAGGGCGGCTATCGCCCCGTGGTGTTTGACCCTTAAGTTCCCTACTGATCACGGGATAGGGGTTATACAAGGAGATCAGGCTGCGGGAAGAGCATGCTATGTTGCCGAGCTGCGAGAGGCGCAGCGGAAGGAAAAAGGAAAGGGCGTAGAGGAATCTCTCTGCGTCCGTTTCACCGACAATTGACAATTAACGCCTGGGCCTCGGTCCAGGCACCACGACCAATTCCAGAAGGATCTGGACCCCTGAGACAATGAGAATAAAAATGAATCTAGAGAAAGTCAGGCTTCGCCAGCTGAATTAACAATCGACGTTCCAATCAGTGGTAACGATAACTCAAAGGTGTTGAAAATTGGGTCGCAATTAAGCCTGCAAGCACAACGGGAATTGGTCGAGTTTCTCCAAGTGAATCTAGACGTATTTGCTTGGACACATTCTGATATGTGTGGGATCTCGCCTGATATCGCGAGCCACACCCTAAATATTGACCCGCAGTTTGTCCCGGTCAAGCAAAAAAGGCGTGGTATGGATCCAGAGAGATCTGCCGCCCTAAAAGAGGAGATTGATAAGTTGAAATCAAATGGGTTCATCAGAGACGCTTTATACCCAGAATGGGTGTCCAATCCCGTACTCGTCCGAAAACCAAACGGGAAATGGAGAACGTGTATCGATTACTCAGATCTGAATAAAGCCTGCCCAAAAGACAGCTTTCCACTCCCCCGAATCGATCAACTGGTAGATTCGACCGCAGGACATGAATTATTATCCTTCATGGACGCTTACTCAGGTTACAATCAGATACCCATGCATGTACCTGATCAAGAGCACACAAGCTTCGTAACCAATTTGGGGTTATACTGCTACAAAGTCATGCCTTTTGGATTAAAGAATGCTGGCGCAACCTATCAACGCTTGGTCAACCGAATGTTTGCCGATCGGATCGGGAAGACTATGGAGGTTTATGTAGATGACATGTTGGTGAAATCACGATACTCCGTTGATCACGTCAAAGATTTGGAGTCAATGTTCCGCATTCTCCGGAAATACGGAATGAAGCTCAATCCGTTGAAGTGTCATTTCGGAGTCGCATCCGGAAAATTCCTTGGGTTCATTGTCAATGCCAGAGGAATAGAGGCTAACCCCGAGAAGATCTGGGCTATCAGAAATCTTCAAACTCCGAGAACCATAAAACAAGTCCAGAGTCTTAATGGGAAAATTGCAGCACTGAGCAGGTTTATCTCAAAGTCAACCGACAAATGCATTCCCTTCTTCGATTTGATTCGAAAAGGGAAGAGAAACTTCGAATGGACTGCAGAATGTGAGGGCGCATTTCAATCGCTAATCCAGCATCTTTCCGTACCACCAATCCTTTCAAAGCCTGTTGATCATGAACAGTTATATCTCTACCTGGCGGTATCTGAAAATGCAATCAGTGCTGCATTAGTTCGGGAAGAAGACCGAGTGCAAAAACCTGTCTATTACGTGAGTAAACGATTAACCGGAGCCGAAAGAAATTATCCAAAGCTTGAAAAGTTGGCATATTGCCTAGTCATTGCTTCGAGGAAGCTCCGTCCATACTTCCAAGCTCATCCTATTACTGTGTATACCGATCAGCCGTTACGACAGGTCCTCACGCGGCTTGAGACGTCTGGTAGGTTACTAAAGTGGAACATTGAACTGAGTCAGTTCGACATCGCTTATACTCCGAGAAAAGCCATTCACGGCCAAGTCCTAGCAGATTTTATAGCCGAATTCACTGTTTCTGAAGACTTGCCCGAGACAAATAAATCTCTCGAATGCATCTGGAAGCTGTACACCGATGGTGCGTCAAACGATCGGTGCTCAGGAGCTGGGGTAGTGCTTGAAACCCCCGAGGGACGATCCATATGTTATGCTTTAAAGTTCGAGTTCCGTGCAACCAACAACGAAGCCGAGTACGAAGCTCTACTTACTAGACTAAAGCTCGCCCGTGATCTAAAAATCATCGCCATAGAGATCTACTGCGATTCCCAACTGGTAGTATGTCAAGTCCGAAGAGAATATCAGGCCAAAGATCGAAGATTAGCCGCTTATCTAACTCGAGTTCTGGAGATGCTTGATCAATTCGATTACTATGCCATTTTCTACATACCCCGAGAGCACAGTCAAAAGGCTGACTCATTGGCAAAGTTAGCAAGTACAGGTGAAGCTCAGCAGTTGGGGGTTGTTCCGGTTGAAACCCTATCCTCTCCGAGCATTGATCAAAGGGAGATTGATTTCACATTTGAAGCTGCCTCCGATAAGGAGTCATGGATGACTCCCTATCGGGATTATATCGAACGTGGTGTATTGCCCGAGCAACGGAGCGAGAGAAGACAAGTTCTAAGAAAGGCCTCGCGATTTGTTATTCAAAATGGAGTCATGTACCGGAGAGGATACTCTATTCCACTCCTCCGATGTATCGCGCATGATGAAGTCAAATGAGTGTTACACGATGTACATAAAGGAGAATGTGGCGATCACACTGGGGGGCAAGCACTTGCAAAGAAAATACTTCGATATGGGTATTATTGGCCTACTGTAAATCGCGATGCCATGGACTACGCAAAAAATGTGACAGATGCCAAAAACACGCTCGGATTCCTAGAGCCCCGCCTGCTGAAATGACCCAAATGGTCAGTCCATGGTCGTTTGCAATATGGGGGATTGATATAATTGGTACATTGCCTTTGGCCAGAGGTGGCGCGAAATATGCTATCGTCGCAGTCGATTACTTTACGAAATGGGCGGAAGCCGAACCACTTGCAACGATCACGACGAAGAAAGTTATCAACTTTGTAGTACGCAACATCATCTGTCGGTTCGGTCTCCCGCATACTATTATTACCGATAACGGAGCCCAGTTCGACAGCGCCGAATTCAAGAATTTCTGTATGCGATTCCATATCCATAAGAAATTTTCCGTTGTTGCACATCCGCAAGCAAATGGCCAAGTCGAAGCCGTAAATAAGGTCATCAAATCTATTTTGAAGAAACGACTGGAAAAGGCCGGGGGCAAGTGGGTTGATGAACTCCCCATGGCTTTGTGGGCTTACCGGACGACTCACAAAACTGCAACCGGCCACACTCCATTCTCTCTATCTTATGGCGCTGAAGCTGTTATTCCGGTCGAAATGGAGGTTCATTCTCATCATGTGACATATCGTGATCCGAAAATGAATGCTATACTACTTGCCGAATCCCTGGATCTGCTTGATGAAAGGCGCGAAGAGGCCGATTTGAGGGCATCCGCATATCGGAGTCGAGTCGCCCGAATGTACAATGCCAAGGTCCGACCACGGACCTATGCAATTAATGCCCTGCTATTACCCCACTATAACTCTGCTATATCGCATAGCGGATTTCTTCCGCTACGATTTTTCCATATAGCCCCAAATATAGCATTTCCGCTTTAAGCCCCGCTATTCCGCTATATCCCGCTATTCCCACTATATTCCGCTATTTCCGCTATATCTTTTTTAAAGAAATGAATTAAAAAATGACATTTATACATTATAAAAATTATGAAATTAATTTATTTAATTGAATTTTTAATATATTTTTTCAGAGATGAAAATAATGTAATATTCTACTAAATTCAATTATGTTATATAACAGTTTTATGTTTATTTACAATATATTCGCATATGTTTTTATTTAAAATTATTTATGTACTTATTACAATTCAATTGAATGTTTACTTTTCAATTAATTACCATTTAAATATTTGTAGAAACATTAATTACAAGTTTTATATGCTATTTTAGAGTCATCCGCTATATCCCGCTATTTCTTCGCTTTATCCTCGCTGTGACTTTTTGCACCTCCGCCGCATTGAATCCGCCGAGCGCTTTAACTGCACAGCCACGGACCTTCGAACTCGGCGACCTTGTACTCAAGAGAGTTTACTCGGTTCCTTCTCACATGAAGCCAAATTGGGAAGGACCGTATGTGATTTCACAAAAGCTTGGAGATGGCACATTCAAGTTATCGACCGTTGACGGTCTAACTCTGCCAAGAGCCTGGAATAGCGAGAGTCTCCGTCGCTACTATACATGACAAGCTTTATTTGTTCTAGCTCGTTATTTCCTTTGCATTTTATTTTCACATTTTGAGATTTGAATTTGTAATAAGGCAGCTGACTTTGCCATGTTTTCTCATTTCAGCAATAAAATGCTATCTCTTCAAGCCAGAGTTGTGATTTATCGAATACGCCGCAAAACATCACAGTGCACGAAGAGCTAAGTTCCATCATGCGATGGGATTTAATTCAAGTAGGGAGTGACTATGATACGACCGGTCACTCGCTACGCGAAACCCAAGCTCGGGGGCATGTCACCACGTGAACACTTAAAGGGATTGATACACGACAATCCTCACACTAACTCCAAATTCCCAGAGTGTGAATTGGAGTACAAACATTAAATAAATCGTTCCCAGAGTGCGAACGGACTCCAAATTCCCAGAGTGTGAATTGGAGTATAAACATTAAATAAATCGTTCCCAGAGTGCGAACGGACTCCAAATTCCCAGAGTGTGAATTGGAGTATAAACATTAAATAAATCGTTCACAGAGTGCGAACGGACTCCAAATTCCCAAAGTGTGAATTGGAGTATAAACATTAAATAAATCGTTCCCAGAGTGCGAACGGACTCCAAATTCCCAGAGTGTGAATTGGAGTATAAACATTAAATAAGTCATTCCCAGAGTGTGAACGGATTCCAAATTCCCAGAGTGCGAATTGGAGTATAAACATTCATTCCAGGTTCCCTAAGTGCGAACCCAAACATACATGTTTTCTCCAAGTTCCCGGAGTGTGAATCGGAGCACAAATGCCACGTTAAAGTTCCCGTAGTGAGAACTGAAATGTTAATACAAACTCCGAGATTCGTGGAGTGTGAGTCAGAATGTGAACATCAATTCCGAGTTCCCGGAGCGCGAACCATGTTACAAACATAGATAACTCTCGAGTTCCCGGAGTGCGAACCGGATTATCGGTCTCAAATTATCTTAAGTCCCCAGAATGTGGACATGTGCTTAAGGTTTGCAATAAACGAACTCAACCACCAAAACATAAATGTTATTCCTCGAGAACAGGGGGAAGAAAGCTAAGTGTTAATCGCTAACCAAAGTGATACAATGTCCAAAGTTCGATTATTCATCGATCACAACCTGCGACCAAAATTCTCAGACTTGGCAAATAAAAACACATTTTACTTGACAGTAGAAACACCACCAGTGCACCGGACTGAAAACGAGACACTACAGACACTTAAGCACAAAAGAAATGAGAGTTGAAGCAAAGAAACTAAATTTTATTTCAACTAACTGAAGATAAAGACTTACATGCAAATAAGTTTTCCCAAAAAAGAATCCCTACTAGCAGGGACCGAACCTGCATCTATACACGGCCTACTAACGAAAAAAAAACGAAAAAAAATTCCTATCTACCCAAAAAATCTGCTTGGGAAGCAGATCTATTCCTTCTTCCTGGGCTTCCTTATCAGCGGTTCGTCGTCAGAATCGCTAGGAACCGAAATCCTTCGTTTGGACGACCTCCTCTCCAGTGGTTGCTCTTCGGCCGGGGGCATAATATCTACGTCCTCCTCAGAACTTGAATCTAAATGAAGGCTCCCTGCCGGAGGAGTAGGAGGGACTGGACCCGCAACGGAAGATGGGATAGTGCCACCCGACGATACTATCCTCGCAGGTGCTGGGCTCTGCGCCGCCGTGCCACCGCCAACACTACCACTTTGCCCCGCAGCTTCTAATTCTGCCTGAATCTCGGCCAGAATCTCTTCATCGCGAATCGTCTGGGCTTGGCTGGGGGCATCCGCAGCCTGCATCGAAGAGCTAGAGGTCGGCGGAAGGTCACTAATGATGAACGGCAGATCTGAAGAGAAGCCACCCTGCTCACCGAGCAGCTCGCTCACCATTTGTTCCTTAAGAGATAGTCCACTCCCCTGCGCCGCCTCGGTTGATACCGCCGTTACACTGTAGTCTCGGTGGCGATGGCCTTATTCCCTTTGCTTGACTCTTGGGCCGCGGCAGTCGGAGCAGCTCCAGTCACTAAACAAAGATAAGAAGAGGTTATCAGCAACTGCTTCAGAACAAACTCTCTATTTAGAAAACACTTGAGATAAATCCGGAATACCTTCCCCAGTTTGGCTTGCGGACGACTGAGCGGCCTCGGAAGTATGCTCATGAATAGGAGATAACTGCGGCTGTTCTCGGTCGTAAGCAGGAACATATTGCGAGCCAACCGCAGATACAGGCACTGACGAAGGTGGCGCGGTGACTTCGGTGACCGCAAGATGGTGCTCAACGCTTGATCCCTCTCCAACCTCCAGAGATCGGCCACCGATCATCCCTCCTCATGAGCGATAATAACGTCGTGAAGGACCTTCTTCTCGTCGTCAGTTAACAGCCGGTTCTCAAGTTCGAATCGATCGACCGATTCACCCGGACGTGCTTCCTCTTCTTCCTCGACCAATCGACCCCAAGCGCTGCGGAGGTGTATCGGGTAGTCCTGAAACCAGGCCAAATTTCGGTGTCTCGGCACGTTGGCATTGTAAGTGATAAGCAAATCTTCGATATCGGCCTCCAGCCTGGCCTCCGCTTGATGAATCTTCTCCTCAACCTCCATTTCAGCCGCCTTGACCTTAGCCACTGCTGCATCCCGTTCAGTCCGGAGAATCACAGCTTGTTCACATGCCTCCTGGGCTGCATTATTCGCATCGTCCCTATCCTTGGCGATTTCGGCAAATTTGGACTTAAGCTCGTTCAACTCTTTCAGGGCTGCGTCCCTCTCAGCAGTGACCAGGGTGTTTCGATGGCCCATGTCTTCTACCGTGGCGTAGTGCTCACGTTTCATCCTATCCATGGTCGCCTGGGCTTCTTCGGCTCTTTTGATGGCTTCCATTTCAGACTTCCGAGAAGATTCAGCTTCAGTATTTAGCACATCAATAATACGGCTTTTTTGAGCTAACTCAGCTTGCATTTTCTCGATAGTAGCCCCATGTTCAAAGGCAAATGATGATGCTTTCTCGGCCGCCTTGTACCACGCCCTGTATTGGGCATAAAAGTCGTGCACATAATCGTGTGCCGTCTGCTCGGCCTCCGGCGGAATTCTTTTCAAGTGAAGAGGAAATATGTAGTTATCGAAGCAAATATTTGGAAAGTCCTTCTTCAATTGAGCAAGCCTGATTGCTCCTTCTCCCGAAATTTCAATGGGAGGTTGTTCTGCAACTACTGGAGGCATTGCCTCAGATCTGGGGTGGCGAGATTCATACTTAGAAGATTGAGAGGCCGACTGGTAGTGCGAGGAATCAGAAGGACATGGACAGGAGGCTGTATAGGAGCTCTTGGAGGAGGGGTGCGCGATCGAGACCGATGTCTATAATCCCTATCTCTCCGTTCTTGGCTAGAATACCCAGAGTACCTGCGATCGTAATCCCTATCTTTTTCTCTCCGTTGTGACTCGTAATATGAGAAAGATTTGCGAGCATGTCGTAGGCTCCCCAGCATCGAACCGCGCCCAGTCATAATATCTGCGAAGTGAAATGAGAATAAAGTTAGTGGTTTCTCGAAACCGATGACCTGAGACTCGGGACTATGTAGTGTCGTGAAGTGTGTATGAACATGTATTCCCCCCCGACCAACCAGAAGTGTCGACTGGGTTAGTAATAACAGGCTCGCTCAATTCTAGAGTACGATGAAACTCCTCCAACCCGGCGTCATGCTGAAAAGACACGTCATCCGGGATTGGAAGGTCGGTAAGCCCTTCGTAAAGACTTTCAGTTCGCGGAGGAGACATCTCGAAAATTCTAACTCCGGGAGAGGATCGGGCCGTAACAACCGATTTCCATCTCCCCTTCTTAGTTGACGAGACGACGGCAGCCTTGCCTTTTCTTTGCTCTTCAACATCCTGAACCACGTCTGTAGGCTCCAGCAGCGGCTCATCGTCAGTATGAGTCCTTTCAGAATCAGCCTCCTCGGCTATGATAACTTTGGGCTTCTTGTGTTTGACTCGCTTCTTCGAAACAATCCTTAGTGCCCCGTCAAACAGTATGCTCTGCCCCCGTTCAATCAGCCCGTAGGTCCGGAGATTCCTATCGGTCAAAAGCGACTCGATATCCCTGTCCTCGCTCGGGACTCCCCGGAGTACTCGCACCATCTCTTTAAAGCGCTCGCCTTCAGGTCGCTGAATCGTCGCTGTGAAAAGAGAAAGAACATAAGTTTCGCTTCGACCGCATTTGTCTTAGAAATAACTTAATAACTCAGCTATACTCACGTCTGAATAACCATCGTCGGGCAAACCCCGGAGGACACCTGACATAGAACCATTCCGTCCTATAGTAGCTCAACCTGGTCCAGGACCCGGTAACCACTTGGCTGTTCCTCACCGCTTCCAGAAATGTGAAAGAAGGATAGTCGCCTCGAGTCTTGAAGTTAAATAGATATCTGATCTCGGTCGGGATTGGCGGTCTATGAAGGTATTCCATGAAGACGATGAATAAACTATTCACGGAGGCGTACCCATTCGGGTGTAGCTGAGATGGAGCGATCCTCAAAAAAGACAACACCTCCCTTATGTACTCGTTGAACGGAGGAAGCGTTCCAGCCGTGCACGCGTGGCGATTAAATGCTATATATCCCTCCAGCGGGTTGTATGGTCTATCATTCGGCCCTGGCAATAACACGTCATCCAGTGACAGGCCGTGCCTCAAGCATATTCTCCCTAACATGTCTTCAGAAATATTCGATTGGACGGAATCCGACGGATTGGCAATGAAAGACGCATTGGGAAGTTCGTCCGGGGCCAGGCCAATGATCTCAGGTTCGATATCTGGAACCTCTAGTCTCGGAGCAACTGTACTTTGAACCTCCTGTTGTTGCGAACTTGACGGTTCCATAACTAGCTAACTCATGAGAAACTATCGTTAGACGACAAAGAACCCGTGTGTTCCCCAGTGTAAAGTGTATGAATGTATGTTGTGCAGTGCCATGCATTATTTGAATAAATATCGCAGAGTTAAAAGAAATATACAAACGACAAAGCTACAGAGTCCAGTAATAATGACCGTCATCGCTGACCGTCATCGTCGAACCGTTTGTATGATGGAAATTTGATTTGAATAGAAGTCGTTATTGTTCCATCGACGAGCTTCGAAAGGTGGTCAAGTATGCAGTCTAATATGTCCAAATATGCAGGAATGAAGCTCGCCGGAGTTATGCTTGAAAATGTCAAACTTTGGAATCCATCATAGAGGGTTCGAACCGATCACAAGGACCTCGTTTGAAACCAACCTAACACCACTTTGAACCGATGGCTGGAAAGCGCGCTTCGAAACGATGACCAAGTGTCGAGTTCGAATCGATCAAAAATGGATGACTTCGAATCGATCCTTGTTTGGCTAGTTCGTACCGATTCGAAACCACCAACTTGACATCGATATCGTTCGAATGGATCCTATTCGAATCGATATGAAGTTGCGAACTCCGAACCGATAGCCGATGGATTCGAATCCATCGACTCGAATGGACCCCTCGAATCCATCAATCGGTGCGAACTGCGTCACCCCCATAAGGTCATCCAAGAGATCGGTACGAAACCCAAGAAAAATCAGGCCGCCATCATCGATTCGAACTCGAATCCACGCATCGGTTCGAAGCCTTCTCAAACCAGATCTGGTTTCGCCAATTACTGAAGCGAACAATCAATGGAGAGATGGATTCGAAGTAGCTTTGCCGTTTGGATTCGAGGCTAATTACCTAGTTTATGTGATGGATTCGAGGAGTTAAGGTCTTGGATCTGGATTGGTTCAAATACGCGATGCAGTGTTTTCTCCTTTGAAGCTTCGAAACGATGCATAGCACAGTGAAAACAAGGCGAGAGTAAAAAGTAAAAAATGAAAAAAGTGAAACCCTCTGCTATTTATATGAAGCTTGGGATGTGACCGGGCCGCTTCGCATCCCAGTAAACCCAACCGGTCACAACCGGTCGAAAACCAGGTCGATTCGAAGACAGCCTTCGAAACCATCAGCCTAAGGTCCTATCGATTCGAAGTTCACCCCATATTCCACCGTTGCGAAGCACACAGCAGAGTGACAAGTTGCATCGATGCGAAATGCGTAGTGGGCACATCATTTCGAAGCCTCTGTTCTCGACTCCATCCACAACCCACCAAAGCGAACTGCTAGTTCGAACCCATCCATTCACATCGTTTTTGAATGTCAGTTTCGAACCCGTCACAACACAAGCATCAACGCGACCATACGAACGTGGATTTCGAACCCATCTGTGCTTCAGCGTATCGGTTCGAAATCTTACACTCGTGCAATACAAATTCAATTCCTCCCACTTTCGATATCGGTTCAGGAGAGGATCGATACGAAGGAACTTTTCAAAACAACCATCAAGCGTTGTCTCAATTCAAATTTCAAAATCGGTTCAGGAGAGAATCGATACGAAATTCAATGGCAAACAAAATTAACAACGACTTTTAGACACACGACGTTAACAAGGTCAAACTAGCATATGTGCATATATATCGAACTAACATTCGATTTTAAGCGTTTGCAGGGATCAAGCACTTATCTTGTTACAAATGCAACAGCCAACGGCTAAGCGCTATTGTACAGCAATCAATCATGTCAACGCAAGGTTGCAGCAATACAGAGTACGAGTCTCAACAAAAAGAGAGCAATGATTGTTCGAAGAGACGTTGTAGCTATTCAATTCACGTCATGTTCCCACAAGACGTACTTTGGGGGGGCAAAATGTTATCCCGCTTTTTGGCAAAGCCGCGATACCAAAAGATCGATCGAAAAACGGAGAATAGTTCGTATCAGAGATTGGTCATGCTTCCTTTTGCTATGGATATCGCTGAATTTTATCCAAGTCCAGATTGAGCTACAATTGAGAGGACATGACAAGAAAGACCGTAGAAGTCAGCATCTCAAGTTTCAAGTCAATCCGAGTTCGTATGCTCAAGATATGATCGATTCAATTTGGAGGGGAAAGCCCAAGTTTCGAAACGATGGCTGATCAATGTTTCGAACCGATCGCCTTCGAATCCATGTACTTCGAACCCATCAATGCGCCTCGGGTTCGACTCCATCACCTTCGAACCCATCGAGCATCGGTTGTTCGAATCCATTGACAGAGCCTCATTCGAACCCATCCGAAGAAGCCTAGTTCGAACCCATCACAGAAATCTTGTTCGAACCCATCACAAGGTCCTTGTTCGAACCCATCACAGAGGCCTTGTTCGAACCCACTGGGTCAACTGGCCAAGGTGACGTGTCTTTCATCGGTTCGAATGCGTCGAAGAATATGGAGTCGAAGCATTCAACTCGGAGCCAAACCCGGGTCAATTCGAAGTTTGCGCTCCACGTCACCACAAAGCCACGTGCCACCATGGTTTCGAAACCATCGATTCGAACGCATGGTTTCGAACCACGCAGCCACGCCGTGAACCCCATTTCGAATCCATCATATCTCTCAATCCACTGATCCAAATGCCATGAAATTTTCACAGAAGCTTGCATTCATGTCGAAGAGTGTCCATGCCAAATTTCACCTCGATTGGACGAATTCTTGATCGGTTCGAATGGAGTTCGAACCGATGCCAAAGTGGGCCCAAACCTCCTGAGACCGGGCGTGTGGGCCCCCCTCACGTGCCAGAAGTGGTCTCCCGAGTTTTCAGCGAAATATCAGCAGCCTACGCCTATAAATAGAGCTCCAGGGCCAACAGGAAAGAGATCTTTCGACATTCAAGCGCCCAGACTCTGCCTGATCAAGATCTCCATCATCCTACATCATAATTTCACTGTTGATTTCGAATTTACGGTTGTAACCTGCTGTTGATTGCTGCAACAACTTGTAGCCATTGAAAGAAAAGCAATAAAATATCAAAACACTTCACAGTGGACGTAGTCGACACGCCGAACCACTATAAATTGCTTGCCTTTGTCTTTGCTTCATTGCTGTTTGGAGTTTTTGTTAGATAATCCTCATTTTTAAATTCATATTCTTCATTTATTATCTCTTCAAAAGACTCCCGAAGAGTGTTGTGCCCAATTTTGGTACAAACAATGCATACATACATATACGTATATATATATATAAAGGGCTAGCTCGACCCTCGCTTAGGCCATTTTAAATCTTGTGAAGGTCGACAGGTAGGTCGACCCGCCTACCTAAGAATGCATTCTAGTTCGTGGCTTCGTCCATTTCAATATTAACACGTCATTTTGCAACTTTTTTCGATCTCGTGCCTCTGTGTTTCCATCTGATGGTTCCTAACGAGCCTATGACGTGGTTGCACAAGATTTAGTCCTCAAATTCAACGGTCTGAGATCCACAAGTGACACTATACATAAGACCCTAGGCCTGACTATTTTTCTCATTCAGATTTTCTCCATCTAGGTTCATTGCCTAAAGCTGGGCCCTAAAAGGAATATTTTTCCGAGGAGAATATCTTTTTAATTAATATATTTTATGCCCCTCAAGTGGATCCGGGAAGGCCAAAGGAAAGAGATAAGGACCACAGGTGAGTGTTTAAGTAATTATTTTAGATTTTTAAGTAATTTAAAATAATAGAGTTTCCAATAGTTGTAGTTTTTCTATAATTTTGGGATAATCTTTATGCAAGTTTATTTACAGTTTTTTTTAAGTAAATCTTAGACTTGTTTTCTAGTCTATTTTCTTTTAGCTATTCTATTTCAGTTATTTGCAATTATTTACTGTTAATTATAGGTTTTCTAATTATTTACAGTTATTTACGTTTTATTTACATCTATTCTACGTTGCAATTCATTGTGTAAATGTCGGTTTCTTTTTAATTCCCTTTTTACGCGAATGGAATAAATAGAAGAAAATAAGATGTAGATATGGACTAAAATTATAAGAACACTGAATTTACAGAAAATGAGATGTAAAATAAGAAGAACTACAATAAATTGGACTTAGACTGAAATTGACAAATTCAAGATATTTGCAAGCATGGTTATAACATGTAATTATAACTAAAAGAGAAAATATAAGAAATGACAAGAAGTAGCTTATTTTTAAACTTAGACCTTGGGTTAAGTAAATAAGCAAAATTATAACACACAGGTTATAATTAGAGAAAATATAAAAGGCTTATTTTTAAGACTTAGAATAAGTTAATAAGAAATATAGCAAGGATAACAGTAGAGGCTTGTTTAAACAGACTTATACTAAGTTAATAAGCAAAGATAAAAGTAGGACCCGTACCGACAGCATTTCCCTTAGGACACGCTTATGCTGAAGTGATGGTAAGTAAAAGGTCAATAAATAGAAGCTCAAATCAAGGGGATTTGGGCAAGGGGCGCAACTAGATTTTATTTGTTATGACCCGTACCAATAGCATTCCCTTCAGTCAAACACATGTGGTCTCACTATAGCAGAGGTGAGGCTAGGGCACGCTTATGCTGGAGCTATGGTAAATAAGAGGTCAAAAGAGGGAGCTGCAGATAGCATGAGCCCAATGGTGGCCGAGCGTGCGGCCTCAGTGCAGGCTGATAAGTCATTTTTGAGTTCCAAGCGCTAAGTATGCGACTTTTGCGTAGGGACCAACATGATGGGTCTAGTTCGTAGAAGTAGGTATCTTTTGCGTATGGCCCAACAGGATGGGACTAGTCCGCAGTAGGCACAACAGAGATTAAAGGCCGATCAAAAGATAGAATTAGGACTTCAGCCTAATTAAAGTAGGATTAGGAATTCAGCCTAATCAAAGCAGTTATCTGAGACAAGTGCATACAATCCAAAGAACTATCTAAACAATGCAAACGGTTAAACTGTATTTTATTCCAGCTTTATCTTTTTCTTTATTTCCTTTTATACTAGAACTGTTACAAAGTCTCTTATCTTTACCTTGTTTAAGAATACTAGTAATTACTTTCATTCACCAAACTTTTAGTCTGATACACTCCTTTATTTTCCCCTTTTCCCCCATAGGCAAACAGAAGCAAGGGCAGTAGACTTTAAGCTATATCCTTGGAGATTCTTCATGTATCCTTCTTCTTCTTTCCCAGTTTTCTTTTTATTTAAGTCTGGATGTACTGGTACTGATGAGAGGGATGGTTTTATTTATATACTCTGATAATATGACTGAGATGATATTTTTCTTTTCATAAGACATGTATTTGGTATTTTAAGACATCTCATGTATCTTTTTTTATGGGTCTATTTTATGAAGTTTGATTTTGAATAATGAGATTACTATTTAAATGTTTCCACTGTTTTATTATTTGTCTTATGAATCTTAGTCTCCGTAAGTTTTTAGTTATACCTATAGTGCATCATATTTCTTTGTGTGTCCTTTTTGGGTATACTAAGGGATGTGGGGTGTTACATTTGGTATCAGAGCGAGGTTACAGGATTCCTAAAAATTTGTTATAAAAAAAGCAAAGTATTTTTCTAAATAACTTGTTTTAAAAGTATTTTTCAGAAAAAAACTCTTAGAAATAGTTTTCAAGCATAAAAGAGTTTTTATAATAAAAAATCCCCTCAAAAGTCCAGTTCAACCTTCTTTTAATTCTTCGAGCCTAAGTTTCCTTTTCTTTGCATAGTATGGCTGACTAGTTCAATAGAGCTACGGTACCAAAGGTGCAAGGGAAAGCGCCCAATACAGCACCGGTAGGTGGAGATCCCTTTAATCCACCTACAGCAGCCAATTTTTCTAAGTTATGCAAAGACTTTCGCTAGTCTAGGAGGCAAGACATTTTCTGGCACATAGGATTTCGAGGAGGCACGAGTTAGGACATGGAGCGAATGTTTAGATGGTTAGGATTGGAAGACCAACAAAGAGTTTAGCCTGCATCTTGGCAGCTGAAGGGAGAGCTTAAAGAGGTTCCTAAGTCAGAAAGCTCTAAGAATCCGTAGCGGAAGAACAAGAAGGATAAGGACAGGGAGAAGAAGGAGGACCTTAGAAGAGGATCAATAAAAGCGGGGGATGTCGTAGCTATGGGTTGGTTAGTCATTACGCAAAGGACTATAAGAATAAAATGATGAAGGGAAGGTGCTTCAACAGTAGGTAGCCTGGTCACCTTATTAGAGCTTGTCCTTACAGGATGGGGCAGAGAGCATGTGCACCTACAGCGCGAGTATTGGCTTTGGATGTAGCACCTTCCAGTGGTGGAATGAATCGAGGTAGGAAGGTCCGTAGAAGATTTGATCTCTTTTTCGGATTTTTCCTATTCGGACTATTTCATTTCTAGTTCTTTGGTTGATTGTTTGCACTTAGATATCTCTTTAGTAGTGGACCACATAGTTGTTTCAAATCCCATAAGAGGATCGACACATTTATCTATGATTTGTAGGGGTTTGAAATTTTTTATCCTAGGCATAGAGTTTTATTGTGGCACCTATGTATTTGGATTTTCGTGGTATGGAATGACTGTGGGGATGGATTGGCTATCCATATATGGAGCGATATTGGACTGCAAGAGGAGAGTCATTAGACTAAAGACATGTAGTGGTGGTACTCTCGAGGTTTCTTGCAACCTATAGGGGTCATCCATGTTGAGCTTCCTTTATTCCCTTGATTCATCATCAACAGAGTTAGATTCAGTCCCAGTTGTCAGAGACTTACCAGACGTCTTCGAGGAGAATATGGACTACCCCCTAAGAGAGAGATTGACTTTAGTATCTATTTGAATGACAATGCTAAGCTAGTGGCATTGCCCGTGAGACATATGACACCTAGGGAGAGGAAGGAGTTAAGTAAGTGGATTCATGAGCTATTGGAGAAAAGCTTCATCAGACGGAGCATAACTGAGTGGGAAGCACCATCATCTTCACTACAAAGGCGGATGGTTCCCTTCGACTTTGCATAGACTATAGAGAGAGTTGAATAAGCTCACAAAGAAGAACCGTTACCCACTTCCTAGGGTAGATGATCTTTTCGATCAGTTAGTTAGCTCTTCGGTATTTTCTTAGCTTGATTTAGCCATTGGAATTCATCATCTTAGAATCGCTGACGATGGCATCGATAAGATATCATTTAGGATACCCGATGGATCCTTTAAGCGGTTGGTTATGCCATCTGGGCTAACCAACGCCCCAGCCTATTTTGTAGATTTGATGAGTCGTGTTATTCGAGATGTCCTAAATATATTCGTAGTAATGTTTGTAGATGACATTTTGGTGTTTTCTAAGAATATGGAAAAGCATGTTATTCATCTAGAGGAGGTTCTTAGTACACTTCACATTCATCAATTGAAGGCAAAATTCTTGAAGTGACACTTTTGGCATAAGGAAGTGCGTTTCTTGGGGCATAGAGAAAGCCTACATATGGTAGGAGTTTGAGAAATGGTTTTGTACATTTAGGTTCGAATTGTGGAAATCCAAAGAGAGGTAGGCAAAGATTGGAGATGTACAATCGATTCTGTTGATAAGGAAAGAAGAAAGCCCATGTGTAGATAATTGTAAAAATTATAATTGTTTCAGATAAGTGGATTTAACGGTAGAGCCTAGGAACAAAAGACTTTAGTAAGTAAACGAAATTTCAAAGGTTTAGGAAGGGAATTCCTAGGATAGTAAGAAGAGAATCCACTTTAGGTTTAGCCCAATAAAATGAAATTATTCGAATCGAAAAGTTGAAAAGTATCATTGTCAATATTTTAAGAAAGTAAATATTGGGTGTTTGAAAGAAAAAAAGGTGGTATGAAATTTAAATTGGTTTTTCTATAGTGTAAATTTTGTTAAAAGTGAAATTCTTTTAGGATTATAAAGCATATGTGGCTTGCTAGTTTCTTTGAAAGTAAACAAAGATTTTAAAAACCTAGAGTATATTAAGTAACAGAAAAATAGGTTACAACATTTATTATTGTAATAAATGTTTTCATGAAAAAGTAAAGGAAGCAAGACTATAACACTGTTGTTATAGTAGGTGACTCCTAAAGGAAATGTTTTTACATAATATATGAGATTTATTAGTATTTTAATTAAATTTATACACTGGTATTTTTGGGTTGTAGTAACGGTGTTTTACGCAACATCTGTTTTGACCCAAAAAAAATGTTCTTTGAAAATAATTTCTAAGTATAAAAATAAAGTGGTTTGTGAGTACACTTATTATTTAAATAAGTAAAACAGAAATGTTTTCTAGTCATGGATATATTAAAACTGTTTTGAAAATGAGTTTTCCTAAAAAGAAAAGTGTAAGTTAAATATTAGAAAATTAATAAATTTCATAGAAATTGTCTATTGTAATATAGATCAAACACACTTTAATCTATTGGAACGAAATGAATAATGATAAAATTTTCTACGAAACTAAATCACAAATAAATAAAAAATGCAAATTATAAGGAATACGTGAAAGAGATATAATGGGAAGTATCATATTTTGTGTAGCCTATTTCGAAAAATATAATATAAGTTCCTTGTAATTTCACTTAAACACGAAGGCCTCTTTTAAAGGATTCATAGAAGGTTCTCGCGATGATAGTTTCTTAAAAAAATAGTTCCAATATATTAAGGTATAAAACCATTAGGTGTAATAAGAAATGTAATAATTAGAGACAGAGTTGGTTAAGAGAGATATTATAGAGGGCCTTTGTAGAAAGTCCCGATTTGTAGTTAGGAACTCCTCCAAGGTTAAGTAATTGAAAAGTTAAGGAGTTTCTAATAAAATAATTGTTCTTATCTACTCTATTTTTTGCAAAATTGAAAATCCATGAAAAGATGTTTTGAAAACATGTAAGGACATTTTAAAGATATCTTAAAGAAAAATGTTTTGGTGAAAAAATAAATAAGTTTTTGGAAGCAAAAAAAAACTTAGTAACATTTTTAAAAATCCAAATTTTTATGAAAAGCTGTAAAGGTATTTAAAACAAAATGAGAAATAAGTTTTGAACTTAGATTTTGTAAGTTTTCCCCTCTAGGTTTGGGGAATAATGTAAATTTAAAAAGTTGTAAGGATGCAAGTCTAGTAAGATAAAAGGTTAAGTAACCAAGTACCTTTGAATTTAATGGAAACTTGAAAATAACACTTTTAAAGGCAAAATTTTTGGGATTTGATGTTTTAAAAATTTAAAAGCTTTAGTTTTTTAAATGAAATAATAAATACCAAACAAACTTTTAAATGTGAAGTAGATATGAATCATTTCCTAGGTATGACGAAAAAAGTGTAAGGCTGTGTAGGAGCTAGCAGTGATTACTTTTAGAAGTAATAATGGAAGTTTCCGTAAAGTGTATAGGACACTAGTAAGAATCTAGGATTGTTGCTTCATGTGTGTAGACTATAGAAAAATAGTAAAGTGATGTATGGTGAGACACACATGGTTGAGGATGTATATTCTTGATTTTGGAGGAACTTGGGAGGAGTATCTTCCTTTAGTAGAGTTCACTTATAATAATAGCTTTCATACTAGCATTGGAATGACAACTTTCGAAGCTCTTTATGGAAGATCGTGCAAGTCACCTTCGTGTTGGTTGAAGTCTACAAAAAGATTGTTATTTGGTCCCGACATGGTCAGAGAGGCTTCGAAGAAGATTGATTTGATTAGGAGAAAATGTGTACCTCTTATTCACATCTCTTTGATAGTAAATTTTGAATTTCATGTTTCCATCTTTAGTTTTGAATAGGTTCTTTCCTTTATTATCCCTTGGGAGGGTAGATCTTAGGATTTAATCTAAGGATGGTAAGATTGAATGTAAACATGTTACTAGAACATGTTATGTCTGATGGACGCTAGTTGTTGCAAGTGTTTGCTAGTGGATGCTAGTGGATGCATATACTTACACTAGACACTATTATCTCTTAAGGATCGACCTAACTAGGACACTAAAGCATATGCATATGGATGTGTGCGCATTTGCATTTTCTTTTATTTTCCATGGGTGCTATAAATGGATGATTATCACATGATTGTTGCATTTGGATGATGATTGTTGTACACATATAGAACTATCAGTTATCACTAGGGAATTTACAGTCATTTGGATACATGGCACTGACATTATTGCATAAAAGGAGTTCGGATGAATCAGTAGACCACCTAATCTTTTGCATTAGTTAGGGGCATTGATGCTGCACTAATTGAATATGTATCATAAATCATGTTAGAAAACCTTAAGGACAATGGATGTAATAGATGATGGTTGAGTAGTTGGTTACAGAACTTGGATGAAAACATTTATTTCATTCTTCTATCCTTAGAGACTTCGGGGATGAAATCCCTTAAGGAGGGGAGAATGTAACAACTTGAAATTTAAGCTATAGTAATTAATTAATGAATTAATTAAATAATAAAATAACTTTATGACATTATAAGAATTGAGCTACGGGAGTTGCATCATTGTGTTCGTGGTAATTTTCTGGTCAATTTTCATATATAGAACGTCAAAATCCGAGCTCATATGTAGAAGATATGAATTAATGAAGAAACGAGAAAAAGAAACACACACACACACACACACACACACACACACACACACACACACACACATATATATATATATAAGGGGCTAGGTCGACCCTCACATAGGCAAGGTTGACCTATAGGTCGACCCTTGCTTGTGAAGGTCGACAGGTAGGTCGACCCGCCTACTTAAGAATACATTCTCGTCCGTGGCTTCGTCCAGATCAATTTTAACACGCCATTTTGCAACTTTTCTTCGATCCTGTGCGTCCGTACTTACATCTGATGGTTCCTATCGAGCCTATGACATGGTTGCACTAAATTTAATCCTCAAATCTAATGGTCTGAGATCCACAAGTGACATTATAAATAAGACCCTAGGCCTAGCAATTTTTCTCATCCAGATTTTCTTCATCCGGGTTCAGTGCCTAAGGCTAGACCTTAAAAGGAATATTTTTTCGAGGAGAAGATCTTTTTAATTAAAATATTTTATACCCCTCCGATGGATCCAGAAAGGCCAAAGGAAAGAGCTAAGGACCGCAGGTAAGTGTTTAAGTAATTATTTTTTATTTTGAAGTAATTTAAAAATAATACGGTTTCTAATAGTTGTAGTTTTTCTATAATTTTGGGATAACCTTTATGCAATTTTATTTATAGTTTATTTTAAGTAAATTATAGACTTGTTTTCTAGTCTATTTTCTTTTAGCTATTCTATTTTAGTTATTTGCAATTATTTACTGTTGATTATAGCTTTTCCAATTATTTACAGTTATTGACGTTTTATTTACATCTATTCTATGTTGGAATTTATTCTGTAAATGTCGGCTTCTTTTAATTTCCTTTTAACGCGAATGGAATAAATTGAAGAAAATAAGACATTAATATGGACTAAGATTATAAGAACACTGAATTTATAGAAATGGGATGTAAAATAAGAAGAACTGTAATAAATTAGACTTAGACTGAAATTGGAAAATGTAAGATATTTGCAAGCATTGTTATAACATGTAATTATAACTAAAAAAAGAAAATAGAAGAAATGGAAAGAAGTAACTTATTTTTAAATTTATACCTTGGGTAAAGTAAATAAGCAAAATTACAACACACGGGTTATAATTAGAGAAAACAGAAAATACTTATCTCTAAGACTTAGAATAAGTTAATAAGAAAATATAGCAAGGATAACAGTAGAGGCTTATTTAAACAGACTTATACTAAGTTAATAAGCAAAGATAAAAGTAAGACCCATACCAGCAACATTTTCCTTAGGACACGCTTATGCTGAAGTGATGGTAAATAAGTGATCAAAAATAGAAGCTCAAATCAAGGGGATTTGGGCAAGGGGCACAACTAGATTTTGTTTGTTAGGACCCGTACCAATTGCATTCTCTTCATTCAAAAATAGGTGGTCTCACAATAATAGAGGTGAGGATAGGGCATGCTTATGCTGGAGCTATGGTAAATAAGAAGTCAAAAGAGGGAGCAACAAAAAGCATGAGCCTAATGGTGGTCGAGCGTGCGGCGTCAATGCAGGCTGATAAGTCATTGTTGAGTTCCAAGTGCTAAGTAGGTGACTTTTGCGAAGGAACCAACATGATGGGTCTTGTCTACAGAAGTAGATGCCTTTTGCATAGGGTCCAACAGGATGGGACTAATCCGCAACAAGCACAACGAAGATAGAAGGCCGATCAAAGGGTATAATTAGGACTTCAGCGTAATTAAAGTAGGATTAGAAATTCAGTCTAATCAAAGCAGTTATCTGAGACAAGTGCAAACAATCCAATCGAACTATCTAAGCAAAGAAAACAGTTAAACCGTATTTTATTCCATCTTTATCTTTTTCTTTATTTCCTTTTATAGTAGAACTGTTGCATAGTCTATTTTATTTACCTTGCTTAAGAATACTAATAATTACTTTCATTCACCAGACTTTTGTCCGACCCACTCCTCTATTTTCCTCTTTTCCCCCATAGGCCAGCAGAGGCAAGGGTAGTAGACTTTCAGCTTTCTTAGAGTGATATCCTTGAAGATTCTTCGTGTATTCTTCTTCTTCTTTCCTAGTTTTCTTTTTATTTGAGTCTACATGTACTGGTACTAATGATAGGGATGGTTTTATTTATGTACTCTGATAATATGACTGAGGTAGTATTTTCCTTTTCATAAGACATGTATTTGGTCTTTTGAGACATCTTATGTATCTGGTTTTATGACTCTATTTTATGAAGTTTGATTTCGAATAATGAGATTGCTATTTAAATGTTTCCACTGTTTTATTTATTTTGTCTTGTGAATCTTAGTCTCTGTAAGTTTTAGCTATATCTATAATGCACCATATTCCTTAGCGTGTCCTTTTTCAGTATTCTAAGGGATGTGGGGTGTTACAATTTTCAATGAGAAAGAATTTAGTTCAAAAATGGTAAGTTTTAGTCGACTAAAAAATGGGTATCAGTCAATTGAAGAAGTTATCGGACGATTGTTCTCAATTAGATAGACGATTGGTTGAGAAATTTTTTTAAAAAAATTAAAATTCTGTGCTTTTGGTCTACTAAAATACTTTTACCAATCGGCTGATATATGTATGGGCCAACTTTTCAACTAAGTTTAGTCGACTGAATATATTGAAATCGCTTTTCTAACAAGATATTCATTTTGATAAAATATGTATGTACCACTTCGGAGAGATTTTAACAACATGAAATTATTGTCAAGGACAAAATTTCACAGCTTTTTAGCCTCAAGGACAGACCTTCAATATTTTATCCTGAAGGACAACTTTCTATAGGTATCAGTTTTTAGTTATTGATAGCAGTTTTTAGTTATCAGTTTGTAGTTATCGGTAGCAGTTTTTAGGTATCAGTTTTTAGCTCGGTAGCAGTTTTGTTGTCCTTATGAATAATTTTTGAAAATGTTTGTCCTTGTGAATAATTTTTAGAAGAATATTTTTCCTTATGGTAAAAATATCGAGGTCGTGTACTTGAGGCAAAAAATATACAAATCTTTGTCCTTTAAATTAATTTCCCCTTTTAACAATTATACACATTTAGATGCAAACAATTATGACTCATACACCTTTGTCATATTCCCGTCTCTCCATGATCAAATGGTATAGTTTTCCTGCAAAGTCAAGTATTTATAGAAGTGGTTCTTGTGTTGTTTTGTCATTACCAAAACATGAGATTCTAACAATCTCCCTCTTTTCGATAATGATAACTCTACAAGTTAAATAATATAATCATATTATATAAATGTCCTTCCCCTTACTGTATACTCCCTCTATCAATATGGTCATATAAACTTCTTCTCCTTTTTCATCGGTAAAGGGAGAAATTGTTTCGAAAATAGAAGATAGTGTATAATAAGTAAACGAATATTGCAAGATCGTATTTCAATAACACATAGAAATCATAAATATTTCATAACACAAACCTCTAATATAACAAAGATAACATCACAAAGTTTTGAGGTCATGGTTTATCAAACAACATCACCATAACAAATGTTTTAAACATCACAAACAAAACACAACAACATAAAACTTGCATAAACAACTAAAGTAAGTAAAACTAGAGATATAATAAAATACCCACCATACTTACTCATCTCCATTATGCTCTTCAGTTTCTTATTCCTCCCATTCACCCCCTTTCTCTTCCTCCTCCTCATCCCATGTATACCATGATTCTTTATTTGAAGGTTTGGCTTTAGTGGTACTACGGAAGAGGTTGGCGATGAAGGTCGTGAAAACCCATTATTTTGTCCATTTTTTTTCAACGGTCTTTAGGCAAGTGTAGCTTCTTTCGATTTTTAGAAATGACCAAACAAGAGTGAATCATTGATGATTCCGGTGGCAATTCAAATATAGTGTCTTCATGGTCTGATTCTTTGGAATCGTTGTTGCTTACATCTCCTTTTCCAATGATGTAACCTTCAGAGTTATCTCCAAAAGTGACAGTGCCTCATCTGAGTAGATAATATTTGTAAGCATATCTTTGTTTCTCGTCATATGTTTGGAGAAACCACTATTAAGTATCCATCTACCTCTTTTATTGTTTGGTACTTGCAAAAAATATGAAACTGAATTGGTGCTCACTTCTAACATTAGGGACCTAAGAGTTAGGTCTTAGAAAACCATACCCAAGAGGATTTGATATTTCCTTTGAAGATAAAATCATTATTTTTATGTACATTAGAGATAAAAGACTATATATACTTATTTCTAATAAGGTGGTTGTTAGCCTTTGGAACACATATCTTTATAGATTTATTAATCTTAGCAGTAGATTTTGTTTGACTAACACTTTTTTCCTTTTTTGAAATTAGTATATAGTGAACTATGGTGATTAGAATTAGAGTTTGCTTTATTTGGATTAGTAAATCCTATTCCATTCTTTTTATAGACGGATCGAGAGTTATTAATAATCTAAGATAAGTTTTCTCTACCTTTGTTAAATTAGAAACATTTTTAGAGAGGTTTTTCAAAGTTTGTTGTAAGTTCTTTTATTTCTATACTAAGAGTATCAATGTTAGAACTTAAACTACAATTTTCCTTTTCTAAATTTAATATTCTCATTTTTATGAATTTCAATTTCACTACTTAGAATAGTGATTTGGGATGTTAAATTACCACAAAACTCTAATTACTTTTCTTATTCTTCCTCTAAGATTTTTTTTTTCATCTCTTAGCATATCAACTTCTAATTTAATTCTATTTAATTTTCCTATGGTTTCTTTGTAACTTAATTTAAGATCTTCCATCAATAAGATGATCAAAAGAGATATCACTTACATCATCATTAAAGGCAATGAAGCATACATTTTCTTGTTTTGAATCGCTTTTACTTTCATAAGAGGATGAGTCTGAGTCATCCCATGTAACTTGAAATGCTTGCTTCTTTTACTTTCTTTCATTCTTATTTTTGAAACCATTCCTCTCCTTTTTGAGATTTGGACAGTCCTTATTTACATGGCCTATTTGTAGCATTTGAAACACTTGGATGATTATGATGATGATGATGATGATGTGTTGTTATTGCGAACTTCTATTCTTTTTTAGCTTTAGAAATTTCATGAGATTTTTGATAAGTAATGCAAAACCATCTTCATCTATATCTAATTCTTCCTTTTTGGCTTGAAAAGATATTGTCTTCCTGTCCTGAGCTTGTATTCTTTTTGCCTGTAAATTCACTTCATATGACATGAGATTTCCTATTAGCTCTTCGGGTTTAATGGTAGAAAGATCATTAGCTTCTTCAATGGCTAAGACCTTCCGTTCCAACTCATCCATTAAAAAGTTAAGGATCTTTGAGACAACAACAAAATTTGTAAATATTTCTCCTAGTATCATAAGTGAATGAGTAATGTCATGAAATCTTAAGTACATATCACTAAAAAAATTATTTTTCTTCATTCTAAAAGTTTGAAATTGGTTTTTAAGCATTAAAATTTTACTTTGTTTAACTTTACACGTTCCTTCATGAGTAACTTTCAGTGTACGCCGGATTTCATAACACTAATTCTATTGAACTCATTTTTGTCTAGAGAGAAATAATATGTTCATAGCTTTAGGATTACTAGTGGCATCTAAATTTTGAGTGTTAGACCATTCTGCAAATCCAGTAGCAGGTATAAGATGCTATGTTTGTGTGATGTTCCAGATCTCATAACCATTAGCTTGCATATATATTCTCATCCTAGTTGATCAATAAGCATAGTTTGATTCAGTGAAAATTGGTGGTCATGCAGCATATTGACCTTCAGCAAAAGTGGAAATAGAGTTGCCCATATTGCTTTAATAAATATTAAAAAAATTATGGTTATATGAAATCCTGCTCATATAACAAATGAAAATACCTATGGTTCTAGTAATAGGAATATTCTACAAAACTAAATTTGCATAAATAATGTCGATTTAAAAATCCTATAAATAAAATGCACCAGCAATTTTATACTGGTTCGGGACTCCTTCTAGATTTAAATTAATCGACCCTCACTTAACCCAAAGGAACATATAACCAAAAAAACCACTTAAGCAACCGAATAGGACTTCTTGCTTGAATATCTTCAACTGGACTTAACACAGAATAACAAATGTCTTTGACTTTATGTGTTCTAAAAAACAAGAATGAGCCAATATAGAACAATTTACCCATAACCTTCTTTTTAGAGTGGTATGAGTATATTTATAAAGGTGTGGAAGTGGAAGATCACCTATAGAAATTTTCTTGAATGATTGAGTGATCTTTCTACAAAGAGCTTTTGAATGCAAGAACAAAAATTATAAAGATTTAGGAAGGAAAGAATAATGGAATCGTTTTACGACGTTCTTTGATTCAAAGTTTTATTTATAGATGTTGAAAAGCAGTATTCTTTGATGAAAAGAAATCATCATTGAAGATGGATGCAACTTTTTACAAAGAGAAGCGTCCGTTCAATATGGAGAAGACAAGTTTCGGATTTTTCAAAAAACTGCCCATTATAGGCAAACAATTGACTAGTAAAGACTAGCCAGTCGACTGGTTGATGGATCAAAAAATGATTTTCAACCAGAAAGAATTTAATTCAAAAATTGAAAAATTTGTCCACTAAAAAAATGGGTATCAATCGAGTGAAGAAGTTATCAATCAACTGTTCTTAATTACATAGTCGACTGTTTGAGAAAAGATTTGAAAAAAAATTGTAATTCCGTGCTTTCAATCTACTAAAATACTTTGTTAGTCCACTGATATATGTACTAGTCGACTTTTCAAGTATGTTAAGTCGACTGCATCTATTAAAATTGTTTTTTAAATAAGATATCCATTTTGATAAAATGTATGTGGATACCACTTCAGATATATTTGAACAATTATATACTTTTAGACGCAAATAATTATGGCTATACACCTTTGTCATCTTCGTCTTATCTCTTCGTCGATCAATGGTATAGTTTTCCTGCAAAGTCGAGTATATATAGGAATAGTTCTTGTGTAGTTTTGTCATTATCAAAATACGAGGTTCTAACAGTCCCATTTAAGACCCGGAAATGTTGGAGTCACTTTAATCTCATTTTATAGCAACAGTATGAGAATCTTTTTCTCATGCATACAATAGTATGATGAAGAGTCATAGTTCTTAAACATATTTCATCATTTCAAACAATATTAACTACCCAATGTGTCCACCTATAAGGGACGATATAATATATGATACTAGTATTACATGATCGGTGTATGATAATACCACGATGAATGATCATATTTATATTACATCATCTTTACACAACAAAATGAATAGCAAAATAATCCACATGTTGTAGTGTCAACTTCAACTACTTTGCAAGAACCTACTATACGTTCAACCCTTGACATGCTTAAATGAATACCCGAGAGTTTAAAGGGAAAACACAAACTTTGAGTCAGACATAAGCCTAGTACGAAAATATTATCCTCCAACGACTCATATAAAATCGATAAGTGGTATACCACACCATAAAGTGGAACAAGTTTTGCCTTCACTAATTATTCTTTATATGCTAAGGTCTTGATCTTGGGTTTTATGTATTTGCTTACACGTCTTTATGTACTCAAGTTATATTGATGTTTATATTAAGAAAATGTTTCTCGGGTCCTTACCAACACATATCATACATTCAAGCATGGTAAAACATTCATTTACAAATATTAAAAGTCTTTACATTTGTTATTATCATTTTAATAGAAAATACCGAAGGTCCCTACCGTTTGCATCATACTAGTTACTTACAAATACCAAAGGTTCATACTAATGGTACTTATTACTCAAAATTGTCGAAAGCCATATATATTTAAACCAAAGGTCCCTATCGTTTGTGTTTAGTCATTGCTTACTAAAACAAAAATAATAACTTTATTTTTATTGAAACATCCAACCCATTGAAGATAGCTTACATCATTACATTTATTCTTTATTGGGTCCCTAACCTATCAAGTGTATCCCCCTTTATGTCTAACCTATGCATCATTTTTAAGCCCCATTTGAAGCAGAGCACATGCTCCCTGGATATATGACTATTTTACTTAGAGGTAAAGTGACAATCTAATGCACTACCTAGAATTAATCCATACCTTTAATCTTTGAGGTACTCCCCAAGCACCAAAGGTTACATTAATCTTGTTTTGTATTTTAAATAATTTTCTTTATAAATAGGGGCAGCCACCTAACAAGTGGTCAACCTTCACTTGGTCGATCCCATGCATATTTATAGTTCCTTTTGGTTCCTAGCCCTTGCATGTGGATTTTATGAATATGCTCCTTCGAAGAAAAGAAGCAACAACTCAAGGTCTACACTAAGTCAATCTTCTCCTTCATTTCTAGGGTTACTCCTTAAACACCAAATATCTATTACATAGTTTTCCCATGTCCTATGAATTTTTTTATCTATATAATTTATTACTTACCGGCATACTACAGGTCATACAGAAGGTACTTTATCATTGTTACATCAAAAAAATTCATAAGTAATTTGCACAAATATAGGTAAACGAAGTCAATAGGTAAAGCGGTGCATTAGGGGATAATTGGGCCGAAAGCTACATCATACAAAAAAAGTGCAAGTTCAAGATATAGCATCCAAGGCCTACCAACTTTAGCACTGAACTAATAGTCCAAAAGACTTCCAATACTAACCAGCACATCCATAGTACATCGTCAAAACTTATTACCGGAATCTATTAAGCTTCATGAAGTACAACGCACCTTCGCAACTTCGAACAAAACTGTGCAAGCAGTGCGACACGACATTTTATCCTCAAACAAAAAAATGAACTCCTCAACATACTGCACAAACCCAAGGAAGGTGGCATGCATCCAATACATTGCTCCCATATCATCATTTCAAAATCAAATTATCATGCCTAAATCAGTTATCACACATAAATCCAAAATTATCGCATGTAAACCACATTATCCCTCCTAAATTCAAGTTAGAAATCCATACACACTGGATCTACTTGGCAGATAAAGGGCACATGTTAAGTTCTAATGGCCGCTATCAAGTATAAGGTATGACGTCAGCAATCTATGTGACAGTTTTTCCACTATAAAAGGAAAAGATTATAGCAGATAAAAGGAATCGAATACCCAACATTCAGATAATCAAATACTATAAAAGTTGTACTAAATCTCCATTGATTTCATAGCTTTTACTAAAGAAAGTAACATAAAGATAAAGTGATTTAACCTATGGCCGTAAGATTCTGTAATGACTCGGAAATTCAGTAATTTGAATTTGGAATGTTAAATTTAATTCAAATATTTAAAAGTTACTTTTAAATTTAATTAGTTTGAATTTCAAATAGAGTGATTTATTTGATGGTTAAATTGTTGAATTTAATATTGGAATTGTTTAAATAATTGAATCTTGGATTTAATATGAAAGAAAATGATTTCAAAAGTTGATTTAAATTCTATTTGAATGAGAAGGAGGTTAATTCACTTTTAAATTTGATCTAAAAGTGAATAAATTGATTTTGGGAATTACTCATTTTAATTAACGTGTAAAAATAATCTTTTGGGGAATCTTCTCGGATTTCGATGAAACTGGTTTCATTGATTCCGTAATAGTGAATTTTAGTATGTTGTTGAAATTCATGGTTATTGGACGTATCGCTTGATCGTGCGAGTTTGAAACGTGTGGAAATTAATTTAAGGAATTTAAATTAAAATGATTCGATTTGATATCTTCGGTATATGATGGAATTGGTTTTCAATATATATTCCATTGTGTTCGGAATAGGGGTATAACATATAGAACGCCAAACGACATGCTTTGTTTGGAGTTTGAAATTTTCATGCATAAATAGTGCCGAGTTTATTTTCTATAAATATCCCCCAACGTTCTTCCATTTGCAAACAAACCCTAACCTAATTTTCGGCCATCATTAAACTAAACAATCTGATGGTCATCGTCGATCGGAGCCTCTAGGGGCCGAATTATCCTGCGACTTCAATTAGAGAAATGTAGAGAGCTACCATACGAACTTGTTCAAAGGTTGGATCGAGCTATCGTCGATCAACATGGTCGAAATCTCCCTCCGTTCATAGCAGATTTATGGGTTTCGGTGAGGAGATTGTACGCTCGCGTGCAAGGCCAGGCGTGGTAATGAGAGGCGGAGCGCGACGACGCTGGAGGGAGGGATCAGACGGTGGTAAGTGTAATTCGTTTTGGGCGCGCGCGATTTTGAGCAAAAAAAGGAGGCAGGCCAGAGAAACACATAAACGAGCAGAGAGTGGGAGATGGAGGAATGGGGTTAGTTTAAATTATTTTAGCTTAAGTTAATTTAATATTAATTATACCGTATGTTAATAAAATCGTAACTTTCTCGTATGAGGTCCATTCCGAGCGCGACAAGTTGCATTGCGTTCGTATCAGCGAGCATTGCGCAATGGAGTTGGACTGGATGAATTTGGGGCTAGTTGGAAATTTGGATTAAAATCAGACATTCATTCAATTTTAATTCAAACGAAATGTTTTGACGACTATTAAAATCAAAATGAGTTAATCTCATATTTTTGGTTAATCAAAAAATTTACATATTCAATAAATATTATTTATTAGATGTTTGGATATCTAACTTGATCGTTATTGATTGTTTGGATAATATACTAACTATTATTAGTTAGATTAAATATATCCCCGCCTATTGAAGCGGATGAGACTCTATTACGTTTTCATGTAAGAGCTGATGACATTGTGTATATGAATCCTGCCTCAAAGCGGTTGATTTATATTTTTATGATTATATTATATATGTGATGAAAGGGGACAGGTTGGAGGGATCCAATATGATTCCTCACATTGTTGATGTTGTTTTTCATATATGTTATGATATACGAGTTGTTGGATGTTATATTGGATGACATGAACATGATTTTGTTTATTTAGTGCTTTACTAGTATTGGGCCTTATTTTTGGTATTTTAAAATATTATAAACTAATGATCTGGTTTAAAAGGGGAATTCCAAAGTGATTTTGGAAATTGTATAAGTTTTAAGTAATTGTTTTTGAATTATTTGGAGAAGTAATCTATTTTAAAATCAAAGGTATGATTTTTATGGATGTTGTTTTAAAATGGAAAATAGAAATATTTTTATACAAAAAATTATTAACCATGAAGTCATATATATTTATATGAGTACATATATTAAATTGGAATTTATAAATACGGTAAGTTATAAAAGGGATATTTTACAAAAGAAGTGGAGATTTGCAAAATCGTATTTTTGTTAGTAAATGTATGGATCTATAAACGTTGTTTACAAATAAAAGAAAACTATTATCATGGGATAGATTAGGAAAAATAAATAAATGGTGGATTTATTATACCATGTGGAATGTCGTTTTAGAAAATAGTTGATTTTATTTTTTGAAAAGTTAAGATGAGGGTAAATTTGGAATTGTTAAATGATATTTTATAAATTGAGAGAAATAAATAAAAGAAATTTATACCTATGGAGAAAGATTAGAAGCGGCTGAAATTATATTTTTGACTGGGATTATGAATAAGTTAGATTTATAAAGGAATGGAGTTATAAATGGAGTTCATAAATGAAGGGATTTTATGAAAGGAAGTTTCATAAAATAGAGAGGATTTATAAGTATAGTTTATAAATATGGAAATGGTCATGTTGGAAATTAAATATGGATTTTTATCATGGACATATAATTATGTTTTAAAGTTGTTATTTTACATTAATATTGTTTAAAAAGTGATTTAGCAATATTTTAATATTTAATAAAAGTTAATAATTTTAAATTATTAGTATGGTTTGAAATTAAATATAATTATTAATAAATAAAGTTTGGAAATTAATTATTATTTATAAAAAAATGTTGAAGATAAATTATTATTGTTTTATTTAGGATGTTTAAAATTTATTAAAATATTATTTTAAAATGTTTTAAAGTTAATATTTATTTATTTATAATGTTTTACAGTTATATAATGATAATGTTTTATATAAATAATTAGAAATTATCTTTTAAATGTTTTTGAGATTTATAAATAGGGTTTTATAAACAGATGTAGATTATAAGAGGATCTTATAATATGTTGGAAAATGTAAAGGAAGATTGGTTAAAAGATAAAAGAAATTTTATAAATGGCTTTATACATTGATAAAAAGGAATTTTTGAAAGGAGTTTATAGATTTATAAAAGGATTTTTATAAATGATTTTGTGGATTTAAAATGGAATTATGAATGACTTTAGAGTGGAATAAAAATGGGAGTTCTTCCCAAATGTCAGTGAATATACTTATATCGTTGAAATAAGTATATGGATATTTTTCAAGTATTGAAAATTTAAGGTTTGTGAATGGATCTTTGTAGAAGTATTTTGGTGCAAATATTTAACAGCGATTTGGGAAAATCAAAGAATTTATTAACAAAAGGCTTAGTGTTGCTTGGTGCTTAACCAAATGTTGTTTTTCCTATGGAATTAAATACCCAATTGAATGTTATTATTCGATAGTTAAATAACGACTATCGAAATTGGACTCAACCGTAACTTTGGAAATATCTAGGAGAAACACGTGAGTTACATGGCTCATTCATCTCCGATGATGTTGTACTATGTGTATAAATCTCATTTCGTTCTCCTAGGATAATGATAAATAAATCCATCCACTAATGGTTAGGAGGTGATCTCCGATCTTATCTTTGACTATTTATTTCCTAAAGAACCGGATTGAGTTTACCTGGGATTATCAAAAGTTGTTTCGAAGAGACCAGGATCAGGTATGTTATCCGAAAACCACTTTGATCCAACGAATGGGTTTCAAAGTGAAGACATCTCGAAGATGATGGAATTGGAGACAGAGCTCTCAAGTGTTTCGTTTAGTCCCTGAACGAACTTGTATGGATGAATGCTAGTACTGCATTGTTGCTTGGAAGGCAGTGCTAGCATTCCAAGTGGGAAGTGTTATATAAAAGGTAAAACGCAGCCTTAAGCCTCATCAACTGGGAATGACTAAAACACGGGAGATGTAATAGGGTAAGTGGGTCGCTCCTAGGTAGGGTATGGTCATCCCTATCAAAAGTCACTATTATCTCTCGTTTGTATGCTTCAGGGTCTATTAACGGAGGGGTGATCATATTAGGTACTATCCAGTGAGGGGTAGGCCGGTTTTGTGTTGGCAGGGGTTGATAGGTTTGACCTCAATGTTACTTTATCTAGAGATGCAGCGTGACGGGTGGTACCTCAGTAGCCCTGTCATTGTACGAAATTCGTTCTCCGATACGAGCCTTTACGGTTTTAGTTGTATACCTATTATGCTGGAACTTAATTAATATAATAATTTCGGTTAAGATTAATAAGTATTTGTATCTAGACACTATTATGTTATCGGAGAATTTCCTACATAATGTTTGGTTATCGTAAGGTAAAAACCCGCCCGTATATATGTGCAGAGTGGTCTTACGAGACGCCTATGATTTTTTAAAGGTTTCAATAACTTTAAAAGTTCAGTTGGGTGTATTTCCTCACGCTGGTTTTTCAGACTTACTCGGGTATTATTTTATTATAATGCTCGGGTTAGACTGAGCGTATTTACATATTTGTTTTAGATGCATTGGAGCTCAGGAGATGAGTGGAGGACTTTAAGTCGTATTCTCGTATATGTTTTATTTTCTGCTGTTTAGTTATGAAAATTATCACCAATTCTGAGGACAGGATGTTATAACTGTCCAGGCTAATGATTGTGATTGTCGTTGTACTCTGATGAATATATGTATGTAACAGTTTCTCTTTGTAAAGATCATTAGTATTATATTATATATTGTTCCAGGTGAGGTTCTATGTTGTTTTAATTTCTTCCCTCTTCTTCTTCTTTGTCCTTCTTTCTCATAACTATCAATCTTTCCGTTTAATTTGGGTTGGATATGTGTGGTTCAATGTTAGCTTGAATAGTGTAGATTGGCGGGTTGTTGTAGTTGGTATCAGAGCTTAGGTTGAGCAAACACCTAGGCTTTGTGGGAATTTATTCATTTGAGATAGGGTAAGCGAGACCCTAAGATGAGTTTGAGTGTGTATATATATATGAGCATGTATTTGTTAGTGATTCTAAAAATATTTTATATTATGTTAATTTATCCTTTGAATGGCTTATGAATTTTGGTCGGTACACGGGGCGCCATGTTATCGATACGGGTTTCTAAACGCTTAAACAAGGAAAACCGACACAGTGTTGTTTTAAAAGTGGTTACCTATATTATATTATATATATGTATGTATGTATGTACAAGAATTTTTTTTTTAGTAATTATTATAAGCTATGTATGATGTGTTTGGATGTTAATGAATGATAATATTTAATTATTATCATTTGCTGTTTGTTGTATAATTTACCAAAGACAAACATTTGGAAAATAGGTTATATAAGAGGCTAAATTTATAAGTATAAATTATAAAAAATTAATTATACTTAAATAATCAACATTGTGAATGAATTACATAAGAAGTGATATTTTATAAATATGATTTATAAAAGTTATTTATAAATGAAAGGGAAATGGAATCGTCTAAGTATATTTATAAATATGATTTATTAATAAAAATGGATTTGAAACAAGAAGTTTGAGAATTCAAATTCCAATGGTTTTGGAAAAATAATAATAGCATTATTTTGGAAATATTTTGGTAGAAATATTTTAAATAGAATTTAAAAGAAATAAAAAGCACCAAACTCACTTCAGTTGTTGGAAAAAAATTCTGGTGATGCTGCAGCATCATCGGCATTCATTTTTGAGTTTCTGAGTAAGGGATTGCTACCTTGGTAATTTACCATTTAAGTTTTGTCCGATAAAACAAATTTGTTTTAGATTCTAGAGATGTAATTTGATTTATAAAGGAGTTATGGATATATATAATTTCAAAATGATTTGAAATAAAACCGGATATTAAAAACCTGAAATTTTATGCAAATGTTTTGAGAAAACTTAAGATAATAAGTTTTTGAACTTGGAAAAAGGTGTGTGTATAAGAAATAATTTTGTATAACTTATAGATTTTGAAAATTAGCAACTTAAAACAAATTTTAAATTTGTTGAATATAAATGTTAAGAAAAGTAAATTTGAAATTGAATTATGAAATGAAATTTAACTTAAGTTAAATAAATGAATTTTGAAATGAAATTTAACTAAAGCCAAGTTAAATAAAATTGATTGCAGTAATGAAATAAATTAGTAAAGTGAACTAGTAAAATGAATTGTATTAAGCTAATGAAAAGAATTAGTAAATTAAATATGTTTTGAAATGTTGTTTGCAAGGAATAACTATGAACTTAATTTGTACAGCAAAAATAAACATTCATGGTTGCATAAAAAGTTTATAATAAACTTAATTAATTAATTTTATAAAATGATTCATAAATGAATTAAAAATGAAATGGAATGTTGTCAAACATAATGTGAATAATTGGATATGAACAGTGAATGTAAATGGATCAAGTGTAAATAAGTGAATGCAAATGATGGAATGTAAATCAATTGAATGAAGTAAACTAAAATAAATAAGTAAGTTGTACGTATATTATTTTTTTGCATAACCGTTTGTTCAAATTTGAATATATTATTTCGAGGTGATTTATATAATCCGAGCTAGGATTTTTCATTCGATTTTTTGACGGCGAACCCTGGATATGGATTTTTGGTTGATCCGGATATATGGCTATGCAAGAAGAATGACGGTTTCTGATTAAGAAACAAAATCTGAATCCGCACTAGAGTGGTCGTCTGAACGATACTAGTTCGGAAGTGAAATTGTGTGATTAAGTGAGCGATCAGATATAGTTTTGTGTACGGATGATATATGTACATCGTATGGGTTTCAATAAATTAAATGTTGACGTTGGAAAATGCAAGTTAGTATGATTATGAATTAGTTGGAGGAACATTAATTGTTTGATGGTTTCTCTGTTGCATTCCCTACATTTGCATGTAGTTATTGTATTAATATAAGTTATATATTGATATTACCTTTATATACTTGTTCTCATTATTTATTGAGTGTTTAGTAGGTGCAGATGGCGTACGTTTCGTAGAGCTCGCTTTCGTGTTATATTGATTATATATGCTTGCTATTTCTAAAATAAAGCAAATGTCTCCGCTTGCATTTCGTACTTTTATATTTTTTTCTACGGGATACCTCACCTCGCAGATGAGATGTATATTTGTGATTATATATTTTGTAAATTTTTATGATCAAGCAGCGCAAAGAAGACGCTGGCGAAATTTTTCGAAAATTTAAGGCGTTAGAATTTTTTTGAGAATTTTAGAATTTTTTTTTGATAACTTAAAATTTTGATTTTGGTTTTATAACTTGGAATGGTATTAGTTAGTAATTATGAAACTAATCCATTTTAACTAATTGTTTTTGAAAAGTTATTGGATTTGGAGCATTTTTCTTACTTGGTAATTTCAAGAACGAAATTCTTTTTAAGGGGAAAGAATGTAAAGACTCAAAAATTCAGCAATTTGAATTTGAAATATTTAATTTAATTTATATATTGAAAATTAATTTTAAAAGTTAAATAACTTGAATTTCGATTATAGTGATTATTTGATAATTAAATTGTTGAATTTGATATTGGAATTGTTTAAATAATTGAATCTTGGATTTAATGTGAACGAAAATGATTTCAAAAGTTGATTTAAATTCCATTTGAATGAGAAGGAGGTCAGTGAACTTTTAGATTTGATTTAAAAGTGAATAAATTGATTTTAGGAATTACTTATTTTAATTAACGTGTAAAAATAGTCTTTTTGGGCACTGTCTCGGATTTCGACGAAACCAGTTTCATTAGATCCGTAATAATGAATTTTAGTAAGCTGTCGAAATTCATGGCGATTAGACATATCTTTTGATGGTGCAAGTTCGAAACACATAAAAATTAGTTAAGAGAATTCAAGTTAAAATATTTCGATTTGAAAAACTATCTTCTGTATATGATGGAATTGGCTTTCGATATATATTCCATTGTGTTCGAAATAGGGGTATAACATATAGAACGCCAGACGGCACATTCCATTTGGAGTTCGAAATTTTCATGGATGAATAGGACCGAGTTTATTTTCTATAAATAGCCTCCAACCTTCTTCATTTGCAAACAAAACCATAAACCTAATTTTCAACCGCCATTAAACTAAACAATCCGATGGCCATCGTCGATCGGAGCCTCTAGAGGTCGAATTAGCCATCGACTTCAACTAGAGAAATGTAGAGAGCGACCATACGAACTTGTTCAATGGTTGGATCGAGCTATCGTAGCTTGACATGGCTGAAATCTCCATTCATCCATAGCTAGTTCATGGGTTTCAGCGAGGAGATTGTACACATGCGCACAAGTCCAGGTGCGATGATGTGAGGCGGAGCATGGCGGCGCTGGGGGGGGGGGGGGGGGGCGTCAGGCGGCAGTCAATGATGTATGTTCTAGGCGTGAGCTATATTGAGCCAAAAAACGGGTGGGCCAAGGAAACATGTGCAAATAAGCAGAGAGAGGGAGATGGAGGGATATGGTTAGTTTAAATTATTTTATTTTAAGTTAATTTAATATTAATTATACCGTATGTTAATAAAATTCGTAACTTTCTCGTACGAGGTACGTTTCAAGCGCGACAAATTGTGTGGCGTTCGTACCAACGAGCACTACTCTATGGAGTTGGATTGAATGAATTTTGAGCTAGTTGGCATTTTGCATTAAAATTGGACGTTCGTTCAATTTTAATTCGAAATGAAATGTTTTGATAACTATTAAAATCAAAAAAATTATAATCCCACCGTTTTGGTTAATCAAAATATTTATATAATCAATAAATATTATTTATTGGGTGTTTGGATATTATTTCTGATCGTTATTGATTGTTTGGATAATATACTAATTATTATTAGTTGAATTAGATATATTCTCGACTATTGGAGCGGATGAGACCCGATTACATTCCTATGTAAGAGCGGATGACCCTGCGTATACGAATCCCGCCTCGAAGCGGTTGATTTATACTTTTATGATTATATACTATATGTGATGCAAGGGGACAAGTTGGAGGGATCCAAGCTGTTGATTTTATTTTTCATATATATTGTGATATATGAGATGTTGGATGTTATATTGGACGACGTGAATGTGATTTTGTTTAGTTAGTGCTTTAGCAGCATTGGGCCTTATTTTTGGTATTTTAAAATATCATAAACTAATGATTTGGTTTAAAATGGGGATTCCAAAGTGAATTTGGAAATTGTGTAAGTTTTAAATAATTATTTCTGAATTGTTTGGAGAGGTAATCTGTTTTAAAATCAAAGGTTTGATTTTTATGGATATTATAATTTAGTGGTTTTATAAAACATTTTAGCTAGATTTTGAACGGTAAATAAAGATTTTAAAAATCTTGGAAAACAAATCAGTCTTTTATAATAAATGGATATTGTTTTAAAAATGAAAATATAATATTTTATATAAATATTAATTAACTATAAAGTCATATATATTTGTATAATTACATATATTAAATTGGAATTTATAAATGTAATAAGCTATAAAAGGGATATTTTACAAAAGAAGTGGAAATTTGAAAAATCGTGTTTTTGTTAGTAAAAGTATGGATTTATTAACGTTGTTTATAAATAAAAGGAAACTATTATCATGGGATAGATTGGGAAAAATAAGTAGAATGGTTGGATCTATTATACAATGTGGAATGTCGTTTTAGAAAATAGTTGATTTTATTTTTGGGAAATTTAAGGTAAGGGTAAATTTAGAATTGTTAAATGATATTCTATAAATTGAAAGAAACCTATAAAAGAAATTATACGTACGAAGCAAGATTAGAAGCGGTTGAAATTATGTTTTTGACTGGGACTTTATGAATATGTGAGATTTATAAAGGAATGAAGTTATATACGGGGTTCACAAATGAAGGGATTTTATGAAAGGAAGTTTCATAAAATAGAGAGGACTTATAAATATAGTTTATAAATATGGAAATGGTCATGTTGGAAATTAAGTATGGATTTTTATCATGGAAATATAATTATGTTCTAAAATTTGTTAATTTACATCAATATTGTTTAAAAAGTTGATTTAGCAATATTTTAATATTCTTTAAAAGTTAATTATTTAAAATTATTATTATGGTTTGAAATTAAATATAATTATTAATAAACAAAGCTTGGAAATTAATTATTAGTATTTATAAAAGATTGTTGAAGATAAATTATTGTTGTTTTATTTAGGATGTTTGGAATTTATTTAAAATATTATTTTAAAATGTTTTAAAGTTAATATTTATTTATTTCTAATATTTTACTATTATATAATAATAGTGTTTTAAGTAATTATGTTATAATGTTTTCGAGATTTATTAAAAGGGTTTTATAAACATATGTGGATTATTAGAGGAATCTTATAATATGTTGGAAAACGTAAAAGGAAAATTGGTTAAAAGATAAAAGAAGTTTTATAAGTGGTTTTATATATTTATAAAAAGAAATTTTTGAAAGAGGTTTATAGATTTATAAAAGGAGTTTTCACTACACCAGAAAAGACCATTAGTAGCGTTGAAAAAACGCTATCAAAACTTTTAGTAGCGTTTTAAAGAACGCAACTGCAGGTCCCGCAACTAAAAGTTTGATTTTTTGGTTACGTTAATAAATGCTACAGAATGTTTTCGTATAACTGTCTTTTTTAAACGCTACTAAAGGTTTTCTGCAGCGTTTAAAAAACTACCAAAACTAACATTTTTAGTTGCATTTGTACTTGGATAATTCTTTGATTCTCTGCAGCATTTATTTTGTGTACCTAAAAACTTTTCGTTGCGAATTTATTTTATGCCACTATAAATTCATCTGGTATTTTACATTTGTTTCTGTAGCATTTTTAAAACGCTATTAAAAGGTATTGATTGTTTTATACCGTATTTTAAATGCTACTATATACTGTTAATGGCTTATATTATTTCCAACAACCAGTTATATAATAGTTATATTAAAACCATCAACAATCGTATAATTACCATATTTAAACCAACAATCAATCAATCATATAATCATCATATTCAAATAATTGAGAACACGTAATCACATAAGTGTAATATCCATAACCATTTAGATAATAGTTATTTCGCAAAATGAGCAAATTCACATACCATAAGCATTCACAAATAAGTTTACACAACCAGTACTAACAAATATCATAATACATATAACAATTGAAGTCATGCCCATTGTTGCTGATGGTCTTCACTCCAAAAGAGCTAATTACCAGTAAATAAGGTTGATAATCAACAATAAGAATTTTCCATGAATTATCGAGTAACATTCAAAAAATATTAATTGATTATTATTTAAACAAGCACATAAACAATCAAGCCATCAAGTTCACAACATTTCATAGCTCATGTCATGATATCAGTTATGTAACTTCTGATGTTTACTTGGTCATGAATTAAAGGATTGGGGTGACTGTTTTATATAAAAAAATTAAGCGGGCAACATCCATTTCAGTCCACCTAATAGGAATGTAAGTATGCTTTTTTTAACACCAAAGGTTTTAACATGAATTATTATTAGATATATATTTTGCATCCTGACTTTTAATTTGTTGCTAGAAATATAATTTAAGTGTAATTAATTATAGGCTATAATTAACAAGTTCTTTAATTCTACAGCGTGTATTAATTGAATTTGAATCGACTAATTAATCCTAGCTCATTTGGCATTATTTAAGTTACCCAGTTTTAATATGATCAACGAATCTTCATTTGGCCACTATTTTTCAATATCCCTATGTAACTACTGTTACTTGTTGAAGAACTATCGACCTTTGTTGCAAATTAAAAGAGTACTTTAACAAATAACGTAACTGCAAATTTTGTTGTTCTGTAAAAAAAGGAAACTTTGCAACTTTAAAATTTTCGATCTCTCTCCCTTTTAAGTTTTGAATTTATTTATCTTAAACCATTTTCTAAACCATAAACTATATATACCCTCGATATAATTAGCAATTTGTATCAATTATCACTTTAATTCACATTTTGTTAATTTTGATTTTTTTAAGGGAAGATTATATAGAATCCTTGAACATGATCAATAGTTATAGGTGATTTTGCATGGTAACAATTCATAACCAAAAAGACAGTTGATTCAGTAGTTGAACCGGTTAATAAATAGATAGAATAGGGAAATATAAAAATGCCGCCATTAAAAATACTTACTAGAACTTGATTCCCCAAGGACATATGTCGTTTTATTTGGTTTCAAATTATAAGCCGTTTAGTTTGATTTCATGAACTAAAATTAGTTGTCACTATCCAAATAGAGTTGTATTTGGGTTTGAACTTCGTGGTAAATATACATCTTCATTCATAAGTAGAATTGAATCAATTGATTACCTCAGTTCTTAGGGGTCTATTAAGATAGACATAATCTGATATCCTCAAACAAGTTTGTCTTTGGGATCTTCAAAATTGTCTTCAGGCTAGAAAAATAAGTTTTCTGCAATCAAAAACAAGTTTTACTGAAGCACAATTGATTTGGTGTTGCACGTGCCTCGACCTCAAAATCTATTCCTAAAGCTCCTATTATAGGTTATGCATATCCACCGTCAGTATATCATCGTGATCAAACACACATCTTCCACCATTCACAAGATGGTGTTAGCTGCTGCGCATGTTCAAGATGATGCAACTATCCAGGCATAAGAACAAGATCATATGGCTAAGGTGAACGCTCACGCCGATTTGACCCATGAGGCAATGCATCCTGTAGATCAGCATAATCACGATGGTTATCAACCAACTTCAATTGCTCATACTTGGGTTTTATCTGAATATTCCCCTGGTCTGGTGTAATTCGATGAATTGATTTGTGCATCAGTATTCGCTGTTAAATTTATGCTCGTATCTTAATAACTAAAACAGAAATCTAACATACAATAAGACATGCTAGTATCTTAATATTTCCCTATATAACAAACGTAACAATTATGAACATTTTTTGTTCCAAGAAATATCTATGAAAAGAAGAATTCAACAACTCTTCAGTTAGATAGTAAAGTGTCTTTGAGTGAAGCCATTTGTCAAACTCATGAAAGGACAAAGTAGAAGCTAAGACTAAATTTAGAAATCATTGCTTTACAATTATATCATTTAGATGCATATTACCAAAATCTAAATATTATTTTACTTAAATTGGTTATTAATTCTGTATTTCTAAACCATGTAACTTTATATACAAAACATGCATTTATCATATTAAGATAAAAATAATGTTGGTTATCTGAACTTACTCGAAACACTTACCTGGAGACTCTGAATGTGTTGATTATGAGGACTTATGTGTAACTTCTTCTACTTGGCTTCTCCCTATCAGAAAATTTATTTAATGACACAAAACATGGGTACTAGTATAATTGCTATAACGTATGAGCAATCAATGTTACCCCTTTTGTACAAATTATGTGCACGTATTGGTTTATACTACAATATAAATATATAATTTATTTCGGTATTAAACAACTGTTCTCAATGATATTACACAATTTTAAATAACAAAGTTAAATAGTACTATAATTTCCCGCATAACTTAATATATTGATAAAGGCATACGCGAATATAATAAGTAGAAGTCAAATAGTAAGCAGCTAACCATTAAATCAGCTTTGAATGAACTGTAGCTGATAAAGTACTATAATTATTTAATGTAGTTGATAAAAAGAGTTGATAAAGTGCTATAATGGTACAAAGCAGTTGATAAATAGAGTTTAAATGAACAACACTGTATCAACTTGTTGCAAAACAATGATCTGTTACTAGCTTTAGAAAGAAGCTAAAATGAGTCAAGCCAAAAGCATAAGCTGAGGATACTTTGAGTTCGCAAAGGAAAACAGTGAACTAATTCAAATTACGTTGTACATGCATGCAATAATCGAATAGATGAATTTAGTAAACTAATTCACTTGCCTGACAAAAATTTCTTGAACTTAGAACTGCCACCAATAGCTTCCTCCATTTACTCCTTTCAGAAGTGATTCTTTGTTTGATAAAAGGATTCAAATTGTCTTGCATTTTATTGAGGCCGATGACTTATTAACCTGAATATAGTTTCAAATACCGAAGTTCCACAGTTCGCCCCTCTAAAACCGAAATAAGGTGGCAATAAATATGATGTTATAATAGATTATTGGACAAACAAATAATTACAACACGCATAATCACCCAGGTTTAAACATTATTCTTATTTTTCCAAGCAGTGTGATGTAATTTCAGAATCCAAAACAGAAGTGTACCATACAAAATCGACTTTATACCAAGTAATCTCATCTTCCAATAGTTATTTTCAATGATACTATTAAAAATTAGGATGTTCAAAATCCGTACATAAATGATTCATATCAAATACAAGGAAACTTATAGAAAAACTAAACAAATATTAGTATATAGGAACTGTGATTATCTGAAATACATGCTAATTCATTCAATTTTTTCTCTACAGTATTCATTAAGAGGCATGCCGTAATATTTTTTTGTAGATGCTCAAATCTGATAAAATGTAGAATTATCCATTGAACGTGAATGCATAGGAATAGCTGGCAGATCACCTAATGCAGATACATCATAAGAAGGAAAACTATAAATAGTTTCACTATTCTTGTCTATTCAAAACACATAGTTATTTAAACGTTGACAAGCAAATATTATTGTATTCATGTCATGCCTATATAACAAAGTTACTATTATGAATAAGGATCCAATATATATTCTGCAGATAATAGTAGCGTAAAGATAACGAACACATGAAATATGAATATGTCATATGTGTATAACCGGCAAAATATTGCTCTGTCATCATGTTTGTGCATCTCAAGTGTCCTGTTTTTTTCCACCTAACAGGGTGCCTCAAAATTGTACTTAAAAAGGCATCCAAAGAAGAATAATTTTTAAATTTGAACTAAATTAACAGATGGTATCGAGGATAAGATAAGTAATGGATGATAGGATGAAGGAAAACCAAAGAAAGTTGGATAGGAAGGCTATCGACTACCATATTCACTTGAAAACTAAGATATTTGTGTTGGAGGTAACTTGTATAATTTTATCACTATGCAATTTATTTGTAAACTATGTTTATGCATAGTTTTTAAGTTTTATGACTTAAAGTGATGTAATATTAAATTTTCAGACGTATATTCAGTTTCTACCAAGCAGATTTACTTGGACAATGAATTTGAAATACCCAGGCTCGAACCAAACACTGATTATGATTTTAGTATATGGTATCGAATCCAGATTTTATTCCATTCAAACAGTATCTGATAAATTAATTGGTATACTTGTGAGCACAAATTTCATGTACAAAAATATCCAGATCAATAAATAGTATGTAGGCATAGTTCAATCTTGCTATTAGTTTTAGTAAGTATTCTTAAAGCAGGTGTTTCTTGAAGAGTATACACACATAAAAAGAGTATCCAATAGCATACTATTGCATAGGATCCTGTATTAAGTTTCAGCGAAATTAGAATCTGCTTGGTTTATTACTTATTTCAAATAAATAACTTGATGGGAGTAACAAGTTGTCTTCAAGACTTATGTTTCAAATAAATAAAATAACATGGCGACTAACTATGAATTTGCCAGCAATCATCTTTGAAAATGCAGATCACGGGACAAATAAAAAAGAAACAAAACCGCGTTATAGTGGTGCAGAGAATAAGTACTTTATGTTGAAGGATACGTGGTATAAATGCACCAGATAATAAAGCCATGATCCTTGCAGCATAGCTAGCTTGGATGCGACGACCCAGAATTTCAAACGTTTGAAATTGAAATATTTAATTGATTTCAAATATCTGAATTGTTAGTTTAAGCTTGAGTTTCAATTTTAACTATGATTTTAGCAATTTAATTATCAAATTTAATTATAGAAGATTTGGGTAAAATTTGAATCTTGATTTTTAAGCTGATTGAAAATATTTTCAAGGCTCAGGAAATTTATATTTACGATACTGAAGATAATGGAAGCTTTAGAATCGAATTTGAAACTGATTTGTTCGGTTTTGAAATTATATTGTTTAAATCGATATTTAAAAATAGCCTTCCGAGGCACAGTCTCGGAATTCGACGAAACCAGTTCCATTGGATCTGTAATATTGTATTATTATCGGATTTCAATTTTCGTAGTGTTTGGAGTGATCGTTTGGCCCAACGATAAGCAAACGCGCTAAAATTTAAATAGAAAATTCGAAATTTTAACTGGTTCAAAAAGCTATCTTTTCCATACGATCGAATTTGGACTCGAAACCTTTTCCATTGCGTTCGAAATGGGTGTATAACCTTATAAATGCCTGGCGGCATGCATCAATTGGAGATCGAGATTTTCGACTCGATTTCAAGTCGTTTAAATTCAAAATTCAAATTTAAATTGATATTTTAATCAGTCAAGAATAAAATACTATTGATTGAACACGTTTCACCCCTTTAAACATGGTGTTTATTTTTCTCTGCCCAAAATGAAACACGCGTTCGTTTCTTAGAAAAAAAGCTAAGTAAACGAAATTAGCTTCGTTCGTTTAAATAAAAACAATGGCCAAAACCAGAAGAGATAAAAAGAATTCAATTTCCTCTTTTCGTTTACAATGGCAAACGAACCATCCAGTATTCATCTACAATTTAATTTCTTCTCCTCCTCCCTTAAAATCAACGGCTGAAGCATTCAAATTGAAAAAGAAAATTAATTTAATTGTTCGATAATTGGCTGCATCAATTTGTCGGCAAGAAGCGAATAGAGGAAGGCGCGATTCAGTGCATCGACTTCATGAGGTTGGGGAATGGCAGATCGAGGGTTGCAAACTCGTGCGCTGCGGCGGTAGCGATGGCAAGGGGGGTCGTTGTCGTTTGAATCACGAGAGTGAAGCAAGCGAAGGAGGGCGGCGGAGTCGTGAGCCTGAGAGGTTGTGGTTCGAAGGCAAGGACGTGAGGCAGCCGTGCTTCTCGAATCGCGCATGGGGTTCGGTTGGGGAAAAGGATTCGCGTGGCTTGCGAGGTGGCCACGATCGAGACAGTAAGGTAAATCAAAATTTTAGTTAATCCTAATTTAATTTAAAAATATATGTATTATAGTTTTACAGTAAGAAAATTCTATTTTTGTTTATTTACAGAAAAAAGTATTACATGCAGTTTTTCAAATTATAAAAGGAAATAATAATAAGTAAATTTTATTGTTCACAGTAAGGCATTTTCAATTTATTTAAATTTTTTATACATATATGGATATAGTATAGAAACAATGTATATATGTCATAGCAGTATATATAAAAAAACTTTGATATATATATTTAATTTTATATTATATACAGGTTTAAAATGGAATTTATTTCTAGTAGTATGTAATGTATATAGATTATTTTTACAAACATATATATACAGGTATAGTTTCAAGATTAAGAATAAATACTTTTTAAATTTACTAGTCTATTTTGAAAATAATTTATTAAAGGAAAATAGTTTTAAGAAATTTAATTATTAGTTAAATTAAATAAATCTATTAAATGGAAATTTATTATTTAATTTATTTTGAATATTAATCAATTGTATAAATTGTTTATACAAGGTCCAAACTGCAAAGAAAACAAACTGGAATGAAAAATGGATTGCAAAAAATAAAAGCAGAGGTGAGATCTTCTCACTCAAATTGTAATAATTGAAAATTTCAGTTATTGATTGATTGTTGAATTGTGATAGTTAAATTTAAATTGTTGATTTTGTGCTTGGATGATAAATCATTATCTATTGTATTGAGTTAGACCCTATGCGCCGCATATTAGCGGATGATATTATATTAAACCCATATACCGCGATATTCCACTTCGAAGTGGAATTGGTATTATATATGTATTTGGAGCGATTGACTTCCCGCATTATATAGCGGATGAGACCCTATGCGCCGTATAATAGCGGATGATATTTTATAAATCCCATATACCACGATATTCCACCTCGAAGTGGAATTGATATGTAATTGTTGTGCTAATGTCTGTGGATGTAGGGAAACAGGTTGGAGGGATCCAACTGGATTTCTCAAATGTTTAAATTTGTTTCAATATTATGTGTTGATTATTTATAATCTGTATGTGATTATATTTGTAATTGAAAACATTGGAGGCTATAGTTTAGCCGAATATATTTTTGATATCGTAGGATAGCAGAAATGAATAAAATTGGATTTTTGAAATTCAAGTAGAAAATTTATAATAAATTTATTTAAAAGAATTGGGTGGATTTAAAAGAATAAATTTAAATAGATAAAGTATTTTTGTGAAAACTTATTGAATAAATTCCAAAATATGGAAAAAGATTTTAATAAATGGGTTTTGAGTAATATTGTTTAATGGTTGAAGAATTCATTTAAAATTCGGATTTTAAATAGTTTGGAAGATATAAAGGAATTTATTTTAAAAGGAAATAAATTTTAGAAATTAAATTTGGGATTTAATTTGGAGTTGAAATAAATTTTAGAAATTGATTTGGGATTTAATTTGGAGTTAAAATAAATTTTAGGAATCGATTTGGAAATTTGATTTGGTGTTTTGGAAATAAATTGGGAAATCGATCTGAAATTAATTTGGTGTTAAAAATAAACTTTTGGGAAATTGATATGAAAATTTATTTGCTGTTTGAAATAAATTTAGAAATTAATTTGGAATTGGATTTGGTAATTGAAATAAATTGAAAATCAATTTGAAAATTGATTTGGAGTTGAAAGTGAATACTTGGTAATCGATTTGAAAATCGTAAATCAGTGGATATTTAAAAATTTAAATCTAAAATGGGAATTTTATAGAAGAAAGGGAAATTTATTTTAAAAATAAATATTGTTTTATTTTTAAAAGTGTGGAAATGAATTTATGGATTTGGAATGTAAATTTAAAATAAATCCAAAAAGATTTATAAATTGATTTGAATTAACCATTTTAGAATGGAAGGTGTTCTTTCCCTGGAAAGCCGGGTATGTTTTCAATATAGTTTATAAATGTAAATTGAAGTTGTAAAGATGGTTTTAAGGAAAGAATATTTTGGGGAAATTATTTACTTAGGTTATTTTGAAAATCTTTAAAGTGAAGATATATTTCAAATTATTATAGAAGTGATTATTTAAAGGTTAAATTGATATTTGTTTTAGAAATGGATATTTAAATATTTATACTCTATCTACTAATTTTATTTTAAAACTAGTTTGGACTAGAAGTTTTTATATAAGATATTGATATAAAATTTCATAACTAATTTTTAAATAGAGTGTTCCAAAGTAGTTTTTATGTTTCCAAATATATGTTTTTTGATATGTAATTTAAATTATTTTAAAGTATTTGAACTCGGCAGATTTTCAGTGGAAATGAATAAATGTTTGGAAATATTTTTCGCGTTAGGAAAATGAATTGAAATTTGTTTTCAAAGGATTAAAATGTGGAAATTGATTTAACATTTGTTTTCAAAAGGTTAAAATATGAAAATATATCTTACCAAGATATGTTGAAAATAAATAATTGAGGAAAATTATTTGAAAATTGGTGATTGTTGTGAATTTTTGACTGATAGTTAAATAACCGACTATCAATATTGGCCTTTAATTGGCATTTGAATTTCGATGCGACCGGGGGTCGGATTCCAAATGGATTTCCGAAAACCACATAGAACCTTTGTGATTGTAATGGATCTTTTATTTTAAAAGACCAAAGTAGAAATTGTTGTGATTTGTTTGAAATCTGAATGTAACACTTATTTTCAAAATAAGCGCTCGTTATTTGGATTAGCCGGGAGAGGACATTGTGACATAAAACCCATTTCGAATAATGATACGACGAAATGGGATTGCATTTGAAGATGGTGTTAAAGACCGGGTATTTTCGAAAGCGAAAGGATTACCAGTCGAATGTCTCCGCACCGGTTTGCTCCGGTATAGGGATTTTATCACCCTTTGTGATGGGGATTCCGTACGTGATTAGTGAATATCCAGATTGCAAGGGCATCTTTGAAGTGCCTTCGGTTCCGTTCGATCCCGGAACGAACTTGTATGGATGTGTGTCTGACGTTACACTTTTAGATATGAAGCTGATTTCTATCAAATACATTTCTGTTGGTGGCGGAGAATTTATTCTCTTAACTTAACACCCTTCTTTGAAACGTACGAGCTCAGAGGTTATGTAGTTGATGGTTATTAGTGATATATTCCCAATTTGATAATGTGGCATACTAAGTGTTGCTGATCATTGGTTGATCGAATCATGGCTTTTGTGAAATGCGTAGCTTTGTGGGACAATCGTCGGACCTCACACCCCGGAATGGTCGAAACAGGAAGGATGCAGCAAGGTTATAGGGAGTAGCTCCCTTTAGGGTATGTTCATTTCCTTCTGGATAGAGGTGGTATCATGTTATGGAGCCCAGATACTTAACCTATGTGGTTGCTGTAAATTTATTACTTTGTGGTTGTTGGTATTGAGGATCCTCGGATAAAGGTTGTTTACGACCGGGGAATGACATACTCGTGTAATAGTTACCTATTTTTGCAGAGGTAACCCGGCCTTGTGTTGGCAGAGATCCGGTTAGGTTCTCAGGACGTCCCTCCAGAGGCGTACCCATGTGGCCTAGGAAGTTCCTTAGCCTGACCATTTGTTGAAAATCCAATCACCAATACGCGCCCTTTACGATGGCAATTATATAACCTGCCATTCTTAAATGACAGCTACAGTAGGCATAGTATAATGGTACCTATGCTGGCTAAGATTAATATTATGCTTTCGAAAGGTTTTTGGCACTATGCACTAATGATAATAGTAAAAAGATTTGCGTATCAAGCATGTTTGACTATCATAAGGAGAAATCTCCCCTAAGTGTGCGATTGCATTGTGTGTGTGTGCCGGGAGGCCATATGGTAGTTCCATTTTCCAAAAAACATTGCGAATTTCCTTCATTCCTCTTTTGTTTCATTTTGTTGAAAATAACTGTTTTTGAGATCCCACACCAGTCTCATGACTGACCTGGGGTTTATTGTTCCCTTTCTAAACTCTGGGTGCCCACAATTTTCCACACGGACAGCCTAGAATCAGGATATCAGTTTTTCTGGAGCGAAGTCAGACAAGATATGCTGTGGAGATCAGGTGCAAGCTGGATGGCAATGTGTATCACTTGTATATGTTAATATTTCTTTTCCGCCGTTTGTTGTTGTAAATTTTGATAATGTGATGTATGTATAAACCGATGTAGTTCTTTGTTTTAAAGATTATTCATTTATCCATTATATATTGTTCCGCTGCGAAATGTGAGATTCGGTTATTGCTTCTGTTTGTTCTTCTATCTTCTTCTTCTTAAACCCTAACGGTTCGATTTTTCGGCATTTTGACTATGCGGCATTGGATACAGTGGACGTATCAATGGCGACTTTCGGGCGTCGAAAAATTAGGTCGTTACATTCGGATATCGGTTGTGACACCAGATCCTACATATATGTGAGTGATACCATCATTTGTTAAAAGAATGAACAAATGAAGCAACAAGAAAGAGGAAGAGTTGATGTTAAATAGTACTAAACTGAAAAAATTAATAAAAATAAATAGATATAAAAATAGCATAGTATCCAGATATTGCAACCTTATATTGCATGGATACAAAATGAGAGAAATAATAAAAATATGGTCCTTGTTATTCAAAAATAGTTAATCTCCTCGCTGAGATCAACTTAACAAAGAGCCTAGTATTCAAATTAAAAGATTTCATTCTCATGTATATTTGATATAAACGACAATAGAAGTGCGCTAACAGAGTGCATCAACTAAAATAATTTGATTTAATTTGAAAAGCCAATATCGAGTAACGTATTTTTTCCCATTCGTTTGAAGTATATTGGAAAGCATACAAGTAAACAGAAGGAAGCATGAATTCGCAATATAACCTTTAGAATATTGTAATAGTCAACTTAAGTACATTTTTAAATTGGCAAACAGTTATTGGATGTCAAAAATAAAAGCAAAATGACACTAAAACATACCTTAAAGCCCATTCCGCTCATGACTCATCTTTTCAAATCAAACTATCTCCCGATCCACTCGGACCTCTCCTCCATATTTCGTTAACTCTACCTTAGTCCTAAGCCAAACATCCCAGTCACTTTGATAACACCATCGCGGATTCGAAAAGATCACAAAGTAGAAAATTATCGTCCAAACTAGTTATTAGAGCAAACTGACAAGAAATAAACATCTCATCATTCGGACGTTTCGAAAAATGATGATCAAGATGATAGGCATCTCTCTTTGCCAAGGCTAGATGAAGATGCAGATGCATGGGCAAGACAGGAGCAAACTAATCATAGAACCCTTTGGCACTGAGGAGGTTGCAGGAATCTCAAGCAATATTGTAACCTTCCCATCAAGAGCTCCCCAAACCTTGAAACATCAATTATAATACATTAATAGTAAATTTGATCGACTTGCTTTCTCAAATATTAAACAACCTCATTCAAGTAGTTAAAGTAAACAAAATCCCTCCTCGACAATCAAAACTAGTTTTTGCATATGTGTACTTATTTGGAATCATGCAGCTTTACCTTTAAGAGGAAAATGTTCTCCGGTATTTTTATTATTTAACTTTCTTTTGGTAATTGAGTATATTGGAACTGTCAGTTTAGTCAATATCAATAAAGGAAAAGGATGGCATCTACAGGTTTGCATGATTTAAAAAAATGCATAGGCTTATGTGGATTAGATATGTCTAGGTTTATATGGAATGTATGTTATTTTTTGGTATCTGTATCAGTATTTACCCATAATCTATGGTGACTATAATAATATAAATTTATTTTGATAAGGCAACTAATACATTATGTTACATGGGTTCATGTTCCTTTTTTGCTTTTGCCCATCAAGGAAACAATCAAGGTAAATGAAGGTTGTATTAGTGCGGGCCAATATATATTAACAATTTAAACCATTGATGTTTTCTGCTTTGGATTAGACGCGCTCTACAACCATTGGAGATGCAGAAATACAGGTTTAGCAATATAAAGGCCGAACTCACCTTTGATGTTTGCCCGATTAACAAATCAAACTCAGCTTTCCCTTATTCAACCTCGCTTGGTTCTTGGTTCTCATATTTAATTATACCTATAAAAACAACAAATTCAGATGTAAACTCAGCATGCAAGGTAACAAAGAAACAATATTCCAAGAGAAATTGATTAATCTTTAATCAAAGATTTCAATCTTAATTTCACATATGTTAGGTGTTTGCAACTATACAAAAACAGTTTTGGCTTTTAAGCGATTGTCAAATATAACTCGGTTAATCATTGTTTTCCCAAGTCCAATATGGTTGCTGGACCCAACTGCATGCGTTTATAATCTATTCCAATGACATTTATAAAGATATGAAACTTCTAAATTAATTCCCCTTCAAAACAGCTAGAAATTCTGAATTTGATTAATAGTGACAGTTTCTTTTTCTTTGGTCTTTTAGAGAACAAGTTAAATACTCATAGAATAGACCGGTTACATATATATTGAATAACAAGTTGAAATGTTCTCGCAATAGTGATGCAGATAATAAGAGTGGAATTCTACCAATTTTTGGATACTACGGTTTGGTCCAACATTACCATGCATACTAATAAGCAATAATATATTAGTTGCATCCTTCACAATGCCAATGGATTAAGTATGATATGCACAATTATTTATGCTTATAACTTTTTAGATCAAAGAACAGACCTATGGTTGCACCTAACCACACAAGCTAATTTCTGCAATCTACCATGGATCATACTTGGCGACTTCAATACAATTCTATCTAGTCAAGAAAGGATCAATCAAGGCATACATACTTCTTTGGGTGATATTGATTTCATAAACCGTATAAAGACAGCAAAATTAATCAAACCAAATTCTGCAGGCAATTTTTTACTTGGAGAGGTGGAGCAATTTTTTTTCAATTCATGGTAAAATTGATAGAGTGATTGTTAATGACTACTTGAATAATAAATTTTCAGAATTTGGGATTCGCTTTGGAAACCACTTTCTAAGTGATCACACTCCTATCCATGTCAAATTTAGTTATAATCACCCAGTCAATGCAAGGATCACCTTCAGGTACAATAATTCCTAGTGTTGAATAAGGAGTATAAGGACATAATCCAATAATCTCTAAACACTAATGTCCAAGGCAATCCCCTACTTGTGCTCATAAGAAAATTGAAAGCTACTAAACTAACCTTAAGGTCAAGGTAGAAAAATATAGGAAGCAATCATAAATTATATGAATAACTTAGAAATGAATCAAATGACCTTTATGAGCAGCTAGTGAACAAATCCCTTGATGAGAATATTGCTTTTTTGTATGCTCAAAAAGTGATTATCTATCTAACCTCATGAGGATAATTATAATAGAAAATACTCAAAGAGTGAAACTCAAGTGGCTTGCTCAAGATGATAAGACCTCAATTTTTTTACAACAAAATGTCTATTCCAAAATCAAATAATAGAGGGAAATACATTCTAGATTCTAATGGAAATCTTCAATCAGCATCAGAAAACATTTCTCAAGAAGCAATTGAATACTTTTTAGACCTATTCAACGACCATGCTCTTAAAAATCAAGATCTATGTAGGCAGCACTTATACATTGGAAGCATTGAAAGAACGAGACAATTTTCTCATGTGACAATTTCAATCTCTTATGTCAATTTACACTCTGTCAATTATATAAAAAACTATTATAGTGATGAATTTTATTTTTAATGTACACGGCATGTTTAATAAGTAATTGAAATGCTCTGGGCCGCATTATACCCCACTATATATTGTCTTTATATTTTTTGGAGAAAAGAAAGTGATCTATGGTTTATTCTTCAAAAGCTTCTTTGTTCTCTCTTTTATTCTCTCCACTTTTGATATGGATGAAATTAAAAAGGAGAGGAATATGCTGTTACTTTTATTCTAAAAATTTATGCATTTACTTTTGACTGAACAATTGTTATAAATATAACATATGACTGCTAAAGATTTCTTTTATGTGCCCTATATATGTATTATTTTAGCATAAGTCAATTTTTGTTCTGCTATGGTCTCATGTATATGAAGCATTACAAACTTTAACTACAATATACGTTGATATTCGATTTATAAACACAAATAAAGAATGAGGTTTTTACATATTTCCAAATTGGAATATCACAACTAAAAGTATTCGAGAGAAAAATGGCAGAAGTAAACTTAAAATGTGGCGTGGCTTTTGAAAATAATGCAGAAAGAAGTTGAAATTGACAAACTAACAACTAACAAGCATAATAATAATCAGTGGTACAAAGGGTGATTTACCTGAATGCTGCTTACACTTTCTTTCAACTTAGCATATTTTCCAGGAGCACCAGCGAAGACTTCAGCAACATGGAAAGGCTGGCTCAAGAAACGCTGAATCTTTCGGGCAATTGGAACAGTCAATTTGTCATCTTCACTAGGTTCGTCTATTCCTAAAATGCAATGATACCTTGAAGATCTTGTAGTTTTGGAGAACCTTTTGAGCACCACGAGTATTGTTATAGTGATCTTCTCCCAAAACATGAGGGGAAAGCATTCTAGATGTGGTGTCAAGTGGTCCACGATAGGTATATACCCAACTCAGATATCTACAAAAAATTAAAATAGATGCTTAAATCATAAACAATCATCAAGCCTCAAACAACAGTTATCTAGACCAGGATTGCAGCAAATGACTAGTTTTGAATAAACATGTATTTTTGTTCAATGTTGGCAGACTTTCTCAAATTGGAATACACACACAAAAATATCATGTTTATTCATGACAGACCAATCTATACCATGCAATTAAGTATTATCATTTTCATATGCAATTACCTTGCTTTAAAAAAAAAATCTTACTTTTAAAATCATAACTCATATTTATTTTTAAAAATTCATTCAATTCATATACAACAATATTAATCAACTATCCAAACAAACCATAGAAATCATCACGTCGCCATATATACATAAAACAAGAAAATGAAAATGACGTAAGTACCGAGCACATATTACCATGTGTTTGTGAATTATTGCTTATTTTGTTATATACAACCAAAGATTTTATACTTCAATCATTTAGAATTAGTATTTATTAATAATGTCAGGAATCACAAATTGTTAATTTAGTGACAAAAGTAATACATATAGTAGAATGCTCAGCATCCTAGTTCATTTTACAGGAGGTTCGGTCAATGCAAGATCGGGTTTCAAGTTGCAAAACGATATAAATCTAAAATTCAAAATTTTACTGCAGCAAAAATCCTGTCATATCAAAAATTCTTGTACATCGTACAACTACACCTATGGCCTACAACGAAGGCACCATAGACATCCTTTTGAGGACACCTATCTTTTAAGAACAAGCTGCAAGAAACAGCCCATAAAATTTCTAAGCTCAACCAAGGGTAATAACCAAAATACATATTGTTTTTCAAGGAAATGTGTTTATTTTCTTCCCTTTGGCTATTTTAGAAACTAAGTATCCAAACAAAAAAAATATGTAGCCGATCTACTTGTGAAAAATACGCACCTATCTCAAAGAAGAACATAGAATGATGCAGAAATAGGCATACTTCTGATAATTGTGAAATGATGTCCGATGACTCTGATCTTCGTTTTTACTAAGGATATCCATTCAAAGTATTCAAAAACAACAAGGTAAGGATATAGTGACTGCCACTGCTATAAAGATTGTTGAATACCACATAATAGGACCAATATATACCCCCGATGGGTTTTGAAACACTGTCCAGGCATTGCTCCAGCATGTGATGAAGAATTTACATCCCCAAAATATGAGTCTCCTATCATACATTGAAACAAATGATAAAGAATAAATTACGCAAAATAAGCAGCGAGCCACATACGTAAGTGAACATTTTTCCTCCGATATCATATACCATGTGCTATGCAACATAGATAATTCATACAACAGAGCTCACTAAATCAACACAGGCAGCAACAACACAATCTGGCGTCTTAATGCATGGAATAACATATGAGTATAAACTCATCAGCAACATAGTTCTAGTCAGCAATAAAAGAATCCATTAGCAGCAGAAATCTTACCCATCTTAATATAGACTTGGTACGAAATTAAATAGTATATGCTTGTCATAGACTCAAAAGATATAGACTTGACATGAACATAAATCGATATTAATCCACTTGATTCATCATATAATTTGTTTGTCAAATTGGTTTGCATTAAACAACTCAATTTTCAGAATAACTAAACAATTCACAAATTCAGCATATAAAGTACTAACAATCAGCATCTAGTTAATTGAGAGTAGGCTTCTTGTTACATTAATGTTATTGCCTCAAATTTTAAAAATATTTATCATAATTGAAAAATTAGAACTCACCTCATATTTGATTTCAGAATTCGAGAAGGTGTTTAGAGTTGAGGTCGTAGATGTAGCATGCCACTATTAGTTATCTCACTATATAGACTAAGGCCAAGACTGAGAGAGGGCAACCAGAAATCATCGACGCTAACAGTAGACCATGATGCGAGTTGTGATAAGCAAGGCAGATCTAGGGTTTGCAAATTTGAAAGGGAAGCAATGATTAAAGGAGCGGATGAGATGGAGGAAGGTTGGACGAGAGGGAAAGATTGAGAGGCAAGGTCAGAGTGGAGAAGGAGGTAAATGAGAAGACGAGGGGTGGTAGTTGAAAATTAGACTTCAACGGGCTTTTTTAATACAAATGTTTATGTTGAAGAAAGAAACTGAGTGAGGGAATAGAAATTTTACCAAAAATTTAGAAGGAAAAGACTGACATTGTTTATTTATTTATTTTCCTTTAAATAAGCATTAGTGGCACTTAACTTTAAAACACTGCCATTCAATGCAACCAATAACATGTTTTCTTGTAGTGTTTATAAATGATTTTGTGGATTTAAAATGGAGTTATGAATGATTTTAGAGTGGAATAAAAAGGGAAAATCTTACCAAATGTCGGTTAATATACTTGTACCGTTAAGATATGTATATGGATATTTTTCAAGTATTGAAAATATAAGGGTTTGTGAATGAATCTTTGTAAAAGTACTTTAGTGCAAATATTTACAAAGCGATTTGAGAAAATCGAAGAATTTATTAATAAAAGACTTAGTGTTGCTTGTTGCTTAACCAAATGATGTTTTACCTATGGAATTAAATTCCTGATTGAATATTTGTTATTCGGTAGTTAAGTACCCGACTATCGAAATTGGACCCAAACGTAACTTTGGAAATATCTAAAAGAAACACGTGAGTTATATGGCACTGGCATCTCTGATGATGTTGTACTGTGCGTATAAATCTCATTTCGTTCTCTTAGAACAATGATAAGGAAATCTATCCACTAACGGTTAGGAGGTGATCTTTGATCTTATCTTTGACTGTTTATTTCCTATAGAACCAAGTTGAGTTTAGCGGGGATTAATGAAAGTTGTTTCAGAGACCGAGATCGGGTATGTTATTCGAAAAACACTTCGATCCAATAAATGTGTTTCAAAGTGAACATATCTCAAAGATGATGGAGTTGGAGACGGAGCTCTCAAGTGTTTCGTTCAATTCCAGAGGGAACTTGTATGGATGAATATTGGTATTGCATTGTTGCCTAGAAGGTAGTATTAGCATTCCAAGTGGGAAGTGCTATATAAAAGGTATAACATAGCATCAAGCCTTATCAACTGGGAATGACTAAAACATGGGAGATGCGGCAGGGCTAAGTGGGTCGTTGTAACGACCCATAAATTTTAACGATTTTATGACGTATTTAACTAAATTTTGCTTGAAATTAAACAATTAAATTTGATGATTCAAATTTGATATTTGGTATACGTCTATTTAAACATAGAAAATGGTAAATTTTCATTGGAAAATATGAATATTAGTTCCGTTGTAAAATTTTAATTTCAATTTGAAATCTGTTACAATTGATATAAATAAAATATTTTCGAGATCTGAACATTATTATATATAATAAAAATGTAAATGATTTTCTAAATGAGACGTCATATTTCGTCTCATCAAATTTTGACTTCTCTAGCTTCATTTATCTTATTTTCAGCGAACTTGCAGTCGTTTGGCAGCGAATATCGACTTTTGATAGGATGATCGTGTCACCCATATCTGTGTACCATTCCTTTTGTCTCATTGCGCTGATCTGCACAGTATATTCATTCGTATATTTCGGGGTCCGATACGCGGTGGAATCTATGAAACGGTAACCGTATTGGTACCCGTTTCGTGCCTTTTGGTTTCTTGTGTCTATTCAATTCCCATCGAGTATTAACCCAACAGTCATTAGCTTTTATTATTCTTGAATTCTGGTCCCCTCTTTTGATATTCCTTGCCCTTTGCTATTTCCATCCAGTTCAAATTCTTTTTCGGTTCATATTACTCATTCAGTTGGAAAAAGGAATATATAATAATAAAGTTCGTATATTGTGCACAAACACTGTTTGTCTTCTTCACAACCAGGTCTACCTATTTGCTTACTGACCTTGCTCACGTCCTCTTCCATTTTTTCAAGTATCTCAAACCCATTCTCTTTCCTATTCGTTTTCCTCTTCACAAAAAAAATTATACATATATTATTTCATATATTATGTATGCTTCTTCCACCCCCAAACACACCCTCCCACTCGCCCTGGCTTTCCCACCTAGCATCGTAGCCTACCTTCTACCGAAGCCTCAACACCCTATACACTACAAATCAGCCACCTAGCACCCATGAATCCAATCAGCCGCATCCACCATTAGCTTGCCCCGCACCTCCAAGTCCGCCTACAACCCATGCCTCTGCCCCACTTTCTTCTCACCACCCTAGCACGCAACACGGCTCCACACGGGACCTCCGACCTTCGACCGACGGCACTTCCTGAGCTTCCCAGACCCACACGGTCGCCTTTGCCCTCCTCTGCTCGACCACTATGGCCACAGCACCATCCTTCTCCGCCTGCCACGCCAGCCATCGAATCACCCCCTCCTCTGACAGCAAGCAACAGGCACCAATTTTTTGTGTATATATATATATACACTATTGTGTCACGATCCGCCCTTCTCGACCCTCGAAAATTGACATAAAATACTCTACAGTATAATATGTCGACGATTAAGTGCCGGAAAAGACAGATTGTTAAGGGAAAAGAAAGGAGATAGAAGAAAGAAGGAACTAAACAATATCAGAATCTCACAATCGCAGCGAAACAAAATAAAATATATAATATCAGATCTTTACACAAAATGAAAACTATATCTGTTTTATACAATATATCACTAGAGTATCACAAACAAACAACAATTACCAACCTGACAATTTCAAACGAGCCCAGCAGCGGATATAAACAAGTACGGATAATACATCTCGGACTCCAGCTCCTCTCCTGCTCCATAGCATCCTATCCTGAACATATAATACTCGGTCTGACCCGAGCATTATAATGAACTAACACCCAAGTCAGTCTGGAATACCAGCTGATAAAAATACACCCAAATTCATTATTAAAGTTTCAAAAATTCTTTTGAAAAAAAAAGCATCTCGTAAGACCACGCCACAAATAAACATGTCGGGTTTTTACCTTACGATGGCTAAAACACTTTTTATAAAAATCTTCTGATATTATAATAGGGTCTATATACAGATACTTATTAAAATAGACGAAATTGTTACATTCATTAGATTCCAGCTGCTAGCCACAATCGTGGGTAATACAAACATAACTTGTAAAAGGCGCGTAGGGAGAATGGATTTCTAACTAATGACTAGGCACTAGGGTACCACCTGTCACAGTACGTGGCCTAGATCACCGTGCCGAGGATTACTCCCAATCCCCTGCAACACAAGGCCGGGACTACCCCTTACTAGATAATCTCGAGTAAGATTACCCCATGGTTGAGATCAGCAACCGCACCACTAAGCCGAATAAAAATGGACATCTAGACAGGGATGACCTTACCCTAATGGGTGCTACCCAACCAGCCTTGCTGCATAACCCCTGATTTTCAGTCATTCCCGGTTGATGAGGCTTGAGGCTAAGCGTTGCCTATTTAGAACGTTTCACTTAGAATGCCCACTGTCCACCTGACGATGTTCCGAAAGCATTCATCCGTACAAGTCCGTCCCGGGTTCGAACGGAATCGAAGGCACTACTCCTACTACATCCATTTTGGAAATATCCTCAGGATTAGTAGCGACTAACCCTTGCACTTCACTGCTCCATCTTCGACTCTGAACTCGTTTTTCCACGAAAACGTACAAACCAGATCGAAGTGGTTTTCAAGAAATAGATCCCGATCCCGGTCTCTTCGAAACGATCAACGCATTGGCCAATATTGATAGTCGGTGATTTAACTATCAATTAACATCCATAAGCATCCATCAACAATAAATAATTTCCCACATTATTTATTTTCCTCAAAAATATCTTTGCAGGATATATTTCCATTTTCAAACCCTTTTGACAAAAGTTTTCGAACCCAACTCTTCTTATGGAATAAATTCCCCAAAACTTTACTTCCTCTGAAAACATCCAATTACCAAATATTTTAGATTTAAAATAATTTTAAATTCTTTATTCTTGAAAATACATTCAAACATTTATATTAAACTACTTACATACTTAATTTAAAATATGTATATATTTTTAAAAATATTTCAAATAAAACTGCTTTATAAAATATAAACTATTTTTATTAAAATAAAAGTTAAGTCATACTAAATTTTAAAATAAGGTTATGAAATCCTATACAAGTTCTTCAAATAAAACTTTAACCAAACTAACTTTACAATAAAACTAGTTTATAAAATATAAATATTAATGGTATTCTTTTAAAGCATATACCAATTCATTTTAAAATAATTACTACTATAACTAATTTAGTAAATATTTACTTCTGAAATCTTTACCACTTAAATAAGAATTTTCTTAAAAAAATTCTTTTAAAATCAAATTTAAAACTTATAACTTTTACTTAGAAATCTTCTTTAAAACGGACTTGGCTTTTCAGGGAACTACACTCTCATTTTCAGAATAAACCAAAGAGGCTTTATAAATCCTACACGATTTATCTCAATTCAAAATTTACGTTCAAATCCCGTAAATTCCTTCAACACTTTTAAAAAAAAACCTCTTTTTAATTTCAAGCACATTTCTATTTCCTGGAATATCACTTTCAAAATATATGCTTAAAATATTTAAAATAAAGCTACTAGAAATTACTTAATTGAAAATAATACTTAAGAAAATATATAGAGGTTTTCTAAGTAATTTAAGCCAAATTTAACTTTTAAAATAAAGTTATTAAATTAAATATTTATATTATACTTTCCTTTTGAAAACTTAATACTACTTTACCTTTTTTTTAAATAATTAAATACCATAATTACTTAAATAAATGTTTACTTATACTTTAAACAATTAAAATAATATATTTTTCTAAAATATTCTAAACACAATTTAAACTGCCAACTTATAATTTGAAAGCTTTTCTTTGAAACATACCAAATTTTCAGGAAAAATGCACTTTCTATCTTTTAAAGATAATCTCATCTTTACTTTTAAAACATTTGTACCTTTCTCATAGAATTTCCCACCGGAAATCAATATTTCCAAATTTATTCACTGATAAATACACCAATTTATTTATAAACCCAATTTATAAATTTCCGTTTCTCATTTCCATTCCAATCTCAGTTTCAAAACCATTTACAAATTTCAGCCCAATTTCTCGAATTTAATCCCTTTAAATTCATTAGTTAAAAATCCCTTTCATTTTCCTTTAATCCCAATTTATTTATTAACATTTTTAAAATACTAAAATTATATTTATCCAACCATAACACATCATAACAAGATCCAAATCAATTTATCACAGGATATCAATGAGATATATCACAGAATATAAATAAAATTTCTATTTGTGAGGAATCCAGTTGGATCCCTCCAACCTGTTTCCCTGCATCCACAGATATTAGCACAACCAATAAATATCGATTCATTCTGATAATAATTATCATATTCAGCTAAACAACCAATCAAACATTTAAATATTAGCTATTTAAATTAACTGGTATCCAGATGTGAGTGAGATTAACTCACCTTGAGTTTTCGACGAGCGTTCAAATTTTAAATTAAATCGAACGGCGTTCGATTTAACCTAAATTTTTACTTGCTCAGAATGATCCTAGAATTTCTCCACTGCGTAGTACTCGTCGCTGCGATTCTGGCGTCGCCAATTTCGTCGAAATCTGACAACGTACGCTCAAGTTACGAATTTATAAAGGTTGAATATAATTTATAAACAAATTTTTTCTTTAATCTTAAATAATATTTCTACCAACAAATCGTGACCGTGTATTAGGTACTGCAAATCCAGGCCGAAGCTTGCTCATTCCTACATCGCGTTCAAGGTTGAGAAAGAACCCATAGCCGCCGAGAAACCCTAAATGACGCGACCACTACGCTCAACAATAAATCGATCAACTACCTCCATATGAAACGCCCAGACAAACTCCACTTTCGGCCAAAAGAATGCAGAACTCGGTCTCCTTATTGCAAAGAAAATCGTGCACGAACTCGAGCCCTTCATGGCCATCTTCTGGTTCCAAACGATGACGATAAGCTAGATTTACCGTTGGATTTAAAGATGTCGTAGTGCTCGACATTATTTTAGTTGAAGTCGAGGCGCGAAAGTTCGTGGATGAAGAGGAATCGAGGGAGGTAAGAGATGAGCTTTCGGCCATGAAAAATGTAAGCGGCGACTGAGAAGAAAGGGACTAGGGTTTTGGCCTAAAACGTGTTTATATAAATGTTTATTGATATTATATTAATATTATCTCCAATTTTTAACAAGCTTTTACAAACAAACTCCAAATCTCACATGTCGCCAGGCGTTTATAAGGTTTTACCCGCATTTCGAACATAATAGTATGTGTTTCGGAAGCTAATTTGGTCGTATGCGCGAGTTACGGAAATAAATGATCAATTTTAAATTGAATCGATTAAAATAGTTTCTATGCGTTTTGAGCTGCCAGGGTCAAACGACAACTCCGATTGCTACGAAATTGAAATCTGATGATAACTAACTATTACGGATCCAATGGAACTGGTTTCGTCAAATTCCGAGACTGTGCCTTGGAAGGCTATTTTAACTCGTCGATTAATTCGAGCGATTTTCAAAATTGTCGAAATCACTTAAAATTTTCATTTTTAAAATTTTACTAACTTTGTTATAAATCATATAAAATTTATAATCACATTAGAAATTATTCTGATTCAATTTAAATTAAAATTTGATTATTCACATTATTATTCTATTAAATCACATTATTAAATTAATATAAAAATTCCAAATATTAAACTTATTGACTTTGGATTCCATCCAAAGGCCCAATATTATAATTCTAATCCCAATAGACCTTCAATAAATTTAAGAAACCATTTCTGTTCTATTTGCCTCCAGATTCACAAATTATTTCAATTTCAAATAGTTAATTATTATTATTCAAATTCAATTGAATTATCATAAAATATAACTCATTTTATTAATTTAACCAAAATCTTTTTATTCAAAATCTATATATATTTCACATTCAACATTTAAAATGAATTAAATTTTCAAAATCTAACGACCAAAATTCCGGGTCGTTACATTCCTCCCTGCTTATAAAAATTTCGTCACCGAAATTTGCTAAGATATGAAAAATGCTCCAAATTCAATAGCAAAACCCACTTAGTGAAAATCTCAAATTCACTTTGCCTAAACTCTTTGGTTTCAAATCAAAATTGCTAGTTTCGATTCCTATTCCAAAATCCTTTTATTTTAATTTTAATTTGAAATCAATTTGTCGTTAACAAAACATTTCAAAATTTTCAAAAAAATTCTAACTCCCAAAATTTCCGCAAAATTTTGACAGAGTCTCCCTTGTACGGAGGAGCTTTTGCAATATCACAATAGATATAAATATATATACATCGACCCACACGATCGAAAAACCAAATATATCACAATATATATATATATATATATATATATATATCATTTTCCCAATTTTATTGCGTAGGCGTACCTTTTATTAGCATTTTGAAAGCAAGAGGCTAAATAATATTGCATATACGCGCTCCAACTCTATCGATTGCCTTCCATTCCTGTACTTACTCAAACAAGCACATAAGTTTTCAATAAAATGAGAATTTAACAACATTCTATTCATTAATCTAAACCAATTTCAACAATTACATAGTTCAAACAAATAAACCTCATAATTTAACATGTTAACCATATTTTATCAGCAATCCAAAGATTTCAATCACTATTTTAATTTTCTAACAAATCCAACTTTATTTATTTCACTTGAATGATTTACATTCAAGTTTACTATCCTCAATCCATATTCACATCAATATGATTAACATGTGTATTACTTGCATCAATTTACTTCAATTCAACTCCAAATTGATTCACAACCAAATTTTTACTTTCACTTTGAAGTATTTGCATTTCTTTTATGATCCATTTTCAGTTATATGCAAAACCACTTAATAAAATTTCAATCCATTCCAATTGATTCAAAAACCAATTTCATTTGTTTCTTTAAACCAACTCAATTCCGTTTACAACAAAACGACCAATTTCTATGCAAATTTTCATGTCATTCAAGCAAATAATCATCACTTAAGCTTATAACCATTAAAATTAATCCCAGCTTAAATTTATATTAATTTTATTCCATTTGGAATTATTCACAACCCAAACATTCTTATTTCCTTGCAATTATTAAATCTAATCCTGATCCTCACATTCCAAATTCATTATCCAACTCAAGTTCATATTAACATCATTCCATTGTGGATTATTTACAACTCATACATTCTTATTTCATCACAATAATTGATTAAAATCCTTTCACTTGCGTTTAACTTTTATTATCTAAACAAATTTCATTCAAGACCCCTTATAAAGCTCGACCACAATCATTTCATAATTTTCTTAAGTTATTTCAACTCCAAAATAACTCCATTCATTTTATGTCCATTTTAGATTGATTTTCATTCAATCAAATTCCAATCCGTTACAAATTTTAATTCAATTTGTTTACTTACTCAATCCATTTGAAATTTATTCACCTTTTCAATTCATTTCTGAATTTATTTTATTAATAACATAACCATTCCAATTATCCTAAACCAAAACTGGGTGTTATTTTATTTTTCAAATTTTACAAGCTACCATTATCCATTCCAATACAAATTCCCTTTAATTTAGCTCACGCTTGATTCATCTTCAAACTTCTCTTTAGAATTTAGATGGGTAAGAATTTTATTCAATACTATTTCAATTAAATAAACTTTCCTTCAACTCACTTTCTTTTCCAAATTTTATTCAAGTTTAACTAAATTTTATTTAGCCAACTTAAATTCATTCCACTTCATTTACTACTTAAATTAGAATTGAATTTCATTCAGTATTATTTATAATGTAATTGAATTTTGATTTCAATTCAATTCTGAATTTGATTCAATTTATCTTAGTCTAAATTAAATTTAATTCGATCCAATCTTATTTCTTCTTTTATATAAGTTCAAGCCTTATTTATTGACTTAACTCTTTCACCTTTTATATTTCACTTGCCTTATCTCAATTTACATTTCATTTAGAATTAAATTTTTAAGCTTTCCATTCTTTTTATCATAACATTCAACCATTTCTATTTAGGTTTTACAATTCATCTCCTATTCTTAAGTTCACCAACTTATTTATTTAAAAGCTTATATTGCTCATTTGAGTCCATTTACATCTCATAATCACAAATTCCAAATTATATATATATATATATATATATATAACACCGAATTCTTAAGGATATAAATTTTCATTACACAGTTTTAAATCCACAATTACAAAGTCATTTTACATTTCAATTTATCCACTTTAATTCGATCTCAATTTCAATTTTATTTAACTTATCTCAAGTTAAATTCAAATATATTTTATTCACTACCATTTACTCAAGTTAAATTTTAAATCCAGGATTAAAAATTTCATTTTCCCTTAGTATTTAAATCAATTTCATTTTATAAGTTCAATAATTGATTCATTTTAACTTTACACATTATTTTTAAATAGAATTTCCAAAATCCAAATGCCCAGTTTTATTCCAAAACCATTTTGAAATAAAATCAACACATTCCTACTTGGTATACCAAATCAAATCACCGAATTCTAAAACACTTGGTTTTACCCAAAAAAATTCCCTTTTGAGATTTCTAAAACACCTTGTATACCCAATAAGTCCAAACAAATATCATAACCAATCGTCCCGGTAGCAATCCATCCCCTTAGAAACTCTAAAATGAATTCTGATGATGTGGCAATCATCATCAGGATTATTTTCCAGTGACTGAAGTGAGTTCAGTGCTTCCTTACTTCCACAAATTCCTTCAAAACAATTTCCATTCAAAAATATTTCCCAAAATAATACACCATCATTGCCTTCAAACACTTTGAAAAACATTTCAAACATTCCCAGGATTTTAAATTCCCAAACCTTTTGTTTAAATTCATTTAAAATCCTTTTCAAAATTTTCGGAATTTATATTCTGGTTTAATTCAAATTTTAGTTATTCTTCTTATAGAATTCAATTTGGTTATAAACCATTTTAATTTTTAGACTCTTATATTTGATTATAATAGTAAAACCAAACATCCAAATATATATATATATATATATATATATATAATAATTTCAGAAAATTATTCCTTTTATATCAAAATATAATTTCGGGTAAAATTATTTCATTTACCCACTTTAAAAACAATACTATGACGGTTTATCTTGTTTAAGAGTTTAGAAACCCTTATCGATACGGTTGTACTTCCCGCACCGACCAGAATTCATAAACACTCAACCGATAAGTCGACACAGTATAAAAACAATTTTTATATTCACTAACAAGTACGCTAGCATAGATATTATTACACTCAACTCATTATAGAGTACTATTGACTCTGTTTAATGAGTAATTTCCCCACCAGAGCCAAGGTTATCGCTAACCTAAGCTCTGATACCACTGTCATGACCCGCCCTTCTCGACCCTCGAAAATCGACACAAAATACTCCACAGTATAATATGCCGACGTTCAAGTGCCAGGAAAGACAGTTTGTTAAGGGAAAAGAAAAGAGATAGAAGAAAGAAGGAACTAAACAATATCTTTGCAAGATATATTTCCGTTTTCAAACCCTTTTGAAAACAGTTTTCGAACCCAACTCTTCTAATGGAATAAATTCCCCAAATCTTTACTTCCTCTGAAAACATCCAAGTACCAAATATTTTGGACTTAAAATAAATTTAAATTCTTTATTCTTGAAAATACATTAAAACATTTATATTAAACTACTTACATACTTAATTTAATATATATATATATATATATATATATATATATATATATATATATATACTTTTAAAAATATTTCGAATAAAACTTCTTTATAAAATATAAATTATTTTCTTTAAAATAAAAGTTAAGTCATACTAAATTTTAAAATAAGGTTATAAAATCCTATACAAGTTCTTCAAATAAAACTTTAACCAAACTAACTTTACAATAAAACTAGTTTATAAAATATAAATATTAATAGTATTCTTTTAAAGCATATACCAATTAACCATTTTAAAATAATTACTACTATAACTAATTTAGTTAATATTTACTTCTGAAATCTTTACCACTTAAATAAGAATTTTCTTAAAAATATTCTTTTAAAATCAAATTTAAAACTTATAACTTTTACTAAGAAATCTGCTTTAAAACGGATTTGGCTTTTCAGGAAACTACACTCCCATTTTCAGAATAAACCAAAGAGCCTTCTATATATCCTACACGATTTATCTCAATTCAAAATTTACGTTCAAATCCCATAAGTTCCTTCAACACTTTAAAAAAATAAACCCGCTTTTTAATTTCAAGCACATTTCTATTTCTTGGAATATCACTTTCAAAATATATGCTTAAAATATTTAAAATAAAGCTACTAGAAATTACTTAATTGAAAATAATACTTAAGGAAATATATAGAGGTTTTCTAAGTAATTTAAGCCAAATTTAACTTTTAAAATAAAGTCATTAAATCAAATATAAATATTATAATTTCCTTTTGAAAACTTAATACTACTTTACTTTTTTTTAAATAATTAAATACCATAATTACTTAAATAAATGTTTACTTATACTTTAAACAATTAAAATAATATTTTTTTCTAAAATATTCTTAAACACAATTTAAAATGCCAACTTATAATTCGAAAGCTTTTCTTTGAAACATACCAAATTTCCAGGCAAAATGCGCTTTCTATCCTTTAATGATAATCTCATCTTTACTTTTAAAATAGTTAAACCTTTCTTCTAAAATTTCCCACCGGAAATCAATATTTCCAAATTTATCCACTGATAAATATACCAATTTATTTGTAAACCCAATTTATAAATTTCCGTTTCTCATTTCCATTCCAATCTCAGTTTCAAAACCATTTACAAATTTCAACCCAATTTCTCGAATTTAATCCCTTTAAATTCATTAGTTAAATATCCCTTTCATTTTCCTTTAATCCTAATTTATTTATTAATATTTTTAAAATGCCAAATTATATTTATCCAACCATAACACAGCATAATAAGATCCAAATCAATTTATCACAGGATATCAATGAGATATATCACAGAATATAAATAAATTTTCTATTTATGAGGAATCCAGTTGGATCCCTCCAACCTGTTTCCCTGCATCCACAGATATTAGCACAACCAATAAATATCGATTCAATCTGATAATAATTATCATATTCAGCTAAACAACCAATCAAACATTTAAATATTAGCTACTTAAATTAACTGGTATCCAGTTGTGAGTGAGATTAACTCACCTTGAGTTTTCGACGAGCGTTCAAATTTTAAATTAAATCGAACGACGTTCGATTTAACTTAAATTTTTACTTGCTCGGAATGATCCCAGAATTGGTCCACTGCGTAGTACTCGTCGCTGCGATTCCGGCATCGCCAGTTTCATCGAAATCTGGCAACGTACGCTCAAGTTACGAATTTATAAAGGTTGAATATAATTTATAAACAAATTTTTTCTTTAATTTTAAATAATATTTCTACCAACAAATCGTGACCGTGTATTAGGTACTGCAAATCCAGGCCGAAGCTTGCTTATCTCCTACATCGCGTTCCAGGTTGAGAAAGAACTGTTCGTCGACGAAAATTCTATCGGTTTAGAAAACCGTCGAACGAATTTAAATTAAAAATAACCGCAAGCGCACGGTGTACGAATGTAGCACGTGGCGAATACGGGTCGATCCACAGGGAATTGTTGATTTAAAAATTCTATTCAATCAAATTATACCAAAGTCGAGAGTGTGTTTAAGCTAGAAAATGAACTAACTAATAAAAAGAAAAGAAATGCAAATATGAGAGTTAAATGACAATTTAGAGAATAAATCCACTCTCTAAATCATGTAGTTCAACACATGAAACATGATCTCTCTTTTATGGTCATTAGTGTTTTAATTGATGTGTTTATCATAAGTATGACATATTTGAGCTATTAATTAGCCAACATAAGTCATCAAACTATAACACACCCTTTAAAACACTTACCAACTTTCATGAAACTTGACAAAGAAAATGAAAATGAAATCTATTTTAAGTATGGCCTATTAACTATTGATTAGAAACATAGACCATCAAATTTTAATTTCAAATCACTTTCTTATGCCATAATCATATATTGATGAAGAGACATTTGTGTTAGTGATTGTTTAAACATAGCCTATTTGGTGTCAACAATATAGACTATCAAATTCAAAGTAAAAACAACAAATAAAACCACTTCTATCATCATTAAGCACAAAAAGAGAGCATGAATTAACAAAATGTTGAAGCTACATTAATTAGAGAGCTTCATTACCCCTAAATTGAAGGGGTTTAGCTTCTCATATTTGTCATTTCATTAACAAATGTAGCTAACAACATGAAAGCAAAATGAAGAGGAAAAAGAGAGCAAAATGAAAAGATAAGCTAACTAACTTGCATAAAAGAAAAGAGATCTACACTACAACATAAAAAAGAGGCATGTAAAAGGAAAGTGCATGTATTAATAACATAAAAAAAAGGAAAATTACATGAAAATAAAAATGGCTAAGCAGCCATGAAAAGAGAAAGAGAGCTTTCTTTTATTTTCTAAACTAAAACTAAAGAGAAGGAGGCCTAAGACAGACTAGGAGAAGAAATGCTGCCTAAGAGAAGAGATAGTATTACATGAAACATATGGGTATTTATACATGTATGAAACCCTAATTCACTTTTTGGGGAATGCCCAAAATGCCCCTTAGGAAGTGTGGAGGCCAAGTAATCATTAACATGTCTTAATCCTCCATTAAATGTACATGAAACCATTAGCTCCATAAGCATGTGCATTAGCCTTTAATTTGTACATTAAGGTAGGTGGGTAGGTGGGGTCCTCCATGATCTTCACTTTGAATTATTTCCATCTTCATTCCTTTATATTCTTTGTGCATGCATGTTTCTTCATGAACCCACTAAAATGAGAAGCTAAATTCCAACAAAATATTATAGAAATTTCAATCAAATTCTCTCGATTTAATATATGCGCACAAATGGCCATTTTGCCCTTATATGAAGATGAATATGTGAAAATTTGGAAATAATATGAATTTTGGTTAAAACAAGTTAAAATACCCAATATGACCATTTATTTAATTTAAATAGAATAAATATGGTGGTAAAAATATGCACATTTACGTGCACATCAAGAACCCATAGCCGTCGAGAAACCCTAAATGACGCGACCACTACGCTCAACAATAAATCGATCAACTACCTCCAATGAAAGCCCAGACAAACTCCATTTTTGCCCAAAAGCACACAGAGCCCAGTCTCCTTATTGCAAAGAAAATCATGCACGAACTCGAGTCCTTCATGGCCATCTTCTGGCTCTAAACGACGATGATAAGCCAGATCTACCGTTGGATTTAAAGATGTCGCAGTGCTCGACGTTATTTTAGTTGAAGTCGAGGCGCGAAAGTTCGTGGATGAAAAGGAATCGAGGGAGGAAGGAGATAGGTTTTTGGCCATGAAAAATGTAAGTGGCGGCTAATAAAAAAAGGACTAGGGCTTTGGCCTAAAACGTATTTATATAAATGTTTGTTAATATTATTTTAATATTATCTCCAATTTTTAACAAGCTTTTACAAACAAACTCCAAACCTCACGTGCCGCCAGGTATTTATAAGGTTTTACCCGCATTCCGAACACAATGAAATGTATTTCGGAAGCTAATTTGGTCGTATGCACGAGTTACGGAAATAAACGATCAATTTTAAATTAAATCGATTAAAATAGTTTCTATGCGTTTTGAGCTGCCAGGGTCAAACGACAACTCCGATTGCTACGAAAACTAAAATCCGATAGTGAATAACTATTACGGATTTAATGGAACTGGTTTCGTCGAATTCCGAGACTATGCCCCGGAAGGCTATTTTAACTCATCGATTAATTCGAGCGAATTTCGAAATCGTCGAAATCACTTAAAAATTTCACTTTTAAAATTTTACTAACTTTATTATAAATCATATAAAATTTATAATCACACTAGAAATTATTCTGATTCAGTTTAAATTAAAATTTAATTATTCACATTACTATTCTATTAAATCACATTATTAAATTAATATAAAAATTCCAATTATTTAACTTATCGACTTTGGGTTCCATCCGAAGGCCCAATATTATAATTCTAATCCAAATAGACCTTAAATAAATTTAAGAAACCATTTCCGTTCTGTTTGCCTCCAGATTCACAAATTATTTCAATTTCAAATAGTTAATTATTATTATTCAAATTCAATTGAATTATCATATTTGAAATTATAACTCATTTTATTAATTTAACCAAAATCTTTTTATTCCAAATCCAATTATATTTCACATTCAACATTTAAAATGAATTAAATGTTCAAAATCTAACGACCAAAATTCCGGGTCGTTGCATATTGTAAGTATCTATAAGCTTTGTAGTCGCATATATTTTTCAAGTTGAAAGATGCTTTGTTTCTTTTATTTTATATTTTATAGTTTTATATATATGTAGTATACACTTATTTTGAAACAAAAATAGATTTTGTAACAAAAATAGATTTTGTAACCACTATATATATATATATATATATATATATATATATATATGCTGGTCTATTAAACTGTTTTATAAATTAAGGCATATATATATATATATATTGTATGTTTATATAGATATATGTGTAAAATATTTTAAGTGCCTATATATTATCGGTTTGAGTTGATAAGGTTATATAAATTTATTGATTATCTGTATTATAAAGAGTTATATATATAGGGTAAGAAAAGGTATATATATTGAGTGCATATAAATAGGTTATATGCTCTGATATCTGTCATAGTATGTATATATTTACAATTATTTTTGTATATACATTGTAACGACCCGTAAATCTTTGATAATTAAAATTGTTAATTTTATAAAGTTTTATAAGTTAATAATGGGAGAAGTAAAAAAATTATGAATTATTAATGAAACACTAACTAGAATGGTAGGCAATAATGTCAATTTAAGTCGATTATTAACAATTTTAAGAAGGTTCAGTTAATTTTAATGATTTAATATTATACTTGGTTATAAATTGAATATAAGCAAACAAGTACGAATATTGAATCAATTAATGAAATAATGTATATCTAATAGCAATTGAATAAAACTAGTGTTAGGTAAGTAATTGTAACATTTGGTTGCAAATAATAACTTATTAATGTAACTAGAAGTAAATGGTGGCAAACTATTATATGTTACCTATTTATTTCGACGGTTAAGTTAAATTTGAAATCAATTATAATTGAATGGAATTAAATGTTATATTAATGCGGTTTAAGACAATAACTGTAGTCTGTTAATGTAATAAAATATATATAAATGTAAATTATACTCATAAGGAAATAATTGATTTAAGAAAATATTTGAATCAAGATAAATAAATCAATTAGGATCTTAAATTTTAATTAATGTATAAATTTGACAAGAATTCAATATAAATGAATTGGTTGAACATAAAGTCTGAAATCAAACTAAAACAATTTATTGGAAATAAATTATAATTAATTGGATTTAATTACAGTTGAAATTGAATACTGTAATCGGTAAAATTTTAAACATTGAATTGATGTGTAAACTTGTTTTGAATTGTTATAAATGTCTAAGTAATCAAAATGATAAAATTTGTCAGTTAATAAACGTTGAATTAAAAAGTGAATTAATTAATTCAATATTAATTTATTTAATTAATGTGAAAATAGCCATTTTAGCCATTGTCTCGAATTTCGACGAAACTAGTTTCATCAGATTCGTAACATTGAATTATTGTAAGGTTTCAATTTTCGTAGCGATCGGACTTGTCGTTTGATTCGTGCGGACTCGAAACGTCTAGAAATTAATTTAATTGAAATCAATTTGAAATAAGCTGATTTTAACATAACTTCTTCGTATGTTGGAATTAGGACTTGAAACTTATTCCATTAAGTTTAAAATCATCGAAAACATCTATTTTGATGTATGGGTTGACCCATTATCGTTCTGGAGTCAGAACGGGCTTTTCGGGTCGTTTATCGTTCAACATGTAAATCAATCTGGTCCATTCCTTCTGTTTTCAGCTTTGCCTATAAATAGCCTATCATAAACCCTAGCAATCATTTTATTTTCATTTATCTACACGTACAATTTTATCTGGCTTCTTCTTCTCAATGGTAGACAAACCAAACAAATTCCAAATTCAATTATAAATCAAAACCAAATCAAAAAATTCAAACTCCTCCAACCCAAACAAATTATAAACCGTTTCGAAGCTCTCGATAAGCGTAATTCACTGGTGTTATCCGTTTTATGATTTAGATCATCATTTGTCCAGAGATCGTGAATCGATTCCGACCATCCATATTGGATTTTGACGATCCAACGGTGGATCTTTGGCCAATCGACGATCGGGAAGTGACATAGAGAAGATGACAACGAATAGGTCAGGGGAATGATATTTTCTCGTCTCAAGGTGGTCGAAATTCTCCAATTTTATCCCAAACAGGCGAAGGCGGCACTGCAGCCTTGGAGGCGCCGTACCCTACCGCGACGTGGCCGTGGGGTTGGCCTGGAGGGGGAGGTCGCCGGTCATGTCAGATCGTGATGAATTGGAACAAGTAGGCTGTGAAATTTTCATATAGGTAGCGACTGATTGTTTGGTCTCAGTCAAAACGCATGAGCTAGGGCTTGGGATGAACGTGCAGATGGCAATGACGTGTAAACAATTTTTTATTTACCTATAATTTAAATTGTATAACTTCTAATGTTCATAACTTTCGCATACGAGGTCTGATTCACGAATGGCTTATTCCGCTGGGATCGTATCAAAATTTCGGACATTTTGACGCTAGTTTGGATGAATTCTGAGATCGTCTGAATTTAGGCCCTAAATTGGATTTAAATTCAAAGGTGAGTGATTTGACCCACTCACGACTTCTAAAATTTCTTAGTTAAATTAAATTTGTGATATGATCAGAAACTTTTTTATTACTGTTTGGTATATTTAAAATCGTCATTCCAGTTAATTTGAATTTATTTTGAGTTAGATTGTCATTTAATTTATTACTGAATTTAAATTGCCAATTAAATGTCTGCTATTGATATTTGGTTAATTGCTGATATTTATTGGTTGAATTGAATGATGATTGTGTTAGATGTTTGATGGTTGATATTGGATGATTGGATGTTATGTTAATTTATATATTATTATCACTCTGCAAGTTCCCTTAGTTAATGTTTAGGAAAATCACTATGGGTTGAAACGATATATACCCGAACGATCTATAGATTAAGGAAAAATCGTTATAGGTTGAAATGATAGACTCAAGCGATTTTATGGATTTTAATAATTTTGGGATTGCGGATTGAAATGATGTATATCTATAAATATAAAATAATTACGGATTGAAATGATAAATATCTATATCACTTGATCCTAGGGTAGAGAATTATATACAGACACCGGATTGGTTAAATTAAATGATTTTAAAATTCTTAACTTTCGAATTTAATAAAATGGTATTTTGAAATAAAATTTGATTTATGTAAATTGAATTTTTAGTTAAAAACCAAGTTTTATGATTGAAATGTGGATTGGTTCAAAAGGAATTGCTTCAAGAAATTAAATTGAAATTTTAAGATTGAATTTGAAGTATAAGCAAAATTTATCGGAATTGAGTTGAAATTGTTTGAATATCACTTTGAATATATATGGAAATTGAAGTAGCCTAAATTGATATTTCAAACATGAATTAAATCGAAGAAAAATTAAATATTTTATTAGGAAATTAAATAGAGGGTCGAAATTGAATTTTGTCGATTTAGGAATGGAAATTGGTTGAATTGTGGTGAAATGAAATAAATAGTAGATTGATATTAATTTAATATCCATATTTAATATAAACGTTTTCAAATATATATTATTTTAGAGATTCTAATTATTAAGATTTTCAAATTTTCAAACCATTTCAACCTATATTTTCTATATTAAATCATTTTAACCTATTGTAAACTATGTTAATTTAATTTAATATATTTTAAATCCACTTAACATAATTTAATTTATTTTAAACTATTTAAACCATTTTAATTTATTTTAAATCTAATTAATATATTTTAAAGCTATTTTAATTATATTTAATCCATTTTAAATCTATTTAACTATCTTAAATCATTTTAAAAACTACTTTAATCTATTTTAAAATAATTTAGGGTGTTCTAACAGTCCTAAAATTCACTTTTAACTTTGTTAAACTATTTATAACTATCTAAACTATTTTTCTAAATTCCAAACTTAGTAAAGTGGATGTGTTTATATTCAAATCCCTGATTTAAAAATGAATACGGTTAAATGATGTTATAATTTATGTTGGGACTTAAATGACATAATTGATTGAATATGATGATTTTAAAATGAGGGTATAAACTAATTTGGAAATTGGATTTTTCGAAAGAAATTGTGATTTCAAAATCGATATGATTTCAAATGTGATATAATTTGAAAGTGAATATGATTTGAAAGTAATATGGTTTTGAGAATATGATGTTTTGATATAAATTGTGAATTGACTTTTGAAATGTAAAAGAACCATCCGGTGTGAAATAAGCGTTTGGTTGTTAAAGAGACCGGGAACGGATATTGTCATACTCTCTGCCAATACCGAAAACCACTTTAACAACTTTGTACGTGGTGAAGATTCTAGAAATGAAGTAGGATGGTTTGGTGAGCGAGTTCTGCATAAGGTATGACGTTACCCTAACTCCCGTGAGTCAGCATAGATGTGAATAAAACAGGAGCCATGCCAGGCCAAGTGAGGTCGCACCTCCGATCGGGCACATTTCTTCAATACCGTTCTATTACCTTGTGATTGATTTGGTGGCCATCCTTGATATTGATTTGGGAGTGTGTTCGAGGTGGGAGGTAGTAGCTGCTATGCGTTACCATCAGTCCGGATCCGCAATTGGTGTATCTACCCTGACATTGCCTCCAATGCCGTGTTCACATGCCCTAGCGCGCCTTCTATGAGTTTGTTTTGTTCCATACCTATGGAATGCCCTCTAGGTAAACCTCCAGTTTACAGAGGAGCGTACGGTACTGTATAGACTATGGGAATATATAAAATGTGTTAAGGGGGATATGGGTAACACCTTAATGCTATTTTACTTTACTATAGATATATTATAATAGTGTATTGTACTACATAGTAGATAGTTTAAGGATCCTTAGGAGATGTGAATCCCGAACATCTCTTAAGTTACTGCACTCACATTAGACACTGGATATGAGATGTCAAACTCCCTAAACATCTCTGACGCCGTTGTACTCATATTTACCATTGATTTGACTTACATAAGATCTTTAGTTCTGACTCGAGTGTTTTGTCTTTTTAATTCGCTCGGGTCAGCCTGAGTATTTCAGGATTGAAAACCTTATTCTAGAGGACGAAGATGGAGATTGTACTATTATTATTTATGATATGTACTCCACTGCATCATGTTGTTCCGCTGCATTTATTTATTCTTGTTGTCTATAATTCTGATTCAGTAATGTATAAGTATAATCAAATATATTTGTAAAACAGCTTCATGAACTGTTATTTGATTATTTTATTTTGTCATTCTGCTGTGAGATTCTGTATTGGTTTTTATTTCTTTCTCCTTTTCTTATTTTCCGCAATAACAATCTACCTCTTTGCATGGTTTGAGTTGATGCGTGTGTCTGGCTTAAAGCGTCTAGAAAGACAGGTTGTTACATTCATTTATTTCATTTTTTCATAGTGGGGCTATATGATTTTAATAATACTGATTTTAAGGAATAAATGTATATACGTTTATAATGATATTGATTTTTAAGTATATATATTAACAAAGTATTAATTTAAGTGTGATGCATATATATTTACGTTTGCGTTTGTATGAACATAGAAAGAATGTTGGCTTTTAAGACACATATATATATTTTATCCAGTTCGTGTGTGCTGTCTATGAGGAAAAAAAGTATAAACAAAGACATTATATGTTTTAAAGGTATAGGTATATGTTTAATGTTTTATTATAGATTATGTTATAACATAATGTATATATTATGATTTAAATTTATATCTGAGAATTTTGAAAAGAAACTTTATGTATTTTTAATAAATATTGGGTTCAATATAATATGAAGATGGTTATTTTAATATATGTTTTAAATTAAATGCCATTTTCAAATATGTGACGATTTTATTTCGATATGTATTTTGAATTTTATTTTGGTTTAAAATATAATTTATATAAATATATATTTCATACAAATATGTATATATTTTCCCATCGAATTTAAGCGGTTCGCTTGCTTGCTTCATTGCTGTCCAAAAAGCGCGGCGGCTTTTAATTTGCTTTGCTTACGTTCATATTCATATCCGTGTCACCATCTTCTCCATCGTTGTCCTATAGCCTCGAAAGGTGAGCAATCAGTCACGATTAACATTCTTATATTTAGTAAATTTAATTCACATTGGAATGACAACTGAAATATGTGTTAATTTGAATTGTTAATTAGTTAGTTGCTATATATGATATGCCATTATTTGTAATTGTTCCCCTATGACATGCGACACCATAATATGTTATTTGCGTTATATTTAAATCTGTTACCACTAATATATGCCTGTTATTGAGATGTGATATTTTATCATAGTTGTTCTCACTCTGTAAGTTCCATTTTAATGTGGAGTTCCCTATGGGTTGAAATGATACATACCCGAACGATAATATAGATTAAGGGAAAATCGTTTTAGGTTGAAATGATAAACCCAAATGATTTTCATTGATTTTAAACTTTAGGATTGTGGGTTGAAATGATATATACCTGTAAATATTAAATTACGGACCGAAATGATAAATATATATATCACTTGAACATAGGATATAAAATTATATACGGATACCATTGGTTTATTTTAAAAAATGATTTTTATAGTTTTGGAACGAAATATATGGATTTTTATTAAATATTGATTTTTAAATATAATAAGAAGATATTTTATTTTGTAAAAATTAGATTTTTAAAAATATATGTTTTGGAAATTTTAATTTATAAGTTAGTTTGGAAAAAATATATAAATTTTAAGATTTTACTGTTTTGAAATATATAAAATAATATTTAATATAAAATATACATTTAATAATAAGATTTAATTTAATAAACTTTAATTTATAATATGTTTAAGTATTTATTTAAATTTATATTAATATTTTAAAAAATAGATTTTAACAACTTTAATAATAAAGGATGGGAAGATAAATAAATGCTGACTTGGAATTTAAATTGGCTAATAATTGAATTTAAATAAGAATTTGTTTGAACTTATTGATTTTTGAGATTTTAAAAGATATGATATATAACTTGATTTGATAAAAGGTGATAAAATGGATATTCTCAATTTTAAATAAAGTTAAGACTGAATATTGAATATTGATTTAAATGTATAAATTGGGATTTCAACAAATTGTTATTAAAATGGTTAAGTGAATATTTTCCAATTTGAAATAAAATAAAGTTAAATGTTGAAATATAAATGAAATTTATATTGTAAATTTTTGAATAAATAAACTTGAATCTTTGAACTTTAAATTGAAATGGTTAAACCTGAACTGATTTAAATTGAATAGTGGAATTTAAGATGATTTGAATTGATTTGTGAAATTGGAGGAAACTATTTTTTATTATATAAAGTATTTTTAATATATAAACTATTTTAATATATAAATTATTTTAATATATAAACTATTTTAATTCATAACTATTTATTATATATACTATTTTCAATATCTAAACTGTTTAAGTCGAAAGTGTTATGGTTTCCAAAATGTTATGATTTCAAAAGTGTTATGACTACAAAGTGTTATAATTTCAAAACTGTTATGATTACAAAAGTGCTATGATTTCAAAGTGTTATGATTTTGAAAGTGTTATAATTTTTAAAGTGTTACGATTCTAGAAATGAATATTATTTAAAATAAATAATGATATCAAATTAATATGGTTTGAGAAGAATATGATATTTTGATATGAAGTATGAACTATTTGAAATGAAATGACCATGGTGTGAAACAAGAGTTTGGTTGTTAAAGAGACCGGGATCGGATATTGTCACACTCTCTGCCAATACCAAAAACCACTTTAACAACTGTGTACATGGTGGAGATTTCAGAATGAAGCAGGATGGTTTGATGACGATTCTATATGGTATTTACGTAGCCTCGACTCCCGTGAGTCAGCTTGATGCAGCTAAAATAGGAGCCACGCTGGGCTAAGTAAGGCCATCCCTCTGGTCGGGCACATTCCTTCGATAGAATGCACCTTTGATTTGGGAGTGTATCACGAGGTGGGTGGTAGTAGTTACTATTCGTTACCACCAGTCCGGATCCGCAAATAGTATATCTACCCTGGCATTGCCTTGAGTGCCTTGTCGTATGCCCTAGCACACCTTCTACGAGTTTGGTTTGTACCATACCTACTTGGTGTCCTCTGATAGCCCTCCAATTGAAGGAGTAATTACGATACTGTATAGACTATGAGAATATATAAAAATGTGTTAAGGGGGATATAGGTAACGCCTTAATGCTATTTTAATAGCTAACTTTACTATAGACATATTATAATAGCGTATAGTACTACATAGTGTAGGTAGTTCCACGGATCCTTAGAGGATGGAAATCCCAAACATCCTTTAAGTTACTTGTATTTCAGTTGACATTTCACTTGAGTCGAAGTCATTATTATAGGAATGTTAATCCCAACTCGAGTGTTTTGTGTTTTTCTTTACGCTCGGGTCAGACCGAGTGTCACAACATTTGAGACTCACCTTTAGAGTTGGAGCTTCACTTGGAGATCCATCTGTGTCTATTCAGCTTTCAACTATCCGGTGGTTTTGTTCAGACTTTCCATGTATTTATATTTGAGACTACATTGTATTTGAGATATTCTGTTGTTTGTTGTTTTAGACTCTAATGTTTTATTGTAGCTTCATGAACTACTATTTAATCTATTCCGCTGCTTATCATTGTAAAACTCTGTGTTTGTAATTCTATGATTGATTTATTTACTGTATATGCTGAGTTTTGTCAAATATAAAATTAACAATCTGTTGTTTTGAGCAATTCAAGTCTGACGTGTGTGGATGTGAATGGTTCAAATTACCGGATCGTTACTAGTGCTATCAGAACTCTGGTTTAGGCAAAACTTTGCATATAGAGTAAATTTACTTATAGAATCACCTTCGTTTGAGCTTAAATCTCATCCTCTTTGATTCAGATTTCCTTTGAATTTTTGAACATTCCTCGTTTCTAGAATCCATCCTTATCTTTTCATTTTCGTGTTCTTCTTGATACTGGAGCATCCCATAGCTTCATTTTCTATCCCTCAAACCTTGGTTTTGTTTGAAAAAGGGGTGAAACTCCTTTATAACAAGAGTCGATTCATTGGAGATTCCTTTGTCCTCGGTTTACGATGCTGTTCCTTGCGAAGCCCGAACCGTTCTCTAGTAGATGACTTGCTTTTGTTATCGAATGTCGAATGCCTCAAAATTTTTATAGGCAGTTCCACCTTTTGCTTGGACACTCAGTCTAGTGATCTTGACTACACCTTGATAATCGGGGTATATCCTGATGTTTTGGTGAAGTCGCATCTTTCCCTTTTAAGCAGGAAATTGAATTTCGCATAGATCCTATCTTTGGAGCTTGACTTGTGTCCTGGTTCTTGTTGATGATATTCTCGCCTCTCTAAGTCTCGGTTGACCCAGTTAAGGTCGCCCGCGATTTATATAAGTCAATCCATCTTTCCTCGTTTGTAATTTAATTATCCACCTTCCTTTCGATCCTATCCATCTTAGTTAGAATTCTATTTGATTTAGGTCACTCTAAATTTAAATCTCAATCATTATTCTATGATCCATCCTTGAATCGTCGTGGGAGGGAGTGTATCTGTAATTAACATAAAATTGTTTTATATCGCGTTATCTGAGTTATTAGGTTGTGTAACAACCCAATTTTTTTTAAATATTTTTAAATTTAATTTATTTAAAAACTTTGATTTTTAATCATAAAATTTGAATTTTTGGAATTTTTCCAGTGAAATTTTAGATGTATTTGTAATTTATCTTCCAAAAAGGATAAAATAAACAATTTCTGAAAGTTGTATATTTTGGTCAAACTTTGACTTTTATTTGAAAAGTTTAAAATTTAAAATTTAAAATTCTAATCTTTTTATTTGAAGCTGGATATAATTCTGATATCCATTTCGCCTTTCGTTTCATTAAATTCTGATTTATACTTTTTAAATTGGATAATATACAGCGTTTTACACGCAATTAATTTCTGTATTTTTATTTTATATTTTCCTATGTCCATCTCTTGATTTTTATTTCTCTATTTTATTTGTCTAGACTTTTATTTTAATTATTGGATTTTTACTTGTTTATATCTTTTATAAATGGCTTGAGAAAATCAAGGAGACATATGTTACATTGTTTTAATTGCCTTGCCATGACCATACTTCATTGCCTAGTCATGCTATGATGTGCACTGGACCCAAACAAGACCATGGTCGAGCCATCTAGACCCATGGTCGAGCCTAGTGAACCAAAAGCCCTCCTTTTGACTGCCTTTTTGCATTCCATGTTCGTAACTCCACCACTTCTCTACTTTCCTAGCCTTAGTCGTGCCTATGGACCAAGCCTACTTGCCTCTAACACATCATGGCCGAACTTATGGGTGATGGGGCTGAGCCTATAGGTGGTGTGGCTGAGCCCACTTGATGATCCAATCCAATCTTGCTTCACTTTAATTCATTCTGTTCATGATTTGATTTAAATTATTGTATTGAATTTTGTTCTCATTGTTTAATCCATATTTGTCTACGGTAAATCTTATACTTATAATTGTTTATTTATTTGATTATAAGATTTTAATTTGGGTGTTAATTCTTCTCAAATCTAGTACGTGCTTGTCTTGCCATTCTAGGTTTGTTGTGTGTCTTTACTTCGTAATCTCTAGCTTCAAAAAGGTGAGTTATTCACTCTAGACATTACGTACTTATACAATTGTGAAATGATGACAAGTGAATGTGTATAATTCATATGCTATGTTAATTAGTCCATATATGCCTGTGATATGATTATATGATGTATAACCTGATTTTATACCTGTTACATCATCTATTATAATATTATATGATATACTGTTATTTCATTTTCTGTATCTCACACTGCAAATTCCTTTATCACTGTGGGTTGAAATGATGCATATCCGAACGGAATTTAGAATAAGAAAAAACCATTATGGACTGAAATGATAGGCTCGAGTGATTTTTATTGTATTTGATTTACTTGGGATTGCGGGTTTGAAATGATAGAACCCGGATTTTTCTTTTTAAATTATGGATTGAAATGATACATATCCGTATCACTTGACCTAGGACAGAAATTATATACAGACGTGTGGTTAATTTTAAATATTTTCTAAAAATTTATTAAGTGTTTTCGAATGTAAAATATGAAATTTTGACTTAAATTGGATTTAAAAGATTTAAATAAATGTTATAGTGATTTCTATAAGTTAAATTGTACAAACAAATTAATGATAAAAATGTAAATTTTGATTTGATTTAATAATTAAAAATTTGGGGTTAAAATGGAATTTTAAGCTTAATTTAGTGATAAGAATATTTATTTATGAGATGGGTATGTTAAATAAAATATTAAGTTATTTGTTGAAATTAAAGTTAAGTAATTTATAAAGTGTTGACTTAACAAATGGATTTTAATTTTAATTTGATATTTATTAATAAAATGTTATTTTATTAAAATTTATAAGTTAAGTAATATCCAAATAATTTTTTTAAAAATGTGGAATAAATTTGTTTAGTTAAAAACGAGAAAAATCGGGGATATATTGTTTTAAAGGGTATAACAGAAATTATAGCATTTCAGAAATGCCGTGGTTTAATGAACTATGTGTTGAATATACTAAAGATACCTATAACAGCATTTCTGAAGTGCTGCAGTTTCTGAAAATTTGAACTATGTGTTGAATATACTAAATGAACCTATAACAACATTTCTGAAGTGCAGCAATTTTCTGAAAATTTGAACTAGGTGTTGAAATTTCTAAATAAGCCTATAATAGCATTTCTAAAATGCTGTAGTTTTTGAATTTGAACTATGTTTTGATATATACTAAATATACCTACCGCATCACTTTATAAGAGCCGCTGTTTTGAAATGTTGAAATAGAACGAATGAACTTAGAAATTGCTGAAATTATGGAAATTAAATATTTGATTTGAAAGGATAATTACTTCATATTTAAATGGTTTAAATGAATTATTTTGATTTGGAATATAAACCACTTTTGAAATTTATAATCACGGGTAATAATAACGTTGGTTGTTAAAGAGACCGGGATCAGATATGGGCATACTCTCTGTCGATACCGAAAACCACTTTGACAACCGTGTACGCAGTGGAGATTCCAGAATGAAGTAGGATAGTGGCGTTCCTTTGAGGTATATACGTGGACCCGACTCCCGTGAGTTGGCATAAAGTGGCAAAAACAGGAGTGAATGACGGAATAATGAGGTAGCTCCTCTGATCGGACACACTCGTTCGATATTATTTCCTGACTTTGAGATTGATTTGGTGGCCACTTTTGATTTTTGATTTGGGGGTGTGGCTCGAGGTGGGCGGTAGTGGCTGCTACGCGTTACCCCTGGCCCGAAAGCGTAATTGGTATATCTACCCTGTCATTTTCTAGCTGTGCCGTGTCACCTACCCTAGCGCGCCTTGTACGATTTTGGTTTTGTACCGTAACCTGTGGGGTATCCTCTGGTGGCTTCCCGATCAGGAGGGACTATGATACTGTATAGATTACTGGGACTATGTATGTGTTAAGGTGGAAAATGTAAAGGCTTAACGCTATTTTTTAGTAAGTTTACTTTACTATTAGACACTATTATAATAACATATATTACTACATGGCAAATAGTTTAACGGATCCTTAAAGGATGGGCGGTCCCCAGCATCCTTTAAGTTACTTGTGTATTTATATTACAGTTCACTTGAGTTGGTTTACATTGTATAAGTATGTATGTCCTGACTCGAGTGTTTTGTGTTTTGCTTTACGCTCGGGTTAGACTGAGTGATACAGCATTCAAGACTCATCTTCGGAGTTGGAGCTTAGCTTGGATCCATCCATTGGTTCTGCTTTCAATTATTCTGTCGATTCTAGTGATGTATTCAGATTGGTACTTGATTATTGTATTGAGACTTTTATTGTATCTTGTTACTCCTATTGTATCTTATTTAACTCTGATGTATATATAGTAGCTTCTGAATTACCATCTCCTTGCTTCCGTTGCATTATTATATTACTCTGTGTCTGTGATCTATGATTTATTTATTGTATATTTTGAGTTTTGCCAAATATAAATATTAACAATCTGGTAGTTTGAATTATTCAAGTCCGACTTGTGTGGTTTCATTGTGGATTTGAATGGTCGAAAATGGTGGGTCGTTACAAAGTGGTATCAGAGCTTTAGCTCTAGGCAAACTTAGAATATATGGTAAACTTAATTACAGAATCACTTCCGTTCGAGCTTGAATCTCTTCCTTTTTGACTCGATTTCTTTTGAACTTTGGAACGTTCCTTGCGGTTCCAAAGTTCATTTTATCTCTCCCTATTCGTATTCTTTTGATTCTTGAGTATCCCATAATTCCATGATCTTTATAATGACTAGGCCGTCTCGCCAATCTCCAAATGACTTGTAAAGGGATGAAACTCCTTTACAATTGGCATTGATTCGCCGAAGATTTATATATCCTTGTTTTAGATGCTAGTATCTCTTGTTATGCCGAATTCTATCTCTTGAGATGGAATGTAGATTTGCCTTAGAATTCCACATCGATCTAATTCTTGAAGTCATGGTTGACCCAATTAAGGGTGCCCATGATTTATATAAGCCTATCATTTCTCTTATTCTGTTATTCAATCATCTCATCTTTTGTTTCCAACTTATTTTCAAATTAGAATTCTCTTTGATTTGAGTCGATCAAATTTGAATTCCTATCCTTGCTTTGTAAATCTATATTTAAAGGTTTTAATTTATATGTGGTGTTGTTGAGTTGTTGATGTTGATTCCTATGATCAACGCTATCGATAGGATCTCCAAAACACTTGAACAGAGCAAACTGACATCATTTTTTTTCAAACTTGGTAAATGGATAAATTTTATATAATTATATTATATATATAAGTATAATTTTCTGAATTTCGATAGTTAATTGAATTCGATGATAAGAAATAATATTTGACTTTGTATATAGTTTGTAACCATTGGCTTTGGTTTCATATATAAATAATTGAACTATAAAACATGGTTACAAATTAGTTTGGTAATTAAAATGAATTTAAATCAAGAATTTGAGAATTTAATTTCCGATGATTTCGAACTTTGGTTTTAAGGTTTGAAGGATATATTATTTAAAGTATTTTCCGAATAGAAATCGTTTTCAAAGAATTTTTAAAGTTTTAAATCAATGCTTTTATTTTTGTCACTGGAAAATAATTTCGGTGATGACTGCAGCATCATCAACATTCATTTTCGAGCTTCGAAGTGGAGAGACCAGTCTGTAGCCTTGCTACACTTTTGTTTTGGAAAATTAAATTGATCTGAATTTCTAAACCATGACTTGATTAATATATGCAATGGTATATGATTTAAATTGGATTTGATAAACTTAAAGGATGAATGTCGATGATGCTGCAGTCATCACCGAAATTATCTTCCAGCGACAAAGAGAAGAGCATCGATTTAAAACTTTAAAAATTCTTTGGAAAAGATTTCTATTCGGAAAATACTTTAAATAATATATCCTTCAAACCTTAAAACCAAAGTTCGAAATCGTTAGAAATTAAATTCTCAAATTCTTGATTTAAATTCAATTTAATTTCCAAATTAATTTGTAACCATGTTTTATAGTTCAATTATTCATATATGAAACCAAAGCCAATGATTACAAACTATATACAAAGTCAAATATTATTTCTTAACATCCAATTCAATTAACAATCAAAATTCAAAAAATTATACTTATATATATAATATAATTATGCAAAATTTATCCATTTACCAAGTTTGAAAAAAAAATGGTGTCAGTTTGCTCTGTTCAAGTGTTATGGAGGTCCTATCGAAAGTGTTGATCAGACGAATCGATCAGAAACCCGTATTAACATCAACAATTCAAACAACACCACATATAAATAAAAAACTTTGAATATAGATTTACAAAGCAAGGATAGGAATTCAAATTTGATCGACTCAAATCAAAGAGAATTCTGATTTGAAAATAAGTTGGAAACAAAAGATGAGATGATTGAATAACAGAATAAGGGAAATGGATAGGCTTATATAAATCACGGTCAACCTTAATTGGGTCAACCGTGACTTCAAGAATTAGATCGATGTGGAATTCTGAGGCAAATCTACATTCGATCTCAAGAGATAGAATTCGGCATAACAAGAGATACTAGAATCTAAACCAAGGATATATATATATACACACACACACACATATATATATATATATATATATATATATATATATATATATATCTCCGGCGAATCATTGCTAATTGTAAAGGAGTTTCATCCCTTTACAAGTCATTTGGGGATTGGCAAGACTGCCTAATCATTATAAAGATTACGGAGTTATGGGATACTCAAGAATCAAAAGAACACGAATAGGGAGAGACAAAATGGACTTTGGAACCGCAAGGAACGCTCCAAAGTTCAAAAGAAATCGAGTCAAAAAGGAAGAGGTTCAAGATCAAATGGAAGTGATTCTGTAAATAAATTTACCATATATGCTAAGTTTTCCTAGAGCCAAAGCTCTGATACCACTTTGTAACAGCCCACCATTTTGGACCATTCAAATCCACAATGAAACCACACATGTCAGACTTGAATAATTCAAAATATCAGATTGTTAATATTTAAATTTGGCAAAACTCAAAATATACAGTAAATAAATCACAGATCACAGACACAGAGTAATATAATAATGCAGTGGAAGCAAAGAGATAGTAGTTCATGAAGCTACTATACATATATACATCAGAGTTAAACAAGATACACCAGGAGTAACAAGATACAATAGAAGTCTCGATACAATAATCAAGTACCAATCTGAATACATCACTAGAATCGACAGAATAACTGAAAGCAGAATCAATAGATGGATCCAAGCTAAGCTCCAACTCCGAAGGCGAGTCTCGAATGCTGTATCACTCAGTCTGACCCGAGCGTAAAGCAAAACACAAAATACTCAGGTCAGGACATACATACTTATACAATGTAAACCAACTCAAGTGAACTGTAATATAAATACACAAGTAACTTAAAGGATGCTTGGGACCGTCCATCCTTTAAGGATCCGTTAAACTATTTACTATGTAGTAATATACGCTATTATAATAGTGTCTAATAGTAAAGTAAACTTACTTAAAAATAGTATTAAGGTTTTAAATTTTCCACCTTAACACATATATAGTCCCAGTAATCTATACAGTATCATAGTTCCTCCTGATCGAGAAGCTACCAGAGGATACCCCAAAGGTTACGACACAAAATCAAAATCGTATAAGGTGCGCTAGGGTAGGTGACACGGCACAAATAGGCAATGCCAGGGTAGATATGCCAATTACGCTTCCGGGCCGGTGGTAATGCGTAGCAGCCACTACCGCCCACCTCGAACCACACTCCCAAATCAAAAATAGACACCGAATCAATCTCAAAGTCAGGATATAATATCGAAGGAGTGTGTCCGATCAGAGGAGCTACCTCATTAGCCCGTCAATCGCTCCTGTTTTAGCCACCTTATGCCAACTCACGGGAGTCGGGTCCACGTATATACCTCAAAGGAAGTCCACCATCCTACTTCAATCTAGAATCTCCACCGCGTACACGGTTGTTAAAGTGGTTTTCAGTATCGACAGAGAGTATGCCCATGTCTGATCCCGGTCTCTTTAACAACCCACCGTTATTATAACCCATGGATATTTATTTCAAAAAAATCCTTTATACTTCAAAACCAAAACATCATATCACTTAAAAACTAGGTCAACATGATATCATTTCCATTCAAAACCCAAATCAATATGATATCATTTAAATAAAACCCAAATTTACAAATCACTGAATATTTCCTTCAATTTATTTAAGCTTGAAATATTCCTTTAAATCATATTAAACCAAAACCATGTTATAAAGTCATATTCTTAAATCTTCAATTTCAATAAGTTTCAAATCGATACATTTAAAGACAATTCTTAATTAGATACAATTTCTGATAAATTCATTTCCAAAACCAATAGTACTTTCAAAGTTATAACAACTCCAAAACCAAAACACTTTGGAACCATAATACTTTGAAATCATAACACTTTGAAATATTATCATTTGGAAATTATAATACTTAGAAAATCATAACACTCAAACGTATTCATTTAAACCATTTAAATTCGATGTCAAAATCTTCCAAAATAATATTCATTCCCAAAGTTCATTCGTTCAATTATAACAATTTCAAAAACATTGTATTTTCAGAAACAACAACACTTATAAAGTGCTACAATAGATATTCTAGTATTTCAAAAACAGAAGCACTTATAAAGTGTTACAATAGATATTCTAGTATTTCAAAACAATTCAATTTCAGAACAGCAGCACTTATAATGTGTTACAGTAGATATATTAGTATTTCAAAAACAGTTTAATTTCAGAAACAACAGCATTTATAAAGTGTTACAGTAAGTATATTATTATTTTAGAACATAGTTTAATTTTAGTAACATCAGCATTTATAAAGTTTTACAGTAAGTATATTAGCATTTCAAAACATAGTTTAATTTAAAAAACAGCAGCATTTTGGAAATGCTACCAATTCAAATTCCAGGTTTATTACAACATTTCAGAACCATTAAAATCTCAGTTTTTGCCATTTTAACTTATAAAAACATATCTCACGCTTCAAAAAATATTCATTTGGATATCATTTAACTGATGATTAAAAAAATAAAATTTTATAAATAAAATATCCAAATTAACTATAATTCATTTATTAAGTCAAAATTACACTATTTTACTTAACTTTTTATTTTAACAAATAACTTAACACTTTATTTAAAATACCCATTTCATAAACAAAATATTCTTATCACCAAATTAACTTAAATTTCCATTTGAAAACAAAATTTCCAATTATCAGCTTAAGTCATATTTAAGTTACATTTTATACATTTTTACTTATACCTTTTAACTTATAGAAAATCATTATAAAACTTATTATACAAAACATATCCATTTATAAATAAAAATTGATTACAATTACTAGGTTAGATTTAAAATTCCGTATTAAATCAAATTTAATTATTAAGTTATTTATCATCAATAAAGATCTTTAAATTACAATTTAAAACCAATTATTGACTTATAAAAATTTTAACTTATAGCAAACCAATCTCTCATTATATTTTAAATCATTAATCAAATCTTTAAACTAAAATTTCATATATTTTAAAAATTCAAAATACTTAATAAATTTTCTAGGACAATATTATATTAAAAATTATCCATGGGTCTGTATAATATTTTCTAACCTAGGTCAAGTGATACAGATAGTATCATTATAATCCGTAATTTAAAAACAAAAATCCGGTTTATATCATTTCAAACCCGCAATCCCAAGTCAAATAAAATAAATAAAAATCGCTAGAGCCTTTCATTTCAGCTCATAACGATTTTTTCCTATTCTAAAATCCATTTGGGTATGTATCATTTCAACCCATAGTGATTCTATTCTATAGGAAACTTGTAGTGTGAGAAACAGAAAGTAAAATAAACAGTATAATATGGCATATCATATCAGGTGATGTAACAAATAAATATCGGGTTATAACATCATAAAATATCATACCACAGGCATATATAAATTGCTATCATATCATCAGCTACAACTCACATGCCATTGTTTCACAATTATATAAGTATGAATGTCGAGAGTAATAAACTCACCTTCTAAAACCGAAGATAACAAATCAAGACACACGACTGAACTTCGAAATGCACGACAAAGCATGAATTAGATTCGAGTGGATGGAGGACCAAGATTCAGATCTTGTAAAAAATTAAAATATGAACATACATAAGTATAAAATTATCAAAGGAATATAAATCAAAACAAATGCACAAAACAAGTCAACATAAAGCAAAGATGGCTTTACCAAGGCAAGTGGGCTCGGCCATATCTACAATGGGCTCGGCCATCATCACTTGCGCTCGGCCATGGCTTGATTTGATGCAAGTAGACTCGGCTATGGGTAGGCAAAAGGTACGGCTAGGAGATGCTTTAGTCACGGCAAGGCAAGGCATGTGGAGTTGTGTTTGTGGCCGAGGCACATAGGGAGGGAAGAGGCATAAATATGGGCTCGGCTAGGGTTTGCATCAAGTTTTGGTGATGTATTGGATCATGGAGTCATGGAAAAGCATGAGGATAATGGTGATGGGTGAAGGCCGATCATGGTGGTAGTGTGATGGAGATGAGGTCGGCTAGAGGCATGGAGATGATGGACGCCGAGCATAGCTTTGAGAACAAAGGAGAAAACAAAATGAAAAAGAGGAAGAAGACATGAGAAAACTTACTATATATATTTTTCTTCAGGACACAAATGAAAATGAGATGATAATTTTTTTTTTGTAGATGAATGAGAAAGAGGAGTGGCGGCTAGGGTTAGTGGAGAGGAGTTTTGAATGGCTATGGAGTGGAAAAAGCATCTATTATATTAAATAAAAGAAACCTACGTCTCTTGAATTTCCTAAGCCCTATATCAAAACAAACAAGCCAAAAGCCAATAGAAAATCAAAGTCCAAACCAAAATAAAATAGAAAAATGAACCTAGAAAATAGAAAATGAAAACAGAAAATAGATAATAAAATACAGAAAATAATTATGTGTAAAACGCTGAAATTTATCAGATTTTATAGGTATAAAACAGAATTTTACGAAACGAAAAGCAGCACGAATATCATAATCAAGTGTAGTTTCAAAGAAAAAGGTTAGAAATTAAAAAATCAAATTTAAAATTTTCAACTGAAAGTCAAAGTTTGACCACAGTTGACCAAAATATAAAATTTGTAGAAAATCTTTATTTTATTATATTTGGAAAATAAATTACCAACAGAATCCAAAATTACATTAGAAAATTCCAAAATTTTAATTTTAAATGATTTAAAAATCAAAGATTTCAAATAAAATTTATTAAAAATTATACACAAAATTATGGGTTGTTACAAATCTGGCTTAATACAAATGTTGAAAATAAAAGGAAAATTTGTATAGTATTTGATTACACTCAAAACCTTGATATAACTTACCTAAGGTAATTGAATGATATACAATATAAATGTGAGCAATAAGATGTCCAAAAATGATATATGGTTAATGGAATTTACAGATAATAAATTAATTATAAATAAAAAAAAGAATTAATTAGGTGAATAAAATATGGTTATATATGTTTATACACTTAATATATGTTGGAAAATATGTTAAGTGAAATAAATTAGATAAATAAAAGAGAAGACTATTTAAGTAGAGAAACATGAACCTAAGTATCGTGAACTTGAATTTTTAATGGAATCTACATAGCTGAAGATAAACGGATAAAATAAATGAGTTAATTTAAAAATGAATTGGTCTGAAAGAAATGTTGATAAAATAAAAGCAAATCAAATTTTTTTGAATTGAATGATCATTTATTGATTGAGTAAAATGGATTAAACCGAATTGTTGAATATTAATTAGTTTAAAATTTAAATTTATATAGGTATTGAATTGATTGTTTTATCTAGTTCTTTGTATTTTTTTGAATCTATCTTTTCTTTCTAGTTGTTTCAATTCTATTATCTCGTTCCTTTTCGAGGACGAAAAGTTTTGAGTGAGGGAGAGTATAACGACCCGTAAATTTTAACAGTTTTAATAACGTATTTAACTGCAATTTTGCTTAAAATTAAACAATTAAATTTGATGATTCAAATTTGATATTTGGTATGCGTCAATTTAAACATAGCAAATAGTAAATTTTCATTGGAAAATATGAACGCTAGTTTTGTTGTGAAATTTTAATTTCAATTTATAATCAGTTGAAATTGATATAAATAAAATATTTTAGAGATCTGAATATTTTTATATAATAAAATGTAAATCATTTTCAGAGTGAGACTCATATTTCGTGTCATCAAATTTTGACTTTTCTAGCTTCGTTTATCTTATTTTCAACGAATTTCCAGTCGTTTGGCAGCGAATATTGACTTTTGATAGGATTATCGTATCATCCATATCTGTGTACCATTATGTTCGTCTCATTGCGGTGATCCCCGCAGTATATTCATTCGTACATTTCGGGATCCGGTACGCATGGAATCTACGAAACGGTAACCGTATCGGTACCTGTTTCGTGCCATTTGGTTTCTTGTGTCTATTCAATTCCCATCGAGTAATAATCCAACCGTCGTTAGCTTTTATTATTCTTGAATTCTGGTCCCGTCTTTTGTTATTCCCTACCCTTTGCTATTTCCATTCATTATTGGTTCGTTCAAATTCTTTTTCGGTTCATATTGCTCTTTCAGTTGGAAAAAAGGAATATATAATATTAAAGTTTGTATATAGTGCACAAACACTGTTCGTCTTCTTTACAACCAAATCTACCTATTTGCTTACTGACCTTGCTCACGTCCTCTTCCATTTTTTCAAGCACCTCAAACTCGTTCTCTTCCCTATCCGTTCTCCTCTTCACAAAAAACAAATTTATACATATATTATTTCGTATATTATGTATACTTCTTCCACCTCGCAACACACCCTCCCACTAACTCTGGCTTCCCCACCTAGCATCGCAGCCTACCTTCCACCGAAGCCTCAACACCCCATACACTACAAATTAGCCACCTAGCACCCATGTGAATCCAAGCAGCCGCATCCACCATCAGCTTGCCCTGCACCTCCATGTCCGCCTACAACCCATGCCACCGCCCCACTCTCCTCTCACCACCCCAGCATGCAACACAGCGCCACACTGGACCTCCGACCTTCGGCCGACCGCACTCCCTTACCTTCCCAAACCCACACTGTCGCATATCCCCTCTCCACTCGACCATCGCGCCATGGCATCATCCTCCTCCGCCTTCCACATCAGCCATCGAATCACCCCTTCCTCTGACAGCAAGCAATAAGCACCAATTTTGCATATATATACTATAGTAAGTATATATAAGCTTTGTAGTCGCATATATTTTCCAAGCTGAAAGCTGCTTTCTTTCTTTTGTTTTATATTTTATAGTTTTATATTTATGTGTATACACTTGTTATGAAACAAAAATAGATTTTGTAACCACTGTTTATATATATTCTGGTCTATTAAAGTGTTTATATATTAAGGCATATATATATACATATTGTATGTATATATAGATATATGTGTAAAATATTTTAAGTGCCTATATATTACCGGTTTGAGTTGATAAGGTTATATAAGTTTATTGATTATCTGTTTGAGCTTATAGAGAGTTATATATATATCTATGGTAATAAAAGATATATATATATATATATATATATATATATATATTGAGTGCATATAAATAGGTTATATGCTCTGATATCTATGCTAGTATGTATACATTTAAGTTTATTTTTTATATACATTTATTTCATTTTTGCATAGTGGCGGCTATATGATTTTAATAATACTAATTTTAAGGAATAAATGTATACATGTTTATAATGATATTGATTTTTAAGTGTGTGTGTGTGTATATATATATATATATATATATTAACAAAGTATTAATTTAAATATGATGCTTATAAATTTACATTTGCGTTTGTATGCACATAGAAAGAATGTTGGCTTTTAAGACACACACATATATTTTATCAAGTTCGTGTGTGCTGTCTATGAGAAAAAAAGGTATATATATAGACATTATATGTTTTAAAGGTATAAGTATATGTTTAAATGTTTTATTATAGACTATGTTATAACATAATGTATATATTATGATTTAAATTTATATCTGAGAATTTTGTAAAGAAATTTTATGTATTTTTAATAAATATTGGGTTCAATATAATATGAAGATTGTTATTTTAATATGTGTTTTAAATTAAATGCCGGTTTCAAAATATGTGATGACTATATTTCGATATGTATTTTGAATTGTATATTGAATTAAAATATAATTTATATAAATATATATTTCATACAAATATGTATATATTTTCCCATTGAATTTAAGTGGTTCGCTTGCTTGCTTCGTCGCTGTCCAAAAAGCTCAGCAGCTTTTGATTTGCGTTGCTCGCATCCATATCCATGTCTGTATCACCATCTTCCCCATTATTGTCCTCTAACCTCGAAAGGCGAGTAATCACTCACGATTAACATTCTTATATTTAGTAAATTTAATTCACATTGGAACGACAATTGAAATATATGTTAAATTTGACCGTTAACTAGTTAGTTGCTATATATGATATGTCATTATCTGTAACTGTTCACCTATGACATACGACATTATAACCTGTTATTTTAAATCTGTAACTGATGATATATGCCTGTTGTTGATATGTGATATTTTATCATATTTGTTCTCACGTTGCAAGTTCCCTGTTAATGTAGAGTTTCCTATGGGTTGAAATGATACATACCTGAACGATATCATAGATTAAGGGAAAATCGTTATGGGTTGAAATGATAAAGCCAAACGATTTTCATTGATTTTGAATTTTGGGATTGCAGGTTGAAATGATATATACCCGTAAAATATTAAATTGCAGATTGAAATGATAAATATCCGTATCATTTGACCATAGTATAGAAAATTATATACGGACACCGTTGGTTATTTAAAAAAATGATTTTTATTGTTTTGGAAGGAAATATATGGATTTTTGTTAAATATTTATTTTTAAATAATAAGAAGATATTTTATTTTGTAAGAATTAGATTTTTAAATATATATGTTTTTGAAATTTTAATTTATTAGTTAGTTTGGAAAAAAAATATTTTATTATTTTAAGATATATAAAATAATATTTAATATAAAATATACATTTAATAATAAAATTTAATTTAATAAATTTTAATCTATAGTATGTTTAAGTATTTATTTAAATTTATATTAATATTTTAAAAATAGATTTTAAAAACTTTAATAATAAAGGATGTGAAGATAAATAAATGTTGACTTGGAATTTAAATTGGCCAATAATTGAATTTAAATAAGAATTTATTTGAAATTATTGATTTTTGAGATTTTGAAAGATATGATTTATAACTTGATTTGATAAAAGGTGATTAAATGAATATTCTCAACTTTAAATAAAAGTTGAGATTGAATATTGATTTAAATGTATAAATTAGGATTTCAATAAATTGTTATTAAAATGGTTAAGTGAATATTTTCCAATTTGAAATAAAATAAAGTTAAATGTTGAAATATAAATGAAATTTATATTGTAAATTTTTGAATATATAAACTTGAATCTTTGAACTTTAAATTGAAATGGTTAAAATGGAACTTATTTAAATTGAATGGTGGAATTTAAGATGATTTGAATCGATTTGCGAAATCGGAGGAAACTATTTTTATTATACAAAGTAATTTTAATATATAAACTATTTTAATATATAATTTTTTTAATATATAAACTATTTTAATTCATAACTATTTATTATATATGCTATTTTCAATATCTAAACTGTTTAACTCGAAAGTATTATGGTTTCCAAAGTGTTATGATTTCATAAGTGTTATGACAACAAAGTGTTATGATTTCAAAATTATTATGATTACAGAAGTGCTATGATTTGGAAAGTGTTATAATTTTTAAAGTGTTACGATTCTGGAAATGAATATTATTTAAAGTAAATAATGATATCGAATTAATATGGTTTGAAAGAATATGATATTTTGATATGAAGTATGAACTATTTGAAATGAAATGACCACGGTGTGAAATAAGCGTTTGGTTGTTAAAGAGACTGAGATTGGATATTGTCATACTCTCTGCCAATACCCAAAAACACTTTAACAACTATGTATGTGGTGGAGATTCCAAAATGAAGCAGGATGGTTTGGTGATGATTCTATATGGTATTTACATAGCCCTGACTCCCGTGAGTCAGCTTGATGCGGCTAAACAGGAGCCATGCCGAGCTAAATGAGGTCATTCCTTCGATCAGGCACATTCCTTCGATATCATTCTAATGCTTTTATGATTTGATTTTTTTCACCTTTGATTTGGAAGTGTGTCATGAGATGGACGGTAGTAGCTGCTATGCGTTACCACCAGTCCAGATCCGCAAACGGTATATCTACCCTGGCATTGCCTCGAGTACCTTGTCGCATGCCCTAGCGCGTCTTCTACGAGTCTGGTTTGTACCATACCTATGGAGTGGCCTATGATAGCCCTCCACGTTACGAAGGAATTACGGTACTGTATAGACTATGAGAATATATAAAAATGTGATAAGGGGGATATGGGTAACGCCTTAACGCTATTTTAATAGTTTACTTTACTATAGACATATTATAATAGCGTATATCACTACATAGTAGATAGTTTCACGGATCCTTAGAGAATGGGGAATCCCAAATATCCTTTAAGTTACTTGTATTTCAATTGATATTTCACTTGAGTTGAAGTTATTAATATAAGAATGTTAATCCCGACTCGAGTGTTTTGTGTTTTGCTTTACGCTCGGGTCACACTGAGTGTCACAGCATTTGAGACTCACCTTTGGAGTTAGAGCTTCATTTAGAGATCCATCCGTATCTATTCAGCTTTCAGCTATCCAGTGGTTTTGTTCAGACTTGTCATGTGTTTGTATTCGAGACTACATTGTATTTGTGATATTTTGTTGTATGTTGTTTCAGACTCTGATGTTTTATTGTAGCTTCATGAACTACTATTTAATCTATTTCGCTGCTTATTATTGTAATAATCTGTGTCTGTGATTCTGTAATTGATTTATTTATCATATATATTGAGTTTTGCCAAATATAAAATTAACAATTGATGTTTTGATCAATTCAAGTCTGACATGTGTGGATGCGAATGGTTCGAAATACCGGATCATTGCAGTCGCTCCCAAGTAGGGTATGATCATCCCCATCGAGAGTCACTATTATCTCTCATTTGTATGCTTCGAGGACCATTAACGGAGGGGTGATCTTATTCGGTACTATCCAATAAGGGTCGGGCCAGTTCTATGTTGTCAGGGGTCGATAGGTTCGGCCTCGGTGTTATTTTATCTGGAGATGCACCGTGATAGGTGATACTCCAGTAGCCCAGTCATTGTATGGAATCCATTCTCCAATACGAACCTTTACGGTTTTAGTTGTATACCTATTATGTTGAAATTTAATTAATGTAATAATTTTGGCTAAGATTATAAGTAATTGTAGCTAGACACTATTATAATATCAGAGAATTTCATATAGAATGTTTTGGTTATCGTAAGATAAAAACCCGCCTGTGTTTTTATGTGTGGCGTGGTCGTACGAGATGCCTTTGATTTTTTGAAAGGTTTCAATAATTTTAAAAGTTTAGTTGGGTGTGTTTTCTCATGCTGGTTTTCCTGATCGACTTGGGTGTTATTTTATAATGTTGGGTCAGAGCGAGCATATTTATAGACTTGCTTTAGATGCATTGAAGCTCACGAGATGAGTGGAGGACTTCAAGTCATATTTTCATATATGTTTTATCTTTCGCTGTTTAGTTATGAAATTATCAGCAAATGCGAGGGCAGGATGTTATAACTGTTCAGGCTAATGATTGTGATTGTCATTGTGCTTTGATGAATGTATATAATAGTATCTCTTTGTAAAGATTATAGGTATTATATTATACATTGTTTCACTGCGATTGTGAGATTATGTGTTGTTTTAATTTCTTCTCTCTTATTCTTCTTTCTCTCTTCTTTCTTCTTCTTCTTTCTTCTTCTTTTCCATAACTATTAGTCTTTCCGTTCGATTTGGGGTCAACCGTGTGGTTTATTGTCAGCTTGAATAGTGCAGATTGAGAGGTCATTACAGATTTCTTGACATCTGAACCACGTAAATTCTATATGTATTTACTTTTTCAACACCTTTTCGTATTTTTATCCATGTTTGGATATTTTTTCATTTGATTAGCTTTTTAGACATTTAAATAAACAATTAAATGACATTCCTCATAATTGTGTGAGCACACCATGACACAATTACTACAACGACAACAATTTAATACACATTAATTTCACTAATTTATATTTATCTAAGCATTGAGCTACATAGTTACCGAGTAATTTGATGTTGTGAGATCGAAAATCTCACCAACATTCAATATTTGATTCCAAGAATAAAATATTTTCTCTCAATTGACTTTAATTATACCAAAGGTATGTAATATATAAAGATGTTTACTTATACGAACTAATCTCACACTTTGAAAACCATTGGTTATAACACCCTTCCTCATTTGATCTTTGTTGTCCCTCACAATGTCTCCTTACTATTCAAGCAACTCAACCTCGAATATAGTTATAGCCCTCATCTCTTCTCCACTTTCTTTCTTAGAAAATCTCTCTGCCTTCATTGTTAGTCTTTCAACCAATCATTGTCTCAATTAAAGATGAAGTACTCGACCTATATTACTAACCTCTCATCATTTACTATTTCCAATCTTAGCACATGACGTGTGGGGTTTGGTTATTAGGTTATATGATGCTCGATAATTTCATCTAACGATTTATTCTAGGTCTATGTTCTTACACATTTCGCCCTATTACGCTCATGCGAGCTAGATGTCCAATTATTATAGTTAAGTACAACTCAAATTCATAAAAAAATGTGTTGATACTTTCTTCCACTACAAAAAAATCTACCTTTGATTGCATTAAGTTGTAGCGTTTGATCGCTAACCAAATATTGCCCGCTCATCCTGCCTTGTAAAAATTTCATGGCTTCAAAAAAATTGTTCACCTTTGTTCTTCCATGTTTTTCCTCCATCATTAATGCTAAGAAAAAAAAATTACCCTCCCTTTATTCCTCTTCAATACTAGAAAAAAAATTGCTTTTTTCGCTTCAGCAAAATTCACCTCGTCCTACGTTTCCTCCATCTATTATCAATGTGATAGTCCCCTCCATCCCCATTGACTATTTCAATCGGATACCACGTCTAATTGCTCAAGATTTCTACATAAACCCTAAATAGGTTTGAATTTTATATTTCAATTGGATCAACTATTTCGATCTGATTTTGTGATTCAACTATTTTGACTATAAATTATACGATTCGATATTTTGTGATTCGACTATTTCGGTTATGCAGATTTATGAGTGTGTGTAATAAAAATATGTAAAAATAGTCTTTTAGCTACTTTATACAGCTGGCATTCACCTAATATATGTGGTAATAATTATAATCCGAAAAAATAACCTTAGAATGAATAAAACATTTTTTACTTTTGTCTATTTTCTTCCTCTGTTCAGAATCCGATTTTCATTCTTCCTATGTCAAGAATCTGATTTTCAAGGTATCAGAGTAGGTTATGGCGATCAAATTGTTCGCATTTCGCTCGATTTTCTTTTGAATCGGTGAATTAATCTCGGTTCTGTTTTTTGCTGAGGTTGAAGGTCAGATATGGCAATAATTGAAGAGGATTCTTCTAACTCCGAGCAAAGTAATTGGAGGAGCCAAAATCAAGGTAATTACTTCAGTAATCCGTTGTTTTTGGCGTCTTCTGACAACTCGAATACTTCGCTAGTTTCTATTGTCTTTAATGGCGATAATTTCCTCAATTGGTCGAAAAATGTTAAACGTGCTTTGGGAGCAAAGAACAAGTTAGGTTTTATTGAGGGATCTGTCAAGAAACCTAGTTCTAGTGATCCTACGTATCAACAATGGATTCGTTGTGATTACATGGTGATTTGTTGGATTCTGAGCTCTATGAAACCAGAGATTTCAGAGAACTTTAGTCTAGTGAATTCTGCAGAAGATTTATGGAATGATATTCAAGAGAGATTTGGACAAACTAATGGACCTCAGGTGTATCAGCTCAAAAAGGAATTGGAAGGGCTTAGGCAACAGAATTTAACAATTTTGCAGTATTATAACAAGATGAAAAACTTATGGGATAAACTGAAAGAGTTAAGGAATTTCCCTAGCTGTGATTGTGGTGCTCTAAGTTCTTGTTCCTGCAAATTTTTAAAAAAACTTACTGAGTTTGAATCTGAGGAGAAGGTGATGCAATTGTTGCTAGGGATAAATAGTGGTTTTGATAACACTATCACAAATGTCTTATCTATGGATCCTATTCCTACTGTAAACAGAACATTCTCCATATTGCAACAAGTTGAGAAACAAAAGGAGATCAGTGGTATGGCTGAGGGTAGCACAGAGATGAGTGCTTTGGCTGCACAGAAACTTCAGAAGACAATGAATCAAGGAAACATTAAATTCTCTGGTCAAAATAGTGGTATGAAGAAGGATTGGAAGAAAGATAAAGCAGATAGGTTCTGTGATCACTGCAAGAATAAGGGCCACTCAAGAGATCAGTGTTTTAAACCGATTGGATATCCAGACTGGTGGAAGAATCCTAACAAGAAGAATGGAGGCAATGGCAAGTTTGCTGCTCATATTAATACTGATAATGGTGCTGGAACGTTTGACACTCCTTTGGATGGTGATTGTGAGGGAGCTTCCGGTTCACAGATGCAACTTGACCCCTCTATGATGAATGCCATATGGAAGCAGATTATGAAGGCTATGGCAGGAAAGCAAAGTTCTTCAGAAGCAAGTGGCAGTTCAGGAGCTTTTGCTAATAGTGCAGGTAATAATTCTAACACACATATATCTTCTAACATGGTATATGGTGATAGTTGGATTGTTGACTCTGGTGCCACTGACCATATGACATACAATGATAGCATGTTCACAACTAGGAAAAAGTTAACAAATCACATTCCTGTCTGTTTACCTGATGGGTCTGTTAAGCATGTGAATGAATTAGGTGATATAGTTCTTGAATCTGGTTTGTTTTTGAAAGATGTGATGTTGATTAGAGAGTTTAAGTACAACTTGTTGTCTGTTGGAAGGCTTATAGATAGTAATAATCTGAGCGCGACATTCAATTCAACCGAATGTTTCTTTCAGGACCTTACTACTAAACAATATCTAGCAACTAGAAGGAAAGTTGGAGAGTTGTATTACTTGAAGATGACAGGTATTTCTAAATCTATACATAGTGGAATAAACACCAAGATTAGATCAACTAATACTGTGATAGTTGATAATGTTGTAACCAATAATGTTGTAAATGCTGTGAAAGTTGATGTTGCTTTGATTCATGCTAGAGTTGGACATGCTTCTATGACTAGAATGAAACGTATTGATGATTGTAGTTGCAATAATGTAAATGATTTTGATTGTGATGTATGTTTTTAATCAAAATTTCATAAACTTCCTTTTTCAAGAAGTAGCAGTAAAGCCTCTATATTTTTGAGTTGGTTCATTTTGATCTTTGGGGGCCATTTAGAGTTTGTACAATGAGTGGAGCATCTTATTTCTTGACTGTGTTGGATGATCATAGTAGGACTACTCGGATATTTATGTTACATAATAAGAGTCAAGTGTTCAAAACTATTACTGATTTCTTTGTTTTGATAGAGAATCAATTTGGGAAAACCATTAAAAAAAATTAGATCAGACCATGGCACTGAAATCATTAACAAAGAGTGTAGTGAGTTTTTTACTAGAAAAGGCATAGTTCATCAAAGAAGTGTGGTTGGTGTTCCTCAACAAAATGGAAGGGTTGAGAGGAAACATAGGAATTTAGTTGAAGTTGCTAGAGCATTAAGGATTCATGCTAACATGCTAAAGAAGTTTTGGGGTGAGTGTATCCTTACTGCTACTTACTTGATAAACAAAATTCCTTCCCCTGTTCTTGATTGGAAGACTCCTTATGAAGTGTTAGCAGGAGAAAAACCAACATACGATCATTTGAGGGTGTTTGAAAGTCAGTGTTTTATTCCAAATGGGGACAATGGAAAAGATAAGTTTGATCCTAAGGGAAACAAATGTGTTTTCATAGGATATCCTTATGCTCAAAAGGGTATAAAGTTTATGATCTAACTACTCAAAAGATCCTTGTTTCCAGACATGTTTTTCAAGAGAATATTTTTCCATTTCTCAATTCTTCAAAGAAAAAATATGTTCCATCTGTTCCTGTCATTTCGAGAAATGATGATGATCTTCCTGATTTAAATTACTCTCTTGAACCGAACACATTTGAGACTATGCAACATGAAACTGAAATTTCCAATGAAGTTCATGTTCCTCAATGTTTGCCTTCATCTACTCCTGATATAGTCAGATCTTCAATTCTTTTGGACAATATTATTTCTACTCCTTCTATTCCTGTCATTCCTAATCAAAGAAGACAATCCACCAAAAATATCAAAGCTCCACTAAAGTTCAAAGATTATGAATGTAAACTTTCTGGTCAGTCTTTCAAACATTTTTCAAATGCAGTTATTTCCATCATAGACCACACCTTCATAACTTTTATTGCAAATGTTATGAAAGTTTTTGAACCAGCCTCATACAACACTGCCAAAGATCATTCAGGCTGGGTTGAAGCCATGGATAAAGAAATAGAGGCTTTAGAGGCCAATGATACTTGGGAAATTACAGATTTACCTAAAGGAAAAAAGGCTATAGGATCTAAGTGGGTATATAAAGCAAAGGTGAAGCCTGATGGGAATGTGGAAAGATTGAAAGGAAGAGTTGTGGCTATCGGTTATCAGCAAGTGCCTGGAAAGGATTTCAAGGACACATTTTCTCCTGTTGCTAAACTAGCAACTGTGAGAATAATAGTAGCATTAGCTATTGCTAAGAAATGGCCATTATGTCAAGTTGACATAAATAATGCTTTTCTTCATGGCTATATTGATGAAGAACTCTATATGAAGCCACCTCCTGGTTATAAAAAATGCAAACCTGGTCAAGTATGCAAGTTCAAAAGATCTTTATATGGGTTAAAACAAGCTTCAAGATAGTGGAACAAAGAATTAAGCAAAATTTTGAAATCAGCTGGTTTCTGTCAATCTACCCCAGATTATTCTCTTTTTACTAGAAGCTTAGATGGTGAATTCATAGTGATACTCATCTATGTTGATGATATGCTGCTAACTGGTACCAGTCAACAACAAATAGATGAGATAAAAAAAGAATTGGATACAACCTTCACTATTAAAGATCTTGACACATTGAAATATTTTTGGGAATTGAAGTTATGAGAACTTCATCTGGCACGTTTTTATCTCAAAAGAAATACATAAAAGATATTGTTAGTTCAATGGGGTTGGAGAATAGTAAAGGAGTTTCTACACCTTTACCAACTGGTTTGAAACTTTCAACTGATGATGGCACTATTCTAAGTGAACCCGAAATATACAGAAAACTGATTGGGAGACTGCTGTACTTGGGCATCACTAGACCTAATTTATCATACTCGATGCAACACTTGTCTTAGTTTCTCAGTTGTCCAAGAGAGCCACATTTTCAGGATGTTATTCATATTGTGAAGTATTTGAAATCTACCTCAGATATTGGTTTGTTCTATACTTCAGATTCATCTTTATACTTAAGTGGATACTCGGATGCAGATCTAGAAGATCATTAAGTGCATATTGTGTGTATTTGGGTGATAATTTGGTCTCATGGAAGACCAAAAAGCAGAAAACAGTTAGAAAATCTTCTACGGAAGTGGAATATAGAAATATGTCTACTACGGCCAGTGAACTTGTTTGGGTTGCTGGGATTTTGGAAGATCTTAAGGTGCATGTTCCTATACCAGTTGTCATGTTTTGTGACAATAGATCAGCTAAGTTTCTTGCTCACAACCCAGCATATCATGAGAGGACAAAACACATTAAAAGAGACTACCACTATGTAAGAGAACAAGTTGAAGAAGGTTTTCTGACAACAATTCATGTTCCAAGTCATTTGCAACATGCGGATCTGCTCACCAAAGCACTTCCAACAAAACAACATCAAGAGTTATGCTTCAAGCTTGGCCTTGTTTCTCAGGTCCAGCTTGAGAGGGGTGTATGAGTATGCGTAATAAAAATATGTAAAAATAGTCTTTTAGCTACTTTGTACAGCTGACATTGACATAAATATATGTGGCAATAATTGTAATCTGAAAAAATAACCTTAGAATGAATAAAACATTTTTTACTTTTCTCTATTTTCTTCCTCTGTTCAGAATCTGATTTTCATTCTTCCTCTGTCAAGAATCTGATTTTCAAGATTTTATGCAAATATGGTTTCTGCAAAGTAATGTTTCAAAGGTTTGAGTCAAAAGGGGATTTGAATTAGAGTTTGGATTTAAAGAGATTCAGTTAGGTTTTGATTAAAAAATGGAGTAAGGTTTAAGATTTAGGTTTGAGAGAGAGAAGAGGAAGAAGAAATTAGGGATATATTTTGAATTAATGTGTAACCGATAAAAGATGTTCATTTTGCTATGTTAGTATGCATCATTGCAGCGAATTGAAATTTAACCTAATTCTTAATGCCAATCATAGGTGCGCAGACTCAAATCCAGGCATGTCAGGAGATTGAGTTATCCGGTAAGTAGATGCATGTTTTTTGTGTATAATTTTAGTTGAATATCCAATTGCATTTTGGTACTTACTTCATTGCAGCGTTGCCTGATTTATGTTTTATCGGCCTCTTTTGGATTGGTACTTGGCGCACAAGCATGTGAATTTATACATAGACACACAAATGCTCATACAGATATTTTAGTTGAAAATATAACCCTTACAAGTAATGTATAATGTGTGGGATGCCCACTACTTCATTTTGATATTGCAGTTGAAGTGCTCCGTGAGTACTTAATTATGTCAGGGTCCCTACACGAAGAAAGCTTAGACCTAGGGAGCGCTGTCACAATTCATTTTTTTCCTTTAAATGATAGCACTATAAATTCCTTGAATTCCCCTTTTTTGTTCGTATTAAATTAAGCTTCGCCTGATGGTTATATGTGTAAGTAGCCACATATTTCTTTTTGGTATTCTAATGATAGAGTACTGTGTGACACTCCAATAACACATAAGACAATGACATGAACATTTGACATAAACAATAATTAGTATCAATACCATATTCATTGAAAAAACAGTCAATTCGGTGTAGTATGAATACCACATTTTTTACATTTCAGTGTCGTATGATTTAGTATAAGCTGCTATTGCAACCACTTATGTGAATTGTGATATTTCTATGTATATCCGTATTAAAGGTAGGGATAAACTTCTTATGTTGTAGCAATCCTAAATAATATCATCAGCACACAATCTTAAAATAGAAATAAAGCAATTCTTAAAGTTATTACATGGTCTACCTTTCTTTATTTATTTTAAATTATAATATTCTACAAAGTACATAATTTGTGAAAAATTTGAGTAAACCATTATTATTCTTGCCACTGCATCCATATGCTCTTTCAAAGACTCTTCCTTTGCTAATTTATTTTGTCCATGCTTTTGTTGCATGTTTTCATTATTGTTTTTAAAAAAAAGAAGGTTAGGTAGGACAAACCATCTAAATCTAAACTTTGGTGTCTAGGTATGCCCGACCACTTAGTATAAGACACATATGCATTTATTTTTGAAACAAGTCTTTGAGCAAAAAGTAGATAGGATTTTGTTCACAAAATTTCAAGCATTTTGACAGTAAAGCTTACAAGTAAAGCTTACAGGTATAATGAAAGTTTAAGAATTGGAGGAAGTTAAGCCAATTGAATCATTATTCATGAAAGCAGCAATATTCCCAATTCAATGATTTTTTTCTGTATGCGTTCTTATTATATGGCTAATGAAAGATACTGATTTCTTCTGTGTATGCATTCTATATTTCTAATTCAATGATTTTTTTTTTTAACAAACCTTCATCTTGCACGGGTATTAACATATTGAAGTATTTATTCTTTAAAAGAAAATATTTGGAGTAAGATCAATCAAACACAGTGAAGATGAAATGATGTCGGTTTATACCGACAAGTCAGTATCGTAAGTCAGGCTCCCATTTTCGTCACTCATTCTTTGGATATTTGTTGGACGCCCAGGAATTCTCTTGGTCTCTGTTTCTTCTTTGCTCAACTTGTATGTAATTTATCTTTAATCCACTTTCTTTCCCAAACTGCATTAAACCAATATCATTATACTTAATATAATGCTATCATTTTGCAGGTTGCCAACTCTTATTGATGTCTGCAATGTTATATTTTCTCTATGATTAAGGATGCATTTTTGTCAAATTAGGCGTTTTGACTTATGATGTCCTCTTTCATTATAAATTTTACAAGTCTAGTTTACTTGAATTGTTTATATTTGTATTCAGATCATGATTACCTCTTATCCAAATTTTGGGCAAAAGAAAATTATTTGTAGAGGTCTGGAAAGCACTGATGCAGCTGTGAACCAGGTCATGGTGAAGAACTAGTATAATGAGTATAACGAGTCCGATCAATTTGTGTATTTTTTTAATAATTTGCGTCATATAGAACTTGTGTTATGGTGAAGAAAATATGTATGATGTAAATTATTGATGTTTTGTCTACGTTTACAAGTCAGTGATCATATCACAGATTATATTTTACTTCATTTTGTAGGATCTTGTGCTTTATTGGGGGCACCGGATGCGGCACACAAAATGGCTGTACAAACGTGTACACATTGTTCATCATAAGTAAGCTTTACTTTTTGTGTGTGTGTACATATGTATATATATGTGCATATATGTATACATTCGTATATGTACACATGTATGTATACATAAGTATATGTACACATGTTTGTATACATACGTGTGGTGTATATATATACGTGTGTGTGTATATATATATATATATATATATATATATATATATCTTTTTGTATGTATGAATGTATGTTTGTTTATGACACACAAAAATGTTTATTTTTTGGGATAAATTTCCTAAGGCCTTTTGTTTTCAGTTTAGCCCAAGTTAAAAAAATATAACATATTTAGACATGCTTTAAAATAATGTAGCTATGATATGCAGATGTGCAACACCATTCAGACTGTCTTCAAAATATGCGCACCCTTTTGAGATATTAATACTTTTGGTACAATATTCGGACCGACACTGATAGAGCCACATTTGATAACATTTTGGTTACAGGTATCATTAAGGCTAATGGAAACTGTTGAAGCTCATTCTGGTTATGATTTCCCTTGGAGCCCCTTAAAAATTTAGCCATTACATGAGGGTGAGTTTATCAATTTTCACAATATATGATTATTTACTTGCCATGCAATATACCGTCATACACAAGTATATATAACTGTACGAAATTATGTACATACAATGCTTAGTTTCATGATTTTCATCATAATGTGATTTAAGCTCAGTCCAGAGACTACTCGTCAACTTTAATGTACATGGTAATTTGGTTGCCCTAATCCAAATTTCAAGTAATATAACAAACAAAAATATTCCTTGTTAGGAATTGAACTTGGTTGCCCAATTGCGCAAACCACACAATTAACACCACACCACATGCTCAATTAGCAATGCTTTTATACAAAATATTTTTATCTTCATAAAATGCTAAACCACCATTAGCACCAACTATTGCCCCTGCCGAATCCGTTGCTCTAGACGACCGTCTTGCTCGTCTTGCCTTCGGGCCGGCCCTGTGGATCGGTAAGCATGATTTTTTCTAAAAAACTTTGTTGATCATGTTACTATAATATGTTGATTGTAGCAATGTTGCAGGTTATTTGGCACTGATAGAGATTATAGAAAGTAGAAGGAACACCAAATTGAAAACGGCAAAGACTTTTAAAGAATGGTTGTTCACAATCTCTTTGAATCTTTTTGAATGTGTTGTAAAAACTGGTTTTATTTGTTATATAATTATACCTCACGTATATTTTCAAGGAATTTCGGAGTTTTTGAAGTTTGATATATTTGTATCGAATCATTTGTATATCTTATTCCATTATGTGATTAATGTGTTCTTGGTTGTTTGAATGTGATAATTACATGAGTGATTATTAGTTTCATACTAAAAACATGTTAATTATTATTATATAATATATATTGTGAACAAAATGAAGTGAAAACTGAACGAGCTACCATAACGAGTGAAATCTGCACAAAAAATTAACTATTTTTAATAGCGTTTGATGAATGCTGCCAAAATATATATGGTGGAAGACAAAAAATGTTATTACAATATTTTGTAGTGGCGTCAATAATACTTTTTAATGGTGTTAACACCACGATGACATTTTTTGGTTGCGTTTTCAGTTCGCTGCAATATATTACTTTTCTGTATCGTTTTTGAAAACATAACAGAAAGTAATGGAATTTTAGTTGCATATCGTTTAACGACATTCTCTAAAACTCTCTCATAAGTTATGGTAATAAATTTTCTTGTAGTGTTTCTCATTCCTAGGTACATAATGATTGATTAAAACTTTTGTTATTAATAAGTTGGCAAAAATTCCTAGAAAAATCCACTAAATTCAAAATTGTCATCTTTCTAACACCTATATAACATCTGTAATTTTTTTTCCATTTAAAAATCATTTCTCACCTTTAAAAATCCATATAAATTCTTAAAATTCATGTTTGTACATTTCCTACGAATATCCTATTTTTGTTAATCCATAATATAATTCAATTTTCATGCATCAAAGTATAGTATTTTTATTTCAAAGATCAAACTCCTATTTTTTTAGTCATTTAAGTTTGTTATATTCCCTCACTAGTCCCTACCCTATCAAATGAACATCCCCACTTTCTGTTAAACCTGAGCATCATTTCTGAATCTCATTCGGAGCAGAGCTCATGCACTTAAACTCTGATTATATTATTTCAAGGTAAGAAATAACAACCAAAGGGATGCCTTGAGCAAATCCTTACCATCGGTCTTAGGGTTCTACCCAAGCATTAAAGTTTTCATCAATGTCAATATTTATTATTTCATATTTAAATTCATTTTTTTTTGTTAGGGGCTACTTTCCTAACTAGTGGTTAATATCCACTTAGTCTACCTCATGCACACTTATGGTTCCCTTTTTGATCCTGGACCTTGAATGTAGACTTTTTGATTAAGCAGCTTTAAAGAAAAAACAATAACTCGAGAGCTACGTGAGTCAATATTTTCTTTCGGTTCTAAGGGAACTTCCTAAACACTTATTTTTTCAGTACATAGTTTATAGTGGTCCTTCAAACTTTTTTATTTATATAATTCATTATTTCTTCTCTTACTCTAGGTTATACTGAATGTAACAAACGAGATTTTCAACCCTAAAAAATCGACAATAATACATCCTCGGTATTCATGTGCTGTAAATCCAAGTGCTGAAAAGCTCGACTGTAGGGAAAAAGAAAATAAAGACCGAACAAAATCTCACACGATTGAAATAACATATATTGTTTCAATATAAAATCTTTACAGTTGAAAATTTTAAATATAATATCAGAGTCTAATCTAGATTTAGACTGGACAACTTTAAATCCTTTGTCCTTACAATTACTGAAAAATAAAAACAAATGCAATAGATGCAAGGGATAATAGAATACGTCCATACGTAGACGAAGATCTCCAGCTCTCCTTTGGAAACTCCAAGCATCTTCAGCTAAACCAGAAACTACTCGGATCTGACCGAGTATTAAAAATACCGGGATCAGGCTTTATAAACCAGCGTGATATACTCGAACCATAATTATATGATGGAGTCATAGATGGGTACTGAACAAAACCTTTAAAAAAAATAGTATCTCGTAAGACCACACCGCACATAAACACGGATGAGTTTTTATCTTACGATAACCAAAATACTTCACACTGAAAAACACTTTGATTTTATCTTTAATGACATGGATTTTGAAAATATTTTTCAAGTAAATATATATAAAACTAGTATTAATTCTCGGACTAAGTCTATGGTAGTATATCCGAACTGGGTCAAACAGAATATACCAAGACATAATATATGATACTAAAAGGGTAGCTGAAATGTTTGCAAAGCATTACAGCTATTTTAGGAATACAATCAAAACCGTAAAGTTCGAATTGGAATTGGATTTCCAACATGACAGGGAACTCGTGGCCTTTTCCTTCGATCCACGCATAGCAAACATAGTTCACGCGGTACCTTTATCGCTTTTCTCAAGAAAGTCACTTGGAACTGCACTTGCTACACTACTAATATCTGGTAGCCTTATCGCTTCTCGCAAGCTAGCTACTATATTCAAATAAATGGGGCAATAAATGCCTTGAGGGACGCCTTCCCCCAATGGGTCCACCTATTGGACTCCACCATTACATCAATCAACAACCCGAATGCACGTTCTTCAGACCACATAGTATTTCTTGAGATGTCAGGCTCAAGAGGCGACGTTCAATTTTAACAAAGCCAGCTTTGCTTTTCACAAAGCCACGCTTTATTCTTCCACAAAGCACATTCCACTTAGAATGCCACATTGTCATTCCTTAATCACACAACTGATTTCTACCAACGTATAACTCCTGAGCACTTACCTCTCAAGAAAGGGTGTTAAGCTAAGAGATTTGCCTTCTCCGCCACCAAGCTGATAATATGTTGATAGAGATCAATTAATATGATTAGAAATGCACTATCAGAAATTCATCCATACAAGTTCGCTCTACGACTGAACTAAACTGAAGGCACTCCTACTACCATTAGTAGTGAGTAGTCCTTGCAATCCGAAGATTTCAAAACACGAAAGGACCACTGCTATAATAAATGTCTCTATACTGGGAGCTACTCAGAGAATGTCAACAGGCAGTCCTTCTGCTATGAAGATCTCCGGTCTTCAAAAATCATCATCTTCAACATTTCTTCACTTCCAAATGTATACATTGGTTCGAAGTGGTTTTCGGATAGAAAATAAATCCAACTTCGACTCTGGTTCCTTCGAAACTAATCATCCATAAAGTTCTTAAGTTTATGTAAGATCACAACCATCATCTAATTCTTTTACCTTTCATTACATTAAATATCTTTATAGATATATATTCCTTTTCTTATTCCATTAGCTTATTTTCAGTATATGGAATCATCAATCCTTATTAATAAACTCCTTGGTTCAGTTAATTCATTCTTTGCTTTGGAATTTAATCCAAAACTTCACTTTCCTTCTTAGGAAAATCAACCCCAAAATCATATTTCTTATCCCTAGTATAGATTTCTTAACTTCACGTTGCCATTCAATCGGGTTTTTGGGTTAAAAACAACGCTACATAAAACGTTGTTACAAAAACTCAAACCATTTCGTTTTGCTTTTCAAAACTTTTACTCGATCTTTGTCAAGTATTTGGATCTACCTTTCGATCTGTTCCACCCATCATCTAAGAAATAAACCAGGTCAGATGGATTTCTCCATCTTGTTAACTGCCGTGTTTGCTTTCTCAGATCTCACAGACGCTCTTAGGTATACCGCATACCTCTTTCGATTATTTACTTTACTTCTCATTCAGAGATAATACCTCATTCGCAACTTAAGTCTTCAATTTCAAACTTAAGTTATTTATCAGTAAACAATGAGGCCTTCCAAGTTGGGGAACTATTTCCTCTCAAACCTTGGTTCGATCACATTCTTTATCCTTTAAATAACAACCATTTCCATACCTCGAAGTTTAATGTCACTTCTGAGTTTATTTTCAAATATAGTTTATTAATTAAACAATTTATCTGGTTCCAAAATTTCACCATTTTCTAAGTCCTTAGAAAATTTCCAGTTAAATCCTAAAAATCATAATTAATTATTATGAAAACGTTTATAGAAGATTCCGGTAGGAAAACTGCTTTTAACCGTTTTAATTAAAAACCCCATTATCCTAATCACTAGTGAATAATGATTTCTTAGGTCATTTTTTATAACTACACTTTCTACTAAGTAAAAATACATTTTTATCTTTCAAAACTTCATTATTATATTAATTAATTTAGATATTTTATATTTTTTGGAGTTATACAATCCCTCTTAAAAAATTTGACCTTACACTACTGTAGAGCGACCTATTTGAAAAACCGATTTACTCATAACCTGATATTTATAAATTGAAAACTTATCTTTTCAGATTCATATGAAATCTATTATCTATACGGACAAAACATTTCTAGTTTCGAGTCGTTTCGAATTGAGACGCATATTACACTTCCGTTAAGTTACGGGTCGCATTATCGCGTACTGTCGTTACGGGAAGTGCTCAATTTTGACCATTTTGTGAATTATTACGGAACTTGTCCAAAACACCTCAAAATCATTTATAATTTATTATAAACATTAGAAACAATAACTTTTACTTTTTACAACTAAAAGAACACTATTTTTCGATATTTATATTATATAATATTGTATTTAACTTCATATATAGTTTTAAAATCAAATTAAATCCCTTTTACCTTATAAAATGATTTCCTTTTTTTCTTTTAACATTTTTGAATTATTAAGAGGCCAACTCTTCCATATACATTCATTTTCATGAATTCATTATAGCTAATCACTTAGCTATTATTATACTATTTTCTCATCACTTATCCTTCATTCACACAAGTGATCATCCAAGTTATTATCAACCAAGTTTCCAAACAATATAACATCCAAACAAACATTCAAATTAATGTATAATCATGTCAATGACTTTATTCTACTTGTATATAATTATACTACCATGTTTCTAACTTGCAAATAGATTTATAACTTGCATATGATTATTAAGCAAGAAATTAAAGTTATAACTCGATATCTCACCAACTTAGCTCCCTTCTTCTCCATAGCTTCTCAGGATGATCCGATGGAGCTTCTGCTACACATACTATCTTTAAACTCCACTCCTCCCTTTGAGTTGGGCCATGACCTTCAATCAAGGCAAACTCCGACCTTTCACTTACTAACTTACTTCCAACTCCTCCGCAAGGCTTCTACCTTCATTCTGGCATAACCTACTTCTCTTTTTCTTTACCGGAGCTCCCAATCTACCATCCTCTGCACTTTAACTTCCGTCCATTGGGAAAAAAGTGGATGGCTGAGCTTCTAATGGTGATGAAACTTAGATCTTTGTGCTTAGAAAGTCATGGGATTGTTGGAACTGGACTAACCCGTAGCGGAAGTCATGCGTGAATTTCAAAAATTTTACGCTGTTAGATCTTTATTGGGCCTATGAAGTCTAACTGAATTATAACATTTCTAAATTTTATTTAAATAAAATCATTTGTTTTATTTAAATTCAAATATTTTAATATATGAAATTATTTTTATTTGATTTAGTTTATATATAAATATATCATATACATATATGTGTGAGTGCATGTGTAACATAATAATCCATGAAAGGTATAATATGCCCATATTTAGATATTGAGATTTACATCGCAACAGAGATTAGCTTATTTTATATATCATATATGTTGTCTAAATATGTGCATGTATATGTGTTACAAATACACACACATGTACATATAAATATATTATATACAATATTGAATGCTTACTAATCTCAATGGGGACTAGGGTTTGAAGCGCCTCCTCTCTTTTCTTCTCTTCTAATCCCTTGCTCTCGTATCTTCTTTCATTCCGTCCCCCATTTCCTCCACTTTCTTCACTTCCCATCTAACCCTAGCTTTTCCTTCTGTGGTTTTAGAAGCTCTTCGTGTTTTCTTCTAGTTGCCTTCAATCTTCGATCTGCTGCTACGCTGGCGTCCTATCTCCGCTGTCTTCTTCCAAGGTAAAACAAAGCAATGTCCTATTTTTGATACTCGCTGAGTTCCTTCACCGCACCTTCTACCTCAGTTCTGCACGGCGACCTGTCTCTCCTTCGCGACTTCACCATCTCAGTTAATCGCTTATTGTTCATACGGATCTGGACTGTTATAGCACCTCCGAAGGCAGGCCTTACTTCTCTCTCGAGCTGGAGTAAGGTTGTGGATCGTTTCGACGACGTGCTGCTCGTGCTTCGTGGTTCAGATCAGTTGTGGTTTGGGGATTGTTATTTTGGTGTTTGTTGGCTGTTTTACTAGTTGCTTTTGTTGTTCTGGGTTATGAAGTGACTGTGTGTTTCGTCTTGTGTTGATGAGCGGGTGTTGGTGTTTGTTTTCATTCTTGGTTGATTTCCTTTGGGGCATGGTTGTCATGGTGGTGGTGGTATCTAAGGTTGTCTGTAGCTGGAGGTGGCCAAGTCTGGTATGCAATTGGGTGTATATGCAATCTCTGTTATGCAACTTTGGAGTTCGATTGTTTGGTTCTGGAGTCGTTGTTGTTTTGTTGCGTTTCTACTTTTGTGCTCTTCAACCAAATGGCCGAATTTCTCTGTTGGTCATGATGTTATGTTTTGTTATGCCAATTTTGGCTTGTCTATTCATGTTGTTTATCACAGGCTATATGCAATGTTCGGTTCCTTTAATACTTGTTAAGTTTCTGTGTGCTTGTTTGTACAATTTTCACCCTACGTGGTGATTGTGACTGCCATGAGCAGCTTGTATTTGTAGTTCGGGTGTGTTGTCCGACTCCAGTGCTGTAGTCTAGTATAGATATAGTGGTCAGTCCACTTTAAAAACTTTGTATAGTAGATAGGCGTCCCGCTTATCTCCTGCTTTGTATTGTTTTATTATTTACTGTAATAAAAAGTGGACGGTCCACTATAAAAACCAGATGGCTTTGCCAAAAAATATATTATATACAATATATGAACATAAAACATTTATATATAGATAAATATGTATATAGAAAGAGAGAGAACAATTATTAAAAATTATCTGTAATTCAAAATTAATTTGGTTTTGTGGACATAATAATTTAAGTATTTCAATTTGTATATATTAGGAATAAAATAATGTTTTTAACCATAAATAATTAACACAAAATAATATATTGATGAAAATTCAAATTTTACAATTTTCAAAAATTTAGGATCATAAAATAGAGCTTCGAAAAAATCTGGAGATTTTTCAAAGTTGAAATATTATTTTTAAAAATAAATACATTAATTTTATAAATAATTATTTAATATAAAACAATATGTTATTCAAAATTCAAAATTTAGAAATTCTTAAGACCATGAATGGAAGGTTACAAAAAAATTTGAAGAATTTTTGAATTAAATCATTATTTTTAATAAATCATAAACAGTTTTTCGAAATAATATTAATTATTAAAAATAATAAAAATTATTAAAAAAATCCTAAATTTTTCTGTACATTTCCGAAATGGTAAAAAAAATTAAAAATATAAATTTGAACTTTTAATGCAATAATTATTTTGTATATAATAAACAACTCAAAATTCAATAAATGTTAATTTGAAATATGAACATATATATGATAATTAATTTTTGAATTTGTAAATTCATATTATATTTAAATAAGTGTACTAAATTTTTTAAATCATACATACATACATATATATATATATATATCTTATATATGCATATATGCTATTAAGAGAGAAATATACACAAATATATATATATATATATATATATATATGAATTTATCAATAAATATATATAAAACAATTATTAATGACAAAAGTTGATTTTGTACAGTAAATAGCATTTGTCTATACATAAATCAAATAGTATAATAAACAAATTTTGCACATAACCAAACTGATTTGTGACAACTACATCAACTTGCACACCTAACTAAACATATAGTAGCAATATATTTAAACAGATATAAAATTTCTCATTATAGGATTACAGAATATAATTTAGTTACTGCAATATAAACTAAAATTACCAATTTAATGATGCCTTTGAATCCACGTTGAAGCAATGACTTCCCTTCCTTTTACTGTTCTTGATTCGTCAGATTGCAAGTTCGAAATCACCGACCTCTAACTATCGAATAATATTATTTTAATTTGAAATATAGTTAAGAATTTTGGAGTGGATTGAGAGCTTTGTTTTAACCAGTAATGTAGAAGGTAATGGCGGCCAAAAAAAAAAAAAATAGTCATTATTTTAGATATACATACATACATGGACATATACATATATATAAGGTTGTATTAGAGAGAAACGAGGAAAACATTTTTACCTATTCTCACTTGATCTCAACCCATTATCTCCAAGCCAATTTCCTATGTTTTAGCCACCCCTAGACCTTCCCAAAACCGAAATTTTGCAGCCCTAGTGATGAGCCTTAAACCCATCTAAGCCCATGCCGAAATACTATGTAATTTAATTTAATTTAATTGCTTGTCGATATTGTATATCAATCGATACATTTATAACTATTATAAATATATATAACATTATTTATTTCTCAAATCATATTCAAATTTTATAATTAATATTTCACAAATATTAATTAATTTATAATAATTATAAACTAATTAAATCATTCAGTCTTAAGGGAATTCATCATTTCGGCTGTGTAACTCTTGGGTGTAAATTTGATCAGCGATTAACATCGAACTATTCTAATGTTAATGTTCGCACGTCACTTAGCAGGTGGTGTGACATTATAGCCAAATCTATCGCTTACTCATTTTCGTTAAAATCCAATTTTAGTTTAATAAGCATTACCCGGTTGTGACATTTGTTTACACCAATTCTCTTCGTCAAAACTATATCACTTTGGACTTATGGAATTTGGTAATGGTCAAAATTCCAATCTCATCCAAATTCAACTTTATAGTCCAAATACAAAGTCCTTAGTTCAATAATAATAATGATTATTAAACAAAATGCCTTGGCCAGATACTTTGACTTTGAGTTGACTTGAGTTGACTGTGATACTAACTGCATATAACTGAGGAGATGAATCCTCTCTTGAATAGTGCTTCACTTCCAATACTTTCACTCGACCCAACTATAGTCACTCGATGGATGTCATGCAATGATTTGGCTATAATCCAAGAGGAGCTTTTATATTGAAGATCCATATTACAAGTCGAGAGAACCATGTAAATCTGTCATATCGATATTTTCTGTTTGACCTTAGTTATATTAACCAGTAGAAAACTATCGATTGAGTCGTTCCATAGTTATCCAATAACTATTAATAGTAAGCCCTAGGTGCCCCCAACAGTCATGAATAATACACTATCCAACATTTGAAGAGTGTTATATACTCCAGTCTCAATGGATACATCGATATCCAGTCTCGATGCATCTTGACTATGAAGGTTTAAAATGGTATATTTGTTTCGTTGTGATAAATTACTCACGATTACAACACTTTGTAACTACTATCACAAAATATACCATTTATGGTTTTTTTTATTAAATATACTTTTAATCAAATTAATTAATTAATATAATCACATTATATCAAGTATATAATAGGAAGAAAATACCTTTTATTTGGAACAAGATTGGTCAACGATTTAGATATATGTAACAAATTACATAATTTCCCTTAGGGCATATCCCTAACTCTATCAATCACCTACTTGCACTTGGGGTCAATTATGGAATCTAATTCCAACTTCTTCAATCAGTTTTCTTAAAACCAATTAGGTCAGTCCCTTAGTGAATTGGTATGCTATTATGTTTTAATTATCTACTTTGTCGATTAACTCTCTTTGACATTGATAAATTGCATTTATCATGTGTAACAATTCGAAGTATGCCTTTTGACTTCTAGTGAGCTTTAAGTTCTACCATGACCAATTTCATGACATTGTTGTCTTGTAACAATATTATGGGATTCTCAACATTTGGAATCACCTTCGGCTCAATTATAAATTTGTGCATTTATATCTATATACATTGATTTATTATAGCGCTATTCAAGTTAATGTTCTCAACATTTCATTGAATCGACCACAATCACTTTATTTTGAAACATTTTCAAATTAAAGATTTTAACTTGAATTTTATCAGTGATATGTTATACTCAATATCACCCATAAAAATTTGTGTTCAAATGTTCCATCATGGCGAGTTCGTTGTTTCTATAAACAATTCTCTAGTATTTCATAAATAAGTGAGAACATCTTAAACAACCATTTAGTGATATCAATTTGGATTTTATATTTGCTCCATGTATCAAATACATAAACAAAACACAATATCATACACAATATAACCTTTATGATAATTCCTATTTCTAATGCATAAGGAATCCAAATTACATGTTCATTTTTTTAATAGGGTGCTCTTGTATATCGTTTTGGGACAATCCCTATATCTTTTATACTCACTATAAAGACATAATTCACAATCCAAAATTGATTATTAAAACAACTAAAGTTAATTTTAATACAAGCATATTGTTAAAATCAACAACGTGTTGTTTACTTATTGTTTGGAAATATCAATGTATCTTTTAACATTCTTTCTTATGAACACACACTTCCACTGCACTTTGATTGAAAATCAAACTATTTAATATTTCTATCAAAATACTTATTTAATCTTGATGCTTATAAAATGATACATTTGTATCATTTCTTGGATCATATCCAAAGACTCACAAATCCAATATAGCTCCCACTGACTTTGAGGCATTTTTGGTTAATATGTATAAACGGCTTACTCTAAATCATTATTTAGATTTTTCTGTTTCAATACATAAGTACCAAACACTAAGTCTTATCGAGTGATAATTTTCTGAGTAAATCTGAATTAACTTGAGCATATTGAATACCGAATCTGTTATGCTAATTTCAATAATTGAAATTTGTGATATTATTCTTATCAACATTGCTCATATAATTCCAACCACGTTAGTCTTTCCAATAAAGACACAATCTCGGCCAATAAATCACATCTCTTTGGTTGCGACCACCAAAATCATATTTCGATCGCGTACTTGGAATTCTTTCAGATTTTCTCATCATACCATATAGAGTCAACAATCTTAATGGTTTAATTGAACAACCGATGGTAATGTATATTTTCAACATTAATAAGAAACTCATAGTTTCTCTTCGATGTACGAGAATACTTATTAGACATTCTAATGCTATGTGTTCATTTAGGTTATTTAATTTCACTTCATCTTATATAATCATTTCTATCTATAGATCGTATCCAATTCAATTTAACTACAAAAAAACTCTCAAAGAAATTCCTTCAAATGAAGTTGATATATCTTGAAACAACAATTATTTCTTAGTGCAAATAGAATAGGGATTCTTAAATACTTTATGAACCTTTTTATTTATAAAACTGATTTTAGTTTACAAAAATTATGTTCAAAACATAAATATGTCATTTGATGTCAGACCTTTCCAAAAAACTTTTGAAGATTCATACAGGATCCCTTATGAACAATTATTACGTGCAATCTTTCGACTCGCACAACCTGCCAACTCCTTGGCCTAGGATATGTTGGGATTTCTTACAAACCCTTATCTTGTATGATTTTGTAAACTGTTATTTAGATGAAATAATATCAATCCTGTGTACTGCTCTTAAGTACATGACCTTATAGAAAGAAACTAACTCAACTTCACTCATAATTAATCATAAATTGTCCAAGAATGTTTGATTACTCCTTATTAATGCATCATTATGTATCACATGGAGTAGTGACTTTTGAGGTTGAATCTATATTCATTTTTTAGTACATTTGGAACTCTTTCCAATATACTCACTTATTCGACCAAATCAAATCATTTTATTTTATTGCATGTTATTTTATTTACTTTTCTTTTATATTCTATGATTTTATCATAAACTTACTACATGTGTACCCAATACATATGTACATGTTGGTAATAAATCATCGATGAATATAACTAAGTATGCGAAACCCTTATGGTATTATAGACTTGTGATTGCATACATCAATATGTATTCATTCAAAGAGTTCATAAACTCTTATGATGCTCCCACTGAATGGGTGCATAGCCATTAATTGTTTGAGATATAATTAACCTGTATCATATAATTCATAATCATATAGTAAAATTATTTCTAAAAATTACGGCTTAGTCTATAATTCCAAAAAAACTGTAAATAATATTAGACATAAATGTATTTTTTATGTTGCAATCACTTTTACTATGAATTTTTTTCCATAATATAGTTCTATTTCATAATGAATATTCATAATACTCATATTGAAATATAGTTATATCTATTTTTCAGTCAATACCAAAAATAAACATTATTTCACAAATAATGTTCGGTACATTTTACGGATTTTTTTTTCGTAATTTGATGCAACCATTAGGTTCTATATGGCATGCTCCCACTATTTTCGCCATTACTATAATAGCGTACTAAATTTAGAGGTCCACCATTCAGTTAATATTGTTAACATATGCTGCAACTAGTTTACAGTGGAGAGTTCTTTGATCAAATATCTTGAACTCAAAGAAATAAATGTTAGAAAACAATTTTCTATATGAAAATACAATTCGGAATAAAAATCATACTTCATATTCCAATATTTAGTATCAGTTAGTATTACAATTCTTGTTTCCAATGTTTCTCTATGAAGCAGAAGTGACTATTCATTCTCTTCATTCCAACTTTAGCTTAAATTACATATATTCTTATGCATTCGTTTATCTTTCAAATGATCATACTATTCAAAAGAAAACCTTACTACAATATCATAGCAAACCTTTTACACAAGCGCATTCGATTATTTTTAACATTTAAGACGTCATATATGTTGCACTTTATATAAACCGATCAAGATGACATTTCAACGATCAAGTTCTTAGATGTATCTTGTAGTTTATGGTCTAATGTTACATTAACACAATATGATACTTTTGAAATCATTTATGTTAAATATATGATCTTAAAATACTCTTTATTGGCTTACTTCAGATGAACTAACTTCATCGAAATTTTGTACCCCACAAAATATGACTGTTCACCATATAACATTTATATGTGAAAGTACATGGATCAAATATCCATAGTCTTGAATTGCATTTAGAGTTCATAAACTCATGAAATGAAATACACGATCTAAACTAAATAAACATATAAATGACCAACTTACGAATGTATTAAGTAGTTGAAAATAGGCACTTGCATGGGTATAGAAACATTATACAACATGCAATTAGAATTATTAGTAAGTATATATTATATTTATATTTGGCAACTTTCAATTCAGTTTGTGTATATATGTTAATTGATAAACGTTTTGTCAATCATATTAGACTCACAAATTGATCATTGTAGATAATTATAACATTATATAGCATATGTTCTTACAATATTAGAAAGGTTAAATGTTGCAATTTCATTTTTCTAATAAGGCTCCAACTAGTCTTTTATGTTTCTCCAAACCCTAAGATGAAACATAGAAGTCTTACAACTTCACTAGTGGGTTTAGGACTCGCTCGTTTTGGTATTTTGATCTTGAGTTTGCTCAATAAATCATAGCCCCACAAATTATGGATAACTTCTTATCGATTGTATCACATATAGCTCCTAACTCAATTTTCCTTGTTTTAATCTCATTTCGACCTTGAGTTTGCTCAAGAAATCGTAAAAGATTATTCACTCATACCTACCATATCGTGATGGCCTAAGTATAGTATATGTACCTTGAGTTTGCTCAATAAATGCGTATAATTATCTTACCTCATCCGTTCAATATATTAATAATACTACGCATAACATCCCTAGTTTGAGTTTGCTCAACAACTAAGGAGTATGTAAGTAATTTATTAGTATATATGGTAGAGGACAACATTACATTGAAGATTCATAATCTTTGATATATATATTTAGTAATATCGACTTATAGAATAATATATTTCTTATGAAATACTCCAGCGATTCAAGTGTTAGACACATCAGCAATCAAGGTATATGTACATTTACATATGTATTTATTCTCAAGTCTATTTGGGTTTCTTTAATGTTCCACATTTAGTTTATACACATATCATATAAGTTTTATTGTTATATAACTTTTATATTTCATATTACTTATATGATAGTCTTACGTATAATATATCATTAATTAAATCTTATCTAATTAATTTTAAACAATTAACTCTTTAATTAATTTTAAATTAATATTCCAATATAACTTTTATATTGGACATATCTGCTATAATATTTATAGTGTATAATACAACCTTTATAGTGTAACACACATATATCATATATATGTGTATTTTATTTAATTAATTAACAACAATTTTTATTAAAATTTATTAATTTCAAAATTTATCTTGTAAGCATACATGTATAATTGTGTTATCTTAAACATTTTAAATTAACATAACATATATCAACATATATAATACATGCATATATGCATTAATTAATTAACATATTTTATTAACTTATTTTATTAACCTTATCAATAAATTTGAAATTTGAAATTATTATATAAATATTTTCAAACATTTTGAAAATATCATTATCCTTTCAAACATTTTAAAAACTTATGTAGTATTATAATTTTATAATATACAAGTTTTATTTTAAATTTAACTATAAATTTAAAATCTTTAACATTAATTTTCAAAACTATTTTGAAAATTAGCCCAAGGCCCAAATTAAGTTGGGCCTTTTCTATTAGGGGCTACCTTTTGGCTCACTTCACTTTCGGGCCAGGCCGGTAACCAGGTAGGACAGGGTACTTGATTGCTCAATTCCAATCCTAGACATTACCTTTCTAGACACCGTAATAAGTGGTAAAGCTTAATTAGTCAGTCCTAATATTGCTAATTTAGACCGCATAGGCTATTGGGCTCTGATACCATTGTTGGAATTAGACCAGCCCGCAATGGAATTTATGGGTGAATTTCAAAATTTTTACCCTATTGGATCTTTATTGGGCCTATAAAGTCTAAATGAATTAGAAAATTTCTAAATTTCATTTGAATAAAATCATTTATTTTATTTAAATTCAAATATATAAAGATATGAAATTAATTTTATTTGATTTATTTTATGCATAAATGTATCATATACATATATGTGTGAGTGTATGTGTAACATAACAATCCATGAAAGGTATAATATACCCATATGTAGATGTTGGGATTTACATCGCAATATATATATTAGCTCATTTTGTATGTCATGTATGTTGTCCAAATATGTGCATGTATATGTGTTACAAAATATATACACACACATGCGCATACACACATATATGTACGTATAAATATTTATATATAATATATGAACATAAATAAATACACACACACACACATAAAGAAAGAGAGAGAATAATTGTTAAAAATTATTTATAATTCAAAATTAACTTAGTTTTGCAAACATAATAATTTTAGCAGTTTAATTTGTATATATTATGAATAAAATAATGTTTTCAACCATAGATTGTTTCCTGGGGGTTTGACTAGATAACTAAGTACTCGGTATTGACACACTGCTCGGCAATATATGTATCGTTCGGCATTCTAAACGCTCGGCACAAGGAATCATTCGGCAGTTCAGAAGTGTTCGGCATCAGAGAAACGCTCAGCATGAAGGAGCGCTCGGCATCCAGAAGCGTACGGCATCAGAGAAACGCTCGGCATCCAGAAGCGTTCGGCAGTGGGAAACGATTCGGTATTGTATATCGTTCGGCATCCATGAACAATCGGCATACCAAGGACATTCGGCATACCAAGGACGCTCGGCATAAATTTCGTTCGGCATCTGAAGATTGTCCGGCCTCCCGAGAACGTTCGGCAGCCAAAGATGGTTCGGCATTCTTTCAATCTCGACCGGCTTCGATTGTTGCTCGGCTTACTCTTCCCACACAACACAGCCTCGTTCGGCATGAAGATGTTGGTTCGGCATGTTCGGGTCGGCGCGTAGAGCTTACTCCATTTGGGCCGAGATATTCAGCTACTAGGCCCACCAGGGAAGTCCAACCCACCTTCGTCTATAAATAGAGAGGCAGGGGAACAGTGAAAAGGATCAGTTTTTTGGGAACACTGGGAAACTCTGCCGCATTCAACACTCACTCAAGACTTAATCTTTTACTTTGCAATTGTATTCAAGTAATTAGAAACAGATTGTATCTGTAATCAACTATCAAGGAAATCAGTAGATATCAACTTCAAAGTGGACGTAGGCGGTTACGCCGAACCACTATAAATTTGGTGTTCTTATTCTTTGCATTGAAATTCATATATTGATCTCTGTTTTAATTTACTTTCTTCATTAATCTCTCTACACAATCTTTCTGAGGGTGTTAGTGACCAATTTCGGTGCTAACATTTTGGTGCTTCCACTAATAAATTGAATCTCAGGCTGTTAGGATCTGCTTTGTAGCTATCGGATTGCTTAAATCCCCCAGAGGAGATCCAAGATCATTCACCGGGCATCTGCTAATTCTATTCAGAGTTACAGCCAACAACTCTACCATGGAAAGACCACGAACCAGATCAGCCTCCTACAACGCAGATGCCTACGAGACTGCTAGCGTACAACTAGTTGGACCTAGAAATCAGCAATCAACTAGAGGTGCAGGGCCCTCCACCCAAAACCAAGCGGAAGTCATTTTCCGAACAGAGTTCAACGACTTGATAAGAGAGTTTAAGGAAATTAGAAGGCAACTTGCTGAGCAGATTCAAGCCAACACTAACCTCATGACTCAGCTCGCTCAGCAGCAGTGTCAGAATGCTGGAGGTAACCCTGCCCCTTATTCTGAATCTGATAGTTCAAGCTCAGCTGACGAACCTCCTAGGCGTAGACGCCATAGGGATGAAGGTTCATAGGCAGCCACTGGGAATTAAGCCTGCGAAGAGACTGGACACCCTAATCTCCAAGAACCGAATCAGACGGGGCATCAACCCGCACGGTCCCAGGGAACGGAGCCCAACCTTCCATCCTCCATACAAACTCTGGACTTAATAGCTATGGTCAGGCAGATGATGAGAGAGAACCAAGGCTTGACCAATGAAGATTGGGGAGTGACCAGAAGCCATACTCCCTTTACGGATGGTATCCTACAGTCTGAGTACCCCAAGAAGTTCAATATGCCGACTATCCCAGCCTACGAAGGGAAGACTGATCCCAGGCAGCATGTGATGAGGTACGGATGGATGATGGATTCTGCAAGAGCTAATGATGCAACCAAGTGTTGGTGCTTCCCAATCACTCTGTCTGGAATTATCACCATGTGGTTTACTCGACTTCCCCCGTGATCTACATCCAGCTTTGACGAATTGGCAATGAAATTCATAGAACAATTCAGGATACACATCACTCGTCTAAAGGATGTGATGTCCTTGTCAAGCGTCATCCAAGCTTCGGGAGAGTCGTTGAAAGCATACTTGCAGAGATTTCATGTTGCGGCTACCGAAGTGAGCAATCCAAACGACCACACAATTTTGATGGCGGTAATGCGTGGAGTGGATCCAGACTCTGAATTTGGAGATTGGTTGGCGGGAAAGCCCCCAGCCACGCTGGAGCGTTTTTATTCGAAAGCTCATCAGTTCATAAGAAGGGAGGAAGCTCGATGGACAAGACGAGACAAGGCACCCGGGCTGCTTAGGAGACTGTGAAAAGTAACGTCGCCATAAAGCAAACCGGCGATAATTAGCTCAAGTCAATGCCCAAAACAAGCCTTGGGTAGACTAAAGGATCTGGAGGTGGAAATCTCGAAAAGAAAAGAGAGATGGGGAAATGGAAGTCAAGGATCCCGACACATAATGAATACACCCTGCTCAACACATCTCTTGAGAACATCTATTTGTCAACTTGCAACACTTTTCAATATAGAAAACTACGCTCAAAGGAATCAACGGAGGAACAGAAGAGAACTTGGAAGTATTGCCGCTTTCATGAGTCTTATGGGCGCAACACAGAGGAGGGCAGACACCTCCATCACGCTATAGAGAAGTTGATTAGACAAAAGAAGCTGTAAGAGTTTGTCAGATACCCGCAAGACGGAAGACAGGAGACATCGGGCCCCGGACGCGGGCCAGCTTCATGCCAACCGGAACAGCCTGCTCGAACCGTGGGTAGATTGGTTATCAACACGATTGCTGGCGGACCTCATCCTACAGATAAGAATTGGAGGGAGATGGAGCGATATGCTAACTCTTTAAGACATGCGGAGTATGAATGTTGTTCGAATGTGGAGGATGGGACTCCTTCAAGCAGTAGTGCATGATGGATGATGATATTGTATTCAAGAGCAGAGATGCAGATAAGGTGGAGGCTCCTACCATCGACCCGATGGTCATATCTACGACGATCGGGCCGGCGTTTGTGAAGAGAATTCTAATTGATTGCGGAAGTTCCGTTAACATCATCTTCAAGAAGGCATACGACCAAATGAAGCTGGAGAGTAAGGATTTGAAACCATCTAAAGCCAGAATCCATGGCTTTAACGGCGTAGCAATGGATGCAGTGGGATATGTGGAACTACCAGTTGAACTGGGGCAAGGTGAGCGTAGGAGGGTGCGAATCCTGTCGTTCATAGTGTTGGATATTGACTCTCCATATAATGTATTTCTAGGACATCCAGCCCTAGCAGAATTTAGGGCAGCATTGGCCCCTTGGTGTCTGACGTTAAAATTTCCAATAGACGAAGGTGTTGGAGTGGTACACGGTGATCAGGCGACTGGTCGTGCATGCTATGTGGCTGAGCTGAGGGAGGCTCGGCGTAGAGAGAAAGGAAAGGTTGCGGACAGCTCCTTCCGCATCCAAAATTCTAATGATTGAAAAGTAGCGCCCGAGCCCTGGCTCGGGCAACATTCTCGGATCTATAGAGACATAGATCCGAGAGATGATGATGGGGGATCGAGGGAAACAAATGCAGCACCTACTGAACTCACAATTGACATCCCAGTCAGCCGGGATGACCCTTCACGAATTCTAAAAATTAGATCACAAATCGACCACGTGGTGGATGAGAACCTCAATGACTTCCTCCAAGCGAATCTTGATGTCTTCGCTTGGACACACTCTAATATGTGCGGGATTTCTCCAACAGTTGTGAGTCATATGTTGATCATAGACCCAAAGTATGTTCCCATAAAACAGAAAAGGAGAGATATGGACACGAAGAGTTCTATGGCTCTCAAAGAGGAGGTGGACAAACTCAAAGCCAATGGGTTCGTCCGCGACGCCCTCTATCCTGAATGGATATCTAACCCGGTGCTAGTGAAGAAAGCGAATGGAAAATGGAGAACTTGTGTTGATTATTCTGATTTAAACAAAGCATGCCTGAAGGATAGTTTCCCGTTGCATAGGATTGACCAGCTGGTCGATTCAACTGCAGGACATGAGTTACTATCATTTATGGATGCATACTCTGGATATAATCAAATCCCGATGCCCCTCCCAGATCAAGAACATACCAGTTTTGTCACAAACGTTGGGTTGTATTGCTATGTAGTGATGCCCTTTGGATTGAAGAACGCAGGAGCAACTTATCAGCGTCTGGTGAATCATATGTTCAAAGATCAGATTGGTAGAACGATGGAAGTCTATGTGGATGGCATGCTCGTGAAGTCACGACAGTCAAACGACCACATCCGAGACTTAGCGGAGATGCTTGACATACTCAGGCATTGTGGAATGAAGATCAATCCTTTGAAGTGTTCATTCAGCGTAGCGTCAGGAAAGTTTCTGGGTTTCATTGCGAATGCGTGGGGAATCGAGGCTAACCCGGAGAAGATTTAGGCTATCCAAGATATACAAGTGCCCAGAACCATAAAACAAGTGCAAAGCTTGAATGGAAAGGTGGCCACGCTGAGCCGATTCATATCCAAGGCCATAGACAAGTGTATTCCTTTGTTTGATGTTATAAAGAAATGAAAGAGGAATTTCGAATGGACATCCGACTGTGAGGAAGCATTCCGAGCTCTTGTAAGGCACTTAGAAAGTCCCCGGTATTGTCGAAACCAATAGGCCACGAAATGTTGTACGTATATTTGGCTGTGTCCCAACATGCTATCAGTACAGCCTTGGTTCGCGAGGAAGACCGGGTTCAAAAGCCAGTTTACTATGTTAGTAAACGCTTGACGGGGGCAGAAAGAAATTATCCAAGGATTGAAAAACTAGCCTATTGCTTGGTGATTGCATCACGCAAGCTTCGTCCATATTTTCAGGCGCACTCAATCAGTGTTTACACTGATCAACCTTTGCGGTAGATACTCCAATGACCGAAAACTTCCGAAAGGATGTTAAAATGGAATATTGAGTTAAGTCAGTTCGATATTACCTACCTGCCATGAAGGGCCATACAATGACAAGCACTAGCTGACTTCATCACTGAGTTTACTATGTCAGACGAATCAAACGACCACAATGTCATACTTCCCGTTCGATGGAAGATGTACACCGATGGGGCATCCAACGACCGTTGTTCGGAGGTTGGTATAGTTCTTGAAACTCCTGAGGACCGGTCAGTTTGCTACGCTTTGAAGCTCGAATTCATAGCAACGAATAACGAAGCCGAATATGAAGCCTTGATCGCCGGTTTAAGACTTATCAAAGAACTGGGAGTAAAATCGGTTGAAATCTTCAGCGACTCGCAGCTGGCGGTGTACCAAGTGCGAGGAGACTACCAAGCAAAGGGGCAGAGACTTGCCCCATATTTTGTTCGAGTTCAGGAGCTGCTAGCGAATCTCGAGTATTATGATATCTCACATGTCCCGCGTGAGCAAAACAGAGCAGCCGATTCATTGGAAAAATTCGCAAGCACAGGCATGCACAGCAAATGGGATTATTTCCTGTGGAGACCCTCCATGCTCCGAGTATAGATATGATGGAGGTAGATTTCATGTTAGAAATAGAAATCGAGAAGGAATGATGGATGACCCCAGTCAAGCAGTACTTGCTATTCAAGATCTTACCAGAAAGAAGGAGCAGAAGACGACAAGTCCTTCGTAAGGCTTCTCGTTATGTAATACAGGATGGAATAATGTGTCGGAGGGGATTCTCGATCCCATTACTCCGATGCATTTCCCATGATGAGATAAAATGGGTCCTGAAGGAAGTCCATGATGGAGAGTGCGACGACCATACTGGGGGGCAGACTTTAGCAAAGAAGGTCCTCCGTTACGGATACTACTGGCCAACTGTGAATCGGGATGCTGCACACTATGTGATAAGATGTGATAAATGCTATGCGAAAATCCCGAGAGCTCCGCCGGCGAAACTCACGCAAATGGTTAGTCCCTGGCCATTTGCAATGTGGGGAATTGACCTAGTTGGTTCTTTACCCATAGCCAAAGAAGGAGCGAAATATGCAATAGTTGCGGTCGACTACTTCACCAACTGGGCAAAAGCAGAGCCTCTGGCCACGATAACCACCAAGAAGATTATTAATTTCGTCTTACGAAATATCATATACCGTTTCGGCCTTCCATGGACCATCATTACAGACAATGGGACTCAATTCGGAAGCAGGAGTTCAAAGAATTTTGTCAAAAATATGGCATTGAGAAGAAGTTTGCAGCGGTTGCTCACCCGAAAGCCAACGGACAAGTGGAAGCCATAAACAAGATAATCAAGTCTATATTCAAAAAGCGTCTGGAAAAGGCTAGAGGCAAGTGGGTGGATGAACTTCCAACGACACTTTGGGCCAACAGGACCACCCACAAGACCGCGACTGGTCACACTCCATTCGCATTGGCATATAGAACGGAAGCTGTCATACCTGTGGAACTTAAAGTTCCATCACATCGGGTAATTTATTACGACCCCGAGTCGAACCAGAATCTTTTATTGGAATTGTTGGATTTCATTGACGAAAAACGCGAAGAGGCCAATTTGAGAGCGGCGGCATACAGACATAGAGTCGCCAAATATTATAACGAAAAGGTCCAACCAAATTTTTTTGGTGTGGGAGACCTCGTTTGAAATGAGTTTTTCCGATCCCGTCTCATATGAATCCCGCATGGATTATTAAGGTTTCTGCGTATGATGATCCCGTGACAGGCAAATGAAATTATATTATTCTGGCTGACATACGAACACATGCAAACGACTCAAAATCTCCAAGTCCCTAGAGTGCGGATTGGAGTACTCTAAGTCCCCGGAGCGTGGACTCGAGTATAAATGATTCAAAATCTACAAGTCCCTGGAGTGCGGACCGGAGTACTATAAGTCCCCAGAGCGCGGACTCGAGTATAAACGACTCAAAATCTCCAAGTCCCCAAAGTACGGACTGGAGTATTCTAAGTCTCTGAAGCGTGGACTCGAGTATAAATGTCTCAAAATCTCCAAGTCCCCATAGTGCAGACTGGAGTACTATTAGTCCCCGGAGCGTGGAATCGAGTATAAACGTCTCAAAATCTCCAAGTCTCCAGAGTGCGGACTAGAATACTCTAAGTCCCCGGAGCGTGGACTCGAGCATAAACGACTCAAAATCTCCAAGTCCTCGGAGTGCGGACTGGAGTACTCTAAGTCCCCGGAGCGCGGATCCGAGTATAAACGACTCAAAATCTCCAAGTCCCTAGAGTGCGGTCTGGAGTACTCCAAGTCCCCGGAGCGTTGACTCGAGTATAAACGTCTCAAAATCTCCAAGTCTCCAGAGTGCGGACCGGAGTACTATAAGTCCCCGGAGCACGGACTCGAGTATAAATGACTCAAAATCTCCAAGTCCTCAGAGTATGGACTGGAGTACTCTAAGTCCCCGGAGCGTGGACTCGAGTATAAATGTCTCAATATCTCCAAGTCCCCAGAGTGCAAACTGGAGTACTCTAAATCCCCGAAGCGCGGTCCCCAGAGTGTGGAGTGGAGTACTCTAAGTCCTCGGAGTGTGGACTTGAGTATAAACGTCTCAAAATCTCCAAGTCCCAAAAGTGCGGACTGGAGTACTCTAAGTCCCCGGAGCGTGGACTCGAGTATAAATGACTCAAAATCTCCAAGTACCCGGAGTGCGGACTGGAGTACTCTAAGTCCCCGGAGCGTGGACTCGAGTATAAACGATTCAAAGTCTCCCAGTTCTTGGAGTGCGGATTGGAGTACTCTAAGTCCCCGGAGCGCGGACTCGAGTATAAACGACTCAAAAACCTCCAAGTCGCCGGAATGTGGACTGGAGTACTCTAAGTCCCTGGAGCGCGGACTCGAGTATAACAACTCAAATCTCCAAGTCCCCACAGCGCGACTGGAGTACTCTAAGTCCCCGATGTGCGGACTAAAAAAATATTTTAAGTGCTTGAAGTGTGGAAGGAAAAACGAACAACTCTCAAAGAATCTCCGAGCTATATGAAGGTGAACCGAGAAGTCCATGTTATTCACAACAGCTTGGATTTAAATCACAATCATACAAAAATTGAACGGCAAGAGCCTTTTGAAAGACAGAAAAAAGGAACTAAGCTTTATTCAGAAAAAGTTTCTATTACAAGCCCTCCAATGTTCGGAGTCGACAATCTATTTACAAAGACTACAGAAGTAGATGAATAATTACATAACTTAAACTAACTCTCGTTGAACAAGAATAATGGTCACTTCTTGTGCTTCTTCGGCTTCTTCACCTCCGTTGTCTTCTTAGACGGCTCCTCCCCTGTGCGTTTACCCTTGGTACTCTTCTTTGATGGAGGGGTAGCAGCTGAAGAAGTACGGGGAACATCCACGGGCTTGGACCTGCCAGGGAGAATGACCTTCAACGGCTTGTTCAAGGGATTGTCTGGGTCCACAACTCGAGGCTCGACCTTGATCTCGGCCCTCTTTCTCTTCTCCTTCTCGAGCCACTCCATCATACTCAACTCAGATGTGTGTTCGGAGGCGCCTGTAATCTCTACTTCATAGCTCCCCTCGATGGGAGAAGTAGTCTCAGATTTGTCTTCATCCAACGCTCCAATCACCTGAGCATCTGGCCCGGGACATTGCTCCTTGGAGTGGGCCCGGCATCAGAATAGCCAATTCAAAATCGTGAAAAACAAGCATTAGAATACAATAGTCCTTCATAAAGAATGACGACTTTTGAAATCTTAAAGTGAAGGGTTATCTACCAGGCTCCGGCAGACTCTCAGCCGTCAAGGGGGTCTCACCCTCTGGAATGGGAGACAGAATATGGACGCCAAGGCCGGGGTCCTTCGGATTATAACTGATATGCTGCTCAAATGGATCGAGTATCAGCCGATCGGCCGATTGAGTAGGCACATGAGCTGGAGGCACGACCCTGGACAGACCGGTAATAACTTGTTTCCTTTTCTTTGAGGGGGAGCCTTTGCCATAAATAGCTTTAGCTGCAGACAAGTCCGAAGGCTCATTTCCATCGAGGAATTATTTTATCAAGGCCCCCTCATCAATCTCTTCAGTACCGTGCCAGGCACTCCTGATTTCTATCAAGGCCTCCCATGCCTCGGCTAAAGATTCAAGATAGCCCTCCCCTCGAAAAGTCAAGTCTCGATGGATGAGGACGCAGGCATTGAATTCAGCGATTAGCGGGTCAAACATGCTTTTGTCCTCTTCCCTATCTTCTTCTCTAGCCGCCCCAAGATGGGAGTCGATGTCCGCAGACGCTATCTTCTTGCTCTCTTCACGGGCTTTACTCTTTATCGCCTCGACTTTGGAAAGCTCGGCCTCAATTTTTTCTTTTAAGAGTCGAGTAGCAACGATTTCGTCACGTATCGTTGTGACTCTTTTTGGGCAGCCATTTTCTCTTCCTTTTCTATGCGGAGCTACTCTCAATCTCCTTGACTCGGAGGCCTCTTTTTTTGGACTGGTTCCTTCTCTAATGCTAAGGCCCCGCAGCGTTGTACCGCCTCGTCGATCTCTTTTTTATGCGTCGATTCCAGACAAGTCACGCCTTCGGCAGTGTCTTGAGCGCTCTGCCGGGCGGCCTCAAGCTGAGATCTATAAGATGCAAGCTCTTCGTCCTGAGCCTTAATGATATCTCTATCATGGATGGCCTCAAGCTTCAGAGGATCGATCTCGTGTTGGCGCTCCATGGAGATTTCAGAAAGTTTTTCAGCCAAATGAACAAACGCGTCATGTTGAACATAGACGTCGTTGGTACAGGCGATGATGCTCTGCTTGACATGTCCGAGAGTAGGATGAATCGCCGGGAGGAATTTCAAGCCATCAAAGCAGATTTTTGAAAATTTATCCTTAAGCTCGGCCAGCCTCTCCAACACAGTTGGATCTGTTGCAGGTGCAGGAAGAGACGGCTTAGAAAGTTCAGCCCTCCTGTGAGGATCTCGGGACTATTGAGTGGAAGAGGAGTCAGAGTGTTGATCCCGGAGGACAGCGGATTGCGACCCCTTGTGGCCACGCTTGTCTTTGCTAGGCTCCAAATGAGAAGAGGGATGTTGGTGGTACTTGGACTGATAGTAAGTTTTCTTCTTAGATGATGACTCGGGAATGATAATCTCTATCGCCGTCATCATCCCTGTCTCGACGTTTTCCAGAACCCGAGTCCCGTCCAGGTTGATAAAAGATAGATGACCACGAAGGCGATCGAATCCGTGTGAACGACCCATGTCACCTGCACAGAATTTAAACAACAACGAATTAGCAAAAAGTAGCACGACGACAAAAATCTAAGTGCAAATTGAAGTGCAAGTGTTTGTGTGTGTGTCCTAGTGTTTCCCCCTGACGGACCAGTTGCTTTACTAATGGGAGTTTTCTCTCCCTGACTTTGGGCTAGAGCGCCCGCATCGCCTCTGATGGGCGAGTGAAGTTGAAATGATTCCGGATCGTCAAAGTCGTAATTGAGCAGATCATCGGGAATGGAGAGGTTCGATAAGCCATTTAAAGAACTTTCTACGTGCTGTGAAGAAGCCTTTTTCTCCGTTGGAACGAGCGTAACTTTTGAAGTTCCGCCAACCTTCTCCTTCCTAATCTTGTACGTCAATCCCTTTTTCCTCTTTGAGGGGGAAGATGACGTTTCGATGTCGTGCACTTCGACTATCTGATCATGAGTGGGACCCAAGTTCTCACCTTGTGCTTCAGGTGTTTCATTTTCTTGAGTTTCCCCCTCTTCTAGTGCATCAGGAGTATGACATGCTGACGACTCAGCTAATTTTTTCCCTTTACCGGATGAGGGCCTGGGTATGGAGACACCTTCGGGAAGGCTTATCCGACGACCTTCTGCTAACAGTCCGAACCCAATAGTGACTCATTTGAAATGAGAGTTCAGATGTCCCGTTCCTCGGCAGGAAGATGTAACGACCCGAAAATTTCGATCCCGAAATTTTCAATTGTTAGTGAAAAGAAGAAAGAGAAAGAAGAAAGAGATAGAAGAAGAAAGAAAAGAAACATGCAATCTCACATTCGCAGCGGATAAAATATAATATCACATAAATAATAGTTTTACAAAGAAGAACTGTATCAATACACTTATACATTTACACATCAGAGTTACAACTATTACACAACACAGGACAATTCAGAAACATGACCCTGATAATCAGCAATATATACCACAGAGGATAAACAATCTATACGTTCTTGTCCTTCAGCTCTCCTCCTGAGCTCCAGAACGACCTTTCCTGCAAATTTGTAATACTCGGTCTGACCCGAGCATTACATCAAAGTAACACCCGGGTCAGGCTGGAAACCAGCGCGAGTAAATCCATCTAATATACTATTCAACAGTCATAAAACTTAATTTAAACCCAGGGGTAACCCGTACTTCATGGTCAACACCTTCACACATCAATATCTATGTACCTCTACATAGTTTAAAGGATCCAATTTCTTAATTCATTCCATTTCCAGCCTATTTATTTCACTTATTAAATCCATAAGGAATTTTATAGATGATTATAAATCGAAGTGGTTTTCGGGTATTTACTAATACCCGACTCCGATCTCTTCGAATTCCCTACCATCTTATCTCAAATTATTCAGGTGAAACCCAGTTCAAACTTAAATACAGGGTGTCACCTATATGCATTAATTCATCATCAATGAATGACCACATTATCTCAGTTTAAAATCCAATCATACACACCACACAGCATCTCAGAATACATACCCAAGATATCGATGAATCTAAGGCATAAAATATTATTCAATCATTCCTAATCAAGACAAATTAGTCTTACCATTTCTAATTACTTCAAATAAATTAAATTAATTACTTCAATCTCCATTAATACTGTTTAACATTAATTAATTACAAACAACTTAATTGATCATCTCTTAATTAATCATCTTAACCCTCTAATTAATTACACCAAATAATTGATCCTTAATTACTTCTCCTAAGTAATCAACCTTATATTAATTACATTCGGTAATTTTATCCATCAATTACTTCATTAAATAATTATACTTATCCATTCCCTTAAGTAATTAAATCAAATTAATCATCAAGTGACGATTAACAAATTAATTAATCATATTCATTTCATTAATTACATCTGGTAATTTAACAATTAATTACCTTATAAATCAATTAATTAATCTTAAATTATTGATTAATTAACCTTAATAATTAATTTATCCCTTTGAATACAAAGTAATCAATCCTTATGTACTTTTAGAATCAATAGGTTAACCTATAATTAACTGATTTATTATCCATTAACTATTAATTAATAACCCTAATTATTAATCAATACTTCACAATACAAATTTATAAATCCAAAACGAATTAATCAATCTTTAATTATAGATTAATTATTCCTTAACTGTAAATTAATAAACCTTAAGTTAGTAATTGATTAATCTCAATTAACCCTTACATTAAGTGATCATTCTTTGATTTACTTCCGTCAACAATTATTGTTTACTTAATTACTTCATTAAGTAATTCAACCTCCATTAAAATATTCATCAAAACCCTTTTATCTCCTTTTATTTACCACTTCATAACCATGGTTTCCTTGCCAAAAGAAATCTGGGTTCTGCTAATAACTAAAATATCCTAAACATGCCTATCTTCTCACAATACTGGGCATTAATGCTTACCCGAGCACAAACAGCAAAATCTCGAGAAACTCACGAGTTTTCTCTCGTCTCTAATTACTTCGAGTCAACGCATAAAACACCCGAGTACGGCCCGAGACAAACGCCTCCTTCCCAAATCCAGTTCCTCATGTCACCACCGTGCATGTGTACACACGTGTGCCGCCGATCCAATCACCTCCGATGACGTCCCTGAGTCGCTAACGACCCTTACCCATGTTCCAACCACCCAGAGCAGAAAATCTCAATACCAATACAAATCGAGAAATTCTGAACAACCCAGACTCAACTTCCTCGACCAAGAAGATGTTCTCCATGGCAATCACGGCTACTGGAATCCACGCCCCTCTGACAACAACCTCGTTATTAACCCACGCAGCTACTCCATCACACGCGATCGAACTCGACGTCACGATTTAGGCTAGATCTCCTCGTCAACAAAAATGGGTTCGAAACCCTACATCACCTCCTTATCGCCGCCTTGGTGGTCGTTGATCCTTCCGAACAATTTTTCCAAGATCAACGACCATCAAACAACCTCCGACCCAATTCCTAAATTCCTTAAGTCATGCAATCGCTGAAATCACAATAAATCACGTTTCTATCCATCTTATGATTTAAGAGATTAAAATTCAAGATTCTATTTCTAAAAATCCTAACTTTCGATAACAAAACAGATTAAGTACTCGAAACAACATATTATTTAATTCGAGATTTTGTTATGTTTAACTATTCACTGTAATTTACCTTTTGTTAAAAATTTACCTTTAAACCTTTCCTGGAAATATATTTTTATCAAATATCTAGTTATTATAAATAAAATATGTTTATATTTCAAAGTCTAAAAAGGATTGAGGAAAGAGATATGATTTTGAACAAAGTTTTATAACCTGGAAACATGAACAGAGCCTTAAACAGACATGCCAACCAATATATTCATATATATATAAATGCAATCATATAAAACTATCATGCAATCACATATCACCCATTTAATTCAAGATCACTACATGCAACAAGTTTTAAATCAGATTAAACTTTGTTTACCCACTGTTAAATTTTAAACAGGGAAGATAGACATCACCTTGTACAGGCAATAACATCTCATATCCAGGCATAAGCACTTTTACTTCCAGAGAATACTATAAAATGTTGGTTACTTCTTTTCTTCTTTTTTTCAAATCCTTTACTTATCTACAGATTTGAATAAAGATTTTTGGATTTAAAAGATTTAGCTACTCACCTCTAGTGAAATCAGAGAAGGCCTGAGATGGAAAAAAAACTGCAATTCTTATTCTCTGATCTTGTTACTTGATTAGCTTACTGATCTGGGTTGTTGAACTCTTAACGAATTTGCTTGGATTAGAATTTCTGAGCTTCAGGCTAGGTCGCAAGGATGATTGTAGTTTTGAATTTGATTCCACTGATTTCTTCTTTTTTTTTTTATGAATCTTTGATTTATTTTGCACTTGTTGATGAGGAATGAATTCAGGTTTGAACTGAGAAGGCTCTTGCATTTCTAGGTTTTTGGATAAGTGAAGATTGCATGAAAATTCTAGTTTTGGTTTGAATTTGCAAAGGTGAAATGAACAAAGAAAATGAAAGGAGAAATGAATGAAGGTTCATATAAGCTAATTTAGATTTTATTAAAATTTAAAGAAAATAAATTTGACACTTGTCTCTAACTCTCATTATTATGTTAACAAATTTTAACACTTGTCCTAGTTTATATTTATATTATTTATAAAAGATTTTAAAGATTTTTAAATTAATTTTTCTTAATTAATTCATATATTTATTATAAATGCTTTTCTTATTAAATTGCTAATTAACAAATATATTTATAAATTTATAAACACTTTCTAAATTTTATATAAATATACTCTTTAAAAGAAAATAAAATAAAAACCAATTATAATTTTAAATAAAAAAAATATTTTAAACTATTTTTTTAAATGCTATTTCAAAAAGCCTTTGTATTTATTCTTATTAAATAAATACTTTTCTAGTATTCCTATCAATAAATTTCTTTAAAGAGAAAAAAATATATAAAACAAATCTTATTTTTAAGTAAAAACATTATTTATATATTTAAATCCAAACTATATTATTATTTAATTTTAAGATGTATGTATATTCCCTTAAATTCAGATTCAAAGTCAGTTAAAAAAAATCCAAATTTAAAGTCAATTCAAATAAATATAGATATCAATCTTAAACAAACTCATTATTACTTATAAATAATTTATTCTTATTTAAAATCAATGTATAATCATAATTTAAAACATCACATTATTAATTAATTGATTATTTATTTGAAAATAACAATATTATCAAATTTAAACAATTTAATTAAGAGATTATTACATTTTAAACTCCTTGAAATTCCAGGATATCACATTCCTTCCCCCTTTGAATCTTTTCGTCCTCGAAAAGGAACGAAACCATATTTATTAAAATACTTATATTAGTAAAATTTCTCTTTGAACATTTTTGAACCATAAACTTCTTTATTAAAAATCTTTATACACTTTAAAATCAATATAATATTACTAAAAATGGTTTTTATAAAAATACTTTTATAACTTGATGTTTCGACAAGTCCATCCTTGTTCTCACAGAAATTCGGTCATATGTTGATCAGGCGTACGACTGAAAATCTATAAGTACTTAGCAGACCCATTTTCAACACCTAGTGAAAATACCTTAGAAAATAATTTTATTAAAAATATAGAAAACAGTTTTTGAAAATAGAGGATATATCTTTTGGTGAGAATGCTCTGGAAATCATCACCCCCATCCATGGTCACAGTTACATTCAAGGGTTACGTTGCCGTCGCAGCAAAAGTCCATGTAACTGCAGGCTCTCCGCGGCCTCTCAATTACGCCATGGAACCCACACAACAGATCACAGTTACACCCAGGGTTACGTTGCCATCGCAGCAAAAGTCCATGTAACTGCAGGCTCTCAGCGGCCTCTGATTTTCGCTGTCGAAATGAAACCTCTCCACTCCTACATAGGTCGCAGTCTGCCGATATAAAATCAAACGCAGACTGTTGGCTCTCAGCGGCACACACGACTTTCGCTATGTTATACTCCACTCATAACCCCCAGGAACTAGTTTTGTCTGGACTCCTCACAGGATCAACTTTAGAATCCCCCCTTGGGGCTCAAGGCAGCACCACCCGGTGGTACTCCTGAGAAGTTCATTTCAAGGGATCGCCTTTTTCCCTAAAGCCTTCATCAAAACATTTTATACTATACATATATAGTATCTTCAAATCATACACCTGGTATGATCTCATACAAAGCTCCTTTACACAAAATCGATTATTCCGAAATCGATAATTCTCAAACTAGGCTTTCCAAATTTCAATATTTGATTTTACCCAAAAATCAAAAGCCTTTCCAAATCCAAAGGTTCCCAACTTTTTCCAAAATCCTCATATGATCCTTTATATATATATATATATTCAGATATATAAAATATTTTCAAAACTTTGGATCATTTCAAACTTGTATAAAATTCCTTTTATACTTCAAAACATTTCCAAAAACTCTTTTCTTCTGGCAAAAGATTCAACAAGGGAAATTTCATTTTATAAAACAAAGATATTTAACTTTATTTACTCAAAATCAAATAGTCAAATTTGATTACTCCTTTCAATATCATTTTCATTCAAATCCATACGATGTACACATATCATCCGTACGCTATACCAATCTGATCGCTCACTTGATCACACAATTTCATTTCCGAACTAGTATCGTCCACTCGACTTCCTAGTGTAGACACAGATCTGGTTTCTTGATCAGAAACCGTCATTCTCCTTGCATAGTCATAACTATGATAGAGAATATATAGAACTAATCAACAATCCATATCCAGGTTCGCCGTCGAAAATCGAGTGAAAAATCCCACTCGGATCGATATAACTATCTCGAAATTTTGTGCTCGAATATGGATCAAATCACTATGCAAATAGAATAACATACGTACACCCTACGTATTTATCTTTATTGGTTATTAGCCAAATCAATTCTATTTCTATTCACATTCACTTTGATTTTCATTCGCTTACTCTCAATTGCTTCAATCCATTTGGATTATCATCTCTATTCTTATCTCGATTGGGTATTTAACCATAAACAGTTCAAAAACTCTGTCCAGTTTAAATTTAGAAAATAGCTTGAAAAGTTAAAAATAGTTAAGTCGTTGGAAAATAATTACTAGTTTGTAAAATGGTTGTAAAATAGTTAGGAAATATTTAAAATAATTATAGAAATTTAAATGATTGTAAAATAATAGTAAGATAGTAATTAGTTTTTTAAAATAGTTGGAAAATTGCTAAACAGTTTCAAAAATAATTGTAAAACAAGTATAAGATAGTTTGGTTTTTAAAAGAAAGGTTGTATATATAATGAATAGCTTGGAAAAATAGGTTTATATTAAAACAATTTATATTAAAATAAAATAGTCTAGAGTCAAAACTGTTCACTTCCCAATCTCCATTCTCATCAATTTAATTTAAATTTCTACTTCCATTTAAAATAACCAATTCAATTTAAATAACTTCAATTTCCAATGAAATTTATTCAATCCCAATTCAAGTTGAATTAACCGTGGTTTCTTTCCAAATTTAACTTTATTCAACCTTGATCTCAAATTCTATTAATTCAAATAAATTTCAATTTAACTAGTTTCACTTTCAATTCATTTCAACTCCTGTTTGAATTAATTCCAATTTCATACTCCATTTCCAAATCAAGTTGAATTATTCTTGATTTTCTCCCAAATTCAACTCAAATTCCATTTGAATTTAAAACCATTCAACATTAATTATAATTCCAAATTATTCCAATAAATTTGGACTAATTTCAAATTGAATCCACTTCAATTTCAAATCGTTACAAATTAATCCAATTCAAATTTTCCATTTGAATCTTATACTCATACATATTCAATCACACTTTCAATTACTTCAAATCAAATTCAATTTGAACTAATTCAAATTTCAAATTTAAACCATCTCTCATTCATTTAAACAATTCCAATTCACAACTTAAAGATTTTTAACAACAATAGGATGATATTATCTAATTTATTTTAAAACATCCATTCATTTTAAATTTCTAGATCTTAAACCCAATTTGAGATCACTCAAACTCTCAATTACAATCAACCATTTAACTTCTCAATTTAAATCTTAATTTCATCTTAAAATTTACAAATCAGGTTGAACATTCCAACATATTCAACTTTTCCCAAGATAAACTCAATTCACTTAATCCAGTTAACCTTACCCAGTTTGAACTTCTATTTCAAAATTTTAAAATTCACATAAATAATCTTCCCACTTATTAAGTTCAAAAACTCATCACTTTTGAATATCACAGATTATTCCAAATTTAAAATTCAATATTTCGAGTTTATTTCAAACCAACTTTGATATTTAAGTATATCCACACATATACATATTTACTTCTTTTACATACCAAGTTATACTTTAAAATTTTAAACCACCTTTGGTTTTAATTCAAAACAAATTTCTTTTTTAAATTTTCAAACAACTCTTGTTTGAAATAGGACCATTTCATTCAAATGCATTAAATAATATTATTTGTTATTTCTTTAAATTAATTGCATCATTAATTAATCATATTCGGTAATTAACTTATTTCTTAATTACCTTCATTAAGTAATTGTCCCTTAAATTACTTACCTCTACTTACTTCATTAAGTAACTCCTTCTTATTTATCAATTCCAATTATTATCCGTTAATTAATCTCATTAAATAAAGTTTAATTAATTACATAAATTAATTGATTATCCTTATCCTGAAACCTTTCCCAATTTCAAGATTTAATTTCAATTTGAATCCATTTCAAACTTGTCTTTAATTTAATTTCAATTTGGTTGTAATTCTATTACCACTTAATTCTTACTATTACTTTTAATTTAATTAATACTACAACCAATTTCCTTAATATAATAGATAATCTATTTCTTATATAAAATTCATTTACTTTTGAAATCATTTAAAAACCTTTATATAGGAAAATAACAAGTACGCTCTCTCATATTTATATACTCAACTCATTCTAAGGTACCATCGACCTTTTCCTTTATGAGTATCCCCCACCAGAGCCAAGGTTCTCGCTTAACCTTCAGCTCTGATACCAAATGTAACGATCCCAAAATTTCGATCCCAAAATTTTCAGATAGTTAGTGAAAAGAAGAAAGAGAAAGAAGAAAGAGATAGAAGAAGAAAGAAAAGAAACATGCAATCTCACATTCGCAGCGGATAAAATATAATATCACATAAATAATAGTTTTACAAAGAAGAACTGTATCAATACACTTATACATTTATACATCAGAGTTACAACTATTACACAACACAGGACAATTCAGAAACATGACCCTGATAATCAGCAATATATACCACAGAGGATAAACAATCTATACGTTCTTGTCCTTCAGCTCTCCTCCTGAGCTCCAGAACGACCTTTCCTGCAAATTTGTAATACTCGGTCTGACCCGAGCATTACATCAAAGTAACACCCGGGTCAGGCTGGAAACCAGCGCGAGTAAATCCATCTAATATACTATTCAACAGTCATAAAACTTAATTTAAACCCAGGGGTAACCCGTACTTCATGGTCAACACCTTCACACATCAATATCTATGTACCTCTACATAGTTTAAAGGATCCAATTTCTTAATTCATTCCATTTCCAGCCTATTTATTTCACTTATTAAATCCATAAGGAATTTTATAGATGATTATAAATCGAAGTGGTTTTCGGGTATTTACTAATACCCGACTCCGATCTCTTCGAATTCCCTACCATCTTATCTCAAATTATTCAGGTGAAACCCAGTTCAAACTTAAATACAGGGTGTCACCTATATGCATTAATTCATCATCAATGAATGACCACATTATCTCAGTTTAAAATCCAATCATACACACCACACAGCATCTCAGAATACATACCCAAGATATCGATGAATCTAAGGCATAAAATATTATTCAATCATTCCTAATCAAGATAAATTAGTCTTACCATTTCTAATTACTTCAAATAAATTAAATTAATTACTTCAATCTCCATTAATACTGTTTAACATTAATTAATTACAAACAACTTAATTGATCATCTCTTAATTAATCATCTTAACCCTCTAATTAATTACACCAAATAATTGATCCTTAATTACTTCTCCTAAGTAATTAACCTTATATTAATTACATTCGGTAATTTTATCCATTAATTACTTCATTAAGTAATTATACTTATCCATTCCCTTAAGTAATTAAATCAAATTAATCATCAAGTGACGATTAACAAATTAATTAATCACATTCATTTCATTAATTACATCTGGTAATTTAACTATTAATTACCTTATAAATCAATTAATTAATCTTAAATTATTGATTAATTAACCTTAATTATTAATTTATCTCTTTGAATACAAAGTAACCAATCCTTATGTACTTTTAGAATCAATAAGTTAACTTTTAATTAACTGATTTATTATCCATTAACTATTAATTAATAACCCTAATTATTAATCAATACTTCACAATACAAATTTATAAATCCAAAACGAATTAATCAATCTTTAATTATAGATTAATTATTCCTTAACTGTAAATTAATAAACCTTAAGTTAGTAATTGATTAATCTCAATTAACCCTTACATTAAGTGATCATTCTTTGATTTACTTCCGTCAACAATTATTGTTTACTTAATTACTTCATTAAGTAATTCAACCTCCATTAAAATATTCTTCAAAACCCTTTTATCTCCTTTGATTTAGCACTTCATAACCATGGTTTCCTTGCCAAAAGAAATCTGGGTTCTGCTTATAACTAAAATATCTTAAACATGCCTATCTTCTCACAATACTGGGCATCAATGCTTACCCGAGAACAAACAGCAAAATCTCGAGAATCTCACGAGTTTTCTCTCGTCTCTACTTACTTCGAGTCAACGCATAAAACACCCGAGTACGGCCCGAGACAAACGCCTCCTTCCCAAATCCAGTTCCTCATGTCACCACCGTGCGCGTGTACACACGTGTGCCACCGATCCAATCACCTCCGATGACGTCCCTGAGTCGCTAACGACCCCTACCCACGTTCCAACCACCCAGAGCAGAAAATCTCAACACCAATACAAATCGAGCAATTCTGAACAACCCAGACTCAACTTCCTCGACCAAGAAGATGTTCGCCACGGCAATCACGGCTACTAGAATCCACGCCCCTCTGACAACAACCTCGTCATTAACCCACGCAGCTATTCCATCACACGCGATCGAACTCGACATCACGATTTAGGCTAGATCTCCTCGTCAATAAAAATGGGTTCGAAACCCTACATCACCTCCTTATCGCTGCCTTGGTGGTCGTTGATCCTTCCGAACAATTTTTCCAAGATCAACGACCATCAAACAACCTCCGACCCAATTCCCAAATTCCTTAAGTCACGCAATCGCTGAAATCACAATAAATCACATTTCTGTCCATCTTATGATTTCTAATGATTTAAGAGATTAAAATTCAAGATTCTATTTTTAAAAATCCTAACTTTCGATAACAAAACAGATTAAGTACTCGAAACAACATATTATTTAATTCGAGATTTTGTTATGTTTAACTATTCACTGTAATTTATCCTTTTGTTAAAAATTTACTTTTAAACCTTACCTGGAAATATATTTTTATCAAATATCTAGTTATTACAAACAAAATCTGTTTATATTTCAAAGTCTAAAAAGGATTGAGGAAAGAGATGTGATTTTGAACAAAATTTTATAACCTGGAAACATGAACAGAGCCTTAAACAGACATGCCAACCAATATATTCATGTATATATATAAATGCAATCATATAAAAGTATCATGCAATCACATATCACCCATTTAATTCAAGATCACTGCATGCAACAAGTTTTAAATCAGATTAAACTTTGTTTACCCACTGTTAAATTTTAAACAGAGAAGATAGACATCACCTTGTACAGGCAATAACATCTCATATCCAGGCATAAGCACTTTTACTTCCAGAGAATACTACAAAAGTTGGTTACTTTTTTTCTTCTTTTTTTTTCAAATCCTTTACTTATCTACAGATTTGAATAAAGATTTTTGGATTTAAAAGATTTAGCTACTCGCCTCTAGTGAAATCAGAGAAGGCCTGAGATGGAAAAAAACTGCAATTCTTATTCTTTGATCTTGTTACTTGATTAGCTTACTGATCTGGGTTGTTGAACTCTTAACGAATTTGCTTGGATTAGAATTTCTAAGCTTCAGGCTAGGTCGCAAGGATGATTGTAGTTTTGAATTTGATTCCACTGATTTCTTTTTTTTATGAATCTTTGATTTATTTTGCACTTGTTGATGACGAATGAATTCAGGTTTGAACTGAGAAGGTTCTTGCATTTCCAGGTTTTTGGATAAGTGAAGATTGCATGAAAATTCTAGTTTTGGTTTGAATTTGCAAAGGTGAAATGAACAAAGAAAATGAAAGGAGAAATGAATGAAGGTTCATATAAGCCAATTTAGATTTTATTAAAATTTAAAGAAAATAAATTTGACACTTGTCTCTAACTCTCATTATTATGTTAACAAATTTTAACACTTGTCCTAGTTTATATTTATATTACTTATAAAAGAATTTAAAGATTTTTAAATTAATTTTTCCAAATTAATTCATATATTTATTATAAATTCTTTTCTTATTAAATTGCTAATTAACAAATATATTTATAAATTTATAAACACTTTCTAAATTTTATATAAATATACTCTTTAAAAGAAAATAAAATAAAAACCAATTATAATTTTAAATAAAAAAATATTTTAAACTATTTTTTTTAAATGCTATTTCAAAAAGCCTTTGTATTTATTCTTATTAAATAAATACTTTTCCAGTATTCCTATCAATAAATTTCTTTAAAGAGAAAAATATATATAAAACAAATCTTATTTTTAAATAAAAACATTATTTATATATTTAAATCCAAACTATATTATTATTTAATTTTAAGATGTATGTATATTCCCTCAAATTCAGATTCAGAGTCAGTTAAAAAAAATCCAAATTTGAAGTCAATTCAAATAAATATAGATATCAATCTTAAACAAACTTATTATTATTTATAAATAATTTATTCTTGTTTAAAATCAATCTATAATCATAATTTAAAACATCACATTATTAATTAATTGGTTATTTATTTGAAAATAACAATATTATCAAATTTAAACAATTTAATTAAGAGATTATTACATTTTAAACTCCTTGAAATTCAAGGATATCACAGAAGAGCTCTGATGGCTTCGACGGCTTCAGAATACCCGCGATTTTCAGGGCATGGATTGATACCGGAGAAGATGAAGAAAGAATTAGAAAAGGCATGACTTTGCCCAAGTATGAATATCAGCCCGGAGAAAAGACTTACTTCCTTCCACCCATCTCCTCGCGAAACCGGGAGGGAAACGCGCATAGAACATTCCTGTTTGTACAGGGAATATTTACTCCATGCCCCAGTTTAGATTTGGCATTTGCGATATGGCTCGAGAAACATATAAGAGGGGCTATCTCCCCAGTTATTGATCATATAAATATATCTGATGTCACCCGGAGTTGGGGGCATAGACATGACGTTCATGAAGAGGATGTAGGTACCGTAGATAAATGCATGGCCGTTCGGGTGCAGTTGCGACGGGGCAATGTCAATGTATTGCAGCACATCCCGAAGAAATAAATTGAATGGTGGCATGCTGCCAACCCAGCACATGAATTTATTACACGCCGTGTATCCAACTGGGGGCAAGTGTGGACGATCGTGCTCCGAGGGAACCAACACGTCGTCGAAAGGGAACCCATGGATAGAGCATATTCGCCAGAGCGCAACTTCATTGACCTTCGAAGCGAGTGAGTCAACAGGGTTATCCAAGAGAATTGATGCCTCTAGGGCATCAGAAGCTAAGTTATGAGTAGGGGAAGTCGACGGGTTAGAAGTATCTGCGACCCCTTGTTTAGAAGACGGCCTGGGCCTATCTTAGATTGTGGTGGAGCTAGATTTCTTAGACATCTTTGATGGAAATTGAATCCTGCAGAGTACCTAATTGAACTATACTTGAAAAATAATCGATGTCAGAATTAACAACACAAGAATTCTCCCCGTGAGGTGTGTGAACTAGTGCGATCATTCGTGTGTAAGTGCTGAGAGATTATAAGTCACAGAATTAATGATATAAAGTCGAGCTTGGAACTGTCGCCTTCGAAGACCGTCATCGCTGACCGTCTCTGAAAACCATCCTTGCGATGCTTTCAATTTTGGACTCGGACATTGGCACTACGAGTTAAAAGCTTTTATCTGTTCTTGTCGATTTAAGTTATCAGTTCGGATCAGTTCGATATGCTAGTATGCTGGAGTCTCTGTCCTTGTTTTGTTATATGATTAGGCAAGGCAAATGATCGTTCGGCCTAAGTTCTGTTCGGCTAAAAAGTGGTTCGACATTCATAATTGTTCGGCCTATAAAATATGGTTCGGCATTTATGATTGTTCGACTTGAGTATTGTTCGGCCTAAATGTTGTTCGGCCAAACTGTCGACCGGACAAGCTATCATTCGGCAAAGCTATCGTTCGGCCTAAGTAACAACTGGCCTAAGTTCTGCTCGGCCAAAGTAACGTTCGGCATCCTACCTAATTCATACAACCTCCCTAACCCTCCATCCCACTGCTCGGCATGTGACGAGTCATGCCGAGCCAAAAAGTTACGCCGAGCCCCAACGCTCGGCACTCCGTCCTTAACTACGGTTTCATTTTTTCCTCTCTTCCTCCATCCACGCCGAACAACAAGGACAGACAGTTCGGCGAGTCATGTCATACCATGCCGTTCGGCATCCTAACCGCCTCCTACTCCCCCTCTATTCTTTTTTCCTCCAATCTCGTTCGGCACGTTCGGCACAAGGGAACCATGCCGAACCACAATACATCTCCCAATAGCTCCTTTTGTAAGCTCGTCTCTAGTCACTCCTCCTTTCCTCCTTATCAGTTAACTCTAAAAACTCTAAAAATATCTTAATCAAGGCTCGACTCTTCATCCACACACCTATCGGCTACGGTTCCAATCTATGAACTTGAGCATAAAAACTTTTTTATGGAAAGGATTTAGATAGAAGAATCGATACCTAGTTAGTAGATCAAGACTTGGAAAGGATTGTTAAATCTTTGTAGGCTGTGAACTGGCAAGGTTAGCAAGTACAAGGTAGCAGAGGTAAAAAAGTGGAAAGAGAAGAAGAAGGAAATGCCGACCTTTATAGGGAAGAAGAAGAAGTCAAAGCGACATTGACCGGTAGAACCCGTCAAAGCACCATCGTTCGGCATCGTCTCTCATTTCGTTCGGCGTACATGGGATGTTCGGCTTCGGTTATATCATTCGGCATTCGCTTACGTTCGGCACACACCAACTCATCTAGTACTCATAAGAAAACAACCTCCAAGAGTAATGGGGCAAGGTATGAAGCGAAGCACAAAGGACCCGTAGTTCAAAGCGTATCACGTTCGGTCACGCGATACACTATGGGGGGGCAAGTGTTTCTTGGGGGTTTGACCAGGCAACTAAGTACTCGGCATTGGCACACTGCTCGGCAATATATGTATCGTTCGGCATTCTGAACGCTCGGCACAAGGAATCATTCGGCAGTCCAGAAGCATTCGACATCAGAGAAACGCTCGACATGAAGGAGCTCTTGGCATCCAGAAGCGTTCGGCAGTGGGAAACGATTCGGTGTTGTATATCGTTCGGCATCCATGAACGATCGGCATACCAAGGACGTTCGGCATACCAAGGATGCTCGGCATAAGTTTCGTTCAGCATCTAAAGATTGTTTGGCCTCCCGAGAACGTTCGGTAGCCAAAGATTGTTCGGCATTCTTTCAATCTCGACCGGCTTCGATTGTTGCTCGGCCTACTCTTCCGACACAATACCGCCTCGTTCGGCATGAAGATGATGGTTCGGCATTTGGCCGTTCGGCATGTTCGGGTCGGCGCGCAGAGCTTACTCCATTTGGACCGAGATATTCAGCTATTAGGACCACCAGGGAAGTCCAACCCACCTTCGTCTATAAATAGAGAGGCAGGGGCACAGTGAAAAGGATCAGTTTTTTGGAAACACTGGGAAAGCTCTGCCGCATTCAACACTCACTCAAGACTTAATCTTTTACTTTGCAATTGTATTCAAGTAATTAGAAACGGATTGTATCTGTAATCAACTATCAAGGAAATCGGTAGAAAACTTCAAAGTGGACGTAGGCGGTTACGACGAACCACTATAAATTTGGGTTCTTGTTCTCTGCATTGAAATTCATATATTGTTCTCTGTTTTAATTTACTTTCTTCATTAATCTCTCTTCACAATCTTTCTGAGGGTGTTAGTGACCAATTTTGGTGCTAACATAAATAATTAACATAAAATAATCTATTGATGAAAATTTAAATTTTACAATTTTTAAAAAATCTAGGATAGTAAAATAGAGCTTAGAAAAAAATCTGGATATTTTTCAAAGTTGAAATATTATTTTTAAAAACAAGAACATTGATTTTGGCAATAATTATTTAATATAAAATAAAATATTATTAAAAGTTCAAAATTTCAAAAATTCTAAGATCATGAATGAAAGGTTAAGAAAAATATTGAATAATTTTTCAATTAAATTATTATTTTAATAAATTATGAACAATTTTTTTCGAAATAATATTAATTATTAAAAATAATAAACTTTATTAAATAATCATAATTTTTTTCTATACATTTATGGAGTGATACAACTTTTTAAAAATATAAAATTGAATTTTTAATGTAATAATTATTTTGTATATAGTACACAATTCATTCAATAATTGTTAATTTATAATATATGTATGATAATTAATTTTTGAATTTGTAAATTCATATTATATGTAAATAAGTGTACTACAATTTTTAAACCATATATATGTCTTATATATGCATATATGTTATTATGAGAGAGAAATATACACTAATATATATATATATATATGAATTTATTAATAAATATATATATATAACAACTATTAATGACAAAAATTGATTTTGTATAGTGAATAGCATTTTTCTATACATAAAACAAATGGTATAATAAATAAATTTTGCACATACCAAATTGATTTGTGACAACTACGTCAACTTGCAAAATCTCACCTAACTAAGCCTATAGTAGCAATATATTTAAACAAATATGAAATTGCTCATTATAGGATCATAGAATATAATTTAAATACTGTAATATGAATTAAAATTACCAATTTAATGATGCCTTTGAATCCATGTTGAAGCAATAACTTTCCTTCCTTTAATTGTTTGTGATTCGTCAGATTGCAAGTACGGAATCACTGATCTCTAACTATCGAATAGTATTATTTTAATTTGAAATATATTTGAGAATTTTGGAGTGGATTGAGAGCTATGCTTTAACTAGAAATATAGAAGGTAATGACATCCAAAAAAAGGTTAGTCATTATATATATATATATATATATATATATATTGAAACTGGGTTAATATATTAATGAACTGGGCTTTGTGGCCCATAGCAACAATAAACGGTTTCGTATTGGAATTACAAATAAGTTGATCCGACAAACAGCAGCAGACAAAAGCTACCTCCTGCAACTCAATCTTCCTTTTTTAGGGTTCTTCTATGGCGGCTCCCAATTCGTTAATTGAGCTCGTTCGTTCGACACCTTCATCCTCAACATCTCCATTAATTGTTCTTCTTGTTCCATTACAATGGTAAGGATCTTCTTCGGTATTTGCCCAATTATTAGACTGATTTCTCTGTTTATTTGTTTCGTGAGTGTTAATATACCTTGCTGTTTGTTTTTAAAAGCCCTACAGTTTCTCTCCTTCCAGAGGTACCACAAGGAAGTTGTGAGTCCAATTTTTCCAGTCTCCTTCATCAGCTTCGTGAGATTACTCCCTCCGTGCAGGTATTCAACCTCTTCTGCTAAGTTTCGAACATTATTGGTGAGTAGACATCTTATTTTTTGAGTACTTCATATTCTTTTATAATATTCACAATCGAAGAATAAATGTTCATGCGATTCTTCTGCACTATGACAAAAGTAACATGTTGTGTCATCCAAGACTCCCCATTTATGTAATCTATCTTTAGTGGGTAATTTTCCAAGAATTGCCTTGTAAAGAGTATGTGCCATTTTGGGGTTATTTGATTTGCTCCAGACTACTATAGACCAATTGACCTCTGGATGTTTGTTTCTTGATTCCTCCCATATTTCTCGAAACCTGAATTGACTGTTTGAATTTTTCTTCCATATCTAGTTGTCCCCTAGTTTATCCATGTGAATATATTTATGTCGAATCTCCTCTTGATAATTTAGGCTTAGTAGGTTGTTGGTACATCGCCATTCTCCATTATCCACAATGCCAGTCACCTTCCAGTTTGGAGCTCCATATATATATATATATATATATATATATATATATATATATATATAGGGTTGTATTAGAGAGAAACGAGGAAAACCATTTAACATATTCTCACTTGATCTCAACCCATTATCTCCAAGATAATTCGCTATGTTTTAGCCAACCCTAAACCCTCTCAAAGCCGAAATTTTGCAGCCCTAATGATGGGACATAAACCCATCTAAACCCAAGCCAAAATGCTATGTAATTAAATCTAATTTAATCGCTTGTTAATACTGTATATCGATATATTTATAACTGTTATAAATATATATATATAACATTATTTATTTCTAAAATTATGTCAAATTTTTATAATTAAAATTTTAAAAATATTAAATAATTTATAACAATTGTAAACTAATTAAATCATTCCGTCTTAAGGGAATTCATCATTACGGCTGTGTAACTCTTAGGTGTAAATATGGTTAGCGACTAACATCGAACTATTCTAATGTTAACGTTCACGCGTTACTTAGCAGGTGATATGACATTATGGCCAAATTTATTGCTTACTCATTTTTGATAAAATCCAATTTTAGTCTAATAAGCGTTACCCGGTTGTGACATTTGTTTATACTAATTCTCTTCGTCAAAACTATATCACTTTGGACACACGGAATTTGGTAATGGTAAAAATTCCAACCTCATCCACATTCAACTTTATAGTCCAAATATAAAGTCCTTGGTTCAATAATAACAATTATTATTAACTGAAATGCTCTGCTCAGAGACTTTGACTTTCAGTTGACTTGAGTTGATTGTGATACTAACCGCATATAACCGAGAAGACGAATCCTCACTTGAATAGTGCTTCACTTACAATACTAACACTTGACCCAACTATAGTCGCTCGATGGATGTTATGCCATGATTTGGCTATAATCAAAGTGGAGCTTTCATATTGGAGATCCACAATATTCTCAAGTCAAGAGAACTATTTAAATTAGTTACAACGACATTTTCTGTTTGACCTTGGTTATTGTAGTGACCCACAGTTCTATACCCTTTGAATTGATAATAATTCTCTCCTGTTCAACCCAAATTGTACGAAAGAGCGAATAACTAGGATAAAGAAGAAGAAAGAGATATAAGAAAATAAAAAACAACATGGAATCTCACAATCATAGCGGAACAAAATATAATATATTATAACATATTTTTATATAAACGAATCTGTAACTGTTTATATACTTACAATCATCAGAGTACAACAATCAATACACCAATTGGATAGTTATATAACTTGTCCTTACAAAGTGGAATATAAGCCAAGTACGAAGATAGTCTCTGTCATGCAACTCGTCTCTTGAGCTCCATAGCATTCTATCCTGAATCTGTAACACTCGGTCTGACTTGAGCATCATAATAAAATAACACCCGAGTCAGTCTGGTAAACCAGCATGAGAAAACACATTCAATTTGAATCATTAACTTTTCTCAAAATTCTTTGAAAACAAAGGTATCCCGTAAGACCACATCACACGTAAATGTGATGGGTTTTTACCTTACGAAAACCAAAATGAATTTTATCAAAATCATCTGATATTATAACAGCGTCTATAGAAAGTAAATAGAAAATAGCTAAAATGCTTGCATCTCACGTTCCAGCATAGTTGGGCACAATCAAAATCGTACAACGATTATTGGAGAATAGATTCCATCGAATGACTGGGCCACCGGTGTACCGTTCATCACAGTACACCTGTAGACAAATGTACCGATAACCTCGTCGGGATCCCCTGCTATACAAGACTGGCCTATCCCTAATCTGGATAGACCGAATATGTTATCACTCCGGGTGTTCCCACCCTTACGATCGAGCGCTCCTTCTTTCATGCACAAACATATCCATAATGTATAGGTTTCCGAGGACATCTAGAAATGTGATAACATACCCTAATTGGGTGCGGGCCACTTAGCCTTGCAGCACATCCCTTGTTTTAGTCATTCCTGGTTGGTGAGGCTCGAGGCTTAGCGTTACCTTTCAAGAAACAATTCTACTTAGAATGCTCATCGTCCTCCAATGACGATGTTTTGAAAGCATTCGTCTATACAAGTTGCCTTGGGTCTAGACAAACCAAACTATCGTCTTCATCATATTCACAGTATTCATTCGTTACATTCAAACCAGATCGAAGTGGTTTTTCGATAATTAAATACGACCCTGGTCTATTCGAAAAGATTAACGAGATTGGCCAATATTGATAATCGGTTATTTAACTATCAATAAACATCCATAAGCAGCCACTAGGCCCAATTTTATAAATCTCTAAAATATTTATTTCAGAACATCTTCACAGGATATATATTCAATTTCTTTCAGTATTTCTATATTTGAAAATAATTTTAACACATGTGTCCATAACAGGATATTTCACCATTTTCAATACTTAGAAATATTTCCAACTTCCATTTTTTTAACACTTAGAAAAATTTTCTATTCCAAATTTTTTTTCCAACACCTTCCTTCCGATACTTAGGAAAATATTTACACATATAATTTCCAAAATCATTTTTTAGATTTAACTTGGAAGTATTTCACAACTTATCTTATAAGTCTCCAGAATTTAAATAAATTCTTCCTGCGATTTCCAAACCGATTATACTTAATTATAATTCCAACCAACCATTTATAACTCCTTTAAATGAATTAAAAATCTTTCCAAAGGTATCGCATCTCGACATCGAAAATTTTCTTTAATTAATCTCTAACATTCCATTTATAAGATTTCTTTTATAAAATCTCATCCCTTAATAAACCCCATTTACACATTTCTAGAGAATTTATAAATAAATTTACAATCATTTCAAAACTATATATATAAATAACGAGTATTTTTAAAGAATAGTAATTTATTTTTAAATTATGTTTAAGTTATTATTTAAAATATTGAAAATGCTTTTATAAACATCAACAACTCATTTTTTTTAGATAACAAATAATTTTCCAAAGCTAAATTTTATAGTTAGAATTTACTAAATAAATATTAAATATTTGAAAATCTACTTACCGAAGGGTTTAAATCTCAATTAAAACTTCTTAGTTTTAAATGACAAATTTTTTCTTTCATACACAAACTTACTTCTTAAAAATAAAATTATATATTTTTTTCAAAATCTCGTTAACCAATTCAACTTATAAACTCCTCGCGATTTCCATCACATCGCTTCCATTTTGATTTCTTTAACCATTTTCACTTTTCAAAAATAGTAATCCACTATTTTCCTCACCCTATTTCCATATTCTAATAAAATTTCACCTATGAATTTTATATTTCCAATTTATCATTATATATAAACATCGTTTATAAATTTTATAACTCCTTTGAGTTTTTTTCTTGTTTATAAAAACAACTTTATTCATAAAATTCCATTTTTATAAATCCATTCCTTAAAAAATATCATTTATAACTTCCAATCTATTTAATATCAACTTCGGCTCCTTCCTATATTTTTTGAATATCATTTTTAAATTCTTTTTAAATACTTCATTTTTTTTAAATCTCCATTTAATAATTCTCAATAATTAAGTGTTACCCAAAAGTCAATATATTTTCTGACCTAATTTTCTTTAAAATAATCCCAATTCCAATATAAATATTTTTATATCAAAACTTCCCTTTTATCCTTTAAATTTAAAAAATATATATATGGTATTCAAATTATCAAAGTCCAGGCCAGTGCTACAATAGCATCGAATAATTCCAACTACTACAATAATCTAAAATAGACGATTCTACACAACCCATATATCACAATATTTGAAATTAAATTTAACATTTTTGAGGAATCCAGTTGGATCCCTTCAACCTATTTCTCTGCATCTACAAATGTTAATACACCATAAAAATGCCATCCCACTTCGAGGGGGATATCGCAGTATATAGGATCACCCACTATTATGCGAGCGCATAGGGTGTCATCCGCTATAATGCGCGGGAATATCACTCCAAATACTAGTATGTATAATACTATATATATTATACCATTCAACAGACAATAATTTATAAATTCAACAAGCATCCAAAAATTTAATTCTAAATATTTAAAGTTTAAGTTTTGGTAATCCAAACGAGTGAGAATTTCCTCACCTTTGATTTTCATTTGCAATTCGTTCCAATCTTATATCTTTTTTTCATAACTTCCATTCGATTTAACCCTCGAATACAAGGTTACTAAATTTCAGTTATCATTACAACAAAAATTAATTTAATAATTACTTAATTTATAAATTAACTTGCCAATTAACTTTAAATTTCAGAAACCTACCTCATTACCTCAACTACTCGACAACATTGGACATCGCCTACTTCCCTCTATTCAATCGCATTCGAATCCTAGTTATCTTCTACTATGTTCCAGGCCGCAAAGATGGCCCTCTCGAACTGAAATCACCAATTCACGTCCATCAATTTCACATCGCAACCTGCTTCATCCTCTATTGCCGCTTTGCCCTACCTCCTCTTCTTCGAACCCTTGCAAATGAATGCGAGATCGTTGTAAGCCCACACCATCGCGCTTTCAACCGGGACTCCGTGCTTCGAATCAAATTCGATTTCGATCTTCCCTCTCCGCCCTCTCTCGATCCCCGCCATCCCCACGCCAACTCATTCATTTCGAGTTGTTCGTGTGCCTCACATCTGCCCCTTTGCCCTAGCATTTCAAGCTCAAGCCCGAGCTTAAAACTATCGCATCAGCTCACTTCGAACGCGATCGCGTTCATTTATTCTCTTTTTTTTCAATTGAAGATCAACTTCATGGATTTTGGAAAAAGGAACGCGCAAATTTATTTTGTTTACTCTCTTTTTTTAAACGTTCGTTCGAACTGAAATGAAGGGAGAGAGAGCTTCGTGATTTAACATAATGGGATGGCATTTTTTGAAACAGTAACATACGCTAGTGGAAAAGGCCAGCTGATGGTTGATAGGGGTTAAATCAATATAAACATATTTTATTTTATTTCAAAATACCATAGATATTTATTTCGAACCATAATGAGGCATGCCGCCTGATGTTTCTAATGTTATACCCCTATTTCAGACACAATGGAAAAGATTTCGGTCCTAATTCGATTATATGGAGAAGATAGCTTTTTGAACCAAATTATTATATTGAATTTTCGATATTAATTTCAACGCTTTTGTATTCCCTACAATCAAATGGAAACTCCAAACACAACAAAATTTGAAATCCGATAATAATACTCTATTACGGATCCAATGAAATTGGTTTCGTCGAATTCCGAGAACGTGCCTCGGATTGTTATTTTTAGTCGTCGATTTAATTGATGATTTTGAAAATTTCGAAATCGCTTAAATTTTCAGTTTTAAAATCTTACTAACTAAATTATAATTCAAATAGAATATATATCAACATTAGAAATCATTTCGATTTCATATTCAATTCCAACTCAATTATTTAAACGTTTTTCAATTATTAACTCAATAATTAAATTTGTTAATTAAATCGCTATATTTTGAATTTTAAATTCATTTCAAATTTTTTAATTAAAACCTTCATCTCTAAAAATCAATTTATATTCCAAATCCAATATTTAAGACCACTTAAATATTCAAAATCAAATGACCAAAATCTGAGTCGTTACATTCCTTCCCGCTTAAAAGAATTTCGTGCGCGAAATTGCTATGGTAGGAAAAACGTTCCAAACCCATTACTTATCAAAACCCACTTAGTGAAAATTCGATATTTCACTTCTCTAAAACTTTAGTTTCGACCTAAGCATTTAGTTCTCAATTCTATTTCCAGAACCCTTTATTCCAGTTACAATTCGAACTCAAATTGTCGTTAACAAAAAATTTCTAACGCCCTAGATTTTCGATTTTTTTTGGCAGAGTCTCCTTTATACGGAGGACCTTTTGCAATATGACAAGAGAGATAAATATATATACATCGAGCCACATGGTCGAAAAACAAAAATATATATCAATATTTTATAATTTGCAATATTTAATCGAAAAACATACATTATTTTAGCTTTTTAAGAATAATTAAGCGAGCATTTACTTCTTATGCAAATACGCAACCCAAATCTAGTCAAATAGTCCCTCTGTACCTATACTTACTCAATTGTAAACACATGAGTAACAAAATCATGAAATTTGATAACATTTTATTCATTTAAATGGATAAACACATAGATTTCATAAATAATGCATTCTAACATATAACCATAAGCAATTATGAGTTTCCAATACTAGTTTAATTACTTCCAATTGATCAATTTATCATTTTATTCAATTTAAATGATTTACAACCAAATTTTCTTACATTCAATTCATTTTTATTTCCATCGGACTCATACCTATTCTATATTGATTTAAAAATCAATTTATTTCACTTCTATTAATTTATAGAATTTTATTTACTTCCGTTTATGACGAACAACAATTCTTTTATGCAAATTAAGTCCCTTTTTATTTAATAAAATAACCATTTACGCTTATAGCTATTTTAAATCGATTTCAAATCAATTTATATTCAATTATATTCCATTTCAAATTGATCTTCAATCAATTTATTTACATTTACTCCATAACCACTTTCATTTCTTTCAAATCCAGTTTATTTAGCTCAGAACATTTCATGCTAGTTTATTAAATAACCATTTCACAATTTATTTGACCTAAGCTTTCATCTTACAATATTAACTTAACCAATATGTTAAATTTAAATTATTTCAACCTTATAACTTAAGTTTATTTTATTCAACCAACTTCCATTTCATTTACTAATTAATTTAATTAGTTTCTTCACTTAATCCACTTCAAATCCAATTCCATATTCAAATTCATTTCTTTGAATTTATTTAAATGATATCAAGGCCAAATTCAGTCTATTTTTACTTTAAACTGAATTTATTAGTAACTTAAGTCATTGTTGGGCGAATTCTCACCCAGAAGATCTCGAGACCAAGGAGTCACAGTTTCACCCGGGCTCGCAACCTCCACTTCGGTTGACAAGCACCAGGCTCAATACAAGCATAGAAGTCCATTCAGCCCAAAGCCCATTCGGCATTCCCACATGAAGCCTCATTCGGCAATACAAGCACATGGTCATTCGGTAAAACTCATTCGGTAGCCAACGTGCCACCAGACCAAGGCCTCTTCCACACAACTGGTCCAAAGGCTCCTCCAGGCATTGCCGAACCAAGCACGCACCTACCGGATCAACCCTACTACCGGACCAGCCACACCGGTCCATCACAACACTCCTACCACCGGACCAGATTGGTACCGGACCAAGGTCCTACCGGTCCAAACGCCACCGGTCCAACTGCCGAGGCGACCAAGACCGAACCAGAGCTTCGCCGAACCAGATATCTGCCAGTCCAGATTGCTTCAGCCCGGGCCCACCAGCAGCTATATACATCCAAGACCCCTGCCCCCTACCTCACTCTATAAATAGAGGAGCAGGGGTACAACAATGGCAGACAAGTTTGAGAGCTCAAGCACGGAAGGAACTTTCAAACTACTTTCATATACTTGTACACAAAGCATTGTACTTGTAATCTGAAAGAAAGAAGATAATAACATATAAAGTGGACGTAGGCACGTTCTGGCCGAACCACTATAAATCTGTGTGTCTTTTACATTTCAGCCCCGGCTTTTTTCATATTTACATAACTCATCTAAATCATTCGGAATCACATAAAATCAACTAAATACACGACTTGGAGGTGTTTGCCCATTTTTTGCGCAAGCATTTTTGGTGCTTTCACTGAGAACTTCGAACTCGAAGCTTCAGCTTCCCTCATTCAACCTTCTTTCCTAATAGCACCCTTTATTGCCTAGGAAACATGACTTCCAGGCCAAGAAAAGACGCCAACAAGGGAAAGAACGCTGCAACTAGCAGTGCTCCAAATCCAGTGGATCTAGATCAAGAGAACCATCCCACTACAGCAGCAGTGCCACATGAAGATCAGGCAATTCCAACAGCCCCTGCCGCGGAACAACCGACAGTAATCACTAGAGCAGACCTAGACAGAGTTGTGGTGGAAGTGACTAACCGCTTCGCATCCCAACAAGAAGCTTTGGTGAACCAACTCATGTCATGCTTGAGAGATGTCGAAGAATCCAACCGCAACACTGAATCATGGGATGAATCTCAATCTGGAGGATCTCGAAGACAGCAAAGGTCTTCCCTCTTCGAGGAAGCCATCAACAGGAACAACAATGATAGGGGCCGCGCCCGGACTCAGCCCGAACTCCGACTCGATGAAGCGCTTGGAACCGAACCCAGTGGGGGAGGCGCCAGGCGAGGGTCGGATGTAGCTGAGCCAGTCATGCCACCTAATCATAGAAACCCCGCTGAACGGAGCCGAGCTAGAACCCCGCTCGAAGTTGACCCCATGGAAATGCTCGAAACAGAACCCCGCAGGGGAAGATCAAGGCAGGGGGCAACTGTAGCTGGTCCTAGCATGCATCCGAGCAGCCAGAGGCAACCACTGGATAACGTCAGAAGTGATAGACTATACCATCCCTACAGGTCATCTGGACGAGATCGATCCCGCAGGGAAGAACCAAGTTCATTTCTATCCGCTCCAAATTCTGATGAAAGAATGGCACGACTATTCAGAGAATGCGTCCAACGGGAGCAAAGGGACCGAGGAATAGGCGCTAGGGTCACCAGCCCCTTTACCCGTAATATCGAAACTGCCATCACCCCCCGGGAATGGAAAATGCCAACCATGGAACCTTACAGGGAACTTCCGACCCCATCGTACACTTACAAAGATACACTCAGCATATGCTCATGAGAGAAGCAACAGAAGGGGTGCTGTGTAAATGCTTTCGCTATTCCTAGCAGATCTAGCTACCTCCTGGTTCTGCCATCTACACCAAGGATCTATCAGCTCATGGGAGATGTTGAAAGAAAGGTTCATTAGCCAGTTCCGCATCCATGTAGAACAACCCAAGGATGCTTATTCTCTATCCAATGTCAAACAGAAATCCGGAGAGACACTGCAACAATATCTAACTCGGTTCAACGCCGCAGCGGCCGCAGTCCAAGATGCCGATGAGAAACTCACCCTAATGGCCCTCTGTAGCAGTGTACACCCGGATACCAAGTTCGCAAGAAGACTAACTAAGGAAAAACCAGCTACTTTACCTGATTTCTTTCATGAAGCTGGAAAGTATATGAGACTTGAAGACGCCGCCACTAAGAGGCAGTCAGGGCAACAAGGTAAGACAACTTCGGACAAGGTTCCCGCTGCAGCCAAGGACACTCGAAGAAATGAATCTAGAGACAATGGTGGGGGCAGGAAGGTTGAAAAACGCTAATATCGACCAGGACCGAGATTTGACTCCTACACTCCTTTGAATGAAACAATCGAAAACATCTATCTAGCCACTCAGGGCGAACTCGGATACAAGCGCCCCCCGCACAAGAAAGAATCTGATAACGCACTCAAGTCTGGAAAGTTCTGCCGCTTCCACGAATCCCACGGACATGACACCAATGAATGCCACCATCTCCGGGACTTGATCGAAGAACACATCAGAAGAAAAAGGCTGGAACGCTATGTGAAAGATCAGAACAGGACTCCAACTCCTTCCAATGAGAACCCAAAGCGACCCGTCCCAGAAGTAGGCGGAGGGAATCGCAACACCAGTGGCTCTAGTCAAGAGAAGATAGTGGTCCATACCATCTCGGGAGGACTACACATCGCCGACAGAAGCTGGGCGGAGATGGAAAGATACGGCAAGTCACTTAGAAATGCTGAAGGCTATGTTAACTTCATTATGGAAGAACACCATCCGAAACGGAAAGAGAATGACGACATCGTATTCAGTAGGCGTGATTAAGAAGGAAGACAGTATCCACATATGGATCCCATGGTCATCTCTGCCTGGTTCGGTCCAGCTAAAGTTTTCCGAATTCTAGTAGACACAGGAAGCTCCGTAAATATCCTATTCAAGCATGCTTTCGACAAAATGAAGCTGTCAATGAAGGATGTGTCTCCCTGCAACAAACCCCTGCACGGTTTCACTGGAGATGCGAAAATGCCCCTCGGGCAACTTGACCTCTTCGTCGAAATAGGAAGTCATCCCCGCTCCGTTGTGCGAAAACAAACGTTCGTACTAATAGAAAACCACTCGGCCTACAACGCCTTCTTGGGAAGACCAGCCTTGTCTGACTTCCAAATTGTCCTAGCCCCGTGGTGCCTAAAGATGAAATTCCCAATAGATAACGGAATAGGAGAAGTTGAAGGAGATCAAGACGCCGCTCGGGATTGCTATGTAACTGAACTTCGCAATAACCGTAGAAAGAATAAAGGGAAAGATGCAGAGACTACTCTCTGCATGAAAAGCTTGGAAGCATAGCAACTAAAGAAAGCCCCTCCTCTTCGATACACCAGCGATCCTTTCAATGAACTAGACCCCAGGGATAAGGAGGAGGAGGCTACCGCTGAGCCGCAGAGGCCATGGAATTCGTATCTGTAGACAAACATGATTCAAGTAGACTATTAAAAATAGGATCTCAGCTAAAAACAGAATTGAAGGATCAACTCATTGACTTTCTCCGCCACAACTTAGATGTATTTGCGTGGACACATGCCGATATGACAGGAATCTCCACAGACATAGCATGCCACATGCTGAACGTCGATCCCACCAAGGTACCGATAAAGCAGAAAAAGAGAAGCATGGGAGCAGAACGATCAGCAGCCCTCGATGAGGAAGTAAAGAACCTACTTGCTAATGACTTCATACGAGAAGCCATCTACCCAGAATGGATCGCTAACCCAGTACTAGTAAAGAAAGCTAATGGGAAGTGGCGAACATGCATTGATTTCTCCAACTTAAATGACGCTTGCCCGAAAGACTGCTTCCCGCTCCCCCGAATCGATCAGCTTGTGGACAGCACTGCCGGGCACGAACTTTTATCTTTTATGGATGCATACTCTGGATACAACCAGATTCCCATGCACGCTCCCGATCAAGACCACACTAGCTTCATCACTGACCGGGGATTATATTGTTACAAAGTCATGCCTTTTGGACTCAAAAATGCCGGAGCTACCTATCAGCGCCTCGTCAACAAGATGTTCGCGGAATTAATAGGACGAACTATGGAAGTATATGTGGACGACATGTTGGTAAAGTCCAGGAGAGCCGACGATCATGTAAGCCACCTGAGCGAGATGTTTCAGGTACTTCGCCGATATGGAATGAAGCTGAATCCTCTAAAGTGCTCCTTCGGAGTGTCATCGGAAAAGTTCTTAGGATTCATTGTCCATGCCAGAGGAATTGAAGCAAACCCTGAACAAACCGGGCTCTAAAAGAAATAAGGATACCTTCCACTCGAAAAGAAATGCAGAGCCTAAACGGAAAGGTGGCCGCCCTAAGCAGATTCATTCCCAAAGCAACTGACAAGTGCGTCCCTTTCTTCGAAGCTCTCAAGAAAGACAAAGGAAAGTTCGAATGGACCGATGAATGCTTAAAAGCCTTCCTTAACCTGATCGAACACCTTCAGAAACCACCAGTACTCTCAACTCCAAACGAAGGCGAAGAGCTATACCTATACCTCGCTGTATCATCTCATGCTCTAAGCGCTGCCCTGGTAAGAGAAGAAGACCGCACACAACGTCCGGTGTACTTTATAAGTAAGAGATTTACAGGGGCAGAAGCCAGATATCCTAAACTTGAGAAATTGGCATATTGTTTATTGATCGCGTCACGAAAACTGCGACACTACTTCCAATCTCACTCCATCAGAGTTCTAACCGATCAACCACTAAGACAGGTGCTCCATCGTCCCGACACTTCTGGACGACTCCTCAAATGGTGCATTGAACTAAGTCAGTATGACGTCACCTACCATCCTCGCACCGCTGTCAAGGGACAAGCCATGGCTGATTTCATTGCCGAATTTACTACCAACGAAGGTAAGGATCAGTTTGAAATAGCAAAAGACATCAAGTGGAACCTCTTTGTAGATGGAGCATCGAACGAACAAGGCTCAGGGGCAGGTATTGTGATAATCACCCCCAGGGGAAGAAAGATGTACTATGCATTAAGGTTAGAATTCGCGGCCACTAACAACGATGCAGAGTATGAGGCAGTAATAGCGGGATTGGAGCTTGCCTTAGAAATTGGAGTCAATTCTTTATGTCTTCATAGTGATTCTCAACTTATCGTAAACCAAGTACTAGGAGAATTCTAGACACGAGGAGAACGACTCACAGCATATCTAAAGAAAACCAAACTGCTGCTCGATCAATTGGACCATTATCTAATCAAACACATTCCTCGAGAAGATAACCAAGAGGCCGATGAACTAGCAAAGCAAGCTAGTATGAAGAATAGCACCATTTCCGGAGCACTAACCATCTCAAGGCAGCTAGCCCCAAGTTTCGAACAAGTGAATCTGATGACTGCAATCGAAGAAGGAACTTGGATGACCCCTATCCGGAAATATTTGCAGGACGGCACACTACCAGACAAACGTGATGAAGTAAGGAGAATTTTGAGGAAAGCTCCCCACTACACTATTCAAGAGGGCATCCTCTATCGGCGTGGCTTTTCTAGCCCCTTATTCAGATGCGTCGCTGGAAGGGAAACCAAGGAAATCTTATTCAACATCCATCAAGGAAGTTGCGGAGATCACACTGGAGGGCAGACTCTGGCGAAAAAGATACTCCGATATGGATATTACTGGCCCACACTAAACAAGGACGCCTTAGACTTCGTCAAGAGATGTGACCGATGTCAGAAATTTGCCAATATTCCTCGACTACCCACAAATGAGATTACTCAAATGACCAGCCCTTGGCCCTTTACTGTATGGGGAATTGATTTAATTGGCGAACTGCCAACGGGCAGGGGCGGAGCCAAATATGCTATAGTGGCAGTCGATTATTTCACCAAATGGGTGGAAGCGGAACCCCTAAATAAAATATCTTCAGCAAAAGTTATCAACTTTTTGATCAGAAATATTCTGTGCAGGTACGGAGTACCACTCAAGATCGTATCAGACAACGGACTCCAATTTGACAGCGAAGAATTCGCCGACTGGTGCCAAGAGCATGGAATTCATAAAAGCTTCTCATCAGTAGCTTATCCTCAGGCAAACGGACAAGTCGAAGCTGTCAACAAAATTCTCAAAACCCTAATCAAGAAGAAACTTGAAAAGTCAAAAGGCGCTTGGGTGGACGAACTTCCCACGGCACTTTGGGCCTACCGCACATCTTTCAGAACATCAACGGGACATACTCCTTTCTCTTTGGCAAACGGATCGGAGGCAATGCTCCCTGTTGAGACTATTGTTCCTTCCCACCGTAGGATCCACTACAATCCAGAAGAAAACGAAGAACTCCTCCTCATGTCTTTGGATCTGATTGAGGAAAGGAGAAACGATGCAGCACTCAAAGCAGCAGCTCACAAACAAAAAGTGGCAGCACTATACAACTCCAAAGTCAACAATCGCATCTTACAAGAAGGAGATCTTGTCCTCAGGCGAATCTTTCCGCGTCCCGGGGCACTGGACCCCATCTGGGACGGACCATATGTAATTCATAAAGATCTCCACAACGGAGCTTATATTTTGTCAACAGTGGACGGAGAGGTGTTCCAGAGGGCATGGAACATCCGACACCTCCGTCGATACTTTTCTTAACTTGTACTGCCCATATGAAGTGAATTAACAAAGAGAATCAGTGGACGTAGGCGTTTTCATGCCGAACCACTTTAAAAATCTTGTCTCTTTTTAACTTGTTCCTTTATATCTTGGCTGCTTGTTAAGCTTTATCCTTTTCTGTTGAACAAAATCTTATGGCATCTCCACTCAAGACGCACCACGGCCTCATCTGGACAAGGCCTAACAGGTACGCTACGATTCTATGCACTCGCCAATGAGACTCTTTTGCTCCAGCATCCCTCTGCTGTGGGTTAACTCATTGCTCGCGCCTGCCCTCAAAGCCAACTGTAATGAGCCGATCATAAGTCATCATAAAGGCCGACTATAGCCGATGGCAGCTCCTTACGGCGTTCGGCTCACCGGCAACTGTGAACCTACTTTAAGCCCCAACATAAGGTGTGGCCAGCCAAGGGTAGTTCACGGCCAACGGCACCCGCGCTAGCCGGCCACGGTAAATCGAATAATACCCACGATTACGGACCATAATGGTTCGGGTAGTTACCGTGCGCGATCTCGGCTCCGATGTGTCTTAAGTGCGGCTGTGGTAAAAAAGAAAACTCCCCGCGGAGGCATAAGATGGGTGACAAATGTCACCAAGACCCACAGCTAGGGAAAGTGACTACAAAACCCGTTTGCCACGAACTTAAGCACATCGACGGCCTTCCGTGATTGGAAGTTTTACTTTTTCTATATTTCCATTTCATTTAAATACTTTTCTCCTATACTGTATAACAAACTCTAAAGTACAGGAAATCAAATAGAGAGCGTTCACTCATGAGAATCTAAGCCTGCGTACTGGGTGGCAAGGTACTCAGATATATCCATGGTCAATTACACAAGAAGCTCGAAGCCACCGCCGGCAAATAAAACATGAAGGGCGGTACTCTCTTCTCTTGTACATAAATACATAACTATAGCTTATTCATATGTCACACTAACATTGCAAAACATGAAATTATATTTCAAGAAAAGGCTTAACGTCCAACACAACTAAAATCACAGGCGTATACATAGTTATACTTCTCATACAGCACATCAAAATGACAACAACGTTTAAACATAACAAAATCAGCTTATATTACAAAATCACACAAAGTTATTCTCTGCAAATAATATTATTACAGTCACATCAATGTTTTGGACTAACGTAAACAACAGTAAAAAGAAATAAAAAGCGGCCGAATCCGGACAAGTAACCAGCTGCGTCCACACTCCATCACCAACTTCCCAAGCCTATTTGGCCGCAGGGCCGGAACCCCCAGCATGTTGATCGGAAGTTCCACCTGTCCAATTCAGAAGAGGAATCCATTAAACAAACGATAAACGATCAAGTTATGGAAACCCAGAAAGAAAAGGTAAAGAGAAGAATAACTCACCAGCGTCCACCGCTTGATCCTCATCCTCCAGTTGCATACCCGCTTCCTCCGCAGCAAGCAACCGCATCCCCTCCTTCACCGCCGCTTGCTCCTCTTTCGAGAACTGAGCAGTGACCACATCCAGGCTAAAAGCCACTCCACCTTCCTTACCCGCATTGACCCTGGCCTCCTCTAAAGCCCGAAGATATATCCTGGCCATGACCCGGGGATAGTCATCCATCCAAGACAAGCTGCCCTCCTTCCAAGTGCGGAAGTACATGTCCTGCAGCATCTCGTCCATCATCCCCTCATTCTCCTCGAACTCCCTCACCCGGGCCTCGGAAGCCTGCAACTTGGCGACAGCGATATCCCTCTCTGATCGGTATCTCAAGCAGTCATCCTGGAGAGACCTCCTCATCTCCTCCATCTCCTCCTTTAGGTTGACTTGAGCCATCTCCGCGGCCTCAAGCCTTCCAGACAACTCCTCTACCTGCTCGAGATCCGCATTCCGAACCTCATCCACTGTCGCAATGGCCATGTCGATCCGCTCCTTACAGGAGGCCTCCATCTTCCGTAATTCTGCCCTACTAGCCTTTTCCATGGTCTCTTTCAGCCGCCTGGAGGCTTTCTCGTGTTGAGAAATCTGAACGGCTTGACCGGCAAGCTGTTCAGCCTGATCGGCAACCTTCAGCCTCAACCGAATATTAGCACTCCCAATCTCCTCCCCGGACTTGACCAATTGAGCATGATACTTCATTAACTTCTTGGTCTCTTCAGCCACCCGATCGATATTAGCTTTGACTTCGTCTCCCATGGTAACTACCCGAGTGGTAAGCAGATCAAGATCTAGGGACTTAGCCTCGTCTAACACTCGTACCATGGGGTTGCGGGGAAGGAGGTGCTCACCCGTGGCCTCATCAAATGAAATATCCCGAGTGCTTGGATCTAAATCAGGATGACCGACGAAGGGGTCACGAGGCACGTCAGGGCGCCTTATGCGGATAACAGTGGGATTCTTAGAAGGAGGTGGAGGGGGGATAAACTCCGTGCTCTCCTCCGTGGTATCACGAGGAGGCTGGACGGGAAGCTGCGGACCAGGGGAAGGCTCAAATAAGGAACGACTCCTCTTCTTTTTCTGAATGCTCTCTTCGATGACCCCAAGAAGAGGACGGTATTTGACCACGTCCCCAGTACGACCAGTGGAAGGCTTCGCAGAAGCTCTCATCAACTTGAATTGTTCGAGGCGGTGTCGAACGTCTGACGTTTTAACCACCTGGCCTGCCCCTGGAATAAAGAACAAGTGTTACGAACATACAATGGTCCACAATTCAGGAAACATGTTAAGTAAAAAGAAAGAAAAGTGAGAAGGCACGTCTATTATACAAACCCTGCGGAGGAGTGGGGTACTGCAATAAGTCCTGAATCTCATTCCAGGACGGAAGTGAACCATAAAATATTTCTAAGTCCTTATCGAAAACGGAATCGACAGAGGACAAAAGTTCACCTTGCACCGCCGAAGTCGCCATGGCTGAGGAACCCCTGGGGGATAGATCGGCACCAGCCCCGACCTTGCCAGTCTCATTCGCCTTCTCCGCTCCCGATTCCCCTTCCGATTCCCCGAAGGCCTGGCGGAGGGCCTCATCCAGCTCAGAGTCTTGCCCAGAAGTTAAGGCACCAGCACCACTACCACCCTGACCATCTCCATCTCCTCCGCCCTTCGACTCTCCTCCCATATCGCCTCCTTCGCCCTCTTCCACACCTTCCTCCTCCGGAATGATCGGGCAAGTACTAGGAGAGGGGCCCTCCGACTCTTTAAGCTTCTTGCCTCCCGCGGCGGGATGCTGTGCAAAGGGTTTCCTCTTGCCACTCTCCACCGTGGCCCCCTTCTTAGCTTTAGCAGCCTTCTCCTCAGCCGTGTCCCTCTTCTTAACCACGGACTGGTGCGGCTGGATCAAATTGTACTCCAGGAGGGTAGCGTTCCTGATCAGGAACGAAGCCGACCTGTCCCGCGCGGGAATGGCCTTTATTCCAGCAGCCATCTGCGCCAAAGAATCATCTTCCACGACAGCAATGCCACCTGTCGCTAGCAAGAAATAGAAGCGTGTCAGAAGAAGCACTACAGTCAGAACATGGAAAATATAAATGAAATTCATCTTACAGCCGGAAGTGAAGAGGCGGAAAGAAACAGAATCGTCCTTGATAAAAAAACCATTCCTTCTTGAACATGGTGAACTTCGAATATAAGTCCAAGACCGGTTTGAAGGGCACGGCCGCTTCCAGACTAATATACGGAGACCCCTTCTTGCAGCCTCTCAGGTTATACAAATATCGAATTTCCCGGTTAGAAGGAGGGCGCCCATACCTCCTCTGGAAGATGACGAAAAGGCTTACCAGAATGACATAAGAGTTCGGCTGAAGCTGAAATGGAGCCACTTTCAAATATGTGGTAAAGCTGACTATCCAGACATTGATAGGAGGGATAGCACCACACATGCAATGGTACCTGCTGTAAGCAAAGTAACCTTCGGGGGGATTATACGGCATCACTCCATCTCCCGACAGCAGCATAAGAGCCCTGTCTATCCCAAATGAACGAGATATGACATCAAGTTGCTCCTCCTTTAGGGAGCTAGGAAAGCAATCGGGAGGGGAGACCAGAAGTTCCTGTGGACCATATCCGTCCACTAACGACCTCGGAATAGGTCGATGCTGCCCGGATCCTGGTTGGGCTGGGGGCACGGAGGAAGACTCGCCCCCATCCTTGGATTTCCGTCTGTCTGATCGTGTTTCCGCCTTGTGAGACATTTATCTGCATACACAAAAGTGAAAAGGCAGGTTGTTAGAACAAGGAGTACAGAGATGTAAGCAAAAAAGAATGCATAAGTCCAGAGTTCCACTCAAAATCCAAATACATGAGTTCATTCGGTATACATGTCATTCGGCACTAAGAGTCCATTCGGTAGTAAGTCCATTCGGCAATAAGTGTATACCTGATTCGGTAGGCAAGTTGGTTCGGCACGAAATGGTTCGGCTTTCGTTTGATTCGGCAAGAGTGTTGGCTCGGTATAGTGTTAGTTCGGCACTTGATGATTCGGTAAGGAAAAAACTAAGGGGGTGTAGCTCTATATATAGGCGCGCTCAGATCTGCCGAACCATCTGGTCCGGCTACCGGACCAACATATACCAGACCAACCGTATGCCCAATGTAAACATCCATCCGGACCAACCAAACACCGAATGACGTTGTCTCCACCAGCGAAAGTCAGAAGCAGGGGGCACGCAGGGCACCTCACTCAGATAAGTACCGAACTCCAGAGCTTACTAATAAAATAAAGAATATGATAACAATGAATAAGTCGTAAATCTCTCACTAACATGGGTTAATCATTTACACGTGTACGCAACCACGAACGGTCCATAGGCACGCTCTGAATGGCTATTAACCCTATCATCGTGAGAATTTACACTTTGGCATCCCTTTTTAAGCCCATCGGTTAAACGGATATTTGATTCTGATAATTAGGAAATGGCTAAGCTTCTTACACATGTACGGGGTCGAGAGCAACCCTTGGGCATGCTCTGAGCTGGCGATAAACCAAACGATCCAGGGGCCCACTCTAACGTGAACCTGGCATCGATGATGCTAAGCCCCCTCGGGGCTCACTCTCTCGTCCCGAACGACACAGTTCACTTCATCTCGAATATTTCGATCACGAACGGTCGTTATTTGAAATCACACTAAAACTGTAAATTCCTTTGCAGGACATCAGCAGGATACGAACATCCAGCCCATGGCGTTACAAAACAAACCTTCCTACCACGAGGAAACAAAGCGCGACACATGCAAGCACGTGCCCCACTTTGGGGGGCAAATGTTGGGCGAATTCTCACCCAGAAGATCTCGAGACCAAGGAGTCACAGTTTCACCCGGGCTCGCAACCTCCACTCCGTTCGACAAGCACCAGGCTCAATACAAGCATAGAAGTCCATCCAGCCCAAAGCCCATTCGGCATTCCCACATGAAGCCTCATTCGGCAATACAAGCACATGGTCATTCGGTAAAACTCATTCGGTAGCCAACGTGCCACCAGACCAAGGCCTCTTCCACACAACCGGTCCAAAGGCTCCCCCAGGCATTGCCGAACCAAGCACGCACCTACCGGATCAACCCTACTACCGGACCAGCCACACCGGTCCATCACAACACTCCTACCACCGGACCAAATTGGTACCGGACCAAGGTCCTACCGGTCCAAACGCCACCGGTCCAACTGCCGAGGCGACCAAGACCAAACCAGAGCTTCGCCGAACCAGATATCTGCCAGTCCAGATTGCTTCAGCCCGGGCCCACCAGCAGCTATATAAATCCAAGACCCCTGCCCCCTACCTCACTCTATAAATAGAGGAGCAGGGGTACAACAATGGCAGACAAGTTTGAGAGCTCAAGCACGGAAGGAACTTTCAAACTACTTTCATATACTTGTACACAAAGCATTGTACTTGTAATCTGAAAGAAAGAAGATAATAACATATAAAGTGGACGTAGGCACGTTCTGGCCGAACCACTATAAATCTATGTGTCTTTTACATTTCAGCCCCGGCTTTTTTCATATTTACATAACTCATCTAAATCATTCAGAATCACATAAAATCAACTAAATTACACGACTTGGAGGTGTTTGCCCATTTTTTGCGCAAACAGTCATTACTATCCCAATCCATTTAGATTTTATTCGACGATATTTTCAATTATATTTAATCTGCTCACATTTTGTCGAATTTTTAATTTATACTCGGGTTCCACATTCCATTCCTGATTTTTTTTCCAAAAATCACTTCATTTAATTTTCTTGAGTCCCAAATTCATTTTATAATTCAATTTTGGACTTTATTTCTTCACTTTAAAATATCGTACCATTTTTATTTTAGGTTTTCTGTTTCACTTTTCCATTTTATATGTCACACCACTAATTTTTCACATTTCCGCCAATTCTATACTCGAATATATTCACATTTTATTTCTAACTTGAGATTATACATTTATTTATAGCCTAAGTCTATTTTTATTCCATTAATTTCAATTTTTATATGCCATTTCAATTTATTTATTCACAATTCCAATTTTCACTTAAACTTTATCTCATTCCAACCCTTTACTTTATGGTTATATAATTATTCCGCAACTCAAAATTTATATTTACTTCAACTCGATATTATTCCTAATTCAATTTGAATTTTATATCTCATAGTTATATAGTCACTTTATAATTCACATTTGCCGATTTAGTTCAACTCCATACTCGAGTTATTCATACTTTAATTAAATTTCACTCCAACAAATTTACTTTAATTCATTCAATTTCATTATATACTCCAAGTGCCTCGCTTACGTTCACTCCCATTTCATTAATACACTATATTAATTTAATTAAAATCCAGCCAATTCTTTCCAAAATTTAATTTATCCTACTTAACTTAAGTTGAATTTCCATTTTAACTTACTCAAGTTAAAATTTATTTCCAAAATTCAATTTCCATATCTTTCTTTAAAATCATTCACCATTTATAAGTTCATAACTTTTTCTGATATTTTTTAAAACATTTCATAAGGATTTCAAAATTAAAATACCTGGTGTTTATTTCAAATCACTTTGAAATCAATTATATATATACACACACACACACACACTCTCTCTCTCTTTGATTTACAAACCGCTTTCTTCGAATTTCAAAATCATCCTGATTTTATCCAAAACAATTTCCTTCGAAAAAATTAAAAAAAAAACTTTTTTGCCCAACAAATCTGAATCAAATCAATTTCAGCAGTAATCCGTCACTTAGAAACTCAAAAATGAATACTGATGATGCAGCCATCATCACCAAGTTTATTTTCCAGCGACTGAAGTGAGTTCAGTGCTATATTACTTCCACAATCCATTTAAAACAATTTTCTCTTCAAATATTCCAAATTTAACTTAAAAAATTCATCCACCTTGGAAAATATTTTTAAGCTTTCGGGGTTTCAAAATTTTCCAATACTTAGTTCAAACCCATTTAAAACATTTCTTAAAGCTTTCGGGAGTTTAAATCTCCAAATTCTGGTTTGAATCCTTTTTAACTATAATCCATTTGTAGAATTCATACTTACACAATCTCTACTTGGTCATATATATAACCATTTCAAATTTTTTTATAAACTTACTATGATCATATAATAACAGCCAAACACATCACTATAATAATTTTCAAAAAATTATTCTCTTTTATATCAAATTATAATTTGGGTAAAACTACTTCATTTACCCGCTTCAAAATCATACTGTGTCAATTTATTACATCCAGGTGTTTAGAAACTCCTACCGATTATATGGCATGCCACCATTCGACAAGAGTTTATATACCACTCAACCAATTAGTTAACACAATATAAAGCCGTTTTATATTCACTAACAAATACATGCTCATATTTATTATTACAGTCAACTCATTCTAGAGTACTACTGACTTTATCTTCAATCAGTAATCCCTACCAGAGCCAAGGTTCTTGCTTAACCTTCAGCTTTGATACCAAGTGTAACGACCCACAGTTCCGTACCCTTTGAGTTGATAATAATTCTCTCGTGTTCAACCCAAATTGTATGAAAGAGCGAATAACTAGGTTAAAGAATAAGAAAGAGATAGAAGAAAATAAACAACAACACAGAATCTCACAATCGCAGCGGAAAAAAATATAATATATTTTAAAAGATTTTTATACAAAAGAATCTGTAATTGTTTATATACTTACAATTATTAGAGTACAATAATCAGTACACCAACTCGACAGTTATATAACTTATTTTTACAAAGTGGATTATAAGCCAAGTACGGAGATACGTCTCTGTCATTCAGCTCATCTCCCGAGCTCCATAGCATTCTATCCTGAATCTAATACTCGGTCTGACCCGAGCATTATAATAAAATAACACCTGAATCAGTCTGTAAAACGCACTCAATTTGAATTATTAACTTTTCTCAAAATCCTTTAAAAACAAAGGTATCCTGTAAGACCATGTCATACATAAACACGACAGGTTTTAACCTTGCGATAACCAAAACGATTTTTATCAAAATCATCCGATATTATAATAATGTGTATTGAAAGTAAATAGAAAATAGCTAAAATGCTTACATCTAACGTTTCAGCATAGTTGGGCACAATCAAAATGAATCGAATATTCTGGGAATATCTCGATAAGTTCGTCCTTGTGTTCATCGACGACATCCTTTTTTATTCGAAGTCTGAAGCTGAGCACGCTAATCACTTGAGAATTGTCTTGAGTACCCTTCATCACCATCAGCTAAAAGCCAAATTCTCCAAGTACCATTTGTAGGAGAATAAGGTTAAGTTCTTATGCCACATTGTTTCTTTCGAAGACATTTCGGTCGATCCTTCGAAGATCGAATCCATCCAGAATTGGAAGAGGCCTGAGAATGTTCATGAGATTCGTAGCTTCCTTGGATTGGGGGGTTATCACCGCTGTGTATCGTTCTTCCTCTCACCAGCCTTATTCGGAAGACATTCAATTTATTTGGTCCAACAAGTGTGAAGCTTCTTTTCAACAGTTTAAGGAGCTTCTCAATAATGCTCCTATTCTAGTGGTTTTTGAAGGGAATCAAGATCTTGTTGTCTACACCGATGCTAGTAGATGTGGCCTCAGTGTTGTGCTTATGCAGAAGGATCGGGTAGTTGCTTATGCTTCTAGGCAATTGCGACCGAACGAAGTACGCTATGTCACTTAAGACCTCGAGTTAGCCGCCATTGTCTTCGTCTCGAAGATTTGGCGCCATTATCTATTAGGCAAGCACTTCATTCTGTACACCAATCTAAAGTCCTTAAAATATCTGTTCCCTCAAAAGGAGCTCAATATGAGACAACAGCATTGGCTCGAGTTCCTTGCCTCCTATGACTTTGATATCCAATATACCCCTAGTAAGGGTAATCGTGTTGCTGATGCGCTTATTCGCAAACATTCGGCTATTGTTTTATGATGCTTGCCGAATGGGATATTCTTAAGAGTCTATCCCTTTGTGATATTCGTGATCAAGCTTCATCTTCTAATTCGCCTATTCTATTATTCAGTTTGGAAGCTCGACCCAGCATATTGGATCATATTGCCGATGCTCAGCGGTGTGATCCTGATTTGTTGCACCTTATTTAGATATGTGAGTCTGAGTCCCGTGATGAGGAATTGATGGATTTTAGCATTGATTCTCATGGGTGTCTTTGCAAGAAGAACCGTCTTGTTGTGCCTTCTAATTCTGCACTTAGGCATGACATTCTCGATGACTGTCATCGTTCTAAGTATACCATTCATCCTGGTAGTAGTAAGAAGTATGTCGAGATGCATCGCCTTTATTATTGAAAACGCATGAAGCACGATATGGCGAGTTATGTGAGTAATTGCATGACTTGTCAATGTATCAAATCCAAACATCAACACCCTTCTGGTCTCCTTCAGCCTCTAGAGATTCCATTGTGAAATGGGATCAGATTTCGATGGATTTCATTGACGGCCTACCTCGTTCGAGATCGAGCCATTCTAGCATTTGGGTTATTATAGATCGCCTCACCAAATCATCTCATTTCATTCCTATTAAGTCTAATAGGAGTGCTTCCCATTTGGCCGAGTTGTATATCAAGGAAATCATGAGACTTCACGTGTTCCTGGTTCGATTGTTTATGACCGTTATTCGCTATTGATGAGCCATTTCTGGCAGAGTCTTCAGCAAGCTTTAGAAACAAAGCTTAATTACAGCATAGCATATTATCCATAGACTGATAGACAGACTAAATGGGTGAATCGTATTCTTGAGGATCTTCTCCGTGCTCGCATTCTAAGTTTCGGTGGTAGTTGGGAGGATCACCTACCTTTTGTGGAATTCTCCTATAACAATAGTTTTCAGTCCAGTATCCGTGTGGCTCCTTTCGAAGCCTTATACGGAAGGCCATGTCGATCACCTTCTTGTTAATTGGAATCTAGTGAAAAGCTTATTCTTGGCTCGGATTTTGTTCATGATTCTTATGAGAAGATTGATCTTATTCATTAGAGAATGAAAGAGGCACGGAGCCGCCATAAATCTTTGCCAACAACCGTAGGAAGCCTCTCGAGTTCTCAATTGGCGATCTCGTCTTTATTCATGTTTCTCCTCTAAAAGGGGTTATGCATTTCAGTACGACCGGGAAATTGGCTCCTCGCTTTATAGGACCATTTCCTATTACTGAATGTATTGGCTCTGTGGCTTATAGAGTTCCACTTCCAACTCATCTATCTGGCATTCATGACGCGTTTCACGTCTCTCGGCTTCAGAAGTGTCTTCGAGAGTCAGATTCTGTTATCGATTCTCTTGAGTTGCTAGAGATTCAAATCTCACCAGAACTATCTGTTGTGCAGCAGCCTATTCGCTACTTGCTTCGGAGGTGAAACGCCTTCGAAACAAGAACGTGCCGCTCGTTAAATTTCAATGGTCCGCTAATTCCAGTGACTGCACTTGAGAAACCAGAGAGTTTATCGAGTGATCCTATCCCGATGTTCTATCTTCGCATAGTGATGGTGAGAATGTCTCTTTATCTCAAGCTTATTTTCTTTTCATTTTGAGTGATGAAATTAAATAGTTGAACACAAATTCTTCTCTAGGAATTGCGAGGACACAATTTTGTTAAGGAGGGGAGTTTGTTACAACCTTGGTTTTGGAGATTACCTGTAAATATTAAATTATAACGGTGGTTATAATTTAATATTGTGAATTAAAATAAATAGGAGAAATTAAATTGTTTATTAGAAATAAACAATGAATTTTGGAATTTAAAATGAGAAAATGAAATTCCAAGCTTAATTTTATTTTGTGGGTTAATAATGAATGGAAAGTAATTTTTATTTAGAGAAAATGCAATAATTTTATTAATTATTGCCAATTACTTCTTTTAATATTTTTTAAAGGAAGTATTTGATTTTTAAAGGTTGTTTATTGAAATAAAAGGTGGAAATTGGGTTAAAATAAGTTTTGGCTATAAATAATGTTTTCAAATGGTTTGAAATATTTTGTAAGTGATAAAATAAATTTTATGGAATTTTAGGAGTTAGAAACATTGTTTTATTCATTTATTTGAGTAAATAGTGCATTTCGTTAAATAAAGGAATTTAGTAGTAAAAAATTATTTTAAAAATACAAATTAATATTTTTATATGATAGAAAATGTTTTATTTTGTATGTATACACGTTTTCAAATTTTCTTTTTTGTGTAAATAGGGAGAAAATGCATTTTTGTATGGTGTATATGGACATAAGTTCATATGTTAGTTAAGTGTGAATTAATTAACCTTAGCCTTTTTATTTTTATTATTATTTTGGGTTCGTTATCCCATTAGTGTTCCTTAGCCTGATTAAGGAAGTGAAAAAACAGAAAATAAATTGTACGTACATTTCTATTACCCCCTGTAACAACCTTCAAATCCGTACCCCTTGAATCGACACTATTCTACAATAATCAACTCAAGTTGCACAGAAATACGAACCATTTGGTTAAAGAAGAAGAGGTAGAAGAAGAAAATAGAAATCAACATCAGAATCTAACCATCGAGGTGGAATAAAATATAATAGATAATAAATGATCTTTACTCAAAATCAAATATATCTGTTTATATATTACATCATCAGAGTACATCAATCACAGCTCAACATCAATATCATACAAATGGATACACGACAACTCAACATAGCGGAATATATATAAACAAATACGAAAGTACGTATCGTCATCCTGCTCGTCTCCTGAGCTCCACATCATCATATCATGTACCCTATAATACTCGGTCTGACCCGAGCATTACAGTTAATAACGCCCGAGTCAGTCTGGAATACCAGCGTGAGAAAATCACACTCAATTGATTATTAAAGTTTCAAAATTTCTTTTTGAAAATAAAAGCATCTCGTAAGACCACGCCACAAATAAACATGTCGGGTTTTTACCTTACGATAGCTAAAACAATTTTTATAGAAATCCTCTGATATTATAATAGAGTCAATATACAAATACTTATAAAATAGCCGAAATTGTTACATTAATAAATTCCAGCTACTAGTCACAGAGTGGGTAATACAAACAAAACTCGTATAAGGCTCGTAGGGAGAATGGAATTCGAACTAATGACTAGGCACTGCGGTACCACCTGTCACAGTACGTGGACTAGATCACAGTACCGAGGAGTACGCCCGCTCCCCTGCAACACAAGATCGGGACTACCCCTTACTGGATAGTCCCGAGTGAGATCACCCCGCGGTTGGGATCAGCAACCGCCTACTAAGCCGAAATAAAAAGGGACATCTAGGCAGAGATGACCTCACCCTGCTTGGGTGCTACCCACCTAGCCTTGCTGCATAACCCCTGATTTTCAGCCATTCCCATTTGATGAGGCTTGAGGCTAAGCGTTACCTTTTTAGAACAATATCCCTTAGAATGCCTATCGTCCACCGGACGATGTTCCGAAAGCATTCATCCATACAAGTCCGTCCCGGGTCCGAAAGGAACTGAAGGCACTATTCCTACTACATCCATTTTGGAAATTCCTCAGGATTAGTAGCGACTAGCCCTTGCACTTCACTGCTCCATCTTCGACTCCGAACTCGTTTCCTACGAAACGTACAAACCGGATCGAAGTGATTTTCGAGAAATAAATCTCGATCCCGGTCTCTTCGAAACGATCAACGCATTTGGCCAATATTGATAGTCGGTGATTTAACTATCAATTAATATTCACAAACATCCATCAAACAATAAATAATTTTTCCCAAATTATTTATTAACCTCAAAAATATCTTTACAAGATATATTTCAATTCCAATCCCTTGAAAACAATTTCAAACTATCTTCCTTTTTCAAAATAAATTCAAATATTTCTATTTCTACTGAAATCACCAAGCACGAACTTTAGATTTAAAAATAATAATTTATAACACTTAATTGAAAAAAAAATATGTTAAACATTTAATTCAAAAAAATCACTTTAATACTTAATTTATAATAATATTTTTAGAAATAACTAAAATATTACCTTATAACTATACATTAGATTTTTCTTTAAACCAAATACCAAATCATTCTTTAAATAATTATTACAATAATAGGTTAAACAAAATACTTACTTTAGAGTTTACTTTAAAATATTTAAATTAAAACTACTTCAATAATTGATAAAAAAAATACTATATGAATATTTGAAAATAAGGTTACTTTACAAATATAAACTAGGTTTTCATCTTTAAAACAGAATTACTAAATCACACTTTATAAATTATTACTACGGTAATAGATTTGAATAAATATTAACTTTAGAATTTAAACATTTAGAAAAAAGATAAATTTCCAAGAACATACCTTGTAAAACAAGATTAAAACCTTTATTATATTTTAGAAACTTACTTTGAAAATGTACTTGGCTATCCATAGAAATATACTTCTCTTCACAATTTTTAAAAATAAATCACTATTCATTTTTAAACAATTTTCTCATTCCTTTAATAAATTCCCACCTTGAATTTATTCTTCCAAACATCCAATTTCAAACACTTAAATCAATTCCCAAATTGATTTTCAATTTACTTCATTCATTCAAAAATCCTTTAGTTTCAGATTTTATTCCTTAATTATGATTTAAAATACTTTTAATTGAAATACTAATTTAGATATCTTAATTTACTTCTTAATTCCTTTAAATAGATTTAAAACCTTAAGTTTTAAAATAATTCTTTATCCATTTAAATTAATATCACATAATTCTACAATTCATTAATTACTGTTTATACAACCCTTTTCTTTTCATACTCGAAAGTTATTTATTAGTATTTAACAAACTTTCATTTATTTTTCAATTCATTCTTAATTTATTCAATTTTCTCTAATTATCTCATTTATAATTTACTTCCTTTATTTTCTTTCGAAAATCCAATTTATATATTTTTGGTAATTCATTATACTCAAATATATCCAATCAAATCATAACATTCAATATTCCAACATATTCATCATAGAATATCAAGTAATCACAACATAGATTATTAAATAATAAATGTTGAGGGGTCCAGTTGGATCCCTCCAACCTGTTTTCCCTACATCCACAGATGTTAGCACAATAATATGCCAATTCCAGAATATACCATACTATAGCACATCAATCAATTTCAACCATTCAAACAATTATTTAAATTTAATCATTTAAACTTAAATTTAACCGAGTGAGATTAACTCACCTTTCCCTTTACATTTGCAATCCACTTCATTCTTGATTTGATTTCTCGATTTCAGACCTTGTAAAAACATTAGACGTTTTATTAATATTCGAGTCAATTAAGCGATTTAAATTTCCATATGATAATTAAATTAACGATCAATTTCATTTTAAACAATTAAATTTAAATTTAACTAATTCCCCTTTCAACGGATTATTTTAACAACCAATTAATTTAATAAGTTAATTAAATAAATTACTTTCCAAAAATACACTATTTAAAAATAACCTAGTAAATTATGAACATGTACAAGTAAATTCATTTCCTTTAACAATTTCTAAACTAATTAAATAAGTTAGCTAGATAAATTAATCTACATTAGTTTAAATTTTAAACTAGTGGACTTAAAAATGCATATACATATATATCTTATTTTGATTTATGAATTACATATATATAACAATAATGTATATAAGTTAAAAAAAAATCTACTTTTCCATATAAACCCTTATATCGTTTATTTTTTTCAAAGTCCTATGTAATTTCTTTTCTGTACAAGTAAAACAGTAATTAAGTTTACTATTACATCCATAACTCGGCTTTCCCCTTTTAAAACTTATTGTAACATATTTTTTTTCCAAGATAATTTAAACTAAACCTAAACATTAATTATATTTAAACTTATAAAATTTCATACCCAAAAATAAGCTCTGCCCAGAAGCTTCTCCCTCAGATCGTACGAATTTCCTGCATCGGTCTCGAATACCCCCAAGCATCGGCCACCTGACGACTTCGAACTCGATTCCCAAACAGCCGCCGCGCCTCCGCGCCTCCCTCTACTCACCCAAGTTCGATCGTCATCGCAACCTTGACCAAGCCTCAAACTGCATCGTTCGTCCCTTCGCGAACTGAAGTCTTCAACTCAAACTGAAGCAGGCCCCCCTCAAAATCGATCGCGAGAGATCGTCACCATTCAACCTTATACGAGCCGTGCTCGGCTGATTGCGACGACGTCGCATTACTCTCCAATCTCGACCAAGGAAAAGCTCGTCCCCAAAGTTTAAATCGACATCGATTTGATTTCTCAAAGAAGAAAAGAGAAATGGAGCTCGGCCATTTAGTTGAAAGTTTTCGATTTGAAAAATTGAAGGGGAAAGGAATTTCTTATCAGGGTATCGGCCACCATTTTTCAGAGAGTATTTTATTATTTTCGTTGAATACTGAAAGAAGAACGAAGGCTCAAGATAAAAACAAATGTAACGGCGTGTTGGGGAAGGAACAAGGAATCATTGTACAGCCAACTACAGTAATTCGAAAATGAAAGCAACAAAAGTTCGATGTGAAATAATTACGGCCGCAGGGTAGGTTTACTAAGGAATATTCTAGTGCGGACTCAGATCTGGTTTCTTGATTAGAAACCGTTATTCTCCTTGCATATTCATAACTATGATAGAGAATTTCCTGTATCAATCAAAATCCATGTGCAGGGTTCGCCGTCGAAAACCGAGTGAAAAATCCTAACTTGGATCGATAAAATTATCTTGAAATTCTGTGCTCGAATCTGGATCAAATAGCTATGCGAATAAAATAATATACGTACATCCTACGTATTCGCCCCAATTGATTTTCAATTATATCAATTTTTTTTCTTTTTTTCCACATTTATTTTGATTGTTATTTACTTATTCTCACTTTCCCTTGTCACAACTTCCAGTTTTAGCCTTCATTCAATTATTCACTTAGCATATTTTCAATGCCAACTTACTTAAGAATTTCACCTTCATTTCTTAAGTTCAATATAAATATTTTATATACCTCTTGAATTTGTTTTCACTTCACTATTGGAGTTTATATCTATTTTATTCAATTTGCATTTACAATTCCATAAAAATTTCAATTTGCTTCACTTCGTTAATTAATTTCAAATATAAATAATTCATTCCAATTTTACTTGAATTCAATTCATTTCCAAACTTTGATTATTGAATTTTGATTCAATCTATCTCAATCCATATTTAAATTAACCATTTCCTTTATTAGTTTTACTTACTAATTTATTTAAAATCTCAAATAAAAGTTTATTTGCAAACTTTTTTCTTCTTTTAGTTTCTTTGAACAATTCTTCAGTTCATCACACTTTACTTATACAATTTAAATTAGGTTTCAACGTTCAATTATAATTCTATTTGCTTAACAAGTTTAAACCATTTGTTGTTAGTGGAAATTTTCAAAAGATTCAAAAAAATTCTAACTCCCAAAATTTCAAAAATTTTTGGCAGAGTCTCCTTTGTACGGAGGAGTTTTTGCAATTTGAAAAGAGATATAAATATATATACATCGACCCACACGGTCGGAAAACAGAAAAAAGGTCATATTTCCTATTTTTATTGCGTAGGCGTACCTTATTTAGCGTTTTTAAGCAAAGCGGTTATTTATTTAGCTGTTAGCGTGGGCAAACCAGTCAACGGCTTCCAAAAACCTCTACTTACTCAATTTAAACATGTCAGTGTCAAATATACAAAGTTTATTAACATTACACTTATATATATATATATATAACTAAAACATGGATTCTATAAACAGTGCATATTATATACTTCCATAAGAACATATGAAATATTTCGACACTTATTTTGAATGCTTCCAAACAATATTCAAACCATCCTATTCAATTTTAAGTGATTTCACATCTCTCTTACTTAACTTAAATTCATTTTAAGTCCAAGCAAACTCATTTAAATTGAATTAATTTCAAAAGCAATCTAACTTCCATTTTATTCCAAGTCAAATTCTCATTAATATAACTTATGTTAATTAACTCAATTACTAATTTCATTTACCAAACAAGTTTTGTTTCAAATCATTTCATAAAACTCGACACCACCATATCTCAAATTTACTCAAGTCAAGCCTTTTATCCAAATATTACTTCAGTTATTTGTTTCCTTCAAGAAGTTTCAACTTCAAAACTTATAAGCACTCTCTAATTTAAATTCTTAATTTGATTACCAATTATCAAACCAATCTCATTTACTAATTTAATTAAATTAGTTTATTTGGTCATTTCTTTAAACTTCAAACTTCCATACTTAATTCATTCTGAATTTATTTCCATCAATAACAAGGAAGGTTTTAAATTTATGTCTACTTGGATTTTTATCCACCAATTCAATCCATCATTGTTATAATCCAATTCTATTTTATTCGACTACACTTCCAATTACACTTAATTCACCAACAATCCAAGCTGAATTCAATTACACTTCATTGCTTACATTCAATTTATTCTTCATTCAAACAAGCCCATATTTATTACAATTGATTCAAAAACCAATTTTATTGGCTTCTGTTAACCCATAAAATTTATATAATCTCGTTTACGTCAAACGACAATTATTTTTATGCAAATTCAGTGACATTTACTTAAAAGAATATCCATTCCTGTTTATAACTATTTTAAATTAATATCAATTCAATCTATACTTAATTCGATTTCATTTTAATCGATTATGTTCAATTTTATTTTTATTCACTTGAATTTTATTTACCACTCAAACCATCACTATTTCAGCTCTATTTTGTTTTACTTGAGTTCATTGCCAGCTCCATTCGTTTAAATTAAATTAGTATATTTCATTGAATCAATATGAATTCTAATTCACATTCAATAATTTATTTCTGAATTCCTCTCATTTTATAACGAGGCCATTTCCAATTTATCTATACTTAGATTTTTATTTGCAATATAAATCATTTTTATGTTAATTCAATTCCATTCAATTTCAACTCAAATTTAGTTCACTTACAATTGTAAGTTGAATTTCTATTAATAACTCAAGCTTCACTTTCAAATTCTATCATTTATTCACAACTCAAATTTTTATTAACCAGTTTGAGTTCCATTTCCATATTCCATTAATTGATCAAGTAGTCTATTTAAAATTTTACCCAATTTTTGATTTTTATTTCAAAAATCACTCTAACCGTTTTACTTGAGTTCAATTTATTTTATATTTTAAATTTTGGATTATATTCATTATCATTACAAATAATTTTATTTGGCCTATTTATTTTACTTCCAAACTTTATAAGTCACAACTTATTTGTATTCATATTTCATCTATTTACAATCAATCTCATTCACATTTTACTTTTTAACTCAGAATTATACCTTTTATTTAGCCAATATATTTTTATTATTCCATAAACATTTTAAACAAGATTCCAGAGTTTAAACAATTTAATAAAATTTCAAAATCACTTTTGAAATCAACTACATCCAAAATCCTTTGGTAAATTTAATTATTCCTTAAAATTTCAAAACCAAACCCAGTTCGCAAACAATTCCAACTTAAAACAACTTGGTAGCAATTTCTCTTCTAGAAACTCGAAAATAAACATCGATGATGTCGCAGTCATCACCGAAGTTATTTTACAGCGATCGAAAGAGAATTAAATGCTTTTATCTCTTTAAAATCCCTTTCAAATATATTTCAAATATTTTATTCCCGAAATAACACCACTATTATTTCCCCAAACCTTTGAAAACCACTTTCAAATCCAAGGAATTTAATTTTTTCCCAAAAATTCCAAATTGCAATTCCTTTAAATCTATATTCAAACATTCTCTGGAATTTTATCTCATTTTTAATTTCACATGTTTCTCTGGAATTCTATTTTCAAAAATTATAATCACCTTTACAGTTTATATTTACAAATCTCATTTGTATATGAAGCTTATTTCAATTTATAAATTACATTTATAATCTATATTCCAAATTCCATTTTGTTATATAAATTTATTCTTCAACTTTGGTTATATGTTTTCAATTTCTTATTCAATTTCTCCACAATAGTGTTAGTAATATAATATTATCATTCCTTAACAATCAAGCATCCAAATACTTTAATACTTTACAAAAAATTATATCTTTTATATACAAAAATAATTTGGGTAAAATTATTTCATTTACCCTACTTTAAAACAATACTGTGTCGAATTGTTCTATTCAAGTGTTTAGAGATCCCTATCAATAACGTTAATTACTCGTATTGACTAGAATCCATAAACTACTCAATAAACCAATCAAAACAATATAAAATCATTTTATATTCACTAACAAATACGCGCTCATATCTATTAATACGCTCAAACTCAGTCTAGAGTACTATTGACTCTATTTCAATGAGTAATTCCCACCAGAGCCAAGGTTATCACAAACCTAAGCTCTGATACCAAGTGTAACAACCCGCAAATCCCTTCCACTTGAATCAACACTATTCTACAATAATCAACTCAAGTTGCACAGAAATACGAACCATTTGGTTAAAGAAGAAGAGGTAGAAGAAGAAAATAGAAATCAACATCAGAATCTAACCATCGCAGCGGAATAAAATATAATAGATAATAAATGATCTTTACTCAAAATCAAATATATCTATTTATATATTACATCATCAGAGTACATCAATCACAGCTCAACATCAATATCATACAAATGGATACACAACAACTCAACACAACGGAATATATATATAAACAAATACGGAAGTATGTATCGTCATCCTGCTCGTCTTCCGAGCTCCACAGCATCATATCATGTACCCTATAATACTCGGTCTGACCCGAGCATTATAGTTAATAACACCCGAGTCAGTCTGGAATACCAGCGTGAGAAAATCACACTCAATTGATTATTAAAGTTTCAAAATTTCTTTTTGAAAACAAAAGCATCTCGTAAGACCACGCCATAAATAAACATGTCGGGTTTTTACCTTACGATAGCTAAAATAATTTTTATAGAAATCCTCTGATATTATAATAGGGTATATATACAAATACTTATAAAATAGCCGAAATTATTACATTATTAAATTCCAACTACTAGCCACAGAGTGGGTAATACAAACAAAACTCGTATAAGGCTTGTAGGGAGAATGGATTTTCAACTAATGACTAGGCATTGGGGTACCACCTGTCACAGTAAGTGGCCTAGATCACAGTACGAGGAGTACGCCCACTCCCCTGCAACACAAGACCGGGACTACCCCTTACTGGATAATCCCGAGTGAGATCACCCCGCGGTTGGGATCAGCAACCGCCCACTAAGCCGAAATAAAAAGGAACATCTAGGCAGAGATGACCTCACCCTGCTTGGGTGCTACCCACCTAGCCTTGCTGCATAACCCCTGATTTTCAGTCATTCCCATTTGATGAGGCTTTAGGCTAAGCATTACCTTTTTAGAACAATATCCCTTAGAATGCCCATCGTCCACCTGACGATGTTTCGAAAGCATTCATCCATACAAGTCCGTCCCGGGTCCGAACGGAACCGAAGGCACTATTTCTACTACATCCATTTTGGAAATATCCTCAGGATTAGTAGCGACTAGCCCTTGCACTTCACCGCTCCATCTTCGACTCCGAACTCGTTTCCCACGAAACGTCCAAACCGGATGGAAGTGGTTTTCGAGAAATAAATCTCGATCCCGGTCTCTTCGAAACGATCAACGCATTTGGCCAATATTGATAGTCGGTGATTTAACTATCAAATAATATTCACAAACATCCATCAAACAATAAATAATTTTTTCCATATTATTTATTAACCTCAAAAATATCTTTACAAGATATATTTCAATTCCAATCCCTTGAAAACAGTTTCAAACTATCTTCCTTTTTCAAAATAAATTCCAAATATTTCTATTTCTACTGAAATCACCAAGCACAAACTTTATATTTAAAAAATAAATTAAAACACTTAATTGAAAAAAAAATATGTTAAACATTTAATTCAGAAAAATTACTTTAATACTTAATTTATAATAATACTTTTAGAAATAACTAAAATAACGTTATCGTAATACTATACATTAGATTTCTTCTTTAAACAAAATACCAAATCATTCTTTAAGTAATTATTACAATAATAGGTTAAACAAAATACTTACTTTAGAGTTTACTTTAAAATATTTAAATTAAAACTACTTCAATAATTGATAAAAAAAAATATACTATATGAATATTTGAAAATAAGGTTACTTTATAAATATAAACTAGGTTTTCATCTTTAAAACAGAATTACTAAATCACTCTTTATAAATTATTACTAAGGTAGTAGATTTGAATAAATATTTACTTTAGAATTTAAACATTTAGAAAAAAGATAAATTTCTAAGAACATACCTTGTAAAACAACATTAAAACCTTTATTAAATTTTAAAAACTTACTTTGAAAACGTACTTGGCAATCCAGAGAAATATACTTCTCTTCACAACTTTTAAAAATAAATCACTATTTATTTTTAAACAATTTTTCTCATTCCTTTAATAAATTCCCACCTTGAATTTATTCTTCCAAACATCCAATTTCAAACACTTAAATCAATTCTCAAATTGATTTCCAATTTACTTCATTCATTCAAAAATCCTTTAATTTCAGATTTTATTCCTTAATTATGATTTAAAATACTTTTAATTGAAATAACTATTTAGATTTCTTAATTTACTTCTTAATTCCTTTAAATAAATTTAAAACCTTAAGTTTTAAAATAATTCTTTATCCATTTAAATTAATATCACATAATTCTACAATTCATCAATTACTGTTTATACAACCCTTTTCTTTTCATACTCGAAAGTTATTTATTAGTATTTAACATACTTCCATTTCTTTTTCAATTCATTCTTAATTTATTCAATTTTCTCTAATTATCTCGTTTACAATTTACTTCCTTTATTTTCTTTCGAAAATCCAATTTATATATTTTTGGTAATTCATTATACTCAAATATATCCAATCAAATCATAACATTCAATATTCCAACATATTCATCATAGAATATCAAGTAATCACAACAGAGAATATTAAATAATAAATGTTGAGGGGTCCAGTTGGATCCCTCCAACCTGTTTTCCCTACATCCACAGATGTTAGCACAATAATATGCCAATTCCAGAATATACCATACTATAGCATATCAATCAATTTCAACCATTCAAACAATTATTTAAATTTAATCATTTAAATTTAAATTTAACTGAGTGAGATTAACTCACCTTTCCCTTTACATTTGCAATCCACTTCATTCTTGATTTGATTTCTCGATTTCAGACCTTGTAAAAACATTAGATGTTTTATTAATATTCGAGCCAATTGAGTGATTTAAATTTCCATTTGATAATTAAATTAACCATCAATTTCATTTTAAACAATTAAATTTAAATTTAACTAATTCCCCTTTCAACAGATTATTTTAACAACCAATTAATTTAATAAGTTAATTAAATAAATTACTTTCCAAAAATACACTATTTAAAAATGACCTAGTAAATTATGAACATGTACAAGTAAATTCATTTCCTTTAACAATTTCTAAACTAATTAAATAAGTTAGCTAGATAAATTAATCTACATTAGTTTAAATTTTAAACTAGTGGACTTAAAAATGCATATACATATATATCTTATTTTGATTTATGAATTACATATATATAACAATAATGTATATAAGTTAAAAAAAAAATCTAATTTTCCATATAAACCCTTATATCATTTATTTTTTTCAAAGTTCTATGTAATTTCTTTTCTGTACAAGCAAAACAGTAATTAAGTTTACTATTAGATCCTTAACTCGGCTTTCCCCTTTTAAACCTTATTGTAACATATTTTTTTTTTTTCCAAGATAATTTAAGCTTAACCTAAACATTAATTAAATTTAAACTTATAAAATTTCATACCCAAAAATAAGCTCTGCCCAGAAGCTTCTCCCTCAGATTGTACGATTTCCCTGCATCGGTCTCGAATACCCCCAAGCATTGGCCACCTGACAACTTCGAACTCGATTCCCCAACAGCCGCCGCGCCTCCCACTGCTCACCCAAGTTCGATCGTCATTGCAACCTTGACCAAGCCTCAAACTGCATCGTTCGTCCCTACGTGAACTGAAGTCTTCAACTCAAACTGAACTAGCCCCCCCTCAAAATTGATCGCGAGAGATCATCACCATTCAACCATATACGAGCCGTGCTCGCCTGATTGAGACGACGTCGCATTACTCTCCAATTTCGACCAAGGAAAAGCTTGGCCCCAAAGTTTAAATCAACGTCGATTTAATTTCTCAAAGAAGAAAAGAGAAACGGAGCTCGGCCATTCAGTTGAAAGTTTTCGATTTGAAAAATTGAAGGGGAAAGGGATTTCTTATCAAGGTATCAGCCACCATTTTTCAGAGAGTATTTTATTATTTTCGTTGAATACTGAAAGAAGAATGAAGGCTCAAGATAAAAACAAATGTAACGGCGTGTTGAGGAAGGAACAAGGAAACATTGTACAGCCAACTATAGTAATTTCGAAATGAAAGCAACAAAAGTTCGATGTGAAATAATTGCGGTCGCAGAGTAGGTTTACTAAGGAATATTCTATTTAAGTTCCAAACATCTCGATATAAATTTCAGCGCGTTTATATATCGTTCCCTCACACCACAACTCCAAACACTCCGAAAATTGAAATCCGATAATTATAAAATATTACGGATCCAATGGAACTGGTTTCGTGAATTCTGAGACTGCACCTCGGAAGGCTATTTTCAAATTCAATTTAAACGATCAAAATTTTAAAACTGAACAAACCACTGTTAATTTCAATTTTACAACTTCTATTATTTTCAGTGTTATCAATATAAATTCTATAAGCCTTCAAATTATTTTTAACAAGCTTAAAATCCCAGATTTCATATTTTACCCGATTTTAAATTTTCAATAATTTAATTAACAATTAATTAGTGATATTTAAATTCAAGTTAAAAATTTACTTTTAAATATTTCAAAGTCAATTAAATATTCCAATTTAAATCGCTTAAAAATTCCGGGTCGTCACACCCTCTTCTTCTTCCTCTAGTAAACATAAAATCAAACCCACTTCTCCTTTCTCAAACAAATCCACAAATCTCCACAAATCCTTGCTGTAATTAACAAATTAGAGACAATATGTACAGGTAATCCATCTCTAAAACCAAAATACTTCATCAAATTCTGGTTTTTGTAGAAGTTGTTATGTAATTAAAATAACTTGTGTTACATGTTTGTAAAGCTCCATTTTCAGTTCTTGAAGCCAAATCCACCTCAAAGCTTTAATCTTTTTGCTTAAATCCGAATATTTGTGCAACTACAGCAAGTTGAGTGATGAACTCACAATTTCTAGCTAAAGCAAAGCTTTAAAAATCAAAATTTGAGCTTTTGTAATCATTTTTTGATAGTTTTCTTTCCGTGAATCTAATTTAGGTTGCTTCTTTGCATGCTTATATCTTTTGATTCCAGCAACGAAATGCTGCCATAATTTTGCATTTGGTAGCTTGCATGTTGAACTTCATTTCTGAAAATTTTGGTTGAGATAGCATAACTTTTTCATTTCTTACTGGAATTTTTTGATTCTTTTTTTTTTGAAAAACGAAGTTCTCTACTATAAGCATTCTAAATTTTAGATCATTTCGACCTACAAAGCTTACAAAAATATGCCGCCAAACTTTGATCTGGACCATGTTTCTTCCCAGAGTTTTACAGTGAAAACACTGTCTGGGTTCAACTTTGAGACATCATAACTTTCTCATATTTTATCCAAATTGCATGATTCTTTTTTTGGAAGATAAAATTTTCTACTACATGCATAATAATTTTGAGCTCCATCCGATGACGTTTGGTACCCTGTTTTATGCCTGAAAGTTGAACCCATGGTGGATTTTTAAGCCTGGGCACATTCTTGTTGAACTGTTACAAACATGGTCTGAGTTCATGTTTGAGACATCATAGTTTTTCCATTTTCTTTTGGAATTCATTGATTCATTTTTTGTTTGAAAGATGAATTTCCTAATTTATGCACACCAATTTTCAGTTCAATCAAAGGTCATACAGCCACCTTTTTTATGTTTGAAAGTTGAACCCAGAGAAGATTTTAGACCTGGGTATTATTTTGTCTAAGTGTTTTTGTTTATTTTCCGTCCGATTTTTGACTATTACTTCAGTTTTGTGATATTTCTGAAGAATTTTGAGGGCTATGATGCCTATCAATAGGTTAGCCTAGTTTTGATGAATTTGGAATTCAAATTTTGAATTATTTGAATTTAATTTAAATTTGAATTTCGATTTGAGTGGAATTTTGCTTGTTTTTGGTCGTTTTCAAGCACTTTTTCTCCACGTCTTTTTGAGATGATTTCTAAAATTTAGGGGATTTAAAAATAATTATTATATAATATTTTAAATTATTTTCAAGTGTAAAACCTATTTATTCTTTATAATAAGGGAAATTTTCAAATATGGTTTCCAAATGGTTTTCCGAATCGGTTTTCAAAGCTTATTTTCAAGGTAAATTATTTTCTATAAAAATTACACGTTTTTGCACTGTCGAGCAAATGAGAAGGAGAATTAAACAATTGGGTAAAATGCGTAGTATGGGATACGTGCCTTTATCCTTTCGTTTAATTCCTAACTTGTCTGTTAGATCATTTTGGCCTACGGGTCTAGTTTGCTGATGATATGAGGTAAACCTTTTATTGCTTTGAGTGTGAAATTTACTAACGGTTAGTAAACCGTTTAGTACGAACGGTTGGTATGGGACACACATTAACACTTTTTGGGTTCCTTTTCGAGTGTTTACGACACATTTTCCTGTTAGCGTGCCAGTATAGGACCTTCAGGTCATTTGTCATTGCAGCGTATTTGTCTTCGGACAATTGCCATTGCGGCGTATTTGTCTTTGGATGTTTGCCATTGCGAAGTACTAGTCTTTTGACGTTTGCCTTTGGACGAGGTACCTATTATATGAAATAGTACTCGACAAAAATAGCATTTGCAAAGCCTTTTTGAGATGATCTTTACCCTTGTGTGTCGTCATTTCGGAATCGGTCCTTTGAACCATTTGGTGGCAATTACTTTAGGATTTTTGGACTCTTGGGAGTTCTTTTGAGATTTTCATTGCCTACACTGGCGTGCTGAGATTTGGCTTTTGGCGTATATATATCGAGATCGACTATTTACGCTATTTATTGGATTTGCCTTTTGGCATTGTATGAGATTTTTATCTCTTTGTTGACATTTGCCTTATGGCTTATGTCGAGATGACTTTTGCTTATGTTTTCCTTGGAATTATCGATATGGCGGGTTTGGGAATTACTCTTTTAGGAGTTCACATTTTATTATTCCCTAAACCATTCTTATTTGATTTATGATTGTCGATGATATGAGGCCTGCTGCATTTGAGCGATTCCTGAGATTTTTCGTCTCCTTTGTGTTTTATGCTTATTGAAGGAATGGTATTCTATCACCTATTGTAACCAAATATGCCATACATGATATGTATCCTCCGCATGTCTATGGTTAGCTTTCTTATTGTTTCTTCTTGTTTAAGAAGAATATCACTATGCTCTTACGCTCTATTATTCTACAATCATCTTTTTATGATTCGTTTAGCTAGACTGACCCGTGTATTTTATACTCGGGTCAGACCTAGGTGTTTCAGGTTAGTACTTTTGGACTTAGCCTATTTTTCTTCTGCATGGACTATTTTGCTAGCTCTTTTTGTTATAGCTTTTTGTGTAGTCCTTTTTTGTTTGCTACTCTGATATGTATATTCTTTTGACTCGTGTTTGTATTGTGATCGTCATACCACATATGTGAGGGTATCATTTTGTATACTGTGTGATGTATCTGTATATATGTGTATATATGGGATTATTTGTTGTTCTGTGACATGTTTCGCATTTGAGTTGTTATATTTTGTTCTGATATATCCTATAGCCCCTATGGTTTTGTATTAAGTGTTTATTGGATATGTCGATCCAAAAAAATGGCATTATCGATGTATGCAATAGATATTTATGACAAGGATATAAATGGTCGCTCCTATCCAGCCATATTCTCTACATTAGTAGACAGTATTACCTAGTAATACTCTTTGTTAATGTAGGTCTTTTGGTGGGGCGTCACAAGAAGCTCCTTTAATCTCTGAAAGGAAGCCTCACACTTATCTGACCATATAAAGTGAATGTGTTTCTTCGTAAGGCTATTAAATAGAAGCACAATACGGGAAAGTCTTTGATGAAGCGGCGGTAATAACCCACCAAGCCCAGAAAGCTACGAATCTCATGAACATTCTCAGGTCTCTTCCAATTCTGGATGGCTTCGATCTTGGAAGGATCAACCGAAATGCCTTTGAAAGAAACAACAGGGCCTAAGAACATAACTTGCTTTTCCCAAAAATGACACATAGAAAGTTTTTCTTTTAGTTGATGCTGTCGAAGAGTACTCAAAAAAATTCTAAGATGTCGAGCAAGATCAATTTTGGATGTAGAATACACAAGAATGTCATCGATGAAAACAAGAACAAACTTATCGAGATATTCTTAGAATACTCAGTTAAGTTCGACGAAGTAAGCAGGAGCGTTCGTCAAACCAACGACATGACGAGCCACTCATATGATTGATGGCGAGTGCGGAAAGATGTAAGTGGAATGCTATCTTCTGCAAATCGGAGCTGATGAAATCCCATGGCAAGGTCAAGATGGGAGAAGACCTTAGTTCCACTTAACTAATCGAACATATCGTCGATCCTAGGTAATGGATAGCGATTATTGATGGTTAACTCATTAAGCTTGCGATAATCAATGCATAGCCTAAGAGTCCGATCGGACTTCCTTATGAATACCACCGAGGCTCCCCACAGTGAAGAACTAGATCAAATGAAATGCTTGGCTTCAAGCTCTAGTAGTTGCTTCTTGAGTTCCTCATTCTCTTTGGTAGACATCCTCGTGGGAGGATGACTAATAGGCTGTGTACCTGGAATAAGGTCAATGCGCACTCGATAGCTCGCTTTGGAGGTAATCCCGAAACAGGCTTAAATAAATCTGGAAAGTCACGAACAACAGGAATCCAAGACATGTCATCATCATCATTTCGAGATTTAAGAGAAAATAGAGAAGCTATGAATCAAGATCGATATCCTATAAAATAAGGGACAACTAAGCTGGAGAGTCGGGATGTCGAAGATATAAGACTCTCTCTAAAATAAAATCCTGACATCGTATCGAACAAGTCAGTCCACAGCCAATATCATATCGAATCCAAGACAAGAAATTATATGCAGATTCACACGGAAAGAAAATCCATAAATAAGAATCTCAACATCTTCGCAAAGCATACTAAGGGTCGTGGATCCCTCAATAGGATTCACAATCCTCAAAGAAGTAATCAAACAAGAAACATCCAACTAGAATGCATCAACGAGTTCCTTCGACACGAATGAATGTGACGCCCCCGTATCGAAGTGCACTCTATGAAACAATATAGAACCCTTAAGAATTGTATAAGATATACCTTGGGACTGAGATGCCCTACCAGAGGCATTTTCCACATTCAAGTTGCCAGAATGAGCGTCCTTCTTCTTCTTGAGGCAAGTAGAATCATGTGTCCTTCTTGCTTGCAATAGAGACACTTGCGAGGATGAGGACGCTCTTGAACTAGGTGATCTCGAGAATCACAATTGAAGCAAGCTAAGAATTTGGATGAAGGAGGTGCTGGAAAAGAAATAGAACTAGAATTGCCATGCTTCTTCTTCTTCTTAGGAGGAAAGGAGCTAGATCTTTGAAAAGGGAATTTCTTCTTCCGTGGGTTCTTTCGAACCTCTGCCTCGTTGCTACTATCCTTTTTATTTTTCAACGGCTTTGAGGTGAAGCGCTGAATCCACAAGCTCCTCGAGTGAGAGCTTAAGCTGAAGCATGAGCGACTTCTTCAAATACTTCTTACGTCCAGATACAAACTTAAGATTCTTCTTATATGGGGGTGCTAATAAACTCAATCCCATACCTAGATAGAGACTCAAAAGATGAAACATAATCTGATACTGATGACTTGCTCTGCTTTAAATCAAGGAAGCGACGGGAAAGTAATGCCTTCTCGGACTCTAGTATGAAGTTAAGCTCAAATATGTCTCGGAAATGCTGCCACGAGAGGGTGGACTCATCCATCTCTGCTATAAGAAGCTCATACCGGTTTAAAGCTCGTTCTTGTAGCATACTTGATGCCACAAGACTTGATGATGATCAAATATCTCCATGCGAGTGAAGATGCACTCGCAAGTACGGAGCCAAACCTCAAGAACTGGCTCAGAGCCTTTGAATGGCTTGCCTCCAAGGTGAGTGAAACCGCTACACATATGCGCAACTGTGGATTTGCGTGGATGAGAAGAGTGAGCTGGGACAGGAGGTGGAGTGCTCCTAATAAGCTCGAGAATGGTCGGTTAACATATATATCCCGTCGGGACAAGAACCACTGGACGGTCCCGTCTTTGAAGTGGGACCTCTTCCTCTTCCAGTCACAGCTAAAAGTTAAGATAAGATATGATTATTCACAGGGTAGATATTATCAATTTGAATGCATTAAATAAGGAATATGGTAGAATTAAAATTAACATTCCTATATATATTCGCATCTATCTACCCCCAATGAAATTAAAGGTTAAGAACAAGGTCAGGTTTGGTTATGATTTGGGGATGATGTTTACAAGTGTATTATACTTGATGTATGATAATCATGTATACTGTTCTATGTTGATTACATTTTTTTCTGAATCCTACTCTGATACCAAGCTATGACACCCCACCCTGAGACCCACATTAACAAAGATGATTACTTAGTAATTCTATCTGCTAATGCGGACAATTGGGCTGGTTAAGGGCGACCATCATAGCCTTGCATTAGATAAGAGCTAAGTATGTCGGTATTTCTACTTTTTTTTCATTTCATCTCAAGTATTTGACATACTTAATCCCTATCTAATACACTACTATGGTAGCGATAGGATCAATTCAGAAACAAAATATGATAACTACAACAATCACAAGACATAGAACAGCATCACATATAATATACACACACACGCACATACAATAGATGTAATACAATTCGTCACAAGTGGTATTCATGCAAATATATACATACATCCCCATAAAAGAATATATATCATAGGGTTCCCAAACAAAAGACTATAACACAAAAACATAACCATATCCTAAGCGACGGTGAAATCTAAAAGATAAAACAAGCTAAGTGTCCAACTACCTAACTTGCAACTCAGTCTGACCCAAGTAATAAATACACAGGTCAAGCTAACTAGAAATTGATATTGGTATAAGATAAGAGGAATATAAGTGCATAAGGGAACTCTTCCTTTAGTTATAAAGGAATAATATACAAATATAGCTCAAATGCAATGCCATGAAATAGATCCATTAAGGTTGTCGCATGAATAGGTTTAGTTAGAATTCTATACACATAGGCATTCAATATAAATGCAGGTAACCATCCAAAATCTATAAGGGAAACTCATCAAAATTTCCAATATGAATCACATGGAACTCAAAATAGAGTTCAAATCTCATGAAAATGAAATCAACCTATATAACATCCCATGTAGCTCTAAGCTATCGGTGCAACAAAATCTCAAAATGGTGAAATCGTATAAATCTCAAAAAACTCGTATTGGCCAGATCCCCGAATACAGAGCTGAAGCAATGCTACATGTGATAAACTCTTGTCCAGTGCTATTTATAACTTAGGTACCTAACTCATAGACCCGAAGGTCATACTCATGGTGACCGAAGTCACATACTCAGATGACCCGAAGGTCTATAGCACTGGCATACTCGTGGATGTGTCACAAACTCTCAAAGAGGAACCCAAAAAGTGTCAACGTGCGTCTCATACCATATGTTTGCACTAAACGGTTTACTAACCGATAGCTAACTCCACATCATAAAAATAAAATCTCAAATATTAGAAATCCCAAAATATTTATATATCTTGCCTTGTATCATCGGCAACTGTAAATAAATCTCATAGTGGTTTCTCATAAAGCATAATTTTCAAAAAGGAAAATCTCATCTCAAGACTCACCTCGTCTCATCGGCGAGTAAAACAACATATATAAGTGTTTCTCATCAATTATTGCTCCTATAATAGGAGATCTCAAACCTCTAAACTTGCCAAATATTGGTTAACACTGATAATTTTTATAATAGGAATTATAAATCTCAATAATCAATTCAAAGCAATATACTCAAGAGATTTCGATCGTTCAAGTCCGGAATTAGCCGAAAAAGTAAACTCACATGTCCCATACCACTTGTTTTACTAAATCATTTAATTCTCTTTCTCATACATCCAAAAAGTATAAAAAAAGTATATTCTTTATAAAATAATTTTATAGAGAAAACGGGATTTAAAAATAATTTTCAGAAACCATTTTGGAAGCAATTTAGTGAAATTTCACCTTGCTATAAGAAATAAATATTTTAAAATACTTTGAAAAAATTAATATAATTCAATAATAATTTGAAAATATTTGATAATAATGATTTCAATAGCCAAGTTATTTAAAAATTTCTCAAAATTTATATGGAAAAAATAGTGCTTGAAATCGGAGAAAAATGAAGAAATCACTCCAAATCGATATCCGCTATTCAATTCAAATTTAAACTAAATTTTAAATTTTCAAATTCCTCCAAAACTTGGCTAATCCATTGATGGATATCATAGCCTAAAAGCGTCATCAAAATCATCTCAAAATTTGCATCAAAACAAGTGACAAAACCAAAGCAATTCAAAGACAAAAGCCACGGAAAGCTACGAAAATATTTAAACAAAAGGCCACAACAGCTCGTACTTGGCCAACTAAGGGGTCAACCTAGCCTCGTAGCTAGTTTGACCGCCTGGTCGACCTCTAGGTTCACCTGGTGGTTGCTGGATTGACCTTCAGGTCGACCAGGTTACGGACATTTTTCCTGGGTGTTTTTTCTGCCTCGTTTCAACTTTCAACAGCAAATTAGCATAGCAAACGATCAAGTTTTGCAGCAATAATCTACATGCAAAGAGTTTAACAACTAAACTACTATCTAGAAAAGATCCAACAGCAATTAAAATGAAAAAAAAGAGTTATGGCCACTCAAAGTGGCAACTAGAAACAAGAAAAACATAGAAACAAGTAACCGAGAATAGAACGCATACAATAACTTTTTTGAGAAAAATTTCTTTAGAACGGCACTAGTTTTAGGTAGCGATTGTGAGTGTTGTACTGACCTCAGCAAAATAGCAAGAATTTGGGTGATATCAAGATCAAGTTGAAAGCTTTTGGCGGAAAACAACCTTCAAGAACCTGTAACAGCTAAAAGAAGACATGTAGTAGAAATATAAATTGTTACAAACAGTTTCATCTCAAATTCATGACTTTGATGAAATTAATTTAGTATTGGTAGTGATTACCTTTTATTTAGTTGATTTTATCTTTGAATTTGCAACAACTTAGAGTAAAATTTTGATTTTTATAAGAGGGTGGCCACGGCTCTATTTTCCATTTACTGTAAATAGCTTTTTGGAGGAGAAAGTGAAATGACAACTACGTACAGCTATTTTTTTTCTTACTAGAAGGTTCTAGTAATGGGTTGTGGATCTATACATCACCCAATAAGTCCAATACTAATAATACTTAGAGAAATTACTAAGGAATGAACATTTTTAACTCACTTTATCGATATATGCATACATTTCCTTATTTTAAAACCAAATAAAAATTTATACAACAAATATGAGTGAATAAAATTGTTATCTTAACGAAATAAAATTCATTTCAACCATAAAAAGTTACTTTTACCAATAAACCTTATTTTTATCAAAAAGACACAATTTACACCTTTTTATTACAAAAGCACCATTTTTAATACAACAATTTATATAAAATTTGTTTTCTTGTTAAATAAATTATCATAAATCATTTCAACTCTTTTTTATCATCAAAATAATATTTTTAAACCATATTTCACACTTTTATATCAATAAACACATAATTACTATATATTTCTCCTTTTATATTTAATAAAAGGCTAATATTGGCAATAACTACCAATATTAATGCATTGATTCAACTAAAACCAATAAGTAATTATTTTCACTCTAAATTCTCAAAATAAAGTTTTTAAAACTATATTTTCATCGGTTTATTTTTATTATTTTTTTATCTCAATAATTAAATGTTGAAACACATCACTTGATTAATTTGTTAACTCTAATTTAACAAAATCCCATTATTTTCAATTTATTAACCAAATTTCCAAATAATAAATTCTAAACCATATATTTAACTTCAAACACATTGTTTATTTGAAATAAACAATTTTTAACCAAATTATCTTCTTTATTTCATTTGATTTTTAATACTAAATTATAACTATCGTTATAATAATATATCATAGGTGATCACGAATACCAGGGTTGTTACACATACGAGCTCAAGGGTTGTATTTTTATGGAAGGAAATTAGTAGTCAACGGGAATGGCAATGTGACATTCAAAGATGATGATGATGATTTGTGATATGTGAATGGTAATCTATATCTCTTTTGGCCTCAATCCTCGGAAAATGACCGAAACATTGATAGAAGCAGCAAGGCTAAGTGGGTCGCTTCCATTAGAAGATGTCATCACTCCTCTAGATATATCTTTATACGCTATGGCATCATGCATCTGATTATTATTGATTTATGCTTGTAGCCATGAATTTAAGTCGGTAACGATTGAAGTGATGACATATTCGGTACTATCCAGGAAGGGGTAGGCCGGTTTTGTGTTGGTCTAGGCGCCCGGTATCTGGACCCTAGGTACATCCTTTTAGAGGTGTATCGAGTTCGAGAAAGGTAATCCCTTCACCTAGTCATTTGTATGCAAATCCAAAATCCACTACGTGCCTGCCATTTTTTTTGTAGAGCCTAGTATTGCTGGAATTTAATAATGTAACAATTTTAGTTATGTTAATTATATTTGTATAACATACACTTTTATAATATAACATGATTTGATATGAAAAGGTTTTGGTTATCATAAGGGAAAAACCCGTCTATGTTTATGTGTAGACGTGGTCTTACGAGATACCTTTTGTTTTTATTAAGGAAAAGTTTTGATAGCTTTATAAATTCAGTTGAGATGTGTTTTTCTCATGTTTGTTTATCGAACTGATCCAGGCTTCTTCCCTTTCAATGAGTGGGTCGAATTGAGTATATTTACAGGTTCGAATTTGGTGCTTTTGGAGCTTCAGCAAGCGAGCTGGAGATCTTCATGTCATATACAAGTATTTGTTTATTTTTCCGTTTCATTGTTATTGTTGCAAATTATCAGGACTTGTGAGGAAAGATTATTATAACTGTCCAAGCTGATGATTATTTGTTGTGTACTCTAATATTGATTTATGTATATTACAGTTTCTCGTTGTAAAGATTTTTTATCTATATTATATATTATTCTAGTGTGATGTGAGATTCTGTATTGTTTTGGTTCTTCTTCTTCTCTCTTCTTCTTCTCTTCTCTTCTTCTTTCTTCTCTCTTTCTTCTCACCCTTTCTCTTATTTCTCATGATCATCTGCAATTCTGTTTGCTTTGAGTCGACATGTGTGGTTTGTTGCCAGTTAAGAGGGATCGGATTTGTGGGTCGTCGCAGCTGGTTTCAAAGCTTAGGTTTCGCATACTCTTAGGCTTTGATGTGTACTCATTATAGATATGGTTAGTAATACCATAGAACGAGTTTGAGTGTATATATATACATATGAGTGCATACTTATTAGTGATATAAAAATGTTTTATATTGTGGTGATTGATCTATTGAGTGTTTTATAAATTCTAGATGGTATGTGGGATGCCGCTGTATCGATAGGGTTTTCTAAACTTAAAAAGGGTAAACCGACATAATATTGTTTTGAATGTGTAATGACCCGTAATTTTAATGGTTTTATTTACGTCATTATCTGAATTTTTTTGAGATTTTAAATAATAATATTTTGAAATAAAAATTTATATTTGGAATACGTCTATTTAAACATAGTAAATGGTAAATTTTCATCTGATAATATTGAAGCTATCTTCTTGTGTAATTCTATTTCAATTTAAATCAGTTAAAATTGATGATAATAAAATATTTTCCAAACCTGAAAATTTTTATACAATAAATTTGTAAATCATCTTCTGGGTGAGATGTCATCTTTCGTTTTCACAAGTTTGAACTGTTATTGCTCCGTTTATCTTAATTCTGGCATTTTAGCAGCACTTTCGATACTGATTATTGACTTTTGATAGGATGATCATACCACCGATATATGTACACCATTTTGATCGGCTTGTCGTGATGATCTCGACGATATATTCGTTTGTATGTTTTGGAGTTCGGGAGACAGCGAAATCTACGGAATGATTTCTGTATTGGTTCCTAAATTTGACCTTTTTGCTTCCCGTACCCTTTCATATCCACTGTGTTATATCAATAGTCGCGACCATTAATATTTCTAAAATTTTCAACTTGTGACTCTCTATATTTCCATCAATTGCTATAATGGTTTGTTCTCTCTCTAAAAAAATTATACGTTGATAATATGAAACATGAACAGTTGCCTCCTTCTCTTTTTTCCTTTTCTCTCCTTTCTCTAGCAAAAACCCAAAACCGATCAGCAACCCCAACCTATCCTTTCTCTTCCTCTCTAATCCATGCAATCCTCCACGTCCTACTGCCACCTTTGTCGAACTCTCCCTCACGCAAGCACCCAGGCAGCGCCTCACTCTCCCACCTTTCTCCAAGAGAGCCCTGCTCCTTCTCTTGCTTTCCCCTCCCTATGCCACTCACCCGAGAGCAAGCTATGGTCGGCATCCTCTCACTCCACCACCGAACAAATGGCTGAAGCCTCCGCCTCTCATGCCTAGTCTTGTGCGCGTTATAAGTATGCATATAGGTAAGTATTTATCTTAAGTATTTAAATTGTGTTATGTTATTATTTGATTTTCAAAATATACATGTTTATTTGTTTTTTTATAAGTATGTTTGCATACTTGTTTCATTATATATAATGTTATATTGATTACTGTATATAATGTTTGGTTTTGTGATAACTTATATATATACTTTGAATCTGCCTGATTATTATTTTTGTTTTACCGTTCCAATTCTTTATTTAACAGTTTTAATATATATATATATATATATATATATATATATAGTGTTTATAAGGTATATATATATATGTTCGCTTATATATAAAAAGTTTATAAGTTGTTTGTAGTTTCGTTTGCTGTTGTATAAGTTATTTTATAACCGCTCTAGTATGATGTTACATGTTATACATATTTCAATTTATAATTGGTTTATATTGATGTATACAGTATGTAGTTTCGAAATTTTGCATCTGGGCAACTAAAATATGTTTTGTGATATTCTATATATGTGTAACATATGAACGTTACCTATATAAACTATTGTATACAATATAGGTGTTTGTATGTTTATTAATTTTAAAAATTATATATATAAGAGAACATATATATATATATATGATTTAACTATTTTACCTATTTACGATTATATAGAATATATACTATTTATTTATTATATATATTTATTATTTATAGTTATTGTATATATTCTATATAATCGTAAATAGGTAAAATAGTTAAATCCTAAAGAACATATATATAAGTATGATTTGATATTATATAAGTATGATTACATATATATATGTTCTCTCTAGAGAGAACATATATATATGTAATCATACTTATATAATATCAAATCATACTTATATATATGTTCTCTCTAGAGAGAATATACATATATATATATAGGATTTAACTATTTTACCTATTTACGATTATATAGAATATATACAATAACTATAAATAATAAATATATATAATAAATAAATTGTATATATTCTATATAATCGTAAATAGGTAAAATAGTTAAATCCTATATATATATATATATATAGCTTATATATGTCAGTTCTAATATGTATATGTTTCATTTCACTTTATATGACTTCAGATTCTAAATATAAAAAAGTTAATATAGAAGCTGCTGCAGTTTCTATATATAAGTAAGTGTTTGGTTTTATTAATTATAAGTTGTATATTTTAATTTGAAAGCATCTTTGGTTTTGGCTTGATATGTATATTTGTTTCTATATATATGTTTATACCGCAGTTGTTTATATAATGTAAGTATATTTATATGATCTGTCCATTTTGGCATATATATATATATATATATATATATATATATATATATATTGCATAAGTCTTCATACCTATACTGTAATTATATATTTTGATTCATTTTATTTGTATATGTATATATTATGATTTGCTGGCTTCTTCATGAATGTATGGGTAAGTTATATGTTGCTGGTATATATAACTTATATATTAGTTATAGATATATTGTTAATTTCTATATAAGTGTTATTTCAAAATATATGATGTATATATGTTGATTTTAATATATATGTTTAATTAAAACAATGATTTTAATTATATATATTATTTTAATATTTGTTTTAAGTTAAATATTGATTTCATGGTAAATATATATATATAAAATTTCCGTTTTTATCAAGTCGATTCTAATTATTTCATCGATTCCTATTTATCAGCTTGTTTGTCAAATTCATGCCAATCATGCTTTGCTTTGAAATTCATGCTCCAATTCTTAACACTTCTGATTCTCGTTCATCTATAGCCTCGAAAGGTGAGCAATCACTCACGATTAATGTTCTTGTATTCATTAAATTTGATTTCAATTGAAACGACAATTGAAATATGTTGTTGTAGTTATTTGGATTGCTATATATGTATGATATTATCTGTATCTGTTCACCTGTGACATCCAACACCATTATCTGTTATTTATATTGATGATATGTGCCTGTTATATTTTTATCATATCTGTTATCACTCTACAAGTTCCCTGTTAATATAGAATTCCATATGGGTTGAAATGATACATACCCGATCGATCTGTAGAATAGAAGAAAATTATTATGGGTTGAAATGATAGACCCGAGCGATTTTCATTAAATTGAATTTAGGATTGCGGCTTGAAATGATATATACTCGTATTAATATTTAAATTACGGATTGAAATGATAGATATCCATATCACTTGACCATAGGATAGAAAATTATGTACAGACATCGTTGGTCTTATGTATAAATATTTTGAAAGTGATTTCTATGGTTTTGAAAAGAAATACATGGTTTAATAAATATTGAATTTTAAGATATTTTATATATATATATATATGTATGTATGTATGTATGTATTTTATAAAGTTTAAATTCCTGATTTTTAAATTTTATGTTTTGAAAATTTTAAAATTATAAGTTAGTTTTGAAATTATAAATTTTAAGAATTTACTTATAATTTTACTATTTAAATTATGTATAAATTAGTTTTAATATGAAAATAAGTTTGATAGTAAGATTTAATTTAATAAAGTTTGATTTAATTTATATATAATATATTTAAGTATTTATTTAAAACTATATTTTCAAATAGAGAGTTTTATAATGATTTTTAATAAATTAAGGTTGGGTAGAAGATTTGAAATGATTTGAAATGGTATTTGATTAAGAATTTTATTTAATTAAATCGATTTGAAACTTACTGAATTTGAGATTTTTAAAGGATATGATTTTATAACTTGATTTTTGGTTTAAGGCGATTAAATAAATATTTCAAGTTTAAATAAATTGAAGGAAATATAAATGATTTGAAATTTGGGTTTTATCTATATAATAATGGATTTATCAAGTGAATATTTCAAAACTAAATAATAAATGGATTTAAATTTAGATATATGAATTTATCAAATTTAGTTTTGAAATTATGAAATATTTAAAGCTTTGAAATACATATCAAAATTGAAATGGTTTATGTTTTGGTTCGAATTTGTTTTTGTGATCGATATAATTTGAAATGGTTTATTGAGAAACTGAACTGAAATTGAATTTGATGATTTGAGATTGGATTAAATTTAAATTTTGGAACTAGAGTTTATTTGGAATCGATTTGTGAAAGTTGAGGAAGCAAGTATTTTTAAATTATATTTAAAAATTATTTTTATATTTTACTTTATAAATTATTTTAATATAAATTATTTTAACATAAATCATTTTAATATAAACTATTTTTAATATAAACTATTTTAATATACTAATTATTTTAACTTATAACTATTTTTGTATAGACTAATTTATTTTATAAACTATTTTATTATACACACACACACACACATACATACATACATACTATTTTAATATCTAAACTGGTTAAGAGGGAAGTAGCATGTTTTCAAAGTATTATGTTTTCAAAATGTTATGATTTCCAAGGTGTTATGATTTCAAATGTTATGATTTCCAAAGTGTTATAATTTCAAGTGTTTTGGTGTAGAAAGTGCTATAACTTTGAAAGTACTATGATTTTGGAAATGAATATATATGAAGTGAAAAATGATATTGTTCGATATGGTTTTGAAATGGAAATGATATTTTGATTTTGAACTATAACTATTTTGAAATGGCCGCGGTGTTATAATAACGTTTGGTTGTTAAAGAGACCGAGATCGGTTATTGTCAGACTGTCTACCAATGCCAAAATCCACTTTAACAACCGTGGATGCGGTGGAGATTACAAAATGAAGTAGGATGGTGGCGACGTCCTATTGAGTTATATACGTGGACCTGACTCCCATGAGTTGGCATAAGGTGGCAAAAACAGGAGCGATTCTCGGGCCAAGTGAGGTAGCTCCTCCGATCAAACACTCTACTTCGATTGCCACTCTATTACTTTGTGATTGATTTGGTGCGCACCTTTGATTTTGGGAGTGTGGATCGAGGTGGGCGGTATCTGCGGCTATGCGTTACCACCACCCTAGATGCGCAATTGGTATATCTACCCTGGCATTGCCTAGTAATGCCGTGTCACCTACCCTATCGAGACCACTACGAGTTTGTTTGTGTCGTACCTATGGAATACCCTCTGGTAGCCTCTGATCTGGAGGTATTATGGTACCATATAGACTATTAGCACTATAAAATGTGTTAAGGTGGAAAATGTAAAGCCTTACTATTTTAATAATTTACTTTACTTTAGACATTATTATAATAGCATATATTACTACGTAGTAGATAGTTTAACGGATCCTTAGAGGATGGTTATCCCAAATATCCTTTGAGTTACTTGTATTTCGGTTGACATTTCACTTGAGTTGGATTTATTGATATAAGAATGTTAATCCTGACTCGAGTGTTTTGTGTTTTGCTTTACGCTCGGGTCAGACTGAGTGTCATAGCATTTGAGACTCACCTACGGAGTTGGAGCCTCGCTTGGAGATCCATCTATCTATTCAGCTTGCTGCTATTCAGTTGATTCTAGTGATGCATTTTGATCTTTTATTTGACTATTGTATTTGAGACTTCTGTTGTATCTTATTTAACTCTGTTATATATATAGTAGCTTCATAAACTACTATTCTTTTGTTTCCGCTGCTTATTGTTATATTACTCCGTGTTTGTGATTCTGTGATTTATTTATTTACTGTATATGCTGAGCTTTGCCAAATATAATTAACAATCTGATATTTTGAGCAATTCAAGTCCGACATGTGCGGATACGAATGGTGGAAAATCCCAGAATGTTACATGGGTATCAGAGCATTGGTTTGGGCAAAACACAGCATATAGAGTAGATTTAATTACAGAGTCGCCTTCGTTCGAGCTTGAAACTCTTCCTCTTTGGTTCAGGTGTCCTTTGAATTTTGGAACATTGCTTGTTCTGAAATCCATTCTGTTCTCGTACAATTCGTGTTCTTTTGATTCTGGAATATCCCATAGCTCCACTAAATTATTTGTAAAGGGGTGAAACTCCTTTTCAATAAGCATTGATTCATCGGAGATTTCTGTATCGTCGGTTTAGATGGTGCTTTATCTTGCTGTGCTCGAATTCTATCTCTTGCGATCGAATGCTGATTTGCCTCAGAAGTCTGCGTCGGTCGTATTCTTGAAGTCACGGTTGACCCGGTTAAGGTCGCCCATGATTTATATAAGCCTATCCATTCTTTTCTCTCTTTATAATCTATTTATCTTTCTTTCGAGCTTATCTTCCGATTAGAATTCTCTTTGATTAGAGTCCCCTTGCATTTGAATCTCTAGCCTTGCTTTGAAATCCATTCTTGTATCAGCGAGTGAGGGAGTATATTTGTAATTAACATAAAATATTTTACTGTGTTGTTTGAGTTGTTAATTTTGATTTGGGGTTTCGATCGATTCGTCTGATCAATGCTATCGATGGAAATTCTAAAGCACTTGAATAGAGCAAACTAAAACAATGTTGTTTTCAAATTTGGTAAATGAAATAATTTTGTACGATTATATTATATATATAAGCATAAGTTTTCGAAAATTAAATAGTTAACTGAATTGGTTGTTAGAAATGATAATATTTGATTTTTATTTATTATTTGATTAACCATTGATGATTTCAACATTATAAATGAATGGAATTAAAAAAATTTAATATACTCTTCTCTTTTGTCGATGGAAAATAATCTCCGTGATGGTGGCCACATCATCGACATTCATTTTCAAGTTTCAAAGTGGAGAGACCATTCTGTAGCTTTGCTACAGTTTTGTTTTGGAAATTAAATTGATTTAAATTTCCAAAGTATGGCTTGATTTATAATATATATTGCTATATGATTATTTTGATATAACATATGTGTGTGTGTGTGTGTGTATATATGTATGTATGTATCTATCTCTAAATTATTTTAAGTTAAACGGAAATTTAATTCTTAAATTATTGGTAAAGGATGATTTCAATTATAAATAAGGCTAAAAATTTTGAACAAATATTTAAAACTTGAAATAATCGAATTAGAATATTACTCAGTTACATTCCAATATAACTTACCTAAATCATTCAGAAGTTGAATATGCAATTGAATAATTTTAAATGTTAAATGATTTTATAAATAAAATTTTAGTGGTAATAATAAATGTTTTACACTTAAATTTTAGTGGAAATTAGCCACAAGGGCCTCTTTAGCAAATGCAATTAGTTTCTAGGACACACGATTGAAATAATTACTTTTAAGGACAAAATGCAAAATAATTAGTTTCTTTGGCTTAAAAACCTATAAAATTATGTCCTTGAAAGTAATTGGACTGTTGATTTTGTCCTTAAAAGTAATTATTCTGTTGATTTTGGCCTTGAAATTCATTTCTGTGGATGTGTGTCCTAAAAACTAATTGGACTGCAAAGTTTGACCTTCTAGTGAAATGCCTCTAAATTTTAATTATAAAAATGTTAATAGAGATAAATAGAATAATGAGTTAATTGAATAATAAATGAGATAAATAAAATAAAAATTTATTTTAAAGGAATTAATAAATTAAAATTTTATCAACTTAATGAAATACCTTGAATTTAGATCAATCGCTGAATATTAATTATTTGAAATCTATATTAAATTAGTGGAAATTAGCCACAAGGGTCTCTTAGCAAGTGCAATTAGTTTCTAGGACACACAACTGAAATAAGTACTTTTAAGGACAAAATGCAAAATAATTAGTTTCGAAGGCCTAAAAATCTATGAAATTATGTCCTTGAAAGTAATTGGACTGCTAACTTGTCCTTAAAAGTAATTATTTTGCTGACTTTGGCCTTGAAATTAATTTCTGTGGATGTGTGTTCTAGAAACTAATTGGACTACAAAGTTTGTCCTTCTAGTGAAATGCTCCTTTAAATTAATTGTTTATTTTATATTTCAATCTATTTTTCTTTCTGGTTGTTTCTGTTCTCCTACCTCGTTCCTTTTCGAGGACAAAAGGTCTTGAGTGGAGGAGAGTGCAATGACCCGTAATTTTTAATGGTTTTATTTACGTAATTATCTAAAAAAAATTGAAATTCTAAATAGTAATATTTTGAAATAAAAATTTAATATTTGGAATACGTCTTTTTAAACATAATAAATGATAAATTTTCATCTGATAATATTAAAGTTATCTTCTTGTGTAATTCTATTTCAATTTAAATCAGTTAAAATTGATGATAATAAAATATTTTCTGAACCTGAATATTTTTATACAATAAATTTGCAAATCATCTTCTGAGTGAGACGTCATCTTTGGTTTTCGCAAATTTGAACTGCTATTGCTCTGTTTATCTTAATTCTGGCATTTTAGCAGCATTTACGGTATCGATTATCGACTTTTGATAAGATGATCATACCACTGATATCTGTATACCGTTTTGATCGGCTCGTCGTGATGATCTCTACGGTATATTCTTTTGCATGTTTTGGAGTTCGGAAGACAGCGAAATCTACGGAACAATTTCTGTATTGGTTCTGAAATTTGACCTTTTTGCTTCCCGCACCCTTTCATATCCACTCTGTTATATCAATAGCGGTGACCATTAATATTTTCTGAAATTTTCAGCTCGTGACTCTCTATATTTCCATCGGTTGCTATAACAGTTCATTCTCTCTCAAAAAAATTTATACGTTGATAATATGAAACGTGAACAATTGTAACGGCCCGCAAATCCGTACCCCTTGAGTCGACACTATTCTCCGTCATATCAACTCAAAGTGAATGGAAATTAGAACCATTAGGGTTAAAGAAGAAGGACGGAAGAGAAGAAACAGAAAACAATATCAGAGTCTCACAATCGCAGTGGAACAATATATAATAGATAAATGACTCATCTTTAAAAAAAAAGAATTATATCTGTTTATACATTACATCATCATAGTACAACAAAATCTATAGCACACAACTGAACAGTTATATTAATCTGTCCTCACAAAAGCTAACTATATAGTTTTCACTACACAGTGGAATATAAATCTACGGAAATACGCCCCATCATCCAGCTCATCTCCTGAGCTCCACAGCAGTCCATCTAGAATCTGTACTCCATAAAATTTGGTCTGACCCGAGCATTATAATGAAATAACATCCGAGTCAGTTTGGAAAACCAGCGTGAGTAAATATACTTAATTGGATTATTAAAGTTTCATAATCCTTTTGTGTTATCCCACCTTTTTAGCAAGGCCGTGATATCAAAATATCGACCGAGAAAAGCAAGATAGCTCATCTCAAAGATTGGTCAACTCAGCATCTCAACAAAGCAAGTTCTATTGAATGATTTCTCATCTAAAATCCCCTACGGAGAGGGGGTCCAAGGGGGGTGCCAACCCCCCAAGGTGGGGGTGCGGGGGCAACGCCACCGCTACGGTGTTCGACTTGACCGGTCAGGTCGCAGGGGTCCAGGGGGCAGCGCCCCCGACGGGGTGCGGGGCAGCGCCCCGTCCAAAACGATATGCGACCTGGGGCATGGAGTATCCAACGAGCTAAAGCAACTCGGCGAGTTAAGAGCAACGGTCTAAAGGCAGCGACCTAGGATGGTTCATGACCTAGCGACCTAACTTCTCAAGTATGCGGCGATCTATAGCGTCCAACGACTTAAGTACTTAGCGAGATAACAAAGCCGAAGACCTTATGCGACCTAACGAGTTAAGGTTTCCAGCGACCCAACTACTTGAAGGAGTTCGCGACCTAACTTCCTAGAGGAGTTCGCGACCTAACTACTTGAAGGAGTTCGCGACCTAACTGCCTAGAGGAGTTCGCGACCTACGGGAAGCCACGACCTAGCGACTTAGCGCTATCACGACCTAGCGACTTAACGCTATCACGACCTAGCGAGCTAGCATCTTCCACAGAACTTCACACAACCTATCTATTAGGTCGCTCACGACCTAAATCATAGCCGACCTAACCACTAGGTCGCCCATAACCTATAAACTCGCTCAGAAGAAACGAGTGCAATCAAGAAGGGCTAAAGCTGGTATCTTAGGACGCAACCTTTGACCTACGACCTACTTAGGTTGCAACCTTCGACCTACGACCTATATCCCTCCAAGTTAGGTTGCTTACGACCTAGAGCAGACCCCGCCTTTTTCCCTTAGGTCGTACCATGCCATAACTCCTAATGTCGTTATCCATTAGGTCGTACTCCTTCTTCTTCCACACCATAAGTCACCCACGACCTATGACCTACCTTAGGTCGCTCACGACCTAAACCCAGCCGACCTAACTCCAAACTCTCCTATAAATACTCCACCTACTTCAACGACAAAGGGACTTTTTTTTGGGGATTCAAAGGCGTCGATACTCTGCCACTTTCTCAACTCTTCCAGCGCTTCAACCATCTAAGAATCTTCATCAAGAGATCTACATCATTTAAGTGAATCCAAGAAGCAATACATCATCAAAGTTCTAATCTCTCTCTTCAATCGCGTTGTAAATCGTGTTGTAAAGTGTTATAACCTTGAAGTCGTGTTGTAAAGTGTTGTAATCTTGAAGTCATGTTGTAAAGTGTTGTGACCTTGTAAAAGTGTGTACAAAGAAGATAATAAAGAATGTAAAGTGGTTGTAGGCTTACTAGAAGCCGAACCACTATAAAAATCTCTGTCTCTTTTATTTTTCGACGATTTTCCTTTTTACTTTGTTTCCCGTATAAACGGGTGGTGCTTTCACTTCATCACGAGATACACCGGGTGTTGGCGTTAAACCAATTTTTATCGTTAACATTTTGAAATTAAAGATATCTCCTAAGACCACGCCACAAATAAACATTCCGGGTTTTTACCTTGCGATAACCAAAACATTTTTATCAAATCCATCTGATATTATAATAATGTCTGTAGAAAGTAAAATAGAATCTAGCTGAAATGCTTGCATCTTACGTTTCAGATGGTTGGGCACAATCAAAACCGTACAGGCACTTATTGGAGATTGGATTCCATACAATGGCAGGGCTACTGGGGTACCGCCCGTCACAGTACGTGGTCTAGATCACCGTACCGAGGATCCACCATGATCCCCCTGCATCACAAGACCGGAGCTACCCCTTACTGAATATTCTGAATAAGATCACCCCACGGTTGGGATCAGCAACCACCCACACAGTCGAAATAAAGAGATCTCTATACAGGTATGACCTTACCCTAATTGGTTGCTAGCCACTTAGCCTTATGTGCACCTCCCCTGTTTTAGCCATTCCCGGTTGATGAGGCTTGAGGCTATGCCTTACCTTTTTAGCAAACATACACTTTGAATGCTCACCATCCTCCGGACAATGTTCTGTAAGCATTCGTCCATACAAATCCGTTTCGGGTTCGAACGGAACCGAAGGCACTACTCCTACTGCATCCATTATGGAATCATCCTCAGGATTAGTAGCGATTAGCCCTTGCACTTCACTGCTCCATCTTCGAATCCAGGCTCTTGTCTTCCTCACGAGCACGTTCAAATCGGATCGAAGTGATTTTCAAGAAATTAATCCCAATCTCGGTCTCTTCGAAACGATCAGTGCATTGGCCAATATTGATAGTTGGTTATTTAACTATCAGATAACATCCACAAACAACCATCAGCCTTAATAATTACCCAATTTATTTATTTATTTTAAAATATCTTCACGAGATATTTTCTACACTTTAATTCCTTTGAAAATATTTTTCAAATCACTTTTTATCTCGTGGAAATAAATTTCCACACAGTTATTTTATTTCCATTGAAAACCAACAGGTCTTAATACTTTAGATGTTAAAATAATTTAAATCACTTTATCTAAGAATGTATATATACTATAAAACATTTTAAAATAAAACTACTTAAAGTACTTGTTCAAAATAAAAGTTATGGAATTCTATACTAATTCCCAAATAAAAACTTTAAGCCAAAACTTTTAAAATAAAAGTTATTCTATAAGGTATAAATATTAAATAATTATCTTTCTGAACATAATACTAGTTAAGCCTTTAAAATAATTACTATTAAAAATAATTTAATAAATATTTAATTTTAAAAATTTAAAACCATCAAATAATAATTTCCTTCCAAAACATTCCTTTAAAACCATTTTAAAACCTCTAACTTATACTCGGGAAATTTTCCTTTGAAAATATATTTGGCTTTCCAAGGAAATATACTTTCTTTTCCACATCTTTTTTTTAAACAAACCACTTATTTATTTTTGAAACAAATTACCCATTTCTTTATAAATTCTCATCCTGAATTTATACCTCAAATATCCACTGATATCTTATTTCACTTTATTTATAAACCCAGTTTATAAATTCCATAGTCTCACCTTCCCTTTTAAATCACAGTTTCAAACACTTAATCAATTTTCAAATTGATTTTCAATATTAAAAACATTTCAAAATAAATTTCTTTACTTATCCAAATTTATTTCAATACTCATTAATTTCATATTTAACTTCTTTATTATGATTTAAAATCTTATTTGAACTGAAAATACCAATTTCATACTTTTTTTCCAAATTTCTTCTTTATCTTTTCCAAACAAATTTAAAACTTTGAAATTAAAAAATTAAATTCTTTATTCCCTTAAATAATATCACTTAAGTTTAAAAATTAATTAATTCTTATTTATTCCAAAAAATTCTTTCCCATGCTCGGAATTATTTATTTGAATTTAAGAATCAACTTTTATCTTTCCCAAGTCCATCCTTTAATTTATCCAAATTATTTATAATTATTTTACTTTTAAAATACTCTCTTTTATTTTCCTTTAAAAATTAAATCTTTATGTTTTTGATATCTCAATATACCCAAATATATAAATTCAGTCAAACCATAGCATTCAATAATTTCAATTATCAATATAATCAATCACAGCTTATCAATAAATCAAATCATGGAATATGAAATAAATTCAAACAATTTAGAAATCCAGTTGGATCCCTCCAACCTGTTTCCCTGCACCCACATATATCAGCACAGTATAAAATACCAATTCCATGTCGAGGCCTGGTATATGGGGTCATCCACTATTATGCGAGACGTATAGGGTCTCGTCCGCTATATACTGCGGGAAATCAATCACTCCAATATATATATACTACTATATATAAAATACCACATCCAGTTGATATTAAATTATCGATCCAAACAATCAATCAATAAATTAAATTTAACTATTTAAATTTAAAAGGTATCCAAATGAGTGAGATTAACTCACCTTTGATTTTTAGTTTGTTATCTGATCCAAATTGGCTTGTTTTATCCACGATTTCGGACATTGTACAAATATTAGATGATTTTTATTAATATTCAAACAAATCGGAAAATTAAATTTCCATTAAATAATTTAATTTTAACTAATTTTCCTTTATCTAAATTTTTTTAGAAACTAAAATAATTAAATAAGTTAATTTAACAAACTAATCCCCTAAGTACATATTTTTGAATATACTAGTAAGTTTGAAAAGGTGTAGATGTATATATTTATTTTGTTTTATTGAAGCCACATATATATACTTGTAAAAGTAAATTATAGATTCTAAAAATCTATTTTTATATAAACTTTCAAACAGTTCAAATTTCTATTTTTTTCAAAACCTAATCTGTATATATATTTCTTTATCTGTACATAATAAAGACAGTAATTTCCTTACTGTAAAACTTTTCATTTTTATACTTATAAATATAAATTTTCCAACGCTTTGAAATATTTTTAACTAGCTTAAAAACTAATGTAACATCCCGCCTTTCCGCACGATTTAAACAGACACACATGTCGATTCAAACCATACGTAAGGGCGGATTGTTATGGGATAAATAAGAAAAACAGAGAAGAAAGAAAACTAAACAGAATCTCACAGCGGAAGGATAAAATATAATAATCAAAATATACAGTTCATGAAGCTGTTTTACAAAACCTTTGATTTTTATCTATACAATACATATCAGAGTACACATACCATATAACAATGCAGCGGAACAATATGAGTGTAGTGGAACCATATAATCTATAGTAATAATAATAAAATCTTCGTCTTCTTCCTCTAGAAATAAAATCTTTCAATCCTGAAACGCACGGACTGACCCGAGCGAATTGAAAAGACAAAACACTCGAATCAGAACTAAAGGATCTTATGTAAGTTAAATCAACAGAAAATAAATATGAGTGCAGTAACTCAAAAGATGCTCGGGATTTACATCTCTTAAGGATCCATTAAACTATTTACTATGTAGTATATTTCGCTATATACAATAGTGTCTAACCAGTAAAGTATAATCATATAGAAAATAGCGTTAAGGGGATGGTGAACCTTAACGCGGTCGGATCTTTAAAACCAAAATCGTAGTGGGCTCGCTATAAGGAGATGACACGGCACGCGAGGCAATGCCACGGTGGATACACCGTTTGCACTCCCGGACCGGTGGTAACGGCAAGCCAGCAACTTCTGCCCACCTCGAACAATACCCCCGAATCAAAGTGGCGCCGCATATCGAATCACAAAAGTAATAGAATGGTTTTCCGATGGAGCATGCTCGATGAAAGGGTGCGACCCTTTGTGTAGCCTGGTATAGCTCCTGTTTTAGTCATTTATGCCAACTCACGGGAGTTGGGTCCACGTATTATACCTCGAGAACGTCGCAACCATCCTACTTCATTCTGGAATCTCCACCGCGTACACAGTTGTTAAAGTGGTTTTCGGTATTGGCCGACTATAAGACAATATCCGATCCCGGTCTCTTTAACAACCAATCGTTATATTTTTCACACCGGATGGTTCTTTTATATTTCAAAGGTCGATTTACAATTTATATTAAAATATCATATTCGATTTCAAAACATATCACTTCAAATCATAGTCATTTTCAAATCATATTCGCTTTCAAACCCTATTCACTTTGAAATCATTTCCAGTTTCCAAAACCATAATTTCTTCCCAATTTCATATTTCCAAACAGGTTACATTTTTACTTCAAATCATCAATTTATTTTATTCTCTTTTAAAACCCATCATTTAATTAACATTTCCTCTTTACTTAGACTGGAAATTTAGAAATAGTTTAAATAAGTATAGTAGTTATAAATAGTTAAATTACTCTAGAATAGTTTAACTATAGATTAAAATATTGTTTAATTGATCTAAGACGGTTAAGTAAATTTATAGTGGATTAACATAATTTAAAAATAGATTTATTAGCTTTAGAATAGATTAATTATGTTTTAAAATAACTTAAAAGGGTTAACTAGTTTAATATAAATTAAATGGTTTTAAAATCTAGGTTAAAATGATTTGATATATAGACGAGATAGGTAAAATAGTTTAATAGTTTAAAATCTTAATAATTACAGTCTTTATGGTAATATATTTTAAAATAGTTTATATTAAAATATGAATTTTAAAATACTATCAATTTGCTATTCATTTCATTTCCACACAAAAACCATTTCAAATTTTTTTTTCCAACAAAATCCACTTTCAAAACTCCATTCTCATTCCATAAATAAAACATTGCGTTTACATCGATTTCAATTTATGTTTGAAATATTAAATTACATTATTTCCATTTTTAAATACACTTCAAAGTTATATTTCAACAACTCAAATTTCTCAATTTTGACAACTTTCACTTTTATTCAAAATTTCAACTTTGAAATTACATATAATTTCTTTTTAACAATACCTTAAAACCAATACAAATTTTATCATAAACTCAAATTCCGATAATAATTCAATCCGTAGAAATCATATGTTTCTCAAATTATCATCTAAAATTCAGATTCAAAAATTTAAGCTTTAAAAAGGAATCATTTAATTTAACCCATCTGGTGTCCGTATAAAATTTTCTACCCTAGGGTCAAGTGGTGCGGATATTTATCATTTCAATCCGCAATTTAAATTTTTACGGTTATATATCATTTCAAACCGCAATCCCGAATTAATAAAAATAATCCATAACGAACTTGCAGTTTATATTTATATATAAAATAAACATTCATTTATCCAAATATCAACCATCAACCATTATTTGCAACCATCATCCAATTTAAACAATCATCGATATAGAGCATATAAATTATACAGGTAATAAATAACTGTACTAACTAACAGTTTATATTCAATAATAAATCCAATAACTGTTAACTAGCAGTTTATATGCAAAATAAATGTAAACTTAACTGGCAGTTAATATGATATAAAAATAAACATAACTATGACAGGCAGTTAATATGCAAATAAATGATATCTAACTGTCAAATTATATGCAATAAATAAATAAATTTACAGTTTATATTAAATAAATGCGTTTAAACAGAAATAGGAAATAAAACACGCCAAACAGTCATAAACAAATTTCTACTCATATTTAAATTCAATTTAACAAACATAAGAACTTTTAGAAGTTGTGAGTGGGTTAAAACACTCACCTTTTGAATTTAAATTGAATTCAAATTCAATTTAAACCCAAAAATTTAACGGTCTCCAAATTCATCCAAACCAGCGTCATATGTCCAGAATTTAATTTCGATCCTAACAAAAAAATCTCGCGTGAAAACGACTTCGTATGCGAAAATTATGACGAAAATTCGATTGAAACAAAAAATAAAGTAAATAAACAAAAAGAACACAAACTTCACCTAAGTCATAGTCCACGTCAGAAGCTCCCTGTACGTGTCTTCCCACGCAATGAACGCCCCCCCCCCCCCCCAGAACGAAGGAACCGAACCAATTCCACGTCTACTGACCGTCCTTTGACCATCAATTACATCCACCTCCGGCCACCGTTCACCAAGCTACCACCACCATTGACCTCACCTTGATGAGCCGCCTGCATCCCCATAGGTCCGGCCCTCTCTAGTCACGGTCGGCCGCCGCCTATAGCCTAGGGCTGAAACCCTAATTGCAAAATCTACGACGATCTAGCCGTTAACCAACCATGAAACTCACATGGATGCGATCCCCTCAGCCCTCTCCACAAAACCCAGAAATCGTTTGACGATCTGACGAAGTTTGTTACGGCGATGATGTAAGGCCGAAAATGATTTGAATTTTATTGGACGAACGATAGCTCCAATCGAAAAACAAATCACACCAGCAGATTACGAACACTGAAAACTATGACATATATTTTTGTGGAATTTTTCTGGAGAGTTTGAATTTTCATTGAAATTTTGAACTGTAGATAGATCTAGGTTTTTGCAACCATTGAGGAAAAGAAAGAGATGAAGAAAATGAACGTACAGCCAAATGAAAATAGAAAGGAGGCTAGGGTTTATCACAGCCTATTTATAGACAAATAGAAGAAGGCTAGGTGGGCACGAATTACGAACGTGCTAAACGGAAGTTGGCCCAAAAAGCCCGTTCTGACCCCGGAACGAAATTTATTAAACCCATATATCCAAATAGGTATTTTAAAATATTCTGAACGCGATGGAAAAAGTTTCACGTCCAAATTCGATCGTATGAAGAAGTTATGCTGAAAACGAAATTTCCAAATTGATTTTAATTAAATCGATTTCACGGCGTTTCGCGTTCGTACGATCAAACGATAAGTCCGATCGCTACAAAACTTGAAACCCTACAATAATTCACTGATACGGATCCGATGAAACTGGTTTCGTCGAAATCCGTGTCAGTGGCCAAAATGGCTATTTTTATCTCTACTACTAATAAAGAAAATTCATTGAACTAATTTACTCGGTGTCTTTACGAAATTCCAAAAATTCCCCCGCTTTCCATTTACATATTTTGAAGGTTGGTAAAGTGAAGGAAGGTAAGAATATTTATGATAAGATGGTTTAGTCTGGACATGCGGTGGACAGATTGACTCATCCATTGTTGATTAAATTGTTATCTAAGAAGGAGATGGAGAGGTTGAAGTTGACTGTGCAGCTAATCAAGAGAGATGAATCAGAACGGGTTTGAGTCTGATTTAACTACAAGTACTATATTAGTGCATTTACTAGTATTAATTAAATAAATTAAAAATTAGTGAATAAAATCCAATCTTTCATATTTAAGTTTTAGTATTGAAATTTTTTATCACTTTATAATTCTCAAATATTTATAATGATTTAACAATTTTTAAATGTCAAATTATTAAAGATTAATCAATTTATCATTGAAAATTTCCAATTTACAATGTTAAGTATAAATTTTAATTTATCCAAAAATTAAACTTAATTTCCCACGAAATTCATTTATCACCAAGTATAAATTTAGTATTGGTTCATGGTCTAATATTATTGTTATCCTAAATTGTCAACTTAAACTCCGCTAACGTAGAATTCAACATTTAATCCCTATTTAATTGCAATAACGCAATTTCAAAAATTTTATTTCTTCTAAATAAATTTTAAATAGATCTTATTTCAATGACAAATTAAATTAACGAAAATTACGGGTCGTTACACTCTCCCCCACTCAAAACTTTTCGTCCCCGAAAAGGAAAAAGAAGGGAGAAGAAAGAATTTAAATAACGATACATCTTATTCAAAATATTTAACTTATAAACAATAATTTACTAAATTTATTGCCTTAAATAAAATATACCTGTTTGATAATCATTATACTTTTTATACTTAAATAAATAAAGTTTGGAAAACATTTTCAAATAATCTCTAAGTGGTTTCAATCACTAACAACAAATCAATCCAACAACCATCCATTTCAACAAACAGTATACACAACAAATATAAAACAACCATATAATCAAACAAACAAATAGTTATCCGTGTTCAAAACTTCTAAATTGTACGGAATGAAGAATAAACTACTAGCGCATCATTAACTCAACAGTCTTAGATAAAACTAAATAGATTATTCATTCATCCCAAATCCAAATTTTTAAAGCACCCTTGCCCTAACAACCATCAGCAACCAATTTCAAACAACAATCAACTTATCTTATTAATAATTTCATTTCATACATTTGTTATCTGACTTTCTCTTTTTATTCAAACCACATAAATTTTCCTTTCATAATTTACATTTATTTCTAACAACTTCAAATTTTATTTTCTCATTCAGTGATTGTTTTCCTTTATCTCAACTTATTAATTACAATTATTCATTTTTATTGATCCAGGTCATGTAAGTTTCTTTTATTTGTACTATATTTAATGCACTTCTCAATTTTAATCATTTAGTTGATGCTTACATTTCTATTGTATTTGATTATAGAAATCCTTTTTAATTTCACTTAAATTCTTAACTTATAACATCTATTCTTTTAAATAAAGGATTTTATTAATACATTTACTAGGGTTGGCAGTCATTTATTTGTCACTTACATCCTATTATATTAACTAGTAGCATTTAAATCATACTTAAGTTTATGACTCTACACATCAATCCTTATTTATTAAAGAATTTCTTTCATTTACTTAAGTTTAAAATCACATATTTGTAATACTTACCTTTAATTTTGGTAAAATTTCCATTTATAACTTAAGTTTACAGCATTAAATTCTCATTTATAATAGCAAATTTATGGAATACTTCACTACCTACTTTTACTTGTACAAATTTCTATTACATCACTTATTAACATTCCAACTTTTAAATGTTTGGTAAGTTATATATATATGTTACATAAGGGTGTAATTTGGAAGTTATACAAGTTTTCTATTTACCTATGATTAATTAAATGTTCAATAATAATATTCTTTATTTCGTAGGTTACAAATTTCAAATTTCATTTAATACCATTTATAACCTATTATAAAATCTCTTATTTCCTACAGAGAGTGAAATTTATTAATTAGCTACGTTCCAATTCATTACAGTCATTGAAACTATTAATTAATTCATTGTTCCATAAGTTTTACAATTTCAGCTTACCTTTAATTTATTTAATGCTTCCATTCTATTGTTTTAATTATATAAACATTTTAATTAAACTTACATTTACAACTTTATAGCATCAATTCTTATCAATAAAGAATTTCATTAATTCAATTTCTAAGATTTACAACACTTATTTACATTTTTCTTATCTATCTATTATATTAAATTTCTACTTCAATTAAGGGTTCCAATTATTTATTACTAACCCTTCATTTCACTGCAATAATTGAAACAATTAATAAATAGAAATTTTAAATTAAATACCAGGTTAAATTTTGATTTATTTCAAAGTAATAGATAAATATATTCTTATAACTTATATACCTATAAATATATTTAAAACAATTAAAATTTAGATATTTTCAAAATAAATCTGCAGTAAAATTTACTACAGTGGTCTTTCCCCTTCGAAACTCGAAAATGAAAGTCGATGATGCGGCCGCCATCACCGAAATTATTTCCAGTGACAGAGAGGAAAGTACAAAAATTATTTTCTCCAAAATCTTCGTTAAAACAATTCTTCCAAAATATATTGAAATATATATCAGAAAATACTAATAAACAATATTATTTTCCAAAATGTTTCGAAAGAAAGTTTTTCAACCCCGGAACTAAATTCTAAACTTCCAATTTTATTTATTTTATTTTTCAATCTCATTTCTAGTATTATTATACACTTTACTACCTAACAACCAATCTATTGCAGCCAAATATAGATATCCCTTGAAAATTATTTTGTTATATATATAGAAAATATAATAGGCAAAATTATTTCATTCACCTATATTAAAAACAAATATTAAGTCGGTATGCCCTATTAAGTGTTTAGAAATCCCTATTGATGTCACAGCGTCCCGTGCATCAACCAGAATTTTTAAATACAAAATGGAACAGATTAACACAATATTAAAATCTTTTTATAACACTAACAAATACGCTCTCTCATACATATACACTCAGTGACTCCCATAGGGTATTACTACCCTATTAACAAAGAGTCAAATCCCACAGAGCCAAGGTTTATCGCTAAACCAAAGCTCTGATACCAGCTGTAACGGGCCGCGCCAGTGGGGTAACGCCCACCGTAGCATACATTGGTACCTGTGTTCTGCCTTTACGGCCAGCCTCTCGACTGCACCAACCCCGCGGGACATGTAGGAGTAAGAGTCATCCGCTCGCTACCCAAACCAAATGCGAGAACCCCCTATCATGCTGCACCCGCCAAGTGCATAGGCCGACACACATGTCGATTCAAACCATACGTAAGGGCGGATTGTTATGAGATAAATAAGAAAAACAGAGAAGAAAGAAAACTAAACAGAATCTCACAGCGGAAGGATAAAATATAATAATCAAAATATACAGTTCATGAAGCTGTTTTACAAAACCTTTGATTTTTATCTATACAATACATATCAGAGTACACATACCATATAACAATGCAGCGGAACAATATGAGTGTAGTGGAACCATATAATCTATAGTAATAATAATAAAATCTTCGCCTTCTTCCTCCAGAAATAAAATCTTCCAATCCTGAAACACTCGGACTGACCCGAGCGAATTGAAAAGACAAAACACTCGAGTCGGAACTAAAGGATCTTATGTAAGTTAAATCAACAGAAAATAAATACGAGTGCAGTAACTCAAAAGATGCTCGGGATTTACATCTCTTAAGGATCCGTTAAACTATTTACTATGTAGTATATTTCGCTATATAAGGTAGTGTCTAATCAGTAAAGTATAATCATATAGAAAATAGCGTTAAGGGGATGGTGAACCTTAACGCGGTCGGATCTTTAAAACCAAAATCGTAGTGGGCTCGCTATAAGGAGATGACACGGCACGCGAGGCAATGCCAGGGTGGATACACCGTTTGCACTCCCGGACCGGTGGTGACGGCAAGCCAGCAGCTTCCGCCCACCTCGAACAATACCCCCGATCAAAGTGGCGCCGCATATCGAATCATAAAAGTAATAGAATGGTTTTTCGATGGAGCATGCTCGATGAAAGGGTGCGACCCTCTGTGTAGCCCGGTATAGCTCCTGTTTTAGTCATTTATGCCAACTCACGGGAGTTGGGTCCACGTATTATACCTCGAGAACGTCGCCACCATCCTACTTCATTCTGGAATCTCCACCGCGTACACAGTTGTTAAAGTGGGTTTCGGTATTGGCCGGCTATAAGACAATATCCGATCCCGGTCTCTTTAACAACCAATCGTTATATTTTTCACACCGGGTGGTTCTTTTATATTTCAAATGTCGATTTACAATTTATATTAAAATATCATATTCGATTTCAAAACATATCACTTCAAATCATAGTCATTTTCAAATCATATTCGCTTTCAAACCCTATTCACTTTGAAATCATTTACAGTTTCCAAAACCATAATTTCTTCCCAGTTTCATATTTCCAAACAGGTTACATTTTTACTTCAAATCATCAATTCAGTTTATTCTCTTTTAAAACCCATCATTTAATTAGCATTTCCTCTTTACTTAGACTGGAAATTTAGAAATAGTTTAAATAAGTATAGTAGTTATAAATAGTTAAATTACTCTAGGATAGTTTAACTATAGATTAAAATATTGTTTAATTGATCTAAGACGGTTAAGTAAATTTATAGTGGATTAACATAATTTAAAAATAGATTTATTAGCTTTAGAATAGATTAATTATGTTTTAAAATAATTTAAAAAGGGTTAACTAGTTTAATATAAATTAAATGGTTTTAAAATCTAGGTTAAATGATTTGATATATAGTTGAGATAGGTAAAATAGTTTAATAGTTTAAAATCTTAATAATTACAGTCTTTATGGTAATATATTTTAAAATAGTTTATATTAAAATATGAATTTTAAAATACTATCAATTTACTATTCATTTCATTTCCACACAAAAACCATTTCAAATTTTTTTTTCCAACAAAATCCACTTTCAAAACTCCATTCTCATTCCATAAATAAAACATTGCATTTACATCGATTTCAATTCATGTTTGAAATATTAAATTACATTATTTCCATTTTTAAATACACTTCAAAGTTATATTTCAACAACTCAAATTTCTCAATTTTGACAACTTTCACTTTTATTCAAAATTTCAACTTTGAAATTACATATAATTTCTTTTTAACAATACCTTAAAACCAATACAAATTTTATCATAAACTCAAATTCCGATAATAATTCAATCCATAGAAATCATATGTTTCTCAAATTATCATCTAAATTCAGATTCAAAAATTTAAGCTTTAAAAAGGAATCATTTAATTTAACCCATCCGGTGTCCGTATAAAATTTTCTACCCTAGGGTCAAGTGGTGCGGATATTTATCATTTCAATCCGCAATTTAAATTTTTACGGTTATATATCATTTCAAACCGCAATCCCGAATTAATAAAAATAATCCATAACGAACTTGCAGTTTATATTTATATATAAAATAAACATTCATTTATCCAAATATCAACCATCAACCATTATTTGCAACCATCATTCAATTTAAACAATCATCGATATAGAGCATATAAATTATACAGGTAATAAATAACATGTACTAACTAACAGTTTATATTCAATAATAAATCCAATAACTGTTACCTAGCAGTTTATATGCAAAATAAATGTAAACTTAACTGGTAGTTAATATGATATAAAAATAAACATAACTATGACAGGCAGTTAATATGCAAATAAATGAATTCTAACTGTCAAATTATATGCAATAAATAAATAAATTTACAGTATATATTAAATATATGCGTTTAAACAGAAATAGTAAATAAAACACGCCAAACAGTCATAAACAAATTTCTACTCATATTTAAATTCAATTTAATAAACATAAGAACTTTTAGAAGTTGTGAGTGGGTTAAAACACTCACCTTTCGAATTTAAATTGAATTCAAATTCAAGTTAAACCCAAAAATTTGGCGGTCTTCAAATTCATCCAAACTAGCGTCATCAGGTCCGGAATTTAATTTCGATCCTAACAAAAAAAATCTCGCGTGAAAACGACTTCGTATGCGAAAATTATGATGAAAATTCGATTGAAACAAAAAATAAAGTAAATAAACAAAAAGAACACAAACTTCACGCAAGTCATAGTCCACGTCAGAAGCTCCCTGTACGTGTCTTCCCACGCAATGAACGCCCCCCCCCCCCCCCCCCCCGAATGAAGGAACCGAACCCATTCCACGTCTACTGACCGTCCTTTGACCATCAATTGCATCCACCTCCGGCCACCGTTCACCAAGCTACCACCACCATTGACCTCACCTTGATGAGCCGCCTGCATCCCCCTAGGTTCGGCCCTCTCTAGTCACGGCCGGCCGCCGCCTATAGCCTAGGGCTGAAACCCTCATTGCAAAATCTACGACGATCTAGCCATTAACCAACCATGAAACTCACATGGATGCGATCCCCTCAGCCCTCTCCACAAAACCCAGAAATCGTTTGACGATCTGACGAAGTTTGTTACGGTGATGATGTAAGGCCGAAAATGATTTGAATTTTACTGGACGAACGATAGCTCCAATCGAAAAACAAATCACACCAGCAGATTACGAACACTGAGAACTATGACATATATTTTTGTGGAATTTTTCTGGAGAGTTTGAATTTTCATTGAAATTTTGAACTGTAGATAGATCTAGGTTTTTGCAACCATTGAGGAAGAGAAAGATATGAAGAAAATGAACGTACAGCCAAATGAAAATAGAAAGGAAGCTAGGGTTTATCACAACCTATTTATAGACAAATAGAAGAAGGCTAGGTGGGCACGAATTACGAACGTGCTAAACGGAAGTTGGCTCAAAAAGCCCGTTCTGACCCCGTAACGAAATTTATTAAACCCATATATCCAAATAGGTATTTTAAAATATTCTAAACGCGATGGAAAAAGTTTCACATCCAAATTCGATCGTATGAAGAAGTTATGCTGAAAACGAAATTTCCAAATTGATTTCAAATTGATTTTAATTAAATCGATTTCATGGCGTTTCGCGTTCGTACGATCAAACGATAAGTCCGATCGCTACAAAACTTGAAACCCTACAAAAATTCACTGATACGGATCCGATGAAACTGGTTTCGTCGAAATCCGAGTCAGTGGCCAAAATGGCTATTTTTATATTAATTAAATAAATTAAAAATTAGTGAATAAAATCCAATCTTTCATATTTAAGTTTTAGTATTGAAATTTTTTATCACTTTATAATTCTCAAATATTTATAATGATTTAACAATTTTTAAATGTCAAATTATTAAAGATTAATCAATTTATCATTGAAAATTTCCAATTTACAATGTTAAGTATAAATTTTAATTTATCCAAAAATTAAACTTAATTTCCCACGAAATTCATTTATCACCAAGTATAAATTTAGTATTGGTTCATGGTCTAATATTATTGTTATCCTAAATTGTCAACTTAAACTCCGCTAACGTAGAATTCAACATTTAATTCCTATTTAATTGCAATAACGCAATTTCAAAAATTTTATTTCTTCTAAATAAATTTTAAATAGATCTTATTTCAATGAAAAATTAAATTAACGAAAATTACGGGTCGTTACAACTAAGATTCACTATTTTAACCAATTTCTAATTATTAAATTCAGTAATTTAATTGCCAAACAAACAGTGATTTTTTTTGAAATTCAACTTAAACTAACTTTCAAATATTTAAAATAAATTAAATATTTCAATTTCAAATATCCAAAAATTTAGGGTCGTCATATTTCTCTCCCTTAAAAGAATTTCGTCCCCGGAATTACAAGTTAATAGGAATGTGCCACACCCGTTAACTTTTCCTAAAATCAAACAGTTTCAAACAACTTTCCTAACACAATCTTTTTATTAAAGACACATCAACTTTTTTTTTCAAACACGTCCATAAGTTCCAAACAATATTACTTCTTCAACCATTCAAATTATAATTTAAATTTAAATTTAACACCAAATTTTAAATTATCATAAATTTCTCAAAATTTTTCGAACTCCCTAAATTTTTGAAACATTTCGCCAGCGTCTCCTTTGTGCGGCTAGATCGGTACTACTACGTAATACATCTATGGTCCCCTAGATTTCAAAAGAAAGCCAAGTGGCTAGACTAGAAAATCATCAAATTACATACATAAATTTAAATACATACCTTTCGTCGAGCAATACAATTCACCTTCTGGAAAAAAAATCCCAATTTCCTTTTGCTTTTAAACACATGTATCTCCTACTTAGCAATAATATCCAATCTCAGCGTTCAAAATCATTTTACACACTTCCTTAAAGAAGTTTCGATATCTATTTCACTTAAGCCCGTACGATGCACATATATCATCCGTACGCAATACCAAATCCGATCGCTCACTCGATCACACAATTTTACTTCCGAACTAGTATCGTCCACCCGACTTCCTAGTGCGGACTCAGATCCGGTTTTTTGATCAGAAACCATCATTCTCCTTGCATAGCCACAAACTATGATAGAGAATTTTCAGAATCAATCAAAAATCCATATCCAGGGTTCGCCGTCGAAAATCGAGTGAAAAAATCCCAATACTGATCGATATAACTACCTCGAAATTCTATGCTCGAATTCTGGATCAAATTGCTATGCGAATAAAATAATATACGTACATCTTACATATTTATATCAATTGATTATTAACTATATCAATTCTCTTTTTATTCACATTTATTTTGATTTTCGTTACCTATTCACAGTTACCCCATTTCCCAACTTCCAGTTTAATCTTCACTCAATTATTAACTTTGTTTATTTCTAAAACCAAATTTACTTAAGAATTTAACCACCTTTTTCTTAAGTTCAATATAAATATTTTATATACTTCCTATATTTATTTCCACTTCACTACTGAAGTTATATATCCATTTCCATTCAACTTTGTATTTTCCATTCTTAATTTATTTCTAAATCAAATTTTATATTGAATTCTATTCACTTTATCTCAAATTCCTATTTAATTAATCATTTATTTAGTTCCACTTACTAATTTATTTTAAATCTCAATGGAATTTATTTCCAAACATTAATTATTTTAGTCCACTTCGAATCAATTCTACAACTTCGTTTAACTCAATTTAGAATGAATTTGAATATTCAATTTAAGTTCCATTTACTTACAATTTAAATTAAATATCATTCCAAAATTCATTTATGATTCATTTGCTTACCTATTTAAATCAATTAGTTTACTTACAAATTTTCTTTTCAATCTTTTGTTTTATTTAGTCTAACTTGACAAAATTTTCCACCTCTCACAATTCAAAATGAATTTCAACATTCAGTTTCAATTTCAATTTCGTACAAATGTAAATTAATTTGTTCATACACAAATTTATTTTAGATTTTACTCCAATGACCATTACACTTAGTCTACTTAGACTTTTCTTCAAATTCACTTATTTAAATTCCATTCACTACTCTCTTTAAATTTACTTCATTAATGGTTTTACTTTTCCAACTTATTTCATTTTCATACACATTTTTATTTAACTCTTATTAAGTTAAATTTTATTCTAAACAAATTTCATATTTTATAAGTTTTTCAAACCCATTTATTATTCCATAAACATTTTAAATAAGATTCCAGGGTCTTTTAAACAATTTCTCAATATTTCAAAATCATTTCTAAAATCAATTATATCCAAACCAAATTATTACTTTGCATTCCAAAATCAAACTCAATTTTGCAACAAATACCAATTCAAAATATTCAGGCAGCAATTCCTCCCTTGGTAACTCGAAAATGAACATCGATGATGTTGTAGTCATCACTGAAGTTATTTTCCAGCGATTGAAAGTTTCCAGTTCTTTTATACCTTCAAAAGCATTTCAAATATTTTTAAATTCCAAATCTCACCAGATTTCAAATCCAATTCAAAAATATTGCCCAAATAATATCACTATTATTTTTCCGAAACCTTTAAGAACCATTTCCAATTCAAAGGAATTTAACTTCCATAATTTTCGAATTCCAAATCCTTTTAATCCTTGTTTAAAAATTACTCTGGCATCTAATTTCAATTTATAAATCACATTTCAAATTCCATTTCGTCATCTGAATTTATATCCCTAATCCTTTGGATATGATTTCAATTTCTTATTCAATTTTTTATATTCACTAACAAATACGCGCTCATATTAATTAATACACTAAAACTCATTCTAGAGTACGCTGACTCTATTCTAATAAGTAATCCCCCCCAGAGCCAAGGTTCTCGCTTAACCTTCAGCTCTGATACCAACTGTAAGGTCCGCAAATCCTTACCCCTTAAGTCGACACTATTCTCCATCATATCAACTCAAAGTGAACGGAAATACGAACCATTAGGGTTAAAGAAGAAGGAGGTAGTAGAAGAAATAGAAAACAATATCAGTCTCACAACTGCAACGGAATAATATATAATAGATAAATGACTAATCTTTAAAACAAAAGAATTATATCTGTTTATACTTACATCATCAGAGTATAACAAAATCTATAGCACACAACTGGACAGTTATATTAACCTGTCCTCACAAAAGCTGACTATACAGCTTTCACTGCAAAGCGGAAAATAATTCTACGTAAATATGCCTCATCATCCATCTCGTCTCCTGAGCACCACAGCAGTCCATCCAGAATCTATACTCTATAATACTCGATCTGACCCGAGCATTATAGTGAAATAATACCCGAGTTGGTCTGGAAAACCAGCTTGAGAAAATACACTCAATTTGGAAGATGTTCTGAAAGCATTCATCCATACAAGTCCATTCCCGGTTCGAACAGAACCAAAGGCACTACTCCTACTACATCCATTTTGGAATCACCCTCAGGAATAGCAGCGATTAGCCCTTGCACTTCACTGCTCCATCTTCGACTCCAAGCTCTTGTCTTCCTCATGAACACGTTCAAATCGGATCGAAGTGGTTTTTGGGAAATTAATCCCAATCTCGGTCTCTTCGAAACGATCAGCGCATTGGCCAATATTGATAGTCAGTTATTTAACTATCAAATAACATACAGAGACAACCATCAGCCTTAATAATTTCCCAAATTATTTATTTATTTCAAAATATCTTCACGAGATATTTTCTACACTTTAATTCGTATGAAAATATTTGTCAAATCACTTTTTATCTCATGGAAATAAATTTCCACCCAATTATTTTATTTCCATGTCTTAATACTTTAGATTTTAAAATAATTTAAATCACTTTATCCAAGAATATATATATACTCTAATACATTTTAAAATAAAACTACTTAAAGTACTTGTTCAAAATAAAAGTTATGAAATTCTGTACTAATTCCCAAATAGAAACTTTAAGCCAAAACTAATTTAAAATAAAAGTTATTCTATAAGATATAAATATTAAATAATTATCTTTCTAAACATAATACTAATGAAAACTTTAAAATAATTAATATTAAAATTAATTTAATAAATATTTACTTTTAAAAATTTAAAACCATTAAATAATAATTTCCTTCCAAAACATTCCTTTAAAACCTCTAACTTATACTCGGAAAATCTTCCTTTGAAAATATACTTGGCTTTTCAGGGAATTACACTTTCTTTTCCACATCTTTTTTTTAAATAAATGACTTATTTATTTTTGAAACAAATTACCCATTCCTTTAAAAATTCTCATCCTGAATTTATACCTCAAATATCCACTGATACTTATTTCGCTTTATTTATAAACCCAGTTTATAAATTCCATAGTCTCATCTTCCCTTTTCGATCATAGTTTCAAACACTTAATCAATTTTTAAATTGATTTTCTAAATTAACTCCATTTTAAAATAAATTTCTTTGCTTATCCAAATTTATTTCAAAGCTCATTAATTTCAGATTTAACTTCTTTATTATGATTTAAAATCTTATTTAAACTGGAAATACCAATTTCATACCTTTTTCCAAATTTCTTCTTTATCTTTTCCAAACAAATTTAAAACTTTGAAATTTAAAAATTAAATTCTTTATTCCTTTAAATAATATCACTTTAGTGTAAAAATTCATTTATTCCTATTTATTTAGAAATTTCCTTTCCCATGCTCAGAATTATTTATTTGAATTTAAAAATCAACTTTTATCTTTCCCAAGTCCATCCTTTATTTTATTCAAATTCTTTATAATTATTTTACCTTTAAAATTCTCTCTTTTATTATCCTTTAAAAATTAAATCTTTGTATTTTTGATATCTCAATTTACCCAAATATATATATTCAGTCAAACCATAGCATTCAATAATTTCAATTATCAATATAATCAATCACAATTTATCAATAAATCATATTGCAGAATATGAAATAAATTCAAACATTTGAGGAATCCAGTTGGATCCTTCCAACCTGTTTCCCTGCATCCACAGATATTAGCACAATATAAAATACCAATTCCACTTCGTGATGGAATATCGTGGTATATGGGTCCATCCGCTATTATGCGAGGAGCATAGGTCTCATCCGCTATATAATGTGGGAAATCAATCACTCCAATATACATATACTACTATATATAATATACCACATCCAATTGATATTAAATTATCAATCCAAACAAACAACCAATAATTTAAATTTAACTATTTAAATTTAAAAGGTATCCAAATAAGTGAGATTAACTCACCTTTGATTTTTAGTTTGCTATCCGATCCAAACCGGCTTATTTTATCCACGATTTCAGACCTTGTACAAACATTTGATGATTTTTGTTAATATTCAAACAAATCGAAAAATTAAATTTCCATTAAATAATTTAATTTAAACTAATTTTCCTTTACCTAATTTTTTTTGAGTAACTAAAATAATCAAATAAGTTAATTTAACAAACTAATGAGAGGAATGAAATAATAAATAATTCAGCTGATGCCAATGATAATGAGTTGAAGGAAAATAGTAAGGTAGGGCGTAAAATTCTGAGGCAGAGGAACAAAAATGGAGAGTTGTGAATAATAACAAAAGACAGAGAATTAAACCCATAGTGAAAAATGACCATGTTATGGATGATCATGTAGTCATTAATAATGATAAAAAAATGATACCATGTAATGCTGTTCTAGAGGAAGAAGAAATTGAAAATGATATTCCTATTCTTGATGCTGAAGATGGTGAGTTAATCATTAGGATTGATCACTCTAGCTTGCAGTGTAATAATGGTTTTCAAGTCCTTGCTGAATTGAATGAGATTGAACTAGAAGAAAATGATACAGAAGTAAATGCTTATAGAAATATGGAAATGAGAAATGTTTCTTGTGTTGTTCCAACCGTGAATTTCTCTGGTAAGCATTGTCCAACTGGTGCCACAGTTGAACAACTTATTGAACCTGAACAACTTATTTCTTCACACCAAACTCCATCTACTAACCCTGAAACAAACATTACCGATACACCATGCAAAACCAATTCTGCTGATATTCCACCTCCCACCCATAGTACTCTGTCATTGACACCATCTACCTCCAACATTGAAATGTCAACTGAAGCTAATTTGAATTCTTCAACGTCTCAAGTCAAGTCTGTGCACGTCCCGTCTGTGCACGTGCACAGCATCTTGGATACCAATTATGGTGTTGTTTCTTCAATAACTGCAACATCAACTGATTCTACATCTCTCCTCGAATCTGAATTTCCTTATTCTCAGATCCCTGCTCCAAATGCGTGGAAACCCCCTCCTCCATCTCTTATCCTCTCCACTTCAAATCCCTCATCCAGTAATCCTAATCTGGTTGTGATGCAGCCATCTAGTAATTCTCTAGCTAAAAACAACAAAGGATCCAAATCTAAACTTCCCGCTACTTTAGACCTTAACCCAAGCAGTGGTATAATTACTACATCATCGTATCCTGAATCAAATGCCCAAACAACCCCTCTAACCAGGGGTTCCAAAAAGAAACTATGTAATAAACAATTTGTTGATCAATGTTAGACAACATTGGAGCATGGAATATTAGAGGTACCCACTCGGAAATAAAATTAAATCAGTGTAAAAAAATCATCTCTACTCATTCTCTGAGACTTCTTGCAATTCTGGAAACCAAACTTGATGTTACTCTCTCTTCCAAGGCTGCTCGATTCATTAACCCCTCGTGGATGATGATTCATAACCTTTCTGAAGCTCCTTATGGTAGAATTCTTATATTATATAATCCCGCCATCTTTACTTTATCTACTATTATTACAACTTCTCAACTTATTCATTTCCACTGTCTCCATTTATCTTCTTCCTCTTCTTTTTACCTTACTAATATATATGGTCTAAACACTGTAAATGCAAGACAATCGTTTCTGAATCTCCTCCCTTCCTTCAGACAAGAAGCACATCCATGGTTAGTAACTGGGGACTTCAACTGCTCCTTCCTTCTATCTCACCGTCTTGGTGGCAATCCCTTGTCCATTCGACAAATTAGGCCCCTGAGCTGTTCAATATCCCATTCTAATCTTATTGAGGTCACTGCTGTGGGTCCCCCATACTCATGGAATAACTCTAGTAGATCTATGCCGCGCACTTTCTCCAAAATTGACTTCTCCTTTTCTAATCAAGCTGCTCTTTCCAAATGGCTTAATATGTTTTAATCTCCTTCCAATGCCAGGTCTATCTGATCACTCTCCCCAAATTCTTTCTTTCGGTGCTGCTATAAGAAAAAGAAAATCTCATTTTAAATTTTTTAATGCCTGGGCTCTTCACCCTGATTTTGTTCAAATTGTTAGTAAAGCTTGGTCCACAATATTCTTCGGTAACCCAATGTATATCTTGCAGTGTAAACTTAGACAGGTTAGATCTGACTTGAAAGAGTGGTCTGCCAGCAAATTTGGTAATGGGAACTTGACGTCCTCCTATCTCTCGCAACAGCTCCACCAATTTCAAGAGTCCATGATGACTGATACGTTAAACATGGACTTAGCAATGCAGGAAGCTTCCTTATCATCACAACTCTTTGAGGCCTTAAATCTTGAAAACTCAATGATTAAAACAGAAAATGAGACTGCAATGGTTCAAGGACAGTGATAGAAACTCCTCCTTCTACCATTCTTCCCTAAAAGCTAAGCAGTCTCGAGAGCTAATAAGCACTCTCATTGATGATAATGGTGAGTATATCTCTGACCAACCCTTAATTGCTAACATGTTTCTTGAATATTTCAGCAATTTGCTTGGCAATAGTAATCAATTTAGTCCTAAGCTTGAGTATCTAGACACAATTAACATTCCCAGAATTTCATCTGAAGACAATGCTTTCCTATGTTCAGCTGTTACTGACACTGAAATTAAAGTGGCTCTCTTCTCTCTCAATTCTAACTCCTCTGGAGGTCCTGATGGCTTCAATGCTTTTTTCTTTAATACATGCTAGGAAATTGTTAGCCCAATCTTTTTGAAGGCCGTTCATAATTTCTTCAACAAATGCAAAATGATTGGTTCTATTAGTGCAACTAATATAGCCCTGATTCCTAAAGTTAATAGGCTAAAGTTAGTCCTTCTAAAGGTTATATTTTCCAATGAAACTGCCTTTTAACTGGTAGAAGCATTCTTGATAATGTTTTGATGTCTCACGAATTACTGAAGGGCTACAACACCAAACATGTCTCTCCCAGAGCTATGTTTAAGATTAAAATTTCCAAAGCCTTTGACACATTGCAATGGAATTCAATTATTAGAACAATGGGGTTGATGAATTTCCCTAAACAATTTGTGGCATGGATTGAAACTTGCATCTCTACTCCTTGGTTTTCTATAATGGTCAATAACAGCAACAAAGGATATTTCCAAAGCAAACAGGGTATTAGGAAGGGAGATCCTTTGTCTGCGTATTTATTCATTCTTGTTATGGAAGTTCTAACTCAAATTCTGCTCCAGCATGTTCAAGATGATAGTTTCATGGTCCACCCGAAATGTAGGGATCCCGTTATCACCTCATTGATGTTTGTCGATGACTTAGTAGTCTTTTCTAAGCCAACTATAATGACAGTTAGTTCTATTATGAAGAGCCTCACTGTATTTTACAAAATCACTGGTTTGGCTATTAACTTAACTAAGTCAGATCTTATGATAGCTGGTGTAAGTAATGACATGATCACTCAGATTTCTAACTTCACATCCATCACACATCGGGTTGATACATCCATGTACTTAGGTATCCCTTTGGCTACTTCAAGAATCTCGATTGCTCAATGTATTCCTTTGTATGAACGAATAACTGCTAGACTTTCTCTTTGGACTAACAGGTTCCTTAGTCAGGCGGGTAGGCTTACCCTTATTAAAGCCATTGTCTTCTCCATGACTGTCTACTGGTCTAGATCCTTCATTCTTCCTACCAAGTTGATCATAATGATAAGGAGCGCTATGTCAAGCTTTTTATCGCATGGATAAGTAAACTCTAGAAAACTCACTCCTTGTGCTTTCACCAAGCTTGAACTACCAAAGTCTAAAGGAGGTCTTGGAATTAAAAATATGATCCTTTGGAATCGTGCGGCCTTGGTCACACACATTTCTTGAATCATAAGGACAGTATATGGGTTAAATGGTCACACAAGTATATTGTTGGAAATAAAAATTTCGGGACAATGGCAATTCCTCAATCTTGTAGTTGGATATGGCATTGTATTTTCAATCTCAGATCTGTTTTCCTCGCTTTTGCTAAAGCTAAAATTGGTTTCACTGGTTGTATTTCCTTCTGGCGAGACCCATGGGTGAAGGAAGGAAAAATCATGAGTCATCTTCTAACATACAATCAACAAGTCCGAACTGGTATAACTCATGATGCTTATGCTCATAATTACATCTCTGACGGTGTTTCTGACCTGCCGTACACTTATAACCAGATTGTCAGACAACTATGGAATGTTTTGATTGGTTGTCATGCCTTAGTGTCACCTGAAGATGGTATATCATGGTCATGTTGTAGTGACAGGTTCAGGATTGGTGACATGTACAAACAGCTAATTATTCAAACTAATAGAGTTACTCTAAGTTGGCACAAGCGAATTTGGCTTAATCATAATAATGAGCGGCAAAATCTTCTCCTATGGAAGATTTTCAGTAATTCATTGAAAACGAAAACTAAACTGCGTCAGAGAGGCCTCAACATTGATACTGCTTGTGTTTTCTGTCAGGCTGAGGAAGAGGATACTCTTCATCTTTTTTTTAGATGTTCTTTTGTCAGCATGTTATGGTGTTGGATTAACTCTGTCGTAACTTCCTGGAGGGTTAGTTTGGTTAGTGAGATAGAATGGGATCTCATTTTCAAGGCAACAAGATGGAAAGTTGAATCTACCTTTGTTATGCTGTTCACCTTGAAAGTTTTCTCAATGATAATCAGGGAGGAGAGAAATGCAATTATTTTCAATGGAAAAGGAAAGACTGTCACGCAAATGAAAACTAGCGTTATGGAGAGTTTGAGATATGGTAGTGCTGCTTCTATCGATGTCTTTGAGCCTGATTTTCTGTCCGGCCTATCTTGATGTTGGTGTCTTATTGTGTTCCTCTATTTTGTTTTTTTTCCTTTCCTTTGTTGTTTGATATGCCTGTGTCATCTTAGTTTTCTTGTTTCCATGTTTCTTGCTACCTTTTGGTGGCATTGGTTTCTCATCTTTGTACAACTCTCTTGGTATATCAATAAAATGGTAGGGGTCCATTTTTAACCCCGTTGGCTTTGCCAAAAAAAGGTGTAGATGTGTATATTTATTTTATTTTATTAAAGCCACATATATATACTTATAGAAGTAAATTATAGATTCCAAAAATCTATTTTTATATAAACTTTCAACATTTCAAAATTCTTATTTTTTTCAAAACCTAATCTGTCTATATATTCTTTATCTGTACAAAACAAAGACAGTGATTTCCTTGCTGCAAAACTTTTCATTTGTATACTTATAAATATAAATTTTCCAAGTCTTTGAAATATTTTTAACTAGGTTAAAGACCAAGATTCACTATTTTAACCAATTTTTGATTATTAAATTCAATAATTTAATTGCCAAATAAACAGTGGTATTTGAAATTCAAGTTAAACTAACTTTCAAATATTTAAAATAAATTAAATATTTCAATTTCAAATATCCAAAAATTTCGAGTCGTCACAACAACAGCCTCCTTTCCTTTTTTCCTTTTCTCTCCTTTCTCTAGTAAAAACCCAAAACCAATCAGCAACCCCAACCTTCCCTTTCTCTTCCTCTCTAATCCATGCAAGCCTCCATGTCCTGCTGCCCCTTTGCCGAACTCTCCCTCACGCAAGCACCCAGACAGCGCCTAACTCTCTTACCTTTCTCCAAGAGCAATCATGCTCCTCCTCTTGCTTTCCCCTCCCCATGCCACTCACCCGAAAGCAAGCTACGATCGACCATCCTCTCACTCCACCACCAAACAAATGGCCAAAGCCTCCGTCTCTCATGCCCAGCCTTGCGTGCGTTATAAGTATGCATATGAGTAAGTATTTTTCTTAAATATTTATATTGTGTTATGTTATTATTTGATTTTGAAAATAACATGTATATTTGTTTTTCTGTTTATAAGTATGTTTCATACTTGTTTCATTATATATAATATTATATTGATTCCTGTAAATAATGTTTGGTTTTGTGATAACTTATATATATATTGAACTTGCCTGATTGTTTTTTTTTTCTTATCGTTCCAATTCTTTATTTAATAGTTTTAATATATATAGTGTTTATAAGGTGTATGTGTGTTTGTGTGTGTGTGTGTGTGTGTGTGTCTATATATATATATATATATATATATATATATATATATATATATATATATATATATATATTCGCTTATATATAAACAGCGCACAAGTTGTTGGTAGTTTCATTTGCTGTTGTATAAGTTATTTTATAACCACTCTAGTATTATGTTACATGTATTATGCATATTTCAGTTTATAAATAGTTGATATTGATGTATACAGTATTTGGTTTCGAAATTTTGCATCTAGGCAACTAATATATGTTTTGTGATATTCTATATATGTGTAACATATGAACGTTACCTATATAAACTGTTTATATACAATATAGGTGTTTGTATGTATATTAATTTTTAAAATATATATATATAGCTTATATATGTCGGTTCTAATATGTATATGTTTTCATTTCACTTTTATATGACTTCAGATTCTAAATATACAAAAATTAAAATAGAAGTTGCTGCAGTTCCTATATATAAGTAAGTGTTTGGTTTTATTAATTATAAGTCGTATATTTAAATTTGGAAGCATCTCTGGTTTTGGCTTGATATGTATATTTGTTTCTATATATATATATATATATATATATATATATATATATATATATATATATGTTTATACCACAGTTGTTTATACAATGTAAGTATATATACATGATCTGTCCATTTTGGTGTGTATATATACATATATATATAAATTATATTATATTGCATAATTCTGCATACTTATACTGTAATTATATATTTTGATTCATTTTGTTTGTATATGTATATATTATGATTTGTTGGCTTCTTCATGAATGAATGGGTAAGTTATATGTCGCATGGTATATATAGCTTATATATTAGTGATAGATATATTGTTGATTTCTATATAAGTAGTTATTTCAAAATATATGATGTATGTTGATTTTAATATATGTGTTTAATTAAAACAATGATCTTATGGACATTTGTCCCTCTTGTCACTCCTTTGGCCACTTAGTTTCCGCCTGCTCGCATTCTGATGTTACCGCTGCTGCGCCTAAGATCCCTCGGCCTCCGCTCAGGAAATGGGTTCCTAAAGTCTCTCAGGTTGCTCCTCCTCCCGTAGCTCCATTATCTATTCCAGGTCCGCCATCTTCTATTGTGCGGCCTGCATCGCCTTCTGCGTCCTTTGTTCCTAGTAATGATACTTTGGTTTCCATTGTTGTTCAGGATCTTGCTCCGCCTCAGTTGCATGTTGTTTGGGTTGAGTCTGAGAGATGTTGGGTTGATCGTCGTTCTAATTTACGTTTCAACCCCGTGGATGATTCCTATTTTAGATTTGTTTCCGATGATCTTATGGACCTACGTTGCCTTTACTATCGACCATCTGGTGATTCCTTGGTTCTTGACTTGGATGGTTCATATGCTGAGTTAAATTATGTCATGCTTGCTGATACTACATGGGATTGATCTTTTATTTACTCTTCTGATGCTGAAATTTATGATCCTTCTCTTGCACTCCTTTTTTGCCCCTATATTGGTCTTCTTGGAAACTTGGTTTCTTCCCTGGTGGAAGATGACGTTGTTGTTACTACCTCTTCGGAGGAGTCCTAGTCTTGTTAGTTATTTATTGTAGTTGTGACATGTCCGTCACACTCCTGTGCTATATTTTCTTCTTTCTTAGTAGTTAAGGTGCCTCTACCTTACCATGTATTTCATGTTTTTATTACGTTCGTAATAAAAAGTGGACGGTCCACTATAAAACCAGCTGGCCTTGCCAAAAAAAATGATTTTAATTATATATATTATTTTAATACTTGTTTTAAATTAAATATTGATTTCATGATAATATATATATATATAATTTCCGTTTCTATCAAGCAGATTCTAGTTATTTCATCGATTCCTATTTATCAGCTTTGTTCGCCAAATTTGTACCAATCTTGGCTTGCTTTGAAATTCATGCTCGGATTTGTAAAACTTCTCATTCTCGTTCATCTCTAGCCTCGAAAGGTGATAAATCACTCACGATAACATTCTTACATTTATTAAATTTGATTTCAATTGAAACGACAATTGAAATATGCTGCTGTAGTTATTTACATTGCTATATATATGATATTATCTGTATCTGTTCACCTGTGACATCTGAGACCATTATCTGTTATTTATATTGAAGATATATGCCTATTATATTTTTACCATATCTATTATCACTCTGCAAGTTCCCTGCTAGTATAGAATTCTCTATAGGTTTAAATGATACATACCCAAACGATCTGTAGAATAGGAAAAATCGTTATGGGTTGAAATGATACACCTAAGCGATGAATTAAATTTAGGATTGCGGGTTAAAATGATATATATACTGGTATTTATATTTAAATTGTGGATTGAAATGATAAATATCCGTATCACTTGACCATAGGATAGAAAATTATATATAGACACTGTTGGTCTATATATAAATATTTTGAAAATGATTTCTATGGTTTTGAAAACAAATATATGTTTAATAAATATTTATTTTTAAGATATTGCATATATGTGCGTGTATTTTATAAAGTTTAGATTCTTGATTTTTAAATTTTATGTTTTAAAAATTTTAAAATTATAAATTAGTTTTGAAATTATAAATTTTAAGAATTTACTTATAATTTTACTATTTAAATTATGTATAAATTAGTTTTAATATGAAAATAAGTTTGATGGTAAGATTTAATTCAATAAAGTTTGATTTAATTTATATATTATGTTTAAGTATTTATTTAAAATTATATTTTCAAATAGAGAGTTTTATAATAATTTTTAATAAATTAAGGTTGGGAAGATAGATATGAAATTGATTTGAAATGGTATTTAATTAAGAATTTTATTTAATTAAATCGATTTGATACTTATTGAATTTGAGATTTTCAAAGGATATGATTTTATAATTTGATTTTTGGTCTAAGGTGATTAAATATATATTTCAAGTTTAAATAAATTGAAGGAAATATTTAGTGATTTGAAATTTGGGTTTTATTTAAATAATAGTGGATTTATCAAGTGAATATTTTGAAACAAAATAATAATGGAGTTAAATTTAGATACATATGAATTTATCAAATTTAGTTTTTAAATTATGAAATATTTATAGCATTGAAATATATATCAAAATTGAAATGGTTTATTTTGTGGTTCGAGTCTGTTTTTTTGAAACCGATATAATTTGAGATGGTTTATTGAGAAACTGAATTGACTTGAAATTGATGATTTAAGATTGGATTAAATTTAAATTTTGGAATTAGAGTTTATTTGGAATCGTTTATGAAAGTTAAAGCTATTTTATTTTATAAAGTATTTTTAAATTATATTTAGAAATTATTTCTATATTTTACTTTATAAATTTTTCTAATATAAATTTATTTAACATAAATCGTTTTAATATAAACTATTTCTAATATAAACTATTTCTAATATAAACTATTTTAATATACTAATTATTTTAATATAAACTATTTTAACTTATAACTATTTTTAAATAAACTAATTTATTTTATAAACTATTATACACACACACTATTTTAATATCTAAACTGGTTAAGTGGGAAGTAGTATGTTTTCAAAGTATCATGTTTTCAAAGTGTTATGATTTCTAAGCTGTTATGATTTCAAATGTTATGATTTCCAAAGTGTTATAATTTCAAGTGTTTTCGTTTAGAAAGTGCTATAACTTTGAAAGTACTATGATTTTAGAAATGAATATATTTGAAGTGAAAAATGATATTGTTTGATGGTTTTGAAATGGAAATCATATTTTTGATTTTGAAGTATAAACTATTGTGAAATGACTGCGGTGTTATAATAACGTTTGGTTGTTAAAGAGACCGAGATCGGTTATTGTCATACTCTCTGCCAATGCCGAAAACCACTTTAACAACCGTGTACACGGTGGAGATTCCAAAATGAAGTAAGATGGTGGCGACGTCCTATTGAGGTATATACGTGGACCCGACTCCCGTGAGTTGGCATAAGGTGGCTAAAACAGGAGGAATTCTCGGGCCAAGTGAGGTAGCTCCTCCGATCGGACACACTTCTTTGATTGTCGTTCTATTACTTTGTGATTGATTTGGTGCGCATCTTTGATTTTAGGAGTGTGGCTCGAGATGGGCGGTAGCTGCGGCTATGCGTTACCACCAGCCCGGATGCGTAATTGGTATATCTACCTTGGCATTGCCTAGTTGTGCTGTGTCACCTACCCTATCGAGACCACCACGAGTTTGTTTTGTGTCGTACCTATGGAGTACCCTCTGGAAGCCTCCCGATCTGGAGGTATTAGGGTACTGTTTATACTATTGGCACTATAAAATGTGTTAAGGTAGAAAATGTAAAGCCTTAATGCTATTTTAATAGTTTACTTTACTTTAGACATTATTATAATAACGTGTATTACTACATAGTAGATAGTTTAACGGATCCTTAGATGATGGTTATCCCAAACATCCTTTGAGTTACTTGTATTTCAGTTGATATTTCACTTGAGTTGGACTTATTGATATAAGAATGTTAATCCGGACTCGAGTGTTTTGTGTTTTAATTTACGCTCGGGTCAGAATGAGTGTCACAATATTTGAGACTCACCTTTGAAGTTAGAGCTTCGCTTGGAGATCCATCTATCTATTCAGGTTGGTGTGATTCAGTTGATTCCAGTGATGCATTTTGATCTTGTATTTGACTATTATATTTGAGACTTCTGTTGTATCTTATTTAACTCTGTTATAATAGCTTCATTAACTACTATTCTTTTGTTTCCGCTACTTATTGTTATATTACTCTATTTATGTGATTCTGTGATTTATTTATTTACTGTATATGCTGAGTTTTACCAAATATAACTAACAATCTGATATTTTGAGCAATTCAAGTCCGACATATGCGGATGCGAATGGTTGAAAATACCAGGATGTTACAAAACGGGTAAATGAAATAATTTTACCTAGATTATGTTTTATATATAATTATATATATTTATTGTTGGTTGTTAATGAATGGTAATATTTAATTATTATCATTTCTTATTTGTTGTGTTTAATAAAAAGTTGTTATTATTATAAATCTAAATAAGGTAAATAAATTGGAATGATCTTATATAAATAAAGTACAATAGTGAAATTATATAAGTATACATTTATAAATGTGAATTATAAATAAAAAGGATTTTAAAGTAATAAAAGCACTGAATTCACTGCAGTTGCTGGAAACTAATAAGGGTGGTGACTGCAGTATCATTTTTAAGTTTCTGTGTGACTGAAGTTTTGTGAGATAAACAAGTTGAATTTAAAATACTAGTTGAATTTGATAAATATAAATGAAATGAGTTTTTGACTTATAATATGAAAATAAAATTTAACTTAAGCTAAATAAATTTGAGTTAGTGTAGTAAAACATATTATTTGGAATTTAACTAAAGGAAAGTTAAATAAAACTGAACTGGAATTGAACTGAGTTGTTAACTTATTAAAAAGAATATACACTTAAGATTGTAAAGTGATTATATAACCTTGAATTTAATTTACAGAAGGCGAATAAACTTAAGTATATATTCATGAAAACTTAAGTAAATAAGTTTATAACTTATAATTTGAGAGATAGTAAGTAAAGCGAATTTCTATTTGTCAAATATGAAGGTTAAGAAATGAAATCTCAATTGGATTTATAAGTTGAAATTTAAGTTAAGTAGAATAAAATGAAGTTGAAATGAAATTTAACTTAAGTGATGTTGAATGAAGTTGAAATTGATACTAACAATGAATTAAATAAGTAAATTAATGAAATGAAGCAATGGAATGAATATGAACTTGAGTTATTAAATGAAATTCAACTTTGATTGTAGAGTAAATTAGTAATTGAATAAGTGTAATGAATTGAATTGAATTAATGAAATAAGTTAGTAAACGGAATATGATTGGAAATGTTAGAATTTAATAAACTTAAGTTGTAGATTGATAATAAACGTTAAAAATGTTGTATAAAAATGTAAATTGAACTTAAGTAAGTGATTTAGGAAATAAATCATAAGTGTTATTAGCATTATAAGAAAATATACCAAGTAATGAATGTAAACGTAAATGAAGTTGAATCGAAATAGCATGAATATGACTTAAATTAGTAAACAAATTGAAGTGATGAATGTAATTAAATACAAATCAATTATATGTTAATAAAAAAGGAAAGTTAATAAATTAAAAATATTGACATTTGAAAATGCATATTGATTGGGATATGACATTGAATGGATGCTAGTTGTTTGATAGTTGCTTATATTGCATGTGTTTCATTTCTATATGATATTTGTATAATATATGTTATATATATTGATATTACTTTCCATATATGTGTTCTCATTTAGCGGCTGAGTGTTTAGTAGGTACGGATGGGTTGCTTCGCATTTGGATCTCGCTTTTGTGCTATATTGCTTACATATGCTCGCTAAAAAATATATAAGGTACAAATCTCAGAATAGAAATCATGCTATAATATTTTTTTCCCTATGGGATGCCTTACCCTTGAAAATGAGATGTATATTTGTGATATGTGTGTGTGTGTGTGTGTGTTGTGATCTTACTATGATCTAGCCGCGCAAAGGAGACTCTGGCGAAATTTTCTAAAAATTCAAGGCATTAGAAAAGAATTGAGAATTTTGTAAAAAATTTGATAACTAAAAAATTGATTTTTAAGTTATAAATTGGAACGATATTAGTTGATTTTTGAAATGGAATTAGTTAATAGCTACGAATAAATTATGGAAACTTAGAAAAGTTTTTATAAAAAGCTGCAACTAAATGATTTTGGAAAAGTTAAACACTTAGAAGAATTTGATAATCTATTTCAAATAAATTTGTTTGGAAAAGCTAATGGTGTTGCAGCATCTTTCTTACTTAATAATTTCGGAAACAAAATTCTTTTAAAGGGGAAGAATGTAACGACCCAGTTTTTCAGTCGTCTGAATTTAGAATATTTAATTGAATTTAAATATTAAAAAACAAATATCATAAGTCAAAATCAGTTAATTAATTGAATTTGGAATCAAATGTGAATGAAAATGATTTCTAACGTTGTTTTAAATCCTATTTGAATTAGAATAGAATTAGTAAACTTTTAAAATTGAATTAAAGTAAATTTGCAGAAATTGAAAATTTTGATATTTAATTAATACATGGAAAATAGCCATTCAGGACATTGTCTCAGAATTAGACGAAACTAATTTTTTTGGATCCGTAATAGTATATTATTATGGGATCCGTAATAGTATATTATTATGGGATTCCAAATTTTATGTTGATTCGACGTACTGTTTGGTCGGGCGAAACTGAAAATGCATAGAAATTTATTTAAGCAAATTTAATTAAAATAATTCGATTCGAAAACCTATCTTCCAAATACGATGGAATTGCCTCCCGATATATATTCCATTGTGTTTGAAATAGGGGTAAAACATTATGAACACTAGGTGGCACGTCTCGATTGGAGTTTGAAATATTTTGGATGAATAGTGTGCGAAAATTTTCTATATAAGGCCATAAGATTTTCTAATTTGCAAAACCCTAGGGTTTCATGCCCTAGCCGCTGCCTCTAACATTCAATGGCCGAAAAGCTTCAACGTTGTGCACCGATTATCTCTCCATCCATTCATAATTAGACAAAACCTTTAAAAGAGAAAACGTAGAGGGAAGCGAGATCTACCGATCCAATGGTGGAGATTGCCTGAAATTCGTCATCGTCGCCGTTATCAGCTTGCGTTCGCAGTAGCTTTGGAGGCATTTTCTAGCATGATGGGTAGTAGGAGTTCATCGAGGCTATCGTCGTGGGTGGTGGAGAGAGCGGCGAACGCGATGGTGATTCCTGATGACCTCCGCTCAACAGCAAAGGGCCCGACGATCGTTTGAAGTCTTGCGGCTGATGTAGGGTTTTGATCGACTTGAACGAAGGAGGAGTGAAAAGTGTGGGCGGTTAGGATCTGAGCAGGGGAAACGTGTGATCCAGATTTTGATAGGTTAAAATTAAAAAAATGTAAATAAATTTGTTTAAAATTGTGTGATCTTATAGAATGTACAGCTTCTTCATACAAGGTCAAAATTGGATGAAACAAATTGTGTTGGATTCGTATTGACGAGCACTACATTTTAGAGCTAGTTTGAACAGATTTGGAGTTAGCAGCAATTTTGGGTTAATTTAATTTTAATCCAAACGAATCGCTATTGCGACGACTGTAACCAAAGTGAGTAAAACTCACTCTTTCTGGCTCGCTTATATTTATATATAAGTGGAAATATTTTTATTATGTCATTTTGATGATTGTTGGATGTTATACATACATATATATATGTATGTATGTATATGTACGTATGTATGTATATTGGATGTTTGGATATTATGCTATAGTAGTTGGATATATATTCCTACCGATTGGAGCAGATGAGAACCTACACGTTTCTGTGTATGAGCGGATGACCCTTTGTATGCGCGTCTGCCTCAAAGCAAACATTGTACATATTTTCTCATATGTATATTTATTGCAGGTGACAGGATGGAGGGATCCAACTGGATTCCTCACCATTGTTGATTTTTATTTACAGATATTGTTATATATGTTGTTATCATGTGATATATGATGTTTGGATGCCATGATTGGTATGATTGGTGTGAATCCCCTTATTTAGTGCTACAGCAACATTGGGCCTATTTTTTTGGAACTTTAAAATACTAAATAATGATATCAATTTAAAGAATGTTTAAGTGATTTTTAAAGTTATATAAGTTTTAATACTCGTTTCTAAATTATTAAAAGAAGAAGTTGTTTAAATAGAATCAGAGTATGATTTTTGAAAATATGGAGTTAATTATTTTGTATAATAGGCTAAATTGAGAATTATGAACTTATATAAATGGTTTATGTATAAGATTTATAAAATTGATATTTTATAAATATAACTAATGATTTATAAATTAGTTTATATAAGTTAAAATGTAGTTATAAATGAATCTTATAAGTAAATAAGGTTTATAAATTGATGAAGTTATAAAAAGAATTAAATTGATGAAGTTATAAAAAGAATGAATTTGCAAATAATGAGATTTATAAGTAAATAAACTTATAATTGGATTTTGACATATAAATGAGATAAATGTAAATTGTTAATAAGGGAGTTTTATATATGGAAGTTTTTATAAAATATAAATAAGAATTTATAAAAATGGTTTTACAAATGTGAAATTAATTTTATTTGATAAGACAAATATGGATTTTTATTAAAGGAAATATATTCACATTTTAGAGGGAATAATTTTTTAAATGAATGTTTTGGAAAGTGATATTATAAAATGGAGTTCAAATGGTTTGAAAATAAAATCATTTGTAAATTTACTTATTATTAAAATAAGTATATGAAAATGGTTTTGAATATTATTTTTTTAAAGATATTTTGAAGTGAATAATTAGAAAGTGATTTGATTTATAGACGATTAATAAAATCAGGCTCAATGACTACTTATATGCTAGATTTTGTTTGTTGCTTTGATAGTTAAATAACCGACTATAAAATTTGGCCATTTTAGTTTCTCAGCTTGATTTAGAAACTAACTAGTCGTACACTTAGTATGTAACTGACTGTGTAGGCTTGATTATCGTTTGTGTTGAGAATGTTGATTCGTGTAGCGCGAAGTGATTATTCCTATCTACCAAGCTTCCTTCTTAGCCGAATGATAGCATGTTGAAAGTTGGAGACATGGTAAGTCTACGAGACTTGGTTTCTGTTTGAGGTTGAAAAATGCTTTTGCGTTGTTGGTGCGAAGTGACAGGGATCAGATTTATTTGAAAACCACTTCAAAACAGCATATATGCAATGATTATATAGGTTGGTTAATGATATTGATATTTAGAATTTTCATAGTGAAGGACTGCTTGTTGATCATTTAGGCCTAAAATCCTAATATACATGTAGTAGAAGTAGTCTCTTCATTATGAAATATCCATTGCAAGGGCTGTCGCTACTAATCCTATAGGATGTGGTAGGAGAGTACCTTCGGTTTATCCTGTTCCTAGACAACTTGTACGGACGAATGTTTGACGTTTCATCTTTAAGTTTACGTACATTGGTTTTTACAAACGTACATCATATGGTGGCAGAGAAGGCAACTTTTTTTAGCTTAACACCATCCTTGAGACATACGAGCTCAAGGGTTGTATTTTTGTAGAAGGAAATTAGTAGTCAACGGGAATGGAAATGTGGCATTCAAAGATGATGATGATGATGATTTGTGATATGTGAAAGTTAATCAATACCTCTTTTGGCCTCATCCCCCAAAAAATGACTAAAACAGGGATAGAAGCAGCAAGTCCAAGTGGGTCGCTCCTATTAGGAGATGTCATCATTCTTCTAGATATATCTTTACACGCTACGACGTCATGTATCTGATTATTGTTAATGTACGCTTGTAGCCACAGATTTAGGTCGGTAATGACCGAAGTGATGACGTATTCGGTACTATCTAGGAAGGGGTAGGTCAGTCTTGTGTTGGTTTAAGAGCCCAGTATCTGGATCCTAGGTACATCCCTCTAGAGGTGTACCGAGTTCGGGAAAGGTAGTCCCTTCACCTAGTCATTTGTACAGAAATCCAAAATCCACTACATGCCATCCATTTTGTTTGCAGTGCCTAGTATTGCTGGAATTTAATATTTTAACAATTTTATCTATGTTGATTATTATTTGTATAATAGACACTATTATAATATAACATGATTTGATATGGAAAGGTTTTGGTTATCGTAAAGGAACCCATCAGTGTTAATGTGTGGACGTAGTCTTACGAGATACCTTTTGTTTTTATAAAGGAAAAGTTTTGATAACTTTATAAATTCAGTTGAGATGTGTTTTTCTCACATTGATTTACCAGACTGATCCAGATGTTCTTCCCTTTCGATGCTCGGATCAGACCAAATATATTTATAGGTTCAGATTTGGTGCTTTTGGAGTTTCAGCAGGCGAGTTGGAGATCTTTATGTCGTATACACATACCTATTTATTTTTTCGTTGCATTGTTGTTGTTGTAAATTATCAGTATTTGTAAGGACAGATTATTATAATTGTCCTAGTTGATGATTACTTGTTGTGTGCTTTGATATTGATTTATGTATATTACAGTTTCTCTTTGTAAAGATTTTTTATCTATATTATATGTTATTCCGCTGCGATGTGAGATTCTATATTGTTTTGGTTCTGCTTCTCTCTCTTCTTCTTCTCTTTTCTTCTTCTTTCTTCTCACCCTCTCTTTTCTTTCTCATAATCATCAGCAATTCTGTTTGCTTTCGGTCAACATGTGTGGTTTATTGTCGGTTCAGAGGGTTCGGATATGCGGGTCATCAAAGTTGGGCAGTGTATTGCTCATGACTACTGGGTGTACCAAGAAGTTACGTGCTGGCGATTATTGGATAACTATGGAATGACTCACTCGATAGTTTACCATTGGTTAAATACAACTAAGGTCAAACGGGAAATATCGATGTGACTGATTTACATAGTTATCTCGACTTAAGAATTAAGAATATTGTTGATCTTTAATGTGAAAGCTCTGCTTTGATTATATTCAAATCATAGCCGCGACGTCCATTTAGTGACTATAGTTGGGTTGAATGGAAGTAGTGGAAGTGAAACACTGTTCAAGAGAGATTCACCTTCTCATTTATATAAGGTTAATATCATAGTCTACTCAAAGTCAAAGTCTTTGGCTAGAGCAGTTCAATTAATAATAATCGTTATTATTGAACCAATGACTTTATATTTGGATTATAGAATTAAATGTAGACGGTATTGGAATTTTGACCACTACGAAAATCCATAAGTCCAAAGTAATATAGTTTTGACGAAGAGAATTGGTGTAAATAAAAAGTCACAACGGTAACCTTGTTAAAGTGAAATTAGATTTAATCGGAACCAAGTGGTCAATTTGGCCAAATTGTCACAGCACCTACTAAGTAACGTGTGAAGGTTAACGTTCGAATAGTTTGATGTTAGTCGCTGACCAAATATACACCTGACAATGTCACACAACCGAAATGATGAATTCTCTTTTGACCAAATAATTTAATTATATTATATTTGTTCTAAACTAATTAAATTAATTTATGAAATATTAATCATAAAATTTTGATTATGATTTGAGGAATAAATATTATTGAATATATTTCGTAGTTATAAATATATTTGTCATAGATTTAACTGAATAATATTTTATATGGGCTTAAATGGGATCTTGACCCATGATGATGGGAATAGAATTTGGCCGAAATAGGATAGAAGGGATGGCTCAATTAGGTAAGGATTTTTAGTTTTGGATGACTCGGATTAAAGGAGAATTGTTTTAAGATACGATCCACTATTTTCTCTCTTCCACCCCATATTTAAATAACTCTAACCCTAATTAAAAATTTGTTCTCTATTGTCGCTTTCATCATCTACTGTTGGCTAGTCCCCCGATATCAAGCTCAAATCAATTCAAGATCAATTATTATCCGATAGTTAAAGGCCAATGGCTCAAGGATTAGCAGGTTGCTGAATCGAAAAGCTTATAGGAGGAGAGAATTCATCATTACAAGGTATGCTACAAAGCATTGGTTTCTAGGTATATTATTCATTTAATCATAGTATATAATTTCTAATTAAAATTTCATTATATACATATGTATACATATATAGTATTATATTGTTGTTGGGTTAGATTCTTATATTTATTATTGTTGTCACAAGCAAGATTGGTTATATATATGTGTGTTCATTTTTTTTTAAAAACATTTATTTTACATATATCGGATATGTACAACCAAATTTTAAATAATAATTATTATTATTTTATATACACATACATACACATCCTATAATTATATATACAGTTCATATTTAATTATAATATCATTCTATGATAATAATTGATCCTATAATTTTATATATGTTTAGTTACAGTAATAATAATTTTTGACATTATATATTAATTCAAAATTGGCTTTTTCAATTTTTTTAAAGGTTCCTTCTCCCTTTCTCGCCCAAACCCATCCTCCTCTCTCCCTTTTGAACTCATCCCTCCTACACATATCCCATCACTGTCACCACCCAACCTTCCTCATGTTCCTGTACCAATCCCCATACCCATGCCTCCATCTGTTCCCTCTGTCCTTTGCTCCTCCCCTGTCCCCCCGCTGTCCTCTTTCTCCCCGTATTTGCCTTTACCTCCCCTTCATGAACAAGCTTGGACTTCACTCTTCAAGAAACTGCCTCGCAATGTAGGGAAGTACACTGTTATTCATCTAGACCTTGATGTTGATGGTGAATTTCTTATCCCACTTTCCTCTATCGTATTTGCTGGCAAAGAAATTCGGGGTGAGTATGTTGTTGGCTTTTTCCTCGATATGCCTCTCTCTATTCAGCTATGATTGCGCATTTAAAGAAAATATGGAAGTTGCATGGTAATGTAAAGGTCAGATTCAATGGTACTTTATTTCTATTCCTCTCTGATGAACAAGACAGATGCAACATAATTCGTAGTGAACCTATAGCGATGAGAAATAAACTATTTACAGTCAAACAGTGGGATCCTTCAATTAGTAATGTGTGTGGATCTATAAGAGCAGTTCCTATATGGGTACATCTTTCAAATATCCTAATTTTTTCTTGGTCACCGTTGGACATCAACTGGTTAGCTAATAGGCTAGGAAATTTAGTTTGTATGGATGAAATGACTGAAAAACAAGATCGACTAAATTTTGCAAAATGTTTGATAGAGATTTCCCCAAATTAGGACCTAGTTGAATCCTTCCCTATTCAAATATATGATGGTTCATCACAAATAGTGTATTTGGATTACTTGTGGAAACCAGATATATGTGTGAAATGCTTTTTTTTGGCACACTGATCATAGCTATATAATTGAAAGCAGTAAAGATGAGGCAAAGAAAAAGACAGGATCTTTAAATAAGATAAATGCAAAAACTGCTGAAGAGATATATATTAATAGAAAAGCCAAAAATAATATTTGATCTGAAAATAAGAAAGTTTGGAAGAAAGTGGACACTAAAAAGAAAAATAATAATGAAAATTCTGAATTAATGTTACCACCAACATTTGAAAGCAGGTAGTATGATGAATATGTTTGCAAGCAAAATGAACCAGTCAACACAAGGAAAGATAAGATGGGGAATATACAAATATCAAATAAATTTGATTTGCTTCAAACTACATATGAATTAGGAGATTATGCTGAAAATGGAATATTGGTGAATAATGAAATATTAAGTGATGAAAACATTAATCAGTTGGATGTAGCTGAACAAGAAAATTAAGAAGATGTAATATGCTCTGAAATAGATGATACTGACATCACAATAACTGATACTCATGCATGCAAATATGCACAACATACCTTAAATGCTATATTACATGTTGAACCATGTGATATATGCATGCAATAATATGCATAAATCGGCTGTCACAATGATAAGTGCACCACAAATACTTGATACTTTACATCAATTTGCTCTCTCAACAATAGCAAATGAATCAAACCATACCATTTCAGGCTATCCTTCATCTAACAACTTTGATCCCCCTCCTCATTTGAAACAACCTTGTATGATGCATGTATCAAACCATAACTACACTCACCTTGTTGCAAAACTAATCAATTTTGTTGCAATTATATCCTCTCACTCAAAAACCATCAGATCTGGATCCAAATCCCTTCATAGCCCTAACCTCCTTTAAATTGGAACTGATTCAGTATCCCTTTCCTCCCTCGAACCTTCTCACCATGAAAATGATCTCACCTCCACTTCCAATCTTTGACTTCTTGAAACTCCCCTCTTTACTCCTGTTGTTATATCCACTACCTCTCTAATTCCACCTCCAATAATAGTGCAACAACTAACTAAGCAAAGCACTCCAAAATGACATAAAAGGCAAAAGGTAAGATTGCCACTTCCAAAAATAATCTCCTTGCTCCAAGTAAAGGCAAAAAGAAGAACTACTGCTTGACGAACCCCTCCCTTATAGACTCTGATGATGATATTGATGCCTCAAATGAAACATACCCTAAAAATACTCCTAGAACCTTTCAAAGAGGTAAGAGAATACTTAGAAGAAGAAAAATCTAAAGTATACCCAATGATACATAAAATAGGAGCATGGAATATTATAGGAGCTTATATGATCTCAAAATTTGAGCAAGCAAAAACAATCATACGTGAACACAAACTCTCTCTACTCTCCTTATCTAAAACAAAGCTAGACCTTCCTCTTTCTATAAAAACAACCAGAACAATCAACCCGACATGGAAATGTATTATAAACCATCCTCATGCCCCCAATAGGAGACTGCTTGTCATATATGATCCAACAATATTCACCCTTAATCCCATGTAACACATCAGCCATCCTCCATAACCTTATACTTCACCTTCATCTATGCTGATAATGCTCCTCCTCAAAGACAAAAGCTACATGAGTACCTTCCACACTTAAGACAAAACTCCCACTCATGGATCATTCTTGGAGATTTTAACTGATCCTTTTTATCTTCTCATAAAACATGTGGCACTCCCCCTTCAAATCAGATATCTTTCCCCCCTCAATGATACCATCCATAATGCTGAATTAGATGAGATTACATCAACTGGATCTCCATTCACATGGAGTAATAAAAGCCAGAATGGACAGGGAACCCTAAAAAAAATTAACCATGGATTCAACAACCACATTGCCCATTCCTCTTTCCTACAATTCAAATTTTCATTCCTGTGCCTACCATATCTGATCATTGCCCATTGATCCTGTCTTTTGGATAAGTGGTTATTGATAAAACATATGAATTTTAAATTTTTTAACGCATGGATATATAACCAAAATTTCATGCAAGTTGTCTCAAATGCTTCGAACATGCACACATATGGAAACCCTATGTTGAAGCTGCAAAGAAAACTAAAAAATAAAAAAATGCTCTGAGAACTTGGTCTAAAGATATCTACGGTGATGGTAAGAAATTATCTTTTGACATACGATATAAACTTGAATAGGTGCAGGCCTTGTCAATAAACTCGAGCAATGATCTCACATGTTATCTCCTTGAAAATGATCTGATAAATCAACTTGAAGCTGCTTATACTATAGAAGCTGAAATGGCAAGACAAAAATATAGAGAGAATTGGACAATGAATGGGGACATGAATACAAAATTTTATCATGCTTCCTTCAAAATAAAGCAATCCAAATCCTTCATGCACCAAATCAAAGACAATCTAGGAGCTACACATTCTAGTGCTGATGGTGTACATGGAGCATTCCCGAGCTTTTTCACTAACTTGCTAGGTACCACAAAAACTGTTCCGGACTTTACATTCATCAATGCTCTAAGACTTCCTACTCTATCAGATGACCTGTAAGATATACTCATTTCCTCAATTACTTATGAAGAGATAAAGAACTCCATTTTTTTCAATGAGGAAATCTGCTGCAGGAGGTTCAGATGGTTTTAATGTTGTTTTCTTTATCACTTGCTGGAACATAATATCTACTGATGTTAATAAAGCAGTGCATAATTTCTTTGATAAGTCCAAGTTGCTTAGCTCGATTAACTCTACAAATATTGCATTGATTCCAAAGGTAGATAGTCCCTCATGTGTCACTCAATTTAGACCTATAGCCTGCTGTAACATTATATATAAAAGCATCTCAAGAATTCTAGCATCTAGACTAAAACAGGTTCTTCCTCCTATAATCTCATCTAATCAAGCAGCTTGTCTCCCCAATAGAAGCATCCTAGACAATTTCCTTCTATCACATGAGCTTCTCAATGGATATACTTCTACTAACATATCCCCTCGAGCTATGATGAAAACTGAAATAAAAAATGCCTTTGACTCTGTCCTCTGGTCTATCTTATACATATCATATCAAAAATGAATTTTCCTCTAAAGTTCTGCAGTTGGATTTATCAATGCATCTCAACAGTTAGATATACTCTTGTCTTCAATGCTCATATGGTGGGATATTCTAAAGGGATGAATGGTTTAAGGCAAGGGGACCCTATCTCTGCTTACCTATTCATAATAATCATTGAAACTTTGACCATAGATTTTCAGCATCAAGTTTCACTAAATATTTTTATTCTTCATCAAAAGTGTAAATCCCTTATGGTCACTTCCCTTGCATTTGCTGATGACCTAATTATTTTCACCAAGCCTACTAGTCAGTATTTGAATGCCATTATGAACACTCTTGAATCCTTTTATCGTTTTTTGGTCTAATGCTTAACCATGATAAATCTCACATTCTTTTAGCTGGCTTAAACACAAATGAAATAACTATATGCCTTAATATAACCAATATGTCACCTCTTGAATCTGACATGACATACTTAGGATCCATTTAGCCAGCAAAAGAATCATTATATCGCAATGTGTTCCTCTCTATGAAAAACTAACAAGTGTATTTGAGAAATGGCATAATAGATTTCTTAGTCAGGCTGGCAGGTTAGTCATAATCAATTTAGTTATCTTCTTCATGATAGTATACTAGTGTAGAACCTTTCTTCTACCTACTAAACTGATAGACATGATTAGATCTACGATGATCAGATTCCTATAGATAGGAACAACACACAACGGAAAATTGTCCCTTATAGCCTATAACAAACTGGAATTGCCAAAGAAATATGGAGGTTTGGGGAAAAAACCTTAAAAGATGGAATAATGCAGCTCTATCGAAACATTTTGACAATCTTCTCAACAAAATTGACTCTTTATGGGTAGTTTGGTGTCTCAATCATAACTTCCAAAATGGAGATATATGGACTATGAAACCAAAACTGGCAAGTAGATGGGTGTGGAAGTTGATGTTGAAAATAAGAGATGCTATTTTGCCTCATTATTTTATCTCCTTAAGCCTTAAGAGCCATGGTAGATTCTAGATTGTATCGTGGTTAGAAAATGGCTTGACATTATGCAATGCCATGACTAATGCTGAAGCACAGATGACTTGTATCCCTATACATGCAAAAGTAGTTAACTATATCAGAGATGGCAAAATTGTTTTACCTTACTCTACTTGCCCTGAGATTAACAAAAGATGGGACAAATATAATCATCACCCTTTTATACATGCATCTAAGGATGAATATAGTTGGACTGACATGCATAAAGAACATTGAACTGCCATAATATATGATGCCTTAGAAGATCAAATACCACACAATAGATTTACTTGGAATAAACGAATCCAGAACCGGCATACAAGTGAGAGATTAAACTTAATGTTATGGAAATTATTCAAGAATGTTATTCATACTAAGACCAACCTGAGAAGAAAAGATCTTACTTTGAATACTTTATGTCTTTTTTGTCAGAATTACAAGGAGGATGTTCATCACATATTTTTCTCATGTCCACGTACATATTTCATATGGTTGAAGATAAGATCAAGGGAAGAATCTAGTAGTCCAATCTGGAACAACAAGATTGAATGGTATAATATATATATATTGCAACTAAATGGAAAAATTCAGCTAAATAAGAGATGCTTCTGTGCTTAAATGTTACTACTGAACTATGGGGAGAGAGGAACGACTGTAAGAAATGTGGATTACGGATCTTAAGGCTGGAATAACACTAGAGGGGGTGCATAGTGTTTTATGGATCTTCTTAATCTTTTTGAAACTTATGTAATTTAATCACTAATAAATGCAAGTCACAAACACATATATAATCACAGAATCATACACAAATGCAAATACTAAATAAAAGAAGTAAAGGAAAGAAAACACCAGGATTTAATACTGGTTCGGAGTTACCCTACATCTAGTCCCGTACAATCGTATGGATTTCTCATCAAAATAATCTCCCAGATTGCACCCTCGGTTTCATGGCCATGAGGTACACCCTCCTGTATTCGAGTTCGGAGCAACTCTCTTGATTTAACCAGGCTACAAGATCACCTAATTGATTTCCGGGGCTACAATCACGCCCAATTGATTTTAAAGCTCAACCTCACCTTTTACTCAATAGTTTGATTTATAAAAGATCCTATAACTTTGAATAGCACTGAGATCTTATGGAGAGAGTGGTAGAGAATCAAATAAGAGATAATCATGTTCGATTCACTTGGTATTTCGGTAGAATATAGTTTAGGATTCTTTAGAGTAAATGTGAAAGATGAAGAGGAGAGAAAACAAGTAAAATTATGATTAAAATTCATTCAAAACAACAAGTATATATAGTAGAGCGACTGTCATAGTGAAAGGTTATGACGAATAGACACTTCTTTTGAAAACTTGAATTTTGAATTTAACGGACACCATGTTGACATTGGGGGTTGAGGGATGTCGACATGCTCAAGGCAAATTAGATGTTTTGATTTTCTTATTAAAATCGGTTTCTATAATTTTTTCAAAACAATTTCTAAATTTTGTAAATATATTTGAATATATTTTAAACATGTAAAAGAGTTAGAAAGTAATTTTTGATATATATATATATATATATATAATCTTAATCTATAAAATGATTTAAAATATGAGTGTATAAATAATTTAAAGCCAAATATTTAAAACAAGAGATAGTTTAAAAACAAGAAAAATTTTGAAATCAAAATATTAAAAATGATAAAAATAGTTTTGAGGCTAAAATATTTAAAACCAAGAGACATGTCTTTTTGAAAAGAATGTTTTGAAAACATTTTTAAAAACAACTGATATATTTTTGAAAAGCATTTTTATAAAATTAGCGGATATCAAAATAGGACCACTATATGTCCCACTTGATATTGTCGTGGGTTCCATCCCACTAGGTTTCCATCCCTTTAACAGGCTCGAAGTGGATTCCATGCCACGAATAAACTTCGAATAAAGATATAAGTGCTTTCAAGAAGTTTTAATATAATTCTAGACATAATACTTATCTTGTACTATTGAAATCTTGAACTCTTGATATCTTGATACTCACGAGTCTTCAATCTTGATATCTTTAGGCTTGAATCTCTATGCTGTACAACCTTCATTCTTGGTACCTGCATGTTTATATCATGCATATACATATATAACTAAACTACAACAGTATTTATATTTTACAACAAGTCCTAAGGTTGTTGTCATCAAAACCATTATCTCAAGGACTAACAATCTCCCCCTTTTTGATGACGACATCTTGTTTATAAAATATACTTCACCTTTACTATAACTCTCCCTAAAACTTTAACTCCCCCTTAATCTAGGCCTAATTACTCTAACTACTCTATTTTATAGTTCTCCCCATTTGTCATCAACAAAAACTTATCCTAAATTAATATAACTCCCCCTTAATCTAATTATCCAAACTAAATACTAATAAGGAAGTATTATAAGTGAACCTAATATTTTATTATATACGATGTTATATTTACATATATATTGGAACATAATCATACAAATATATTTAAGTACATAAATTATAGAATAACACTACTAACGAGAGTTTTTGACAATTGGAGATTTGTGAATCGAACAATTTGGATAATGAAAACAAAAGTTTCCACATTGTTCAACCAAATTACCATCTTTGCCAAAACAGACTTCGCCTACGCAGACCACGCTGTTGTCTTCTTCCATAGGTTCTTCAATCTTTATCACATGTGCCAGCGTAGTGCATTGGAATGGACCAGAATGAGGAGAAGGGAAAGAAATGTTGTCATTTTGGTTTGTTTTAGTGGAGGCCATTAATTTTAATTTTCAGAGGTTTATTACAAAGAACGAGAAGTGAGAAGATAGAAAAATTCGAAATACATAAGTTTATATAACTACCTAACTGATTTTAGAGGGAAAATCAAAATTTTCAAATTTTAACGTTGTATGTCGACATCCCTATGAGAATTTTTTTTCCTTGTATATCTTTGTTTATTAAAAATATAAGTTACTATATCTATATTCTATATCTCAATTATTGAACAGATGCCAAGTCCTCTTCTTAATTTATTAAATATAGATTGATTTGAGGGTTTGGTTAAAATATCAGCAATTTGATTCTCAGAGTTGATAAATTCAAGAGAAATAATCTCTTTACTTATATTATCTCTGAGAAAATGATGTATGATATCAATATGTTTAGTCCTAGCATGATGAGTAGGATTTTTAAATAAATTTATTGCACTAGCATTATCACAATGAATTGGTGATTTTGAAATTGTTAATCCAAAATCTTTTAGGGTTTATTGCTTATAAATGACTTGAGAGCAGGCCAAAGCAACAGAGATATATTCTGCTTCAGTTGTTGATAAAGAAAAAATGTTTTGTTTTTTACTAAATCATGAAACCAGAGAATGCCCTAAAAAGTGACAAGTTCCACTTGTACATTTTTGGTAAGATTTGTAACCAGCATAGACAACATCACAATAAGAGATTAAATCAAATGAATCATTTTTAGGGTAAAATAAACCATAGTCAAAAGTATGTTTAACATATCTATGATATGTTTCACAACTTTTAAATGAGTCTCTTTAGGTTGAGATTGGTATCTTGCACAAAGGCAAACACTATGCATGATATCAGGTCTACTCGCAATGATATAGAGTAGTGATCCAATCATTCCCCTATATAGTTTTTGATTTACATCTTTTGAAAGATCTTCTTTATTTAAAGCTTCATTGGTTGCCATGTAAGTGGGTTTTCCACTCGCAGTAGTCATACCAAATTTACTAACTAGATCCCTAGCATATTTTTCTAGACTAATAAAAATACCATTATCTATTTGTTTTATTTGTAAACCTAAGAAGAAAGTAAGTTCACCCATATGACTCATATCAAACTCTTTTGTCAATATTTTAGAAAATTCTTTACTCATTTCATGAATAGTTGAACCAAAAATAATATCATCTACATAAACTTGTACTAGCTGGATATCATTTTTATTTCTTTTAACAAAAAGAGTATTATCTACTTTACCAATTTCAAATTTTGATTGTAATAAAAAAGATCTTAGTCTGTCATACCATGCTCCAGGAGCTTGTTTCAGACCATATAGAGCTTTCTTAAGTTTGAAAACATGGTTTGGAAGTTTATCATCTCTAAAGAGTGGAGGTTGTTCAACATAAACTACCTCTTTAACAAATCCATTTAAAAAGCACTTTTAACATCCATTTGAAATAATTTTAAATTATTATAGGTTGTGAAAGCAAGTAGAATTCTAATGGCTTCTAATCTTGCTACGGTGCAAAGGTTTCATCAAAATCTATTCCTTCTTCTTGACAATAACCTTTTGCGACTAATCAAGCTTTATTTCCAACGACCTCACCTAGTTCATTCATTTTAGTTTTATGAACCCATTTAGTTCCTATTGTAATTTATCCTCGAGTCTAGGAACAAGTTCCCAAACATCATTTCTGGTGAATTGATTTAGTTCTTCTTGCATAGCTAGAATCCATGAATCATCAGACGATGCTTCCTTTGGATTTTTACGTTCAGTAGATGATATAAAAGCTACATTACTCATGTTATTTAGTTGATTTCTAGTTCTAACAATAGATTCAACATCTCCTAGTATATTTTCTATAGGATGATCTTTTAAAAGCTTAACTTTTTATTTGGACGAATAAGTTCATTATTTATTTCAACTGATTCATTATTTAGGGTAGCAAAATCTTCTTCATCATTAATTTGTTCAATATCTTTGAAATTTTCATCAAACGAAACATGCATTGTTTCTTTAGTGGTATTAGTTCTTAAATTGAAAACTCGGTATGCTTTACTTCTATTAGAATATCCGATAAAGATTCGTTTGTTGGATTTAGGATCAAATTTATCCAAATTGTCTTTTGTATTTAGAATAAAACATTTACTTCCAAAGATTCAAAAAAAAGATACCTTTGGTTTCTTCTTGTGAAGAAGTTCATAAGGTGTTTTATCAGTTAAAGGTCTAATGAATATTCTATTAAAAATGTAGCAAGCTGTAGCGACTGCTTCAACCCAAAAATGTTTTGGTAAATTACTATCTGAAAGAATTGTTCTAGTACACTCTTGAATCATCCTATTTTTACGTTCTACCACTCCGTTTTGTTGTGGAGTTATTGGAAAAGAGAAATTATGAGTTATTCCCTTTTTATAGCAGAACCTCTCAAAATTTTCATTTTCAAATTCCCCACCGTGATCACTACGAACGGTTATAATTTTTAAAGAAAGTTGGTTTTGAAGTCTTTTTGTAAAAAAATTAAATGAATCAAAAGTGTCACTTTTATGTTTCGTAAAAATTGTCCATGTGAACCTAGAATAATCATCTATAATTACAAAGACATATTTATTATGATTTATTGATTGAATTTGAGATGGACCAAACAAATCGAGATGAAGTAACTCAAGAGGTTTTGAAGTTGAAATCATATCTCTTTTAATTTGAAAGAACTATTCCTAAGTTTTCCTAATTGACAAACATCACATATACTATCTATTTTAAAATTCATTCAAGGGAGACCTCTTACTAGATCAAGTTTAGAAGTCTAAATAAGAGTTTAAAATTCAAATACCCTACTCTTTTATGCCAAATCCAAGGATCACTTGTATTAGCCAAAAGACATAGATTATCATTTAAGATTATCAAACTAAGAATATAAATATATTTCTTCCTAATTCCTTCAAATATAATATTTGAATTATTATCCTCGATGTGACACTTATCTTTAAATTTAATTTTGTATCCTTTATCGTGAAGTTGACCAATGCTAAGTAGATTATGCTTTAGATTCTTAACTAATAAAACATTAGAAATAGTAGGAGTTTTAGAGTTACCGACATTGCTGATACCAATCACATATCCTTTTGATTTGTCTCCAAAATTAACCAATCCTCCATCTTTATAGATAATATCATTCAGCATATCTGGATTACCAGTCATGTGTCTTGAACATCCACTATCAATTATCCACTTATTCTTCTTGATTTGCACAATTCGTCCATTGAGTATTAATTCTTCAAAGGCCATGTAAGATTTTTCTTTCTGCTAGAACACAAACTCGGTAGATAACTTGATTTTCAATAATAACCATATGCAGACTTATGAGACAATGACGATTTGAACAGATTAAAAATAGTATTAACAAAATCCCTAAAAATAGCCATTTTAAAAACTTTTCAAAATTCAGATTATGAAAACTTTGAAAACCAATGCTCTGATACCAAACGTGAGAAATGCAGATTACAGATCTTAAGGCTGGAATAACACTAGAGGGGGTGAATAGTGTTTTATGGATTTTTTTAAATCTTTTTGAAATTTATGTAATTTAATCACCAAAAAATGCAATTCACAAACACAGATATAATCACAGAATCAGACATATATGCAAATACTAAATGAAAGAAGTAAAGGAATGAACACACCTGGATTTTATACTGGTTCAGAGTTACCTTACATCCAGTCCCATACAATCATACGAATTTCTTGTCAAAACAATCTTCCAGATTCCACCCTGATTTCAAGGCTACGAGGTACACCCTCAGTATTCGAGTTTGGTGCAACTCTCTTGATTTAACCAGGCTACAAGATCACCTAATTGATTTCCGGGGTTACAATCACAACCAATTGATTTCAAGGCTCAACCGCACCTTTTACTCCACAATTTGATTTACAAAAGACCCGATAACTATGAATAGCACAGAGATCTTATGGAGAGAGTGGTAGAGAATCAAACAAGAGATAATCAAGTTTGATTCACTTGGTATTTCGGTAGAATATAGTTTAGGATTCTTTAGAACAAATGTGGAAGATGAAGAGGAGATAAAATAAGTAAAATTATGATTAAAATTCGTCTAAAACAAAAGGTATACATAGTAGAGCAACTGTCATATGTCTTTGTGAAAGGTTACGATGAATAGACACTTCTTTTGAAAACTTGAATTTTGAATTTAGTGGACACCATGTCGACATAGGGGTTGAGGGATGTCGACATGCTCAAGGTGAATTTGATGTTTTGATTTTCTTATTAAAATCGGTTTCTATAATTTTGTCAAAACAATTTCTAAATTTTGTAAATATGTTTGAATATCATTTAAACATATAAAAGAGTTTAGAAAGTAATTTTTAATATATATAATCTTAATCTATAAAGTGATTTAAAATTTGAGTATATAAATAATTTAAAGCTAAATATTTAAAACAAGACATGGTTTAAAAGAAGGACAGTTTTGAAATCAAAATATTGAAAATGATAATAATAGTTTTGAGGCTAAAATATTTAAACCCAAGAGTTTTGAAAAGACAGTTTTGAAAACATTTTTAAAAACAAGAGATATATTTTTGAAAAGCATTTTTAAAAAATTAATGGATATCAAAATAGGACCACTATATGTTCCACTAGATATTATCGTGGGTTCCATCCCACTAGGGTTCCATCCCTTTAACAGGCTCGAAGTGGATTCCATTCCATGAATAAATTTCGAATAGAGATGCAAGTGTTCTCAGGAAGTTTTAACATAATTCTAGACTCGATACTTATGTTGTACTATTGAAATCTTGAACTCTTGATATCTTGATACCCATGAGTCTTCAATCTTGATATCTTCAGTCTTGAGTCTCTATATTGTACAATCTTCATTCTTGATACCAGCATGTTTATATCCTGCATATACATATATATCTAAGCTATAATGTCTGTATTTATATTTTATAACAAGTCCTTTGGTTGTTGTCATCAAAACCATTACCTCAAGGACTAACAACGACATCATGTTTAACAACAAGAAACAAAAGAAAATGGATATTTATTATCGAATCTGCAAACAAATACACTCTACGATGACATTTTCTTCATATCCTTTTGAAGCGGTTGCGGTTCAAAACTGGGTATAACCTTTGGTTATGCTTATTTGTTTTGTTGTTGTATTTCAATCTTTTTTTTCATTATTCTCTTCTTAGTTATCTCTGTTTATTCCTATTTGTGATGTAAAAACCTTTCTAATTATTATAAATAAATGGTAGGGGCCATTAAACCCGGCTGGCTTTGATAAAAAATAATAATTTTCGACAACTACAAAATATTTTTTTATCATGGTTTATTATTCTTAATATTATTTAAATCAATATACTATCTAAATAAATCGTATAAAATAAAATATTTTTCAAAAATTATTTTAAAATTTTATAAAATTATATTCGCACAAGAACGTTTCTAGGCTAGAAAATGAGAATTAAAAAATCAACTTTTTTATTTTTTTAAAATTATTACAAATAGCAGCCATAATTAAATAATTTAAAAATGATTTTGACCAAAAAATTATGAATTTCTTTCCAAAATATCATACCACATTTTCTAGAAATTTAAAATTTAGACAAAATATTTTATCTATTTTAGAGTAAATAAATCAGTTAATATATATTTTAAAATAATAGAATCAATAATGAAATTTTATATTGCTATATTTACAATCCGATATTATAAAAATTTATTTTTTTAATCAATATATATGTGTGTGTGTGTATTTAAACATGTTAAATATGTTTATATATAAATATATTTATATATTTAAAAAAATTATTATTTTATATATATATATATATAAACATGTTAAATATGTTTTTGTATAAATATATTTATATATTTTAAAAAAATTATTATTTTATCATTATAGATTTACATATCATGATTAAAAAATATATTTTGTGTGTGTATATGTATATTATTTTAATACTTATTATAATAATATGTATATATACTAATAATTATGTGTGTGTGTATTATATATACATATAGATAAATATAAATATATATTTTGAATATTTTCATGTAAATAAAATTGTTTAAACAAAATTAATATATACTTATATATATATATATATATATATATATATATATATATATGATATTCATATAAGTAACATGTTTAAATTCTTACATATATCTGTATAACATACAATACATATTAGAAGAGCCAACATGTCTGTTGCGATGTTAATCTCAAGTCCCAACATCTATACACGAGCATATTATACCTTACACGGGCTTATATGTTTCATATGCGCATACATGCATATATGTATATGATGCATATGTGCATATTCATATCTATTAAAATATAAATTAAATAAAATCATATAATTTATAAATTTAAATAAAGTAAGAGATTTTATTTAACTAAAATTTAGAAATGTTCAAAATGAATTAGACTTCATAAGCCCAATGTAGACCCAGTAAGTGGATTTTTTTTGAAATTCACCCATAACTTCCGCTGCGGTCTGCGAATTAGCACATTTCCAACAATTATATCAGAGCCTAATAGCCTATTCGATCTTAATTAGTCAGGTTTGGGTTAACTATTAAGCTCAAAGCCTAAAGGTTGTCCTTAATATTTGAATTGGGCCTTGGGCAAATTTTCAAAATTGTTTGAAAATTAAAAAATATGATATTTTAAATTTAAAATGATACATACATATAAAAGTTATAATATAATTAAGTTTTTCAAAATGTTCAAAAAATAATCCATATTAATTTCGAAAATTACAAAATTTATTAATATGGCTAAAATATATTAATTAAATAAGTTAACTAATTAATATATATACATGTGTTATATATTATGATATATGTTATGTTGTTTTAAAAATGTTAAAATAATATAAGTATACGTGTATGTATATAAATGAATTTAAAAATTAATATAATTTAATTAAATTATTAAATTTAATATATTGATTAAAAGGTTAATTAATTGAAAATTAAAAACATATATATGATATATGTGATGACTATAAAGATTATACTATATACTAAATATCCAATATAAATGTTATATTAAGATAATATAAAACTAAAATGTTAATTAAATAAGATTTAATCAATATAATATTATATTATATTATACATAAGACTATTATATAAGTAACATGAAATATAAAAGTTATATAATAATAAAACTTATATATTATGAATATAAAAATTAAAGTTGGAACGTTAAGAAACCCTAAACAGACTAAAGGAATAATACATACGTAAATGTACGTATCCTGCAATTTTCGATGTATCCGACACTTGAATAATGAGGATATTTCATAAGAAGTAAATTATTCCATAAGTCGATATCACTCAATATAATGTATTGAAGCTTATGAATCTTAAATATAAAATTGTCATCTACCATATATATTGATAAATTACTTACATACTCTTTGGTTGTTGAGCAAACTTAAACTAGGGATATTATGTGTGATGGAATTGGTCAACCGCAGTGGAGAAAAAAGGAAAATTTCCAAAAAAATCCTATTTTGAATTTTTAGGACCTACGAAGTCTGAAGGTTTTAGTCGATCTAAATCTATTTATTTTTTTAACAAAATCATATTTTATTAATTATGACATTGTTTTATAATTCATTTAAGTGTGAAATGTGAAAGGGAACGAATATATCAAATATATTCATTTTAGTTACATGTCACAATAATTACATAAGGACAAGGTGTAATCAATAGATGATAAGATATGTATACATGCAGGTAAAAATAAGTTGAATGGTTATCACATAGTTATTATATATCACTTTTTCCATAGTATTCCTTTCATGTCTACCCATGGCTTCTCTCCAATCACCGTACCTCATCCCATGCCGTACCTACACCTCCTACCTTACCGTCAACCATCCTTTCAACTGTCTCCATCCACTCGTCTTCTGTCCCACCTAACAATCAATGCCTTCCTCCCCATGTTTCGGCACCTCATCCCATGCTACCTGACCCTTTTCCTCCTCTTCCTGCTAATCTTTTTCCCTCCATTCCTTCTTCCTCTTTTCCTTATAGCTCCTCAATTGATCCTCCTTTGAAATGGTCCTCTCTTTTCTCGTCCAAACCTAGAAATGCCGGTCATTACATTCCAGTTCATTTTGATGTTAACTACATTGGCAAACCCATTGATCCTCCTAATGTTGTTGTGAAGGGGTCAGAGCTTGGTCAGATTATCTTGTGGGGGTTTTTCTTGATGGCACTGTTAATTATATGGCTGTCAAAGCTTATATTGACAAGGTGTGGAAATCAAAAGGCTCATATGAAATGCTTACTGATAAACAAAACTATTACTTTAAATTTTCATCTCCTGAAGACAAACTTTATGTTCTACATAAAGGTCCTTCCTTCATCAGAGGTCATATGTTTATTATTTTTTCATAGAATCCAAGGTTTTGTTCTGCTCAATCCACTGTTAAAAGTGTATCGATTTGGGTGCACTTATATCGGATCCCTTTGATGACTTGGACTCTTCTTGGCATGAACTGGTTATCCTGTCACTTGAGGAGATTGGTGTGCTTTGATGAAAATACAGAGAAAATGAAGACCTTTGAATATGCTAAATGCTTGATTGAGGTAAAGCCTGACAAAGAATTGCCCACTTCTATTGCTTTTAGAGATGATGGCTGCCCAAATGTCTTAGTGGAGTACTCGTGGACACCTTTAATTTGTACAAACTGTTGGATTTTTGGTCACTCGACAAAACATTATGAGGCCTTAAATTCTACAATTGATCGGGTGGAAGTGTCTGACCAGAAATTGGAAAAAACTGCTGATATTAATACGTTGAAGTCTTCTGATAGCACTGTAGAGAGAGTAAATGTGAAATATATTCCAGTTAGAAGAAAAAGGAAGGATATTGAGAAAATTTGGCAGAACTTAAAGACAACAAGTACCTCTGACAAAATTGACGATGTTGATACTGGAATGCCAAAAATACTTGAAGACAATCTGAACATTGCTTTAGGTGCGACTTCAATTGAAAATATTAATGATGTCAGTGTGAATCTTAATGTGCACAATGTTGTAATAAACAAAGAGGTGGTGTTTGGACAAAACGTTTATTGTGATGAAGTCATCCTCAAAGATTCTGGTAGATTAACTCCAAGACAGCCTAGCGCATCAGTATCACAAGATATAAGTGACAGGTGTGCATGTTGAAACTTCAGTTGAGTTACCTGACCAATATGTCAGTTTTGAAGCTGTGAATCCCGAACCTTCTCTTCAGGAATTGAGAATTCTCTACTTTCCCATTCAACTGAACTTCCCAATAATGCACAAATGGTAACTGGCATAGATGTTGATTCGATCAAAATGCCAAGCTCTGATGCCGATGTTATCAATACCTCAAATGCTTTTGAATCTCTTTCATTGCTACAGGAAAATTCCATTACTTCTCATAAAGATAGTGAATTCTCTCCATGAACTCAATTCAATCCCCCTCTTCAGTCTCTCGTGTGCACAGATATGCACACTAACATGCACAATCTAGCTTTGCCTTCCTCTTTTAATTCTACCTTATACTATGAACACTCATCCAATTTCTTCTATCAACAATCAAGTTACAATTAATCCACCTTATAATCTTCCCACTATTTCTCCACCTGCCCCCGACTCTGCGGTTGCCCTTCCTCCAAAAAAATTCCCCAACATTCCCAAACCTCCTTTAGTATCAATCGAATCACTGTCTCAAAAGAAAAGAGGTAGAACTAAAAAAACCAACCTCTCAGGCAGTTTTTGATGGTCTTGACAGTGGCACAGAGTATTCATTTGAAAAAAATCTCTTTTGGCTCTTCATCTATTGCTTCTCCTAGTGTAAAGAGTAGGGCTTCTTCATCATTACTTTAATGACACGCAAAATAGATAATGTTGGGTTTTGGAATATCAGAGGTGCCAATTCCATAGCCAAACAGCTTAAAGCAAAGAACTTAATCCACACAAACAATCTCCAAATGCTAATCCTAGCTGAAACAAAGCTCAACCATGCAACTACTCTAAAAGTTGCTACTGTGATCAATAGTAGTTGGAACTATCCAGCACAATCACCTTATCTGGAACCCTTTGATTTTCTTTGTTGAACCTACTACTGACAGTTCATTCATTCAAAAACAACTTATCTCTCTACAATCTAAGCTTTCCTCTTAACCTCCATTTATGATGATAATGTTGTTTCTCTCAGACAACCTATGCTTGATCTCCTTCCTTCTCTTCATCCAACTAATGCCCCTTGGATTTGTGTTGGGGATTGGAACTGCATGCAAACAATTCATGATAAGTGTGGTGGTGTTCCCCTAACTTTGCAACAAACCAATCCTCTGAACAATTCTTTATTTTCCTCCAACCTCTCAATCATTCCCTCTGATTGTTGCTACTACACTTGGAATAACCGAAGTAAAACAGGAGTCTGAACTTTTTGTAGACTTGATAAAGCCTTCTCTAACATTAACTCCCTCTCCCTCTGGCTAAATCTCCTTTATCACTCCCTCCCCCCACTCTCTCTGACCATTCACCCATTATCCTTGACTGGGGTCAGGAGCCTACGAGTAGACATCCCTTTTTTTCATTTTTTTAATATTTGGACCGATTACTCTTATTTTTTTACATTAATTTCTGACAACTGGGAAGTGTAAACCTTTTGGAAACTCTATGTTTATTTTGTAGTACAAACTAAAGGAGCTCAAAGGAAGGCTTAAAACTTGGGCATTCAGCACTTATGGCATAGGTTCGAAAATATCTAAAGGCGTCAGGAATCAACTTTAGTCTGTTTAGACTTCTCTATAATCCAACGCAGCTGATATTACTTTGTCTATTGAGTAACAAAGGCTAAAGGAGGGGCTTACTAAACCATTATCAGAAGAAATAAGATGCATGGTTAGAAATCCAAAATTCAATGGCAGTTGTATAGTGATAGGAATATTGCCTGTTTTCATAATTCTCTGAAAGTAAAATATGTTACTTCAAAAATACACAGCATTCATGATAAGGATGATAACCTATGTTCCTCCTCTGATTCTATACGAACTGCATTTCTAGATCATTGTAAAATTTTACTTCCACCATTCAGCATGATGACCTTCATTTGTCTAATTTCTCAAAGTTTGATTCCCTACCGTTTCTTCATCTCATAGTCAAGCTTTCATTCAGGTGGTCGTAGCTGATGTGATAAAATAATCAATATTTAGCATGGACTCTATTAGTTCTCCTGATCCTGATGGGTTTAGTTCCCATTTCTACAAAACATGCTGGAATATCATAGGGGATGATGTTATTAAAGCTGTCAAAAACTTCTTCAAACATAACCATATGCTCTCTGGAATTAATGCAACCAAACTTGCACCAATTCCTAAAGTTCACCATCCTGAAGTTGGCTCTCAGTTTAGAACTATTACATGTTGTAATGTAATTTACAATATATAGCCAAAATTCTAGCTACTTGGTTGAAACTTGCGCTTGCTCCAATCATTTCAGCAAATCAAAATGCCTTTCTGCCGGGCAGGGATATAATTGATAATATTTTGCTAACAACTGAGTTATTAGGCGACTATAATAGGCAACATATCTCCCCTAGATGTGTTATGAAACTCGATATACAAAAAGCTTATGACACGATACAATGGAAATCTATCATCTACATTCTCCACTACATGAAATTCCCTAATACTTTCTTAGCTTGGTTGTACACTTGTATTTCTACAGTGAGCTATTCTATTAGTCTTAATGGAGTTTTCTTTGGCTACTTTAGGGGTACTAGAGGCTTAAGGCAAGGGCACCCCATTTCCCCTTATTTATTTATATGTGTCATAGAATTTTTATCTGCTCTTTTTAACTCAGCTTTGAATAATAAGTTGATGGATTATCATCCCTTATGTAGGATCCCTCAAATATCATCTCTTATGTTTGCGGAAGATTTAATGTTATTCACTAAGCCTAATGACAAATCCATCTCTTCTGCTTTGGGTTTCTTCGGTCCTTTTCTTCTCTAACAGGCCTCTACATTAACACTTCAAAATCTAAAACTCTAATTACTGGTATGACAGATGATGTTAAAATTAATATGACTGCTCTGTCCAATCTATCCCCTTTTGATCATGATGAGTCTTATTTAGGAGCTCCCCTTATATTTTCTTCTGTTTTAAAATCTCACCATCTACCTTTATTTGAAATAATAACTGGTAAATTATCATCCTGGCCAATTTCTAAATTATCATTAGCTGGCATACTTGTAATTATCAAGTCCATAGCTACGGCAACGTGTCTTTACTATGCTCGAATTTTTATTCTTCCTGAAAGCCTAATTTCCATGATCAATTCTTCCTTGAATCATTTTATGTGGCATGGTAATCCTTTCTCCAAAAAACTAATACCTATATCCTTTAAATCAATATGTTGTCCTCAGCCTTATGGTGGTCTTGGTATCATGGATATTAAATAGTGGAATATTGTTGCTTTTTCATCTCATGTTGCAAAACTATAAAGGCATGATCAGAATTTATGGGGAGTCTGGTGTAGAAAATACCTCCTAAAGAAGCAACACTTTTGGACTACGCATATCCCTGGTGACTGCAGCTGTACTTGGAGGAAAATGTTGAGTTTGAGGCCTTGCTTTCTTCCATCATTTCAATACACTGTGAAGAACAGTTCTATAATATCTTTCTGGAATGAGCTCCAGCCTTGTAAAGGTCTAATCCTTGCAAATGTTCTTTCATACAACTTGAGATGTATCACTGGTATTCCTGTTGATGCTAAGCTAAGTGCATATTTATGTGAAGATAAAATTAATTTACCTTATTTCACTTCCTATAATGTTAGGAATGTCTAGAAAATTTCTGAAAATAGACATTTTTTCCATTCTGAATTTACATGTCTACAGGGTTATGGTCCTCATTCAATCAAAAGAGATTATATGCTGATTACTTCCTCCACTCTTACCAGTCCATTCCCTTGGCACACTAGACTTTGGTCTACTAGCTCTATTCCTAGAAATGACTTGCTTCTTTGGAGAGTTATCAAGGGGTGCCTTCTTACTCGTTATAGACCTTTTGCTTTGGGTTTGATTCAACAGTCTAACTGTTTATTATGTGGCCACACTATTGAATCTATTGGCCACTTGTTCTTCGCATATCGGTTCTCCTTCTACATATAGAGGAGCATTTTGTGTCATTGTCACCTTCATGACCCTTCATCTGATTCCAGGATTGAATGATTTACAATCTTTAAGGCTACCAGGTGGAGATCATCAAGATCCCTGTTGTTTCTTAAAGTTTTAAAACGATCTATTGGACTGATTTGGTCCGAAAGAAACTCTAGAGTGTTTTCAGGAATTTGCTCCTCTAAACACAATATCTTTCTTGCCTTAGTCAGGGCGTTATAATTGCTTTGTTTTCTCTATGCCCTCTGCAACTTGTTATGCTTGTTGTCTTGATGAGTTTTGTTTGGTGTCCTCTGTTGTTCTGCTTCGAGTCCTCTCTTAGTCTCCAGTGGTCTTCTGGTATTCATGTTTGGTAATGTCATTGCTTAGAGTCATGTTATGTGCTGCTTGGAGTTCTATGGCCTTCTGCTTCGGGTTATGGTTGTTCTTCTGTGTTTTGTTTTTTGGGTCTTTCTTTTCTCTCGTTTCTCATGTATCTCCTTATTTATGTTTGTAATAATTTTTACAGGTTATAAATAAAAAAGGTAGGTGCCCTTTTAACCCCTCTTACTTTGCCAAAAAATGGTAAATAAATAAAGGACGATTTATATAATTTCCCTTTTGATAGCTTAATTAATGCATCATATAAATGACAATCGGTAGGTATTGTTATCCCATCTTTTGGCAAGACCGTGACACCAAGAACTTGATTGGAACCCAAGACAATCCGTCCCGAAGATCGGTTATACATAGGTCTACTATGCATACTGACCGATTTTGACCAAGACCAGATCGAGCTACAAATGACATGGTACAACAAGCAAAGCTATAAAGCCAACATTCCAAATTTCAGGTCAATCGGAGTTCGTATGCTAAAGATATGGATCGATCAAAATCAAGTCAACCTCGTTCGAATCCATGGTGTTTGTATCCATCAAAGTAAATCTCCGTCATATCCATCGGCAACTACTTCTTCATATTGATTGACTGCCTTGTACATTTCACATCGATTAGCCAACAGGTTGATACGAAATCAACACCCTTCATCGATATGAAATCAACGCCTTCATTTGATATAAAGAGCATAAGTTCGTATCGATAGGAACTGGAACGAAACTTTTTGATACAGAGCGGTTTTAAGTGAGCGATATGAATGAAGTTACATGGGATCGATACAAAGGAACATGGTTAAAAGGAGGGAACGGTTGCTCGGTATGAAAAATGAACTGATCCTAGATTATCGCTCCACATCACCCTGATTGATACGCATAGCATCGATACGAACGACTATTGATACGAGTTGATCGGTATGAACAGTTCAGCCTATTGCAAAATCAAACTTGGATCGATCATAACTCAAGATCTACAAGTCCAAATGCAACCAATTTTTCACAGGAGTTTGTTTACCACCTCAGGAGTTGCTCATGATGGTCCTAGAGAATGCCCCCCAGCTCAGGGGCTGCTCGTGATGGTTCTACTCTACTCAATTGTCTGTTGGGTCCTTCTGGTCCAACTCCAAGGATCTGGACTCCGGCTGCTCCTGTTGTTCCATCCTATCCAAAATGTCTGAGAATATTCTACACCATCTCCTCCTACCTTTTCAACAATTCTTCATGCATAACCCCCATCATCATCTCTATCTCATCTTTGGTGATGAAGGTCGAAGTCTGATTTTCTCCTGAGGATGCTTTCTGGCTTCCTTCGTGCTGACTTCTCTTCGCTCATTGTCTCCTTGTTGATTGCTTCGTCATAGCTTTTCAGATCCAAGTCTTTAAGATTCTAGATCTAAAGTCCAAGTTATAGAATCCCTAAATGCTAACTTTCTCAGTGAAAGCACCAAAATGTTTGCACCAAAATTGATCATAAACACCCAATTACTGATGAAAGCATCCGTTTGTAATCACAAATCACAGATAGCAAGTATGTAGAGAATATAAATATGAAGAACGCTCAAAATTTAAAAAGGAAAGCAGTATAAACACAAGATTTATAGTGGTTCAGCGTTATAGCCTACATCCATTTTGAAGAATTGTTGTTTTATTGATTATAACTCACTGGTTACAAGGTTTACAGCAGTACAACCGAGTTACAACAATGATTCCGGCAGAGTATCGGCGTAGAAGAGCCAAAAAATCGATTTTTACATTATATATAGGCGTAGGCAGCAAATATCTCGCTCGGATCTCGAAGGACTTCTTCTCTCACATGGGTGGGACTATGGGATCGAGTTCAAGTGATTTCAACTCGAAATAAGAGCGATACGAATGGAATCGATCAAGAATTGATTCTTTTTGGCCGAAATTGATCAGGTATATTCTTAAGGCTGTAAGCAAGCTCCTGTGAAAATTTGATAGCATTTGGACTTGTAGATTTTGAGATATAATCCATGCGAGTTTGGATTTGCAATGTATGATTGAGCTCGTATTGCTTCCATTCGTGTCAATACCGTTCATATCGCTTCTAGGAACGTGATGGTCAATGACGGGGTGCTATCTTCTAAAATCGATCCACTTTTCATGCCAAGTGACCGAGCCTTCCACTCGACCATGTTTTGTTCATATCCATCCAAGGGACACTTTTTGTATCGATGGAAAGTGATGGTTCTATATCGATCATCTGGTTGATCGATACAAAATATGCATTAGCATGATCTATACGAAGTGAATAACCTATTTCGTATCGATGGAAAGAGTTGAGTTTCATATCGATCATTTAGATTATCGATACGAAACACATACTAGCATGGATCGATATAAAACATGTATAGACATGAAGCAAATAATCTTTGGTGGATACAAAAGGGACGAGTGAAACTTGATGGGTGGGAATTGCATAGCTATGAAACAATTTGGAATTTTGGTTGCTGATTGACCCATGACTTTGACTCGAAATAGCTGTCTCTTTGGCTCAAAGTAGACCTTCCAGTAATTCGAAGCAAGTAGTGTGGCAATCGGTTCGAACCAAATTGTGTTCGTTCAATCGATACATGCTCAAACTACTTGTTGGATGGATATGAAATAAAGGTGCACAAGTTGATGGTTATGGAGACATCATGGAGACGAATGTGGTTAACTCCCTTGACTCTGATCGATAAGCAGCAATGTATATGCAATGCAGAAGCAAGGTGGAGTTGAATAGGCCCCCTTTTGTGGATACGAATGTGGTGTTTCGCTTGGATTTTGATGGATCAATATCTTGAACATACGAAATCCGATTGATCTGAAATTTGAAATGTTGGCTTCCATAGCTTTGCTTTTCGTATCATATCAATTGTAGCTCGATCTGAACTCAAGTGAAATTTGTCGGTATCCATAGCGAGCCTGTGTATGGCTGACCTTCGGGACTGACTTCTTCGGTTTTCAATCAATTCTTTGGTATTACGGCTTTACCAAAAGGCGGGATAATAGTTGAAATGTCAGTTTAATCGGTCTACGCAAAGTGAACCATATTTAATGTCCTTAAATGTTAAGGACAATCAAGCGCGCTTATGTAAAGAGTTCGTTATGACGTTGTAGTTAGCGTTTTCTTTTGAATGATTTGGCCATTAAGAAGTGAAAACGAACGTATAAAAATAGATCTGATTTAAGGTACGATTGGGATTAAGGGAGTGAACAGTCACTTCTTCTTCGTAAATAAACATCAGAAACAAGAATCGTAATAATTATAATTGATATTTAACATTGGAATGAGGAATACAATTTATATTCCAAAATGTATTTTCATATAGAAAATTATTTTCTATGAGATTTATTTCTTTGAGTTCATGATAATTGATCAAAGAACTCACCACCGTAAACTAGCCGTAGAGTATAAAATAAGTAATTTATACCTAATGAATGGTGAACCTTCGAATTCAATATGCTATTCTAGTAACAGCAAAAATAGTTGGAGCATGTCATATTGCACTTATTGATTGCATCAAGTTACAAAAATTATTTTTGTAAAATGTGCTAAACGTTATTTATTAAATAGTGATTATTTTTCGATGTCGACTAAAACATAGACATAGTTATATTTCGGTGTGAATATTATGAATATTTGTTATGAAATAAAACTATAATGTGCTATTTGTTTTCACAACAAAAGCGATGCAATTGAAAATACTGAAGTATCCAAATTATTTACAATTATTTTGGTTTACAAACAAGGCCGTATTTTTGACAAATAATTTTTGTATATGATTGTGAATCATATGATACTAGTGAATTATATCTCAAACAATCAGAGGGTCACACATCCATTTAGTAGGAGCATCATAAGAGCCGATGTACTCTTCGGATTAATACATAAAGATGTATACAGTCGTAAATCTGTTAATACCAAATGGTTCCACGTACTTCATCATATTCGTCGATGAGTTATCACAGACATGGACACGTGTATTTGATATGCATGTATAAGTCTATAATAAGCCATAGAATATAAAATGAAAATAAATAATGTAGCATGCAACAGAAACGTCAATTTGATCAAAATTGTGAGTATATTAGGAGTTCCGTATTTACCTGAAAATGAATAAAGATTCAATCTCAAAAGTCACTCCTCCATATGATACATAATGATGTACCGACAAAAAGTAAACGAACTTTGTTGGACAAAGTACGATTAATTATGAGCAAAATTGAGATAATTTTTTTCTATAAGGTTGTGTACTTAATATTAATATGCAAGATTAATATTATTTCATTTAAACAATAGTTTGCAAAATAATACAAGGTAAGGTTTATAGGAAACCCAAACATATCCTATGTAAACTCCCGGAAATCTGTCTAATTCGAGCTGACAATAAACCGCATGTGTCCAACCCAAACTGAATGGAAGACCAGATCATTAAGGGAAAGAAAGAAGACAAGAAGAGAAAGAAGAAGAAGGGAGAAATAAGAAAAAAAGAAAAAGAGAGAAAAAAGAAGAAAGAGAAGAAGAAAAAGAAGACAAAATAGAAGAACTAAAACAATTACAGAATCTCACAATCGTAGCGGAAAACATATAATATCATATCAATGATCTTTACAAAACAGAAACTGTAACAAAATATATGTAACAACCCGATATTTTGTGCATTTCGCATCCACACATGTCGGACTTGAATTGCTCAAAATACCGCATTGTAAATAAATTTTGAGCAAACGAAATACAATCACAGAATCACAGACATAGAAATATCAAAATAACTCGCGGCAGAAATTAAAATACCATAGTAGTTCATGAAGCTACTATAACAAACTCTCAAAACATAATACATAATATCATTCTGGAAAAACCATATACAATAGAAATCTCAAATACAAGGAAGTTTATAAATACCAGAGTTGAAATAGATGGGGTTGGGAGGCATTGGGGTGGTGTGAGGAATGGTCAAAGTAGGGGAGGTCATAGACGGGGTTGGACCGTGGGGAAGAGAGGATGGGTCAGAGGAGGAAATAAAGGACCGAGTGTGGGCAGCAGTGGGAGGTGTGGAATTTGGGCCTGTGTGAGACCGAGGAAGAGAGGACGAGTCGTTGGGCTGTGTTGTTGGGTCAAGCTGCATATTTTGTGGTAAATTTATGAACAGAGACCAGATTTTTAATGAGTCTGGAAGCATGTAACGTATTATTTAGGGTAAATGGTGGATAAGGTGGAGGCAATGTAGTGCGGCCGTGACCAATAATTGGAATTAAATGACCACTACCAACAACAATGTTAGAGAACCTCATATTATCACAAAACCAATTGGTGATGTGAAAGGAGGTCTCTTAGTATTTATACATGATTTATATTGTAAATTGTCCGATGTGGGACTATTCTCAACACGGCCTCGCACGTGTGGCGTATCATCAGCCAAAACGTGGACATTTATTGAGGGTGACGTGTGACACAATTAAACGCGCTTCGATACCATGTTAGATAATCTCATATTATCACAAAACCAATTAGTGATGTGAAAGGAGGCCTTTTAGTATTTATGCATGATTTATATTGTAAATTGTCCGATGTGAGACTAATCTCAACACTATCAATTGAGGTTGCAACTACAAATCACACTTGTTCCGCTTAGCAAAATGTATATGAAGAGTAGTGAATCTAGTTAATTAGTCCAATTTCCGTCGTTCTAGTTCATATAAGAGACTCTCGATATTTTTGTAATTCGTGCATTTGTGTTGCCATGCTCTAACCATGCTCGCAATGAACCCACCATGCTCGCAATGAACCCACTTCAAATCTGAGACCGGCTCGTTTTCCTACAACTACGACCATGCACTCCCATACATACACACGCACAAGCTTTTTTGTCTTTTTTTATAAAATAAAAATAAAATATGAACAAAGTTTCTTCTAATCGTTGCTGAAGCAGTGAGAATTTGTTTTTATTTGGTTCCTTCTGCTATTTTTCCGTACTGTGCTGGAGATGCTCTCAATGCCAACTCACCACGGAGTAAGAATGGAGTGAGAAACATTGTTAGGGGGATTTTAAAGTAAAAAAGGAAAAAGATGCTTTGTTTGGAGAAAAATAAGCCTACACCATGGTTTTTCTGCCTTAGCTGTACTATAAGGTAAATGGATCGATTTACCTTCACAAGCCCTCAAATTCAAATATTATTAAAGGGCATTTTAATACAAATTCGTGAAAATTAAAAGAGTTAGTTGTCATTGCAGTGCAAAGCTATATTGCTCTTTTGAGAAAAAGGGGTTTACATCTTATTTTCTTTATCTTAATTGCATTATAAGGAGCATTAGAAAATTTTCCTTCAAAAGCTCTTGGATTCAAATTTAATTAAACAATATTTTAATGCAAATTTGTAGAGAGGTAGCCATAATTGTAGTGTAAAATCACATTGTTTTTATTTATTTCTTGGACAAAAACAAGTCAACGCCATGTTTTTAATATTTTAGCTCCATTATATGGTAAATGGATCGGTTTACCCTCACAAGCCCATTGAACTCAAACTTTATCAAGGGGTGTTTCAATACAATACCGAAAGTTAGTTATATTTGTCGTGTCGAGTTAACTTCATATTGCTTGTTTGAAAAAAAAAATGCTAACCATAATGTAAGTTAAATTGGACCAATTTAACCTCACACACCCTCCAAATTCAAGATTTATTAGAAGATATTTCAATAAAAATTTGTGTAAATATAGTGGGTCTGAAAGTTTAAAACAAGACTTGGTGGCTGAGAGGACCGCGAAGATTAGTCATCTTATTGAAAAGCTAAGTAAAGCTTGAACGGAGGATGATGTGAAAATTTGTTTGGGTTTGAAGAAAAATATATTGAGTCCTGAGAGTAAGTTTAGCGATCAACATAAATAAGGAGCTGATGCCAAATCAGCTATGTGTGAATATTCTCTACCTGGGCTGTGTACTGTTGTTAATATAGATGAAGAAGCTCTTGCTAAAGTCAATGTAGAGCTTTCATCTGTTGGTCAAGTAACAGAGTTATATTTTTTTAATTTTGCACTTTGCTTAGTAGATAAGTAAATGGAGGAGCTAATATTCTTTCCTCGAATCACTATCAATGCACATATTTTGGTCAGTGCACCTTGTAATGTTTTAGATACGATATTTATTTGTTTCGTATAGAATACAAATATCCAAATTGATTGAAAAATTGAATACATCCCAAAACGCTTATAGAAAAAACTCTTTAACAAAACCACTTGCATTCCATCTTCATTTTTACATCAAATTGTATACTTCGCTAGCTGTATAAACATAAACTTACTGCTTTTCATCAACAACGATTGACTTAAGGTCACATTTTGATGTTATATAAGAATAAAAGCTTCTATAGTTAATTTTAGCAGCTGCTAGCAAAGTCAAATTAAACCTTTCTTTTTTCCCATTTTTCTGAGCATTTTATAGCACTTGATAAGTTAGGTGTTTATTGGATTGCCCACTTCAGTACTTTAGTTCAATAGATCGTTGTTTATTGGTAATATTAGATAAAAACAAAATTAGGCTACTATTGTTAGGACACTTTTGTCCGATTGAGATTAGAGAATTGAGATCAAAGACAAAAACACTTGTACTATATTGAGATAATACATGATGACTCGAGTGTACAGCGTCATTTTGTTCCAATGTAACTATTGTTACTATACGGTCTGCAGAGACCATAGTATCTTCTTTTAGCAAATATTACTTTCCACTTTGCAAGGCTGAAATGATCAAGGTGTATCTTGTCCCAATGAGCTGGGGCACACTACCTGAAGCAATTTTCCATGAAGTAGCATCTGATCGTGGGTCTCAATGTAAATCAAATATACAGTCAGACGCTTCTGGCAACGTAAAACTCTTATTAACTACTTAAGACGTCGGTGAGTAGTTATACAGTATATTATGTAGAAGATCCGTAATATTATTCACAATACACAAGGTATGAAAGCTGATTCTAACTCATTAATAAACTTACTTTTTATCTTGGAAATTGATATGCAGTAAGACGATATTAATTCCCTACTCTATTAGTTGTGGAGAAAAATGAAACCACCAGCATTTTATTATAATAATTTTGCATATATGCCGAGAAGTACAGCGATTAGTTTGCTCTGTACATAATTTGTAATATACCAAATCGACGTTAAATGTAATTCAACATCCTAAAGTTCTTATAAAATAACTTTGGATGCACTTACTAATCTTAAAAGAACTGCGATATCAGTGGCATACTACAGTTTTCAGTCATATAAATATGAAATACAACATGCTACATTAATAGGTCCTGAAAGCAACCATCACTCGTGAACTCATGCCACAATTTTCAAATACAATAAACACATGATATTTTCTTCAGCTTCCAGTATTGTTGCCGGCCATACGCGTTTTATACATTCAGTCATACTTACTGTCAGTACAGATTAATCTACAGGGAAAATCTGTTGGCCACAAAAGTGGTTTTGGTTTATAAATGCTTCAGTAAGCTAGCAATATCAAATCTAAACGCCCTGAACCTTTTACCGGGACCCACATCAGTGCTTTTGGGTTTAGACCCTACTCGATTAGTGAACTCCTCGTGCTTAACTATGTTCCACTTCCTGAACCGTGTATAATTTTGTTTCAATCACCTAAAATTTGCTTATGCTTCGGCTATGCAATCTTTTTCAACCACAAGCTGATATTTTTTCCATTCTTGATTGTATATTTTCAACCAGGATTATTAACCATTAGCCTGTTATTCTCTAAATAAAATTAAAACTTTAAAACTAATTTTTTAGATTTGCACGGTGTGGATTATGAAACTACGAAACTACTATAAGGTTGAGGAGGGAATATAGTGAAAGGGGCATTCTGGCGAGCCAGCTATTTTTTGCTTTATTTGCCTTTTGTTGCCATTTTTTATTCTTCGTTTATTCTAGTTTTGATGCCGTCTACTTAACTTTTTTTTATTTTAAATCTTACGAAGGTTTAAGCATTCAAAGAGGGGATGATATGTTATATACTAGCAAAAGAAATAATACGTAGTGAGTTGCAAGATCAAGAGCTAATGTTTAATTATTTATTTTACGGTTTCAAATGCTTGATTGATTAAAGGTGGTTCCAAATAGTGAAAATCCAAAGAATAATAGAAATTATTGTTGGAAACAATGGTGTCTTCGGCTGAGTCGTGGACAGAGTCACTTTCTTGAAGACGTTTCGGCGATCTGCTCAATTGTGCAAGCAGTTCGGATCAATCACTGCCGCCTCTAGGATAAAACAGCCTCTCAATAGTTGTGCTACCGATTCGTTTGCACTGACGAACGGTTCAGTTTGCACTCTCAAAACGCTGCTCGAATTTTTATGAAAAAGAGATATGAAAAAAACGTCATTCTTTTCGTTTTTCGTCTTCTATCAGTTAAGAAGACGGAGTGGCAAAGAACGTTACTGGTTTGGGGGATACGTGGTCTTAAAAAACGGATCTGAGTAATACCGGGTCAAAATATCAATACGGGCTTGAACAGATTTTACCGTTCCAATCCGGTCAAAAACGGTTAATAAATTTGTAGCAAAAATATAAGTGTTACACCATGACAAGCCCGAACCCGAACCCGAACCCGAACCCGAGCCCGAGCCCGGGTCAGGTCGGGCCGGGTCGAGTCGGTCGGTCGGCGCGCGTGTGTGGTGGTCAAGCATGGCCTCCCTCCTCACAAAAGAGCATCATTAGGTGCCCAAAGGGCCTAACTTCGCCTCTAAGAATCAAGTATAAATACTTGATTCTTTCATAAAGTCCTACAATGTGAGACTATTCACAAATAGGAGCCAACTTCCACTTATTCAATTTTTTTTTTTAACAATTCACTTATTTCAAAACATAATTTCCAACAATCCCCCACTTGAATTTTTTTAAAAATATTTTTCAAGCAATTTCTGAAAACATAAGATTGTGCATAAACAAAGGTGTCCTTCGACTTGAACCTTTGCATAGTGAATAAGATTCAGTTTTTACTAGAGTGACACGTAGTCTTGAACTCTATTCCTGACATCAGACCACACACAATCTTTATAGAGTGCAATCAAATAATCCCGTGCATTTATGGCCATGCACGTCTATCCCAGTTTAGTGAATGCTCTAGGAGTTTTGCCCAAAACACCATAGGAAACGGCCAAATTCCACATTCACACAGGTGAGTCTATCAAGAGTACTCCTGAAGGTAGGTACTCCACTCCAAATGGAGTATAGATCTCATTAAGAGTTTCTATTAACTCATCCTCTAATCACTTCAGGAATACATGCTTCTATATATATGAAAAATAGCATGTTCAAGTCATATCACTTCACAACTTGTTCTTACCCATTGAACATAGTTCTTGGGATCTCCAGTCATTAGGTCGGGTTACCATTGTGCGTGACTCAACAATCTAAGGGCAATAGTCCCATTTTTCTAGAAGTCGTAAGGACTTTCTCTCTGGCCAGTCCTTTCGTCAAAGGATCTGCCAAATTCTCATCACTGCGTATGTGATCCACTCTAACAGCTCCTGAGGAGAGTAGCTCTCTAACAGTGCTGTGCTTACGACGTATCTGTCGTCTCTTACCGTTGTAATAACGGTTCTGAACTTTTGCAATAGCCACGGTACTATCGCAATGGATCAACACAGCTGGTATCGGTTTTTCCCATAAGGGAATCTCAGCTAGCAGATTTCTTAAGTACTCTGCTTCCTCACTAGTTGTGGCTAGTGCTATCATCTTAGACTCCGTAGTAGACTGAGCCAAAATAGTCTGTTTCTTGGATTTCCAAGAAACAGCTCCTCTAGCAATGCTAAAGATATAGCCGCTGGTTGCCTTTGAGTCATCAGATAAAGTATTCCAGTCTGCATCGGTGTAACCTTCAAGAACAGCTGGAAACTTTTCATAATGTAATCCAAGGTTCATGGTTCGTTTTAGGTATCTTATGACCCTCTCAATAGCATGCCAATGCTCTATACTAGGTCTACTAGTAAACCTGCATAATAATCCCACGACATAGGCAATGTCGGGTCTAGTACAATCAATGGCATACCGAAGGCTGCCAATGATGTTCGCATAATCAGACTGTCTTACACCTTCACCAGTGTTCTTGAAAAGTTTTACACTAGGATCATATGGTGTACATGCAGGTTTACAGTCAAAGTAATCGTATTTCTTTAAGATCTTCTCAATATAATGAGATTGATCCAAAGAAAGTCCCTTTTCGGACCTAGTAATCTTAATACCAAGAATTACACTCGCTTCACCTAGATCTTTCATATCAAAATTGGCACTTAACAAAGATTTAACGGTGTTTATGGCATGAATGTTTGATCCAAAAATAAGTAGATCATCTACATACAAACATATTATAGTGCAAATGTCATTTTCAGATTTATAATAAATGCATTTGTCACTTTCATTAATTTTGAAACCATTTGAGATTATTAAATTATCAAATTTTTCATGCCATTGTTTAGGTGCTTGTTTTAAACCATATAATGATTTATCTAATTTTCAAACTTTATGTTCTTGACCAGGAATAACAAAGCCTTCAGGTTGGTCCATATAAATTTCCTCTTCTAATTCACTATTTAAAAAGGTAGTTTTAACATCCATTTGGTGTATAATTAAATTATGAATAGATGCTAATGAAATTAGTACTCGAATGGATGTGATTCTAGTTACAGGTGAAAAAGTGTCAAAAAAGTTTATATTTTCTCTTTGCCTAAAACCTTTAGCTACCAAACGGGCTTTATATTTTTCAACTGTTCCATCAGGTTTTAATTTCTTTTTAAGCACCCATTTACAACCTATAGACTTACAACCAGGTGGTAAATCTACTAAGTGCCAAGTCTTATTGGATTCCAAGGAATCCATATCATCATTTATAGCCTCTTGCCAAAAATCGGCATCTAAAGAAGATAAAGCTTCTTGGAGGTTTGTTGGACCCTCCTCTATAGTAAAAGTGCAAAAATCTGAGCCAAAATCTTTATCAACTCTTGCTCATTTACTTCTTCTAGGTTCAGTTTTAGAAGATTCATTAAGTTCTGTTCTAATAGGCACGGTGTTATTTGACGTGCCCCCACTATTCCTCGATTTAAAAGGAAATTTACTTTCATAAAAATCAGCATCAATAGATTCTACTATATTATGTGTATTCAGGTCATAAAATCTATATGCTTTGCTATTAATAGCATAGCCAATAAATACACATTCGTATGTTCTACTTGCTAATTTTATTCTCTTAGGGTCGGGTATACGAACATATGCCAAACATCCCCAAGTTCTAAAATAAGATACATTCGGTTTATAATTTCTTAAAATTTCAAAAGGTGAAATCTTACTTTTTGATTTAGGGATTCTATTCAATACATAGCATACGGTCAACAAAATATCCCCCCACCAATGTTTTGCTGCACCTGAATTTAACAAAATAGCTACAACCAATTCGGTAAAGGTCCTATTCTTTCTTTCAGCTTTACCGTTCATTTCAGGTGAATAAGGTGCAGTTCTCTCATGAATTATACCATTCAATTTATAGAAATCAAGAAATGAACTAGATTCATATTCTGTTCCTCTATCACTACGAAGTCTCTTAATTTTCTTATTAGGTTGATTCTCAATTTCAGTTTTAAATAATCTAAACATATCAAATGCATCACTTTTATTTTTCATAAGATATACATAAGTGAAATCAGAGGTATCATCTATGAAAGTGATAAAATAACGGTGTCCATGTCTAATCAAAGTACCATCTAGCTCACATATGTCAGAATGAATCAAGTCTAAGGGTTCAGAAAATCTATCAACTGATTTATGGGGTTTCTTAGTGATTTTTGCTTGACTACAGAATTCACATTTATCAAAATCAGTTTGTGACATTTTACGAATCAAATCTGATGTGATCATGTTATGAATTATACGCTTATTTACATGACATAATCTAGAGTGCCAAATATTAAAGTCACACAACATATAAGCAGAACTGGTTACTTTATTAGATTCAACATTCAGTTTAAACATACCCTCACAAGCATAACCCTTCCTTACAAACATCCCCTTATAAGTCAAAGTATACAAATCAGCCCCTATAATTTGAGTAAAACCAGCCTTATTAAGGAGAAAACCAGAAACCGGATTCTTTCTCATCTCTGGAGTACGCATCACATCTTTCAGAAGAACTGTCTTTCCAGAGGTAAACCTTATTTCCACATTTCCAATGCCTGCAACTGTAGTGGTGTGAGAATCTCCCAACAGCACTTTCTGATCATCAACGGCCGTGTATGTACTGAACATAGCACGATCATAGCAGACATGGCGGGATGCACCAGTGTCTACCCACCAACAAGGTGAATCTCAGAAATCATAGCCGTCAAAGGCTCCTCAGCCAGGTTAGCCTGCGGTGCAGGGCCTGGTCTGTTCCTACACTTGCGTGCCATATGACCTGGTTTTCCACAGTTGTAGCACAGAAACAACTGTCCAGAATCATTCTTTTGGGTCGGTTTCTGCTGTCCTTTTTGGTTCCCTTGCGGGTTCCAATTCTGTTTGTTGCGGTTGCGGTTCTGATTCTTAAAGCTTTTCGGATTTGGTTTCAGAACTGCTGCCTTGGACTTTTTAGTGTTGTTGTTGGTGACAACAAGCACTTTCTCTTTCTGGTCCTGTTTCCGAGCCTCCTCCTCAATACGGAGGCGAGTGATCAAGCTCTCTAAGGAGAATTCCTTAGTCTTGTGCCTAAGCACATTCTTAAAGTCTTTCCAACCTGGGGGCAGTTTATCAATAATAACAACAATCTGAAACTGTTCATCTAAGCTCATACCTTCGGAGATGATCTCATGAGCAATTTTCTGAAGCTCATGAGACTGCATCTCTACTGACCTGTCATCTGTCATCTGGTATTTGAGGTAGCGGCTGACTGCATATTTCTTCGCTCCAGCCTCTTCGGTATCGTACTTCTTTTGCAATGCTTCCCAGATCTCTTTGGCTGACTTGTCAGAATTGTAGTAGTCGTACAGGTCATCGCTGAGGCCGTTGAGTATGAAGTTTCAGCACATGTAATCTTGCTCTGTCCAGTTCTGCAACTCCTTTGATTTTTCTGTCCAGGCTCGCATCTGATCTGCATCTGCTTCGTCGTCTGGTCTACTGGGTAGCTGCGGTTTGTCGGTTGTCAGCACAGCCACCACTTTTTTGGTGGTCAGGAAGAATTCCATCTTCTGCCTCCAGCGTTTGAAGTGGAGACCCTCGAATCTGAAGGGAGCAGCAGAGACCATCGGGAGTTGGAAGAAGGAAGTGGGAGCGACGACATCTAGATCTACAGTAGAAGCCATTGTTGTCGGACGTCTTCAAATTGTTGGAAACAATGGGTGTCTTCGGCTGAGTCGTGGACAGAGTCACTTTCTTGAAGACGTTTCGGCGATCTGCTCAATTGTGCAAGCAGTTCAGATCAATCACCGCCGCCTCTAGGATAAAACAGCCTCTCAATAGTTGTGGTACCGATTCGTTTGCACTGACGAACGACTCAGTCTGCACTCTCAAAACGCTGCTCGAATTTTTATGAAAAAGAGATACGAAAAAAAACGTCGTTCTTTTCGTTTTTCGTCTTCTATCGGTTAAGAAGACGGAGTGGCAAAGAACGTTACTGGTTTGGGGGATACGTGGTCTTAAAAAAGGATCTGAGTAATACCGGGTCAAAATATCAATACGGGCTTGAACAGATTTTACCGTTCCAACCCGGTCAAAAATGGTTAATAAATTTGTAGCAAAAATATAAGTGTTACACCATGACAAGCCCGAACCCGAACCCGAACCGGACCCGAACCCGAACCCGAACCCGAACCCGAGCCCGGCCCTGCCTGGGTCGGGTCGGGTCGATCGGTCGGCCCGCGCGCGCGTGTGTGGTGGTCAAGCTTGGCCTCCCTCCTCACAAAAGAGCATCATTGGGTGCCCAAAGGGCCCAATTTAGCCTCTAAGAATCAAGTATAAATACTTGATTCTTTCATAAAGTCCTACAATGTGGGACTATTCACAAATAGGAGCCAACTTCCACTTATTCAATTTTTTTTTAACAATTCACCTATTTCAAAACATAATTTCCAATAATTATAAATAAAGGCAAAGTTGTAGACGAGTTGATATAGAATTGATAGCAACAGGTCTATAAACCGATATACTCTTGGTCCAAAACAAAACAAATTTTGGAGCATTCATTGTACACAATTAGATAACTCAGCATCTCAGTCCTGCATATTATATATTATCCATATACAAAAAAAACAAAAAAAATGAAAGAATATGTTCCGTTAGCATTGATATAACATTCGAATATCTTAATGTTTGCTGTAAACAGACTATAACATCAAACATATTCGAGGCCATATATATTTACTAGGTACATAATGATAGTTCATACACTATAGCTGAATCAAAATAAAAGGGTGCAGTGAATCACTGTTAGAGACTCGTATCTTGTTTAAAATATAATTTAATATTCCGCTGCCATATAGTTGGTGTACTTTATTATTTTGATTTTATATTCACGTGGACCATCAATTCAATCTATGCATGTTAGTTCAGTGTAGCTTTATACATGTTAGAATATAAAAATTAACAAGTTTATAATAACAACAACAACAACTAAATCTATAATAATAATAGTAATAATAAACTATAATTTGACAAAAATTAACTAAATTTATGATAATAATAATAAAAAATAACTAAGTCAACTATGTTTTATAGTAAGAATAATAAACAACAGTTTGAATATAACTAAGTTTTATAAAAAAAATATGTTTGTAATAATTAACTAAGTATTATAAAAATTAACAAATTTATAGTAATAATAAAGAACTAAGCTTGATAAAATTAATTAAGATGATAATACGTTAATCGATTTTTATAGAAATTAAACTAATTTTTATAAAAATTAACCAAAATTTTAAAATTAACTAAGTTTTATATAATTTAACAAAGTTTTAAAATAATAAACTAAGCTTGATAAAAAAAATTAACTAAGTTTATAATACTAATAATAATAACAACCAACTATAGTTTGATAAAAGTTAACTAAGTCTATAATAATAATAATAATAATAATAATTAACTAAGTTTACAAAAATAATAATAAACCAACTAAGTTTATGAAAAATTTATAAGTTTGGAATAATTTATAAAAATTAACCAAGTTGATAAAATTTAAGTTTGAGATAATTTATAAGTTTAAGTTAATTAAAATATAAGTTATGACATTTAAGTTTTACTAATTGAGATAATTTATAAGATTGAGTAAATAAATTTATAAACAAGTTGACCAAGCTTTATAAAAATTTAGCTATTTTTTATAAAAATTAACCAGAATTTTAAAAATTAACTAAGTTTTATATAATATAACTATGTTTTATAAAAATTAATAAATCTATATAAATTAATTAAATTTTGTTAGAATTTAACTATGTAAATAAGTTTCTAAAAATTAAATAAGTTTATTATAAAAATTAACCAAGTTTTATAAAAATTTATCAAAGTTTTATAAAAAGTATTTAAATTTAAGAAAAAGTTCAACTAAGGATGTTTGATATACTTTACATATGAAACAGTTTCATAATCATTTGTTAACTATTAAACTTGTAGGTAATTAGCTATTTAGGAGTAAAGACCAGCCGCAACAAAAAATTGTTGGTAATCAAGTAATGAGCATGTCTTTAATTGTTATATATACCATAACATTTTTTTGGTACTTATTGTGTAATCTTGTTTATGAATGGTTATGGATTGCTTGGTTTGAAAGGGTCATTTCAATGAATATGCAGTTAGAATATGTCGTTTATTTTTCCAAATACACAACATTAATAGGTGTTTATTGCAGAGGGTTGTGATGAATATCTTTGTTGCTACACGAAAATGTAACATACGATCAAGTTCTAACCTCCAAAATGATTTGTTATTTTTCAACATTGTGTCCTTTTTGACATAAAAGGAACAATAACCCTAATATCATTTGTTACTAATGTCTTGTCCCTTTATGCTCATGCTAATGTGAGAAAATATTTAGTAGCCACGTCCGATCGCAAGGAAAGCAAGGAAGATATTAAGCTATTACGTGCCCAGGTATGTACATACAACTTTCCATTTGTTCGACATGTTCTTCTATTAAATGGCATAACTAACTGCTTGTGTCTTATGAATTATGCTTTTTAATGGATAATATTTGTATATTAAATACGTGAGCAAATATGTAGACCACGACAACTAGTCTAGTGGTAGAACTCCAGACCACGGATGTGGATATCTTGAGTTCGATACTCGTTAACATTGGTTACCAATTTTCAGAAAGCAGAAATAAAATGCCCACATTAGAATTTCACGAGACGTTTAAAACTCCTATTGTGATGAGTGATGCTCCTGGTGAAGAGATCTTAAAAATGGTTGTAAGAACCACACTGAGAACAAAGGTATTTGCTACTCGTTTCTCAAAGCCACAATTTTATTTTATTTTATTATATCTGACTTTTTATTATTATGTACTTTATGTTCTCTTATAGTTGTATAAGGCTGATCAGTTGATGGACAATGTTGTCGATTCCGTAAATATACCAAAAACCATGAAATACATAAAGATTTTTATCGGTGTTAACTTATTATGTTTCCGACGATAATTTTATTATGTATATTATTTTTTGCAATTTGCCCAGTATATGGCATTTTCACCTTCGATGTTCACTTAATATAATGCTTATTTATGCCTTTTTATACTTCATTCCTGTACAGGTACTTTGCCTCTGAAAGCCTGAGGAACCTATTGATTTGTTTATGGTGGAGAAGCATCATAAATTTGATGTTGATACTAGATTGGTATGTTGGTCCTTATGAGCATACATTTCTTTATGTTAACTAAATTTATTTATGGACCAACTCTATGATCTTTCTAGATTTGTTCAGTAAGCATATCTCAGTAATCTAAATTAAACTGAAGTTTTAAGCATACAACCTTTGTTGAATGACTTTTAAGCAAATATATTTTAGTGGCAACAGTGAAGCACAAAGGCACATTGTTGGAAATACAGAACATGGATATTTGAGAAAGGCTTGTGTTGTTTTTTCATCACCGCTATTGGGTAAGTTTACCGTTCAGATTGTTACTATGAATGAAATTTTCTCAACCTCTATATTTTATTTTCGATAAAATGGATAAAAATCTTATGGTTCGTAAAATCAAACTTCGATAGTTACCTCTGCTCTTTCAAATCGAATGGAAATACTGATACAATATTGGAATATTTCTAGATATGGGATCCTTATCCAGCTACTTGCCATTTTTATCACCTCATTTTAATTAGCATACACGTGGCAACGGATTGATATACATATCGCACTGGAATAATATTTTTGACAGTTTCTATGCGTTTCATTAAATTATCAAGTGACTCGGACCTTTAGAGTTTATTAAAGTTATATTTAATGAAATAAGATCATTAGATGCATTAACCTTTTTCCTGTAGATGACATGACAACTATCCTAAAGATGGATTGAACTTTATTTTCATTGATTATCACTATTATCACATGCTTGCTTAAACCTTTAGATTTGACATTTATGAAGTATATCATTGGTTGACTAAGTTTATAATAATAATAATAATAATAATAATAATACAAATAATAAATTATAAAATATTAACCAAGCTAATTAAGTTTTATAAAAATTAAATAAATTTATGTAATAATCATTAAAAAAAATATCTTAGATTACTAAAATTAACTTCGTTAACTGAGTTTTGTAAAAATTAAATAAGTTTATAAAAATTAACTAAGTTTATAATAATCATAATAGCAATAATAACAATAAACAAACTAAGTTTATAAAAATTAACAAAGTTTGATAACAATTAACTAAGTTTAGAATAATAATAATATGAAAAATTATAATGATAGATTATAAAATATAAATGTAGTTGATTTTACATGGTAAGCCTTGTAGTAATAAAATAAATAAGTTTACAATAATAATAACAAATTAACCATGTTTATGAAAAATTTATAAGTTTCAGATAATTTACGAAAACTAACTAAGATAATAGAGTTTAAGTTTGAGATAATTTATAAGTTTAAGTTAATTAAAATTTAAGTTATTACATTTTAAGTTTCAGGAATTGAGATAATTTATAAGTTTAATAATAATAATAATAATAAACAATAGTTTGAATAAATTAATTAAGTTTTATAAAAATTAAATACATTTATAAAATTAACCAAGTATTATAAAACTTAATTACAGGTTTATAAGAATAATAATAATAACTAAGTTTTATAAAAAAAATAACTAAATTTATAATAATAATAAACGGACAAAATTTTGAAATAGGCTTCAGAAATAACCTATTGCTGTAATAGGCTTCGCTTCAAACTATTTACAAAAGTCGGCTTCTTTTTGCCCAATACATTGCAAATGCGTATATATGGAACATGCACATATAATATTTTTTAAGCGCATTTCATATATGCGCACTAAGGAAATTCCTTAGTGCGCATATATGGAATGTGCATGAACAGTATAGCAGTATTGTTCATGCGCAATCCATATATGCGCACTAAGGCACATATATGAAATGTGCATTAAGGAGACACGGGCTTTTAACAGCCGGTCGTGCACTTTTTCCCCCTTTTCTCATTTTTTCCACAATCCCTAAAGTAAACCCATCCCCAAATCCAAAATCCTCAAAATCAACAAATTAACTAAAGGTTTGGTTGAAGATTCCTAGATACAACTATTTTCAAGGAATCAAGGTAATCTATTCGGATTTTATTAGTTTTGTTTGCATAATTTAGAAAAGCATTAATTTTTTTTGTTTTTGCTTGCAGACAATGTCAATTGTTCCAACGATTATTTATTACAATGGAGAATTAGTAATGGATGATGAAGATAAACCTAAATATATTAGAGGGAAGCGGAAAGAATCAAAATTGCAAAAGCGTTGTAGTTTCGTAGAGCTTAAACATTGCGTTTATGATATCATAAAAATTGATCCTCATACGTTTGATGTGAAGTTGGTTTGTAAATTGGTTGGAGATGATGGTTCATCGGCTATAGATTTATCGGATGACGATGACATGCATTCTTTGTTTTCCGTTGGAATGAATGTTATTGAACTATATATAATGAAAATAAATCATTCTGATATTGAAGAGGTACTACATTCGACACAAGTAACGATAGCCTCGACGTCGATACCCCAATTTCTAGAGACTCAATCATCTCTTCCGTTTGACGGAGGACCATATACTCAAACATATACAACCGCTAAGTGAGTACTATCACTTGTAGTTCTTTTTCTAAGCTGTATATCTTTGCAATTCAATATTTATATATGTTGTTTTTGTTTATAGCATCAATATGCCTTTAGTTGGCGAGTAATCAAATTATGTGGAAGAAGATGCTGGCAACCGTAATGAAGGAACGTTGGATAGCATGCAAGTTGCTTATGCAATTGAAGATCATAAAACATGGATTGACAATATGCAAGTAAACAATGAAGCACCGGTAGTTGATGATACCCGGCCGATTGAAGATAATGAAGAAGACATGAATATGGATGATTCGTTGGAGGGTGACTATGTAATGCAAGCATGATGGCTAGCTCTATTCAGGAAAATGCTCAATTGGATGTGGAAGTGTTTGGAAGAGAATGTGTCGAAAAAAGATCTCGGGTTGGTTTGATTTTTGAAAACAAACAAATGCTTATTGAACAACTAAGTGCATGGGCTATTAAATGTTTGACATCTTACAAAGTTGTCAAGTCCCGTGCAAAAGAGTATATGGTTTGATGTGATGTTGATGAGAAACGTTCATGGAGGTTGCATGCTAGTATATCGAAGAAAAGCTCACAAAATTGGTGGGAAATCAAAAGATATGGAGGAGATCACACATGTTTGAACCCCACCATTAATTCTAATCATCGACAAGCCACCTCTAAGTTTATTTTTAACAAAATACTAACATTATTAAAGTCTGATACAAATATGAATGCACAATCGGTTCAAGATACACTCTTGAATATGTTTCATATCAAAGTAAACTATTCTAGAGCATGACAAGGGTTGCAAAAGGCAGGTGGAATGATTTTTGGAGATTCGAAGTCATCATATGCGGAGTTTCCTAGATATCTTAATGCAGTAAAAAAGACCAATCCCGGAACCATATATGATATTGCTACTAGTCATGGTGTATTTGAAGCTGTATTTTAGGCATTCAGACCTTCGATTGAAGTTTTTACTCATTGTCGTCTGGTGCTTTCTATCGATGGCACACATATGTATAGGAAATATTTAGGAACCTTACTTGTAGCAACCTGTGTCGATGCAAATCAATATATATATATCCGTTGGCTTTTGCCATTGTGCGGATGGAATCATGGAACACTTGGTGTTAGTTTTTTTGATGTTATGTGGGATCATATTTGTTTGCGCCAAAATTGGTCACAAACACCCAATACCGTGAAAGCACTCAACACAGATCAGCAACAATCAATATAGAATTCAGATCTAAGCAACAACAATCACAATAACTCGCAGATAACAATCATAAACACAAGATTTATAGTGGTTCGGCGCTCGTGCCTACGTCCACTTTGAAGGTTTTATCTTTATTGATTCACTTGATGATTTTCAATTGGTTACAGCAGATTACTGCAAGTTGTAGCTTTGATACTTGATTACAATGATGTTGGAAAGACTTAGAATTGAATCTGTCAGAGTCTGGGCTTGCTTTCTCTCTTCTGAATCTCCGACCCCTTTTCTGAATGACCAGGGGCTCTATTTATAAGCGTAGGAGGCTGATATTTCTCCTAAAATCCGGGAAGACCGCTTCAGGCATGTGAGGGGGCCCACTCGCCCGAAATCTGGAGGTCCGGGCCCACATCAGGATCGATTCGACCTTCACTTCGAATCGATCAAGGAAATGTCCGATCAAGGTGAAATTTGGTAAGAACATTCTTCAACATGTATGTAAGCTTCTGTGAAAATTTCATAGCATTTGGATCTACGGTTTGGAAGTTATGATCGATTCAAGATGAGGTTCTCCGGCACGCTGCTTGCTTCGAATCGATCCTATGGGTTCGTTCGAATCCATATGGTTCGAATCCATATGGTTCGAACCCATAGGTTTGAATCGATCCTTTTGTATGTGGAGGCGGCGACGAGGCGCTCACTGTGTGAATTGGATGGTTTCGAGTGTTGGATTCGAACGTATGCTTCGAATCGTTGCAGCCAGTGTTCATTCGAATCGATCAGAATAGGCTGGTGTGAATCGATTCGAAGTTGCCTCTGTTTGGGGATTCGAAGATGAGTTCTGGGATGGAGCCGGGGCTTCTTCGCTTGCATGGATTCGAGGAGACCCTTGGTTGATGGACTTCGAGGGAGTGGATTCGAGGCTAGGTGGCCTGAATGGATTCGAAGGTAGGCCATTGTGGTGGATTCGAAGGAGATGGAGTCGAAGCCGATGGAGTCGAAGGAGATGGAGACGAAGCTGATGGAGTCAAAGCTGATGGATGCGAGGCAGGCACTAGCTGATGGACTTGGACTAGGGCGTACGTGGGTGGATTTGAACCATTGCTAGTATGATGGGTTCGAACTTCGTGGTTTCGAACTAGTGAAGGGGTGATGGATTTGAACTGAGCAGAATCCATCTCTCTCAACTTGAATCCATCATAACTTGAGCATACGACCTCGGATTGACCTGAAATTTGAGATGCTGGCTTCTATGGCTTTGCTCATCATGCCTTGTCGATTCTGGCCCAATCCGTACTTGGACAAAATTCATCGATATCCATAGCGGAGTGAAGCACGACCAATTTCTGAGACGAACTGTCTTTTGTTTTTTGACCGATCTTTTGGTATCACAGCTTTGTCCAAAAAGCGGGATAACATTTGCCCCCCAAAACATGCCTTGCGGTAGGAAGGTGTGTTTTGCAATGCCTTGAGTTGGATGTTCATATCCTATCACCAACCTGCAAAGAATTTGATAGTTTCATATGCCCTCCAATGACGATCGTTTGGGATCGAGCTATTTGGGATGAAGCGCGGCCGTTCATGGTCAAGCGCCTAACTTCAAATGACGATCGTTCGTGATCGAGTCACTTGAGGTGAAGTGCGACCGTGCGCAGTCAAGCGCATAAATCCATGCGTCGATCGTTCGGGATCGAGTCATCTTCGGTGAAATGTGACCGTTCAAGGTCAAGCGCTCAACCTCAAATGACGATCGTTCGTGATCGAGCCATTCAAGGTAAAGTGCGACAGTGCGCGGTCAAGTGGTGGACCTCAAATGACGACCGTTCGTGATCGAGCCATTTGAGGTGAGATGAGTTGTGCCGTTCGGGGCGAATCGTGCCTGTTCGAGGCGAGTTGTGACCGTTCAAGGTCGGATGCCGTTCGTGGCGAGTGGTGACTGTTCGAAGTCGAGTGCCGTTCGTGGCGAGTTGTGACTGTTCGAAGTCGAGTGCCATTCGTGGCGAGTTGTGATCGTTCGCGATCGTGTGCCGTTCGAAGCGAGTTTGCGTGCCCGGGAGGGCTTGATGTTATAGATGCCAGGGTCACGTTCGGGTGAGTTCCTGGATTGTTTGTGTGCCTGTTGGAGGCGAATTAGTGTGCCCGGGAGGGCTTAGTATTACCGATACCAGGCTCACGTTCGCGTGGGTCCCTGGATCGTTTGTCAGGGCGGTTTATCGCCATCTCAGAGCATGCCTAAGGACCGCTCGCGACCCCGTACATGTGTAAGTAGCTTAGCCATTTCAGAATTATTAGGATCAAATATCTATTTAACAGATGAATTTAAAAAACAGAAATGTCCAAACAAACCAAGTTTAAATGTCCAAATCAACACAAAACAAAAGCAAAGCAAAGATGTCAAAGTGTAAATTCTCACAACGATAAGGTTAATAGCCATTCAGAGCATGTCTGTGGACCGTTCGCGATCTTGTACATGTGTAAATGATTAACCCATGTTAGTGAGAGGTTTACTACTTGTTCATCGTTATTTCGATTAATTGATGATCAAACGGTGTCCCGGTTCAGGGCCACCCCTGGCTGATGTAGATGGTGGCCGCTCTGGCTCCACCGTTGAAGCTCGCCTCCTCACATATTGAAGGAGCATACCGTTTCTGATATGTCCTTCCACCTCGTCCCTCAGGTGTCTACAATCATTAGTGTTATGACCATTTAATTCATGAAAAGCACAAAACTTATTTGATCTCCTTTCGTCGGAGGTTGGATCCCTTCGTATCGGTCTACGATAGGGAACCTGCTCTTTGGTATCCTGATAAATCCGCTCCAAACTCTCAGTCAGCTTGGTGTAAGTAGTGAATCGCGGCTTCCTCCGTTGCCGTTTTGACCTGTCATTATAATCCTCAGCCCTTCGTTTTCCTTTATCTTTGCCTGAGTCCTTTTCGATAGGCTTTTTGTCTTTGAGCATATAAACTTCTATTCCCTCTCCTTCTTCTCTTTCGGCATTGGCATTCTCTAATCGTAAAAACTTCTCTGCCTCATGGTAGAATTCCTCTAGATCCACGGGTGGATTTTTAGTCAATGAATTTTTGAACTCTGTGCCGTCAGCTACTCCGGACACAACTGCCATCACCACCATAGATGGATCTGCCCGATCCACCGAAGCTGCTGCTGCATTGAATCGCGCTAGATAACTCCTCAAGGTCTCTCCGGCTTTCTGCTTTAGGGTCGCCAAAGTCATAACATTCTTGGGTCTCGTAATGTGAACCCTGAATTGCCTCATAAATCTCTCAATTAAACCGTTCCATGTTTCGATGGATCCATTCTCCAATTGTCTAAACCACAATGCTGCAATATCCGCCAAGTACAATGGAAAGCACCGGGCCATAACCTCCTCTGATGCCCCCAGCACTTCCATATGCCTCGTATACTTCGTTAGATGAACTGTGGGATCCGTTCTCCCGTCATACATGTCTAATGAAGGTAACTTGAAATCCGGTGGGTGGATTTGAACCATTGCTAGGATGATGGGTTCGAACTTCGTGGTTTCGAACTAGTGAAGGGGTGATGGATTCGAACTGAGCAGAATCCATTTCTCTCAACTTGAATCCATCATAACTTGAGCATACGACCTCGGATTGACCTAAAATTTGAGATGCTGGCTTCTATGACTTTGCTCATCATGCCTTGTCGATTCTGGCCCAATCCGGACTTGGACAAAATTCATCGATATCCATAGCGGAGTGAAGCACGACCAATTTCTGAGACGAACTGTCTTTTGTTTTTTGACCGATCTTTTGGTATCACGGCTTTGTCCAAAAAGCGGGATAACAATATTCCTTCGTTGCAACGTAGACGCAATACATTTGTTAGTGATCGTATGAAAGGAATTCCTCGTGCTCTCCGTGAAGGCTGGCTGGCTACACATCACCACCGCTATTGTATCCGATGCATTAACGCAAATTTTAAAAAAGCGGGCTTCAGAGCAGACGAATTTCAAAATTTGTTGCATGCTTGTACAGTTGCATCAGAAATTGTAAAATATGACGAAGTTAGAAAACAAATTAAGGACATGAGTCTCGCAGTAGATATGTGGATCGAAACGAGTTTAAAAGATAAAGAGGAAAATTGGACGCTATGTAAAGATAGGGGACTTAGATTTAATATGATGACAACCAACATAAATGAAAATTTTAATGGGGTTTTGAAAGGTACACGAAATTTACTTGTAAAAGCATTAGTTGCATGAACATTTCATCGCCTTAATCATTGCTTGGACTAACATCGTACTCACGCGGAAGGTTGGACATCACAGTTGACACCTAAATGTGAAGAAATAGGAAAGAAAAGAATGGATGAGTCTAGAAGGTTGAGTATCGGAAGATTTAGTGTAACGGAGTGGCAAGTTAAAGATGTACATATGTTCAATATACTATAAACAACGAGGAAGACAAAGCTAACTGTTCTTGTAATATGTCGACTTTGGATCATTTTCCTTGTTCTAATGTATTTGCTGCATGTTCTCGTGGTTCGGGAGGTGCAAATAGAACCTTTACTAATTTAGTTTCTCCTTGGTATACAAGTGCAAACTATAAAGCGGCTTATTCTCCTTTATTTCACCCTGTCCCGGATAGTCGGTACTGGGAAGCACAAGAAGGTCCCTGTATCAAACCACCACCAATCCGAAGGAACACCAGAAGAGCACGGTCGATACTTATAAAGGAAGCAATGTAGCAACGAACAAGTGGTGGGCAAAATAGGTGCAGTAAATGTGGTGGAGTAGGGCACAAATTTAGCCCATGTACGAAATGATTTGAAATGACTATATATTTTGTTGTTTAATGATTTTCATGTATGGACGATTTATGTAGTAGGTGCAGTAAATCTTGGTTAACGTTTTTCATGTTTTGTGGTAGGTATTGTATTGCAATACAAGTGAGCTGGAATGAAATGCATGCAAATAATGTTGAAATTGTGGAATGGTAGCAGCTCTGCTTCCGAAAGCAGACAAAAACCTTAGTGCGCATTCCATTTATGCGCATAATACTAATGCGCATAAATGGAATGCACATTAAGGTTTTTGCCTACTTTCAGAGGCAAAGAGCTGCTACCATTCCACAATTTCGACATACTCAATATCGACTTATTCAAAAAGCTTAAACTACAACACATTCAACATATTTAAAAAGCTTAAACTTCCAAAATCTACATTAAACTTCCAAAAGCAACATTCAACACATTAAAGTACAACCATTCAACACATTCAAAGCCAACATCAACATTAAACTAAACTAAAACAAACTTCTAAAAACTCAAACACATTGAGGTTGTTCTTAGTACAATCTTCAAACTTCCAAAGGTGTATTCCTCTTCAGCCTCCATTTAGTGCTTCTTTTCAAGTACGACGGTTCGGATGTTTCTTGCAATGGTAGCGTTACCGGTGGTGGAATGTCTTCAGGATGTTCTAACCATTGAGATGGATCATGCACAAAGGATAGAGGTGGATCATTCACAAAGGTTTGAGGTTGTTCTTGCCATTGAGATGGATCATGCTCAAAGGTTTGTGCTTGTTCTAGCCATTGAGATGGATCGTACTCAAAGGATTGAGGTGGTTCTTCCCATTGAGGCTATCATGTTATGGTATCGATCGGTGGAGGTTGACGCTCTACTTGAGTCCATTGTGTGTCCACCGGTTTCGAATTGTGCCATTGGATTGGAATTTCTTCTGCATGTTCATGTTCTATAGTCGGTGGTTGATGCTCTCGGATTTGAATACCCAAAGTCGTTTGTCTCGATGGACAACATACTTTGTTTCTTTCGAAAATACTATCAAAAAACTACTACAAGCCCAAACATTTTGTTTTCACGTTGTCAGGCTCATTGGCACACCTCTCGATATCATAGACCCTGTCAATAGCTTCATAAATCCCACTAACCTAAAAATCGAATTCTAGTAAATATGTATTACATAAATATAGAATGTGTAGAATCTTTAACATAGATATACTAACCACATTATGTTCCAACGGCTCTCGGGGAATATAAGCCACTAGCCGTCACGAAGAATCTTTTAATATACATCGACGGGTTATTTGCCAATACCACCATTCATTCCCACTCAATGAGATATGAGGTGATCGTTCAGTATTACAAAATCAAGTCCTCTTCTCCATATAACCATGGTTTCATTTACAACATTGGTCAATGATCCGGATTTGTGTCAATTGGAATGACCAGGTCGAGAATGTGTTGTGATATCTAAATTGTCTCATCACACGGTCCGGATTATAATTTTGAAATTCATTAAATACAATCAATCGACACTTCGACCCCAAATGTTGATGGTAGTATGAGCAAAAAGTGCCAACATGACAAGCACGTTACTGATTCTTTCGAAAGAATATCGAGCTCGTTACGGTAATAATTAACATTTTTCAGAGTTTCTTTCCAATGTCGAGCGGCATTCCATCTACAACCATGTGGGAGATCGTGATCTAATTGGGTTGAGAGGGTAACATCTGGGCGACCAATAACTATATGTGTCCATGACCAAAGTTAAATTAACAACATGCAACTGCATAACGTATTTGATTTTTGAAGCGCAACTTCACTCAATTCGCTATACAAATACGCAAATAAAGCGCCACCCCATGAATAAAGTGTACAATCCTTCAAATTTCTAAGTAATGGTAAAAATTTCAAAGAACAACGACCTTTAGAATGATCCGTAAATAATGTGGAGTTTATAAAATACAAAATTACCGCACAACTACGTTGTAAAATCGCAATTTCGGTCACCCCTTGCCTAAGTGGTTCTTTAAAAAAATTTCTAAACAAACTCATGGTAACATCATAAGTCCATTTTCTTTCATCCTTCGAAACAACTTCACCTACAAACTCCGAAAACAACTCCATATAATCTATACCCAGATTTTCAACATAGATTGGTCGACCATTCGTTTCTATCCCTAACATATGATGTACATTCGAATGAGTAATAGTCATCTCACCTACTCTAAAATGAAATGGATTTGTTTCCGGTCTCCATCTACCACAAAGCGCCGTAATTAAACGGTGATCGAGCCTAACGCAGCTTATTTGCATTGCTTTCCAAAATCCGGCTTCTTTTAAGTGTAGTTCAAGTCTTGAATCTTTACAATCAATTAACTTTAACTTACGAGACCGGTCGGTCGGGATTACCAATTTTGTACCTCTCATAAGTGGTTCATTTTCACTTCTATGACTTGCTTGCAGATACAACACACTTTTATCAATAGGTCTAGATTCTAAATCTACACAAAAGCGATGCCAAAAATTATTTAGAATTTAGGAAACAATTGTCATAGATTTGGAATTGATCATCTACAATACTTCTTTTGAAAATTACATGTACATTACAATGTTAGATCAACTAAATAAACAACCAACTATTCAAATATCAAATTACAAAAAGTTGAAATTATTAATGAAATCACAAATTTAAAGATGAATATGTACCTTTCACTTGTGAAGATGAAGATGCGCCTTCCATTTGACGAAAATTGATTGAAACATAATGCAAATTGAAGTTGGGTTTTGATTTTAGGGATGGGTTTAGGGTTAGGATTTTGGAAAAAAATGAGAAAAGAGAAGAAATGAGGGAGAAAGTGGGGGATTGGCTGCTAAAGCTCGTGTCCCTTTAATGCGCATTCCATATATACGCACTAAGGAAATTTCTTAGTGGGCATATATGCGATGCGCATGAACAATACTGTTATATTGTTCATGTACGTTCTATATATGCGTACTAAGGAATTTCCTTAGTGTGCATATACAGAATGCACTTAAAAAAAATTATAGTGTGTATTCCAAATATACGCATTTGCAATGTATTGAGGCAAAAACGAAGCCTATTTTTGTAAATAGTTTGAAGCGAAGCCTATTACCGCAATAGGTTATTTTCTAAAGCCTATCTCAAAAATTTGTCCATAATAAACTATAGTTTGATAAAAATTAACTAAGTTTATAACAATAATAAATTAACCAAGTCAACTAAGTTTTATAACTAACAATAACAACGGCAATAACTAAACTAAGTTTATAAAAATTAACTAAATTAACTAAGTTTTGTAAAAAATAAGTAAGTTTATAAAATTAATTATGTTCATAATAATAGTAATAATAATAAAATTATTATAATTAAAAAATTAACTAAGTTTACAATAATAACGATAAATTAACTAAGTTTATGAAAAATTTATAAGTTTGAGATAATTTATAAAAACTACCTAAGTTAAGTTTGAGATAATTTATAAGTTTAAATTAATTAAAATATAAGTTATAAGTTATGATATTTTAAGTTTTAGCAATTGAAATAACTAATAAGTTTGAGTTAATGTAAATAAAGTTACAAATAATTTAATCAAGCATTATAAAAATTTAACTAATTTTTATAAAAATTAACCAAAATTTTAAAACTAACCAAAATTTTAAAAATTAACCAAGTTTTATATAATTTGACTACATTTTATAAAAATTAAATAAATATATACAAATTAATTAAGGTTTATTAGAATTTAACTAAGTTAATAAGTTTTCAAAAATTAAATAAGTTTATTATAAAAAATTAACAAGTTTTATAAAAAATTAACTAAGTTAACTAAGTTTTATAGAAATTATTTAAATTTAATAAAAGTTTAACTAAGAATGTTTGATGTACTTTAAATATGCAAAACAGTTTCATAATCGGTTGTTAAACTTGTCTACGGGTAATTAGCTTTGTAGGAGTAAAGACCGACTGCATCAAGAATTGTGGTTAATAAAGTAATGAACATGATTTTAATTGTTATATATACTATAACATTTTGTTAGCACTTGCTATATAAATTTGTTTATGAATGATTGTGGATTTTATGTGAATTTGCTTATTTTGTCGAAAAACAATTATCGAAATGGTTATGAATATTATATTTGATTATGTGATTAATGTGTTTTTTCAATTGTTTGAATATGATGATTATGTGATTGATTGTTGGTTTTAATATGACGCTTATGTGATTGATTGCTGGTTTTAAAAAGACCATTATGTGAGCGATGGCTGGGAAGGATACAAGCCATTAACAAGAAATGGTGGCATGTACAGTATGCTACAAAATAGTTAATAACTTTTAGTAGTGTTTTAAAAATGCTAAGGAAATAAACATAAACAGCCGCGATATGACTTTCGTGCGTCAAAAAAACGCTCCTAAAACTTTTAATAGCATTTCGGTAAACACTACGATACGAAGAAATTTTTTTCAGCGTTTCTAAAATCCTACATTAAGTGAAGTTTTGGTAGTGTTTTCTACAACGCTACAAAAAGTTTCAGACTTTTAGTTGCATGTCGTATCGCAGCGTTTAATAAAACGCGTACTAAAAGTTTTGGTAGAGTTTTTACAGCGCTACAAAAGGCCTTTTCTGGTGTAGTGTGCACTTCGCAGACCAAGGTCCCCACGTTCATTACTTGTTGCAACACACTATGCCATATATCATTGTTGAGCTCGGGAGTTAGGAAAGTAACACCTCTAATGGTCTTGCCATTGGTTTCATGATCGTTAGAGTTGTTCCCTTGAGGTTTAGGAGCTGGATTCATGGGTAACAAGCTATAATAGGTTTTCTTTTGTAGAGAAAAAGTGATGAAAGTTGAAAGATTTAAGGGGAGGCCCTCCTTCCAACGTCAAAATATTTATTAGAATTTTGGTCAACCTCAAAAGTGTGATAAAGGGGTCATATTAGTAAAAGATAAGTCAACAATACCTTTATTAAAAATGTAAAGAGTCAATAATGCAACATAATGAGACAGAAGTTTTTAGTGGTTCGAATGAAGATGATATACGTCAACCATAACAATTTTATTTATCACTTCTCAATTACAGTAACTTAAATTACAAGAGGTGGTAACTAGAATGTAAATATTTGGAAGCTAGTCTTGTTCAACCTCTGTAAGAATGCATGTCTTGGTCCATTTATAACTATTGAAGTTGGTGCTTGATCGCCTGAGATTATGTTGATCAAGGCCGTGAATTGCTCCAGTCGTCGATATAGATGTACGGCTGATTGCGTATGTCAGCTATGACTTTAGATAGTCTATATGGCGTGGATGATGACAACTAGTGGGCAATACAGTAGGCAGGTTTGAAGGTGGCAGACAACACATGATTAAGGAGTGTCCGTAGTAGATGTACTTGGATGTCAGCAAAGGACATGATGTGGTTGTTGCACAGTTTCAGGTGAACTGTGCTTGTTGATGCTAGTCTTTTCAGAGGAGCATCGCATGCAAAGCTTCTTTAGGCAGAGATGATTTAGTGCTTGCAGCTATGACTGAATGCTATCAAAGTAGCTTGCAAGCATGGGTGGATGGGAATGAGGACGGATGAGGGAGTTGTCCGGTGGTTAGCTGAGTAGGCAGACATGTCAATGGTAGAGGGACCCTACAAAGGGCAATTTGCTTTTGCCTCGTCGTCCGGTGTCTAGGGGGGTAGGTGCTTGTCCGGTGCCTACACCAGCATGGACGAGATGTTCTTGAGAGAGTATGTTGGCCCGGGCTGGTCAACGGACAAAACCAAATGGCCAAGCCAGGTCCTCGGTGGTAGTAGTGCATGGGCTAGTCACTGCTATTTGAGCCGGTCTGGCCAAAGTGCTGAACTATTGGGGTACACATGCCAAAATGGATATAGGTGACAATGTGGGTCAATCTGATCCACTGTTGCGAGAAATTTGAGAAACACTGTTCTTGATTCGTCTATTGAGAACCATGCCAAGAAAGGATTTTTACAAAATCAATTTTTTTAAAAAACCTTTCTTGACTCATAAGTCGAGAGTCGTAGCAAGAAAGGATCTTTACAAAATCTAATTTTCAAAAAGCCTTTTTTAGTTTATTAATTGAGAATCGTGCTAGGAAATAATTATTTTAAGGAAACAAAAATCTCATTTGTTCCCTTAGTCCATGGATTTCGATTCAAGTTAAAGATAATCTACTTATTCCCTTATACCATGGTTAACTCCATGGTAAGGCGACTCTTGATTCAAGATACACAAAGTTTAACAAAGCTTTTGGCTTGACAATGCAAATGTGATTTCAGGTGAAGGTGGCTCTTGCACTAGCAGTGTGGAGCCCTTAGATCCTTTCTAAAGCACTCGACAGTAATGTTGGGAATCCCTTAATGCTTGTTGCTAAGACAATCGTTTGGAAGTTCATAAAAGGAATAAGCAAATTTTTAGTCGCATCGCTCGCGCTTAACTAAAGAAATCGTATAGAAAAAAGAGCACGGATAACAACCATCCTAAAAAGATCGTCGGTTATTTAAAATCATCGATTATAAGTTGGAAAATAACCATATTTAGGAAAATTGTTTGGCCAATAGTTGTTATCAAATACATGAATTTCACCAAGTAGAGGTTGGTTAAATTGTCATTTAATGGGAAATGGTATAGTGAATAATCACAGTGCACAAAACTTGTCAATTTGGTCCCAATCCAGTAACCACTACTAGGAAATGGTCAAAAAAGAACCTCAAATGGTTAGAATCAAGCGAGAATATGGCACTGTCTCACTCGAGCAAAAATAAAGTGAAGGAAACTCTCTTATCTACATGATTTGTTAATTGTAGGAATTTAAAAACATTAAATCAGAGTGGATCAATTGAAAGAAGAATCAAACACATCCATGCAACATAAAAGAAAAAAACCAGAGAAGAAATGCACAAACAAGGATGTAACACTCGGGATAGGAACCAAAGGCATCAAAGAGTTTACTTAAACTGAAGCTTAAGCAAATTTCGTAGGAGGTAAATGTTAAACACAATTTTCATAAGGCAGAAAACAAAAGAATTCTCGAGCAAAAGCTATAAAAGATGGGTATGAAAAACACTAGCATATCTAATAAAGGCATAAGCTAATGGAATTAAAAGGCGATTTATAGTGGAACATAATAATAGAAAGGGTGGAATTGACAAAGATACAAATGTTGCTGGATATATAATTAATACGAAGTCCCTAACAGAAGCATAGAATTAGAAGGTTAACAAAATGATGGAATAGGGGCTAGTAAAGATGTCATCTGGTTCTTAATAGGGACATAAAAATGCAAACTTAACATAAGTATGAAGAAAAAAAAAGTGCTAACGAAGATATGAATATTGATATGCTAACGGAGGAATGCGACTTAAAAGATTAACGAAGATATGAGAACTAAGAAGCTAACAAAAGCACATACATAAGGCATGATAGGTATGAAAGAGTAATGTTGACGGAGACATAAAGTAATACCCAAGAGTTCTTCAACATGAACTTGTATTCAAGTTGCATACATAAATATACCACTAAATGTATTAAACATAAGAAGGTGCAGGCAAAAATATGAGACTGAAGTGCTAACGAAAGTATGAATATATGCTAGCGGAAACTGGGACTAAAGTGTTAACAGAAGTATGGATGCAAATTGGCAGAAACTTGGGACTGAAAGTGCTAACAGAAGTATGGATATAAACTAGTGGTTGATATGCTAATAGAAGTATGGATATAGGCACTAACAAAAGTATCGATATAGGCTAAAGAGAACATGAGATTGAAGTACTAGAGAAAACATGAAAACGAGGTAATGAAAATGCAGAGTTAGAGTTAGCGAATGAGCGTTTTGTAAACTCCTGGAAAAATAGAAGGTTGATATTAATGGAAGTATGAAAATGAACCGTCAAAAGTATGAATTCTACCCATATCATCAAATTATTGGTCTGCTTTTGCCACGTCAATAGATGGTGTGAAGGTTTTACAACTATTTGGCAAAGCGGTTTAAATTGTCACGTGGCATGTCCAGGGTGTGCCACATCATCGCTTAAATGAAAGATCTAAATCATCCAAGTCACGGCTTGTCCAAACCCACGAAGAAAGAGTAGGGGTAAACAAGTTCGAGACACTTGTCAAGCATTCAACGATGTAGAACTAATATAAATAGGGGTTTATCTCCACGTAAGAAGTGGTTCAAAATCTTTTTCTTCCTCAAATTCATTTATAATCTCAAACAAAAGTGTCAAAGCTCAATCCGAGCTTTAATGATCGACTATGTCAAAACAAAATTAACATATTGTTCTCAAAGACTAAATAAAAACCTGCTTGTATATATAACCATGACGACTACTTTGCTCATATTTATTGTTTCTCTCTATTCCTTCTTGTTACCTAAGAAAGTTAAGCCGAGATTATATATGGTTTAACATATTTAGTTTTATATCACCAAAAAGTATGGGCAAAAGATAAGATCCATGTTTAAAAATTCATGACTACATAAAGTTTACATTGAATTTTAAGTAAAAATACAATTATTAGTTAACATATGGAGAATAATGTACTAAAAATATCATAATTACATGGAAAACGACACAATGGACGCCTTCTAAACATGCTTTAATTCGTGGTATGAAATACATTTCTATTGCCATTCAAGTTACGAGCTTTTACAAATGATCATGCGCTATGAATATTACGATATTAATTTGATAACTAGTTATTACTTATGTTCATATAATAGCAAAGGTTTTATTGTTTTCAATGACACCGTGAAAATACTTAGAACCCGACTAGTTTCGTATAAGAAGGTCAAAAACCACCTATTAACATTCAATTTTAGATTTCAACCAATCCAATTCAATTACATCAACATGTAAATTAAACTATAATAAGTAATCCTACCAGCACAGTCGTCGCAACTCCAACCCAAATTTCACGAAGATCGCCACTTTGTTTTCGTTATCACAGTTGTGTATTTCATGCTCACAACACTGAATATAAATATTTGTATGCACAATATCACAAAATGTGAATTTTATTTTGATTCCTTTTTAACTTTAAATTGAAATGAGTCTTGATAAGGAAAAAAATTGGGTGGATAGGTTTCTTAGGGAAGAGGTGCAGAAAATCAAAACGTACCAAGCAAAATTTTTAAGAAATAAAAGGATCATATGCAGATTGTTTTATTCTGCATGAGTCATTTCCTTTCTTCTTCTGCGTTGTGTGCTTTGTTTGAAGTTATTGTTTTGTCGTTTCAGAGTGCTGCTAAATGCACCACATTACTGACTGCATTTTATCCAAAAAAGAAAACAGTTCTTCATTTTGCCCATATCGTACGACAGTACAAAGCAGAATGCTTAAAACATACGAAAATATATATACCGTCGTATGATTTGATTTAGAAAAAAATTTCATTCGGCAGTACAACGTTAGAACTAAAACAAGTCTAAACAATTTTATATTGCTGATTGATTTAAAACTCATACATGCTAAATCGTTCTATAGTATGACAAACGTACACAAATTAATTGTCACACTGTCGAATGACGCTCAAGCAAACAATTTTTTTTGGGTTGTCAAATTTTCAATTTCAACCCATCAATGCGATGAACAAATTCACAACGTAAACCAAAACTGAAAATAAATGTCAAAACCATACCTAGCTGTGATGACACTGGCCACGATGACGTGGGTAGCGACGAAGTCGTCTACATCTTGTTTTTCAAGATAGTGAGTTTTCTTATAGGAGGCATGACGATATGGTGAGAATGGAAGCGATAGTGAACTTTTTTTATTGACATAGTATGGTCTAAAATGGTAAAATGGAGGAGGAGGATCGGGTATGTAAAGAATAGCATGGTAAAATGAAATTTAGATTGTTAAAGTTTTGGGTAAAATATAATTCGTCGTTCATTTAGTACCACCCTTTTTTTAAGGCGCTACTTGCAACCAAAATTTGACACATTTGTGTTTTTGACGCGTCGGATATGGCAACATTCCAATCTCAAAAAAATGGACCGTTCAGCCGGTTGAAGGAAATTAGTACATTGGCGTTCAAAGCATCGTGCCATTTTCCATAAACGGCCGTATCCATTTTGCTCCCCTTCCTCCCTATATATATCCACCACCTCTCCTCCACTAAACACTGCAAAGAAAGTCAAATCCTCCCTTTTTTGAAATTTTTTTTGTCCCCGTTCAAGCTTGTTTTTAGGTATTTTTCTCCACTATCATGTTTATTTTTTCCGTATCTACAATATATATTTTTCTAATTTTTTTTGCACTTTGAAATTTTCATTTTTCAGTATTATGGCCCACCCTTCTGATTCCGCTACTGCTTCTGCTTCATTCTAACCCATAGCTTTATGGACCGGCGAAAGAGAAGAGCTGTTCAATTTATGTGTATATTTTCTACCGGACAAAAGGAATTTAATCAACGGGTTTTGCACGTCCGTAGTGACAGAATTCAACGCGTGGTTTAGCCTCGACCGATCCCAAACACAAATGAAGAACAAATGGGACAACCTAAAGTGTTTCTGGGACGGTGTGGGCAAACTTCCACGGGCATAAGGCGAGATCTGTGATGTAGAGAACGATCGACTGGACGGTTTCGAGGAGTGGTGGAATAGTCCTGCACGTGGATATAAGAAATACATGACAAATGTCCGAACAAATTCGGGGTACTAGATCAACTATTTGAAGGTTGCATAGGAAATGACACCTGCAAATATCAAATACCTCCAATTCCTCCAGAAAGGTCTTTCACTGCCGCCGATGCAGCTTTGTACAACACTTGGATGGCCGAAGACAGCACACCCGTTCAGCCCAAACGTAGCAAACAGATCGAGCATGGCAGCTCAAGCATGCATGTTTCTAGACAATCGTTTGTTCAGAGTGACTTTTTCAACAACGTCATGAGACATTGTTACTCATTTTGTTTTGTTAAATTTCTTAGTTTGTTATTTTTGATTTTTCTAGTTTGTTTTATTTGCTTGTATTTGAATTTAAAATGTATTGGTATGGTTTAATGGAAAATCGAGTAATTTTATTTTATTATATGCAATCATTAAATGTCTATTACACAACAAAACAAATAGTTAATTAACTATAAATCAATTAAATCAAAAATTAAAAACCGTGTTCAGATGTCCCACTCAAATAACTCCACTCAAATAACTTGTTTGTAGAAGCAAATGCATTTCTTCTTCATCAACGCTTAACTACTCCGCTCAAGCGTTCGGTTTCAAACGAACCATAACTATGTTAGGTCTAATAGAAGTATACCCTTAACAAAGAATAAAGTATTGGTTATGGTCTGGATTCTAGGGCAAACGCATTTATTCCAGGGGCATTTTAGGCCGAGCTAAACAAATAAAAGGCGGGAACATCATGTATTGTTTTGTCTTCTTGCTTCACCTCCTCCATACTCCGCGTTTGAAGAAACCCTAATTTAATGGAGCAAGTACTCAAGGTATTTTTTCTTTATCTTGGTCTGATCGGCGAAAGCCTGTAAATATTTCACCAACATTTGTTTCTGAAATCAATTATTTGCACAGAGATATTTTGGGCATTCTCAGTTTCGACCTTATCAGAGAGAGATAATTGAGCAAGTGCTTGATGGGAGAGATTCTTTAGTAGTCATGGCTACTGGCAGTGGAAAATCATTATGGTATTACTATCCGTTGTTTTTTAGCTAACCTTACACGTGTATGCGATCTGTCAATCTACTTCATAGCTTGGGAAAATCTGTCTTGCAATTTGGATATTTTTGGAATGTCCGTATGCTCTGTTTAATTAAAAAAAAAAACAGTTTACTTTACTTGAAATGAAGTTCCTTTGTACATATCTTGGTAATTTATTGCCTATTCTGTTTAACCCGCAAAAAATGTCAATCTGCAGAATTGAAACTACTATCATAGTTTATGAACATATGGTTTTTAGACTGTACCTCTTCACGATTATGCAACACGATATAATCGTAATTGCTAATTATTGAAGTTGAAAATATTTTATGATTTCATCTTAGGATTCATATTAGCATGTATATGTTAATTAGTCATATTTTGAGTTTTAACCTTTTTGAGAAGCAAGCCGCAGAATAAAATAAATAATGAAAGCGATACAACAGGAAAATGTTGGCCTTGCTTGACATGGCTGTTCTTGCAATAATACCATAAATTCCTCAACTCTAACCCATATCATCAAAATTATGTTTGCATGATCCCTGACTAGTGTGGTTCTCAAAGCCCAAAATGATATTTTCATCCATCAGTTCCTACACATGCACACATTAAAAGCTGAAATTTGAGCCTTCCACGCCCCCCTCTTCCTCCTAAAACAGTATAATATTTTACCCATGACATGAACAAGAATATAGTAATATACTTGGATTGTTTTTTCAATGTATATATGGGTGGTTTAGTTTTCATTGCTATGTATCCATCAATCTTGCACATTTCATCAGGAAGCATTGGAATATCATGTTTCCAAAATGGCACACATATGTGGCTGCATGTGCAATTTGTGCACAAATGTATGAGTGTGATTTGTGAAATGCTTGTTCCTTTATATATCTAGGCACCTCAAGTTTATTTCTCTCAGCTAAAATGAGCTACAAGCTCTTGTGTAACTTATTTCCTCTTCCACCTACGACTTTCAAGTCAATTTTTATTCTCAATTGTCAGTTTTGTCTGAATTTATTTATATTGGATTATTTATTACATTTGTTATTCAGCAATGTTGTTGGCCTTAACAATTTGTTTCGCCACTAATTTTAGTTACCAAATTCCTCCACTGGTTAAAGGGAAAACCACTGTTGTCATAAGCCCTCTGCTATCCTTGATGCAAGATCAGGTGATGCATTTTTTCTATTCTTGTTTTCATTTTTATAAAATATAAGATAACTTGAAGTTACTCATTTCATAGGTTATGAGTTTGAAACAACGTGGTATAAGAGCTCAGTATCTAGGAAGTACACAGACTAATAAATCTTCACAATCCGATGCTGAAAGCGGGAAATTTGATATATTATACATGACTCCAGAGAAAGCTTGTTCACTTCCTTCTAGGTATGAACCTCATATAACAATTTAAGAAAACCTACATGATATATTTTGATCTCTATCATACGTTAATATCTGTTGTAATTCTAAGTAATTTTTGTCTGATACTTGACAATAAGCTGAATAAAAATGTTTACATGGATTTCTAAAACTTCAGTTGCTAAAGATGCCAAAGAAAAAAGGTTGGAATTGTTTATAACAATTGAAACTTTATGCAAAAAATCAGAAATATATCACATCTGATGCTCCCAGCACCTATTGTATAACAAAGCCTTATTATAAGCTGCCAGTTGATATTGTGCTATTCTTTATTTTAATCCTTTCAGAATAATTTCAATAATGGTTTTTTATACGTCCATATCCATTTTCCCCTCAATTCTTCATTGTCCTTGCTCTATTTTACCCATGAGTCATGACTTCCAATTTATCTTAAAATGAGAACATCTTTTTTTTTTCCATTAACAAGGTTGAAAGTAATAGTTGGATTGTTGTCCTGTTTTAAAAAGTCAAAATCTGTTCTAAAGGACCTCACCACTTCCATAATCCAAAGTGGATATCCTTTTTCAACAAGTCAATTCAGGTAACTTATGCAGTGTTGACTCCATTCAACACCACATGCATTTAATGCGCAAAACTTTTTTTTCCAAAGCTAATAAATCTAGTATCTTTGTAGGCAAGTCAGATTCTGATATCGTTTTCACAATTATATCATAAATTTGATGATGTTTTAAATAACATATGTTAGATGTAAAATAATCAATCAAATTCACATATGGATTTTGATAAAATTTACAGTGCATTTATCTAACTTATACTTTCAAAATAAAAATGCTCCTAATTTGCATTTTTCATCAACGGACATGCTCTTCGCGCGTGGATATTTTTTTTATACAAATGCGCGATATTAAGATATAATTTAAAATTTAATTAAGATTAATTGATTGACACATGTATAGTACATGAAAATTAGTATTTTAATTAACGAAAATTTTGCATTTCAAATATGACATGAGCTTTTTTAGATATAAATTGATTGACTCAGTTTAGTACACGTAAATTTACATTTTAATTAATAAAGGAGCTACTTAATTTTATACTTAATTGAGATTGACTTAGTTTTAGTTATTGATTAAGGTAGGAATGGTTTTCGTTAATAGATAAGAATGATTGACCGAGTAATAGAATATAAAATTTTGAATTTTAAGTAGGGTGAGAGTATATTTAGGTATAATTTGACGTAATTTGATTCTATAGGGTGTTTTGGGAAGTTTATGTTTACACCAAAAATGGGTGACATCGAAGTTATTACTACTATTTTAAAGATTTCATAAAAAATGCAATCGATCTGTGTCAAACTTATTGATAAAAAAATAATGCAACAAGCTGTGCCACCGGTTTGTATTTGTTCATAAACGATGCAACTGATTCGCTTACTATTAAAAAAAATGTATTTTTCAGAAAGGTGCAATAATTTATAAAAAGGGCAACTTGCACTTTATCTTAGAAGCATAGTTCACTTGCATTTTTCATCAAGAATAAAATCAACTTGCACTTTTAATTAAAAAGTACAATTGCTTTGTCCTCGTTAAAATACAGTTGATTTGCACTTATTGTTGAAAATACAATTAATTACATTTACCTTTAAAAATACAACCGACCTATTTGTTAATAAAAATCGCTAACATGAACTTTTATTGTAAATGCAACCAACTTGCATCATCCATGAAAATTACGACTTACATTTTCATTACAGTGAAACAAATTTGCGTTGTGAAATAAATAAATAAAAGATTATATCTATCCAAATTTTGCAATGAGATGGCAGAAATAAAGCAAATTCATCTTTCAAAATTTATATTTTAAAATAAAGGTACAAGCAGCATTCATTTTTATAGAAAATACTTAAAATAATTATAATTTATTGTGAATAAATACTATAGTTGAGAACTGAGTAGAGATGAAAGTTTCCATCAAACTTATGGATGAATAGATTAAAAATCGAGCAAATGTTGAGAAAAACAAAGTATTTTAATTTCACAACTTTTCAAAAATTTACAGAAAAACATTGAGTTTTGGATAAAAATAATAATTTGATATTTGATTAAAACTGTAAGTCTGCATTAAATTTATGCACAGTTGTTTAGCGAATCATTTATATTATCATAAAAACAATTAGTAGTGAGAGTGATATCTTAATATTAATACAGCTCTCATTATTTCGATCTTTAAACGTGATTCTCAACACATCTAATCATTTTCATTTGAAAAAGAAAATATCAGTGCATTTTCCTTTACAAAAATTAATGTATTAGAGAGAACAAGGGCTGTAGCGTTATGCTACATGGTCACGTCATATTTTCCAAGTGATTGTTTGATTAACTTACTACATCAATATTTACAAGTGGCATAATATATTTGTGCAGTCTTTAAATTTTCGTTTAAACACGTGTATTACCATGATTTTTGAGTCTTCGGCTGCAATTTTTGATCAAGTGACAAATTACTTCATATTGAAGGTTTTGGACTAACTTGCTACATGTGGGCATTTCCTTACTGGCTGTTGATGAAGCACACTGCATATCAGAATGGGGTCATGATTTCAGGTTCTTTTTCTTCTTCGTTTTATGTCCAAAAAAAAAACTTGTTTATCATTTGTCTGTTTTTTAGGTTAATTCCATGGGCCTGTGACCTGTTAATGGATAGATGGGGTGCCTATATGCCCAGGGGTAACACACCTAGTGGATCATTATAACTGCAGTGCCCACCTATTAGCCAGAGTATTTGCGATACAAAAAACTCACAAAAAGTGGAACAAGTAGTGAACTGCTTTACGCCTTTAGCCAGGCCCAAATTATCAAATTCTCTTATACGGGATCATATAAGGATATAAAGATAAGTTAATAACAAAATGCAATGATCAAGAATCTCCATTGCGTGATGGTCCGTTAGAGGCGGCTTCAAGAAGCAAACCTTTTTATTCCAAAAGGGTGTGCGTTGTTGAGAAGTTAGAGTATGTTGAGAATAAACTATCAACAATGGCTATATTTTTGTTTGCCGGCAATCGATATAGATATACCTTCATTAGATTCTATCATTTTCATGGTTCTGTATCAAACCTAGATTCATTGATGCTTCTATATGTTTATTGGACATCTATCTTAGTTTTTGTATGCATATCGTTCCATCAACAGTATATGATCTGAAATATTAAATCAGTGTCATCTGTCCATCGGATTCCACCCCTCTCCGTTTCCCACTTTTAATCCTACATCAACAACTGTAATCTGTAAGCATGTATAGCAGGAAAATCTGTAGCATGCCATATTGAGTATGTTGAGAATAAACTATCAACAAAGGCTATATTTTTGTTTGCCGGCAATCGATATAGATATACCTTCATTAGATTCTATCATTTTCATGGTTCTGTATCAAACCTAGATTCATTGATGCTTCTATATGTTTATTGGACATCTATCTTAGTTTTTGTATGCATATCGTTCCATCAACAGTATATGATCTGAAATATTAAATCAGTGTCATCTGTCCATCGGATTCCACCCCTCTCTCCGTTTCCCACTTTTAATCCTACATCAACAACTGTAATCTGTAAGTATGTATAGCAGGAAAATCTGTAGCATGCCATATTGAATGTACCGTAGAATACTTATAGTATAACTTCTGCATAAATGAACGGTTGTACGAGTAATATGGTCACTGTCTTCTTAAGAAAATTCTTCTATATCACACAGCAGAGGTCCTCACGAATAGAGAGAAGCATTGTTACACACTAGTCATTTTAATGTAGCTCAGAATTATACGTTCTATAGTGATATTATGCATGTTTTTATGTGCTACCTATTAAGTAGAATATTAGGATCTATTTTGGCTATGCTATATACACAAGTAGCTTCTCAGAATGGTCGAAATTCTAGTAAGATATACGAGTACGATGGTATACTGAAGTAGTTGATGGTATCTTTATATATATGAATACATTAATGGATTATTTTCTATTATTCATTATGTACGAATAGTTTCTCTGTAAACTGTGCACAAGGATACAATTGTAGCTGGTGGTATACTTGTAAGCTAAACACGTCTTGGAATTCTTTTTTTCTTTTCAGGAAGGAGTACAAACAGCTCCATATGCTACGTGAAGTTCTGTTATATGTGCCTTTCATAGCCTTAACTGCCACTGCCACTAAGAAGTACACATCATTTCATTCATATTTATTTTTTATTCCTGCATTCGTAACAACCAAATCATGCTAAATTGTAGATGAATGAACCTTTATATCTATTTTTCTTCTTCTTCTAATGCTGTTCACCATCCTTGATCATGGGCTTATTTAACTTCCTCTTTTATATTTGTCAGTATGGACGAGCGATGAATGTTTTAGGTTAGGTCATTATCTCATAAGCTCCATTTTTGTTCTTAAGCTCAAGCCCAATGACAAGCATTCTCTTACAAGGCTTCCCGGACGGGTTTCAAATCAGGAATCGTTGATTCAAAGAATTCAGATTTTAATATGCTTATATACTATGTATGTTTGGTTTGTATAGATTTTAAAATGGCATTTAAACATGTGAAATGTCTGAACACAAGGCATTTTTTTTGTAGGTCATGTTTCATCTTTATTTTGATTTGAAAACAATAAAATTTGTATCCTATTTTCAAATGGGTATCTTGTTTAAAAATAAAATTAGCACCAGTAAACCTACATGTAAGATGTGCATAAATGCATACATTTTTGTGTGTAGTTTAAAAGATATGATTTGAAACAGGATTCAAGTTGCAAGAATTTAAGTTTTTTGTTTTGATCTCTTAGATAAGCCAAATACGGCTAATAATGAAGATGGCCTAGTGTGAGTCATACCTTCTGTTAGAAAATAAAAAATGGATATTAAGATGCTAAGAAGATACCTTTCTTCAAGTAGTAAAAGCCTCTGAAGATGAATCTGGAAGACATGATTCTTTCTAAAAGCAATAATACCCTGCACTTGGTAACTAATGGTCAGTCACCTATATATTTTTTTGTAATGAAGTGCATAAAGTTTGTCCTTATAGCTCCAAGGTGGTTCTGATATTTTGTTTCCTACCTGGATAGCTAAGCATATGTTAGTACTTAACAGATTTTCTTTCTTTCAGTCATCATGTTTTATTGTATAATTATAAGCACATTTTGTTTGGAGTTACAACATTATGATATTTTTGAAACATCGATTCAAAGAACTGACTTGGTTGATATCTATCTAGCTGATTTGCACTCCTTATAATTATTAGGTTGAAATAGAACATTTGAATATCTTGTAATATGTCAAACTGATTTCCGTGCTCTGTTTAATTTATTAATCTTATGCTCAACTTTCCATAAAGCACATATCTAGGGATACATTGATTGTTTAATTTGTGGATGACTTGATGCGAGTTGTATGTGCAGAGTAATCAAATTTAGCTTACATACTTCAGTTTCTTTTTTGTAGTTACTTTGCACAATTGCAATGTAATCGTTCTTTATATTTTATGTATATTTATAAACCCATGTTTGATTCTTACTTTTAAGTTTTAACCTTAGTATATTTATTATTTATATGTTTTAAACTTTGAGGCATGAAAAAACTTAATTGTTTGATGTTTTTTAATCTTAGAAACCCTTTAAAATGTATTTTCAGATGTCACTGAACAAACTAAATTTTGTTATCATTCACATATTTTTTGTAGGGTACGGGATGATATTGTCGAACAAACTAAATGGTGTTATCTTTCAATTTTTTTTCCGTAGGGTACGGGATGATATTGTCCATTCCCTGCAGTTGAACAAACCTTACATTGCTATTGGTTCATTTGATCGTCAAAATCTATTCTATGGCGTCAAGACTCTGAATAGATCATTATCTTTTGTGGATGAGCTTGTGAATGAAGTATCAAAATACACTAAAGGTGGTGGATCAACTATCATTTACTGTACGACTGTCAAGGATTGTGAGAAGGTAAGTTGTCTTCACCGTTATATTAGATTACGTCTTTGAAGGCTAATGATGCTTGACACGCGTTAGTGTTAAATTTGCTTCCATTTGGGTTTCGACAACAAACTTGTTTATATTCCACATATGGTCAACCATCTGCTATCATCAAAAAATTCAATTTGGATTTGTGTTTGTATAACTATTCTTTCTCGCTTGGTGTTGTGATTATACATATATACATATATATATAATACTTTGAGCAACGCATCATCATACGGTTGACAACTTTGACGACTTAGTTAAATTTTTATGACTTTTTAGTTTTGAGCCGTCCCAATGTGAATTGAACTTGTGACCGTGTCACTAGAAAGAAAGTCAGAAACACACGAAAGAAGACATATACTCATTTGCTTGATCCTGACTTGTGTGATGCAGAAAAAATGCACAGTCGATTGTCAAGTTTGGCGTATCTGTTTTTGAATACAATATGTGTATTATTACAGTAAATTTGCTTTATCATTCATTTTGTAAATTGTTTTTTATTTACTTAAGTTATATTCTTTTGGTAATCAGTTAATATTTTGTGTACCATTTTATGTACCAGATCTGCGAATCGTTGAGGAATAGCGGAATCAAGTGTGCATTTTATCATGGTCAAATGGGCAGCAACGCCCGTGAACAGTCTCATACGTATTCTCCTTTTCTTTTCATCTAACTTGCTTATATAAATTTGGTTTCAAAATTGCGTCATAATTTGAGAATCTTATCTGATTGATGCATGTCAGTAGCTCCTGCCAAAAATATGTTATAGGCGGTATAGTTTATATGTACTTATAAACTAGAACTGTTTGGGAATTTATGATTATTATTTTCAATATGAGCCACTCTGGCTAGTTAACTGTAAAGATAAATTCTTTATCAAGCAAATTACACAAAACAGACCACTTTAGGCTAGTTTGAGTTAAATACACAAAGCAATTTGAAGTCGTGGAGGATTCAATTTGCGCCATGTTTTAAGTTTAACTACTTTCAAAAGTTGATATATTTTGATAGGGAGCTTTATATGTTACACGTTTGGCAAAGTGGCGTAATGAAAAATACTAATATATTAATCTCTCTTTCAGGTCTTTTATCAGAGATGAGCTACAAGTTATGGTTGCAACTGTTGCTTTTGGTATGGGTATCGACAAGCCTAACATAAGGTGTGTAATACACTATGGATGCCCTAAAAGTCTAGAGTCTTATTATCAGGAAAGTGGACGCTGTGGCAGAGATGGTTTACCTTCCATTTGTTGGTTGTATTACTCAAGGAGTGACTTTGCAAAGGCCGATTTTTACTGCTCAGATGTACATTCTGTATGTCCCATTGACAAAGTCTGGTATAACATATTAATAACCTGTGCTTCTCTGGTTGTCTGAAATTATAATTAATTCACATTAGGAAAGTCAAAAGCAAGCTATTATGGATTCTTTACGGGCTGCAGAAAAATATTGCATGCTGGCCACTTGTCGTAGGAAATTTTTGTTACAGTATTTCGGGGAAGAAAATCTCAATGACTGCGGTTAGTAAATTTTATTTTATTTGCAATGTCTGGTAACCTTAGAAGCCAGAGCAGTAGTGGATATGGAAGCGGGTGCGGTAACATAATCCGACGTCAATTAACAATAAGGTTCTGAAAGAAATACTGGAATCGTTGAAAAGGACATACATTAAGTTGGGAAAAAACTGGAACATGCTATAAAAAGCACATTTATCAATATTTTCTTCATTTTGAATTTTGTTCAAGTCTGCTGTTATAAGCTTAATGAATAATTCACAAAAAAGAAAAGAATATTTAATTCTATTATCGCGTGTTTTTTAAATATGTTAATTTATATTTGTTTGAATCTAGAATGTTTTCTTTTAACTTGCATATATTCATCAAATAATTTATGAGATTTAATTTGAGCATGCTAGCATATTTCTCAATTATAATTAAATTTTGATAACATAATATACAAAAATGAACAGGCAAATATATAAACAAAACTTAATTTATAGTTTTTGTTTTTGTTCATGCTTTCTCAAAGTTTGCATGAACTGAATCGAAGATTTCGTAGATGATGCAAGTATTGGTTGAAAAATGAGTATCTGATATTATACATGTCATGTTACTTTTTGGTTCATTTCATAGACATTAAAATGGACTTTTCCTTTTTGTTCAATTTAAGACATACTCAATAATTATTTAATTTCTTTCATAAATATCGTTCTCATTAAATTTTGTTAACGCTCATTGATAACTTTCCCATTGACATAAAAACATGTTTCCCCCAAGTTTGGAATGTGTTTCCAAGTAAGAAATACCCAACCATGGTTCTTATTAAGAAACAGCGGTCTCCCACGTGGTTTCATAATACATTATTGTTGCACATTTTTGAAATTAAGTCAAGCTGTGTGTATGTGTGTTTTATTTTATTTTATTTTAATAACAACGGAGAACCAGATAAATTGTTTTAAAGTACTTGATGTATACTCTTTAATCTTACCTTCTATACACACCCTTTGGTTATAGGTATGTGTGATAATTGCACACGGATTAAGACCGTTAGGGATCTGTCCAGAGAGTCCTTTCTTCTGTTGTCTTGCATACAATCTTGTGGTGGGCGCTGGGGGCTCAATATGCCTATTGACATTCTTCGAGGATCTCATGTATTTATCAACCATTACTTTATTTGTTAGCTAATGTACTATATTGTTATGTTTGTAATATTTTAAAACTTCAGTTATCTTTTTTTTTCCTCAACAAAGCTGTTTGTCTATTCTTTCTTTTCACCCTTGTCACTCTCTATCATCTTCTTAAGTCATCCATTCATGGCTTGTTTACAAACTTCAAATACTTTCACGATGTAAGATATTTCATAAAAAACAAAGTACCTGTGTTTTCATGGGTGATAAGCAAACCGACTCTTCTTTCATGTTTCTTAACAGACATTTTATTTATCTGCTCTATCATTTTTCTGTTATATTCATTTACTATTTCATCTGTAGCTGTTCACTACTATATTTCACATGTTTTTAAAATAATATCCTTGGTAATCAAAATGTGCTGACACAACTTGCTTTTACTTCAATTTCAGTCAAAGAAGATAGTTGACAACAATTATGATAAGCTCCCTGTACATGGTATGGGGAAAAATTATTCATCCAATTGGTGGAAAGCCCTTGCTGGTTTGTTGATTGCTCACGGTATGTACCATGCATATTTTGAATACAAAATGACCATATGCTAACCCCAGTCAACACGTCTGAATTCAGGTTACATATTGTCTTCCTTTTGTATACTTTCTTGCTGGCTTACGATTCATTCATCAAACTGCTTTAGGTTGAAAAGTGCACTCTAATTTTGAGTTAAATGAATCATATCTTCTATTATCAAGATATTTTGACTTTTCATTATTTTATTGAAATAATAATAATAATAGCAGTAATAAGAAATTATGTAGTTTCAAACAGTTGAGTGACATGTTTTTGAAACCTGATATTTTTGTTAAAATTGACAAAACAACCCTATACATAATAAACAGATAATAGTTTGTTATTGTGGCAACCCAAAATTGTATTCAATTTAACTGCAAATAATATACATGATGATAACATGATATATCAAAATAAACAGATATTAGTATGATTCTACCAATTTATCCTTTCTGGCTGGTCGTAACCCATCCGTGGCCGACCGTGGCATTCAATTCAAACGAAAAAGGTGCACCCGTCGAATAGGAAATCACAATAGTAATACGAAGAATTAACATCGGTAGAGGTAACTAACCTCAGTGGCCAGACATATGCTCATGTTTTAGTCATTTTAATTATGACACGAGTGTCAAAGATATCCATTGTCGTTCTCTTACTTCATTCCAGTAAACATCGCCAATTCAACCATTACATTTTTGATTATCCACCGCGTACATAGTTGTCAAAGCGATTTCAATATTGACAAAGAGTGACAATAAGAGGCCTCAGGCTCTTTAACAATCAAACGTCGTTTTACACACCGGTTGGTACTTTTACATTTTGAAAATAATTCATACTTGATATCAAAATATCATATTTGCTTCAAAATCAAAATCCATTTCGAAATCATCATATTTACTCAAAATATACCATATCTATTTTTTTGCCTTAATATCTCGATTTCGTTTCCAAAACAGTTACGAACTTCAATTTAGGTTATAACTTCATTTTAACCTCATTCGCATTTAAATACAAAATTTAAATATAAACATTCTACCCATTGACCAGTTTGAATTTTTAGAAAATAGTTTGAATAGTTTTAAAATAGCTTAAATAGCTTAAATAGTTTAATATAAAATAGTTTGAGTATTGAAAATGATTTATATAGTAAAATAGTTTGGAAAATTAAAATAGTTTGAATATTTAAAAAGATAGATTTCAAATAGTTTATACTAAAATAATTTATTTGAAAATAGTTTCAAAGTCAAACTGATTCAATTCCAAATTTCCGAATTCAAATCAATTCCAATTTCCATTCCGATTTAATCGATTCAATTTCGATTTCAAGTCGAATTTTACTTCGATTTCAAATTAATTTCACTTCCAATTCCAAATTAATTTAAATTCCGATTCCAAATTAATTTAAATTTCAATCCCAACTTAATTCCAATCCCAAATTAATTTAAATTCCAATTTTAAATTTATACCATTTCGATTTATATCAATTTCAAGTTCGATTTTCAAATTATCGATTCAAAACACTTAAATCAAATTTAACTTCAAAATCAATTTAAAGTCCAAATCTTCAAATATAATTCAATTTCGAGCTCAATTTCGAAATATTGTTTTATATCAATTTTACTAAGCAATATTCAAAGTTCGAATAAAATTCCAATCTTTTAAAACAAATCAATGTTTGAAATTCACATTATATTTCGATTATAACTTCAAATTTACAACTTCAATTATTTAAAACATTCCTGTTATCAATCTTAAATTTCAACGCTTCGAGCTCAAGTCGAAAATAGTTCGAAATTCATAATTTCGATTTTCATTTGTTAAAATCAAATCATTTAAATAATTTCAAAACAAAATTTTTAAAATCATTTAATTTAACCAATCCGGTGTCCGTATATAATTCTCTATCATATGACCAAGTGAAACAATTATTTCAATTTAATTTCAAGGATGGATATATATTATTTCAATCCAAAAGAAATGTTATAGGTATATATCATGTCAATCCATTTCTTAATTTATTCGAAATAATTCAATTTACAGTTTATATACTGCAAATAATATACAGGATGATAACATGATATATCAAAATAAATAAGCATAAAAAGTATCAATCAAATTTTCATCCATCACAATCAATCATCCAAACAACCAATAATCAACCAATTATCGATAATCGAAGATTTTACTAGCAGTTTAATTCTAATTTAATTTGACTGTCAATTCAAATTCTATCAATTAATTCAAATGTCAATTTAAATGTCAATTAAATTTATCAAACAATAACCAATAAATTTAAATCACTTCACGTTATAAATTTTACTAACATAAAAAATATATTAATCAAACGTGAGCGTATAAAACACTCATCTTTCATTTGGAACTGAAAATTTTCCAGCTTCAAATAAAAATCCAACTCGACTCCAAGCTGTAGATGACGTCGATATGATTCCAATTCAGTAATAAGAAAAATTATCCTAGCAATCTCCTGGACCATAATAAGCATAACATCAGAAGGGTGTACAAAACAGCATCCTGTCACAAATTCAGGTGATGCTTGCTCCACTAATAACTGGTCAGTAGTCACATGCTCCCAATTATTGAATATTTGTATAAAATGCAAGAAAAATGCTTTTGAAAGAAGCTATGCGGTAGGATCGTATAATATGGAGTAGTGGAATGGTCTAGGTAGATAGCAATAAGCAGTAAGTAAAGTAGATACCAAGACTTTATACTGGTTCAGACCTCTTGTCATACGTCCTGCTTATGTCTAGTCCCTAAACTCCTCTTAGGAATTCAACTAACCAACAACCCTCATTTAATCCGGAGGAATAGGTTTACAACTTATCTGAACAACCGAACGTGATTTCTAGCCTCAACTACCGAAGAGGACTTCAAGTAGATACAAAGAGTATTTCTGACTTGTTGTGTTCTTGATAACACTAATGAGTCTAATTGAGTACAATTTTTCTATAATCTTATCCTCAAAAATATGAAATGTGTTTATGAAGATTTAGAAAATATAAATTGCTATGAATCAAAAGAGTATTTAAGATAAATCAGATATTCAAGCAATTGAAGTGGTTTGTGATTGCTTTTGAAAACTTAAGAAATCTGAAAATATGATCAAGATAATAGAGAAATTAAAGCAATTAGAAATTGTAATTTGCAAATGATAGAATTATGTATTTATTGGTGTAGAAGAGGTGTATCTATTTGCAAAAGATCCAGTCAAGAGATGCATCCATTACCATTGGAGAATGGTTGCAACTCCTGAGAAGAAGAATGTGTCTTTTCATAAAAAATTCGCAGGTTTGAATTCAGTCGACTGAACAGGGAAGTTCAGTCGACTGAAACTGTGTATGTTGTAATTCTGTAACAGGTTCAGTCGACTGAAATTTCCTGTTCAGTCGACTGAACTGGTAGTTTCTACGCAGTGAACACTTAACTAAAATATTAAGTTATGAAATGTGTTCTTGTGTTTGTGCAAGCTTCTTAAGGATAAATTTTAACAATAAAACTAAGACTAAGACCTATATATAATAAGTACTCATGATATCTTTGGTCTTCATAGTCCTTCCTTTAGCTTTGCACATATCTCTTCCTTTTTGTTGAAGCACATTGTCACCTATGTTTGTAGAGATGTAATTATCTTTCCTCCCCCTGAATATATGCACTATATTTCCGTAGTTGCACACAGCTTTGCACATATCTCTTTCTTTTTGTTGAAACACATTGTCATTAATCAAAATACAGCGTATCAACATTCTCCCCCTTTTTGTTTGATGACAATACCTATGTTTGTAGAGATGTAATTATCTTTCCTCCTCCTGAATATATGCACTATCTTTTCGTAGTTGCACACATCTTCTTTGCCAATGATGAAACTTTTTGAGTTATCTCCGAAGGTAACAGAGCCACCATCAAAGTATGAAATATTTGCAAGCATTTCTTTGTTTCCGGTCATGTGTTTTGAGCAACCACTATCCAAAATCCATTTTCTTTTCTTGAGTGGGACCTGCAAAAAATATTAATAAATATATTGGTGCCCACCTTTTAATAGGGTCCTAAGAGTTAGATCTTAGGAAACCAAATCCAAGAGGGTTTAGTATACTTTTATAAAGATAATTACTATTTTTGTGAACTGTTTCTATAAAGGAATTTATTTTCGAATTAAATTATTGTTTGTTTTCGGAACCCATATTTTGATTTCCTTTTTCTTTTTAGTATGTCTTGGTATGTTATTTTTCAATACTATACTATGTTTTGAATTTTCTTCCTTCTTAAAATTAGCATTTTTCTTTGGAAGAATTTTTGATTCCTTTTTAAAATCTAATCCATTTTTATTTGAAAAGGATTGAAATTTTAGATAAATTTTCTCTTATTAAAATTAGAAACATTTTTAGCAATGTTATCTAATTTAATTTGAAGACTAGTATTTTCTAATTCAACTTGTTTTAGTTTATTTTTTAAATTGTGATTTTCAAAAATAATTTCATCATTCTTTGTCTTTTGAGTTTCAATTTCTTGGCTCAAAAGTAAAAGTTGACTATCTCAGTTTGAGAGAGATTCTTGAACCTTTTCAAGTTCTTTCAATATTTTTTTCTCATCTTTAAACATCTCTTTCAAATTCAGATTTGTTCTGATTTTCACGTGTCTCTTTAAGTTTCTTTTTGAGAATTTTTATAGAATTTAAAAATTTAGTGCTTACTTCTATTAAATCATCATAAGATAAATCACTAACCTCATATTCTTGAGCCATGAAGCACACATTTGTTTGTTCATTGTTGCTATCACTATCACTATCTGATGAATCTGAATCTGAATCGTCCCATGTGACAGAAAAAATCTTCTTTTTAAATTTGTCTTTCTTATTCTTGTTGTTGAAGTTTTTCCGATTCTCCTTCTTTAGCTTCAGACAGTCTTTTATCATATGACATTTCTTGTGACAATTAAAACATTTCATATTTGAGGACGAAGGTTTGTTCAAGAAATTCTTGTTGAAACCGTTTTTATTTCCTTTTATATATTTTAAGAATTTCTTGAAATTTTTGGCAATAAATGCTAGATCCTCATCTTCACACTCCGATTCTTTCTTTTCTGTGTGAAAAGCCACATTTTTTCTTTCCCGTGCTTGATCTTTCTTAGCTTGCATGTTAACTTCATAAGACATAAGGTTTCCAATTAATTCTTCTGGTTTCATTGTAGATAGATCGTTTGCTTCTTCAATTGCTAAGACTTTTCTCTCTCATTCATCAGTGAGTGAATTTAGGACCTTAGATATAATATCAAAATCCGTATATTTTTCTCCTAATCCTATTAAGGCATGATGAATGTCTTGAAATCTCGAGTACATGTCATTGATGGATTCATTCCGTCGCATTCTAAAGTTTTGAAACTGGTTCTTTAGCATGGAGATCTTTGTTTGCTTGACTTTGTTTGTGCCTTCATGTATGGTTCTAAGTGTATCCCATATCTGATGTGCAGTAGTACAAATGCTAATACGATTGAACTCATTTCTATCCAAAACACAAAATATCATATTCATAGCTTTGACATTTGCACTAGCTTCATTTTTTTGACTTTGTGTCCATGTAGGGTAATCAGTTGTGGGTACAACGAACACTGCTTAATTTGCATTTCAGGCTTCAAAGCTTGTTGCTTGCATATAAATCTTCATCCTTATAGCCCAATAATTATAGTTTAGTCCATTGAATAGAGGGGGTCTTTGGGTAGATAGTCCTTCTGCAAATGTAGAGCTATAGACAGTTGTTGTGCTTGTGCTTGTGTTATTTTTCATATTATCAATATGTCAAATAACGGTGTTATGGTTATAGGACAACCTTGCTCTGATACCAATTGAAAGAAGCTATGCGGTATGATCGTATAATATGGAATAATGGAATGGTCTAGGTAGATAGCAATAAGCAGTAAGTAAAGTAGACACCAAGACTTTATACTGGTTCAGACATCTTGTCCTACGTTCAGTCCCTAAGCTCCTCTTAGGAATTCAACTAACCAACAACCCTCACTTAACCCGAAGGAATAGGTTTACAACTTACCCGAACAGCCGAACGAGATTTCTTACCTCAACTACCGAAGAGGACTTCAACTAGATACAAAGAGTATTTCTGACTTGTGTTCTTGATAACACTAATGAGTCTAATTGAGTACAACTTTCCTATAATCTTATCCTCAAGAATATGAAATGTGTTTATGAAGATTTAGAAAATATAAATTGCTGTGAATCAAAAGAGTATTTAAAATAAATCAGAGATTCAAGCAATTGAAGTGGTTTGTGATTGCTTTTGAAAACTTAAGAAATCTGAAAATATGATCAAGATAATAGAGAAATTAAAGCAATTAGAAATCGTAATTTGCAAATGATAGAATTATGTATTTATAGGTGTATCTATTTGCAAAAGATCCAGTCAAGAGATGCATCCATTACCATTGGAGAATGGTTGCAACTCCTGAGAAGAAGGTGTCTTTTCTTAAAAAAATCGCAGGTTTGAATTCAGTCGACTGAACAGGGAATTTCAGTCGACTGAAACTGTGCATGTTGTAATTCTGTAACAGGTTCAGTCGACTGAAATTTCCTGTTCAGTCGACTGAACTGGTAGTTTCTGCACAGTGAGCACTTAACTAAAATATTAAGTTATGAAATGCGTTCTTGTGTTTGTGCAAGCTTCTTAAGGATAGATTTTAACAATAAAACTAAGACTAAGACCTATATATAATAAGTACTCATGATATCCTTGGTCTTCATAGTCCTTCCTTTAGCTTTGCACATATCTCTTCCTTTTTGTTGAAGCACATTGTCATTGATCAAAATATAGCGTATCAACAACTTTAAGGTGCTTACTCTTTTCTATCTTATCAATGGTATGTTGATATTTCTACCGAAGTGCATTTAGCACTGCCTCTTCGTCGTTGTTACTAAATCAGATTCTCATGGAAGGAGCTGATAACTTATCCGCATGGCCCCAAGTGCCAGCTTCGCTATTCCCACGAGAAGATCTCTGAATAAGATCAACAACGCCTTTTACTATATTCATTATTCTCAAATACTTCGCAACGCATCGACACTCAAAGGCGATTTAGAGCTTAGCCTTAAGGCCTTAATGATTTGATTGATTACGCTTTCAATGTTTTACTCGGTATGTGGATTATGTTTGGAGAAAGGAGGAATAGAGAAAGAAATAGACGAAGAGAGAAGCTGCTTTGATGAATACGATCTATTGGAAAGTTTTTTAATAAAGGCTGTTAATTTTTTTTGGATCGAGATCTTGTTCGATGCTGATTTATTGGAAAAGAAAGGGGAGAGGTAGAGAGATATACGGCTAGAAAAAAACGTGGATTTGACTAATACGTTTGATACATATTACAGGTAAATATGCAAAAGAAAGAAGTTGAAAAATTTTAGTCTCGGGGACAACAATTTTACTTTTTAGTCTGAATGATACTTTTTAGTATAAACCGAAAATGATAGTTACAATTATCATTCTGTGATTTACACTAAAAAGCGTCCTTCAGCCTAAAAAAAATAAACTTCTTGTCCTTGAAACTAAATTTTTCTCTGACTTTTTCCTTGATCCTAAAAACCCCAATATTATTATTTAAATTAGAAAAACATACAGTCTAAGACGTTTGAAATTTCTCAAGCTCCAAACGAAACGTGTCGTCTGGCGTTCATAATGTTTTACCAACATTCCGAACACAATGGAATTAGTCCTGAGGTATAATTCGATCGTATGTGGAAGATAGCTTTTCAAAATCAATAAATTTTAAATTCCGGAATAAATTTCTGCGTGTTTCAAGCTCGCACGGCCAAACAATTAGTCCGATCGCTATAGAACTTGAAATCCTACTATAACTCATTATTACAGTTCCAATGAAACTGTTTTCGTTGAAATCCGAGACAGTGGTCGAAATTGCTATTTTTTACTCATTAAATAAAATTTAAAATTTTCAATTTTTATTTATCCACTTAAAATCATAATTTTGAATGTTAACAACCTTCATTCATATAAATCAATGATTCAATTATTTAAATAATTCCAATATTAAATTTAAATAATTTAATCATCCGATATATTACAATAGTAAGTCATTTTTTTTTCCTCTTACCAATTATATTCAATAATTATATTAAATTCTATAATTTAAAATAGTAAAAAAAAAAATACGGGTTTGTTACATAAAAGTTCATGAAGCTGTTTTACAAATATATTTGATTACATTTTACAATATAATCAAAGTTATACATACAACGAGAATAAATAAATAATGCAGCGGTACAACATGATGCAGGGGAATAAATACAATAAATAGTAATAACATACTAAATTTTCGCCTTCGTTCTCCAGAAGTAAGGTCTTCAATACACTGAAATGCTCAGACTAATCCGAGCGTAATGAAAAGACAAAATACTCGAGTCAGAACTAAAAGATCTTATGTAAGTCAAATCAATAATGAATAAACATGAGTGTAACGGCTTCAGAGATGTTTATAGAGTTTTACATCTCCTATCCAATGTCTAACGTGCGTGCAATAACTTAAGAGATGTTCAAGATTATCATCTTATAAGGATCCGTTAAACTATCTACATGTAATGATATATGCTATTATAATATGTCTATCAGTAAAGTATTAAAATAGCGTTAAGGCGTTACGCATATTCTCTTTCACATTTTTATATATTCTCGTAGTCTATACAGATACTGCAAGCTCCACCAAAACGATGATTTACTCAGTGAGCACTCCATAGGTGCGATACAAACCAAATTCGTAATGGGCGCGATAAGGCATGTTACAAGGCACGCGAGACAATGCCTAGGGTCTGATCCTTTCGTTTTGCGGATCCGAACTGGTGGTAACGCGTAGCAGCTATTACTGTCCACCTCAAAACACACTTCCAAAATTAAATCGGAGGGCGACTAAATCAATCACAAAGCAATAAATATGATATCGAAGAAATATGTCTGATAGGAGGAGCGACCTCACTTGGTCCGACATAACTCCTGTTTTAGCCACATCAAGCTGACCCGAGGAGATCAGTCCTACGTTCATACCTCATAAAGAATCGTTCGCCAAAGCATACTACTTCGTTTTGGATTCTCCACCACGTGCACCGTTGTTAAAGTGGTTTTCGGTATTGGTAGAGAGTGACAATATTCGATCCTGGCCTCTTTAACAACCAAACGTTTATTTCACAGCAGATGATTCTTTTACATTTAAAACAGTTCATACTTCATATCGAAATATCATATTCACTTCAAAAATCATATCACTTTCGAAATCGTTATTTCAAAATCATATTCATTTCGAAATCGTTATTTACTTCAAAATCATATTCATTTCCAAATCATAATCCTTCCAAAATTATATTCACTTTCGAAATAATTATTTACTTCAAATCCTATACGTTTCAAAGACATAACAACTAAAGTAGGTTAAACCATCATATTAAAATATTGCCTTTTAAATCAATTGAATCTAAAGCATAACAGTTCCAACTCTAACAGTTTGAATATTGAAAGTAGTTTATGTATTGGAATAGTTATACTTTTAAAAAGGGTCTATATATTTAAAAATAAGTTATAGATTAAAATAGTTTGCATATTAGAAATAGTTTATATATTAGAATATGTTATATATTAAAATAGGTTATGTATTAGAAATAGTTTATGATAGTTTAAAATAGTTTTTAATAGTTTTTAATAGTTTAAATAATTTAAGAGTTTAAAACGGTTATAATAGTTTAACATAAAATGGTTTGATTATTGGAAATGGTTTATATAGTAAATAGTTTGAAAATAAAAAAAATCTGAAATTTTAAATATAATAGATTTTTAAACAGTTTACATTAAAACAATTAATTTGAAAATAATATCAAATCAAACTGTTTCTTTCATTTAACAAATCTGGACCATATCTCGATCCAAAATCAACAAACTCAATTTTAACCTTTCAATTCAAATTCTCATAAAACCATTTCGATTTATATTGATTTCAAATCCAAGCTTGAACTTACAAATTTAACACTTCAAATTTAATAGATTTCAAAATTTAAATATTCAAACGTTACAATAATTCAGTTTTGATAAATTTCATTTATATTTCAAAATTCAACTTTACGATTTCAATTTAAATGCTTTGAACAATTCATTTTAAACAATTTAAATTTCAACATTTAAAACTTAAATTTGAAAATAATTCAATTTATACAAATCAAGGTTTATTTCATAATATCATTTAACTGGATTAAGAAATTAAGGATTTAAAAATCATTTGATTTAACCAATCCGGTGTGCGTATATAATTTTCTACCCTATGGTCAGGCGATACGTATATTTATCATTTCAATCTGTAATAATTTAAAATTTACGGACATCTATCATTTCAACCCGTAATTCCGAATTAAAATTCAAAATCCATAAAATTGCTCGAGTCTATCATTTCAACCCATAACGATTTTTTCCTAATCTGTAAGCTCGTTCGGGTATGTATCATTTCAACTCATAGTGATTTTCCTAACAATAAATTAGGGGAACTTGCAATGTGATAAAAACATATGAATAAACATGCATTCAATCATCTAAATATCAACAATTACATTCATCACAATCATCATTCAAATTAACCAATAAATAACAACTAACTGGTTATCATGGCCGAGTATACGGTTAACAATTTAAATTCAATATTAAACTAAATGCAATAAATTCAATTTAAACACGAACGACAATTTAAATATACCAAACATCAACCAATAAATTCTAATCGTATCATAAATTAAATTTAACTACATAAGATATTTTAGCATTCGTGAGTGAGTTAAAACACTCACATTTGGTTTCAAATCGATATAAATTCAATTAAAACCCGAAAATTTAACGGTCTCAGTTTTCGACCAAACTAGTTCTATAATGTTCGGAATTTCGATACGATCGCAACGTAGAAAACCGCGTCCAAACCCGAGTTCGTATGCAAAATATATTAATATTAGAAGTTATATGATTTATATTATTTAATAAATAAGAAAAAAATGCTTTTACCACTCGAATCGTTCGAACCCTAACATCAGCACGCAGCCGCCAACGACCATCTCGTGAACGTCGCCGCCGCTACGACCTTCGATACCATAATCAGGCAACACCAGAGCCATGCTTACGTCCACACATCCCTCACCTCCACCCGCGGACACCTCCGACGATCTATATCACTCCGCCCCTGCCGCCGCTTCTATGGCGAAATCTGGCGAACCACGAACCCCTAAGCATGAACGAACCACAGATTATGACCTGCTCGACTCCCTTTTTCCAACGCCGCCTCCCGATCGTCAAACGGTCGACGATCCACCTTTGGATCGTAAACCCTAGAAATGAACGATCAAGGTCTTCCTCGATTTTCGGTCGAACAATGCACCAAATCGAAAAAGAATTGCTGCAGTAGATTCTACTCGTCGAGAGCTTTCCAACGATATGTAATATGCTAGGGTTTGAAGAGTTTGCATTTTGAAATTGGTTTTGAATTTGAAATTGAATTGAGATTTAGGTTTTTCTGCCATTGAGAAAGAGGGAAGGAACAGACACATGAAATTGTACGTATAAGAATAATGAAATGAGAAACATGTGGGGTTTATAATAGTCAATATATAGGCAGAGCTGAAATAGAAATGGATGGAGCAAATCTATTTGGGTCAAAACGATAACCACAACCCGAAAAACCCGTTTGTTCCCGAAACAAAAATGGGCAATCCAATATATTGAAATATAAGATTTCGATATTTTTAAACTCAATGGAACTAGTTTTGGACCCTAATTTAAAAGTATACAGAAGTTGGCTTTTAAGATTATTTCATTAAATTGATTTCGAGCTCGCACGATCGAACGATAAGTCCGATCGCTACGAAACTTGAAATCCTACAATAATTCACTGTTACGGATCCAATGAGACTGGTTTCGTCGAAATCCGAGACAGTGGTCAATCTAGCTAATTTTCATGTTAATTAAATAAATTATTATTAAATCGACTTAATCACATTTAAATTCAAACTTAATAATTAACAATTTTATCATTCTCAATTACATAGAAATAAATAATCTTTAAAGCAATTTTTTGATGTCAAATTCAATATTTAAATATTGCATTGATTACAATGCTTAATTATAACTGCAATAAATTCATTAATTAAAATTTAAAATTTCAACAAATTCATTTATTTTGATTTCGCTCTTATTATCTAATCAGTTATTACCTTATGAATATAACTAACATAAGTTTACATCTTATTACATTCATATTTTACACTTATCATCTTTACCATATTCATTGCAAGAGTCAATTACGTTAATTTTCGTTAATTTCCAAATTAAGTCCAAACATATATAAAAATAGGATGATAAACAAACAATTACTACACATTAATAATTCAAACATATTTCTATGTTAATTGTTAACAAACAAAGCTAATAAATTCACATACTGATTAATTATTCTATATTAACCAATTTCAATTAATTACAAACAATTTCACCATTAAATCCAACATTTAATTTATTTCATTATTTACAATTTATAACCAATTTAACTTTACGGCTATTTCAATTACATTAAAATGGTTATCAATCAAATTGAATCAACATTATTAAATTACATTCTAGTTAGTTTTCTTATTAATAAATCATAAATTTTAATTTCTTCCACTATTAAATACCACGATCTTATTTAATTTAATATTTTAATTATCGAAAAATATGGGTCGTTACCGTGTCAAATGTTATAGATTGAAAATTTAGGGCTTTGGATGTGGTTAGGTGTAACCAAGGTGCAAAGACAACCTAAATCTAGCACATTGATGCTTATACGAGCCTTAAATAATGCCTAACAAATGGCTAAATACACATTTATATTCTTAAATGAGGTGGTAACCTTGCATAGGCGGATCGTTAGGTGGTAAGCCTATCCTAGCGCCTATGCGGAGGCATAGAAGGATTTTTACAGCAGTGTGTAAAGCACGTGCATAGTATTTGTAATTATACCTTTTAGTTTGATATCACGTTTGTGATTACAAAACATAACTAGTCTCAAAATAAACCAACATTCATTTTCAGAACCTGGAAATGGTATTTCTACATCCAATAATAACTTTGAACCACTTTGCTAATACTAATAATAGTATTTAGTTGTTATTTTAACTTCTGGAATGTATCTTGTTGCTATTACTTCAGCAATATTTCGTTGGAATTGAATAAATCAACCAATTCGGTGCATTTTAATTGATTTGTTGCTAAAGTGAATTGGTTTGTTAAATAATTTTGTTTGATCATTAGTTTTAATCGAATTAACCGAGATTTTGTTACATTAACGAAAGTAGGTTTTTTAATATACTTTTTGTACATTAGTTTAGTAATATGAAAAATCTATCAATATCATGGATAAAAATCACAAAGTATTCAATACAAACAGTCTAATTATAACTTTGTGTTTTCCCTATGAGTGTGTTGAACATTCTGATCAATATATACACTTAATCTCTGTAATAAAAGGGGAATTACGGGGTGAGCTAGCCAAACTACAACATTATTCGAGGGCTAAAGCACAATTTAAAAAAAATTCCTTCATTTTTTTTCCAAAAAAGAGAGTGACTTCAAGTTGATCCTGTTTAACTCCTTAATACACATTCTACTATGATTGATACATGGCAATGGGTGAATCCTTATGTCACCTTTTCAATTGTGTTGGACAGGGACGCTTATTTTAGCTATTTGCAATTATTTTAAAAACACAGTTTATAGCTATTTGCAACTATATTAAACAAATCATTTGTTATCTAAGTTTCATCATTTTATGGTTCATATGTTTAGCTAGGATTATGTATATTACTAAATATGACCATTTTATGCAGATTATCTAATGGAGATTTCCCATGATATGTACAGAACTGTAAGGTATTCTAAATTTTTAAGGAAAATTCAGAATATTTCATCTTTCTAAAGCAGATAGTTTCTAGGGTGTATATTGATAGATTAACCATTTGCAATTTAGCATGTTAAGCTAAACTATAAATTTCTAATACATGGTTATTTGCTTTGGGTCTGTTTCTCATCAATATTCTGTGCTGCAAATCAGAGTAGATAAACTTGGTAACTAGGATCTGTCTACTAATTGTTTCAGCGTCAGTTCAAGTGGGAAGGAGTTTCTCTCCAGTGCCAATGAAATGCATCAACCACCTTTGGTTTTAGCAATAACAAGTGAAATGATCGAGGAGGAAGAGCATGGCTGTCAACAGAAGAGAGTTGGAGACCTTAATAATTTAACTGGTGTAGAACGTGAAGGTTTCTCGGAGGTATAATTATCTTATTATTTCATTATTTTTGCTTATTAATGAAGACTGTTTCTTATATTAAGCTTCCATGCTTATCGTTGAATTGGATGCATCTCAACCTTTGTTTATGGTTGTAAGACAGGATAATCATTAAAATCTTTTTCTCAACGGTTCTCCAATTCTAAGTTTTGGGGCTTTAATTCCAAGTGTGTGCTATATGATTCATGCTTCACTTGTAGTTGATCAGCAATTGGATCACTATGTCGTCATGCCAATGTCAATTTTGATTCATTGCAATATATAAAATTTAAAGGAATCCTTGCACTTTGACGTGTCTAATAGATGAAATATTCACTCTACTCCATGTATGTTTAGGCTTGCGATTTCGTTTGGCACTTCCAAAATTGTGCACCATTCTTGATAATGTCTTCCTTCATAGCATAAACTAACATAAAATATCTACCATGATATTGTGTACAATTATGATTACTAGACTATGAAGTATGTCGAATTTTGCAAAATCAATTAATCAAAATTTCTCTGTTTAGGCCGAAACAAAGCTTTATCAAGGGCTTTTGGATGTCCGTGTAAGACTTGCAAATGAAAATGGAACTGCTCCGTGAGTTTGCATTCCATTGATATTTTGTTGTGTGTTTCTTTTTTCCTCTTCTGCCGAAACACCTAGCTTGTTATATTTATCCAATTTCAGATATGCTATTTGTGGGGATGAAACAGTTATAAAGATCACACAAATTAGGCCATCTACCAAAGCTAGGCTGGCAAATATTGATGGTGTCAATCAGGTATCATGGTACTCTGACATGGATGACTTGTATAAAATAAAGAAAAAGAAAATATTGGACTATATGTGTCTGATAATTGCACATACTTCCCCTGATGTTATATTTACTCATTATAACATGCAATGTAAGTTTATCGTACCAATTTCATATCATTTTTAGATAAAACTCTTATAAAGATGTACATAGGTCATAAGGCCATTGCTTATTTATTTGGCAAAAATAAGTTACAATTATCATTGCATGCTAAGAATTTGTTGTAGACTGATTTTTGAGTTGCAGATTTAGCTGTTTATATATTGATTCAAAAGTGACAAAGGTAAGTAGTTGACTGAATGTTTTTAAACCCTCCTCAAGTTCCTATTGTTTCAGGCTTAGCCTGCTCTTTAGTTGGGTTTTTAAACCCTCAAGTCAGCTCACCATGATAAATTATTTTAGTTATCAATGCTCATAATAAAAATAAAAGGGTTGTGTTTCAGTACATAATGTATTGATAGGTCGACTCTGATCGTGATTTGACTATATAATTGATGATATTATATATAATTTATGAAGAGTGTACTACAATTATCAAATGGTGGTGCCTAATAATAATCTAGAAACTGTCTATATCAGACTTCAGCCATCATAGTAACTTATCAGTGTAAGCAGACAGATTGGAAATATAAACTGATAACCACACAATCTCTCTCTTTGGCTAAAGAATCTGTAAGCCCTCTGATAAAATATTAAATCTGAACTTCTTTTTGGGTTTAATGCAGCACTTTGTATCAAAGTACGGTGACAGTTTTCTTCAAATTATCAGTCAAACATCACAAGAGTTGAAACTTCAGTTGGATGGACAGTCGAATGTTGTACAAATTTCTGGTACAAAAAGAGTACATCCCATTTCTGATAAAAGACTAACTCCAGCCAGGTTAAATGCATGGATGATGTGGCAAAATGAAGGGATTTCAATCCAGAAAATCGCTGTAAGCACAATTTGCATAGTTCCTCATATATGCCTAACTATTTTATTTACCTAAAATTTTTGATGCAATCGACTTTCAGAATGGGTCAGAGAAAGGTCCTGTGAAAGAACAAACTATTATCTCATACATACTTGATGTTGCCCGTGAAGGACGTGAATTAAACTGGGCTAGATTTTGCAATGAGATAGGTCTAACATGTGAAATCTGCTCACAAATTCGTAATGCAATTTCAAAAGTTGGTAAGGAACGGCTAAAGCCAATTAAAGAAGAACTACCTGAGACTGTAAGTATTAGATTACATTTGTGCATTTCATTTTTATTTATAAAAAGAATTATCTTGGTTTCAACTGCAATTGGATATAGATTAGGCGTTTGTCTCAACAAGTCTTGCAACAGCAACATGCAATTTTTTTGTGACTTGATGTTAGAATGTTAATTATAGAAGCTGTTGCTAGCTTGACATCAAAATTACAAGTAGAACTGAAAGCCTGCTATAAGCGCGCTAGTAGAATGGATTTAATTTTCACAATTTTCTTAGTGGTAAATTTAGAAGTAAAAAAATGTCTGCAATACCATAAACACTGGGATGGAACCTTTATTTGGCTCGTTAACATGGGGGAACACTGTAACATTAGTACATTATATATGTATAACATCACCTTTAGAGCTGGACAGTCTTTATACCAAATCATTATACTTCATCGGTCCTTTTATATTGTGTTTTTTTTATAACAGTTGCATTGATAGTTATTTAGAAATCCATTGAGTTGTTTATGGAAACAAATATATTTGTCAATGAAGCTAACTCAAGTCACCAAAGCATTTTATCTGTTGGCGTAGAAAAAGATATGAGGATGTGTTCCTATATTAACCCAGTTTATCAATACTGGAGCATGTGAACTATGTAGTACTGTAATAATCCTCTTTTAGGCACTAGATTTTCAAACAATTAAGTTAGAAGATTGCTCATAGGCTGATTTGTGACCACTGATGATAATCGGAACCTTTTCATCATTATTGATACAGTGTTGATAAATGACTATTTATTCACTTTCTGTATTCTTATAAACAAGTTAGAATTTTGCAACAATAAGACGAGTCTGTGTGCATTTATAAGCTGTTTCTATCCTGCAGGTTACATACGAACAAATCAAGACAGTCTTGCAAATGGAAGAGCTCAATATATCCATGGAATCCGTATGGGGAGCATCCATGCAATTAGAGTTGCCAGAAAATGCTAGCGACCAGGGCTGGAAATCTTTAACAAAAAATAGAGGAGCATCACCGTTGGAAAATAATGACTCAGATGCTCCATTAGCATCAATCTGTTCTGAAATTTTTGCAGGGACAAAACACATACGAGCTGATGAGCCTGTGCTTGATGAGTCCACTCCAAAGAAACTCTACAAGACCAACATTGGAGAAGATTGTAGTTATGAATTAGAAGCAAATGAAAGCACTTTACTGGATTGGGTCTCAAAGCATGATGGGGTAAGTTAGCTTTAATTCCTTGCAATAGTTTATAAAGGTTAAGAATTAATCATCACATCTTCAAATTTTATATCTACAACATATATCTCTATTCAGTATGAATTTTCTGGTTACCAAGGTTTTGTTAGATGGGTTTACACACACACACCTATATATGTGCGGGCATGGGAACAAATATGATATCTCTGGCAAGTGAACATTCATATATTCCACTTTGTTATGCCTACTAATATTTTAACTACCATCCCCTGCTACTTGCCTGGCAAGAATGAAGTCTTTTGTAGAACGTGTAGTACATTTGGATATATATTTGACTTCAGATTTGATTAGAGCCATTGAAGTAAACAATGGCACTTTATAACCCTATCCTGTAGTTCTAACTATTCACACCATAGTGCTAATTTCTTATCATCCTTATCTCCTTCCCTAAACTCAACTTTTTTGGCGTTCTGTACCTTCAGAAACGTAATTTTGGCATTCATTGTGCCAAAAGGAGAGTGCTCAAACGGGAACCGTTGTTCTCATCGATTTTATAAGGATTGTGATATGATGCCAATTTATTTGTGCACATTAGTATCTCGAAGTTTATATCTATTAACCTCCACAACAGGTTTTGGTTGCTTAATTTGTATTGCAATCTGTGCTAAAATGATGTGCAGGTTTCATTATCCGAAATCATTAATCACTTCAAAGGATCTAAAAGTGCGTCCGTTGTGGATCTATTAAGCCAACTTGAAGGAGATTACATTTTATTTAGGAAGAATGATATGTACAGGGTTCTCTAGTTATAGATTGTATATGCCAGAAGTTACGTAAATTGTTCATTGGAGCATCCCGGAAGTGAATAGTCTTTTATTTAACTTGCTGCTCCATTATCATTTGCGGACAAATCTGTATCCATATTTTGAAACTCATGCTGTAACGCCGTATATGTTGCTCTTATTGCTTTGTGTAATCTATTTGTGCATTTAGAAAAAGACAAAATCATCAGAATAAATCTGACAGTGTCCCCGTGTTTGTTTCTGTGATGCTTATGTTTATGTTTATCTGGATAAAGCATCTTCAATGTTTTCTTCAGCATTTGTAAATTGACAACCAAAACCGTGATGCAAGGGAGTTTGAGCATGTCTTTATTTTTAATGTTCTTGTTAAAATTTTTTATGCATGAATGAGTCAAATTTTTGGTTTTGCATAACTTTTTTCAAAACATGAAACGTTATCTTGTGCTTTGGGCCGTATTGATAGAAATCACAAGTTAATTTGTGTTTTTTTTAACTCATGTAAAAGTTGAATTTTGTTTTCCCTGCAGGTACAATAGTTATTTTAAGTGTTCTAGCAGATGATTACACTTTTTTTTATATGCTATTATTAAATTTTGTAAGTTTTCTATAAAGCATAAATTAGCCTAATTGGATAAGTGCAAAGATAACTTGTGTTCTTTGTTTTTTAGAAAAATAGGTTTAGTTTACATTTTTTTATTGTTACATGCGTTTTTGTTGCAAATGACACTGAAATAATCTTTTTTTCTATTGATATAAATGGTTGAAATAAAACGAAAGTTCTCCAATAGCGATCCTTTGTTTCAGCTTCCGAGAAGTAGTTGCTTAAAATCTAAGCTCGTTACCAATAGTGGATGTTATTACAGAATTCTAGTTACTTATCTCATACATTAAAAATATTGTTTCTTTTAATAACTACTGCGCAAGGAGGCTCTATTTTTTTTTTTTTTTTTTTTTTTTTGAAATTTCTATTATTCGTCAACTTTAGAAAATACATGTCTATCAAACACATACTTCGGATATTCGTTATTAGTTTTGGATTTTGAATTCGTGGCTTTTAGTTTGCAGTGTGAACCATCAACCACCAGCACAACCTTGTGGGCATTAAACTTTCAAATATATTGTTAAAATTAAAACTTGTTACGAACCACAAAAGTAAAGTTTTAACATTGTTTGAAACCATGTGTTTTGATTATTGTGAATCTAGTTTTATGCATTTTAGTAAAAAAAATTGAAATCTAGGGTTTCCTTTCAGCTATGAGGGAAAATCAATTTCCTCATCAAATTTGCTCAAATCTTTCTCAATCTTCTTCTTTATTCAGACCGCATGAGGCTTCTCATATCAGCAAGCCATCAGGAGCTATCAACATAGAAGATGATGAGTTTAAATTGGTCCAATCGAAACAACAAAGTAGAAAAGAAGCCAAAAAAGTTCTGGAGTTGCTATCAGTTCCTCAAAATGACAACCGAAAAGGCAGAGATGGTGAGAATGTGCCACCTAGAGCACCAAGAAAGGCGAAATGTTGTCAATACAGAGAAAACCAATAGCCATCTCACTGAACAGAGAACAAGGCCGGAAGTCTTGGGCAGACATTGTTGCTGATCAGCCTCAAGAACCCAGTGTTGAAGAAAGCAATCTTGAGCATATTGCACCAATCAGAATTAGTAACAAGAAGTATGGTCTGGTTAAGGAGGAGGTTTCTTGTTTATGTAGTAGGCACCAAACCATACTACTTGTTTTTCAAATCATACATACACAGAGTTTGAAAACCGATTGGTGAATTTGAAATCTTTACTAGAGAGAACGGGTTCTTTTTAGTATAATTTAAAGATCCTCGAGATTGTAATTCAACTTTAAAAAATGGACCATATTTCAATAATGGCATACTCACCATAATGAGAAAGTGGTCCGATTCTTTGAAAATGGACAGAGACTAATTAACGTCTATGCCGATATGGGTAAGATTACCCTGTGTTAATCTGAAATTGTGGGATAGAGAGGCTTTCAGTGTTATGACAAGTATCATAGGCAAACCCATAAAAATGGATGCAGCCACAACGATGAAGACAAGATTAAATTATGCTCGCCTTCTTGTAGAAGTTCTACAAATGATGAGCTTCCCAGTGAGATCTTTGTTTCTCTGTATAATTGAGAAAAAATCACCCAGAAAGTTGAATATGAATGGATCCCGCCAAAGTGTAATGTATGCAAATGTTTTGGGCACACTAGAGATCAGTGTAACCCAAAACAGACATGGGTACCCAAGAGTTATAATCAAAAAATACAAGAAAAAGAAACCTCAAATTCTGATTCAAGAAACCATTCAATGCTACAAAAACAGCCTACGTCATCTGAGGATAACGATCGGATCAACCAAATAAGTATCAATTCCGATCAAAGAAAGAATGACAATGTGCTCTCTGATCAAGATAATCAAGTCATAGCAGAGGAAACTCATCATACCAATTCGGATATCACAAAGGGAAAATCGCAAAGCAATAAATTGGTGGGTGCAAAGAATAAAAAGGTCTTAGAATCTGTAACCCCACCAATTACAGACCCTTGTTTAATTACAGACAATTATGGTACAAACAATAATTATAATAATGAAGATCATGTACAATCTGAAGTCCTGAATTTGGAAAAGCCTCCTGAAACAGCCCCTTCACCTGAGCAGGCTGCAGTGACTGAGGAATCTGACTCAGCCATGCCTCGCACTGCTGTCCCATTTGATATCTCGACTATTAAAATTCCAGAAAGTATTAATAATTATGGAGATGAAATGGAAATGGTGGATGTTGTTGATCAGTTGAATATCTCAGAACTGCATATACCAAAAACAAAAGCTACAGGTAAGAATAGGGGTAACAAAGAGAAGAAAGATTTTAAACAAAAATACATTTCTATAAATCCAGATTGGGATGAAATGTCAACCAGGTTAAAAGCAAAAAGTGTTGAAAACAAAAGAAGAGGTAAGTGTGCTCTGGCATCATGTACTATCTAAACCCTTATTTTATTTTCTGATTATGTCTATATTGGCATGGAATGTAAGAGATATGAATTCCTCTTCTAAACAATCTGATATATTACATATGTTTAGTGTGTATAAACCCTCTGCTATTGCACTGATTGAGAACAAATTAAATGAAGATAACTTTGAAATTTTTTGTTTTAAACTACCCAAAAATTGGAAAGCTATTAATAATAATGATTGTGGTTGCAAAGGCAGAATTATTGTTATATTGGATTCCAATATTTGGAACATGTTTAACAGTAATAAAGATAAGCAGTTTATTGACAATCATTTTGAAAATACTGGTGGTTTTTTTCTTCAAATTACTAGTATTTGTGGTAGCAATCTGGAAAATGAAAGAAATAGTTTGTGGAGTATGTTAAAAGCTTTAAACCTAAACTATAATTTCCCTTGGCTAATTTTAGGGGATTTTAATACTGTTTTTCATGCCTTTGAAAAATATGGTGGAATTAAAATACCTCAAAGCAAGTTAGATAAACTTAATAAATTCTTAATTGAAACTGGGTTAATAGAACCAAGCATTAGCGGTAATAAATTTACTTGGAAATCCGGTACAGAATGGAATATCCATTGTAAATTAGATAGAGCATTGATTAATAAAGAATTTTCCAATGTTTTCCCTAAATTTATATGTTCTAGAGCAAAATACTGGTGATCATACCCCAATATTAATCTCTATTTTTTAAGGATACAACTTTTGATAAAAAATTCCTCCTTTTAGATTTAAGAATGGATGGATTTTAGAGGATAACTATAAAACCATAATGAAAGAATGTATGAATTTTTCTTGTAATGGTACTGAACAATTTCAGTTTAATATATTTCTGAAAAGTACTAAAAATAATCTTAAAACTTGGAATAAAAATAATTTATTGAAAAATAATAAGTTGGAATCGTTAAGACAGGAAGGGAAACTGTTGCAAGAAACAGTTGACAAAAATCCAGGGAATATAAATACAGTTAAAGAATTTTTTTTCCAATCAACAAAACTTATTAGTAGAATTATATATTAATACTTTGACTGCTAAACAAAAAGGCAAGGTTGACTGGTTAACAATGGGTGATGATTGTACTAAATTTTTCCATGCAAAAATGAGCTACAGGAGACATATGAATAACTTAGGTAATATTATTGACAAAACTGGTAGTCTTACTAATGCATATGATAAAGTAGTTAAAGAGGCAGTAGAATATTATGAAAAACTACTTTTTTCTGAATCCACCATCAAAGAATTTCCTCAAATTATTTGTAAAAATGTTTTAAATGCTAATGCCTCTGATATATTACTTTCTCCAGTTGTAATGGAAGAAATCAAGTATGTAGTTTTCAATGCTGGTGACAATAAGAGTCATGCCCTGATGGCTTTAATGCAAAAATTTTCAAAACTCATTGGGACAGCATTAAAGATCAGGTTTTGGGTTTAGTAAATAATTTTTTTGATAAAGGTCAAATTCTTAAAAGCATAAATCATGCTTTTATAACTTTAATCCCCAAAACTAAAAATCCCACTTGCATGGGTGACTATAGACTTATCTATTGCTGCAATTTTATTTATAAAATAATCGCTAGTGTTTTAAGTAATAGGATTAAAAATTTCTTCCATTTATTATCTCTGAAAAACAGAGTGTATTTGTTCCTCGCAGACTCATTTATGAAAATTCTCTTTTATCCATGAACTTGTCAGAAATTTTAATTCTAAAAATGTTGAAAATGTTTGTATTAAGGTGGATTTACAAAAGGACTATGATAAAGTGAACATACACTTCATATATCATACAATGAAATGTATGGGATTCCCTACTAAGTTCTGTAATTTGGTATTTGAAAGTATAAATTCTTTCACTTTTTCTATTCTCATTCAAGGCAAGTCAGAGGGTTTTATCTAAAGTAATAGGGGTATTAGGCAAGGGGATCCATTATCATCTTATCTTTTCACTATGGTTATGGAGTACTTTTCTATTTTAATGGAAAAGGAAGTTATTAAAGGTAATATTACTTTTATTAATAAACTCCAGCCCTATATTAATCATCTTATTTATGCAGATGATCTCATGGTTTTTGTCAAGGCTAATAAGACTAATGCAGAATCTATTAAGAAAATCTTTGGTAAACTGTTTAAATATGCAGGTCTTCAACTTAATGAATTCAAAAGTAAAGCCTATTTCAATAAAAACAATAATTACAAAAAAGAGATTTTAGAATCTTTAAATATTGCCGAAGGCAGTCTGCCTATTAAATATTTGGGTCTATCCTTATCTATTAATCAGGTTAGAGATTCTGACTGCTCTATTCTTATAGAAAAAATTCAAGAAAAAAATGAAAACTTAGTCTTGTAAACTTCTTTCAATAGCTGGCAGACGGGAGCTTAGTAAAACTGTAATTTATGCCATTATTCTATATTGGATACAAACACTTCATATTCCAGTTGCCTTAATTGAAAAAAATTGAAAGTAGATGTGCTGATTTTTTATGGAGAGGTATATACCATAAAATCAGTTCGGATAAAGTGTGCAGGCCTAAAAAAGAAGGGGGATTAGGTGTTAGGAATATGAAAGATCTCGTTCCAACATGTCATTTAAAATTATTTTGGAGGTTTGTGAATGCAGACTCTCTTTGGGCCAGGTGGATGAGATCCAAATACCTCAAAAATGATAACTTTTGGACTGTCTTACCTAAAAATAATCAATCTTATGCATGGAAAAAAAATTTAGAATGCAAAAATATTGGAAAGTCTTTTTTAGATAGAAGATTTAAATTAGGAGAACAAACCAATCTTTGGTTTGACCCCTGGTTTAGTAATGAGTCATTTGTTAATAAAGTAGGCTGGAATAGTTTAGTCATTTGTGGTGGAGTTAGTGATACAGTGGCAATGATAATAAAGGACAATCAATGGCAGCCACAGTTGCATCCTATCACATACCCACATAAAATAGTATATGTCAAATTCCTATTGATGTTCATGCAGACAGTGATTATTGGGAGTGGAAAGCAAGTACCAGAGGGAAGTTTTCTTTTAAAATTACTTGGGAAAACATTAGAAATAAAATCCCTAATGTTGACTGGTATAACTGCATATGGAACAAAGTGAATTGTCCCAAAATGGCTTTTTGTGCTTATTTTGCAATCAACAATAGATTGCCAACTTGGGATAAAGTCAATAAGTGGGGAAAGTCTAATAATTCACTTTGTTCCCTATGCAATCTACTAAATGAAAGTGCTAATCATTTGTTTTTTGAATGCAACTATTCTTACTACATCTGGAATCATATTCAAAACATACTGCATATTGCTAACAATGGTCAGATGAGTCTTATACAAGCCATTCAACACATCAACAACAATTTTAAAGTTAAAAGCTACGAAAGAGGCTATGCTCACATATTATTAACTACTGCGGTGTTCCATATATGGAAAAAGAGGAACTTCCGAACACATAATAAAAGTAGCATGAAAAAAGAGCAGAAGTGGATACTTATCGAGGCAGAGAGCAGAATAATTCTTCATAAATCACAGAAAAAATCTGGGATCAAACAAAATTTTATTTCCTAGCTGATGAATGGAACCATGAAGCTGGCAGCAAACAACTAGAATTATTTCTCATTCGTGCTAAAGATTCACATGGCAAACAACAACCTTTTGAAGCTAACGACCATCATCAGAGATCATTTGCTACTGATAGAACCTTCCGCTTAAATCAGCGAACTAATGAGACTACCAGGCTAAACTGGATCTCAGATTCAGACGATGATACTGCTAGGGGTAAGAAATTAACAGATCTAAGTTGTAAAGAACTTAGATCTGCTAATTTCCTCTTGACCTCATTTCATAAGAGAAACCACAGCTTTAAAGAGAGCGTCGAGGGGATGCGTGGGGGATTTAACAGTTGCTTATCTTATTGGGAGAGAGGAGAGTTGAGCGGCGTAAATAAAAGTGGCGGAGAACCTGAGTAGAAAATTTGCCGACACTCCTCTCGCCATGTTTAGGGTTTGGAGATAGCTGGTATTTTATGTCGGCTAGAGTTTCTGTGTGATATGTAAAGAGTATCTCGGGTTTCAGGTTTTAAACCTGTTTTTGTATTGGGCTTGGCCCGTTTACCTTTATTTTAAAAAAAAGGAAAAGGAACTTATAGGTAAAATAGTGGAGTATTAAAGAGAGATTGCAAAAAGATGTAGAATTTATTAAATATAGAAATTTAATCATAAATAATACTAGATGAAGGCAGAAATTATTAGTATTAATTATCGAAATTATAAACTATACGGGCATAAATATAGAATATTGAAAGAGAATTAAGAAGGGATTTAAAAATTGTTGATCGGAATGTTTTTTCTGCTAATACTGACATGTTTAGATGGTTCTCAATTATTTCTATAAATTAATAAAAGAGTTATTACAAGAGTAAAATCGATACTCCAACTACTAAGAGTTGCACACAATCGTAGAATTGCATAATGTCACAATAACCATTGCGAAGAGTATTTCGAGTAACAACGTTAATTTATTTCTCATCCTTCTTGTTGTCACCGTCTAACAAGATCACGAAAGTAGATTATTAAACTCAATGAGTAGATAAAGCTATAACATTATGATATCATCACCTAATAGACCTAACACGATAAGACTAAAGGTATCTTTCTCAATGAAGTAATATAAGTATATAACATTCTGAGATCATCGTCATTATTAGATATCCAATTGAAAAGCTATTATTTATGGGTGAATAGTGCATTCTACTTACAAAGTGCTAGCATGGGATTCTTCCTTGTTCCATTATATAAGCTGAGACGAAGTAGCAATGTGTATTGCATCATACAATACGAAAGCGGAAGCATGCAATGATGTCGCAAGAAGATGGCTTAGGTGAAGGGATGAAGGTACAACGAGCGAAGGCACAGGGAAAGATTTTCAGTGGGTATGGGTTGGGGGCGAAGCGGGGGATCAGAGGCACCGACGTTATCATAAAAAGGCAGTGAAGGCGTATAATGACTCAAAAGCAAGTGCTAAGGGAACCTTACACTGCCACTACTAGTGTAACGGCCCATAACTTGGGGTGCTATTATATTGGTTTAATTAAAAATAGAAATTATATATTTAAATATTAATTTAGTGAATTTAATAATAAAATTACTTAAAGGAGAATTAGTAAATCAAGTGTAATTGCACACATAAAAATTGATTAATTTGAACTAAGAGTGTTGAGCAAAATGTAACAGAAGTTACTTCCTTTAAAATAAAAGCGTGAATGAGAATAAATGAAGTTAGGATTATACCTATTAGGTAACATTAAGAAAATCCCACGTCTTTTCATTCATCTTCTATTTCTACAAACATAAATTAAGTATAAAAGAGAACAAAAATAGTGGCCATTTGCTAAGAGAAAGAGCAACTGAAGCAAAACAACTTCAAAGAAGAAGCTAACTACTTTGAGGACATAAACTAAGCTAAATATTCATTTTTTGTGAGTAATATCAACCCTAATTTCTGGTTCCCTAGGTAAGCTTATATTTTCCATCTTTTCATGTTTCTAAAGGTTTTAAATGCATAATATGACTATTTATGTATTGTGATTTGTGAATGAATGTATATTTTTGTATAAAAGTTAATAGATTTTTTTTATTGTAATTTGAATATATGAGCTCAAATTATTATAAATTTTGGCTATATGGTATGAAATGTAATTTTAGATAAGAATTTTAAATTTGAAAATTTTCTTTTATTTTGTGAGTTATTATGAATTTTTTAAAGAGGAAAATTTCAGATTTGATTAATTTAAAATATGAAAAATAATAATTTTGATCTATATTTTTTACTCGTTATAAATAAATTTGAAATTAAGGAGAACACTCAAACGGAAAAATAAGGACTACCAACAAGCCTTGTAGCTAACAATAAAATTGTTCATTATTTATTAAGATTGTTCGGATAAGGTACTAAACCAAAAGATCGTCAAATTGATAATCCACTCAAAAGTTGCACATGGTTAACAAAGCTGTAATCAGGCCGCCCCTAGGGGTTTTGTTGCCCAAGACGAACAACGATTTCTTTTCAATTTTTTTGCCCTAGTTTTTTATCATACATGATGATGTTATATGGGCACAAACACTTCTATTTGTAATGAAATATTTGAGTTCTATTGGAAGAAAATGTTGTGTTTTCATCCAAATGAAAAACATTATTGGGCTCAACACCGACCCACCTCTCTATTAATGTGCTTATACTTGTAGTTGTACCGAACAACTTGACATTAACTTAAAGGTCATGTGAAGTACATACAACTACAAATTTTAACCCACCAAGAATACTTTGATTTTCTTATGCTTTGATTTGAAGAGTAGCATCAATATGTGCATAAAACTCTATGTATCATAAGGTAAATCTCTCTTTGAAGCTATACACTAATTTCTCTTCTTTCTCCTTTTCATAATTGGTGTTGTTAGTAACTTTCCTCTATTTACTAGCTCTATTAAGTTTACACCATTCGAGTATATATTGCTTATGTTTAAGCAACCATAGTAAATATAAATTTGAACTTGGTTCATATAACCTGTTACTTACACTATCAAAAATTATGCACTTAGAATGTTCTTTACATACCATATAAGAGCACTTGATAGTGAAATTAGACTATAACATATACTTATCAGTAATGTCCTTTACTAGTTACAAAATTTGTCAATAAGAAATCTTTATATTCTATCCGTTGCTTCAAAACAAAATAAGTTTACTTACATTTTCTTCACTAAAGGATAACACGGATAAAGTAGTAGAGCATCATCACTTATTAAACATAAATTCAAAAATCAAACATTAGTCAACTATTGTCAGCAATCAAACAAAACTTCAACAATTTTATGACCCACAAATTGATTTGTCTTAGGTAATCAACTGCTGGAAGCACAGTTGGAGGTCACCGTTGCTGCAATAGACTGTGTCGGCACTGCAATAGACTACTGGTGGTGAAACTACAAGAAAGGGCGACAATGAAAACTGAAGTAACAGGTGGAAATTGGGGAGCGGAGAAATGAATTATGAAGATCCCTAAATAAGTGATGATCAAATTTTGTTGCTCCTCCGGTGCATATTTCCTTAGGAAAATGTCTCGGCTATCTTGGGCTTGGGCCTGGCCTAGCTGTAATCAAGTTTGAAGTGGAGAATATATCATAAAAGTTGATAAGTCAGTAATAAAGTGCAGCAAATACATAATTCGATAATAAAGTGAGCTAATAAAGTGGTAATCAAGTTTGAGTGAAATGCATACACAAGTTTGACACTGAGCTAATGGTGTGAGGACATCAACTGATACATAAAGCACTGACTAAAGCTGGTATGAGATGATGCGACAACTGATACAACATCAAGTCAGAAAATGAAGCAGATTTAAAAGTGTCTGGTCAAAATCTAGCTAGATATAAACTACAATAAGAATGTAGGATCATCATTAGGCTGGCATGGATGTAGTAGGAGTGAGTACACAATAGAGGAATACAAAATTTGTAGAAGCAAACGAATGAAGGAATACGATGTGACCAATTTCAAGGCAGTGCATTCTGAAATGATCAAATGTGAGTATGAGTATATATTCATCAAGGGAACTCCAAACTTCTACACAATGAGCATATATAAGTTATGTACCCAACGATCGTGCCAATGCTTCCAATCCATGTTACCTGTCCAAAGAAAAATGCCAAGAAAGTAAAGAGTAATGTGAAATCAATATTTCTACTTATGCTATTAAAAATACGTTGATTCCTTTCGGTCCATAAGCACCAATTGTTATAATATATATAATATCTATAAGACATCCTGATAAGCAGAAGGCACGCTGCTCTTTGCAGAGAATTTGAGAAAGAAGAAACATGAACTTAGAAAAGAAAATTTGATTTCCCCACATGCATATCTTTTGATTTAACCATTAACAATAATCCAACCTGTTTACTTCGCTCTCTCTTCTAATTTTCAACTTTGCGAACGAGCTGCGTGCGCCCAGGTGAGGGATAGAACCAGCCACGGACTGGTTTGAAAAAATTGTTCGATCTATAACGACAAAACTTTCGCCATTATAAATATATAACCCTGAAGTACTTATAATGGTGAAGTCTTCACCGTTTTATAATTATGACGACAAAGACTTCACCGTTATAAAAAAAGCAGCCCCTGTTCACTCAACTAGCCACGAAACTGGTTCGAACCATCCACAACAAATTGGAAAAGCCATAAATGGTTGCTCCGTGACTAGTGTTGCAACTGAATATGCCATTGTTGGTTGTGCTCTTACACATCTATGTATAGGCCCATTTTCTATAACCACTTTGTACAGCTGTCAGCCTTTCATTTGCTAAAAATTTTCAGCCAGTACTTTTGCAACAATGCAATAAAAATAAAACATAAAGTGTGATGTCCTTTTCCCTAATTACCGGTCTGCATAAAGTTGTAGTAATTTGATGCCCCTTTTAGGCCTTATAGCAGTTGCAGGTGGTGTATTATTAGTTGGTATTGTATTAGTACCATATCACATCCTTGGGTTTGATGATGATTAAATCTTAAAGTACTCCAATCATCACGTAGTGAGGGGAAAGTTTGGGTCTCCCCGCTAAAGTACCTATCAATAACATATTGTGTATACTGGCAATCATAACACACATATTTTGCTTTTTTCCAAAATGAATTACAAAAGTAGCACATATCATTAGTAATGTTATCCGAAATTTTGGAATTTACTAATATAGTTGTCTTTAGTTTATCATGTTTCATGATCTACCTATGTATTTTGGTTTTAGTGGGTGTGTGTTTTCCAAAGACGTGTGAAACATTTCAACTTAATTTTGGAAAAAATTATGAAGTTATAAATTAATTTTGAGATGAATTTGATTATTTTATTCCAAACCCATTCCAAAATACCATTTTGGTATCCATGTTAACATGCTCGGTTCTCACCATATGTGTATGGAATTGCCTTAGCGAATTTTCTATAGTGTCATTGTTAAAAGTAAGATCCTATTTAAAAGGGCAAAATTTCGAAGTAGGCTAATTTTGAATCAATTTCTTGATCGGCGTTGGTTTTGAAACTAATTGCCAAACATGGCTAGTTTCTACCCAGTCAGCCGTCCAGTCAGCTTTTTGTAATAGCTAGAAAAAACGCAACTAAGAGTTGCGCCTATGGATTTATTTTACGGTGCGCAACTCTTAGATGCGCACCAATTTTTTCCCATTAAGCAGGCGCAACTCTTAGTTGCACCTACTATAATATAATGTAGGTGCAACTATGAGTTGCGCCTGCATAGATTGCTGCTGTTAAAACAGAGGCAGCAACAACCATATTCCTTCCACTCCTTCAAAACATTTCCCAACTTAAACCCCTTCTTCCATGCCCGAATCCACCAGCTTCAAACCCAAATTTTAGTCAATTACCACCAAGTTATCATAAAAATTTTAAATTTCTTCTTCATTCTTCGATTAAACCAAAGCTACAACAATGGAAGCGGGATCCTCTTCAACACAAATTGATTTGGTAATTTCTAAACCATAATTCTTTTGATTAATTTCTAATTTGCTTATTATTGGTTGTATTCGGTAGAAATATTATCAAATAGCTTGTTGTACATCTTAGTAATCCAATTTGAAACGTTGAATCACTAATTAGTTGTAAACAATTTGAAAAAATTGATTTTTTTGGCATGAACTTTGAAGAACCGGAAAACGGACCGGTAGATGGAAACGTGCTTTATATGCAGGATAATCACCATTCTAATTTTGAAGAGTTAATGGTGGTAATATTATTCGCTTTGTAATTATAGTAAATTTTTGCATGTTATTTCGCATTTTGAATTAACTAAAAGTTATAATTCATTGTTTTGCAGAGTGTAAAACCGGTGGATTGTCTGGATCATGCGCAAAGTTTTGAAGATTTGATGGAGATGGTTGAAGATCAATGGGTTCAACAGTTACTACATTAAGCGGGATTCTGGTATTTCATGCAGATTAAATATATCAGATTTGACAGGTCATTACTCACAGCTTTATGCGATAAATGGAGACCGGAGACTTCCACTTTTCATTTTTCCGTTAGAGAAATGAAAATTACACTGTAAGACGTATCTATTTTTCTTGGCCTTCCCATCGAAGGTGCCGTGTTGAACTATGGTGGTAATGTGGACGTTGATGAGGTTTGTCAACGTTTGCTTGGTGAAATTCCACCCCCAGAAGCGGTGGTCAATTGAAGAGAGTTGAAGGTCAAATGGCTAAATGATATTATAATCGGCACAGAGATTTCAGTCGATTCATCTACTAAGGAAATAGAACAGTTCACGCGGACTGTCATATTGCTTCTTATAGCATCTCGTCTATTTTCGAACCATTCAAAGGATAGAGTTAGCGTTAAATGGTTGTACTTGCTATATGATTTTGCCACCATTTTCGAAATGGTTGTACCCTTCGAATGGTTTGAAAATAGACGAGATGCTATAAGAAGCAATATGATAGCCCATGTGAACTGTTCTATCTCCTCAATAGATGAATCAACTGAAATCTCCCTGCCGATTATAAAGTCATCTAGCCATTTGACGTTCAACTCTCTTCTATTGCCCACCGCTTCTGGGGGTGGAATTTCACCAAGCAAACGTTGACAAACCTCATTGGCATCCACGTTACCACCGTAGTTCAACATGGCGCCTTCGATGGGAAGGCCAAGTAAAATAGATACATCTTATAGTGTAATTGTCATTTCTCCAATGGAAAAATGAAAAGTGGAAGTCTCCGGTCTCCATCTATCGCATAAAGTTGTGAGTAATGACCTATCAAATCTGATATATTTAATCTGCATGAAATACTAGAATCCCGCTTGATGTAGTAATTGTTGAACCCGTTGATCTTTAACCATCTCCATCAAATCTTCAAAACTTTGCAAATGATACAGATAATCCACCGGTTTTACACTCCGCAAAATAAAGAATTATAACTTTTAGTTAATTCAAAATGCGAAGTTACTTGCAAAAATTTACTATAATTACAAAGTGAATAATATTACCCTCATTAACTCTTCAAAATTAAGGCAGTGATTATCCTGCATATAAAGCACGCTACCGTCTACCGGTCCGCTTTTCGGTTCTTCAAAGTTCGTGCCAAAAAAACCGATTTTTTCAAATCGTTTACAACCAATTAGTGATTTAACATTTCAAATTGGATTACTAAGATGTACAATAAGCTACTTGACAATATTTCAACCTAATACAACCAAATAATAAGCAAATTAGAAATTAATCAAAAAACTAGGGTTTAGAAATTACCAAAATCAATTTGCGTTGAAGAGGATTTCGCTTCCATTGTTGCATCTTTGGTTTAATCGAAGAATGAAGAAGAAATTTGAAATTTTTGTGATAATTTGGTAGTAGTTGACTAAAATTTGGGTTTGGAGCTGTTGGGTTCGGGCATGGAAGGAGGGTTTGAGGTTGGAAAATGTTTTGAAGGAGTGGGAAGAATATGGTTGTTGCTGCCTCTGTTTTAACAACAGCAACCTATGCAAGCGCAACTCATAGTTGCGCCTACACTTATTATAGTAGGCGCAACTAAGAGTTACGCTTGCATAATGGAAAAAATTGTTGCGCATCTAAGAGTTGTGCATCGTAAAATAAATCCTTAGGCACAACTCTTAGTTGCGCTTTTTTACTAGCAATTACAAAATGCTGGCTGGGCGGATGACTGAGCAGAAACTAGCCCTATTTGATAATAAGTTTCAAAACCAGCGCCGATAACGAAGTTGATTCAAAAATTAGCCTACTTCGAAAATTTGTCCTATTTAAAGTCATCATGGGTGAAAATAGATTACTAATAAAGTCATTTTTATTTTCAGACCTAAGGAAGTAATCCAGTCATTTTTGTCCAAAGGCAATAGCTTATAAGCGTGGATCATGCCAGAAAGTGGTTTTATCTCCCGAGTGTACAACATGGTTAACTCCTTGTTTAAAAATACGAAACAAGCTAGCGATATCCTTCCAACAGAATGAAGAAAAATGGATGTGTTATTTTTATAAGTTATATAAACCATTATAAATAAAATTTACAATGATTCCTTTCCAAATTCCTTCCTTTCCACCTAAGAATTTCCAAATCCATTTGAATAATTGAGCACTATTTAAGTTTTCAATTTTATTATCCCTAGAGTCCTTGGTTTTTACAAATTTGATTCAGTTAACCAAGCAGCTCACACTAGAACATTTATCACCCTCCTTTCAAAGAAATTTTTTATTAATTTTATTAGCCACCTAAGCAAGGAATTTGTAATAGGATAGCAAGAAAATGGGAATGGACAAAAGCACCAAGTTAATAAGAACAATTCCCCCAACTCTTAATAGACAATTACAGTTCTAGTGGGATTGCCTTTTACCTACCTTATCAATAGTGAGGTACCGGTCGTATTATTCTGGGTTTGTTGGTCCAATAGTAATTTATAGGGAATCACATTGTATTACAATTTGACATATTTAGCACGTCATTTGTAGTGTTCTAACTATCATTTAAAACCACAATCGAGATTTTGTGAAAATTAATACTTACACCCAATAAATTTCAAAGTCGTAGAATTAGTTTTAATAAGGAAATATGGTGTTGTAAATGGGAGCATAAGAGGAAGGTATCATCAACGTATTGAAGAGTGGAAATACTGCTAAAAATGATATCATTCCCAATTCTTGGTAAGACATTATTATTTATTCCGTAACTTTATTGTAGACATTGGAAGCTAGGTCAAATAGTAAGGATGACAGTGGATCGCCATAGTGAAGATCCCGTTTGGATTGGAATTTGTTACCTTTTACTCATTTATAGAATTGAGGAGACACTACTTTTAAGGACAATATCAATCTATGAGCTTCATTTGGCACCAAATCGCTTGGATCTTCATGAATCTAGCAGGAAATTCCAATAACAAATTTTGACAAAGTCTAATTGGATAAGAGCACATGTGATTTTATTTTTCTAGTAGTATTTGGTAAATTCTTGCGCAGCAACTACCCTGTCTATAATGCTTCTACCTTGAATAAACACCATTGCAATTTATCATGTCCAATTTACTTTTCAACCTATTAGCACATAATTTTTAACTATTTTAATGGAGCAACTAATAAGCGATTATTTCTAAAATGAATTAGTTCATCAAGTTTTCTTTTTTTGGAATTAGAATCACATCATCAAAATTAAATCTTCATATTTATCATAAAATTTAGTAAATAAGCTCATACGCCATTTTGAGCATGGCCTGATGAAACTGATTGGAAAATTTTTGGTAGCAAATTAAGTATATTTTAGTAGTGTTTTAAAGAAAATTTCAATAACTTTAGACTTGAGTTTTTGGTAGCATTATATTTGAAAACATAAAGCTATAAGATGCTATGTTAACAAGTTAATATTAATAATTCTATGAGAAAGGAAATTTGATAAAACTTAAATATAAGTTAAAAACTATGATAAAATTATATACTTTATTTTACGTGTTAAATATAAGGTTTACATAAGAATTGAAGGATTTACTTGACCTAAATGTAAGGGTGCACTGGTGCAGTAATGGTGTAGGTTACATTAATATATATATATATATATATATATATATATATACATATACATATACATATACATATACATATACATATACATATACATATACATATACATATATACACATAAAGAAATGACTTGAACCCAATATTATGAACATACCCACTTGTATTAGAAACTGTAAATGATAGGTTGCCGAGGATAAATTGAGGTCTAGTTTAAGTAGATATAATAGGGGAACCAACTCCTATATGAGTAGAATTGTATCTATTATATCATAGAGATCTAGAAAAAGGATTGTTGCTTATTTTCCTCACAAAGCAATAAATAGGCCAGTCCGTTACTTTCCTAATACTCTTACCTCGCTTCACATGACCCTGGAATTACCTCTCTCATCTCATTATGTTACAAATGCATGTGTGTCCTACAAGAGACCACAATGCCGGATGACTAATAGCTTTGGATAACAACCCGACTAGACATTGATCTTAGTAGGAGAGCTACCCATCCCAAAGTACTTGCGCAAATCATGAGGGCCACTTCCTCGGTCTCCTCACCGGCCCTCTAGGCCCTTACTGCCCCACAGCCTACCCAAGAGCCCGCCGTTTTATATCCCTTATTTTGTATCGACTCAGTAGGCCTTTTTCTAAAGCACTTGGATGCCCCTTCGAAAAGAGGCTTCAATTTTACACTGTTCCACCAAAGAGATTGGTATATACGACACTATCCATTTAACAGAAGCAGTTTTGTGCATCAACCATTTCTCGTCCTTCATTATCCACATAGCAATGACGTTACTATTCAACCACTCCTTGCCCCCCGCCACCCTATCTGATAATAACATGCTTTGGAACAGTTCGCTAGGTTGCCATCATCTGGACCATTGAGCCCAGTTGGCATCTTAGCTAGCCCACATTTCAATCGTTCAATGCCATCAACGACTGAGAGGATTGGCGTATCAATTTGGGCTGTCTGAACCAGATTTTAACTGCTAAAAATACATCATTAAATGAACTTATACAAGGATCAAATTTTCATTTATTTCTCTCATTAATATCTCTTGTAATCAACCAGTTGTATCCCAAAACTCAAAATCAATAGAAGTTACTACAATAGTGGACATATATAAATGCTGATAGAACCACTTTAAACTGCATGTTTCTTTATTTGTTTAACATTTATTAGCTTGTTTTTCTCCTCATTTTCAATTTATTATCTGTAATATTAGCAATTAACCATCGCTAACATCAATTCATAATCGCAATTTCAAGGTTAGCTAAATTTTAGTCAACGTTTTAGCACTAGGTGGAGGGCCTACCATAAAAGCTTTGAACTTTCATTACTTTTCTTCTTGATAAACTACTCTTTACTTAAAAATTCAAACCACGCAAAATAACCGTGGCAATCAGGCCGATGACTCTAACGATGTAAAATCCCCTACTTTGAGGCCCGAAGCCAAATGCTATAGATATTGTGGTCATCATAGTATTAACTTCCGATGAAAAAATATGGTAATGTTAATGGTATCCATAATAACAGAAGTACATGAATATGAAATAAAATTAACATAGATTTCAAAAACAGCTTCTCTGATTACATTTCAAATCAATATTTCATATTTAGTAAGTAATCCCAAACAGATTTTCAAGTTTTGTTAAATATAATTATTGCACATTACACCAAGACTGGCATATGAAGATGCCCCCTTGGATGATCAGAGTACTGGATAAACCTATCAATCCTAAATACATCACATTGGAAATACGGTTAAATAGTTCCTACATAGATTTATTTTCCTTCTGCACGTCTATGGAAGCTTATTGTCCAACCTATTAAACTTGAAAATCGTTAAACTAATTTTGAGCACCCTAGAGGTTAAAGATTTTCAGGTTTAGTAGGTTGGACGAATAAGCTTATGAAGACGTGTGGGAGGCAAAGTGTGCTATGTGGGAACTATTTAATAATATTTCAGCTGTGATGTATTTAGGACTGATAGGTCTATCTAGTACTCCGATCATCCAAGGGGGGCATCTTCATATGTCGCTCTTAGCGTATTTTGTAATAATTATATTCATTCAAAACCTGGGAATCGATTTGAGATTATATACGGAATATAAATATTTATTTGAAATGTAATCAAATAAGCTATTCTTGAAATCTATGTTAATTATATTTCATATCAATGTGCTTCTAATATTAAGGATACCATTAACATTACCATATTTTATCATCGAAAATTAATACTATAGATGACTACAACATTTATAGCGCTTAGCTTCGCCCTCAAAGTAGGGGATGTTACAGCTTGGTATCGTAGGTTTGTGAAAACTTAAAGGAAATTTTAAGCTTAAAGTGGCACTGTAAACATAATCCTAAAGAATTAAAGAAAAGATTAGGGCATGGGATAATGCTATAGAAACATATTTGTATTTGCTATATATAAATATACGCTTTATCTCCATTCTTCCATCTCTCTTAGAATATTCTCACGTATCTTACAAAGACTCGAATGCAGATTTTAAGGACGTAAGATATAGATGCTAGGAGTGGAAGAGTTAACATTGGTGGAGGAAGTACACAACCAATGGAAATGCCAGACCAAACACTAGAAGGAATCCAGGTCGATCATAAGCTGCTAATGTGGGTGCTAAAGCATCGCAAGCTGATATGGAAGCTATGTATCAGTTTTTCGTAACATGATGTAGGTTGGAGTTGCAGCAGGTTTAGTCGAAAGAAATGTTGAAGGAGGAATTCAAGGAGCTCTGGTGGTCAATAATTATGTAACATTAAGTAGAGACTATGCTAGGCTTGGGGGAAAATCATTTATTGGGACTGAGGATGCAATTAAAGTGGAGAATTTGATACTTCATTGCGAAAGGTTCTTTGCTGATTTGGGGCTTAACGATAAGCAAAAGAAGAGACTTGCTTCTAGATGTTGCAAGGAGCAACACTGTACTGGTGGAACGATGTCACTATGGGAGTAAATGAGGAGACCATGACTCGGGCTGAATTTAGAAGAAGATTAGGTGAAAGATGTAACGACCCAATATTTTCAACCATTCGCATCCACACATGCCGGACTTGAATTGCTCAAAATACCGCGTTGTAAATAAAATTTGGCAAATCTCAGAACATACAGTAAATAATAATCACAGAACACAGACACAGAGTAAGAAATACAACAGAAGTAAAAAAGATAGTAGTTCATGAAGCTACTATGTAAATATATCAGAGTTAAATAAAATACAACAGAATAAATAAAGTATAACAGAAGTCTCAAGATGATAACCAAGTACAAGCTGAATAGAACAACAGAACTGAAATAGATAAAACTAGATAAGCAGATAATCTCCAGCGATTCCAATCTCCAGAAAGTGGAATTCACTGTGAATAACTCAGGATGACCCGAGCATAAATAAAAATACAAACACTCGAGTCAGGAATATAATGTAAATCAACTCAAGTGAACTATAATAAGGTACAAGTAACTTAAATCATTAAAAATGAAGTTATTATATTTAATAATTAAATTATTAAATTTCTAAAATTTTCAACTTTCAAAGTTCATTTATTCACTTAAGTTTATCAAAACAGTGAAAATTCACTTTTCGCAGCATTTAGAAAACGCTACGGAAAGTTACATTCAAAACAGTTCAATTTAACAAAAGATAGATTTTAAAAATGCTGTAATAAGGTTTACTTCAATTTCAAATACACTTAGTTAAATTCAACAATTATAGCACTTACATAAATTACTATAATAGCCTTTAATACAATTTAGCTTTTTAGTTCATTATCATCAACTACATCATTTACAAATGCTGTAATATCATTTACATTGCAATTAATAGATTTCAAAAATGCAGTTAATTAACTTCAAATATTCAATAAAATTTCACATACAATTTTATTTTATTTAAAACATTTTTAACTTATAAAATCATACATTTTCACATTTATAAACATCATTTAATTTTTCTTAAGTTCATGATTTTATAAAGTTAAATTTCCATTCAAAAAATCAAGATTTAATAATAATTCACTTATTAAATTTCAACATTAAATTTTAAATCCATTGAATTAAATTTCAACTTAACACTTAAGTTTAAAATTTAAAAATACAACTTAATTTCAATTTTATCTATTTAACATAAAATTCACTTTTAAGCCGAATTCACAAATTCCCATTTTGGTTATATTTCAAAATTTCAACTTAATTAATCATTCATTCCACATTTTAACTTTATTCGAAAATCATTAATATATTATAAAATCACTTTAAATTCATTTTTAAATTCAAATTATCATAAATTTATCATAATTTCATATTTAATTAATTTTCAATTATAATTAAATCAAAACTTCCAAAATAACATACATTCAAATTTTCTAACTTTTCCATAATTTATTTAACTTATAAATTTCCAGAAAATCAATAATACTTTACAAAAATTATTTTAAATTAATTTAAAATCAAAATTTTTAATAATTACATTTCTAAAATATTTTAATTTTTTAGAAAAACATGTTTTAACTACAGGTCTGTATATAATTTTCTACGCTAGGTAAAGTGATACGGATAATATATCATTTCAACCCGTAATTTACAAAGAAAATCCGAGTTTTATCATTTCAAACCCACAGTCCTAAGTAAATGAAAATAATTGAAAATCATTCAGGCTTATCATTTCAGCCCATAACGATTTTCCCTTATTCTAAAGTCTGTTCGGGTATGTATCATTTCAACCCATAGTGATTTTAATCTAAAGGGAACTTTTGGTGTGATAAACTGATAAAAATAACAGAACAACATAATATAATAGTAACATATGATATAACAAGTGTTTAAGCATGGGTGAATATCATATAATCATAACATAGCAGATGTGATATGGTTATGCATTTTTACAGATTCAAAAGGGGTCAATTTACTAGTTATATATGTACATATTGTCAGGTGAGAATAACTCACTGGTTTGAGCTGGAGACACAACAACGAGTGCACGAATGAGATCCAAACAAGCACGATAACACGACACAGAGATGAGTGGGAGAGCCAAAGTATCAATTCCCTTGAATATATTCAAACAAAACAAGTATGTCAACGCATAAGTTTCAACACAAAATACCATTAAACAATGATAGAATTAGATGTATAAACAAATCCAAAGTGTTTGCACTTGCTTTCTACCACCTATGCTTCAGCTCCAGATCTGAAATGGCACGGCTAAAGGCATGGTTTGGATCTGGTTTGGGTTCCTAAAGGTCAGCCTAGCATGGAAAAATGATGGAGCAAAGTATGGTAGAGAGATATGAGTACGAACACAACAACTATAAGGCAACATACAATATTTTCAAGGGACTAAAGGTCACGGCCAAGGCACTCCAAGTCACGGGTCTTTAGGTGGTCAACTACAGGTGTGGCAGAGGTGTATTGGTCAGGAAAAGGTTGGTGGTGGTGGTGTATGGGTCGGCCAAAGGGGAGGTTGAGGTGGTGTAAGCAAAGATAGGCTTGGCTTGTACATTTAGGTGATGTTGGTTAAATTTTTGGTGGATCTACACAACACAAATGCATGGCCATGGCTTGGCTGTGGGCTGGAGGAAGAGGGCAGCGAGTTGTGTTGGTGGTGGAGGCGGAAAAGGTGATGGAGGTGGGAGGAGCCGAGCCTAGAAGAAGAGAGCAAGTGCAAAAATCAATGTAAACAAATAGAAAAAGATGAAAAGAAAAAGAAAATTGCCCAACTTTTTCTCAAGGCTATGGAGCCGAATTTTTTTCCAGAAAAAGAGAAAAGAAAATGTACGTGAAATGGAAATAGAGGTGGTCGGCTGAAGATGTGGATAATTATTGCCAAAATGAATGAAAAGTTAGGTTAAATGTGAAAAGGTGGAAGATAAAGAGCCACAGGAAAGTCAAAAGTCAAAACCTTTTCAAATTACCTTCAATTTATCTATATTAGTTTAAATTACTGAGAATAATAGTACTTTCAGTTAAAATTTCAAAAATTCAACAAAATAAAATATAAATAAATAAATAATAATTATATATGATAAATATAAAAAATAGCTTAGAAAATGCAAACTAGTCAAGAAAAGTTGAAAATAAACAGAATAAATTTTGGAAAAATTATATGGACTTGAAAAATATTAAAAATAAAGATAAGAACAAAAAATAAAAACCGCCTTCACAAAATAAATAAATAAATTTTAATTAAATATAATTTAAATGAAGAAAATAGCAAAGAAAATAGAAACTAGGCTTTAAAAATAGAAAATAAATTCAATAAGCTTTGAAAAAATTCAAACATCACTTTAAAAATATTTAAGAGCCGAAATATATATAATATAACATAAATATACAAATTAGAATAAGATATATCAAGTAAAAATATCATTTACATAAATTAAAACAAAGATTATTGTTAAATAACCCTATATACACACAATATTGTAAAGGGTATAACTTTCACAATTTAAATCCAATTTCAACGAAATGAAAAGCAATATTCATTATATCAAATCTATTTTCATAATAAAAGATAAAATTTAAGAATTTAAATATTTAAATTTAGAATTTAAAAGTCAAAGTTTGACCAGTTTTGACCACAAATCCATTTTTCAGGAAAATATTCAATTTATACCAGTTTGAAATTATAATTCATGTAATAATCAAAATTTATATTTAACAATGAAATGTTTGAAATAAAATTTTTTTAAAATAATTTCAAGATAAAATAAAGTCAAATTTAATTTATATGCCAAAAAAAATTCTAGGGTTGTTACACTCTCCCCCACTCAAAACTTTTCGTCCCCAAAAAGGAATGAGGTACGGGAAATGTAACGACCCGATATTTTCAACCATTCGCATCCGCACATATCGAACTTGAATTTTTCAAAATACCGCGTTGTAAATAAAATTTGGCAAATCTCAAAATATACAGTAAATAAACAATCACAGAATCACAGACACAGATATCAGAAACTCGCAGCGGAATTTAAAATACTTAGTGGTTCGTTAAGCCACTATAAATAGTCTCAAACAAATAAAAATTACATAGTCTTTAATATAAAATATAGTTTAAATCATCAAAAGAAAAATCCAAATATCCCATAGTCTTGATTACATAAATAAGATAACGGACTGAATGTTTGCCAGCAGCTTGAAAGATCTACAGAAATCCTATCTCCGGAATGAAAGCTGAACTGCAACTCAGGCTGACCCGAGCGTAAAATAAAACATAAACACTCGAGTCAGGACATACATACTTATATAGTGTAAGCTAATTCAAGTGTAATATAGAGCAAGTAACTTAAAGGATTCTTGGGACCTCCCATCCTTTAAGGAATCGTTAAACTATTTACTATGTAATAATATTCGCTATTATAATAATGTCCATTAGTAAAATAAACTTACTTTTAAATAGCGTTAAGGGGTTACCCATATAGCCCTTACCACATAATAGTCCCAGTAGTCCATCCAATATCATAGTCCCTCCTGATCGGGAAGCCACCAGAGGATACCACACGGGCTACGGGAGAAAACCAAACTCGTACAAGGCTCGCTATGTAGGTGACACGGCACAACTAGACAATGCCAGGGTAGATATACCAATTGCTATCCGGACCGATGGAAACGTGCAGTGCACAGCTGCCGTCCACCTCGAACAACACTCCCAAATAAAAGGTGCGCACCAAAACAATCACAAGAGTAATAGAATGGCATACGAAGAAGTGCGCCCGATCAGATGTGCTACCTCATTAATCCGAGAATCGCTCCTGTTTTAGCCACCTTATGCCAACTCACGGGAGTCGGGTCCACGTATTTACCTTAAAGAAAAACGTCACCACCATCCTACTTCATTCTGGAATCTCCACCGCGTACACGGTTGTCAAAGTGGTTTTCGGTATCGACAGAGAGTATGCCAGATATCCGATCTCGGTCTCTTTAACAACCAAACGTTATTTTAACCCGTGGTTACAACTTTTAAAAATGGTATTTATACTTTAAAAATCAAAATAAATTTCAAATACCTTCAATATCATAATATCATCTTTAAACATCAGTCATTTTTATAAAATACCATTTAAATCTATTCAATTTATTTAGGAATTAATTGCCTTTCAACTCACATTTAAAAGTTAAATTCTTCCATTTAAAACCATTTAAAGTCAATTCCTTATTTTTATTAATTACATATTAAATTCCAAAATTTAAGCTTTTTCCCAAAGATTATTTCCATTAAATTCTTTTATTAAAACAATCAAAATTCAGTTTCCGTAGCACTTATAAAATGCTACCTAAAGTCATAGGTTAAAACAGTTCATTTACAAAAGACAACATTTAAGTGCTGAAATAAATTATTAACTTAACAACTAATTTTAAATTCCCAAATATAACTTATTATCAATTATTTTACTTAACTAAAATCTCACTTTTAACAAAAATTCAGAATAAGTTATATTCCAAAATTTTACTTAAACTTCCATTTATTTAACATTTTGACTCATTCAAAAATCATTATAAATTTCATAAAATCCTTTAAATACATTTAAGCCAGAATATCATAAACTTTCTATTTAAAATATTTTTAAAACATTTCATAAAATATTATATAAACCTCGGGTCTGTATATAGTTTTCTAGCCTAGGTCAAGTGATACGGATATATATCATTTCAATCAACAATTTACAAAAACCCAAGATCTATCATTTCAAACCCGCAATCCCAAGTTAAATAATAAATAATTAAACAATTAAATAAATAAATGGCTAAATAATTATCATTCAGGCCTATCATTTCAGCCTATAACGATCCTAAATTTACAGGGAACTTGCAGTGTGATTAACAGTAAATAAGCATTAAATAGTATACTGCAATAATACTTCAATAAATAAACAACTGATGATGTGTCAATAAATAATGGGGTTTAACATCATACGTTTATATCACAGGTAGATAAAATTAAATAAGATAAATTTTACAATTACACTTGTGATAAATTCACAGATATATAGGTATGTTTGTCAGGTGAGAAATACTCACCTTAAAACTGCAGATAATCAGATTCAAACGATCGTACCACTTGATAAAGGAATGTACAAATTGCACGATTAGATTTCCGCGGATGCCACGCCTTGATTCAAATCTATAATAAGATCCAAATACCAACTACGCGACTTTTAAAATTACGGTCAAAGCAAAATTTACGAAACAACTGGAACGAATAGAATTTGACTTGACTCGACCACTCCCACTACTCGACTCACCCACGTTCTCAAGGCCGGACAGTGAAATTTTAACTATTTACGTACCCATGAAAATTATAGTGGAAAGTTTTAGGCAAAAGCTGAAAAGAAAAAAGTGGACACAGTACGTTATTCCCTTTCTACAAACAGTTGGCGTACACTAAAATTCTTCAGAAATTGAAAACAGTGAAATTTGCAACTAATATATCTTTTTTTTTCCTCTGTATAAATAATCACGTTGCATAAAAGTGAAGCATGTTGGTTCCTAAAGCTTGAACACGTGACATAGCACAGCCACTCTACCTCATTTTCAAAACATGCATTTCTCTGTTTTTTTAAAAAAAAAACACTTAGGAACAACTCACGCATGCACTGATGCTTTTTTTTATATAAATGAATGCATGCACGTGCACGTTATGGCCGAGTACACCATTTTGCTTGCTAAATATTCAAAGTGCCACACTCATGCAAATCACGTGGCCACAACTACATGCACATATATTTTTTACTTCTTCCAGAGATGCAAATGAAAATATACTTTTTTTTTCTTTTGTTAACATTTTATTAAAATGACTCATGCATGAATTCACAAAACAAGGTGATACAATCTAAATAAATGGCACGGTCTCCTTGCCTATTTTAAACCCTGTAAGCATGCACTCAAAATATACAAGTCACTCCGTATTTTGGAAATAATTTAGGTAATAAAAAGTTCTATCTATCTGCTGAAACAAACGTGATTTTGCGCGTGTGAGTGTATGCGAAATGAAGGATATTAGTTTTGTTTGTTACCATTTTTTTTTTCAAAGATGACACACTTTAGCAATTCATATTTTTTTTTTAAAAATGACTCACGCAAGAAGTTCAAGTGGCTACAACTACAAAGGAGCATACATTTTTCTACAGAGTGCAAAAGGTTATTAAGCTTGACTTCCTACAACAATCTGACATGTATGTCAAAATAGATCAGAGAGGTAAAAAGGAGATGTGGCAAGGATAGGTGGTGGAGCAGCCGAGTAGTGTGGACATCGGACCAAATGAAACAAGAAGAAGAACAAAATAAATGAAAGCAAGGTTCGGCCATTTACCTGAAGAAGTTTTTCACGCAAGCAACTGGAACAATGCAAATGGACAATGTTGAGGTGGTGAAACTTTATGGTGTGGGTTTGATTTATATAAGAGACGAGTTGCGATAATTTAGGCATGAATAGAAACTTGGGCAAGAGTCCGTTTGTTTTGGCAAAGAAATCAATGCAAAGAAAAATAAACGGCAAGTAAAAATCTTTATATATTTTTTCTCATTTACTTGCACACGTGCACTAGAATTTTGGAGATAAACTTGCGGTATTTAGGCAAGTATTTAATTCCTTTGATTGAAATTAAGAAAACGGTAAACAATATCATTTCCATTTTGACCTAAAATGGAGGTTTCTTTTATTTTTTGAACGTTGAAAACTTTCCAGGTAAGAAAAATTGATTGCGGGAGTGAGTATGGGAAGAAAATAATTATTTGCATTGATTGATAAAAGAACGGTAAGGAAGCACGATTTGAAGAATTTCGAACGTTACCTTCTTTTTATATAATAACTTGCATTGATTTGTCCGGTCAAAATTATTAGATTTGGAACGTTATCCCATCCAAAGATCCTATTTGATTTTGTTCGTGAATTATATGCGAAATCTTAGGTGGAGAAACGACAGAATTAATTGCTGAGAATGAAAAAGGAAATCACAGATTATATACCTATTAACTAAACGAAATTGTACGTAGACCATCATTGATTTATAAAGAAACGGTAAAGTTTTATTAGACAATTTAAAGCAAGCTGAATGCGTTGATTTTTTTTTTATTAATACGTTTTCCTATATACGTTATTTATACCATTAAAAAGTTGTGCCCTTTTTAAATGCGAAACTTCACGGTCTATAAATACACTGACTTGTCAAAAGTTGTTACTTAACTTAAAATTAAATTCGTTTACATTCTTCGTATTTAAAATATACATAATTCATTTTTATTAAAATTCCAATTGGAGTTGTCTTTTAACAAAGTTAAAATTTCAAATCTTCCAATTTTATATTTAGACTTTTGGGAAATGATTAAATCAAGTTAAAATTTATATTAAATTTCAAGGTTTTATAAATAAAAAGAAATAAAGAGTAGGCAATTAAAAAGGCGAGCAATTAAGACAATATAACGCATACCTTTTTAGTTTCTTCCAAGCCATAAATAAAAGATATAAACAAGCAATAATCCAATAAATAAACATGACTGTCTAGACAAAATAAAAATAGAAAGATAAAATAGAGGTGGATATAAGAAATAATAATAATAAGAACATATATGTATACATACACACACATATATATATAATATATAATAAAAGTAGAAAAATTTATTGCGTGTAAAACGTTGTATTTTATCAAAAAAAAAGTATAAGTTTTAAATTCCCAATAAATCCATATATTTGATTTCTCAATCATGTTATTGAATCGACTATTAATTTATCCTCTTATGGGTAATATTAAAATTGGTTTTTATACTAATACATAAAAAAATTCTCAATTCATCCAAATTTCAATTAATTACTTTCCAATAACTACCATGCTTTAATCCTACTCTTTTATTAAATCTGTTATCACTCTATAAACCTAGTTATTATTTGTTTATCTTTCCTTACAAAAACATATATTCCAATTTTCATCTTTCTTTTGTAATAACTTGTTATTTTCAATTATATTGAATTTCCCAAATATATACATTTATCACAAATAAAACCTAAATCAATTTATTCAACTTGGTTTCATTCCTTTATTTCATCTTATGAATAAAATATAAATTTCCATTTATGTCATTTCATTTACATTCACACATTACAGTTACAGCCCTATCTCAACATTAATGAACATTTACCTACATTTAAATGTAATTGACTTCCTACTCTGAATTTAGCAGCCCTAAATAAAAAGGTGACTTGCATACCCATATCTTGTTGCAATGTATCTTACAAAATTTTGAGCAAAATTATATGTTATAGACTGAATAAGGTTCTTCCAAATTTGATTGCCCAAAACCAAAATGCTTTCATAAAGGGGAGACTAATTTCAGAAAATTCCTTATTAGCTCATGAACTTATCAGAGATTTTAACAAACCAGGAGCAGACAGATTGTGCCTTAAAATAGACCTGCACAAAGCTTATGATAAAGTGAATAGACACTTTATTATTCACATGCTCAAAGAAATGGGAGTGCCAGTGAGTCTATTAAAATTGATTAAATGTTGTTATTTTACCCCAACTTTCTCAATTTTGATTAATGGAATTCCTAAAGGTCACATTTCTAGTGAAAGAGGTTTAGGACAAGGAGATCCCCTATCCCCTTATTTATTTGCTGTGGCAATAGAGTGGTTTTCCCTTCAAATGGAAATAGCTTGTCATAATAACAAGATTATCCCGGTGCAGAGAAATTTACTTAAGGTAAATCACCTTATATATGTGGATGATCTACTAATTGTCATGAAAGCTACTATATATGCAATGGACGAGCTTAAAGAAATATTCCACAAATTAGAAAAGATTGCATGCCTGAAACTTAATGAAGGCAAAACTAAATGCTATTTTAACAAATACTGTAAAAATAAACAGGCTCTGATAGACAAAATTGGAGTAGCAGAGGGGACTCTCCCAGTGAAATATTTGGGCATACCACTATCTAATAATTCAATTACAGATAAAGAATGTGCAAATCTGATAGAAAAAATAAGAGAACAATTACAGGGTTGGAGATCCAAACTGTTATCATTTGCTGGAAGGGTTGAGTTAGTTCACACAGTGATCACTTCTAAAGTCAGATATTGGCTCCAAACGTTTCAAATTCCAGATTGTTCTATAGGGAAAATAAATTCAGTTTGTGCGGATTTCATTTGGAGAGGGAAATTTCACAAAATTAGCTTCAAAGACTTGTGCAGACCAAAAAAGGAAGGTGGGGTAGGTCTTAAAAATCTATTTGATCTCAAAAAAGTCTATGGCATTAAATTAGCATGGAATATAATATCATCAGAAAATCTATGGCCAAAATGGATGAGATCTAGATACATTAAAACAAACTTTTAGACAGATACAATAGATAATAATGCATCTGTGATATGGAAGAATATCATGAAACATAGAGAAGCTTTGAAACCTTTGATTGAAAGGAGAATAGCGAATGGTAATATAACTGATCTTTGGAGAGATCTATGGTTCGGTGGGAAAAGCCCAATTGACAGATTGGGGATGGAAAGTTTCTCAGATTATGGACAACCAAACTATGCTGTCTCAAGTATAATGGAAAGAGGGGTTTGGAAATGTGAAAAACAACTGGTTACAAGGAATTACACACGAGAAATTCAGAACATTCCCATTCTTTCAGATAAAATGAATGATGAGTGGAGTATGAAACAGTCTAAGACAGGCAAATTTCAATTCAGTAAAATCATGGAGGAAGTCAGGTCGAAGCATCAAAAAGTAGAGTGGTATAGTTTTATCTGGAGTAAATCAATTACACCAAAAATGACATATACAACATACAAGGCCATACTTGGCAGACTTCCCACGAAAGATAGGTTAAAAAAATGGGGAATTATAGAAGATGACACATGCGGACTATGTACGGAACATACTGAAAATCATGAACACTTATTTTTTGAGTGTAATTTCGCTAAACTAGTCTGGAAACTTCAGAAAGAGAAATGTATGGAAGCTACTAAAATTAAAACAATAAAGGGGGAAATTTGCTACCTGAACAATCGGAGAAATTGTACGAATCTTCTGAACGAAATATTCAAATTTAACTTCGCAGCTACCGTGTGGAACATCTGGCGTGAAAGGAACAACAGGGCTTTTAACAAAAAAGAATCAAATAGTTTATCAGTGAATGCCCAAATTGATCGGGATGTTAAAATGATGATTTTGAGAATCAACAAGAAAATTCTTACCAGCCTAAAGGAACAAGAAAAATCACTACCGGCGAAGTGGAAGGCAGACGATGAAGGATGTCTAGCAGAAATTCGGGAGCTGCCATGAATGTCGAACAACTTGCTTTAGTGAGGAGCTCAGAATAGGAATGTATCGAGATATGTATTTAATTTTTCATCATTGTAAACAGTTGGATTAGTTTTCACTGTAATCAATTGGGCTTCGGCCTTTATACGAAGAAATAAAGATTAACCAATTTTCAAAAAAAAAAAGGTGACTTGCATAAATATTGTCACTAACTTTATATTACACTCAAGTTTATTATTTCCACTAATTATCAGAATTGCTTATATAATGTTGAATTCACTCCATTACCATACGTTTATTTGCATATATTCAATTTAATACCCAAATGTAACAGTTATAACTACATTAATAGACCAATTAAATAGTAACTTACAACCGTTACTATATCCTTTTTATTTTCATTTCATTTTAAACACTCACTTCATTATAAATTATAAAGGTTTTTTTTCTTTTTTCTTTTTTCTTCTTAAATTTAATTACAAAAATCTTATTAAATTAACCAGTTTAATTATCGAAATTTACAGGTCATTACACTCTCCTCCACTCAAAACATTTCATCCCCGAAAAGGAAGGAGGTAGGAGAATAGAACACCCTGAAAGAAAACTAAATTGAAACTCAAAATGGAATCATTTATTTAAACCATATAAATTCAATTTAAATTAATTAATATTCAATAATTGATTTAATTCATTTGATTTTTACTGAAGTTAAATCAATCTTAACTATTTCCAAATTAATTATCTTATTATCCAATTATTTTGAAATTAACAATTTCCAAAATCATAAATTTGTATAGTCATTTATAATAATCATCTTTTATTCAACAAATTTAATTCTTCTTTATTCCGGATTATTATTAAATATATTGTACTTAATATATCTTATCGCACATATTAAGTAGATTACATTTATTATAACTATTCCAATTTATTTCTAAATTTCCTTTAACACCATTTGATATTGTATATTATTCAATTATTTTTTTATTCTATTTACCTCTATTTGTCTTTTTGTAACTGAAACTTTAAGTGTATAACATTTATTATAACCACTCAAATTTTATTTATAAAATCCTTTTATATTATACATTATCCAATTACATAGTTGATTTCTGAATGATTTAGGTAAGTTATATTGGCATGCAATTATACAAGTAAAAATTTTCCAATTCTATTATTCAAGTTTAAATATTCATTCAAAATTTGACTTTATTTTATCATTAGAATCACCTTTTAACATAAATTTATGAATTAAATTTCCAATTAACTTCAAACCCTTTAGAGATAAATAAATACATACATATAGCATATGTCAAATCAAATTTAAATCATATATCTATATATATTATAAATTAAGTCATATTTTAGAAATTCAAATCAATTAAATTTTTGAAGCAAAACTACAGCGTGGTCTCTTTACTTCGATACTCGAAAATGAATGTCGATGATGTTGTAGTCATCACCGAAATTATTTTCCAGCGACAAAGAGAAGAGCACTAATTTTTGAAACTTAAAAATTCTTTGAAACAAATTTATATTCGAAAATAATTTAAATAATAATATATCCTTTTAAGACTTTAAACACAAGGTTTGAAACTATCAGAAATTAAATTCTTAAATTCTTGTTTTAAATTCATTTCTGTTTCCAAATAAATTTATAACCATGTTTTATAGTTCAATTATTTATATAAGACAAAACCAATGGTTTACAAAAACATAAATAAAATCAAACACTATTATCTCTAAACAACTAGTTAAATTCTGAAAATTATACTTATATATATAATATTAGATTTTTCCCAAATATAGGAATAAATTTTTCAAAACAAGTATAGAGATTCAAATTTGAAGGACTCAAATCAAAGAGAATTTTGATTTAAAGATAAGTTGGAATCATAAGGTCCGATGATTAAACAACAGAATAAGAAACCAGATAAGTTTATATAAATCGCGGGCAACCTTAACCGTGTCAACCGTGACTTAAAGAATAAGATCGATGTGGATTTTCTAGAGTAAATCTACATTCGATCTGAAGAAATAGAGTTCAGAATAACCAAAGATACTAGCATCTAAACCGAGGATAAATATAAATCTCTGGTGAATCAATGCTAATTGCAAAGGAGTTTCACCCCTTTATTAGAATATTAGCGAGACCGCCAATTCACTATAAAGATCATCCGAAGTGGGGTTATGGGATACTCCAGAATCGAAAGAAAATGAATAGTGAAGGACACGAATGAACTTCGGAACCGCAGGGAACGTTCCAAAATCCGAAAAGGAAGAGATTCAAGTTCGAATGAAAGTGATTCTCTAAATCAAATTTACCATACATTCTAAGTTTTGCCTAGAGCCAAAGCTCTGATACCAAATGTAACGACCCGATATTTTCAACCATTCGCATCCGCACATGCCGAACTTGAATTGTTCAAAATACCGCGTTGTAAATAAAATTTGGAAAATCTCAAAATATACAGTAAATAAATAATCACAGAATCACAGACACAGATATCAGAAACTCACAGCGGAATTTAAAATACTTAGTGGTTCAAGAAGCCACTATAAATAATCTCAAACAAATAAAAATTACATAGTCTTTAATCTCAAATATAGTTTAAATCATCAAAAGAAAAATCCAAATATCCCATTGTCTTGATTACATAAATAAGATAACAAACTGAAAGTTTGCCAGCAGCTTGAAAGATCTACAGAAATCCTATCACCGGAATGAAAGCTGAACAGCAACTCAGGCTGACCCGAGCGTAAAATAAAACATAAACACTCGAGTCAGGACATACATACTTATACAGTGTAAACTAATTCAAGTGTACTGTAATATAGAGCAAGTAACTTAAAGGATGCTTAGGACCTCCCATCCTCTAAGGATCCGTTAAACTATTTACAATGTAATAATATTTGCTATTATAATAATGTCTATTAGTAAAATAAACTTACTTTTAAATAGCGTTAAGGGGTTACCCATATAGCCCCTACCACATAATAGTCCCAGTAGTCCATCCAATATCATAGTCCCTCCTGATCGGGAAGCCACCAGAGGATACCACACGGGCTACGAGAGAAAACCAAACTCGTACAAGGCTCGCTATGGTAGGTGACACGGCACAACTAGGCAATGCCAGAGTAGATATACCAATTGCTATCCGGACCGATGGAAACGCGCAGCGCGCAGCTGCCGCCCACCTCGAACAACACTACCAAATCAAAGGTGCGCACCAAAACAATCACAAGAGTAATAGAATGGCATACGAAGAAGTGCGTCCGATCAGAGGTGTTACCTCATTAATCCGAGAATCGCTCCTGTTTTAGCCACCTTATGCCAACTCACGGGAGTCGGGTCCACGTATTTACCTTAAAGAAAAACGTCACCACCATCCTACTTCATTCTGGAATCTCCACCGCGTACACGGTTGTCAAAGTGGTTTTCGGTATCGACAGAGAGTATGCCAGATATCTGATCCCAGTCTCTTTAACAACCAAACGTTATTTTAACCCGTGGTTACAACTTTTAAAAATGGTATTTATACTTTAAAAATCAAAATAAATTTCAAATACCTTCAATATCATAATACCATTTTTAAACATCATCCATTTTTATAAAATACCATTTAAATCTATTCAATTTATTTAGGAATTAATTGCCTTTCAACTCACATTTAAAAGTTAAATTCTTCCATTTAAAACCATTTAAAGTCAATTCCTTATTTTTATTAATTACATATTAAATTTCAAAATTTAAGCTTTTTCCCAAAGATTATTTCCATTAAATTCTTTTATTAAAACAATCAAAATTCAGTTTTCGTAGCACCTATAAAATGCTACCTAAAGTCATAGGTTAAAACAATTCATTTACAAATAGACAGCATTTAAGTGCTGAAATAAATTATTAACTTAAGAACTAATTTTAAATTCTCAAATATAACTTATTATCAATTATTTTACTTAACTACAATCTCACTTTTAACAAAAATTCAGAATAAGTTATATTCCAAAAATTTACTTAAACTTCCATTTATTTAACATTTCGACTCATTCAAAAATCATTATAGATTTCATAAAATCCTTTAAATACATTTAAGCCAGAATATCATAAACTTTTTATTTAAAATATTTTTAAAACATTTCATAAAATATTATATAAACCACGGGTCTGTATATAGTTTTCTAGCCTAGGTCAAGTGATACGGATATATATCATTTCAATCCGCAATTTATAAAAACCCAGGTTCTATCATTTCAAACCCGCAATCCCAAGTTAAATAATAAATAATTAAACAATTAAATAAATAAATGGCTAAATAATTATCGTTCAGGCCTATCATTTCAGCCTATAACGATCCCAAATTTACAGGGAACTTGCAGTGTGATTAACAGTAAATAAGCATTAAATAGTATACTGCAATAATACTTCAATAAATAAACAAGTGATGATGTGTCAATAAATAATGGGGTTTAACATCATACGTTTATATCACAGGCAGATAAAATTAAATAAGATAAATTTTACAAGTACACTTGTGATAAATTCACAAATATATAGGTATGTTTGTCTGGTGAGAAATACTCACCTTAAAACTGCAGATAATCAGATTCAAACGATTGTACCACTTGATAAAGGAACGTATAAATGGCACGATTAGATTTCCGCGGATGCCACGCCTTGATTCAAATCTATAATAAGATCCAAATACCAAATACGCGACTTTTAAAATTACGGTCAAAGCAAAATTTTCGAAACAACTGGAACGAATAGAATTTGACTTGACTCGACCACTCCCACTACTCGACTCGCCCACGTTCTCAAGGCCAGGCAGTGAAATCTTAACTATTTACGTACGCATGAAAATTATAGTAGAAAGTTTTAGGCAAAAGTTGGAAAGAAAAAAGTGGACACAATACGTTATTCCCTTTCTACAAACAGTTGGCGTACACTAAAATTTTTCAGAAATTGAAAACAGTGAAATTTGCAACTAATATATCTTTTTTTTCTTTCTCTGTATAAATAACCACGTTGCATAAAAGTGAAGCATGTTGGTTCCCAAAGCTTGGACATGCAACATAGCACAGCCACTCCTACCTCATCTTTTAAAACATGCATTTCCCTTCTTTTGTTTTTATTTTTATTTTAAAAACACTTAGGAACAACTCACGCATGCACTGATGCTTTTTTTTATAAATGAATGCATGCACGTTATGGCCGAGTACACCATTTTGCTTGCTAAACATTCAAAGTGCCACACTCATACAATTCACGTGGCCACAACTACAGGCACATATATTTTTTACTTCTTCCAGAGATGCAAATGAAAATATACCTTTTTTTTCTTTTGTTAACATTTTATTAAAATGACTCATGCATGAATTCACAAAACAAGGTGATACAATCTAAATAAATGGCACGGTCTCCTTGCCTATTTTAAACCCCGTAAGCATGCACTCAAAATATACAAGTCACTTCATATTTTTGAAATAATTTAGGTAATAAAAAGTTCTACCTATCTGCTGAAACAAAAGTGATTTTGCACGTGTGAGTGTATGCAAAATGAAGGATATTAGCTTTGTTTGTTACCATTTTTTTCAAAGATGACACACTTTAGCAATTCATATTTTTTTTTAAAAATGACTCACGCAAGAAGTTCAAGTGGCCATAACTACAGTGGCGCATGCATTTTTCTACAGAGTGCAAAAGGATATTAAGCTTGACTTCCTACAACAATCTGACATGTATGTCAAAATAGATCAGAGAGGGAAAAAGGAGATGTGGCAAGGATAGGTGGTGGAACAGCCGAGTAGTGTGTACATCGGACCAAATGAAACAAGAAGAAGAACAAAATAAATGAAAGCAAGGTTCGGCCATTTTCCTGAAGAAGTTTTTCACGCAAGCAACTGGAACAATGCAAATGGACAATGTTGAGGTGGTGAAACTTTGTGGTGTGGGTTTGATTTATATAAGAGACGATTTGAGATAATTTAGGCATGAATAGAAATTTGGGCAAGAGTCACGTTTGTTTTGGCAAGGAAATCAATGCAAAGAAGAATAAACGACAAGTAAAAATCTTTATATATTTTTTCTCATTTACTTGCATACGTGCACTAGAATTTTGGAGATAAACTTGTGGTATTTAGGCAAGTATTTAATTCCTTTGATTGAAATTAAGAAAATGGTAAATAATACCATTTCCATTTTGACCTGAAATGGAGGTTTCTTTTATTTTTTGAACGTTGAAAACTTTCCAGGTAAGAAAAATTGATTGCGGGAGTGAGTATTGAAAGAAAATAATTATTTGCATTGATTGATAAAAGAACGGTAAGGAAGCACGATTTGAAGAATTTCGAACGTTACCTTCTTTTTATATAATAACTTGCATTGATTTGTCCGGTCAAAATTATTAGATTTGGAACGTTATCCCATCCAAAGATCCTATTTGATTTTGTTCGTGAATTATATGCGAAATCTTAGGTGGAGAAACGACACAATTAATTGCTGAGAATGAAAAAGGAAATCACAGATTATATACCTATTAACCAAATGAAATTGTACGTAGACCATCATTGATTTATAAAGAAACGAAAGTTTTATTAGACAATTTAAAGCAAATTGAATGCGTTGATTTTTTTTTATTAATACGTTTTCCTATATACGTTATTTATACCATTAAAAATTTGTGCCCTTTTTAAATGCGAAACTTCACGGTCTATAAATACAATGACTTGTCAAAAGTTACTACTTAACTTAAAATTAAATTCGTTTACATTCTTCGTATTTAAAATATACATAATTCATTTTTATTAAAATTCCAATTGGAGTTGTCTTTTAACAAAGTTAAAATTTCAAAACTTCCAATTTTATATTTAGAATTTTGGGAAATGATTAAATCAAGTTAAAATTTATATTAAATTTCAAAGTTTTATAAATAAAAAGAAATAAAGAGTAGGCAATTAAAAAGGCACGCAATTAAGACAATATAACGCATACCTTTTTAGTTTCTTCCAAGCCATAAATAAAAGATATAAACAAGCAATAATCCAATAAATAAACATGACTGTCTAGACAAAATAAAAATAGAAAGATAAAATAGAGGTGGATATAAGAAATAATAATAATAAGAACATATATATACATATATATATATATATATATATAATATGTAATAAAAGTAGAAAAATTTATTGCGTGTAAAACGCTGTATTTTATTAAAAAAAAAGTATAAGTTTTAAATTCCCAATAAATCCATATATTTGATTTCTCAATCATATTATTGAATCAACTATTAATTTATCCTCTTATGGGTAATATTAAAATTGGTTTTTATACTAATACATAAAAAAAAATTCCCAATTCATCCAAATTTCAATTAATTACTTTCCAATAACTACCATGCTTTAATCCTACTCTTTTATTATATCTGTTGTCACTCTATAAACCCAGTTATTATTTGTTTATCTTTCCTTACAAAAATATATATTCCAATTTTCATCTTTCTTTTGTAATAACTTGTTATTTTCAATTATATTGAATTTCCCAAATATATACATTTATCATAAATGAAACCTAAATCAATTTATTCAACTTGGTTTCATTCCTTTATTTCATCTTATGAATAAAATATAAATTTCCATTTATGTCATTTCATTTACTTTCACACATTACAGTTACAGTCCTATCTCAACAATAATGAACATTTACCTACATGTAAATGTAATTGACTTCCTACTCTGAATTTAGCAGCCCTAAATAAAAAGGTGACTTGCGTAAATGTTGTCACTAACTTTATATTACACTCAAGTTTATTATTTCCACTAATTATCAGAATTTCTTATATAATATTGAATTCACTCCATTACCATACGTTTATTTGCATATATTCAATTTAATACCCAAATGTAACAGTTATAACTACATTAATAGACCAATTAAATAGTAACTTACAACCGTTACTATATCCTTTTTATTTTCATTTCATTTTAAACACTCACTTCATTACAAATTATAAAGGTTTTTTTTCTTTTTTCTTTTTTCTTCTTAAATTTAATTACAAAAATCTTATTAAATTAACCAGTTTAATTATCGAAATTTATAGGTCATTACAGGAAAACACATAAAAAATAAAGTGAAATAAGATTAAGACAAGATGATAAGGAAATTGAAATTATACCTGATAACTATTGTCGTAGGCAAGTGTTCGTCGACGGAAATTCTATCGAGTTAGAAAACCGTCGAACGAATTTTGTAATAAAAATAACCGCAAGCGCACGGTTACGAATGTAGCACGTGGCGAATACGGGTCGATCCACAAGGAATTGATGATTTTAAAAATTCTATTCAATCAAATTATACCGAAGTCGAGAGTGAATAGTTAGAAATGTAAGAAACTAAAAAAAACTAGCAAAAGAAAATGATAAAAATATGAGAGTGTTAAGACAATTTAGAGGCAATTTCCACTCTCTAGATCACATAAATCAACAAAATGAAGTTATGATCTCTCTTTTCTTGTCATTAGTGAATTAGTTGATGTGCTTATCATAAGTATGGTATATTTGTGCTATTAATTAGCTCAATATAAACCATCAAACTATAACACAACCACTAATACACTTTTAAATCTTATAAAATATGATAACAAATTTGAAAGCAAAATCTATTTTAAGCATAGCCTATTAACTATTGTTTAGAAATATAGGCTATCAAATTTCAATTTCAACATTCACTTCTTTGCCATAATTATATTTAGATGAAAAGGCAATTTGTGTTATGTTTGTTTAAGCATAGTCTATTTGTTATGAACAACATAGACTATCAAATTCAAAGCTAAATAACATCATTAAACCACTTCAAGTGTTTCCATTAAAGCACAAAAAGAGAGTATAAACATCAAAATGTTGCATCTACATACTAGAGAGCTTCATTACTCCTAAATTGTTGGGATTAAGCTCTCATATTTGTTATCAAATCAACAAATGTAGAAAGCAACATGAAAGCAAAAGGAAAGGAAAATGAAAGCTAATGGAAAAGACAACTAATCTAATTGCATAAAGGTAAATCTACACTATTACATAAGAAGAGAAGAAGCATGTAAATAAAAGAGAATTAACATTGCATAAAAGAAAAGAAAATTACATGAAATAAAATGGCTAAGTAGCCATGGAAAGAAAGAGAGCTTTGATTTATTTTCTAAACTAAAACTAACTAACTAAGAGGAAGATGGATACATGAAACATAAGGGGTATTTATACAAGTTAGAAACCCTAATGCATATTTTTGGGGAGTACCCAAAATGCCCCTTAGGAAGTGTGGAGGCCAAGTAAACATTAACATGTCTTAATCCCCCATTAAATGTACATGAAACCATTAGCTCCATAAGCATGTGCATTAGCCTTTAATTTGTACATTAAGGTAGATGGGTAGGTGAGGTCCTCCATGATCTTCACTTTGAATTATTTCCATCTTCATTCCTTTATATTCTTTGTGCATGCATATTCCTTCATGAAATCACTCCTATTTGAGACCATTTTCCTACAAAAATATATATAAATTTCCAATCAATTTTTCTCAAAGAAATATATGCACTTAAATGACCGTTTTGCCCCTATATGAAGATGAACATGTGAAAAGTTGGAATTAATATGAATTTTGGTTAAAATAAGTTAAAATACCCAATATGATCATTTATTTAATTTAAATTGAATAAATATGGTGGTAAAAATATGCACGTTTACGTGCACATCAAATACCCCCACACTTATCTTTTTATTCGTCCTCGAATAAAGAAAAACTAAGATAAAATCCGTTTTCGTAGGGAGCATGATTGCATTGAGCATATGCAACAAGCCGTTAAACCTCTGGGTGTTCCCAGTAGGACGAGTGTTGTCTCGTGAGGGTTTTCAGCGGATACTACCCACAAAATCCACATGCAGGATGAAAATATTTACAAAATGCAAGATTTATTTACAAAGAGATTGATGCGAATTTTTGAAAATATTTACAATGAAGGATTTACTTTTAAATCGACACAAATAAGTTAAATATAGGTTTTGGTTATTATCTTGAAATTTTTTAGACATTTACTCGTCAAAATTTTCAATAAAAACAAAGTTATCATAACAAATAGACTATAGTTTAACTTGTTAATTTGTTTGATAACAAAGTGTAATTATGAAAAGGATTCTTAGTTGATTATCAAAGTTTATCAAAGTGGTATTTTTATTTCTTTTCAATAACAAATAAAATCAACTAAGTAAAAATAGTGATAGGATTTCAATTGCTTGCTCTCTCATTATTTGCAAGAAAAATTACACACCTAGCTCAGGTAAACTGAGGCCATATATACCACCCATGCACTTCCTTTCGGGCTTATGTGAGGGGAGTACAGAGCATGGCGAGTGCACATACTTTCGTGTATACACCACCTATCGACCGTAGGTGGTTTTTATTAAGTCTATTCTTTTTTTTATGTGTTCCATACATGCATAACCATGAGGACTTTTAAATGAGTATGAAAGCACATAATCAAAGATTTCAAGTAATTCACCCATGCATAACCGTGAGGACTTTTAAATGAGTGTGAATACTTTGGATGTTATAATTTTTTTATTTTTTTATATTTTTTTCAGAAGAGAGAGAGAGAGAGTTTTGCAAAATCATATTAGCACCATTTAACTTAGAAGAAAATAAAATGTTATATCCTTTACTTTAAATCAACCACTTTTTAAAACAAAGATTTTCAATTAGGATGTATTTCATAATTAACACGTATGAATCTTTGTATATATTAGTTAAACCATTGTTATTTGTAATCAAACTTCATTTTTATTTTTGTTAAGATAAATAAACTTTCAAAATTTTCAATTTAATATGCCAAAACGATATATTTATCCTATAGTGTTTTTTTTAAAATAATTCAAAAATGCTTAAATAAAAATAAAAATAAAATTGTTGTTTTTTTATTTCTTTTTTTTGCAAAGAAAAAGTAAAAATAAATCATGAAAAATCAAAAATGAAGATGAGTCTCCCCCCCACACTTGATTTTGACTGTGTCCCCACAGTCAACCCAAGTGGAAGGAGAAAAATAAAATAAAAATCTAATATTTACATGAAAGATTATTATTTACAAGAGATGAGAAAGTATACAGTCAAAAAGTAAATGAAACGGTCTTCTAAAGACCGATTCATTTGTCTCGTCAAATGTGCGAGACACAGCTTAAGCACGAAAAACCAAATCGTAAAAGATTTCGCAGTTGAATGTGGATTTGGAAAAACGAAAGTCATTTTATTGAAAATCATACGAGTTGTTTTATTTTCGATGATTTTTGGGGTATATAGAAAAATTGGTTGAAGTTCAATTTCTTTCAAAGTATCGATTTCAAAACCAAAATGGTGATCGAAATTTTCCCCTTCAAAATTCAACAACTCGTTTTCAAAAAGTCCATAAAACTCATGTTCGTTAAATTCAACTTCCTTTGTTGGATCATCAACAACTTCATCGTGTAAATCGAGTTTCAAAGTTGTCGTATTCAAATTTTCAGAAAAAGGAAGATCGAAGTTTAAATCGAGTTTCGTACCCTCAAAAGAATTGAAATCCAACTCAATTACCGTATTTTCAACAACTTGATTAAGATCGTCATTATCAAATTCAAAAGTTGTTATTTGAAAATCGTCGATTTGGGTAAAAGGTGGATTATCACTTGACTCATCACACGTTGAGATTTGATTTTGTTGTTCACGTTGTTTCATGTAAGTTTCAAACAACAAATCCGTGTGATCATCGTAAATTTCATTCATTTGCTCAACAAAGTCAAATTTGTAATTATTAACTTGAAAATTTTCATTTTGGACTTGTTGAGAACAAGAATTGTCAATTTCGATAAACGGTAGATTATTATTTGATTCTTCGTGGGTTGAGATTTGATTATGATTTTCACAATAAGTTTTGTATTTTTCAAGTAATAAATCTCCGTTATCTTTTTCCATTTCTTCAACAAAATCAAATTCATGATTATTAATTTGAAAATTTTCACTTTGAATTTGTTGATAACCGAAGTTTTCAATCGTATCGCTATTGAAACTATTCCCATTGCCAAATTTATTTGAAAAGTTGTTCCCGTTTTTATGTTGAGTTTGAAATTCATTTTGGAGTTCGAAATTAAATTGGCATGGGTTATAATCATAATCGTTTGAATTTTGAATTGAATTCAAATTTTGAAATCCTTGACTCGAGTTATTACACAAATAAGAATTACATAAATCATTTATCTCTTGATTTTGTCGTGTAGAAAGTTCGAGTAAAGATGAAATCATTTCAATGCTATTTTCAAGAGTCGAAGGTTGGTCATCGTTTTAAAAACTTTGTTGTACAAAATTTGAATTGTTTAAAGAATAGTTGTCGTTAAAATATCCATACGAATTCGGAGTGAACTCATATGGATTATATTGATTTTCACAACTATTGTGAAATTCAAATGAATATTGAAGTTCGGACATTTTCAAGAATTTTTTTAGTTTTTTTTTTTTTTTGGTAAAGGAAAAATATTTACAAAAAGAATTTATTTTTCAAAATGGAAAATCGACCTTTATTTTGTTTTTGGTTTTTCTAATTTTTTTTAATGAAAAGATTTCATATTTTTTTTTTGGATTTTTTGATTTTCTAATTTTTTTTGGATTTTTGAAATTTCAAAGAAAGAGGATTTAAAATTTTCAAAGGAAAAGGAATATTTATAATTTTTAGTTTTGGATTTTGAATTTTTTTTTTAGATATGCATGAACTAATGCAACTAAATGAATGCAATGGTTAATTACAAATGCTTTATCCTACGTTAACCCAAAATTGTATAATCACACACTGTCTTAAATCAACAAAAATATTTCTCAGCCAGGTAACGGGCAGGGGTTATCGGTGCACCACGAATCACCGTAGCAATGCAACCGAAGGTTTAAGTACCTTCAGAGGAACAACCACTATAATATTTACGAATCACCGTAATATTTATAAATGGTTATTACTCTGCCGTAGCCTAAACACCAAGAAATTAAATTGTTCAAAGAAGACAACTGTCAATATACAGTTAAGTGAGTTATTATTTAATCAAATTCTAAGATGAAATGCAAAGCTGAAATAAAATGTGTATTAACAATGCAACTACGAATGATTTTTTATTTTATTTTTTAAAATGCAAATGCAAGCAACCAACAATTCAATTCAAATAAAACTAGAAATGAAAGCAGAATTTTTTTAGCAAGCAGAGCAATTTATTTTGGCTAGCTAAGGAAGCAATTTTTAGCAAGCTATTCTTCCTTTATTTCCTGCTTGGGCAACCTGAAAATTTAAAACTAAGATATATACAATATTTTTTTTGATTTGGTTTTTTTTTGTTTTTTTTTTGAAAGGAAACTTAAAAGTAGGGTTTTACTTAAAAAAAAATTCAAGAAGCAAAACAAACTACTTAACACTTATAAAAAAAAAGGAAAAAATTAAAACAAAAGATTCTGCTCAAAACAACACAAGGGACGCTAAAGCAACTAAAAACCACCCAACAAATTAAAACTAAACATACTAAAAATAGTAATAATTAAACTAAACTAAAAACAAATGAAAATAACTAGACAAATAACTCTCTGTCCGAACAAAAGTCCAACCGGCCCAAAGTTAATACATTACCGTTTCACTAAAGTTTGCACCGCCTAACCGTCCTTTTTTTCTACTCTATCCACAGAGAAAACCAATTCTCAAAAATAAAAATAAAAAGTCCGAAATCGAAATTAATTTTAGGAAATTGAAGTTGAAGTCGCTAGTTGAGGGTGTTCGAATTTGGATTTGCGAGGCGATTTGAGTTTGATTCGTGTCGATTGCGAATTGGGTTTGTGGCTTCGGGTTCAATTTGACGCGGTTGTTCTGAAGGTCAGCGAGGTGGAGTTATCGGGATGTAGCGACTTTGATGGTCGGTTGGGGAAGTTCGAGTTGGAAATTTGGAAAGGCGGTGATTGGAATTCGTGGGTATGGGTTCGAAGTGGATGGAGGGGTTCGAATTGAGGTGCGATGGCAGTGTTGGATTCGAAGTTGTCTGAATTGGTTCGCGATAGGTTTGCGGTGGTTGTTGGTGGTCGAATTGGGGATTGCATTGGAGGTGAGTTTTCGAGTTGCTGTATGTCGCAATGGGATTGAAATGAGGCAGTTGTTCGAAGTGATGATTGAGATTGTCGGCAATGGGCAGAGAGAAGGAGGTGAAGTAGTGGTCGCGTTTTATTGCAGGCGCTTCGCCGTGGTGTTTGGTTTGTGAAATGTTGAAGTAACAGTTGTAGTATGATGTGAAGAAAGGTGGTTACGGGGATGTTGCTTGACTGTAGTGGATCGTGATTTTGGCTGGTTGCTTTTGGTGAGGAGAAGGATAGATGCAGTGCACTGGAGCAACTGATGATGGAAGTCAGAATTGAAGGTTTCTGTGTACAGGGGAATGATGGTGGAATGCAACTGGATGTGGTGATTGGTTATGTGGGTAGGAAGAGTAGTGAAGCAGGTCAATGGTTTGAGCAGTGTCAGGTGATATTTGCTGGTCTGTAGAGGGGAGTGATGTAACTGATATGGTAGAGTTTATGAGATGGTAGGTCAGTGAGGAGAGTTGAGCAGTTCAGTGGAGAAGCAGAGTCGCCAGTGAATTCTGTAGTGAGGTAGGTGATGTGGTGGATGATAGGTAGAAGTTGAGGTTGGATGAGGCGCGGTGGTAGTTGGAATTTGTTGAGGGGAGAGGATGGTTGCAGTTGATGGTAGTGAGTTTTGAGAATCTGGCGGATATGTGGATGAAATGTGAAAGGCAGTCGTTGATGGTATGTTTGTGGATGGTAGAATGCTGATGGGGGTTTGAATGCTGCAGTGTTGAACTGAGGTATTTGATATTGTGATGATTGCTTTGGTGGATGTTAGTTTGTGGTAACAAGAGAGCAGAACAGTTCAGTGGGATGGTGAATAAAGTGACAGCAGCAGTTTGTAGGGTGTGAGGGAGTGAGACAGTAATTGTAAAAAAAAAAAAAACAGAGAGATACTATACAATGTAAACTGAAATATAAACGGGAAAAAAAATGAAATGATTTTTTTTTCTTTTTCAATTGAGATTGTGTAAATGGTTTTTTTTTTAATAATAGAAGAGCAAATGAAAATGCAAAACAAGAACACAAACAAATGCACACAAACACTAAACAAACACACAAATCTTTTTTTTATCACAACACACAAAACAAACACACACTAAAATCAAACACAAATAATTCGAAGAACAAAAAATTAAAATCAACTCAATTCCCCGGCAATGGCGCCAAAAACTCGTTCTTCGATGGAAATTCTGTCGAGTAAGAAAACCGTCGAACAAATTTTGTAATAAAAATAACCGCAAGCGCACGGTTACGAATGTAGCACGTGGCGAATACGGGTCGATCCACAAGGAATTGATGATTTTAAAAATTCTATTCAATCAAATTATACCGAAGTCGAGAGTGAATAGTTAGAAATGTAAGAAACTAAAAAAAAACTAGCAAAAGAAAATGATAAAAATATGAGAGTGTAAAGACAATTTAGAGGCAATTTCCACTCTCTAGATCACATAAATCAACAAAATGAAGTTATGATCTCTCTTTTCTTGTCATTAGTGAATTAGTTGATGTGCTTATCATAAGTATGGTATATTTGTGCAATTAATTAGCTCAATATAAACCATCAAACTATAACACAACCACTAATACACTTTTAAATCTCATAAAATATGACAACAAATTTGAAAGCAAAATCTATTTTAAGCATAACCTATTAACTATTGTTTAGAAATATAGGCTATCAAATTTCAATTTCAACATTCACTTCTTTGCCATAATCATATTTAGATGAAGAGTCAATTTGTGTTATGTTTGTTTAAGCATAGTCTATTTGTTATAAACAACATAGACTATCAAATTCAAAGCTAAACAACATCATTAAACCACTTCAAGTGTTTCCATTAATGCACAAAAAAAGAGTATAAACATCAAAATGTTGCATCTACATACTAGAGAGCTTCATTACCCCTAAATTGTTGGGATTAAGCTCTCATATTTGTTAGCAAATGAACAAATGTAGAAAGCAACATGAAAGCAAAAAGAAAGGAAAATGAAAGCTAATGGAAAAGACAACTAATCTAATTGCATAAAGGTAAATCTACACCATTACGTAAGAAGAGAAGAAGCATGTAAATAAAAGAGAATTAACATTGCATAAAAGAAAAGAAAATTACATGAAATAAAATGGCTAAGTAGCCATGGAAAGAAAGAGAGGTTTGATTTATTTTCTAAACTAAAACTAACTAACTAAGAGGAAGATGGCTACATGAAACATAAGGGGTATTTATACAAGTTAGAAACCCTAATGCATATTTTTGGCGAGTACCCAAAATGCCCCTTAGGAAGTGTGGAGGCCAAGTAAACATTAACATGTCTTAATCCCCCATTAAATGTACATGAAACCATTAGCTCCATAAGCATGTGCATTAGCCTTTAATTTGTACATTAAGGTAGGTGGGTAGGTGTGGTCCTCCATGATCTTCACTTTGAATTATTTCCATCTTCATTCCTTTATATTCTTTGTGCATGCATATTCCTTCATGAAACCACTCCTATTTGAGACTATTTTCCTACAAAAATATATATAAATTTTCAATCAATTTTTCTCAAAGAAATATATGCACTTAAATGACCGTTTTGCCCCTATATGAAGATGAATATGTGAAAATTTGGAATTAATATGAATTTTGGTTAAAACAAGTTAAAATACCCAATATGATCATTTATTTAATTTAAATTGAATAAATATGGTAGTAAAAATATGCACGTTTACGTGCACATCGGTAAGTTTAACAAGGTGGAGATTATCAAAGATTATTGAAAGATTTCTAAACAGAAAAATTATAGAAAAATGGCTACACTAGCCTGAAGCAAGATGAGGAAAATAAGGACAACTAAAAGATAGTTTGAAAAACAAAATAAGATAATAAGTTAGAAAACATGGAAATTTCAGACTAAATAGATAATTAATTTTTACACAAGTTAAATATACCTTAACCATCTCAAATTTTATTATCTTATCTTCTAATCATCTTAAGTTAAAAATTTCTAAGATCATGGATTTGAAAAATAAACATTCCTTATACTCATAATGTACTTAATAAATTTAATTCTTCTTTATTCCTACTTAAAGTTAAATTTGTTCCTCTCAAGATATTTTATCATAAATGCCCATTATACTTACTCTTATTATAACCGCTCTAATTTATTGTTAGTTCCATTTACATCATTTTATTTGTAAATTATTCAATTATCCATTTATTCTATTTTCTCCTGTTAATAATTTTATAACTAAAATTTAAGTGTATAACATTTATTTCAACCATTCAAATTTTATTTATAAAATCTTTTTTATATTGTATATTATCCAATTACATTGTTAACTTCTGTATAATTTGGGTAAGTTATTATAACGATCCCGACTCGACCTTCGAAAATCGGCACCGAATACGATACTCATATTCCAATGCCGTAGATCCAAACATCGAATCTGGTTCGCCGGAGCTTATAACACAATTAAGTAAACAACACAGTGGAAGAAAAAGAACAATACAATGATATACAACATTGATACAATATCTGATACAACAGATGATACAATAGATATCAATATACTTCAGAGATATGATACAATAAAATAGCAGCTGAAGAGAAAATAGATAACATCAGCAGCGGAACAAATAACTCCAAGATGGTCTTCAAAAGAGAACTCCAGCAGCAGCTCGAACCAACATCAACATTTCACTAAGAAAGCAAGTCTCATCCACTTCCAAAGATTGAACTAGCTCCAGATAATCTACTAAACCTAGCTATCTGAGAAACCCAACTCCAGACTTCGCGTATGGAAAAATTTTGAGCACCCAGAGTTTAGGAAAGAAACAATAAACTCCGGATCAGTCATGGGACTGGTGTGAGTAACAAAAACAATTTATCTTTAAAAACAAACAATGAATTATTTAATGTAGATCCGCAATGCTTTTAGAAAATGAAACTACCATAAGTCCTCCCGCCACACACACAATGCAAACACAGAATTGGAGGAGATGTCTTCTTATGATAGTCTACATGCATGATACATGAATTTCTTTGATATTATTACTATAAGTGCAAAGCGCAAGAAAACATTTCAAGAGTAGAATATAAGTCTTAGCCAGCATAGGTACCATTATAGTATGCCTACTATAGCTACCATATTAGATGGCAGGTTCTACAATTAAAACCGTACAGGGCTCGCATTGTTTCTTTGGATTTCCAACGAATGGTCAGGCCAAGGAACTTCCCATTGCCACATGGGTATGCCTTTGGAAGGACGCCCCGAGAACGTAACCGGATCTCTGCCAAAACAAGGCCGGGTTACCCCTAACTAGATAACTACTGACACGAGTATGCCATCCCCCGGTCGTAACCAACCTTTATCCGGGGCCCTAGCAACAAATCACAAATTAATATATATATATATATATATATATATATATATATCTGCGATATCCACATAATTTAAGTATCCGGGCTCCATACCATGATACCACTTCTATCCAGAAGGGAATGCACATACCCTAAGGGCGCTACCCCCCAATAACCTTGCTGCATCTTTCCTGTTTCGACCATTTCGGGGTGTGAGGTTCGACGAAATCTCGTCCACAAAGCTACGCTTTTTACAAAAGCCACGCTTTGATCAACAAATGATCAGCAACACTCAGCATGCCACATTACCAAATTGGGAATATATTGCCGATAACCTTCAACTACATAACCTCTGAGCTCGTACGTCTTAGAGAAGGGTGTTAAGCTAAGAGAATAAATTCTCCACCACCAACAGAAATGTATTTGAAAGAAATCTGCTTTATGTCTCAAAATGTAATGTCAGACACATAATCCATACAAGTCTATTTTGAGTTCGAACAGAACCGAAGGCACTTCCAAATAAGTCCTTGTAATCCGGGTATCCGCAATCCCGATCAGACTTCCCATCACTTAGGGAATATCTATACTGGCGCGACTCGGTGCAGAGACAATCAACGAGTTATCCTTTCATTCTCGAAAATACCCGATCTTCACCACCAGTCTTCAAATGCTATCCATATACGTCGTATCACTATTCGGAATGGGTTATATGACATAAAGGTCTTCTCCCGGCTAAACCGAATAGTGATTGCAACATTTAAAACATATGGATATGGGATTTCAATTAAGTCACAACTTAATAATTCAAAACTTTCTTTCAAATAGTTTAAACCAATTACCATTTTAAATCTTTTAAACAAAGGATTTATTTCATAAAGTTCACCTAGTTTCACAAAGATTCATTCACAGTTTTTCAAATCAATTTCCATTTCAATTTGGATTAACTCATTCAATCTTATAACAAGGATTTAATTTGTAGCTTTCAAACTCGTTTTCAAAGATTTATTCATAACTTGGAAGACCATTTTCATTTTAGACTTGAAATCCTTTCAACACAATTTTGGGAGTTCCTTACTTATGTGAAAGCGTTTATTTATTTGAAAATAATTAGTTTTCGCTACAAAAAAATCCAACTTTATTTACACGAGTTAAAGCCCTTGAATTGAATTCAAATTCCCAAATTAATATCTTTAAAATGGTTTAACATAAATATAACTAGTGTAACATCTTTAATCCCTAGTTTCAAATCATAAAATTCAATTCCAAATTTTGAGTTCAAATTTAAATCCAATTATTTAAATTCCAAGGCGTAATCAAGTTGTTAAAAAATAAATTTTATCTTCAAATTCCATTCCAAAAGCATTTCACTTTAAACCCAATCCATTTCCAAAACATTTGAGTTTAAAAATTCAAATTTAAAACTATTTCAAAAATCTGTGACTTAACCGATTTCCTCGTGAAATCCATATTAGTGTGTGTATGGTGTGGTCCAGGGGTTTAATGCAGTAGTGAAACATCATTCAATCATCATAGATCACATATATACATAACAAATAATAAATTACATCATAGATCACAACACAGATCAGGATATCATAAAGCATCTCATAACAGGGGTATCAAACAATTCACAGCATCCAATAGAATACAATCGTCCATAAGTAAGGTTAATTTATTAATCATTTAATTAATGGAACTCAGATTAATTACTAACCCAGGTTAATTTACATGAATTACAAAAATTTTAATTAATAGATGAACAAATCATTAATAATTAACCCTTAATTTTTCTTAATCAATTACATTAATAAATTAACACTTAATTAATAACAAAGATGACTTCCCTAATTACAAATTGATTTCATCAAGCAATTAGTTTCTTAATTACTTCCATAAAGTAGTTACACTTACACAATTTGTAAATGTTTATCATAAGTTAATTAATCAAATTTTGTTAAAATTAATCACATCATTAATTATTTAAATAACCTTAGTTAATGACTTTCATTAACTAATAACAATTCTTAAATCAATACTTTAATTACTTCTTTAAGTAATTAACCTTAATTAATCATTTATAATTACAAATTAATCAACTCTTATTTACAAATTTATTAATTCTAATTACAGAATTACTTTCTAAATCTTAACTTAATCAATCTTTAGTTGCTTGATAAATAAATTTCTAATCATTAATTAATAGTCTAAATTATCTAATTATTGATTTTTAATTACCAATAAATCTTTCTTTTGAATTCCAGTTTAAATTTTAGGATTTAAAAATGAATACAAATTTAACTTTAACAAAGTTTAAACAATTTAAAAACCTTTTAAATTTCATGTTAAAGAAATATTTTGGTTATAAAGAATTCAAAAGAGTTGTAAAAATAATGATTTTGATTCTGACTTGTTCAACATAGTTGGCCTATTATATTCTCTAGATTCTTGGATTTACTTCATATATATTAGTTTGGATTAAAAATAGTGTTTTGTTGGATGATAATATTTTTGGTTATAATACGGCTAACTCTATATTTACGGTTTTCTGATTATTTACACGGCTCCAATCTAAATTCAAGAGAATGCCATTTAAAATGCTGTTTAAATTTTTGATGCACACTTCATTGTTTGGTCGATCAAATTCAATTAATGATAATTTTTCAGTGAAAAAGAAATTCAGATGCAGATTACACTGGTAATCTAGTTGATAGAAAAATTACTTGTTGAACGTGATTAAGTGCATCGTTTTTCAAAGAAAATATCTGCATATTTTTCATTTCAAATAATTTTCAAATAGCAGAAAATTTTCTCATATAACCCCCTCGAGAAAATCATTTTTAATCATATTTTCAGATTAGTCATTGTGAAAAATTGATTTCATAATTATTTTTGAATTTGATTTAAATGACAATTTTAACTAGTTTAACTCCCTAATAATTATCGAAAAGATAAATAGTGATTGAAAAAAAGGTGATGAGTGTTGATATTTTTCATACATTACTCAAGATAGTATATTTTAGAAAAATTTCTTTAGAAATTCAAACAAGAGTTATAAAACTTTTTGTTGGGTAAAGATTCCATAACCATTTCTATGTCTATCATATTTCTATTAACCATCGCTCATCAAAAATTCAATATAGTTTGTCGATATTGGTACTTTAAACAGGAATCATTCGTTTTTCATTTTATAAAATAAAATAAAATCCAAAGTATTCACTCTCATTTAAAATCCCTCACGGTTATGCATGAGTGAATTACTTGGAATTTGTTATGTGCTTCCATGCTCATTTAAAAGTCCTTACGGTTATGCATGTATGGAACGCATATCAAAATTGATTTATTAAATAAACAAGTTGATTCTAATCCCATTTAAAAGTCCTCACAGCTATGCGTGATTAGAAGATACTTGAATTCATTTTTAAAATTAAATTGGAATACTACTAATCTCATTTAAAAGTCCTAACGGTTATGCATGATTAGTAGATATTCAAATTCCTGCTATAAGTGTACCACAAACAGATACAACTGTATGGTTTTATATGATGACATCATTTCCATTACTTCTAAAGTGGAATATGCGCCTAACGAGGGTAGTTATGATTTTTGTTTGATTTTCTTATTGAAATTTAATATGTATATTCAATTGAGTTTTAATGTTGGATTAATATCGATCACTTTAGCTCTATTTTCTCCAACATTATTATTCTTTTGCTGATAACAAAAGGGGGAGAGAAAAGTTAAGATTTTGTCAAATAAAATCAAGCAAAGGTCAAATATTATTTTCCATTTGCATTTAGGCTCATTTGTATATTTCTATTTGTATGCATATATGCAGGGGGAGCATCGTGTAGAGAGGAAGCATTTAAATAGGGAGAACAATTAGAGTATATCATTGATCAAATACATTTAACATAGTCAAAATCTTAAATATATGTTTGTTATCATCAAAAGGGGGAGATTGTTGAATATGCGCTTATAGGATTTTTGTTTGATGATAATAAACATATATATATATATATATATATTCATTTAATTGTATTTGTTAATGTACTATTTTATTTTCATAGATAAATAAATATTTGTTGAATAAAATAAATTACACAGAATTTGAATTCAAACAGAAATTTTATTCAAACAGATATTTATTAAAATTTTGAATAGTACAAATTCAAGCTCTTGCTATACATATACAATTTTGATTCTAATTACATCACAATTCAATTTACATAAATTTCTCGCTGCATATCACTCACACTCGTAGTTTATCTTCAACTTCATTCCAGTTAGAATCCAGCATCTGAGCAATCTGCAAAAATATTCACTAACGCAGTAAAATTGAAAAAAATATATTTTTGCAATATAAAATAAAATATGGATTTTGAAAATATTATTTGCCTCAGTTATTTGGGTTGTTCGTCATCATTCACATTTGAATTCATCACACATTAACAATGTGACATGCACAGTGTATCACTGTACATGCCACAAGGCCATGCACACCGATTTACACTTGTATTCTTATCAGGGACAGGTAATCATGAGTGGCTGCAATACAGACGTATAGACTTATACACATGTGCACTGCCTCGCCAACTCGTGTGCGCAGCCAACAAAAGCAAGCATGGAAACAGAAAAACCAAAACAGAGGCAATATGAACAAGTGACTCAGGCAAATATACAGAAAAAACACAAACCAAGTTACAAACATCAAGTGGCGACCAAGTAGCATGTGACAGTATCAAGTGAATTCAACATCAAGTGAAAAACACCAATGATACAATCCAAACTGAAACTCCAGAAGAATTAGGCAGTACAAAGAATGACTACGTCGGTGATAATCAAAAATGCACCAGTGAGACACCAAACCAGTTCAGTACAAACTAATGCACTAAGCAACTGAAACAAGCCAGAAGTTCAAATCAATACACAACAACATGAATGCAGTAACAACCAGAATGGATGTAAAGACCAGTGTATCATAATTATCGACCAGGCCACAACAATGAAGACTACAACAAAATCCAGTGCCAACATGAACAGAGACCAGTAGTGCGCAACAATAACTTTGCATCAGTGTACAAAGAAGATAGTGGCAACTACACAAAGCAACCGGACCATGATGCAAGAAATGACTCAAAGGACAGCAATGACCGGACAACAGACATAACAGGTAAAGTGCAACAAGAATCAGACTCAAGTACATGGTAAACATGTACACAAATGCAAAGCTTATATATGCAGATTAAAAGCAACAGAGAAATATACATCTGTATGCATACATGAATGTATGTATACAAATGGTCAAGTGAATAGAAGACAATTGAAAAACTACAAGTACAGGGAGCAGCAATAATGCAAACTACAATGTCATAGCAAACAATGTGCACTAGACCAGGCTGCAAGATTTTCAATTGCAAACAAGCTCAGGGAACATTAGCAAGTGCAACAGACACACTAGAATATGAAGACCACGAAGACAACGCAACAGTAAAAAGAAACAACATCAGCAGAGTATACAAAGACCAAGGCCGTTAGCATCTATGTGAAGCCAAAGACAAAATGAAATCAGAGAATTCGAAGTCATGGAATCACATGAACAAGTTCGAACAACCAAACAACATCAAAATTCACTAATGCAATGTTCAAGTAGAGTTCAGATTAAATCAATCAGAGGAGATGGCCAGAGATGAAGCTCACAGGGATGAACACAAAGATGGCCGAAGCCGTGGCAATCAAGATGTTAAACAAGTCGAAGAATAACAATGCAGACGCAAAATAATCAACGCAGTATAAAAATGAAAATAAAAATAAAAAATCAAATATGTATCTTTGGAAAAGACAAAAATCAAAAGAGGAAAGTTTTTGCCGTAACATTCAAGGAAAATCGAACGTTTCAAAATCAAGACCGTGTGCATCAAGTAAGTCGCAGATATCAGGAAAGCAAGAATTAGGAAAGTGATGAAGTCAAGTAAATGAATACGAACAAATTCAAGGGTCTCGGAATTAATATATGCAAACCCCAAAAATTCATCATTGGCAAGCGATCAAAAAATCGAACTCAAGCAATCAATTGAGAAACCAAAAAGTACGAACAACGTACCAAGAAATTTTCTCAGACGATCACCAGAGAAGCAAAGATCATCAACCAGAGATAAATCAGATTGCAAATTCCAGAAGCCCTAAAACTTCATAAACCCTAGTCACAAGCAAAGAGAAGATCGAGAACGATCAATATCTTCTTCAGAGACAATCAAGAGCCTCGATCGTTTGCAAACTCCTAGAAACCCCAATTTGACAAAGAAATGTAAGAATTCAACGCCGCCATTTATCTCAAAGAAAATAGAAGAGGATCGGGTGAAAGAATAGAAAAGGGCCGGCCGAGTTATTGAAGATTAGGGTTTTTAGGATTTAGTTTATTTTAAAATTAGGGTTTATTTTAATATAAGGGTGTTTTTATTTTTTCTCTTATTTTTGAAGTCTGTACTTTTCGAATTAATTCTTGGTAAATCACCACCTAGGATTTAGGTAGCGTCAGATTGCCTAGTTAGAATTAGTTCAGTGAGCAGGCTTTGCGAATTTGCAAAACTTTATAGGCGGTAGCAGGGGTTGCGAGTCTATCAGAGTGTTTGTAAGCGGGAGACTGTTTAATTCTAATAGAAATCTGGGAATGCAGCAGTAGGCAGGGGTTGCCGAAGCTGGGTAAATTTTGTGTGTGATTTACTTTTCAGCATATTTACTTCCCTGCAGTTTAATTCGAGAAAATCTGCTATAACCCTATTCATCCCCCTCTAGGGTTAATCTAGATCCTACACGTACGTCTTAGAGAAGGGTGTTAAGCTAAGAGAATAAATTCTCCGCCACCAACAGTAATGTATTTGAAAGAAATCTGCTTTATATATCAAAATGTAATGTCAGACACATAATCCATACAAGTCTGTTCTGGGTTCGAACAGAACCGAAGGCACTTCCAAAGAAGTCCTTGTAATCCGGGTATCCGCAATCCCGATCGGACTTCCCATCACTTAGGGATTCTCTATACAGGCGCGACCGGTGCAGAGACAATCAACGAGTTACCCTTTCGTTCTCGAAAATACCCGGTCTTCACCACCAGTCTTCAAATGCTATCCATATACGTCGTATCACTATTCGGAATGGGTTATATGACATAAAGGTCTTCTCCCGGCTAAACCGAATAGTGATCGCAACATTTAAAACATATGGATATGGGATTTCAATTAAGTCACAACTTAATAATTCAAAACTTTCTTTCAAATGGTTTAAACCAATTACCATTTTAAATCATTTAAACAAAGGATTTATTTCATAAAGTTCACCTAGTTTCACAAAGATTCATTCACGGTTTTTCAAATCAATTTCCATTTCAATTTGGATTAACTCATTCAATCTTATAACAAGGATTTAATTAGCTTTCAAACTCGTTTTCAAAGATTTATTCATAACTTGGAAGACCATTTTCATTTTAGACTTGAAATCCTTTCAACACAATTTTGGGAGTTCATTACTTATGTGAAAGCTTTTATTTATTTGAAAACAACTAGTTTTCGCTTCAGAAAAATCCAACTTTATTTACACGAGTTAAAGCCCTTGAATTGAATTCAAATTCCCAAATTAATATCTTTAAAATGGTTTAACATAAATATAACTAGTATAACATCTTTAATCCCTAGTTTCAAATCATAAAATTCAATTCCAAATTTTGAGTTCAAATTTAAATCCAATTATTTAAATTCCAAGGCGTAATCAAGTTATTCAAAAATAAATTTTATCTTGAAATTCCATTCCAAAAGCTTTTCACTTTAAACCCAATCCATTTCCAAAACATTTGAGTTTAAAAATTCAAATTTAAAACTATTTCAAAAATCTATGACTTAACCGATTTCCTCGTGAAATCCATATTAGTGTGTGTATGGTGTGGTCCAGGGGTTTAACACAGTAGTGCAACATCATTCAATCATCACAGATCACAGATATACATAACAAATAATAAATTACGTCGCAGATCACAACAAAGATCAGGACATCATAAAGCATCTCATAACAGGGGTATCAAACAATTCACAACATCCAACAGAATACAATCGTCCATAAGTAAGGTAAATTTATTAATCATTTAATTAGTGGAACTCAGATTAATTACTAACCCAGGTTAATTTACATGAATTACAAAACTTTTAATTAATAGATGAACGAATCATTAATAATTAACCCTTAATTTTTCTTAATTAATTACATTAATAAATTAACATTTAATTAATTACAAAGATGATTTCCCTAATCACAAATTGATTTCATCAAGCAATTAGTTTCTTAATTACTTCCATAAAGTAATTACACTTACACAATTTGTAAATGTTTATCATAAGTTAATTAATTAAATTCATTGCTAAAATTAATCACATCATTAATTATTTAAATAACCTTAGTTAATGACTTTCATTAACTAATAACAATTCTTAAATCAATACTTTAATTACTTCTTTAAGTAATTAACCTTAATTAATCATTTATAATTACAAATTAATCAACTCTTAATTACAAATTTATTAATTCTAATTACAGAATTACTTTCTAAATCTTAACTTAATCAATCTTTAGTTGCTTGATAAATAAATTTCTAATCATTAATTAATAGTCTAAATTATCTAATTATTGATTTTTAATTACCAATAAATCTTTCTTTTGAATTCCAGTTTAAATTTTAGGATTTAAAAATGAATACAAATTTAACTTTAACAAAGTTTAAACAATTTAAAAACCTTTTAAATTTCATGTTAAAGAAATATTTTGGTTATAAAGAATTCAAAAGAGTTAATTTTCTTTTAATTTCCAGTTTAAAATTTATAAACTTTATTTTATTCAAAATCTTGAATTCAAATTTAGATTTAAATTCAGATTTAAACTTCGATTTAATCTTTATTATAGTTCATTTCTTTAAAACATACTTTAATTGCTTAAACACTTTTATCTTTAAAACAATTTTAGATTTAAATTTTCAAACTAAGTTTCAAAACTGAACTTGAATTTACATTTTAACTTAAATTTAAACTCAGTTTAAACCTGGATTTATAGATTCAAATTTTAGTTTTTAAATTTCCAAAACAGAAACAGATTTCTGTCCAAACCTGGAAAACGGGTTATACCCGAGCCTTCCCCCTTTTACTTCGAGTCCAATACGCATCCCCTTCGAGTAAACTACCCAGCTACTTTGAGAAAACTTCGAGCCTAACCACTCTTCCACAAACCAACTCTCCAGATATCAACATGTGCTCCGTGCACATGTACCCATGACACGTCCTCCTCCCATCATCAGCGATGATCCTCACAAGTTGATAATCATCCCCATTTCCAAATTCAATCACCCAAACTTTGTCTGCACCTAGAAATTGAAATCGAGTCTCAAAATCCAAACCTGGAAACACACCATACTTCGCCATCAACCTGGAAAAATGCGTCGAACTCAAGACTTCGACCACTGAGGAGTTAAAACTCTGGTCGAAGCTTCGTCAGCACCGCCTCCTCATCCCCCAAAATTCCATAGCGCTCGATCAACTAGAGGAAACGCGACGATCAAAATTACAGAGCCTACCAAAACTAGGTTTAGAAATAAAAATCCCACGTCGCCGTCTACACCGTCATCATCACCACCTCCGGTCATTTTTCCTACCACCATCGTAGGCTCCTCCATCAGCACGAACAACCTCGACACCCCCAGTTCAACCTAGTGTCGGAAATTGATCAAAAATCATTTCCAGTTCAACACCAAACTGCTCTCAACTCCTTCACTTAAAAATCATAAATCTCGGCTTAAAATTCTTATCTTCAAATGCCGATTCATGTTATATGAGTGAATCTCAAATTCGTTTCAATCTATTTTATTAAAATTTAAAGTTTGCTCGGTGGAATCAAGTTTTTACACACTGTATATTCTTGTTTTATTTAAAAACTATTTTTAAATAATCCCTGATACTTAAACCTATCCATTTGTCTTTGAAACTAAGGTCTAATATTGATTGAATGATAAGAGATCGAAGTTTCTTGTTTATTTAAACCTGTAACTCAATCAATAAGGAAGAAGAATAAGGAAACAAAGGAGATAAAAGAACAACAACTCACAGATCAACTTCACAAAAACAAAACAGAGCTTCATACACCTTATATTTATACTCAAACTTGATGATATTTAGGTATCAATATAAATTTGTTTACTCACAGATGTTTCCAGGAGAAAGAACATAGTTGCATTTATGTTGAAACAGGCTGGTATTTCCAGTTGAAACCATCACTTAATTCTCTGGCTTGAGTTGATTTCATGGTATTGTTTTAAAGTTGAATCTTTGTTTATGTTTTGAGTTTTGTTTAAGTATGAAATGGTGTTTACTCAGATTCACTCAGCCTTGAAGGAAATGAACTGTGATGAAGGAGTTGATATATAGGAAAAAATGTACAGGTTGATTATATTATTTGTGAATAACAAAGAATTGACTTTAGTTATGCTAGAGATGTAAACATTAAATGCCATTGTACAAATCTATAGTTATTAAATTTGCCCATACTTGATTATGTATCTTCTTGTCTCGGGTGATAATTTTGTTTGTGTAAAGTAGTGATGGGGTATTAAATGCATGTCCTTTATGCTTTGTTTACAACTTGTTTTCGGCTGTATTTATTATGTTTGAGTTAAGTATATTTGTTTTTTTGAATTAATTAATGTGTTACTTTATATTTTACATAATTTTATCAACATATTGTTTGACTAGCTTGCTTTATACTTTATGTTTTCATTTTTATACTTTATTTGTTTTAGATATTTTCACTACTTTGTTCTTAGCTTTGCATTCCTAACTTTAGTATTTAAATTGACTTATTTTTCTTTATACTTTGTAGTATATTTATTATCTTGCATTTTTACACATTTGAAAGTATTCTGACTATCTTCTTTTACAGGCTAATCCATAGATAGTTATATTTTTGTTTCTGTTCATACTTGATTGTTTACACTTGTCCTTTTACTTGAATATATTTTTGCTTTGCTTTAGCCTTATTACTTAGGGATATAAACTATTGTTAATATGTTGTTAGAATTTTTAGCCAATGCTCTGCTTTGTATTCATTTTATATTTATTTATTTTGCAAGTACATTTTGTTTATATTTTATTTTTCTTTACAATAATTTATAGCAATTACCAATTATTTCATAATTTTTATTAAAAAATTAAATTAATTAACAATTTAAACTTAATTAAAATTCGGGATCGTTACAGTTATATTTAAATGCAATTGAGTATTATGCAAATAAAACTTTCTAATTCCCTCATCTCAAGTTTGAATCATTTATCTAAAATTTTGATTTTCTTTTTATAATTGAAATGATTCTTTAAGATAAAGTTTAAGAATAAAATTTCCGATTCTTTCAAACCATTTAGAGATAAATAAATATATATACACAATATGTCAAATCAAATTTAAATCATATATCTATATATATATTATAAATCCAGTCTTATTTTAGAAATTCAAATCAATTAAATTTCCCAAAACAAAGCTGTAGCAAGACTACAGAACGGTCTCTTCACTTCGAAACTCGAAGATGAATGTCGATGATGCCGCGGTTATCACCGAAATTATTTTCTAGCGACAAATTTCTATCGCCCTAGTTATTTTAAACTTTAAAATTTCTTAGAAACAAATTTCTATTAGAAAATATTTTAAATAATATACCCCTTTTAAAACTTTAAACACAAGGCTTGAAACCATCGGAAATTAAATTCTCAAATTTCTTGTTTTAAACTCATTTCAGTTCCCAAATCAATTGATAAACAACTATTTATAAATTCATTTATAGAACAGTAAATGATAAATCAAGTATTATCATTTCAAATGATAAATTTAAATCAATTTATTAAGTTCCATAAATTTACTTATATCAAAATTTATTTCATTAACCAAATTTTCAAAATAATATTGTGTAAGTTTATTCTGTCAAATTGTTTGAGAAATCCTATCGATATCGTTGATCAGATGAATCAATCGGAAACCCAAATCAACATCAACAACTCAAACAACACAATATAAAACAAAACATTAATATTGATTTACAAGTACAATCCAAAATGTTTGGAAGATAGATTGGAAACAAAAGACAAGATGATTGAATAACAAAATAGGGAGGTGGATAAGCTTAAATAAATCGTGGGCAACCTTAACTAGGTCAACCGTAACTTAAAGATTAAGATCGATGTGGATTTTCTAGGGTAAATCTACATTCGATCTCAATAGATAGAGTTTGGAATAACAAAAGATATTAGCATCTAAACCAAGGATGGATATAAGAATCGATGCTAATTGTAAAGGAGTTTCCCCCTTTACAAATGAATTTTTGAGATTGGCGGGACCGCCAATTCACTATAAAGCTCATTCGAAGTGGAGTTATGGGATACTCCAGAATCAAAGGGGGATGAATAGTGAGGGACACGCATGAATTTTGGAACCGCGGGAAACGTTCCAAAATTCAAATGAAATTTGAATCAAAGAGGAAGAGATTCAAGTTTGGATGAAAGTGATTCTGTAACCAAACCTACCATACATTCTAAGTTTTTCCTCAAAACCAAAGCTCTGATACCAACTGTAACGGGCCGTACCAATGGGGTAACGCCCACCGTAGCAGATATTGGTACCTGTGTTCTACCTTTACGGTCAGCCTCTCGACTGCACCACCAACCCCCACGGAGACATGTAGGAGTAAGAGTCGACCGTTCGCTACCAAACCAGGAAGTGAGAACCCCCTATCATGCTGCACCCTTCAAGTGCAATGGCAGACACACATGTCAGACTTGAATTGCTCAAAATACTGCGTTGTAAATAAAATTTGGCGAATCTCAGAACATACAGTAAATAATAATCACAGAACACAGACACAGAGTAAGAAATGCAGCGGAAGTAAAAGAGATAGTAGTTCATGAAGCTACTATGTAAATATATCAGAGTAAAATAAAATACAACAGAATAAATAAAGTACAACAGAAGTCTCAAGATGATAACCAAGTACAAGCTGAATAGAACAACAGAACTGGAATAGATAAAACTAGATAAGCAGATAATCTCCAGCGATTCCAATCTCCAGAAAGTGGAATTCAAATCTGTGAATAACTTAGGTTGACCTGAGCATAAATAAAAATACAAACACTCGAGTCAGGACAATATATACTTATATAATGTAAACCAACTCAAGTGAACTATAATAAGGTACAAGTAACTTAAAGGATGCTTGGGACCGTCCATCCTCTAAGGATCCGTTAAACTATTTACTATGTAGTAATATTGTGCTATTATAATAATGTCTACAGTAAAATAAACTTGCTTTTAAATAGCGTTCCGTGCTACCCATATCACCCTTCACACATAATAGTCCCAGTAGTCCATCCAATATCATGATATCTCCAGATCGGGAAACTATCAAAGGATACCACACGGGCTATGAGAGAAAAACAAACTCGTAGTAAAGGCTCGGTATGGTAGGTGACACGACACACAAGGCAATGCCAGGATAGATATACCAATTACGCATACGGGCTGGTGGTAACGCAGCAGCCACATACGCCCACCTCGGAACACACTCCCATATCAAAATCGGAGGATGACCATCTAATCAATCACAAGTAAGAGTATAGTATCGAAGGAATGTGTCCGACCAGAGGAGCTACCCCTTTTGGCTCGAGATCACTCTTGTTTTAGCCACCTTAAGCCAACTCACGGGAGTCGATTCCACGTAAATATACCTCAAGAACGTCGCCACCATCCTACTTCATTCTGGAATCTCCACAGCGTACACGGTTGTCAAAGTGGTTTTCGATATCGACAGAGAGTATGCCAGATATCCGATCCCGGTCTCTTTGCCAACCAATCGTTATTATAACCCACTGTTATAACTTTTAAAATAATATTTATACTTCAAAATAGAATATCATTTCAAATCCAAATCTTTATCAAAATAAAGATTAAATTGATTCCAAACCATTTCAAAAACATCATATCTTTACAAAACTTTATTTCCAATCATTTTAATATATCAAAATATCATATCTTTACAAAACTTCATTTCCAATCATTTTAATATATCAAAATATCTTATCTTTTTCAAAACCACATTTCAAATCATTTTAATATATCAAAATACCATATCTTTACAAAACTTCAATTCAAATCATTTCAATATATCAAAATATCATATCTTTTCAAAACCACATTTCAAATCATTTTAATATATCAAAATATCATATCTTTTCAAAACCACATTTCAAATCATTTTAATATATCAAAATATCATATCTTTATAAAACTTCGTTTCAAATCTTTTCAATATATCAAAATATCATATCTTTTCAAAACCACATTTCAAATCATTTTAATATATCAAAATATCATATCTTTCCAAAACTTCATTTCCAATCATTTTAATATATCGTATCTTTACAAAACTTCATTTCCAATCATTTTAAATCATTATTCATTTCATTCAATTTAAAATACCATTTCAACTCACATTTCAAAACAGTTTATATTTCAAAAATCATTTTAAATCATTAAAAATGAAGTTATTATATTAAATAATTAAATTATTAAAATTTTCAACTTTCAAAGTTCATTTATTCACTTAAGTTTATCAAAACAATGAAAATTCGCTTTTTGCAGCATTTAGAAAACGCTACGGAAAGTTACATTCAAAACAGTTCAATTTAACAAAAGATAGCATTTTAAAAATGTTGTAATAAGGTTTACTTAAATTTCAAATAAACTTGGTTAAATTCAACAATTATAGCACTTACATAAATTACTATAATAGCCTAATACAATTTAGCTTTTTAGTTCATTATCATCAACTACAGCATTTACAAATGCTGTAATATCATTTACATTGCAATTAATAGCATTTCAAAAATGCAGTTAATTAACTTCAAATATTCAATAAAATTTCACAACCAATTATATTTTTATTTAAAATATTTTTAACTTATAAAATCATACATTTTCTTTTTCTTTTTTGCAGATTAAGCTGGGTTAAAACTGGACCCTACCAGCTTTATTAAACATAGAAAAAGGAAATACAGCAAGAGCACACCACAAAGCAGACAAGGAAGAGGTAAAGAGCAAAAAAGAAAAAAACACAAGAGACACACCCACATCAAAACAGAAAAGAGAGGGAACACCAAATTGTAGCTAAGGAATCCAAGGTTCAAAATGAATGTCAAGAAACTTGTAAGGACTAAACCTCATCCCCATCAGAATGTCATGCTTTATGATGGTCCAAACAGTTTCCTTGCTTCTGCTAATACCATCAAAGCATCTCTTATTTCTTTCCTTCCAAATAACCACCAAATGTTTTTTCAAGATGAAGAAGTACTGCTTTTTGTCATCCCTCCATGAAATGGCACTTTCAATCAGGTTCCATTGATTTGTGTTTATAGGAAGATTAAATACCCTCAGGATACAACTTAACATTTTAGTCCAGATGAAAAGAGGATATGGACAATCAAAATAGATATGCAAAAAACTCTCAACCTGTGGATAACACAGCTCACATTCGGGAAGAACGGACATTCCATATCTCAACAGCTTATCTCTTGTCAAAAGAGCATTAGAAGTAACCTTCCAGAACATAAGATTGTCACTGCTACAAGAAGCCACTGTCCATGTTACCTTTCTCCACTTACACTCTAGCATATTGTCCAATCCATTCAAGGCCACATAAACATTATTAATGGAGTGTCCCTGTCCATTCCACAAGACAATGTCATGGTCATATGATTCATAAAAGCTAGTGTCATAATTGCTCCAAAAATTCCTGACAATCTGGTTACTAGAGTAGGGCAACACAATTTTTCCATTTACTATATGATCAATAGCTAGAGCATTGTTTCCAATGCTAGATTGAAACTTCTGTTGTGGAGAGAAAACTTGGTCAAGAATTATACCTTTGCTTAGCCATGGGTCGTGCCAGAGCTTGCACATGCTAGCCTCAGAAAGCTTCAGTTGAACAAGAGGCTTGTATATGAGTCTTGATTTTAACATACTCCTCCAAATCCAGCTACACGACTGAGGGATTTCCATAAGCCGGATTTTTTTTGTACCAATCTTATATCTAAGTGTCCAATTCACCCATAGTGTGTCATGCTTGTGCAGCAACGCATTGAAATGATGACTGTAAGCTGCCTTGTTCCATATCCCAATACTTTGCAAACCCAGACCTCCCTTACTTCTTGGCTTATCAATGGAACTGTAAGAACAGGGAAGGACTTTCCTTGTGTGTATGGTTCCAAACCAAAGAAATCTCATCATTGCTCTTCTAACCAATTTTAGAAGTTTAATTGGTAGAATGAAAGTCCTTGCCCAATATACCATTAAGGAGTGGCTAACAGATTGAACAAGCACCAATCTGCCAGCTTGAGACAGGAATCTGTTGGCCCAACAATCCATGACAGCAGTAATTTTTTCATAAAGAGGAAGACAATCAGCATAAGTAACTCTAGAGGTACATAATGGAAGCCCAAGATAATTCATATCAGATGACATGGATTGCATACCAGCATAAGAGGTCAGATTCAACTCCTGAATCTAGAAACTCCAGAGAACAAAATGCTGGATTTAAGGAGATTAAGTTTAAGGCCATTTATCAAGTAAAAAATATGGAGTGCACTTTTAATCCCTTCAAAAGATTACAAATTGGGTTTAGTGAAAATCATAATATCATCAAAAAAAAGGAGGGCTGTTATTTGAAGGTCCTTGCACTTGGGGTGGTATTGAATTTGCTTGTTTTGAAACATGGGTCTTAACAGACTTGTGAAGACTTCCATAACCAGAATGAAGATATAGGAAGACAAGGGATCCCCCTGCTTTGGAAAAAAGATGCTTGTGCTTGTGCCATTGGTAATCAGAGAATAGGAGGGAGATGAAATACACTCATAAATCCAAGCAACAAAAACTTTGGGAAAACCCATGAGTGACATAACCCTAACTATTGACTTCCAATGAAGTGAATCATAAGCCTTCTGCAGATCAAGCTTTAGCATGGCACGAGGAGAAACATTAACACAGTGGTATCCTTTTAATAGCTCATGGGCTAGCATTATGTTATCAAGAATATTTCTATCAGGAAGGAAGGCTACTTGGTTGTTGGAAATAATTCTTTGAAGTACAGAAACCAGCCTAGTAGCAATAATCTTGGAGATACATTTATACACCACATTACAGCAGGAAATGGGTCTAAAGGAGGTGACAGTCAAAGCAGGTTTGGACTTAGGGATTAGCACCAAGTTGGTTGAATTCAACTGATCTTAGCAGCTTGAATTTGTCAAAGAAGTTGTGGACAACTCTGCAAAACTGATCACCAACAATTTCCCAGCTAGATGTAAAAAAACAATGTTGAAACCATCAAGACCACCAGACGAGCTACCAAAAGATTTCTTGATTTCATTGCATATAGGGTTTTGTTGATTTCTTCATTAGTCACTTTAGCTACCAAAAGATTTACTTCATCATGATTAAGTCTTGGAAGAGAGATAGTGGATAGAATGTCTAACTTCGGTTCAAAATTTCTAGCATTACCAAATAGGCCAGAATAATACATAAGAAAGGCTTTTTCCACAGTTTCAGGGGTAGTATGTAGATTACCTGTTTCGTCAACTATAGTAGAGATGTTATTGTTTGAGTGCTTAATCTTGAGAGAGGCATGGAAAAATTTAGTATTCATATCGCCTTTAACTGCTCATTTGATTCTTAGTTGTTGCCTCTTAATCTCAGACTCATTAGCTAGAGCAATATTTAGGTCATTGAATATAGTAGCTTCTTTCTCAGCCATGAGAATATTGTCAGGGTGAGCCATCATTTGCTCATGAGCAACCTTTAACTGGTCCATGAGATTTGTTGATTGAAGATTGCCATTACCATACTTTGCTCTTGCCCAAACCCTCAAATCTTCCTTGGTTGCTCTGAGTTTCCTGCAAAAAATAAAAGTAGGGTTTCCAAAATACATAATAGACCAAGCATTCTTTATTATATTATTATATTCAGGATCAAGGACCCAAGCATTGAAAAATTTAAATCCTCTTTTGGCTTCAAGTGGCTTTTTCCCAGTGGTCAAGATGAGGGGTGAGTGATCAGAGAGTATTGGATGGGGCAGAAAAGTGGTGATGTTGGGCCATGTAGGAAGGGCTTTGAAGTTAGAGAAAGAGTGATCAATGTTAGAGAAAACACGGGCACCTGATCTTGATCGATTATTCCAAGAGAATGAGGCACCATTGATAATAGGGATTAAGGATGAGTCATTGACAGAAGTGTTTAAACGGAGAATATCCCTAGGCAAGAGCGGGAGACCCCCATGTTTATCAGTCAAAGAAAAACAACAGTTAAAATCACCAAGCAAAAACCAAGGATGTGTGTCTTGTCTTAGCGCTGGAATAAGATTGAGAAGAGATTGTCTAGAAGAGGGGGAGTTAAAAGCATAGATGAAGGTAATATAGAAAGAAATAGAGGAATTGAAATATTTAGCATGAAAGTGCATTATTTGAGGAGTTGCAAGGATGAGATCAAGTGAAAGTTGATCTGGATTATGAAGGACCGTTATTCTCCCATAGCTTGCTTCAAGAAGATTGTGATTCAAGGTCCAAGATGGGTTAATGTACTTTGTAGCAGTTACAGTAAGAGGCAAATTCAATTTGGTTTCAAGAATTGCAAAAACAGAAAATTGATGGTTGGAGACCAACTGTTTAACCTGATCCAGCTTGAGGAAATTGTGGGATCCTCTGATATTCCATGCACCGATGTTGTGTATCATTAATTAAACCATATTCGTGAGTGCTCCTTCTTTCATGCTCCTCGTAACAGGAGAATTCATTCTTGTGTAGCTTTGATTTTGGTTTTTTTCCTTTTTTGACTTTTTACTTTTATCATATTCAGGAACTTGACAGCTGTCCTTATTTAATTCATTAGTTGGCGATTTCCAGCCTGGAATAGAAACCAGAAACACATAAGGCTGACATGGGTTGGGATGGTGGGTGGAGGAGGAATAGGGTTGAAAGGGGAATCTGATGTAATGGAATGAGACCGGGAATGCATGCTGTACACTAAGTCAAAAATTTCTTTTTGCATTGTGTTGCAGAAAGACACTTCATGTTTGTCTGAGTTTGAAATGGTTGTTAGTTGACATGTGGAAAGGGAAGTTACATTATTGAGTAAAGAGCCAGTGCATTGTGTATACATGCAAATATTTGCATGCACAAGAGGTTTAGAAACGTGCACGGATTGATTGTCATTTTCCTCCAGAGAGGACTGCAAGATTTGCTGCTCTTCAAATGTTGCAATTGTATGATCATGGGCTACATGCTTGCCTTCCATTCCTGCTAAGCTTTCATCAAGCAAAAGAACTGAATTATTATCTATCCCATCATATTGCTCTCCAGTAGATGCCACAATAACATTATCACCCTCAGTCTCCATGTCTTTTAACACATCAAATATGTTGCTTGTCATTATAATACTATGTTCATTTCCAGTTTGACAAGCCTCTACATGCACCTCAGATCCACTACCAACATTATAATCTGCTTTATCATCAATACCGCGAACTGCAATGTTATTCTCAACTACCTCAGCATGTACTAGTATATCATTTATCACTGGCAACTTCAAAGAATTTCCGACCTTTTCTTTAATTTTCTTATTCACTACTCTCTTCCAAATCTGTTTATTTTTGCTAGCCTGCTTACCTTCCTTCTACACAGTGACATAACCTTCATTCATTATCTCCTTTAGTTCTACCTCTTCCTCATACCTCACATTTACTTCTCCTTCTCTCATGCAAACATTTTTCATGTGACCAAATACTTTACAGCCAGTACAAATTTCAGGTTTCCAGAGGTAGCTAACCTGTATCATCTGAGTTGATCCATCAATTAATTTCACAGGAAACTCATCAACCAATTCCTGGTTTGGAGAGACATCAAATAAACATTTGGCATATCCAATTTACACCAATTTGTCAGTGGAAGTATCCAAACAGAGCAATCTACCAATTCTTGATGCTAGCCAGTTAATCCCTAAATGAGACCACGCATAAAGTGGGATGTTCGATAGCTTTAGCCAAACATGCACAGATTTAATGGTTCTGCAACTGTTCCCAATGTAAGGATCCCATGCCTTAATAATGAAGATCTTGTTCCGTAGAAAAATAGGGTCGGCTTCAACAATTCTCCTTCTATCCTCGGCGCAGGAGAGATGGAAAAGGAACAAGGTTCCATCAGATTTTATAGCGACTTCGCCTTTGAGCTTCCATGATTTTTTTAAATGGTTGATAACTGTCAAGTAGGACAGGGGATTATCAAGGAAGAAAACAACCAACCATCCACCCCACATTTCATTTCCAGCTTTCAGCACATCAGATGGTGGCACCATTACTTGACCGTCATAACATAGAGGAATGTTAACTTGCGAGTATGCGCCAGCATTTCAGGGTTTGGATTTGAAAAGGGAGGACCAAGACGAGGAAGAAGAAGCGGGATTGATGAGAGAGGGAAAGTATGGTGGAGGAACAGGAGGAGGCAAGTTTTGGGGGGAGTTTGGAAGGGTGGCCGAAAGAAGAGCTGGTGGAGGAACAGTTGAAAGAATGGGAAGGTCAGTTTGAAAGGACAAGGAATGGTGATGGGTATGGGCGGGAGAGGCCATTAGAAACCAAAAAGAACTTCAAATTCCAATTAAAGTGTTTTTGAAGGAGGCAAGAAGATTTAAGAAATTCCAATTATATATTTTCACATTTATAAACATCATTTAATTTTCCTTAAATTCATGATTTTTATAAAGTTAAATTTCCATTCAATAAATTAAGATTTAATAATATTTCACTTATTAAATTTCAACATTAAATTTTAAATTCAATGAATTAAATTTCAACTTAACACTTAAATTTAAAATTTCAAAATATAACTTAATTTCAATTTTATTTATTTAACCTAAAATTCACTTTTAAGCCAAATTCACAAATTCCCATTTTGGTTATATTTCAAATTTATACTTAAATAATCATTCATTCCACAATTTAACTTTATTCAAAAATCATTAATATATTATAAAATCACTTAAATTCATTTTTTAAATTAAAATTAACATAAATTTATCATAATTTCATATTTAATTTAATTTCCAATTATAATAAAATCAAAATTTCCAAAATAACTTACATTCAAATTTTCTAACCTTTCCATAATTTATTTAACTTATAAATTTCCAGAAAATCAATAATACTTTACAAAAATTATTTTTAATTAATTTTAAATCAAAATATTATAATAATTACATTTCTAAATTATTTTAATTTTTTTAGAAAAACATGTTTTAACTACGGGTCTGTATATAATTTTCTACTCTAGGTAAAGTGAAACGGGTAATATATCATTTCAACCCGTAATTTATAAAGAAAATCTGGGTTTTATCCTTTCAAACCCGCAGTCACAAGTAAATGAAAATAATTGAAAATCATTCAGGTCTATCATTTTAGCCCATAACGATTTTTCCTTATTCTAAAGTCCATTCGGGTATGTATCATTTCAACCCATAGTGATTCTAATCTAAGGGAACTTGTAGTGTGATAAACTGATAAAAATAACAGAACAACATAATATAACAGTAACATATGATATAACAGGTGTTTAAGCATGGGTGAACATCATATAATCATAACATAGCAGATGTGATATGGTTATGCATTTTTACATATTCAAAAGGGGTCAATTTACTAGTTATATATGTACATATTGTCAGGTGGGAATAACTCACTGGTTTGAGCTGGAGACACAACAACAAATGCATGAATGAGATCCAAACAAGCACGATAACACGACACAGAGATGATTGGGAGAGCTAAAGTATCAATTCCCTTGAATATATTCAAACAAAACAAGTATAACAACGCATAAGTTTCAACACAAAATACCATTAAACAATGATAGAATTAAATGCATAAACAAATCCAAAGTGTTTGCACTTGCTTTCTACCACCTATGCTTCAGCTCCAGATCTGAAATGGCACGGCTAAAGGCATGGTTTGGATCTGGTATGGGTTCCTATAGGTCGGCCTAGCATGGGAAAATGATGGAGCAAAGTATGGTAGAGAGATATGAGCATGAACACAACAACTATAAGGCAACACACAATATTTTCAAGGCACTAAAGGTCACGGCCAAGGCACTCCAAGTCACGGCCAGTCTTCAGGTGGTCAACTATAGGTGTGGCAGAGGTGTATGGGTCAGGAAAAGGCTGGTGGTGGTGTATGGGTCGGCCAAAGGGGAGGTTGAGGTGGTGTAAGCAAAGGTAGGCTTGGCTTGTACATTTAGGTGATGTTGGTTAAATTTTTGGTGGATCTACACAATACAAATGCATGGCCATGGCTTGGATGTGGGCTGGAGGAAGAGGACAGCGAGTTGTGTTGGTGGTGGAGGCGGCAAAGGTGATGGAGGTGGAAGGAGCCGAGCCTAGAAGAAGAGAGCAAGTGCAAAAATCAATGTAAACAAATAGAAAAAGATGAAAAGAAAAGGAAATTTACCCAACTTTTTCTCAAGGCTATGGAGCCGAATTTTTTTCATAAAAAGAGAAAAGAAAATGTACGTGAAATGGAAATAGAGGTGGTCGGCTGAAGATGTGGATAGTTATTGCCAAAATGAATGAAAAGTTAGGTTAAATGTGGAAAGGTGGAAGATAAAGAGCCATAGGAAAGTCAAAAGTCAAAACATTTTCAAATTACCTTTAATTTACTTGTATAGTTTAAATTACTGAAAATAATAATAATTTCAGTTAAAATTTCGAAAATTCAAAAAAGTATAAAATATAAATAAATAAATAATAATTATATATGATACATATAAGAAAATAGCTCAGAAAATGCAAACTAGTCAAGAAAAGTTGAAAATAAACAGAATAAATTTTAGAAAAATTATATGGACTTGAAAAATATTTAAAATAAAGATAAGAACAGAAAAAATGCCTTCACGAAAATAAATAAATATAATTTAAATGAAGAAAATAGCAAAGAAAATAGAAACTAGTCTTTAAAAATATAAAATAAATTCAGTAAGCTTTGGAAAAATTCAAACATCACTTTAAAAATATTTAAGAGTCAAAACATACATAATATAACATAAATATACAAATTAGAACAAAATATATCAAGTAAAAATATCATTTATATAAATTAAGACAAAGAATATTGTTAAATAACCCTATATACACACAATATTGTAAATGGTATAACTTTCACAATTATATCCAATTTCAACGAAACGAAAAGCAGTATTCATGATATCAAATATATTTTGTAATAAAATATAAAATTTAAGAATTCAAATATTTAAATTTAAAATTTTAAAGTCAAAGTTTGACCGGTTTTGACCACAAATCCATTTTTCAAGAAAATATTCAATTTATACCAGTTTGAAATTATAATTCATATAATAATCAAAATTTATATAACAATGAAATGTTTGAAATAAAACAAGTTTAAAATAATTTTAAAATAAAATAAAGTCAAATTTAAATTATATGCAAAAAAATCTTGGGTTGTTACAAAAGATTAATGTCGGAGATTGCCAAGTCAACTATGCTCAAGAAGTGCATTGAGTTGGAGCAGGGAGACATGACAGTACTTGAGTATGCAACCATATTTGAGGTGTTATCATGGTATGGGTATGCTATGGTTGATACAGTTATCAAAAGGAATGGAAAGTTCATCTGCAGATTGAAACCCGATCTTGCTAGAGCCACTCTGCCATATATTAGGGATTCATGATATACAGTTGCTGAGATGGATTTGAGACATAAGGAGATGCTCGCTTTCTTAAATGGTAACAAAGCACGGGAAACTCAAGGTGGGCAGAACTAGAAGAAATTTTTTTCTATAAGAAGGGGGTTCAGAAGAGTGGGGCTGCCAAGAAAGGAAAGACAAAAGTTATCTGCTACAATTGTGAAAAGAAAGGGCATTTTGCAAATGAATATCATTCAATATATGGAAAGAAGGTGATTGAGAGAAGAATATTACATGCTTTTATTGTGATCAGATTGAACATTATAAGAACCAGTGCAAGGAACTAGCTAAGGTTGGAAAATGCAAAATGTTTGCATTGGAATCAACTACCTCGAGACCAACAACAGAGGAGAAAGGAAAAGCTACATTTGGAGGTACGTTTTTGATTCATGGTGTATCAATTAGGGTTCCATTTGATACTTGTGCCTCACATTCTTTTATATCTTATTGTTTAGCAGATAAGCTTAACCTAGAACCCTTATACCTAGTTAATTCCTTAAGGGAAGAGAATCCGATTGGAGGGTATGCGACTCTTGGGATGAGATGTGACCACTTAGAGTTTGAGTTTTTAGGTCATGTATTTGATTCAATTTGCATGTATTTGATTTTGTAGGGTTCAGAATTATTTTAGGTATGGATTGGTTAAGTAAGTATGATGCTAGGATATTTTGTCATGATAGGAAAATATCACTTAGATACCTTGGTTATAGTGATCGAATTATATACTCCGTAGATAACCCTAGTTTGGAGGTAAGTACTTTGTTGGATGCTATGGAGGTAAAAGATGAGTTAAATCGAATTTTCGTTGTTAGAGAATTCTCAAATGTCTTTGAGCCCATGATAGGACTACCACCAAAACGAGCCATTGAGTTCCGGATTAATTTAGTACCAGAACTGTTGAGTAGACCGCCAAGTAGAATGACACCTGTCGAGATAAAGGAGATAAAGGTGTAGTTGGGGGATTTAGAAAGTAAGAACTTTATCAAACCAAGCAGTTCACCCTGAGGAGTAGCTGTAGTGTTTGCAAAGTATCGATTATCGTAAGTTGAACGAGAAGACGATAAAGAATCAACATCTATTACCTAGAATCGATGATTTGTTCGACCAGTTAAGTGAAGCCACAGTATTTTCTCAGTTGAATTTGGAAACGGGGTTCCATCAGCTTAGAGTGGTAAAGGATAGTATTCCTTTGACAGTGTTTAGGACAAGATATGGATCGTACGAATGCTTAGTAATGCCGTTCGGACTAACTAATGCGCCAACATTTTTCATGGACTTAATAAATAGAATCTTTAGAGAGCATTTGGATAGAATTGTGTTAGTATTCATAGACAAAATTCCAACGTACCCTAAGGATGAGAAAGAACATTAAGTTCATCTTAGAGTGGTGCTTGAGACGTTGAGGCAGCATCAACTGAAAACAAATTTTTGAAGTGTCGCTTCTGTAAGAAGGAGGTGAAGTTTCTTGGTCATGTAGTCTTAGAAAAAGGGTTGTAAGTAGATCCGGCTAAGATCGAGGCAGTGAATAATTGGAATATATCCGATATAGTGACTAAAATAAAGAGTTTTTTTGGATTAGCTGGTTAATATCAGAGATTCATTAAGGATTTCTCACGGATAGATGCACCGATGACTAAGCTAACTCAAAAAGATGTGAAGTTTGTCTGGACTGATAAGTGTGAGGAATCATTCCATTAACTGAAGTATTTATTGAAAAATGCACCGGCGTAGTTATTCCAGAAGGGGACTTAGTGGTATACATGGATGCATGTGGAATGGGATTAGGGCCTGTGTTGATGTAGAGAGGTAAAGTGATTGCCTATGCTTCTTGACAACTCGGGTCATATGAGGTTAGATATCCAACTCGTGATTTGGAATTAGATGTGGTAATTCTCGCATCGAAGGTGTGGAGGCATTACCTTTCAGGAGAAAGATTTGAGTTGTATATGGATCATAAGTCACTGAGATATTTATTCTCTCAAAAGGAGTTGAATATGAGACAACATAGGTAGTTAGAGTATTTAGTCTCTTATGACTTTGGAATTGAGTACACGCTAGGAAAAGGCAATAAGGGTTCAGATGCACTTAGCAGGAAACATCAGAATGTAGTATTGGCAATGACAGCTAAGTGGAAAGGTTTAGAAGCATTGACTACATGCGGAATACAATGGAGATCTGAAGCTAGTTCTAGTAAAGAAACTAATATGTTATCATGTTTAGAAGTTTGACTGGTGATGATCAAAAGGATTACTTCTAAGCAAGGAAAGGAATCATTATTAGCTGAATGAATTAGAAATAAGGAATGGAGTAGAGAGCGATGACTTGAAAGATTTTAGTCTTGACTAGAATGAGTGGTTGAGGAAGAAAGGACGACTATGTATTCCGAATGTGGGGAAAAATAGGAAGGAAGTTCTTATTTCCATTATTCAAAGTTCACTATTCATCTGAGAAAGATGTATTAGGATATGAAAAGGATTTTCTTTTGCGAAGGTATGAAGAGAGATGCATGCTTATGGGTGAGGCAGTATTTAAATTTTCAACAGGTAAAAGCCGAGTATCATAAAGTGAGTGGGTTACATCAACCTTTAGATATTCCAGTCTGGAAATGGGATTCTAGCTCAATGGATTTTATAGACGGTTTTCCAAAGTTAAATTGAGGAAATGATAATATATGGGTCATAGTGGACAGATTGACCAAGAGTGCCCATTTTATTCCAGTTAAGTCAGCTAGGACTGCACTTGTTTTAGCTAAGTTATTTATAAAGAATATAGTTAGACTGCATGAAATTCATATAGTATAGTAAGTGACAGAGATACCTTATTCACTAGTTAGTTTTGGAAGATTCTATAAGAGACTTTAGCTACCAAGCTCAAGATGAGTACCGCTTATCATCCACAGACAGATGGGAAAATGGAAAGAGTCAAAAAAGTCTTAGAAGATTTGTTAAGAGCTTGTGTGCTAGATTTTGGAGGATCATGTGAAGATAACCTACACTTAGTCGAGTTTTCATATAACAACAGTTATCAGACTAGTATAGGGATGACACAGTTTGAAGCTTTGTATGGAAGGCCATGCAAATATCTCGTTTGTTGGTTAGAGATCGGTGATAGGTTGGTGCTTGGTCCAGATTTGGTTTGAGAAAGTTGCATAGAAGATTGAGTTGGTTCGAGCTAGGATGAAAGAAGCTCAATCTAGGCAGAAGAGTTATGCCGATAAAAGATGAAAGGACTTAGAGTTCTCAATTCAGGATCATGTCTTCGTCAAGGTGTCACCGATGAAAGGTGTAATCAGATTTGTAAAATCAGGAAAACTGGCATCGAGATTCGTTGGACCATTTCCTATTATAGAAAGAATCAGAAAACTCGCGTATAGAGTAGAGTTATCAAATAGTCGGCAGAAGTCCATTTTTTATTTATTTCTCATCTAAGGAAATGTATTCAAGATCCAGAAACTACTATTACGCTGACTGCGTAAGATGATCTAGTAGTGGATATGATTATAGTTAGAAAACCAGTTTGTATAATCGCAAGAGATAAGAAGAGATTAAGAAACAAGATAATCAGGTTAGTCAAAGTCCAGTGGAGTAACGACTAGAGTGATTGTACTTGGAAAACTAAGAGCAGTATTAGAGATACTTATCATGACTTGTTTGCTGATATGTTTTACCATTATGTTGATTGTTATGAGTACCTTATCGTAATTTCGAGGACGAATTTCTTTAAGGCTGGAAGTCTGTAATGACCCTAATTTTGACTAACATCATTTAAATATTTAGTTGGGTAAATTAATTATAATAATGTAGATAGTTAATGGGTCGAGACTTGTTAATTATTAATGGGCCATGCCTTAATGAATGCACAAACAAAAGGAAATTGAAAATAAGCAAGTAGGAGAAATATAGCAATGGTAAAATAGGAACATCCTTCATTCTAATACCCTAAACCCTTCCATTCTCTATTCCTTGTTCATTTTAACATTCACAAACAGAACTATTAAGAACCTAAGTGAAGCTCGGTCGGCCACCATTAAGGGATTTAACAAAAAGAAAGGCTAGGATTCAAGTAGAAGGCTTAAGAAAATTAATCAAAGAACAAATCTCAATCTTCTTAACATCAAGCCAGAGTGAATAATAGATTTACATCTCATTTTGACTATGATTTCAGTTTTATGGTTATGGCCAAATTATTTTGCAAATAATATGCCATGTTGTATTTGGTTAAATAGATATATATGCTTGTTGATGATTTATATTGTTTCATATAGATTTTATGATAAGCTTAGATTGGAAGAACCCATTTAAATATCATCCAAATGACTTGCGTTTTTGAGATATGCCTAAAAACATTATTTTAGAAGTGGGGTTCAAGTTTCAAAAATTTCTAAGCTTTTTTGGATTTATTATGAATTTTCTATGAAAGAAAATATCAAATATTGGGTTTAAATTATTTAAAGAAATTTTATAACGAGTTTGGATATGAAATTTAAATATGTTAGAAAAAATATTAAACGTGAATCATGGTAATTTTTTGGGGAAATTTCCTAAAGTATTTTACTATGGTTTTAAAATTATTTGTGCTAAGGAACTTAAATGTTTTATATGTTTATTTAAGGAGAAGGACTTATTTTTTAAAACATTTTAATTGAAAATTTCTAAATTCGGCAGCACTTTTAGAAAAGGATTTGGGTAAAGAAAAGGCAACCAATAACATATTGACAAATAAGGCAAGTAGGTGAAAAAAATTTCTTTCGAAGGCTAAAAATCAGTTTTGCTTGGAATTACTACTTCTCCACTTCCATCTGTTAGCTTTCGACGCCATACCTCTACTAAAGAACCCATTCGAAACCAATAAAAATGGTATCAAGCAACTGATACATAGTGCATTGGATAAAGGCGGAAGGGACAATGTCGATACCTTGCTTTTGAAGGGGTAGAAATTATTTTTCAAAACTTTCAACTCCACTACTTACTTCTGTCTATAAAAGATGCTTTCAAAGCGGTTTAAGCCAACTCTATTAGCTTTTGAACAAAATAATTTGCCTTCGTTTTAGAAAAGAGCTTTCGAAAGAGTTGCCGTCTTTTTATTTTTAAAATAAGATTTCGAAAGGATAGCCACTTTGAACGCATTTGAAACCCTTGCCGCCGCATTCATACCTTTCAAACTAGTTAAGGCCACTTTTATAGCCTTAATACAATGTATTCAAAGGGGTGCTTTCGCCTTTGTACTTTGAAGCCACTATCTCAATGTTTTAGAAAGGGTCGTATGGCTGCTTTCAAATGGTTTTGGAGGCAATGGTTTCGAAAGGGTTGGTTTTGAAAGTATCCTCTTTCTTTTACTTTGGGACTAATACTTTCGAAAGCAATGTTTTCGCCATTATTCTATATGACCTATAGTTATGTTATAAATTAAACCCAAAGGATTCGAAAGGGATAATTTTAAATGGTTTCGAAGCAATATTTCTGCAAATCTTTACTTGAACCCAATGCTATCGAAAGGTATATTAAAAGTGCTTCAAAAGATATGTTTTAAGTGTTTCGAAAGAAAAGTTATTATGCTTTCGAAAGATAAGTTTAAAAGGTTTAGAAAAAGGATGCTTGAGGTTTTAAATTATTCTTTCGAAAGGGTTGTTTTCAATGCTTTCAAAAGATGCTGTTTAAGGTTTTAAACAGAAGTTTTGAAGGTGATGTCTTCGCTTTAAACCTTATGTTTTCTAAGTTAGTAAGGGCTTTAACTTATTTTAAAGAGATAGGTAAACCTATTGTATTAGGTTTTCATCAACATTGTTTTGTGTAAAACATATATCATGGGAAAGGTATTTTGAGTAAAGAAAAAGGTATATTTTTATTGTTTAAGTATGATTTAAAAGGGTTTAATTAATTTGAAAGAAATGTTTTGAAGGAAAAGTGGATGTGGTTGTTAACCCTAAGTTTATAACTCAGATATTAGAAGACCAAATGAGACCGGTATAAGGTCGCGTCCTATACTTTAGCTATTAGCTCCTAGCTAAAATAAGTCCAAAATTCCAGTGTGTAGGACTTTGTCATAGGTAGACTAAAAGGATGTTACACATAGAAAGGAATATATAGAGAAAAGATAGGTTATCGGTGTGCCTACAAAATCATTAGGATCAGTTGACCCTAGAAGAAGTAAGTTTAGGACAGATCATCGGTATTGTGTCTAACAGAAGTTAGATTATTTATTATGTCTGGTAGGCCTGAGTCAGCCAATGGTTGATAATTAGCCAGATAAACTATAATGTTGGATAGATAGTCCATTGATTACCTAATTTATATATGCATATATGTTATTTCTCTTGCTATTATAATCAATTTGATTGGAGGATTTTGATTGGAAAAAGATATGCTTTTAAAAGGATATTAGTGAGAGGAAACCCGTTCCACTTAGAGGGGTGGTCTCACTTAAATATCAATAAATCGAAATGTAATAGAATTATTCACACCAGGCTTTATGTCTGACTCGAATTTATGTTTTCCTCTTAAACTCTTGGGTGCTCAAAATTAATTTGAGTAGATTAAGAGTTAAGGATTTTCAGGTTTAGTAGGTTGGACGAATAAGCTTCTGAAGACGTGCAGGTGTTAAAGCTAGCTATGTAGGAACTGATTTAATAGTATATCCACTGTGACGTATCTAGGACCGATAGGTCTATCTACTACTCTAATCATCCAAGAGGGCATCTTTATTTGTCGCTCTTGGCGTAATTTATAATAATCATATTTAATCAAAACCTGAAAATTGATTTGGTACTATGTAGAAATATTGATTTGAAATGTAATCAAAAAAGTTGTTTTTGAAATCCATGTTAATTTTATTCCATATTCATGTGCTTCTAATATTATAGATACCATTAACATTAGCATATTTTGTCACTAGAAGTTAATACTATAGATACTGCATCATCTATAACGCTTAGCTTCGGGACTCAAAGTAGGGGATGTTACAAACGACCACAATATCAACGATGATACTGGATCTAGCATCATCTATCCCATATCGAGTTTGAATACCAATGTATGGCTGAGTTTGGTTAATGGTCTAACTAGTATCGGAAAGATTGTTCATGACGTTAATCAACTCAAGACCTAAGTGAATGCTTATGACATTGTTAACTACGGTCTGACCATACCTTTGCGATTGATCAGACCTCCACAGCCTACTGTCCCCAACACATTCAAGATAATACATGATATTTGCAAGAGAGTCGTGTTGGAGACCCCTATTCACTTCTGCCCATAAAAAAAGATTTGCACGTCACGCATAAACAAGACTTTGCCTACTATGTCCCCATATCTAAACTGACACTACGTCAAGGATCTCAGGCAACCCCTTGCTATCCTTTCTAGAAAGACATTCTGCATTTGACCACCTTTGGGTTGCAGGTGAGGGACATGACTTGCACTTCAACCGTTTAAGTGGCGACAGACGGGCTAGAATCCATGAGAAAATATAACACTGTCCACTCCTGGCTTAAAAGGGATGTCTCTAGACCTAGATTCTATGAATGGGGATTTAGTGCTTTAGGTCATCCTCTGTCTATAGAAACAGGAGGTCATCCCCTATCTATCATTACCATTCCTTATCGCCAGCACCATTGATCTTCTTCACCCATGAGACATCGAAGAAGTCCATCCCCGAAAAGAGGCCTGTGTAGCCCGTATCATGCGGAAGGTGGCCTCCAAGAAGAAATGGCATCTCTGTGACAACTAGCAGATGTTAAGGATCAATGCTAGGAAAATTGATGGTGAGGTTTTATTCGATAATGAAAAAGGAGAACCTTTTTCTAAAGAAAAAGTTTGGGGCATATATTCACCATAGATATGCATACCTCCTATTGATAAATATGATGGAAATGTTGACCTGTTAGACCATATAACAGCTTTCGACTCCATCATCCGAGCTAGTCAGCTCTCTGGTAATGCAAAGAGCCTCCTATTTCTCTCCATCTTGATCGAAACAGACTCAACCTATTTTTTACATCTTCAAGGGAGCAGTATTCACTTCTAGACCCAGCCTTTAAATAATATAGTCTTCGTTGAGCCGACATTTTGCTTAAGGCTGGCCAGTTGGCTATGGCAACTTGCAATATAAAAGAATGCAATCCTTTGGAATCACTGGAAGTGTGGTCCGCCACATGTATGAGCTAGGGAAACTACGATGAAATTAAATAATGACCAACCAGAAATATGGATGACCCCTATCTTGAAGTACTTAGTGAGAGTGGAATTGCCCTAGGAGATGAAGGATTGCTTTCTTTAGGAAAAAAGTCATTCATGTGGATTGACCATGCACCAAAGCCTTTAAAGATTTAAAGAAACACTTGCCCATACCCTTATACTCTTCAAGCCTTTGGATGGTGAATATTTCTACCTATCCTCATAGTCACTAACCATGTAAAAATCACTGCCATGATACAAGATAAAGAAAAGATTCAACGACTAATATACTACGTCAACAAAAGATTTTTAGGCCTAGAAAAAAGATAATCAAAAATGGAAATGTTAGTTTCTATCTGTTAATGGCGGCCCGCAAACTCCTCCCATATTTCTAAGCAATGCCTCATAGCTCACCAAGTAATCGCTAAAGCAAGTATTAAGCTAGATAGAAGCAGCAGACTACCCCTTGAAATGGTCCTTGGAGCTCGAGCATCATCACATTACCTTCCATCCTCGCACATCTATCAAAAGGTCAAGCTGTGACTGATTTTATCGTAGAATGTTCTATCCTAGATAACGACAAAGTGGAAACAATTAATAACCAATGCTCGTGGCAACTATATATTGATGGGCCGTCCAACGAAAATGGAATGGAGGTCGGTATGGTCGTAATCACACCCGAGGAAAAGGAGCTATTTTTTTGATGTCTGACTAAACTTTAAAGCAACAAACAATGAACCCGAGTATGTAGCCGTCATTGCCGATCCTAGGATGATAATTGAACTGAGGATCAAATCAAACCATATGTTCAGTAATTCCTTATTAGTTATAAATAAAATTGGCGAGCGCTTTTAGGTCAAGAGAAAAACATTAGCCCTATATGTTGTCGAAGAAAAGAAGCTTATCGGTGCCTTCTTCGATTTCAAGTTCTGACAAATACTATGGGAGAAAAATGCAAAGGCTGATCAGTTGGCTATGGCAATGATCAACCTAGAAGAAAGCAATTCTTGGGTATCTTTGGATGTGTAGTCCACCTCATGTAGGAGCTAGGGGATACTACAATGGAAATAAATAATGACTAACCAGTCACATGGATGAATCCCCTCCTGAAGTACTTAGTGAATGGGGAACTGCCATCGGTGTGGAAGGATGCCTGAAAGATTCTTTACCATGGCCCCCATTATATACTTATGGACAACAAGTTATATAGGAAAGGCTACTCCGTCCCCTCCAACATTGCATTAGTAATGAGGAAGATGGTCACGTGCTGGAGGAGCCATGAAGGATTTCATGGCGATTGTACTAGGGCAAAGATTTGCAAAAAAGGCTGCCTACTATGGTTATTACGAGCCGACAATGATCAAAGACTCCATGAATTATGTCAAAAAGTGCAACCGATACCAGTAGTTCACGAAGATCTCAAAAGCCTCCTTAAACTTACCAATAACCATGATGTCTCCTTGGTCGCTAGACACATAGGGTATTGACATGATTGGAAAACTCTCAATGCAAAGGGAGAGTACAATCATGCCATCATCACCATTGATTATTTCATAAAATGGGTCAAGGCAGAGACCCTAATTGGGGTCACTGCTCCCCGGATTCTCAATTATGTAACAAAGAACATATTTTGTCATTTCAAACTCCTAAAGAAGATAATCATCAAGAACGACACCCAGTTCGAAAGCGGACTATTCCAGGGTCTCTCCGAGAGAAAGAGATTTAGAAATGCTTATCATCTGTCACCCATCCTTAAGAAAATAGGTAGGCAAAAGCTATAAAAAAAACCATTATGTCAACATTAAAGAAACGCATCACTATGGTCAAGGGAAATTAGGTTGAAGGCCTTCACTTGTGCTTTGGTCATAAAGGACCTCAAGCCGGACCTTAACAAAACAATTTCCCTTCTCACTGGCCTATGGGTATGAAGCTATGCTACATATAAAAGTGGATGTCCCATCTCCAAAGCACCACACTTATGGCCTCGAGTAGAAAAAAACTCCTCAGATTGGGGCTTTACACCATAAAGGAAAGGAGAGCGTAGGCCGATCTCTAGATAGAACTTTACAAGCGAAAATTGGCAAAGCATTACAATGCCTGAGTAAGCTGTACAAATTCGTTAGAGGCGATTTTGTTTTGCGTCAGGTTTTTACGAATATAAAGAACCTGACTGAAAGAGTATTGGGGCCAAATTAGGAAGGGCCTACTAGTTCCTATCTTGCTAGCGGACCTTACCACCTTACCCAACGGGATGGAATTCACGTACCATGCACTTGGAACTCCAAACACCAATAAGCTTATTATATTTAGTTTACTTTTTTTGTAAGCCATAGTTATAAGGCAAGACAAAACATGTATGCCAGCTTATAAGGAGTTCAATTTCATGTAATGTATCGTATTTTGTAATGACGTACATAGGGTAATTCACTACCACAACATTTATCAATCATACAAGCCATGAACACTCAACTAGCCATCCTAAGAGGGTAAGAGTGAAAAGTGTGTTTACCTACAAAGGAGGAAGCTACAAACACTCAACTAGCTGTCTTAAGAGGGTACAAGCATACAACGCCTCTGCCTATACTAGGGGAAAGCTACAAACTCTCAACTAGCCAACCCGAGAGGGTATGAGTGTGCAGTGCGTATACCTGCATTAGGGGGAAGCTCCAAACTATGAACTACCTATCCTAAGAGGGTACGAGTGTGCCATGCCTCTTCCTGCATCAAAGGAAGCTACAAACACTCAACTAGCTATCTTGAAAGGGTATAAGTGTGAAATGCCTCTATTTATATCAAGGGGAAGCTGCAACTACCAACCCACCTCATGAGGATGTGTGATCCAAATAATGCTCCCTTCTATGTCGAGGATACATGAAAATTGATAGCGCAAACATCGACAAAGTGGTCTCAATTCATGCGTTCATGGTGTACTGCTCTGTGAGGATGCTCGAGCCAAACAGTGCTCCCTTTCTTGTCAGGGACACGAGCGTAATGATGGTGCAATCACCCCCTAAGTGGTCTTGATTAATGCGTTTGTGGTATGCTGCTTCATAAGGATGCACATGCTAAAAATCGTTTCCTATCATGTTAGAGGCATCATCTGTTAGGGTATCTCGCATGTTATAAGAAGAAATGACGGTTTGGAATTGGAAAAGTCCCACATCGCTAAATATCTTGGAGAAGTTTATAAGTATGGGATGGTATATATGTAATATTAAGGATTCCTTTTGGTACAACAAAGTGTGTGCCAACTCATAGGCATACACCACGTGTCGGAGATAGGGAGCTTGGTTCGACCGCCATTACATAACAATGGCATCAGAGCCGTAGGTTATGAACTAGGCCATGCGGACAAATAGTGCTCTCAAAAGTTACAACAAGATGATGAAAGTCAAGGAGAAACTATTAGGGTTGTCTCTCATGTTATAAGGAGGAACAACAGTTTGCAATTTAAAAAGTCTCACATCACTAAATAACATGAAGAAGTGGTGTATAAGTATGGGTTGGTATGCACATTACGTTATGGATTCCTTTTGTTACAACAATGTATGTGCCAACTCATACGCTTACACCACGTGCTAGAGATGGGGAGCTTGGTCCGACTGCCATTACATAATATCGACGAATGGTTGGAGAAACCGCCCATGCCAAGGTCTCGTATCGATCACCCTTGATGTTGTCTGTCCCTTCAGTTGGACGAGTCACATGTTCGCCGATGGCATTTGTGACGACCGCCCATGACTCCCGCACCAAAACAAGAGAATAGTGCGCTGAAAGGTGTGCCAGGCAGCCATGGACGATAGTCAGGGTAAAATAAAATCGCAGAATCTCTATCGTAACTCACAGCGCATGGATAAAATACAATAGAGAAATATATATATATAGTGAAGCCTCATAACAGAGAAATATCATCATATAAGCATCACAGTAGTTTTATACAATCATCTCAACAAATCCATACAACAAGACCTCACTACAAAACACTCAATCAAATACAGCAGCGGATCCCAGTACATATAGAAAGAAATAATATGCATAGCCTCCTGCCCGTCTTCGTCATCATCAGCGGATCACCCTAAGCACAGCACCTGCCACCTGCTACCTAGTCTGCCCATCCCAACATGGATGAACAGCCCAAGGTAATAAGAGGAGACATAAAACCTTGAGTCAGACAAAGTCTTAGTGAGCAGTAAATTAACTATCAAACATACCAAAAGAGCATAAGGGATAAAAGGAATAGGAACCAAACCATCCCACTCCACCTCTTTCTACAGTGATAGCCCCCAGACACACACCAAGGAGAAGTAAGCAAAACATAGCAGATAAGTAAGGTAAAGCAATAACCACTCGAGTCAAGGACGATGTTCTCCAAATACAAACCCCCAAGGCCTAAACCAAGATCAGATAGGTACCCAGAAAACACCGCTCTTGAGACCGAATGATGATACAACCAAACATCCATGACTCTGGCTATCACTGTTATCATTGCCTTGATTTCACCGTTAGTTGAATGACCACCTGTCAAGGGCTAATGGTAACCCCGGCTTTAGACATAACTCCGCACGTCATCATGACCCGTGCCTAAGCTGAACGCATCAGCCCAGAGTACTAGCACGTCATCGTGACCCGTGCTTGGAACGTCATCGTGACCCGTTCCAACGTACCCTTGCTTGAGTATGCTAGAACCTTCAACAACGATGAGATCTTAGCCTCCTAGTCATCCTCCTTGACGACTATTTCCATACTAGCTCATGCGCCTCTCAAGCTAACCATTATCCACACCAACCCGGACCGCATCACCGAGTTATAACTTCGCACGTCGTCATGACCCGTGCTTGGAACGTCATCATGACCCGTCCCATCTCAACATATGTCTTGCCTCATCATATCATAGCAAAGTCTCTCATCTTGGAACGTCATCATGGCCCGTCCCATTTCAACATATGCCTTGCCTCGTCACACCATAGCAAAGTCCCATATCAACATCATGCTTTGCCTTCTCACACCATGGCAAGATCCCACATCCTCGAATCCATTCATATGAGCTTCCACCTCCGCTTCATATGCTACAGGCAGCTTTCACCATTCAAGAGCCTTTCCACTTAGCTTTTGAATCAACTTCAACCTTCTTGTTCCAAATCAACTACAAGCTAATCTTGAAACAATCAAATCAATCATACATCCAACATTCAAGCATTCAAACAAGATCTAATAAGAAATATCAACTATAATGGCAATTTCGTAAATAAATGAGAAAAATTCCAGCATGCATGATTCATAAGTTTCTAGCATAGATCTATCAAATATAAAACATGGGTTTTGTTTCTATAACTTAATAAATGAACTTGCATAGGTAAACATCTTCACAAACAATGGATCTATACTTGGATCTAAGGAAAATGCACAAAATCACTATCTACAACACTCCAACAAACCACCAATCCAATATACTCCTTTGGATTCGCGTGAGAGATAACTACCACTCACCAAATCACCCAAACGCCTCAAAAACTAATCACTCCAGATCTGGACAGTTGATCCGGCAAAAATCTCGCTTCAATCGATGAAATCTAACTCGAACGGATGAAGATCTTCAGCTTTGGCTCTTGGATCTTCAATCTCGATCTTCGATCTTGGATGGATGTTAGAACTAGATTGGAATGGAGAAAAGAAGATGAAAAAATGTTGTAGTCGAGTCTTCAAAATGGCAGCACTTCGTCGCTTCAAAAACCGGTGCCAAAAAGTGAGCCGAACCCCTCTATTTATAGGCTGGAACCACCATGAGTCGTCGCTCTTAAGTCGTCGCCGACCCAACCCCTGAGTCGCCCCCGACTCATCCCCATGCCGACTCAACACAGCCGACTTACACGACTCAACAACCCAGCGTCCTAAAACCTTACGCGACCTACGACTCACGGCTTAACCAATGAGCGACTCAACATCCGCCGACTCAACTCAGCTCCGAGTCAAACGACTCATCACACCAACATCCTAACGACTTATCTATCACTCGACTCAATACAAGTGCCGACCAAACCCCTAGCCGACTCATGGTAAACCGGTCACGACTCAAGCCCCTTTGCCGACTCAACTATGATGCCGACTCACGACTCATCCACCAAGCTGACTCAAAACAACTTATGACCTATGACTCGGCCACGACTCATCTTGCTAACCCGTTAAGTCCTAAGTCGGTCTTTCTTAAGTCGGTCACCAACCCTTAAACCGCTGTCTCGTGAGTCGGTCACCATCCTTATCTCGACCAAACCTATAAGCCGTCCCCCCTATAAGTCGTAACTCGTGCACGACTTAACCTATAAGTCGCTGCTTCTATAAGTCGGCAACTACTATGCCGTTCTAACCCTTAACTCGGTCCATTCCCTTAAGTCGTCTACGACTTATCTATGAGTCGGTCACGACTCATCACTTGCATTCGGGTCAACTCCTAAACGACTCAAGCTAGAAGCAACACAAACAATACTATCGACCTGCAAATTCTACGATTTATCGACACGTAAAATACGGGTCGTTACATTCTCTCCCCCTTAGGAATTTCGCCCCCGAAATTCCAAGCAAACAATAGCAATCACAATTATTCCGCATGCCTACCATCCATAGCAATCAACAAACCATGCATCCAATTCTAGCCTAGCATGCAGAATTCTAAGACTTAGAACAAGCTACAAATTCATGAGATGTCACGACACTTTAGGGCAATACCTCGAAGAGTCCGGGATGAGCTGCCTTCATCCTCTCTTCCTCCTCCTACGTACAGTCGTTAACATCATCACTCCATTGTACCTTGAGCAACGTAATCGTCTTCCTCCTAAGCTGTTTCGTATCAGTTTCAACAATACGAAGCGGCTTACGAGGTCTCGTAACCACTGGATCAACCTCTAAGTCTTCACAGCTATTAGCAGAAACCACCGTAGTTGGGTCGTGCACGTACTTCCGTAGATAAGACACATGAAAAACATTGTGCACACCCGCCATCTTTTCTGGTAACTCCAATCTATAAGCGAGCTTTCCAATTCGCTCGATAATCGGGAATGGTCCAACAAATCTTGGAGTCAACTTTCCTTTCTTCCCGAATCTAATAACATTCTTCAATGGAGAAATCTTCACAAAAACCATATCACATACGTCGAATTCCAAATCTTTTCGACGATTATCCGCATAACTTTTCTGACGATCTTGGGCTGCCTTCATTCGTTGCCGAATGATCTCTATACAATCCGAAGTCTGTCGAATCATCTCTGGCCCAAGTATCAGCTTTTCTCCAGTTTCCAACCAACATGTCGGAGAGTTACACGGCCTTCCATATAATGCCTCATATGGTGCCATACCAATACTCGACTGATAACTGTTATTATAAGCAAACTCCACCAAATGAAGGTGATCTTCCCATGATCCTCCGAAGTCCAAAACACATGCTCTAAGAAGATCTTCCAAAACTCGGTTGACTCTCTCAGTCTGACCATCTGTTTGAGGGTGATAAGCTGTACTCAAACACAACTCAGTTCCCAAAACTTCCTGGAAGCTCTTCCAAAATCCACTAGTGAACAATGGGTCTCGATCGCTCACTATACTCTTCGGAATACCATGGAATCGAACTATCCACTTAACATAAAGCTCAGCCAACTTCGATGCAGTCCTAGTCGATCGAACAGGAATGAACCTTGCACTCTTGGTCAAACGATCTACTATGACCCAAATCCCTTCATTCCCTGCTCTTGTCCTAGGTAGACCATCGATAAAATCCATCGACACTTGCTCCCACTTCCATGTAGGAACTTCTAGTGGCTGAAGCAATCCACTGGGCTTCTTCTGCTTAGCTTTCACCAACTGGCAGTTCATACACTTGGAAATAAAACTTCCAACATCTTTCTTCATACCTTCCCAGTAGTAGGTCCTCTTCATATCCCGATACATCTTATTACCACCTGGATGAATCGTCAACTTCGAGTGATGACTTTCCCTCAGAACTTCATCTCTCAATCCTTCTATATCGGGAACAACCAATCGTCCTTGCTTTCGAAGCCAACCTTCTCGATCGACCTCGAATCCCTTATCCTTCTCCGGATCCAATCCGGATTCCAAATCACAGATAATCTTGACAAGCTTATCATCTCTCTTTTGGCTCTCGCCAATCCTTTCCACAAGAGTAGGTCTTATCGATAAGTTTGCCAACATCTCGGGTTCCAATTCACATCTAGGCCTGAAGTCAAATCCAGCCAAATACTCGAGATTCTTCCATTCCGAAAACATGGCTCCCAACCCTGCATGTCTTCGACTCAACGCATCTGCCACTGCGTTGCCTTTTCCTGGAGTATAGGCTATACCAAAATCATAAGATGCTAAAAACTCTAGCCACCGTTGCTGTCGAAGATTCAAATCCTTTTGGGAGAACAGATACTTCAGCGACTTATGATCTGTAAATAACTCAAATCTAACTCCCAATAGATAGTGTCTCCACATCTTCAAAGCAAACACAATCGCCGCTAACTCCAAATCATGAGTCGGATAATTCCTTTCATGCGGTTTCAGTTGTCGACTTGCATACGCAACAACTTTATCCTTCTGCATTAGCACTGCTCCCAGTCCAGTACCGCATGCATCGGTGTAAACCACCATCTCATCATTCCCACTTGGAATAGTCAAAACAGGAGCACTCGTCAGTCGCTCTTTCAGGATTACGAAAGCTTGCTCACTCTTGTCATCCCATCTGAACACTTGGTTCTTCTTCGTCAATCCTGTTAATGGTGCAGCTATCTTGGAAAAGTCTTTGATAAACCGTCGATAATATCCTGCTAATCCAAGAAAACTCCTCACATCAGATGCATTCTTAGGCCTAATCCAATCCTGGATTGCTGCCACCTTAGCGGGATCAACCGCTATTCCATTTCCAGAGATAACATGGCCTAAGAACCTCACTTCCCTCTTCCAGAAGTGATACTTCGAAAACTTGGCCTTCAGCTGATGTTTCCGCAAGATTTCCAAAACAATCTTCAAGTGCGTCTTGTGCTCTTCCTCAGTTTTGGAATAAACCAAAATATCATCCACGAACACAAGCACGAACTTATTCAACTGATCTCTGAATACCCTATTCATAAGATCTACAAAATATGCTGGTGCGTTAGTCAATCCAAACGGCATTACCAGCCACTCATAAAATCCGGATGGTGTCCTAAAAGCAGTCTTCGGCACACTATCCTTCGCCACTCTCAACTGGTGAAATCCCGTTGCCAAATCCATTTGAGAAAACACCTTCGCTTCGTGGAGCTGATCAAACAAGTCATCTATTCTCGGCAACGGATACTTGTTCTTCTTAGTCACCTTATTCAGCTCACGATAATCAACACACAACCTCAACGATCCATCCGCTTTGGTTGCGAACACAACTGGTGCACCCCATTCGGACACACTACGCCGAATGAATCCTTTCTGCAAAAGGTCATCAACTTGCACCTTCAACTCTTGCTGCTCCCTAGGCGCCGTCCGCCTAAGAGGCATCACAACAGGTCTGGCTCCCTCAACTAGATCGATACGAAACTCGATCTCCCTATGCGGCGGTAACCCTTTGACCTCGTCAAAGACGTCCTCAAATCCATTCACAATAGGCACCGACGACAGTCCATTCCGTGGAACAACCAGCGAATACATGAAGCTCATGAAGACGCCTTCCTCATGCTTACATCGTATCACAACCTTTCGCCCTTCCACATTTCCGACTGTCACCTCCAGCCTCTCACAATCAATCCTTGCCGCATACCTCCTAAGCCAGTCCATACCCAAAATAATTCCGAACCCCGTAAAGTTCAGAACAAAGCAATCACAGATAAACGAGCAATCATGACTCGACACAACTAGACCACGGCATAACATACACAAACAAGTCGAACCCCCAACTGGATTAGTCACAACCAATGGCCTATCAACAATATCCGGTTTCAAACCTAACCGGCCTACCAAATCATCACAAACAAAAGAATGCGACGCTCCAGTATCAAACAACACTCTAACTGGAACACCACAAATAGAAAGAGTACCTTGAACCACCACACTCTTCCCCTTCTCTTCAGCAATAGGAGCTTTTGAAGACGACGGCACAGCTCCCAAAGCATAAGCTTGCACAACCTGCCTATCTTTCCTCGGTTCTGGACAGTCCTTCTTGATATGTCCCAGCTTATCACAGTTGTGGCACTTCAACTGCACCTTTGGATTCTTGCAATCCCGGGAGAGATGACCCTTCTGTCGGCAGTTGTAGCAAGTCACTTCGCCTTTCAACTTCTTCTGGCCATCCTTACCCTTCTGCTGCTGCTGCTTCCTCCTCTTATTGCCATTCTGGTGTGGTTTAGATCCTTCCCTGGTTACAGCAACAACAGAACTTTCCTTAGGAAACAAACTCTCATGCCTAAGGGCTTTCTCCACAAGCTTCTCAAATGGATCGTCCAAATGATCCACTAACTGCCTCCCAAGATAAGCATCCAGACCAGTCACAAACTTTTCATTCTTCTGGTAGGGAGAATCAATATACGATCTGGCATACTTGGACAAGGCTTCAAACTCAGAAATATACTCAAGAACGGGTCTCCCACCTTGCTTGAGCTCCACAAACCTCTTAAACAAAACAGATTTCTGAGCCGTAGAGATGAACTTGGCTTCAAATCTGACTTGGAATTGCTCCCAAGTGATCCCTTCCTCTGGAGTATCGATGGTGATGGAATTCCACCAATCAGCAGCTCTTCCCTGAAGCTGTCTTGATGCAAGCTTCCTCTTGGTTGCATCCTCAATTCCCAAGTCCCCAAAGATTCTTCGGCAAGCATCAATCCACCTCTGCACTTCAATAGTCGACTCTGTCCCCAAGAAAGCTTTTCCTCCAAGAGAAATATAGTCCTTGCAAAGCTTAGCAAAATCCACTGGTCTTGGAGCTTGAACTTGAACTCCAACATCTACTGATGATCCTGAAGCTGGTATCCTTCTCATGATCGAAGTCATCATCGCTTCGAACATAGTTCCATAATCAACAGCTCCTTCAGTAGCACGGCCTTCCCTTGCAGTTGGTCTCCCTCTTCGACTCATCTTTAGTATCTAGAAAAAGGAATGATTAGAACACCTTAAGAAACAACTGCATAAGGAGTTCAAATCCTTCTAAGCCACTATATTATGTATAGTAATCATCCATCAAAATACAATTACGCCTCTCATACGCAGTTACGTCAGCGAGAGTTGGCTAAAATCGATTAACCAAAGCTCTGATACCAAATGTGACGACCGCCCATGACTCCCGCACCAAAACAAGAGAATAGTGCGCTGAAAGGTGTGCCAGGCAGCCATGGACGATAGTCAGGGTAAAATAAAATCGCAGAATCTCTATCGTAACTCACAGCGCATGGATAAAATACAATAGAGAAATATATATATATAGTGAAGCCTCATAACAGAGAAATATCATCATATAAGCATCACAGTAGTTTTATACAATCATCTCAACAAATCCATACAACAAGACCTCACTACAAAACACTCAATCAAATACAGCAGCGGATCCCAGTACATATAGAAAGAAATAATATGCATAGCCTCCTGCCCGTCTTCGTCATCATCAGCGGATCACCCTAAGCACAGCACCTGCCACCTGCTACCTAGTCTGCCCATCCCAACATGGATGAACAGCCCAAGGTAATAAGAGGAGACATAAAACCTTGAGTCAGACAAAGTCTTAGTGAGCAGTAAATTAACTATCAAACATACCAAAAGAGCATAAGGGATAAAAGGAATAGGAACCAAACCATCCCACTCCACCTCTTTCTACAGTGATAGCCCCCAGACACACACTAAGGAGAAGTAAGCAAAACATAGCAGATAAGTAAGGTAAAGCAATAACCACTCGAGTCAAGGACGATGTTCTCCAAATACAAACCCCCAAGGCCTAAACCAAGATCAGATAGGTACCCAGAAAACACCGCTCTTGAGACCGAATGATGATACAACCAAACATCCATGACTCTGGCTATCACTGTTATCATTGCCTTGATTTCACCGTTAGTTGAATGACCACCTGTCAAGGGCTAATGGTAACCCCGGCTTTAGACATAACTCCGCACGTCATCATGACCCGTGCCTAAGCTGAACGCATCAGCCCAGAGTACTAGCACGTCATCGTGACCCGTGCTTGGAACGTCATCGTGACCCGTTCCAACGTACCCTTGCTTGAGTATGCTAGAACCTTCAACAACGATGAGATCTTAGCCTCCTAGTCATCCTCCTTGACGACTATTTCCATACTAGCTCATGCGCCTCTCAAGCTAACCATTATCCACACCAACCCGGACCGCATCACCGAGTTATAACTTCGCACGTCGTCATGACCCGTGCTTGGAACGTCATCATGACCCGTCCCATCTCAACATATGTCTTGCCTCATCATATCATAGCAAAGTCTCTCATCTTGGAACGTCATCATGGCCCGTCCCATTTCAACATATGCCTTGCCTCATCACACCATAGCAAAGTCCCATATCAACATCATGCTTTGCGTTCTCACACCATGGCAAGATCCCACATCCTCGAATCCATTCATATGAGCTTCCACCTCCGCTTCATATGCTACAGGCAGCTTTCACCATTCAAGAGCCTTTCCACTTAGCTTTTGAATCAACTTCAACCTTCTTGTTCCAAATCAACTACAAGCTAATCTTGAAACAATCAAATCAATCATACATCCAAAATTCAAGCATTCAAACAAGATCTAATAAGAAATATCAACTATAATGGCAATTTCGTAAATAAATGAGAAAAATTCCAGCATGCATGATTCATAAGTTTCTAGCATAGATCTATCAAATATAAAACATGGGTTTTGTTTCTATAACTTAATAAATGAACTTGCATAGGTAAACATCTTCACAAACAATGGATCTATACTTGGATCTAAGGAAAATGCACAAAATCACTATCTACAACACTCCAACAAACCACCAATCCAATATACTCCTTTGGATTCGCGTGAGAGATAACTACCACTCACCAAATCACCCAAACGCCTCAAAAACTAATCACTCCAGATCTGGACAGCGAAGAACAAGGCTTGATCCGGCAAAAATCTCGCTTCAATCGATGAAATCTAACTCGAACGGATGAAGATCTTCAGCTTTGGCTCTTGGATCTTCAATCTCGATCTTCGATCTTGGATGGATGTTAGAACTAGATTGGAATGGAGAAAAGAAGATGAAGAAATGTTGTAGTCGAGTCTTCAAAATGGCAGCACTTCGTCGCTTCAAAAACCGGTGCCAAAAAGTGAGCCGAACCCCTCTATTTATAGGCTGGAACCACCATGAGTCGTCGCTCTTAAGTCGTCGCCGACCCAACCCCTGAGTCGCCCCCGACTCATCCCCATGCCGACTCAACACAGCCGACTTACACGACTCAACAACCCAGCGTCCTAAAACCTTACGCGACCTACGACTCACGGCTTAACCAATGAGCGACTCAACATCCGCCGACTCAACTCAGCTCCGAGTCAAACGACTCATCACACCAACATCCTAACGACTTATCTATCACTCGACTCAATACAAGTGCCGACCAAACCCCTAGCCGACTCATGGTAAACCGGTCACGACTCAAGCCCCTTTGCCGACTCAACTATGATGCCGACTCACGACTCATCCACCAAGCTGACTCAAAACAACTTATGACCTATGACTCGGCCACGACTCATCTTGCTAACCCGTTAAGTCCTAAGTCGGTCTTTCTTAAGTCAGTCACCAACCCTTAAACCGCTGTCTCGTGAGTCGGTCACCATCCTTATCTCGGCCAAACCTATAAGCCGTCCCCCCTATAAGTCGTAACTCGTGCACGACTTAACCTATAAGTCGCTGCTTCTATAAGTCGGCAACTACTATGCCGTTCTAACCCTTAACTCGGTCCATTCCCTTAAGTCGTCTACGACTTATCTATGAGTCGGTCACGACTCATCACTTGCATTCGGGTCAACTCCTAAACGACTCAAGCTAGAAGCAACACAAACAATACTATCGACCTGCAAATTCTACGATTTATCGACACGTAAAATACGGGTCGTTACAGCATTACCACCTATGAAATTGCTCAAATTCTTACATCTGTGGTGTAATGCTCCAGGAGGATGTTCGAGCCTAACAACTCCCCCTTCCATGCCAAAGGCGTCGATGAATAGATTGCGCGACCTCCTGCACCGTAATCCTGATTCGTTCACCCATGATGTTGCACATCCTTATAATGGGATGTGGAATTGGTGCCAAGATGGGTACGATTAGGAATAAATTAATTCTAATTTTGACATCCATAGTTTTGTCTGCCTCAAACAACCAAGGTGCTTATCATAGCAAAGACGACCATCCACGGCCCGACAAAAATCACTCAGTGAGAAGATCAATAAAATGATGGCCTAACATCCAATAAAGCACACCTCACCACGAACTCATATCCACACATAAATGTTAATCAGGGACAAATTGCACTACACTAGAAAAGGGATTTTTGTAGCATCACAAAAATGCTACTAAAGCCTTAAGTAGAGTTTTAGCAAACATCATCATAGAAGGTACGACTAAAGTTTTAGAATTTTTTGTTGCGTTTTAGTAAATGCTATCGGAAAAATGATATATTGGGGTTTTCTAATATGCTACAAAAATAGAATTTTGTAGCATCGCTACTAAATATTGTACTAGCATTTGATAAATGTTGTCATAAAAGGGTAGCTGTCAATGCCTCAGTTATTGATTTTGATGACAACGACCACATAATATGGATATTAATGTTTTTCCAAGTTATATAGTATATAATGTAGAATATTATACAGATGTTGAATCAAAGACTGTGCAGTATAAATACTCAAAATAAAGACTCGTGAGTTCAAAGACAAAGAAATGAAGTTCTCAAGGTTATAATTTAGCGTATAGAGTCATTACTAAATATTGTTAAGGTCCTTGATAACAATTTTTGATCTCTATCTCCAATTTTTGATTTTTGATATTTTAAACAAAAATAAATTATTTTAATTTGAAAAATATTTTATCAAAGTTCTAAATTCAAAAATATTTAAAATTTATGTTCAAATTATTTTTTCAAATATAAGATTTACAAAACAATTTAAAAGAAAATTATTTTCAAAAAACACAAGGGTTTGTCAACATACTTGGTCCTTATATGTCAACATATGGATCGTTGCAAATAAATTTTTTAGTAACTAATTACTTACTTTCTTCCCACGCCTCACTCTCTTGAAAATTCTCTTGAAAACTATACTCTATTCTCTTTAAGTTCATGTAGAATTAATTCATACTTCATTATATTAATTCGATACAACTTTCTTACCATTTTGGAAACATCTCCTCAATTCAAAGATGAAAGTCCTACCCAAGAGGCTATATGATCCATTGAATCCAAAGTATAAGAATTTGTCTTTGGAAAAACTATCAATTCTATTTGTTTTTTCTTGGGTGTGCTTGTAGCCCGTTCAAATCAAATGGGTGTGCTTTGTAGTCCATTCAAATCCACTGGGTGTGCTTTTTGTCTAGTCAAGCCAAGTGAGTATACCCCAGATTTGGAATATAGGAGGGGGTGTCGTAGCCTCAAAATCAAGATTGTATTTGGGTTTACCTTCTGCCTAGTTAAAGATTGACGTTTGAAAAGAAATCTATATAAGAAATTTTCCAGGACAAGACGTAGGAGAAATCTAAACCAGTATAAAATCCTTGGTGTCATCTCTCTAACTCTTACTTTACTTTATTGCTTTTATTTTCATCTGCGATTGCATCTGTGACTTATTATTAGTATAATTCTGTGCTATTAATCATGAAAGAAAACTAAAAAGATTTGCATAAGTTAGAAAATACTATTCACCCCCTCTAGTGTTAAATTACTCTTAAAATCCATAACTCGCAACACACATTTGGTATAAGAGCATTTGATTTTCAAAAACCCTAATTTGATTTTTGAAAAGTCTGAATGGTAAGTAATATCGTTAGTACTATTTATAATCCTTTTATGGAGAAATTTTTGTGTGAAAGCAATATGTTATTAGAAACTAGTTGTTTTGAAAAGGCACTTGATATATTGGAAAGGTATAATGTTGAATTGGAGGAATAAGTATGTTAGATGGCTATGTGAACAGACACTTATAGTCATACATTACAAATCAAGAAGGAAAATGGATTTTAGGCATCGGATGTTCAAAAGATACGATGGAAGATAAAGAGAAAGAAAGAGCAACAATACATACATACATACATATATACATACATATGTACACACACGCTTAAAGACAAACTTTTGGATGGAGAATTAGTAATATTGGAATAAAGAACATCATCAATGTTAGTAATCTTGAAACTTTATATAATTTTTATATATTAATTTTAGGGTACTTTTGGCACATGTCCTTAATATGTTTCAAAATTCAAAAAAGCCCCAGTGGAAAAAAGTATGTAAATTAGGTCCTTATTTCTCGAAAATCATTAGAAAACATATTAGAAAACAAAAAAATTTCCAAATTCTAAAACTTATTTCAATCAATATTTATCTTCGCATTTATGTCAAAAAAAATCAAAAACAACGATGAAAAGGAGAAAAAATGACACATGGCATGTTTTAGGAATACTTATAGACATGTATGCAATTTTATAGAATAATTGCAGACATATCCACACTTATTCTGGATAGCATGCCTTTGAAACTAAAAATTGCAGACATATCCACACTTATATCTGCAATTTTAGGGAATAAGTGCAGATATTTACGTAAATATCCTGATTGTTAAATCAATGTGTTGTTATTCGGTAAATAATTGCATACATGTCTGTAAATATATGAATAATTGAAATATAGATTTTTATTCAACGCAGTTATTCAGTGAATAATTACGTACATGTCTGCAATTATGTGAAATAAATGCATATATATCTGCAATTATTCAGATGTTTATCTAATGCAATTATAATAATTGCAGACATATCTACAGTTATATGGAATAATTGTAGATATGTCTGCAATAATTGCAGATATGTTTGCAATTTCTTTTTTGTCTTTCAAAAATCTATTTATAATATTTACAATTTTTTGAAATCTTTTTTAAGCACCGACGGAAAAAAACATAAAAATACATGTTGCTACAATAAAATAATTATAGGGACCCACTTTACAACTTTTTTTAGGGAGGATGTCGTTTGAATGAACTTTGATTTTAGGGATGCGTGACTAATATTTACTTAATTTTAATGAGTTATTTAAGTAGAAATACATTTTAGTTCTTTTTCTATGTTCCAAATAACCAAAATGATTTAAATAAGTAGAAAACAAGTTTTCCCTTTAAAAATAACGGCTAGTTTTCAAATTGAAAAGACAGTTTAATTTTTGAAATGCCTTAGATTTTATCTGTATTCTAAATTATTTATCTATTAAAAAATTATATTTTTATTGTAATTTATATTATGTATTAAAAGTTGAAAAAATATTTCAAAGCAAAATATTAATTTTTAAATCTGGTAGAACTTTACAGAACTGACTATAAACTTAGAAAACAAGTAAGAAAATACTAAATGTAGTATGTTTTAAATCTTGGAAATTAATAATTAATAATTTTTAAATGAAACTTTTTACACGAGTTAAAGATAGATATAATCGATTCTTTAAAAAATTTGGACCCAAAATTCGAATTCTAACTATTTTATTATTTTTGAAAGAACGGACACTTATTAAGTTATAACAGGTGTATTTCAGATTTTGGAGCCAAAATTTGAATTTTTACGGTCTTCAAATTAAATCATTTTTCAATCATAAAAATATATTCCAAATAAAAATTAATATATTTAAGTACATAAAATTTTAAAAGCATTTTAAATAATTTAATATTTTCTAGATTTTCACACAATTTGACTACGCTCTTTAAAGATCGAACAGACATGTTAAACGCAATAATTTTATGGAAAATCTCAAAAATTATGAGTTGTATATTTTTACATGAAACTTTTTTATTTGATAACATATACTTTGAGCTACTTATGTAACAAATTTCGCCTCAAAATTCAAAAGTTAACTATTTTATTATTTTAAAACACTTGGTAGTTACAACAATCATATTTCTGACGTGGGCCATTGCAATTTTGAATTTTTCTTTCCCCTTACAATTTTTTTTAGTATAAATAGTATATCCAAGTACATAAAAAATTCTGAGCATTTTAAATTAATGTAACATTTACTTTTATTTTGTTAAATTTGAGTAGATACTTCAACTGCCAAGTTGCGCTTTTGATTTTTTTTATTTACTTAAGGATATGCCTCTTCGTGACTAGTTATACTTCTTTCCTAATGACTTTTATAAAGTGTTTCCTTTCTAATGACATTCACATAATCATTTATCATGACTATACTAAGTTGAAAAGCTCCATGATTTCAACTTTTCTAACATTGATTTTACTTCTTTTACTCTTATTTCTTACTAACTGTATGATGAAATATTAACTTTATGACTTCATAAAATTAATTTAATGCACTTAGAGTGTGTGAATAAAGCTCTATTTATAGAATTTCTCCGATTAATGATAACGCACCACATCATGTGACACTTGTCATGTAAACAAATAGTAACATATGCAAAATAACATGTGTCATTACACTTGTCCTTTAGGAAGATGATTGTATACGTGCATGATGCCAAGTGTCTTGACACATATAATTCATTAATACACTTGTAATTGAACAATTAATGTAACAAAAAGTACATTGTTATATGTTAGAGTCACGTTGTCTTACATACAATAGTGTTATGAATAAATTTTAAAGCTCTGCTTCTGTTGAATCGAAATTTGAAAATTAAAGTTTTAGTAGAGTATCTCATTAATTTAACATTATGTTTTTCGTTGTATGTAATTATTCATTATTTTTCACAATTTAAACATTCATGATCATAAACGCTGAAAACTATTGGGTTTGATTTCTGAAAGGCTAACCATACGGATCCAACATAGTATGGATACCAGTACAAATATGATCTATTTCTTCTGGCACTATGCACAGTAACAAAAGAAAGATATGGAGACCTTTTATATGATCAATTATATCATGATATTTTCTGAAAAGAAAATTTGCAAGGTGGTAATGATGGTGAAATATATGATCAGCCATTTTATTGCCATTCCTAGGTTCTTTTTATTATTACATTCATATGATGATTTTAATGATATTTTTAACTCTACATATCTCACTTATACTTTGCATATCAGGCTAAAGAATATTATAAATTATCATGTCACTCTTGAAATAAACAATGTATAAGAATAAAATAATATTTACTTCAAAAATTTATTAAACATTAATTTGATCATATACATAGTTACATTAATCAAATATTGTGATTAGCTATGATCAAATTTGGTAATTAATGTGGTATATTAAGTAAATATATGAATTTTATGTAAAAAAAATTAATGTATAAATTTCTTGTTAAATTTGGATGCTTGGGATTATATAATAATATCATTTATATCATATTGAATTGTTTTCCATATTCTCATCATTAAATTTAGATTTCATATATATCATCAAGTATATATTGATTTTGATACATTAGGTATTGATTTAAATGTATGTATCATTTTACCTAGGAGTTTATTTCCAGTATTATTGGTATTGATTATAGTATACTACATTCATATTTGGTATTAATTAAATAAATAGTTTCCAAATTTGGTCTCTCATAAAATGGTATCACATTTAGAGGGAGTTTTATTTTTCACTCATTTTTGTCGATGACAACGGGGAAGAAAAAATATATAAAATATACACATGCATATATTTAGAGGGAGTTATGTAACTCAAGGGGAGTCATATCATATTTTATGTGAATATTTAATGGTTGTCATCATTAAAAAGGAGAAGATTGTCAATACCTCAGTTTTTGATTTTGATCACAACAACTTGTAAAATATAGGTACTTATGTTTTGTTAAGTTATATAGTATATAGTGCAGAACATTACATAAATGTTGAATCAAAGACCGTATCGTATAAAGACCTAAGACAAAGATATGAAGACTCATGAGTTCAAAGACAAAGAAATGAAGATCTCAAGGTTATAGTTTAGTGTATATAGTCATTAGTAAATATTTTTAAAGTCTTTGATAGCAATTTCTGATCTCTATCTTCAATTGCTAATATTTGATATTTTGAAACAAAAATAAATTATTTTGGTTTCAAAAATATTTTAGAAAATTTCTTTAAGTTCAAAAATATTTAAAAACTATATTTAATTATTTTACGAAGTATAGGATTTTCAAAACAATTTAAAAGAGAAGTATTTCCAGAAAACACTAGGGTATGTCGACATACTTGGTCCCTACATATCGACATATGGACCATTGGATCGTTTTTTAAATTTTGAATATAAATGTTTATTTGATACAACTCTACTCAAATGGATACATCTGTTCGTTTACTATATAAAGGGTAGTGCATATGAATTTTAGTAACTAATTACTTATTTTCTTCCCACTCCTTACTCTTTGGAAAATCCTCTTGAAAAATATACTCTATTCTCTTCAAGATTATATAGAATCAACTCTTCATTGTATTGATCCAATACTACTTTCTTACTTTTTTTGGAAACATCTTTCTCTCAAGTCAAAAATCAAAGTTCTATCCAAGAGGTTATAGGATCCACTGTATCTAAAGTACAAGAATTTATCATTGAAAAAACTATTAATTCTATTTGTTTTTGCTTGGTTATGCTTGTAGCCTATACAAATAAAATGGGTGTGCTTAGTAGCCTATTTAAATCTAGTGGGTATGCTTGTAGCCTGGTCAAATCAAGTGAGTTTACCCTGGACACAGAATATAGGAGGGTGTGTCTTGTAGCCTCGAAATCGAGATTGTATTTGGGTTTCCTTCTGCCTGGTTAAAAATTGGCAGTTGAAAAGAAATCTATACAAGCAATTGTACGAGATCAGATTTATGAGAAATCCTAACTAGTATAAATCCTCTAGTGTCATCCTCTAAATCTTACTTTACTTTATTGCATTTATTTTTGTATGTGATTGCACCTGTAACTGATTGTAAATATAATTCTGTGTTGTTAATCAGTGATTTAATATTAATCTTCAAAAAAACTTAAAATGATTTACATAAATTAGAAAATATTATTCACCACCCATAGTGTTAAATTAGCCTTAATACCCATAATTTTGCAACCCATAATGACTAAAAGCCCTGAACTTTCTATTCAATTTCGATAAATGCTACAAAATATGATTGATTGTTTTGCGGCAATTTTTACACGCTTCTTTTGCCTATTGGTAGCTTGTTCAATTTCAACTACATTTTGTTTGTAGCATGTATCATATAGTAATAATTAACTGATTTTAAGCAATAAACTCTCTCAAATCATCATATTCAAACAACTAAAAAACACACTAATCACATAATCAAATATTATATCCATAACTTTTTCGATACAATAGTTTTTAGACAAAATAACCAAGTTCACATAAAATCCATAAATATTCATAGATAAGTTTACATAATAAGCCATAATAAAATGTTATAATATAAATGACGTTTAGAGTAAGGTACCAATTCTTTATTGCAATTAGTCTTTTCTCCAAAAAACTTATGTAACAGTGTACAATTTTAACAATCAACAATGAGAACTTATACAACAATTTTTTAACAAACATGGTACATATTAGTATAAACTACAGACCATACAAGAGTCCATTTGCATTCGTACATAAAAATCTAACAAAACTAGAAAGGTTATACAATAAAACCCATGAAAAAGGTTATAACAAAACCGATATTAAACTAAGAAATACCTTTTGTTAACGGTCAGTGTCTGTAGGTAAAAAGTTTCATATAGACATAAACTTATACTTATTTAGCATGTAAACGTGAATTTTAATAAAATGGTACAATTTTTTTTCAAATATGTGAAAGAACAGCTAAATGAAATCAACTATAATGAAATTTAAAAATGAATGATTTTAGAATGACAAATAATTATAAAAATAAATAAAAGTTGGTGAGGTCTAGGTTGCTCCAGAGTTACTTGTAAAATCTAGGTATGGAATAAGTTAAGATGATGATGCCATTGGTGAATGGTGACATAGGAGGAACCGTGGAATTCTCTGTTATAACAACATAGCTCTAAAGTTGTAATCAATATTATTGTCAAGAATCAAGCAAGACTTCATGTACATGACATAGGAGGAAGCCATGGTTTTAGGGGAGAAGGCAATTATAGGAGCAAATCGGTATTAAAAGCATAATTTTTAGGTATTCGTGAAGTAAGAAAACAAGAGTGGGTAGAAAAAGGAAAGAAAACGAGGAACACAACACGTGAAAAATAATACTTACTTGAAGTTGATTCTCTAATGACATTTGCAATCAGCCAAGCTTTGGTAGTACGAAAGGCATCTTCTATGTACGTCAACTCCAATGTAGATCTCCATAGCAATGCATGTGGAACTCTTACAAAGTCTTCACAAACTTTTACCACACCATTTCCCAATGGACGACAGTGGACCATCACTTTTGGACAAGTTGAAGCAATAGTTCCTTCAACCACTATTTGTCTTATTTCATTTGCAATAATCAACTAGCATTTATTCTTTGATACAAAAAGTGATATTATCATGTAGAATACATACATACATATAAATATAGATATATAATATTGACATTCATAATACATATATAAAGTGATAAGGTATATTGAGTGGTATACGGAGTTAACCGAATAAATTTCAATGTCATATGGTCGTATGTTGCACTTCTATGCATTTTTTCTGAATTCAATCACGACAGGAATGAATAGGAAAAAACTTACTCATACACTCATATGTATAAAGAATTTTAGTTAGCAACAAACTTGCATTCTATGATCAATATTTTTCTTTAGGTGCTTACTACATTAACTATGAAAATATGTAACCAGTTAGTCATCTATGTAATTAATTGACTTGCTAAGCATGTAGTTAATCAACATAAAATATATCTATTAGCAAACATAATGATTGGAGACTATTATAATACATTTAGATATGAATCAAGATATACACAAGTAATTGGTTAGATCCCATTTCTCAATGGATTGAACGCAGTCCTCTTAATCTTGATTCTATAAATAGAGTTAAGCTTGATAAATAGATAGCATGAAGATTTTTTTTGAACATTACCACAACTTAAAATGGAGTTATGCTAGTATTAAAAGAAATGAACTAAAATACAAAGTTAATAGATTCAAAAAATATACATATAACTTTGTAAACAGGTTCTAACAATATCAAAGAACTTAATATGGGTAGTGTATCATATTTTTCCAACAAAAGAGGCTATGCTATTATAAGCTAAAATATTGGAAAATGAGTTCATATGCCAAAAGAATGTACATGTATAATCCTAAAAATATACCACAACTACAACCCATGTATATGTGCCAAAAGCATGGAAAATGGGTACATATGAATGACCACCCATTATATGGACTTCAATCAACATTGTTTCTACCATATCAGTGCAAGAAGCAGGCATAATCAAGTTTCCATGAAATTGGATATAAGTTTTCCAATGAAAACAATGTTTCTACCATGGTTGTTTACATCAAAACTTATAAACTTACAAGGGCATTACAATTTATAAGTTTATTATAGTTATTTATTTTAGTAAAATAATGCGGTTATATTAATTAAAAGTTTGCTGTATGTTAACTACTAAACATACAATCACACATAGTTTTTGTATGTAGCTTGTTTATCACAGAAGACTAAATTTAATAGCACGTACTAATATGATATCACTGTATATGCATCTTGCTATAAAATCTTGTTAGTTAATTTAATATCATTTTTTAATCAGATTTTGTATTAAATTTTTAATACCATATTAATATGCTTTATTTGCTTGTTTGTCTAATGTGTAAAGTCCATACCAATAAATATTGGTAGCCTAGTGCGAAGGTAATAGACTCAGAAAGTAACCAATCGAATTGGATGTCCAAAAATATGTGTTATTAGTCATGGATATAATCTATTTGATATCGTAAACATAATATTCCTTCCACAGAAAGTTCATTTTTAGTATTATCTAAAATGAGCAATTTTAGAAAATAAAATTCTATGTCAGCTTAATGTAAGAAGAAGATGAAAAATTATTTACCCAATTCCAAATATTTGAGAAGCACCTCTTCTAGTTCTGACCATCTAAAAATTTGTAGGTTTTCCAAATTATCAATCCTTAGTCGACATCTTTCGGTCAAAGATTGTATAAAATATTTTGTAACGATCAGTAATCTCGAACACTTCGTCTTTAAATACCGAAACTTTTGAATATATTTAATTATTATAAAATTGATTTTATAACCTTATTAAATCCCTTTTAAACGATAACTAATGATATAAACTTGTTTTTGAAATTTGTTTACAAAAATAAATACTTTCAAGAAATATCGATAATATGACCAAAATCCTTTTATCGATAAAAAGCTTTTTATTCAATATAAGTTGTTCAAACTTCGTATACATGTCTAAATAACATATGAAGTCATTAATAGCTAGTAATTTTTTTTTGACTAAATATGGTTAATTAAACTTGCTTTGGAAAGCTTCTAGAAGGAATGAGATATTTTTAGGTTGAAGATATTTCTTGTTGGTATTTCTTGTGGCTTGTGTGAGGTTGAAAGTTATCATATGGGGGGATGGCTTTGGCTGGTTAAGAGATGATGGAGGAAGGGTGATTTTACCCGTTGTTTCCTATAAAAGCGCACACATACAACATAGAACGCTTTTTACATTTTTAGCAACTTGAATCAAAGCTCTTCATCTTCGACTCTATACCATTCTAACTTTCTAAAACCACAATCAAATCAACTCAGACTCTCTCCAAACTCAAACACAAGGCTTACAACAACTTAGCAATACCTTTCATCAACTTGTTGCTTGAAGATATGGAGCGCAATCCCCAAAAAAAGCAAGGGCCATGAGCAATTTAAGGCCATTTGAACCTAGGCCGTGAGCAAGGTGAAGGTAGGAGGCGTTTTAGGAGCTTGTAAGGTTGAGGTAGGAAGTGAAAGCTAGTTTGAGGCTTGTGCTTGGTTGTTACTTGTTGAGGGGCGAGTAAACTTACCATTTGAATGTGTATGAAGTGTGTGTATGCTTTTGTTTAAATATGGTATTGTGCTTGACTTTATGTTGCTATATACTTTGTGATTCTCACTTTGGAAAGCAAATGAAATATGTAATTGATGTACTTGAAGTCATGTGGCTTTGTATGACTTGTTGTATAGCCTAATGAAGCATAAATGGTTTGGTTGGACTTTGATTGAATCAGAATTGAAATTGAAATGGTTTTATAGTGACTATTCGCTATCGAAACACTTAAAAATGCCCTATATTCGACAATTTCTATAACATTTTGTATAGAGATCCTTAGGGGTTTCTTGTTATGATTGCGATTATACTGATTACAGTAAAAAGATTGGACCTTAAAAGGATTGTTAGGATATTGAAAAGTGGAATTTTTTTTAGGTATATAAAATTGCCCAGTTCACTGTCTGTCACGACACACAACCATTCTAGCCGCTATAGTGCTCTAAACCGTTTTTACAACATTCTGGAAGTGCTATAGTTTCAATTTTGAACTTTAATTGTTTAAAAATGACTTTTAATTTAAGTATTTTTCTTCATTCTATTTCTAAGATTTTTCTAAGATATATTAGATTATTTTAAAAGTAGTTTGGGAATTTAAATATATCTTTAATAATTAGTTATGAATTATTAAATTAAGGTTTATTTGTAGATAAAAGAAAATAAGTTTTTTAAAGTTTTTAAATAAATTGTAATATAGTTATTTTATGTAATATTTTAAATAAATATTTAAATCAAATTCTAAGTATTTTAAAGTATATTTTAAATATATATAGTATTTAGAAAATCAATTAATTATTTTATTAGTATTAAAAAGCTTCTATAATATAATATATTTCTGATGTAATATAATATATTTTAAACTGTTTTAGAATTCTATTAAATATCCTAGCTTATAAATAAATTAGTCTATATAGATAAATTTTTTGAAAGGTTTTTAAATTATAAACAAATGTTTTGAAAAAGGGTTTAAGAGTTGCTTAAGTAGCTTAATGGTGCTTTTTTGGTTTACTTGTTTATGGAAAGTAATTAATGCTATACTTAGCATTAAAAGCTGACGAAGTAGGCTTGTTCATCCATGAGAGTTAAAAGTGATGTTCAAGTAGGGTTTTAAAGTAATAGTGCTCTAATCTATCGGCTTCACTCTTGATCGAGGGATAGTAAGTTGAGAAGGTCAAAAACATGATAAGTATATGAAATTTTATTTCCATAAGCAATCGTTTTCAGAACTAGATAGTCAATTAGTTGACTATCAAACTTGACCAATTAGCTTAGGATATATATGAAAGTTCATGGCTTCATACGGTTTGAGATCCCCTAGGGAGGACTCATTGGTATGGAACTTTTCTATCTCTAAGAATTGCATATACAGAAGATCCCTCGGGGAGGTCTTATTTATATTAGTTCGCTTATTTTAAAAGATCCAGAATGGAGTTAACCGAAAATTCATCGATGTAGCTCTGAATAGTATGGGATCAAATAAGTGTATTACTTACCAAATACCACTTAAAAACTAGTACATAGGTCTACATTTTGGAAGTGGTTGTGAAGTGGAATGTTATAGAGTTGAACTATCCATCCAAAGGTTAAGTCCAAGGAAGATGTTAACGTTAACATTTCACAATAATGCTATAGATTTGAACCGTCTATCCTAAGATTAAGTCCAAGAAAGAGGTAGAATTAGCATTCATCGGATGACTATGATAGAATCCATGAAAGGATTTGCAATCTGTTCGAGTAAAGAAGAATCATGTGAGAGATGCAGTGTATGACCACACCATAGAAAATGATAGAAAATAGGGTAGAGACATGGCCACTGGGTTTAGTTGATCCACGGGTATATCAACTCCATATCTAGAGATGCTTATCGATACTGCTAGCTTGAGTTAATGATATTGGATATCACATGTTCGGGCGTGGACCAGTAATGTTTTCCTTTGAGGTATATCTTATCTAGATACATATGATGCTTGAAAGGTAGTTTCCGACCCTTGTGCGAGGGGCCGGTGTTCACCAAAAAATGGATCAACGCCCTGTATCAAATGTGAAAGCACCAATCAAATTCAACTATTTGATTTTCACCATCCAACAAAGGTCTTCGTCCGCAAGCAAAGTTTTACCCCCTGCCGTGGTAAGGGAAATCTGGTCCATACTCTATTAGTTGCACATCGGTGTTCTGCCCTACTCTTTTAGTGTCATTCTATCTTTCCTCCTCCGGGGTAGCTCTATCACATATTCCTCCGCTGGTTGCACCCTAGTATTCAGATTAACTCCTATTCCTGGAGTTTCAACAGTCACTCCATTATTGGCCTTCTCTGTACCAGCTCCAATATTGACCCATCATCCGTGTTGATTCCTGGGTTGACTCCCATGTTGCCTTAAGTGTCGGTTGTTCTAGACATGAAGGCAACATTCCATCTCGTTCTAATCCAACTCTAGCAGCTCCTGTATTGTTCCCTAAGGTATGAATTCCTACAGCTTATGCAATTCCTTGTTGTTCCATCCTTTGGAAGAATCGTTCCATCATCTCTTGTCGCCTGGCCAAGATTCCATCTTGCATCTCCTTCATTAGTCTTTCCATTTCTTCTCTACCTACACAGTCGGACTGGTAAGAATTTGAGGATACTTCCTAACTGCCCCCAGGCTCTGGTTGATTTGCTCAAGTGTTAGATCTGGTGTTAGGCCTCTTTATTTTCCCCAATCACAGATTCAAGCTTCAAGTTCCCAGATATACCTTTGTTTTCAATAAAAGCACCAAAACGTTAACCCAAAAAATGGATCAACACCCTGGATTAAGTATGAAAGCACTAGTGCAGATAATCAGCAACACAAATCTCATATAAACAACAAATAAAAAGCATAAGTAAGAAAAGAGACACATAATTTTTATAGTGGTTCGGCTGACTCTGGCCTACGTCCACTTTAATCAATCTTTATTATGATTATACTAGTTGAATCTCTTTGGTTATCAACTAGTTAGTCCTTAGGTCTAAGTTACATTGAACTAGAATAAGTCATAAGTACAAGGGTTGATTGGAGAATCACAATAACCCCCTTGGTGACTATTGTAAGGGAGAAGAAAGTTGAAGAAGTTGAGGAATCCTAGTAGAGTAATGGCGGCTCTCTCCTCGAAAAAGATCCATCTCTAGTTACAGGTAGGTGAGTATTTATAGGGGATTTCAGTGAATATTGGGCCAGAAGTCCAAGTGTCGACGAGTCCAGTCGTTATGCCAAGTTATTTCTATGGATCACTAGCTATCAATAGAGAATGGATCGCCTACTGTCCATCAACTTAGATATTTTTCTACAAGAAGGCTTTACTTAGTGCTACGAAGGAGCTCAGAAGTTTGAGGGTGATCTGACCTATCTTGATAGATCGCTAGCTATCCTGAAGGGATGATCGCTAGCTATCCGTCCACTTAGCATATTTTTTGAGTTATCTTTGTTTGGTTGAATTTCTATCTTCTATTTAAGTGCCTTGTCCAAATATCAAGTCATTTGGAGTTAGTTTGATCAGCCGTCTTGATAGCTCATCTGGTCTCATCCATAACTCGTTCAAAACTTAACAAAATTAGATGAAACTTTGCACGTACTCTCCTAAGGTGTGTGGGACCTGCCATAAAAAATTTAGGTGGTGGGGCCCACTCTACATGGGTCACTAGCGATCCATCTAGTGAGGTCTCTAGCAATCCATCAAATCAACTCCAAATGATATCATTTTTTTAAAGCCTTCTATTATGTCTTATAAGCGTTCTCCTAAAATTTCAAGTCAATCCGATATCATATGAGTTCGGTATGGCCATTTTAAGTTAGCTGCTTTTGGTCAAACAGCTTGAATAAGATGAGTCTTCACTACTCGAGCTAGATTGCTTGGCATGCAGTGAAACTTGAAAAACATCTCTAGGGAATATATTAGATCATGATGCAAGAGAATTGAAGGATGCACGAGCAAACCTTATGGATCACTAGCGATCCATAGGTGATGGAGAGTTGGTGATCCATCATCTTGGCCAAATTTTGGTTCCTCCTCTTGGGTCTTTCTTTATTCCTTATTTTGGTTCTCTTGGTTGATTCTTGAGTCATTTTGACTTGTCATAGATATTCTGACTTTCTTTAAATTCTATTGGGTTAAAAAACCGGTTAACATCCAACTTCAGTTTACTAAAGGGACCTCTCTGGAAAATCCATATGCAAACATACCTCAGCGGTTTTAGATGTACTTCTAATATGGTTATGTTGTGAGATGGAAGCGGCAAAACTATTTTCCATATTCTACACCATAGACACTATCTATTATATCCCTATAGTTATTTATTAGATGGTTCGATTTTTTTTGAGAGGAAAACTGTTACGGTGATTCGCACGTTCTTAAAAATTATTGTTATATGGATGCATGCATCTTGAGTTTCTTATAACAAACTTTTGTTTATTACATGGTTTTTATTTTTCCTAAATTTCTCGTGTACACTTTTGATTAGACCGAGTAAAGCAAGGTCGACTTTGGACGCTTTAGAGCTTTAGGAGACAATCTTGAGTCTTCCATCTATCTATCCATCTATTTCTATTTCCATTATACTATTAAGTATATGTATCAACATTATGAGGACATACAGTTATAACTGTCCAGGCTGATCATAGCATTTAGGTTTATAACTCTGAAGTTACTCATATTTTGGAGTAACCCTTTGCGCTGTCTTTTTGGATATTTTATATTTTCATTCTTCTATGAGATTCTGATATTGTGTTTTTTTTCTAGTTCTTTTTCTTTTTTAAATCCTTACAATCCGTCTTTTCGGCACTTGAGTGTTCGACACATGAATATCATGGATGTATTATTTTCAACAATTCAAGAGTCAAAAGGTCGGGTCATTACATTTGTTAGCAGAGCAAAGGTTTAGCGAATACCATGGCTTTGGTTGGGTATGGTCACTAGAGATAGGTAAATGACAACTTAGAATGAGTTGAGTATACTATATATACACTAGAGCATATTTTTATTTTTCTATAAACCTACCCCCTTTATAGTATTTCTTTAGGGATAACTCTTTCTTTAAAATGACTCTATCCTTAAGTGTCTTAAAAATATTTACTTTGTTTAGGTAGCAAGAACTGTGAGTACTAGAGCTGCTAATGCTAAAGGAGGTAGAGGCGGAAGGAGTAGTACTGTTACTAATGGTGGGACATGGGCACCGATGAATTCCACTCCTATGGAGGAACCGAGGATGAACGTTATGAAAGAGGTTGTGCAGGCTCGGCCATAAATGAACTTTGCTTCGCTATGCTGTGACTTTGAGAGCTTGGGCAGTAAGAGGTTCAATGGCACTAAGACTATCATCGAAGTTCAGACTTGCCTTAATTTGTGTGATAGGTTATTCAGAGATATGGAGTTGGATGATGTGATGAAGCTTTGTTTGGCAGTACGACATTTGATTGATGATGCCATGGATTGGTGGAGTTTGATCACTGTAGATGTCCAAGAGAACGACTTCTCTTGGACTTAATTGAAGGAAGTGTTTGAGCTGAAGTTTGTTCCGAAGGCCGGAAAGACTATGTTGTTTAGGAGCTTCCTAGATCTAAAGTGGGGGCTATGTCAGTTGCTAAGTATGAGAATAGGTTTAATGCATTATCTCGGTCTGAGCTTGGGTTGGAAAATACACTACTGAAGAAGAATGAGATGTCCATTGTAGGTGTGTGTCTAGAGTTTCAGAGGAACATGGAAAAATCATATACAGGGGTCGTTTGTGAATCTGGCAGGCATGAGTTTGAGTTTCGAGAGCTTAGTTCCATAGCCATCTGTATTCGCACCAACTGGGAACAACAAGCATAAGTTTTAGTTGCCAAAGGATGTTTCCAATTTAGGTTGCGGACAGAAGGGACAGTTTTCTAGGAATTGTAGGTCAAGTGGAGGAGGACAAGCGGAAAAGTGTCGATAGTTAAAGTGTCGATTGTAAGGGTGCCATAGCTTGAGCCATAGATAGCCAATAGTCAGTTTGCACCGAAGAGTTGTTACAACTGCCCTCAACTAGATCATTTTGTTAGGGACTGTCCGATGCATCAAAAAGGACAATAGTCTATGGTTTTCGCATTTGCTACAGCACCTTCTACTTTTGCAGCTGCGAAGGGAAAGCAGGTTCTTGAAGGTATATTATCTATTTATGGCATTCCCCTTTATGTTCTGTCTGATTCTGGTGCTTCACATAGTTTCATATCCCATAAACTTTGCTGATAGACTAAAATTGGAGCCATTTAAGGCTTTTGACTCTATTTTGGGTCAAATCCCGTGTGGGGCTCGACCAATCTTAGTATGATATGTTTAGGAGTTTCAGTTACTTATTTTAACCGACTCTTTCTATGCGATATGTATGTCCTTGGTTTTCTTGGGTTCGATGTTTTGCTTGAAATGGATTTGTTATTGTTGTATTGTGCAGTTCTGAATTGTGATAAGCGGACTGTCTTGTTGAAGAAATAAGGGGGAACTCTATCAGTGTCTTGTGAAAGAACTAGCTTACTTATGTGTATTTTTCTTTATTCTCTTGGTGTGGCGGAAGAGGAGTTAGGTTCGATCTTTATTGTGCAGGAGTCGTGAGTGTGTTTGAAGAAGTGTCTGGTTTACCAACTCATCGTGTGACTGAATTTTGTATTGATTTGGTTCGGGATGCTAAACCTATTATGTTGCTTATACTTAGGCTGTCACCGAAGGAGAAGTTAGAGTTAGCTAACTAGTTTAGCGATTTGTTGCGTAAAGGCTTAATTTGACCTAATCGAGCGAATTGGAGAGCGCCCATTGTTTTTGCTACGAAGGTGGACAGTTCCTTAAGACTTTGTGTGGATTACCATGAGCTCAGTAACTAATTTATTAGGAACAAGCATCCTTTGCCTAGGATAAATGACCTGTTCGATCGACTTTATGATGCTCGGGTATTTTCTCAACTAGATGTTGCCATATGGTTCATCAGTTGAGGGTAGCAAAGAAGAGTGTGTCTTTGATATCTTTCAAGTCTGATAAGTTTTATGAGTGGCTATTTATGTCATCCAGCCTAAATATTGCTCCATTGTATTTTGTAAACTTGATGAATCGGGTTTGACGGGATGTGTTGAATAAGTTTGTTTTTGTATTTGTTGATGATATTCTAGTCCACTCTAAGACCGAGGAGGAGCATACTCACCATTTGAGGATTGTACTTCAAAAATTTAAGAGATCATGCATTTTGTAACGACCAGATATTTTCAACCATTCGCATCCGCACATGTCGGACTTGAATTGCTCAAAATATCAGATTGTTGATTGAAATTTGGCAAAACATAACATCTACAGTAAATAAATCAATCACAGAATCGCAGATACAGAGTAGTACAATGATAAGCAGCGGAATAAATGAATAGTAGTTCATGAAGCTACTATATAAACAAAGTTAGAAATAAAATACATCAGAAAATCCCAGATGCAGTGAAGTCTCCTGTACGAGCAGATGACTTCTCTGAACCAATCGACTGGATGACTGAAAGGATAGATAACTGGATCTTCAAGCAAAGCTCCAACTTCGAAGGTGAGTCTCAAATGCTGTATCGATCAGTCTGTCCCGAGCATAAAACAAAACACAAAACACTCGAGTCATGATTAACATTCTTATATCTATAAATCCAACTCAAGTGAAATATCAACTGAAATATAATTAACTTAGAGGATGTTTGGAATATCCATCCTCTAAGGATCCAAGGAACTAACTACGGGGTAGAAATATACACTATAACACCGTGGTCATTTCAATTTTATTTATATTTCAAAACTAAAATATCATTTTCATTTCAAATATCTCTATTTTCCAAATTACTATATATATATATATCCAATAATTTATGAAGTAAAGTATTTTTATTTCCTCAAACTTCACAGATCGCTTCAAAAATGAACTCGACCTTCCCATTCAAATTTAATTAAATTAAAATTTATCAATTTCCATTCAATTTAGTTCCTGACTAAACTAATTCAAATTTTATCTATTTTAATACAGATTTGAACCACAAAATAAACCATTTAAATTTCAATATAATTCGAAGTTAATATATTTCAGAGCTTTAAATATTCAACATTTCAAAGAGTAAACTTTGGTAGTTGCGTTTATCTCCCAACTTGACTTCACTATTATTTAGTTTTGAAATATTCACTTAATAAATTCGATATTATTTATATGACCTTAAATTTACATTTTCTATATATTACCTTCGATTTCTTTAGACATGAATCATCCATTAAATTTCTTAAATAAAAATTCAAGTTATAGGATCATATGTTAAAGTTTCGAATTTAATAGTTTCAAATTGATTTAACTACATAAAATCCTTAATTAATGACAAATTAAAATAAGTCCCAAATATATCTTCAAACCTTAGCTTATAAAATTTATTCCACAAATCTATTTCAGAAATACAAATTTAATAAATCCTTAAACATATTTCATATTTATAAAATCAATCTTAATTAAATTATCTTAATATTAAATCTATATATAAAATAACCTTTATATATAATACTTTAAATCAATATTCATTAAAACCATATATTTCTTTTCAAGACCATAGAAATTATTTTCAAAACATTCATATAGACCACGGCGTCGACGTAAAATTTTCTATTCTATGTACAAGGGATACAGATATTTATCATTTCAATCCGCAAGTTAAATATATACGGGTGGATATCATTTCAACCCGTAATCCCAAATTCAATTCAAATGAAAATCGCTTGGGTTAATCATTTCAACCCATAACGAAATTCTCCTATTCTAAAATCCGTTCGGGTATGTATCATTTCAACCCATAGTGATTTCTATACTAACAGGGAACTTGCAGAGTGATAATAGATATGAAAATAATAATAACAACAGGCATATATCATCAAAAATAAATATAAACAATAGGATTTGGTGTCATATCCCATAAGTGAACAGTTACAGATAATAGCATATATAACAATTTGAATAACTACAGCATCATATTTCAATTGTCGTTTCAATTTAATCAAATTTAGCAAATAAAATAATGTTAATCATGAGTGATTGTTCACCTTTCGAGGCTAGAGAATACAGAAGATGACGTGGATACGCACACTGATACAGACACTGAAATTTGAATTATAAATCCGAGCACGAATTTCAAAGCAAAGTAGGATTGGCACGAACTGGACGAACGAGGCAGATAATCTAGAATTTTTGAATTGAATCAGAATCAGCCTGATATATACAGAAATTTTTCCTATTTTAAAAAAAATCAGAATCACACACACAAACACACACACACACACACACACATATATATATAATTTTCCTTTTTTTCATACATATTAGAAAAGTAGGAACGGACATATTAGAAAAGTAACGATTCTAGTAGCAACGGTCATCTTAGATTAAGTTGAAAATTTTATAATAATTTATTACCGTGGCTATGGTTCAATTTTTTTGAAAGCAATGATACCATAAGGTCACAATTAAAGGTAAGCTTTAAATTTTTAATAAATACAAAACGTATCTAAGTTTATACGTTTATAACTTTCCAGCTGTAGTGTATATATATAATGAACGGTCATAATGAAAGAAGTGGAAACAGGGAGCGTAGGAAAGGAAATGTTAGAAAAATAAAATTTTCACTCTTAAATTCCGGAGACAAATAAGGTAACGTACCTCTTTAACGAAATGTACAGCAACAGTCACAAGCTAAAATTTAGCTGAAAGTTTAAAGAAATGAGGGGAAGATGGTTTTTTTTAAATTAATCACTTTCCAGAATTAATATGTCAATGAAAAAAAGGAAAGGAGATGAATCAGGGAAACGTATTATAACTTATATATAACTATTAAACGGATAAATGGAAAATAGGTGAGCATGTGAGTAAAAGTGGAAACTGATTAATGAGCGAAATGGAATGTGAGCTGTTGCCTGGGAAGAAAATGGAACGGTTTAAAAATTAAAGGCAATGGACTTCTAAAATTAAATGAGTATAAAACGTGTAAAAGTTATATACTGAAACGGCTATAAATTTCAATTATTATTATAAAACGGGGAATAATGAAAGGCAAGGACGATGATTTCAAAGTTTATTAATGGCTAGGAATGGGAAAGTCTATCTGTGAATTGGAAAAATTATTAAGCAATTGAAATCGGTAGAAAAAGTAACAGCTACGCACTGTTTTAGAAACAATCAAAGCAATTAATAGCTTGATTGGACAGCAAGAATAAATATGGAAGGACACGTTATAAAGGCAAAATGAACCGTTTGAAAATAAATAAAAGAAATGATGGCAAATAAAACAGCCGTGCCTTGAATTTTTCAAAATAAATTATTTTATGAACATCAATTATTACTGACATAAATTGAACAGAATCACACCCTAAAATATACTTCCTTAATTTTTGATGAAAATTTATCATTTGCCGCATTTAACTATACGTAATCCAAATGTAAAATTTTATTTCAAAATATTATTATTTAAAATTTCTCAAAAATAAAATTAAATACGCTAAATAAAACCATTAAAAATTATCAAAATTTTACGGGTCGTTACACTCTCCCCCACTCAAAACTTTTCGTCCCCGAAAAGGAAGAAGGTAGGAGAATAGAAACAACCAGAAAGATAAATAGATTGAAAGACAACGATAAACAATTAATTTAAGACCATATAAATTTTTCTAGAAATATTCATTTGAAAACTTCATTTGCAGTTCAATTATCTTTAATATTTTAAAAAATTTCAAAACCCATTTGTAAAATTTCCTGCTTCCCTTATAAATAACATTTATATGTTAAATAACACCTTTATAAATATATGTATGAAAACTATTTGGAAACAATTATTCACATCCTTGGTTATATTTTCAAGGAAGTTATTTGACAACATTAAATCCATAGTTTATAAATTTACTAATTTATCTTAAGACACTTTAAACATTGTAGGTAAATTAATACTCATTTCTTAAATACGTTATATTAAATTAATATCTTCTGCAATATTAATGACACTAATGATTTACTATTAATAAATAAACAATATTTTAAAGATTATATTCAAAAAGGAAAGGAGGGTAGATTCGAAAAAACAGAATATAGGTGAATAAATAAAGCTGAGCAGATAAGGTAGGTTCAAAGGGATTGTATCGGGCTCGAATAATTAAATCAAACCATAAAATTTTAATCTCAAATATTAATACAAATTTTCTTTGCTGGAAATACCTTTATAATAAAATACTTTTATATCGAAACGAAATTTTCCTTTCAAAAATACTTTCATAACTCGATGTTTCAACAAGTTTATCCTCGTTCTTGCAGACTCTGGCCATGCGTTGATCAGACGCAAAGCTAGAATTCTTCAAGTACTTAGTACACATGTTTCAACACCCAGTGGAAATACTTGAAAAACCTTAAAAAAAACAGATATGAAAAGTACAATCCAAACAAAACAATCAAACCAAAGCCTTTGTCCAACCATGGCTCGCAGATACACAATGGTTACGCCTAGATCCCCCAGGAAATAATCTGTATCCATAAGCTTTCTCAGCCTGCGAGTTACGCCATGATGACTAGTAGGGTGCAGGATACACAATGCTTAGGCCTGGGTCCCCCAAGAAACAATCTGTACCCCTAGGTCGTCTCAGCCAGGCAGTTTCGCTACTAATGCGACCTACAAAGATTGCAGGATACACAATGGTTACGCCTGGATCCCCCAGGAAACAATCCGTACCCTTAGGCCAGACTCAGCCAGGAAGTTGCGCTATGCAGTTGCGAGAGGAAAAAAAACCATGGGTTACGCCATGGTGGGAACACTCGAGTATCACATCCGGAAAACCAAAAATCAAAGAGAATAATATCGATAGAATGAATCCACAATGTGGCCACAAAGCGGATATCAAGCAGAAGGCACTTTCCATATCTTTACTTAGAAAATATATATCATATAGTACCTTTTCAAATTACTTTCAAATATCATACGTATATAAAGTCCATTATATATAGGATTTCATTCTCAAATCGAATACTTTTCAAATCAATAGCATATCAAATCACACTTATATAGACTTCGATTATATAAAATTCTCTTTCCAATTTGAGTACCTTTCAAATCAATAGATTTCAAACCAACTTTATACTTATACAAATCCATTTTATATAAGTTCGACCACTCCCAAATCAAGTACTTAATAATATAAGGTTCTCAATTTCAAATTATTTCAATATCAATTCAGTTTCAAAATCATATATGATTTCACCAAATTTTCTTCCAAATTAAATATCTCAATTTCAAAGTTCCCAAAATAATAGGTTTAGAAAAATAATCCCAGTTTCCAAATTAACATAATTCAAGTCAACAAATTCATTTCTAAAATCACCATATAATTACTGGTTTTAATTCAATCTAATTTCAAAACCAAATATTTTTCTCAAAATCAATTATACTCAAAATGGTTTCCAAATTTATAATTATCCCTTTAAAACCTTTAAACTATTTATTTCTATTTGAAATATACAATTTATCTTTCTGAAAACCATTATTTAAAACTTATAATTTTTGTTTTCAAAACTAAATTCCATATTAGTATAATTCAAAATAGTCATATTCATTTACTTAACAAAAGGTTTCAAACTTAAACATACAAAACCAAACTTATATGCTTTATCAAATATTTTATCCTCTTCGAAATTTCTTAGCTTTGAAAATTTAACCTCGATTTGGAAGTGTTCGAATATTCAAAATAGTTAGGGAAATCAAATTTCCTATCAAGAGTTGAAAATCAACAATAAATCAATAAATCAATTTCAATAAATAGGATTATACCAAATCAAATCCGAAACTCGAGGAATGAATACCGGTCTCACTTTAAATTGTTTCAAATATATACATATATCTTTCGAAAATATCAAATTACTTCAAAATTTGAAATCAAAAACGGTTTTACAAAATCACTCGCTTAGCGCAACTATTAAAGTGGCCTCTCCCCCACTTTGAAACTCGAAAATCGATGTCGATGATGCGTGCACTCATCACCGAAATCATTTTCCAGTGACATAAGTGAATTCTGGACTTTTATTTTCTTGAAAACTTCTTTGAAATTTCTTCAAAATTATTGGAATTCATTTGAACTCATTTGAAACATTTCTTATTCGGAAAATACTTTTAAATCGTATTATTTTTATATATTTTCCAAAATCTTAAAACCAATTTCAAAATACCGGAATTCAATTCACGAATTTCAAATTTTACCCTTCAGTTATAAATCATTTTTATATAAATCAATTTCTTATAAATTTCCAAAAATTCAAATCCTTTCAAAAAATTTATATATAGAATAACATTTCACTTTTATATATAGAATAAAATCATGGTTATCCGAATAATAATTGCGATATATAAAATAATTTCAAACATAACCTGATTTTCAAAGGATGATTCAAGAATGGATTTCAAAGCAACGATGGAGATTTAAATTAGAGGAACTCCAATCAATAGAATCCTGATTCGAAGATAGACTCGATCGAAGATGAGACAATTAAATTACAAAATAGAAGATGGATATACTTCTATAAATCGTGGCGACCTTAATCGGGTCAACCGTGACTTCAGGAATATAATCGATGCGGAATTTCAAAATAAATCGAGATTCGATCGCCAGAGATAGAATTCGCCATATCAAGATATAGCAGCATCGAAAACCGAGGATACAGAAATCTTCGATGAATCAATCCCAATTGTAAAAGAGTTTTCACCCCCTTTACAAAACATTCAGTGGAATTATGGGATACTCCAGAATCAAACGAATATAAATAGAAAGAGACAAGGATGAATTTCAGAACCGAGGGACATTCCAAAATTCAAAGGAAATTGAGTCAAAAAGGAAGGGATTCAACTCGAACGAAAGAGATTCTATAAATAAATTTACCATATATGCTAAGTTTTTCCTAGAGCCATAGCTCTGACATCAACTGTAACGGGCCGCGCCAGTGGGTTAACGCCCACCGTAGCATACATTGGTACATATGTTCTGCCTTTACGGCCAGCCTCTCGACTGCACCACCAACCCCCGCAGGGACATGTAGGAGTAAGAGTCAACAGTTCGCTACCAAACCAGGAAGCGAGAACCCCCTATCATGCTGCACCCTCCAAGTGCAATGGCAGACACACAGGTCGGACTTGAATTGCTCAAAATATCAGATTGTTGATTGAAATTTGGCAAAACTTAACATCTATAGTAAATAAATCAATCACAGAATCACAGATATAGAGTAGTACAATGATACGCAGCGGAATAAATGAATAGTAGTTCATGAAGCTACTATATAAACAAAGTTAGAAATAAAATACATCAGAAAATCCCAGATGCAGTGAAGTCTCCAGCATGGGCAGATGACTTCCCTGAACCAATCGACTGGATGACTGAAAGGATAGATAACTGGATCTTCAAGCAAAGCTCCAACTTCGAAGGTGAGTCTCAAATGCTGTATCACTCAATCTGACCCGAGCGTAAAGAAAAACACAAAACACTCGAGTCAAGATTAACATTCTTATATCTATAAATCCAACTCAAGTGAAATATCAACTGAAATATAATTAACTTAGAGGATGTTTGGGATACACATCCTCTAAGGATCCAAGGAACTATCTACAAGGTAGAACTATACACTATAACACCGTGGTCATTTCAATTTTATTTATATTTCAAAACTAAAATATCATCTTCATTTCAAATATCTCTATTTTCCAAATTAGTGTATATATATCCAATAATTTATGAAGTAAAGTATTTTTATTTCCTCAAACTTCACAAATCGCTTCAAAAATCAACTCGACCTTCCCGTTCAAATTTAATTAAATCAAAATTTTTCAATTTCCATTCAATTTAGTTTCTGACTAAACTAATTCAAATTTTATCTATTTTAAATACGGATTTGAACCACAAAATAAACCATTTAAATTTCAATATAATTCGAAGTTAATATATTTCGGAGCTTTAAATATTCAACATTTCAAAGAGTAAACTTTGATAGTTGCGTTTATCTCCCAACTTGACTTCACTATTATTTAGTTTTGAAATATTCACTTAAATTAAATATTATTTATATGACCTTAAATTTACATTTTCTATATATTACCTTCGATTTCTTTAGACACGAATCATCCATTAAATTTCTTAAATAAAAATTCAAGTTATAGGATCATATGTTAAAGTTTCGAATTTAATACTTTCAAATTGATTTAACTAAATAAAATCCTTAATTAATGACAAATTCAAATAAGTCCCAAATATATCTTCAAATATTAGCTTATAAAATTTATTCCACAAATCTATTTCAGAAATACAAATTTAATAAATCCTTAAACATATTTCATATTTATAAAATCAATCTTAATTAAATTATCTTAATATTAAATCTATATATAAAATAACCTTTATATATAATACTTTAAATCAATATTCATTAAAACCATATATTTCTTTTCAAGACCATAGAAATTATTTTTAAAACATTCATATAGACCACGACGTCGATGTAAAATTTTCTATTCTATGTACAAGGGATACAGATATTTATCATTTCAATCCGTAAGTTAAATATATATGGGTGGATATCATTTCAACCCGTAATCCCAAATTCAATTAAATGAAAATCGCTTGGGTTTATCATTTCAACCCATAACGAAATTTTCCTATTCTAAAATCCGTTCGGGTATGTATCATTTCAACCCATAGCGATTTCTATACTAACAGGGAACTTGCAGAGTGATAACAGATACGAAAATAATAATAACAACAGGCATATATCATCAAAAATAAATATAAACAATAGGATATGGTGTCATATCCCATAAGTGAACAGTTACAGATAATAGCATATATAACAATTTGAATAACTACAGCATCATATTTCAATTGTCGTTTCAATTTAATCAAATTTAGCAAATAAAATAATGTTAATCGTGAGTATTGCTCACCTTTCGAGGCTAGAGAATACAGAAGATGACATGGATACGCACATTGATACGGACATTGAAATTTGATTATAAATCCGAGCATGAATTTCAAAGCAAAGTAGGATTAGCACGAATTGGACGAACGAGTCTGATATATACAATTTTTTTTTCTATTTTAATAAAAATCAAAATTGCATCCCTAAGAAAAATTTAAAGTTGAATCACACACACACACACGCACATATATATAATTTACCTTTTTTCATACATAAACCAATAGTTTTAACATTTGAAATAAAACATATATGTTAAATAAAAATCCTTATAATTTTTCCAAACCATTTTAATTTTTACACATAGATCAAAATTTCTATTTACAAATCTAAGACCCAAACCACCCCCATACGACTTATGTATATAATATCATTAAGATTTATATTTTAAAATAAGATTAATATATAAAACTTCAACAAATTGCACTGTTCAAATCTCATTTATAAACTACTATATACATATGGTACAAAATCCACTTCACAATACAATTATAAATTTTAAACACTTTACTTATATATATAAACTAATATATAACTACCCATACTTAAACAGTAAATCCTATACACATACTTATATAAAATTTTAGACAACGGACGTACGAATTACTTATATAACTTATATTATAACTTATTTTATAAATATATATAATACTGTAACGTGTGCAGACCGAAAGTATAAGTTAGAATGTAAACTTTATACAACATATATAAATAGCAACTAATATAACTTTATTTTTTTATTTTTTTTTGCGAAAGCAACTGGTCTACACTGAAACACATATACACCCTTAATTTTTATGCAAACCTGCATGCCAACTGAAATGAAAACTTATATATTAGAAAACTAACTCCATACATAAGTGTATGCAAAGTATATAGATATATATAAGGCCATAAAGATATATCTATAATTATTATAACTTTATATAAATATATGTCATATACGAACTTAAGAAAATAAACAACTTCAGAAATCCTATACAACTTCCATAATAATAAGATGTAAATTGACCTTCAATAAAAGTTATAAATTTGTTTATTATAAAACTATACATATAATAACGGATTTACAAAACTTATAAAATAAATCATACAATATGGTTTGTAAAATATACATATATGGACTCAATGTTAAAACAAAAATGAATATAAATCTACTTGCCAAATATGCAGACTCCATTTGCAGATCCAACACAACTCACACATATTAAATATGCATACACTTCTAGAAACAAAACAAACTTTTCAAAAAAATGGAAACCACGTTTGGTGTATATATGTATTCAAATCCAACAACTTTATATAAACCACTATATGTATGCATCTTATATTTTTATACCACTATCAATATATCATAACTATACTCCATAAAACAAATATGCGTACCAACTTTGAATGCTAGAATATGCATCAACAGCACGTACATGTGATGTGTATTGATAAAAACATCCATATCATAGCTAAATATAAAACTATATATAATACATATATAAATAACACTTGCAAATATAAACTTAACTTACCTATGCCTGGTTATGCGAATAGTAGAGGAAACAGGGGAGGGTCGCTGCGTCTTAGATGGATGTTTCGCAAGGGGAAAAGTGGGTTCGGTGGAGGAACGGAGTTTGGAAAAGGTGTAGGAGAGGCCGAAATTCGTAGTGCCATGCAAGTTTATATAGAAGAGGAAGAAACAATAGAGAGGGAAAGAAGAGAAATCTGGGAAGAAGCAATAAAAAAGGGAAGAAAATACGAACAGAAGTAAATGGAAACGACTAAATAAAAGTAACCAAAGAAATAACACAATTACGTACTATGATTCAGTGGAGGATTTAAGGCAAAATATTCACGTTGATTCAGGAAAATAATCAAAGCAAATAAATGGTAGCACGTTTCAAATTTGAATGGAAGGAAAGAGAAAAGTCACAATTCCGGAAAAATATCAAAGTAACAGCTACACATTTATTCAAGAGCTATTAAAGCAATTTTTTAAAGGCAACGTTACTCTGCGGTATATTTTTAAAATAAGAATGCTGAACGAAAATCAACAGTCAAATATGGTGCGGTGTAAATGGCAAGAGTCACGTTGATTACTGAATAAAATAAAACGAATAACCTTTTATTTTATTTTTTTTAGACGGTGGAAAAATGAAGAAATAAAAGGTCAGCGAAAGTAGGAACGAACATATTAGAAAAGTAACGATTCTAGTAGCAACGGTCATCTTAGATTAAGTTGAAAATTTTATAATAATTTATTACCGTGGCTATGGTTCAATTTTTTTTGAAAGCAATGAAACCATAAGGTCACAATTAAAGGTAAGCTTTAAATTTTTAATAAATACAAAATGTATCTAAGTTTATACGTTTATAACTTTCCAGCCGTAGTGTATATATATAATGAACGGTCATAATGAAAGAAGTGGAAACAGGGAGCGTAGGAAAGGAAATGTTAGAAAAATAAATTTTTCACTCTTAAATTCCGGAGATAAATAAGGTAACGTACCTCTTTAACGAAATGTACAGCAACGGTCACAAGCTAAAATTTAGCTGAAAGTTTAAAGAAATGAGGGGAAGATGGTTTTTTTTTAAATTAATCACTTTCCAGAATTAATATGTTAATGAAAAAAGGAAAGGAGATGAATCAGGGAAACGTATTATAACTTATATATAACTATTAAACGGATAGATGGAAAATAGGTGAGCATGTGAGTAAAAGTGGAAACTGATTAATGAACGAAATGGAATGTGAGCTGTTGCCTGGGAAGAAAATGGAACAGTTTAAAAATTAAAGGCAATGGACTGCTAAAATTAAATGAGTATAAAACGTGTAAAAGTTATATACTGAAACGGCTATAAATTTCAATTATCATTATAAAACGGGGAATAATGAAAGGCAAGGACGATGATTTCAAAGTTTATTAATGGCTAGGAATGGGAAAGTCTATCTGTGAATTGGAAAAATTATTAAGCAATTGAAATCGGTAGAAAAAGTAACAGCTACGCACTGTTTTAGAAACAATCAAAACAATTAATAGCTTGATTGGACAGCAAGAATAAATATGGAAGGACACTTTATAAAGGCAAAATGAACCGTTTGAAAATAAATAAAAGAAATGATGACAAATAAAACAGTCGTGCCTTGAATTTTCCAAAATAAATTATTTTATGAAAATCAATTATTACTGACTTAAATTGAACAGAATCACACCCTAAAATATACTTCCTTAATTTTTGATGAAAATTTATCATTTGCCACATTTAGCTATACATAATCCAAATGTAAAATTTTATTTTAAAATATTATTATTTAAAATTTCTCAAAAATAAAATTAAATACGCTAAATAAAGCCATTAAAAATTATCAAAATTTTACGGGTCGTTACACGTTTGAAAGCTAAGTTCTTGAAGTTTTAATTTTGCCTGTCTAAAGTTAGGTTCTTAGGACATTTTTTCTTGGCAAAGGATATTTTTTTTGATCCAAAAAAGTTGTCGCTGTTCTGGATTGGAAGAGGCCGGAAAGTGCAACCGAGATTAGGAACTTCTTCAGGTTAACAGGTTACGGTAGGAGTTTATAAAGGATTTCTCGAACATTGCTTTGCACTTGATGAATCTATTAAAGAAAGATGTCAAATTTGTTTCGATTGATAAATGTGAGCAAGCATTTAAAGAGTTGAAGGCAAGGTTAACTAGTGCTCCTGTTCTGACTGCTTTTGATGGAAGTGAGGGCTTAACAGTTCATGCATATGCTCGTAGGACGTGTTTAGGTGTAATGTTGATGCAGCATGGAAGAGTTATTGCTTATGTTAGCCGACAACTCAAGCCGCATGAATCGAGGTATCTGACCCATGACTTTGTGTTATTACTAATTGTTTTTGCATTGAAGGTATGGGGACATCACTTGCTTGGTGAGAAGTTCAAGTTATACACGAACCACAAATCCTTGAAGTATCTTTTCATCCAAAAGGAACTCAACATGAGGCAGCAACAGTGGTTGGAATGATTTAGATATTTTGCTTATGCCTAGGAAAGATAATTTTGTAGCTAATGCGCTTAGTAGGAAGTATGCAGTTATGGTAAATGTGGAAGTATCCCCGACCCTTATTAGTCATATTAGAGGTAATCAGTTAGGTTAACTTCGTATTGCTAGGATACCTAAGGCTGTGAGTGAGAATGAGGTGCCGGAGAGGTGGTTAGATCCGAAGTTAATAGCCATGGTATATTGAGGATGAATGGGAGAGTGTGTGTTCTAGATAATTTTCTGTTATGGAGGAATTAATTTAAAGGAAAAAAATTTGTATATTTTAAGCCTTAAGGACACGATCTCAATATTTTAACCATAAGAACAAACATTCTTTCAAAAATTATTCATAAGGACAAACATTCTTCCAAAATTATTCATAAGGACAAACATTCTTTCAAAATTGCTATCGAATTAAAAACTGATACCTAAAAACTGCTACCGATAACTACAAACTGATACCTAAAAACTGCTATCAATAACTAAAAACTGATACATAAAGAAAGGTGTCCATCAGGCTAAAATACCGAAGGTCTGTCCTTGAGGCTAAAATGCTAAGAAATTTTGTCCTTGATAATAATTTCTTGTTCTGGGGAATTAACCTTGATATTGATGGGATAAGGCAAGAGATATTGACAAAGAGTTATTATTCATGACTTACGATACATACTGGAGTTATAAAGACGTATCAAGATATAAAGTGCACTTACTCATAGGAAGGTATGAAGTGGGATGTTTCCATATTTGTGAGTAGGTGTTCTAACATCCAACAAGTCAAAGGCAGCCATTAGAAAATAGATGGACTGCTAGCCACTTGAGATTCCTAAGTGAAAATGAGCGTAGATAACTATTGACTTTATAGATGGGATACCTAGGTCTAGGAAAAGTAATGAAGGCATTTGGGTTATATTGATCGACTAATAAAGAGCGCGCATTTCTTACCCGTAAAGACAATAAGGATAACTTCTTTTTTAGCTTAGTTGTATGTAAAGGAGATTGTTAGACTTCATGGGTTTCCTTGTAGTATCATGAGCGATGGAGATCTAATATTCACAAGTTACTTCTAGAAAGGATTACATGATGCCTTAGGGACAAAGCTAAGTTTGATTAAAGCTTACTATCCATAGACTAATAGGCAGACATAAAGGGTTAACTTTGTCTTGGAGGACTTCCTTTGGGCTTGTATATTAGATTTCGAGGGTTTGTCGGAAGAACATTTACCTCTTGTGGAGTTTTCGTATAATAGCAATCACCAAGCCAGTGTTGGAATAACACCTTTTGAAGCATAGTATGGCAAACCTTGCAAATCTCCATCATGTTGGATGAAACCTGAAGATCATTCAGTACTTGGGCCAGATATGATTCGAGAGGCGTTGGGTAAGGTATCGGAGATTCAAAAACGTATAAAGAAAGCATAGAATCAAAAGAAGAGTTATGCAGATCGAAGGTGCAGGGATTTGGAGTTCTTAGTTTGGGACTTTGTATTCATAAAGGTTTTGTCTAATGCGAAGCATTGTTCAGTTTGGGAAGACGGGGAAGTTGGCTCCTCCTTTGTAGGACCATTTCCGGTATTGGAGAGGGTTGATGCACCTGCTTACAGAGTTGAGTTACCGACTAAGCTATCGTGGGTGCGTATTATGTTTCATGTATCGCATTTGTGTAAGTTTTTGCACGATCCTTCTCTGATAGTGGAAGCACCGCAGCAAGAGGACTTGGAGATTGAGCCTAAATTGAATGCACTAAGGAAACCGGTTTGCATTGTTGGTTAAAAAGCAAAGCGATTGAGGATAAGATCGTGAGGTTGGTTAAGGTATAGTGGAACGATAAAGCAAGGAATTGTACTTGGGAGACTATTGATAGTGTGTGAGAGTCCTATCCAGAGTTGATTCTAGATTAGTGGTTTTATATCTTATTATAACTTTTGTAGTGTACTCACCGCCTAAGGTGGAGTCACCTAGAACGTAGTTTAGTTTGCATTCTATTTTGGATATAGTTTTAGCAGTACTTAATATATATGCTTTTTCTTATGTTTTTCTTTGATTGTTTTTCTTGTTTCAATTTCGAGGACAAAATGCCTTAAGTTGATGAGAATGTGGCGACCCATAATTTCGAACACTTCGTCTTTGAATATCGAAACTTTTGAAATATAGTTAAGTGTTATAAAAGTGATTTCATAACCTTGTTAAACTCCTTTTAATTAATAACTAATGTTAAGGTACTTGTTTTTGAAATTTATTTATAAAAATAAACACTTTCAAAAAATATCGACAATGTGATCGAAAATCTTATTATCGATAAACGGCTTTTTGTTTAATATAAGTTATTCAAACTTTGTGTACATGTCTAAAAAACAATGTAGTCCTTAATAGCTACAAACATATTTTGACTAAATATGGTTAACTGAACTTGCTTTGGAAAGCTTCTAGAAGGAAGGAGATGTTTCTTAGGTAGAAGATATCTGTTGTTGATATTTCTTTTAGCTTGTGCGGGGTGGAAAGTTATGACGGGATGGCTTTGGCCGGCTAGGAGATGACGTGGAGAAGGTGAGCGTACCTTTTGTTGCCTATATAAGTGCACACATACAACATAGAAACCTTTTTATTTTTAGTAACTTAAACCAAAGCCTTTATCTTCTACTCTCTACTATTCTAACTTTCTAAAACTAGAATTAAATCTACTCATACTCTCCCCAAACTCAAGTATAAGGCTTACAACAACATAAAAACACCTTTCATGGACTTGGAGCTTGAAGATTTGGAGCACAACCACCAAAACCAGCAATAGTCGTGAGAAATTTAAGACCATTTGAGCCTAAACCTTGAGCAATGGTGAAGGTAAGAGGAGTTTTAGGTACTTGCAAGGTTGAGGTAGGAAATGAAAAATAGTTTGAGGCTTCTGCTTGGTTGTTTACTTGTTGAAGTGTGAGAAAACTCACCATTTTATATATGTTTGTTCTTAACTATAGTATTATGCTTGAGTTTATATTGCTATATCTTTTGTAGTTCTTACTTTAGAAAGCAAATGGCATATGTAATTAATCTACACGCACTCATATGACCATTTATGACTTGTTGCGTAGCCTTGACATAAAACACATAGGGTTTGGTTGAACTTTAATTGAATCAGACTTGAAATTGATATTGTTTTATAGCGACTAGATAGAAGCACTTAGAAATGCATTGTGTTTGGAAATTTTTATAGTATTTTGTATAAAAATTCATAGGGGCATCTCATCATGATTGTGATGTATATTGATTACTGCAAAAAGATTGGACCTTAAAAAGATTTTTAGCATATTGAAAAAGGGAAAAACTTTCAAGTTTATAAAACTACCTAGCTCATTCTCTATTACAGCACTCAAAGGCGAATTTTATAGCTACATTAATCGCTTCGTACCTTTTTTATAACATTCTGAAAGTGCTCCAGTATCTTTTTCAAACTTTAATTGTTTAAAATGAATTTTAATTTGTATATTTTTCTTCAACCTTCGTCAAATCTTTTCTAACATATATTAGAGTATTTTAAAAGTGGTTTGGAATTTTAATATATTTCTAATAATTAATTATGAATGATTAAAGTAGAAGGTTTAATTTTAAATAAAAGAAAGCATGCTTTTTGAAATTTTTAAATAAATTATAATATAGTTACTTTTAATTAATATTTTAAATAAAAGTTTAAATTTTAATTTTAGGTATTTTAAAGTATATTTTAAATATACATAACTTTTAGAAAATTAGTTAATTATTTTGTTTGAAGTATTAAAAAGCTTATGTATCTTTTAAATTGTTTTAGAATTCTATTAAATATCTATAAATAAACCAGTCTATATATATATATATATATCATATTTAAAAGGTTTTTAAATTTTAAAATATGTTTGAAATGGGCTGAAGAGTTTCTTAAGTTGCTTAATCGTGCTTTATTGGTTTACTTGTTTTCGAAAAGTAATTAATACTATACTTAGCACTAAAACTGACGAAGTAGGCTTGTCTATCTATGAGAGTTAAGAATGATGATTGAGTAGGGTTTAGAAGCAAAAGTTCTCTAACCTGCCGACTTAACTCTTGATCGAGGGATAGTAAGTTGAGAATGTAAAAAACATGATAAGTATATAAAATTTGATTTCTATAAATGATCTTCTTTAGATAGTCGATTAGTCGACAATCGACTTGACCGATTAGCTTAGAAAGTATATGAGAGCTTCATGACTTCATACGGTTTGAGATCCCATGGGGAGGAATTATTAGTGTAAAACGTCTTTAGCTTTAAGAATTGTATGCATATTAGATCCCCAAGGAGGACTCCTTTATGCATGGTTCACTTACTTCTAAAAGAACAGGAGTTGAGTTAACCGAAAATTCATAGATTAGTTTAAAAGATTCCAGGATCAGATAAGTGTATTACTTGCCGAATACCACTTCAAAACTATTGTACGAGTCTACATTTTGGAAGCGGCTGTGAAGTGGAATGTTACAGAGTTGAACTGTCTATCCTATTGTTAAGTCCAGGGAGAGATCAACGTTAACATTTCATGCTAATATTATAGAGTTGAACTATCTATCCTAAGGTTAAGTCCAAGGGAGAGGTCAGCATTTGCATTCATCGGACAACTTATGCTAGAATCCATTAAAGGATCCATGATCTGTTTGAGTGATGAAGAATCATGTGAGAGATGTCGTATGTGAACTCAATATCGAAAGTGATAGAAAATATAATAGGGGCATATCTGCTGGGTTTAGCTAACCGAAGGGTATATCATCTCCATATCTGAAGATGTTGCTAGTGGAGTTGATGATATTTGGTGTCACATGTTCAGGTGTGGACCAGTTGTGCTTTCCTTTGAGATATATTTTATCTAGAGAAATATGACACTCAAAATGTAGTTTTTGACCCTTGTGCAGGAGAAGCCCTGAGTTTACCAAGGGAACCTCCATGGAAAATCCATATGCAAACATACCTTGGCGATTTTAGATGTACTTATATTATTATTGTTTTGTGAGATGCAAGCAGCACAACTATTTTTTGATTTATATTCTATACCCCAAACATCATCTATTATATCTATATAATTACTTATCAGATGGTTTGGATTCTTTTAAGGAGAAAACCATTACGGTGATTCGTATGGTCTCAAAGTTACTGTTGTATAGATGCATGTATCTTGAGTTTCTCATATCAAACTTCTACTTGACAAATGGTTTTTATCTTTCCTAAATTCTCGTGTACTCTTTTGAGTAGGCTGAGTAAAGTAGGTTTGACTTTGGATGCTTTAGAGCTTCATGAGACAAGTTGGAGACTTGCATCTATCTATTTCCATTTCCATTGTACTATTATGTATATATCTGCATTATTAAGACAGGCAATTATAATTTTCCAGGCCGATGATAGTATTTATATTTTTAACCCTAAAATTACTCTATATTTTGGAGCAACCTTTTGTACTATCTTTTTAGATATTGTATTTTCTCGTTCCGCTGTGAGATTCTGATATTGTATTCTTTTTTCTACTTCTTTTTCTTTTTACTTTACTTTAACAATCTGCCATTTGGGCACATGAATGCTCAGTAGACGAATAGCATGTATGTATTAGATTCAATAATTTAAGGGTAGAAAATTCAGATTGTTACTATTTCATACTCAAAAAAGTGATACAAAAATTGATTTGTAATGTCCTAGCATTTAAAAGATTTAAAAGTCCATTATGATCAAGGAAAATAGCATGAAGCATGCAAACCATTGATGAAACACATAATTAATGCGTGTTGTTAATAACATCACATTTGACCTGAACTTATCTCTAAAAAAAGGCGTGTGATAAATGGAATTTATATTACCATTTCTTATTCAATTGTTCTAAATAATAAGGATTAAAATCTTAGTCCATATTATTATTTTTGACAAGGCAGTATACCATGGATTTGGCAAAACAAATTCATGAGCATCAAGGCAGAAAGCTTGAAGAGATGATTAACAGGATCAGAGATCAATAATAAGTAAGGTTATGTATGATAATCAAGTGGATTCATAAGAATGGCATCTCAGAATTGGTTAAATATGGATTGGCACTTCCTTTAGGAGAGGATCAGATCAGATTACTTCCTTTAGGCAGGGAGTCAGATCAGATCAATATGAATATGGACACCCAACTCAGTAGATCAACTTATCAAGGATCGATAGGTAACTCTAGAAAATACTTAGGGAACTATACAAACAACTCAAGAAACTAGGAGAAGGCAGCATGGGGGACTCACCTTAGGGATTGCTGGGCCTCACATCCCTATCCTAGGGGACCGGCGCAATAAGGACCATTTTCGGGTAGTGGGGTCGGTTTGGTCTGGAGGTTCTACATGTGGATTTGTAGCTGGATATTTGTCTGTCTTCTTCTATAAAAAAGGATAATTGGTTCAGGGAAAGGGATCTTCTTCTTCTTTCGGGATCTTCTACTCTCTTAGCAATGCTCTGCCATTTTTATTACTTGGATTCAAATCATTGTAACTATAATCAACAACATAAATAAAAGTAAAATCTTTGGAGTGGACGTGGGTCGGATTCAGCCGAATCACTATAAAACCTCTTATGTTCATTTCTTAATGTTCTAATTTTCCATTCTTCATATTTTATTCTCTACTTCACTCTGTTTGGAATTGGTTATCGCATTTGTGGTGCTTTCACATTGTTTGGGTGTTGGTGGCCATTTTTAACCTTAACATTTTGGTGCTTTCACTGAGAAGATTTGCACCCATGGATTTGAAAGCTAAGATCTTGGATTTGGAAACTTGGATACTTGGATTTAGGAAGCAATGGTTAGGAATCAGCAAGAAGACCATTGGCAGATAGGAGTCACCACAAAGGGAGTCAGGAGACATTCTCAGGAGTTGAAGGTAATCAACCCTCCGTCTACATCACTAGGAATGAGATGGAGACTATGATGGAGGCGATGCGGGAGCAGATAATGAAGAGACAAGAGGAGATGATGCAGAATTTCCATAGGAAAATCAGAAAGGATGGAGCAGAAGCTACTGGAAATCTAGGTCAAGGTGTTGGATAAGCAGGAGCTATAGAAAATCAGAATCAAGAGCACAGAAATAGAGCTAATAGGCAGGAGAACGAAATGGAGCAGCTGAGGATGAGCTCGGTGGCAAGTAAGAGGAATCAACACCGATCACCCAAGAGGGATTGACATTAATACTCTAGGCTTGGAGGGCACACCCTCGAGTCAGGCTGGATCAGATGTTAGTAGGCTAATGGTCAGTATTGTGTAGTTTGATGTGGATCAAAAGGCAGATGTATGTTCAGAGGTGTATGTTTCGAATTACCCTCACGAAGTCGGGGGGCAGGCTGGTAGTATGGATTGGAGGTCAGTTATGGATGAGAACGAAAGGATCGTGAAGTTGGTACGTTAGGTAATGAGAGGTGGATTGCCCAACAGGAGTTTGGAGGATGTCAATCGGAGTCCGCTCGCTTTGAATATCAGGCAAGCTAGGAACCCACTGGAATTCAAATTACCGACACTGGAGATGTATAATGGATGGTGGGACCTTACAATATCTTTAATGAGGTATAACTAGCATGTGGAAGTGTTGGGAGCATCAGCAGAAGTCATGGCAAGGAGTTATCCACTTTATTTGATGGAGTTAACTGCGTTGTGGTTTAGGAAGTTGGATAATGGCTCAATCAAGACTGGAATGAGCTGGTGGATAGGTTTATGAAGTAGTTTCGGGTCCATATTTCATGACCCAAAAATCTGATGACATTGACGATGCTATAATAGTTCTAGGTCCGTATTTCACGACCCAAAAATGTGATGACATTGACGATGCTAGGGAAAATGATAGGAGAGTCCCTGAGGAGTTTCTTGACACGATTTAATGCGGTAGTTGCTTCGGTGTATCGAGTGGATCCATCAATGGTTTTAATGGTGGTCGTATCTGGGATTGCCGAAGAGATGGACTTTAAGGTTGCATTGGAATGGGATCCACCAATGGATCTTGGGGTATTTTACCATGAAACGGAGAGGTTCCTATGGCAGGAAGATACAAGAATCAACAAACAGGAAATGAATGTTGTGCGCGGTGAAGGGCCATCTGGAGAAGCGTCCAAGAAGGATAATGGAAAAAGGAAGTTGAACGATAGTTATGATGAATCGAAAAGGCAGAGGAAGGAACGAGAGCCGAAGTTCTCCTCCTATTAGGATTTGATGAAAAGTTTGAATGGATTTATCTGGACACAAAGGGCAACTCCCTGTCAAAAACCGCAAAGGAAGGATCCTGAAGAGTGGGAACGTAGGTTTGGAAAGTATTGCTTATTTCACGAATTGGATGGGCATACCATTGATGAATGTAGGCTTATAGGGGATATCGTTAAGGAACATGTCAGGGATGGTAGGCTGCCACAATATGTGAAGACTTGAGCAACGACGGTGGAATTGGAGTGGCCACCGTACGCATAAAATGGAAATGACCTTTGATCGAGGTCACAAATCATCATCTCTTAATCGGGATGGCATGAACTGAATAAGTAATAAACTCCACAATAAAACGGTTAAGTCACTTACATATGTACGGGATCGAGGTGGTTCCTAGGCATGCTCTAAGATAACGATGAATCGTCATGCTCGAAAAGCCAATGTTTGATTTTTCTAGTTTTATTGCTGTAAAAACTTTAATTAAATAATTTAATCTAAATCCACATTAATGCGATGAACAAAATAGGTCTAGTCGTCCCAACCGGAGATATGGGGTGATAACGCCAATGTGCGAGTCCCTTTGCTAGAGTGCAATATGATGAATTCGTACATCATGGATCAAGTCCTTGACCGAAGATTCGAGGCCAGAGAAAGGAAGTCACTACGGAATTGATTGTGTTAACCCTAATCGGAGAGTTAGGGACCAGAGTGCAAGAAGTGAGTCCCTACTCCAGAGGGCGGCGAGATCGACTTACTTATTGTTGTTCCCCCTTTCGCTGGAGAGTGACTAAATGGGGTCCAGTAAGAGTCCAGAGAGACCATGATTGACCTAGGAAGGCCAGGACACCGAATTATGTTTAGGGACACTGAACTAGAGTGTAGGAAGTAATTTCGCTTTGTCTAGGATCGACTTACTTGTCATTGTTCCCCCTTCATCGAAGAGTGATAGGGTAAGGTCAAGTAAGAGATCGGAGAGGCTATGGTCGGTCCTAGAGGATCAAGACATCGCTATATGCCTCAAAAGGGCTAGTGTGCAAGGGGTTGGTAGATTTATTGGAGAGTGAAAGGGTCAGCCTACTCGTCGTTAAGTTTAGATTGGACTTAGCAAGGGCCTAGAGAGACCATCGATTAGTCTGGAGAGACCATGACCTTGGATGACCATTTAAAGAGATCACAGATTGGCTTGCTGACTTCCAAGTTTACAAACGGTTATGGATTTGGATATTGACCTAGAGAGGTCATGAATTTGGATAATGATCCAGAGAGATCGAGGACTTGAGACAATGATCCGATGAGATCGTGGATTCGATTACTGGCTTGGAATGGATATGGATTCGGGTAAGGATTTAGAATGGATTTGAAATTGACTATCGACTTGAAACAGTCGTGGATTTCATTAACCATCCAGAAAGATTGAGGATTCGACATATAAATACTAATTATCTAGAGAGATCGAGTATTCGACCTACAAATACTAACTCCTAAGCGAACATGGGATGGTTCATGGAAATTTAGTTTGGCAAAGGAATGGATTATGGATTGGAATATTCGTTTGCCAATTGATCTCGGTCAAACATATGGCAATTAAAATACACCTTCCTATCATAAGGCATGTTTCGGGGGCAAATGTTATCCAGCCTTTTGACAAGGCAATATACCATGGATTTGGCAAAACGTATCTTGTGATCATCAAGGCAGGAAGCCCGAAGAGATGATAGTCAAGCAGATTAGTGTATTGGCACTTCCCCTAAGTAGTGAATTAGATTGGATTACTTCCCCTTGGCGAAGGATCAGATCAGATCACTACAGATATAGACACTCAACTCGGTAGATCAACTCATCAAGGATCGATTGGTTACTCCAGAAAACACTTATTGAACTATACAAAAAAACTCAAGAAAATAGGAGAAGGCAACATGAAGGAATCACGCTATGGATTATCGTGCGCCACTCCCTCTTCCTAGGGGATCGACACCGATCCCCCTATAGGGATTGGCATCGATCCGGCCTAATGAAGCCCATTTTCGGGGAGCAGTGTCGGCTTGGTCTGAAAGTTCAGCGTGTGGATTTTCAGCTGAATATTTGTTCGTCTTCTTCTATAAATATAGGATCATTGGCTCAGGAAAATGGATCTTCTTCTTCCTTGGGGATCTTCTTCTCTATTGGCTATACTCTGCCATTTTTACCCAGATTCAAATCATTGTAACTGTAGTTAGCAATATAAACAAATGTATAATCTTTGGAGTGGACGTAGGTCGGAGTCAGCCGAGCCACTATAAAACCTCTTATGTTCTTTTCTTACTGTATTAATTTTCTATTCTTCATATTTTATTCTATATTTCACTCTATTTGGAACTGGTTATCGAATTTGTGGTGCTTTCACATTGTTTGGGTTTTGATGGCCTTTTTTGATGCTAACACTTGTTCCATACAAATATTTTTGCAATATATTGAAATGATCTTACTATTAATAACAAAAATAGTTAAATTATAGTTCTATAATTTTTTATACATGAAGTTGATCCCACTAATTTCAGATTACATATATAAAAAATTCATTGGAGACTATGATACTTATAAAATCATGCCCTTAACGGACATGATCGACCTCAATTATGTCTAATACATTTACTACATGATCAAAGTATTTTGATCATGTATTCATGAATTATAAACTAATGCAGAAATAGAAACCAAGGATAATCTGAAATCACATTGGACTTCTTGAGTGATCTTTATGCATGCATAATAAATATTAAACTTGATATGAGTCATTTAATGATGATTTTCTCAAATAGATTGAGATAGAATAAAAAAACACTTACCATAACATTATTATAAAGCAACCATATGTGTAATCGTCAGAACTGAACAGTCACATTTACTATATGCCAAATGATTTTATTCAAACTTAATGGTGTGTTCGGAAAATAATGGGGAGGAAATAATGACGGATGGAAAATACGATGTACCAAAACAAATGAATCAAAGTAATAAAATGGTAATGTTTGTCAAAACTAGTGGAAAAGGAATATATGGTGGGCTGATACAACATGTACAATATCAATACATACTAAAGAATTATTATTATGGCTCTATAACTTGTCTCTTACATAATTGACACATTTAATTTTGGTAACTAAAAGTTCATCCATGTATCTATCTAGAACCAACTTGCTGCTAGTTCTAGGTTTGTATCCATGCTATGTAATGCAAACTGATAAGAAAGGAGTGCATCTTCTATGAAATTACTGGGTTTTGCAGTACATCTAAGAAAGTGTAATGAAAAGAACTACCTAGAACTAACTAACCGCTAGATATGGTTTGTGAACATGCTATGTTATGCAAACCAACAAGAAAGGAGGGCACCTACTATGAAGTTACCAAGTTCTGAAGTACATCAAGTGAACAAGTGTACAACTACCACGATAGAATATTATGCAGAAATTCAACAAAATCTTATTTATTTCTAGCATTAGAATACGTATTCCTTTTTGTATATGAAGAAAATAACAAAAAAACATATGCATTCCGTAACCCAGGCCCACAGTAAGCAAAAAGCAACCACTGCTAACTGATAAAGTCATTTATCTAAAAAATGGTCAAAAATTCACAGTGAATTAGGGGTTTTAGAAAGAATATAAAAGGGTTAATAAATTCTTTAATAATCAAAAATGAGTTTTCGCTCGGAGAAACTTACTTAGATGATAATTCTATCATAAGCTTAAAAAATTAGGCAACAAAAGGTCAGGACAAGAAAGATGCACCGGTTATAAACATTGATGCCACCAATAACCTGAACGATCAAAATTGATAAATTATCAAATAATAGACATCCTATTGATTAAATTTCCACACCAGTCATGTTAAACCAAAATATGAACTAACACTTAGATGCTATTTGTGATAAAGTTAACCGTTAATTGATTTGATCATGTATGAGGCTAATTTGTCATTTGGGATTCAATGTGTGATTGAACTTTTAAAAAGTGGATTCATGCTGTCCCAAACTCATTTATAGATCGACCTCCTTAAATTAGCCGGACTCAAAGGCGCTTTGTCCCTATAACCACATGAGATGAAGGCCAAAGGGCGGCATAGATCACCTTAATGCTCCAACATCCAAATGGATTCTATGACACAATATATGTTCATAGAGAGTTAAGGAGATGAGCAAAAGTCTTGTGCAATGGTCATTAGGCATGATAATGACCATGTACTTCATTCTTATGCTTGAAGTCGATATTCATATATATATATATATATATATATATATATGTATGTATGTATGTATATGTTCATCCATTCCTATAACATTTGAAGAAGCATAAGTAAAGAGATCTTAAATGATCAAGCTCATATCCTTGATTTTATTAAGTGAAAAATGTTAAAAACTGGTAAAATTTGTCTCCAAATCCATTTAGGGCTACAAGAGTATGAGATTAGAAAAGATGAATGAAATGGAAAAACTCTCCTCAAAACATGATCCCTAGTGTCCAATTTATAAATGCGAATCCAGGTCCTTACGCCTCCATCCTTCCATCATCTTCGGAAGGAATTCTTTCATTGCCTTTCGCCATTCTTCTAGCTCTGCCTCCATCACTGTCGGTTGCAATCCTTTCATTCCATTGATGTTGATGCTGAGGCATCTTTATTCTTCTTATACAATGCTCCCATCGCACTTAAATGGATGCTTTCGTCAACATTGTTAGCAATGTCTTTAAAGATATTGGCTAAGTATTCCTTAAATGTTGCTTTTATATGTGAACTGGGTATTTTCTACACCACTGGAAGGAACTCTTTTGAGAAGCAGAGAGGAAATGATGCAGCATTATGCTGCTGAAGGCACAATGAATCTCTTCGTTGTTGTTGAGTCATGGCGGCGCCATAAGTGGAGTATTTTTTGAAAAATTGCGAAGGGCCTGTAAGGAGTGTGACGGAAGGACCCCTTTCGAAGGGCTTTCTGGTGAAAGGATTCATGTCGTCATCATAAACTATGCTGGGACAGGGCCATCTTTTTGAGAAAACAACTCTTGTAGAGGGCGACAACCTGGTGCCTGTGGAAGGATGATACTTGCTTGTGGAAGGATGACTATTTCAAAGGTTTATTGATTACAGCAGGGAATACTTTGGCAACACTCGTGGAAAGGAATCTTTCAACACATGGGAAACGGATGGCTTCGGTAGAAGAATTAGCTCTTGCAGAAGCATCTCCTTTGATGCTTGCCAAAATGCCTCTTCAAACCTAATGGAAGCATCTCCTTCGATGCCCGTGGAAGGAACCAACTCTCATATTATAGCTTCTTCTTTCATACTTTTACTCTTAAGAGGATTTTGTGGATAACATTTATCCCCCTTTGTATGAAAGAAGCTTTTGTTCTTTAGGACAAAAATCCAAGAATTTCATAGCTATTTTCCTACAAAACACAATGCAAATAACATTTCTTGTTATTAGTTTTGGAATATATAAAAAAATGTATTCGGTAATATCATTAGCAGTTCCTGATAATAGAAGTCCGAGAACCCAAACCAGCAAAAGATATAAGTCCAGAAATCAAATTTGAGAATAATAGAAGTTTAGAGATCATAATCCTAAAATAAAATTAGATAACCAGTAATCCGTAGTTGGAAGTAATTATAGAAGATTGGAAATCCATATATGGTGATGGAGCTCAGAAATAATCATCTAAAAATGATTATAGAAAATCAGGGGTCTGGATCAGGGGACAATAATAGAAGTCCAAGAACCCCTTTTCGAAGGTAATAATAGAAGACTAGAAATCCCAAATAATAGAACACCATAAACCCAAATTTGGTAATAATAGAAGACCAGGAATCCATCTCTGGCAATAATAATTGAAGACCGGAAAACCATATCTGAACAATAGAAAACCAGAAATTCATATCTAGCAATAATAGAAGATGTCCAGAAAACCATATCTGAATAATAAAAGATAAGAAATCCATATCTGGAAAAAATAGAAGAAGTCCATAAAACCATATCTGAATAGTAAAAGACCAGAAATTCATATGTAACGAAAATAGAAGAAGTCTTGAAAACCATATCTGAATAATAGAAAACCAGAAATACATATTTCGCAAAAACAGAAGAAGTCCGGGAACCATCATTTGAAAATAATAGAAGTCCAGAAGTTCTTATCTAAAATTAATAGGATAAGACCAGAAATCCATGTCTAGTAATAATAGTAGTCCATAAAACCTTTATCTACATATAATAATACAAGACCAGAAATTCCCATTTGGCAATTATAAGAGAAGTCCAGGAATCATCATTTGGAAATAATAAGAGAAGTCCAGAAATCATTATCTGAAAATAACTTGTGCCACGCTTCGAGCCTTTGAATATTTGAATTCTTGATTTTACGCCACTCTTCGAGCTTTGAATGTCGGATGTCTTAATTTTCTAATTTATGCTACCCTCCGGGCATTGGATATTTTAATCCTTTATTTTGTTCCACTCTTTGGGCTTTGGATGTCTTAATCCTTTGATTTGTGCCCATCTTTGGGCTTTAGATGTCTTAGTCCTTTGATTTGACCCCTATCACCATTCGAGGTGATGCATTAGGTTGTCTGGTGCGTTTAATTAGCTTTAATCAAGCATGACCAAAGAATTACTTGACCTCCCTCTAAAAGGCGCTTTAAATATGCCTTGTAGGCAAGAATGAGGTCTGGTTCGGTGCTTTGACCTAGCCATCTTAGGTAAGGACCAAAGGTTTACTCCATCTTCTCTCTAGGAGGTGCTTCAGGCAATCCTTATAGGCGGGAATAACGGGTGGTCAGTGCTTTGACCCGGTCGTCTTAGGCAGGGACCAAAGGCTTACTCCCTCCTTCCTCTAGGAGGTACCTTGATCTGGCTACATAGGCATGATCAAGGGCTTGCGGATGCTTTAGCCTAGATATTTCTAGCGCGGCTAAAGACTTACTCTGACCTCTCTCCAAAGGCACTTTAACCTGGCCACCTTGGCGTGGATGTTTGATAAAGTGGAAAATCTATCGGTTAGAAAACCGCGGTTAAAAATTGTAATAAAAATTACCGCAAGCATACGGTGTACAATTTTAGTACATGGCAAGTACGGGTTGAATCAAATTAACCCAAATTTTTAAGTTTTTTTTAAACTAAGAAAAGTAGCAAAAATTAAATAGAGCTAAGGTGAAAAATATATGAGATCACAAGACAATTTAGAGGCAAATCCACTCTCGTATTCTCACATAAGGTGAATTTATGATCTCTTATTTTAATCTAAGTTGAATTAGTGATGTATTTATCATAAGTATGGTCTATTTGTGTTATTAATTAACACAACTTAAATCATCAAACTTTAATACAACAACTAAAATCACATAATAAATATCATGAAAATGAATATGAAACTAAAATAAAGTTTATTTTAAGTATGAGCTATTTACTATTTTCGATTAGTAACATAGATCATCAAATTTTGATTCTATTTTAATTTCATGATCAAAATCACATGGTTAAAGGATGATGTAAATTGTGTTTATATTGGAGTAAGCATAGCCCATTTATGATTACAAAATAGGCTATCAAATTTCTTAATAAACTTACATCATAATCCAACTTTTCATGAAGCATAAAAAGAGATCATAAATTAGCGAAAATGTTGAATCTGCATGATTTAAGAGAGCTTCATTACCCCTAAATTGAAAGGGTTTAGTTTCTCATATTTGTTATCATTTCAACACATGTAGATTGCAACGTTAAAAAGCAAGGAAAGTGAAAGCTAATTAAAATAAAAGAAAACTAAACTACTTACATAAAAATAAAACTAAAACTAATTGCAATGAAAAGAAAGCTAATTTACTAACATGAAATAGAAGAAAGAGAGCATGTAAATAAAAATGAGCATAAAATAAAATAAAAGCATGTAAGAACGAAGAAGAAGAAGAATAAGAATAAGAAGATTAGGAAGCCATTTTATTTCTTATTGATTTTGTAGCTACAACTTGCATAATATGATAAGAAGATTAAAAAAAATTACATGAACATTAGAGGGTTATTTATACATGACTAAAACTCTAATCCATTTTTATGAGACTCTCTAAAATGCCATTAAGGTAGTATGGCCTTCAAGTTATCATTAGCATGAAATTAATCCTCCATTAAATATGCACGTGCCTCTAATCCCAACTAACATGTGCATTAGCTCTTAATTTTGGATCATGATTAGTAGGTAGGTGGGGTCCTCTATGATTACATGAATTCTTTTATTTCTTCATTTTTTTTGGCTCCCTTCACTTGTGAATGCATATATACATGAAAGCTTCTTCATAATTGATCTCCATTTCCTATAATTTAAAAATAAAAATGTGCAAGTAAATTTTCTCGATTTAACTCATACGCAAAATTACCATTTTGCCCTCATGTAAATGCATGAATGATGACTTGAAAGCATTTTTGGAATTTGGTTCTAAACATGTAAAAACACCAAATTATGACATGTATTTACTAAAATGAGATTAGGTTGTGAGTAAAAATATACTTTTTTACGTGCATATAAAATACCCCCACACTTATCTTTTTATTTGTCCTCGAATAAAGAAAAACCAAAATAAATCTACTTTCTCTAGGGAGCACGATTGCTTTGAGCATATGCAAAAAGCCGTTAAACTTTTAGGTGTCGTAATAGGACGAGTGTTGTCTTATGAGGGTTTTCAGTAGATACTACCCACAAAATCCAAATGCAACATGAAAAAATTCCTAAATGCAAGATTTATGTACAAAGATATGAATGCAGGTTTTTGAAAATATTTACAAATGAACAATTTACTTTTAAATTGACACGAATAAGTTAAATATAAGTTTTGGTCATTATCAATAATGCAAAGCAAATAAAAACAAGAGATGAAAGCACGATAGTAGAGCGTGTAGAATTATTAGCAAATTATTTATTTTTCAAAGCAGTAATTTTTTAAGCAAGAAATTTGTCAAGCAGAGTAAACTAGTAAACGATTCTTCCTTTTAAATTTTTACTTTTGAAACCTAAAACTAAAAACAAGATATATACAGTTGTGTGTGTATAGCAAAGAAGAGACTAAAATAAATGAAAAACAAAACAAATGAATCTAAAACAAATTTGTTGTTCGTTTGTTTTTTTAATCAAATCCACGATGGCCCGCCCAATAAGCACTCAATAGTCCAAACTGTGGAAGATAAAACCACTCAACAAGAACAAGTGAATACAATTCTTCACACAAACTTAAAAAAATAAAACTTATTTCACTCAAAATTCACAATCATAGGAAATACATAATTCGCACAAACTTAAAACTCAAATTTCACTTTTGGTTTAAGTTGATTGTTCGATTAATTTTTGCAGTTTCTGGTTGTGGTCAAGGTGGTTGTCTATTCGAGGATCTTCGATTTGGGTTTCGAAACATTGTCGGTTTGCGTTGTGGAAATTATAGTGGCTGTTGTTGATGAAGCAGAGAGCAGAGGGGGAAAGTTGGAAGAAGAGGCAGGTGATGGATTTGATTTTGGGGCAGATTCATGTCCGAGTGAGGTAGGGGAGGTAAAGTTCAGTAGGTTCCGGTGGCAGGTTTGAGAGGAGATGGAGCAATTCATGGATTGGAAGAGGCTGTAGTTGCGTGATGGTAGGATGTTGAAGTGGTTTAGTTATGTAACTGGGAGGTTTTTTCTGGTGGAGGCAGTGATGGAGGTGTTGTTTTGTATGGACTTGTAGGTTGTTGTTTTTGGTTGAGTAGAGAAGTTTTGGCAATGGGAAGTAGGAGGAAGTTGTATTGTGGAGGTGGTGATTGGTAGTATTGATAATGGATTATGCAGAAGTGGATGAAGAGTTGGAGGTTGTTGCAGCAGTGTGGATGAAGTGGAGTTGAAGTGGTGAAAGCTGCTGGGTGCGGATGTTGTATGTTAATGGAGGAGTTGTGGAATTGTAATGGAACAGGTAGAGGAGTATGGAAGTGTTGTGACTTAGTATGATAAGGCAGATGGATGGTGGAATTGCAGGTTGACGATGATGGAGGAATCTTGATGGAAGGTTGTATGGAGGCAAGTGGATGATGAAGTAATTGTTGGAATTCCAAAGGATGAATGAAACATACAATAAAGTCCCACATCGTCAAAATTTCAAAACCATTCCAATATATATATGGCTTTGCAATGAGGAGGTTGGGGGCCTGGGGCTCCCAAATGTATGCTTCGTTGTGAGGAGGGAGATCATGCATCTCCACCACACACGCGCGCGCGCCGCCGCCGTCCGTCCGACCAACCGGGCCGAGTTCGGGTCTAATATGATTCTAATTTTTCTGCAAAACTGGGCCGGGTTTTTTTTTAACATTTGCAAACGAACGAACAGATGTGAGAACAAATGATAACCTAGCGGATCCATTTACTAAAGGTTTATCAAGAGAGAAAATTGACTGCGCATCGAGGGGAATGGGCTTAAAGGCCTAAACCATCAAGAGTTATCTTATACGGAAACCTATCCTAGCGACTGGAGATCCCACGGACTAGGATCAATAGGCAAACCAGTTCTGAATAACTCAAGAAGTAATGTATTTGTTTGGACATAGTCCAATTCCATTCCTATGGTGCATAATATAAATGCATGCCTACAGAAGCATTTAAAGGTTAAAACTATGTTTTTTAATGATGACCATATCTTGAATATAACAAGTGGGGTATTTGTAGGATACTCTTAATGGTTGCGATCACCTATGTAAGTGTGAGCTGGGTCGGCTCTATGAGAATTTTACAAGGCTTTAAATTCTCTATAACACTCGCAGAACCAAGTACTGTTCAGGACCAAAATGAACACAACCAAGAAATTGGATGAGAAGGGAATCAATGCTTCGTAAACCTTATTGTCTGGATATACAATAAAGGCTGACGGTTCAAGATGAAATATTTCACCGATTAGCCAAGTAAATCCGATAAGTTTTAACTAGGGAAAGTTCAAAGTGAAATATCTACTTATCCACGATAAAGCATAAATTCCATATATACTCTGTGATATTTCGCTTTGTGTGGGGGATATGTATATTATCATTCATGTGGGGGATTGTTGGAATTCCAAAGGATGAATGAAACATATAATAAAGTCCCACATCGCCAAAATTTCAAAACCATTCCAATATATATATGGCTTTGCAATGAGGAGGTTGGGGGCCTGGGGCTCCCAAATGTATGCTTCGTTGTGAGGAGGGAGATCATGCATCTCCACCACACACGCGCGCGCGCCGCCGCCGTCCGTCCGACCGAACCGGACCGGGCCGGGCTCGGGTTCGGGTTCGGGTTCGGGTTCGGGTATGATTCTAATTTTTCTGCAAAACTGGGCCGGGTTTTTTTTTAACATTTGCAGACGAACGAACAGATGCGACTGTTCATAAGCGGACGCGGTTAAATGAAGAGGCGCGACCCGTTAGTGACGAACAGAAGCGGGTGCGACCAGTTGGAGGCGAACAGAAGCGGGTGCAACCCGTTAGAAGCGAACAGGTGCAGCCTGACTGATGAGACGCGACTGAACATAAGCAGGCACACGAACAGTAACGATTAAAGGAAACGGGCGCGACCGTTTGGACGAACGGTTACAGACGCGACCGTTCGAAGGGATGCGGAACAACTATAAATAAGTAGGAAAGCTGATCACTTTCCTCACTGAATTTTCTAATCTCTTCTCTTCTGTTAACTACTGTTCTTATATTCAAATCACAGAGTGATATACTCATTACAGTTTCGAGCGGAATTCGTCTGTTTTATCTTGGGAGCATTTTGAAATAAAATTCTTAAGGAAATCGTTACGACGAGCCTCAGACATTATCCGGTTAGAATTCTCAATTCTTTCTTCTATTTTGTTATACTGTTTATTCAGAATAGTATAACGCTGTTGTTGTAATTCATTTACAACGTTCATATTGTTATAATATTTACTACAGAATTCCAGTGTAGTGGAAATCTGAGTTATAAACTTGTGCGACGAGTTTATATTTGATTATTCTCTGTTTTGGTATACTAGACGTATAACAGTAATGACCGTGTAGTTAAGAAGTGGCATTTTGGGGGAGTTGATGATGTAGATGAGCAGGCAGAGGATGGTGCAGTATTGCTTGCAGTTGGTTTGTGATGTTTGTGAGTGTGCAGAAAGGTTCAAGGGGAGGTTCGAACAGTGTTGTTGAGAGGGGAAGTGGAAGGTAGGAGGAGTATGGGTGAAGTTTATTGGGTTTGTGAACGTAGATAGTGGAAGTTGATAATGCAGTGGGATGGGGTTGCAGTTGAAAGTAAAATGTTAAACAAAGGTGGCAATAGTGATTGGGTTGGAGGGTTTGGATGTAGTTTTTGTGATGTTGTGGCGTCATGGATGGATGTGGGTTGGCAGAGTGATAGTTTGTTGTTGTGGTGATGTTGTGAGGCTGGTGGAAGTTTGGTTGCGAGGCAGGTGGTTAAAGTGTGGTTGGAGGCAAGATGGTGATGTGCGAAGTATGTAATGAGGAACTGTATTGAATGAAGTGGATGTTGTAGCCCGATGATGGTATGTGGGGGATGAAAGTGTTGCTGCAAATGTGTTTGATATGTATGCTGCACAGTGGTATTTGAAGTGAAAACATAGAGGAGGAAGTTTGAATTGCAAAAAAATAGGCAATTGTAATAATGTAATGTAATAAGCAATGCAATAAGCGGTTGGAAGCAAAGGAAAATAAAATTTTCTATGATTTGCAACAGAAAAATGTAATGCAAGAAATGAAATGGAATTGTGTATATAATTTTTTAGAAATGCAAAATCAAATAAAAAAAACAACAAGCACACAAATCAAATGAAAGTAAAAATCACACAACAAACACACAACACAAAATATTCATTTTAAAAAAAGGCAATTCAACACACAAAATTAACACACAATAAAATCAAATAAAAATAATTCGAAGAGTAAAACTAAAATCAAATTTATTCTCCGGCAACGACGCCAAACACTTGTTTGATAACGGTGGAAAATCCATCGGTTAGAAAATCGTCGTTAAAAATTGTAATGAAAATAACCGCAAATGCACGGCATCCAACTTTACTACGTGGCGAGTACGGGTAGATCCATAAGGAAATGAATTGATTTCGAATTCTACTCAATCAAATTAACCAAAATTTTCAAGTTTGTTTTAAACTAAGAAGAGTAGCAAAAATTAAACTATAGCAATAGTGAATAAAAATATGATATTAAGAGACAAATCCACTCTCATACTCTCAAATAAAATCAACACAAAATCAATCTATGATCTCTTATTTTTATCTAAGTTGAATTAGTGATGTATTTATCATAAGTATATTCTATTTGTGTTATTAATTAGCATAACTTAAACCATCAAACTTTAAGCGGATCATTATGAGGATGCCTAATTCCCTTCAACTCTTACTAGGTGATGATGAGATTAGGCATTTGGATATTATACCGAGGGTTTTTGAGTGGGGGCTCTTCTTGAATAGAAATCACTCCCTCCTTAGCTTCTCTGATGTACCTATTCCTAGCTCCTTTGCTACTTCTGACCAGATGCGGTCCTCCATGGATATCAATTATATTGAGAAGCGGGCTTAGATTCAGCTGATCTTCCTTTTGTCCACGACATTGCTAGAAAGATTTTGTGCTCCTTATCAGTATGAGGAACCTTTTGGCCGTCGTTGATGAATTCTTTCAAATGCCCTTTATGAACCAGCTTCTAGATTATACCGACCAACACACGACACTCGTCCGTCTTATGGCCCTTCGCTTTGTGATTGGCGCAATAGTCACTTCCTTTCTTCTGCTTGGGAAAGGTCTTGGCTTTGAATAAGGTTGGAAACTTAATATTCTCATTAATCATAGCATAGATGTAGGATAAAGGCTTATTTAGGACAACGCAGTTGGTATTTGAGTTGTCTTCCCACCTCGACCTCTTATGACCCCAATCGAAGCTAGCTCTCCCCACCTCTTTCTTAGGCTATGCCTTTCTCCAAGCATGATACATTTCATCTATTCAAATGATTTTGTTGACTTGAAAGTGAAACTCTTGAAGGTCCTTACATCCATGGACGTAAAACTCTTCTTAAAATGGTGTGTGCTCAATCAATCCAAAATGCACCACAACTAGCTTATCAATGCAATTCATGTCCTTGGCCTTTAGTATTTCCACATTAAATCTTTTATGGTAGTCTCTTAGTAGCTCCCGTGGTCTTTGCCTTATGTTTTCCGATACAGTATAGTCGATGGTAGGATCCTTACAAATACAGAATTGGGCAGAGAATTCATAAGAGAACTGCTTCTAGAAGTAGATAGTTTTCTCATGGTACTGGCGATACCATTTAGCAGCTGCTCCTTGGAGCATCACAGGAAAGAGTCTATATCGAACCGCACTGGATGCATTATACAAGTCCATCAGGCTCTCAAAGGCCATTAGGCGATCATCAGGGTTCGTGGTTCTGTTATATCTCAAAGACAGACTCTTGACATATTATGGGATTCTTGTGGACATAATCTCATCGATGAGTAGAGCCTCTCGATGATTATCGTTAGCTCTTGCATCCAAGGTTCGATTTCCCTTATCATTAAACATATCTTTGGCTATATTCTCCATCATGTCATTTAGCTTTTTCATTATGATAATTATGTCTCATTAGTTAACACTCTTTAGAGGTTGAGCGCCCAGACTACTCTTTAGATTTGTCATCAGTTTGTCCCTGGTAATTCAGCTTGGAAGGTTGACTATCTTTCATCTTCTACAGTGGATAGTTGAGCTTACTTTTGCTTTTAAGTAGAGAGGTGTTTAAGTTTCTTCTTGGTGAGTTCACTTCTTCCCCAACAGTAAGTCCAGTAGTTTTGGACGACTTCTGAGTGAGAACCACTTTTAATAGCTCCTTCACTTCCATTAGCTGTCGTTCTAAGCTCTTTATTTTAGCTTCGTTGCCAGTGAGCTGTGCCGGTTGTGATGGTTGATGGGCATCGAGCTTGTAATGTTGAAATTAGGAGTCACATTTTCGTCTAGATTTGTTGTATACACAATTACTTCTTCATTTGAAACACTAACTTTCTTAGGTATCACCATTTTCCTACAACAAAACTTTATATAATTAGTTTCTAGATAAGAAAATAATGAGTGGGAGGTTCGAGCCCTCTAGTGCCAAAAACGTTAAACCAAAATATGATCTAACACCCAGATGCTATTTGGGATAAGTTAACCCTTAATTGATTTGATAATGTATGAAGGGCCAATTTATCATTTAGGATCCAATATGTGATTGAATTGTTAAAGAGTGGATTCATGGTGTCATAGACTCCTTTATTGATTTGCCTCCTTAAATTCATAGGACTCAAGGGCGGTTTGTCCCTATAACCACATGAGATGAAGGCCGAAGGCATTCATGTAGGGATAGATCACCTTAAGGCTCCAACATCTAAATGGATTCTATGACATAATATATGTTCATAGAGATTTAAGGAGATAAGCATAAGTCCTGTGCAATGGTCATTAGGCAAGCTAATGGCCGTGTATATCATTCTTGTGCTTGAAGTCAATATTCATATATATATATATATATATATATATATATATATTCCCGTAACATTCGAAGAAGCAAAAGTGAAGAGATCATATGTGATGCCCTACCTCTATATTCACACTAGGCAATGACACTACTGGGTAATGCCGTCGACTAACATGAAGAATAAGGCTGTTGAGGGGCGACCATCTATGTAATCGATTTGAGAGAGAACCGATACGTCAGATGGTATGTCGCGCATTCAATTTCAAGAGGAAATATGACATATCCAACCCAAACTCAAATCTACTATACAGTGGCTATGTGGCCTTCGGAATCAATACAAAATAAACATAACATAAAACCAAGCACAGATATTCATATCACTAAGGCGGATATATATATATATATATATATATATATATATATATATATATAACACATAGAAGTGAACATCATAGTAGTGGTCATAAAAGATCCACTACATCACAAAAGAATATGTACAAGTGCTTCTCAAAAGAATATGTATACATCAAGGAGTCTCTATCTCGAATGTTTGAAAAACAAAAAATACTATGCTAAAGTAGTTAGAAAAAAGTCAGAAGCTAGTCCCTGCTAAGAAGTCAAGTGGAAGCAGCCGAAACACCTCGGTCTAACCCGAGTATTATTTAATAGAAAAAATAATCAATGGATCGATCTAGCTATAATTATCATGTAAGATGAGATAGGATAAGAGATATGACAAATATATATGATGAAAAAAACATACAATATCTTAAATTTTCTCAGACACCAAAAAGAATGTCATAATCTTTATTTTATTCACCAAGTTAGAAATATTGATAAAGCTTATCAATGCAAATCATAAATATTGGTGGAACTCAAATTCCAAAAATCATCAATTAGAAATCTAGAAATTACAAAAAGGGGGAGGCCTATCATAAAAGGGAGCATGAAAACTTACCAACATGTGTATCACAAATGGGACGCTATCCTACGGGTCGCTAACCCATAAAAATATAGGGTACAGTCCCTCATTGAGGATGAATGAGCCAAACATCGATGCACCTAAAAAGATACGCCCCATGCTCTAACTCATTGAGCTGATTTCTCCACGAACGGTCAAAAGACCATGGGTCGCAACCCCGCCAAATTGAGTTGAAGCTCCACAGAAAAGGGATTTAGTCACCCACGCGGACAAAGAGACATCGAATATCGCTGGTCTAAATCACAAAATGATCATCATTGATCACTAAGTGTAAATTATGCTAAGCTAGTAAATAAAAAAGTTTGGCTTCACGTCCCATAACCACTGGCTTAACTTAAATATTTATGAACAAATTTAGATTTCCACTCTAAAATTATCATGAGATTTCAACCGAACAAGTCCAAAAATTAACCGACAAATTAAATGCAAGCGTTTCATACCACTTGTTTTGCTAAGTCGTTTAATTGGATTTCTCATACGAATGAGGTAAAGGTTTTGTATATACTAATACATTGGAAAATGGTTTTAAAAAGAGTTTTGTATTAAAAGTAGTGTTGAAATCATTTCCTTGCAAGAGTTTTAGTATTTAGTACTAGTATAAAAAGCTTTGTATTTTAAAGTAACAAATCATAGAAAGTATTATAAAAACAAATGATCACCAAAAAAAATACATTTCAATGACGTGAATCAAAAGCATGAAAATTGATATCAAATCCATCAAATGGAACACCAAAAATTCGGAAAAGAATCATCAAAGTTGGTAGTGGATGCAATAACTATTCGGAACATAAAAAATCAATTAATAAGGAAATCCACACCAAAATAAGCCGATTACCAGAAATTAACATCGTCAGACGTCTGGGGATTTTCTAGACATCTGAGCTGAAGCTCTAGAAATTCGTTCCAGGTCGCTCAGTTGTCTGGGGATGAACTTTAGACATTTGATCCTGGGTCCGAGAACTTTATTTCCTAAGCCTCAGACGTCTAGTGTTTTCCCAAATGTCTAAGCTGAAGCTCAGGGTAGAATTTGCCTAGCCCAAAGATGGGCAAACGAATTTGGAAGCAATGGAATGAGCGACGGCTACTAGGGATTTATGCCAAGCGACAACCCAGCCTTATGGCTCTTCAATGCACCCGAATCAACATGCTTAAACATCCATGCTAAGGTTTTCATAAGTTTTAACTTCAAAATAACAAAATTGGAAAATTCACCAAACCAATTCAATCCAAAAGCAAATGAACATGAAATAGATGTTAGGAATTCGTACCTAATAACTATCAAAGCTATAGATATAGATGTGAGTTCAAGAACTCACCTTTAAACCCAAAAATAGAATAGATAAGCTCCAAAACAAGCTAAGATCAACTCCTTTTCAATGACAACTCTAAATCTCCAAACTAGTATCACATGCAAAGATTTCCTAAATTAGGTTATAGAAAATTATGTAAATTGGAGAGAGATTGAGATCAAGAAGGTGAAGAGGATGCTTACCTAAGCTTCTCTTTGTTTTAGAACTTGAATTTGAATTTCCTAAGAATCTAGGGCTTAGGAATTTTGATTTTCCCTCATTTCCCCCATTTTTCCTTTTGCTTGAATGTTTGTAAATTATGAGTGGAATGAATGAAGAGGAGAGGAGTTAGCGTATTTTGTAGAGGAGTTTGGGTTATCTTGTTGAGTTGGTGGGCTAAAACACAACTCAAAGCCCAAATGAAAATACCAAAATCCTAATCAACTCCAAACATATCAATGTTTATACTTAAACAAGTCGTAAACGTCGCTTTGAACTCAATGAAGTGGTCTCGAGTCCGAATTTGACTGTTCACAAAAAGTCACATTTGGGATCTTAATCCAACCAATGATAATATATTTAAATAAAACATTTAAATATATAATCATAAAATTGTGGGTTTTTACAAACTCCCCTCCTTAAAGAAATTACGTCCTCGTAATATTTAAGAAGGAAATAAGGAGTGACAACCATTTTGTGACGTAACAACATAAAAGGAAAAAATAAAATGGGAAGTTTATTTTAAGGAGCACGAAAAGTAAATCAGGATGTGTTCGCTCAATGAATTCTTTGGATTCCCAAGCATAATCCTTAGGATTTGTAGACCATTGAACTTTCATAAGCGGAACATCTTTATTATGAAGGCGTTTAACCTCCGTAGCAATGATACGAATAGGATGTTGCTCATAAGTCAAATTAGGTGCAACCTCAATTTCTTCAATAGGCTCAAGAATAGATTCGTTATCTCTAAGGCATTTCCGTAGTCGAGAGACATGAAATATGTCACGACTAGTGGAAATTGAGCTGGCAAAGAAAGACGATAAGCCATGGAATCAATGCTTTCGGTGATGGAAAATAGCCAATATATCAAGGTGCTAATTTTTTCGATCGAATGAAACGCACAACACACTTCATAGGTGAAACACGAATGAATACCAAATCTCGTACAGAAAATTATAAATTCCTTCTTCGGTTATCGGCATAGGATTTTTGTCTACTATGAGCTTCTTTCATCCTATGACAAATAAGGTATATCTTTTCGGTTGTATCACGAATAAAATCTGGACCTAAAACCTGCTTCTCACCGATTCCAAGCCAACATGAAGGAGGTCGGCATGGCCTTCTGTAGAGTGTCTCGAAAGGTGCCACACCAATACTAGATTGGAAGCTACTATTATAAGAAAACTCAACATGGGAAATATGATCTTCCAAACTTCCACCAAAATCAAGAACACATGCATGAAGGAGATCTTCAAGAGTATGATTTACACGCTTTGTTTGTCCATCGAACCGAGGATGATAAGCGGCGCTAAAATTAAGCTTCGTTCCCAAAGCTTTTTGAAGACCCTTCCAAAATCCACTAGTAAATAATGGATCTGTAATGCTAACAATATAAGTAGGATCTCCACGCAATTTAACAATTTCTTTAACATGGAGTTTATCCAAAAGGGGTACAGTCTGGTTGGACCGAATGGGAAGAAAATGGGCAGATTTACTTAGTCTATCTACAATCACGCATAGACTATCATGACCCGAACGAGAACGGGAAGACCGTCAGTAAAGTCCATGGAAACTTAATCGCACTTCCAAACAGGAATGTCCAAAGGTTGCATGACCCATCTGGCCTTTGATGCTCGACCTTTACTAGTTGGCAAGTCATGCAACACTTAATGAAATTATCAAATAAGATTTCATTCCATCCTAATAATAAAGTCGCTTCATGTCTGCATACATTTTACTACTACCGGGATGAATGGTAAATTTAGAGTGATGACGATCATGCAACACTTAACGAAGTTAGAAAATAAGATTTCATTCCATCCCAATAATAAAGTCGCTTCATCTCTATGAAGATCACTAATATTTGGCACAATAAGTCTACAAAATTTTCAAATGCCTCCTCAAGCATCGATTTTAAAGTCTTTCAAACCACCAAGTTATTTCCATCCCTACAGCTTTGGCTAATATGAGCCAATTCGAGGTCGTGCTTTTGAGCTTCAAGGATGCAGTTAAAAAGAGAAGGATGAGCCTTAAGGCTACATAAAACAAGAGATGAACATGAATCAGGGTCACGATCTCGAATCACACAAGTGGACAAGGTCTCGAGATCATTCCATTCTGATATCATCATGGAAACCATCGCTTCTTGCTTACGACTAAGGGCATTGGCAATACGATTTCCCTTTCCTGGGGTATAAAGCATATCAAGATCATAAGATGCAAGGAATTCGAGCCAACGTTGTTGACGTAATTTAAGTTCCTTTTGAGAGAATAAATACTTTAAATATTTATGATCGGTGTAGAGAACAAATTTCTCTCTCAATTGATAATGACGTCAAATTCTAAGAGCGAAAACAATGGCCGCGAGCTCTAAATCATGAGTGGAATATCTAGTCTCGGTAGGCTTTAATTGTCCGGTACGATAAACGTTAACATGTTTCCTTTGCATGAGAATGGCTCCTAAACCAATAAGACTAGCCTCGGTATAAACAGTGAAGTCATGATTCCCTTCAAGAATCGCAATAGTAGGAGCATCAGAAAGAAGTTCTTTTAATTTCTAAAAATCAGCTTCTATTCTAAATCATTTATATCATGATCCTCTTTCCCGAAAAGCTAAGACATTCAAAATTATAATTAAATTTATGTAATCGTCTTTTTAGAAAAATTTACTTATTACAAGTTGATTTACTGTGTCTACTTGTCTCATCATAGCGTTTAGGAGACTCCTATTGATAATATTGGTCAGACGCATCGATCAGAATTCTTAAAGCACTCAATGAACAATCCAACACAAAATCATCTTTTATATGACAAACATGCCTCTTATAAATTTTACAAATATTCTTTGCTTATCTTAATAACAAAATCCAATTATAATTATAAATATATCTTACTAGAAAGATTTGCAATTTTAAATTGTTGTTTTCACCCATCATCAATGAATACAAGGACGGACTCATCAGGATATTCACAGAATACTCGATTCATAAGATTGATGAAACAAGCTGGAGGGTTCGTCAAACCGAATGACATAACGAGCCACTCATAAGAATCATAATGAGTGTGGAATGCGGTAAGAGGAATGCTATCCTCCGCAACTCGTAACTGATGAAAACCGGTGGCAAGGTTGAGCTAAGAAAATACCTTAGCACCATTCAATTGATCGGACATATCATTGATCCTGGGCAATGGATACTTATTTTTAATGGTCAACTCGTTAAGCTTGCGGTAATTGATGTAAAGCCTAAGAGTACCATCAGATTTCTTTATAAAGATAGCTGAAGCCTCCAGGGATTAAATTAATTCCAAACTCAATTGCTCGCTTAGGTGGTAATCCTAAGACAGACTCAAAGATATCGAGAAACTCACGAACTGCTTGAATGAGGAAAAAACATCTTCCTCATCATCATTATCGTTATCACTTGGGTTTAAAGAATTAAAAGATGCCACCGAATTGGAATTGAAATCATTAAGATCAATAGAAATCTGATTAACAGATTAGGGATGTCGAAGATGGATAGTTCTGTTGGAACATACGATATGGGCTTCATATCCATTAAACCAATCCATTCCCAAAATCATTCCGAAACCTAAGTAACATATCATATGCAAATTGGCATGAAAATCATAATCACATAAAATAATATCGACATCCTTATAACATATACTGAGTGTTGCGAATCCACCAATCGAATTCGCAATTTTCAGTGAAGTCATCAAACCCATAACATTTAAAGACAGAGTATCCATAAGTTCTTTTGATATAAAAGAATGAGATGCACCCATATCAAAAAGAATTCGAATAGGATGATCACGAAACAAAACAACGCCATCAAGAACAGAATGAGATATACCTTGACCAAGAGAAGGATTACTTGAAGCGTGCGCAACATTCAGCTTTCCTTCTTTCTTGTTTTGAAGTCTGGGACATGAAGATATAAGTGACCCAAACTTTTGCAATAGCGACAAGTAAGGGACTTCAGACACTTCTTTTCATATTGGCCCTTAGAACCACAATTGTAGCATTCTCCACGACTAAGGGTAGGAATCTTTGCTACCGAAGTTGCCTGCTTCCCTTTCTTGTTAGGATTAGTGATTTTGAACTTATTGTTGGGATGCCTCTTTTTGTTGTTGTTGAAGTTCTTCTTGGCACCCACAACTTCATCATCACTTTATTTATCGATCTCTTCAAGTCGAAGAGCGATATCTACCAGTTGATCGAAATGCACTTCTAGTTTCAAAGGCAAAGCCTTTTTGGGGTTCTTACTCAAACCATTGATAAATCTTTGATTTTTTACAAGATCCAAAAGTTGTTGGGCAGACATGAATACGCCATCCTGAGGAGGACCACTGGATTGACCAGCGCTAGGATGGCCAGGTCTAACCATCTCTTTTTCTTTAAGAAAGAAGAAAGGAAGGAAGGGGAAAAAGGTTATTCTCAGAATGAATTTAAATAAGCTTGATTGATAAAACAAGACATCATAAAATAAGATAGGATGGAATAGGTCTTAAGACTCGAATTAAACCCTAAGGCATGATTCTTAAGAGAGACTTAGGATAATGATCCTTGTCAAATTATTATATATTGTTACGAAGTTTGGGTTTGATACCATGATGTGACGCCCCACCTCTACACTCACACTAGCTAAGGACACTAATGGGTAATGCCGTCAACTAAAGCGAAGAATAAGGCTGTTGAGTAGTGACCATCTGTGTAATTGATTTGAGCGAGAACCGATACGTCAAATGGTATGTCACGCATTTCATTTCAAGAGGAAATCTGACATATCCAATCCAAACTCAAATCTACTACACAATGGTTATGTGGCCTTCGGAATCAATACAAAATAAACATAACATAAAACCAGGCATAGATATTCATATCACTAACGCGGAAACAGATATGAATATAACACATAGAAGTGAACATCATAGTAGTGGTCATACAAAATCCACTACATCACAAAAGAATAGGTATAAGTACTTCTTAAAATAATATGTATACATCAAGGAGTCTCTATCTTGAATATATGAAAAACAAAAACTACTATGCTAAAGTAGTTAGCCAAAAGTCAGAAGCTAGTCCCTGCTAAGAAGTCAAGTGGAAGCACCTGAAACACCTCGGTCTGACCTGAGTATTATTTAAGAGAAAAAATAATAAATGGATCAGTCTAGCTATTATTATCGTGTAAGATGAGATAGGATAAGAGATATGACAGATATATATGACAACAAAAAAATCATACAATATCTTAAATTTTCTCAAACACCAAAAAAATGTCATATTCTTTATTTTATTCACCAAGTCACAAATATTAATAAACCTTATCGATGCAAATCACAAATATTGGTGAAACAAAAATTCCAGAAATCATAAATTAGAAGTCCAGAAATCACAAAAGGGGGGATGCCTATCACAAATGGGAGAATGAAAACCCACCAACATGTATATCACAAACATGATCTAACCCATGGGTCGCAAACCCATAAAAATATGGGGTACAGTCCCCCCTTGAGGGTGAATGAGCCGAACATCGATGCACCTAAAAAGATACGCCCCATGCACGGACTTATTGAGCCAATTTCTCCACGAACGGTCTAAAGACCATGGGTTGTTACCCCGCCAAATTGAGCTGAAGCTCCACGAAGATGGGGTTTAGTCCCCCACACGGACAAAGAGACATTGCATATCGCTAGCCTAAATCACAAAATGATCATCATTGACCAATAAGTGTAAATTACGCTAAGCAAGTAAATAAATGAGTTAGGCTTCATGTCCCATAACCTTTGGCTTAACTTAAATATTCACGAACAAATTGTAGACTTCCACTTGAAAAATTGTCACGAGATTTCAGTCGAACAAGACCAAGAATTAACCAACAAAGTAAATGCAAGCGTTTCATACCACATGTTTTGCTAAGTCGTTTAATTGGATTTCTCATACAAATGAGGTAAAGCTTTGTATGTACTAAAGATTGGAAAACGGTTTTAAAAAGAGTTTTGTATTAAAAGTAGTGTTGAAATCATTTCTGCGAAAGTGTTTTAGTATTTACTATTAGTATAAAAACCTTTGTATTTCAAAGTGACAAATCATAGAAACAATTGTAAAAACAATCGATCATCAGATATTCACATTTCAATAACGTGAATCAATCGATATCAAATCCATCAAATGGAACACCAAAAATCCAAAAAAGAAATCATCAAAGTCGATACTGGATGACAATGCCTATTTGGATCATCAAAAATCGAATAAGATGAAAATCCACACCAAGATAAGCCAATGCCCAGAAATTAACAGCGTCAGACATCTGGGGATTTTCCCAGACGTCTGAGCTGAAGCTTTGGAAATTCATTCTAGGTCGCTCAGGCGTCTGTGGATGAACCTCAAACGTCTGACCCTAAGTTCTGGAATTTTACTTCCTAAGCCTCAGACGTCTGAGTGTTTTTCCAAATGTCTGGGTTGAAGCTCAGGGTAGAATTTGCCTAGCCCAAAGATAGGCAAATGAATTCGGAAGCAATTGAATAAGCAATGACGACTAAGGATTTATGCCAAGTGACAACCCAGCCTTATAGGCTCTTCAATGCACCCAAATCAACATGATTAAACATCTATACTAGGGTTTTCATAAGTTTTGACTTCAAAATACCAAAATTTGAAAATTCACCAAACCAAATGAACATGAAATAGATGTTAGAAATTCATACATAACAAATATCAGAGCTATAGACGTAGATGCGAGTTAAAGAACTCACCTTTAAACCCAGAAATAGAATAGATAAGCACCAAAACAAGCTAAGATCAACTCCTCTTCAACCACACCTCTAGAATCTCCAAACTAGTATCACATGCAAAGATTTCCTAAATTATGTTATAGGAAATTATGTAAATTTGAGAGAGATTGAGATGGAGAAGATGAAGAGGATACTTACCTAAGATTCTCTTTGATTTTAGAACTTGAATTTGAATTTCCTAAATATCTAAGCTTAAGAATTTTGATTTCCCCTCTTTTCCTCCATTTTTCATTTTGCTTGAGTGTCAGGAAATTATGAGTGGAATGAATGAAGAGGAGAGAAGTTAAGATATTTGGTAGAGGAGTTTTGGTTATCTAGTTGGGTTGGTGGGCTAGAACACAACCCGAAACCCAAATGAAAATACCAAAATCCTAATCAACCCAAACATATCAATGTTTATACTTAAACAAGTTGTAAACATTGTTTTGGACGCAATGAAATGGCCTCGAGTCCAAATTCGACTATTTACAAAAAGTCAGTTTCGGATTTTAATCCAACTAATAATGCTATATTTAAATATATAATCTTAAAATTGCGGGTTGTTACATCATAAATGATCAAGCTCGTATCCTTAATTTTATTAAGTGCAAAATGGTTACAAATTGGTAGGATTTGTTCCCAAATTGATTTAGGGTTACAAGAGTAAGAGACTAGAAAAGAAGAATGGAAAAGAAATTTTCTCCCCCAAATTTGAACCCTAGGGTCCTATTTATAGATGCGGGCCAGGTCCTTCCGCCTCCATCCTTCCTTCATCGTCGGAAGGAATGCCTTCATTGCCTTTCTCCATTCTTCTAGCTTCGCTTCTGTCACCGTCTCTAGTAATTCTTTCCTTCTGTTGATGTTGGTGCTGAAGCGACTTTATTCTTCTTATACAATGCTTCCGCCACACTTAAATGGATGCTTTCATCACTGTTGAAAGCAATGTATTCAAGGATATTGGCTAAGCATTCGTTCAATGCCACTTTTATTTGTGAACCAGGTGCTTCCTGCACCATCGAAAGGAACTCTTTTGAGAAGCGAAAGGGAACTGATGCAACACTATGCTGCTGAAGGCACATTGAATCCTTTCGTTATTGTTGAGTCATGGCAGTGCCACAGGTGGAGTATCCTTTGAAGAATTGTAGAGGGCTTGTAAGGATTATGACGTTGGGACCTCTTTCGAATGGCTTTCTAGATAAAGGGGTCATGCCGTCAACATAACTATGCTGGCGGAAGGGCCGTCTTTTCAAGAAAACAATTTTTATAGAGGGCGGTAGCCTAGTGCCTGCGGAAGGACGATACTTGCTTGTGGAAAGATTACTGTTTCAAAGGTTTAATGATTACGGCATGGAAGACTTTGGTAACACTCGTGGAAGGGAATCTTTCAACACTTATGGAAGGGATGGCTTCAGTATAAGAATTGGCTTTTGCGGAAGCATCTCCTTTGATTCCTACAGAAGCTTATCCTTTGATGCTTGCGGAAGCGCCTCTTCAACTCAAACAGAAGCATCTCCTTCGTCGCCTGTGGATGGAACTAACTCTCGTATTATAGCTTCTTCTTTCGTACTTTTACTCTTAAGAGGATTTTGTCGATAACATTTATCCTCCTTGTATGAAAGAAACTTTTGTTCTTTAGGACAAAATCCAAAATTTCGTAGTTATTTTCCTACAAAACACAATGCAAATAATATATCTTGTTATTAGTATTGGAATCTATATAAAAATGTGTTTGGTAATATCATTAGAAGTTCTTGATAATAGAAGTCCGAGAACCCAAACCTAAAACAATATAAGTCCAAAAATCCAAATCTGATAATAATAGAAGTTTAGAGATCATAAGCAACGACGAATTACCCATTTTTTATCCTCTCAGATATCTCCACCAACCAATTTTAATGAGAAAATGTGTGCCCGAATGATTAGCTCCACTACAAGTTCATCAAAAAATAAATAGTGGAAACAGTCAATAGTTATTTAGATGGTAGGATCTAAACTCTATTTTCAATATTTTAAAGGCTATGTTGATAAAATTTGGAAATATGAAGGCTCGTTCAAAATCTACACTAAAAAAAACGTTTTCTTCGTGGTCAAATTTGATAACAAAATAGACTGTGATAAAGTACTTGAAAGTGGGCCTTATTTTAACGATCGTACGTTTATGATGATGAAGCAATTGGTACCTGACTTTAACCTAATTAAAGAATTCTTGCACTTCATACCAGTATGGATAAGGCTATCGGGATTAAAACTAAACTACTGGACAAAAGAATGTATTAGCAAAATAACTTTAGTCCTTTAAACCCCTGTTGAAATGGATCAACAGACAAAAGGTATTATTAGGATTTCGTTGGCTAGAGCATAAATAGATATTGACAATGATTTTAATTTCCCATAAGAAGTCCTTATACTGAATTAAAAAGATGAGATCTCCACGCAAAAAGTAGAATATGAGTAGAGGCCAACCATATGCCAAAATTGCAAATGTTTTGGACACTTCTTAAAGTACTGCGCTTTTGAGAAACAGTGGATTGCTAAAGAAAAAACACTGACAAACACACTGAAGTAAATGAAATAGGTATGGACATTGACTAAACACAAAACAATACAAACCCCCAATGTCAATCTTTGACAAACTCGGAGTCATCCAATGCCATATCTGGCCCTATCAAAAATAAAACTATAAAAAGTCAATACAATGGAGCTGAAAAACCAGTACACACAAGCATGCAATTCAACAGTGCTATGAAAAACTATAATAACTTGCAGGGAATATAATGGAGAAACAAGGACAATAATGACTGTAATAATATGATTTTAATTAATAGTCCAGTCCCCTTACATACAGACATTCAAATATATGACCATCCCACTGCAAACAAAGTTCAATCCAAAATAGATGACAAAAGCACACTCACACCTGAACAGAACAGCGCCATAAACGATACTACTCCCACCCTCGTAGCTGAATAACACAACAACACACCACAACCAAGGTCCTACACCATCGAGATTAGTCCCTATCTTGCCTCTAGGCACTGAAATGTAATCACCAATCCTCCACTGTTCGATGCCGATGTACTGTTCGAAAAAGATCAGACTATATTAGATAGCATGGAACAAGGCGTCCCATTACCATTGACATCCTACAACAAGATGGAGACACATCTTATTAAATAAATGTGTCGATGATAAGAGAATGATGAAGATGATAACTGCTGTCCTTCTGACTTCAAGGATCTACTGTTTAAATTCTTTTAGGCAATAGTTCAACCCAACAGGTACAAAACGGATTATCGAACTTTCGACTTCATGATTCAATGAAGCCTTGAAACATCGTAATTAGATTCAAAACTTATACGATTTTGATCCGACCAAAAACACTCAAATTTGATCTCTAATGATGCAATTTAGTAGAGAATAGGATGAAGAAGAAGAGAATTGATCTGTAACGTTTTTGTGTTACAGGCGTCGCAAACTGTGGTGAAAAGGCAGTGTTCTGCAACAATTTTTGGACATCGTAGATCTGGAGAAAGAAGAAAAAGGTAAAAAGAAAAGAGATTGTTCTTCTTGACGGTTCCTGGACGTCACTATTTATAGTAGCGAAGAAGTATCCATTCGTCAAGTGTGCATCCTTTCCAATAATCTGAAACTGTTACGAACGGTCGCATCTATTCGTAATAGTTTGAAACTGTTACTAAACGGTTGCATCCCTTCATTCAAATGACTTGCCAAATCTATCCGTTCAAATTCAAATTCTAGATCAGGTTGGTCAGTCGGTCGGACGGCGGCGACGGTGCACGTTTTGTGTTGATGCATGACTTCCCTTCTTACATCAAAGCAAAGCTTTGAGTGCCTAAAGGGACCAACCTTTCTTAGGGAAATCCATATATAAATCAATATGTTCTCTTAATTTTCTAGATGTGGGACCATTAATTTCCTAGATGTGGGACCATACATTCCTTCTTCTTCCTTCCTCTTCCCTCTTCTTCTTTCTTTAAAAAACAAAACCCATAACCTAAAACTAACCTTGAAAATTTTCCAACAATTTCCCTCCATTTTCAAAATAAGTAAAAGAAATAAATTGGATGGCGGCATCACTAGAGTGACTACCTACATATCCAAGTGGGATCAAGCCAATATAGTTCCAAGATCATGTTTTGCATTATTGTGGAAACCGATACATAAATGATTGGTTCTTTTGGATTTGAACCTTCACTTAGCGTAAACCATTCAAAGTTCTATAAAGGTCTACGGTGAACGTATCTTGAACCAAGTACCCCTAGTGATAGTACATGAACAGTCACACATACTGATTTCCGTAAATAGAGTGTTCTGTATGCTTAGCACATTAATGGCCATGTGCTTAAATCCTGGATTCATGAGTCTACGTCAGAAAGCGGTCTTACTTTCTTAGGAAACAGCCTGATTTCCATACTCATGTAGGTAAGTCTCTTAAGGTGTGATACACCTTTTTTTTAAAGGTAACTAGACTTATTAAGGATATATTATCAATTCTTTGTTCTTGCAGAATCGAACAATAAATATTATGGGATTATTGATTTAGTATTCCATAATCATTCTTAACTTGTTGATACCCATTGAACTTTGTCTATCCCTTTCAAAACATAAGTTGGGTTTCTGTTAAAGATGATCAACCTTCATTCCAGACTTTAGTCTCATTTTCTTTGATTTTATAGAAACCATTGCCTTTGGAAGACTCTTTGCGAGTGGGTCAGCCAAGCTATTCTTTGTTTCTACGTAATCAACAGTTATTACTCCACATTTAAGTAACTGTCTTATCATTTGATGTCTTAGACTCACATGTCTAGATTTCCCATTATATGTCTTATTAGAGACATTGTACATTGTAGCTTGATTATCGTAGTTAATCAAGACTGCTGGAAATGGTTTCTTCCATGATGGGATTTCTATTAATAAATTACTAAGCCATTTTACTTCCTTACAAGCTTCTGCTAATGGAATCAACTCTAACAACATTGTTGAGTCGGATATACCGGTCTGTTTATTGAAAATACAAGACACGACAACACCTTCTAACGTAAAGATCCATTAAGTCGTAGATTTGAATTTGGATTCTACATTGTTCCAGGTTACATCACTATATCCTTTTATTAAAGCAGGATATCTTTTATAAGATAAACCATAGGTAACAGTTCCTTTTAAATAAGCTAAAACTTTGAAAATAGCTTTCTAATGTTCGAAACCTGGATTACTCGTAAATCGACATAACATGCTTAAAGCATATGCTATGTCTGGTCTAGTGCAATGCATTGCATACATAAGACTCCCAATAATACTGAAATATTCAAGTTGAGAAATGGTAGGTCCAATATTATTTTCTAATTTAATACTAGGATCTAAAGGAGTAGGTGCAAGTTTGTCATTATAATGACCATACTTTTGGAGGAACTTCTCAATGTAATGAGATTGTGTTAGTAACAACTCCCCCTCTTTTCTAATAATTTTAATTCCCAAAATTACGTTAGCTTCTACTAGATCTTTCATATCAAATTTGAAATATAGAAACTTCGTAGTTTCATTTACACATGATATATTGGAACCAAATATTGGCATGTCATCAACGTATAAACATATCATAACATAATTGTTGTTGTGCAATATGCTATAAATAGATTTATCAACATTATTAACAATAAATCCATATGACAATGCTATTTTATCAAACTTCTCATGTCATTGCATGCGAGCTTATTTCAGGCCATAAAGAGACTTTACTAGTTTTCAAACTTTCTTTTTTTGGCCTGGGGTTTTGAAACCTTCAGGTTGTTCCATATATATCTCTTCTTCTAAATCTCCGTTTTGAAACGCAGTCTTTACATCCGTTTGATGTACGACCAATTTATGAATTGATGCAAGTGCTATTAAACAACGTATAGAAGATATGCGAGCAACTGTAGAATATGTATCAAACAATCTACTCCATGTCTTTTCTTATACCTCTTAGCAACTAATATGGTTTTAAACTTATCAATGGATCCATTTGTATTCAATTTTTTTCTTAAATATCCATCTACATCCTATAGGTTTAGCACCAGGAGGTAAATCAGTTAAAATCCAAGTTAGGTTTAACAATATGGAATTCATTTCATCACTAATAGCTTCTTTCCAAAATATTGAATCTCTGGAACTCATAGCCTCAGAATAAGTTTTGGGGTCATCATCGACGTTTATGACATATCTAGTCACATTAAGGACTTCGTCCTTACCGCCTTCTATAAAAATATGTAGTGAAGTCAGGACCATAGCCTTTCTCTACTCTTGATCTTTTACTTCTCCTTTGTTATGTACTATTATCTGGTACCAATTCTTTCTTGATGTTTTGAGCAGGAGCATAGTCATCGTCATTGATATCATCAATCGCATTAGGTCTTGTACTAGATACTCTCAATGGAATCTCAACAGTTTGATTTTCAAAGAAATCTACATCTACGGATTCTATAACTTCTAAGGTGTCAAGAATTATGAATCTATAAGTTATACTATTAAGTGAATATCCTATGAAAACACATTTAAATGCCCTATTTCCTAACTTTGGTCGTTTAGGGTCTGGTTTTCTAACATATGTTAAACAACCACAAACTTTATGTCTTGTAAGATTATGTTTCCTATTAAACCATAATTCATAAGGGGAAACATTATTCTTTTTAAGTGGCACTCTATATAAGATATAATATGCAGATAACATAGTGTCACTCCATAGATTTTAAGGTAAGTTTGAACTTATGAGCATGGCATTAACCATTTCTACTAAAGTTATATTTTTCATTTGAGCAACACCATTTTGTTGTGGTGTATATATGGCAATGCATTGGTGAACTAAGTCGTGTTGTTTACAAAATAAGGTGAATCCATTTGAGAAATATTCACCACCTCGATCTGAATGTATTACTTTTATTTTAACTTCTAATGGAGTTTCGACCTCTGCTTTGTAAATTTTAAATTTATCAAAGGCCTCATCTTTGGTTTTCATTAGATACATATATGCATATTTAGTGTAATCATCAATAAATGTTATATAGTATTGGTTACCACCAAAGGTGATATGATTTTTTAAGTCACCCACATCACTATATACTAAATCAAGCAAACCAGTTTTCCTTTCTATAGATTTAAAGGATTTTAGGTGTATTTTTGCTTGAACACATATTTCACATTTAGAGATAGTATCAAAATCATTATCAGAAATTAATCCTAGTTTATGCATATTTTTAAGGAAATTATAATTAACATGTCCTAGTCTATCATGCCATAAACTAACAGAATCAACAATATAAATAGAAGATTTCTTTATTAGATTCAACTTAACCATACCGTTATAAGAGTATCCCTGTCCAATGAATTTGCCGTTCTTGGACAATACTAACTTATCAGACTCATACACCATCTTGAATCCTCCTTTGTTATGAAGATATTCAGAGACCAAATTCTTACACATATCGGGTACATAAAATATATTAACTTATGTAAGAACTTTTCCAAAAGTAAATGTAAGTTCTATGATGGCTTTTCTCAAAACTTTGCTTGGAACCTTATTTGCTCCGGTAACCTTATCGGCTTCTTCATTATTTTCTTCGTAAGTCTTAAACAGATTACGATCTTTGCAAATGTGAATGGTTGCTCTAGTACCAAACCACCAATCATTATCAATTTCGCTAAGGGAGTTTGCCTCTTGCACTACAGCCACAAGTGAGTCTTCGACCATATTCTTCCACTGACGGCAGTCTCGGGCATAGAGGTCGGGCTTGTTACAGTAGTAACAAGCACCTTTCCTTTTGTTGTCGGAAATTTTCTTCTTAAACCGTGTCTCATTCTTAGGCTTCAGCTTGTCAGTATTTTGAACATTATTTGCCTTAGAATAGGACTCAGTTCGCGGATTGTCATCTAGTTCGCGTTTACGAGAGTCCTCTTCAATATGAAAACAACGATGTAAGCAGTCTAAATCATAATCTGTTTCCATATGTTTTAAATTTTTTTCTTATAATCATTTCAAGAATTATAAAGTCTTGAAATTATAACTCCAATAACAAAAGATTCAGGAAGATTTATTCCAACATCTTTAAGTTGGTTCATTAGCAGCAGAATTTCGCTTACTTGTCCAACTATGGACTTATTTTTAACCATTTTGAAATCCATAAAATTGCAAATAAGGAATTTTTTGTTACTTGCCTTGGATATGCGGTATTTGCTGTCTAGTGCAACCTAAAGTCCGTTTGCAGTTTCCAAAGTCCTATGTGCGTTGTAGACAGGAGTAGACAATGCATTCAGAATGAGCCCTCTATATAAAAAATCATCCTCATTGCACTTTGCACATTTTGCTTTCAATTCATCCGTATCTTTATCAGTTTCCTCTAGTATTTCCTCTATGTTATCTTCAAGAGTATAGAACAATTTGACCGTGATCAAAAAGAATTTCATCGTCTCTTGCCAATGAGTGAAGTTTTCACCATCAAACCACTTAAATCGCGTTAAATGCTAATTCATAACTTGAAGAGCATTGAAATTGATTGAACTCGAACCATCCATGGTTGAAGATATTGTCTAAAATTGTTGAATAATTGTGTCAATGATTCGTGAATGATGAAGATGATAACTGATGTACTTCTGACTTCAAGGATCTACTGCATAGATTCTTTTAGACAATAGTTCAACCCAACAGGTACAAATAGGGTTATCAAACTATCGACTTAAGGATTCAATGAAGCCTTGAAACAGCATAATCGGATTCAAAACTTGTACGATTTTAATCTGACCAAGAACACTCAAATTTGAACTCTGATGGTGCAATTTAGTAGAGTATAGAATGAAGAATAAGAAGAGAATTGATCTGCAACGCTTTTGTGTTTGTAACACCTTACCAGCATCGCAAACTGTCGTGAAAAGGCGGTGTTCTGCAACACTTTTTGGACGTCGCAGATCCAGAGGAAGAAGAAGAAGCTACAAAGAAAAAAGATTAATCTCCTTGACGGTTATGAATGGTCACGTCTATCCATTCAAATTCTGGATCTGGCCGGTTATCAAAGAATTAATTCCTTATTCTAGACCCGGACTGACTTCCCTCCTCACATCAAAGCAAAGCTATAGGTGCCCAAAGGGCCCAACATTCTTTAGAGAAATTCATATATAAATCAATATGTTCTTTTAATTTCCTTGATGTGAGACTATACATCCCCTCTTCTTCCTTCATCTTTCCTGTTCTTCTTTCTTCAAAAAACAAAAATCATAGTCCAAAACTAATTTTGAAAATTTTCCAACACATGTGACGTGTATGGAAATTTCTACACAACCAACATACATAAGTCCCATCAGATAGTGCAAATACCTCCAACAACTCATCCCATGGCTCATTTGCAATATTAGATAGTGGAACAGAGATTAAAAAAGCAAAATAACAAATGAGATGTGAAGAAAAGGGTTTGGAATTAAAAAAAATCTATTACAGAAGATGTTATCAACAGCTCACAATAGAACAAGCACACTTCTCAATTTAAAACTCAAGCCACAATAGTTAAATACAATGATGCTACTCCAAGCAGTTCCATTGCTAGGAGAAATACAGTGGATTAATGTCATATCTTATGTGGAACGTAAGAGGGCTCAATTCTCTCACGAGAAAGCAAGACGTATTGCATCATCTTTCAAATCATATAATTTCTTTTGCTGGATTGTTAGAATGCAATCTCAATGATACATATATTTTGTTATTCAAAAATAGGCTCGGTAGTAGTTGGAGTATGGCACAAAACAATGAATTCTACACAAAGGGTGGAATAATTTTTGTTTGGGATTCTACGACATGGCAAACACAAATTATTATTGAGAAATCAGACCAGCGCATCATATGTTTGATAGACAATTATAAGGGTATCAAGTTTTTTTCCCACCATCGTACATGCAAAAAACTTACGACTACGGAAGAGAAACTTTGTGGAGCTGCTTGTGAAATGAATCATGATATATCAACATGCCTGGCTATAACATGTGACTTTAACTATGTGTTGCACGGTAGCAAATAAATTTCTTAATTTAATCATCCAGAGGTTGATTTTAGCTTTCAATCATCTATACTATATTATTATTATTGAGTTAGATTTCAAAAGCACATGGGCCTCCTTCACATTTTGGGAAATAAACAGTCCCATTTTAATTTCTTTCTATTCCAAACTTTGACATGTGATAACTTTTTCTACATTAATTGGATTTAAGAACCGTTTTCACTGTAAAATCTTAAATTTAATATGCTTTCCAATGATATCCATTGTTGATAGCTAAAAATAAATTTTTTAAAATCGTAATTTTATATAGCAGTTTTAACTGCATTTATATAATCCAATTATTTTGTGTCACCGCTACATACCGCGTTTCTGTAACAACATTATTATGATGATCATAAACATTACATAGTAGTTTTACCTAGATTATTATAATGTATTTATTATCTTTTAACATATTTGAAAGGAATATTTTTTAAAATTATACAATTATGGTTGCCTTTGAATATTGTAACTGCATTATGTAATAAAGTAATAATTTTGATTGTATTTGATAGTTTATTCAAACTTAGTGCAGTTACAATTTAACCCTATCAAAATATGGTGTAATAATTTATAGGCATTTTTTGAATTAATTTAACCACATTAGCATTTTTTTATTGCATTTACTATTGATGATTTTGACTATATTTGATAATTTTATTCAATTTTAAAACAGTTATAAATTAATGAAATTAAGAAAAGGCAATTATAATTTACCTGCAAGTTTTGGCTAAATTTAACTATATTTGAAGATTTTTAACCAGATTTATGTGATGTAGTAATAAATTTGGCTACATTTCAGGAATTTATTCAATCTTAATACAATTAACATTTAACTACAATAACAAAATGGAATTATAATTTAATGACAATTTTGAATTATGCATGATAGAAATTGAATATTTCAACTATATTTATGTGATGCAGTAATAATTTCGGTTGTACACGATGATTTATTCGATCTTACTGTAGTTAAAATTTAAATGCATTAAGCAAAAGCGGTTATTATTTTGTAGTATTTTCGAAATTAAGCAATTATTGTTGCATCTGAATATTTTAACTGCATTTGTGTGATGCAATACTAATTTAGCTGTGGTAATGATTTGGTTTGATGTTAATGATAATAATTTAGCCGCATTATGAAAATATAATTGAAAAATGAATTTTTCTTTTTAATAGCTTGAGATGATTAAACGGTGACTTCATATAATTATTGCTTGATTCAACCATGTAGCTCACCGTTTAAATCATTGCTTCCAGGTTTGATGACATAATTTGGCTAAGTTTATTCAATTTCGTTTACAATTATGATGATCAATAATACGATAAGCATATAAGTTGTTGTATTCGGGCTTAAGGTAGATGCACAATTTAAGTGTTGGGTCAAAACACGTGTTGTAGTGAGAATAATGTTGATAACCACGTAAATGAGTTTATTTTTTATTTTTTACAGTAAATTCTAAAATCACTTGCACCACCACTATTGGAAAACTTATATAAAAAAAATTGATGAATGTATATTTGTATAGATGTATAGATGATCATGTAGTCATAGTTTGATTATTATATATAGTTAACTAGGTCAGACGAGCAGTGAGAGAATTTAGTAATAATACTGCATCAATGACACTTTTGTCTTTTTTGGCTGCAGGTACAAATACCTTCAATGATTAAAATAATTGACTGATGTAATGCATCTATTAAGGCCAAGAAAACATCACCTATTTGCGCTCAAGCCCAATATCATATATGAGTTGCTAGCAGTTATTTCTGAGGCTAAAAAATGAATAGACTTCTCACAATTGTTCTCTTTTGTATGTTTTGGATATTTCCAAATATTGGTTACTGCGACCAGCTGTATGGCATGTTTTGTACCCTGGATCGACATAGATCAAATTCAGTGATCAATAGTAATTTATATTGGAACCCATGTTATTTTTTTATTGCATCATCATTTCTATTTCAATTGAATCTTTTGTTTTACTACTTTTCCCATGTACTACATCTGTTGCTTTTTTCTTTTTTTCCCTCCTTTTTTTTTCAGCTGTTGACAAATACTTTTCCTGACTGTTTACAAATTTTGTCATATTACTATATTTCTCCCTATTGCAAAAAGCTTTTGTTATTCTTATTTAATTGAATCGAACCGCACTGTGTCTTTTTGTCTGCAGTTCACAGCGAATACTTCAACTATATCTATGTACATTGAAGCGCCGTGTAATTGCGAAAGCAAAAACATTGATGTTATATGCCACAGTGAATATATCTATGCATTAGCGGATAAATTTTTAACACATCCTCTAAATAGTCTGTGAACTTTAACATATCCACTGTAATTGTTTTGTTCGATTTTAATTGTGATTATCATAACCAAATATATCTATGTATCTTTACCCTACCAAATTGTTATTCGTGATGTAACACTATCGTTCAATAATGTTTTTTCATTACCACTATATTAAATTTCTTATACATTTGAATATGACCTATGCAACAACAATATTTTTTCAACATCCGTGTGCGAAGCACGGGTTCGCACTAGTGTATAACTATTACCGGACTCAAAAAAGTTCAATCATATGGGAATGTTTTTATGGCGAGGTGGTTCTAATTTTAATGTTCATGGTAAAATTGACTGGACTCTTTGTAACTTGATTTTAGTACAAAATTTCCATATGCTGTGATAACTACTCTTGATCATTCAACCAGTAACCACTTCCCTATCCTCATCAACCTTTCCCCATGCCTCACAGCAATAAGGCATAGATCTTTCAAGTACAAAAATACCTAGAAATTTTTACTTAGACGCCAATAAGCGGTCCAAAATAGTCTTCATACTAGAAATAATCACAATCCAATTTTTAGACTCATGACCAAACTTTAAAAAAAAAACAAGGCTGACCGTAAACTTGAAACCACAACACAATAAGCATTACGAAATAATGTGAAATTATCATGGATAACAGCAATAATATGTACCATTAAATCCTGAATAGGCCACACGACTAAACACTCATTCAGAAATTAGAAAATAGCTAAGCCCTCTTGCAAACAACTTTAGAAGCTGAAGCAACAAGAAATATGCAAAAATCAAAAGTCGATTGGCTTACAAATGAAGATCAATGTTCAAATTTTTTCATGCAAAAACGATGGACAATAGAAACAGAGCACACATCAACAGCCTCTTGACACTCGGGGACAAATAATCAATGAACAAAGCCTACTTTCTAAGGAAGCAATAAACCACTTCACTAATCTTTACAATGCATAATCAGTAAACAAGAATTTTAACCATATAATATGCAAGAAAATCATCTCTGAAAGTGTAAAAGAAACGTTAGTCAAACTAATGGACTCACAAGAGGTAAGGAATGCTACATTTCAGTTAGACGATAATAGCAGTCCAAGACTAGATGGTTTCAATGCAAATTTCTATAAACATCATTGGGAAGATCTAAAAGAGGACTTACTCCAAGCCCTTTCTTATGCATTTGAAATAAAGAAGTTTATTAGATAAATAAACTACACTTTTATTACTTTAGTACGAAAATCTGCTTCAGCTAATAATATAAATGACTATAGACTTATATCATGTGGCAACATACTTTATAAGATAATCACTGTTGTAATTTGCAATAGGATAAAAGGCCTTATTAATGATCTTATATCTATTAATCAAAATACTTTCGTTCTTGGAAGGTGCATATCAGAAAACTCACTACTAGCATATGAAATGGCAAGAAGTTTCAATAGAAGAACCAAGAAAAACATGTGCATACAAGTGGACCTTTAAAAAGCATATAGTAAAGTCAACAGGGAGTTCATCATTCACATGATGAAAATTATGGAATTTCCTCCTCGGGTCTTTTCCCTTATTCGATGGGGTGTATATCTACTCCCACTTTTTTTACCATCGTTAATGGCACCTATGGTATTATATATAGGTTTTATATATCGCAGTAAAGGCATTATACAAGGAGATCTTTTATTTCCTTATCTATTTGCCATTGCCATGGATATTTTATCCATAAAATTTAAGAGTGAGAAACTATTAGATAAGCACTAGTGGCTGAATTCCAGATCACTATAGTGTGCTTATCCGTGCCGCGTTTGATAGGATTGGTAAAGCAGCAATCAGCGGCCCATCGCCTGGGCTGACTTCCAGACCACTATAGTGTGCACCAACATTCACTTGTCACGATTCCGGTAAGCATTGTTGGATTACGAAGGACGAAGACCATAGATCCATCCTTGATCAATATTTACTTCGGCCAACACCAGAAGGAGTTTTTAAGTAGTTGTACGTCTTTAATTATGAAGTTCAGTGATAGCTGGTGTTATTTACTAGTATACCAGAATAGATAGTACGCTACAATAAACTCGTTATACAAGTTTATAAATCAGATTTCCACTACGCTGGAATTCGGTATTAGATAATTTATAACAATAAGTTACGTTGTAAATAATTACAACAACAACGTTGTAGTTTCGTAAGAAACAACACAACGTAGAGACTGTAAAGATAAAAAACAGAGCAGAATCTAAACAGTTAACGTAGGAAATTCCGTCTGAGGCTTACCGTAACAATTTTCTTAAGAATTTTTATTCAAAACTCTCCCAAGATACAACAGACGTAATCTGCACGAGATCGTAATGAGTATGACAACTCTGTGATATGTATTGAACAGTAGAGGAAGAAAGCAGAGGAAAAAACAGAACTTAATTGGATTAAGAATGTGATCAGTATTCTCTCTTATTTATAGTTTCGTCCACATCCTTTCAAACAGTCGTGTCCGCTTGACGGGTCACACCTGTTGCCTTTAATCGCTACTGTTCGTTGCTATGATTTTGTGGAATTTTTGACCCTATACAGGAACCTCTTTTTCATTTCTGTTCTCCAAAATAAAATAGGATTTTAAACTATAATGAAAAAAAGGGAATGACAAAGTATCGGGGAATCGAAAAGAAAAGTTACAATAAGTTTTTCAAACCAAAAATAAGTTTTCTCTTCTTTAAGTTTTCCCAATTCTCAATTATCTTGATGAATATGAAGATAAGTATCTTCGTAAACCAGGTTATCTTTGTCTTCTTTAATGGATCCCTCTTCTTCGAAGCAGTGGAAAGAAGGCACCACAACATAGTCAACTAGAAGAACAGGCAAGGAAGCGACGCTCTAGAGGGGAATAGTAAGATATGACTCAGTAGTCTGCACGTACGGTTCAAAGGGATATAATTTTGTCCTAATCAACCGACTTTATCGAGAAAGATTACTTTTTTTAGGATAAGAAGTTGATAGCGAGATCTCAAATCAACTTGTTGGTAATGGGTCGCACCCGCCTGCTACTTGCATCTGCTCGCGTCGCGTCTGCTTATGTACGGCTGCGTCTCTTCAGTCGGGCCATACCCGCTCGCGTCTAACGGGTCGCACCCGCTTATGTTTGTCCATGGGTCGCGCCTCTTCAGTCATTCGCTTCCGCTTCTGAAAGATCCACACCTGTTCGTTTAGCCTGCAACTGTCAAAAAGCCCGGCCCAGTTTTGCAGTAAAATTAAGATCATATTAGACCCAAACCCGAGCCCGACCCGGCCCAATTCGGTTCGTTCGGTCGGATGGCGGCGGCAGCGCGCGCATGTGGTTTAGATGCATGGTCTTCCTCCTCACAACGAAGCATACATTTGGGTGCCCCTAGGCCCCATCACCTTCATCGCAAAGCTATTAATATATTGGAATAGCTTTGCAATTTTGGCGATGTGGGACTTATGTATGTTTCATTCAATAGGAATTTCAGCAATCCCCCACATGAATGATAATATACATATCCCCCATACAAAGCGAAATATCACAGAGTACATATGGAATCATGCTTTATCGTGGATAAATAGATATTTCACTTTGAACTCCTTAGTTAAAATTTATCAGATCTACTTGGCTAAATGGTGAATTATTTCATCTTGAACCATCGGCCTTTATTGTATATCTAGACAATAAGCTTTACGAAGCATCGATTCCCTTCTCATCTAATCTCTTGGTTATGTTCATTTTGGTCCTGAACAATTTTTGGTTCTGCGAGTGTTTATAGAAAATATAAGCCTTTAATATTCTCATAGAGCCGACCCAGCTCACACTAACATAGGTGATCGTAACCATTAAGAGTATTCTATATATACTCCACTTGTTATTTCCAAGATATGGCCATCATTAAAAATCATAGTTTTAACCTTTAAATACTTCTGTAGGTATGCATTTATATTGTGCACCATAGGAATGTAGTTGGACTATGTCCATGCAAATGCATTACATCTTGGGTTACTCAGAACTGGTTTGCCTATTGATCCTAGTCTGTGGGATCTTCAGTCACTAGGATAGGTTTCCGTATAAGATAACTCTTGGTGGTTAGGCTTTTAAACCCATTCCCCTCGATGCGCAGTCAATTTTCTCTCTTGATAAACCTTTAGTAAATCGATCCGCGATGTTATCATTTGTTCTCACATAATCTATGGAAATAGTTTCATTTGAGAGTAACTGCCTAACTATATTATGACGTCGACGAATGTGTCATGACTTTCCATTATACACAGAGTTGTGCGGTCTACTTAGCGCTGCTTGGTTATCACAGTGTATGCATATGGCCGGTACAGGTTTAGGCCAAAACGGAATATCTTCTAAAAAGTGATGAAGCCATTCTACTTCTTCACCTGCTTTATCTAAAGTGATAAACTCTGATTCCATAGTGGATCGAGCTATGCATGTTTGTTTTCACAGATTTCCATGACACTGATGCCCCTGCTAAGGTAAAGACATAACGACTTGCCGATTTTGATTCCTCTGAATCAGCAATTCAGTTTGCATCACTATATCCTTCTAAGATGTCAGGATATTTACCATATGTAAGGAATAATTTGTGGTTTTTTTTAAATATCCAAGCACTCTCATTAGTGCTTTCCAGTGTTCCTTTCCTGGATTGCTTGTATACTTGCTCAGTCGACTAACTGCATAAGTTATATCTAGTCTTGTGCAATTCATGAGATACATGAGACATCCTATTACACGAGAGTATTCCAGTTGCATTACACTCTCATTAGTTTTTTATGCAGTACTTCTGATGGATTAAAAGGTATTCTCACTCCTTTAATTTCATAATCGTGGAATTTTTTAGTCACTTTGTCTACATAGTGTGACTGAGACAATTCAATTCCATTAGGTGTTCTTATTATTTTGATTCACAAAATAATATCTACAACTCCTAAGTCTTTCATATCGAAATTGCTAATTAACATCTTCTTTATGGTCTCTATTACTTGAGTATTTGGACCAAATATCAACATATCATCTACATATAAACAAACCATCACATATGATTGTCCAATTTGTTTATAATAAACACACTTATCACATTCATTTATACGAAAACCATTTCTCATCATGATACTATCAAATTTTGTGTGCCATTGTTTTGGAGCTTGTTTTAGTCTGTATAATGATTTTACTAATCCACAGATTGTTTTCATTTACTTTGGAAACAAAACCTTCAGGTTGCTCCATGTAGATCTCCTCATCGAGATCTCCATTTAAGAATGCTGTCTTTACATCCATTTGATGAATTTCTAGATCATAGATCGATGCAATTGCTATTAGCATTCGTATAGAGGTTATTCATGTTACTAGCGAACATGTATCAAAGAAGTCTACTCCTTCTTTTTGACGATATCCTTTGGCTACTAATCTTGCTTTATACTTGTCGATAGAGCCATCTGCTTTCATTTTCTTCTTGAAAATCCATTTACAGCCAATAGGTTTTATTCCAGGTGGAATATCAAAAAAATTTCAAGTTTTATTACTTAGAATTGAATCAATCTCACTTTGGATTGCTTCTTTCCAACATGAAGATTCAGAAGATGACATTGCTTCCTTGTATGTTTGAGGTTCATGTTCTAACACATAAGTGAAAAAATCCGAACCAAATGTCTTGGAAGTCCTAGCCCTTACGCTTCTTCTTGGTTCAACTTTCTCAATCTCATGATGAGTTTCATTTTCATGTGAATTACTTGATTCTTCTCTTGTCCTTTTAGGGACATTATTCCCTTCATTCCTTTTGTGTGGAAACACGTCTTCAAAGAATGAGGCATCTCTAGATTCCATGATTGTATTTACATGATTATCATCTATATCAAACTTGAATACCAAAAATCTGTATGCACTACTATTTTGGGCTGGTCCTAAATAGTAACAATCTACTGTTTTTGGTCCAAGTTTGACTTTTTTGGAAGGTAGAACTGGGACTTTTGCCAAGCACCCCCACACTTTGAGGTATTTAAAATTTGGTTTGTGTCCTTTCCATAACTTATATGGAATTGTTCCTGTTTTATTGTGAGGGACTTTGTTTAATATGTGATTAGACATATTTAAGGCTTCCCCCCACAAGTTCGTCGGTAGACCAGAGGTTAAAAGCATGGCATTAATCATGTCTTCTAACGTTATGTTCTTCCTCTCGACTACACCATTTTGTTGTGGTGAATATGGAGCTATTGTTTGATGAATTATACCATTTTTGGCACAGAACTGTTCAAATGGTGATTCATATTCTCCACCTCGATCAGATCTCAGTATCTTGATCTTTTTATTTAACCGATTTTCTACCTCAGCCTTGTACTTTATAAATGATGTGATTGCTTCATCTTTACTATTCAAAAGATATACATAGCAATATCGCGTATAATCGTAAATAAATGTGTTAAAGTACTTTTTCCCACCTATTGTAGGTAATGATTTAAAATCACATAAATCTGTATGAACCAAACCTAGTGGTTCGGTGCTCTATCAACAGATCGAAATGTTTTTTTTAACTATTTTTGTTTCTACACATGTCTCACATTTGAAGTTCTTATCTACTTGGAATTTCAAAATTAATACAAGTTTGATAATGTTTTCAATTTTGGGAAATTTATATGTCCCAGTCTATCATGCCATAGTAAAATTTCATGCTCAAGCAGTAAGAAACTTCAATTTTATTAATAGCACAATCAGAATACATAGTTTTATTGCTGATAACTGCTACATTTGCCTTAAATAGGTTATCGCATAAATATCCCCTTCCGATATACATTCCAGCTTTGGAGAGAACCATCTTGTTTGACTCGAACACCATTCTGAATCCTTTCTTCGATATTATTGCACCAAAGATCAGATGCTTGCGTATGTCTGGAACGTGAAGGACGTCATTCAATTTGACAGTTTTTCTAGAAGTAAACTTAAGAATTATTGTGCCACTGCCTTCGATATGGATACAGAAGAATTACCCATATAGAGTTTTTCCCCATGATCGAATTTTTGGTATGTAGAAAACATTGATTTGTCAGAGCAAATATGACGAGTTGCGCCTGTGTCTACCCACCATTGGTTAGGATTCTGAACCAAATTGCATTCAGATACAACTGCTGAAAAGTTGGACTCGTATACTTCCATGTTGTCTACTATATTTGCCTCTTTGTTACAGTCCTTTATGAGTCTGCAATCTCTAGCGGCATGTCCAACCTTTCTAAAAACCCAACACCCGCCATTAAACTTTTTGGTTCATTTGTTGTCTTTTGGTTTTTTGTCTGGAACTTTCCTTTTCTTCTGAAAATTCTTCTTTTTGTTTTTGGTCTTTGAACCTTCAGCCACAAATGCCTCCTCGCTTTGTTTTGTAACTCCACGGTTATCTGCCTCAATTTTTAGTCGGACTATGAGATCATATAAAGAGATTTTCTTCTTCTTATGCTTTAGATAATTGTAGTAATCTCTCCATGACGGTGGTACTGTGATGGCTTCAAACAAAAAAGACTCTCCAACCTTATGACCTTCTGCTTCGAGTTCATGAATGATGATTTGCAGTTCATGCAGTTGAGCAGTTACTGGTTTGGAGTCAGCCATCTTGTAGTCCATGAATTTGTCTACAATGAATTTCTTAAGACTGATATTCTGCGTCTTATACTTTGTGGCAAGTACATTCCAGAGTGTTTTTGCTGTATTTAGAGGCTACAAACTTGTATAGCACCTTGTCGAGACAATTTAGAATATAGTTTCTGCATAGAAAATCGTAATGCTTCCACATATCAACATCTGATTCCTTGCCTGGTGCAGGAATCGGTTCCTCCTCCTCAAGATACCGTTGCAGGCCGAGTGTGGTGAGATAAAATAATATATGATTTTTCCACGTTAAAAAATCGTCACCATCTCCTTTAAAAAAATCAGGCATGTTGTGTGTAGTAGCCTTTGTTGATAATTCAACTGTTGTCATCTCTGTTTTAGTAAAAAACAGGAAAATTCTTAAGATGTTATTTATTAGTATACCAGAACAGATAGTATGCTATAATAAACTCATCACATAAGTTTATAAATCAGATATCCACTATGCTGGAATTCTGTATTAGATAATTTTGTAACAACAAGTTACGTTGTAAATAATTACAACAACAACGTTGTAGTTTCGTAAGAAACAACACAACGTAGAGACTGGAAAGGTAAAGAACAGAGTAGAATCTAACCAGTTAATGTGGAAAATTCCGTCTGAGGCTTGTCGTAATAATTTCCTTAATAATTTTTATTCAAAACTCTCGCAAGATACAACAGACGTAATCTGCACGAGAACGTAATGAGTATGCCAACTCTGTGATATGTATTGAGCAGTAGAGGAAGAAAGCAAAGGAAAAAATAGAACTTAATTGGATTAAGAATGTGATCTGTATTCTCTTCTATTTATTGTTTCGTCTGCATCCCTTCAAATAGTCGCGTCCACTTGATAGGTCGCACCCGTTGCCTTTAATCGCTACTGTTCGTTAATGGGTCGCACCCGCTTGCTACTTGCATCTGCTCGCACGCGCCTGCTTATGTTTGGCTGCATCTCTTTAGTCGGGTCGCACCCGCTCGCATCTAACGGGTCGCATCCGCTTCTATTTTCCCATGGGTCGCACCTCTTCAGTCATTCGCGGTTGCTTCCGAACAGATCCACACCTGTTCGTTTAGCCTGCGACTATCAAAAAGCCCGACCCAGTTTTGCAGTAAAATTTGGATTATATTAGACCCAAACCCGAGCCCAAGCCCAAGCCCGAGCCCGAGCCCGACCCGGGTCAGTTCGGTCGATCAGACGGCGGCAGCGACGGCGGCGCGCGCGCGTGGTGGAGATGTATGATCTCCCTCCTCACAACGAAGCATACATTTGGGTGCCCCTGGGCCATATCCCCTTCATTGCAAATCTATTAATATATTGGAATAGCTTTGCAATTTTGACGATGTGAGATTTATGTATGTTTCATTCAATAGGAATTTCAACAGCTGGTAACTTGTCAAGTTACAAATGATAGAGTATGTTTTAACCTCACCCCATATAAACATTTATTTTTGTTGCTCCATTGCGTAATTTTTGTAGTGTGGTTTATTTGTGGTGGTGTTATGTTGTAATGCACTCAACTTTCTTGTATATAATAAAGTACCCTCTTTCTAAAATAAATCATTCTCTTGATTTTATCAGTCATCAGTGTTGCATCTAAAATAAGTAACAAAAATAAATAAATAAGCTAATTAAAGGTAAAGACTTCCAATGATGAAACAAGGAAGGTTTCATCTATTCTAGAGAGATCCTAAAGTTAAACCAATCGAAACCAGCTATGTAGATATAGTTGTTGAATTCCAAGCAAGAAGCTAGGGTTCTTGAGATAAGGTAATAACAAAATATAATATAGAAATATAAACGCCTCAGCTAAATTACGGTTTTTGTGATAGGCCACAATTTATTTTGAATACCGATTTATGGTTTGTGCAGAAATATCAAGCGAGTAAACAATAACAAATTAAAGGTGGAATGGATGGACGAACTGGAAAGAAGTTGATTGATGGAGAGGAGTAGTGTGACGATGGAGGAAACATTGGGACGAGATGAATTTTTCTAAATTGAGGAGGAAATATAAAAGGACGACGGACAAAACATGACAATGTAGAAGCGTGGAGGAAACATGAGGACTGTTTTACTATTGACGGGGAATGGAGATAAAATTTTGGTAGTATAAATAAAATAAAATATACATAAAACAGTGTAAAATAATATTAATTGCACTTACCTTTGAAACACTGCCAATAAGTGCAATTAAATGCAAATTATCTTGTAGTGTTATGTCCTTGGTTTCGTTTTTATACTTACTTTGCTACTTTGTGTATAAGTGCTTAATTCTATGTGTTTGCCTAACAAAGTCAGGGACCGCCTAAGCCACCAGACACAAAACAAAAAAATAAGCCTAATCATACAAAAAAAGATAAACAAAGCAGACATACATGCATGTAGGATGCTGGTAGAAAAGTAAATAGCAAACACAGAACATTGCAGCAGAAATAGTTAATTCAAGTTACATAAGAAATATCATGATCATTACAAAAAAGGGGTTCCAACCTATCTTACAAAAAATATTAAAAAAATGCCTATGTTCATCACTTGATGATGTGGCAATCATCCTAATGGGTCATCGATTTCTGATTTAAGGAATGATGGCTTGGGAAGGGTTGCTAGAAGAACCTATAAGTAAGGCAATCTGCTCTTGTGACAAAACTGGGATAGGCATTCGACTCGTTACTTCAATCTCCTCGGCAACTTCCTACTGAACCACCGCATACTGGTTCGAACCGATGAAGCAGACGACCATGGGTAGATGGTGGCATCAAAGGTGATCTTGAGCATCTTGGTCATCCGCTCATTCCACTCCCCCTTTAGTTTTCTCTTTTCCTCCTTAGGACGTTTGGAGGCTATGCGGCGTTGGTGCTGGATAAGCAATGCCTTTAGGTCCTCTACCTTTTTCTCCTTACCCTCTATTTGGTACCTTACTAACCATGCTTCGCCTTAACTTTCTCTTTACGGGCCACCTCATCAACCAGTTCCCTCATGGTTTTATCCTATATCTCATCTGCCTTTACGGCCTACCTTCCAAACTCCGCCAGCTTCTCCTAGTCCAGGCATCGTACATTGGCATCCTCTAATGTCTACTACTTCAGTGCTGCCACTTCCCAACGGATTTAGAGGGCACATGACCCAACCAAAAAAAGGAAATGATATTAATAAAAGGAAATTGGAAAAGAAACTCAAGTAGAAGAACTTCAACAAAAATTTCTCAGACATCAATCTCTAGCACCGACTCCAGCCTTGGTTGGTTGACCCTGACTTTTGCATATTAGACTGGGCCAGGATCTCCGAAGCCATCTTTGCTGAGGTTTGTAGTGGTCCGAGCAAAAGTGTCTCATCCAGCTCCCGGATCATGGATAAATAGGTGGCCCTCACTACCTCCCACAACCCACCCATTAACTCTACCTCCCTAAAAAATGGGAAAGTAGGACCCCGGTTAGAGTTTTTTATTTCCTCACTGGTCCTTTGCCTCTTAAAGCGAACAAAATTCTCACCTGCCTCTAAAAGATGGATACATGTCATGGGCATTGGGCTAGTACTGTAGGGAAGAACCGAGGGCTGGATGATGTCACAACAAAGTATGAAGCCCTTTGGTTGAGACCGCATGGCGATGATGGAGGTGATTACGGTTGTTATTTCACGCCGGTTTCCCAAGTATTGGCAGAATCAACTAGCGCCCTATAATTTAGTCAAACAGCCACAAAGGAAAAAAATGGAAGCAAGAAATAGTCAATTTTTGATAAGAGAAAAGCAAAAAATAAAGACAGACAGACTACAAGACAAACAAGATTCATCTGCCCTCAATTTGTACCCCCTATCTCCGTCTAGCTAAAGGGAGACTGTAACATACCCCACTTAGAGGTCCAAAACTAACAGTTTCGGATGCTGCAGTCATCCATAGTTATTAATCCTCCATGACCAAATACGATAATGTAGATAAACTGATATACCATAAACACATGGATTTGGAAAGTTTAAAATTCCAAAACAACTTTCACATTCCATTCCAAACTCATTTCAATATTCTTTACATAATCTCAAAACGTTAACCACGTTTAGAAAAATATAATAATTACAATATACTCCAAGAGCAACATATGAAGATGCCTCTTTGGTGATCAGAGTGTATAATAGGCAAAAAACTACATTGCCTTAATAAAATAACAAAACGGAATCACATGAGAAAGAACTTAAATCACTACATGTCTTATGCACGACTCCGAAAGCTTTTTCGTCTTAAGAGGTACCTGAAAACCTCAAATCTCAAGCTACTCAAATCAATTGAGTACCCAAGAGTTTAAAGAGAAAATATAAACTTCGAGGTAGACATAAAATATGGTATGAATAATAATATACCATCTCAAATCATTAAGATATCTAGTGAGACCACATGCCTAGTGGAACAGGTTTTCCCTCACTAGTATCTTAAAACCTTTATAAACCATTTTCTGTATCCCTGCATCCAATGGTTAATTCAATTCAAAACATTATTATGTGATGATATGCAAAACAATTGAATCAATTTTGGATTACCCATCCCCAATTCATTTTGACTATATGTCATAGTTATAGTTTTTAGGATTACTACTAACCTGATAGTTTTCATGAGCAAACTAATAACCAGTTAAAATTTTAAGGACACCCTGTCCAATTTTATAGTTTTTATGGGATTACTATGAACCTATTGGTAACTCCAATACCATTTCTTTTGTCCGAGTTTTCATGGGCTGACTAGGAACCTATTGACTAATAGTCAATATCTTTCTTTTTACCCTGATTTTCATGGGCTAATTAGGAACCTATTGACTATCTGTCAATATTTCAATTTCTTATTCGGATATAGTTTTCATGGGCTTACTATGAATCTGTCTAACTGACATCTTTAATTATACATAGTTTTCATGGGCTAACTATGAACCTATTGTCCCTTGCCTATATCTTTTCCCTTGCATAGTTTTCATGGGCTTACTGTTAACAAATTAGCCCCTACCAATATCTTTTATTTATTCACTACTAGGTCAACCCAACTGGTTATTTTACCTTTTCCAAAGTACAGTTTTTGGATTCATTGTAAAGCGAATATATACATATATAAAGAAGCAAACAATATAACTTGGTTAACTTCTTTAACCCATTTAGACTTCTTCATAAGTTCCATTTCAAAATACTTTGTTTATTAATATGCTATGGTTTTGCTTTTAAATAAAATCGGGTTATTTTTTTTGAAAACTATACTTTCAAAACCTTCAAAATCTTGCTTTCGACCTCATTGGATAGCCTTCTTCGAAAGCATATTATTTTCAAAACTTTTGGCTTCTGCCTTTAAAAACACTTTAAAATCCTTCTTTCGAAACCTATCTAATATAATAAAGTGTCACTTATTAACTATTAGAAGCATTGCTTCGAAACCATTGGAAGTATCTCTTCCTAAAGCATTGAGAATCCTTCTTTCGACATCATTGGGTTTACCTTTTTAAATATCATTTGGGTTAAAGTACATATAAATGAAAGTGTGTCTTTCGAAACCATTCTTTATTATATAAAAATATTGGGGAATTTATGATGACATCGAAACCATCCCTTTCGAGAGATTTGAAAACTTACCTTTAAAGTTTTTGAGGATAGCTTCAAAACCATTGCCTTAGAAACCCATAACCCTTTCGAAAACATTTAGAAAGTGGCTCAATATATCTTTAAAACAAATAATACCTTTCGACAGTATTAATGACTTCAATACTCTTGAAAGGCAAAAGAATTGGCGGTAGGGCTTCGGCTAGGTCGGAACCCCTTCTTTCAAAAACATTGATTTATATTAAAGGAACTCCTTCAAGACCCCTTTTATTTTTAAAAAACATGGAAACCCCTTCAAAATCATTATAATCTTCTTTCTAAAACATACATATCGACTAAGTTGAAAGCTTGGTAAAATAAAGGCAGGTGCTTATCTTTTTAAAACAAACTAAGGTAACTACCCCATCAGAAGCTATGCTTTCGACATCATACCTTTCGCCTTTCTCCAATGCACTATGTATCATCAAGATGATACCATCTGTATTGGATTTAAATTAATGGGGCATCAAAATAGTCGAAGGTGAAAGGAAAGGAGTGAAAGGTACTCTGATTAGAGGCGAAACCTTTTTTTCGTGGTTAAATACCAAATTAAGTAACTTATATAAACTAACCTGCCTACGTGTTCATTTCTTATCAGTTACCTTAACTTTCTGACGCCTGTCCTCTTTGCCTTAGATATCTTAGGGGTTCTTATGTAGTTGGAAGACCGAAAGGTATTACACTCGGCGGCCATGGCCCCAAACTATAGGCCCTTCCGCTCGTCTCCCACTTCGAGTACTCATAGAGCCGAGAATCATATATCTCTAACTCGGCTTCATCTCCTTGTCGCTCCAGGCCAGTGTCTCACTATGGTCCAGTCTCCTCCTCCCCCTCCTCTATGTCTACTGTAGCAGCTTAGGGAGTTTCCTTTATTTCCACCGAAGCAGGCACCTTGGGCCTGCTTCTTAAAAAGCGAGGGATCCCCTTCCACATCCTCATCAAGTAATCAAGGCCCAACAACGCTGCCTATCCTAGGTTCTCATCATAGCTATTCACTCCTGATAGTCTATAAAGTAAACATGAATATCCTTAGTTTCAGCTTGAAACACTACATCAAAGTGAAAATTAGAAACCATAAAAATATGAGAATTAAGTCTAAGCTAGGGCATGTATAATACCTAGGGCCTCGAACACCCGCACCTAAAGTGTAGGGTTGATTGTTGCTGGCACAAAGAAGTACTGATCTTGATACCAAAAGACCTTGTCCAGAAGGACATAAAAGAGAGATGGGAGGTTGTGGGCCTACAAGTGATCGTACCAACCTTTGTAATCAAGGCCGCGTCTTGATAGCTTGAAATTATGCCTGATGAAGAGCGAGTTGGGCTCAGGGATTCCAAGTTCATGGCAGACAAATTAAAACACCGCCAAAAGGCTGTAGCTATTGGAGGAGACTTGTGTGAGAGCCATTTGGTGGCCGTTTTAGATGAAAATGAAGTGTGGGTGAAGTGGAAGTGACACCACACACCTCATGTAAGGTAGGGACCATGGAAAGTAGTCGACGGTGGGTTGATTTGGCCTACCCACAACCAAGGGGTAGAGAGGGTCAATCCTCTACGCCCTATGTTGAGCTAGTGTTTTGTATAGATCATCCTTATCCTCTCTAACCTTAGTCGTGCCCATTATGAAGATGCAACTGCTAGTAGAGATCCGTTCTATTTTCTTTCCTTTGACCATATGTAAATGTTAAGAGAAACCTATTTACTGAACAAACCCGACTAAGGTATAAAGATGAACTAGACTCGAGGGAAAGTCCCCCTAGTGCAAACACGGTCGACCCAGACTCTAGTGCAGACCATAGAGGTGCCTTATGAGCCCAAGGCCAACTGATATGCTACACACCCAGCCTAAAACTCTTAACTACCCTATGTAGGTCATGTGGCAAATGCCCCTACTCTTTTAACTCAATACAATGCATGGATCAAGGCTAATGACATAATTCAAAAATCCTCTTCTTCCTAACCAAGGGGGAGGGGTAGTTTAGTAATTTTAACACATGAAATTTCTAAATAATGATTTATAATATATTGTTTACAATTAATAATAGAAGCGTCCCGAAATCAGAGGAAGCAATTCGAAGTTTGTGGGTTATTGGATATGATCCAAGGAGTGATAAGAAAGTATTATTTGATTAGCATTAAAGTTAAGCGGATATTTTGATAAAGAAATCAAATAGTTTGATTTTCAATTAAAATGTAGAAGGAACATGTGTCTGTAAGAAAGAACATTAATGGGTAAAAAATATTTCTAAAACTATAGGTGAACAAAAAACTTATGATTATTAATGATGCACTTAGGTTATAATCGTTTAAGTTTGGTTGTTTAACACGCAATATTGGATTTGAAAATGAAATCTTTTATAATCATTATAAAAGAATATTGGGATTTTCCTAAATGATATAAGCAGATATGATGTTGAAATTGTTTAATACGGAGCACGTAAGATGAGTTCCTTAAACATTAGCAATAAGAATTACCATACATGTTGTATTGTCTGCAATACCATATTTAGCTTATGTATTTGATATATAGAGCAAGTATCAAATCCAAATAATATAATTATATGAAAATTGAGAGTTTTTTAGAGTATTTACGAAATACTAGAGAAACGTATTCCTTATAAAGAAAAGTGCAGAATCGAACTTCGTAAGTGATATCAAGGATAATATATCAATCCTAAGTTCTTGTTCAACCTTAAGTTAAGAAATTTTAGTAGGTAATGTTCCAAATAATAATCGGTGTCTTATTCAATGAAAGGCTAAGTATATCACCTCGAATAAGCGCTGCAATAAAAGAAGTATAAATAAATGTGCAAATTTTTTACCGAGCTTGTGATTCCAAATATTGAGAATCCCAAGATATTGTTACCAATGCAACAATACAGTTTATATGAAAATCTAGAGTTCACTAAAAGTCAAGAAACATACTTCGAATAATTTGACATAACAAATGCAGTTTGTTAGTGATGGAGAGAGCTGATTGATAAAGTAGATAATTAAAACAAAATAGCATACCCGTTTACTAAGGGACCGACCCTGTTAGTTTTTTAAAAAGACCGATCGAAGAAGTTGGAATAAGATTCCATAATTGACCCTAAGTGCTAGTGGGAGATTGATAGAGTTAGGGGTAATGCCCAAAGAGAAATTATGTAATTTGTTATAATTATCCAACTCGACAACCAACCTTGTTCAAAACAAAAGATGTTTTCTTTATATTGTATACTTGTTATATTGCGATATAATTAATTAAGTAATTAATTTAAATTGCATTAAATAGAAAATCCTTAGATGATACGTTATGTGGTAGTAATTGCAATGCGTTGTAATCATGAGAATTTTAGCACATTGAAAAATAACGTATTGTTTTAAATATTCCTAGTCAAGATGTTTCGAGATGGGATATCGATACATTCATTGAGACGAGAGTGCGTAATACTCTCCAAATGTAATGACCCGCAAAATCTACATTGCAAAATATAAAATTATTTAAAAGTGAATTTTAATAAAAAGGTGAATTAGTATCATGTTTATAACTATTGTGAAAGTCTTTCTGAGTTGATCAGTTTGATATATTGTTTTTATATATTCAGAGTTACGGTTCGCAAAATATAAGCGTAGTAGTGTTTAAACGGCGTATGCATCTATTTCAAACTTAATTGGATACACAACCTATAATCTAGCCTAATTGCTATATATTTGAGGCTATGAAATCCTAGCCATCATCTCTATCTTCAGTTTTCTTTCCTAATCCTGAAATTAACCCAGTCGTAATTAAAAGGATTAAATATCAAAAATTACAAACTACATTGAATAATATATCGCTGGAAAGTTATCAGCGAATGGGACATGGGGAAGTGCTTGTTTTTGGATACAACGATTGAGGTTGTTGGAACTGGAAAATAATGCTCAACTATCCGTTTTAGGGCATGGTGATTGATGATGGATCTACGACGATGCGACAATCGGGGAGTAGAGGGTCGTGGAGGAAGGCAAGAGGAGTGCATTTGTAACGATCCGTATTTTTAGTTATTTTAAATTATTAAATTTAATGTGATTATTTAATGATTTATTATTGTAGTTTATTGGATATAATAATTCTTATAAATAAACAGTTCCGAAGATTTTGGCGATATCAAATATTGAAATGAATTCAACGCATTCAATGTGTTTGTTATCAATAACGGAATTGAATAATAAATATTGGATTATTTATATGGAAATGAAATATTTGTTGATAATTAAAATTCATTTTAATTAATGGTTATTAATGTAATTTGTCAAATATTTAAAATTGTTTAAATTAATATTGCAATTATTTAAATAATTAAATTCTGGATTTAATATGAATGGAAATGATGTCAAAAGTTGATTTAAATTTTATTTAAACAACAATTAAAGTTGTTAACATAAAAATTGAATTTAAAGGGATTAAATTAATTTATGGAAATTACTTGTTTAAATTAACAAGTGAAAATAACCATTTTGGTTACTATCTCGGATTTTGACGAAACCAGTTTCATCGGATCTATAATAGTGAGTTACTATAGGATTTCAAGTCTCGTAGCGATCAGGCTTATCGTTTGATCATGCGAGCTTGAAACGCGTAGAAATAAATTAAAGGAATTTAAATAAATATAATTTGATTTTAAAAGCTAAATTATATATACGATAGAAATAGAGTTTGAAACTTGTTCCATTGAGTTTAAAAATATTGAAAACCTATATTTCGATATATTGGATGACCCATTTTCGTTTCAGGAACGAAACGGACTTTTCGGATCGTTGTTGTCATTTCGACCAAATCGATCTGCCCATCCATTTTTATCCTTCTCGGTCTATATAAATAGATTTTTCATCTAACTTTAGCAATCAATTTCTATATGTACTTATATTCTCATCTACTTCTTCCTTCCTTCCCAATTTCAGACGTATCAAAACCCTAAATTCCCAATTCCAAATTCAACTCCAAAATTCAAACTCCTCAAACCCTATCGAATTATACACTGTCGGAAAGCTCTCGATGAACGTAATCTAGATCTAAGATTTGTTTTTCGATTTGGAGTGTGCTGTGACCAAAAATCGTTGAAGAATTTCTGGCCGTTCGTATTAGGGCTTGGGATTTAACGGTGGATCTTCGACTTTGGATGATTGGAGGTGACCACTGGGAAGAGGAGGCCAAAAAAAATGCATTTACCCAAGCCAAAAGTCTCGTAGATGATCAAAATTGCCAGATTTGGCAAACCCTAGGCGCGGCAGCTGTGCACATGTGGCAGTAGAGGGGTAGCATTGGTTTGGGGGAGGCGGCTCGAGGCGTGGGAGATTTTGGTGAAGTCTGTTCTGGGTCACCATGTGTGGATGGTCGGCATTTGGACGTTGAGAAGCGGCGGCTGGTGATGTATTGGTTCGATCATGTATGTGAAATAAGGTTGAGGAAGGTATTCAATCTTACAGAAATTCCCTAGTTTTATTTTTATTTAAATTTTAATTTCTAACATTCTAACTCATATAACTTTTTCATACAAGCTCGGATTTGGACACGGTTTCTTCCGTTGGGTTAAGATCGTATTGAAATTTCGGATGATATGGAACTAGATTGGCTAAATTTGGAGACTGATGGAATTTGGGCGTTCTTTTGTATTTTAATTCGACTAAAAATCAAAGGTGAGTGTTCAAAACACTCACAAAATACTAAAATATTTTGATGTTCGTTAAATTGAAATCATGAAGTGATTTAAATGTATTGATTGTTGTATGATGATTTAAAATTGACATTTATATTGAATTGTATTGATAGGGAAATTTAATTTAACAGTTAAATTGAAACTGAAATTGAATTAACGTTTAAATTGAAATTGGAATTTAATTTGCTAGTTAAACACCCGAGAATTTATAATTAGTAATCTGTTATAATGTGCGACTATTTTGGATGTTGATTGTGATGGATGCCTAATGATTGATATGTTAGATTTTTGGTCGTTTTTTAATGCTGATTTATTCCTGTTATTCACCCTGAATGTTACGGGCATCAAATAAATCTGAAATTAAATAAGTTAAGAAATAGGTTGAAATGATATATACCCATGACACCTAATTTGGATTTAAATGATATATGTCCATCCCTAAAATTAAAATTAAAATTAAAATTAATTGATCACTTGACCATAGGATAGAAATTATATACGAACCATTGGTCGATTTTAAATTATTTTCTAAAATTGTAAAGTAAGTTTTGATTTAATAAATTTGATTATAAGATTTTATTTAAAATTTATATCTAAGTTAATATAAGTTTTAAAAATCTAAATTTTAAGATTTTAACTTGTAATTTTATTTAGTTTTAAAATATAAATTTCAAATAATGCAATATAATAAAAACACTTTAAAATTTTAATTTAATAAATTATTCAATATAGTTTTGAAAGATTTATTTAAAAATTTAATTTAAGATAATAAATATAGAGTTTTATAATAACTTTATTAGTTAAAATATTTTGTAAAAGATATTAGAATTTTTGTAAAAGGTTTTGTAAGGAATTTATTAAAAATTTGTAACAGATTTTGTAATGGATTTTATAAAAGGATTTTATAAAAGATTTTTCTAAAGGATTATATAATGGTTTTATAAAGGAGTTATAAAGGTTTTAAAAGATTTTGTAAAGGGTTTTATAAAAGAACTTGCATAAAGGGATTTGGAGGCGTTTTAAAGGAATTTGCGTAGAGGTTTATGAAAAGGGGAAGAGTTGTAAACTGTTTTCGATATAAATAGCTTTATAAATGATTCTAAAGCATATAAATAGTTTATAAACGGTTTAAGAGAGATTTATAAATTATTTTAGAAATTTATTGGAAGAAATCTTCCTCGGTGTTTATGAATATATTTATACTTTTGGAATAAATATATGGATATCTTGATATAAAGGTATAAACTGTTTTCTGGATTTATAATTATAAATGTTTTATAGAATGACCATGGTGTGAAATAAGCATTTGGTTGTTAAAGAGACCGGGTTTGGATATTGTCATACTCTTTGCCAATTCCAAAACCACTTTAACAACCGTGCATGTGGTGGAGAATCCAGAACGAAGTTGGATGGTTTGGCGAATGCTACCGGTATATGGTAAGAACGCAGCCTGACCTTCGAGTTAGCTTGATATGACTAAAACAGGAGCCATAACTGGGCCAAGTGAGGTCGCTTCTCCTATCGGACACGCTTCTTCGATACCATATCTATTACTTTGTGATTGATTAGTGGATACCCTCAATTCGATTATGGGAGTGTTGAGCGGTAGCTATGCGTTACCACTATCTTGGTTCCGTAAAATGGCAGAATCCTACCCTAGACATTGCCTCACGTGCCTTATCATATGCCTTATCGAGCCCAATACGATTTTGGTTTGTGTCGTACCTATGGAGTGCTTCCTGATAGCCCACCAGTTTACAGTGTATTTTACAGTACTATATAGACTACGATGCTTATATAAAAATGTGTTAAGGGGGATATGGATAATGCATGAATGCTATTTTCAATATTATACTTTACTGATATGCACTGCATATATAGCGTACATTACAACATATAAATAGTTTAACGGATCCTTAGGAGATGGAAAATCTCATAACATCTTTTAAGTTATTGCACGCACGTTATACACTAGATAGGAGATGTGAAATCTCATAAACATCTCTTAAGCTAGTACACTCATATTTACTTGTTGTTGATTTAACTTACATTAGAACTTTTAGTTATGACTCGAGTGTTTTTTCTTTTCATTGCGCTCGGGTCAGCCTGAGCATTTCAGCGTTGAAGACTTTATTTTCGAAGGAGGAAGACGGAGTTTGGTACATTATATTATTAGTAATTTTCCACTGCATCCTTATTGGTACGCCGTTGTTTGTACTCTGATTGTTGTAAAAAAATTGTGTAATCAAATGTATATTCTAAAACTGCTTCATGAACTATTTATTTGATTAATATATTTTGTCATTCCACTGTGAGATTCTGTGTTTTTTCCTTCTTTTCTCTTATTTTCTTTTTTACCCCATTGACAATCCTCTCTTTTGAACGGTTGGATTAGACATGTGTCATTTATTGTCGATTTAAACCGTCTAAAAAAGTGGATCATTACAGTTGGTGTCAGAGCTTTGGTTTAGCATTACCTTAGCTTTGTGGGGTTTGACTTATTAGAGATAAGGTAGTAATACCATAGAATGAGTTTGCAATGATCCTGAATTTCCGACCCAATTTAAATTTTAAGTCAAATTATTTAGTCTAAATTTGAAATTTATATACATTCTCAGTTAACATCCAAACTTCGAATATAAAAGGCGTATAGTTAGTTATGGATATAGGAAAAGTTTCGTCGCAAAATATCGAAGTAAAATTCGTTCACATTTTATTGCATGACAGTTCATTTTGAAGTGCATAATTTTCATCTTCCGGATCTAGATATTTTTACACAGGTAGAAAATATCCGATCGAGATGTCGCATTCCGTTTTGCCTAATTTCATCGTCGTCCGCTTCATTTAAATTGTTCTGACAAACGAACAATTAATCGGCGTAAAATTTGTGTTTTTATAAAACTGTTGTATAGTCGATATCTGTATACCGGTATAAGCACCTCGTCGCGCCAATCAGAATAATATATTCATTTGTACAAATCGGAGTTCGGCGTAAATCGTCGCACTAATTTGAACGTTCCAAACGGACCGGTTAAATGAATATTCATTCAATTTTCATCCCACCGTAATTCACCTTATAGTATCCGTTAATTTTGAATTAAAACAAAATCTATTCCAGCCCAAAATTTGTCAACCCATTTGCACTTGAAATTTTGAAAACTCTTTGGCTAAATTTAATTGATGGTGGTGGTTGGAAGCCGATTTAATGAGCATAAAAAAATGTAACAACGACTGAATTATAGCATGGGAAATATACCACACCTCATTACTCACCACCATTGAATATTTCTGTCCATTGGTTCCATCCACCCATTAAATCCCTGTCCTTACATAAACAAATTCGTATGCATTCAAACTTTCGTTTGCAAATATATTTCCAATCAGGTAAAGAAACGTGCCTCCCGACAACTTCGCTTTCCTCTTCTCTTTTATATTTTTTTATATGCCATGTTTCAAAACCTGGAAACAAACAAAATTCCACTTCAATGTCCCTCCCCTCCTTCCTTTTCGCCTGCGCCGTTCCCGCCTTCGCCACCTTCCCCCTCGACTGCGCCGCTGCACACCCCACCACGTTCCCGCCTAACCCCCTAACGCCGACGACCACAACAGATCCTCGACCGAGCCTTCCCCTCGCTTGTGCCATTTCCATCATTGGCCACCTTTCCACTCGGCCGCGTCGCCGCACACCCCACCACGTGCCACTGCTGCCTTTCACTGCCACCTTGACTTGCCGCCACCACCTCCACATGGCCGTCACCCTCCACCATGATCGCCCGAACGACCTCCTCCATTTAAAGCCTCCATGCTCCGCTCTAGGCTTCGCGAACTGCGCCACCTTGCCTCCCTGACGCATCGGTCGATGCATGGAATCGAACCGCAGTGCCACTGGCCTTCCCTGTGTATCCTTACTGTCTTTGCATGATGATCCATTTGTTTTACATATGTATATATATGTTTATGTATATGCATATATTAATATGGGAGATAGTCAATGATGTATCTTTTCTATGTATTGACAACAACTATCTAAAGCTTTCCACCTTACAGCAGCACTCTCTCTCAGCTCCTTTTTCTCTTTCTTTGTTGATTGGTATATGTGTGTGTATACGATTATATATATATATATATATATATATATATGAATGTTTATATTGAAAGCTGATGCTATTTCTTTCTTGTTAATCGTTGCAGCTTATTTGATTGTTTATGCTTGTGTTGTGTTTGAGTAAAGTCTATTTGTGCCTCTTCGTGCCTCGTCGATCAATTCTCCTTAACCACTAAAGGTGAATAAACTTCACGACTTATATTATTATACAATGATAATCAAGTTTGGTTGGTGATATTGATGATTATTTGATGTTAATATTGAATGTTAAATTGTTAACATACGAAGTGATAAGTAATATACACTTGAACTAGACATATGGTAGTTAACATTTTTAAAATTTGACATGTATATACTTGAATTTGATCAAATTAAAATCTGCATAATATAACCTTTGAAATGTCTAATTTAGTCGACAAGTAGAAAATATAGTGAGCGACACTTTGAAACAATGTAAACCAATTTAATATCGTGTAAATTTTGATGAAGTATGGACTTGAATTAATTAGATAACAAGTGTAGAATCACATGAAATGATAGCGTAATTTACATGAAATAATCTTTAATCTACATGAAATGATAGTGTAGATTTTAGAAATAATTGTATTACTTTACATGAAATGATAATGTAAAATTAATACGATTATTTTGGTATTATTTAAATCAATTATTGTGTTGTTGTTGATTGTTGTTATTGCTTGTTTATTTACTTTGACACCATCCCAGTTATCACACTGCAAGTTCCCTTTACTATGTCTCTGATCTTTAAATTGAAATGGAATCGGGTTGAAATGATAAATACTCAGATAAATCACTTGACATAGGATAGAAAATTAAAAAAATAAGAAACCTGATTGGTCAAACGATTTGATTTGAATAAAACGAGATTTGAATTTAAAAGGAATAATGAATGGTTAAATTAAAAATTTTAAATAAAAAGGAAATTCAAGAGTTAAAGGTTTAATAAGTTGAAATAAATGTTTAAACAAATGTTAATAAAAGTTAAGCTGTTTAATTTAATAAATTGTTAAATCGAGTTTGAAACCTTATTTAATAACAAAACTAATTTGGAACTTATTCACTTAAGTAATATAATTTGTGATTATTTAATTGAACAAGTAAATAAGTGAAACTGAATTTCTTTAATAAGAAATAAAATGTGATTTATTTGAATGAATTTAATATAACTTGTGATTTAAAGAATTTAATTTGGCGAATTCAATTAAATTCAATTTGTGAGTTTTGGATATAATTTAGGTCAACTTAAATGAATGATTAAATCAATTAGAAATTTAATTGAATTTGATTTAAATGTTAAATTTACTTAATTTAAATGATTATGGAATGGAATTCATATATGAAATTAAATTAATATTTGAATTGTTTTAAAGTGAACTGAAATTAAATTGTGAAACCAAATAGAAATATTAAATTGGGAATTAGAAACATTGAAATTTGAATTATGGTAATTAATATTGAAAGTCGACGGAATGTTGACTTTTGATGTCTAAAGAAATTGATTTTGGTTTTGAAAGTTATTAAATGACCAATCGGTGTAACAATTACGCAGTTATTAAAGACTCCGGGATCGGTTAGGGGCATACTCTCTGTCTAAACCGAATACCAATTTAATAACTATTATATGCGGAGTGTGATCCAGAATGAAGTGGTTGGAATGATGTATGTTAATGATTGAAGAAAGAGAACGACAATGGATGACCTTGACACTAGTGTCGAATTAATGACTTAAACAGGAGCCGTGCCGGGCCAACGAGTTTAGCTAACTCTAGCGAACACACTTCTTTGTTAAATACTCATTACTTATTTTTTATTGGTGTGCACCCTTGAATTTAGAGTGTTGTATCGCGGTGTTGCGATCGTTGCGGCGATGCATTCTCACCAGTCCGGATCAGGCAAACGGTAGTTTCACTACCTTGGTTATTGCCTCATGTGCCTTGTCATTCTTGTATCCCTATACGCGACCACTATGATTTTTTTGTATTATACCTATGGAGTACTCCCTGATAGCCCACTAGTTTACGGTGGAGTTTACAGTGCTGTATAGACTATGATGCTATATAAATGTGTTAAGGGGAATGATGGTAACGCCTTAACACTATTTTGATATTTTATATTACTGTTAGAAATTATCTACTTAGCGTACACTACTATATATAGATATTTGACGTATCCTGAAAGATGTTTATTCCATTCATATTTGAGTTATTATTATTTCAAAATTTGTGCCATATTATCTTGTATAAGAATATATGTCCTGACTCGAGTGTTTGTTTGTGCTTATGCTCGGGTTAGTCTGAGGATTTCTGTTGCCGTGCTGCTTGGGAGTTGAAGACTTTGAAGAAAATCATTTATCTTTATCGGTATTGCTCTATTCTATTATGATACTTCTATCAGACATCTATGTATTTCTATTTCACCATTTGCTTGAGAAATTGTTGTATTTATTTAGTAGCTTCATGAACTACTATTATGACATTGTTATAATACCGCTGCATTATTCTGTTATATTGTATATGTCTGTGATTCTACGATGATTCTCATTTATATACATATACTCCATTAATGATTCGTGTTTTGTATTATTTAAGTTGATATTTGTGGATTGTTGTCAACTTAAATGGTCCAAATATACGGGTTGTTATAGAGTTTGTTTGAGCATATATATATATATATATATATATATATATATATATATATATATATATATATGAGAGCGCAGACTTGTTAGTGTTATAAAATGTGTTATATTTTGTTTACTTATCTGTTGAGTTGTTTATGAATTCTGGTCGGTAGGTGGTTTGTCATGTTACCGATAGGGATTTCTAAACACTTAAACGAGGCAAGTCGACATAATATTGTTTTAAAATCAGTCAAATGAAATAATTTTATCTAAATTTTATTTTATATATACAAAACGATAATTTTCAATGAATTTTGGTTGTTAGGCGATGATAATATTTAATTATCATCGATTATTGGTTGAACTAAATTTAAAAATCGAATAGTTTGTGAACCTCATTTCATGAAGTGTTCGATAATTATATTGAGTTGAAATCAATTAAACTAAGAATTGGTTAAGATGACAAAGATGAAAATTAATGAAATATTTTCATAATAAGGTAATGAAATTACAAAAGTATATTTATAATATGGATTATATATAGAAAGGATTTTAAAAAATTGAGAATATTAGAATTTAAAACCTGTCGTTTTCAAAATTATTTTCAAAGCCTTCAAAATTGATAATAATATTATTTGAAAGTGTTTTGATGAGAAATATATTTTGAAAAGATTTTTAAAAGAAATAAAAAAATTGAACTCGCTTTGATCTCTGGGAAATAATTCTTGGGATTACTGCAGCATCGCTACTATTCATTTTCAAATTTCAGAGTGAGAATTGCTACCAAAAAGAATTTACTTTCTATTAAAACAAGTTTTGATTGTGTGAAAATATTCTTAGTATAATTTTGATGAATGTATGAAAATAGTTTTGAACTAATAATTGAAAATAGCATAGATAAAAACCTAAGTTATAACTTATAGATTTGAACGGGAAAGTAAAAATATTTAAATTTAAAAACTGTTGAATATTTTGGTTTAGAAAACAAAAGAAAATTCAAATTTGAGGTATGGAATAAAATAATTAACATAAGAAATGTTAAATAAATTCAGTTAGTAAAATGAAGAAAATAAATTGAGGTTTAATTCAAGAAAACTTAAATAAACGTGAATGGGATATGAAATGAATTTTAAGTGAATATATAACTTATAGATTTGAGAAATATTAAGTTAAAACAAATTCAAATTTGTTCATTGTAAATGATAAGAAGATAATTTTTTTTTTTTAAAATAGTGTTAAATAAATTGAGTAATGGATTAAATGAAATAAATTTAACTTAATAAAGATTAAATGAATTGAATTGGATTTGAATGGGACCAGATGAATTTGTTTAACGAATCCATAGGAAAGGGAAAATCCTGTAACATCCCTTAAGTTATTGCATGCACGTTATACACTGAATAGGGAATGTGAAATCCTGTAGACATCTCTGAAGCTATTAAACTCATATTTTCTTGTTGTTGATTTAACTCACATAAAAACTTTTAGTTCTGACTCGAATGTTTTGTCTTTTCATGATGCTTGGGTCAGCCTATGCATTTCAGTGTTGAAGACTTTATTTTCAGAGGATGAAGACGGATTTTGGTATATTATATTATTAGTAATTTTCCGCTGCATCATTATTGGTATGTCATTTTTTTTACTCTAATTGTTGTAAAAAAATTGTGTAATCAAATGTATATTATAAAATCGCCTCATGAACTGTTTATTTGATTATTTTATTTTGTCATTTCGCTGCGAGATTCTATGTTTTGTATTTTCCTTCTTTTCTCTTATTTTCTTATTTACCCCATTGACAGTCCTTTATTTTTGAAAGGTTTGAGTTAAACATATGTGATTTATTGTTGATTTAAATAGTCCGAAAAGGTGGATCGTCACAGCATTGATATGGTTAGATCTCGTCAAGGATGTACGAATTTGGCCAGAAATTCAATTAAGGTTCGAATTGGTTGGCGGCGGTTGGTGGTTTTTATGGCGGTGAAGAATATAAGGTGCCAGACGATGAATGGAAGTGGTTGCGCGATCTCGACAGTGGTCATGGACCAGGCAATGGTGGTTAGTGGTGCTTGTGCCAACGGTCCAAGGTAAGCGGTGTTGGTTTCGTGAAAGAGGGGAATGGGTTTGCTATAGGTAGGAAGAAAGCAGTAATTACCATTAATTCCCCTAAATAAATTAACATTATTTCAAGCCACACAACTTCTATCCTTCGTATCTTCCATATACGAACTCCGATTGACGGATTGTTTTTCCGCCGACTCGCGGTGGAATTCCGAACGATTCTACACTGATTTTGCTATGTTTGGAGAATTTTGGGAAAAACACGTTTGTACGAATTATTTAATTTAATTAATTGAAACTTAAATTATAAAATCCATAATTATTGATGAAAAATCATATCATTGATGTACGTTAAATTCTATGGATTATTGTTTAATTTTTACAATATGTTGAATATATTATGCTTTGGTTGGATAATTATTGTCGGTTGTCTATCTTTAGATGTTTAATTATAATTAATTATTGATTTGAATTGGAAAGCAATTAATTAAAATGAAATCAATAATAATGACAAGTTTTAGATAAATAAGCGATAAATAAGGTTATTTACATATTTTAGATGGTTTCTATAAATAACAATTATTTAATAGATTTTACCAAATCTAAAGTATGAAATTAAATAAGGTTCTTATTTATGAATTTCGTGGAAAATTCATAAATAAATAAAAAGTTAATTCATAATTAGGAAGTTTATTATTATTTATAAAATAGAATGAGATTTTAAATAATTATAAAGTAGTTTACAAGGAAATTATTATTTCTAGAAAAATAGAAATAAAAAGGAGTTTCGATAATTTAAAATAAAATGTTATATTCTTGAAATAAATAGTAATAACTGGTTTTGGAAAGTATTAAAAGGTTTTTAATGTATATCATTATTTTATGTAAAATAATAATATAGTTTAAAAAGAGTGGTTTGATGAATATTATTACTTTTTACTAAAATACAATGTTTTAGGATATTTGAAAAATGGAGTACAATAAAGAACTGCAGAAGTATAGTATCGTTTTTAAAAAGAATTATTATTGTTTTTGGATGAATAAATAAGAGTAAATTTATAATAAACAATAATAAACTATTTTATAACTTAAGAGAATAATGGATGCAAATATATTGTTTGGATGATTACAAAATGTGTAATTAATCGTCGATTGTAATTATCACACATATATTTGCTGTTTGACGACGTTATCACATTTTGATGAGTGCGTAATATTTTACCATTATTTCTACTAGATGATGGATAGTTAATTACGGTTATTTGATGATGGATGTTGTGTTGCTAATATTGATTAGATTAGTACATATTTGATGGTACTGATGTTGTGTTAGCATTGTGGGGTGATTAGTATACACTGGATGATTTATACTTACATTGATGATGTATTATTATAGTTGATAACTAATAATGTATGTAAGTATATTTATGTTGTTGTTATCTTATTTAGTGTTTGAGATTGACATTGTATGTTATTGGTGTTTAATAGTTAAATGTGTTATTTTTGTTGTTGCCTCATATGATGGTTTATTGTGATGGATAAGCAGGAACACTATTTTCTCCTTTTTACTATTTGCATTAGTTGCGATGGTTGTAGTAGTTACATTGGCTGCATTGATTGCATGGTTGTTATAGTTGCAATGTACTAAGAAGTATTTGGATGCATAAGAAGAGTGGAAAATAGAACTAAGTGGGCTTGTTCCCCCAAGGGGGGTACGTGAGCAATCATTTTTTATGCAATAACCACCGGTTTCTTTGAGGTCGGGGTGTATAGAAATTGGCACAGTTCAAACATAGTTGAAATATTTTTTCCTTCTTTTGCTCTATGTATATGTGTATTTGTAGGTTTATAGGTGAAAGTGAAGAAATGAGCAAAGCCACTGAGAGGAGTCGTATCTATATGATATTGGTATACCTCTTGCATTATAATTATAAAGATGTTTAATAATTGATATAATAAAAATGAATAAACCAAGTGTAGTGCATATTATCGAGTAATATTTGATTATTAATCCGTTATGTATGTATATGTATACAATGATGATCAAACTCCGCTGTGAGGTTTTCCTTTTATTTATTATTTAGAATTTATCAAATTTTATCTATCCACGTCTCCTACTTTCAATATCTGAAATTAATTGTAAGCATATTTTGACGTTGCTTGTAATTGATTTTTAGATGTTAAAAATAGTGGATCGTCTCATTTTCTAATCAAATGTATATGTCGAGTTGACAAACCTAAATTGGCATGATTTATTTAACATGTTTTAATATTTGATATTATTGATAGGTAAGCACTTCCATATTCGAACATGTTGATATATCATCCATGTCAGTTAATCATGAACTATCATGCACATGTTTCATAATTAATTTATAAATCCTATAAACCCTAAATATTGATTAATCCAGCTGGTCAGTATCATGCAATAAATGTCAAATTGAATTAAAGTATTTATTTAAAAATTCAACCCAGAACCCTAATGAAATTGAAGGGATGGAAGGAGCCCCTCCTGCCTGGTCCGACCATAGACAAAAGGGAGGTTAGCCAGTCCAGCACAGAGATTTGATGCCCCCAACTAGCTTTTCGGATTTAACGGGGACCCACCTCCGCGCCTTGAAATTGGAAGTAGGGCAGACAGAAATCGAACCCATGACCTAATTACTAGAAGTATTGATTAGAAGTAACTATAATAATATAATTATTCATATTGGTACATACAAAGTCTTTTAATAAAAGTTTATATGTAATTAAAGTTTTGAAATGCACCCTTTATTTCCTCTTTGTAGTATTATAATGGACCTTTAATAATCTTTCTCGAGAGAACTAGAGAAACTCTTATATTGGGAGGTGTAGGATAGGATCCTACCTTAAGGTTATTATGGTGATATTATGTTTTGAGAATAGATCTTTAACCAAGTTACATTTGCTGACAAATTAAATGGGAAATACCCATAAAAGTGGCGCCTATTTTACTAGATGCTATTAGGTTATAGGTCGACTAGAGATTTCCCATTTGTGCATATGTCTAGCACATTTCCATCGATTCCTACATATCTTGAAGCTAAGAGGTTGACCTATCATTGGCTATTGGAAAAGAGCCTTAAGAGCATAGAATAGACCTAAGTAGGCTTCCAACGATAGACATGCATGAATTTGGTGATGTTTGGTATGCATGATGCATTCATTTTGCATGCATACAAGATAAGCTATTAGGTGTACTGCTACTATTGTTGTTAATTCTTGTACTTCACTTGATGGTGTTACTCCTACTCCTATTGTTTTCTGTTCTTATATTACCGTGATGTTATATTTTAATAAGAGTGTTTCAAGTGGGCCATGAGACATAGTCCCACAGTAAGGTTTATGATATTGGAGTGTTGTTGAACTTTGTGAATATGGCATACTATATAATTATTAACATTTTTCTGATAATTTTGTACATAAGAATTGCCTACTTGTAAGAACTCTGGCTCGAGTATGTTTGTATCTAATAGACTTAGGGATGTGTTTAATAAGCAATTCTGTAGTTTATTGTAAATTAATTAAGTCGTAATCAATTCTCATTTGTAGTAAAAATGTTTTTTCTGTTATGCATTTGTTATAGTGTGTTATAAATCGTTAAATATTAATTACAATATATTTAACAGAAAATCCATAAATGGTGTGTTTGTGATAGTAATCACTAATAGTTGGAATCATAAGTATTATACCATAATAATATAAACATATCATTTTATATATTCCTAATCAAGATGCATCGAGACTAGATATCGATGTATCCATTGAGACGAGAGTAACGATCTTCAAATATTGGACAGTGTATAACTCACTGTCATTTAAAGCCTCGCAAAACCACCATTATAGCCCATAACGTTTTTCGGTGCTATGATTTTTCAATATTGCACTATTACACAATAAACCCTCTTTAACATCCGCCCCGCTATTTTTTGCTATACCGGCTAATCAACATTTTTTAGCATCCGCTTTAGCAAAATTAATACAAAAAGATTGATTTGACTAGTTCTCTTTTGAAAAAAATCAAAAAAGTTAGAGTAAAGACCTAATTATAAGGCATAAGTGTTCAATATAATTAAAAGTCTATTATATTCGCGAAATCTAGACTACATAAATCATGATGTTCTTCAGTTTTGTCGTATAAGGTTGAACAATATTTCTTTTTTTACACAAATGGTGGGAAAATGAGAATAAATTTACTTTAATTATTTATTTTAGATATAATGAAGCTTTTTGCACCCCTGCCGCTATGGAACTGCTAAGCGCTTTAGCTGCACAGATTACTTATGACTGGTGGGTGTACTTAGGGTTTACGTACTGATAGTTATTGGATAACAATGGGATGACTCACCCGATAATTTTTTATTGGTTAATATAACTGAGATAAAATAGGAAATATTGATGTGAATAATTTACACCATTCTCTCGACTTGAGAATACTATTGATTTTTAATATGAAAGTTCCGCTTTGATTATAGTCCAATTATGGCATGGTGTCCAGTGAGTGACTATAGTTCGATCGAGTGGAAGCATTGGAAGTGAAACGCTATTCAAGAGAAGGTTCGTCTCAACTGTTAAATGAGGTTAGCATCACGATTAACTCAAGTCAACTAAAAGTCAAAATCTCTGACTAGAAAAGTTCGGCTAATAATAATTGTTATCATTGAATAGAGGACTTTGTATTTGGACTATAACGTTGAATATGGACCATAACCAAATTTCATAAGTCCAAAGTGATATGGTTTTGATGAAGAGAATTAGTGTAAATAATTGTCGCAATCAGGTAATGCTTAACAAAGTAAAATTAGATTTTACAGAAACCAACTGATAATTTGACAAAAATGTTGCACCACCTGCTAAGTGATGTGCGAACGTTAATATTCGAATAGTTCAATATTAATCGCTAATCAAATGTATAGCTAACAGGTCACACAAAGAAAACTATGAATACTTCTTTGACGAACAATTTAATTAATATTAGTCAAATATTAAATGTAATTTTTATTTTGATTTGATGAACAAATATTATTAAATATATTTATAATTGTTATAAATATATTACTCGATATACGATATCGTACGTTTAAATTGGATTGTAACACACTACATTTTTAGATAAATAAATAACCAAATAATGATGAACGGTGAAAGTAAGCAATTTTAGAATTGTCAAAATATGGCCTCGAAACTGATACCATGGTGTTTGTTGCGATTTTCTTATCAGTTTTCATATAAATCCGAGTTAATATGTAGAAGTTACGAGAAGAACAAGATATCGGAATAAAATAAAAATATATATATTTAAATGAAAAAAAAGGCAAGATCCTTGCCAACGTCGGGTCAACCTATAGGTCGATCCGCAAATCCCCCAAGTCGACCTGCATTTCCCTCCTGGATGTAAAAATGTCCAGGAGCGAGTCGATGGATCCAAAGTTGATTTTCGTGCGATCTGAAGCGTTGTTTTCTGGATCCAACGATTCACAACAAGCCTGTGATGTGGTTGCACTAGATTCAATCCTAAAATCCGACGATCTGAGATCCCTAAGATTCACTATAAATAGAACCCTTGGCCTAGCTATTTTCTCACAACCAAATTTACTCCCAATTGGGTTCATTGCCTGAGGCTGAACCCTAAATAAAAAATATTTCTAGAGAGAATGTCTTTTTAATAAAAATATTAGACGCCTTAGAAGTGGATCCAGGAAGGCCATGAATTAAAGCTAAGGACGATAGGTGAGTCGATTTAAATTATATCCCTTTTATGTTTGCGTTAAATATTTTAATTAAGCATTTGAACTAATTTCAGTAATTAGTTCTACTAGTTAGTAATGTTGAAACCGTAAATTTTATAAGAGAAGTGTACTTATATTTAAATGTTATTTATACGAAAAAAAGAAAGGAATCCAATTAAATATGAGTAATATTAGGCTTAAAAATTATAGAGAATGACATAAGCCTAAAAGTAAGAAATTTACAGTAAATTATGTTAAACTCGGAGAATGAAATAAAAAGGGGAAATCTAATAACTAGATTTGGAAGTTTGTGATAGATTAGTTGGCTAGTTTAGAAAAGGATTCCATAGTTTAATATTGTAAGAAAAACGGTAAATGTAATTGCAAGAATAAAAGCAAGAAAAATGGAATTGGTGAAAAATAAAGACAGTACTGTATTTTTTATTACCCAACAATTAAAGAAACAATAAAAGAAATATCTTGCAGTTACGAGTTATTATTTATAGCATTATTTAGTATTAAAATATGAAAATGAATTTTTAGCGCAGTTTTTGTAACCAACCAAATAGAACAGAACAATTTCCCAGAATAAAAGAGAATAATGTGAAGTGCTAAAGAAATTAAAGAATAAGAAATAATCAAGTTAATTATTTGGCAAGACTAGGAACAATAAATAGAAAATGTGACTAGATCTACATTTATTGCGTAGATAGTAGAGTAAAAAGTAAAACAGTAATTATGATAAGTAACTTATGATAGTTGGGCGTAGTCCCAAGTTAAGGTTGTTATATAATAAAAGAGAACTAAAGAAAATTTAGTATCATAAAAGAAGAAGGCAGACTAGAATAGAAAAGAGACACTTGCAATTACATTTATAACATGTAGGTTATAAAAGAAAGAAAATAATATAAAAGTAATAGTTACAAGTATAACTATAACATGTAGTTTATAATTAAAAAGAAAGAAATAGAAGAGGCTTATTTTACTAAACTTAGATCTTGGATTAAGTTAATAAGCAAATAATAGCAGTGGCTCGTACCAGCAGCATTCACTTTCAAGTCTAGAACTGATGGTCTCACACATGGGTGAGCTAGGCATGTTGATTAGAGTAAATAAGTAGCCAACAGTATAAGAAAAGTAAACTAAATGCATAATAAAAGATTAGATGTAGGGTCTAATAAAATGGTAAGGTGCATTTGAAGCAACTCAAAGTGAATCTGGATAAAGAGCCTAATGAAGCAGTTCATCGCAGATTTTTAGTACAGAAAGAGCACGTCCAACTTAGTTATTTTGGGCCACAAGGAAGTACTATACTTCAATGGAACGTGTGGATACTCTAGAATGGCCCTCTCGGGTAGGCCTAACGAAGCTACACCCCCAGAGGCGGGTCTGTAGGTATTCCATCTAGAGAGTATGTCTTGACCGCTTTTGCATTGTAGGCCTGACGAAGAGGACCACTGTAGGCAGTCAAAAGGTTGATGATGGAGTAGGATATTCGTATGACACTGGACTCTAGTTTGCGAGTAGGTTATAGTGGGCATGACTCATAAGGATAATCGCATGCAGGTATCATCCATCATCAGTCAGAGCGAGTTCGAGAAATACTAGATTTAGACCAAAAGGCCAACGATTCTTTCACTATTGAGACATTGGATGAGGGGCATGGCCAATTGGATGTTTAGATTGTTTGTAATAGGGCATAGCCACTTAGCTCTTGAAAGGTCGATTAGTTTAGGGGGGATGCGTAGGGCCATATCCATGATGAGAAAAGAGATAGACTAAGTAGAATATCTGTATTTTAGGCCTAACGAAGCAGACTTTTACAGATATAGAAAATCTCCAATTGAGTTCCGTACAAGGTGGACCTTGTTGGTGAAATTTAGGGGGTAGACAGAATGATTACGTGCAGTCCTCAAGGTATTGGGTGGTATATTGTGGATGTCTGAGCACTGGTTTAAGTTAGTGCAGGTGCAGTTTGATGTTTTCATAGTAGAAGACGGAACATGTGTATTGTAGGCCTCACGAAGCTGTTCTTTACAGATATAGTTACAGTATGCTCTAAAAGCGAGACGACGGAGCCCTTTTTAAGGAGGATATGGAAGGTACTATGGGTAGTACTTAGGACTGATGCGGTCTTTGATCATGTAGCTACAAATATATTTTGGTTATTAGGTCTTAATCTACTAGGGAGTATGTAGGCACGATTCACGTGCAGAGGCAAGAGCATTATAAACCCAATAAACCTAATATAACAGAAAATGGAAATAGAACGGTATATATAGAATTACGTTTAGAACTGCATAATTTGTCCATTCACCAGAACTTTAATTCTTACCCTGTAACAGCCCGCACCTCACTTAACACAGATATTGTCGCCAGCTTAGTCACCTCCACCTCATGGGCCAAGCCAAGGTTTGGGATTTTGTTCCTCAAAAGGCCTCGACGTTATTATGAAGTGAAGGATTTGGTATAAAAGAACCCACTTCATAGTGTCTTTTGCGATGTGGGACTATTATTCCCATTTTGAAGGTGTTACAATCTCCCTTCCTTTAGAGCCCAATTCCCTCGTTGGCTCATGAACACGGCACCACCCAGGAGTCGTAGCTGTAATACACACAGACCACAATTCTGGCTGGGTATGGCTCTGATACCATTGTAACATCCCGCACCTCACTTAACGCAGATATTGTCCCCAGCTTAGTCGCCTCTGCCTCATGGGGCACGCCAAGGTGTGGGGTTTTGTTACTCAAAAGGCCTCAACTTTTTTATGAGGTGAAGGCTTTGGTACATAAGCACCCACTTCATAGTGCTTTTGTGCGTCGTGGGACAATTTACCATTTTGAAGGGGTGTTACATACCCCTCCTCATATCATCTCACATGTTAGATAGATGGCAGAGATTTTTCAGCTTTGAGGCATTTGTTTAGAAAGTGTTATTACCTTGATGAGTATTTACTTATTACTATATTTTACTCAGTTCTGCTATGAGATATTTATTTGAGCTCCGATATATTTATCATTGCCTATTTGCAGGATACCAAACACCCAACTCGGGCTTCAATGGATTTGGGTTTTAGCATTTTTGCGAAAAATCCAAACCCACTGGAACCGGGTTGTTACATTTAGTATCAGAGCTTAGGTTAGTAGATCCTAAGTAAATTAGGAAATATGAATGAATGTATTCGTATTTTTGAATAAAATATAAATATATTATGTACTAAAATTCAAATAGTTCCCAATAATAGATTTTAATATATCAAAAGTTTTTAGAAGTATATTTATGCATAGTTTACTAGTTTGGTTTGACATGACCCAAGGATGTCGAACCTTATGTTGTTGCCGATTTATAGTGTAGAATAAGCTATGTTTTGAGAGAAGATTGGTATTCATATGTTATAGAAAGTGGGAAAGTTCCCTAGGGATAGTAGGGAGAGTATTCTTAATTTGAAGGAAAACGAGATTTTAGTGAGGAAATAAGATTTCCAAGTTTAGGAAAGGTATTTCTAGGGTAGTTAGAAGAAAATCCACATATTATCTAGCCCAACAAAATGAAAATTTTGGAATTGAAAAGTGGAAAAATATAATAGTTAATATGTTTGAGGAAGTAAATATTGGGTTTTTGAAAAAAAAAGTGGTATGAAATTTAAATTGGTTTTTATACGATGTAAATTTTATTAAAAGTGAAATTCTTTTTAAAGAATTACAGGGCATGTATAGCTCGCTAGTTTCTTTGTATGTAAATAAAGATAATAAACATAAAAACCTAGAGTGTGTTAAGTATTGAAAACGTAGGTTACCACATTTGTTGTCGTAATAGATGTTTTCGTGAAAAATAAAGGAAGCATAGACTATGACATTATTGTTATAGTAGGTGACTCCCAAGGAAAATGTTTTTACATTGCATATGGGATTTATTAATATTTATTTTAATTGAATCCATATACTAGTATTTTTGGGTTGTAGTAACGGTGTTTTACGCAACATCTGTTTTGACGCAAATAAAAAAAGTGTTTTGAAGATAATTTCTATGTATAGAAGTAAAGTGGTTTGCAAGTACACTTAATATTTAAATAGGTATATGAGAATGTTTTCTAGTTATGAAAGTATTAAAATAGTTTTGAAAATGAGTTCGCCTGAAGAAGAAAAATGAATTAAGTTAAATATTAGGAAATTAATAAATTTCGTAGGTGATACCTATTGTAAGTGAATATAGATTAAACTTACTTTAATCTATTGGAATGGAACGAATAATGATATTATTTTCTATGAAACCAAATCACAAATAAAGATGTTTTGTGCAAGTTATAAGGAATACATGAAAGGGATGTACAAGGTATCGAAAGCAGCATATTTTGTATAGCCTATTTTGGTAAATTATAAAATAAGTTTCTTGTAATTTCACATAAACATGAAATCCTCTTTTAAAATATTCATAGAAGTTTTGGGCGTTAATGGTTTCTTATAAGAGAATGTAGTCCAATACATTAAGGTATAAAACCATTAGGTGTAATAAGAAGTGCAATAATTAGAGATAGTGTTAGTTAGGAGGGACATTATAGTCTATAGAGACCTTTAGTAGGAAAGCTAAGCAACGGAAATTTTATATTTTTCCATTGATTATGTGCATTGGTTGCTTGCCTTTGTAGAAAGTCCCCATTTGTAGTAAGATAGAAACTCCTCCAAGGTTAGATAATTGGAAGAGTAGGAAAGTTAAGGGATTTTTGATAAAATAATTGTTCTTATCTATTCCATCGTAAATTCAAAAATCTATGAAAAGAAGATGTTTTGAAAACATGTGAAGACATTTTTGGAAGTTAAGAAAAAAATGTTATAAAAACAAGCAATGCATGTTTTAAAGAAAAATGTTTTGGTGAAAAAGTAAATAAGTTTTTGGAAGAGAAAAACTTAGTAAACAGTTAAATTTAAAAATCCAATTTTTTTATGGAAACCTGTAAAGGTCTTTAAAAGGAAAAGAAGTATAAGTTTTGAACTTAGAATTTGTAAGTTTTTCCCTCTAGGTTTGGGGAATAATATAAATTTAAGAGCTGTAAAGATGCAAGTCTAGAAAGATAAAATGTTAAGTAACCAAGTACCTTTGAATTTAATAAAAACTTCAAAGTAACACTTTCAAAGGCAAGGATTTTGGGATTTGATGTGTCAAAAATTTAAAAGCTTTAATTTTTGAAATGAAATGATAAATACCAAACCAAACTTTTAAATATGAAGTAGATAGGAATCATTTCCTAAGCGTGACGGGAAAAGTGTTTGGCTATGTAGGAGATAGTAGTGATTGCTTTTAGTAGTAATAACAAAAGTTCTCATAAAGTGTATAGGATACTAGTGAGAACCTAGGAATGTTGTTTCATGTGTGTAGACTATAGAATAATAGTGAAGTGGTATTAGTAAGATAATAAGCGCATGTGGTTGGAAAAGGTAGACCTTAGTTAGGGGAAAATGAAGGTAAAGGTAAAGAGAAAATTTCTCAAAGCTTAGTTGTCCTTTCAGACAGAGACTGCATAGATTGAAATCCTTATTCGTTGTAGTAAATGAGATTTGGTTATTCCATTTTGAGTATGGAATGGAAGGGATGAATAGATCTTATTCATTGTGAGTAATACTGCGTAAGTTAGTAACGAGTAATAGGCGGTAGGAGGAGCATATGAGTTAGTTGGATTTCTAGAGTAGAACCTTTTGTGTCAGGGTGGACATGGTCCTAGGTCTCCTAGTCCTAGATGGTAGCTGTGTTTAGTTGCTATATTTACCTATCTAGTATTGCTTCGTAGAAGAACTTGTTTTCTCTTTTAGTTATGAGATTATACTCATATGTAAGCATTTAGTTCCTATTGTAGTAAATCAGTGATGATTAGTATGATGCTCTTTTTCTGTGATGTTCACAAGAAGAGAATAAAAACGTAGGACGTGAGCAATAAAAGAAAAGTAAAAGCAGATAAAAGTAACTAAAAGAAAAACTATAAAATTTAAGAAAGCGACAGAAACGTCAACAGAAAAAATTGAAAACATAACTTTTCTTCTATGAACTATGCTTGGGAAAGCAAATAGAGATTTTTATAGAATAGTGGCACAAACTCCAAGTACGGAGAAAGAGATGCGCAAAAGTAAAATGGGAAAATGTGGGGCTTTTGGGTTTCTACCTTCTTTCTAACATAAGAAATCGAGTATGAAAAATTAGATTTTTCTAAAATTCAAATATTAAAAGTTGTGTGGTATGATTTGGATGAAAAATTCGTTGAACTACGCCCTTTTTCAGTAGGAGTGTAGGAAAAATTAAATGAAAAATGTTTTGAATTTTCAAAAGTATGCATTCATATAAAAATTGCAAGTATATTTAGAATGTGTGCATCATATTTTAAAAAGGAGTTTTTAAAGAAGAAAAGCATTCATATGCAAGGCATCGCTTAGAAATTCATGTACATGCATATATTTTATGTTGAATGACACTTTGCACAAGGACATAGATGGTTGCAAAATTGGATGTACACAAAATGGATGTGATTGATGTAATTGGATGTAACATCCCGCAATTTTAGATAATTAAACAATCAAATAACGATGAACAGTGAAAATAAGAATTTTTAGAATTGTCAAAATATGGCCTTAAGACTTATATCATGGCGTTCGTGGTGATTTTCTGATCAAATTTCATATATAACTTGTCGAAATCCGAGTTAACATAAAGAAGTTACGAGAAGAACAAGATACCAAAATAAAATAAAAATATATATATTTAAATGAAAAAAAACACAGGATCCTTGCCATGGTCGGGTTGACTCATAGGCCGACCCGAAAATCCCCCAGGTCGACTCGCATTTCCCATTTGGACGTAAAAACGTCCAAGAGCGAGCCGATGGATCCAAAGTTGATTTTCGTGCATTCTGAAGAGTTGTTTTCTGGATCCAACGATTCGCAGCAAGCCTGTGACGTGATTTCACTGGAATCAATCCTAAAGTTCGACAGCCTGAGATCCCTAAGATTCATTATAAATAGAACCCTGGGTCTAGCTATTTTCTCACCATCAATTTTTCTCCTAATTGGGTTCATTGCCTCAGGCTAAACCATAAATACAAAATATTTCTTGAAAGAATATCTTTTCAATAAGAAATTTAGATGCCTTAGAAGTGGATCCAGGAAGGCCATGGATTAAAGCTAAGGACGACAGGTGAGTGGATTTAAATTATATCTCTTTTATGTTTATGATATATAATATCGTTAGATTCCCGTTAAATATTTTAATTTAGCATTTGAACTAATTTCAATAAATAGTTCTACTAGTTAGTTATGTTGAAACTGTAAATTTTATAAGAGAATATATTTATATGTTATTTATATGGAGAAAAGAAAGGAATCTAATTAAATATGAGTAATAATATGCTTATAAATTATAGAGAAAGGCATGAGCCTAAAAGTGAGAAATTTACAGTAAATTATGTTAAAATTCGAGGAATGAAATAAAAAGGGGAAATCTAATTGTGACAGCCCGGATTTTTAACATCTGTTAATTAGGTAATTAATTGGTTTAAATCATTGAAACGTTAATTTTATTAGTCGGACAAATATATATTGATTTGAAAACTATAACAATATAGAATCTCTGAATATGTTAAATCTTATAGTAAATAAATAATATATTTCACCATTTAAATTCAAGAATAGAATATCCATAAATATATAAATAGATATATACAAGCTTTATAGTATATATATATATGCCCTATGGAATAAAATGTTGGAAAGTTTGTAAAATTGTGGATATATATATATATAATATTACTTGAAACCGGGATTTTTAGCAAAATTTAATTTAATGATCTTCTAATATAATTATTTAAATTGGAAAAATTTGTCTTTTCAAACAAATAAAAATATGCTTTCTAATTACTATTTTTCATATATATAACATGAATAGAAACTATGATTTATATTCAATGTAAATTCTCAAAAGTTATTTAAATTTAAATTCTATAACAATTGAGATAACAATATATATAATTAGTACTTAAATGTTAATAACTTAAGTTTACAATTAAAATAGGAATAAATAAAAAGAAAGTATAAAACTTAAAAATATAAATTTATGCAAATGGACATTTGTAAGCTAGATGAAGACGCATGTACACAAGTGTCAAAAATTGTTTTCTTCGTTTAAAAAAGAAGAAGGGAAAGATAAAAATGAGAAACTAGGTGCTATATAGATTATACACTTATATATCTCAACTCCTTTCTTTCTTTCATTTTTACAAACCAAAACCAGAAAATAAAAGCGAATAACAACTCCATGCTTACAACTGAAGCAATTCAAATTCAAGTTCAACTAACAGTATTCAAGATAAAAGTCACTTGCAGTTTCAAATCATGTTTCCTCTGTTCAAATTTTAAAGTGAGTAAATCCTATTCTTCCTTACTTACCTGTAACTTAGAATGCACAAGTATATATATGTAAATTCAGATAAACTCTTATATTTTAATATGTGATCATGAGTTTAGAGATGCAAAGCTTATATAGATGGATAAACATGTTTTCAACCTGTAACTCAAGGAAAAGTAAACCACTGTGTTTTCTTCATCCTCTGTTTCTTGTTTATTTGAATAAAATTGTTAATCTCAACTTCAAAAATCAATACGAAGACATCTAGTCAGTTTTAGAACTTGAAATCAAAACAAAATCTGTTCGTTTATGAGTATGGATTATTTAAAAAATTTATTTTGTTGGATAATATGAAGTATAGAAGAGGAAAACTTATGTATCAGTAAATAACTTAAGTCTGGTCGAAAGTTCGAGCATCATAATTTTTTGATTGGAATGTATGGCCTTGTTAGTCGGTTAAAAACATAAATTTTAAGCTTTTTTTTTTAATTTTTAGTGGTGTATTTTGTGGTATCAAGAGAGTTGATCAGGGTTTGGGTTTTGGTCGATTCATGGTAGAGGGGTAAATTTCTAGGCGTCAAGTTCTGAGGGAAGGTGGCCATGGAGGAGGCAACCCCAGGAAAAATGGTGCGGTGATCTTTTTGTGTTTGGGGTGGCCGATAACTGACAAACTAGAGGTTTGGGAGTCTCGACTTCAAGGCGAAAGGCGAAGAAGGGAGGGAGAGTTATGGTTGCAGTCCAGAGGGATAAGCTAGAGGGGATGGAGGCGGTGACGCGGGCGAGTTTTAAGAAGCTTCGGTGGTCGGAGGATACTGGATTGAGGCGGAATGAAGTGGTCAGTTCGTCGTTGGTTTGGGCTTGTGCTCGAATTTCGAAACGGGGCCGATTTGAGGAAAACTGGGTGGCCAGTGGGTCTTGGGGGTCGGATTTGACGTGGGGAACTGGTCATAGGTGGACGGTGGTGTTTAGACGTCATGTGCATGTGCACGGTGACGTTTTTTATGCAGGTCGAAGCAAGGAATAGAATGGAGCAGAGGGAAATGAGAAGGGAAGTAGAAGAGAAGGGAAAGAGGTAGTGGGTCAAAGGGAAAAGTTTGGACCGAAGGAAATAGGAAAATAATACAAAAGGAAAAGATTAAAGTAAATAAAAGAACTAAGCAAAAGGAAGGAAAGAAAAAAATAGAAATAGAGAACAGAAAAAAAAGGAAAAGAAAAGATTTCAAAAGAGAATAGTTTATATTTGTATGAACTAAGTAATTTAAAACCTTAAGTTGACCTAAACCTTAGGATCAGTAACGACTAGGATAAATGAAATAACTTAAACTTAGAATTTATTAAGTTAAGGTAATTGTGTGTATATTAATTGTTTAATTATTTCTAAGGGTTACTAAAGTAAATAAAAAATTGTAATTAGTTAATAGTTAATGATAAAATAAATGATCTAACCTTTAAATAATTGAAGGTCTAGAGTTAATGATACCTGCTAATTCTTAATTAATTACAGATGTTTAATTAGATTAAAATAAAAATGGTTGTAATGTGTTTAATGAAATTAGGCATGATTCGAAAACGACAAATTAATTCTGTTCTAAAAATAAATTAATCACTAGTTAATCTAGTCTATGAATAGTTGAGATTAGATTGAGTATGTTGGATTGCTTCGTTCTCTTATATGCTGTTTCCAGTTATTTTGTGATATGAAATAGCCTGAAATGAACAGTTAAATGTAAAATGTGAGATATTTTATTTGAACAGATATTGTGATGGAATTTTAGATTCTGAAATTGAATAGTTTTGTTAAAACAACTTGGCTATTTAAACTAAGTAACGGTACTTAGATATTATTTTGTGAAAAAATGTTTGGCTATAGCAAGATAAAACACGTAATGATGAATGAGTTGCCTGTGTTTTCAATACAACTTAAGTATTTTATATTAAATGAGTTTTAATCACGCTAGTTTCCAGCCTGACTCGGGTGTTACTATATTGTAATGCTCGGGTCATACCGAGTATTACAGATTTTTAGGTTAGGACGTATTGGAGCTTAGGAGATGAGCTGGATGGCAGGGACGTATTGTTAATATTCCTCTGCGAAGTAAAGATTGTCTAGACTGGATTTAGGGTCAGGCTATTATAACTTTCCAGTTTATTTGAGAATGTTTATACCCTGATATACTGTATATAAATTGGCATTTACAGCCTTCTTTGTGTAAATGCTGTTATTTGTATATTATATTTTGATCCTCTGCGATTGTGAGATTTTGTGCTGTTGTTTTTTGTTTCTTCTTCTACATCTTTTCCTTCTTTACCCTACCAGTCTGGTGTTTCCGGCACTCGATTGCTTGGCATTCTATACAGTGAACGTATTAGCGTCGAATTTTCGGGGTCGAAAATTTTGGTTTGTTACACTAATAACTTGATTTGTAAGTTAGTGATAGAATAGTTGGCTGGTTTAGAAAAGGGAATACATTTCCATAGTTTAATATTGTAAGAAAAACGGTAAACGTAATTGCAAAAATAAAAGCAAGAAAAATGGAATTAGTATAAAATAGAGACATTACTATATTTTGCATTACCCAATAATTAAAGGAACAACAAAAGAAATATCTTGCAGTTACAAGTTATTATTTATAGCATTATTTAGTATTAAAATATGGAAATGGATTTTCAGCGCAGTTTTTATAACCAACCAAATAGAATAGAACTACTTCCTAGAATAAAAAAGAATAACGCGAAGCGTTAAAGAAACTAAAGAAGAAGAAACAATCAAGTTAATTATTTGACAAAACTAGAAACAATAAACAGAAAATGTGACTAGATCTACATTTATTGTGCAGATAGTAGAGTAAAAAGTAAAGCAGTTACTATGATAAGTAACTTATGATAGTTGGACGTAGTCCCAAGTTAAGGCTGTTATATAATATAAGAAAACTAAAGAAAATTTAGTATCATAATAAAAGAAGACAGACTAGAATAGAAAAGTGATACTTGTAATTACATTTATAACATGTAGGTTATAAAAGAAAGAAAAAAATATAAAATTAACAATTGAAAGTATAATTGTAACACACAGGTTATAATTAAAAAGAAAGAAATAGATGAGGCTTATTTGATTAAACTTAGATCTTGGATTAAGTTAATAAGCAAAAATAATAGCAATGACCCGTAACGGCAGCATTCCCTTTCAGATCTAGGACTGATGGTTTCATACATGGGTGGGGCTGGGCATGTTGATTAGGGTAAATATGTAGCCAATAAAATAAGAAAAGTAAACTAAACGCATAATAAAACATTAGACTTAGGGTCTAACAAAATGATAAGGTGTGTTTGGAGCAGCCCGAAGGGAATCTGGATAAAGAGCCTAACGAAGTAGCTCATCGCAGATTTTTAGCAAAGAAAAAGTACGTCCGACTTAGTTATTTTGGGCTACAAGGAAGTACGAGACTTCAATGGGAAGTGAGGATACTCTAGGATGGCCCTCTGGGGTAGACCTAACGAAGCTGCACCCCAGAGGCAGGTCTGTAGGTGTTCCATCAAGAGGGTCTGCCTTGACTGCTTTTGCATTGCAGGCCTAACAAAGCAGACCTTTGTAGGCAGTCAAAAGGTTGATGATGGAGTAGGATATTCGTATGACACCATACTCTAGTTTACGTGTAGGTTATAGTGGGCATGACCCATAAGGATAGTCGCACGTGTATATCAACCATCATCAGTCAGAGTGAGTTCAGGAAAGACTGGATTTAAACCAACAGACCGATGATTCTTTCACTATCAAGGCATTGGATGAGGGGCATAGCTAATTGGATGTTTAGACTGTTTGCAGTAGGGCACGACCATTTAGCTCTTGAAAGGTCTTTCGATTAGTTGAGGTGGGGCTGCGTGAGGACATAGTCACGATGAGAAAAGAGACAGGTCAAGTAGAATATATGTATTGTATGCCTAACAAAGCGGACCTTTATAGATATAAAATATCCTCGACTGAGTTCCGTGCAATGTAGATCTTGTTGGCAGAATTCAAGGAGTGGACTAAACGATTACGTGTAGTCCTCAAGGTACGTACTGGGTGGTACATTGTGGATGTCCAAGCACTCGGGTTGTTACATGGATTTAAATGAAAAATATTTTTGTTCGGGATTTAAACGGGTTTAAAGCCTATATAGGGACTAGTTGGTTTGGCTCTAATAGGGCATAGGGGACGGCCATATAATTGGTTAAGATGGGCTAGGGTTGAGTAGAGATGAGGGAAAGCAGTAAGAGAAAAACATGGACTTTGATCCTGACTTCTTTGTTCATTCCTTTTCTATATAAACATCTCAAGCCACTCTCATTTCATACTTTTGGAACCTCCATTTATACCTGCTTCTAGCCGAATTCTCCACCTCCCCAATTCTCCATTTACAAAGTCAAATCAAAGTAAATCAGATAGTTAGTGGTCGCCAGTTCAAAGACTTTCATGCTGCTAGATTAGAAACTGTTTCAAGGAGTAGATCTCATCGTTTCAAGGTATACTTAAAGGTATTGGATATAAGGTAAATTTCTAATATATTTTAGAATATTAGTATATGTATATAATTAATCATGCATATTATATTGTTAGTTAGTTGACGATTCTATTATATAAATACATCATCACAATTAGATTGGTTGTATATCTATATACTCTTATACATTTATATAAAAAAATTATGACATATATACACCGATGATATACATGACACAAGTAAAAAAACCAATTTTTTTAAATAATTAAATATACAACGTTTAGTTATACATAAGCTTTGTAATTCAAATTCTATATCTTATCCTATTCGAATATAGTTTTAAAAGTTTATACTAATATTTTCATAACTAGAATAATTTCGGCAGAAATAAAAATAATTTTTGTATATATATGTTATTATTTAAATATTATTTAAACTAATTAATTAGGAAAATTAATTATAATAGTACATATATTATAAAATATGCTTTATATTTTATAGAATCAGGTTTGCTCTTGATATATTTTAGGAAGAAATAAAAAAACATTTTTTATTTTTAATTTAAATTTTAAATGCTATACGAAACAAAAATAGATTTAAATTTGTTTCAAAATTTTAAATTATGTTTTAAATGTCCAAATAATAAAACAGCACTCGATTTTTTTACTAAATTTTTTAAATTATGTTCGAATGTAATAATTTTATTGATTTTTATATAATGTCCGTACGGATATCAATTTAAAATACATTTTAAAAAAATAATAGTTTTCTATGCGCAATAATAGTTACGTACATGCACATACACACATGCACACATATATATATGTACATTTGTACATTTAAAAAAATTAATATGTATATATTATCATATTATATATATGTGTGTGTTTATATATATGTACATAATATATGTATGTATTGCTTTCGATTTTGTAATAAAAAGAATTTAATTTTATAAATGTTTTTGAAATATTTATATAATTATATATTTACTTAAAGTTAAAATTCCTGTGTGTGTACATATATAGTTATTTAAAATAAAATATAGTTTTTATATATATATATATATATATATATATATATTGCAATATTTTTTTGGCAAAGCCAGGAATTTGATTGGACCCCTACCAGATTCTATTGCAACAAACTATAAAATATACTTGAATCAAAACAGACTTTGAATCAAGAAGAAAAAAAGATACACGCACAAGAGGAACCACATAATAAAACACAAGGAAAATGAAAAATAGACCGGCCATAAAATCAAAGCAAAATCATGCCCAGTCTAGAGCATAACCAAGAGGAAACTTGGATGATCTCTTCAATTGCATATATGTTCTACTTTTTATCTCAACCCACAGGCTTTCCAAAGATTTTCTTTTCTCCTCTAATATGATTCCATTCCTTTCCTTCCATATTACATCAAGATAAGTCTTGGTGCACATAGTTATTTATCTCGATCTATCGATTTTCCATCTTGTAGATTCTTATACAATGTTCCATTCAATTTCAGGATCTATATTTGGAGACTGTCTACCATTTTTTCCCATAAGTCTATTCCAAAGAGGAAACAAGGCAGGGCACTCAAAATACAAATGAGCAGCTGTCTCTTCATACACATGACAGTAAACTCTACTTCTACTACAAGGCAGCCCATAACCATAGATGACATCTTTAGTCAACAAAGCAGTCTGATTACCTTCCACATCATTAAATTTATCTAGGGGATGAATCATCATAATGGTTGACCATTTGAAAGCAAGCAAAAGGACATTGCTAGAGAGGAGCTGATACAATAAGGCAATGGGATGGGGCTTTTCATTCCAAGAAATCTATAGGGGGCCAGTTCATTGAAGTTCTTGCTTTGGATGATATCCCACTATTGCATGACAACCCGATTGCAGTCAAAAGGCAGAAGAACAAGACTATCAACAGCATAGTCATTTGCCTTTGCGTGGGTAGGGATACTAGTTTGTACAATCTTCTGATGAGATAACACTTTAGATAAGATATACCCATGGCTCATGCCAAAAACTAATAGAGTTGCTGCCTGTAAAGTGAGTTTGAATAAGAGGCAAAAACAAAGTTCTTAACCTCAGCAGCTTTCTCCAAGACCAACTGCACAATTAGGGTATCTCCATGTTCCAAAATTCTTTCCTTCTAATGCTGCAATTGCAATATATTTTATACATAAATAAAGTATATAAACATACATTCAGACTATATATTAGTATATTAGATGGGCTAACGTGTCCTTTGTAGTGTAAATCCCAACATGTATATATTGGCATGTTATACCTTGCATGGATTGCTATGTTACATCTGCGCATACATGTATATGTGTACATGAAACATGTATATATATAACATTAATTACATAATATAAAATCATTTTATAAATTTAAATAAAATAATGATTTTATAAAAGAAAATTAGAAATGTTCTTAGGGTCGGCAATTAAACCCAATCTAAAGGACCCGAACCTGACCGACGGGTCTCGGTTCTAGATGGGTCGGGTTTTGTCAGGTCCAACTATACATTTTAGTACCTAGACCCGACCCGAGCTTCGGTTCAGTTCAGGTCGGGTCGATTCGGATTCGGTCGTGTAATAATACTAAAACTGTATATATTTCGCATTTTTTAGTCAGGTCGTTTGAGTTGGTTCAGTTCGGGTCAGGCTATTCGGGTCTTTATGTTATTTTTCATCACCCAAACTCGACCTGAGACTAGGGGTGGGCACGGTCGGTTAACCGACTAAATCGGTTAATATTTTCGGTTAACGGATAATATTAAACGGTTCGGTTAACCGACGATCAGTTAATGTAGTCATCAGACCACCGACCGAACCGGGTATTTTAAACTGCGGTTAACCAGTTAAACTAATCGGTTAACCGATTAATTCAACGGTTAACCATCGACAGGTTAACCGTTTAAATTAATCGGTTAACCGGTTAGTTCAACCAGTTAACCAACTAAACTGTTGCAACCATATGATCATTATAAGGCTTTAAAAACATTGCAACAACGTAACTTTACCACTTTCAAGCTTCAGCACAAACATTTCAGTTCACAATGCACATATTATAGTTCAAAGTTTACACCATAATTTTCAATTCATAATACAAATTACAGACCACGTAACTTTAGTAGTTCAGTTCACATTCATTCTTCAGTTCAGCAAGTCTATACACTAATAACTCTTAAATATTACACATAAATATAGTCCAATTCAGGATTACACATAAACATACTTCAATTTAGTGAGTGCATCGTCCATAGGCATTGAGCAGTGAACAGCAAGGCAACAACTTCATGGCCTAGTATCAGTCCTGTAAGTTATCAAAACCATTTACAAGTTATGAAACTCAATATCTTTTCTCAATATATATTGCAAACTAACTATTAAAGTGAGGAGAAGGAAGTAAAGGAGTTACAAGTTATATCACGGTTATATGAACTAGGTTAAGATGTATTATCAGTTTAGAGATTGTTATTATCAGCTATAACAGTTTAGTTACATATAACAGTTTTAGTTATATATAGCTAAACTAATTATAACAGTTTAGTTGTACAATTGGTAACTGAATATATTAATGTTACTTTTCAAAATCTTTCTCATAAATAGGTGGGTTCTTTGTTTAAGAAAAATGAACAAGAAAACTATGAAATATACAAATGCATGTTGTATTAAAGGCAGTATAGTTTCAAATTATCAAATAGCTAAACCGTCTATCATAAATTAGACAACATCCATATTAAAGTTGGACTAACGTTAACCTATGACTACTCATGATTAAAATTGAAAATTCAAACATTATTAAACATTGTCCATAATCATACAACATCGTCGTTCTTTTGCTGTAATATTGTCATTAGAAAGAAACACAACTTGATGACATGTTTCATGACTAAGTGGTTGTTACTTATCTAAGAACTATAAAGTAACCTTATAGTTAGCAGTTACATATATTCACTTACATTTGTATATGAGAGATTCAAGTTATAAAAATGATATTTCCTTGTGTATTAATCACTTGCATTTAAAAAACGTGTACCAGAATTTCCATTATGTGCTTAAAAAAGGAGAACTAATCATCATGAAATTGTAAAAAACACACAGTTACATGGGTATAGTTAGAAAAATACATTAGAAGCTTTGGGAAATTTACTTTGATAGAATAATCGCATTTTGATGATTGAATACATATGTTGTGATGTATCTTTAGTTAAAAAAAAGTTTTAGTAAATATAACAGAGTACATTTTGTAAATTGGCTCATCAAGATCTTTATAAAATTACTTTAACATTAACATTCTTAAAAAGACAATCAAACCAAATTATTTGCATGAAATGATTTGTAGAAATTTGTTTAATATAAATTGATAAATAAATCATAAATCTACAGACTAATTACAACATAAATGCATCAGGTTATGCGAAACTTACAAACAAAAGAAGAAAAAGGATAACTCACCATCAGCGCCTTGAAATTTTCTAGTAGTGGCAGAGGGAAAGTTGCAACTGAAAAAGAACCAACAAATCTGGAAATCGGCTGCCACGAATCCATAACCAGAATTGACTGCCAAAGATATTGTAACTTTGGTCTCCAATCTCCGAGTCTCTGTCCAAAGTTAAACGTATATAAGTTAGTCGAATCGAAATGAAAGATATATGGTGTATGACACTATTACTGCAACTTAAACGTTGGCACAAAAATTGAACTGACTTGTTTAATTGAGCATCAACTTAGTTCATGACAGTAAACTGAACTGAATAGTGAATACTAACTTAGTTCAAAACTTCAAATGCATATGCAAATACAAGTCTCCAACACTTATGACACTGGAAATTCGCAGTATTTTCAGTCCTGCTAATGAACAAACAATTTAAGAAAAAAGTTCCACCGGCTTTGCCCAAGATGATTGCCATATCAAACTAGTGGGGGGAGTGCACATATTTTGTTCAGGGCCATGTCCATGAAACATTGCATAACATTAGCGTAAAATGTCATATGTCCATATCTCGAACCCATCGTCCATTTTTAAATAACTCAATGTAACTAAAATTATTTATTAGCTAAAACATTCTTATGAACTAAAACAGATAAACATTCTTATCTCGTTTTTAATTCATATAAATGAACTAACTAAATAACCATATATCATCTAACTAAATTCATTCTTATAAGTTATGGGTTGGGTTTATATGCATATTGGTTCATATGAACTAATCAGTTAAATTAAAGGCTAAAACTAAAATGGATGAAAATTATGTATATCTCGTTTAAGCATACACGAATTAAACACTCAGAAAAAATTTAAGTAAAACAGATAAAAACTAAAACTACACTAAATAAATCAACTCACGTTCTTCCTCTTCCTGCTAACATTAACCATTGCTCAAATCGACAATTCAGATAGAAAAGAATGACCAAAGCGGTGGAAGATTGATTTGTGTTTGGATTCGGGAAGATTTGGCAGGGGCGACAAATTTTATAGATCTAAGTTTTTTATTTTAGGAAATTTTATGAAGTGTGATTCGCGAATAGCAGCTGATAAAGGAAATGAATGATTAGGTTAGGGTTAGGGAATAAGTGGACTGGGTTGCGAATACTGGACTGGATTTGGGCTGTGTGATTAAAAAAATAGTTTCGGTTAACGGTTAATCGATACGTGAAATGTGATTAACCGTTAACCGACCCGAATTTGGTCGGTTAACATCGGTCGGTTAACCGAAAGTTCGGTTAACCAATTTTTTCGGTTAAAGCGGTTCGGTAAAGGTCGGTTAAGTCGGTTAGGTCGGTTAACTCGGTTAAATGCCCACCCCTACCCGAGACCCATCGGGTTCGGTTCGAGTCAAGGTCTTCTCGGGTCAGTTCGGTTAGGGTTTGTGGTTCTCGACTCCAATCGTCAGGCCTAAATGTTCTTACACTTCATAGTTTAATAAAGATCAAAAATGGGAAAAAAAATTGAAATTCATCCATTACTTCCGCCGTGGGCTGGTCCAGTTCCTACAGTAGGTATCAAACCCACTAGCACATGCGGTCTAAATTAATCATGTTAGGCTTAACTATTAAGCTCGTAACCCAGATAGTATGGTGGCTGTAAAGGTAGTGTCAATGGATTGAGCTTGGGTATTAAGTACTCTATTGAACCTGGCTATCGGCCTGATCCGAACAGACATATGAGCCTAAAGGGTGCCCTATGAAAAGGTCCAATTTGAATTGGGCTAATTTTCAAACTTGTTTGAAAATTAAAAATATAAGATTTTTAATTTAATAGTTAGATTTAAAATAAAATATATACATATTATAAAAGGTATAATATAATAAGATATTCCAAAATGTTTGAAAAATAATATAAATTAATTTTGAAAATTTAAAACTTATTAACAAGATTAAAATAAATTAATTAAATAAGTTAATTAATTAAAATATGTACGTGAATTATATATTATGATATATGTTATATTGTTTTGAAATGTTTAAAATAATATAACTATATATGTATGTATATGAAATGAATTTTGAAATTAATATAGTTTAACAAAAAATGTTTAATTAAATAAATTAATTAAATGGTTAATTGATTAAATAATATACACACATACATGATATATGTGTTATACTATAAAGGTCATAGAATATAATAAATATTCGATATAAATTTATAATAAGATAATATAATAATTAAAATGTTAATTGGTTAAAATTAATATAATAAGATTTAATTAATATAATATTATACATAAGCATACTATATAAGTAATATGAAATATGAAACATATATAATAATAAAACTCATATAATATGAATGTATAAATTAAAGGTGGAACATTAAGAAACCCTAAACAGACTTAAGTAATAAATACATACGTAAATGTATGTATATTGTGATTTCCAACGGATCCGACACTTGAATCAAGGAGAGTAATTCATAAGAATTACATTATTCCATAAGTCGATATCACTCAATATAAAACATTGAAGGTTATATTTTAATGTAGTGTTGTCCTCTACCACACACACACACACACACACACACACACACACATATATATATTGATAGATTAATTGCATACTCCTTGGTTGTTGAGCAAACTCAAACAAGCGATGTTATCATTAGTATTAACATATTGAATAGATGGTGTAAGGTAACTATACGCATTTGTCGAGCAAACTCAAGGTACATATATTATACTTAGGTCTTCGCGATATGGTATGTACGAGTGAATAATTTCGTTTCGATCTGCTGAGAAAACTCAAGGTCTAAGTGAAATTAGGACAAGATACTAAAGGTTAGGAGTTGTATAGAATACTGCTGATAAGGAGTTATCCATAGTCCATGGAGCTATGACTTGTTGAGCAAACTCAAGGTCAGAATTCCAAGACGGACGAGTCCTAACACCTACTAGTGAAATCGAAGGACTTCTATATTTCGACATAGGGTTTCGCAAAACAAAAATAACCAGTGGGAGATTATTCATAAAATGAAACATAAAGTTTAAACTTACTAATATTATAAGAACATTTACTATGATTTATCCTAATAATCTACCACTTGCAGCAAATGACAACTCCAAAACTGTTTTCTATAAATGACATGCTTATTATACCGATTGGCTAAGAGCAACTAAAATAGCATTGATTTATGAGCACCTATGGTCGAATGTTAAATGCGAACCTAAAAAACAACTCGCTGATGATGCGGACCATGAATTAAAACTTGCTCATGAAAACGGATGCCAAACTTAGAGATCACCTAAGTTTTTGTGTCGTCTACGTTATACAAGCCATTGTAGAGGCAGCATGAAAGTATCTCCATCCATAAGATATTTGATAGTTTGAAGACCATGTTTGGCGAATAGTCACATTATGTAAGGTACGAGCTTACGAATAAGCTATTTAATACCAAAATGACGAAATGATAGAATGTGGATGATTAAATGCTAATAATGAAGGGCTATACAGATAGGCTTTCACAACTGGACATATAGATAAGCAACGAATTGCAAGTTGATTTGAACTTTGATTCTCTCAATCCGCAATATGAAACGTTCATAGTGAATTATAATATAAACCAATTAAATGTGAATCTCGTGGAGCGGCTCAATATAATGAGGTTATTCGAATCTACATCTAAAGATCAAGGGGTTCGTACTTGCAGTCAAGGGTAATGCATCAGCTTCAAAGAGTTCGAAGAAGCGGAAAGAGAAGATAAGAAAAATAAAAAAAAGTAAGAAGACCGATGACAAGGATGAATACCACCACTACCAAAAGAAAGGTCCTTGGAAGAGGAATTGTCTTGACTACTTAAAGATTGTTTGAGAAAGTAAGCAGAATGGTTCTACGGCCCTTAAGGCACATTTATGATTCCAATTGTTTTGTTATCAATAAATGTCTTGGGTCTAAAATACTAGATCTGGAAATCATATTTGAAATTCATTACAGGGGCTTAGGAACTGGCACAATGTGGCAAAAGGAAAGAAGAGGCTCCAAGTTGCTGATGGATTTATTGTAGATGCAACGACGGTAAGATATTATAATTTAGTTTTTCTAGTGGAGTGGTTTTGATATTAAATAAATGTTATTTTGAAAAAGACTTCATTTGTGTGATTATTTCTATTTCTAGATTGTCTGGGACTGGATATATATTTCATTGCGCAAATAAGGTTATGAACATTAATTTGAATGGAAATAAAGCATGTGATAGTATCCTTGAAAATGACATTTATGCGATCAAAACTAATTATGTGTGTTATGTGAATATTCCTTCTAACAATATAAATGATAGTTATCGTTCGCATTGTAGGCTAGGTAAGTCATATTAGTGGGAAACGACTACACAAACTGAAAACTGAAGGTTTTCTTCTATCACTTGATTCTGAATCATTTGGCACGTGTGAGTTGTGTCTCAAAGGTAAAATGACCAAGCATCCTTTCAGTGGGAGCAACGAAAGAGTTGGTAAACTCTTAGGGTTAGTATATAGTGATGTATGTGGCCCTATGTCTATAATCACTAAAGATAATATTTCTTACTTTGTTAACTTCATTGATGATTTCTCGAGACTAGGATATGTATATCTTATGAAGAACAAACCCGATGTCCATGAGAAATTTGTCGAATATAAAATATAGTAGAAAACCAGATGTGTCGTAAGGTTAAAATTCTTCAATCAGATCGAGGAGTGAGTAAGTTAAACAAGAATTCCAACAGCATTTAAAAGATAAGAGATCATCTCTCAGATTACTCCATTCTACACAACACAACACAATGGTGTGTCGGAGCAAAGGAAAAGAACCTTATTAGATACGGTTCATTTCATGATGAGTAAAGCTGAGTTACTTCTATCCTATTGGGGACATGCGTTAACCGCATCGCGTATGCTAAACTTGTTGCTCACTAAATCTGTGTATAAAATGCCATATGAGATGTAGCATGGTAATAAATCCTAACTCAAGTATTTGAAGGTGTAGGGTTGTTCGGTATATGTTAAGAACGTTGGTTCAAATAAACTAGAGGCAAGATTGGTACTGTGTAAATTTATGGGATATCCCAAAAGTTCAACGAGATATATAATTTATAATTTCGAGGAACAAAGGGTTATTGTTTCTTAACATGTTATCTTTTTAGAAATAATTTCTGTGAAAGGAAATTAACAACGAGGCTGTAACCTTGATGAATTGACACTGAGGCCGAACCAGTGGTAGAACTAAGTTCACCCGTATACGAAAAAATGCAACCTACTAGAAGATCTATTAGGGAATCACGTGCACCAAAGAGATACCACAGTCGTCTCATGGATGGAGAGAAGGAGGACTGTGTCTTTGACGATTATACTCCTTCGTCTTTTCAACAAGCACTGTAGAGTAAAGGCTTTACACCCTGACTTGGAGCAATGAAATCTAAAATGGATTCCATGCACAAAAACAAAGTGTGGACTTTGTCAGACATACCCGAAGGGATAAAACCCATCGGCTGCAAATGGAATTTTAAGACAAAGTTAAATGCGGATGGAGAAGTAGAGACTTACAAAGCTAGCCTAGCATCGAAAGGATTTCATCAAATTCAAGGTGTTAATTATGACGAGGCCTTTTCTCCCGCAGCCATGCTTAAGTCCATTCAGATTATGCTAGTTGTTGTCGCATTCTATGACTATGAAATATGGAAAATGGATGTAAAGACGGCATTTCTAAAGGTGATTTAAAAGAAACTATCTATGTATCACAGCCAAGGAGGTAAATCTCATATTTTGATCACGTTTCATCTCAGAGATTTTAGAGATGCGGTCTCATATCGGGGGAGACCTCGGGTGTTTGTCTTGGAGTTCCATCTCGGTTCTAAAAGTTCATCTCGGTTTAAAAGCTCATCTCGAAACTATCTTGGGCTATATGATATGCTAAAAATCGAAATCAATTTTTTATGAATGCTACCATAAAAATAATAACTTAAACTTGATTTGCAAAATCACACCAATGTTATTAATCTACGAAAGAACATTCATATTGATAGATCATAATGTGCTTAAACTAACAGAATAACACAATACAAATAGATTATAGCTTACAACTTATGATCCATGAACATGAATTATTGTTAGACATAGAACATAAAAAAGATCCAAAACAATAAAATGGAAGTAGAACATAAAACACATACATTCGTAAGTAACATGCATGTAAAAAAATGATGAACGTGAAAATGAAAAGGATTGTAAATATATATGAATATATGGTATAGTCATATAATATGCAAAATGTAAATAAAAAATTAAAGCTTAACATGATTCTTTTCAAATCTTCTATTTACATACAAAAAAACACAAAAAGAGCATATGGTATACCAAAATAAAATCAGGCTTTTGCCATTAAAAGCTAACTAGCAAAAAGAGTCACTAATATATCTTAAAAGGCTATTCTTCAAGTGACTTGGAATGTGATTCAGATGTCTCATGCAAGGTTGTTCAATTTAGGGAATACTTTAGGGTTAATTTTAGCAATTAAAAGAGGAGGGATTAGCTATTAAAATAGCAGGAGCATATAATAGCTAGGCCTCAATTTTTTTAATTATTGTTTTGGGTAGGGTACGGGCTTAGATTTTAGCCCCAAAAAAAATCTCGGCCGATAATTCAATATCTCATCTTGGCCGATATGGCCATATCACGACCGATATATTCGAAACGAGATTTACACCATTTGCTGTTTCTTTTCGGGGGAAGATCGAATTGAGATATCGGTCGATATTTCTGAGATCTAAAATAGTGGTTGCAGCCAAGGGTATTGTGGTCATTGGAGCGAAGACAAGGCTTGCAAGTTGTTAAAGTCCATTTATGAACTTAAACAAGCTTCAAGGAGTCAGAAGAAGTGTTTTGATAAGGTAATCGGATAGTTGGTGTTTATCGGAATACATAGGAAGCGTGTGTATACAGAAAGGATCAGGCAACACTATCCTATTCTTAGTGCTTTATGTCAATGATATATTATTGAGTGGTAATGACACTTCGTTGTCGCAATTAGTGAAAGCTTGGCTTTCCAAGAACTTCCCCATGAAGGATTTGGAAGAAGCAGTCTATATACTAGGCATAAAGATCAATAGAAATAGATCTAAGAGGCTATTAGGATTATCCCCATTCCTGTACAAAGATACCGTACTAAAAAGTTCGGTATCGAAAATTCCAAATGTGGAAACATTTTAACCAAGTCTGAAATCATCCTTTCTAAGAAGGATGCTCCTCGTGCCGGTGAGGAGAAAGAGTATGTAGAGGATTCTCTATGCTTTAGCTATATGATTCATGATGTACACTATGCTATGTACTAGATCGGATGTAGCATATGTATTAGGATGGGTAAGTCGATATCGGTCCAATTCTAGAGAAAATTGTTGGATGGTTGTAAAATGTATAATGAAATTTTTAAGAAATAATCGGGACTTATTCCTCATTTACGGGAACAAAGACCTCCTTATGAAGAGGTATATAGACTACAGCTTCTAAACTAGGGACAGTGGTTGATTCGATGATGGAGGCTGAGTACATCGCCCTCAATGAAGCAGCAAAAGAGGTAGTCTAGATGCGTAAGTTTTTCAACGAGCTCGGAGTGATTCTCGATACAGGGAACCCTATGGTACTGTTTTGTGATAAACAGTGATTTAGATCGCAATGGAATCCAGAGTACACAAGAAATCATGACATATTCTTCGAACTTTCCACCTCATTAGAGATTTCGTTGAGAAGAAAGAGGTCGTTACAAAAGGTAGATACCTATGATAACACAGCAGATCCATTTATCTAGCTGATCTGCTCAAGATGCTGATTGAAGAGATGTGATTGAAATTTTATAATCGGCCCCAAGTGCAAGTGAGAGACTGATAGAGTTAGGGATATGCTCTAGGGGAAATTTGTAACAGCCCGCCTTTTTGTACAATTTAAATCGACGATAAACCACACACGTCAGACTCAAACCATACAAAAGGGCGAATTGTCACTGGGGTGAATAAGAAAACAGAGAAAGAAATAAAACAAAATAGAATCTTACAGCAGAACGATAAAATATAATAATCAAATGACAGTTCATGAAGCTGTTTTACGAAACATATGATTATACTTATACAATAAATATCAGAGTTACACATACCATAGAATAATAAATAACAATGCAGCGGAACAATGTGATACAGTGGAATATAATAAATAATAGTAATACAATTCTTCATCTACGTCCTTCAGAGATAAAGTCTTCGAATCCTGAAATGCTCAGACTGACCCGAGCGAATTGAAAAGACAAAACACTCGAGCCAGAACTAAAAGATCTTATGTAAGTTAAATCAACGGTAAATATGAGTGGAACGGCGTCAGAGATGTTTACGGGATTTGACATCTCATATCCAGTGTTTGACGTGAGTGCGGTAACTTAAGAGATGCTCGGGATTCACATCTCCTAAGGATCCGTTAAACTATTTACTATGTAATAATATTTCGCTATTATAATAATCTCTATATTAAAATAAACTTACTTTTAAATAGCGTTAAGGAGTTACCCAATCTCCCCCTTAACACAATAATAGCCTCAGTAGTCCATCCAGTATCAACGCATCTCCAGATCGGAAGACTACCCTAAATACTCCACGGGCTACGGGAGAAAACCAAACTCGTACAAGGTGCGCTAGGGTAGGTGACACCGCACACAAGGCAATGCCATAGTAGACATACCAAATACTATCCAGACTGGTGGTGATGCATAGCACGCAGCTACCGCCCACCTCGAGCCACACCCCAAATCAAAAAAAAAAGTGGCCACCAAATGGGTCTCCAAGTCAGAATATAATATCGAAGGAGTGTGTCCGATAAGAGGAGCTACCTCACTGGCCCGAAATCGCTCCTATTTTAGCCACCTTATGCCAACTCATGGGAGTCGGGTCCACGTATATACCTCAAAGGAACGTCGTCGTCATCCTACTTCTTTCTGGAATCTCCACCGCGTACACGGTTGTTAAAGTGATTTTCGAAGTTGGCAGAGAGTATGACAACTTCCGGTCACGGTCTCTTTAACTACCAAACGTTATTATAACACCGCGGTCATTTCAAAATAATTATACTTTTAAAACCAGAATTTAATATTCATTTCAAACCCATATAAATACGATATAGTTTCCACTTCAAAAACCAAATCAACATGATATCATTTTTATTAAAACCCAAATCAATATAATATCATTTTTATTTCAAATATATCCCTTTTCCAAAATCATAGCACTTTCAAATTTATACACATTGAAGCCAAACATTTGAAATTATAACACTTTTGAAACATAATACTTTGAAATGATAACTTCGAAACATTTCAATTTCGATAAAACATTTCAATTTCAATATATTTCTAGGCTTTAAATATTCCAAAATTCAAAACTAAATTTGATAATTTTGATTCAACAATTAAATTTTCTATTATTAGTTTGAAATAATTTACATAATGAATCCCTTATCATTTAAATAAAACTCAAATTACAAATAACCAAATATTTCCTTCAATACATTTATACTTGAAATACTCATTTAATTCACCTTGACCCCAAAATCAAGTTATAATAATTATATCTTTTAAAATTTCCAATTTAATAAATTTCACATCAACCTTTTTGAGTTTAATTCTTAAATAAATTTAATTTCAAATAATCTCCAATTTATCTCGCAAACTTACTTTATTTAAATCATTATACACTCTATATTAAAATAAAATTTAAATACTTACTCACATTTATTTTTAATAAAAATCAAACTATATTATTAAACTAAATTTTTATTTAACAAACTTATACATAGATTAAATTCAAGCATTTAACTATATATAAAAATAATATTTATATAATATCAAAAATTAATATTCATTAAACCATATATTTCTTTCCAAAACCATAGAAATCATTTTCAAAATATTTTAGATATAGACCACAGTGTCTGTATATAATTTTCTACCTTATAGTCAAGTGATACGGATATTTATCATTTCAATCCGTAATTTAATATAAAAATACGGTTATATATCATTTCAAACCGCAATCCCGAATGAAATAAGATGCATAACAACTTGCAGTTTATAACAATATAAAATACAACATCCATTCATCCAATATCAATCATCAACCGTTTATCACAATCATCATCAAATTCAAACAAAAACATCAATATAGAATAGATAATAAATAATAGGTATTTATTAGCAGTTTATATTCAATAATAATTTAAACAACAATTTAACTAGCATTTTATATGCAATAATAAATTAAATAACAATTTAATTCAATAAATTCAATTTAACTGGAATGATGATAAAAATATACCAGACAGCGATAAATAAATTTCTAATCACATCAGAAATTAACTTAACACACATAAGAAATTTTAGAAGTTGTGAGTGGGTTAAAACACTCACCTTTTGAATGTAAATCCACTTTAAATCAAAAATTTGAACAGTCTCAGAATTCGACCAAACCAGCGCCAAAATGTTAAAAATTTAACTACGATCCCAAAGCAAGAAACCGCACGTAAATTTGACCTCGTATGAAAAAGATATGATAATTAGAACAGTTGAAAATCAAAATTAAATTAAAACATAATAAATAACTTCCACTCATATACTTGCCACGTCACCAGCTTCTTCTCACTCACGCGTAACCAGTCGCTCATGAAACATATCACGTCGCCTCTACCCAACCTTTGACCGAAGATCGCCGCCCCTCCGCCACGAACCACGGCCTCCAACCACCACCATTCGCCAGCGCACGCCGCGCTCTACCTCCCTGTACCCATCCGATCGCCCCACGCATCACCAGCCGCCGACGCCATTTCGATCATCCACGGCCAAATTCTGGCCCCACCGAACGTTCCAAGCCATACAACCATCTCCTAACGACTCCACGCACTGACCTCTACGATACCCAAAACCCAATTTTGCCAAAATATTCTCAAATTAAAAATACCCAAAATGAATTAGGGTTTCGAGATATTTAAGCTTTGACCGAGGTTTGCTATTGATTCAAGCATCATTACAAAAAATGAACACTTGCCATGGGTTCAACTCGATGATATCTTTCCAATGGTATATAATATGATATACTTTGAGGAGTTCGATTTTTGGGTTTGAATTTGATTTGCAATTGGATCTGAAATTGAGAATTTGTTTGTCTGCCATTGAGGAGGAGAGACAGCCGAATTGCACGTACAGAAATGAGGAATCCGAAATAGGCTAGGGTTTATAACAAGATATATATAGACAAAGCTGAAAAATAGAGAAACAGACTAAATTGATTTGGACCGTTGAACAATAAATGGCCCGAGAAGACCGTTTCGACTCCGGAACGAATGGTTCAACCCATATATCAAAATAGATGTTTTTAATTATTTTAAACATAATGGAATAGGTTTCAGGTCCAAATTCCATCGTATGAAGAAGTTACGCTAAAATCAAGTTATTTCAAATTGGTTTCAATTAAATTAATTTCTAGGCGATTCAAGCCCGTATGATGAAACAACAAGTTCGATCGATACGAAACTTGAAATCCTATAATAATTCACCGTTACGGATTCGATGAAACCAGTTTCGTCGAAATCCGATTCAGTGGTCAAAATGGTTATTTTTACATTAATTAAATAAATTAATAATTAATTAATTAAATCAAAGTTTCAATTTCAATTCTATAATTAACAATTATTATCATTTTTAATTTCTTAAACAATTACAGTAATTTAAACAAATTCAGATGTCAATTTAACGTTGATTCATTCATCAATTTCAGTGTTTAATTTCAATTCCATTTAAATTCAGAAATTATAAATTGAAATTCCAAAATCCATTTTATTTGACCTTTCCTCATATTATTTAATCTATCATTATCAAATGGATGAAATCAACATTGGTTCATGATGTATTACAAAATATTCTCAATTTTCAACTTAATTTCCATTAACGTAATATTAAATATTAAATTTCTATTATTTGCAATAAATCCAATTATTAAATTCAAATTCCAATAAATTAATAAATCTTGAATTTCCGTTCTTTTTATTCAACCTATTATTATATTATGGAAAATTTAACATCATTACATCTCATTCCCGTTATTAATTCATTAAAAAATTCCAAATTTTTATTTATTCCAGATTTAATTGCCAAAATCTTATCGAATCAACAAATTAAATTATTGAAAATTACGGGTCATTACACTCTCCCACACTCGAAATTTTTCGTCCCCGAGAAGGAAAAAGAAGGGAAAAGAAGAATTAAGAATCAACACACCTTATTTAAAATATTAAATTTATAAACAAATAAATTTACAAAATAAATTAATTTAAATAAAATATACCAATTTATAACCATTATATCTTTTTATACTCAAATTAATAAAGTTTGAAAAACATTTTCAAAAATTTCTAAGTCCAAAATTCATGGAAAATTTCGGCAGAGTCTCTTTTGTACGGAGAGGCTCGGAAGAAAATGTAATATCAAATATATCAATATACAACAATATTTCAAAATAATATCCCCCAACAACGGGAAAAATATATATATAATAGCGCTATAACCGTACTCCGAAAACGAACTTATTAGTCGGCAATCAACGTTTAGTTATGAAACCAAAAGCAGTAGCAATTGCTTCCATAACCTGTATTTCACTTATATAATCCAAAAGAGTTAATAGTTATATAAAATGAAATATTTAAAGTTGTTTCAATCAATAGCAAACAAATCAATATAACAACAATCAATTACAACCAACAGCATACACATCAAATACAAATCAACCATCCAAGCAAGACAAACCATTGGTTTGTTCGAGTTAAGATACTTTAAATCGCATAGAATGACAAATAACTATGAAGTATTCCACTTACTCAACTGTCTTAGACAAACTCAATAAATTATTCATACATCCAAGCGAATTTGAAGTATCCTTGCCCAAACAACCATAAACCAAACAAACAACAATTCCAAACAATAAATTAAGTTAATTTTTCAATTTCATTTCATGATCTTTGTTGTTTGATTTCCTTTTCTTTCATATAATACTTATCTTTATTTAATTTATTCACATCATGTCAATTCTCTTTTTATTGTATTATATATTCATTCATTACTTGATTTCATTTATTTACATTCATTTATTAATAATATTCATGCACAATTCAGTCACTTGGCATGGCAATTTCATTAACTTACGTATATAATCTTTTTTATTCACATTTTGTTTCTTATAGTTTTCATTTATTTCTATCCACTACTTACAAATTCATTTACATTAATCCACGTACTGCAAATTCTCTTATTTTTATTACATTCATTTATTCATTTACTTAAATTTATAATCTTATACTTACAATACTTACTTCCTATTACCATTATTTCAGTAACATTTCAATTATAACTTAAGTTCACACCAATTACAACATCAATTCTTATTTATAAAAGAATTTCATTAAATACTTTCATTACCTCAAGTTTATTATTCGTATAACACCAATTACGTTTTCTTATTAAACATTAGAACTTTTAATATTAGGTAAGTTACATATATGCTTCTAAGGTTGTAAATGAAAGTTACACATGTTTGACTTACTTATTTTAATTAGCAAAATATTCAATAATCCTATCTTTCAAATTTCATTCTTTTGATTTACAGGTTAAAAGTTCAATTCTTGTATATTTTCATTCATAACTTACCATTTAATTTCTTATTTTCATTTAGAAGTTCACATTATTAATTAGTTACGCTCCATTTCACTACAATAATTGAAACTATTAATTAATGGAAACTTAAGAACTAAATACCGGGCTCCATTTTATATCATTTTAGAATAATAGATAGATGTACATACTTAAACTTATATATATCCAATTATATTGAAAATAATTCAAATCTATATTTGTTTATCAAATAAATCTGCAGTAAAACTACTACAGTGGCCTTCCCACTTTGAAACTTGAAAATGAATGCCGATGATGTGTGCATTGATCACCGAAATTATTTTCCAACGACAGAGAGGGGAGTACAGAAATTATTTCTTTTCAAAGTTTCTTTAAAACAATTCTTTCAAATTATATTGAAATATTTATATCATAAAATAATTCTAACAATATTATTATTATATCCCAAAATCATTCAGAAGAAATTTTCAAAACCCCGGCACTTAAGTTCTAAAATTTCCAATTTTCATTTAGTTTATTTTCCTCAAATTTTGTTTCCAATCAATATTTATAAATTTCACTACCAAACAACCAATATATTACAACCAAGCATAGCTTTTATAAAAAAAATTATTTTATATATAGAAAATATAATAGGCAAAATTATTTCATTCACCTATATTCAAAACAATATTGTGTCGGTCTGCCCTATTAAGTGTTTAGAAATCCCTATTTATGTCATAGTATCCTATGCACCAACCAGAATTTATAAATACAAAACGAAACAGATTAACACAATATTAAAACCTTTTTATAGCACTAACAAATACGCTCTCTCATATATATACACTCAGCAACTCATCATAGGGTGTTACTACCCTATTAATAAAGAGACAGACCCCACAAAGCTAAGGTTTATCGCTAAACCAAAGCTCTAATACCAGATGTGACAGCCTGCCTTTTTGTATGCTTTAAATCGACGATAAACCACACACGTCAAACTCAAACCATACAAAAGGACAGATTGTTATTGGGGTGAATAAGAAAAGCAGAGAAAGAAATAAAACAAAACAGAATCTTGCAGCGGAACGACAAAATATAATAATCAAATGATAGCTCATGAAGCTGTTTTACGAAACATTTGCTTATACTTGTACAATAAATATCAGAGTTACACATATCAGAGAATAATAAATAACAATGCAGCAGAACAATGTGATATAGTGGAATATAATAAATAATAGTAATACAAATCTTCGTCCTTCAGAGATAAAGTCTTCGAATCCTGAAATGCTCTGACTGACCCGAGCGAATTGAAAAGACAAAACACTCGAGTCAGAACTAAAAGATCTTATATAAGTTAAATCAACGGTCAAACGACAAACGACAAGTCCGATCAATACGAAACTTGAAATCCTACAATAATTCACTGTTACGGATCCGATAAAACTAGTTTCGTCGAAATCCGAGTCAGTGGTCAAAATGCTTATTTTTACATTAATTAAATAAATTAATAATTAATTAATTAAATCAAACTTTCAATTTCAATTCTATAATTGACAATTCTTATCATTTTTAATTTCTTAAATAATTAAAGTAATTTAAACAAATTCAGATGTCAATTTAACATTGATTCATTCATCAATTTTAGTGTTTAATTTCAATTCCATTTAAATTCAGAAATTATAAATTAAAATTCCAAAATCCATTTTATTTGACCTTTCAACCTATTATTTAATCTATCATTATCAAATGGATGAAATCAACATTGGTTCATGATTTATTACATAATATTCTCAATTTTCAACTTAATTTCCATTAACGTAATATTAAATATTAAATTTCAATTATTTGCAGTAAATCCAATTATTAAATTCAAATTCCAATAAATTAATAAATCTTCAATTTCCATTCTTTTTATTCAATCTATTGTTATATTATGGAAAAATTTAACATCATTACATCTCATTCTCGTTATTAATTCATTAACAAATTCCAAATTTTTATTTATTCCAGATTTAATTGCCAAAATCTTATTAAATCAGTAAATTAAATTATTGAAAATTATGGGTCGTTGCAAAATTCTATAATTTATTGTGAATTAATTAACTCTGTAATCAATTCTCCTTCGTAATAATGATGTTTTTCTTTTTGTTAAATATTTTTTATAATGTATTGTAAATAATTAATTATTTAACTAAAATATATTTAACAGAAAATCCATAAATGGTGTAATTGTGATATTAACAAAAAAAAAATTGTTATCATGAGGATTGTATCACAATATAATAAACACATCGTTTTAAATATTCCTACCCAAGATGCATCGAGACTGAATATCGATGTACCCGTTGAGACTAGAGTATGTAACGCTCTGCAAATGTTTGGCAGTGTATTACTCATGACTTTTGTGGGAACCTAGGGGTTACATATTAATAGATTTTGGATAACTATGTAATGACTCACTTGATAGTTTTTTGTTGGTTAATATAAGTAAGGTCCAATAGAAAATATCGAGGTGACTAATTTACACAGTTCTCTCAACTTGAGAATACTTTTGATCCGTAATATGAAAGCTTTGCTTTGATTATAGTCAAATCATGACATGACGTCCATCAAGTGACTATTATTAGGTTGGGTGGAAGTATTGAAAATGGAACACTATTCAAGAGAGGGTTCGTCTCCTCATTTATGTGGGGTTAGTATCATGGTCGACTCAAGTCAACTCAAAATAAAAATGTTGGACCAGAGTAGTTTGATTAATAATAATTATTATAGTTGAAAAAATGACTTTATGTTGGACTATAAAGTTGAATATAGACGATATTGTAATTTTGACCATTACCAAATTCCATAAACCCAAAGTTATATAGCTTTGATGAAGAGAATTAGTGTAAATAATAGTCACAATCGGGTAACGCTTAATAAAGTAAAATTAGATTTTACCTAAACCAAGTAAGTGATAAATTTACCTAAAATGTCACACCACATCCGAAGTAACGTGTGACCGTTAATATTCGAATAGTCTGATATTAATTGCTGACCAAAGTTACACCAAACAGGTCACACAACTGAAATGATGAATACTCCTTTGACTAAACGATTAGTTAATTTTTAATTGTTATAAATTATTTAAATCAATTAATATTTATGAATATTAATTATAAAATTTTATTTTGATTTGATGAAAAAATATTATTAAATACACTAATAATAGTTATAAATATATTAATTGATATACGTTATCTTGGATATAAATGAAAAATATTTTGTTCAGGCTTTAAATGAGTTTAAACCCATATGTGGGGCTGGTTGGTTTGGCTCTAATAGGGTAGAGGGGGCGGCTATATGATCGGCGAAGATGGACTAGGGTTGAGTAGATAAGAGGCAAAAGAGTAAGATAAAAAAAAATGGATTTTGATCCTAGCTTCTCTCTTCATTCCTCCACTGTATAAACATCTTAATCCACTCTCATTTAATACTTTTGGAGCCTCCATCTATACCTACTTTTGGCCAAACTTTGCACATCCTCATCTCTCCATTTCCAAAGTCAAATCAAAGTAAATCAGATCATATTCGATAACTAGTGGTCCTCAGTTCAAAGACTAGCACTCTACTGGACTGAAAACTGTTTCAAGGAGTAGATCTCATCATTTCATACTTAAAGGCATTGGATATAAGGTAAATTTATAATATATTTATGAATATAAGCGTATGTATATTATTTATATCATGTATATTATATTGTTAGTTAAATGACGATTCTATTATATAAATATATTATCATGATTAGATTGGTCGTATATTTATATACTCTTATATATATTTATATATAAAAAAAACTTATGACGTATATAAACATATGATATACACTACATAAATATAAAAAATTCAATTAATTTAATATACAACATTTAATTATTTATAAGCTTTGTAATTCAAATTCTATATCTTATTCTGTTCAACTATAGTTTTAAAATTTCATATAAATATTTTCATATCTATAATAATATCGAGAGAAATAAAAATAATTTTTGTACGTATATTATTATTTTATTTAAATTAATTAATTAGGTAAATAAATTGTAACAATATATATATTATAAAATATGTTTATATTTTACTATTTGATAATATTAGATTTGTACTTTATAAACTTCAGAAATAAAAAAATATTTTTATATATTTAATTTAAACTTTAAATGCTAGCCGAAAATAAACATAGATTTAAAATTGTTTTAAAATTGTAAAATTAGGTTTAAATGTTCAGCTAATAAAATATCACTCATTTTTTTACTAAAAATTATAATTAGCTCGAAAATAATATTTTTTATTGACTTTTAAATAATGTTTGTACATATATTAATTTAAATAAATTTAAAAAAAATAACATTTTGTCATGCAATAAGAGGTACATATGTATGTATATTTTAAAGATATTAATATGTATATATTATCACATTATACATATATATCTGTGTGTGTATAATATAAATATATGTGTGTTGCATTCGGGTTTGTAATAAAAAAATTAATTTTGTAAATGTTTTAGACATATTTATATTATTATATATATATATATAATGCTAAAATTCAATGTATATATTTGTATATATATAATTATTTAATATAAAATATTGTATATATATCCACATATATATGTTGCAACATTTTATTTACATAAATTAAAGTATATAAATATCATTTGTATAATATATTTGTATATTAGATGAGCTAACATATTTGTTGCTGGGTAAATTCTGCACTTATATGTGGTCATAGTATACCTTACACGGGTTATTACATTACACATGCATACACATATATATGGTATATAATACACGTGTGCATGCATATACATAGTACATATACATAGTAAATATATATATGTATGTATATATGTATGTATAAACGAGTACTTGGCCACGTGTGATGCACGCGTGCAGGGGGAATTGGTGTTATAAAACAGTATTTGTAAAAAAAAATCTTACGAAATGACTTGATGTGCATGAAATGTTGCATTTTCTATGTGCATATATGCATAAATCAACGATTTATCAAAATATGAATGAAACTAAGTTATTTTAACATTTTCAAGCATCATCTCTATTTTAAAAAGGTAATAAAGCAGCATGTTAATATATAAGAATTTTTTCCAACTATAAAGACTGCACCTCCCATGATACTCCTTTCCTCACAAATGTTCGATACTTGTTGAAGTATATAACTACCCGATGCTAATGTATAGATTTCAAATTATCGTTTACCGTAATATTGTATTAAAGTTGCATAACCTAATAACTTGTACAACCTAATAATATCGATAGAGACAAATATTCATTTGATATGTTTTTACTTTTTGTGTGAATAAGCAATACTGTGTGTATGCAATGCTAGATAAGAATGTTACTTAACCTATTTTTGGGACAAAATAACATAAAGCAATTTTGAAGCTCACAATAGAAACTGTAAATAAACAAATGAAAAACTGGATAAGAAAAAATCCCCAAAATAGTATCTTGTCGCAATCTACCTAAATTATTACAAGGATATAAAAGTAAATATTGTCCTACTAATGAGTGATACGTAACTATAAGATAGTTAAACATAGCTATTACAAATATATACTTAGTTATGTGTGTATTTTGAATAGCGCTCCCTAATACCCATAGAATATATTATACAACATAAAAATGCAAGGTGGAAAGCCTACCCTAGACATAAACCTAGCCCTGAGCTTTGCGGCCTACTACTCCAAGTTCAACATGATGAACTGCTTGGTAGATGAAGGGCTATCAACATCATTCCTAACACCTTTGCTAAAAGCTTTATAGCGTAGTCACATAGCAGTATTTTCCTGGTTCATAAACCGAGGCTGCACCGACATGGAGCTTTGTCTTATGCTCACTGCAAACTTACAATAATTGGTAACCATACAAAATTTATCATAGAACAGAAACTGAGGGCGCATCTAACTATCTTGGTTTCCAGTAAAAATAAATAGAAACGGTAGTTATTTCTTAATGCATAACTTTATAATCATTAAAATTACTATTAATAATGATGCGTGATATTTACATGCAATAGAGCCTTATAATATTTACATGCAATATAGCCTTACCATATTAACTTAGACCAACTTCATGCTATACAATCTCCTATATCGTCACAGTAAAATATAGCTCAGATCTGAGCCAACCAACCATGCCCGCATTCGCTCCTTCCATAACTGACCCGACAACAAATACAAAATCAGTACACGCAGCTAACTTCACCTCTATAGTTATTTCCTAAACATCCCTTCCTCCATTGCTATTTGTACCTTTTCTCCAAAAGAAAAAAAAAATCATCCCATAAGGAATAACTAACACCCTATAATCCCCAGCCTTATCATCAATCAAATAAGCACTCACTCCAGCACCTAAATCCCCCATTGCCTTACTAACATCAAAATCCTCCCTTTGAACAACATTCTCATTAACTTCCCTAAGATTTTCCTAAAACAATTACATAACCCGTTCAACAAAAAATGTAAGGTCCGAGGCCGGTGATTTCTCAAACAAACAATCAATCTGATCCTTCACCAAAAACGGCATATCACTGACAATGCTAATATCAGGAATAGAAGTTGTTTCTTTTCCATCTATAATCCTCTCATCCTCCAACAATATTTCGCAAACACTTTTCCTCGGTTAAACCACTGTTAATGTAGTCTTTGACCTGTAGGCAATAAAAAATGTATCAAGACAATAGAATTCACACCTCAAATATAAATTCACATGACCCATGCTCAAAAGTAAAGTTACTGGTCTAAGTTTAATGTTAGTAATCTCCCAAAATAGTCCATAAAAAACTGAAGTTCAACTATAAACCTATGCTGCAAACAAAAAGTAAGAAAAAGAAAGCAAATATGTTTAGTAAACATAATAAAAATTTAATAGGCATATGATATGCAAATGTTATGTTTGTTACTCAAGTATTACATTGGATCAAGTTATATAATATTATATAGTGATTATAATACCAAACTTAAAGTGTGATAATATTTAATATTCTAATAAATTAAATCCAACTAAAATCAACTAATTTGGTGTTGGTAAAAATTTCACAAAACTATCGCTACTACACCATTTCTATATTGAATGAAAGAAAAGCATGTGGACTTGAGAATAAAATATATATTCCTTTAACTATATTTTTAGATTAATATAAGAGCAAACAAAATGAGTTTGAAAAATACAGGTAAGTAGCTTATTCGTAGATATGGTTTTCCATGAAGGAAATTTTGTGCCAGGAAGCATGCTTTGCTGAAGACGTCTGTTGATGTTAGTAAAGAAATAAAAGCTTCTTATGTAGCATTATACTAAATATAGCAAGCTGTATTTGGTACATATTCAATATAATCTGCATTAATTACTGTTATTTGTTATTTTTTGTTAATTAGTATTTTTTTTAACATGCCTTCAGGAATAATTAGGCTTGTACATTGTAGTTTACTTTGTAAAATAATTATGTGTTGTACAGGAAATAACTTCAGTTTCAGTTGTTTCACTATGAACGAATAAGAAAGTCCAGGATCAAAGCTTATTTCGTTTGTTCAGAATATGGTTCCACAATCTTTAGCATTCAGGTACAACGACCTCTTCATTTTTGCACTATGTTTTCGGCTAAATTATACTCGTATATAGTTTGTTTGTTGCAAATTATGTTATTTCCTAAAGAGCTACTGCATCCTTATCGATGCTATTGCTGATGGGAAGTTTATATATATATATGTGTGTGTAATAAAAGGATGAGTAATTCTCCTACCGTATTTTATGGTATTCACCTGTTATAATTGTCAAACTTCCATCAAGTAAAGGTTTCATAAAATTAAGCGTTGATTTCTTTAGTTTTTATGTGCAATCCTTTTTCTTTATTAACTAATGTTTTAAATTTCCTATATAATTCTACTTCTATATGAGATCTCAGATATCATGGATGAAATCTGAGGTTTGGAATCTTGATATGTGCAAATTGTTGAGGCCTTTTATATTCATTAACGGGGCATTGCAATCATGTTTTGGCTCTTCCAGTCATAGGTTTACACCATGTTTGTTTCTTACCTTTATATAAGGATCATCAACTTCAGAGTGATTATTTAGTATGAATGTGCGTATTTAGGTCCGATACTCATTAGCACTATTTAGGTCTATTGTTACTAACGGTTGTTTTGTTAATTGCCAATATATCTGCATTTGACAAATGGCTTTCAAAAGATGGACATTTCACTTGTTAACTATAATCATTTATCATTTGTATTTTTGTGAGAATTAATTGTTTAGTCCTTTTAGAACTTCATGCATTTCTCATCTAAACTATTTAGTACGTCTAATTGTAGGAAGAAAATGAACTATTAAAGTTGTGTTAGTTAACATTTTGGCCAAGCTAACTATTTCACATGGGCTAGCATATTGTAAAACTGTCATTTGACTGCCTAAACAATTGAAAATTCTTAGTAGCACGCCAAGATGTATTTTTTGTAACGACCCACTATTTTGTACCATTCAAATCGACAATAATTCACACATGTCAAACTTGAATGATGCAAAATAACATATTGTAAATAAATTTGGAGCAAATAAAATTAATCACACAGAATCAAAAACACAGAAATATCAGAATAATTCGCAGCGGAAATAAAAATATCATAGTAGTTCATGAAGGTACTATAAAAAAGTCTCAAAATAAATACATAATATCAGTCTGAAAACAACATAATAGAAATCCCAGATACATAGAAGTTCACTAATACATGAGATAAACTAGAACAGCTGAAACTGAAATAGATATATAAATAGATAGGCAGAATCTCCAGCAAAGACCATCTCCAAAAAAAGAATCCAAAGCTGTGAATACTCAAGCTGACCCGAGCGTAAAGCAAAACACAAAACACTCGAGTTAGGACATACATACTTATATAATGTAAACCAACTCAAGTGAACTACAGTAAAGAACAAGTGACTTAAAGGATGCTTGGGACCGCTCATCCTCTAAGGATCAGTTAAACTATTTATTATGTAGTAATATTGCGCTATTATAATAATGTCTACAGTAAAATAAACTTACTTTAAAATAGCGTCAAGGAGTGACCTAATATTCCCCTTAACACAAATAATGCCAGTAGTCTATACAGTACCTGCATATCTCCTGATCAGGAGATTATGAGAAGATACTGCATAGGTACGACACAAATAGAAACTCGCAGTAAAGGCGATATGGTAGATGACATGGCACACGAGGCAATGTCAGGGTAGATATACCAACTACGCACACGGGTGGTGGTAACGTAGCAGCCACATGCGCCCACCTCGGAACACACTCCCATATCAAGGGTGGCCACCAAACAATCATAGAGTAATAGAATGGTATCGAAGAAGTGCTTCCGACCAGAGGAGCTACCCCTTTTGGCCGATCGCTCCTGTTTTAGCCACCTTAAGCCAACTCACGGGAGTCGAGTCCACGTTATGTACCTCAAGAACGTCTCCACCATCCTACTTCGTTCTGGAATCTCCACCGCGTACACAGTTGTTAAAGTGGTTTTCAGTATCGACAGAGAGTATGTCCATATCTGATTCCGGTCTCTTTAACAACCAATCGTTAGTATAACCGGTGATTATAATTTCAAAATAGTATTTATACTTATCATTTCAAATCCATTTCAAAATATTAAATTATCATATCATTTCAAAACCACATTCATGTTATTTAATTTAAATACCATTTCAAATCACATTTCAAAATGGTTTTATATTTTAAATCAAAATACTTCATTTAAACCATTTAAAAATGAAGTCGTTGTATTTAAAAATCAAATATTTAATTCTCAAAATTTTAGCTTTTCAAGGTTCATTTATTCACTTAAGTTTATTAAAACAGTGAAAATTCAACTTTCGCAGCAGTTAGAAAAATGCTACGGAAAGTTATGTCTTAAACAATTCAATTAATCAAAAAAAGCATTTGAAACTGTTGTAATAGGTTTTGGTTCAAATTTTAGTTTTTGCAATTACAGCACTTAAAAAGTGTTGTAATAGCCTTAGTTCATTTTTATAGTTAGAGTTCATTAGTATCAACTACAACACTTAGAAATGCTGTAATATCCTTTACTTAAGAAATGATAGCATTTTCAAAAATGCTGTTACAATACGATTTCATAAACAATTAAATTTTAATTTAAATCATTTAACTCATAAAAATCATATATTTTCACTTTAAAAACAATCATTTAAATACCCATTAATTTATGATTTTATAAAGTGAAACTCTTATACAAAAATCAAATTTTAATAATAATTCACTTATTAAATTCAAGCATTAAATTTTCTATTCTTTAAATTTTAAAATTCAACTTAACACTTAAATTAAATTTCCAAGTATAACTTATTTTTCATTTTATTTACTTAACTTAAAATTCCATTTTAAACAAAATTCATAAATTTCCAATTTAAGTTATATTTCAAACTCAACCTAACTATTCATTTATTTTACTTTTTAACTTGTACAGAATCATTAACACTTTATAAAAATCATTTAAATTAAATTGTCATAAATTTATATTTTTAAAATACTTTTAAAAATTCCGGAAAAATATATATAAATCATGGGTCTGTATAATATTTTCTAACCTAGGTCAAGTGATACAGATAATATATCATTTCAATCCGTAATTTACAAAGAAAACCCGGGTTCTATCATTTCAATCCGTAATTTACAAAGAAAACCCGGGTTCTATCATTTCAAACCCGCAGTCCTAAGTAAAATGAAATAATCAAAAATCGTTCAGGCCTATCATTTCAGCCCATAACGATTTTTCCCTATTCTAAAGTCCATTCGGGTATGTATCATTTCAACCTATAGTGATTCTAATCTACAAGGTACTTACAATGTGATAAACTGATATAAATAAACAGAATAGCATCATATAACAGTAACAGCTGATATGACAGGTGTATAATAGGATGAACATCATGTGATCATAGCATAGTCAGGTATAACATGATAATATAGTTCTGTAGATTTACAGGGTGTCAATTTACTAATATATAAATGCAGAATGCCTTGTGAGAAATACTCACCTCTACAAGCTGGAGATAGCACAACAAGACACACAAACATAGATCCGGAAAGTACGAAAGCACGACTGCGGATTCAAGTGAGGGGAGAGCCAAAGTGGTTATCTTGTACATATCAAACAAAACAATATATTGTACATGAATATACAACCCAAATATCATTAAACAAGTCTAGAAATAAAGTACAACAAAGAAGCAAACAACTTTACCAAGCTTTTACCCATCACATGCTCGGCCTAGGGATTAGAATGCATGGCCATGGTGGTGTATTTGGGTCAAGTATGGGTCCAACGTGATCGGCCTGGCTGGGGTATGAAGAAGCTTATGATTGTGGCATGCAAATACAAAGGTCAAGGCAACAAAAGGCAATTTTTGTGCATACATAAGTCTCGGCCATGGTCATATGTGGCACGGCCATGCCTGGTGGAGGTCAGGGGATGGTGCAGCAGTGGCTTAGGGTCAGGTAGTGGCTGAAGGAAGTGATGCAAGTGGTGGCCGAGAGGGGTGTGGAGTGGTGAAGGCCAATAGGAGTTCGCTCGACTGTGAAGTTTTCAAGGGGATGATGCAATATTTTGTGGAGTTTTGCAACTATGGGGTGCACGGCCTGACATGGACAAGGAGCTGGAGGAGGTGGCAGCCGAGTGTGGTGGTGGTGAAGGTGGTGGTGAAGGAGGAGCAAGTGGCCGAACACTCATAGGTGAAAGCAAGGCAAAAAAAAGTAAATAAAACAAGAAAAAATGTAAGAAAAAGGAGAAGAATCATTACCAAAATTTGTTCAGAATTGATGGCCGAAAGTTTTGAGATGAGAAACTTTATTTCTTGCATGAGAAATGAAAATGATATGCAGCTGAAGAAAGCATATGGTCGGCTAATAATGAATGCAAGTGGCATTTGAAATGAAAAGGTAAAAGGAGATGAAAAGGCTAGGGTAAATGAAAGGTTCGAAACTCTTCATATTTCTCATTTTCCTTTTGCACTTTAAACATACGAAAAGCAAGTAAATAAAATATAAAACCAAATAAAATAAAGTATGAAAGAAAACAAATAAATAAATTTTAGATAAATACAAATAAATTAAGAAAATAGCTTAAAAATAGAAACTAGGTTTTAAAAATTTGTAAATAAATACAACAAGCTTTGGAAAAATTATAACTTTACTTTAAAAATATTTTAAAATGAAACCTTGAAATATAAATAATTTTAAAATATTTTCAAAATGAAATAAAGTCAAATTTAAAAATAATCAAAAATCTATGGTTGTTACATTTTTTTTAGGTCTAGTTTTAATAGCTTATGTCTTAGATTTTAGGTATATTATTACGTGATAATTTATTTTTAAATAAATGGTCATAAAATTGTAGGTTGAGTTGTATAATGTGTAATAGAGGAATGAATATTGATTCCGCTTATTTTTTATAACCAATGTTTACTCTGCTTTGCAACATTTTATTTACTGTGTACATAAAGCTTGTTATCAAGTCTATCTATCATTTTTGTAGAATTACGAAAGTCAGTGGATGCTTTCTAACATTTCAGTTTTGAGCACTGTTAAAATCAACGACAAAAATGTTTGTTAGATAGTACAACAGTATGTTTGTTTGATATAAAATGTACATGACTTATTAGTAGAAAACAAAAATGGATTGTTTTACTCCAAAGAAAGAGTCTTAAACTTTTATCGTAATATTCAAGCTTGGGACGATGAAAGAAATATATTGACTAAAGTATCCAATGTATTTGTTTTTTATTAAGTAAGACTAAGAAAGTACTGTAAATGTAGCACATTACCTAGTCCCGAATCAAGAATGATGTATAGATTTCCATCCTAATGTTGATCAAACTCCATGGCGCCTCTTATTAGTCATAAAGAACCTTCCAATAATATGTATATCACATTAGCGCAATATAAAAGTTCATTGCGTATTTTGATAACTTAACAGAAAATATAAATTAGATTTCTCAACTGGAAACTAAACCATGATAAGTATATATACATGCTATAAAATGATAAGTGCATTTAAATTTTCTAGAGAATGGCGATTTCCATTAGAATTGCACAAAAATGCTCAATTATCGTAGTTCGCAACATCTTTTGGGATGAAGTTGATGTTCAATATGTTGTAAGATGATTTTGTTAGAGCTACATGTTGGACTGTAGCAATAATATCTATTGAGAAAGACACGCCATTTTGTTTGCTATGTTTGCTCATTTTAATTAGCATCAGGGTATTAGACTTTTAATGTTATGCTACTTTTAGTTATAATTATCAAATGCTATTATAATTTGCTAAATTTGAGATAAGTAATAAAGTCTATTTTTATTGATACATCTTTTTGGATGAAGTTGATCTTCAATATGCTGTAAGATGATTTTGTTAGAACTACATGTTGGACTGTAGCAATAATATCTATGGAGAAAGACACGCCATTTTATTTGCTCATTTTAATTAGCATCAGGGCATTAGACTTTTAATGTTATGCTACTTTTAGTTAAAATTATCAAATGCTATTATAATTTTCCAAATTTGAGATAAGTAATAAAGTCTATTGTTATTGCTACATCTTTTGGGATGAAGTTGATCTTCAATATGCTGTAAGATGATTTTGTTAGAGCTACATGTTGGACCTTAGCAATAATATCTATGGAGAAAGACACGCCATTTTATTTGCTCATTTTAGTAAGCATCAGGGCACTAGACTTTTAATATTATGCTACTTTTAGTTATAACTATCAAATGCTATTATAATTTGCCAAATTCGAGATAAGTAATAAAGTCCTAGCATTTAGAACATAAGAAAGGATTTTATGTGAATCTTCACTTATTTTGTTTGGATCAAACTCATGATGTGCGGAGACAAAAAAAATCATGATAATAAATTATGTGGGTTGTCCTTAAAATGCCTCTAGCATATTAAAAAGACAACTATGTAAACACTTGCAAAAACAACCAAACATGAGGATATAATATATAAGTTAATGGAAGAAGAGAAGAGTTATAAGGAACTCTATACAGCAAACAGGATTTAAAAAACACTAATATAAATAATTCTTATTACTCAATACTAATATAAAAATACTACTTTAAAAAATACCAAGTTTTCCATCGTAATACTCAGGCCAACCTTCCATCAGCAAACGGCTTACAGCAAGTTCTATTGCTTTCTTTTATGTTTGTATTTCTTCCAGTTTTTATGAAGATTGCAGTTGGCGGCCAGAGAAGCACTACATAATGAAGCACAACTTATAAGTAACTAAAACAATTTATAAATTATTTATTACTATAAGGAGGTAGAGCATTCCTACACTTTACTTTTCACTTAAAACTACTTATAAGTTACCCTTCAAGAAGTAGTTATAAATTATGAAGTTTCCAAATGGATCGAGTTTGTCCTAGTTATACCGCCTAGGTAAAATGTTAGAACGAACTTGGCCAAAATTCTTCATTATGATAACTCCATTTGGTATTTTTAGGGTCGCAGTTAGTAAGAATCTTTTGGCAATCATCTATAGGATAGTAGTAACCTTGAAAATGATTCACAAACTTAAAGCTTTGGGTTCCTTCTGAATTTACCACCAATACTTTAGGATCTCTGCTCAATTTCATAGAAATTGAATGTCCACAAAAAACTGTTTCAAAATTAGCTGTGATAAGAAGTTTAATCTTTATTATTAAAGCAATATATAATAAGAATCTTTTTATTCTAAATAAATATATCGGTAATGCTTTAACCAAATCATTTCCTAAGCAGGCGTAATTACTTAAAAAAGAACTACTACATGGAGTTTTGTACTGTTATATGAGAAATTTATAAGTTATACCTTTGATATGGTAGTTAATGGAACAAATAAAAAGCATAAGAAAAATGATTCATATGAATTGAATATTTAAGGTCATCATTCGCATATCAAAATAGCATGAAAATCAAAACATAGATGCATAAAAACGTAGATAAAACTATCAAAATAATAAACATAAAACAGCAAGAACTAAAAGCAAACACCATTTCGAGAATTTGAGAATCTTACTATTATAGCTTTGATAGAACTCTTAGAATTCCAGTTGGCAATATTATATCATCCATTCATTTCATAGTTTAGTCCAGTTGAATATGTAAAAAAAATAAAAAGCATAAGAAGAAATACTTAGAAAACATACTGTTAAGTTTAAAATTAAAGGAAAAAATGCATAGATTAAAAAGTTATAAAGACAATATGATTATCAATGCAAATGAGAAATACATAAAATTTTCCACTTCATATTAGAAACTCCTGGTTCGAAACAAATACCAACTGATCTCTAATTAAATCAATAATTTATCACAAGGTTGGGTAACATTTAGAAAATTAGAAAATGGACATCACAAAACAAATTTGAGAAATATTTAGGAAAAAAAAATGGACATCACAAAACAAATTTTTAAAACTTTTAAAATTCATTCATGACTTTCCAATGCGGACTGACTCGGTTCCAGTATCTATTTTTTAGTATTATTTTTAGGATAGTGGTTCTTTACAATAGAATGCTCACTTTGACGTCTTGCATTTTCGAACCCATGACCATGCATTATCTTTGTTTATTCACATTTGAGCGAAAATTAAGGTAGGCAAGTTGTACCTGTGCGCAATCTAGATTATTGAATATACTATTTCTAAAACCCGATCAGTAATTAATTTACTAGTTGTTAAATACTAAATACAATCAACAAATTTCGATTATTAATCATTATACTTAACAATACCATTTAATTAAATAATGTACTATACATCTCATCTCAGTGTTCATAAATGCAAGTTTATTGAACCGCCATAAACCTCTATGTGTTTCCAGGAATGCATTCTATTTACTTGCTGCTCGTTAATCAATTTTGTGTTCATCAGGTTGAGCTAAGCGAATTCTTCATGAATGCTTTCTGTTTCAACGAATAGGTATTTCCAACAAGAAATAAAGCTTTATCTTATTAAAGAAACATTAATTCTACTGTTAGTTCTGCGTTAAAACAATACAAAGGTAGGATAAGACTTGAACAGCGTTTCCAAACACATTGAGCACAGCAAGGCTAAAATGGAAAATGAAAATTTAACGCACAAATTATACAAGGAACAGGAACCCCTGTATTTATCAAACAACTACCCGGAATCACTGAAATTAGCCAATCATTTGCTAAAGCTTACCACAGGCTTAATCCCAAAATTACAAAATATATTAACTTGTACTGCTGTTGATGGTTAACATAAAAGTGCAATTCATACAAAAATTTATACACTGATACCCATCTTATAGCCAACGCTAGTAGGGAAAACAGAATTAAAAGGAAAGACGTGAAATCCAATCTCAATTATAAAGTATTTCCTTTTGCTGTAGTTACGACTGAGCCAGTTAAAACCTGTACATTTTTCTTGAATTTGAGATCTCTAACCGAGATCAAGAAGAACACGTCTTCGGTTGTTTGCTAGAAAAGCACCCACTCTCTGAACTTGAAGACATATGCAAGTCAAGATCACTCCGCTTGCCCAATGAAGTTGCACCTGCATATAACTGTGGTTTCAGTTCAAACTTATAAACCATATTTCACATCCATAGTGTGTGTGTGTAAAGAGGGAAAGATCAATAGTCCTCTAAATTCAACTCCCAACGTAGTCCCTTAATTCCAATTCCATCCAGTTGTATGGTGTGGTGTGGTAAGAGATACAAATGGCTGGAATTAAGAGGCAATGTTGGAAGCTGAATCTCAGAGGACTGCCAATCCTTCCAAATATATAAACTGCCGATCCTTCCATATATATGTGTGTGTGTGTGCGCGTGTGTGTATGTGTGTGTATGTATATGTATATATGTGTGTATATGTATATATATGTGTGTATAAAAGCTAGGATCAATAGCCCATGTTATCAATCACAAGTTTATATTTAAATATTTGATCTATGTTACAAAAGAGAAAAAGAACAAATATTCAAATAGAAACTTGTGTCTGATATTTGAGGACCACAAAATGATGCTAAATAAAGTGGGTTATTGATCCTAACACTATACACACACACGGACACGTGCTCGTACTCTGTCGCCTTGAATTATAATGTGCTGTCGCGTTTATATAAATATATATGTGCCTCATGCAAAACTGTGTGTTTTCGCCTGGAATTATACGCTGAGCTATCACGAGGTATATAAACAGCTGTCTACATATATGTGTGTGTGTGTGTGTATTAGATACACACACATACATATAGGAATTAGGATCCTTATATAAAAGTCTAAAAGGGAGATATGGCGAAATTAGTAGACGCTACGGACTTGGTTGGATTGGGCCTTAGTATGGAAATCTACTAAGTGTAAACTTTCAAATTCAGAGTGGAAAAAAAAAGAGCAATCCTGAGCCGCGCCCCCCCCCCCCCCCCCCCCCAACACACACGCATATAGATATGTATGTACATACATATAGATATGTACGTACATACATATTGATATGTATGTACATATGTACATATATATACAATATTGATATGTACACATATGTATATAATATATACACATATGTGTGTGTGTGTGTGTGTATATATATATATATATATATATACACAGACACACACACACATATGTATGTGAAACTGTATTATTGTGCACCATGTGTGGTGGTCCCCACACACATGAGTGTTTCCTTGATCTGGTAAAGTACCAAGGCATGTGATCATACTCCTACGGATAGATTCCTCGCATATATGAGGAATCCATACCTCCCTCTCCTTTTTATGTGAAATTTGTTTCCATGTAAACCAAAATTCTGTTGATATTATGATTATAATCGATATGATATCAAGAACAAATGCACACAAATTTTGATCATTTTGAAGCTTCTAAACCATTAAAAATTACAATTTCAATCAACCATTGAAATATGTGCAGTAGGCGATCCACGTCGAATTGTGACTTTTTGAATGAGTTAGAAGTTTTGAAAGGATCTAATATTTTTTACGTAAATGAGGAAAAGGGATAAAAGGGGGCTGTGCTACATGGGAAAGCTACGGATCCAATGAAGTGAGTCATCTATTGCAGAGATAACATTCACAATGAGGATGAAACAACTTTAAAATTTATAAAGCTTTAAATTGCGTACAGGGATAACCCAATAGCCAGATTTGACCCATGGACATTGAACATTAGGATAATAGGATAAAGGAGGGTGCTGAATATCCAAATTAAATTCAACAACTGATTTACTTGGATCAATGATCAATAGAGCTTCAGATGGGAAAAAGTAAAAGGGCTACGGATCCTTTCTATTACATATGTTTATATAATGTGTGAACATGCAAAACATATGTAACATCTAAGATTTTAAACAAACAAGCAAACATTAACTGTTTATATATATATATATATATATATATATATATATATATATATATATATATATATATATATATAAGATGAGTCATGAGAATTTATCGCAGAAGTGCAAATATTTACACCAGTACACATATAATAGACTTTACCAGATTATTCTTTAATTATCAAACCGACCAAACCCTACTGGCTACTGTAGAAAAGTAAACCAGAAAAACTTGTGGTTTTCAAATATACAGGAATTCTTTCTCATGGATCAAACTGATTGTTGTATGAAATGCATGTTCCTATGTGAACATGCAAACTACATACATTAGGTTGTGTCATGACAAAATACCATGTTTCAAAAAACTCTAATCAATGATGTTTTAAAAATCCCTTTTTATAGTCAGGAAAACAAATCCAACTAATTGGCTTCATTAAGTATTAATTTTGTTATATCAGATGTTAGAATACATACTTAAATTTAAACCCTGATAACCTATTTTCTAGCATGTGGCATATGATTTAATGATAAATTTTGGATCTTTAATTCGACGATTTTACAAAAAGTAATGCTTGTAAAATTTGTGTAATAAGAGAAACAAAAAGCACAAGTGACAGCACCAAGACAGTTGAAACTGAGTCTTAAAAGCATAAGATAATAAGAATGACATAGTAAGTCCTAAAAAGCTTTGGTTGGTTTCATTAAGGTCATTACATACCACTTCCGCTTGCAGTTGAGTCATGATGTGAGATGTTGTTCTTGCTGCTTTTCATGGTTCTCAAACATTCGTCAGAATCCCAAGAAACAGAAAGTTCAGATGCTCTTTCAAGACCTTTAGATTTGTATGGAGCAATGTTGTGTGTCCGTTGAAGAGGATACAATAAGTCATTCTCTATGCACTGATACCTGCAAGAGAAGATAACATCCTCTTAAATTACATACACATGGTTAGATGTGAGCAGCAAAGTTAACATCAAAACTGTATATAAAATTCAAAAGCCTAGATGCAAACAACAGAAGATCGAAATCAATTCAAAAGCAACTCACGTCAACTTGCAGAGCTTATCAACAACAATGGACAAATTGATAACCTTGGACATTGTATCTATGACTTGATCATCTTGAAAATCATGAAAGTCTTTCTCCAAAAGCATAGACAGCTTCTCCACATTAGATTCTAGCTGTTGTTGCTGATCCTCGAATAAATTTTTCTTTAACTCTCTATCCTCAGATGTCATCTCATCCTTGAAGAGCTCTTCTCCAAACATGTAATATGCAAAAGGATATGAATATGATAGTATGCGTCTTGATCTGAAGAGCCGATTTAATCCATTTGTAACCCAACTATAATCTTTTACTGCAGATTTATCTTTGTTTTCTGATATAATGATCTTCTGCTTGATAGTTTCTTTGAGAACACTTTCTTGCCTAAGGGAATCCGTGTGTGCTTTGTAACGATTATGATAATGCATGTAGCGATACAGTTCTCCTTTTGCATGTTTAATTTTCTTTATTTGGTCTCCTTTGAAGCGCCCACAGCTATGCCCAGCAATGCTTGTCCATGTATGCTCTCGCCCAGTCGCTTCTCCACATAACCAACTGTAAGACAACCGCTGAAATTCAGCATATTTATGTTTCACAATAAATATAAGAATTTGAATCCTAATCCACATTTGATTGTCAGTATATACAAGAATAATATGCTCTATTTTTGCTGATAACTAGGAAAGATGAGTTGATAAAATATTCTGGCAGACACCTGGTGAAGATAACATTGACCACTTTATCAAAGATGTCAAGAAAGTATCATGTTTTAATTTGTTGTTAATTATTGAATAAAAGAATATTGGCCAAACTCTTCGTTCAATCTCATAGTTTATACCATTCTCCTACATACAACTTTTGATTCAAAATCCCTAATTTTCCCTAGACCTTCAATACTTTCAACACAATAAGAAACAAATTCTGTGGAAGATTATATAGACAATTTTGAAGAAAATACAGCCTAATTTATAATAATAAAAAGTCAAGAAAGCATTATGTTTTAATTTGTTGTTAATTCTTAAATTTAAGAATGTTGACCTGACTCATGTGCAGTTAATAAAGGATAACGGGATTTATAGAGGTGGAGGTGCAAAAGACTATAGCAGGGATAATGCGGGGATATTTTAGAAAATAGCGAAGGTGTAAAAATCTTTTTTGGAGATAAAATCAAATCTTCAAAGTTGATTTACTATCATTCTCACATCATTTGTGTAAAAAAAAAAAAAAAAACACATTGTTCACTTCTACATAATAAAATCGAACAATATCATAATCATGTAGTTAGACTTGTCAAATAGAATAAATTTTAATTTATGTTGAGCGCTTAGAACTTAAACTAAGACCAATACCTTAAATTTGTGGATTTGATTTATAGAAGGACACATCAAGTTAACCTTTTTACATTAAAACTGTTAAATCGAGTGCTAAAAGCCTCTGTTTTGGCGGGTATAGCGGAAAACAGTGGTGTTTTATGCAGACCTATTATTTAATAGTGCTGAATTCAAGTGTAGCAGTCGAAGTGCAAAAAGTGCTTTAGCGGGACATTAGCCTCTGACTCCTTATTCCTCGTGGTTTACCATTCTCCTACATGCAACTTTTGATTCAATGGGTGTGCTCGTCCCCATTGTTATAATTCCCCCTTTCCCACATTAGACACATCGAAATCCATTCGACAAGTCAAACGCGCAAATGGGAAATCGCCCAAATTTTCCCTTTCCAGATGAAATATAAATTTTGGTCCTTGCATCAAACGTGTCGAACGCTGCAGACACAAACTAATTTTGCCCGTTTTCACACCATCTTTTTCTCCACTCTCTTCTTTCCCACAAAATAATCAATCCACTTTCCTACAACACAAAAGCACATTCTCTTTTCACTAAACTTACCCCTTTCATTCCACACTATCAAATAGCCCAAATCCCTAATTTTTCCCTAGACCTTCAATACTCTCAACACTGTAAGGAACTAATTTACATACTGATGTAATCACGTAATTCTGTGGTGATCATATAGATTGTTTAGTATTTGATGCATAAAAAAATCAGGTTACAACTCTATTGGTTTCCATTTTGAAATTACTGAGGTATAATTATAACCTGTTAAAATATATTCAAATTCAAAAGGAAATTCCGAAAATTCTCGGATAACAACAACTGTAATCAGTTTACAATGATAATAGCCTGAAACTAATTGCAGAGTTTCATGTACAAGACAGTATGCAGTAATAAACTCAAAAAAATAAGATGGAAAAAAATGGGCTAGAGGCACTAACCAAAATGCTTGTTTACATACACAGACAACTAGATTGCAACCACCATTCTTTTCAACAGGCTTGTGACATTTGGGGCATGGTTTGGTATTAACAGTCAGCCAATTTACAGTCCCAGACTCATCTTGGCATTTCTTTCTCCACAACTCCCACATAATACAAGAACAAGGTGAATGAGCAACTGATGAGCAACTGAAACAAAACTGTAACCCACAAGTGCACTCAACCTCACAATAAATATCACCCTTTACGCGTATAGCATTTCCGCAATGTGGTATGCTAGGGCACCATTTGACTTTGCTATTATCTTCAATATATGATTCAAGAAGAAAACGATCGAAACGGTCTGCAATTTCTGGATCTCGTTTGCAGACTAAATTCCTCACGATTGCTTCATCACAAATAGCATTACACTTCGGCGCCATGCACTTTATGCGTCGGCTTTGCCCATCATTTATTTGGACAGTGAAGTATTCTGTCCAACCTGTACAGACAGACAAGAAAATCTTTAAATTGCAAATCCTAGCCTCAAAAACTGAAAATATGAGTCTAAATTTCAATCATTGAATATATCATCGAAGTATCCAACAAAATTAGAGAAGATTTGGAAAGTTCTAATTGATTTTATTCAAAAACCATCTAACTTCTAACTAGCATGCAGTCAAGACAATAACAGTAAGGTATCGTTTGTTTAAAATGCTGAATGTTGAATACTGAAGGCTGAACACTCGATGCTGAATAACAATTGCTGAATGCTGATGGCTGAATGCTTAGAATATTGTTTGTTTAGGAATTTGTTTTGTGAACATAACTTTTAGAAGAATGTTTGTCCTTGTGGTAAAAATATTTGTCCTTATAAATAATTTTTAGAAGAATGTTTGTCCTTGTGGTAAAAATATTGAGGTCGTGTCCTTGAGGCAAAAAATATACAAATCTTTGCCCTTTAGATTAATTCCCCCTTGATAATATTATCCCTCAAAGATAAAATTAATTATTCTTTCGTGTAACTGCCATACAAAGCACAATAAATCATCTTATTTTATTATATTTTAAAAACAAATGCTCACATGTATAGGTACTATCAAATCTACAGAACATATCGAAAATAGTAAATTTAATGACAAAGATATATTTTATAAAAGTTTGGTCGAGAAGAAAATATTTTATTATAATAAATTTGAAGCTTATGGTGTGTTTGGATTATTAATTAATGTTTTCAGCACTATATTTATATTTATTTATGTGTGTGTATGTATATATACGTGTGTATATGTGTGAGTGTTAAACGTATCGAAATAAATTATTATAAAAACATCAGACGATTTTGTCCATCTTTTCATAGTTATTTAAAATGTTGAGTTTCCATATATGTATTGCATATTTTATTTAAATTTTCATATATCTTAATATAAATCGGTAATGTTCAGCTTGTCGAAATTATTTATTTATATTTTTTCACACTTGTATTACATATTTCATTTTTTTTTCTTTTTCATTCTTATTAAACAATTTATAAATTATCATATTTTAACTTCCAATTATATGCAAACGTTGCTAGGATGTCATCAATTTTTTTTATCACTGGTTTTTAGTATATTTCTACTGATCGAAAACTATATTATAAAATTAAAATCAAAACAAAATGAGAAAAAAATACCTCACCATATAAGGGGATAGAACTAAAAACAAAATTGATGTTATATGTAAACTTTTCTAAATGTTTGATACAGTTAGAAAAAACTTTATAAAATAGTTACATGTTATGTCGCATATGAGTATAATTGAAAATTGCACTGCAATAAGTGATCAGCACATACAATAAGCATTAAAATTTTGCTTATTCAATCAAGTGAATAAAAGAGCTTAATGAACCCACTTATTTAAAAACAAACAATCTAACAGGCTCTTATCACTTACTTAGTTAAGCATTAAGCCATTTTTTCCTAAAAACAAACGCAGCCTAATGTATCTTTGTTATAATTAGGAGTGCTTATTTCAAGAAAATGTATTTTTATTGGTGTGATGTGGTAAATAAAGGAAAAGAAGAATTTCAAGAGTCAATAGGATATGAACTTACACTCATTGCAATAACAATGACCACAATCCATTTTGGTTACTGAATCACTAGAAATTTCTTCAAAACAGACATTACATGTAGATATGCATGTGGAATTAGGCATATTAATGTCTTCATTTCTAATGATCGTAACACCAGCTTTAGCAAACAAATTCTCTTTCCCCATTTGCTCAAGTAACTCAAATATCCTCTCCACATCCCACCTGTAGTGAATCAAAAGTGTTCTTGCATGGTGCTCACTTATAAATAACAGCTCCATTACCTTCCTTAAATCTTCCTTCTGTCAAGATTAAAATTGCCATGTCTTTAAAATGTGATCAATTTAGCATAAGTTGCAAAAAATCACAAAACCTTAGGTAAGGAATTTTTAAAATGAAGCAAGAGATTGAAAACACTTTAAATGGCAATGATTTAGGTAAGAAGTTCTAAAATCTACCTGTGCTGCCAGTAGCGATTCTTTTGTAATAACCTGCAGATGCAAATGAATTCAAAAGTTTAATTTTTTGTCAGTCACACAAAAAAAAAAGGAAAAAAAAGAGTTATATGCTAAATTTTCTGCTAACAGATTCTTCCCCGAAACAGGTTCTTGTTATCTTTTCATTAAGAACAAGGACACCCAGTGATCTTCCGGACAATGGAAAAAAAGGGAAATGTTAAGCCAAATAGAAAATATTTTACACAACAAATAAAGGAAACTAATTTCATATGATTCAACCGTGTTAATTTTGAAACAACTAAATTACCCTTTTCAGCATTCAGTACTGCACCTATTTATATATTAATTACAACTAATTCCCGCATTTCAACATTCCAATGAGCAATTTGCTCCTCACTCATCATGATTATATTTTATTATAGTTTTCTTTATTTTATTTTTTTAATTTACAATAAGTTGTCAATTTTTCATTCACAAAATTTCCTAGTATTCACAAGTCCATAATTTCAAATAAAGTCTTACATGTGAACAGAAATTGGATATTTAAATGATTATTAAAATTTTATACACCAATGTATGTGAATTAAGTATATTTAATTTGATTTACATACAATAAACGATGTATATATTCAAGGTGTGCGTGTTGGTTTACTAGTTGCAGCTGTAACAGTAATGAATTTCACACAAAAAACAACTCCCAAACACCCTGGTGTTTACTTAACTCCATTGAACAAAAGATTTGAAACTATGAAAAGCCCATAATCATAATCAACTATTATTTTAACCAAGGCAATTGAGCTTGAAATAAAACCGCTACAAAATGTGTGTGCTTAATACGCATCCGGGTACAGCACAGATTAATAAGCAGGGTTTGATCACTTAATGGTTTATTCAGAAGCCTTTTGTTCCACTCTCATAATCTTTTATTCATATTTTAATTAGAGAACTGCTATATAGCCCCAAAACGAGAGGCTAGAAATGAACAAATTGGGGATAAAGGGTGGATATCAGGGGTGCTTTTGAAATGTGTGCTTTGGACTAATTCAGGTCAAAATTCGTTCAGAAATTTCAGACCTTGTAGAATTAGCATTTTAATTATGATATACAACATACTACTTAATCTGACCTAAAATTTGCACTCCACATTAGTCTCCGTCTATTCTGTACTAATCCAAATGGAAGTTAAACAGTCAAACAACAACTACAATCCATTATACTGATCTCCCACGCTTCTGTTTCTGAGGTTTGAATGTTATGAAATTCTTCGACTATATCTATGTTGCTTCTTAATAGCATTATCTATAAAAAAATGACTCATTTACGTTCTATTTTCTTCATTGTTAGGACCAAATTCTGACAGCTCATTCCATACAAAATTGAAAGTCGTTTGGATCCTGTAAATCAATTCTGATCAAATCACAATGCAGCTACTACTTGATCTACCAACTACGTAATCTCCTAATTCGACATTAACAATGTTCAAAAAACCTAAATTTCAAAATTGAAACTTAAAAACTAGGAAGAATGTTAATTATGATAAATATACCGAAGAAAAAGAATAGTCGGAAATGATTTCTGCATCTTCAATGACATCGCTGAAAAAATCATCGTCTTCTTCCTCTTCGTTTAAGTAGCAACCGTCGTCTTCTTCCTCTTCATTTAAACAGAAATCATCGCCTTCTTCTACGTCGCTTGACGATGGAAACTCGTCATCGTCTTTACCCATTTATAAATAAATTATCGGAATGAAAAAGAGAAAGAAACTGAAAACGCTTAAATTAGGGACAAGTGATTTCTGCGAGAGAGGTTAAAAGGAACAGTGAAAGAACAATTATAAAATTATTTATAACGGAATAAAAGTTGGTCTATGCACTTAATCGCTTTCCTTTAATGCAACTAGCTTAAATAATTCGTTATTTTTCTAAACAGAAGTAAATGATGGTTTTAACGTGTTTTCTAACAGCGTTAAACCAACCCGCGGTGGAGATGGCAAGATTTTTGCCCGTTCGTCTTTTTCTTTACCATCGCTGACGAACAATGTCTTGTAGACAAATAACATGCAACAGTTGAATCACATCAATTCATTTCCACAGTCAGCAGCATGCATATATTCTACTATTTAACAAATATTCTCATTTAAACCTTTCAATGATAAATCCGTTTCTATTCTACTATTTAGTTTAATATTGATAGCTACGATTAGATTTGTCAATAGGTTTGTCAATAGGCCGAGTTCAGTCCGGATATTCTAAAATCCAGACCCGAGTCCGATTACAATAATTAATAGGTCTAAATCCACGGGGTATTTCGAACTAATATCCAAGCCCGACGCCTCGAGCTTTTCAATCCGCTCAGTAATACTCGTACATGTAATTCAGAATATTCATGTTAAAGCCGTATTTTAAAATTACAACTTTGATGAAATTTATATACAAACAATGTTAACATATAAATTAGACGGTAAAGTAGTCAAGTTTACAACAAAAAGATGCAAAAACATCTACATGGAAACAAACAAAATGGTAAACAAATAACACACACGCTCATGTTTCGATACGACGGAAACTAATAGTTGGGTCGGTCCCTAACCGAGTCGAGCTTTGATAAAACCTACCCAACCCTAATAATAACCGGATCGAACCTGGGTCCATTGTAAGAGCCTGCAGCTCACTTAACGTGGATATTGTCCCTAATTTAGTCATCTCCACCTCATGGGCCAAGCTAAAGTATGAGATTTTGTTCCTTAAATGACATCGACGTTATTATAAGATGAATGCTTAGGTATATAAGCACTCACTTCATAGTGTTTTTCCACGATGTGGGACTATTATTCACATTTGAAGGGGTGTTACAATGGTATAAGAGTCATACCCAGCCGGAATTGTGGTCTGTATGTATTACAGCCACGACGCCTGGGTTGTGTTCATGAGTTGGGTGGTAAAAGACAAAATTGTATCAACATTAATAGGATGGGTTCCGACCGGGCTCGGGTCGAAACTTGTACCATTGACAGGCCTAGCTATAATAACCAAAAAAAACAATCAAACAAATAATGTCGGATATGGAAACAAACGGTTGACATTAGGTAGAGGTATGTCATCTTGTGGTTAAGATTAGTTTCGTATGATCTGACATGCTGAAATTTGGACAAAGTAGCTTTATCGTAAAAGCTTTCAGTGATGATTTACGTTGGCTTTGATCCAGGTAGTTTGAAATTCAAACCCATACTCGTTTGTTATAATCATAACGTCGACCAGATCTGAAATCCTTAGATATTTCAAACTCATTCCTCGACCTTAATCTATTAGACTTTTTGAGAAGGGTGCTAATTTTGATGGTTTGAGGTTCAAACTCATGACCTATAGAACCTCAGTCTAAAAAGTCATACCATTTGTCACTTGAACTGGTAGTTCTAGATGATCCTAATATATATTTTTATCTTGTAATTTTGTGACATGTAAATATTAAAAGTTAGGAGTATTTGGATCACAATGAAATCGGGTCCACAAACAAAAGTACCAAAAATAAAAAGAAAAGAAAAGGAAACTACATGCATATAAGTAAAACGATAATTAAATAAATAATTTAAACGCTCGTATTTTTTGTACCTTAGATAATTGATAATCGGATCGAGTATTGATCAAAAAATCCTTTGAGTTCAAAATCTTATGGACATCAATTTACCATATCCCAAAATATAAAAAGAAGAAGACGGTTATTTGATCTGTAAAAAACCAAATAACATTCCCATGATTATTGATAATTAAAGCTTGATTATAATAGCTTGCTAAAGAAAAATGTTGAAATAAAATGCTAAAAACTAAAACCATAAACAAATAAAATCTATACATTAAGAAGACACAATCATTCTATTGCCCGAGGTTTGTGTTTATGCAATTTAGAGGCGTTTTGCAAGGAATATCAACCATTGAATTTGTGCATAAAATTTAATACAATTCATGATAACATTTCAATCGTCGGCACTAATTCTTTTTAAATTTTTGCATTCTCAACATCCTATGTAACAATATATATATATATATACATATATATATATATATATTATTACAAGGATGACATCACATATTGATCGAAAATTTAGTCAACCTCGAAGTACTAAGATTTGAGTGGATCTAAAGCAACTTAGCGAGCTAAAAATGTTTTTAGCGTGGTTATTGTTAGACTGGAACAAATAAAAATAGAATACGACATAGATTTTTATAATGGTTCGATCGCTGTGATCTACATCCAATATGAATATACTGTTTTTACTGTACGACTCTTGATTATAGAATTTAAACAGATATAATAATAATATTATTTGTTAGTGTAGAATTCCATTTATACCAACACTCCGAGGTCCGAAGGTCTAGCTACGGACGTTGGTTTGATTAGGTCCTGGATATGAGAATACCGAGATGAGATGTTGTATTGCTGGAACTACTATAGGTTGAACTATTGAATTAGGATGAGGAATAAGAAGGAAGTAAAGTACAAAAAGTAAATAACACCAAGATTTTTATAGTAATTCGGATCGAAAGTCCCTACGTCTACTGTCATTTTCTTATCTAGTCACTCTTTGTATAGTCGAGATGCTTATTAAATTAAATCTAAACGTTTCCAACATTAATGACTTTTTGTTTAGAGCTTTAATATAGGAAAGTCCTAGAGTTTTTGTTCGTTATGCATCAGAAATTCTTTGTGTGGTGGAATTACTACCTATTTATAGCCAATATGTCGTGACGCTATTTGTTGAGCACCTTCTCTTTGGATAAATAATCCGGATGACTATGAGCGGTGTTGATTATAACTTTTGGATATCCTTCATTTATCTTAACTGTTGGTCTCGGCCTTGGCTATCCAAGCCATTGATTATTGTTATTTGTTGAGTTGTTTTAGGCTTCGGCAACTAATGCTCTCGGTCAAGGGTGACGACCCGCCCTTCTCGACCCTCGAAAATCGACACAAAATATGCCACGGTATAATATGCCGATGATCAAGTGCCGGAAAAGACAGATAGTTTAGGGAAAATAAAGAAGATAGAAGAAAGAAGGAGCTAACCAATAACAGAATCCCACAATCGCAACGGAACAAAATATAATATTTAATATCAGATCTTTACACAAAATGAAAACATATCTGTTTTATATACATCATCAGAGTAGCACACAGACAAAATAGCAATTACCAACCTCACAACTTGCTGGCAACTCAACAATCACAGCAACAGACCTAAACAAGTATGGGTAATACGTCTCGGACTCCAACTCCTCTTCTGAGCTCCACATCATCATTTCATGTAATCTGTGATACTCGGTCTAACCCGAGCATTATAATAAAATAACACCCGGGTCAGTCTAGAATACCAGCGTGAGAAATCACATTCAAATTGATTATTAAAGTTTTCAAAATCCTTTGAAAAACAAAAGCATATCGTAAGACCACGCCACAAATAAACATGTCGGGTTTTTACCTTACGATAGCTAAAACATTTCTTATCAAATCCTCTGATATTATAATAGTGTCTATACACAAATACTTATTCAAATAGCCGAAATCGTTACATTCATTAAATTCCAGCTACTAGCACAGTCGTGGGTAATACAAACAAAACCGTAAAAGGCACGTAGGGAGAATGAATTTCCAACTAATGACTAGGCACTGGGGTACCACCTGTCACGGTACCTGGTCTAGATCAGCATACCGAGGAGCCACCCTAACTCCCCTGCAACACAAGACCGTGACTACTCCTTACTGGATAATCCCGAGTAAGATCACCCCGCGGTTGGGATCAGCAACCGCCCACTAAGCCGAAATAAAAAGGGACATCTACACAGGGATGACCTCGCCCTAATGGGTGGTACCCACTTAGCCTTGCTGCATAACCCCTGATTTTCAGTCATTCCCGGTTGATGAGGCTTGAGGCAAAGTGTTACCTTTTTAGAACGTTTCACTTAAAATGCCCATCGTCCACCTGACGATGTTCCGAAAGCATTCATCCATACAAGTCCGTCCCGGGTTCGAACGGAACCGAAGGCATTACTCCTACTACATCCATTTTGGAATCATCCTAAGGACTAGTAGCGACTAGCCCTTGCACTTCATTTCTCCATCTTCGACTCCGAACTCATCTTCCTCACGAAAACGTCCAAGCCAAATACTTTAGATTTATAATAATTGATTTCCACTGAAAACGTCCAAGCCAAATACTTTAGATTTATAATAATTTAAATTAAAGCAATGTACATACTTTAATTTAAATATATACATACTTTTTAAATGTTTCAAATAAAACTGCTTTATAAAATATAAACTATTTTTCTTCAAAATAAAAGTTAAGTCATACTAAATTTTAAAATAAAGTTATGAAATCCTATACAAGTTTTCAAGTAAAACTGTAACCAAACTATCTTTACAATAAAACTATTTTATACAATATAAATATTAGTGATATTCTTTTAAAGCATATACCAATTAACCCTTTAAAATAATTACTACTATAATTAATTTATTAGATATTTACTCTTAAAAATTTTACAACTTAAATAATAATTTCTTAAAACATTCTTTTAAAAACAAATTTAAAACTTTGATTTTTACTATAAAAAAAATCCGTTTGAAACGTACTTGGCTTTTCAAGGAATTACACTTCCATTTTCAGAAAAAACCAAAGAATCTTTTTATAAATCCTACACGATTTACCTCAATTCAAATTTACGTTTAAATCCCGTAACTTCCTTTCCACACTTTAAAAATAAACTCCTTTTATTTTTAAACACATTTCTATTTCTTGGAAATCACTCCCAAAATATACTTAAAATATTTAAAATATGGTTACTAAATTCTTTATCTAAATTATACTTTTGAAATCTATAAAAGTTTCTTGAGTAACTTAAATCAAAAATTTCCTTTTTATATGAAGTTATTATATCGGATATTTATATTAAAATTTCCTTTTGAAAACTTAATACTACTTTACCTTTAAGATAATTAAATACCATAATTACTTAAATAAATGTTTACTTACACTTTAAACAATTAAAATAATATTTTATTTCTAAAATACATTTTAAAATCTCCATTTATATTTTGAAAGCTTTTCTTTAAAACATACTAAATTTCTAGGAAAAAGTACACTTCTCATCCTTTAAAAACGATCTTAGTATTATTTTTAAGTAATTTTCACTTCTTATAGAAATTCCCACCGGATAACTATACTTTCAATATTTATCCCCGATAAATATCCCACTTCATTTATAAACACGGTTTATAAATGTTCATTTCATATTTCTTTTTAAATCAAAATTTCAGAAACACTTTAATAGGCTCCAAACCAATTTCCGAATTTAAATTCTTTACTTAAAAATTTCTTTTATTTCCTTTTAAACCCAATTTATTTTATTTATATTTTAAATTTCCAGATTGTATTCATCCAATCATAGCACATCACAATTTAATTTTCAAATTAATCTATCACAGTATATAAATAAAACACATCATCAATTATGAAAATAATTTCTATATTGTGAGGAATCCAGTTAAATCCCTCCAACCTGTTTTCCCTGCATCCATAGACGTTAGTATAATAGATAAAATATCATATCCAGACTGATAATAATATTCACATTCAACCAATCAATCATTCGTTTAAATTTTAACTATTTAAATTAACTGGAAATTCTAGATGTGAGTGAGATTATCTCACCTTGCATCGGCGTTTCAAATTTTAAATTAAATCGAGCTCGTTCGATTTAATCTAAAATTTCCACTTACTCAAAACGATTCCAGGCCTACATCACAGCGTGCTGCTCGTCGCTGTGATTCCGGCGCCACTAAATTCGTCGAAATCTGATCATGCATGCTTAAGATATTCAGTTTTAAAGGTTTGTATATAAATTTAAAACAAATTCTATTTTTATATTACTACCATAAACCGTTCATCTCCAGGCTCGAAATCAAGGCCAAACGCATCTTCTTTCCAACATTACACGAAACGCACGAACCCAACATCGTCAATTAGGGTTTTCCACTGCTCTCCATACGAACGTTTAGAGCCCATAAAACCACCACCACATGAAACGCCTCGGCCACCTCCACCCATGCCCAGAAAATCATGAAGCTTGGCTACCCATAAATCTCGAATTTCGTGCACGAACAACGCACAAATGCGAGCTCAAAACTTCCTCTCCGATTGACGAAAATAAATCTCCACCGTATGGATGCTTAGATCTCGAGGACCTCTTCGATCTTTCAGTAGGAAGTTTTTGGTATATGCAAGTGGATGGAGAGAAAACTGGAGGAGATGGCAAAATTTTCTCGGCCATTGATATAAGAGAAGTGGCGGCCGGTGAAAATAGGGCTAGGGTTTTCAACTTGTGTACACACACACGTGTAATCTAATTATTTTATTATTATTTTTCCAAAATTACAAGTTTTACAAACGAACTCCAAATCGCACGTGCCTCCAGGCGTTTATAAGGTATTACCCGCATTCCGAACACAATGAAATGTGTTTCGGAGGCTAATTTGATCATATGTGGAAGATAGTTTTTTTGAATCGAATATAAATATTAAATTATCGATTTTAGTTCCCACACGTTTCTCGTCCATACGAGCAAACGGTAACTCCAAACGCTACAAAAATTGAAATCCGATAATAACTAACTATTACGGATCTAATGGAACTAGTTTCGTCGAATTCCGAGACTGTGCCCCAGAAGGCTATTTTAACCCGTCGATTAATTCGAGCGATTTTCAAAATCGTCGAAATCTTTAAAAATTTCACTTTAAAATTTTTACTAACTTAACTACAAATCATATAAAATTTATAATCACATTAGAAATCATTCTGATTTATTCCGAATCAAAATCTGATTATTTACACCATTATATTATTAATCTCCATTATTAAATTAATATAAAATTCCAAATTTTAAACTTATCGACTTTTGATTCCATCCAAAAGTCTGACATTATAATTCAATATCAACTATACTTTAAATCAATTTAGAAATTGTTTCCATAACCATTTATTCCTAGATTTACTAGTTATCCCAATTTCAAATAATAATTAATGCAATTCAAATTCAATTGAATTGCCATATTTGAAATTTTAACTAATCTTATTGATTTAATCAAAATCTTCTTATTTTAAAATCAATTAACAATCTAAATTCAACATTTAAATGAATTAAATGTTCAAAATCTAACGACCAAAATTCCGGGTCGTTACATCAAGCTTCTTACCTCAGCTGAATTATGATCTCAGCCTTGGTTGACACATTGGTTCATGCTCTCGGATTGCATATTTTCATTACAAATCGAAAGATATGTCTCAGGATTACAAGCCAATGGGCTTTCCTTTCGAATATTAGCAATTTGTACTTTGGAAAAATTATAGTGTAATACATGCCTCCTCAAAGTTCATCTTATATAATCGATATGGGGTAGACTTGGGAAGAGTAGTGTCGTATTAGGTTTAATCCTTGGCTTGTTTTATTTCGTTTCTATAACGAAGTTGGTTTTGAGCTTTCGGAAACACTACTCTACTTATGTTGCAGAGATCTAACCTTACCGAGCAAGTTTTGAAAGCAATCAAAAATAAGTTGTAACAACCGCCATACACCTACGGTGCAGAACAGTGGTCAAAGGAAAGAAAATGAAATAAGATAAAGAAATAGAAGAGAAAGGAATGGAAATGAAGAAAAAAGAAGCGTCAAATAACCAAATAACATGTCTCATATTTCACATCGCATCAGAGTAAATATGATAATCAATATAGGTACAAAACAATGGAGACAGTAATAACAATGTGAAATAATCATCTGAGTATAAGATCCATAAAGTTATACAACACCATAGGAGAGTTTATACAATGGTAAAGTAGATTCAACCGGTACACTGTCTCATAATTGTAAATCAACACGGTCAAAACTTCACAGTGTTACACGGCAGAAATATAATAACAAATGGATATATAAGTATAGATAACCATCACCTCCTTTCGATCCATTTATAGAACTCCATAATCATCCACCTGCACTCATTTTATTCACTTAAGAGTACCGGAGATAATAAGGAGCAAAACATAAAACCTGGGGTCAGACAACAGTCTGGTGTGAGCGATATCAAATCTCAAAATACTATAAAACTCGATAATATATGGAACAAAAGGTATATAAACCATACCTGACTTGTCCTTGCAACCACAAAGTAAGCACATAAATATAAGTAACATGCTACTCTATAACATTGTAAAAACGGTATATCATACTTAGTATCTGTCAGGATGTCTAGGTATCTCCATCTATAGCCCCCATACTAAGTAAACTTCAGGTATCTCCATACCTACTCCACACTAAGTCAAATTGGGGTATCTAGGTATCCCTACCATAATACCTACATAGTGTGACATCCCTAGAGTGATAGGTGACTAGTGAGCAAACATAAAAAACATAGCATTCATCAAATAATACTAACCGTCACCCAATGTGCTAGATATATGACAACTCATATGACCCTCTATAACTGTCAAGGACTAGTGGAAATCCTGGTTCTCTGCGTATAGATGGGTCTATTTTAACCCCAGTATGCTGCCACAGCCCAGAACACTCGCGTACCTGCTCGACACTAGATCTCCTCATGGCAGTCCAGGATACACGACAATCGCCACCAGCCCTCGGGTATCACCTGCATATAGTACCCCTACTCTAAGAACAACAGAATACACTTTGAGTCATCAACGATCCCTAGACACAAACACATCCATTGAGTCCTACTCACTCGATATAGATTTGAACTCCATTGGCTCGCTACACTTTTTGGGCACGAGCCCTAACACTCAACTCGGTCCACTATCTGCAGCCTCTCTCCAATCCAAGCGGTCATCGTCGATCCTGCTCTCTGCTTGAGCTCTCGAACGAAGAACCTACTATCATGACATTCGAAGCCCTAGGTCCAACATGATCCATACAGTCCTGATACTATCATCCCAGAGCCTACTCCATACATCATCGAGTCACTATCCGCAGTATCAGACTACTAGGTCGAAGCACCACATCACTGCCTCACCATCAATATCACTAGGTCGAAGCATCACAACCCTGCCTTACCATCAATATCACTCGCCATAGGGTAATAACATCCAATCTTTAAACCGGTCGCACGAACAAACCATTATGGCACGCACCATGATATCTCATCACCATTCAAGCCACATATCGATTAAATCGCCAATCGACAACAATGACAGACAATAACCACTCTACTATGGTCAATACAATCAACCTTGGTCTTGCACTTAACCGAATGGTTAAGTACAGATCAAACGGAAATGTCTGACACCCACTCTGAAACCCAGATGCATCGGCATGTATTCCAAACTCTCTTCTACAACTTATCTCGTCCATTAGATTTCTGCGTGTGTGAAACTCCAACGTACAAGACACTACTTAAAAGCAAATCATCACTAATCAGTGCTTTCAACCAAAACAGCCAAATAACAAACAAGCCAAACAATCAAACGTACATCCAAACATCCATACATCCATCCAAAATAACATACATACAACATAAACAATCCATCAATATCAATTAATGTGGGAAATAACATTAATAATAGATCTAATAATTTACTAACTATGACACGACGATGGATGTGACGACCCATATTTTTGACAAATAAAAATATTAAATTAAATAAGACTTTGGAATTCAATATTATCAGAAATTAAATTTTTTGATTTATTAATGTGAATTTTATTAGATTATAAATTAAAAATACAAATTGTTCCAATCCTATCATATAACATATCGTCGTGAAGATCTCGATGAATGAGATCAGTGAATGCAATTCTTTTTTGCAATTGAAGCTCTATTTGACAAGAAATTGGTGAAACATTCTCGATCTTTCATTCTAGGGTTTTGGTTTAACGGTGGATCATCGACCATTCAACGGACGGGAAGTGCTGCAGTGTAAAGAAGGCTTAGTGGAGCAGATCCATACAGTTGGATCATGTCAGAGGCACCGAGATTCGCTAGAAATCGTGAAATATGGAGGTGGTGGTGGAACGCACCTGGCATCGGCGAGGAAGCATGTTTAAGGCCCAGAAGGGCGGCTTGAGTAGGCGAACATGATGGTGTGGTCAGATCTAGGGATAAAGGCACGTAGGCGGGGTGGTTGGTGATAAAAAGAGGCGGTTGAAGCACGATAGGTTCCATTTGACTTCGTATTACGTTAGGATTGAGGAAGGTGATTTGATATTTACCATTTTTCCCATGCTCTATTTTAATTTTAAATTTTCAAAATTATAACTTGAATAACTTTTGCATACGAACTCTAATTGACGCGTAGTTTCTTCTGTTAGACTTGTATCGAAATTCTGGATAATATGAAACTGGTTTGGTTAAATTTGAAGACTACTGATATTTTAGGCCTTTATTGGATTTTTAATTGGCTATAAATCAAAGGTGAGTGATTAAAACCACTCACGCAATACTAAATTTTCTAATGTTAATTAAATTAAAATTATAAAGTGATAAAAGTTTATTGATTGTTGTTTGGTAGTTTAAATTAACATTTAAATTTAGTTTGGAATTTTTTTGAGGAAAACCGTGTGATCCTCTGTGGATAGAGGAGAGCACATATGCAACTATATATATATCACAATAATGAGGTGTTGCCAACATGCCTAGCAGGTAATAAAGCTAAATACTAGAATCAAAGAAAAAACAGATACCTCTAAGATGAGTTCTGGCAAGGCCACCACCCATCACACCCTGATATCGAGTTCTGGCATGGCCACCACCCAATTCTAAGGTGATAGGACTACCTAGAAACAAAAGACAATGAAACTCCATACAACTTGAATCGGGAACTCTATGCAACATAAATAAAGAAGAAGGCTCCATGCATCCTGATCAAAAGGAGTGAGGATGCATCTACTCTGAAGTAGAACTGGATATGGTGCTGAATGAAGAATCTACTCTGGAGACTCTGTACAAAGGAAGAAGTGCTAAGCAGAAGAATGGATCCTCCTGAAGATAAAATGCCATAATAGGGATGGACGTATCCTGCATCAGTGGTGGAACTACAAGTAAACCTGAATAGAGAACTCTACCATGTTATCCTCCTTGCAATCCGTAATCCTACAATCTGAAGATATGAGGACCTGTAAAAAGAGCCTACCACCCTATCACCCTATCACCCATACCTATATCTAAAAGATGACTAAGGAAAAAGTAAGAATTATACATATATATGTATATTTATATAATTAATATACATATATATATATATGTATAGATGAGATGGGAAATAAAACCTACATGAGAAAAAATTGGATAAAAACAATAGAATTAAAATACCTATAAACTAAAATGATCAAAGACAAGAACAAATAATTGAAAACAAAACAAAAGAAATACTTAAGAATCTTTAATCATAAGCAATTTATGATTAACATTTAAATCATCATAAAAATTTGAAAAATTATTAATATTAATACTGTTAATATTAAATATATAATTGTTATGTTTGAATAAGTTAATATTATAACTAAACTTATTAAGATACCCTTTAAAAAGATTATTTTTAGCTAATTTATATTTGGGATTAGAAATCCAATTAATACAAAACAAAGAAATTGTAAAAATCAATTTGTTAAAATGACTATTATTATTATTAAAAATTCTTTGATTTCTGTCAAACCATATAAATTTTATATTGAATTAAATTGACATTTATATTAATATTGAATTTAATTGCTAGTTAAACACCATCAGTTGATAATTAGTAACTATTGTGATATCTTGCTTGATTTAGATGTTGATTATTATTATATACCTATTGAGTGATGTTGGAGGTATGGTTGTTTATTTATTTTGCCTGTTATTACCTTATTTATTATTTAACAGTATATAAATTATCATTTGTATTATTGGGATGAATTAAGAAATAGGTTGAAATGATATATATCTATGTCATTTAATTATGGATTGAAATGATAAATGTCCATCCATGTAATTAAAATTGCAATAAACAATCACTTGGTTATAGGGTAGAAAATTATATACGGACATCCATTTTGGCTAAATTAAATAGTTGAAAATCTTGAATTTTGCATTTATATGAATTCAATTATTTTCTAATTCGAGCTTTGAAATGTTGAAATTGAAACTGTTAACTGAAATTATTTAAAGATTTAATTTGAAATCTAAAAATTGGAATGGAGATATGATTTGAATTTATTGGAGTGGGTTATTTTAAAGGTTTAAACTTTAATTTAAATTATGAATTTATCAAAATTAAAGTAATTTTGAATTGGTATTTCCAGGTTTTGGATGTGAAATGGATTTAAACTAAATTGTTTAAAAATGAGAGATTGAATTGAAATTTTCAGCCATTTGGATAGAATCATTTAAATTGAATTTGAGTAAAGTTTGAAATATTTTTTTGAATTCGGGCTGATTTAAAAGGATTTTGAATATGACGTTGAATTAAATTGGAAGTCGAAAAATTGAATTCGTTATGATTTGGAATTTGAACTTTGTTGTGAAAGAAAGAAATGATTTTAATATAAACTATTTTAATATAAAAAGTATTTTAATAATCAAATCATTTTATTATATAAAATATTTTAATTATTCAAACTATTTTAAATATTCAAAATTATTTCAATATTAAAATTATATTATATTCTAAACTATTTTCAATCTTTAAACTATTTTAATTATTCCAAACTATTTTTCAATATTAAAACTATTTTCAATATTCAAACTATTTTAAAGTTGGGAATTATTTAGATTTAAATCAATGATTTAAATACGAAGGTTTTGATTAGAAAGTATAGCCTACTTTTGGATTCAAAATGATTTTTGAAGTGAATATGAGATTTTGATATGAAATATGACTTATTCTTGAAATTTAAAAGAACCATCTAGTGAGAAGATAATGTTCGGTTGTTAAAAAAACCAAGGCCGAATATTGATGTACTCTCTGTAAATATCAGAACCACTTTAACAGTTGTGTACACGGTGGATGTCACCCAAAATGTAGAGGTTGAATTGGCGACGTTTATTGGAATGAAGAAAGAGAACGATGATGGATGACCCTGATACTTGTGTCAATTGGAAATAACTAAAACAAGAGCCTATGTCTAGCTAAGGGGTTAGCTACCTTTTGAGGCCATCGCCCCTTCATATTATATTGATTTTTTGACTTGATTGGTGCATATTGATTTGATTTTAGAGATGGTGGACTCGGTCGGCAGTCGTTGCTACGATGTGTTATGACCAGCCAGAAAGGGTAAACTAGTAGAATCCTACCTTGGACATTGCCTCATGTGCCTTGTCATACTTTTATCTTTATACGCAACTACTACGACTTTATTTTAGTGTTATCTTATTAAGGCATCTCCTAGACTACCAACGTTACTGGTTGTGTCAAAAGCAAACTGTAGCTTAATGCTTAAAAATGTCTTAAGGGGGATCAATGTAAAGCCTTAACGCTATTTTGATACTTTACATTACCGATAGACACTACATATATAGGGTATTTTACTGCATATAGATAGTTTGACGGATCCTTAGGAGATGGAAAATCCTATAACGTTTCTTAAGTTAGTGTACTCACGTTGTATACTTGGTAGGAAATGGAAAATCCGGTAAACATCTCTGAAGCCGTTACACCATATTTACTTGTTATTGATTTAACTTACATAAGAATTTTTAGTTCTGACTCGAGTGTTTTGTCTTTTCATTGTGCTCGGATCAGCCAAAGACATTATTCCTCAAAGATAAAGATGGAGTTTCTAGACCGTATTTACTATTATTATTCCGTTGCATTATTTTGATATGTTTGTTGATTGTACTCTGATTGTAAAAATTAGAATCAAATGTATATTGTAAAACAGCTTCACGAACTGTTTATTTGATTATTATATTTTGTCATTCCGCTGCGAGACTCCATGTATTGTTTTCCTTCTTTTCTCTATTTTTCATACTAAACCCCATTGATAATCTACCCTTTTTAATGGTGTGAGTTAGACATGTGTTGTTTATTATAGACTTAAATCGTTCAGAAAGATGGGTCGTAACAGTAGGTATCAGAGCTTCGGTTTAGGTATTCCTTAGCCTGTTGGGGATAAGCTCATTGGAGATAGGGTTTGTAATACCTTAGAATGAGTTGAAGAGTATATATATATATAAAAGAGCCTATTTTTTAGTGCTATAAAAATGTTTTGTATTGTGTTAGTTTGTTCTATCGAGTATTTGTGAATTCCGGTCAGTATATAGGACGCCATGGCATCGATAGGGGTTTCTAAACACTTGAATAGGGTAAACCGACATAATATTGTTTAGAAAATAGATAAATGAAATAATTTTACCTAATATTATATTTTGTAAATAAAATATTAATGTTTATAAATTGTTATAGTGTTATGTAAAATGTTTGTTTGTTAGGAAGTGAATTTTATAAATACGGTTGTAAAATAGGATTTATAAATAAAATGAATTTAAATTGAAAATTTGAGAACTTAAATTTTGGTATTTTGAAATTGGTTTTCAAAGATTTTTGGAAAAAAATTGGTATTATTTAAAAGTATTTGAAAATAGAAATATTTTTAATGGGATTTGGAAGAAATGTTTTCAAAAGAATTTTTAAAGAAAATAAGTGTTGTACTCCTGTCTTCTATCACTAGAAATAATTTCGGTGATGACCACGACATCATCGATGTTCATTTTCGAGTTTCAATGTGGGAAAACCACTATAACAGCTTTGCTACACAGTTGTTTTGGTGAAATAAATTTTAATTTTAATTTTCTAAGCATGATTTGATATATAAAAGATATAAGTATATATTATTTCAAGGTGATTTGAAGTGAAATTCAGTACGTAGTTCTTAAATTTTCTATTAATCAATTGTTTACAATTATTGCAATAGAAATAAAGCTAAGTGTTAAACGAAAATATAAAAGAGGAAATTTTGTAACTCTTAAATTGAAAGATAATGAAAATTAAGAAGATTTAAACCATTGAACATTTTTTCTAAGTAAAATGAATAAGATTACCTGTATTTGCTTCTAGGATTTAACGGAATATCATACAAGTAAAAATATTAGTAATAATAATGTCTCAAAAATGAAATTATGTCCATATGTAAATAAAGAATTAAGAAAAGAAATGTTATATACTTAAGTTAATGTTTTGAAATGCTTAATACTTAAATCGAATGGTAAAACATGAATCTATTTAAGTAAATGATTATAAACTTAAGAAAAGTATGCAATGATTTATTAATGAGTGTTAATATTAAATGAAAATCAAGTTATATAAGTAAATAATAAATGTGAATTAAACTGCAAAGAAACATATGTAATACTTCAAGAATTTATTCATTGATGATTTCAAATCTTGAATGGGAAATAATCTATGTAAGTAAATGAATGTAAATTAATAAATGATGACCTTGTTTGAATGAATGAGAAACAAATGACAAGTAAATTATGTGTTAAAGAAACCAATAGAATAAAATATGTATGTTGTGCGTAGATCATTTTATTTGCATAACAGTTTTGATCCGGATTTGAATTCATGATTTGTGGAAATTCACACCAGTTCGAATTAGGATTTTTCGCTCGATGCTTGACGACGTACATTTGATAAGAATTTTTCATAGGGTTGAATTTTCTATTATAGTTTATGGATGTGCAAGAAGAATGGAGATTGCTAATCAAGAAATCAGATCGGAGTCTGCACTAGAGTAGTCGGATTAACAATACTAATTCGAAAGTGAAATATATGTATTCAAGCAAGCGATTAGAATTGATATTGTGTACGAATGATATATGTACATTGTACAAACTTAAATAATATTTAAATTCTTTATTGGTTGCTTGTGGGAAGTTTGGAAAATGACACTTCAAATCGTTTGAGGTTGTATGAATAATCATGGAGTAATTACATAAGGCTGTTGAGCATAAGGTACACTTGGTAGTTTAGTCATCACCTTTGTGCGATGAAAAGTTTTTGAACTTGGACAAACCATTAGCTTGGATGCTATAGATGTGTGATGGATTCTTTGGGCATGTAATGGTCGTACTGCTTTTGTTTGCATATGATTATTATATATGTTATGCGGCTTATTCTATTAATTGGAACAACTAATATATTGAACTTTAACATGGTTTTAACTCTATTTGACTATGTAAGTAAGATACAGGTTTATGGAAGCAATAGTAGTTGCTTTTGGTTTCATAAATAGAGTTTTGTTTGCCCGATAAATAGGTACGTTTTCGAATCATGGTTTTTGTAACGGTATATTATTGTTTTCCTATGGTTTGGGATGCTTTATTTTTAAAATATGATATATACGATATTGTCATTTTTTCGGACCTAGCCGCGCAAAAGAGATGCTATTAAAAAAATTTCGTGAATTTAAGACTTAGAAAAAAGTTTCATGGAAATTGAATTATTTTCCAATTTTTATTAAACTTAATTATGCAAATTATTTGTTTATAAATTTACTATTTTGGATAAAATATATGAAACCTCTTGATCCTTTCCTGTTTCTTTTTGGGGATAAAAAGTTTTGAGTGGGGGAGATGGTAACAACCCGTATTTTTGACAATTGAAAATAGTAAATTAAATAATATTTTGGAATTTAATATCGTTGGAAATTAAAATTTTATGATTTATTAACGTGAATTTTATTAGTTTATAAATTTTGACCTTGAGATAAAAATCCTAAAACAACTGATTTTAATGTTATTTCAATCAATTATAATAATAAAGGTTAATAATGAATGAAATCAACGATGCATTAATGGTGCAATCATATGTTATTTTATTGAAATTGGTTTTAATATGGAATACGAAACCAATTATTCTGTACATAAATTTATTAACCTTTTGTTTGTAAACAATAATTTTATAAATGTGTTTAAATTACTAAGATGTAACAATTGTTTTATTTCTCTTCTTATTTTTATTCCATTTTGAAACTGGTAATCAATGAAAAATTTATGTATTCAAATCTTTCAAATAAAAGGAAACGAAATATTAATTATAATTAGTGGACATATTAATAGAAACATATGTTTGAATTAAAATAAAAGAGGAAGTTGAGGAAATAAAAAAGAAATATATATTAACCAAAAAGGAAATTTGATATAATAAAAAGAACATTTAAATCAATTTATAGATATTCAAATTTCTGATATGTAACAATTGTGGGAATTTAATGTGATTGAAACATTTCAATTTATACGAGAGAAGACGTTAACTGTAGAGTAATGAGTGTAATAAATGGAAACTTAAGTTGAAAGAATACATAAGGTGTTTGTTGACTTTATATAAAGGACTTTTAAATCGAAATAAAAGAACCTGTTGAAATTTGAATTATAATGAACTAGGGTTTATCGCGGTTGTAATTAAATGTTGGGATTAATTTAATATTCGAATCTAACATGGAAAATTTATTTTTCTGTTTAATCAAAATAACGATAGAAAACTTTTAATTTAGAATTTAAAAGTTATTAAATCGTTTTGATAATAATTTATTTTAAAAAATGTGTAAAAATAAATATAATTTGATTTCAAAGCTAAGTTATATATACAATAGAACTAGGGTTTGAAATTAGTTCCATTAAGTTTAAAAATATTGAAAACCCACATTCCGATATATAGGATTGCCTATTTTCATTTCGAGAATGAAACGGGCTTTCGGATCTTGTAACCGCTTTGGCCCAAATTAGCTTTTCTCTGTTCTAGAAAAATCGATTGTTCTGAAACCCTAGCAGCTTTCTATTCTATTTTCTGTAGTACTCTTCAGATCTAATTGTTCCTTCTTAATGGTCACTATCTTAAAACCCTAAATTCCCAATTTTAAGTACAATTCAAAATTTCAAACTACTCCAATCCTATCATATAATATACCATCACGAAGCTCTCGAAGAATGGGATCAGCGTCTGCAATTCATTTTTGCAATCAAAGCTCTATTTGACCAGAAATTGGTGAAACATGCTTGGTTGTCGTTTTAGGGTTTCGGTTTAACCGTGGATCGCCGGCCATTCGACGATCGGGAAGTGTTGCAGTGTAGAGGAGGTTTAATAGAGCAATCCCTACGGTTGGATCGTGGTAGAGGCACCAAGATTCGCCATAAATCATGAAATATGGTGATGGCGGCGGAATGCGCTTAGCGTCGATGGGGAGGCGTGCGTGGGTCCTAGAGAGGCGGCGTGACTAGGCGAACACGGTGGTGTGGTCAAATCTAGGGATAACGACACGTAGGCGCGACGATTGGTGGTAGAATAAGGTGGCTGAAGCACGATAGGTTCTGGTTGACTTTGTGTTACGTTAGGGTCGAGGAAGGTGATTTGATATTTACTATTTTTCCCTTGCGCTATTTTAATTTTAAAATTTCAAACTTATAACTTGAATAACTTTTGCATACCAACTTCAATTGACGCACGATTTCTTCTGTAGGACTCGTATTGAAATTTCAATGAATATGAAACGAGTTTGGTTGAATTCGAAGACTATAGAGATTTTGAGTTTTTATTGGATTTTTAATGGGCTATAAATAAAAGGTGAGTGATTAAACCCACTCACGCAATACTAAATTTTCTTATGTAAGTTAAATTAAAATTATGAAGTGATAAAAGTTTATTGATTGTTATTTGGTAGTTTAAATTGACATATAAATTAATCTGGAATTTTATATAAATTAAATTGACATTTAAATTGATATCGAATTTAATTTCTAGTTAAACACCATCAATTGATAATTAGTGACTATTGTGATATCTTACTTGATTTGGATGTTGATTGTTATTGCATGCTTATGAGTGATGTTGGATGTATGGTTTGTTTGTTTATTTTGCCTGCTATTACCTTATTTATTATTTGACATTATATAAATTATCATTTGTATTATTGAAATGAATTAAGAAATAGGTTGAAATGATATATACTTATGTCATTTAATCATGGATTGAGATGATAAATATCCATCCATGTCATCAAAATTGAAATAATTGATCACCTGCCTATAGGATAGAAAATTGTATACAAATATCGGATTTGGTTAAATCAAATAGTTTAAAATATTGAATTTTGTATTTATATGAATTTAATTATCTTCTAATTCGAGCTTTGAAATATTGAAATTGAAACTGTTGACTAAAATTGTTTAAAGATTTAATTAGATTTAATTTGAAATCTTAAAGTTGGAATGGAGATAATGATTTGAACTTATTGGAAGTGAATTATTTTAAAGGTCTAAACTTTATTTTAAACTATGAATTTACTATAATTAAAGTAGTTTTGAATTGGTATTTCCAGGTTTTGGATGCGAAATGGATTTAAACTAAATTATCTAAAAGTGAGAAATTGAATTGAATTTTTCAGCTATTTGGATAGAACCATTTAAATTGAATTTGAAGTAAAGTTTGAAATCGTTTTGAATTAAGGCTGGTTTAATTGGAATTTTGAATATAAAGTTGACTTAAACTGGAAGACGAAAAATTGAATTCATTATGATTTGGAATTTGAACTTTGTGGTGAAAGAAAGAAACATTTTTAATATAAACTTATTTAATAATCAAATTGTTTTAATATATAAACTATTATAATTATGCAAAACTATTTTAGTACTATAACTATTTAATATTCTAATCTATTTTCAATCTTTAGACTATTTTAATTATTACAAACTATTTTAATCATTCAAAAGTATTTTCAATTTTCAAACTATTTTAAAGTTGGGAATTATTTAGATTTAAATCATTAATTTAAATACAGAGGTTTTGGTTAGAAATTATAACCTCCTTTTGGATTCAAAATGATTTCTGAAGTGGATCTGAGATTTTGATATGAAATATGACTTTTTCTTTAAATTTAAAAGGACCAACCGGTGTGAAAAATGACGTTTGGTTATTGAAAAGACTGGGCCGAATATTGGCATACTCTTTGTCAACACCGAAACCACTTTAACAATTGTGTACGCAATGGATGTTATTCAGAATGTAGAGGTTGAATTGGCAATGTTTACTGGAATTAAGAAAGAGAATGATGATGGATGATCCTGACATTCGTATCAATTGAAAATAACTAAAACAGGAGCCTATGTCTGGTCAAAGAGTTATCTATCTTTAGGGGCCATCACCCCTTCGTATTATATTATTTTTGACTTGATCGGTGCACACTGATTTGATTTTGGGGGTGGTGGACTCGGTCGACAGTTGTTGCTATAATGTGTTACTATCAGCTAAAAAGGGTAAACTGGTAGAATCCTACCTTGGACGTTTCCTCACGTGCCTTGTCATATTTTTATCCTTATACGCAACCACTATGACTTTGTTTTAGTGTTGTCTTATCACAGTGCCTCCCTGACTACCGATGTTACTGGTTATTCAAAGGTAAACTGTAGGACAATGCTTAAAAATATGTTAAAGGAGATCAATGTAAAGCCTAAACGCTATTTAAATACTTTACATTACTGATAGACACTACATATATAGTGTATCTTACTACATATAAATAGTTTGACGGATCCTTAAGAGATGGAAAAACTCATAACATCTCTTAAGCTATTGCACTCACGTTGTATACTTGATAGGAGATGGATAATCCCATAAACATCTTTGAAGCTATTATACTTATACTTACTTGTCGTTGTTTAACTTACATAAGAACTTTAAGTTCTGATTTGAGTGTTTTGTCTTTTCATTACGCTCGGGTTAGCCTAAGTATTACCGTATTTGAAGACATTATTTCTTGAAGATGAAGATGGAGTTACTAGACCATATTTACTATTATTATTCCGCTGTATTATTTTGGTATGTTTGCTGATCGTACTTTGATTATGTTGTAAAAATTGAAATCATATGTATATTGTAAAATAGCTTTACGAACTGTTTATTTGATTATTATATTTCGTTATTCCGCCGTGAGATTCTATGTGTTGCTTTCCTTCTTTTCTCCTATTTTCTTACTAAACTCTACTGATAATCTACCCTTTTGAACGGTTTGAGCTAGATATGTGTGGTTTATTGTCGACTTAAATCATTCAAAAAGGTGAGTTGCCACAATGGATAATATGTGATATTCTTTATAAATCATTTTAAAATATTTATATATTCTTTTATAAAGATATAGCTGTTGTACAATAATAATAATATCATATTTAAAAATTATAAATCATTCCTGAGCGTCGTTATAATATTAAACAACCAATCATAGTGTAGTGAGAAACAATATTACCCACCTCAGCCAAATATGTTCAAAATAGTGCCAAAATGTAGATCTTGCCATCACGAGTGCAATGCAAGAAACTACATCCAAAAGGACCTCATATGCAAAATATGTGGCCAAAATAAGGCTCATTATTACTTAGATAATTAATTAATTAAACTAAACCTTAATTACCTTGATTATCACTAATCCTTCTTCTCCCTAAATATGCCAGTACATGCACAAAGAATGACCATGCATATCTGCTACTCTTGCTCCAACGATTTCTCACTCGATAATCAACGAAATCTCGGTCCGTCTTTGCCAAATCACTACTCTTGGTGATCTCTTTGATCTCGTACCAAAGAAATCAAGTTTGGCACTACACATGAAATCGTGACTCATGGCCATGAGCTCGACCTGTTCCTCCATGCATTTTGAGATACATGACCGCACTCGATGAAATTTGTTAGGGAGATGCATGTCATCGAGGAACTAAAGGGTAACCGCTGATCCACTAGTCATTACTCTAAGATCCGGCAATCTGAAACCCTAATTGGCTGTGGATGGGTCAATCTCGGCTAAACGTCGCTGGTCCAAAATCCACCACATTCATCGCGTAGCGCTCGTCGATACGATCTCAACGAATTAAACATCATGATTTTTAGTGAAGCAGAAGAGGAGAATTATGTTTTGAAGATCAAGATTGGGGTTCAGCCATGGATTTGTTTTCTCAGACGTGAACAGTAAAGTGAGAAATAGAATTGGAGGGAGATTCAATTTGGGCTTTATTTGTAGTATAATTTTATTACTTATTTATTTAACTTATCAAATAAACAGACGTATGTTTCTAGTCCGTACGATCACACGATGCGTTCAATCGTCATGAAACTCTTCTGCACACGTCGCCTCATTTTGGGGTAAACGGCCCTAACCGTGTCTCCATCTAAGACTCTGCCCTAGAAGGCTAATTTTGCGTATTTCGAGACCGTTTTGGCCATCGGATTTTTAGATCTTCAAATATAACGATCCTTATACTCATTTTAATTTACAATGCCAATCTAAACTCAATAGAAGTGCTCTCAAGTCCTGATTCGATCATATGCAAAAAACAAATTTTTGGACCTTCATTTAATTTATGATGAAATATTTAAATAAATAATTTCGATATCCAATTGTTAAAAATATGGATCGTTACATTCTCCCCTCCTTAAAGAATTTCATCCCCGAAATCACAAAGCAAAGAGAATGTCTCCTAACCCATCGACCTTTAAAAAATCTGTCAGATTCCAGAAAAATTCGACAAAAATTCCTTTGGACGACTAAGTCCTAAAACTCTACTACAACAAAGGTATGTATACAACTCATGTCTTTAATTATAATAGATCATCTATAGCAATTATCAAACAAGAATGTTATACCAAATAATAACTATCCCCCATGCCTAACAACCATACAACAAAAACTATCATCTCAAATGCTAACAATCAAATCAAACATGCATACATAAGATCTAACACCCAAAAATAACATCTATGCCTATCCTAGCATGCGGAATACTAAACCATATAGTATAAACGTCTAATATGATATCCGTAATGAAAGGTGACGATAAAAAAAAATCTCATCGTCTAAAGAGCTCAGGACCAATGTTCTTCATTCTCCCCAAAGTCTATTGTACCCTATCGACTTTGCTTTCATTCCGCTGAACCCTACTACTCTTCGACGTCCTTCTAACCTGATTTGTATCACATCTACCGGCATGCATAGTCTTATGAGATCTCTAAGTCTATGTTTCAGTGTCGATATCATCTAATCCATTTAGTGCCTAATATCCAAATGCCTTTTGTAAATTCTCCCAAAATCCATTATCGAACAACGGGTCTTAGCCACATACAATTTTCTTATCACACAGTTGAATCACACCAACCATCCCTCAAACAACATAACAAAAACAGATGCCTTACTACTGAATTAAAGAATACAAATCTAGCGTCATCTGTCAATCAATGGATCATGACTAAATGTTGTCTCTCTATCCTTAGTCGTCGACAATCATTTGATGCAGTCCCAAAATATTTGTTCCCACTACTCAAGAATAAACAATCTCTACGGAACCAACAGCCTCGGTTGGGTCCACATTGCATCATATCTCCTAATGCTACTCGCTATTTTAAGTTAGTTGCGATCTACAGTAGTCTAGTTTAATGCCTCTGACTAGTTCCAATCGGCTAAATCAAAGTAGGTCTGACAGTCAAACTAGCCACTGCATTAGAAAAATCTCATCGAGTGCTGGAATCGTAACTAGTGATAAGCTCGGGAAATACCCACTCTAGAAATATCGGTCCCAAACGGGTACGCTCCCACTCAAATACCAATCACCACATTTCACTTCAAACGTCTAGGAAATGTCAAAACCATAGGACGCTAAGAACTCTAACCACGTTACAGGCGACGATCGAGATCCTCTTAGAGAAGAGATACTACAATGACATTGAATCGCTGAACAATTTGAACTCCTCCGCTAACAAACAGTGCCACCATATCCCCAAAGCAAACTCTATCGCCTCCAACTCCGAACCAAGAGTTGGATATTACCTCTTGACATCACCATCATACCTATTTAAGTACAACAAGAAATTGTGTACTATTGTCTCTTGATTCCTGCTCAAAATGAGTACCATCAATGTACTCATCAACCTCTTAGTCAGACTCATTAACGCATGTCTACACCTCACATCTCAAACAAAAGTATGACCTTCTCTAAATAATAGGTCAACGATACTGCTACCTTGAGTCTATCCATATTCCAGACTTCCATAACTAAAGGATCTATATCGACGTCCTACTCTGAAACAACACGACCCAAGCATCTCCCTCCCCTCCTTCAGGAGTAATGCCATCAAAATCTCATCATTAATCGTGTCCTGTACTCCTTTTCCATCCATAGGTTCACAAAAGCATCATCAACGAACACAAGCAAAACCTACTTAAGTGACCACTCTAATCATGGTTCATGAGATCCACAACATATGCTGACACATTGGTTATAGTCTGAACTGGCATAACCAACCTAAAATCAAGGTAGTGTGAAACACTATATTCAACACACTCACCCAAATTACTTTCGATTGGTGCAACCTCACCGCGGGGTCCAACTAAGAGAACATCCTCATGCTATAGAGCTGATTGAACAAGTCATCAACAAATAGGAGCACAAACATGTTTGTCATCTCATCTAACTCATAATTACCAACAAACAGCTCTAAAGAGTCATCCGTCCTACCGACGAACAATACAAGTGCATCCTACCCAAAATATTCACCCTTGGATGAACCATCAGCTAAATATGTCATCCGCTCGCACCTATAATCTCCTAAGCTCTTTGGACACCTTGTGCCTTAAAGGCATATCTACTGGTCCAACTCCTCTAACTAGATCGATAAGGAAGCATATCTCTATATGGTGGTAATCCGGTCACCACCTCAAGTATGTCAAGATACTCTCTAGCTATAGGCACAAATGACATCCTACCATATGGAATATCAAGCGAACATATAAAGCTCCTCTACTCGCAGCCAATCACTACTATTTTTTCCTCCACAACCCTGATCATCATCAACAGCCTCTCTTAGTCCACCACTATTCTGTATCCCCTTCAACCAGTCCATTCGTAAACTATAATCCCAACCCAACTAAACCCCAGACAATCAATTCCCAATAAACAAACAACCATAACTCCAAAATGGCAAGGTCCCAACAAACCATGTATAGGCTGGCTAAACCCTTTATAGGTCTATCACGATCAAAAATTGGTAATTATCTCTAGTCTTTGTCATAATATCTAACCATCGGATTGAGATATAAAGGAACATGAAACCCCGATGTCAAATAAAACATGTGTGGAACCACTACATGCAGAAAGCATATCTTAAACGGTGATGCCATTTCCCTCCTCTTTCGTCGATGGAGCAATCGACGAAACCAGAACGACGATCAATACGTATGCTTCTCGATCTATCCCTACCCAATTGGTACAGGATAACTCTTCAATACTAGATACTTCTAGATCATCCTCTCGAAGCCCCTGCCAATGTGACGAATCAATCGACCCCCAAGATGATCTCTCTACCCAATAATAAACTTCAATCATTTCTATATGGAGTATCAACGGAAATAAACAGTACCTCAATATCATATCTAATCCGACCACATACTCCAACATTGACATATCGTCTTACTTCAAACGACAAACTTTCTAACCATCCCCGACTTCAAAAAAGTCGAGATAAATCTTCTTCGAAGCGAATTATGAACTAGTCCCAAGGAAATCAGTCCTCCGGAATCAGATCTACAGAAACACCGCACTAGTTCATCATCCATCCTTGGAGTCATCCAAAGGCTAACTTCTACCTCATGCACCATTTAACTTCAAGTCATCAAAGATCCTTTTGCAAGTAACCAATCAAACTTTCCTCCCAATAGCCAACTCCATTCCAAGGAATGGACTGCTTCCTAGACTCCCATGGTTTATGTACAGCTCAACAAAGTCGACTCTAGCCAATTGCACTTGAGCACCATAGCCCTATAAATAAGTTGGGCATCCAGGAAATGATCTACACCAACTCTATGAACATATCCTATCAATCAGGGATAGCGGCCCTAATCCTTCCCAATCATCAACTTTAAAGATAGAGTTGATAGCAGCATTTCTTTATTGCTAGACCATTCCTATTCTATAATAAGGATGATTCGTTTCTCCTAAAGATAACAACATGAATAGTGCTCATTTGTGCACCTAACTTGCATACTATATACTACTACTAGTTAATTTTGAAAACCAAAATATATAACAAATATGAACTTTCTTATATATATACACTCTATCTAGATCCAGTCTATGGCAATAACTCCAACCTTTTCTCTACAAGATCATGGTATTAACTAAGGTTAATCGCGTAACCTTTGCTCTGATATCAAATGTAACAACCACCCTAGACATAGGGTGTAGAACGGTAGTCAAAGAAAAGAAAAAGAAATAGAAGAGAAACGAATGGAAAAGAAGAAAAAAGAAGCATCAAATAACCAAACTACCTGTTGTCAGAGTAAATATAATAATCAATACAGGTATAAACAATAGAGACGGTAGTAACAATGTGAAATAATCGTCTGAATAAAAGATCCACAAAGTTGTATAACACCATAGTAGAGTTTATACAAGGAAAAATAAACTCAACGAGTACATTGTCTCATAATAATAAATCAACACTATCAAGGCTCCACAGTTATACAATGGAAATATAATAACAAATACACATATAAGTATAGATAACCATCAGCTCTTATCGATCCATCTATAGAACTCTATAATCATCCACCTGCACTCAGTCAGCTCATTTAAGAGTGCCCGAGATAATAAGAAGCAAAGCGTAAAACCTCGGGTCAGACAATAGTTTGGTGTGAGCAATATCAAATCTCAAAATACTGTAAAACCCGATAATATACAGAATAGAGGTATAAACCATACCTGACTTGTCCCTATAACCATAAAGTCAGCACATAGACGTGAGTAATATGCTACTTTATAACATCGTAAAAAGGGTATTCCATACACAATATCCGTCAAGGTGCCTAGGTATCTCCACCTACAGTTCCTACTCCATACTAAGTAAACTTCAGGTATCTAGGTAACTCCATCCATTCCTACTCCACACTAGGGTATCTAGGTATCCTTACCACAATACCTACCTAGTGTGACATCCCTAGGGCGAAAGGTGACTAGTGAGCAACTATAACAAATATAGCATTCATCAAACAGTACCAACTGTCGTCCAATGTGCTAGATATATGGTATCTCATATGACCCTCTACAGCTGTCAAGGACTAGTGGAAATCCAAGTTCTTTGTCATAGTCATGTATAGACGGGTCTGTTTGAACCCCGGTATACCGCCATAGCCCAGTACGCTCCCGTACCTACTTGTCACTAAACCCCCTCGGGGTGGTCCAGGGTACACGACCATCACTACCAGCCCTCGGGCATTACCCAGATATAATACCCCTGCACTGAGCACAACAGAAAACACTTTGAGTCATCAATGATCCTTAGGCACAAACACATCCATGGAGCCCTACTCACTTGATACGAATTCGAACCATATTGGCTCAACATATTTCTTAGGCACGAGCCCTAACACTCAACCCAGTCCGCTATCCATAATCTCACTCCAATCCGAGCTGCCATCCTCGATCCTGCTCTCAGCACAAGCTCTCGATCGAAGAACGCTACTATCATGCCATCTGAAGCCCTAGGTCCAGCATGATCCATACAATCCTGATACTATCATCTCGGAGCCTACTCCATACATCATCGAGTCACTATCCGCAGTATTAGACTACAAAGACGAAGCACCACATCCTTGCCTCACCATTAAAATCACTAAGTCGAAGCACTACATCACTGCCTCACCATCAATATCGCTACGTCAAAGCATCACATCCCAACCTCACCATCAATATCATTGGTCATAGGGTAATAACATCTAATCTCTAAACCGGTCGCGTGATCAACGTGCAAGCCACATATCTGCCAAATCACTAATCGACACACTAATGGACATTGACCATTCTACTATGGTCAATACCATCCACTTTTGTCTTGTACTTAATCGAACGATTAAGTACAGACCAAAAGGAAACGTCCCACACCTACTCTGAAACCCAGATCTATCGGCCTGTATGCCAAACCCTCTTCTACAACTCATCTCGTTCATTATCTTTCCGCATGTGAGAAACTCCAACGTATAAGATGCTGCCTAAAGTCAAATCACCGATGTACAAGATGCTGCCTAAAATCAAATCATCGCTAATCGCATTTTCAACCAAAACTGCCAAATAACAAATAAGCCAAACAATCAAACATACATCCAAACATCCATATATCCAAACAACCATACATACGTCCAAAACAACATACATACAACATAAATAATTCATCCATATTAATTAATGTGGGAAATAACATTAATAATAGATCTAATCTAATAATTCACTAACTATGGCATGATGATGGATAATATCTGATATCTTTATAAATCATTTTAAAATAATTATATATTCTTTTATAAAATATAGTTGCTGTATAATAATAATAATAATATCACGTTTAAAAACAAAAAACCCATTCCTGAGCGTCAATATATATTAAACAACCAATCATAGTATAGTAAGAGACAATTTCATCGACCTTATCCAAATCTGTCCAAACCAATACTAAAATATAGATCATGCCAACATGAGCGCAACGAAAGAAAGCATATCCAAAAACGGACCTCGTATGCTAAAGATATGGCCAAAATAAGGATTAATTTTAATTAGATAATTAATTAATTAAACTAAAACCTTAATTATCTTGATTATCACTAATCTTTCTTCTTCCTAAATATGCCTGTACATGCAGAAAGAATGGCCACACATATCCGCTACTCTTGCTCTAATGATTTCTCATTCAATAACAAAAGAAATTCCAATCCATATTCGCCAAATCATTGCTCTTGGCGATCTCTTCGATCTTGTACCAAAGAAATCAAGCTCGGCATTATATATGAAATCACGACTCATGGCCATGAGCTCGACCTGCTCCTCCACATGTTTTGAGATACCACTCAATGAAATTTGTAGGGAGTTGCACGTTTTCGAGAGGAACACAATAGTAACTACCGATCCACTAATCATTGCTCCAAGATCCGACAATCTCAAAACTTAGTTGGTCGTAGATGGGTCGATCTCTGCTAAACATTGTCAATTCAAAGTCCGCCATGGTCATTGCTTAGCTCTCGTCCATACGATCTCAACGAACTAGACATCATGATTTTTAGTGAAGTGGGTGAGGAGAAATTAATTTTTGAAGATCAAGATTGGGGTTGGGCCATGGATTTGCTTTCTCAAATATGAGAAATAGAATTGGAGGGAGATTCGATTTGGGCTTTATTTATATTATTATTATATTACTTATTTAATTTCTCAAATAAGCAGATGTACGTTTCAAGTCCGTATGATCACACGACGCTTCTGATCATCAGGAAACTTGTCTACGTACATCACCTCATTTTTTGTATCTAGTGGCACTTACCTCGGCTCCATCTAAGAGCGCTTCGGAAGGCTAATTTCGCTTATTTCGAAACTGTTTTGGCCATCAGATCGTCCATTCTCAAAATATAGCGATCCTTATACTCGTTCTAATTTTCAATGTCAATCCAAACTCAATGGAAGTGGTCTCGAGTCATGATTCGGCCGTATGCAAAAAATAACATTTTTGAGCCTTCGTTTAATTAACATTAAATATTTAAATAAACTATCTAAATATTCGATCGTTAAAAATATGAGTCATTGCATAAGCACCCAGAGGCGAAGATTTGGCTGGTTAACGGTTTTGAAAATTGAAGGGTGAAATTTTAACTTGGACCGTGAGTTCAATAACTTTTGAAATCATATTTTCCACTTGAAGCTATCCGGACTATATGATAAGTGAAATTGCCTGGACATTGAAGGTGAAATCTAAATCGAGACCATAAGGTCAAAACTTTAAAAAAATATGCACTTTTCATTTGAAGTTTCTTAGACTAAATGGTAGGCGAAACTGTTTTGGTGCCAAAAGGCAAAACGTAATTTGGGGCCATGAGGCTAAAATGCTTGAAATTATGCTTACTGATGTCGTTTCGGCTAAGTGATAAATAAAACTATTTGTTTTGGTACCAAAAAGCAAATCTAACTTTAGACCGAAAGATTAAAACTTTTGAAAACTTTATTGGTCACTACCTAGACTAAGTGACAAGGGAAACTATCTCGGCGCCGAGAGGAAAAATATGACTTGAGACCATGAGGTCAAGTCTTGTAAAAATAATGCTTGTCACTTGAAGCCATCTAGGCTAAGTGGCAAGTGAAATTATTATGGTGCCAAAATGCAAAATCTAATTTTGGGATCGTGAGGTCAAAACTTTTTCGAAACGATGCTTGTTATTTGAAGCCATCTAAGCTAAGTAGTAGGCGAAACAGTTATGGTGCAGAAAGACAAAATCTAGTTTAGGACTATGAGGTTAAAACTTTTTCAAAAACGATGCTTGTCATTTGAAGCCATCTAAGCTAAGTGGTAAGTGAAACTATTACGTTCTGAAAGGAAAAATATAACTTGAGATCATGAAGTCGGATCTTTTGAGAATGATGCTTGTTACTTGAAGCCATCTAGGCTAATTGGTAAGCGAAACTGTTATGGTGCCAAAAGTCAAAATCTAATTTAGGACCATGAGGTCAATTTTTTTTTGAAAACGATGCTTGTCATTTGAAGCCTTCTAGCCTAAGTACTAAGTGAAACTGTTACGGTGCCAAAAGGCAAAATATAACATAAGACCATTAGGTCGGATCTTTTGAAAATGATGTTTGTCACTTGAAGATATCTAGGCTACATTGTAAGCGAAATTATTACGACACCAAAAGACAAAATCTAATCTTGGAGTATGAGATCAAAACTTTGTTTATAGAACAAACTCATAAGTGATCATTTAGGATTAGACCTTTGAAGGGATGGGTTCTAGTTTTGCATTTAGCGTTGATCCAGATATTGGCAGTTGATTGGTCATCTTCAAAAAGTGTTTCTCTTTTCCTGTGCAAGGGTGACTTAACGTCTAATGGGGCGGCCTTTTGATATTCTTTGTCAAACTAATCCATGGTGCAAAACTGCTTTTTGTCTAATCTATGCCCCTCCTTTTAATAAAAACACTCCTTTTCATTTCCTTTTCTCTTTTCACTTGTTCAAATTGCAAAACCGCCATTAACATTCTCAAGCTTTCTTTGATTCTTCTTTCGATACCTATTCACAAGCAAGTAAGTCCTTTTCAACTTTGCTTTTCGACCGTGATTACCGATATAGACGTTGATATTTTTCCTTTCAATGCTTATCCAAGGACTTAAATCGAATTCAATTCGCTTAATCTTTATCCTGGAAATAATGTCGATTATTCTTTCTACAATCGAACATTGTTCTTCCTTTTTCTTAAGTTGGAAATGGATGCTCTTATTGTAGACCAACAATTTCTTAATGTAATTTTTTCTTCCTATGAAATTAGTGAAGTTGAGATGATTGCTCCCTAGGCCGGTTGATTTTAGTAATCCTCCTAAAGGGTATTTTGTATAGTATATAGAGCATTTGGAACATGGGTCTTCTTGCCCCTTGCTCCTTTGTTTATTGATGTCTTAGAGTTTAATAACCTTAACCCTTTCTAACTTCTAGCTACCTCTTACTCAACTCTATCAGTTATGGCGTTCTTATATTCTAAAAAGGGTTATCAAAACACATCTGCTATCCATATCAATTATATGTTCAATCTGTTGGAGTCTATGACTTTCGGGGAATCCTATATATTTTCTCAAGTTCTTAAGGAAGTCTCTTTTAGAGGATCCATCTAGCAAAATAACACCACTCCAATGGTTTCTAGTAAAACCTTCCTCTAACTGAATCATCAAATCTTTCGATAATGCTGGTATGTCATTGGATACTCCTCTCTTTTCTCAGTCTTATTTGTATTCTTAACCGTGTCCTTTTATTTTGTTGGAACTTATTTAGCGAGATTCAAAATAAGTAGCAATCTGGCAGTTGTTAGTTAGTTTAAAGATAAGTATAAAGAAGTTATGAAGATTCCATTCCTCCGGCAATACCAACACTTAGTTATTACCAGAAGAAAGCTGAAAGCCATGGGTATATTACCTATTTTACTGATTTTGCTGTATTCATGCCTTTTGGGAATTATATTGAAGCTTCTACCATAATCGTCGGTAGTACAGATGAAGCCGAATCTGATCCCAAAGAAGGTGAGGCTGAGGAGTTCGCTATTTAATCGTTAGATTTGCTTGCTTAATGTTCTTCGTCATAACTTTTAGTCTCAATCTTGATTTTAACTTATCTTCTTTTCCTTTTTAGGGCTTTCCAAGAAAGCTGGCTCCCAAGATAAGGGAAAAGCAGTCAAGAAAAGGGCCAGGTTGCTATCTTTCAACAAAGAGGCTCTTGACTTGAAGAACCAAAAGGCCTCTAAACATTCCCAGGCCGAAAGCTCTAAAAAAGTTCCAGGTCGGCTTTATGAGAAGAACAATCAAGCCATAGAGATTACGAAGGCCACATTTGAAGGTGATCTTCTTTTGCCATCACCATCATTGAAGCGCATGTTATGCTTCCCACCTTTGTTCATGACATCCAAAAGCCGATATAATATGGCCTTTAGGATAGTATCAAGGTAAAAGGAAAGTTCTTGTAAAGGTTTACAATTCCAATATTTGTCCTTATTCTATTTACCTCTTTTTAGACGATGACAGAATTCTCTATCCTTCAACATGGGTGTTTGATAATTAGGAAATATTATCAACTGCTGCAGTGACAAAAAAGGAGTTCATGAAATTCAGGGCTATGGTTTAAGAGTCAACTACTCAAGTTGAGGAATCGAGTAGGACTGTGGGAGAGAAGGATCATAGGATTAAGACCCTTGAGAAAGCCCCAAAGGAAATGGGCGAGAGGCTAAAGAAAGCCGAGCTGGGGTGATTGATAAAGAACGTTACATCGCTAGAGAAGAGCATGAGAGGGAAGCTAGTAGGCGAGCCACTCAAGTTTTATTTGATGCCTTCACTTACCACCAAGACCAAGACATGCCTTTCTATCTATCTTATCTATGAAACAATGTTGCCACGGTTGAGGCCAATTTTGCTAGGAAATATGAGGAATGCCAAAATAGAAGGATACTGAGGCCTTTGAAGCCGAGATCCTAGTAGAGGAGGAAGAGGAAGCTAAAAGCTCGATAAAGGAGGAAGAAGAAACTACTGTTGACGTGGAGTTACAAGAAGATACCCTTGATAACACTTTTAATGGAGGAGACATGATATAACTTGTCTTTGTAATGACCTTTGTAACTCTTGTCTTGTATAATTTCTCTCTCTTTTTGAATGAAACCCTTCCGACGACTTGAGTTTGTTTAAATTATCATTTAATCTGGTGCGATTACTATATGCTATCTCAAACTAGGGTAACTGATATGGATCCTTCCTTACTTTCCATCTTTTATCTCTATTAACCTTAAGCTGATTTTTCTTAAGTAGTATCTTGCCTAAAATGTTCAAGGATCTAGCGAGACTATGCTTCTCTTTACCAATGTTATGTAGACAAGATAGCCGAGCTCCAAAAGTTGAAGGTAACCCTTACGGCTTTTGAGGTTAAGAGCAGTTTTCTTGAGTCAAAGCTAGGTCTAAAAACCAAGAGCTGGATTATCTTGGAGAAGAGTGAGCCTTGAACCAATATCTACTTTTGGGAGAAGATATGGAAAATCCTTTTAAACGATGAGAGGAAAGGAGGTTGAGGATGATAGTGCTAATAGGTTCCTTTCCAGACCATGAATATCCAAATTGTTTTTTAGGGTCCGGATTTATCATCTCGATTTGCCTAGTTGGGGGAGGATCTCTCCTTTTGCCTTCATACTTACCTACTGATGTTTTTTATTTTGTAATATAGTACTTGTAATACTATTTCTTTAGACGTGTCTTTCAACCCATCCTTATAACATTTTGTTGAATAAATATTATGTGAAGAATCTCTATCCTCTTTGACTTTATTTCTTATGTTGTCGCTTTGCCCAAGTGAGCTTCTTCTTTTTGACTTTCGTTCTATGTGGTATCTTTTGCTCCTGGGAATATTTTTGCTGAGATAAGGTTTCGTACCCATCTATCTTTTATGGTTGTGTTCTTCCGAAGCCAACCTAGTAACATAATAAAGAGTTTTGTCTTATTTAGATTTTATGTTCACCCTTCTTTTCAGTTTACCAGGAATCAACTTGGTGTATTGACTTAGGAAATTCTCCCAACATTCTATCCATTTCGAAAATCTAATCATCCTTTTAATCTAATTGGTAACCCACCCAATATTATAATCCGACTGGGAATTTACCCACCATTCTGATCTAATTAGTAATCTACCCAACATTCTAATCTAATTGGGAATCTACCCCACATTCTAATCTAATTGGCAATCTACCGGATTCAAATCTATATGGGAATCTACAGGACTCTAATCTATATAAGACTCTACCATTTCTAATCTACATGAGAATCTTTATACGAAAATCTACTAGCTTCTAATATATATGGGAATCTACCCGTTTCTCTATTCTATTTGGGAATCTATCCAACTCTAATTTATATAGGAATCTACCCGTTTCTCTATTCCTGTTGGGAATTTACTCAATTCTAATATATGTAGGAATTTGCTTGTTTCTCTATTCTAGTTAGGAATCTAACCAACTGTAATCTATATAAGAATCTACCTGATGCATGGTTACATTAGCCATGACTCACTATTAGCGTGCATTCTATTTTTTGACATCTTTTTAAACCCAAGTGATATGGCTTCACTCTTTGTGGTGCATCACCATGGGGGTTATCTTATGGTAAGGTCTACCAATTTTTGTTGGGTCTAAAATCTTTAGCCACTTTTGGCTGGCATCGGCTAATTACAACCACTTTATGGATGGCATCGACCATCCACAACCACTTTTGGCTGATATCAACCATCAACAGCCACTTTAGGTTGGTATCGACCATCTACACTGCATTTTTGAGTTGATACTGATGCTAATTGTTACTTAGTAAAAAGAAACATGTGTTCTTTGAAAAGGAGTGGTTGTATATATTTTTAAGAAAGTCGTTGAAATCGCGTAATTCATAAATTACCTGGTTTTCCAAAGAGTTTGAAGGAAAAGATTAAACTTAATGACGAGAGATATAAATTATTATTATTATTATTATTATTATTATTATTATTATTTTTAAAAGGGTAGCTTCAAAAATGTTTTGTAAAAATCTCTTTGAATTCACATGATTACCCAAATTGGTTGAAAGTTCTTAATTTGAAATGGAGAAAAGTGATTAGACTTAGTAAAGTGAAAACCTTCTATTAATCTCAGCAGATTAGCAGGAGGGCTTCACTTAAACTAGGTAAAGTAAAACTCTGCATTGACCTCGTCAGCTCAATAATAGAATTTCAATTTGTAAATTCAAGGCATAAATATGATATGTAAAAGTTTTTAAGAAGAGATAACATACCAAAAGAGATACCGTGAATGCTGAGATGTAGATGTATGTCTTAGGGAAAGACTTAGTGAATTGGATTGTACTGAAGAAGAATTTTACCTAAAGAGGACGACCTAGTCCTGTCAATCAAATCTTCAAGACTTTTTAGCCCGACCCGGCGATCAAATTCTTGGCGGGAATCATCAGCTTTATAATGTTGAGACTATAAAGTATTCCTTAGAGTTTGCACATTTTGCAAGGTATGATATAACCGAGAGGATCAGGTAGTTGGACTGGTATTTTCAATTTGACTGTGGGAATTTTTTTAAAGGAATTCTTCATGCGTCTCCATCTTTTGCAGAAAAGTGCCATATGGATTCATTTGGAAGAGTTATATGAACCTATTACGTGTCCATTTACTCGATGATAGATACAATAGTTCTTTCCTTTTGGATCTTCTATGGAGGAAGGAGGATAGTTAGGATAGCGAATCTCTCCATAGATCCTAAGGAAGATCCAAGATAGATTTTGTTCATGGGAGTAAGAACTTGGTTATGTTTTAATTTATTTCTAGACTCACCATCTTGAGTGTCTGGGGTAGTCCTCTTATTAGAGGTATCTAAACCTTTGTATTTTAGCAACCCAGTGGAAAGATCTTTAACTTCATTATGCAGGGCTTTAATGATTTTATAGAGTTGCTTAAATTCACGGAGGGATTCCTGAAGATATCTCGAAATTTGTCTGATTTAAGAAGCTTGGAGTTCATGGATAGGATCATATTCTTGACCATTTTCCTTCTCCAAAATGAGGGTGATCAATCTTTCATTGTTGTCTTCTTCAATGAGCTGAGTGCGAAAGTTTAGGGGTAGTTCCTAGCTGACTCTTTTGTTTCTAGGACTAGATGCAACTAGTTGAAATGCTCTATTGGATCTTCGAAAGGAAAAGAAATGCAAAGGTTCAGGCCCTCCTTCTGGTGCCAAAAATGTTAGTGCATAATTTCGTCTATAACAACACCCGGATGTCCATAGGTCTAGCTCCAAACTTTGGTTTGATTATAGGTCCCAGATATGAGAAAATTGAAATGAGATGTTATATTACTGGAACTACTACATATTGAACTACCAAATTAGGATGAGGAATAGAAACGAAGTAAAGTGCTGAAAGTGAATAACTCCAAGAGTTTTATAGTGGTTCGGGGCAAAAGTCCTTACAACCACTATCCTTTCTTTATTTAGTCACTCTTTGTATAGCCGAGAGGCTTATTACATTTAATCTAGGCATTTTCGCCATTAATGAGTTTTTCGTTAGAGCTCTAATATAGGAAATTACTACCTATCTTTTGTTTGTTATGCACGGAAAGATCCTTTTGTATTGGATTGTCACCTATTTATGGCCAGCATGTTGTGATGTCATTGGTTGAGCGCCTTCTCTTTGGGTTGATAATTTGACTGACTATGAGCAGTCTTGATTCAAACATGTATCATCATTTGGTTGAGTGTGACTTAAGGTGAATTGCTAACGTCACGCTTTTATATATAGCTTTTGGATATCTTTCATTCATCTTGATATAGGTTCTAGCCAAGGCTATCTAAGCCATTGATTGCTGTTGTTTGTTGAGTTTTTCTAGGCTTCAATAATTGATGCTCTTAGTTAGGCTTCTTACCTCACCTGAATTATGATCTCGGTCTTGGTTGACACATTGGTTCATACTCTCGGATTGCATATTTTCGTTAAAAATTAAAAGATAGGTCGTAGAATTACAAGCCAACGAGCTTTCCTTTCAAATATTAGCAATTTGTACTTTGTAGAAATTATACTGTAACACTACTTCCCTTCAAATTTATTTTCTTTTTTTATGTATTGAGAGAAAAAATTATCGCCTAGGCCATCCTGGATGAAGCTCTAAAATAGGTGCTTATGGGAATGGGTGGGAGGTCCTGACGTATGAGTAGGGTGCCCATATTAAATACTTACCCTACAAGCGTTTCTATGACAACTGATGATAGCTAGTTGGTTCAAATGCACAATTCAAGGCAATCATGGATGTGTCGTTATAGAGGGGCTATTGGAGAATAGTGCCCTTGATTGTTGCTTTAGTGGTTGATGTTATAATTGCTTTTGTTAGAGGGACAGTCTCAATTATCACTTTCGTCAAATACTTTGTGATAGCTATTTAGGGATCAGATCTTCATATGCTGTTGGGATTCGTATGTAGTAAGAAAAAATTACCGTTAAAGAGTTGTGCACTTGAGAGGTATTGAGAAGCTATCCGGATTCCTTATCAATGTCAAGTAAATGCCAAGCGGGCACTTTCTTGGTCGGTGTTGTTGACTTGTTATATTCGACCTAGTTGCTTGTTATGTGAGATCAGGTAGTATAGTAACCTTCAGATGAACGAATATGGCTAGCCTGCTAGCTTTGCTAATGATATGGAACAACAGCCATAGCGGGCGCTTGGATGCGGGGGCCTATTTGAGTGAATGGTCAGGTGGAGCTAAACCCTTCATCCTGAGGCGGACGTGTAACAATCCATCTTGAAACAGGCATAATTTTTGATCTAGTAAAGGCCTACAAACTTAGACTCATACAAAAGATGACTGTTGGTTGATAATGAACAATACACAGAGCTATCTATTAATGCTATTAGAATCTCACTACAGAAAGAATAAAGTATAATATCAAAAATAGTTTCCATTTTATAGAAATGCAAATCTCAGAAACATAACATAATATCTCAATATCCATAATACAATATCTAAACATAATAGCATCAAGTTTGAAATTGGTACATCAAAATACAACAAAACATAAATAGATAGATAATTGCCATAAGACTCCGCCTCCGCATTCATCTCTAAAATCAACATTGTCTTCTCTAACTTGTGTTGTAACGAGGAGGGAATCAAAACAAAATGTGTGGTGAATAAAAATCTTAAGCCTTTCCATAATAGTATTTGGGCAGTATAATTCAGATAAGAGTATACCTTATACTTCCTAACTATGTGCTGCATGAAATGCCTCCGACTGTAAGCTCTAAGGCCCTTCCAATCAATGTCTACAACCAACGTTTTTTCGATACAACTCTATAACTCGCATTCAACTATAGGCCAATGGCCTTTTCTAGTCTCACACACCTACCATCAATCATGTCCTAACAATTTGAGAGAAAGTACCCAAGCCAATTAATTAATACTTTTTCAGTGGAAATTAGGCGTACTTTGACCATTTAATGCCTATATCCTAAGCAGGTCACCGTCATTTAATATCTAACCCAAGGTGGCCGTCTTTCTGATACTCTCTTGCTAACATCGCATGGAATCTCATCAGGCCATTTAATACTTTTTTATGGTAAGAGGTGGACCCTACAATAGCCACTTAATACCTTGAATCTAAAGCGGAACATTATTGAGAGTTTCTACTATTGTGACTAAATGTTACCCTAACCATACAATACTTCTCATATAAATATATAGAAGATGGGCCCTAAAATAGCCACTTAATACCCCGACCTAGAAGCAGGTCCTACACGTTATGATCCGTAACCCAAACTATGATGTCTCACATTAGTCCTTCGTGGTACTTATTATAAGGATGTCTCATATCAGTCTCAAAGTCACAAAGCTGGTATGCAGATTAGCTGGACAGACTTCTATATTCTTTTGATTGACCTCACATCCCTACACTTAGTCATAATTTCCACTGTTCTAACATGCTATCATATATAACTCACAGTATTTCGCTAAGGCCTTATAAGGAAATCTCCTTATTCTGCATTGAATTATAAATTAATTTCCTTAATCGTCTCAACTTCTTTCCTAAGGGGTTTAATGCTTACACTAACATATTTATACTACGCGATTAATACGTTATTTGTACGCATATATATATATATATATATGTGTGTGTGTGTGTGTGTGTGTGTGTGTGTGTGTGTGTGTAGACACATACACATAACTAAATACCCTTAAGCATGCGAAGATTATATTTCCTATACTAATCGTTTAAATGTCAAAAATTTCCAATTTATACAAGTCCAACCTCATGCCATGACATAGAAATTAGCTAATACCTTTCGTCCAACAATTGACTTGTATAAGAAATTAGAATCAACTACCAACTTATTTGATATTAAAATAGTAAAATCAGCACCATCAAACTTACAATTCAAGCCCTTTTATATTCTATTCAACTTTTACACGTACGATGAAAAAGGAATTCTTTTTTAAATTACGGAAATAGACAGTGTAAACTACAATAAGGGGAATTCATACTTTATGCATCATTTCCTAGCTTATTTTCTTTTAGAACCCTTAATCGCATCAAAAAAAGTGAGAGGTGAATATAAAATATTCAAATTGCAATAACTACACAAATTCTACTATTTTAATATAGAATTATTGATATTCCATTAAGGATTAACATTTCTCTTTTAGGTTAATTTTGGGGTTTTTAGTTTGGTGTTTCTGTGAACAAAACTACCCAAGGCATAAATAAAATCCAACTTCTACTGTACAAATACTAAAATTGAGAAAAACTAAGATTTTTACTCACGGATGGTTTCGTACTTCCTATTGGATTTGATTATGTCTGCTTCTAATATCTTTTTAGACTTCTTCCTTTTGAAATATATAACAATTGGATTATATATGAATTAGATTTAGAATTTCACTAATTGAACAAGGATAGGGTTAGAAATTAATTGTTGAATATCTAAAACCCTTTACTTGAAAATCCTAAGAAATTCTAAATCGTATAGTAGAAATTGATATAGCTCCTCTTGCATTTCCAAATAATTTGTGAATAAAAGTGAAAGGGTTAGCCTCTTATTTATAGTGGTTAGAAGGCACTAGATTCGTTGGATTTAAGTCAGTTTAAAATAAAAATATGAGTCGTTCGCGCCTTATGAAAACCTAGCCGCCACTACGTTCACCGGTTATGAAACTTTATACATGAAAATTGATCGGAAAATAACCACAAAAGAAATGGGGTAAGTTCCATGGCCAAATTATGATATTTACAAATTTTCATTTTTAGCCTTATTATTAATTAATTGATTGCTTATAAATTTTTATGGGTTGCTATGTTCTCCCCTCCTTAAAAAAGATTTTGTCTTCGAATTCTTGAAGGGACAGATGTGTAATACACACTCAACATTCATGTTTTGCAGCCAATTATCTACATAATCATCTACTTAGCCAAAAAGTGCAATATGATTATGTAACAATCTATTACAGGTGAGCTCGGTCTTAGCATGAATGCAAGGTCATGATATATAGGTATTTATGCAAGCATCATAAATATGCATGAGATTCTACATGAGTGCAAAAACGACAGTAAAATGTGTGGCTACATCCTCCACCATCTAATGTTGCAAGCACGATGCATCCAAAAACCTAAATTTTGGTCATAGAGAGTTTACCAGAGAAAAGATCAAGATCAAAAGCCTTTATCTTTTCTTCGGTTTCCCATGTGCTTTCTGCTGGGCTATCTCCTCATTATACTCAGATCAACATAATTTACTTATTGCATAGCATCTTAATTCCATGCTCCACTATGTGAGCGGTGGCATGGGGTGCAGCTAGCTCCGTCTCAATGCCTATTAACTGGTCAAGCTCTACTGATATGCAAGTTTCCCAATTTTTTCCAAGATAGAAAAAGACCCAACAAAGTTTGGTGTCAACATCCCTGACTTACTAAACCTTATAACCTTTCTAAGAGGGAAAACAATAACGAATATCATGTCTCCTATCTCAACCTCTAATTCCTTCCTTCACTTGTAAGTATGAGACTTCTGATGATAATTTGCAGCCTTCGTTCGTTGCCTAATCATCTTCATTTTTTCGAGGTCTCGCGAATCAAATCTGATCTAAGTAAAAAATTTGTTGGTGGTTTCCCACTAACATTTAAGGCGATTTGCATGGCATCTCGTATAACACCTCAGAGGGTGTCATGCCAATCGTCACTTGGTGACTATCATTGTAAGCAAACTCTACTAAGGATAAGTGTTGCTCCCATTATCATTTGAAATTTGTGATGCAAGCTCTCAACAAGTCTATTAAAATCATATTCATCCTTTCAGTTTGACCATCGATCTATGGGTGAAAAGCAATGCTAAGATTCATTATGATTTCCGAAGGTGGCTGCAAACTCTTTTAAAATTCGCTATTGAATAAGTGGTCCCTAACAATGCTAACTGGGATTCCATGCAGTCGTACCACCTTCTTAATATAAATCCACGCTAGAGATGTTGCGATCATATTGCTCCTAATGGGAATAAAATTGGCACTTTTAATAAGTCTATCTACTATAAGCCAAATAGCTTCATTGCCTTTTTGGCTCCTAGGCAATCCATTTATAAAGTCCATCGATATATGTTCCCACTTCTAAGTCAGCACCTCCAACGACAATAACAGTCCTCTAGACTTTCCTAGTTCTGCTCTTATCCTTTGGCATGTCAAACATCTAAAGAAAAATTCCGCTATCCTCTTCTTCATCCCTGGCTAATAGAAAATTCGCTTCATATCCATATATATCTTATCTCCTTCGATGGTCATCTGAGAACGGTGGCACTCTGCTAGTACTTTCTCTAAAACATCCTCAACTATAAGAACACAAAGGCATCCATCTCTTCTTAAGCATCCTCTTTCATCAAACACTTACATACCAACATGAGGGAAATATCCGCCTCAACTTAGCTTGCCCAATCTACTATCGTCACGTCGTTCTTCTGCTCTTGCCGAACGCGATCCATCAGTGTTAGCCTAATATCCATTGCTGCTAACTAGCTTAGAGTGGGTTCAATTGGTAGTTGGAAATTTAAATTGAAGAGGAACTCCAACTGCCTCTACTCACATATAGCACTAGGAGTAGCATACCTTGGGCAAAGGGCATCGGTGACAATCTTTCCTTTTCGGGGGTATATTATATCTCAAAGTCAAAATGTTATGATGTAACGACCCCGATTTTCAGTCATTTGATTAGGAATATTTAAATGGTTTTAAATATTTATTTGGAATGTAATTTGATTTTTCAATATGAAGATTTTGGGTTGAAATATTGAATGAATTTAAATATCAAAAATAGTAATTTATCGTAATACGGAAATATGACTAATAATTGAAATTTAGTTGAATAGGAATCGAAACGATTTGTTATATTGATATAAGTTCTATTTGAATTAAAGTTGAGTTAGTAAGTTTTTAAAATAGGAATTTCAAGTGATTTCGCCAATTTTTTAAACAGGAAATTATTGTCAAGGACTATATTTCTCAGAGTTTTAGCCTCAAGGACGGATCTTTAGTATTTTAGCACGAAGGACAACTTTCTTTAGGTATTAGTTTTTAGTTATGGATAGTAGTTTATATGTATTAGTTGTAGTTATCGGTAGCAGTTTTGGAAGAATGTTTGTCCTTATAAATAATTTTGAACGAATGTTTGTCCTTATGAATAATCTTTAGGAGAATGTTTGTTCTTGTGATAAAAATATTAAAATCGTGCCCTTAAGGCTAAAAATATACAAATTTTTGTCCTTTAAATTAATTCTCCCATTTTGAAATTGTCGATTTTGTCGAACATGTTAAAATAGCAATCCGAGGCATCATCTCGAAATTCAATGAAACTAGTTCCATTGGATCCATATAATGTATTATTATCAGATTTCAAATTTCATTGCGTTGTAATTATCATCTGGTCGTAAGGATAGAAATGCGTAGAAATTATTATTGAAAACTTAATATAATAACTGGATTCAAAAAGTCATCTTCCACAGAGATCAAATTAGGACTCAAAACTTATTTCATTGGGTTCGAAATAGTGGTATAACATTAGGAACGCCAGGTGGCATGCCTCAGTAGGAGTTCGAAATTTCACTGTATATAAAATGAGATATTTTGAATATAAAAATAATAATAAAAGGTCAAACCCTATATTGTCTCCAGCCATCCTAACCACGTGCCTATAGCCGTGTTCTCCTTTATTTTAAAAAACGTGAATTCCCCTTTTAGCTTCCTAGAGACAAAATAAAAATCTTGAGTTTGTAATAAATAAATAAAAAAGAACGGAAAAAAAATCACGACATTATCGCGATGTCTGCTTGAACTCGAGCATGGCGAGTGAAGTACGAGCGCGAGAGGGAGGAGTCATAGCAAGCAGAGGCGATCGCGCGCACGACAGCGTGGACGGTTGGAGTCACATTTCTCTTGAGAGGCGCGTGCGACCTGGGGATGACCATCGCGAGGTGAGGTAGTTGCGCAAAGGCGGAAGTGATGGAAGCTGCGGCGGTAGGTTCATTTGTCACCTTTATTAAATAAATAACTAAGTAATATATGGTCGCGATCGATGGAAGGGAAGCGGCGCCTGGAGGTATTGGACAAGCAGAGATAGCATGACATGCTGACGAGGGCGTGCTTTCGAACATGAGATGAGGAAACGTGCATGGAGGGTAATTAAGTTTATTATTTATTAATATTAAGTTAATTATTATTTAAATTATTCGAGCAATTATTTATTTATAACTCCATAAGTTGTCTGTCGAGGTCCAAAATTAACGAAACCAGTTGTGTTGTGCTCGTAGCATCGAATACCACACATATAAATTGGATTGGAATTTTTCGAAGTCAGCTAGGATTTTAAAGTAAATTGAACGTCGGTTCAATTTAATTTAAAATTGGAACGAATTGCAAATAAAAATCAAGTGAGTAAATCTCACTCGATCTGGTTAACTATTATAAATTTATAGAAATTAAATTTATTGATCGATTGATGGTTGAATGGATTAATTATTATCAGTGAATGTCATGTTAAATATATATATATATATATATATATATATATATATTCGTATATATATTAGTAGTTGGATGTATTCTCATCTATTAGAGCGGATGATACACTACGCACTCCGCATAATAGCAGATGACCCTATAATACCACGATATCCCACCTAGAAGCAGGATGGGTATTTTATATTATCTAATATCTATGGATGTAGGGAAACAGGTTGGAGAGATCCAACTGGATGCCTTAAATATATATTGATTGTTTTTCATATATAGTTATATATGATGGAATTGAATAATCTGTTATAGATTGTTGTGTGATTTGAATGTTTGGATGTTATAGTTGCACTGGCCCAAATTTTGGTATTTGAAATATCATAAATATTATTTTTAAAGTTTGATGGAATTAAATGGAATTCTAAATATACAAATATTTATGTCGAAATTTGAATTATTCTAAAGGAAATTAATTTGGATAAACAATAATTTGATTTGGAGTTGTACTTTACTATTCGTTAAATGTTTTTGGTTAGAGATAAAAAATATATTTACATAAAGGATTTAAAAAAATGGATTTTTAAGTGATATTTCTGGATTTATGGAAAAGAAGTTGAAATCGATATTGAAAATAGATTTGAAAAATAAATGGAATTATAAAGGAGTGGATATATAAAATGGAATTCTATAAATGAGATTATTTTTATAAACAAGTATTATAAATTTATAAATGATGTTTATAAGTAAAGAAAAATGATATCAGTTGATAAATTGGGAATATAGATTCACCGTGTGAATTTATATCGAGATATGGGAATAGGTTATTAGGAAAAATAGTGGATTCTATTTTGAAAAGTGAGAATGGTTAGGGAATCAGAATGAAATTATTGCGTTGTGAAAGGGATTTATAAATTGAAATTGGTTATTGAGATTTTAAAAATATATCTTTAGAAGTTAAGTTGTTTTTAAAGGGAAAATTTTATTTATTAAACTATGTAATTTAAAACTAGTTAATGTTGAAATACTTCGGAAAGCGTATTTTTCAAATATATAATATTAATTGAAATAAATTCTAATTTTTATAATCAGCTTTGTAAATCAATTAATTTATTTTAAAACGAATTGGAAATAAATTATCGATGTTTATTTAAAGCTTTTAATATTTTAAATAATTACATAAACATGCTTTAAAAATACATTATTATTCTTTAAAAATACTTATCATATATATATATATATATATATATATATATAGTAGGTTGAACTCGTGCTACGTACACGAAGTTTTCCCTATTTTTCTTCATCATTGATGCATTATATACATTCGGACTCTAATGACTTGGTCTTCTTAAATCACCCCAGAAATGGAGGAAAATAATTTTCAAAACAATAGTTTGGTTGAATCTCATTTTGTAAATTATCTCAAGAAGGCATGAAAATATTAGTGGAAATAAAATTTTTGGCGACTAATTTAAATTACCCAACATAAAAAATAATTTTACCATTCAGTTTAAGATGCATGAAGGATCAAGTAAACAACATATGTTGCAAGTATAACTATGTTAGAAGAACTATTCTTCATCCAAGATTGTGGCATAAATTTTGCGGCAGTTCATGAAGTACAACCAATCAAAGTAGACAAAAAACAAGATTTTTAAAAACAGTAATTACAGTTAGGAAGAACTTATGTTACGCCATGAAGCATGATTTCCATTAAATACGATCATAGTGCAGTTAGTCTAATTATCGAAAAACTAAAAATGAATGAAACACGTTGTGCAGGAAAATCCCTGTGTCAAAAATATATGGTTCAAAAGCTTACTTCAAAATTCAGCACCAGGTGTTCAGAAAGGATGGAAAAAGGAAGAAAAAAATTCTGAACAAAATAGCTATAGTTTTACAAATTCCTTTGTGTTGTCATTTCATATCCCATCAGATGTCATAATCATACGGCCGAAATGTGAATGAACTACCTATAAGAATTTATTAACAGTTAATATAAAACAACATGAGAATAACACACCTGCTAATATAAATCACAAACCATCAGACATAATATATACAGATTGCATACACTTAGGATTTGAGAGGCGGCAACTACATTGGCTATGTTGTTTTTAATCCTAAATATCCGTGTTGTATAGCGGTGAGTGCTAAAATTATTTATAATGCATTGAAATGTTTGTTATAAATTAATATATGGATTTCCAGTATGCCCTCTATGTATTGAATTTTCTATTTTTTTAGATTTTCCATTATACCATATGCGAGTCAGACCATTTAACCTATTGGTTTCCACTATATAATGGAATTAAAAAGTAACATTGATTTCTATATATACGTAACTATGAAAGATAGTTACATATTGAATATGAGAAATTTACATATAGCCGGTACGATAAATTGGTGCAATATTTCAAATATAGAAATAATTAGGTTTACAGATAGAGGTGCAAGGCAGAGGTGAGACATCAATCGTAGATTGCAAGGAACAATGTACTATAGTAATGCAGGTAGAAAGCAGTAGTGAAAATTGAAGTGAAAAGGAAACAAACTCAAGGGCGACAGAGAAGGATGGCAGGCGAAGACAGCAGAAAGGGCGGACAGCTGGGGCAAAGTGGAAAAGCGGCTAACTGCAGGAGAGGCGAAGGGGAGGAAGAGGGGAAAAAATTAAGGGGAGCGGCGGCGTGTTGTTTGTTTATGGGAAAGGAGGGGAAGGAGAGAGGAAGTGCGGCAAAGGAAAAATCAGGAGCATCGACGTTCACTTTCACAAAAAACTAAGGGGGCTTCTTTGCCGTTGAAACCAGAATCACTAATAATATAATAGTATATATATATATATATAGAATTTTGAAATGATAGAAAATTTATTTATAAACCCTCTCGAGATTTGCAAACGAGGTTTATTTAATAGGTATGATTTTATAAGAGAAATTCTCAAAATGGAATTCGGGAAAACTTAAGGAAATTTCCAAAGTATTAAAGTATAGAAACTTTGAAAATGGATTAGAATTCATAAAAGAAGTTAGTAATTGGTAGTTGTAATTATAGACGAGTATAATCAAGGTTGGAAATTTTAAAGGAAATTAATTTATGAATTCTGAAAATTTATTGAATCCGTCGAGTTAAGGAATTTGCAAATTAATTGTAAAGAATTTTGAGAAGTATGAAATAAAAGATAATAGTTCCTAAGTATAGGAAATAAAATGATTTGGGAAAATATACATACAAATATTTCCTAATTATTGGACTGGAAGGATTTGAAATATTTCAACCACGAGATTATTATTATAAAAATATTTTCAAAGTGTTGAATTATAAATGGAAATGAAATATTGAAATATTTCTAAGTATATGATTCGGTAATATCCTGTTGTGGATATAAGTATTTGGATTTGTTTTCAAATATTGAAATTGGAAGAGATTTGGATATATATCCTTGTAAAGGTATTTTGAAATAAATATTTAGAAAGCTTTACAAATCGAGCCCAATGACTGCTTATGTGTGAAATTGATAGTTAAATAACCGACTATCGAATTTGGCTAAATTCGTTGATCATTTAGAAGAGACCAAAATTAGATTTAATTATCCGAAAACCACTTCAATCTAATTTGTGCGTTACGAATTATGATATCTCGAATATTATGGAGATGGTGATTTGGAAGAAGTTGTCAGTTTTTTCAGACTCAGAACAATGTATGGACGAATGCTATCATTGCGTCGTTTCTTGGAAGGCAATGTTAGCATTCCAAGTATGAATGCTGTTCTAAAGGAAAAACGTAGCCTCAAGCCTCATCAACCGGGAGTGACTAAAACAGAGGAGATGCAGCAGGGCTAAATGGGTCGCATCCAAGTAGGGTATGTTATCACCTTTCTAGATACCTTCGGGTATATTATATTATAATTATGGATATGATTGTGCATGGAATAGAGAGCGCTCGATTAGGGTGGGAACACCCAAGGTAACAACATATTCGGTACTATACAGGTCAGGGGTAAGCCGTCCTTTGTTGGTAGGGGATCCACACAAGGTCCTCGATAAATTTTTCTAGAGATGTACTGTGGCGAGCGGTACCCTAGTAGCCAAGTCATTGTATGTAATCCAATATCCACTGCGAGGCTGCACAGTTTTAATTGTACCCAACTATGTTAAAACATGAGATGTAAGTATTTCAGCTATTTTCTAATTTAATTTCTATAGACACTATTATAATATTAGATGATTTGATATAAAATGTTTCGGTTATCGTAAGGTAAAACCCGTCGTGTTTGTGTGTGACGTGGTCTTATGAGATGCCTTTTTTCCAAAGGATTTTGGGAACAGCAATAGTTCAATTTGAGTGTGTCTTCTTACGCTGGTTTTCTAAACCGATTCGAGTGTTATTTTATTATAATGCTCGGCTCAGACCGAGTATTATAGATTTAGGTTAAAATGCTATGAGGTTCAGAAGACGAGCGGGAGGAGACTCATGCTTATTTCACATACTTGATTTACATTCCGCTATATGTGTTAAACTGGATGTTCGGTATTTGTAAGAACAAGTTATTATAATTGTGCAGTTTGATTGTTGATTGTTGTACTCTAATGGCTGTATATATATTAACAGCTATAAATTCTTTTGTATAAAAATCTGTTATTATATGTTATATTTTGTTCCGCTGCAATTTTGAGATTATGTGTTGTTGTTTCTATTTTCTTCTATCTTTTTCTTCTTCACCCTTAATGATCTGGTATTTCAGGCACTCGATTTATCGACATGCTATATAGTGAACATATTAATGTTGATTTTTGAGGGTCGAAAATCTCGATTCGTTACACTTGGTACCAGAACTGAAGGTTAAGCGAGAACCTTGACTTTGATGGGGATTACTCATCAAAGATAGGGTCAGTAGTACCCAAGAATGAGTTTGAGAGTATTAATAAATATGAGCATGTATTTATTAGTAAATATTAATAGTTTTATATTATGTTGACTTAATGGTTGAGTGTTTACGAATTCAATCGAATAGTGGGACGCCACAAAATCGATAGGAATTTTTTAACACTTGAACCAGGTAAACCGACATGGTATTGTTTTGAAGCGGGTAAATGATATAATTTTACCCCACTATGTTTTGATATAAAAGAAATAATTTTCTGAAATTATATAGTATATTGGTATGTTTGGTTGTTTTTATTATAATCCAAACCAGATTATAAAATTTGAAATGGTTATATATAACCAAATTAAAATGGTGTAAATATGATTTATACAAATGAGTTAAATAAAAATGAATTCAAGCCAGAATCGGAAATTTAACTCACGGAAGCTTTGAGAAACGTTTAAAGGATTTAAACTAAGTATTTGGGAATTTTGAAATTCCGAGAAAAATGGAAAATATTTTTTCGAAGTATAGTGAAAATTAACTTGATAATATTCCTGGAATAAAAATGGTTTACAATGGATTCTTGAGGTGATAAAGCTCTAAACTCACTTTAATTGCTATAAAATAATTCTGATGATGATCGCGACATCATCGGTCTTCTTTTTCGAGTTTCTAAGTGACGTATTGCTATCGTAGTAAATTAATATTGGAACTTTTGTTTGGAAACAAGTGTTGTTTTTGGAAATTCCGAAAGAAATTGTTTGGATAAAAACCAAGTTTGGTTTAAATTTGAAAGGTATGATTTTGTGTATAGGTATATATATATATATATATTTATGATTTCAAAATAATTTGAAATGAAACCGGATGTTTGAATTCTAGAATATCCATTTGAACGTTTTATGAAACCTATGAAAAATAAGTTTTTAGCTTATAACCTGGAATTGTGAATTTCAATATGAAATTAAAATTTAACTTATGCAATTTAAATAAATTAAATTTGTAAAAGAAAATTGTATGGGTTAGACTTTAAATTGAGATTAGTTAAATGGAAATTGAATTGAATATATAACTTGAACTGAAAGTGATTATATAACTATATGTTATAAAGTTTGAATGGAATAAATATATACTTAAGATATAAAGTGATGTAAATCATGGGTTAAAATTGTTAAATGTGAATATACTCGAGTAAGCATCAACAAAATGAAATCTGATCGGAAATTTAATCTTAAAAAGAAGAATTGGACTTAAGTAAAATTTATAGGATGGAAATTGATTACAATAAAAAATAAACTTAAGTTTTAAAGTTGTATATAAACTTAAGAAATGGTATACAATGTTTATAATAAGGTTTAATAAACAATAGTGATAAAATGATTTTCAAAATAAACTCAACTAAAGTGGAGGAAATTAAAGTGAATACAGGATGTGTTAAATGGATTTGAAAGTGAGAAATGTAAGCAAGGAAAGAATAAATTTTGAATCTTTAAATTTGAAATTAACTTAAGTTAAGTTAAATAAAAATTGAATTTGAATTATATCAAATTGAATTAAAATATAAAATTTGAGTTGGGTAATAGTTATATAACTATAAATTATCGTTATTGAAATGAAACTTGAATTAAATAGAGTTGGATGAATAATTGAGATGACTAAATGAAATGAATATAGACTTGAATTATGGAAATCAAATGAATGGTGGATCAAATTAAATTTGGTTAAAAATAGGGTATAAACTTGAGTGTAGAAATTATGGAAATGTGAAATATAAGTTGTATAACGTGAAAATTGGAATAGAGAAAAAACCCAAAATAAAAACGGTTTGACATTTCGGTGAAGGAATAAAAATCCAAACTTGAATTATAAAATGAATTTGAAACTCAAGAAAATTAAACGGAGCAATTTTTGATATAAAAAATCTAATTGTGAAGTATAAAATGAAAGCGAACTAGTTATATGAATTAATTAATGAACGGGATATTGGAATGAGATTTGAGTTAAATGGAATTGAATAAATTGAATACCAATCAATTTAAAATGAAATGGAATTTGATTGCAATGAAAATGGAACTTAAGTTCAAAATGGAGCTCGACACACACACACACACACACACACACACACACACACACATATATATATATATATATTTTGAAATTTTGTCGAACAAAATAGAAATGGAAAAGATATTATGGTTGAATAGTTAATTGGTTGTTCAAATGAAATGGAAATCTGAATTTGGATTTAACTGGAAATGAACTTAAGTTTAATATGAAATGATACGAATGTTGAACAAGAGGTTATACTTAACCTTAATGTTTATTTTATGAAACATTTATTGATAAATTTACATGAAATGAACCAATGAACCAAATTTGTTAATGGAATTGGATTTGCTTGGAAATGAATTAAAGAAGTGTAGGAACTCGAATATAAAAAGAAAATTCGCCTTAAGCATAAAATAAGTGGAAACGTGTTTAGAATATTGATCGGTAAGCATTAAAATATGGATTTAAAATGGAAATGTCTGTAATGGATGTAAATATAAATGGAATGCAATTGTATTGTTGTGAATAAATTTAAAATCGAATAAACGGTATGCAAATCAATCTGGAAGTGAATGATTAAATGTTGGAACTTTGTGATTATTGATAAATTCATGCTATGACCTATTTGATTTGGAAATCTGTATGTTTGCACTAGTTAAAATAAATAAAACATTATTAAATTTTCATGTTTTGGTACTTATGTGTTTAAACTAAGTAAGTATAGGTACAAGGAGACTATTGGACTAGATTTGGGTTGCGAAATTGCATATAAAGTAAGCTCGCTCGTTTAAAGATGCTAAATAACGGTAAGTATTCATATTAAATACAACGATGATATAAATATTGATATATAATTGTTTCCGACCGTGTGGGTCGATGATATTGTTTTTATCATTTTTGTCATATTTCAAAAAGCTCTCCGTACAAAGAAGACTCTGCCAAAAAATTTCAAAAATTTAGGGTGTTAGAAAAAATTTTGAAAATTTTTGTTAACTAAAAAGTTGATTTATGAGTTGAAATTTAAATAAAGAGTTTTGAATTAAAAATGGAAATTAAAAGTTTTGGTCGAAACTAAAAGATTTGGAGGAGTGAAATATCGAGTTTTAACTATATGGGTTTTGAAAAATTAATGGGTTGTTGCATTTTTCCTACTTAGCTATTTCGGGGACAAAATTTTTTTAAGTGAGGAGGAATCTAACGACCCGAATTTTCGGTCATTTGATTTGGAATATTTAAATAGTTTTTAAATATTGATTTGGAATATAAGTTGATTTTTGAATATGAAGATTTTGGGTTGAATTATAGAATGAATTTAAATTTCAAAAATAGCGATTTATCATAATTCGAAAATATAACAAATAATTAAAATTTAGTTGAATAGGAAATGAAATGATTTCTATTGTTGATATGATTTCTAATGTTGATATAAATTCTATTTGAATTAGAATTAAGTTAGTAAGTTTATAAAATAGGAATTTCAAGTGATTTCGTCAATTTTTGAAATCGTCGATTTTATCGGCATGTTAAAATGGCGATCTGGGGCACAATCTTGGAATTCAAAGAAACAATTCCATTAGATCCGTAATAATGTATTACTATCGGGTTTCAAATTTTGTAGCGTTTGAAATTACCGTTTGGTCGTACGGGATAGAAATGCATAGAAATTAATATTAAAAATTAATATAATAATTGAATTCAAAAGGCTATCTTCTACATACGATCGAATTAGGACTGGATACTTGTTCAATTGGGTTCAGAATAGTGGTATAATATTAGAAACACAGGCGGCACACCTCAATATGATTTCAAAATTTCATGGTATATAAAACGAGATATTTTGAATATTAAATTAACAATAAAACGTCAAACCCTATGTTGTCTCCGGCCACCCTAATCACGTACCTATAGCAGCCTTCTCCTTTATTTTAAAAATCATGAATCCCCTTTTAGCTTCTTGGAGACGAAATCAAAATTTCAAGTTCGTAATAAATAAATTAAAAAGAAAGGAAAAAATGAATCGCGATATTGTCGTGATGTTCTATTCGAACTCGAGCATGGCGATTAAAATACGAGCACGAGAGGAAGGAGTCATTGCAAGCGAAGGCGCTTGATGGATGATGTCGCGTTTGTCTCGAGAGGCGCATGCGACCTGGGGATGGTCATTGCAAGGGGAGGTAGTTGCATGCGACCTGAAGGCGGAAGTGATGAAAGCGGCGGCAACGGCGGCGGCGGAGGTGTTGGACGAGCAGCGGCAGCATGACGTGCTGAGGAGGGCGTGACTTCGAACATGAGATGAGGAAACGTTCATGGAGGGTAATTAAGTTAATTATTTATTAATATTAAGTTAATTTTCATTTAAATTACTCAAGCAATTATTTATTTATAACTCCATAATTTGTTTGCTCGGGGTCCAAAGTGAACGAAACCAATTGCCTTATGCTCGTGGCATTGAATACCATGCATAGAAATTGGTTTGTAATTTTCCAGAATGAACAAGGATTTTAAATCAAATTGAACGTTAGTCCAATTTAATTTAAAACTGTAATGAATTACAAATAAAAATCAAGGTTAGCAAATCTCACTCGATTTGGTTAACTATTTTAAATTTATAGAAATTAAAATTTATTGATTGGTTGATTGGATGAATGAATTAATTATTATCTGTGAATTTCATGTTATATATATATATATATATTAGTAGTTGGATATATTCCCACATATTGGAGCGGATAAGACACTATGCGCCCCGCGTAATAACGGATGACCCTATATTACCGCGATATCTTGCCTAGAAGCGGGATGGGTATTATATGTTATCTAACAGCCGTGTATACGGGAAAACATGTTTTAGAGATCCAACTGAATTCCTCAAATATGTATGATTATTTTTCATATATAGTAATATATGATAGAATTGAATAATTTGTTATAGATCGTTGTGTGATTTGAATATTTGGATGTTGTAATAGCACTGGCATAAATTTTGGTATTTTAAATACCATAAATATTATTTTTAAATTTTGAAGGAATTAAACAAAATTTTGAATATGAAATTATTTATATCGAAATTTGAATTATTTAAAGGAAATTGATTTGGATAAAACAATAATTTGATTTGGAATTGTAATTAACTATTCGTTAAATGTTTATAATTAGAGATTAAAAAATATATTTATATAAAGGATTTTTTAAAAATGGATTTTTAAGTGATATTTAGATTTGTGGAAAAGAAGTTGAAATCGATATTGAAAATAGATTTGAGAAATAAATGGAATTATAAAGGAATGGATTTATAAAATGGAGTTCTATAAATAAGATTATTTTTATAACCAAGTAAACTTAAATGAGTTAAAAATTTATAAACGGTGTTTATAAATAAGGGAAAATGATATCAGTTGATAAATTTTGAATATAGATTCACATTGTGAATTTATACCGAGATGTGGGAATAGGTTTTTGGGAAAAACAGTGGATTCTATTTTGAAAAGTGAGAATGGTTAGGGAATTAAAATGAAATCAATGTGTTGTGAATCGAGAGGGATTTATAAATTGAAATTGGTTATCGAGATTTTAAAAATATATTTGTAGAAGTTAAGTTGTTTATTAAGGGAAAATTTTATTTATTAAACTATGTAATTTAAAACTAGTTAGTATGAAATACTTCGGAATGTGGATTTTTCAAATATATAATATTAATTAAAGTAAATTATAATTTTTATTACCAACTTTGTAAATCAATTAGTTTATTTAAAAATGAATTAGAAATTAATTATCGATTTTATTTAAAGTGTTTTAATATTTTAAATAATTACTTAAATATGTTTTAAAAATAATTATTATTTTTTAAAAACCTTATCACATATATATATAATTTTGAAATGATTGAAAATTTATTTATAAATCTTCTTGATATTTGCAAATGTGTTTTATTTAATACGAGTGGTTTTATAAGAGAAATTCTCAAAAAGGAATTCGGGGAAACTTAAGAAAAATTTAAAAGAAGTTAGAAATTGGTAGTTGTAATTATAGATGACTATAATCGAGGTTGGAAATTTTAAAGGAAATTAGTGTATGAATTCTGAAAACTTATAGAATCCGTCGAGTTAAGGAATTTACAAATTAATTGTAAAGGATTTTGAGAAGTATGAAATAAAAGGTAATAGTTCCTAAGTATTGGAAATAAAATGAATTGGGAAAGTATACATATAAATATTTTCTAATTATTGGACTGGAAGGATTTGAAATATTTCAACCACGATATTATTATTATAGAAATATTTTCAAAGTGTTGAATTATAAATGGAAATGAAATATTGAAATATTTCTAAGTATTGATATGATTCGGCAATATCCTGTTGTGGATATAAGTATTTGGATTTGTTTTCAAGTATTAAAATTGGAAGAGATTTGGATGTATGTCCTTATAAAGGTATTTTGAAATGAATATTTGGGAAGCTTTATAAATCGAGCCCAATGATTGCTTATATGTGAAATTGATAGTTAAATAACCAACTATCGAATCTTGAAAATTCGTTGAACGTTTCGAAGAGACTGAAATTAGAATTAACTATCTGAAAATCTCTTTTATCTGATTTGTGCGTTAGGAATTGTGATATCTCGAATATTATGCAGATGATGATTTGGAAGAAGTTAACGGTTTATTCAGACTCAAAACAACTTGTATGGACGAATGTTATCATTGCATCGTTTTCTGGATGACAGTGTTAGCATTCCAAGTATAAATGCTATTCTAAAGGTAAAACATAGCCCCAAGCCTCATCAACTGGAAATGACTAAAATAGGGAGATGCAGCAGGGCTAAGTGGGTCGCACCCAAATAGGGTCTGTTATCACGTTTCTAGATACCCTTGGATATATTATATTATAATTATGGATATGATTGTGCATGGAAAAGAGAGTGCTCAATTAGAGTGGGAACACCCAGGGTGATAACATATTCGGTACTATCCAGGTTAGGGGTAGGCCAGTCCTGTTTTGGCAGGGGATCTATGCAAGGTCCTTAGTAAATTTTTTTAGAGATGTACTGTTACGAGGGTTACCCCAGTAGTTAGCCATTGTATGGAATCCAATATCCACTACAAGCTTGTACGTTTTTGATTGTACCCAACTATGTTGAAACGTGAGATGCAAGCATTTCATCTATTTTCTAATTTACTTTCTATAGACACTATCATAATATCAGATGATTTCGATATAAAATGTTTAGGTTATCGTAAGGTAAAAACCCATCGTGTTTATGCTTGACGTGGTCTTACGGGATACCTTTGTTTTCAAAGTATTATGAGAATAATAAAAATTCAATTTGAGTGTGTTTTCTCATGCTGGTTTTCCATATTGATTCGAATATTATTTTATTATAATGCTCGGGTTAGACCGAGTATTATAGATTCAGGTTAGAATGCTATGGGGCTCAGAAGACGAGCAGGAGGAGACTCGGGAGTATTTAACATACTTGATTCATATTCCGCTATGTGTGTTAAACTAAATGTTCAGTACTTGTAAGGACAAGTAATTATAACTGTCCGGATTGATTGTTATACTCTGATGATTGTATATATATTAACAACTATATATTCTTTTGTATAAAAATCTGTTATTATATATTATATTTTGTTCCGCTGCGATTGTGAGATTTTGTGTTGTATTTTCTATTTTCTTCTATCTCTTTCTTCTTTGTCCCTAATGATCTGGTATTTCCAATACTCGATTTCTCGGCATGATATACAGTGAACGTATTGATGCCGATTTTCGAGGGTCGAAAATCTCGGTTCGTTACATATGAACTCCATGAAACATTCAACTCCTATGTACACCTTTTCCCCTATTATCTGGTGCTACTTCAGTAGGTGTGGCAGTGGGTGCCGCTGGTTCAGCTTTTTGAGGAATGTGAACTTGCCTTATATGCCTTAGGTATTGTTTGAACCATTTAGGCATCCCTCAGTAGTAGGTATCTCTTAGGTAGAGGGCTTTCAGCCTTAGAAGAAAGATTTTCAGGCATAATCACCAATTTGTAGGTTTAAACTTTAGTTACACTTTCCTAAGATAGTATTATTTACTGAAATATAAAAAAATTCCTAGTGTGTTCGCTTATGTTCAATTAAGTGTATATATATATATAGGGTTTTTTAATAATACTTTCAAAAATAACAAGTACGCACTCATACATATGCTTAATTCCATTGATTGGGTAACCTAAGCTCCAACATCAAATGTAGCAACTGCCCTGAAACAGGTTAATTTTTGATCTAGCAAAGTCCCATCGAACCATATAACCATTCCAAAGCCCATTATATGTTGATAATGAAAAATACAAAGAGCCATCTGTTTATGCTTGTTGAGTCAAGATTTTTTATAGAGTTTTGATTTCTGACAAAGGGATAAGCCGTGATCGACAAAACGAAGTTATTCAGACAGAAAGAGCTCCATATGATTAGAGGTTGATTATTTGGTATGTTAGTAATGATTATTTATGTTAAAATCTATCCTCAAATAATCTTATGCCTTCAATCTTCGAATATATATATAAATATATACGAGTGCACATTAACTGTGCACTCTGGACAAAACCGGTCGACTGGTCAAAACCAGGTGGTCGACCGTTTTTGTCTAGAATGCACAGATAACGTGCACAAGTGAACATAACGTATATATATTCAAATTCCTGTCTACTGGTCCTTTTTGACCTGTCGACCGTTTTCAAACAGAAAGCAACCCTTCGTATAGACACTTCATTTTCTTCAACGGTTGCTTCTCTTTCTCTTCACCAATGATCATGACCTTTGTTCATACCTTTTCACAAAAGGTTACAAATGTTTATTTCTTATATAAACATCATGAAATCATTATTCCATATATCTAATTTTCTATTCTTCTAATCTCTATTCTATTGATCATTATCTTGTACTCTCAAACGTTCAAATTGCTCATATTCTATCATATATCGTTTTGAATCCTGAAATTTAATTAACATCCTTTTGATTCAATACGATATCCACTTCCAAATCTTCATATATACAAATAATCTATTTGAGGATAAGATTATAGGAAGTTTGTACTACAAGTGACAAAATAGTGTTAGCAAGAACACATACCGTCAACAAACAATTATATTTATCTTTGTTGAAGTCCTCCGTGTTGTAAGAGACAAGTGTTGAAGTCCTCGGTGTTGTAAGAGGCAAAGTGTTGAAGTCCTCAGTGTATTAGAGGCGTGAAATCCCGTTCGTCTGCTCGGGTGTTGTAAACCTGTTCCTCCGGGTGAAGCGAGGTAGTTGGTAGTGAAAATCCAGATAGAAGTCTGGGACTGAACGTAGGACGGTGCTCCGAACCAGTATAAAAATCTCTGGTGTGATTTTTTTATTTTTATTTACTTTGCTACTATCATCTATTTCCGCATTTATATTATATTCCATATTACACGATCCGTGTGTACTATATTTGCACGCGCACTTGCACACTGCATTTTCATTTGGTATCAGAGCACGGCCATCATATAACCGTAACACAATTATTTGATATATTCTTGTAATATGGCAAATAACGCAAGCACTAGCACTCAAAACACCACTTACATGGAAGGTCAATCGACACAAAGACCTCCATTTTTCAATGGTCTTAACTATAGTTATTGGGCAACACGTATGTCATTCTTTATGCAATCAAATAGTTATGATGCCTGGAATGCTACTCAAAAAGAAATAGTGAATCCAACAACTGATTATTCAGAATGGACTACGGCTGAGAAAATGGCAGCAGCCATAAATGCAAGAGCAATAAATATGTTGTTTTGCGCATTAGACCAAAATGAATATAACCGTGTTAGTATCTGCACTACTGCATATCAAATTTGGCAAACGCTAAAAATCACACATGAAGGTACTAACAAGGTTAAACAAGCCAAAATAGCCATGCTGAAAAGTCAATTTCAAAATTTCAAAATGAAACCAAATGAGACAATCAATGATATGTATTCACGGTTTCAAACTATCCACCATGCACTTATTGGCTTAGGGCAAAAGTATTCTGATTTTGATGTTGTTTCAGCAGTCCTACATTCTCTGACTAGTGAATGGGAAGGAAAAGTATTAGCAATTGAAGAAGCTAATGACCTTTCCATCATGAAGCCAAATGAATTGATAGGAAATCTAATGTCCTACGAAGCTAACTTGCAGACTAGAAAGGAACAAAAATAAGAAAAGAAAAACGTGGCATTTCATGCTGAAAAAGAAGAAAATGAATCAGAGTCTGAAGACGAAGGTCTGGCATTCATAGCAAAAGGTTTCAAAAGATTCCTAAAACAGCAAAAAGCCAGTCGTTATAACAGAGAAATCTGGATCAAATAAACTAACACCATCCTCTATAGAATGCTTCAACTGTCACAAAAAGGGGCACATGCACAAGGATTTTCTGAAGCAAAAGAAGAAGTCATAAAATGACAAATTAAGATATAAGAAGGACAAATCAAAGAAACAAGCATTCTCGGTAACATGGGATGATACAGACTCATCAGAAAGTGATAGTGATACGGAAGATGAACAAGCAAATGTATGTTTCATGGCAACAGAAGATGAGGTACAAATTCCTACATTCGATGAAATGCTTGATATTAATGCTGAATTGATTGTCAAATATAAAGACATAAAACGACAGCTATAAGAAGCCAAAGCAGATTTGAGTAGAGCAGAATTTGAACGAGATATGTTAAAAGACGAGAAAAAAATATTAGAAGAAGAACTTGAAAATTTTCAAGAATCATCATCTAATGTTGACTCTCAATTAGTTCTTTTGAGTCAATAAATTGAAACTCAAAAAGAGAAAAATGATGCTCTCACTACTAAAAATCATGAGCTTGAGGCAAAAGTCAAAATTCTGGACCTAGAAAAGGCTAGTTTACAAACTAAGTTAGATAACATTACTCAAAATGTTTCTAACTTTAACAAAGGTCGAGAAAATTTGACAAAAATCATTGAAAATTCACAATCTGTTTCAAATAAACAAGGTTTGGGATATAAGAAAAAGGAAACCAAGAAACATCTTGGTAATAAAAGGAAGAAGAAAGCACAAAAAACCGAAGCTAAGAAAAATCTTAGTTTATTATATTCCAAACCAAAACCAGTTGTGAAATTTCAAAAGAAAAATATCAAGACTATCAAAATATGGGTTCCTAAAACAAATAACAATTTGATTAGGAACAAATATATTTAGAATTTCATGAATACTGTGCATCTTAATATTAATTATGTATATAAAGGGGATACCAGACCCGTATGGGTTTGGACTCCTAAGACCTAACTCTTAGGACCCCATAAAAAGTGGGTACCATGGACTTAATTTTATTTTTTGTAGGTCCCACTTAAGAAAAATGGAAAGTGGATATTGGACAGTGGTTGCTCGAAGCACATGACTGGAGATAAGAGCTTATTAACAAATATTACATACTCAGATGGTGGCTTCGTCACTTTTGGAGATAATTTAAAAGGCTATATCATCGGCAAAGGCGATATGAGCAATTGCGGTACATCTAACTTACCTCTTATTACTAATGTCATGCTAGTTAGAAATTTAAAACACAATTTACTTAGTATTAGTCAGTTATGTGACAAGGGTTTTACAATTTCCTTTTCAAATAATAAATGTAGTTTTTTAGATAAAGACCATAATTTAGTTTTCGAAGGTTATAGAGACAGAAATATATATATTCTGAATATGAATATTAATCATAATTCAGATATATGTCTTGTGGCTAATGATAATGATCCATGGCTATGGCACAAACGCTTCTGTCATATAAACTTCAGAACTATTGACAAGCTAGCCAAAAACAATCTAGTTAGAGGACTACCCAAAATGAGTTTTAAGGTTAACAACATTTGTGATGCATGTCAACTAGGAAAATTGACCAAATCATCTTTTAAATCCAAGAAATTCATATCAACATTACAACCACTTGAGTTACTACACATGGATTTATTTGGACCTACTAGGGTTCAGTCAATAAATCACAGTCGATATATGCTTGTAATTGTTGATGATTTCTCTCGTTACACATGGACAATTTTCTTAAAAAATAAAAGTGACACTTTCGATCATTTCAAATCTTTCGTCAAAAGAATTCAAAAATTAAAAGGGATTAAAGTTAAAAATATAAGAAGTGATCATGGCGGAGAGTTTGAAAATAATGATTTCAAACATTTTTGTACAAAGAAAGGTATATGTCAAAAAATTTCGTTTCCCAGAACTGCACAACAGAACGGAGTTGTAGAACGGAATAACCGAACTTTACAAGAATGTGCAAGAACATTACTGAATGGAATCACATTACCAAAACATTTCTGGGCAGAAGCCGTCGCAACTGCCTGTTATGTTTTAAATCGTGTGTCCATAAGACCTCTTACCAAGAATACTCCTTATGAATTATTTAACAAAAGAAAGCCTAAAATCTCATACTTCAAAGTTTTTGGTTCCAAGTGCTTTATTTTAAATACGAAAGACCAGCTTGACAAATTCGATCCAAAAGCCGATGAAGGAATATTTGTCGGTTATTCGGAACGAAGCAAGGCCTATCGTATATTTAATAAACAACCAAAACTATTGAAGAATCACTTCATGTCTCTTTTGATGAATTCTATCAGCATCCTCACACTATATCAGATGAGGACGAATCAATAGTCACTGACAATCCAATCATCACAAATATTGACTCTGACTCGGAAATAATTATTGAGAATATTTCTCAAATATGTGAGTTACAATCACCACCAAGAATATTAAGAGACCATCCGGCCCAAAATATAATCGGTGAAGTAACATCACATGCCAGAACAAGGAGTCAACTCAACCAAATGGGTCATGTCGCTTTTCTCTCAAATATCGAACCTAAGAATCCAAAAGAAGCTGCTACAGACGATTACTAGATCATTGCCATGCAGGAAGAACTAAATCAGTTCGAGCGCAATGACGTTTGGGAACTTGTTCCAAGACCAACTGATCAGTCAGTTATTGGTACTAAATGGGTCTATAAAAATAAGGCTGACGAACAAGGAAATATCACCAAAAATAAAGCAAGATTAGTAGTACAAGGGTATAATCAGGAAGAAGGTATCGATTATGAAGAAACTTTTGCACCAGTTGCTTGACTAGAAGCTATTAGAATCCTATTATCTTTTGCTTGTCACCATAATTTCAAACTTTATCAAATGGATGTCAAAATTGCTTTTCTCAATGGATTTATCAAAGAGAATTCTACGTCGAACAACCTCCTTTGTTTGTACATGAAAAATATCCTGACCATGTGTTCAAACTTAAGAAAGCTATGTATGGTTTAAAACAAGCACCTCGTGCTTGGTATGAACGACTACGTAGCTATCTTGTTAACTCAGGATTTCAAATAGGCAAAGTCGATCAAACTTTGTTTATCAAACATTCTCAAAAGGATATTCTAGTTATCCAGATATATATATAGACGACATCATCTTTGGTTCAACAAACGATAAACTCTGCAAGGAATTTGCAAGTATTATGACCAAAGAGTTCGAAATGTCTCATATGGGAGAACTATCATATTTTCTTGGACTTCAAATCAAACAACTTCCGAATGGTATCTTTATTAATCAAGAAAAATACTGCGGAAATCTTATCAATCGCTTCGGGTTAAATAACACATCTGGTAAACCCACTCCTATGAGTACAACTACACATCTTGAAAAAGATGAAAAAGGTAAGAATGTTGACTAGAAACTTTATCGAAGCATGATTGGTCCTCTTCTTTATCTTATAGCAAGTCGTCCAGATATAATGATGAATGTTTGTCTATGTGCACGCTTTCAAGCAGATCCAAAGGAATCACATCTACGAGCAGTGAAACGTATAATTCGTTATCTTAATAATACCAAAGATTTCAGTCTTTTTTATCCAAAAGAATGTCCATTTGAATTAGTATCATATAGTGATGCTGATTTTGGAGGCTCTCGAACGGATAGAAAGAGTACAAGTGGTACGTGCCATTTTATTGGAAAATCACTTGTCTCTTGGTTTAGTAAGAAACAAAATTGTGTTTCACTATCAACATGTGAAGCTGAATATATATCAGCAGCTCTCGCTTGTACTCAAGTAATATACATGCAACAAACACTTCAAGATTTTGATATTCATTTATCAAATTCTATTATATACTGTGATAACACAAGTGCTATAAATCTTTCTAAGAATCCAGTGAATCACTCCAGAACCAAACACATTGATATCCGTCATCATTTTCTTAGAGACAATATCGAAAATGGAAATATATGTCTTGAATATGTCCAAACTGATAATCAACTAGCGGACATTTTCACTAAGCCTCTACTTGAGTCTAATTTCATTAAATTTCGTAGAGAATTTGGTTTAATTTCTAGAAAAGAACTTGATAAGTAAATCTTTAATGTAATATTCTAAGTTCATTTCGGATTATTTCTCCTATTACTATATTAGGAAATTGAATATGAGCTTCAATTTTTTTTTCTATGGCCTAATTTGCATGTCATTTTTCATCCACAAGCTTATATATAGGAATTGTTATATAAGCTTAACAAAAATATTGTTTTCATCAATTCTATCCGAGCCTAATAAGTTTATAGTTCATTATGGCACATATTTGTGATGAGTGTGCTCAAAGGTCCCATATTTCGGTCACAAGTTCTGAGCCAGAAGAATATTACTCTCCTAAAACTCCAAAACACAATTCAAAGTATCATCATCATTGCATTCATTCTCCTGGAAATATGCCTACTTCGAAACAAGCAAAGAAAGTGTTGTTTTGTTCACCCCATACCAGAGAAAAGATCAATGAGATTCATCATTATCAAAAACATCAAATCGATCTTCAAAGACAGCTGCATTATGAGCAACAACTGACTTCGGAATGTCTATCTCTTCTAGAAAGAATGGCATCGTTCTTTTGTGGTTCAAACAAACATGGCGTATACGAGCCAATGCCTGATGCACCTTCATCCTCTAAAAGCCCAAATTCATGGGATAAAAACTATGCTCAGAATGAAGGAGCGAAAGAGAAATGGTCGCCATGGAAACCACGCATTACCGATGTCAAAGAAGAGACTTCCGATCATATTTCCTCTACCTCTCATTAAAATTTGTTTAATGTTATGATTATATTTTTATATTTCTTATGAATCGATATATATATATATATCGTGTTCTTGAAATTTGATATTATATGGACCGTTAACGTTCAGAAATACACGCAAAAGAAGGAAAAAACACCACACTGGCAAACAAGTCGACCGGCCAAAAACAACCAGTCGACCGTTTTTGTCTCTGGAAGAAAACGGTCGACCGGTTATTTATGGGCGGTCGACCGATTTCGTGTTGTGTTGTTTTTAAAAAGGCACATACGGTTCATTTTTTCTCCATCTCTTCTATTTTTTTTCTAAAACAAAAACTCTCCTAACCCTAGTACTCAACTCTTCTGCCAATTCCACACAAATGGCTCCTCCACAAAAGAAATTAAAGCAAGCTTCTACCTCCGAAACACAACCAATTGATCTCTCTATCAGGAAGTGGCTTGTAGATCCAATAGCAATCAAAAGGTGGAATGAGATGAAGGATTTTAAAATCCATCCGGGTTCTTTTATTAAATTTTCAGATTTCTCTAGTTATCGTATTCTTAGTTTAGCAAAGGAAGCCGACATTGAAAATCTCATTGATTTTGATCAAAACAATGTTGAAATTAACCATGTAATGACCAAATTATTCTATGCTAACCTAAATTTAGAGAAAAACAAGCCCGAGAATCCCAATTATTGTCTTTGGTCCGTTGTTTGTGGAAAAGAAGTATTCATCTCATGTGATAGGATGGCAACCGTTCTTGGTTCTTCATTTTTTGGTGAAAAATTCTCAAGTAATTTTTGCAATGTTCATATCCGTAATCAAATTAGTCATCAATTTATTGAAGATGACAAGGATAGCACTAAGTCTATGGGTTTACGGCTTCTGCAAGAATTCTTCACTATACTCTTATGCACTCTCTTTTACCAAGAATAGGAAATTTTGATGCCGTCTATAAAGAAAATTTCAAGGCATTATACTCAATCTATGGGGGTATACGCATAAATTGGATTGGTATGATCTTTGATGAGATTTTGAAAGTAAATGATTCCTCTAGACCACACTTGTTCTATAACGAGTATATTATGCGTCTCTTGCTTGATTGTGGCATTGAACCTCCCAAGTCTTCAATTTCCAAACCAAAGGTAATCAACAAAGCAACCATTACAACAATGAAGCTTCCCGCTCCATACTTTAATATTATGCCTTTTGAACAATGGAAAGAACAAGGACATAGAGAAGCTTCATCTCGTCCATCTCGCCCTAAACCTGAGGAAGTCAAACTTTTACGATCATCCTCCTCAACAAAAGAATCACTTGAAACTATTGCTCGAAATCAATTCCTTCTCGAAGCACGACTTAAGCGCATGGACACAAAAATGGATAAACTCTTTAACAAACTTAAGTCTTTCTTCGTTTCTATATGGGAAGCAATATGTTGTGGTGCATCATCTTCATCAATGCAAGCTTCAGACCCTGGCAAGCGCCCAACTCCTCCTACTTTTGCTTGGACATCTTCGGAGGAGGGCACAAGCTCAGGAACTAGTCATGAACGTCGACACGGGAAATCTCAGCTTGTTGAAGAAGAAGAAGAAGAGGGTGAGACAGAGTCAGAATAAGTCTTTTTTTAGTCTATCTCTTTTTATCTTTTATGTGTACTTATGACTTTAACTTTTGCTTTAAAGACATCATCTAGCACTTGTACTAAATAGTGTCATTCGTACTAGACTTATGTGTATTATAATTCTATGTGAATGTTACTCTTAATCTGTGATAGTAGTTTTATGTTGCTTATAATCTCTTTTACATCTTTCATTTAACAACTCCTTTTTGTCGATGACAAAGGGGGAGAAAATTGTGCTAACAGTATATATGCAGGACAAAATCTCAGGGGGATATCATATACAAGGGGAGATTCATAACTATGTTGTCATCAATCAAAAAGGGGGAGAATGTTGAGTCAAGATTTTTTATAGAGTTTTGATTTCTGACAAAGGGATAAGCCGTGATCGACAAAACAAAGTTATTCAGACAGAAAGAGCTCCATATGATTAGAGGTTGATTATTTGGTATGTTAGTAATGATTATTTATGTTAAAATCTATCCTCAAATAATCTTATGCCTTCAATCTTCGAATATATATATATATATATATATATATATATATATATGAGTGCACATTAACTGTGCACTCTGGACAAAACCGGTCGACTGGTCAAAACCAGGTGGTCGACCGTTTTTGCCCAGAATGCACAGATAACGTGCACAAGTGAACATAACGTATATATATTCAAATTCCTGTCTACTGGTCCTTTTTGACATGTCGACCGTTTTCAAACAGAAAGCAACCCTTCGTATAGACACTTCATTTTTTTCAACGGTTGCTTCTCTTTCTCTTCACCAATGATCATGACCTTTGTTCATACCTTTTCACAAAAGGTTACAACTGTTTATTTCTTATATAAACATCATGAAATCATTATTCCATATATCTAATTTTCTATTCTTCTAATCTCTATTCTATTGATCACTATCTTGTACTCTCAAACGTTCAAATTGCTCATATTCTATCATATATCGTTTTGAATCCTGAAATTTATTTAACATCCTTTTGATTCAATACGATATCTACTTCCAAATCTTCATATATACAAATAATCTATTTGAGGATAAGATTATAGGAAGTTTGTACTACAAGTGACAAAATAGTGTTAGAAAGAACACATACCGTCAACAAACAATTATATTTATCTTTGTTGAAGTCCTTCGTGTTGTAAGAGGCAAGTGTTGAAGTCCTCGGTGTTGTAAGAGGCAAAGTGTTGAAGTCCTCAGTGTATTAGAGGCGTGAAATCCCGTTCGTCTGCTCGGGTGTTGTAAACCTGTTCCTCCGGTGAAGCGAGGTAGTGGTAGTGAAAATCTAGATAGAAGTCTGGTACTGGACATAGGACGGTGCTCCGAACCAGTATAAAAATCTCTGGTGTGATTTTTCTATTTTTATTTATTTTGCTACTATCATCTATTTCCGCATTTATATTATATTCCATATTACACGATCCGTGTGTACTATATTTGCACGCGCACTTGCACACTGCATTTTCAATGCTATCATAATCTCAAAGCGAAAAGGATATGAGCATAATATCCAAAATAGTACCCATCTTATAGAAATTCAAGTCTTAGAATTATAATAATATCTCAATATCCGTAATACAATATACCAACATAATACCATCAAGTTTGAAATTGGTATATCAAAATATAACATAACATAAATAGATAGATAATTGCGACAAGACTTTGCCTCCGCATTTATCTCCTAAATCGGCATTGTCTTCTCCCGTGAATAATAATCTTAAGTCTTTCCATAATATTACATGGGCGGTATAATTTAGAGAAGTATATGTCTTACGCTTCCAAACTATATCTTACATGAAATACCTCTAACGTAAGCCCTAAGGCCCTTCCAGTCAAATTCTATAACCTATACTTTTACAATCCAACTCTATAATCTACTTTCAAATGTAGGCCATATGCCCTTCCTAGTTTTATGCATTTACAGTTAATTATGTTCTAACAATGTGAGAGAAAGTACCTAAGCCATTTAATGCCTTTTCAATGGGAATTAGACAGACTCTAACCATTTAATACCTATATCTTAGGCAGGTCCCCCTTGTTTTATATTTAACCTAAGGCAGACCCCACTTAGATACTCTCTAGTTGACATCACACGTAATCTCATTGGCCCACTTAATACTTCTTTATGGTAAGAGTCGGACCCTACAGTAGCCACTTAATACCTCAAACCCATAACGGATTATTCTCAAGCTTTCCCACTATTATGCCTAAATGATACCCCGACCATTTAATACTTCTTGAATAAGAAGGAGGAGAGACCTACAATAGATACCCATGACCTAAAACTAGGTCCTACGCATAATGACTTGTAATCCAAACTGTGACGTCTAACATTAGTTCACCTATTCGTAGGAGCTAGTAGTCAAATTAGCTGGGCAGATTAAACCAATAGAATTAGGACCGACCTCACATCATCTATGGGTACTTATTATAGGCAATGTTTGACGTCAGTCATAAAGTCACACTGTTGGTATCCAAATCAGCTAGGTAAATTTCTATGTGCTTTTGACTGATCTCGCATCCCTGTAACTTAGTCATAATTTCTACTCTCTTAATATACTAACATATATACACACCGCGTTTCACATTAAGGCCTTATGGGCAAATCTCCTTACTCCATCTTTAATTATAAATTAATTTCCATGACTATCTCAACTTCTCTTCTAAGGTGTTTAATGCTAATTATTAACCTATTTATACTCGCGATTTATACATCATTAATTATACGTTAGTTATATGCTAATATATTGCGTGTGTGTGTGTGTGTATATATATATTATATACACACAACATATGTAACTAAATACTCCTAAGTATGCAAGGATTTTGCATCCTATACTAGTCGTTTAAATGTCAAAACTTCCAATTGATACAAGTCTAACTGCAAACCATAGTACAGAAATTAGCTAATATCTTTAGCCCAATAATAGACTTGTATAAGAAAATAGAATCAACTATCAACTTATTTTGTATTAAAATAGTAGAGTCAGACACTAATTGAACTTACAATTCAAACTCTTTTAGACTCTGTTCAACTTTTACCCAAACAATGAAAACGGGATTCATGTTTAAATTACGGAAATAGGCAGTACAAACTACCAATAGAAGAATCCGTACTTTACACACCATTTTCTAGCTTATTTTCCCTTTAGATCCCTTAGTCATATCAAAAGATAAAAGCGAGAAGTGGAATGTAATGTAAAATATTCAAATTACAATAACTACGCAAATTCCTCTATTTCAATAAAGAATAATTGAGATTCTATTAAGCATTGACATTTCTACAATAACGCTAAAATGACACTTAATTGTATTGGTAAATTAAAAGTATAAGGCGGGTTAAATAAGAAGGGTGAAGCGGAATGAATTTATAGATGCAGGTTTGAAGGTCCATGCCTAATTAATTGTGGGAAAATAAACATTACTCGTTTCAATTTATTAATTTTTCTACTCCAGCTAAAACAAAAACCAGAGAAAACATTTTAATGGCATAAGCTTAAGAAGGCAAATTAAAGGAAGATAGGAAAATACAAGCTAGAAGAGACTAAGAAGATTAAAATTATACATCCAAAAGATCTATCTGAGCAATACTTAACCTTTCTAAACAAATCTCTCATATTGATGAGTTTGGTTTAGATCTATATGTTTTTAAGTGTGAAGGGATTCATATGGGTTTACATGAAAAAATATATATAAAGGTTTAATGAATGTTTTGGGGAAGGATGAGTAAACATGGGATGTTTAAATATGTTTTCCCTACTTTAGAAATTTTGAATCATAATAGAACTTTTATATAATGTTTAAAACCTGATTTATAAAGTGGGTTAGTTTGAGAAATTTCTTAAGCCTATATGATTTTAAATGTGGAAGAATAGAAGTTCAGGAATTTTTGAGAATTTTATCTGAATTTTTCTATAAGAAAATAAAGGGTAAAATAACCAAGTGCTACGCCGGGGTAAATAGATACTGAAGGGGACGTAGAGAAATAAACTCCATGTAGAAATATGCTAATAGAGGTTGGGTAAAGGGAGAAAAACCAAAATTAATTGCTGGAAATGACTTTGAGAAAGGTTTTAATTCATGGGAGCACATCAAATAGGAATCACTTGTAGTATTTACCACCAAGGCGGATGACACTTTGAGGTTGTGTGTAGCCGTAAGCCGAATAAAGTGACGAATAAGAACAAATACCTACTTTCACATATCGATGACTTGTTTGATCAACTCAATGGTGTGAAGATGTTTTCTTAGTTGGGCTTAGCGACACAATTTCTCGAACAGAGAGTGGTTAGGGAGAGTTGATAGAGTTAGGGGTATGCCCTAGGGGAAATTATGTAATTTGTTATATATATCTAACTCATTGACCAATCTTGTTCGAAATAAATGTATTTTCTTTCTATTATATACATAATATAATGTGGTTATATTAATTAATCAGTTTAATATAAAGTATATTTAATAGAAAATCCATAAATGGTATATTTTATGATAGTATTTACAAAGTGTTGTAGCCATGAGTGATTTATCACAATGAAACAAATAAACATTTTAAATATTCCTAGTCAAGATGCATCGAGACTGGATATCGTGTATCCTTTGGGAGTAGAGCACATAACGCTCTTCAAATTTTGAGTAGTGTGTTACTCATGATTGCTAGGGGCACCAAGGGGTTACGTACTGATAATTATTAGATAAATTTGGAATGACTCGCTCGATAGTTTTCCGTTGGTATATTACCAAGGTCAAGCAGAGAATATTGATATGACTAATTTACATAGTTCTCTCGACTAGAGAATACTGTTTATCTTCAATGTGGAAGCTCCGCTTTATTATAGTTAAATTGAGGCATAACGTCTATTGAATGACTATAGTTGGGTCAAGTGGAAGCATGGAAGTGAAACATTATCCAAGAGAGGATTCGTCTCCTCAGTTATATGAGGTTTGTATCACGGTCAACTTAAGTCAACTAAAAATCAAAGTCTCTGGTTAAAGCATTTCAATTAATAATAATTGTTATTATTGAAAGGACTTTGTGTTTGGACTATAAAGTTGAATGTGGATGATACTGGAATTTTGACTATTACGAAATTCCATAAATCCAAAGGATTTATATTTTAACGAAGAGAATTGGCGTAAATCATTACCACTATTAGGTACCGCTTATAATAAGTAAAATTAGATTTTACCAAAAGATGTGTAAGTGATATATTCAGCCAAAATGTCACACTACCTACTAAGTGATGTGTGAACATTGATATACAAATAGTTCGACATTAATCGCTGAATGAATTTATACCTTTGAGTCGTGCAACCGTAATGATGAATTCTCAGAATAACCACATGATTTGATTAATTTATAAAGTATTGTAAATTAATTAAATTAATAGATATTTGAGAAATATTATTTATTATTTATTTGGTGTTTGAAAGTTTTTTGCAATTATTTTAATGCATTTATAAGAGTTATATTTGCGTATATTGATATACGATATCGATGTATTTAAATATATTTTCATGATATGATTTATGGAAATTTTATATCATTGGATTACATAATTTATGAAAATTTTATTTCATTTGATTACATGATCTGTGGAAATTTTATAAATTTTATATCGTTTGATAACATACATTTTAAGAAAGGATTGGAGAGAGATAAATTTTGCATATGTTTAAATACAATGTCCTTTCTTTGGAACTATGTTCTATGAAGTCTAAATTTTAGATCCAAAACTTTGTATATTCAATTCGTTATTTGGTTTCTTATTTTGTTTGATTAAATTAAACTTTGTATATGTTTAAATACAATGTTATTTTTTTCGGAACTATGTTCTAAACATTCAATTTGAAATCTAAATTTTAGATCTAAAATTTTGTATATTTAATTTGTCACTTGGGTTCTTATTTTGTTAAATTAAAATTAAAATTTGTATATGTTAAAATACAATGCTTTATTGAAGATTCATGTTTTAAGTTATAAAAAATATAGTGATTATTTAGATTTGAAAGTTCATATTATGTATTTTGTGTTTGTATTATATCATAAATTAAAAAGAAGGTAATATGTTTTGACAGTATTCTAATTTTAAATTGATTGGCATCAATCATTAATTTGTATTAATTAAGGAGATTTGATTGAATCTTATACATACATAATTAATATTTTGACAATAAATCTACTTTTAAACTGATTGCTTTAAATATCTAATTTGTATTAAGTAGAAAGACATGATTTAATCTTATATACACACAAATAATTTTATACGTATGTTTCTATATATAAAATTTATTAGATGTATTTCATATTGTCAAAGTATGGTCAGATTTATTTCCATAAGTGGAAACAATTTAAATGCCACATAATATATACAGACATTTATTTTGACTGTTCATATCCTTATACTATGATGCTTACTAATTGTCATTTATATGCTACATTAATTAAGTTTAAGGTTTGAGAAATTGAATCAATCATCCTTGTTACCCTTTATTTATTTACCATGTTTTCTTTTCATGATTAGTTATTTATTTAATATTGTTTATATGTCTACACATTTTCATCAATTGATAGCACCTATCATATGTTGCATTTATATAATTTACACTATGATATATATATATATTTGTTTATATATATATATATATTTGTTTATACTTACATTCTTGCCATATAGGTGTTGCTAGTTAATGACATTCATATAATCAATCATTTTAATTAAAGAGAGAGAAATGAAAGTTTTATCCATATAAATAATGTGCCCCCTTATTAATTGAATAAGTTAAGAGAATGAAATGAAAAGTTTCCTTCTCTAAATAAATTTACTCCCCGTCATTAATCGAATAAGTTGAGAGAAAGAAAATGAAAAGTTTCATTCTCTAAATAAACTTAATATGTAACCTTCACACACAAATATTTATATAAGAGTATATGTGATATACTCTAATTTATATTCACATTACATTACATGAAACTTTATTTATGAAAATAAATAAAATATTAATTTTATTTGAAAGAAACTTGGAAAAGTTCCAAGTGTATTTAGACTTCATAGACCCATTAGATCCAAAATGGTAATTTTTTTTAAAATTCGTTCATTTCTTCCGCTGCGGACTGGTCTAGTTCCAATAGTGGTGTCAGAGCAAATAGCTTATGCGGTCTAAATTAGTCATGTTATGGCTAACTAATTAAGCTTACACACTTAGTACGGTGTCTAGAAAGGTGATGTCTAGGATTGAAATTGGACAATCAAGTACTTTGTCCTACCTGATTAACTATCTGGCCTGAAAGGTGAAGTGAGCTCAAAGGTTGCCCTTGATAGATAAGGCCCAATTTGACTTGGGCCTTGGACTAATTTTCAAAATAGTTTTGAAAACTAAGACTAGATCATAAATTTAAAAGTTAAACTTGAAATAAAAACATGCTTATTATAAAAGGTTATAATATAACATAATTTTTCAAAATGTTTGAAAAGATAATGAAAATTTCAAAATGTTTGAAATTGTTTAAATATTAATTTCAAAATTTAAAATGTATTAATAAAATCAACAAAAAAAATTAATTAAATGAGTTAATTAATTAATACTTATATGCATGAATTATATATGTTGATATATGTTATGTTATTTTAAAGTGTTTAAGATAACATAAGCATATATGTTTGTAAGATAAATTTTGAAATTGATGTATTTTAATTTAAATTGTTTAATTAATTTATTAATTAAATTAAAAATAAGCATATATAAGATATATGTGTTACACTATAAAGGTTATAGTATAAATTATACAGGTTATAGTGGATATGACAAATATATAAAAGTTGTACATGAACACTAAAGAGTTAACTAATTAAAATTGATTAAATAAAATTTAATTGATTAAATATTATACATTGTAATATGAAACACAAAAATTATATAATAGTAAAACTTATATGATATGAAGGTATAGACTACACGTGGAACATTAAAGAAACTCAAATAGACTTAAGGAAATAATATACGTACACCTTGACTTCTGATGTGTTTGACAGTTGAATTACGAGGGTATTTCATAAGAAATACATTATTTTATAAGTCAATATCACTCAATATAATATATTAAAGATGAGCAAACTCAAATTAGGGATGTTATATATAGTACTATTAATATATTGAATAAACGAGATAATATAACAATATGTATTTGTTGAGCAAACTCAATGTACATATACTATACTTAGGCCGTCGCGATATGTTAGGTACTAGCGAATATTCTTATATGATTTGTTGAGCAAATTTAAGATCGAAATAAGATTAAGACAAGGAAACATGGGTTAGGAGTTTTATGTAATACAACCACTAAGGATTTATCCATTATTTGTGGGGATATGATTTGTTGAGCAAACTTAAGGTCAAAATACCAAGACAGATGAGTCCTAACACCAATTAGTGAAATCAAAAGACATTTATGTTTCATCTTAGGATTTAGAAAAACATAAAAGACTAGTGGGAGCCTTATTAAAAAAAATGAAATGATAACATTTAAACTTTCTAATATTGTAAGAACATATGCTAAGAATTGTTATAATTATCTACAATGATAAATTTTTGTATTTAATATGATTGAAAATGTTTATCAATCAAGATATACAGAAGAACTAAATTGAAAATTGACGAATAAAAATATAACATATACTTAACAATAAAAGCTCATTGCATGATAATGTTTCAACACCCATGCAAGTGCCAAATTTACAACTACTAAATACCTTTGTCGTTTGGTCATTAACGCATTTTTTTGGTCAAGACTATGTATTGCATTCTATGAGTTTTTAACTCTAAAAACAATACAAGACTATGGATATTTGATCCATATACAATCACATATAAAATTTATATGGTGAATAGTCGAAATTTGCAATGTGCAATGTTTCGATAAAATTAGCTCACTCGAAAAATCAAATAAATCTTAGTGCTTGAGATCGAGTATTTAATTTGATTAATTACAAAGGATCATACATGTTAAACGTAGCACTAGACCAAAACTACAATATAAATCTAAGAATTCGATTACTAAATTGTCAGTTTGATCAGTTTATGCAAAGCGCAACATATACAATGTCCTCAAAAGTTATGGATAATTGAATGCACTTTTGTAAAGATTTCATTATGATATTTTAGTAAGGGTTACTCTTTTGAATAGTTTAACAATTTAGAAAGTTTAACAAATGTACAAAAGTAGATGTGATCTAAGGTATAGTTGGGATGAAGAAAGTGAATGATGACTTTTGCTTCATAAGAAAACATTGGAGATAAGAATTGTAATGATAATAAAAGATAGTTAACATTGGAATAAGAAATAAGATTTCTATTCCGAAATGTATTTTGTATAGAAAATTATTTTCTATGAGATTTATTTCTTTATGTTCAAGATATTTAATCAAAGAACTCTCTACTGTAAACTTGTTATAGTACATGAAATAAATAGTCTATATTAACTGAATTATGGACCTCCAAATCAAGTACGCTACTATAGTAATGGCAGAAATAGTGGGAGCATGCCATATAGCACTTACTGATTGCATCAAATTACAAAAATATTTCGTAAAACATAAGAACATTATTTATGAAATAATGACTATTTTTTGGTGCCGACCTAAATTATAGTTATCTTTCAATGTGTATATTATGAAGTAAAACTTTAAAGTAGTATTTGTTTTCACAACAAAAGCGATGCATTGAAAATACAGAAGTATCTAAAATTATTACAATTATTTTGGCATTATAGACTAAATCGTAGTTTTAAGAAATAATTTTTATTACATGGTAATGAATCATACGACACTACTTAATTATATCTCAAACAATTGAAGAGTTATGCATGCAATTGGTGAGAGCATCATAAGAGTTGATGAACTCTTCGGATTGATGCATATATATGTATGCAATTGTAAGTCTATTAATACCAAAACGGTTCCATGTACTTCATCTATTCACCAATGAGTTATCATCGATATGGACATGTGCATTCGATACACATGTAGTATGTCGATGTTAAACTCATAGAGTATAAAACAGAAGTAAATAAAATAACATGCAATAGAAATGATTCGCTTTGATTGAATAAGTGAGTATATTGGAAAGGGTTCCAAACATATCTACAAATGAATAATGATTCAATCTCAAAAGTCACTCCTCCATGTGTTACACAATGATGCATCGATAAGGAGTAATCAAACTTTGTTGGACAATATGTGATTCATTGTGAGCGAAGTTGAGTTAACTTCTTTCTATAAAGTCATGTACTCAAGAGTGGTACATAAGGTTAACATTATTTAATATATATAATAGTTTACAAAATCACACAAGATGTGGGCTATAAGAAACCCTAACATATAGTAGGCCATAGAGTTGGAAGGTTGTGCGAGTTGAAAGATTGCACGTAATAGTTATTCGTAAAGGATCTTGTATAAATCTCCCCAAAGAATTTCCCCAAAAGAGTTTTAGGAAGACTATCATTGGATGACATATTTATGTTTTGAACATAAGTTTTATAAACTGAAACCAAATTAGTTTATAAATAAATAAATTTGTAAAATGTTTATGAATAGCTATTCTATTCAGTGAGAAACAATTGTTATTTCAAGAAATACCAACTTCACTGTGAAGTAATTTTTTAAGGAATTATTGATAGTAAAATGGAATTAGATACGACACATAGATAGAATAAATTAGATGAGATGAAATGAGATTGATTAACCTAAATGAACACATCGCACTAAAGTATTTAATATGCAATCCCGCATAAGAAGAGAAACTATGAGTTTCTTATCAATGTCGAAAATATATAATCATCATTTGTTTAATTAAACCATTAAGAGTGTTGACTATGATATGATATGATGTGTAAATTTGAAAGAATTCCAAGTATGCTATTAAAATACGATTTTGGTAGTCTAACTGAAGAAATGTGATCCATCGACCGAGGTTGTGTCTTTATAATTCAGACTAATGTGGTTGGAATTAAATGAGCAACGCTGATAAGAATAATATCATAAATTTCAATTGTAGAAATTAGCGTAATAAATCCGGTATTGAACATGCTTGAGTTAATTCATATTTACTCATAAAATTACCACTTAGTATAACCTTATGTTTGGTACATATGTATTGGAACAAAAAATTCTAAATAATGATTTAGAGTAAAATGTTTACACATAATAACCAAAAATGTCTCGAAGTCAGTGGGAGTGATATTGATTTATGAATTTTTGGATACAATCCAAGAAACGATAGAAAGTATCATTTTATACGAATCAAAATTGGAAGAAATATTTTTATAGAAATATCAAACAGTTTGATTATTAATCAAAATGCAGAGGAAATATTTGATCATAAGAAAGAACGTTAAAAGGTACATTGATATTTCTAAACTATAACAACACATTATTGATTTTAACGATGTACATGTATTAAGATCAACTTTAGTGGCTTTAATACTAAACTTTGGATTATAAATGATGTCTTTTATAGTGAGTATAAATAATATTGGGAATGTCCCAAATCGATATACAAAGACATCTTATTAAATTGTTTAATATTGAACATATGAGATTAGTTCCTTGTGCACTGGCAATATGAATTATCATACATGTTATGTTGTCAATGATAACATGATTTGTTTATGTATTTGATACATGAAGCAGATATAAAATCCAAATTGATACCGCTAAATGGTTGTTGGAAGTCTTCTCGTGTATTTGCAAAATACTAGAGAATTGTTTACATAAACAAAATATTTTTATGAAGGAGGGTTCGAACAAAAACTTCATAAGTGATATTGAGTATAGTATGTTAATAATAAATTTAGTTAAGAATCTTTAAGTTGGAAATGTTCCAAATGAAAGAGCCTTGCCGATTCAATGAAAAAGTCTAAGTACACCATCTTGAATAGCGTCATGGTAAAAACGATATATATATATATATATATATATAATAATAATAAGTGCACAAATATATAACTGAGATGATTCCAAATGTCGAGAATCTCATAACATTGTATAACATCGTCATATGATAACAATGTTGTAATATTGTTTTCAACATAGTTCACTAGATGTCGAGGGACATACTTCGAATTATTCCATATGATAAAGCAGTTTATCACCGTCGAAGAGTGTTGACTAACAAAGTAGATAATTAAAACATAACAGTATACTCGTTCACAAAGGAATTAACCCAGTTATTTTTGGGAAAACAGATTGAAGAAGTTGGAATAAGATTCTATAATTGACCCCAAGTGCAAGTGGGAGATTGATAGAGCTAAGGGCATGCCCTAGACACAATTATGTAATTTGTTACATATATCTAACTCTTAACCAGTTTGAAATAAAGGTATTTTCTTTCTATTATATATACTTGAAAAAATGTGGTTATATGAATTAATCGATTTAATTAAAGTATGTCTAATAGAAAATCCATAAATGGTATGTTTTATGATAGTAGTTACAAAGTGTTATAATCGTGAGTAATTTATCATAGCGAATATACCGTTTTGATTGTTCTTAGCCAAGATCCATCGAGAATGGATATCGATGTATCCATTGATACTAGAGTACGTAACACTCTCCAAATGTTCGACAGTGTATACTCATGACTGCTGGAGGCACCAAGGTGTTACGTACCGATAGTTATTTGATAAGTTGGAATGACTCACTCAATAGTTTTCTATTTGTTAATACAACTAACTTCAAGCAGAGAATATCAATGTGACTAATTTATATTATTATCTCGACTTAAGAATACTATTGATCTTCAATGTGCAAGCTCTACTTTGATTATAGTTAAATCATGGCATCCATATCGAATGACTAGAGTTAGTTCGAGTGGAAGCATTGAAAATGAAACACTATTTAAGAGAGGATTTGTCTCCTCAATTATACGAGGTTAGTATCATGGTCAACTAAAGTCAACTCAAAGTCTTTGACCAAAGCATTTCGGTAATAAAAATTGTTAGTATTGAATCAAAGACTTTGTGTTTGGACTATAAAGCTGAATGTAGATGATATTGAAATTTTGACCATTACCATATTCCATAAATCCAAATTGATATAGTTTTGACGAAGAGAATTGGTGTAAATAATTGCCACTACTAGGTACAACTTATAATAAATAAAATTGGATTTTACCGCTTGCTAAGTGACGTATGAACGTTAATATTCGAATAGTTCGATATTAATCGCAAGCTGAATTTACACCTTTAGTCGTACAACCTTAATGATGAATTCTCCGAAAACCCACATAATTTGATTAATTTATAAAATGTTGTAAATTGATTAATATTTAAGAAATGTAAATTATTATTTATATGATGTTTGGAAGTTTTTTGTAATTATTTTAGTGCATTTATAAAAGTTATATTTGCATCTATTGATATACGATATCGATGTAATTTTAAGATTATTGAATGAAATGATTTACGGAAATTTTATACCATTTGACGACATGATTTATGGTAATTTTATGACATTTGATGACATAAGTGTAATATAGGACTAGATAGAGAGAGAAACAATCAATGGAATTAATTAAGAAAGTTTTAGCTAAAGAATAGAAAAGGTTCCATTCTTTTAAATAAAATATATTCTCTAATTCATTCTGCATATAAAATTCATTCTTTCTCATTCATTCTTTTTCTTTCTCTCATCCCAACTTTTCATGGTAGAAAAAAAAATCAAATTTCCGTAATCTTTTCAACTCCAAATAAAACATCAAACTGAATAGAACAAAAGTGGTTCATTCATCTCTTGCAAGGATGGATGAGGATCTTGAAGATCTGAGGAGATATCGTCATTCAAGATATGACTTCTAGGAAACATCCTAAGGGGAATTCAATTTCAAGGTGTGTTTTGAGGCTTTGGGTAACAATGTATGTGTTTCTCTTATAGCTAATGATACTTGATGTAATGTTTGATGAAAGAGAAATTTAACCATCATAATTTGTACGTACATATCACTGTCTCATTTAATTTGAAATTTTTTTTATGTAGTTTAAATTGTTTTTTAAATGAATTGATTAGGGTTTTTATTTTAATAAATTAAAATTAAAATTTGTATATATTTAAATACAATGTTCTATTTTTGGAACTATGTTCTAAACATTCAATTTGAAGTTTAAATTTTCGATATAAAATTTTGTATGTTCAATTTTGTCATTTGGATTCTTAGTTTGTTAAATTAAAATTAAAATTTGTATATTTTTAAATATAATGTTTTCTTGGAACTGTGTTCTAACTTTCAATTTAAGTCTAAATTTTAGATCTAAAATTTCGCATATTCAATTTATCATTGGATTCTTATCTTGTTAAATTAAAATTAAAATTATATATGTTTAATACAATGTTTTATTGAAGATTCATGTTTTAAATCATTCAAAAAGAAGTGTAATTTCGATTTGAAGGTTTGCATGTATATATTTTGTGTTTCTACTATATTAGAAATTATAAAAAAGGAAGATGTTTTGATAAATCTAAATTTTAAATTGATTGCTATAAATCACTAAATTGTATTAATTAAGGAGATTTGATTGAATCTTATACGCACACAGTTAATGTTTTGATAATAAATCTACTTTTAAATTAATTACTTTAAATCTCTAATTTGTATTAACTAGAGAGACTTGATTTAATCTTATATACAAACAATCAATTTTGTATGTATGTTTATATATATATAAAATTTATACATGTATTTCATTTTGTCAAAGCATGTTTAGATTTCTTTCCAAAAGGAGGAAATAATTTAAATGAGGCAGTAATTATTTTTGATTGTTCGTATTCTTATATTATGATGCCTACTAATTGTCATTTGTATGTTGCATTAATTAAGTTTATGAAATGGGAAATTGAATCAATCATCCTTGTTACCTTTTATTTATTTCCCATTTTTCCTTTATGTGATTAGCTATCCATTTAATTTTGTTTACATATCTACACCTTGTTATCAACTGATTGCACCAATCATACATTGCGCTTACAAAATTTACTCTATAATATTGTTAACCCACCTTTTGGCAAGGCCGTGGTATTATCGACTTGGCTAGGAATGAATGGTTATCAGCCTTAAGAATCGATTATATACAATACCGTGGGTGATGGTAGGGTAGATCCAGATCCCAGTCCCAATCGAGGTGCAATTAGCATGAAGTGATAGCTCCATGAAGTTACATTTCAAATTTGAAGTCGTCGAAGTTCGTACGCTTAAATTACGAATAAAGCAAAGATTTATATGGATCGATCAGGAACGATCCATAAAACAGCTCAAATTGGCGAAGATCGATCGATATCTGAATATCAACAAGGCCAATTCACTTGAAACTTTCAAAGCAACAATATATTAAAGAGTGGATCCCATAAAAACGATTACAGATCAAAACTTTGAGGTTCAAGGAATACCATTCATTTTATGCCTATCGTTTTACATCGATCCTTCATAACGATCCGTATAGCTCAATGAACGATTCAAATGCAACAAAGATTAATCCATATCTCGCAATCAACAACTTAGAATGACTTCATATTTTAGGAACAAGGTCAAGAGGTATGTGGGACCTCCTAAAAACGGTAACCATCAATTGGAGACCAAAAAAACGATCGACGTAGCCATACCGATCGTTTCAAAATATTAAGTGAGGGTCGCCTATTATTATGATGGGCCTTTATGGACCTATAAAGCCTTTTACCGAAATCTTAGCGAAATATCACGTCATCTCACTCTATAAATACAGACCTATTGATTCATTTTCAGGATCCTTACGCTGCTTGTTACTCTAGACTCCATTATAATCAAGTGTTACCTTTGTTTTACTGTTGTAATCAAATTCACAAGAGAGTAATAAAAGATAATCTTCAAAGTGGACGTAGGCATACAACGTCAAACCACTATAAATCTCCCTCCATGCCTTTGATTATTGCTTATTCTTTATTGCTTACTTGTTCATTTACTCATTTTAATTTTGCTTTTCTTCATTTACTTCTCTACAAAAACTATTCTTGGGTGTTTGTAACAATTTTTGGTGAAGACATTTTGTTGCTTTGAGAAATTTGATTCTCATCTGATTGGGATCCCCTTTTGTTGCTACTAGATTGCATAATTCCTCTGAAAAAGATCCATAGTTATCTTCAAGAACAATGCTTGTTCAACTCAAATTTGCTAAAATATAAGCAAAGAATCAATAATGGTGGGGAATGCTAGATCTACTTCTCAGGACATGGAAGGAAACGAAAATGCTACTATCCAACAAGGAGTCCTGAGCAGTCCACCAATGCATGTGAATGCTGAACTAGTTGAAGTCCAGAATCCAACTGATTTTATTACTAGAGTTGAATTCCAAAATCTGATGAGATAGCTAATGAATAGCTGTCGAGAGTTAAATCAGCAGATCCAGGCCAATATTAACCTAATGAACTAACTCACTTGTCAACAGCAAGGAAAAGCTAAGGACCTCACCCCTTACTGGCATCTGAGAATTCTAGTACATTGGATGGGTATCATAGGCATATGCATCGCATAACAGACGGATATCATGCAGAAACTTCAGGGCGTCAATAGGCAGACTATCGTGGTCCGCCTTGGATGATTAGCGCTGATCCTTCCACCAGAGATGTGAAACTTTCCTATGCATGTTGGGATTCAAACTAGAGCTACTATTGTTGATTTGGAAGATGGAGTTCAATTAAATGTTGAACAAATGCTTCCCTAAAATGATGATGAACCGAACTTAAGAGATACACATCGAGAAAGTGTTGAACCAAAAAAGCGTAGAACGGCTCGTAGACATCGACCAGACCATTCACATGAGGCGAAAAACGGCCATAGCTCGGAACCGACTATCCAAATGTCGGACTGTTGGCTATGGTTAGACAACTAGTGAGAGAAAGCCAAGGCTTGACTAATGATAACTAGGGATCTCAAGATGCCATACTATGTTCACTGATAACGTTTTACATGTAGAATATCTAAGGAGGTCCAACATGCCGTTGATGTTCCTATGAGGGAAAAACCGACCCCAGGCAGTACATCATGATATATAAAAGGTTGATGGATTCTGCTTGAGCGGATAATGCAGCTAAGTGTAGATGTTTTTCCGTAACTCTCTTTGGAATATCGACAATGTGATTCATAAGGTTACCCCCACGATCGATATCCAGATTTGATAATAAAGTTTATGGAGCAGTTTCGAATGCACACAACCCGCCCCAAGGATGTAATGCCCCTGTCTAGCGTGATTCAGGTCCCGGAGAATCGTTGAAAGATTATTTAGAGAGATTTCATACAGCTCTTACAGAAATCAGTAATTCGGATGACCATGCAATATTGATGGCCGTGATAAGAATGTTTGATCCAGAATCTGATTTTGTTGATCGGTTAGCCGACAAGCCACCCGCAATGTTGGAATGCTTTTACACAAAGGCAGCTCGATATTTAAGAAAGAAGGAAGCCAAATCCTCCAGGAAGAAGAATGTTGCTGGACCAAGTGGAGAGGAAGTACAGAGTAATATCGTAGTAAAGCATTCTGATGAAAGCTCTGGAAATCTTCAAGTGAATGTCTAGAATAAACTGAATCAGCAAAAGAAAGGCGGAGGCAGGAGCCGAGAAAAAAAGAAGGATTCTGGAAGAGGAAAGCCTAGGACTACGATGTACAACACTTACACACCACTGGATACGTCCTTGGAGAATGTCCACTTGTCTACCTGCAATACTATGCAATACAGGAAGCCGCCTCCAAAAGAATCAACAGAGAAGCAGAAACAAACAGGGAAATATTTTTGGTTTCACGAATGTTATAGGCATAGCACCAATGAATGCAGACACCTCTAGGATATTATTAAAATGTGATTCGAGAAAGGCAGTTACAGTAGTTCATAAAAAATTGCAGGATGGTAGACAGGGGACATCCAACCCCAACCAAGGACAAGCACCGCACAAAGCTGAGGAACCTGTGCAGACAGATGGGAGATTAATGATCAATACAATAGTTGGAGGACTGCATCCAGCTGATAAAAGTTGATATGAGATGGAGCGCTATGCTAACATGATTAAGCATGTGGATTTTGAATATTGTTCAAACATGGAGGATGGAGCTCCGGTGAAAAAGCAACATACAATGGCAGATGATATCGTGTTTAGAAATAGAGATGCAGACAAGGTGGAGGCTCCAACGATTGACCCAATGGTAATTTCGGCCATGATCGGCCCTACTTTTGTGAGAAGGATATTGGTTGACTGTAGAAGTTCTGTAAACATAATTTTCAAGAAAGCTTATGATCATGTGAGGATGGAAACAAAGGTTTTGAAACCATCTAAAACCCATATTCATGGCTTTAACAATGCTGCAACTGAAGTTGTTGGTTATGTTGAATTACGTATAAAATTAGGAGAAGGTGAATGTAGGAGAGCTCAGATTTTTCCTTTTTTTGGACGTTGACTCTCCACACAATGCGTTTTTAGGTCCACCGACCCTAGCTGAGTTCTAGGTAGCTCTTATCCCATGGTGTTTGACTTTGATTACCCAACAGATAACAGAGTTGGTGTTGTTCATGGTGATCAGGCAACTAGACGTGCCTATTGTGTCGTTGAGTATAGGGATGCTTAATGAAGAGAGAAAGGTAAAGGGTTGGACAAGTCAGTTTGCATACAAGCTACCGTGGATCGACAATTAATGCCTAAGCCTTGGCTTGGGCACCACAGTCGGTTCTATAGAGATATTAATCTAAGAGACGATGAAAAAGAGCCTAAAATAACCAAGGCTTCACCTGCTGAGCTGACGTTTGACATAACAGTTAGCCATAACAATCCATTACAGGTCCTAAAAATCGGATCATGGCTCAACCCCCCGATGATGAAAGAACTTACTAGATTTCTTCAAGCGAATCTTAACGTGTTCCCTTGGACTCACTCTAACATGTATGGAATCTCACCTGCCATTGTGAGCCATGCATTGAATATTAACCCAAGGCATGCCCTGGTGAACGATGCGGTATGGATTTGGAGAGATCTTCCGCTCTCAAAGTGGACGTGGATAGACTCAAAGACAACGGGTATATCCGCGGCACCCTCTACCCTAAGTGGGTATCTAATCTTATGCTTGTAAAAAAGGTGAACGAAAAATGGAGGACATGCATTGATTACTCAGGCTTGAACAAGGCATGTCCCAAAGATAGTTTTCCCCTTCCAAGGATCGATTAGCTGGTGGACTCAATCGTAGGGCATGAATTGCTCTCTTACATGGATGTGTATTCAGGATATAACCAAATTCCTGATGCATATTCTCGATTAAGAGCATACCAGTTTCATTACCGATGTTAGATTACATTGCTATGTAATGGTGCCATTTGGGTTAAAGAATGTGGGAGTGACTTACCAACGCTTAATCAACGGGATGTTTAAAGATCAGATTGGAAAATGATGAAAATACACATGGATGATATGCTTGTGAAGTCAGGATAATCAAGCGACCGCATTAGAAACTTGGCAGAATTGTTCAGCATCCTCCAACAATACAAGATGAAAATTAATCCTTTGAAGTATTCTTTTGGCATAGCATTAGGGAAGTTTTTAGGTTTTATTGTTAACGCCCATGGAATCAAAGCTAATCTCGAGGAGATTCAAGCTATCCATGATATCCAAGTGCCAAAGACTATCGAACAAGTACAAAGTCTGAATGTGAAAGTTGCTACATTAAGCTGATTCATTTCCAGAGCTACCAATAAATGCATTCCTTTCTTTGACTTGAATAGGAAAGGAAAAAGAAACTTTGAATGGACACAGGATTGTAAAGACACATTTAAGCTTTGGTGAATCATTTAGAGAGACCTCCCATCTTATCAAAGCCAGTGGATCACGAAGATTTATATGTCTACTAGGCCGTGTCGGTACATGCAATAAGTGTCGTGTTGCTTCAAGAAGAGAATCGAATTCAAAGACCGATCTATTATGTTAGTAAGCAACATGGGCTGAAAGGAACTATCCGAAGATAGATAAACCAACATATTGCTTGTTAATTGCATCATGAAAACTTCACCCCTACTTTCATACATACCCTATTAATGTTTACAACGACCAGCCATTATGATAGGTCTTGCAGCGACCTGAGACATCTGGAAGGTTACTCAAGTGGAATATCAAACTTAGCCAATTCAATATCACTTATCTTCCTTAGAGGTCTATTTAGGGTCCAGCACCAGTAAATTTTATAGCAGAATTTACTGCATAATGATTTCCTGAAGGGCTGAAATCCCTACCACAATGGAAGTCATATACAAATGGAGCTTTCAACAATCGTTTTTCTGGAGCAGTAATTGTGCTTGTAACTTCCGAAACTTGGTCAATTTGCTATTCTTTAAAGCTTGATTTACCTGCAACAAACAACGAAGTCGAGTATGAGGCTTTGGTTGCTGGATTTGAGCTCGCCATAGAACTAGGAATAAAGTCTCTTGAAATCTTTAGTGATTCGCAATTGGTAATATACCATATTAAGGGAGATTACCAAGCTAAAGGACAACGAATTTCTCTGTACCTTCCCCAAGTCCAGGAGTTGTTGATTGACTTCGAGTATCATGACATTAAGCGCATTCCTAGGTATCGGAATAGAAATGCTGATTTATTGGCTAAGTGTGCTAGCAACGGGGATGCACAATAGGTGGGCTTGATTCTAGTCGAGGAACTAAATGCCTCGAGTGTATACCTGATGGAAATTGACCATGTACTCAAGATAAAGCCTTAAAGGAATCGCGGATGACTCCATTTAAAGATTATTTCCTATAGGGAGTTCTTCCCAAATGAAGGAAAGAAAAGCGACAAATCTTTCACAAAGCTTAACGGTATATTATGCAGGAAGGAGTTATGTATATAAAGGGTTTCTCCATTCCCCTTCTTTGGTGTATCTCTCATGATGAAATAGAACGAGTCCTAAAGAAAGTCTATGAATGGGAATGCTATGATCATATTAGGGGGCAAACCCTAGCAAAGAAAATACACCGTTATAGGTATTATTGGCCGACCGTTAATTGAGATGCTGCAGATTGTATAAGTCGATGCGAAAAGTGCCAGATACATGCAAAAGTTCCAAGAGCTCCGCCAAACAAAATTATACAAATTATCAGCCCATGGCCGCTTGCCATCTAAGTTATAGATATTTTCGGTTCCTTGCTGATCTCTAAAAGTGGTGCAAAGTACGCTATCGTCGTAGTTGATTACTTCTCCAAATGAGCTGATGCGGAACCTTAGCCACGATTACGACTAAGAAAGTAATCAACTTCATTGTTCGGAACACCATCTGTTGTCTTGGTCTTCCATAAACTATTGCAATAGACAATGTGACTCAATTCGATAGTACCGAATTTAAATTTTTTTGCCGTCGATATCATATTAAAAAGAGATTTGCAGTAGTCACTCATCCTCAAGCAAATGATGGGTTGAAGCTATGAATTTTTTTTATAAAGTCCATTCTGAAGAAGTGTTTGGAAAAGGCTAAAGGCAAGTGCAACAGCACTACAAGCTTACAGAACCACCTACAAGTCTGTGACTTGCTATACTCCATTTGCCTTCGCTTATGGCTCCAAGTTCGTTATTCCCGTTGAGCGCGAAATTCCATCCCATCGAGTAACTTATTACAATCCCAGGACAAATATAGACCTCCTTTTGGAATTTCTAGACTTTATAGATAAGAAACGTGAGGAAACTGATTTGAGGGCAGCTGCACACCGACATCAAGTCTTCCAACACTACAAAACTAGAGTCCAACCTAGAACCTTTGATATCAAAGATCTCATCTTAAAACGGGTTTTCCCTACCTCCGCTCATACGAATCCAACTTAGGAAGGACCATATGTCATCGAGCAGAGGCTTGGAGAGGGAACCTTCAAGTTAGTGACTATTGATGTCATCACACTCCCAAGGGCATGGAAAAGTGAGCATTTGTGATGCTATTTCACTTAGTTTATTTCTATTTTACTTACTTATATTTAATTTTCAAGATTTTCTTTAGCATTTGGTTTTTCAAATATGTTTTAAGACAAACTATGTTATTCCTTTCGATTCAACAATAGAACTTTAAATTTTCTATCATATCTATGACCGACCAATCCTGTACATGTTAGTTGCGATATACGATCGATTAAATCCCACTGTTCGATAGGACCGACATAATTTGAGAATGATTGATATTCAACTAATCACTCGATGAGTTAAACCCCATATTTGAGGGTATAACAATTGACAAAAAAGTACCGAACTCGATAGTCTTTCGAATAAATCACGTTTTTAAGTGTGGATATAACTGCTGAGTGAGTGTGACTGATCACCTATGAAATAACTCATGTTCCCAGAGTGTGGATATGGACAGATGCACGAAGGTTGTGATCCTACCGTCCATTAACTAACTCTTGTCCCTCGAGTGTTGATATGAGTACAAACAAATAGATGAGTGCGGTTCGACCACTCATTCTTCCATAAACTCCAGTCTGAAACCCACAGAAGGAGTATAAAATTCACTAAGGATGGAGTTCAACCATCCACCATCGAACTCCGCTAACCAAAGACTGGGTGCAGGAGTATAATTACTAAAACCACTGAATTTGACGGCGAAACACTAAGGCACGAGCCCAGCGTTTGATATGACTGCAGGCCACGACCTTAGGGAGCCCTTGGGATGGGTAAGTCGGATCAATATCCAACCTAAAGAGCGACGAATCACAATACGTTAAATGGAAAATGTGATAGCTCGATCCTTTAAACATGCATATATGAGAATTCTTTACAAAAATAAAAGAATTATTATTCACACTAAACTTGATGTTCACAATACAGGTTTATTCAAAATGAGAGGTAATAGTAGGGGTTGTACCCAAATAAACATGACCAACGAAAAGATAAAGTAGCCTTTTAAGCTATTTATCCATAATACTGACCCACATATTATTTCTTGGACTTCCTATCTTTCTTTTGTTTCTTGTGAGTGGCTCTTTTCAAACCGCCACTCAATCCTCTCTTCGACCTTTTTTCACCTCAACTTCTCTTCGAAGAAACATCTTCAGTTATGTGGATCGAGGTGGCATCATCTTTAGAAGCAGGAGGGATCGAGGCACTCTTAACACAAGAAGTAGGGGGGACCTCATCTCGGGGAATTGTCCCGCCAAAAGGGATTATCTAGAGTGGGATAGAAATTGGCTCATTGAAATCCATGTCATGTTTTTGCCTTCTTTTTCAACAACTCTTCTTTCTCAATGCGCTTTTCCATGCTAAGCTCTTCAGTAGGTTTAGAAGGGATCGTGATTACAACATCCTCATTAAAGGGAATTTTATGGTGTGGGTAACCTTCTTCCTTGAACAATGCCACCATAAATTGATCATCAATAATGAAGGTTTCTTCTTGAGCACTCTGAGCAGCGGCCAAAGTTGTAACTTCAACGATCTGTCATGATAGCTTGTGATCCCAATTGAGGCTCTTGTGAGGGAAGAGGAACAAAACTTGACAGATTTAAAGCTAAGGAAAAATAGGCGAAAAGATTAGAAATATCAACTGATAACACCCCAACTTTTTGAAAGATGGATAATGTCAGTGAAATACATTCCTCGGTGTGGCTCCCATGTTAAGCCAAAATATCTTCAGAACTGTGTTTGGGGATTGGAGAAAGCCAAGGCTTTTTCGGATCATACCTAGGGATGGTTGAAGAATCTGCATGGAGCTAGGGATAGCTTGGGATTCTAGGGGCATTCAGTTGTAACATTAGGTTGTGTCGACCTGGATCCCTTGCCCACTTCATGTGAATAAGAAGCAATGGATTCTTTTTGAAGTATAAGCTAGATATCATGCAATGTTTTGGGTTTATCGCCCAATAGCATTTTACTTTCAAGCCTAGATAGGTCGATTTCCTCAGTATTAAAGAGTTTTTTCTTCTGCAACAAGAAATTCCCACACTTGCCAGAGATGGTAGGGATAATCATCACCAAGCCATGTTAAATTTCTATGCTTGAGAACGTTAACGTTGTAAATAATAAGAAGTGGGTCGAGATCGTTTATTATCTCCTCCCTAACCTTATCCTTGGTAGCTTCTACTTAGCGCTGAATAAGTGCACCAACATCTTTAGCCTTTTCAACGACCGTGTCTCTCTCAAGCGTAACATTCACCAGCTCCTCACAAGCATCTTGATCTATTTTATGAGCATCATATTTCTCTTTGTTTGCATATTCGAGCTTAGCATTGAGTTCTGCAATCTCCTTTAAGGCTGCGGATTCACTACTTCGAGCTATATCTCTCTCAAGTACTATTTCTTGATTTCAATGACACAACACTTGGACCACATCAATATGACTGGATTCCATCTCCTCTGTAGATTTGATGGCAGCATCTGCTTTTTCCTTGGCCTCTGCTAGAGAGATCCTAGAAGCCTCTAACTCACTCGTTAAAGTATTAATAATTCTTTTATTTTGAGCTTCCTTGCATTTTAAATTTTCAATTTCTACACCGCGCTCGAAAGATACTTTCGACATTCTCTCTACTACCTTAAGCCATTTTGTGGAAATCAGTGACAAAGTCAATTGTCGTTTTCTAGACATAGTTTGGGACCCCCTTCAGATTAGGAAGGAAAACTAACCCTTCAAAATATAGATTTGGAAACTTTTCTTGAAGTTGTGCCACGCGAGCAGCTGGATTGATCATAGGATTTTCAGTAGAGATTTCGACTTCAGTACTTTCCATGCTGGGTCTTTGATCAGTAATATGTTCACTCGGGCAAAGGCGAGACCACTGAGAGTGAGAAGGAACCAAAGGCTGTGGAGAAACTGAAACAGGAAAGGGAGCACAAGAGGGATCGATAGGTGGATCCCGACAATCAGTTAGCTTATCGGAACCCTTTGAAGGAGAGATCTCGATCTTATTTGATGCTTATTTGAGATGACTTATCCATATCACCCCTATCTTGATGTCTACGGTCCCTACCAGAGCAATAACTGGAATCAGAATACTCTTGACTACCAACTTGACGGTAAGAGCTAGAGCATGAACTATATATCACCGGGGGAAATCAAACATTTCCTTTTCTTCACCATCATTTCTACAAAGGAACACAGAAGTCAATCAACTTTAAGCATTAAAAAGCACAAGTCGATCATAATGCAATGGTGAGGGATGCAAGTGTGTGCAAGTGTCCTTATGTTACCACCTGACAAAGCAGGGCAGGCTCTTTGCTTATTGGAGTAACTTCTCCTTTAGTGAGTTGGAATTTCAGTGCCAGTTCTAGTGGAAGATTCTGACCCATCGATGCTCACATCAGTAATGTGGAAAGTATCAAGGTCAGGCGGTATTGGTATACCAGACTAAAAATCAAACGTCAGACTTAAACGCTCTAACGGTAGAGAAAAGGATTCATCTTGATTAATCTTATGAGCCATCGATGACTAGAGTTGATTAGAAAGATAAAATTTTGGAAATTTATAAACAATATTTTCTTTCTTCTCCTATCGAGAACCAAGGGCTGTGAGGTGTGCAAGGATACAACCTCGACTCCAAGAACAGATTCGTCGTCATTACGACTGGGCGTATTGCCTTTATCTCCTTTGACATCAGTACCGATGAATTCCTGAAAACCCATGGCTAGGGGTACAATGGGATTGATTCGATTGTCCCTTTGATTGACTGCAGCCCATGGTCTTATCCATACAGTTTGAGTGATTTTTGTTAGCCCTACTCCGAGGCCCTCTTCTATCAAACAAAAAGCAATAAGATGTTCGTCCATAAGAAGATATTCGATGTTTCTATCTTCAGGCGATGTATTTTTGAGAGTCATTACTGCCTCCTCATAAAGATTATCATTGAGCTGAGTGATGCTGCTTGTAAATGGAATTAATTAGTCAGGAATACGACCCGAATATTGTTTTTCCATGCTAATATAAAGATAGTGGATAACACTTATGTCTTTCCGGCCATTGTCGAGCGAAACCAGGCGGACATCAAACAAAGAACCACTCGCTTTTAAAGGAGCTTAATATTAGTCCATGAGATGATGGTTTTGATGAAAACAACCTTAGAATAGATTATAAAATAAAAATACTGACATTATAAGTTTAGATATATATGTATATGTAGGATTTAACCATGTTGGTACTAAGAATAAAGACCGTACAGTATAGAGATTCAAGATATCGAAGTAGAAGGCTCATGAGTATCAAGATTATCAAGAGTTCAAGATTTCAAGGTTAAGTATTTTTATTAGGAATTTTGTTAAAACTCATAGAAAAGCACTGGCATCTTAAAATCCAATTTATTCGTGGAATGGAATCCACTTCGAGCCTGTTAAAAAGATGGAACCCTAAGTAGGATGGAACCGACGAAAAATCTAGTGGAACATTGTTTTGTATCCGCTAACTTTTTATTCAAAATGATTTTTCAAAATTATATCATGTTTTCAAAATGTTTTTCAAAACTTTCCTTTTAAAAGATTCAAAACCCTCTATCATAATTTTAAATAATTTTAGCCTCAAAATTATCTTTAATTTCAAAGTCGAATTACTCCTGATTTTAAACTATCTTTTAATGTAATATATTTAACTATTAAATATTTATACTTAGATTTAAATATAAAATTGTTGTTAAATTCTATATATATTATTCTCTATATTTACTTATGAATTTTAACTATAGTCAAGTATATTTATAAAAGTTTAAAATAGTTTTAGTATAAAATAAAAGTTATTTTAAAAGCAAATCAAAACACCAAAAAATCCTTTGGGATGTCGACATACCCAAATACCCCATGTCGACATGGTGTCAGTTGAGTTCAAAATTTAAATTTCAAAAGAAGTGTCTATTCTCCATAATTCTTCATGAATGGACATGGCTGTTGTTCTTCTATAAATAGGGGTTAGTTTCAACGAATTTTATATCAGATTTTCTGGTTTTTCACTCCTCTTCTTCTTCCACATTTCTTAATACATATTCTTACCATTACTCTTCCGAAATCAACATTAAATCGAACTCGATTACTTCTAGTTTGATTCTCTATCACTATCTCTACAAGGTTCTCAGTGCTATTCAGAGTTATAGACTTCTTTGTAGTCTATTAAGCGAGAAAAGGTGTGATTGTAGCCTTGGAAATCAATCAAGAGAGAAAAGGTGTGATTGTAGCCTTGGTAAATCAATTGGGCAAACTTGTGGCCCGGAAATCAAGTATCTCTACCCAGAGGATAGAAATTCTGGAAGGTGTACCTCGTAGCCTTAAAACCGAGGGTATAATTGTACAATTGCTTTTGAAAGGAAATCCGTACTTGTGTTGCGGGACCGGATGTAGGGTAACTCCGAACCAGTATAAAATCTAGTGTGTTCTTTCCTTTACTGCTTTTATTTTATTTCTACATCTGTGTTTGTTTCTGTGATCATATCTGTGTCTGTATATTGCACACATCGGTGTCTAAATTAACATAAACTCAAAATGATTTAGCAATTCTTTATTAACACTATTCACCTCCCTTCTAGTGTTAATCCTAGCCTTAAGATCCGTAATTCGCATTTCTCACACTTAATTTATTCCACCCGCTAGTTAGAAAATGACACCTCTTCACCGAATCAAGAAATGTAAACGAAAGACACCCTGCCCATCGCTTGAAAGAAAAAATGAATCAAATGGAATTGATGGTTAGATGGAGATGCAAGAACTCTATAAATACCATACAAGTACAATTGAGAAGAGCGTGGCCATTCAGATGAAGTTATGCTGGTGCTATTCTCAAAGAGAATTTCCTAGATGTATGAGTTAAATGTCGGGATGCATCCGACCCAGCACATAAACTTATTGCACGTCGTATATCCTTCTGGGGGTTTATGAGCCTTATCAACCCTCGATGGAACTAATATATCGTCAAAGGGAATTCCATGCCTTATGCATATTCGGTGAAGATCATCTTCCTTAATTTTAGAGGCTATGGAATTAGCATGGTTCTCTAGAATAAGTGCATCCTCTAGAGTATCGGGAGCAGGATCGATAACTTCTGGTGGAAAGATGGAAACTACATTATAAAAATCAAATTGTAGGCCTGGGCTTTCCAGTTGTTCTGAATAATGGCTAGAGGATGGACTATCAGACTTGGTTTTAGAACTTGATTCCACGTCAGGATTATCCTGTTGAGAAGATGATCCAACTGGCATAGCTGCAAGATTCCCAGAACATCTAGAACCCATTGCTATTAAACTCGATAAAAATTATGGTTAGATAAAAGTAACATATACCCTCGATGCATAGTGAGTGCTAGTGTGGTGTGATAAAGTGCTATATAATGCCGTAATAAGTTGTATGAAACTAAAGATGGAAAAGACGACGAGACTTCGAGGTACAACCGGAGAGATTGTCGTTCTTGATTGTCTCAGACATTTCTCTATGTTATTAGGAAGCGATGCAATTTAAATTTCATGATTGATTGTCATTAAGTAAAAGTTTAATTTTTATGTTCAGATTGTAGGTGAGCTTCAAGACAATGGTCAAAGGAATTGGTCCATGTCAAAGTTCAGATGTCATATATTACTGAATATGCAGTTCAAATCCTATATGATTCATATGTGTTCACTTAAATATGCGAGGCTGAAGTTCATCTTTAAACTCAAATTCATTTGTTTGGATTCCATTTTTGGATTTATTTAGCTGACAATTGACCGTTTACCCTATCCATTTCATCCAATCATTCGCACCACCCAGTAGTCCAATCATTCGGTCTAGCATTCCTACTGATCGTTCCTAAACCCAATCATTACCGATATTTTCTGACAACTCATTCTCACTAATCATTCACAATCGTCCATGTTCACCGATTGTTCTTCTTAACAATCCAGACCGATCGTTATCTCCATGCCATCAAATGTTCGTACCATTCTATCCTTTCCACCTCAAAACCCTCCAACTCTAAAGCACAACCGACCGTTCAATGACGATCGTTATACATACAAACTTCAATGTTACTCCATAAAAACTGGTATATCATCACCATCATCCACTCTAGAGTCGTTTAAGTCCAAAGTTTTATAGTCCATCCAAGAAAGATATCATGCATCAATTTGTATCATTTTCTTTACTCAAAAGTTTCATTTTTTCCAATTCCCATCCTCGCCAACTTGATTCAGACCGAGCGACTTCACCAACTAAACTAACCAACACGAGATTCATGACACTCAAAGTCTCATTCTCAAATTAGAAAATGTGTATGGATTGACCTACCTAAATTAAAGTTAGAAGAAGAGAAATGGATTCGAACTCAAAGTTGAGTGAGACTTAAAGGAACTAGAACGATAATGTTTCATGCGGAGGGATTACTTTTGAAAATCAGATTGTTCTTGGATCAGTAGAGAAAGAAGATGGAGCAGTTTGTGTATTCTTTTTAAATCTCGAATGGAAACGATACAAAGTGAATCAGGAAAGGAAAGGAAATGACTAAGTTTGGGGGCATATATATGAAGAGCATATGCCGATCATTCTTTGCAAATTTAAAGTCACGATTAATCAGATTGCATGCTCTATATTGATCGTTCCACTCAGGCTCAATTCCAATCGTTTTAAATGATCTAAAATCCAACAAACCCATGAACAATCATACAAAAAAGAAGAAGGGGAATATGAATGAGGGAATGATGATTGGTAGTGAGAATTTATCATAAAAATGTACATATAAATAAGAATAACGATCAATAGATATTGTTTATAAAAATTTCAAAACATGGTAATGACCGGTGGACGTGTAACTGTGATCGGGGGTAAGGGAAAACACATATACGTGCTAGTGTACGTTTCAAAATTCAATTTTTTGAAATCAGAAAAAATTGAATGTTCAACTGAAATCAACCGGAGAAAAATTAAAACAAAGTCACTGAAGCTAAGAAATCGACAGAAACAAAAAAAAGATGATCACCAACAAGTTATGATCCTGTATATACTATTGGGAATCGACCAATCATCACGACGAATAAGGAAATTACGACCCTCGATAGGAAAACAACTAAATGGAAGGATAATGACCATTCGCTAAAACAGATGGATTTCTTTCCAACCATTCTAGCTTGTAACGATTCAAATCATGTCATATTAGAAACATGACATACTTTGGGGGGCAATGTTATCCCGCCTTCTGGCAAGGCCGTGATATCATCGACTTGGATAGGAACGCATGGTTATCAGCATTAAGAATCGATTATATACAATACTATGGATGATGGTCAGGCAGATCTAGACTAGGTTCTAATCGAGGTGTAATCTGTATGGAGTGACTGGTATAGCCCTGTGAAGTTACATTTCAAATTTCAAGTTGATAGGAGCTCGATATGGACAAAGCAAAGATTTATGTGGATCGATCGGGAACAATCAATAAAAGATCGATATCTCAAAAGTCAAAATCCACATGGCCAATTCACTTGAAACTTTCAAAGCATTAGTTTATTGAAGACCGGAGCCCACAAAAACGATCATAGGTCAAAACTTTAAGGGTTCAAGGAATGCTGATCGTTTTATACCGATCCTTCATAATGATCGGTTTAGCTCAGTAAACGATCCAAATACGACAAAGATTGATCCATATCTTCTAGTCTACAATTCAGGATGACTTCATATTTTAGGAGCAAGGTCAAGAGGCATGTGGGACCCCCAAAAATAATCACACATCAATTGGAGACCAAAAATAATGATCAGCATAACTATAGCTGATCGTTCCAAAATATCGATTTAGGGCCACAATCACTATGATGGGCCTCTATGGACCTAGAGAGCCTTCGGCTGAAATCTTAGTGAAATATCTCATCATCTAACCCCATGAATACAGACCTATTGGTTTAATTTTAGGATTTTTACGCTACTTTTTACTCTAGACTCCATTGTCATCAAGTGTTACCTTTGTTCTACTGTTGTAATCAGATTCACAAGAAAGCAATAAAGGATAATCTTCAAAGTGGATGTAAGGATAAATGCCAACCACTATAAACCTCCGTGTCTTTGATTACTTCTTATTCTCTATTGCTTACTTCTTCATTTACTCGGTTTAAATTTTCTTTTCTTCATTTACTTATGTACAAAAAAAATTCTTGGGTATTTGTAACCATTTTTGGTGCAAACAAATATATATGTATTTATACTTACAATCATGCCATATACATGTTGCTAATTAATAACATTCATATAATCAATCAATATAATTAAAGAGAGAGAGAAATGAAAGGTTTCTCTCTCCATATAAATAATGTACGCCTCATTAAGTGAATAAGTTAAGAGAAGGAAATAGAAAGTTTCATTCTCTAAATAAATTTATGCTCCGTCATTAATTGAATAGGTTAAGAGAAAGGAAATGAATATTTTCCTTCTCTAAATAAATTTAATATGTAACCTTCGCACTCAAAAATTTATAAGAGTATTTTTGATATACTCTAATTTATATTCATATTAAATTATAGAGAAACTTTATTTATGAAATAAAATAAAATATTGATTTTATTAAAAATATACTTAGAAAAGTTCTAAGTATATTTAGACTTCATAGGACCATTAAAGATCCAAAATGGTAAAATGTTCAAAATTCATCCATTTCTTCCACTACGGGCTGACCAAGCTCCAAAGAGTGTGCCGATCATAGTGTTTCATGTGCTATTTGGATTCTATGAGTGGTTTATTATGCTATATAGGATGAGCAATGCATCGACATGCCTTGTTGATCTCCTGAACCGTATTTTTAGGGATCATCTAAATAAGTTCATGTTTGTGCTCATCAATGACATTCTCGTCTACTCAAGGACGAAAGAAGAACATAGGACACATCCGAGGATTGTGATGAAGCTGTTGAGGAAATACTTACTGAAGGCGAAGTTATCTAAATGTAACTTTTGAGGTGGGAAGTGAGATTCTTGGGTCATGTTATTTTCGAGTAGGACAACCTTGGAAGTTAGCAGCAGTTCAAGATTGAAATCAACCTAATAATGCTACAAACATGAGGAGTTTCCTCATACTAACAGTATAGTATAAATTTTTTATCAAGAACTTCTCTAAGGTAGCAACGTTGTTAACAAACGTAATGAAAAAATCAAACTTTTAGTTAGGGCACAAGGTGCAAACATGCATTTGTAAGTTTTAAGGAAAGATTGACAAGTGCACCAGTGCTGGTCATTTCGAGTGCAAATGAGGAGCTGATAGTGTACATAGACTCCCATAGTGGACTAGGTGCGATATTGATGCAGAGAAGTAGGGTTATCACATACCCAAGTCGACAGCTGAAGCCGCACAAAAGGAAGTATCCAACTCATGATTTGGAGTTAGCAGTAATAGTGTTCCTTTGAAGATATGGAGGAACTACTTACTTAGAGAGAAGTACGAGTTATTCACTGACCACAAGTTATTGAAGTACCTCTTCTCTTAGAAGGGTCTTAACCTTCACCACTAGCGATGGTTGAAATTCTTATTCTTTTGTGACTTCAACACTTCCTATATGTCTATAAAAGGAAATGCAGTTGTGGATGCTTTAAGTGGAAGGCATCCCAGTCCGGGAGAAATGTTTCTAGAATGGACGTAGCTTAAGTATATTATCAGTGATGAATTTAGAATTCAATAGGAGCTAGAGGTAGATATGTTGGCTACTTTGATAATCAGACCTGCTTTGATTGAGCGGATCGGTACTAGTCAGAACCACGACATTAAACTAGTAGAGATCATAACTAAATTAGAGGGAGGAGTAGAGTTTGAAGATATAAGGAAGTACAGACTCGACCGATATGGTCGGCTCTATAGGGATGGCATACTGTTTATATTTGATGTCGATGGGTTAGGGGATGAGATGCTATGAGAGTACCAACATTTGAGGTTGACCGTACATCTTAGAAGCAGTAAAATGCATAGAGATATGAGTTAAACATCTTATTAAGACGGGACTAAAAAGGATATTGGGATGTTCATCTCAAGATGTATGAATTACTAATGAGTAAATGCTAAGCAGACAAAGCCGAGTGGATTGTTGCAACCGCTCGGGATTCCCTATTGGAAGTGGGTAAAAATATCAACGAACTTAATTGATGGATTGCCGAGACAAAGCCAAGTGGATTGCTCATAGAAATTTCTCTGTATTTATCACAGGAAAAATTAAAGTAAAAAAGAAGATCATTAGACTTAATCTTAACATAGTCTTTAATTTTCCAAATTTTCATCAACTGAATAAACACAACTAAATAGAATGAGTTGGTATCCAAAAAGAACCCATAAAAAAGAATTTGCTGTCATGCCTTTGCTCGCTCAAGTGACTTATTTAGGATGGAAACAAGCTTTGCCACTGAATTTAGCTTGGATTCCTTAGGGAAGTCTCCCAAAGACTTTATTTCATGGTATGTAGCTAGTTGTTACTCGAGTAGGTATGTAGCTATTATGGAGAATATGTGATGGTCAGGACCGGCACAAAGGGCAAGCATCCACCCAACCCAGTGGATCACGGCAATTTTTTTGAAATTATAGAATAAATTATATTATTTATAAAGGTATTGAATTTTAATTATATAAACAAAATTACGCCATGAATCTCCCTCAAAGCGACTGTATCCTATACTTGCTAGCTTGATTGGTTCGTTATGCAATTATAGTTCAATTCTAATAGGGATAACAAACTCTTGATTTTAGTGAATATTGGAGACAACGAGGATGTTTAATTTGAGGTAGTGAAGGTGGAAAAAGAGGATGAAATAATGGTGACATCCATTCATCATTCTTATTTGACCAATCGGGTTCTAAGCATCGATCAGAACGTTGCAATGTGTCGGCTTATGCAGTGTGTATCACGTGTCCTTGACATGGCATATGGGACCACTAAATTTAGATGGCTCACTTATGTTGAAAAATGAGCTCCGTCACGCGATGAAACCGTATGTTAGATTTTATCCATTATCATAGATTCAACGATAACGAAACCATTATCTAGAGCAGCACATGCCTTTCTTTGCAGGACTACAGGAGTGTGTTGAAGATTTGAAGTGTCGATGGGACGAAAGTCTCAAAGTATCAACACCCGAATTCAATGTACCTCAGAGTTTTTTCAATGAGATAGTTTGTTGAAAATTTCTCAATCCAAATCTTGGCACCATTCCTTATTCATTGGTGATCAAAAAGAGATTGAATTTGCTTCAACCCTTCACCATTTCCCCTTAAATTATTGCTTGATGTGTGAAATTGCTCTCTGGTGATAGAAATGGGGATGATGGAAGGTTGTTGAGCACAAGTGTAGCGACACCTTGGAGTATAGGCACGACGGTAATGGCACCCAGCCAAAAGTGGCAACGATGCCAAGGAAATAGCTGCACTGGCGCTAAGCAAAATTGGCAACTTACATTAATTCAAGATCTGTACGAAGACAATAAATCTAGGGCGGGCCAAGTGAATGAGTGGTAATGATCGATTAGGAAATCTAATCAATGAAAGCGGAGGCGCTAGGAGTCTAGGCGGCCGCCCAGTAAGAAAATGGATGAAGTTGCAAAGCAGTTTGGGTTTAATATGCCAGTATATGATTTTTGTTTGATGATAATATATATATATATATATTCATTTAAATGTATTTGTTAATGAACTATTTTATTTTCAGATTAAATAAATATTTGTTGAATAAAATAAATAACATAGAATTTAAATTCAAACAAATATTTTATTCGAACAAATTTTTATTACAATTTTGAATAGTACAAATTTGTGCTCTCACTATATATACAAAATTTCAACTGTCCTCACTACATATCGCTCATTCACTCGTATTATTCTTCAACTCTATTCCAGACTGAATCCAGCATCTAAGCAATCTGCAAAAATAAATACTGATGCTGTAAAATTGAAAAGAAAATATTTTTGCATTATAAAATAAAATGTGGATTTTGAAAATAATATTTTCCGCAGTTATTTGGGTTGTTCGTCATCATTTAAATTTGATTTCATCATACGCGAATAGCTTGTGACATGCACAATGTGTCACTGTACATGCCTCAAGGCTATGCACACCGATATATACACTTGATAAAATTACAGGAACAGGTGAGCACAAGGTCAAACCCAAATCAAAAGACGGGTTCAACTCAAATGCAATAAAAATAATGTCACAATATCAGCACAAGGTCAAACCTGAGCTTTAAGCTGATTCAACACATATGCAATCCAAACGTACCAATTCAATAAAATGGTCAAAAATTCAAAACCAATATAAATCAAGCCTCGACCAAAGTTCAAGTCGTACACATGAAAAAAGAGGCTAGGCAGTCCATTCAGACCATCAAGCAAGTGCACCATTAAACCAACAAAGGTAGTTCACAAGTCAAAGACCAGAGAGACCAGGCACCAAACAGCTACAACATGTACACAATGACGACCAGGCAGCAAACAGTGAATCAAGGTACCAGACTTGAGCCATCATATCAAGCATATGAAATAAATTACAAGACCAACAAAAACTATATGCAAACTGCCTCGAAGCAAGTAGCATGATCAGAAGTACATCAATAACATATACACACACATGTATATGCATGCATACATATGGTGATACAGCCTTAAGTATATATGCAGTAAATTGGATGCCGCAATTATTTTCTCTCAAACACATATGTATACATGCATACATGTCATGAAGAAATCAGAACCGAAACAATGCAATTTGAAACACGGCAGTGGACAGAGCATGCATATGAAGCAACTCGATGAATATATATACATGCGTGAACATTTATGTGGAGTGGAACCAACAGGAGTACAACAGTGCAGATCACACAGTCAAGGTCAAACATGGATTCAAATACAACATAGCAATGTGAATGTACGGACTCAATGATACAAAATGCATATGACACAAAACTGCAAACAAGTCTTGAAATCAGACTCAATGAAACAACACTGCTATACTGCAGATGTAAGCAGACTTGAGTCACGGTGCAGCTTAAACCAAAAGGTATACAACAAGTCGATGAACAATGCAACAGAGAGATGTACACATGACTCTAACCAGCACCTAAAGAAGGCCATACAAGCAACCAGACTCCACTATGAATGCAAATACAGGTATAACATAATGCACAAGTGGAAAAATAAATGAAACTGGCCAACCACATCATAATTCAAACTGCAACAAATGACAACAATGGTGAAGTAGACACAAATGAATATATGAATCAAATGGCCGAGACATATACAAGTGCATTGAACCACAATGCATCAGAAGTCCAGACACTACAAGTTTACACTGACCCAAGTACTATCAGAACTCAAAGGCAACCAAAACCAAGTACAACATCATATATGTATATATGCAACTAGATTATGTGTAAATGCGAAGTTATAACTTCAATCATGAATACAGTGAACAACATGTATTAATATACAATGAATGTATAAAACAAGTGCATAGCATCATTAATGCTCCAGACAAGTTCAATAGCCGAAGTCACAGAGGCAAAAACCAAAACCATTGCAAGTTCGAACTAATAAATTCAAAGCCAGATGTGAATGAACAAAGTCAACTTTCATCTCAAAGTCCATAAAAAAAATTCAAAGTCGTGGTCATCATAAAAATAAATGAAATTGAATAGTTCAAGTCAGAGCCATGATAACTAGAGTAATTCATGGAACCAAAGTCAACCACGATCAAAGTCGAGGCCGATGTCAACAGAGAATTCAACACCGTGATGGCCAAGCAAAGTCAGATCACAGCCGCGAGCATAAAGCAATAAAAATATAGGAATTGAAAAGGTCAGAAATCATCACAAACATCAAATCATAATAAAATGGCCAAGTTGAAAATTATCAGACGAATATACCAACGAAAATATAGGAATAAGAATCCTATGAAACCCAATCATCATCGGCCGTAAAGATGTATTTCAGTTCAAGCAAAAAAGAGCAATCATTCAACTCGAATCAAGATCGAGTTCAAGCAAACTAACGAGAAGAGCATAAGAGATAAATTGCATACTGAAGTAGAAAGCCGAACCGATCAAATCAAAGAGCCGTGTTCGAATTGAAGAAGCAGTCGATTACTGAAGCAAGTCAGAGAAATAGCAATTGTAATCAACTTACAATCAGACGACGACTTCAATTATCTCAAAAGCCTTAATTTTTGTTGAAGAGGAACGAACGATCAGGAAGCGGACATTTTTTCACAAACAAAAGAAACAAGTCGAACAATATAAAAGAAAAAAAGAGGCTGGCCTTGTTTCATTTATAAAGGCTTTAGTTTATTTTAAATTAGGTTTTTGGGTTATTTAATTTGTTTTTATTGTATTTTCCTTTTAAACATGGTAATTTCTAGTCGTGTGACTAGGGGACGAGGTATGGTGGTGTAGTTCGAGAATTCACAACTCAGTGGTTGAGTTGTGGCAGGGTTTTGAACATAGAGTTAAGGCTAGTCGATAGCAAGTGTCGTGACTTTACGTGTGTAAGCGTCTGACTGCTGAATTTCTAGTAGAAACCTTGAGGGCAGCACGTAGGCAGGGTTTTGCCGAAGCTGGATAAATTTTGTGTTGTTCTATTTCTGCATTTACTATTCTACTATTATCTATGCTGCTATTATTTTGATATATCTACGTTGAAAATATTTATAAACTTCCGCAATAATTTTTTATAATTAATAGCATCACCCTATTGGCCCCCCCGAGGGTGAAATTGATTCTATAAGTGGTATCAGAGCTAGGAACAAAAGCCATTTTAATTTAAAATTTTGATTTTTCACAGACCACTTTTTTTTACAAATTTGAATTTTTAAAATGGCTACTTTTTCTAAGGGTCGGCCTAGTATTATGCCTCTTATTTTTGATGGAACAGATTTTTTGAATTGGAAATTGAAAATGAAATTTTATTTAAAATCTATTAATGTTAAATGTTGGGATATTATTGAAAATAGGTGTGATATAATAAATGGGAAAATACTTCGATTAATGCACTTGCAATGCATATAATATATTCTCATATTAATCAAGATATTTTTAACTTTATCTTTCATTGTGAAAGTGCACAGGAAATATGGAATACTTTTAATGAAATATATGGTGCAAAAGTCAACAGTATTGAGAAATCCTCCTCAATCGACTCAGTTAAAGAAACGAGCTTAATAGGATTGGTAAAAAACAGTATTGATAATGATGATGGAGAAGCTGAGTTGGCACTACTAATGAAGAGATTTATAAAGTGGAACCGCAAATACGAAAATCCAACCCTAAATCAAAAATTAAAAAGTAGAATAATCAAAGTTTTACATAACCCAGAACAGCAAGAAATCATCTATCACAAGTGCAACAAACCCGGACACATCAAATCAAATTGTCCTCAGAATCGACACGGCTTAGAAAAAAAAATCAAAAGTAGAAATTTTGTAGCCACATGGAATGGATGAAGATAATAAAAGTACTAGTAGTGAGAGTGAGAAAGCAGACACGTGTCTTCGAGGTGATATAACTGATAGTGACGATGACGAGCCAATCGTGGTATCAAAACTCACTCATTCAAAATTGCTTATATATTTCCACGAAGTAAATGGCTGTTTTGAACGACTTAGGAAGAAGTACGCCAAACTTGAACCACAAAAAGATACTTTGATAGATTTAAATAAACAACCCGATTAATTAGTTAAAAACTATCAAAGTAGGATCGCTAAGTGTGATAAGTGTCCATCATTCGAAGAGGAGATTAAAAAAATCAGAAATTAAAATAAAATCGCTTGAAAATAATTTTGAAGGAAAGTGAAAATACTAGGAGAGAAAACTCTATTAAAAAGTGCACAAAATTATTAAATGAAAATGACTCACTAAAAACACAAGTCCAACAACTATCAATGACTTTAATTTTTTTTCCAAAAGTGAAAGATCGTTGAATATGCTATTAGAGAAACAAACTGTTAATATAGTTAGACAAGGACTTGGATATAATCAACCTGAAAATGTTAGAAATGAAACTAATAAAGTTAAAATCGAGTGCACTATTTGTAGAAAAATTGGACACAATCAAAATAATTGTTGGTATAGACCCAAACACGTAAAAACTATTCCAATTTGGGTTCCAAAAGGCACGAATATAAAATCCCTCAAAGTCAAACAAATCTGGGTGCCAAAAGGAACGTATATAAATAGTTTTGGGTCTCGACAAAATTATTTTTCAAATTATTTTGCCACTAACAACCATGGACCTATAAAACAAATAGGTCACAAAAATATTATACCGTGTAGGTGTGGTGGCAGGCTAAGGAACCAAAACTGTGTTATCTGGTTTCTGGCTGTTCAAGACAGACAGCGGGCTACAAATCAAAGTTCCTTAGCCTAGTACAAAGGTGGCAGAATCACAATAGGTTACAACGAAAAATTATCGACAAAGGTAAAATAAGTAAAGATATCTTGAACAATATATGTGAAATTTGCACCATAATTTGATTTATTTCAGCCAGTTATTGATATAGAAATGAATGCTGATTTTGATTCTGACTTATTCAAAACTGTTGGCCAATTATATTCTTATGCCAAGAATACTATAAAAATCTCTAGAGTCTTCGAACTACTTCATATCTATTAGTTTGGATTAATAATAATGTTTTATATTTTACGGCTGACTCTATATTCATGGTTTTTGTTTATTGGCACGGCTTTAACTAAAATTGAAAATAATTTCATTAAAAAAGGTCTTCAAGAATTTGTTGGAACATCACGGTCTAGTCTTTAGCATCCAACTAATGATAATCTCGAGTGAAAGAAAAATTCAGATGCAGATTACACTGGTAATTTAGTTGATAGAAAAAATACCGGTGGAACGTGATTTATGTTGAGACATTCAATAACTGCATCGTTTTTCAAAGAAAATATCTCCATTTCTTTCATTTCAATTTTTTTTCAAATAGCATAAATTTTTCTTATAAAACCCCTTCTAGAAAATCATTTTTGACCTTGTTTCAGATTAGTCATTTTTATAAAATTTGATAATTATTTTTGAATTTGAGCTTAAAAGATTACATTGACTAATTTGACTCATTACATTAACTAAGCTGACTCCCTACTCATTATCGAAAAGATAAATAGTGATTGAAAAAGTGATAGGTGTTGATATTAATCATATATATAACTTGAGATAGTATAATCAGTAAATTTCTTTAGAAATTTAAACAGAGTTACAAAACTTTTTTTGGTAAAAATTTGATGAACATTTCTATTTCTATCACATTTCTATCGACCATCACTCATCAAAATTCAATATAGTTTGTCAATATATGGTATTTTAAACAAGAAATCATTCTTTTTCATTTCATTCTTTTTTTAAAAATAAAAACATCCAAAGTATTCACTCTCATTTAAAAGTCCACACGATTATGCATGGGTGAATTATTTGAAATTTTTGATTATGTGCTTCCATGCTCATTTAAAAGTCCTCACGGTTATGCATGTATGGAACGCATATCAAAATTGATTGATTTAATTGACAAGTTGATTCTAATCCCATTTAAAAGTCCTCATAGTTATGCGTGGTTAGAAGATAACTTGAATTCATTTAAAAAAAATGGAATACTACTAATCTCGTTTAAATGTCCTAACGGTTATGCATGGTTAGTAGATATTCAAATTCCTGATATAAATATACCACAAATAGACACAACTATATGGTTTTATATGATGACGACGTTCCTATCATTCTAAAAGTGGAATATGCACCTAACAGAGTATTTATGATTTGTGTTTGATTTTTATTGAAATTTATTATTTATATTCGATAGAATTTTAATGTTGTATTAATGTCTATCACTCTATCTCTATTTTTGTAACACTATTACTCTTTTGCTGATAACAAATAGGGGATAGAAAAGTCTAGATTTTGTCAAATAAAGGTCAAATATTTTCTATTTGCATTTAGGCTCATTTGCATATCTTTGTTTACATGCATATATGAAGGGAGAGCGTTGTGTAGAGAGGGAGCATTTAAATAGGGGGAGAAAATAGAGTCTATCAATGATCAAATACATTTAATACATCCAAAATCTTAAATATATGTTTGTTATCATCAAAAGGGGAAGATTGTTGAATATGCTAGTATATGATTTTTGTTCAATGATAATAAACATATATGTATATATTCATTTAAATGTATTTGTTATTGTACTATTTTATTTTCATAGATTAAAGAAATATTAGCTAAATAAAATAAATAACACAGAATTTAAATTCAAATAGATATTTTATTCAAACAAATTTTTATTACGATTTTGTATAGTACAAATTTGTGCTCTCACTATATATACAAAATTTCAACTATCCTTACTACATATCGCTCATTCACTCGTATTATTCTTCAACTCTTTTCCAAACTGAATCCAACATCTGAGCAATCTGCAAAAACAAATACTGATGTAGTAAAATTGAAAAGAAAATATTTTTGCAGTATAAAATAAAATATGGATTTTGAAAATGATATTTGCCTCAGTTATTTGGGTTGTTCGTCATCATTTAAATTTGAATTTATCATACACGAACAGCTTATGACATGCTCAGTTGTATCGCTGTACATGCCATAAGGCCGTGCACACCGATATATACGCTTGATAAAATTATAGGAACAAGTGAGCACAAGGTCAAACCCAAATCAAAAGCTGGGTTCAACTCAAGTGCAATAAAAATAATGTCACAATATCAGCATAAGGTCAAATCCGAGCTTTAAGCTGGATTCAATACAGATGCAATCTAAATGTTCCAATTCAAACAAATAGTCAAAAATCCAAAACCAATATAAATCAAGACTCGACCAAAGTTCAAGTCGTACACATGAAAACAGAGGCTAGACAGTCCATTCAAACCATCAAGCAAGTGCACCACTAAACCAACAAAGGCAGTTCACAAGTCAAAGACCAGAGAGACCAGGCACCAAACAGCTACAACATGTACACAATGACGACCAGGCAGCAAACAGTGAATCAACGTACCAGACTCGAGCCAGGATATCATGCATATGAAATCAATTACAAGACCAACAAAGACTGTACGCAAATTGCCTCGAAGCAAGTAGCATGATCATAAGTACTTCAACAACACACACACACACATGTATATGCATGTGTACGTATGGTGATACAACCTCAAGTATATATGCAGTAAATTGGATGCAACGATTATTTCCTCACAAACACATATGTATACATGCATACATGCCATGAAGAAATCAGAACTAAAACAATGCAAACTGAAGGACAGAGCACGCATATGAATCAACTCGATGATTATATATACATGCGTGAACATTTATATAGAGTGGAACCAACAGGAGTACAACAGTGCAGATCAGACAGTCAAGGTCAAACATGGATTCAAATACAACATAACGATATGAATGTACAGACTCAATGATACAACATGCATATGACACAAGACTGCTAATAAGTCTTGAAATCAGATTCAATGAAACAACACTGCTACACTGCAGATGCAAGCAGACTCGAGTCACAGTGCATCTTGAACCAAAGGTATACAACAAGTAGATGAAGCAACAGAGAGATGTACACATGACTCAAACCAGCACCTAAAAAAGGCCACACAAGCAACCAGACTACACAAAGAATGCAAATACAGATACAACATAATGCACCAGTAGACAAATAAATGAAACTGACCAACCACATCATAATTCAAACTGCAACAAATGACAACAGTTGCGCAGCAGACACAAATAAATATATGAATCAAATGGCCGATACATATACAAGTGCATAGAGCCACAATGCATCAGAAGTCCAGACACTACAAGTTTACACTGACTCAAGTACTATCAGAACTCAAAGGCAACCAAAACCGAGTACAACATCATATATGTATATATGCAACTAGATTATGTGTAAATGCAAGGTTATAACTTCATTCATGAATACAGTGAACAACATGTATTAAGATATAGTGAATGTGTAAAACAAGTGCATAGCATCATCAATGCTCCAGACAAGTTCAACAGTCGAAGTCACAGAGGCAAAAATCAAAACCATGGCAAATTCAAACTAATACAATTCAAAGCCATATGTTAATGAACAAAGTCAACTTTCATCTCAAAGTCCAAAAAAATTCAAAGCCTTTTTTGTCATAAAACAAACAAATCGAACAGTTCAAGTCAAAGCTGTGATAACCAGAGTAATTCACGAAACCAAAGTCAAACATGATCAAAGTCAAGGCCGATGTCAACAGAGAATTCAACACCATGGTGGCTAAGTAAATTCAGATCAAAGCCATGAGAATAAAGCAATGAAAATATAGGAATTGAAAAGGTCATAAATCATCACAAACATCAAATCATAATCAAACGGTCAAGTTGAAAATTATTAGACGAATATACGAATGAAAATATAGAAATTAGAATCTTACAAAACCCAATCATCATCGGCCGTAAAGATGTATTCGAGTTCAAGCCAAAAAGAACAATCATTCAACTCGAATCAAGATCGAGTTTAAGCAAACTAACGAGAAGAGAATAAGAGATAAATTACATACTGAAGTAAAAATTCGAACTCATTCAAATCTAAGAGCCATGTTCAAATTGAAGAAGAAGTCGATTACCGAAGCAAGTCAGAGAAACAACAATTATAATCAACTTACAATCAAACGGCGACTTCGATTATCTCAAAAGCCCTAATTTTTGTTGAAGAGGGACGAACAATTAGGAAGCCGGCATTTTTTCACAAATAAAAGAAATGGGACGAACGACATAAAAGGAAAAAAAAAGAGGGCGGCCTTGTTTTATTTTTAAAGGCTTTAGTTTATTTTAAATTAGGGTTTAGGGTTATTTAATTTGTTTTTATTGTATTTTCCTTTTATACATGGTAACTTCCAGTCATGTGACTAGGGGACGAGCTACGGTGGTGAAGTTCGAGAATTCATAACTTAGTGGCTAAATTATGGTAGGGTTTTGAGCGTAGAGTTAAGGCGAGTCGATAGCGGGTGTCGCGAGTTTACGTGTGTAAGCGTCTGACTGCTTAACTTCTAGAAGAAACCTTGGGGGCAGCACGTAGGCAGGGTTTTACCCAAGCTGGGTAAATTCTCTGTTGTTCTATTTCTAAATTTATTATTCTGCTATTATCCGTGCTGCTATTATTTTGATATATCTATGTTCAAAATATTTTATAAACTTCCGCAATAATTTTTATAATTAATAGCATCACCCTATTCACCCCCTCTAGGGTGAAATCGATCCTACAATTTGCAATGGAAAAGAATAAGAATGGCCGAGGGTAAAAGTGAAGTGAAATATGTTCTAAGTATTGAATATGTGTGTGTGTGTATAACCTTTCAAAATCGTTTGGCACTAAATGGTATGACTACTCATTTTTTTTCAAAATGAAGCAAAAAAAGATAAAGAGAGAGAAGAAACCTACCTGACCAGAGATTGGAGTAGCTTTCATAAAATTTTCAATAATGGTTGAAGATTTTGGATGGAAGACTTAAATTTTTTTATCTGTAGAGAGGATGTAGTTCGCGGTTCTATGAAGTGGAGTGCCGGTATTCTCAGAGTAGACGCAAAGTTCATAGCAACAACTAATGCGTTGAAAACATCTTGACATATTAAATGTAACGCCCCACTCCCCTTAATATACCCAAAAGGACACGTTAAAAGGCATGGTGCGTTGTAGGTATAACTAAAGCTAATAAAGACTAAGATTCACAAGACAAATATAGATAAAAACAGCGAAAACTTAAAATAATAACTTATTTAAAACAAAACTTCATAATTCCTTCATAAATAAGTCAAATACCAAATACCACATACATGTCTGAAAATCTAATATGTCTCATGAAACAAAAACTCATAATCTCAAAATCAAAGTACATAATATCCCCCATAATAAGCCAGTACATAGAATGAACAGAAGCTAAAAATAAAAGAAGTACATAGTAGAAGTCTCCTCCTAGAAAACTCCAAGTAGCAGCAATCTAATGACTTCTCCCTTGATTGCCTATGGGGGGAGGGGGAAAGGGGAAAATAGAGGAGTGGGTCAGACTACAAGTCTGTTGAGTGATAGTAATTACTAGAGTCCTTAAGCAAGATAAAAGTAATAGACTCTACAACAGTTCTAGCAAAAATAAGGATAACAAAGGAAGTAGGGAAGAAATAAACTGGAAATAAGCATGATTAAATATTGCTCAGTTTATAAGATGGGTAATTTTAGTTGTTTGCACTTGCCTTGATTTCTGCTTTGATTAGGCTGAATTCATAATCCTGTAATTATGATGTAACCCTAATCCTACCTTTTTTGATCGACCTGCTACTGTGTAGTACCTTTCTGCGGACCAGCTGCTATATAACACTCTAGACAGAATGTTACTGTGGACCAGACGACATATATAGTTCCCTGCATAGAAGGCATTTATTTACTATGGGCCAGATACAATATATAACTCCCTACACAGAAGATTAGTGTGGACTAGACGACCTATATAGCTCCCTACACAGAAGCCAATGGTGTCTACGAAAGATACACATACTAAGCGCTTGGAACTCATAGCTATTACCGAGCATCCGAATGGAAGTTGCACGTGTAACTACCACCACACCCATGCTACCTTTTGCTCCACCTATTAAGTCTTCTTATTACCTCAAACTCTAGCATAATCGTGCCCCTCATACCACTTCAGTTTAACCTGAGACCACTGTTTGTAGATAGAAAATAGGAGAAATGCTGTTGGTACTAGCCCATCATCCAAACAATATCTAGTTGCGCCCTTTATCCAAATCCCCCATGATTTTGACTTCTAATTGACCAATTACTACCACTTTTAGCATAAGCACGCCCTCATCTCGCTACAGGATAATGTGAGACCACCATTTTGTCTAATAGAGAATGCCATTTGGTACAGGTCCTACTTTCATTTTTGCTTGTTAACTTAGGCTAATTATTTAAATAAGCCTTTACATTTTTTTCTACTATCTATGCTTATTAATTTCAACTAAGTCTTAAAATAACCTTATTCTGTTCTTTTTCTTATTAAAACCTACGTTATAATCATGATTATTACTTAATCCAAGGTCTAAGTGTGAAAATAAGCTTCTTTCATCTTTTACTCTTTTTATTTATAATTCTAAGTTACAACTAGGCCAATCTTTTTAATTCAGTCCAATTTACGTCATAATTTGGCGTAATTTCAGTCCAATTCCACTTATGTTATAGTCTTTTAAATTTACATCTTATATTACATTATTTCATTTTTCTTACAATTTAATCCATATTCGCGTTAATCATATTCTAATCCACACACGAAGAAGGAGAAATAAAAGTAAACTGAAAATAGAAGAAAATCCAAAGCGTAGAAAGAAGATATAAATAATGTACAAATAATAGTAAATAAACTAAAATATTGTAAATAAACGGAAAAGCTATAATTAACATAATTAAACTGAAAATTACTAAAAAGAATAGCTGAAAGGAAATAGACTGAAATTAGTTCTAAAAACTGTAAAGAAACTACTAAATAGGCTATTCCAAAAATCATAGTAAGACTACAACTATTAGACTCCCTATTATTTTAAATCACTTAAAGACATCTTTAAAATAATTACAGTCACTCACCTCCAGTCCTAAGCTCTTCCTGCAGTCTTCCCGGATATACTTGGTGTTGTAAAATAATTTAATTTATAACGATTTTCTCCTTTGGAAAAATTATTCCATTTAGGGTCCTTACTAGAAAGGTGAACCCAATTGGAGAAAACCAAGAATGAGAAAAAGTGTTAGGTCTAGGGTCTATTTATAGGGGTAGAAGTGGATCTCGGACCGTTGGGTTTGAGTATTGAATAGGACGCAACCACGTCATAGGCTGAATAGAAGCCATCAAATGCAAAGATGGAGGGACCGGATCAAAATAAAGAATTCCAAACACATCACAATAGGCTCTAGAATGTTTGAACGAACGAACTTCATTCGTAAATAACAGAGGCGGATCGACCGCCTTGGTGCCCATGTCGACCGACGGGTCGACCCGCCTATATATATATATGTATATGTATATGTATATCGCTTATTTTGTTTATTTTAGAACTTGGTCATATTAGCTTGATTTTTGACATTCTATACATGAAAATTGACCAAAAAATTACCACAAATACAATGATGCAATTCCCGTGGCTCAATTCTGATAATTTCATAAAATCATTTTATTATTTAGTTAATTAACGAATTAATTAATATGGGTTAAATTTGGGTTGTTACATTCTGCCCTCCTTAAGGGACTTCGTTCCCAAAATCTCTAAGGATAAAAGGATGTGCTAAATGTTTTCATCTAATTCTACAACCAATTACTCAATCATCAACCAATCATCCATTGTCCTTAAGTTTTTTTAATTTAATTTTATGATACTTATGCAATTAGTGTAATGTAAATGTCCCTAACTATGCAAAAGATCAGACAATCCACTAATTCAGTTGACCACCTTTTATGCAATCATCTTCGTGCCAAGTGTTCAAATGAATGCAAAAATTTCCTAATAATAACTGATAGTTCTATACGCATGCTACAAACATCATCCAAATGCAACACTCATATGATAAACATCCATTTATAACAACCATGGAAATAAAATAAAAATACGCAAGCATCCACATGCATATGCTCTAGTGTCATAGTTAGGTCGATCCCTAAAGAATAATAGTGTCTAGTATATCGATATGCATCCATTAGCATCCACTAGCAAACACTAGCAAACACTTGCAACCACTAGCATACATCATTCATAACATGTTCTATTAACATGTTTACATCAAATTCTACCATCCATAGGTCAAATCCTAAGTTCTACCCTCCCAAAAGATAATAAAGGAAAGAGCCTATTCAAATCTAAAGATGGAAAAAGGAATTCTAAAACTTACTAACAAAAAGATGAGGACAGGAAATACGAATCTTCTCTTCTGCTTCCCAAGTATTGTCTGAAACATCATCTCCCCATTGCACCTTCACCGGTAGAACCTCCTTATTCCTTAGTCGCTCGGTGTCTCTCCCAACAATATTCATAGGCATACGCCGAACAGAAGCTTTCCTTTCTACCTCCACATCCTCCAATTGACTAGGCTCCACAACCTCCATCAACTTATGTAAGCACTTTCGCAAGTGCAAAACATGGAAAACGTCGCGCACTTCTGCGAGCCTATCAGGTAGCATTACTCGATAAGCCATCTTCCTAACTCTCTTTGTGATAGGAAATGGTCCAACAAATCTAGGAGCTAACTTTCCATTTGATCTGAATATTAGCACCTTCCTAAGCAGGGATACTTTGATAAAAACTAAGTCTCCAACCTCAAACTCTAAGTCAGTCCTCCGCTTGTCCGCATATGACTTCTGTCTATCTTGAGCCATCTTCATTCTTCGCTGAATCAAATCCACTCTCTCAAAGATTTCCCTAACCATATTGGGTCCAAGTAATAACTCCTCCGTAGACTCTACCCAACATGATGGGGACTTGCAAGGTGTCCCATATAAAACCTCAAATGGTTCCACTCCTATACTTGTTTGCTAACTATTATTGTACGCAAACTCAACCAATGGAAGATGCTCCTCCCTCCTTCAAAGTCCAAAATGCACGTCCGCAGCAAATCCTCAAGAACCCTATTTACCCTCTTCGTTTGACCATCTATCTAGGGGTCATAGTCTGTACTGAACCTAAGTTGCGTCCCTAAAGCCTCCAGTAAGCTTCTTCAAAACTCACTAGTGAAAACGGGATCTCCATCACTAATTATACTAGAAGGAACTCCGTGTAGATGGAATATCTCTCGAATATACAGGGATGCCAAATATAAAGTCGTGCGCTTATTCTTAACTGGATGAAGTGGGCACTCTTGTTCAATCTATCAGCAATCACCCAAATGCTAGTGTTCCCCTTCCTAGAACGGGGTAAACCATCAATGAAATCCATAGAAATATTGCCCTGCTTCAACTATGGAACATCTAAGGGCTAAAGCAACCCACTAGGCTTCTGTTGCTCTGCTTTTACCCTTTGGCATATAAGTCACTTAGCTACGTACTCCGCCACGTCCTTCTTCATGCCACCCCAATAGAACATCTTTGTCATATCCCGACACATTTTATCACCACTCGGATGAATAGTCATATGGGAATGCTGCGCCTCCTCTAAAAATGCTCTCAACAAGTCACAGCCACATGAAACACAAAGCCTTCCATCTCTCCTAAGCCACCCCTAGCTTTCTATGGAATAGCGTTGGAGATGTCTGGAGACCTCTCCTCGGCTAATCCTACCCATAATGTCCATGAGCTCCGAATCCTCATGCTTCCTCGAGCCAATCTGATCCATAAGGGTAGGCCTCACCTCTAATGTCACCAATGATTCGGGAGTAATGTCCGTAGAGGGCTTAAAATCAAAGGTAGAAATAAATTCCAAGCTCCTCCACTCTAGGAACAAAGGATTAAGGGTTTCTTTCTTTCTACTTAATGCATCCGCAACCACATTACCATTGCCAAGGGTATAAGCAATCTCAAAATAACACGAGGCTATAAACTCCATCCACCTTTTTTGCCTCAAGTTCAAGTCCATCTGCGAGAATAGATACTTTAATGACTTGTGGTCGACAAAAAAGTTCAAACCTCTCTCCAACCAAGTAGAGCCTCTAAGCATTAAGTGAAAAACCTATGGCCGCCAACTCCAAATCATGGGTAGGTAGTTCTTATCATACATCCTCAACTGCCTACTACCATAACACACTACCCTCCCTTCTTGCATCAACACTACTCCTAGACCCCTTCTGCATGCATCAGTGTATATAGTGAATAGCTTAGCTCTGTCGGGTAAAACTAACACTGGTGCATTAGTAAGGGCTCTTTTAAACTTCGTGAAGGAATCCTCACAATCCACGTCCCACACAAAAGCTTTATTCTTCTTAGTAAGGCGTGTGAGTGGTGCCAAAATCTTAGCAAAGTCCCAAATGAACTTCCTATAGTAGCCAGCCAAACCTAGGAAGCTCCTTACCTCGGAAATGTTCTTGGGGGCCTTCCAATCTTGCACTGCAATAACCTTGGCAGGGTTAACAGTCAAACCTTCCTTCGAGACTACGTGCCCTAAGAAACGAACTTCCTCTCTTCAAAAATAACACTTCGAAAACTTAGCTATCAAATGATGACTACGAAGTGTGCTAAAAACCACTTCCAAATGAACATCATGCTCCTTCATATTCTTGGAAAATATTAGGATATCATCCACGAATACTACCACAAATTTATTTAGGACATCCCTAAATACATGGCTCATCAAATCGAAGAAATAGGTTGGAGCATTGGTTAGCCCAAAAGGCATAACCAACCACTCGAAGAATCCGCCCGGTGTCCTAAAGGCAGTCTTATTTATACTGTCATCAGCGACTCTAAGGTGATGGAATCCCGTGGCTAAATCAAGCTGAGAGAAAACCGAAGAACCTACCAGTTGGTAAAAAACATCATCTATCCTAAGAAGTGGATATCGGTTCTTCTTGGTGATCTTATTTAATTCCCTATAGTCCAGGCAAAGTCGAAGAGAACCATCCGCCTTAGTGGCGAAGACGACTGGCGCTCCCCAATCCAATATGCTTCTTCTAATGAATCCCTTCTTCAAAAGTTCACGAATCTGCTTGCTCAGTTCTTTCCTCTCCCTATGTGCCATGTGCCTCACAGGTAATGCTACTGGCTTGGCATTCTCGATCAAATAAATCCTAAAGTCAATCTCTCTCTTAGAGGGCAGTTTCCCAACTTCTTCAAAGACATCTGTAAAATTTTTGATGACAGGAACCAAACACAAATCTGATGATGATGAATCAAGGGAATAGAGAAAACTCAACATGACTGACCCTTATGGGTCGCAAGATACCTTCGGAGTCCTAGCACTACAAGTCTAAAGTCTAAAGACTCTCCTCTCACAGTCTAATATAGCTCCGTATGTGGATAGCCAATCCATCCGTAAGATCATCCCATACCCCGAGAATATCAAAACATAGGCGTCACTACCAAATTCTATGTCTAGGATAAAGATTTTCAAACTCTTACAAATCATAGACAAGCGTGCCGATCCTCCTATAGGGTTTGAACAATAATGGGGTCTACTACTAATGATATGTCCAAGTGCAAAAAATCTAGTAGAGAACTAGAGATAAAAGAATGTGATGCTCCAAAAATAGATAAAGCCTAATGGGAAAATTAGATATAGAAATCAAACCTTCAATTGTGACTTTCCTACCTCTATCTAGAATGATACTGGAAGGTGCTGCGTTTAACGCCTGAATCTGTTCAATTGGTGCACTCACTCCCTGGGGACAACTCCAACTCATATGACCGAGCTGGCTGCAAGTATAGAACTTACCCTTTACCTTTTCCTTCTAGCAATCCTTGGCCATATGTCTAACCTTTCCACAACTATGGCGCTTTATTCCCTTCTTAATCTGCTTCCGAGGACCCATCACATTTCTTCTTCTTCTTATTCTTTTTCCACCACTTCTTCTTTGAATCTTCTTATTTAACCTCCCCTTTAGACTCTCCCTCCTTGATTGTATTCGACATAAGCGCCATCTCGATCAAAGAATCATAAGTAGCTCCCATCGGTACATGAGTCAGCAATAATCCCTGAAGGGGTTGATTCAATCTCTTCACAAACTTCATAGCTTTCTTGTGCAGCATGTTCACCAAACCCATACCAAACCGCGACAACTCATTGAATCGATTGATGTATTTCTTAACGGAAAAACTCTCTTGCTTCAAATTGATAACCCTCTCCAACTGAACACTCTCTTCCGCCTGCGACAGAAACTTCCTATCAAATCGCTTCCGGAATCCATCCCAAGTAACATTTCTACCCTCCAACTCGATCACTTCCCACCAATAAGATGCCTCCTCCTTTAGCTGCCAAGTGGCGAGCTGAACTCGTCGCTGACCATCCAATCCCAAAAGACCAAAAATCCTTTCTGTGTCCCTAAGCCAAGCTCTAGCCTCTACAAAAGTCTCCTTGCTAGAAAAAGTCTTCCCTCCTAAACTCGCAAAATCTTTACAAAGCTTAGAGAAATCGATGGCGGTAGGTGGGTTGATGGGATTTCCACCCGCTGGTGTAGGATTGGGCGCAAGCCCGTGCACCTCTGGAGTCATGGCTTGTAAGTACCTACGAAACCAGGCTGGGACTGGAATGCCCTCGGGAAAGTTCGGGGAATCGGCCATTCTACGAAAGAAAAAGACAGTTTAGGAAAAAGCTTAAGGGAGATTGAATTAGACTTATGAGGGGACTTGTATAAAAATTCTTTTATACTTAAAAATCACTTCTAAAAGTTCTTTTCTGAAAAATATTTTTAAACCAAGTCATTTTGAAAAATAATAATTTTTGGATTCCTGTAACCTGGCTCTAATACCAAATGTAACTTCTCACTCCCCTTAATATACCTAAAAGGATATTTAAAAGGCGCGGCGCGTTGTAGGTGTAACTAAAGCTAACATAGACTAAGACTCATAAGACAAATATAGATAAAAACAGCGAAAACTTAAAATAATAACTTAATTAAAACAAAACTTCATAATTGCTTCATATATAAGTCAAATACCACATACATGTCTGAAAATTCAATATGACTCATGAAATAAAAAATCATAGCCACAAAATCAGAGTACATATTATCCCCATAATAAGCCAGTACATAAAAAGAACAGAAGCTGAAAATAAAAGAAGTACATAGTAGAAGTCTCCTTCCAGAAAACTCTAAGCAGCAATCTACTGACTTCTCCCTTGATTTCCTATGGAAGCGGGTAGGGGAAATAGAGGAGTGGGTCAGATTAAAAGTCTGGTGAGTGATAGTAATTACTAGTCTTTAAGCAAGATAAAAGTAATAGACTCTACAATAATTCTAGCATAAATAAGGATAACAAAGGAAGTAGGAAAGAAATAAACTGGAAATAAGCACGATTAAATATTGCTCAATTATGAGATAGGTTAATTTTGATTGTTTGCACTTGTCTTTGATTTCTGCTTTGATTGGGCTAAATTTCTAATCCTGTAATTAGGATGTAACCTAATCCTTTTGATTGGCCTGCTGCTATATAACTTCCTACATAGAATGTTAATGGGGACCAGATGACATATATAACTCCCTACACAGAAGGCATTTATTTATGGGGGACTAGATACTATATATAACTCCCTACATGGAAGGTTAATGCGGACCAGTCGACATATTAGCTCCCTACACAGAAGGCGATGGTGTCTATAAAAGACACCCATACTAAGCGCTTGAAACTCATAGCTATTACTGAGCATCCGAATGGAAGACGCATGCGTAACTGCCACCATGGCCATACTACCCTTTGCTCCACATATTGGGTCTTCTTATTACCTCAAACACCAGCATAAGCGTGCCCCTCACCCCACTTCATGCTAACGTGAGACCACAGTGTGTCCATAGAAAATATGGGAAATGCTGTTGGTACGGGTCCGTCATCCAAACAATATCTAGTTGCGCCCTTTATCCAAACCCCCCGTGATTTGGTCTTCTAATTGACCAATTACTACCATTTTTGGCATAAGTGTGCCCTCATCACGCTTCAGGCTAATGTGAGACCAAGTTTTGTCTAATTAGGAATGTTATTTGGTACAAGTCCTACTTTCATTTTTGCTTATTAATGGTAAATTATTTAAATAAGCCTTTACATTTTTCTCTGCTATCTGTGCTTATTAATTTCACCTAAGTCTTAAAATAAGCCTTATTTTGTTCTTTTTCTTAGTATAACTTACGCTATAATCATGCTTATTACTTAACCCAAGGTCTAAGTGTGAAAATAAGCTTCTTTCATCTTTACTCTTTTTGTTTATAATTCTAAGTTATAACTAGGCCAATCTTTTTAATTCAGTCCAATTTACGTTATAATTAGGCGTATTTCAGTCCAGTTCCATTTATATTACAGTATTTGAAATTTACGTCTTATATTCATTATTTAGGTTTTCTTAAAATTTAATCCATATCCGCATTAATCATATTCTAATCCATACGCGAAGAAGAATGAGGAATAAACGAAAACTGAAAATAGAAGAAAATCCAAAGCGTAAAAAGAAGATGTAAATAACGTATAAATAATAGTAAATAAACTAAAATATTGTAAATAAACTGTAAATAAACGGAAAAGCTCAGAATTAAACTTAAAATTATCGAAAAGAATAACTGAAAGGAAATAGACTGAAATTAGTTCTAAAAACTGTAAATAAACTACTAAAAAGGCTATTCCAAAAATCGTAGTAAAACTACAACTATTGAAACCCTATTATTTTAAATCACTTAAGGAAATCTTTAAAATAATTACAATCACCCACCTTCGATTCTAAGGTGAACCCAATTGGGGAAAACCAAAAATGAGAAAAAATGTTAGATTTGAGTATTGAATAGAATGCAACTACGTTATAAGTTAAATAGAAGTCATGGATGCAAAGATGGAGGGACCGAATTAAAATAAAAAATGCAAAACACGTCACAATAGGCTCTGCAACGTTTGAACGAATGAATGTTCATTCGTAAATAACAGAGGCGGGTCGACCGCCTTGTTGCCCAAGTTGACCGACGGGTCGACCTGCTTATACACACACACACATACACACACACACACACATACATACATACATACATACATACATACATACATACATATATATATATATATATATATATACATATACACACACATAAAAATTCTCTGACACTAAAGATGTTGGTCAAAATTCCTATATTTATAATACTACTTTTAAATAGCTTGAAAAACTAGCTTTTACACAAACTATTTTTACATACTTTTGGTAAAATTATTTTTATACAGCGTGCATTCTACATTATGTACACATTAACATCTCATTATCGTCATATAGTGGCATTTTCGTGCAACTTTCTATGTCCATTATCGATGAAAGTGTGCGATGTCGTTTTAATATGAGGTTAGCACCGGTGAGAAGACTTCTTACTGTTAATCTTAGAAGTCAAATAACTGGAGCATTTTAATTGGATGTTAAAATTATATTAATTTCAGTAGCAAATAAATGTGGACAAATACGATGCTGCTCCTTAAATACTTGAGAATCCTCCTCATCAACATTTGTCCAAATAAATAGCGTTTCATAGCTGTTCTATTATATTATAATATTAATATTATCTTCGTGTAACATTTGGTGATTGTTTCTGACATTTTCGAAAGTAAAGACAAACGTGAAACAAAGGGGAAGAGGAGTTGGTGATGAGACAAATGTGTCCAAAATTTGAAGCGTACCAATGTTGACTTGAAAGGAGAAAGTTGATTTGGAGAGGTAGATTCGTTTCTTTAATGTAACAAAATCTCCAAACATTATATTCCACCACGCATAATTCCTACCGTAAACAAACAAAACAGAAAACTAGAACAATAGTAGATATGACAGTATCATATGAGAGAGAAATATTAATGACTACCAGACCCCTTTTTTGCTGTTAAATGCGGTTGAGCAAAATATGTGACATAGGTGTGTATTACGTTCATTAACAAATAACATATGATATAACTAATACATCAATAGCACATTTTCAGCTGAATACAACATGAGAGAACATAAAATCTAAGCACTTCTCTCATAACACTAAAGTATAAGAACAGGCATCGACTCACAAACCAGATATAAAAACTGCAGCTAGTATTCATACAAATCCAATCCTCAAAAACAATTACTAGCCTAAAACACCATCTTCAAAGCATCTAGTGCAGGCAGTGGATCATTCATAGGCATATACTGCAACCAATCTTTTGTGCAGAATAAAGCTTCAACGGTCTCAGGCTGCAAAGAGCTTCTATAGTCATCAAGCACTCTACTACATACACCCATGCTAAATATGGAACTTCCTCCACTTGCCATAGACATTGGAATAGCCAACACGTCTCTTGCCATTCTAGACAGCTTCGGGTACTTAATCGTATTCAGTTTCCACCAATTCAGAACGTCAAATTCAGGTAATCTAGGACTTACTCCCTCTTCCAAGTACTGCTCTAACTCCGGCTTCTTATTTTCATTAGCAGCTGTCTTCGAAATATACTGATCAAAGTCCACAAGCGCATCGCTCGCATCACCATTATTTACACCATTATTATCCTTTGCGGCATCGTGCAATTCAACAACTTCTGAAATATAATAACGGTACAGCTCATGAAGTGCGTCTTTAACGACTTCAACGTACTTGGAAGCTTCTTCTCCATAGAGTTTCGAATAGCTGAACTCGACGAGCTTCATTTTGAAACGAGGGTCCATGACCACAGCGATGGCCAAAACCAGACTGCAGTCCTTCCAGTACTTATCAAACTTCTCGTGCATTTCAGCTGCGATGCTGCTGACTACTGCATCTTCGCTCGCCACGCCATGACTCAGTTCCATTTCTATTTTCCATGCTTCTTTGAAAAACATATTCGATGTGGGCTCTGAAGCTTCAGATATCACAACTGCAGAGTCATGCAGTAGTTTTAGATACATGCAAACTATCTCGACTTTTTTCCAGTCTTCATGGCTAGGTGCTTCATTGTAATGGTCATCACATGTTTCTAGTACAGTGAAGGCTTGCTTGTAATCCAACGCAGCAGTTAACATGTGATAGGTTGTGTCCCAACAAGTGGAGATATCTAAAGAGAGAGATCTCGTGCTTCTGATTTCAAGTTGAAGACCTATCTCACTGAACTTCTCTTCACGGTTCGGAGAAGTTCGAACAAACTTCACACTTTCACGTATGTTGTAGATGATTCCATGAATGGAAGCTAGAACATCTTGAGCAACCACGTTTAGTATACTGGCATAGCATCGAACCACGAAAAGCTGTCCTTTGAGAAGGAGTGTGTTTTTATTCGATAAGTGATCTCTTAAATTCGCACTGTATATGTCATGGGAGGAGCAGTTGTTATCTAGTGTGATGGTGAAGAGCTTAGATTCCATGTTCCATTCTAAAAGGCAGATTCTGATGACTTCACTCAGAGCGTTTTCTGAATGTGCGGATGTTACCATCACGAAGTTCAGCATCCTTTTGTGCATTTTCCAGTCGTCGTCGATGAATTGTCCATGCAGACATACATAACCCAGAGACTGACTTGTTGTCCATAGGCTTATGGTTAAGCTGATTTTACCAGGCATGTTACTGTAAATGTGCATCAGTTTATGTTTTTCCTTCTGATATATCGAAAACACTTCTGCTTCGATTTCATCGAAGGTTGGCATTCTGAATCGTGGTTGAAGGCTTTGAGTGAAAGCGATGACTGCAGTTTGCTCGACCATGTGAAGCGGATATTCATGAAATATTATCATTTTTGCAAGCTTTTCGCAGCTAACATCTGGGTCGAATAGGGAGTTGAGTACGGTTCTATAGCGCCTTTTAGGTGGATCAGAAAAGTCTCCTTCGACTTTCAAACCAGTAGCAAGTGAAAGCTGCTTACCGTCGTGATTTTTGAGCTTAGGGCAAGAACCAAGAGTGATGTGTCGCTTCAGATGACTGGTGCCTGCTATCTTTGAACCACTGCTGTAGGCAAAGGTTTGCTTGCATAGCTTGCAGCATGCACGTTTGCATCCACTACCTGCACACTCAATTGTAAAATGTTCCCAGACTAATGATTTTTTCCCTCTTCTCTTTGGAATAGACGGTGTTGTAGGTGTTTGCTCGACCATTTGTATGTCCATCTGCTCTTCAGTGTCACTAGCCTCCATCATGATTTGCTAAGAGAATGCTGCTTAATGAATAAAATGATCGTGCATAAAAAAGTGCTACCTACTATTAATGTCATGCTAAGCAGAAAAGTTACCAACATCAACAGTTCAAGGCTATTGAATGATTATTATAAAAAGAAGATTGAACACATTAAAGATGTCATTTCAAAGGAAAACAATATGTTATGTGCATGTTATTCAAGTGAGGGGAAGACACAAGTAGAAGCAACAAACATGGGTTGATAAGTTAAACGTATTGGATTTCTGAAGATATGTTGTTGAACATTATTTTGTGAAGAGTGGCCTGCCGAATATCGCAACAAACATGGGTTGATAAGTTAACTTTGGTATGAGCTTATCATAATCAATATTTTCAAATACACAGGTAAAAGAATTTAAAGCCCAGCTGAATTCGGGGTTCTAAGCCCCGACTTGCTTGGAATATAGGCGGGGCAGGCCCTGTACAGCACACACATACATGTATATGTACTTTTGTATGTATAGACACAGCTTATTGCAAAGGGTTTTGATCCTGTTTGAACGTCGGATTTATTTCAAAGAAAACTTGGACATATCTGAACCAAAACCGCAGCCCTACAATATTAAAGGTTGAAACTCAAACTGATGCACAATATCAAATAAATGGAATTGCACAAGCTTTCAGTCTTCAAAGCTGGAAAATTCTAATTATGAAATAAAACAAATGACACAACCAGTGCAATCTGCAACCTGCAATTCTTATGTTCACCTTAAGCCAAGGCGTGTCAAACGTAAGGCTTATATTTGAGGCGGTGAACAAAATTTGAACTGTTCACATTGGGGGGTTCAAGGAAGCTCAAGAGGGATATGAGACCTTACATCCGACCTAGGTTCCATAGGTTGGATCTAAGGCTGTATATTTAATTTTCTAGTTAAAAACCAAATTAAATTATAAAAATTATTTTAAATATATATTTTAAATCTTAATATATAAATTGTTTAAAGAATACTATAATTTATCTGTAAAATATGAATTATATATTATACTTCATAAATTATTATTTATTAACTCTATTAATTCATATCATAGATATTATTTGTTGAACTTAAATTATTTACTATAACATTACTTTTAAAATACAATTATTTTATTTTATTTTATTTATTGATTATCAAGATTCAAACTATTACTTGTTAAATTAATTATTAATGAGTAACCGTTAAATTTAAAGTAGCAATTATCAATTGTTAAATTATTATAGCATCAAAATTTTAATATTATATTAAATTAATTAAATATTAATTGATAATTTCAGTTATAAGTAAATCAGTACAGATTATAATTTAATTATTAAATATTAATTAGTGTTTTTTTACATTTTTAGATAATTATCTAAATATAATAACTAATGATTGATAAAAAAAACAATAAAACTTTACAAGCAAACTCAACTCTACCGCTCAACGAGTGTAACACATATTCAGTGAACCACCATAAACTGAATCACTGATCGTCGAACCACGGTTCACTGAACTCTTGTTAGAGAATGCACACTTACATTACATTACTTAAATAGGAGGGTTAGAAATACGTAACTTCATTGTGATTTCTACCTACTATAACCAAACAAACTTAATATACGAAAAAATCAACCAACAACTCTGGTTATAGTCATATGATGTTTGGTTGTGCAAACAGAGGTCTTGGGTTCAGTACCCAAATGAATATGTTATGGTCATGTTTAATATATATATACATACATATAACAAAAATGTAAACAGAAGCATATCATACTGTTGAGGGGACAATTAAATTCTAACACAAATAAGCAATTCTTAACAACACAGTTATGGACTGTATATCATGCAAGACCAGGCTCTATCCGAAGACAACACAAAGACACATTCGGCCAGGGCAACCGAATTACAGTAGGGAAAAATCCACATAAAGTAATCTAGAGCAAGTAAATAATTTTGTCATCTTTATGATATAATGTGCGTTGTAATAGTCTCTTATTCTTCCTAACAACCAAGATTCAATTCATATCATGCAAGACAACGCTCGATTCAAAGACAATCTAACGAGATATTCAGCTAGAACAACTAATTTAGAGCAGGGCAAATACTCCATAATTTACTCCAGAATAAGTAAATCTTTTGTCATTTTTATGTTATAGAAATATACGAAGTGCATGCGACCATGTAGTTAATAGTCTCTTATCTTTCAAACAACCCAGATTCAATTCAAAAGTCCAACAACATTTTCCCTTTTAGCTTTATACCATTGGGAGCACAAAAAAATCATGTCTGTTTGCATCACCCACATGCCAGGGCTAGCACCATGCAATGCTAATGATATTCACTGCCAAGATCGATATAATGTTCCATTGACATCTAGTGAAGATATGAAAACTAAACCAAATCGAAATACAAAGGGCACAAACAGATCATATGCCCAAAATGTATCAACGAAATATGATTTATGTCCCTACATCAAGATTGCTTAACTTTTCATAAGTCAAACCCCAAAAGTTTTATATTAAATATAAACCGGTAAACTATACACTGAATGCACAAATGAGGCATCAAATTGGTATTCATATCCTACATAAACAGCTCATTTAAAAATTACTATGCCACAAACAATTGAGTGAAGTAATTGTCAGCAAATTATTTTCAAACATCCAACTGGTTCATAAGTGCAGCCACTCGTTAATAAGAATTATTTTTCTTTCCAGATTGTGTTTCTATCAAAAACCTACATGATCATAGTTTTAACAGCAACGAAACAGAATTCATTACTGAAAATAAAGTCAACAACATAGCTAGATGAATAACCTATGTAAAAGCAAAAAAAAAAAAAAAAAAAAAAAATAAAGAACAAAGAAATAACAGGGAATTCAAAGTCTTGCGCAAACCAAATTACGAGTTACACAGTTAACAAATAAACAAGCAAACAGTCATTTACAACTTCGATTAAAGTGAACATATGGATCTTAAAGGGCAAATAAACATAAGGAAGCGCTCGGATTTTCGCGAAAAGTTCGATAAATCAAAAAAAGATTGTAAAAAGAGACAGATTTTAAGTAGGGCTTCCCCGTGATATATACCAGATATATGAGATCTGAACTGAGTAGATCTGAGCAGGATCAGAGAGGCCTAGTGAGAACTGTGGATCATGAAAAAAGAAAAAAGCCCTGATTTAGGAAAGAAATTGGTTGAGAAGAACGTTTAAGGAAAGAAAAAAAATTAAAATTAAAATAGAAAAACTGGGCTGGGTTGGGTTTTGTTTTTGGTGTAACAAGAAAAAAGCAACGCAGGGAAAGACTTTCAATTGGTAGAAAAGAGGGTCTCTGCCTGAAAACGCATGAACTACGTCAACCAACTATTTTATGCTCACATCCTCTCTTGTTTGCCAACTTAAATCTTTTCCTTTTTCCTCTTTCAGAAATTATAAAGAAATTAAATAAATTATAAAGACTAATGTGAATCCGCCGCTACACACAAGATTCATCGTTTCTATTCTAGTTTTTATATGTAAAAGGGAATAATAAAATTTTAGCATTCTTATTTCTCGTTCACTCTTACTCAAAATACTCTTTTTTAATCAGTTTAGGTGTAAAAATTCATTATTCTTAAATAACGTAACTGACATTCTCTTCATCTTCTCCATATTTTCAGTGCGATAAAAAAATTCCTTAGTTATTTCACATCTTTAGTTTCTTCTTCCTTTCCTTACGATTTTTTTTTTCCACTTTCTTCAGTCATAACTTCGTTTCTTCTCCTTTTCCAGTTTCACATTGACATAATTCAATTCTAATATAAAGCAAACTAGGGTTCATTTTCAAACAATTCTAACATATCTATAATTTGATTGAATTCACCAACAATTCTTCACCTTTGTATACTCCATAATTTGTTTTGATCCTATTCATGTGTTTGCAATGGTTGTTTATACGTAACTTAGTTTTTTGTCTACACCACTATTCATTATTCTTAAATAATCCAACTGACATTCTCTTCCTCTTCTCCATAGTTTAAGTGCAAGAAAAAAATTCCTTGGTTATTTCACATCATCACTTTGTTCTTCTTCCTCTTACAATTTCTTTTCTTCACTTTCTTCAATCACAACTTCGTTTCTTCTCCTTCTCCAGTTTCATATTAACATAATTCAATTCTCAATATAAATTAAGGTTCATTGCCAAACAATTTAAATATCAATATCATAATTATCTTAACATATCTATAAATTGATTGAATTTATTAATAGTTCTTCGCTTTTGTGTACTCCATAATTAACTTTTGATTCTATTCATATTTCGCAGTGGTTATTTTTCTGCTTGGTACATCTATGATCGAGATTTTATGAAAAATATATTTAAAAGTCATCATAAACCTTGGCTTACTGGATCGACTAGCTGGAATTAAATGTCAGATCTTTATTTTATCATCTATTTTTCTTATGCTTCAAGTTTGAATTTGTTGTTCTAAATTAATGATTTCGGTCCTTGATCTAAATTTTCCGACCAAATTCTATTTTCCTCGTATTTTTGTTTCGATTAGTATGCTTTTTAATATGGTTTTCTTCATTTATTTTATAGGAGTTTATTGAATTTATTAATGCATAATCATCTTATAATATTCAGTTGTTTTGAAAAATTATTATAGGTAAAGTAGAACTATTTTTTGATCCTTACATTTTGTACCAAAATCCATATTCATTTGATTTTTGTTTTTTGTTGAAGATTATGACTTTGGTCTTTCATTTATTTTGCGAAGAATCAGTGTGTTTATTAACACATAGATACCCAAAGACCTTAAGTTACTCTGTATTATCAATTAGAGGTAAAGTTTGTCTTTTTTTCATCCTTAAACATTAGTATCTAAGAAAAATCAAGTTGTGAGAAAAAAATTATACCTAAAGTAAAAGAAAAGGATAAAAAATAATTTGTCATAAAATAGTTTAGGGTAAAAAATATAAGTGCACAAGTAGCATTCATAAATATCTTTAATGGGCAACTTAAAAAAAATTATAAGTTTAATTTTAACTATGTATATTATAAAGTTATTTTTTTTAATTCTTTTTGTACTCTTAATCACTTGAACTTACTTTTTTGTAAATTTTGGTATTATCCTTCTTAACCACTTTATATTTTATATATTTTTATACTATGTTGTTTAATATACTATGAAATGTTCACAATAACTCACATTTATGGTTCTCATCAAATTCTTGGTGATATTACAAAATGACGAGGAAATCATCTATGATTTTTTATGAAGTTTTTTTAATCTTATAATGTTTTTAATTTTTATGGAAATTGAAATGTTCATTCATAACTATACATTGAAAATATAATTACTTATAATGTTAATAATCGAACTATTTTAAAGCAGGTTGGATAATATCAAATACTATACCATCCATCGACCAGATTAAGCTAAAAGTAATTAAAAAAATTATTACAATAAAATTTATTTTATTTGCAATACAGTTCAGTAAGAAAATTAGTTACATATTAGTTCTCTTTGCTACTATATTATAGAATTAAATTATGATCATCTATTTCCTTATCCCTATTTACATTACTTCTCTTTACTAATATATTATAGAATTAAATTATAATTATCTAATTTCTTATAACTCTTTCCATAAGCACATTACAACAAAAAAGATCTTTTGCAGCGTTTTAAAAATGGCATAAACATTAGTAGTGTTTCGTAGAAGGCTGCCAAATGCCAGGCTACAATAGAGTTAGGAAATACCGCATCGTTTTAAAAATGTCTAAATATAAGGCTACCGAAGCTTTTACAAAACGCTCCACTAAATTAATTTTGCAGTATATTAAATGATGCAAATTCATTTAGCAGCGCTTTGGAGAAGGCAGTCCAACAGCTTGTTTCAATAGACCAAGTAATATAGCAGCAGTTTTAAAATGCTGAAAAATAATTTTTGCAGCGTTTTATTCAATGGTCTTTTATCGCAGCATCTTCTTGTCGTTATGTTTCGACTATTGCAGCGTTTTCAATTTGCTTTAGTTTGTTTTTCGCACCTTTGGTACTTTTTACTATTGCAGCTCTTTTGAAATGCTACGGTATATCATCTTTTTGCAAGCATATTGAAGCTCTAACCTGATATTATAACCTAATAGATATAACCTAGCATTATATGCATTTATGAAGATTAAACATAATCAAAACTACATCAATTTCATGCACCATAAAATTTAGTCATATACAATATTTCATGAACAATGCATAAATCTTATAAAAAGACTTGTTAAAAGAGAAAATATAAATCGTGGAATGTCCAAGTTTGTCTCCTTCAAAAATCCAATATGCCTATAAGAAAAAAAAACAATTAGACTGGTGATCGAACCAAATCAAAATCTCGACAAATAAACTGAAATACAAACTGAAAATACCAACTTATTATTACAAATTGAAATAATAATACTATCTTGCATTGAACAGTCCATTGAATGCAGTGGGATACGAGTTAAAGGATGAATTCATTGCAAGAGAAATGAGTGGGTTCTTCAATAAACAATGATCCAACATCTTATTGGGGTAGAAACATTACCATAGAAGTGAAATTAAAAATATAGCATGAGACCATGTTATAGTAAATTGAGCAATATAACATGAGACCATTGCCACAGATAAGTGAACCAATCATAGTAAATGAACTGTCATCTTTAAATTTAAATATATTTTACTAAAGTTGCTAAAACTGCATGCTATAATAATAGATTTCGGTACTTTTCTCATAACCAACCTCTCTTATCAACTTACATGTGCCAAGCAAAAATCTTTAGATTTCAGTATTTCTCTCATAACTATTTTTTTTTAGATGTAATCTATTTTTTCCATGATAGTAAATCATTTCAGACCTTTTGTTTTTCAATAAAAAGTTCAAAATCATTGCTAAAACAAAAATTGGAGAGAATGCATGAATGTGTTCAAGGAGATGCTAGTCTAAAATGCTCATCATTAATAAATTAAATACATCAACCATGAAGAAGCATTATGCACAAATCATTCTCATATGAGCATGTGTATGTGGTGGGATAAATAAATGTGAAAGAACATTAACTTTTCATCTATATAAATTTACAAAAAACAAGCAAAAGTAGAGATTGTCTTAGAATGTAATCGTGATAAAATAATATGTACGTAATTCTATCATAAACTAGACTAAAAAAATTATTGCTAAACTGAAATATGTAAGAAATTTATGGGTACACAAGAAGGCGTTCTGTAAGAAATGGAGAAAGTTACCAGTTATCCCGCCTTTTGGCAAGGCCGGGAAACCAAAGACTTGACTAGAAACCAAGGGCAATTCATCCCCAAGATCAGTTATACACAGGTTCACTGTAGATACAGGCAATTTTTGTCCGAATTTGGATCGAGCTACAATTAACTTGGTATAACAAATAAAGCTATGAAAGTCAATATTCCAAGTTTCAAGATGAATGGAGTTCGTATGCTTAGGGTATGGATCGATCAAGGATCATGTAGAAGACCTCATTTCATTTTGTATCCATCAGACTCCACCATTCTTCGTATCTATCAACAAATATCTATATGCTTACTTTGTATCCATCGTATTCATATCCATCAGCTTCACTCCATCCGATTCGTATCGATCGTACCCCATGTGTTGATTTATATCGATCAATACTTGCACCCATTTCGCATCGGTCGGCCAATAGATCAATACGAAACCAACACTTTCCATCGATATAAAGCAGCCCACGAGCATTGATACGAAGCAGCATACAGACGATCGATACGAAGGAAGCATGGTCAACCAAAGGAAGCGATCTTCTAGCATGAAACTTGGATCGCTCCTGAACTATCGCTCCACGTCATCAATAATGCCTGATCGATACGCAAAGAGCATCGATACTCAAAGAGCATCGATACGAAGGTAGTTTGATACGCATGCTTCAGCCCACTCACAAAATGAATCTTCGATTGATCATAACTCGTAATCTACAAGTCCAAATGCTACCAAATTTTCACAGGAGCTTGCTTACCACCTCAAGAATGCACACGATCGATCTCAGCCCAAATGGACACCATTTTGATCGATACGATGGAAATAAGGATCGATCCCAATCGATCTCGAATGACCTCCAATCAATCTGGTGAGCCCACCCACGAGTGAGAAAAGGTATTCTGAGCTCGGGGGCAGAATTTTATACCTACACCTAAAATACACCCCTATGCCTATAGAAAAGAGACTTTTGACTCCACCATGCCATTATTTTGCCGCAACTCCATTGTAACTCGAGTGTTAGGGTGTTTTACTGTTGTAATCAGTTATCAATCATCAATAAACTGCACAACATTCAAAGTGGACGTAGGTTACAATGTCGAACCACTATAATTTCTTGTCCTTTTCTATTTCTACATGCTTTTATTGGTGTGATTATTAGATTAGCCTCGTTTTCCATTTAATTTCTTCACTTTAATCTCTTCAATCACATTCGAAGAGTATTGTGCCCAATTCTGATACAAACACTTTGGTGCTTTCATTGAGAAGAATATGTTTTTCTCTGATTCATTGGATCTAGTACCGTTGTTGGATTGCTAAAATCCAAGGAGGAGATCCAGATCTGTCTTCATGTGGTTCCTTCCATTCTACTAAGATTACTCAAGATCTGGAAAAAAGCTACATCAAACATGGTGCGTACTACTAGAACTGCTTCGAATGCTGTAGATCCAAAAGGAAGGGATATGCAAAATCCTATGCAGTTGAATACCACAGGGCAGTCATCAGCCAGAGCTTTAGATCCACAAGGTTCTGTGACTAAAGAGGAGTTGCAGATCCTCATGCAAGAGCTCACTCAGAGCCGTCAAGAGCTCACCCAACAGATCTGTGCTAACATGGAGATTGTGAACCAGCTAAACGAGGAAAGGCGAAGGAGATCTAGGAGGGGTCATGTCTCACATTCCTCAACTGAAAGCTCGGCTTCATCTGACTTCAACCACATATCTACACGCCGTCGGCTGGATGGAAATTATGCAGAAGCCTCCGGGTATCAGCGTGCTGTGAATCTCGGACAATTTGGGTTGGTCCTTCTAGAGGGCACTAAGCTGGACCCTCCTCCCAAGGAGGGGCGCTTCCTTATCACACCATCCATAACCATGAAGCTACCGTCGCTATAGATTTGCAAGCTGAGATCCAGAACCAGCCCTTCGTCAACACATCCATGCTCACAAACCTACATTCTCGAAGATCGGGAGGCGAGGAATGGACCGTCGACAGCGCATGGACCGTCCCCGCAACATGGAACCGAATCATACCTTGCCTCCGAACATACAAATGCCTGACATCCTAACCACGATCTGCCAAAAGGTCCGAGAAAGTCAAGATCTTACTAATGACGATTGAGAAATCTTCCTAAGTCATACTCCCTTTACCAACGACATTCTTTATGCCGAGCCTCCTCATTGATTCAGGATGCCTACCTTGCCCATGTACGAAGGAAGTTCAAATCCTAACTAGCATATATTAAAGTATGAATGGCTCATGAATGCTGCTCAAGTTGACGACGCAGTTAACTGCAGGAGATTCCCTATTTCCTTGGGACGTATTGCAACTATGTGGTTCACTCGTCTACCACCCAGAGCCATTTCAAGTTTCAATCAGTTGGCTACAAGGGTTGTTGAACAATTCCTTATGCATATTACAAGGCCAAAGGATGTCAACACCTTGTCCGGTGTTACCCAAGCTCTAGGAGAGACTCTTAGACGTTATTTGAAGAGATTTCATGCTGCTTGTGCTAAGGTTGGAAAGCCCAATGATAAGAATGGCATTGACTAAGGGAATCGATCTCGATTCTGAGTTTGGCAATTGGTCGGCTGGGAAACCCCCCGCATCATTGGATTGTTTCTATGCTAAGGCGGCCCAGTTTTTAAGGCGAGAAGATGCTAGATGATCTAGGAAGCAGGACGATGCAGGGACCGGTGTTGAAGGCATTCAAAGTAATGTTGCTGTGAAACAGACCGGTGAGAACTCCGGTAAAGTACAATTGAACATACATAACAAATAAGGTCAACATAAGAGCAATGGAGGTTAGCGGAAGAAAAGAGACCCAAATCGCTGACCGAGACCCAGAGCTCCCATGTTCGATCGATATACCCCTTTAAAACATCGTTGGAAAATGTTTATTTACAGACTTGTAATACCAGACAGTATAAGAAACCAACTCCAAAACAATCATCTGAGAAACAAATTCAAACTGAGAATTTATGTAGATTTTACGATTGTTGCGGCCATAACACCAATGAGTGCCATCATTTACAAGACATCATTGAGAAGTTGATTAGGGAAAGGAAGTTGGAACAGTTTGTTCGGGCGCCGAAGGATGGAGGTGCAGGCCCATCTAACCCGAATCAAGGTCAAGGACAAGCTAGGCCCGCAGAACCCGCGTGTATTGGCGGGAGATTGGTAATAAACACAGTGAGTGGTGGTCCTCATCCAGTTGACCGGAGCTGAAAGGAAATGGAGTCATATGCCAGCTCGATGAAGCACGTGGACTTTGAGTGTTGTAGTAATTCTGACGATGGGGCTCCGACGAAACAACAGAGAATGATGACAGACGACATCGTTTTCAGGAATCGTGATGCTGATAGAATCGAGGCCCCACTATCGATCCATTGGCCATTTCATCTCAAATAGATCCTGCTTGGATGAAGAGGATCTTGGTTAACAGCAGAAGCTCCATGAACATACTTTTTAAGTGAGTTTACGACTAAATGAGAATGGAGGCAAAAGATCTGAAACGTGTCAGTCCCGCATACATGGTTTTAATGGAAGTGTAACTATACCCACTGGGTCGGTGGAGTTTCCAGTTGAGTTAGGTATTAGAGATCGCCGAAGAGTCCGGATGCGTCAGTTTGTTATGTTGGACATTCATTCAACCTACAATGCTTTCTTGGGGCAACCGGCCCTTGTAGAATTAAGGGCATCATTTTCCCTATGGTGTTTGACTCTGAAGTTCCCCGCTTATAACAGGGTTGGAGTAGTACATGGTGATCAGGCGGTTGGACGCGCCTATTATGTTGTTGAGCTATAGGATGTGCAGCGTAAAGAGAATGGCAAGGGCATAGAGGAATCTCTCTGCGTCAGTTTTTTAGAGAATTGGCAGCTAACGCCTGGGCCTAGTCCCGGACGCTACAACCAGTTCCTTAAAGATCTTGATCCTCGAGATAATAGTTATAAAGAGGAAGTCAAAGACAATCAAGGTTCCCTGGCAGAGTTGATGATCGATGTTCCGATCCACAACGATGATGATTCCAGAATGATAAAGATCGGATCTCAACTTAGCCACCAAATGGGATAGGAATTGGCTGATTTTTTCCAGGCAATCCTTGATGTGTTTGCTTCGACTCATTCAGACATGTATGGGATCTCGCCGGACACCATGAGCCATGCATTAAATATTGACCTGTGGCACATCCCAATCAAACAAAAAAGGCACGGTATGGATCCAGGGAGATCTGCCATCCTTAAGGAAGAAGTAAATAAACTTAAGTCGAATGGGTTTATCCGTGATGCGTTATACTTGGAGTGGGTATCAAATCCAGTCCTTGTCCGTAAATCAAATAGGAAGTGGCGAACATGTGTGGACTACTCAGATTTGAATAAAGCCCGCCCTAATGACAGTCCTTCTTTCTATAATTGGTCAACTGGTGGATTCAACAGCCAGACACGAGCTCTTATCTTTCATGGACGTGTATTCTAGCTAAAATCAAATATCGATGCATCTACCTGACCAGGAACATACTAACTTTATCACTGATCTGCGACTTTATTGCTATAAGGTGATGCCCTTTGGACTTAAAAAAATTAGAGCAACTTATCAAAGGCTTGTGAACGAATGTTCGCTAACCAGATTGGAAAGACCACGGAAGTATATGTGGACGACACGCTCGTAAATCGCGATTGTCCATCAACCATGTCAGTGATTTTGAAATGATGTTTAACATACCTTGACAGTACAGAATGAAGCTTAATTCATTGAAGTGTCACTTCGAAGTTTCATCAGGAAAGTTTCTTGGATTCATTGTCAATGCTCAAGGAAGTGAAGCCAATCCTGAGAAAACCTGGCCGATTCGGAATCTCGAAACTCTCAGAACCATAAAGCAAGTGCAAAGCCTCAACAGGAAGGTGGCTACCTTAAACAGATTCATCTCCAGATCTATGGACAAGTGCATCCCTTTCTTTGATCTGATCAGAAAAGGAAAGTGGAACTTTGAATGGATAGAGGAGTGTGAAGGCGCATTCCAAGCACTAGTTCAACATCTGGCGACACCTCCCATTCTGTCGAGCCAGTTGATCACGAAAGATTATATGTCTATTTGGCGGTTTCAGCAAATGCGATCAGTGCTGCGTTGATTCGGGAAGAGGAACGGATCCAACGATCGATCTATTATATCAGCAAGTGATTGACAGGGGCAGAAAGAAACTACCCGAAGTTGGAAAAGCTAGCTTATTGTCTCGTCATAGCCTCGAGAAAGCTCCGTCCATATTTCCAGGCTCACCCGATCACAGTCCACACTGACCAACCATTACAACAGATCCTAACATGGGCTGAAACTTCTGGCAGATTGCTCAAGTGAAACATCAAGTTGAGTCAATTTGTTATTGCTTATACACCAAGGAAAGCCATCCAAGGACAAGTTCTGGCGGATTTCATTGTCGAATTCACCATATCAGAATTGCTCGAAGCCAGTGAATCTCCTAAGCATGTATGTAAGCTATACACCGATAGCACATCAAACGACTGTTAATTAGGCACTGGAATGGTACTCGAAACCTCAGAAAGCCGATCCATATGTTATGCATTGAAGTTTGACTTTCATGCAACTATCAACGAAGCTGAGTATGAAGCTTTACTCGATGGACTTAGGCTTGCCAGAGATTAGGGAATTATTGCTGTGGAAATTTACGGTGATTCGCAATTGATCGTATGCCAGGTTCGAGGAAAGTACCAAGCCAGAGACCAGAGATTGGCTACCCACCTTACTCGGGTTCAAGAAGTATTGTCTAGGTTCGACTATTATACTATTCATGTATACCTCGAGGGCACAATTAGAAAGCCGATTCTTTAGCGAAACTGGCCAGCACCGACGAAGCACAACAGATGGGACTTGTCCCATTCGAGACGCTTACCACTCTGAATATCAATCAATTAGAGACAAACTAGGTGCATGAGGCAACGCCCGAGAAGGAGTCGTGGATGACTCCATTCAAAGACTATCTTAAGCATGGAGCTTTACCCGAGCACAGAAGCGAGAATAGAAAGATTCTCCGAGAAGCTTCATGATTTATTATCTAGAATGGAGTCCTGTACAGGAGAGGGTATTCTGTTCCTTTACTTCGGTGTATCGCCCACGATGAAATCAAACGAGTGTAGCACACAAGGGAGAGTATGGCGACCACACTGAGGGGCAAGCCCTTGAAAAAAAGATACTCAGATATGGATATTACTGGCCAACCGTGAATCGAGACACATTGTCTTATGCCAAGATATGCGAAGCATGCCAAGATTCCAAGATCCCCACCTAATGCTATCACGCAGATGGTCAGTCCATGGCCGTTTACCACATGGAGCATTGACATAATAGGGTCTTTACCTTTTGCCATGGATGGTGTGAAGTATGACATCGTTGTAGTCGATTACTTCACCAAATGGGCGGAAGCCAAGCCCCTTGCTACTATCATGATGAAGAAAGTAATAAACTTTGTTGTGCGCAACAACATCCATCGTTTTGTCCCCTCACACATAATTGTAACTAATAACGGGACCCAATTCGATAATGTCGATTTCAAAGATTTTTGTCAACGCTACCACATCTAGAACAAGTTGTCAGCAGTAGCTCACCCTCAAGCGAATGGACAAGTCGAAGCTGTTAATAAAGTTACCAAGTTCATTCTAAAGAAACAACTGGAGAAGGCTGGAGGCAAGTGGGTCGATGAGCTTCCCATGGCCCTATGGGCATATCGAACTACCCATAAGTCTACGATCGACCACACTCCATTTGCACTTTCCTACGGCTCCGAAGCCGTTATTCCATTTGAACTAGAAGTACCTTCTCACCGACTGACCTATTATGATCCAAAGACGAATCCCATCTTACTTACAGAATCTTTGGATTTTTTGGATGAGAAGCATGAAGAGGGTGATTTGAGGGAGGGTGCACACCGCAGTCGAATCACCTGGTTATATAATGCTAAGGTCCAACCCAGAACCTTTGAAATTGACGATCTCATACTCAAATGAATTTATCCGGCCCCTTCACACATGAAACTGACACGGGAAGAACCGTATGTCATTGAGTGGAGACTTGGAGATGGCACATTCAAACTATCAACCATTGACGGTCTTACTTTAACAAGAGCATGGAACAAAGAGAGTATCCGTTGCTATACACATAACTGGCTTTTTTTCCTTTAGTCTACTTTTCCTTTGAAATTTATTTATACATTTTTTGAATTCGAACATGTAATAAGGCAACTGACTTTGCCATACTTCCTTATTTCAACAATGCAATGCAAACTCATCAAGCCAGATAAACAATTTATGAAATGCATCGTGCGACCGTCATAATGTACAAAGAGCTAATTTCCATCTCAAGGTGGGATTTATTCAAATAGGGAGTGACTGTGATCCGACCGATCACTCGCTAAGTGAAACCTCAAGCTTGGGGGCAAGCAACAATAAAGTAATAAAGATTGAAACACGACAATCCTCTAACAAACTCCAGCTCCTGGAGTGCGAGCTGGAGTACAAACTCCGAAACACAGGCTCGAAGATGGTAGATCCATCCTCCCATGACTTCGCCCTCATCCGATTCAAGCTCGAAGAGGATGGACCCATCCATCTACGACGTCGCTCGCCAACTCAGGTGTAACAACCCATAAATTTTAAACGGTTTTTAATAACGTATTTAATTAAATTTTGGAGAAATTTTAAATAATAATATTTTGAAATAAAAATTTAATGTTTGGATTACGTATAATTAAATATAAGTAGTCGATAAATAAGAAAACATATAAATTTAGATTACGTTACTGGTTAATTAATTTGGGCATACGTTCGTTTTAATTATTGCACCTATTGTACGCACTCTTTTATTTCATATCTTAGCTGTTAAAAATCAAATCAGAACGTGCATTAAAAAAAAGGTGTAATTGGTAACGATCCGAAATTTTAGACCAATTTAAAATTTTAATTTTTTTTAAAATATTGAATAAAATTTGGTAGAAACAAAAATGATGGGAATAATAATAGTTTATATGAGATTTACAATTTGAATTAAAACAACAAATGTTAAGAATTTAATAATAATTATTAATTGTAAATATTGATCTATTGAATAAAATTTAAGAGGAAACAATAGTTTAATTGTATTGTTGTAATTCAAATAAGTTAACCTCTAACAAATGAACTAAAATTGGTAACTAATGGATATGTCGAGTTATGTGAAATTATTAAATAATGTTTGATTTATTGTTAATAAAAAGAAGAAAAAAAGGAAAAATATTATGCTATGTTTATACATCAAATGGTGGTTTTGAAATTTAGTTTTGAAAGCAAGTATGGATTTTAGATTCAAAGAAAAATTTGGTCTTAATATACATATATACACGGAAAGTTAGTTTGGTTATAGGGTCCATTAATTATTGTGTGAATTCTAGTAGGTATGTATATATAGGTTATGTTAGTATTTTCAAATATATTACTCATTTCCTTGAAGTTTTGAAACACACTGTCCAATCAACCCATCAATTGCTCTAATAATTTATTTTGGGAAATTCAAGGCACAGCTGTTTTATTTGCCATCATTTCTTTTTTTTTCTTCAAACGGTTCATTTTGCCTTTATAACGTATCCTTTCATTCCATACTTAACTTTTTCCTTTACGTTTCAAATATGGAACGTACTGTCCAATCAACAATTAATTGCTTTAATTTCTCAACTAAATCTAGGGTGACTGTTGTCATCCTATAATTATTTTGAATATCAAAACATATAAATTGTATACGTTTACGTTCATTTTTGGTCAGTTCTTCTGTTTTAAAGTAATATATTTTTTCTTAAAAACGGTTGCATTATGAAACACGTCTCTTCCAAATCTTCACCGTGCAGCCCAAGCAATATAATAAATTGTTTTAATAACATTGCTGAATCAACGGTCATTTCAATTTATTATTTATTGTACGTTTCCTTTTTGCTTAAAAATTGGCTACGTAAACATTAATTCAAAAATAGGAAGAAATCATTCGTTTCCTGTAGCCACTTCATTTGCTTTAATTATTTCACGTGATTCAAGCAGGTGACTGTGTCCATTCACTCAACCTTTATCTATATTTTTATTTTAAATTTCTTTCCTCTATTCACTAGCGTAATTATGGTATGATTCTCATGCCTATTTGGTTCATAAAAATTATTAAGCATTTTTATCCAGAGCAGCCAACTCACCTACATCGTTCTATATCTATTTAATTGCGTAGAAGTTCAAACTTTTTCATTTTCTTTGACTGATAGATTTGTTGCCTTTATCTATTCTTTCTCTCCCTGTCTTTATTGCTTAAAGGAAAGCAATTCATCAAAACGTGAATATTCGATTATAGCCAGCCGTTACCTATACCCAAATTTCCATTTTATGACCATCATTCGAATATCAAACTTATATACTTTTTGCATTCATTTCGCTCATTCAATTTTATGTTTCTTATTCCAGCTTTTAAATATTGAGCTCCTCCCTAATATTTCTCTGTGGCCTTTACTTCTCTTCTCTAATTATTTTTTTTTCTCCCCCTCTGTTAGCTTCTCAAAACCATCACTCCGCAGCTCCTCCCTGATCTTCCACCCCTCGTGCTCCTCCGTAGCCACTTAGACCGTGTACTCCTTCTTCTGCGTAAGTATTTTTTTTTTTATAAACCTATGGTATATTATAATATATACTGTGTACGTTAGTTTATATGCTTACATATATACGTTGCTGTAAGTCTATGAAAGAAAATATGTATATATTACACACTATATTCTCTGTTTTTTTTAAAATATATAAGTGTTATAGGGTATAAGGTACACATATATAAAGTTATATGTTGTATAAGAATATAAGTGGATTTGTATAGATAAAGCATGGGTTTATTGATATTATAATTACGTAAATACTGATTTTATATAAACATTTATATGATCTTTTTATTATTATAGAAATTGGAAAATTTGGTTCGACGGTGAATATATGTTATATTGTTTATATATTTACAGTAATATATATTGATTTTGTTTAAGTATGATATAGACAGTGTTTATAAGTTTTTTTTAAATAAGTTATATTAGTTTGGATTTTACCTGTTGGGTTAGATAGGGTCACCGAGTATACATATGTATATATTTATACCTTATGTACATTTGTATATATATATATTTGTTAATTATATTTTAAGTTATATGTTAGTTATAATATATTATGGTTTGTAGTATTCCTAATATTTTAAAACGGAAAATATATATTGTTGGAAACTTGTAATACAATCGCGTGTGTATATTTTCTATTTAAGTTTATATAACTTTATATATACGTGTGTATCTATAATATAAAATATTGTTCGCAAATGTCTATATGAGTATACATTAATTGGTTTTAAAAGATATAAATATATGGAGACTTTGTTTGAAGTGTTGAATTAAATTTTAATTTGAGATATATGATTAAATTGATTTTAACAATAAATAATAAAATTATATACATCATTTTCTGTCATATCAAGATGGTTCTAATTCGTTTTCACCAAATTCTTATCTCTCAGCTTTGTTGAATTGCCAATCTAGCGTTGCTTTGAAATTCGTAGCTTGTTGTGTTGTCTATCTTCTGTAGCCTCTAGCCTCGAAAGGTGAGCAATCACTCACGATTAACGTTCTTTTATTTATTAAATTTGATTTCAATTGAAACGACAATTGAAATATACTGCTGAAGTTAGTAAATATGTTATATATGCTATTATCTGTAAACTGTTCACCTATGGGATATGACACCATATCCTATTGTTTATACTTCATTTAATTACTGTTGATATATGCCTGTTGTTATATTATTATCATATCTTGTTATATTATTATTATTTGTTATCACTCTGCAAGTTCCCTGTAGTTTAGAATTCACTATGGGTTGAAATGATACATACCCGAACGGACTTTAGAATAGGAGAATTTCGTTATGGGTTGAAATGATAGACCCAAGTGATTTTCATTATGAATTTGGGATTACGGGTTGAAATTCTATCCACCCATATATATTTAGTCTACGGATTGAAATGATAAATATCCATATCACGTGACTATATGATAAGAAATATATACAGACACAGTTGGTCCATATATAAATATTTTGAAAATAATTTCTATGGTTTTGGAAAGAAATATATGGTTTAATAAATATAGTTTCTTAAGACATTAGATAAATGATAAATTATATATATAAATTTAGTAGTAATATTTGATTTAAATTATATGGATTTAATACGTAGAATGTGGTTAAGTATATATGTAAATCTATATTTCAATAGATTTTTTTGTAATAAATTGAATAAGTAAGGTTAGGAAGGTAAATTTGTGTTTATTGGAAATGGTATTTAAATAAGGATTTTAATTAATCGATTTGAAATTATTGAATGGGAAATTTAAAGGTATGATTTTTTAACTGGATTTTGATTTAAGTGATTTAATTAATATTTCGCATCTAAATAAAAAAAAATGTTTAGTAAAATGTAAGTTAAGGTTACTTAAATGATATTGAATCTAATGAGGGAATATTTCAAGACTAAATAATAATGGGGTTAAATCGAGATCTATATGAAACTGTCAATTGAACTTTGAATTGTAGAATATTAGAGCTTTGAACTATACTGGAATTTAATTGGTTTATTTGTGATTCAGATCTGTATTTGAAATCAATATAATTCGAATTTATTATTTAGAAAATTTAACCGAATAAAAATTTAGTTTGAAACATTGAATATTTAAAGTTTTGAAATAATATTGAAATGTAAAAGGGTATTTTGTGATTTCAAATCCGGATTTAAGATCGATAAAATGTGAAATGGTTATTTTGGAATTGAGTTGAATTTTAAATTATTAATTGAGATTGGACTAAAATTTGAATTTGGAATTTGAATAAATTTGAATCGCAACTTTGAAAGTGATAAAATTTGAATATATATATATATATATATATATATTAGATGAAATGATATTTTGGTTTTGAAGTATAAACTAAATTGAAATGACCACGATGCTATAGTGTATATTTCTACATTGTAGATAGTTCCATGGATCCTTAGAGAATGGTTATCCCATACATTCTCTAAGTTACTTGTATTTCAGTTGATATTTCACTTGAGTTGGATTTATTGATATAAGAATGTTAATCCTGACTCGAGTGTTTTGTGTTTTACTTTACGCTCGGGTCAAACTGAGTGATACAGCGTTTGAGACTCACCTTCGAACTTGGAGCTTTGCTTGAAGATCCAACTATCTATCCTTTCAGTCATCCAGTCGATTGGTTCAGAAAAGTCATCTGCCCGTACTGGAGACTTCACTGCCTCTGGGATATTATGATGTATTTTATTTCTAACTTTGTTTATATTGTAGCTTCATGAACTACTATTCATTTATTCCACTGCGTATTATTGTACTACTATGTATCTGTGATTCTGTGATTGATTTATTTACTGTATATGTTTTGCCAAATTTAAATTAACAATTCGGTATCTTGAATTATTCAAGTCGGATATGTATGGTTTTATTGTCGATTTGAGTGGTCCAAAATAGCGGGTCGTTACAGTTGGTATCAGAGCGAGGCTCTAGGCAAAACTTAGCATATGTGGTAAGTTTATTTACAGAATCACTTTCGTTCGAGTTGAATCTCTTCCTTTTTGACTCGATTTCCTTTGAATTTTGGAATGTCCCTCGGTTCCGAAATTCATTCTTGTCTCTTCTATTTATATTCATTTGATTCTAGAGTATTCCATAACTCCACTGAATGTTTTGTAAAGGGGGTGAAAACTCCTTTACAACCGGCATTGATTCACCGAAGATTTATATATCCTCGGTTTAGATGCTGCTATCTCTGGTTATGCCGAATTCTATATCTGGCGATCGATTGTCGATTTGCCTTGGAATTCCGCATCGATCATATTCATGAAGTCACGGTTGACCTGGTTAAGGTCGCCCGCGATTTATATCCATAATCTATATTGTAATTCAATTATCTCATCTTCGATCGAGTCTATCTTCGAATCAGGGTTCTATTGATTAGAGTTCCTATAATTTAAATTTATATCTTTGTTTCGAAGTCCATTCTTGAATCATCCTTTGTAAATCGGGTTTTGTTTGTATTTTGAAATTGTTTTATAGACCGAAATTTTTATTTCGGTAACTATGATTTTATTCTATATATAAAAGTGAAAATATTTTCGATAAGGATTATATATCTTTTATAAACGAAAGTCTGAAATTTTGAAAGGATTTGAAATTTTGAAAATTTATAAGGAATTCGATTATCTAAAGGATTTATAATTGAAGGATTTTGAATTTTAATTTCGAGGAATTGGACTCCGGTTTTTTTTTAAAATTGGTTCACGATTTTGAAATATATAATAATAAGATTTGAAAGTATTTTCTAAATAAGAAATGTTTCAAATGACTTCAAATGAGTTCCAAGGATTTCGAAAAAAAATTCAAAGAAGTTTTCAAGAAAATAGAAGTCCGAAACTCACTTATGTCGCTGGAAAATAATTTCGGTGATGAGTGCACGCATCATCGACATTGATTTTTGAGTTTCAGAGTGGGGAGAGGCCACTTTAATAACTTTGCTATGCGAGTGACTTTGTGAAACCAATTTTGATTTCAAATTCCGAAGTATGAATTGATATTCGAAAGATATAGGTATATATATTTGAAATAATTTAAAGTAAGCCGGTGTTCAATCCTCGAGTTTTCGATTTGATTTAGTATAACTCTATTTATATAAAAAAATTGATTTACTGATTTGTTGCTGATTTCCAACTCTTGGATTTGAAATTTGATTCCACTTACTATTTTGAAGGTTCGAGCACTTCCAAATCAAGGTATAAAATTTTAAAACTAAGAAATTTCGAAGAGTATAAAATATTTGATAAAGAATATAAGTTTAGTTTTGTGTGTTTAAAGTATGAAGAGTACGACTTAAGTAAATTTGAAACTTTTGTTCAATAAATAATTTAAAAAAGGAAAATTGGATTTTTCATATAGAAATAAATAGTTTAAAGGTTTTAAAGGGATAATTATAAATTTAGAAACCATTTTGAGTATAATTGATTTTGAGAAGAATATCTGGCTTTGAAATTAGATTGGAATTAAAACCAGTACTTATATGGTGATTTTGGAAATGTATTTGTTTGACCTAAATTTTGTTGATTTGGAAATTTGGATTATTTTCTAAACATATTGTTTAAGAAACTTTGAAACTGAATATATTTAATTTGGAAGAAAATTTGGTGAAATCATATGTGATCTTGAAACTGAAATGTTATTGAAACGAGAAAAAATTTGAGAACCCTGATTTACTAAATACTTGATTTGGGAGTTATAGAACTTATATAAAAATGATTTGTATAGTACGAAATTGATTTGAAACCTATTGATTTGAAAGGTGCTCAATTTGGAAAGAGAAATTTTATATAATCGAAGTCTATATAAGTGTGATTTGATATACTATTAATTTGGAAAGTATTCGATTGAAAATGGAATCCTATATATAATGGACTTTATATAAGTATGATATTTGAAAGTGATTTGAAAAGGTACTATATGATACATATTTTCGAAGTAAAGATATGGAAAGTGCCTTCTTCTTGATATCCGCTTTGTGACCACATTGTGGATTCATTCTATCGATATCATTCTCTCTGATTTTTGGTTTTCCGGATGTGATACTCGAGTGTCCCACCGTGGCATAACCCATGGTTTTTTTTTCTCGCAACTGCATAGCGCAACTGCCTAGCTGAGATGGCGTAGGGGTACGGATTGTTTCCTGGGGGATCCAGGCGTATCCATTGTGTATCCTGCAATCTATATAGGTCGCATTAGTAGCGAAACTGCCTGGCTGAGACGGCCTAGGGGTACAGATTGTTTCCTGGGGGATCCAGGCATAACCATTGTGTATCCTGCATCCTACTAGTCATCATGGCGTAACTCGCAGGGCTGAGAAAGCTTACGGATACGGATTGTTTCCTGGGGGATCCAGGCGTAACCATTGTGTATCTGCGAACCATGGTTAGACAAAGGTTTTGGTTTGATTTGTACTTTCCATATCTGTTTTAAAGGATTTTCAAGTATTTTCACTGTTTGTTGAAACAGGTCTACTAAGTACTTGAAGAATTCTAGCTTTGTGCCTGATCAACGCATGGCCAGAGTCTGCAAGAACGAGGATAAACTTGTTGAAACGTCGAGTTATAGAAGTATTTTCGAAAGGAAAATTGGTTTCGACATAAAAGTATTTTTTTTGAAAAGGTATTTTATTATAAAAGTATTTCTAACAAAGAAATTCTGTATTAATATTCGAAATTGAAATTCTTATGGTTCTAGATTAATTATTCGTGCCTGATGCTATTCCTTGAATCTACCTTATCTGCTCAGTTTAGTTATTCACCTTGATTTTGTTTTCCGAATCTACCTTCTTTCCTTGTTGGATATATCCTTTTTAAATATTGTTTGTTTATATACTACATGGTATAATAGAAATTTTTTAGTGTTTCAGAGGTTATTTATTTATCTATAATGTTGGAAGTATCTTGAGAATTTTTTTTATAAATTTTGGATTTAATATTTCCAATAGCTTCTTTGTAAATATAAGTAATAATGTAAATAATTGTTTTCAAAGGAGTTTTGAAAAGTATTAAAGTGATAAAGAAAATTAAATTTCAAATGAAGTTTTTAAATGAATATTTCAAGTAAAATTTGTATAGTTTTAAATTAATTGTTTATCTTATACTTCAATCTATTTTTTTCTTTCTGTTTGTTGCTATTCCCCTACTTCCTTCCTTTTCGAGGACGAAAAGTTTTGAGTGGGGGAAAGTGTAACAACCCATAAATTTTAAACGGTTTTTAATAACGTATTTAATTAAATTTTGGGTAAACTTTAAATAATAATATTTTGAAATAAAAATTTAATGTTTGGATTACGTATACTTAAATATAAGCTTCCATGTCCATCTCACGCAATCTCAATTTTCCTTTTACATTACCTTTGTCTATGCTGATAATTCATCCCTATCCAGAAATACTCTATTCAAATCACTCCCTTCTTTATGGCAGAACACTCATGCTTGGATTGTTCTTGGTGACTTTAATACTTGCTTCAATCTTGATGATAAAAAGGGGGGGTTCTCCTCTCCTCCCTGCAGATATTGCACCCATTAATCTTGCAATAACTGATTCTGAACTTATTTTAGTCAACAAGACTGGAACTAAATTTTCTTGGAATAATCGAAGTCGTAGTGGTGTACGGACCTACACAACAATTGATCATGCATTTTGTAACATCACTACTCTCAACTTTTGGCCATCCATGTCTGTCAACCTTCCTCTTCCTGTTCTGTCTGACCATTCCCCATTAATTCTCTCCCTTGATCCCCATTTGCGAAGAAACAAAAGAAGTTTTAAATTTTTTAATGCATGGGCTAATCATGATGACTTTCTAGATTTAGTTTCATGTGTTCACTCAACATATAACTGCTATGGTAACCCTATGTATAAGTTTTGCAAGAAACTCAAAGGCATAAAGCAAGCACTGGAGTTATGGGCATCCACCACCTTTGGGAAAGGCAGTTTGCTATCTTCTACCCTCATTGAGCAGCTCAAGGCCAAACAGGAACACATGATGGACAACCCAGATGATGAGGCAGCTACTAATGAAGAAGGTCGTCTCTTTATGGAAGTGAACAAAGCTCTTAAGATGGAAGCAAGTATGAAAAGGCAGCTGCTGAACAACAAGTGGTTTGAAGAAGGGGATAAGAATACTAAGTTTTTCCATGACACCATAAAAGTCAAGCATGCAAGAGAAAATATACACACCATTAAGGATGAACAAGGTAAAACTTTCTCGACCCTTGATGAAGTGGACAAAGCTTTTGTACAATACTTCACTAAAATTCTTTGTAACTCAACTGGATTCACTCCTGACCTCAACTTAATCTCTTCCCTTCCTCTGCCATGCCTCTCCCTCATTGAATCTGATGCCTTAACTAAACCAGTTACAAATGAAGAAATCAAGTCAGCCCTTTTCTCCATGAATCAAAGCTCCTCTGGTGGCCCCGATGGACTTAATGTAACATTTTACATTGCTACATGGTCTGTGCTTGGGAATGATTTCTGTCAAGACATCCACCATTTCTTTAATAAGTGCAAACTTCTAAAAGAAGTCAACTCTACAAACATTGCATTAATACCTAAGGTTTCTCCTCCAACTAAAGTATCCTCATTCAGGCCTATATCGTGTTGTAATGTTTTGTACAAATGCATCTCAAAAATTCTTGCTACCCATATGGTTTGTGTTCTGCCTACGTTGGTATCCCTAAATCAAGCGGCTTTTATTCCTACGAGGAATATTATTGACAATGTACTACTAGCCCAGGAACTGTTGAAAGGTTATGGCAAGGCCAATGCTACTCCAGCAGCTGCAATCAAAATTGATATTTCCAAAGCATATGATTCTGTTCACTGGGAGTCAATTGTTAGGATTATGGCAATGATGGGATTCCCTAAAATATTTGTTTCTTGGGTTTATACATGTATTTCAACCCCAACATTCTCTGTTATTGTTAATGGTAGGCCAACAGGCTATTTTGGTAGCCAAAAAGGAGTAAGGCAGGGGGATCCTATCTCCTCTTATTTGTTCTTATTAGTTATGGAAGTTTTCAATGTTATCCTTAGGAACAAATTCTCACTCAAGCTTATTAAATACCATCCCAAGTGTTCTCAGCAGAAGATTACTTCTATTATGTTTGCAGATGACGTATTGATATTCACTAAACCTGAAGCTTCCTCCTTATCTGGAATCTTAAATGCTTTACAGGCCTTTTACCTCATGACTGGCCTCTCCATCAACTACTCAAAATCTTCCTTGCTAGTTGCCGGGGTCTCTGACCTTGTTGCCTCGAGTCTGTATAATTTGAGTGGTTTCACTTGCATGCACAATGACATGAAGTATCTTGGTATTCCCTTAATCACTAAACGAATTACCATAGCTGATTGCCTACCCCTATACAATAAGATTACAAGAGTTATGAATGCATGGGAAAACAGGAACATGACACAAAGTGGTAGGCTTGTGCTCATAAAAGCTGTTGTCTTCCCTTCTTTGGTCTACTGGGCTCGATCTGCTGTGCTCCCTGGTAAGCTACTGCAACTAGTTCGGTCTGCCATGTCTAGATTCTTCTGGACAGGTAGCATACACAACAAGAAACTAATGCCATGTTCTTTTTCAATGTTTGAGACTACCTTAAAGTTGGGAGGTCTTGGAGTTTTAAATGCAAAAAATTGGAACATAGCGGCATTCAGTACACATTTTGATGCTGTGCTAAATAAAAAGGAAAGTCTTTGGGTTAAATGGACATGGACACATAACATAAAGAATGGAAAGTTTTGGATTATGGACATACCACAAGACAGTAGTTGGACATGGAGAAACATTCTGAAGCTCAGGGATATCTTTCTTCCTATGATTCAGTATCACATACACACAAGCACTGTTGTTAGTTTTTGGGATGAACCATGGGTAGGTAAAGGCGTTATTCTTTCAAGACTGTTTAATCATGCCATGATTGTGCAATCTGCAGTGAACTGTGAAGCTAAAGTTAGTGATTATTTGGTTGATGGTAGAATTCTTCTTCCTACAATAGTAGTCAAGAGGTTTGGCAATTATGGAGTTCAATCCAGAGGAATTTTTACAGCAGCGCTCAGACTTCTACTGTGACATGGAACAACAAAATACATAATGTTAAAATGGTGTATAACCACCTTCTTACTAACACGGTTTTACCGGCTGCCAAGTGGTACAATATTTTATGGAATACTGATGCTGCCCCGAGAGAGAACCTTATGTTGTGGAAGGTGGTTAGCAATGCACTCCTAACCAGAAGTGTTTTAAACAGTTATGGGATGTGTTGTTGCCCTGAATGTGTTTTTTGTGATCAACATGTTGAAAATTGTGAACATTTGTTCTTTGATTGCCCTGCTATCCATGAACTGGTTGAACGTATTGCAAGTAAGATTTTTTGCTCTAGTACCCCTGCAAGCTGTATTATAAACTGGAACATAATTTACAAGGCTACACGGTGGAAGACTGACAAATCTCAAGAAATGGTGATCTGTATTAAAATATAATGGACGTGATTTGGAATGAAAGAAACAGTATTGTTTTTGACAATAAGAGAAAGAGTCTTACTGCACTTTGGGCAGAAGTTAGGGCTAGGACATACTTGCAAATGAAACGGTCTGCTTGCCAATTCCCTGCAGACATGATCTCCAAGTGGGCTAACTGATTTGTAATTTTGTTTTCTTTTTTCTTTCTTCTTTGTCTTCCCAGTTTCTCTTTGATTCAAAGTGTGTTTTGAATATTTTTATTGTGTTGCAATAAAACTGGTAGGGGGCCAGTCAACCCCGCTGGCCTTGCCAAATAGATATATATATATAAGTAGTTAATAAATAAGAAAACATATAAATTTAGATTACGTTACTGGTTAATTAATTTGGGCGTACGTTCGTTTTAATTATTGCACCTATTGTACGCACTCTTTTATTTCATATCTTAGCTGTTAAAAATCAAATCAAATCGTGCATTAAAAAAAGGTGTAATTGGTAACGATCCGAAATTTTAGACCAATTTGAAATTCTAATTTTTTTTAAAATATTGAATAAAATTTGGTAGAAACAAAAATGATGGGAATAATAATAGTTTATATGAGATTTACAATTTGAATTAAAACAACAAATGTTAAGAATTTAATAATAATTGTTAATTGTAAATATTGATCTATTGAATAAAATTTAAGAGGAAACAATAGTTTAATTGCATTGTTGTAATTCAAATAAGTTAACCTCTAACAAATAAAATAAAATTGGTAACTAATGGATATGTCGAGTTATGTGAAATTATTAAATAATGTTTGATTTATTGTTAATAAAAAGAAGAAAAAAAGGAAAAATATTATGTTCTGTTTATACATCAAATGGTGGTTTTGAAATTTAGTTTTGAAAGCAAGTATGGATTTTAGATTCAAAGAAAAATTTGGTCTTAATATACATATATACACGGAAAGTTAGTTTGGTTATAGGGTCCATTAATTATTGTGTGAATTCTAGTAGGTATGTATATATATGTTATGTTAGTATTTTCAAATATATTACTCATTTCCTTGAAGTTTTGAAACACACTGTCCAATCAACCCATCAATTGCTCTAATAATTTATTTTGGGAAATTCAAGGCACAGCTGTTTTATTTGCCATCATTTCTTTTTTTTTCAAACGGTTCATTTTGCCTTTATAACGTATCCTTCCATTCCATACTTATCTTTTTCCTTTACGTTTCAAATATGGAACGTGCTGTCCAATCAACAATTAATTGCTTTAATTTCTCAACTAAGTCTAGGGTGACTGTTACCATCCTATAATTATTTTGAATATCAAAACATATAAATTGTATATGTTCATTTTTGGTCAGTTCTTCTGTTTTAAAGCAATATATTTTTTCTTAAAAACGGTTGCATTATGAAACACGTCTCTTCCAAATCTTCATCGTGCAGCCCAAGCAATATAATAAATTGCTTTAATAACGTTGCTGAATCAACGGTCATTTCAATTTATTATTTATTGTACGTTTCCTTTTTGCTTAAAAATTGGCTACGTAAACATTAATTCAAAAATAGGAAAAAATCATTCGTTTCCTGTAGCCACTTCATTTGCTTTAATTATTTCACGTGATTCAAGCAGGTGACTGTGTTCATTCACTCAACCTTTATCTATATTTTTGTTTTAAATTTCTTTCCTCTGTTCACTAGGGTAATTATGGTATGATTCTCATGCCTATTTGGTTCATAAAAATTATTAAGCATTTTTACCCAGAGCAACCAACTCACCTACATCGTTCTATATATATTTATTTGCGTACAAGTTCAAACTTTTCCATTTTCTTTGATTGATAGATTTGTTGCCTTTATCTATTCTTTCTCTCCCTATCTTTATTGCTTAAAGGAAAGCAATCCATCAAAATGTGAATATTTGATTATAGCCAGCCGTTACCTATACCCAAATTTCCATTTTATGACCATCATTCGAATATCAAACTTATATACTTTTTGCATTCATTTCGCTCATTCAATTTATGTTTCTTATTCCAGCTTTTAAATATTGAGCTCCTCCCTTATATTTCTCTGTGGCCTTTACTTCTCTTCTCTGTTTCTTTTTTTTTCTCCCCCTCTGTTAGCTTCTCAAAACCATCACTCCGCAGCTCCTCCCTGATCTTCCACCCCTCGTGCTCCTCCGTAGCCACTTAGACCATGTACTCCTTCTTTTGCGTAAGTATATTTTTTTTTATAAACCTATGGTATATTATAATATATACTGTGTACGTTAGTTTATATGCTTATATATATATATATACGTTGTTGTAAGTTTATGAAAGAAAATATGTATATATTACACACTATATTCTCTGTTTTTTTTTAAAATATATAAGTGTTATAGGGCATAAGGTACACATATATAAAGTTATATGTTGTATAAGAATATAGTGGATTTGTACAGATAAAGCATGAGTTTATTGATATTATAATTACGTAAATACTGATTTTATATAAACATTTATATGATCTTTTTTTTATTATAGAAATTGGAAAATCTGGTTCGACGGTGAATATATGTTATACTGTTTATATATTTACAGTAATATATATTGATTTTGTATAAGTATGATATAGGCAGTGTTTATAAAGTTTTTTTTAAAAATAAGTTATATTAGTTTGGATTTTATCTGTTGGGTTAGATAGGGTCACTGAGTATACATATGTACATATTTATACCTTATGTACGTTTGTATATATATATATATATATTTGTTAATTATATTTTAAGTTATATGTTAGTTATAATAAATTATGGTTTGTAGTATTCCTAATATTTTAAAACGGAAAATATATATTGTTGGAAACTTGTAATACAATCGCGTTTGTATATTTTCTATTTAAGTTTATATAACTTTATATATACGTGTGTATATATAATATAAAATTTTGTTCGCAAATGTCTATATGAGTATACATTAATTGGTTTTAAAAGATATAAATATATGGAGACTTTGTTTGAAGTGTTGAATTAAATTTTAATTTGAGATATATGATTAAATTGATTTTAACAATAAATAATAAAATTATATACATCATTTTCTGTCATATCAAGATGGTTCTAATTCGTTTTCACCAAATTCTTATCTCTCAGCTTTGTTGAATTCGTGCCAATCTAGCATTGCTTTGAAATTCGTAGCTTGTTGTGTTGTCTATCTTCTCTAGCCTCTAGCCTCGAATGGTGAGCAATCACTCACGATTAACGTTCTTTTATTTATTAAATTTGATTTCAATTGAAACGACAATTGAAATATACTGTTGAAGTTAGTAAATCTGTTATATATGCTATTATCTGTAAACTGTTCGCCTAAGGGATATGACACCATATCATATTGTTTATACTTCATTTAATTACTGTTGATATATGCCTGTTGTTATATTATTATCATATCCTGTTATATTATTATTATATGTTATCACTCTGCAAGTTCTCTGTAGTTTAGAATTCACTATGGGTTGAAATGATACATACCCGAACGGACTTTGGAATAGGAGAATTTCGTTATGGGTTGAAATGATAGACCCAAGTGATTTTCATTAAATTGAATTTGGGATTACGGGTTGAAATTCTATCCACCCATATATATTTAGTGTACGGATTGAAATGATAAATATCCATATCACTTGACAATATGATAAGAAATATATACAGACACCGTTGGTCCATATATAAATATTTTGAAAATAATTTCTATGGTTTTGGAAAGAAATATATGGTTTAATAAATATAGATTCTTAAGACATTAGATAAATGATAAATTATATATATAAATTTAGTAGTAATATTTGATTTAAATTAGATGGATTTAATACGTAGAATATGGTTAAGTATATATGTAAATCTATATTTCAATAGATTTTTTTGTAATAAATTGAATAAGTATGGTTGGGAAGGTAAATTTGGGTTTATTGGAAATGGTATTTAAATAAGGATTTTAATTAATCGATTTGAAATTATTGAATGGGAAATTTAAAGGTATGATTTTTTAACTGGATTTTGATTTAAGTGATTTAATTAATATTTCACATCTAAATAAAAAAAATGTTTAGTAAAATGTAAGTTAAGGTTACTTAAATGATATTGAATCTAACGAGGAAATATTTCAAGACTAATAATAATGGGGTTAAATCGAGATCTATATGAAACTGTCAATTGAACTTTGAATTGTAAAATATTAAAGCTTTGAACAACACTGGAATTTAATTGGTTTATTTGTGATTCGGATCTGTATTTGAAATCAATATAATTCGAATTTATTATTTAGAAAATTTAATTGAATAAAAATTTAGTTTGAAACATTGAATATTTAAAGTTTTGAAATAATATTGAAATGTAAAAGGGTATTTTGTGATTTCAAATCCGGATTTGAGATCGATAAAATGTGAAATGGTTATTTAGGAATTGAGTTGAATTTTAAATTAATAAATTGAGATTGGACTAAAATTTGAATTTGGAATTTGAATAGATTTGAATCGCAACTTTGAAAGTGATAAAATTTGAATATATATATATATATATATATATATATATTAGATGAAATGATATTTTGGTTTTGAAGTATAAACTAAATTGAAATGACCACGGTGCTATAGTGTATATTTCTACACTGTAGATAGTTCCATGGATCCTTAGAGAATGATTATCCCATACACCCTCTATGTTACTTGTATTTCAGTTGATATTTCACTTGAGTTGGATTTATTGATATAAGAATGTTAATCCTGACTCGAGTGTTTTGTGTTTTGCTTTATGCTCGGGTCAGACTGAGTGATACAACATTTGAGACTCACCTTCGAAGTTGAAGCTTTGCTTGAAGATCCAGCTATCTATCCTTTCAGTCATCTAGTCGATTAGTTCAGAGAAATCATCTGCCCGTACTGGAGACTTCACTGCCTCTGGGATATTCTGATGTATTTTATTTCTAACTTTGTTTATATAGTATCTTCGTGAACTACTATTCATTTGTTCCGCTGCGTATTATTGTACTACTCTATATCTGTGATTCTGTGATTGATTTATTTACTGTATATGTTTTGCCAAATTTAAATTAACAATTCGGTATTTTGAATTATTCAAGTCGGACATGTATGGTTTTATTGTCGATTTGAGTGGTCCAAAATAGTGGGTCGTTACACAGGATTGATGTGATTCGACCATCCACAACCCTGATCAACTCCTCGTTCTGGGAGTGCGAACGAGATCCTAATACTTAAATAGATGTGGTTGACCGTATGTCGATCGACTCCGGATTCCCAGAGGCGAATCAAATTATAAACATTAATGGGTGTGATCGACCATGCACCAACTAACTCTGATCCCGAGAGCATTGGCCGGTGTATAAACACCATATGGGTGTGACTGACCACCCATCAACTAACTCTGGTCTCGAAAGCGCGGTCCGGAGTATATGCATCAAACGGATGTGATTGGCCGCCCATAAAATTCACTTATGTCCTCGTAGCGTCGATATAATTCTAAGTCTTAAACGGGTGTGACTGACCACTCTAAAATAATTTAAGTTTCCGGAGTGCGGATAAAATTCTAAGTATTAAATGGGTGTGACTGGCCGCCCGTAAAATAACTTAAGTCCCAGAAGCACATATATGACTTCAAACATTAAGTAGGCGTAACCGACCGTCGGCGTACAAGTTTAATCCCTAGAGCGTGGATGTGAATACCAACAATGAGCAAGTGTGACTTAGTTAAATTAAAATTAGTAAAGGCAGAAAACAACTTCCAACCGAATACTTCAATTCTCTCCAGAATTGGGGGCATAACTCAAGTACTAGCCGCTAGCCGAAATGGCGCAGCGTTGAGACTCGACTTGATGTTTAATTATGACCCAAAGCCATAATTTCAAGACTTAGCGACCGGACACAAATTCGACTTAAAAATCGAAGCCTCACAAGTACATTAAATGGAAACTGTAAAGGCCCGCAAATCCATACCCCTTTGAGTTGACCACAATTCACATCAGTTCAACTCAAAATGAACGAAAAAACGAATCTTTAGGGGTAAAGATGAAAAAATAGAAGAGGAAATAGAAAACAACATTACAGAATCTCACATACGCAGTGGAACAAAATATAATATATAATAAAGATTTTTAGCATCTATTTGTACTTACAATCATTAGAGTACAAAAATCAATACATCAATCTGGACAGTTATAATCACTTGTCCTCACACAGCGGAAATATAAACCAAGTATGGAAATACGTCCAAACTCCTCCAGCTCACCTCCTGAGCTCCAAAGCATCCTATACGGGATCTGTAATACTCAGTCTGAGAGCATTATAATAAAATAACACCCAAGTCAGTCTGGAAAATCAGCGTGAGAAAAACACACTCCATTTGAATTATTAGAGTTATCAAAATCCTTTGAAAAATAAAGGTATCTCGTAAGACCACATCACATATAAACATGACGGGTTTTACCTTATGCTAACCAAAAGGATTTTTATCAAAATCATTTGATATTATAATAGTGTCTATATAAAGTAAATAGAAAATAGCTAAAATGCTTGCATCTCACGTTTCAGCATAGTTAGGCACAATAACACTGTACGATGCTTATTGGAGAATGGATTCCATATAATGACTAGGCCACTAGGTACTGCCCATCACAGTACACCTCTGGAAAAACGTACCGAGAACCTCATCAGGATCCCGTGCTACACAAGGCCGGCCTACCCTTAACCTGGATAGACGAATATTTTACCACCCCGGGTGTACCCACCCTTGCTGTCAAGCACTCCTTCTTTCATGCACTACCATATCCATAATATATAGGTAATCGACGAAAATTCTATGGAATTAGAAAACCGTCGAAAAAATTTGAATTAAATTTATACTGCAAACGCACGGCGTACGAATGTAGCACGTATGCGAGCACGGGTCGATCCGTAGGGTATTGTAGATTTTAAAATTCTATTCAATCAAATTAAACCAAAGTCGAGTGAAAGTTAAGCTAGAGAATCAGAAAATTAGCAACTAACTAAAAGAAAAGAGATGCAAATATAAGAGTTAAATGACAATTTAGAGAATAAATCCACTCTCTAAATCACATAGTTCAACATATATAAAATCATGATCTGTCTTTTATGGTCATTCATGCTTTAATTGATGTGCTTATCATAAGTATGGCATATTTGTGCTATTGATTAGCCAACATAAGCCATCAAACTATAACACATCCCTTAAAGCGCTTACTAATTTTCATGAAACTTGACAAAGAAAATGAAAATGAAATCTATTTTAAGTATGGCCTATTAACTATTGATTAGAAATATAGACCATCAAATTTGAATTCAAATCACTTTCTTTTGCCATAATCATATTTTGATGAAGAGGCAATTAGTGTTAGTGATTGTCTAAGCATAGCCTATTTGGTGTCAACAATATATGTTATCAAATTCAAAGAAAAAACAACTAGTAAACCATTTCTATCATCATCATTAAGCACGAAAAGAGAGCATGAATTAACAAATAGTTGAAGCTACATAATTAGAGAGCTTCATTACACCCTAAATTGAAGGGGTTTAGCCTCTCATATTTTTCATTAAACAACAAATGTGGCTTGCAACATGAAAGAAAAAGATAGCAAGATAAAGAAAAACTATTTTACTTGCATGAAAAATAAATCTACACTACAACATGAAAGTAAATAAGCATGAAAAGGAAAAGAAAATGTATTGAAGCTGCATTAAAAAATTACATAAAGAGAAATGGCTAAGTAGCCATGGAAAAAGAAAAAAAAAGCTTTCTTTTATTTTCTAAACTAAAAACTAAGTAAGAGGAGGAGGGTTTCATGAACATAATGGGTTATTTATACAAGCATGAAACCCTAATACATAATTTAGGAAATGCCCAAACTACCCTTGAGAAAGTATAGAGGCCAAGTAATCATTAGCGTCTACTAATCATCATTTAAGTGTACATGAAGCCATTAATTTCATAAGCATGTGCATCAGCCTCTAATTTGTATATTAAAGTGGTGGGTAGGTGGGGTCCTCCATGTTCTTCACTTTGAATTATTTCCATTATCGTTCCATTGTATTCATGTTGTGCATGCATGTGTCTTCATGAAACCACTCTTATTTGAGATCAAATTCTTACACAAATATATATAAATTTCTAATTAATTTTTCTCAAAGAAATATATGCACACAAATGACCGTTTTGCCTCTATATGAAGATGGATATATGATAATTTGAAATTAATATGGATTTTGGTTAAAATAAGTTATAATACCCAATATGATCATTTATTTAATTTAAATAGAATAAATATGGTGGTAAAAATATGCACATTTACGTGCACATCGATAGGTTTCCGAGGACATTTAGAAAAGTGGCAACATACCCTAGTTGGGTGCGATCCACTTAGCCTTACTGCATCTCCCCTGTTTTAGTCATTCCCGGTTGATGAGGCTTGAGGCTAAGTGTTACCTTTCAAGAAAGAATTCCATTTAGAATACTCATCGTCCTTCAATGATGATATTCTGATAGCATTCGTCGATCAAGTTGTCCTGGGTCTAGACAAACTGAATCACCATCTTCAACATCTTCACGATATTCATTCGTAACGTTCAAACTGAATCGAAGTGGTTTTTGGATAACTTAATATGATCCTGGTCTCCTCGAAATGATTAATGAAATTGGCCAATATTGATAGTCAGTTATTTAACTATCAATAAAACAATCATTCAACCTAATATTTTATTTCCATTGAAAACACTAAATCTCTTTTTAATTTAATTTTAATAAATTAACTCTCTTATCAAAATTCATGTACTTATCTTATCGAAGTACGTAATTCTATTAACCATTCTTTCCAAAATATTTGAGAACTTTTTTTGAAAATAAATATGGAAAGTACCATGCGGTATCAACCATGGATTCACATCTCAGTGGTCACGTCTCTATCCCAGAAATCCAAAACTTAACTACAGGCACTCACTGCCTCCGATTTCGCCATGGATGTATACCGTTATTTTTCGAAAACAATATTAAATAAAAAAATTTCAAAATAACACTTACGAAATTTCTATATAAATTTCCGAGTTAAACTTAGGCAAATACACTTTAAATAAAAGTTATTATATAAATTAATATTGAATAATTTATCTTTTAAAATAATAACACTGATTAATTCTTAAATAATAATTAACTTAATATAGACTAACTTAATTAATAATTAAATATACTTTAAACAATAATCACATAATTTCGAATAATAATCAAATTTGGATTTATTAATAAAATTCTAATAGATTTACAAGACTTATTTATAAACTTATAATTCATTTTGACAATTTAAAATAAAATAACTAACTTTCTAAAATATTTTAAACACTTTTAAATTGTCCAGTTTAATAATTTAAAATTTTCTTTTTAAAACAACCCATCTTCTTGACAAAACATATTTTTCAATTCCGATATAACACAACTAACATTTATAAATCTCTCTCGATTTATCACCGCTTGATTTACATCCCAATTTCGTAAATCCCCTTTTCACCTTTATAGAAATAAATCTATCATTTATTTTTAAGGCCAACTTACCCAATATTAAATTATTAAATTAAATAACTAAATTATCCAATAAAACATTTTATTTCAAACTCAAGTTAAAAAGTAACTTTTAAATATTTAAAATCAATTAAATATTCTGATTTCAAATCAATTAAATAAAATCTCCATTTGATAGTTCACAATAATCAAGTATAACCAAAAGTCAAATATTTTCTTTTTTCTCTCTAACCCAATCTCTTTAAAATATCCTTATTTCCGATATAAATATTTTTATATCCAAAATTCCTTTATAATTCCTTCAAATTCAAAATGATTATTTATGGTATTTAAAAATACAAGAATTTAAGGCCAGTGCTACTATAGCATCCAATATTCCAATCACAATAATACTCTATCGTAGATTATTCACACAATCATATATCATTATATATTAAATTAAATTTAACATTTTGAGGAATCCAGCTGGATTCCTCCAATTCGTTTCCCTACATCCACTAATGTTAGTACAACATAAAAATACCCAACCCACTTCGAGGGGGATATCACAATATATAGGATTATCCGCTATTATGCGGGTGCATAGGGTCTCATCCACTATAATGTACGGAAATATCAATCTAACTACTGGTATATATATACTACTATATATATATTACAGTATCATTCAACGGATAATTAATTCAACCAAACATCCAGAATTAATTTTAACTATTTAAAATTTAAAATCTAGCAATCCAAAAAGAGTGAGATTTACTCACCTTTGATTTTTATTTTCTTCCTAAAATTCCATCTCCCTCTGAAAAAATCCAAATCAAATCTATTGCATAGATTTTTCAGATATGAACCCACTTAACTTATTTAAATGAGTTTGAACCTCATACGAAGAAGTCATAATATTTACAAGAATTTGATTCCAAAAGTCAAGTTTAAGCGTAAGATCGTTGGGAATACAAATTCAAAGTAGTCTTAATTTCTTATATAAGCAAACATCATGCAAAAAATGTTGTTAACACTTGCAGTTCTATAAGACCAATAATTAATAGTGAAATAAACAATTACATAGTTATTTGAAATTATAAGTGGAAATACCTTTCTCTTTTTTATTTTTTTTAACATGAATTAAAATAATTATAAGCTTAAATTATTCTCACCTTTAAACAGCCTGGCCCAAACTACTGCAACCCAACCCTAGCTAGCGCGCGACCACAACCCCACCCCCCCACGGCCACCAACGATCGTCTAACACCTCCAGGTGCTCGCACCCCCTCCCCCTTCGATAAAGAATGCCAGAATCGTGATCCTCTCCCCACGACAACACTAACTCCACCAAACAACTTACAGCGTCGAGTTCGCCCTTCTTCAAATCACAACAACGCTGCCGCGTTCTATGCCCTACGCGTGCGTGACTTCCACCGTCGCGGCCAGTCAAATTCGCGTACCACCTTAAATCCATCACGACTGCCTCGCGCTTCCCCGTACGCGCTAACGCGATTCAATTCCAAGCCCTAAACAATCGCCTTTATAGAATTGAGATTCTCATTGAGATTCATTTGTTCGTTGTCTACTTTTTTTGAATGATGACGAATTTGATTTTGCTTGGAAGGTAAGGTGAATACGAAAGGAGGAACTCACGATTGTATAATTTTTTTCTTTTCCCTTTCCATTTATTTTCGACTCGAACAGAACTGAAGAGAGAGAGCTCGTGAATTTTGAACAAGTGAGAGAGAAAGAATGCGATATAAATTGATGGAGAGGTTTCGTGTGATTTGGTTTGCGTTCAAATCAGACTAGAGTGGCTATGACTTGAAAGAATGTGGCTGAGGTGATAATGATAAGATATATATATATATATATTTCTTTATTTCCAAAATACTTAGGTATTTTATTCAATCCCCTATCGAGGTGTGTCGCTACGCGTTTATAATTTTATACACCTATTTCGAACGCAATGAAAAAGGTTTCGAGTCCCAATTCGATTATATGGAGAAGATGCCCTTTTGGACTCGATTATTATCTTAGATTTCATATTAATTTTAACGAGTTTCTATCCCCTACGATCAAACGATAACTCGAAATACTATGAAATTTGAAATTCAATAATGATACACTATTACGAACCCAATGGAACTTGTTTTATTGAAATCTGAGACTGTGTCTCGGATCGCTATTTTAACGCGTCGATTAAGTCAACGATTTCAAAATTTACGAAATCGCTTAAAAATTTCAGTTTTAGAAACTTTTTAACTCAATTATAATTCCAAACCCAATATTAAACCAATTAAATATCTAAAATCAAACGACAAAAAATCTGAGGCGTTACATTCCTCCTCGCTTAAAAGAATCTCATCCCCGAAATTGCTAAGGCGGGAAAAATGCTCCAAACCCATTAACTTACCAAAACACACTTAGTTAAACTCGACATTCCACTATCTAATCTTTTAGTTCCAACCAAAAAAATTAGCCTTCAACTCTAATTCCAAAACCCTTTATTCCAATTACAATTCGAAATCAAATTATCATTAACAAAAAATTTACAAAAAAATTTCAAATTTTTTCTAACAGTCCAAATTTTCGAAATTTTTTAGCCGTCTTCCTTGTACGAAGGACCTTTTGCAATATGACAAGAGAGATAAATATATATACATCGACCCACATGGTTGGAAAACAAAATAAATAAATAAATATATCAATATTTATATTTGTAGTACTTAATCCGAAAACGTGCCTTATTAGCATTTTTAAGCATTATTATGCGAGAATTTACTTTAAAGGAAATTTTGCAACTCAAACCTAGCCAAGAAGTTCCTCTATACCTGACTTACTCAATTGAAACTACGTAAGTGCCAAAATATGAAATTCATTAACATTTCACTTATTTAAATAGTTAAAACACATAATCTAAGCAATCATAACGTTCCAACACCAATTTAATTACTTCCAATCGATCCGTATATCAATTTGTTCAATTCAAATGGTTTACAACTCAACTTTCTTGCATCCGCTTTTTTTTATACTAAACAAACCCATATCCATTCCAAAATGATTTAGAAATCAATTTATTTCACTATTATTAATTGATAGAAATTTAATTTATTTTTGTTTGCATCGAACAACAAAATTTCTATGCAAATTCGGTGATATTAATTTGAATAAACAACCATTTAAGCTTATAGCTATTTTAAGTTGATTTCACATCAATTTATATTCAATTCTATTCCAGTTCAAATCGATTCTGAATCAATTCAGTTGCATTCCATACATATCATATTCAAATCCATTTTATTAAACTCGGAACCATTTCATGCTAATTTATTTACGAACCATTTCATAAATTTATTTAAACCGAGTTTTTATCAAAATATTTACTTAAGTTAATCCGTATAGTTTAAATTATTCCAACTATATAACTTAAACTTATTTTCATTTCAACCAACTTCCATTTCATTTACTAATTAATTAATTCGTTCATTCATTCATTCATTTATTCACTTCAATTTTAATTCCATATTCGAATTCATTTAATTAATATCCCAAGTCATATTCAATTTATTTATACTTATATAGAATTTATTAATAATCCAAGCTGTTGCTGTCTCAATCCAATTCTATTTTATTCGACGATATTCGTAATTATATTAAATTCTCTTACAATTTAAGTCGAAATTAATTTATAACCCAAGTTCTAATTCTAATATTCACTTTTAATCCACAGTCCGATTTTGTACAACCAAGCTAAGTTTCATTTTGTATTCGATTAACTAATTAATTATCTAATTAGTTCACTACCATTTTATAATTTCATGTCTAATTTTACTTCAAAAATCACTTCATCGCATTTTATTGAGTCTTAAATTCATTTTACAATTCAAGTTTGAATTTAATTTCCTTCACCAAAATATCAAACAGTTTTATTTTGGGTTTTCTTTTTCACTTTTTAATTTTATAAGTCACACAATTTATTTTTCATGTTTCCATCAATTTTATACTCGAATATATTCACATTTTATTTTTAACTCGAGAATATACATTTATTCATAGCCTAAATATATTTTTATTCCATTAATTTCAATTTTTATAAGCTATTCTAATTTATTTACTCACAATTCCATATTTTCACTCAAATTTTTATTTCATTCAAAATTTATACATTATGGTTATATACTTATTCCATAACTTATTTTTTTTTCAATTCGAATTATTTCTGATCCAATTCAAATTTTATAACTTATGGTTATATAGTCACTTTATAATTCACATTTACATATTTAATTCAATTCCATATGATTCAAATCCAATTCGCTTTTTTATTTAAATTTCAATTCCTTTTAACCAACATTTCAAAACCAAATTAGAGTTATTCATACTTAAACTAATTTCACTCCAAACAATTTATTTTCATTCAATTTCATTATATATTCCAATTACTTTGCTAAGTTAACTCCCATTTCATTAATACACTATTTTAATTCAATTCAAATCCGGTCAGTTAAATTTTTTAAAATTTAATTTACTCAACTTAAATTAAGTTGAATTCCATTTCAACTTTCTCACTTTAAATTTTATTCCAAAAATTTCTTTTCCACACTTCTTTCCTTATAAATATCATCTTCCACTTATAAGTCTTAAAACTTATTTTCTGATATCCTCAAGAACTTTTAAATAAGGATTTCTAGAATTCAAACACCCGGTATCTATTTCAAATCACTTTGAAATCAAATATATATGTATATTCCTTTTGGGTTTAACAAACCACTTCCTTGGATATTCAAAATTCATTTGGTTCCATTCCAAAACAATTTCCCTTCGGAATTTCCAAAACAACACTTGTTTTTACCAAAAAATAAATCTCCATACAATTTACTATGGTATCAATTTGCCACCTAGAAACTCGAAAATGAATATTGATGATGCGGCCGTCATCATTATAATTATTTTCCAACGACTGAAGTGATTCGGTGCCATATCACTTCCAAAATCCATTTAAAACTATTTTCTATTCAAAAATATCTCCAACATAACAATACTATTATTTATCTTCAAACACTTTGGAAAATACTTCTAAAAACTCCGGGTTTTAAATTTTCCAAATTCTGGTTTGAACCCATTTGTAGTTTTTAAATCATTTATATAATTCATACACATACAATCTCCCTTTTGTTATATATAACTATTACCAATTTTATGTTCTTATTTTTATTATATAATAACAACGAAACACACCACTATAATAATTTTTAAAAAATTATTCTCTTTTATATCAAAATATAGTTTGGGTAAAATTATTTCATTTACCCACCTCAAAACAATACTGTGTCAATTAATAGGGTTTAGATGTTTAGAAACTCCTATCGATTTAGTGGCCTCCCACTATTCAAACAGAATTTATACACCTCTCAACATAATACAAAATCATTTATATTCGCTAACAAATACGCGCTCATATCTATTATTACCCTCAACTCATTCTAGAGTACTATTGACTCTATCTCTAAAGAGTAATCCCCCCAGAGCCAAGGTTCTCACTTAACCTTCAACTCTAATACCAAGTGTAAAGACCCGCAAATCCATACCCCTTTGAGTTGACCATAATTCACATCTGTTCAACTCAAAATGAATGGAAAAACGAATCTTTAAGGTTGAAGAAGAAAAAGTAGAAGAAGAAATAGAAAACAACATCATAGAATCTCACAAATGCAGCGAAACAAAATATAACATATAATAATAGATTTTTATATAAAAAATATATATCTGTTTATACTTACAATCATCAGAGTACATAAATCAATACATCAATCTGGACAGTTATAATCACTTGTCCTCACACAGCGGAAGTATAAAACAAGTATGGAAATATGTCCGAACTCCTCCAGCTCGCCTCCTGAGCACCAAAGCATCCTATCTGAAATCTGTAATACTAGATCTGACTCGAGCATTATAATAAATTTACCCCCGAGTCAGTATCAAAAACCAGCGTGAGAAAGCACACTCAATTTGAATTACTAGAGTTATCAAATCCCTTTGAAAAACAAAGGTATCTCGTAAGACCACATCATACATAAACACGATGGGTTTTTACCTTACGATAACCAAAACGATTTTTTATCAAAATCATCCGATATTGTAATCGTGTCTATATAAAGTAAATAGAAAATAGATGAAATGCTTGCATCTTACGTTTCAGCATAGTTGGGCACAATCAACACCGTACGACATTTATTAGAGAATGAATTTCATACAATGACCAGGCCACTGGGGTACCGTCCATCACAGTACACCTCTAGAACAATGTACCGATGACCTCGGCAGGATCCCCTACTACAAAAGACCGGCCTACCCCTAACCTGGATAGATCGAATATGTTATCACCCCTGGTGTTCCCACCCTTACAAACGAGCGCTCCTTCATTCATGCACAACCATATCCATAATATATAGGTTTCCGAGAATAGCTAGAAAAGTGATAACGTACCCTAATTAGGTGCAACCCACTTAGCCTTGCTACATCTTCCATGTTTTAGTCATTCTCGGTTGATGAGGCTTGAGGCTAAGACTTACCTTTCAAGAAACAATTCCACTTAAAATGGTCATCGTCCTCCAACAATGATATTTTGATAGCATTTGTCCATGAAAGTTGTCTTGGGTCTGGACAAATCGAATCACCGTCTTCACGGTATTCATTCGTAACGTTCAAATCAGATCAAAGTGGTTTTCAGATAATTAAATCTGATCCCGATCTCTTCGAAACGATTAACAAAATTGGCTAATATTGATAGTCGCTTATTTAACTATCAATAAAACAATCATTCAACCAAATATTTTCTTTCCACTTAAAACACTAAATCTCTTTTTAATTTAATTTTAATAAATTAAATCTCTTATCAAAATTCATGTACTTATCTTATCAAAGTAAGTACGTTTACTAACCATTCTTTCCAAAGTATATGGAAAGTTTTAAAAAAAAAATATGGAAAGCACCACACGGTATCGACCATGGATTCACAGCTCAATGGTTACGTCTCTATCATAGAGAAATCCAAAACTTAACTACAGGCACTCATTGCCTCTTATTTCTCCATGAAAGTATACCATTTCTTTCCAAAAACTTTATTAAATTTTTTTTTTTTCAAAATAACACTTATGAAATTTCTATATAAATTTGCGAGTTGAACTTGGCAACTCTTTAAATAAAAGTTATTATATAAAATTAATATTGAATAATTTATCTTTTAAGATAATAATACTAATCAATTCTTAAATAATAATTAACTTAATATAGACTAACTTAATTAATAATTAAATATACTTTAAAAAATAATCACAGAACTTTGAACAATAATTAAATTTAGATTTATTAATAAAATTCTATCGATTTACAAGACTTACTTATAAACTTATAATTCATTTTGACAATTTAAAATATTTAAATAACTAACTTTCTGAAATATTTTAAACAGTTTTAAATTACCTAATTTAATAATTTAAAATTCTCTTTTTAAAACAACCCATCTTCTTGACAAAACATATTTTTCAATTCCAATATAACACATTTAATATTTATAAATCTCTCTTGATTTATCACCAGTTGATTTACGTCCCAATTTCATAAATCCCCTTTTCACCTTTACAGAAATAAATTTATCATTTATTTTTAAGGCCGATTTACCCAATATTCAATTATTTAATTAAATAACAAAATTATCCTATAAATTATTTTATTTGAAATTCAAGTTAAAAATTAACTTTTAAACATTTAAAATCAATTATATATTCTAATTTCATATCAATTAAATAAAATCTCCATTTAATATTTCACAATAGTTAAGTATAACCAAAAATCAAATATTTTCTTTTTTTCCTCTTGAAAGTCTACAGGGTGGATCGTGTAGTGTATATGCAAGTATATGTGACAAAATATATGATGCAATAAGACAATATTAATCTAAGTAAATATAGAATAAGCACACCAGGATTTTATACTGGTTCGGACCTCCCATCCTACGTTCAGTCCTCAAGCTCCCCTTCGGAATTCGACTATGAAACGCCCTCGCTTCGCTTGGAGAAATAGGCTTGATTACAATAAGTTGTTCATGTCAAATGTGTGTTCTATAACATGAATATAGACTAATTAGTACAAATGCTTCCAATATATATATATATATAGTATTGTCTGTGAAGAACTGAATATATGGAAGAGTGAAATACAAGTATAGATTGCTAGAGATCACGAAAATACGACAGAGTATTTAACTAGAGAGCATAAGTAAGTAAGGAGAATTATTCTCTTGATTCTTGATGCTATATATAGTTGTAGATAGGTATTTTGAGTAGTTACATCCATTAATTAGTGCTCTACAGTTGCTTCTATTGATGATGAAGAGTTGCAGCGAAGAGAAGCGGAGATGTCTATTCGAATGTTGCAGTTGAGTTTATATTTAAAATCCGAGTTTGAAATCAGACGTTTGGAATATGTTTCAGACGTCTGATAGTATATTTTTTTTTTGAATATAGTAGCAGATCAGAGTCTGAGTGCAGTTGCTAGACGTTTGGTTTAGTCTATCTATTGTTCCAGAGAACTGTTTCAGACGTCTGGCTTGTGCACCCAGGCGTCTGATATTGTGATATCAGTTTTTGTGCTCTTTTTCTTGTGCTTCTTTGATCCTATCGTCCTGTAGTCTTTTGTAGTGTTCTTTGTGCCTTGTTCTTGTCTTTCTAGTGATGTTGCTCTAGCAAGTACCTATATATATAAATATATATGCATATTCTATTTCCATTATATAGTTATTGTCATCGAAACCGCAGATTTGATTTCCTAACAATCTCTCCATTTTTGACGATGACAATTATACAATGTACTTATACATAATTTTATGAATCTCCTCCTGAATATGTGATTTCCATCACTTATTGTGATCTTTATTATTTCTCCCCCTTTGACATTATCAAAATGGAGTTATAACTTTTTAATTGTAGACATTATGTCCATTCCATTAAGTATTTACCAATTGTTGTAAGATTACATAAATATACATAGATATAACATACCAAAAAAGAAATTTCATTAATCACATTGGTCGACTACATTCATAGTTTTTATCTTATACAAAAGATGGAATCGTAAAAGATTAAAGGATCTTTTGGGGAAGTTTTATCTTGATCATCGCCTTCATCTTCATTTTTGGAAGAACTAGCTTGTTTTTTAGAAGATGCCAGAGTGTGTTCAAGAGGTTCTTTCTCCTTTAGAACTGGAGTTGGCCAATCTTTTAAAGGTAGTGTAGGATCACAAACCCGTTGAAGAACCTCCTTTAGAACGGATAATGTAGTTGAAAGTGACATTTCAACTGTGGCTAGACAAGAAGCAAAAGATGTTTCAAAACTGTAAATGCGCTTAGCCAATAGATTTTGTTTCCGAGATAAAATAATCTGATTTTGAAGAGTTAAGTCGCGAATACTCTCATTTGGATTCGTCTCAATACGAGTCTCCAAAATATCATCTTGGCACGTATAATCAAATGGTGCGGGTGGAGGAGGAGTATTCTCGTGATGTTGCTCCACCTCTTGTGATGGTTCAGGTTGTGTTTGAGGTGGAGGCCTAGCTTGTCCGGCTTGATGACATTGCGTCCACTCTACAAACGATATAAAATCCGAAGGATTTTCTGGTAAGTGCGTTAGAGAGAAAAATTTTGTGGATGCATATTTCAAAGAAATTTCTTCAAAAGTGGATAAATACGAGGGGATGTTATGAGCTCTTAGAAGTCTCAAGATATATGTAGGATGGATGATAGATGGGCATGATCGAGTCCAAAAATGTTTAAGCTCATCAAATATAAATATGGCCCAATTAACCCTTGTTCCACTAAATATAACATATAGGGCCTTGTGCTCTAGCTCCGTGATTTGCTCACACTACCAAGGCGAGGAATGATAGTGTTGATAATCATTCTAGTTAGAAGTCTCGCCTTAGATCTTACGTATTTGGAGGAAAATCTAGGCATTTCGTCTTTCCATATTTGATATGTGATATTATCTCTCGGTTTGAGACGCATATGTGGAATATTATATAAATCTTCTCCGGTGTCAGAACATCCGAGAGTACGTCCTATGATCCCTGGAGTAAGTCTAATTGTGTTGTCGTAAACACTTAACCATAGCAATTATCATCATTGTCAGTGTTCCAAACTGCTGTGCTATCTAAATTAGCATAGAAAAGAAATACGGCTAGCTGATCGATTTGGATGTTATTCAGATTAAAGGATATCAATGTTTCTAAACCAGCACTTTTGCACATTTCGTCTAAATCATACATTGGGCACTTTAGCAAATTATAAAATGGAACTGTATGGAGTTTTTTCTTTTGAATATCCTTGTATCTCTTGAGTGAATGCGGTACACGATTCATCCATGCTCAATTTGAACGTCATAGCAAACTTAAGGGTTGGTTGAAGTGGCTTGATCTTGCTTTCGCTTAGAGACTTTAGGGTTTTTTGTTTTAGCGGCCACGAAATTCGAGCGAGCTTGGAAGAGAAAGTAATTTTGGAAAATAGGGAATCGACTTTGCAATAGAAATGAAATGAAACGGAAGTGAGAAAAGTACAAAAAAGATGTTAACAAGGCACTTAAGATTGTCGATTGAATTTCAAACGTCTAGAAGGTGAATCAGACGTCTGATTTAACCTAGTTTGAAGACGGTAAATAGTGTCAGACGTCTGATTTTTGGTTGTACACGTTTGGAATTGATCGATTTGTAAATTTTGAAAGGCATAGAAAATTATCAGACGTCTGGTTGTAGAATCAGATGTTTGGAATAGGTCGAAGTGTTATTTTTGTAGGCCAGATAGTTGTCTTAGACGTCTGGATATAATATCAATGACATTTGAAAATGATCTAAGTATTTATCTTATGGAGGCAGAGACTTTGTTCAGATGTCTGGTCAATAGTTCAGACGTCTGAAATAGACTGGTTTCTATTTTTTATTAAGTAGAGATAATTTTCAAACGTCTGAAAGGTTATATAAGACGTCTGATATATGCACGATGATTAAAAATTTGTGTGATACAAGAGTGTTAGACGTCTAATGGCAATGTTCAGACGTCCGAAATGACCGATTTGTCTTAAAATAGCCTAATTTTGAAGGATATTGCTTATTTTTCGAGAGTTTGATTTTAATAAAACAAAGTGTTATTATTTGTGAAACATAATACAAATATATGTAGATAAAAATAAAATGAGAATAAGTAAATTTATTTAGATGACGATGGAGCATTGCGATCTTCAAACTTGTCATCCCTCCATGGCTTGAGTGGAGACCATATGTTTCCATGTTCGTGGGTTCTCGGGGAACCAGAGAATCGCCTAGGAGAAGGATCCAAAGGTGTACGATAAGAGGCAGAGGGATCCAAAGGATTGCAAGGAATCAGAAGTGGTTCATGCATATCCTTCTTTTGTGAATTACAAAATTTTATCGCTACTTGCTCCAGAAAACTTAGTCGTCGCGTAGTGACCTTTTGCTCAAAGTATGATTCTCGTTCTAAATCTATTTGTTGCTTTTTGATAGTGATGTATCTCATCGATTTTCTCTTTGGTGTTAGGAAAGACAAATAGAGATCGTTTGGACTTCTTTTTATCGGGAGTGAATCCCATGTGGTAGGAAGACCACTTATAGGTCGATTCTTGATCTGTTGTAGGAGTGGGAAGACGATGAAGTGTATCCGTTGAGCTATCCATTGTTGGCGTCGAGAAGGAGAGAAGAGAGTTGTCGGAAGACATGCTTTTATTTTCAGAGTGGAAAAAATATGAAATTTATATAATCTTTACCTTTTGTTTTGTAAAAAAGCTATCTATACTTGATTTTAAAGGTTATTCATAGGTAATTTCAGAAAATAACCACCTAAAAAATTTAAGGTGAAGGAGTTAACAATTTTATTTTGTGGATAAAAAATTTTTAGTCAAAAATAGAATGAATGAAAATGTAGTATTAGTTTAGAAGATCATGAAGAGAACATATTCCTAAATCGCGTCGTAGTTTAACAAATGTTTGTTCATTTAGTGGTTTTGTGAAAATATCTGCTATTTAATTCTCGGTATTTACGTATTCTAATGTAATAGTTCCTTTTTCTACATTGTCACGTAAAAAATGATATCGTACATTTATATGTTTAGTACACGAGTGATTTATAGGATTTTTTGATAGAATTATTGCACTCATGTTATCGCAAGATATTGGTGCTTTATTGATGACTTTGTTGAAATCCGTAAGTGTTCGCTGCATGTATATCACTTGTGCACATGCTGAAGCTGCTGAAATATATTCGGCTTCGCAAATAGATAAGGAGACACAATTTTTCTTTTTGCTAAACCATGAAACTAATGATTGTCCGATAAAGTGACATGTTCCGTTAGTACTTTTATAATCTGTTTTACATCCATCGAAATCCACGTCACTGTACGAAACTAGTTCAAACGATGATCCCTTAGGGTAAAACAAATCGTAATCTCTAGTACTAGATAGATATCATAAGATATATTTAACATCTCTTTGGTGAGATTCTTTTGGCTTTGCTTGAAATCAGGTACAGACATACGCTCATCATAATGTCGGGTCACTAGCCGCTAAATAAAGCAAGGAGCCAATCTACTACGATATAATTTTTCATCAAATTTTTTTCCGTTGTCATCTTTTTCCAAGTGAACACTAGCACTTATTGATGTTCGTTTGCTTGAAGTTTTATCCATTTCAAAATGACATAATAGATCGTCACAATATTTTTCTTGATGAATAAAAATACCATTTTCAAGTTGTTTTGTTTGTAAACCTAAAAAGAAATTTAATTCTCCCATATGAGACATTTCAAATTTGTTTTTCATAATATTGGAAAATTGATTACAAAATTTTTCGTTAGTTGAACCAGATATAATATCATCTACGTAAATTTGTACAACTAAAATATCGTTATTTTCTCGTTTAATAAATAAAGTCGTGTCGATTTTACCTATTTGGAAACCAGATGTAATTATATATTTTTTAAGACGTTCGTACCAGGCATGGGGGGCTTGCTTTAAACCATATAAGGCCTTTTGTAACTTAAAAACATGATCGGGATATTTTTCGTGAACAAACAATGGAGGTTGTTCAACATATATGTTTTCTTTAATAAAACCATTTAAAAAAGCACTTTTGACATCTATTTGAAATAATTTAAAATTGTGATGATTCGCAAAAGCAAGTAATGTACATATGGCCTCGAGTCTTGCTACTGGAGCAAAAGTTTCGTCGTAATCGATACCTTCTTCTTGATTATAACCATGTGCAACTAAACGCGCTTTATTTCTAACTATATTTCCATTTTCATCTGCTTTGTTTTTAAATACCCACCAACAACTAGTTGATTTTCTGGTATTAGTACTAATTCCCAAACATTATTACGTTTAAATTGATTTAATTCTTCTTGCATAGCTATTATCCAAAAATTATCGTCTGAAGCTTCTTTATAATTTTTCGGCTCAAAATTTGATACAAATGCTATATGACTTAATTGGTTAAATTGATTCAAGTTACTCTGGAGTTAAAATCTCCAATGTTGTTATCTCGATCTTTTAGAATTCTAGGAGACGACACGAAAATGTTATTCTGTGCATTGTCTCATTATTATAAGAATTTGTTGTATTAGTTATTGGAATTATTTCTTCATCGTCACTAGTTTGATGGTTAAGAAAATTTTCATCAAACAAAACATGTAAACTTTCTTCAATTTTGTTAGTTCGTTTATTAAAAATTCTATACGCCTTGCTACAATCCGAATATCCAACAAAAATTCCTTCATCGACCTTTAGGTCGAATTTTCAAAATTATCTTTTGTATTTAGCATAAAACATTTTGATTCGAAAGTTTTAAAAGTATGATACTTTAGCTTTTCTTCCAAAAAATATTTCAAAACAAGTATGTTTAGTCATAGGTCATATGGTTACTCGATTCAAAACGTAACAAGCCGTACCAATAGCTTCAGCCCAAAAATGTTTTGGTGGACCACTACTATTTAATAGTGTCTGTGCACATTCTTGTAACGTACGATTTTTTCTTTCTACTACACCGTTTTATTGAGGTGTGCGGGAAAATTTTTTTTATAACTTATGCCCTTTTATTACAAAAATTAGTAAAAGATCATTTTCGAATTCTCTACCGTGATCACTTCGAATATTCTTATTTTCAAATACATTTGAGTTTTAATTCTTTTAGCAAAAATTTCAAACATACCAAAAGTGTCACTTTTATGTTTTAAAAATAGAGTCTATGTATATCTTGAAAAATCATCAACTATTACAAAAACATATTCGTTGTGATTTATAGATCGTACTTGAGTTGGACAAAATAAATTTAAATGTAACAATTCCAATGGTTGCTTTGTAGAAATACAATTTTTAGATTTAAAAGAGCTTTTCTTTAGTGCTCCATATTGACAGTCGTCACATAAATTCTCTACTTCATAATTTATTTTAGGTAAACCTCTAACTAGCTCATATTTTGCAAATTTATTAATATAGTTAAAATTAATACGACAAAATCGTTTATGCCACAACCATGGATCGTCGTGTTTGGCTGTTAAATAAATTTGAATTTCGATTTATATTCGTATTTAAGACATAAATATTTTTGTTTCTATCCCTCAAAGATAAGTTGTTTGTTATTGTCGAAAATATTACATCTATCTTTTTCAAAATTGATTTGAAAACCTTTATCGCATAATTGACTAATACTAAGTAGGTCGTGTTTTAAATTTTCTACTAACAAAACATTTGTAATAATAGGAGATTTAGAAATACCAGAGTTGATGACTTCTCTGATGCCAACGACATATCCTTTTGACTTATCTCCAAAAGTTATCGTTCCATCATCGTTCCATCATCGATGTATGTTATATTAGATAACATTTTTGAGTTTCCGGTCATATGCTTAGAGCATCCACTATCAAGTATCCATTTCTCCTTATTTTTTTATTTTGGGTACCTCATCAGTTTGTGCCATAAAACATACATTAGCTTGTCCTTCGTTATTATCGCTGTCACTATCTGATGATGGTGAAGAATTTGAGTCATCTCATGTTACTTTGAAAGCTTTCTTCTTTTTGAAAATTTCAAATTTGTTCTTCTTTTTATCATTGTTGAGCTTGGGACAATCTTTCTTCATATGTCTATATTGGTCAAATTCATAGCATTTGATTGATGTTTGATTTGTAGAGCTTGATTTTCCTCCTTTCTGAAATCTGATCATTTCCCTAAATTTCTTGAATTTGTTGTAGTTTTTGGCAATAAATACGATTTCTTCTTCGTCTAAGTCAGAGTCTTCATTTATTTGTTGGAAATGCTATGTTTTTCTTCTTCGAATTTTATTCTTTTCTTGCCTGCAAATTAGCTTCATAGGACATTAAATTTCCTATCAATTCTTCAACTAAGAGTGTTGAGAGATCATTAGCTTTTTCGATAGCTAATACTTTTCTTTCCCACTTTGGAGTTAAAGAATTGAGTCTTCTAGATATTAAGTCAAAATTTGTGAATTTGACTCCAAGTGTCATTAAATCGTGTTGAATGGTTTGGAATCTAGAGTACATGTCTATTATAGATTCATTTTGTTTCATTTTAAATGATGAAAATTGATTTTGTAAAATTGAAATTTTAGTTTGTTAAACTTTGTTTGTGCCTTCATGTGTAACTTGTAAGGTGCACCAAATATCATATGCAGTGTTACATAGCATGACATGTGAAAATTCATTTTTATCTAATGAACAAAATAAAACATTCATAGCTTTGACATTCATAGCAAAGTCTACAGGGTGGATCGTGTAGTGTATATGCAAGTATATGTGATAAAATATATGATGCAACTAAAACAACATTAGTCTAAGTAAATATAGAATAAGCACACTAGGATTTTATACTGGTTCGGACCTCCCGTCCTATGTCCAGTCCTCAAGCTCCCGTTCGGAATTCGACTATCAAACACCCTCGCTTTGCCCGGAGGAACGGGCTTGGTTACAATAAGTTGTTCTTGTCAAATGTGTGTTCTATAACACGGATATTGACTAATTAGTACAAATGCTTCCAATATATATCTAGAGAGTATTGTCTGTGAAGAACTGAATATATGAAAGAGTGAAATACAAGTATAGATTGCTAGAGGTCAAGAATATATGATAGAGTATGTAATTAGAGAGCGTAAGTAAGTAAGGTGATTTGTTCTCTTGATTCTTGATGCTATATATAGTTGTAGATAGGTATCGTGAACAGTTGCATCCATTAATTAGTGCTCTACAGTTGCTTATGTTGATGATGAAGAGTTGCAGCGAAGAGAAGCGGAGACGTCAATCCGAATGTGGCAGTTGAAGTTTATATTCAAAATCCGAGTTTGAAATCAGACGTCTGGAGTATGTTTTAGACGTCTGATACTATATATATTTTTGAACATAGTAGTAGATCAGACGTCTGAGTGCATTTGCCAGACGTCTGGTTCAGTCTGTCTGTTGTTCCAGAGAACTGTTTCAGACGTCTGGCTTATGCACCTAGATGTCTGATATTGTACATATCGGTTTTTGTGCTCTTTTTCTTGTGCTTCTTTGATCCTATCGACTTGTAGTCTCTTATAGTGTTCTTTGAGCCTTGTTTTCGTCTTTCTAATGATGTTACTCTAGCAAGTACCTTTATATATATATATATATATATATATATGCATATTCGATTTCTATTGTATAGTTGTTGTCATCCAAACCATAGATTTGATTTCCTAACACCTCTAACCTAATCTCTTTAAATTAACCCCATTTTCAATATAAATATCTTTATCCAAAATTCGTTTCTTTATTCCTTCAAATTCAAAAATAATATTTATGGTGTTTAAAAATACCAAAATTGAAGGCCAGTGCTACTATAACATCCAATAATTCCAATAACAATAATAATATATAACAGATTATTCACACAATCATATATCACTATATATGAAATTAAATTTAACATTTTGAGGAATCCAGTTGGACCCCTCCAACCTATTTCCCTGCATCCACAGATGTTAATACAATATAAAAATACCAATCCCACTTTGAGGGGGATGTCGCGTTATATAGGGTCATCCGCTATTATGCGGATGCACAGGGTCTCATCCGTTATAATGTGCGGGAATATTACTCTAAATACTAGTATATATATGCTACTATATACATATATATGTATATTATAATACCATTCAACTGATAATTAATTCAACCAAACATCCAGAATTAATTTTAACTATTTAAAAGTTAAAATCTAGCAATCCAAAAAGAGTGATATTTACTCACCTTTGATTTTTATTTTCTTCCTCAAATTTCAGCTCCCTCCAAAAAAATCCCAAACCAAATCTATTGCATAGCTTTTCCAGATACAATCCCACTTGACTTGTTTAAACGAGTTTGAACCTCGTGTGATGAAGTCATAATATTTATAAGAATTTGATTCCGAAGGTCAAGTTTAAATCTTAAGATCGTTGGGAATATAATTTCAAAGTAGTTTTAATTTCATATTAGCAAATATCATCCTAAAAATGTTATTAACACTTGCAATGCTATAAGACTAATAGTTAACAGTGAAATAAATAATGACATAATTATTTGAAATTATTAGTGGAAATACCTTTTTTTCTTTTTAAACATGAATTAAAATAATTATAAGCTTAAATTATTCTCACCTTAAAACAGCCTGGCCCAAACTACTGCAACCAACCCTAGCTAGTGTGCGATCACACCCCCTTACGACCACCATCGGCCGTCGAACACCTCTACGCACTCGCGCTCCCTCCCTCTTCGAAAATGAATGCTAGAATCGCGATCCTTTCCCCACGACACCGCCAACTCCACCAAACGACATACAGCGTCGAGTTCGCCCTCCTTCAAATCGCGACTGCGATGCCGCGTTCTCCTCCCTACGCGCGCGCTATTTCCACCATCGTGGCCAATCAAATTCGCGCGCCACTTTAAATCTATCGCGACTGCCTCATGTCTCCCTGTACGTGCCAACGATTCGAGTCCAAGCCCAAAACAATCGCCTTCAAAGAATTAAGATTCTCATTGAGATTCATTCGTTCATTGTCTCCCCTTTTTATTTTTGAATGATGATGAGTTCAATTTCGCTTGGAAGGTAAGGTGAATACGAAAGGAGAAACTCGCGATTATATAAAAAAAAAATCTTTTTTTCCATTTATTTTGATTTGAACAGAAACACTGAGGAGAGAGAGCTCGTGAATTTTGAACGAGTGAGAGAGGAAGTCTGCGATATAAATTGATGGAGAGGTTTCGTGTGATTTGGTTTACGTTCAAATTAGACTAGGGTGGCTATGACTTGAAAGAATGTGGCTGAGGTGATAATGATAAGATCTATATATATATATATATATATATATATATATATATATATATTATTTTTCTTTATTTTCAAAATACTTAGATATTTTATTCGATACCCTATCGAGACGTGTCGCTAGGTGTTTATAATGTTATACCCCTATTCCGAACGCAATGGAAAAGGTTTCGAGTCCCAATTCGATTGTATGGAGAAGATAGCTTTCTGGATCCAATTATTATATTAGATTTCGATATTAATTTCAACGTGTTTCTATCCCGTACGATCAAATGATAACTCCAAACACTACGAAATTTGATATCCTATAACGATACACTACTACGGCCCAATGGAACTGGTTTTATCGAAATCCAAGACTGTGCCCCGGATCGCTATTTTAACGCGTCGATTAAATCGACGATTTCAAAATTGACGAAATCGCTTGAAATTTTCAGTTTTAGAAACTTTCTGATTCAATTATAATTCCAAACCCAATATTTAAACCAATTAAATGTCTAAAATCAAACGATAAAAAATCTGGGTCGTTACATAAACGCGAGTGCTGGAATACTTAAATAAATAAACGCGGAGTTATGCTGAAAAAACAAAAAGAAGTTTTATTTCCACTATTCTTTGGAAAAAGACAAGTACAAAAACTTATTCAAAGAATTCCTATAAACAGGGGTCGATCCTGCATCTATACACGGCCAACAAAAAGCAAAAGAGAATCATATTCCAATTATCTACAAAAAGAAAAGGCAAAAGTGCAAGTCCACGCCTTTGGTTTTTTTATCCTTCTTGCTCTTCCTCGGTGTAGACCCGCTTGAACTACTGTCCAGCTGCCTCTTCGAGCCTTTTTCTCCCCGGCCTGCTTTAACTGGTTTGTCTTCGGCCGGGGGAATTACAACTGTCTCCTTCTTGAAACTTAAAGGGATCAGAATACCCTCCGTTTGTGGAACTAGAGGAACGGTCGCACCCTCAACGCTGAAAGAACGAAGCGTGCTGGTATCAATGATGGTGCCACCCGGAGAAACAATAAGCATAGGGACCGGGCCGGGACCCGCCATGCCACCACCAACACTGCTAGTTTGCTTGGCTTGCTCGGCTTTCTCTATCTTTGTCTTAATTTCTGCCATTATCTCCTCAACCCGATCCGCGCGAATCCACATTGATGTGCTACTAATCGAGCCCGAGGAGCTTGTAATCATCGTATCATCGTCAATGACGAAAGACATTTCGGTAAATAGGTAGCTTTGATGATTGAGGAGTGCTTCCATCATTTGTTTATAAAAAATGCAACTGCTTTCATGCATCTCCCCAGTCGATGCGGCAGCCGTTATAGTTGTAGCTTCCATCATTAGTGCATCCTGCTCGTGATGCATTCCTTGAGTTGCAGGAGGATCAAGTGATGCAAAATACAAGGCTAAATGAAAATATGAGAAGATATTAGTAATGTCTTCTGACAATGTTCCTACGTCCGAGTAAATAGGAGAAGTGTTCAGAATACCTTGCTCAGTTTGGCTCCTCGGTTGAGCCGACACGCCTTCTGAACCGCGCTCAGTTACCGAAGATAGATGCGACTGGTCAGGGTCATATCTCGAAATAGCTGGAAGATCAATAGAAGTAGGCTTAAACTGAGAGACTTGGAGCGCTTCGGAGCCTGCTTCATGATGCTCAACTCCGGATCCTTCTCCAACGTCCAGATACTTAGCAGCTAGCTTTTCTCTCTCTCAAGAGTGACGATAATGTCGTAGAGGACTTTAGCCTCATCTCCAACTAGTATTTGATTTTCCAGTTCGAATTCCTCGATAGTTGAAGTGTTACAAGTCACCATCTCATCCTCCACCAAGCGGAAATATTGTTGCCAAGATCAATCTTTTTCTAAATATCCTTGTAATTCTTCCATTGATTTCAATTTCTACTTGAACTAGAAACAATATCACTCACTTCTTTCTAGTTGAACAATCCCTTTGGGAAAGAAGAATCTATGCTATCAATACCAATATCGTGAACGACATACCTTAATAATTTATGATGATCTCTCCAAACAAGCACAAGCTTATCGCCAAATGCCTTTTCTTTTAAGACGACCGCCTGGTCGTGAATCTTATCCAAGAAATGTTTTTACGACTTTCATCGAATACGGCTTTCCACAGAATTATATATGTATCTATGAGATCGAGTATGGGATTCTGTTTACACACTTCCAGGCTCTGCACAACTGGAAGGGATAATCTTCGATGAGCCAGTTTAGATTGCAGTTTCTTAAGATGTTAGCATTGCATGCGACCAGGAGATCTTAGAATTCATTCTTTATCTTGGCCTCCACCGCTTTGATTTTGTTCTCAATTCTGGTCTCTGCTTCCTGAGCCTTTAAGTTCACCGCATCCCTTTCATCCTTAAGCGCCATCGTCTGTTCGCACGCCTCCTGGGCGGATTTGTCGGCCTCGTCCTTTTCCTTAATGGCCTCGACGAGTTTTGCCTTTAGCTCATACAGCTCTTTCACTGCAGCATCTCTCTCCTTCGTGACAAGAATATTGTAGTCCCCATCTCCTGAACCAAGTCCATATGAGACCGTCACATTTTTTCCATGGACTGTTTTGCCTCTTCGGCTCTTTGATCAGCCTCCATCTCTGATTTTCACGAAGACTCGGCTTCATTATTAAGCACATCTACTATCCGATTTTTCTGAGCAATATCCGTCTCCATTTTCTTAATTATCTTGGCCCGCTTAAAAGCAACCGCTGACGTCTTTTCTGCAGTTTTCACCCACTACCGGTACAGATAGAAGACATCATGTACGTAGTCCTATACCAGTTTTTCTACATCATTGGGAATTCTTTTTAAGTTCGAAGGGAAATGAAAGTCGTCAAAGCAGATATTTGGAAAGTCTTGCTTTAACTTAGCAATCCGAATGGCTCCCTCTCTAGTGGGTTCTATAGCAGCCGATTCTATGACGATGGGAGCTTCCATCTTGGTCCCACGGTGTTATTATTCGCCAGACTTTGAAGTATGAGGATGCACTAATTGGTGGGCAGTCTCAAAGGGTTGTCTACCGGATTCGAAGGGTTTTGATGAAACTTTAGGTGGAGGCGATCGCGATCGCGACTGGGAGCGATGCATATATTGATGTGGCCTCTCCCTCTCCATTTCATAGCGCTCACGCTTCTGGCTGGAGTAATGGCCACTTTCGTAATCTCTTTTAGATTCGCGCCTATAAGATTCGGAGTTAGAGCTAGAAGAATGGCGTTTGGAACGAAGACTGCTAAGCATAGACCCCTGCCTCATCATTGTGTCTGTAAAATGAAAAGAGAAGTAGAATTAGTTATCTCTTGAAACTAGAGAATATGTGATTAGAAGTTGTGCGATGTCGTGAAATGTGTGTATACATATGCAAACCCCTAACCAACCGATTGTGGTGGCCTTGCTCACAGGAGTTGGATCCCCTACATCTAAAACACTTAAACCTACATTGGTTTGCAATGGAGAATGAAGTCCCTCTAATCCAAAATTTTGGAATGAAGTCAAATCATCGGGAATAGGGATATCCGCCAACCCTTTCAATGAACTCTTCATTTGCGGAGAAGTCTTCCGACTTATAGAAGTTACAGCCGGAAGAGATACCACAACAGTTTTATGCCTCTAAGATTTATGGGTGAGATCTTTGCCTTTTCTTTCCAATAATCGAAGACTATGCAAAGGTGCGACTGCAGGCTCATCCCCAGCTGGCAAACTCTCGTCGTCATCGTGCTCGGTGGTTACGACTCCAGGAGCTCTTCGTCCTCTTTGCCTAACTGGAGCCATCCTGGAAACTCCTACTAGCCCAATGCTTTGATCTCCCTCTATCAGGCCCAATTAAGTTTTCATCGCTAAGGACTTCATCGATTTCTCTGAGCCCAGCCGGCATCGATTGGAGAATCTATACTATCTCCTCAAATTGTGCTCCTACGGGCCTCGGAATCGAAGTTGCAAAAGAAGAAAAGTATTATATTTAGCATCAACTCATATCTCATCAATCGACAAATAAGTTAAAGCACTTACGTCTAGCTAACCACCGCCTGGAAAATCCGGGTGGACACCGAACGAAGAACCAATTGGTTTTAAAGTAGCTTAATTTACTTCAAGCGCCAGCCACTACTTGGCAGTTTCGAACAGCTTCTAAGAAGGTGAATGAAGGGTTGTCGCCACGACTTTTGACGTTAAATAGATATCTTTGATTTCCTCGACGGTCGGGGGTCGGAAAAGATGCTCCATGAAGATAATGTATAAGCAGTTGAGAAGAGCGTATCCATTCAGATGCAATTGGGACGGAGCAATCTTCATGAAGAACGGCACTTCCTGGATGAATTGATTGAAAGGAGGCAGCGTTCCGGCAACGCATATGAACCTATTGCAAGCAGTATAACCTTCTGGGAGATTGTGGACTTTTTTTTTGTCCCCGGCAATAAGACATCATTTAGAGGTAATCCATGCCTAAGGCAAATCCTACCTAACATGTCTTCAAAGATTTTAGAACAAATAGAATCCTTCGGGTTTAGAACTAAAACTACACCGGCAATTCATCCGAAGCAGGGCTAACTACTTCAACTGCGGTGTCTGGCACTTCAATTATAGGAAGTGGAGGACTCTGAATTCTCTGTTGCTCGGAGCTTTCGGGATCCATAACTATTGAATCTCAGCAAAAATCATCATTAGATGGCAATAAACCCGTGTTCCCCCCGGTGTGAAGTGAATGATCGTGTTGTGTAGTGCATGCTGCATAGTATTTTAAGTTTCACAAGTTTGGAAGATGTTAAAACGATAAGACTTTAAGATTCAACTGGAGTGACCGTCACAACCGTGCCAATCTGACTTCGGAGAACGATTCATGTTAGAGTTCACTAAGTTTGTCAAATTACGATTCCATCGACGAGCTTCGAAGGGTTGTTGGATATGCAGTTTAATGGTCAAGTCCAATTATGTAGAGCCAAAGCTCGTCGGAGTCAAATATTCGAATATGCAAGAGTTTTGTATCTATCAAAATTCAACATGGATCGCTCCTCCAAAAGCTCGGTTTCATACCAATCTCCATCCAAGATTTCATAAATATCGACATCCAGGGCTTCATATCGGTCACCAGCTGTGACTTCGTACTGATCGTTCCAGATCGATACGAACTCCCACCATTCCAGATCGATACGAGCTTCCACATTCCCGATCGACACAAAGATGCTTCCTCCATCCACCATCGATATGAGATCGAAACCAGAGATTCTTCCAATGACTATTTCGTATCCATCAATAGCTCTTCTTCTTCAAGCTACAACAATGCCATTACCACTTCCATGACCTCACTCCAACTAACTTCCGGCATCAACAGCGCCAGAATCAGCCACGACTTTGGATGAAATAGCGTTGAGACTCGAGTCTCATCATTTTAGAGTGGTTTCGGTCGACTAAGTACAAAATCCTTTTATATGGATTCGTATCCCAGCAAAGAACGTTTCATATCCCAGTAGCGAGAACCGGTTGAAACGGTCAGGGGTCTATCGATACGAAGGGCATTGACAAACATGCCTGGAATCATTCCCTCCATCGATACGAAGACGTAGTTTCGTATCCATCAACCCAGAGCAATCCAAAGGTTAATACTTCATATCCATCAAGGAGTTACCATCTGTTTCGTATCCATCAATCTGAGTCTCATCGATATGAAACTTACAACGGTCTTATTTGAATCACTGAATTTCATCGATATGAAACACCTATTTCATATCCAAATGCTCGAAGACCCAAGCTTCATATCCATTGATATGAAGCACCTCTGAGAACTATCTATTTTGTATCGATGGTCATCGATCACAGCATGCATTCCAACATCTTGGATCGATCCAGGAGAGGATCGATATCAAAGGATTTACTTAAAACGAATATCGATCATTGCTACAACTCGAATTTCACATCGATCCAGGAGAGGATCAATACGAAACTCGATCCAAACAAGAACTAAAGAAATTGACAATGATCCGTGAATGTGTAAACATGAACATGGGTCAGGTTGACATACGTGCACGTATGACAAACTAACGTTCGATTTTCAAAATTAATAGGAATTAAATGTTTACATGGTGACTAGGACAACGAACAACAAATTACTGGCACTCAACACTTAGTCACAACATAACACTGCATGATCATTGGCAGTCCACTATTCAACATTTAAATTACTGGATCAATCGAAGTCATATCTCTTGGTCAATTCAACAAATCAAATAGAACTTTTTCAGAATGAAGATCACAACTTTTCAAAGCACGTCATTTTCACACAGGACGTTCTTTTGGGGGCAAATGTTATCCCGCCTATAGGCAAGGCCGTGACACCAAGGACTTGACTAGAAACTAAGGGAAATCCGTCCCAAAGATCGGTTATACACGGGTTCACTATGAATAATGACAATTTTGGTCCGAGTCCGGATCGAGCTACAATTAACATGGTACGACAAACAAAGCTAAGTATGGATTGATCAAGAATCATGTAGAAGACCTCATTTCGTATCCATCAGAGTCCACCTTTCTTCGTGCCCATCAACAACTATCCATATGCTTACTTCGTATCCATCATGTTCGTATCCATCAGCTCTACTCCTTCCAATTCGTATCGATCGTACCCCATGTGTTGATTCGTATCGATCAACACTTGCACCCATCTCGTATCGATCAGCCAATAGATCGATACGAAACCAACACTTTCCATCGATACGAAGCAGCCCATCGATACGAAGCGGTATACACATGATCGATACGACGGAAGCATAGTCAACCAAAGGAAGCGGTCTTCTAGCATGAAACTCGGATCTCTCTTGAACTATCACTCCATATCATTAATAAACGCCTGATCGATACGCAGAAAGCATCGATATGAAGGTCGATCGATACGAGAGTATTGATACGTACGCTTCAGCCACTCACAAAATGAATTTTAGATCGATCATAACTCGTAATCTACAAGTCCAAATACTACTAAATTTTTATAGGAGCTTGCTTACCACCTCAAGAATGCTCATGATCGAACTCAGCCCAAATGGACACCATTTTGATCGATATGAAGGAAATGGGGATCGATCCTAATCGATCCCGAGTGACCCCCGATCAATCTGGTGAGCCCACCCACGAGTAAGAAGAGATATTCCAAGTTCAGGGGCAAACATTGCAGACCTACATCTATAAATAGCACCCCTATGTCTACAGAAAAGGGATTTTTGACTCCACTACGTCGTTATTCTGCCGTAACTCCATCGTAACTCGAGTGTTAGGGTATTGTACTTTTGTAATCAGTTATCAATCATCAATAAACAACAAAACATTCAAAGTGGACGTAGGCTACAATGCCGAGCCACTATAATTTCTTGTCTTTTTCTATTTCTGCATGTTTTTATTGGTGTGATTGTTAAATTAGCCTCTTTTTTCATTTAATTTCTTCACTTTAATCTCTTCAATCACATCCGAAGAGTGTTGTGTTCAATTTTGGTACAAAAATTACCTCTTGGACATGAAGCTACACTTCCATTAGCCATGTACAAATACACAAGAAGGCGTTCTGTAGGGGTCATACAAAATCCACGAAGACGGAGAAGGTTCCTGTGCACTGCCATGCTGATCATCTCAACTCCTGTTTGAAACTGAAGTTCACCACCTGGTGTTCGTTCTTCTTTTAGCCTCTTAGGAACTACTAGTGTAGTTTGACACAGTTTAAAAGTATACTGAAATGCACTGACCGCTGTGCTAAAAAGGATTAGGTGATCCAAACTAGATTAGGTGATCCAAATCTGATCTAAATATAATGCTTATTCAGGGATTTCTACACTTCCAAATCTGATGGTAAACTAAATTAAAAGACAACAAATAAGAAAAGGAAGGAAAAGAAGGGAAGGGGAACTATAAATTTGATTTCAACGACAAAGAATTGGATATTTGGATCTGAAAACACATCAGTGAAAACGTGGGTTTGCCAGAGTTTGTAGTTTAAAGCTCTATACACACACACACACACACACACACACACACACACACAAATATATATATATATATATATATATATATATATATATATATATACACATACATACATACATACATACATATACACACAAATATATATACATATACACATATATATATATATATATACACATATACACACACACATATATATATATATATCAACAATAAAGGTACGAAGTGCATAGGCCTACATAATGGTATATGAAATGAATATAAAATTTCACGAAAACAAAAGTAGAGAAAAGAAAATACCCTGATGTAATCAGCTCCAAGTCCTACTTGCATTTTCACCGTTTCTTTCTCGAAAGCTGGATAGTTGTGAAAAGTCGGATAATTGAATGAGATGTAAATTATTGACTGTTCGTTAACATTTCTGTTCTGAAAATCGATGAACTCTGAATTATGTTACCTAGTCTGCGTTATTCTTAAATAATAATCAGCTGTAAGCTGGATTTTAATGCGATTACCTTGATTTTCATTTTCCGCTTACAAATAAATGGCTCTGAATTGTTGATACGTAAACTTTCCAAGAACATATATAAGTATGAAGTCCACAAAATTTTGCAATTCTATTTCATCAAGCAACTGGTTGGGAAGAATTTGGGTAATCGGTTTAATACTGTAAAGAAAGGCATTAGGTTAAGGATAACTTATAGGTAGTTGTAGGCATGTATCCTACCCATGATCTTCATCACCACGAAATGCATCAAACACGGACATAGACTGTTTACCATTAGCATGCAATGTAATGCATTGCCTAATCTTTCCCCAATCTCCAAAAAAATGAAAAGAAAATCAAGGTATCCTGGATCATATGCAACAAGCGCAATATGAAACGCTAAACGGAAAAAGAAAAAGAAATTAGCAGACAGATTGAACTAAACCTACTTGCATAGAGTTTTTTTTTAAAAAAAACATATACAGTTAAGCCCAGGCAGGCATTTAAGAATAAAAGTTTTGATTTCATATTTAGGCATGTTTTTTACAATTAGCATGACAATAAAACACAGTTAAAGACTCACAAGCTGTTGAATTATGTCAGTGTCAATTTCTGAGTCCAGGAGCTCAAGTTGCCATACTAAGTTCTCAGCTTTTCGTAGATTTCCTTTTGCATTTTCAGCAATTAATTTCAAGGCATTTCCTGTGATTCTGATTCTATCCTTTTCTGCTGTTCTTGATAGTTTAAGCATAACATCATCATCTTTTAGCCTTGGTAACCTTTATACACTTTACGAAACCCACCTCTACCAAGAATGTTCTTGTTTCTAAATACGTCGGTTGTAACTTGGAGCTCCCGTAGTGAAAACCTTTTAAGTTGGCCCAAATGAACCTCTGGATCTTCTTCAGCTATAAACATCAATGCGAATAACGATATTACATGACGCCAAGTCTTCGAGAGATCGTGAAAAAAAACTACAAAACTGATTTTTACTTTTATTTTTTACACGCATACTTATCGGGAACATCGAAGTAGTATTCTTTAGGCTTATGCCGCCGCCAATATGTAAAACCCATTGCAGGCACAACAGATAGAAGAGCAGCAACTCCACCAGCATATATACTGAATGTTGTCTACTCAAATTCAGGGTACTTAACGCTTATATGCATCTACCTAGTGATGGACCGTCTAGTAAGAATAACGAAAATCACATTTATGCAATTTACCTACTATAAAATTGAAAGAAATTTCATACCTTGCAAGAGAAACCTCCTCTGTGTAACTGAGATGCTATAGTGGATGCCTATTTGCCAAATGAAGCTATAAGGCCTTCGGGGTTTGTATCAGTTTTCCCATCAGTAGGAGACTCTCCGAGCTTTGACATGATAAAGTAAGCTAAAACTTGATTGGCATCCTTCAGATCTTTACTTTGAAACCTAGGGTCATTTTGGAAGAACACCAGATCTACAAATACAATAATAGATGCAACACCAGATCTACAAATACAATAATTTTTATAAAATTATTTATTTATTATTATTATACTTAGTTAATTTTTCATAATTTTTTTTATTATTAGTATTACTATTATTATTATTATTTAGTTATATTTTTATAATACTTGGTTAATTTTTATAAACTTATTGAATTTTTATAAACTTATTGAATACTTCGTTAATTTTTATAATACTTAGTTTATGGAATAGTGTAGAATGATTCATTAATTTTTTAACCAAGAGGTCTGCTATAGCAAAGTAAACCTTATTAGAAAGGACTAGATTCGGATTGTGCATTAATACAATTGTTAATTTAAAACAAGTGGTTCTCGGCTCTTGTAAAAGCATCCTAATATAACAAGTTTGATCACGGTACACATCATAAATTGTCACAGAGCTTGAAGCTACGTGAATCCATTACAGTTGGGAAGTTGTTGAAGTTGCATGAAGATGAGCTCAATAAGCATCAGAATTAGTGCAACAAAGGATGCAACACTGTCTGTTTGGGAAGCGCATGCATTCTAAGAATTGAACTAGCACTAGAGCATGAACAATTGCTAGAATTTTCGATGCATCAAAGCTTGCACTGCTGATGGCACCGAAACTGTTGCATCGAGGCTGATGTGTCAACGTACGCACTACTAATACATCAAAATTTCCAAAGTAAAGAAGCATGAAATTGTGACAAGAAATGCTAAGATGGATAATAACATGCACCTATGCTGTCGGTGATGGACGACCATAGATCAATTCAGTTCATACATATTGAGCTGGTTCATGTCCATCGTAGCGAATTGGGTGTAAATTTATCAAGCTGATGCAAATTGCCTTTACAAAGGGCATGAAGTGAACATCCCATATGAAGCAAACTACAGTTGTATGGATAAACAAATGAAGTGAGTAGTAACTAAAACAAGCATTTGCGATAGGGGCAGCTGAATCAACTAGAACTGAAGGTGGAGGTAGAGATTGAACCAAACAGAACTACAGCAGGACTGAAGGCGGAGACCGAATGATCTGCACCAAACAGAACTGTGTAAAACTGAAACAGAACTGAATCAAATACTAAATAAAGTGAGGATGTCTAAGACAGGGAGGCTGGGTTTTGGAATGGACGGTAGATGGAGCAATAATTTACAAACTAAAACAAGCATAGTTTGAACCATAGTTTGTGCAAATTTATAAAATACTGCATTTATTAAAATTCAATATTATCAAGATACCCCTAGAATATATCATACTGCATCACTGCATGCCTGCCTATCCAATATATAAATACTAAATTATAATACCATATAGTTGAAACCGATTGGAAGCTTTTCATAATATTCATTTTTCTATATTGTATTTAATATTTAGTTTTTTATGGTAATTAATATTTAGTTTATTATTATTATTGTTTTTGGCAAATTGTATGATTTTGATCATTGTAAATGTAAACGCAGCTTTCTCGATATTAATCATAATTTAAAAAAACTGGAATTCAGCAGGTTTTCATATTTCTATTAAAATACTATCTTTAAAAGCATAAGGAGTTGAAGATTCTATTTCATGTGTTAATTACTCAGTTAATCATATAAATGCCACATGTCCTCAGACTTTGTCAGTGCATAATACTGAAGTAAATTGTGATGTCTATTACTCTCTACCAGATTAATATGCTTGATGAAAACAAATGTGCCATCCGTACTAATGAAATTCATTTTGAGTGACTATATCTTCCATATTATGTACTTAATTTTAATAACAAATTAACTACTATCATGAGCGAATTGAGTAAAGATAATGATAATAAATTTTTAGGCTGCGCAAAGTAAGAAATATAAAGCTTTGGTGCAAGAGGTTACAAGTTCGAAACTTGCTTTCGAACGTTTATTGACATGGGATATGTTGTCTCAATGATTTGTTGTATATAAAGTACCATTTCAAAAAAAAAAGTAAGAAATATAAAGCTTTGAATTCACTAGGGATTCTTGTATTGGAAGTTGCAGTAGCTACATAAAGATACTGCAAATTTGTATACAGAAAGCTTTGAAACCGTTCATTTGCATTTTTGAATCAAAAACATGAATTCGCAAACAGAACCGACTCTCGAGTATTTGCATGTTAACTTGATAATTAGCCTGACATCAGATATGCTCAGTTTTATTTAAAAACTACAAATATAAAGAAAATAATTTGAATTATATGCATGACAGATGACCAACACGGAAGAAATCATTATTTCAATGGGCAAATTTATCCAGAACTGCATCTGCAAACTCAAGTACTTTATTATATATAGTAAAAGAAAATGAACAAAAATAAATTATTTTATTTTGATGATCGTTACCTGCAAAATATTGTTCGACTTGCATCGAATTGTCTTCAAGTGCATCTGGTTGTCTTCGTTTTGAACATTGTTGTCTTCGATATGCCTGTTCAGTACATTAGACTCCTTGAGTAATTCAGATTCTTTGGTTTTTTTTCGTTTTCGATTAATTCTCTTCATTTCCTGTGTTAGACATTAAAAAGACAAACATGTATATTAGATAATAAAAAATAGATATAAGATTCTTTGGTTGTTACTTGGAGTCCTACACATCTATATAAGTAACATAATCGAATATACAAAAATAAAATTCATTTTCAGCACTAAATTCACATGTTCTTATTTAAAACTTTGCATGTTTAAATTGCTATGTTCAAAATTTCAAAAGGCAACTTCCTGTTTCGATTCAGTACCATGTCGCAACTATGATGTTGAATCAAATTATAAGCAACTATGATGCATGATGATGTTTAATTCAAAGGCATATGAAGAAATATCCATAAAATTTTTGTCCAAAGATATTTGTATCCACATTAAAAGCAATATCTGTAAATAAACATAGTGCAACAGTGCGTTGAGTTTAACTCAGTGCAGCTACACTGACTCGCTACTACGTTGAGTTTGACTCAGTGCAGCTACACTGAGTTGAACTCAATGAACCGCTAATATTCTAGCATTAAATCACCATCTAAGGTTAGTATGAGAATGTGTCTTCTGATATGTGAAGAGAAGTATAAAGAGATCTCAAGTTCATCTAAAGCCGTTGATGATAAATCCAAGGCTCAGCATATTTTGTTACTGCAATACAGGCTTGGGCCTCTAACATTTCAAGCCCATCTTATTATTTCAGAAAGTTATATATATAATGTATCAGCAGTTGTAACGATTGCATTGTGATTCATTTTTCTATACAACAATCTCTGTACTATCTCAAATACTTCAATAAAATCACTCTTCATCTTTTCATTAAAATTTCTTATATGGTATCAGAGCAAAAGTGCTTAAGAGCATTGAAAGATCCAACAGTAAGAGGAAAACTCATCTGAAAATCATCAGTAGGGGTTTATATTGTTCCTCTCATCAGATTATATCATCATCACCTGAGAGGAAGACTCAAGACAATCACCCCTGCCTCACCAGTTCATTTTCTGGCTGCATAAAAGATTGCCATTGAGTCAAGAAGATCAGAAATCAAAATTCAAGAAGAAAACAGAATCAAGAAGAAATTCATCAAACACAAGAAATCATGGAAAGTGCCTTCCTAAGAAAAGAAATCATCAGATCTTGGTCATCATTTGAATCTCCTTTCTGGTTGCACTTACCTGAGAGGATCTTGATCAGAGTCTTGATTCTGCATCTTTGAATTAGACTTACAGTCTTCAGTTTTCTTTTGTTTTCTTATTGCCACATCTGTTCTGAGAAATCATCATCATGGGGGATGAAGGAAACTCTGCAGCACCCACAAACAGCAGTGATCTGCAACATACTGCATCGAATGTTGAGAAGTTGGTCAAAACCACAGTTAGCCCACAAAGTCAGTTGGTTACTGTTCATCTCAGTGAAGATAGCTATCTTCTATAGAGACTGCAAATTGAAACAACTCTTCAGGGATATGGTCTTGAAGAATATATTCAAGAAACCATATCAGTACCACCAATGTTCGTTGCTGATCAACAAAACAAAATGATCAGTAATGAAGAATACATCAATCATCATAGACAAGACAGGTTAATATGTTCTTGGCTATTGTCTTCTATTAATGCAAATCTTCTTACTCATGTTATAGGATGCAAAACAGCATATGAGATTTGGTCTACTATAGAAAGAGTGTTTAATTCTCAATCTGCAGCAAAGGGGCTGTTCTACAAAAGGCAACTCCACAATATCAAAAAGGAGAGTAACAACATGAGAGAATATCTGTTCAAGATAAAATCAATTTGTGATGCATTAGAAGCTGCAAATCAAAAAGTATCAGATTCAGAACAAATTATGACAATACTTAATGGTCTCAGCGACGAATATGAAGCAGTAGTAGCTGTCCTAACATCTCAGAGGAATTTGCCATCTATAGAAGATGTTCATTCCATTCTACTGTCGCATGAAGCAAGAATCTACATCAAGAAACCTCAAGAATCTGACTCATCCATTAATCTTGCAGTAAATCATAGGGGAAAAGTTCAAAACAACAACAGAGGTGAACAATTTGTTCAAAGAGGTGGTTACTCTAACAGATCAAGGGGAAGAGGTTGATGGAATAATAATAACAGGCCAAAATGTCAGATATGTGAGAAACTTGGTCATACAGCAACAAAATGTTATTTCAGGTTAAATCTCAACTATGTTCCAAGACAAAGCACACAAAGAAATGCAAATCACAGTGCAAATATGGCACATCTGCAACCTAAATCAGTCAACCAATCTGATGCAAAAACTCACATACTGAAAGCATAAGATCAGATCATATCCAGGATGAAGATTGGTATCCTGACTCAGGTGCAACTAATCACATCACAAATAATTTGAACAACTTAAATCTTGGAAGCAAGGAATACAAAGGTATGAATTCTATTCACATGGGTAATGGCAAATCTATTGCAATTACACACACTGGTAAGTCATACATTATGGGAAGAAAGCAATTATACTTGAACAATTTACTAAGAGTCCCACACATTAAAAAAAACTTACTGAGTGTGTCGCAATTTGCAAGAGACAATAATGTATATTTCGAATTTTACCCACACAACCGTGTAGTTAGGGACATTCTAACCAGGGAAATACTTTTGCAGGGTAAACAATGTAAAGGTCTGTACAAGTTCAAAGTGGATAATTCAAGAAACTCAGTTACTAAAAGACAGTGGTGTAATAATTCTGAATACAAACAGCAAGAAATGAATGAGATATTTGAGAAATGACACTGTAAACTTGGGCATCCAAATGCCAATATTGTGAAGCATGTAATGAATAATAATAGCATTCCTTTTAATGACATATCATTACCATACATCTGTACTTACTGTCAAATGGGCAAGAGCCACAAACTGCCTTTTTCAGATTCTGAAACCTGCTATAATAGTCCTCTTGAATTAGTAGCTACTGATCTGTGGGGATCTTCCCCAATTCATACTGATTATGGATATAAATATTATATATCTTTTGTTGATGCATTTTCTAGATACATATGGATATACTTTTTGAAATCTAAAAGTGAAACTCATAATGCAGTCATGCAGTTTATAGCACAAGCAGATAATCAAACAAATTGCAGAGTTAAAAACATACAAACAGATGGTGGAACTGAATATATGCCACTAAAGGAGTACTTTCAAAAAAAAGGAATCAATCACAGAACAACATGTCCATACACTTCAGAACAAAATGGGCTGGTAGAAAGAAGACATAGACAGATTGTTGAAACTGGGCTTACTCTTTTAGCTCAAGCATCCATGCCAAAGAAATTTTAGCCAGATGTTTTTAGTACAACAGTCGACTTAATTAACAGACTGTCATCAAATGTTCTAAAATTAAAAAGTCCATTAGAAACTTTGGCAAACATTAGCCCAGATTATCATAGCCTTAAAGTATTTGGTTGTCTATGTTTTTCTTACACCAGACCCTATAACAATCATAAGTTAGATTTTAGATCATCTCCCTGCACCTTTATAGGTTATGATAGCAACAAAAAGGGATATAAGTGTCTAGACAATAATGGTAGAATATTCATTTCTAGACATGTGGTATTTAATGAAGCAGTATTTCCATTTAAAGATGTAAACATCAAGGTGAATAACAAAGTGCATAATGCAAAAGAATACATATCATCAGTATCTATTCCAGCTGTTGAGATAATTCAGGGTCAGACAAAGTCAGGTGAAGAGATTTCTAATCATGAAAAAGTCTGCTCAGATTTTCAAAGAACAAACTCTAACTATGAATCAGATTCAGCAAATGTTCAAACAAGTTCAATCAGTCCCTCAAATCAAAATTCTGAACAAAGAACTACTGAGCAACCAACCCTAGATCACATTCAAAGTAATATGCAAGGCACAGAATCAAACTTGCAAGCTGAAAGTGAAAGGGATAGCCAACAACAAGATGTTGGGAGATCAAGTCATCAAATGATAAACAGATCCAAAAGTGGTATTTTTAAACCAAAAATTTATCATACTGTTTTAGATGCAGAGGAGCCAACCACATATGATCAAGCAATACAAAATGAAAACCGAAAAAATGCTATGAATGAGGAGTATCAAGCACTAATGAGAAACAAGACATGGGATCTTGTTCTTAGGCCAAAGGATAAAAACATTATTGGGTGTAAATGGACCTACAAGTTAAAGAAAAATGCTGATGGTACAATTTCTAAGTATAAGGCAAGATTAGTAGCTAAGGGCTATTCACAACAGTGTGGTTTTGATTTCACAGAAACATTTTCACCTGTAGTGAAGCCTGCTACTATAAGAATTGTCATTAGCATAGCCTTACACAGAAATTGGACCATTAGACAACTTGATGTAAATAATGCTTTCTTGAATGGTATTTTGCAGGAGCAAGTATATATGGAGCAGCCCCAAGGTTTTAAGCTTACTGGAAAAGAGAATTATGTGTGCAAATTACACAAAGCAATTTATGGCTTGAAACAAGCTCCAAGAGTGTGGTTTGAGAAACTAAAAGAAACAATGATCAGACTTGGTTATCATTTAACCAAGTCTGACAATTCCCTCTTTACAAAATTCAGCAAAGACATAACAGTATTTGTATTGATATATGTTGATGACTTTATCATTACAGGTAACAGTGAACAGGAAATTAACAATCTGATAAAACATCTTAATATAGAGTTCAGCATTAAAGACCTTGGAAACTTAACTTACTTTCTGGGAATAGAGGTCAAAAGACTCACAAATGCAAAAATTCATCTAAGCCAAAGGAAATGCATAACAGAGATTCTACACAAAGCAAGGATGCATGAAGCTAATTCAATCTCAACACCTATGGTCAGCAACTTACAACTATCAAAGTACAAAGGAGAGGCGCTACTTAATGACAGACAGTACAGAAGTATCGTTGGAGCACTTCAACATGTCACAATTACTAGACCAGACATTACATACAGTGTAAATAAAGCAAGTCAGTTCATGCAAAATCCAACTGATATTCACCGGAAAGCTGTTAAAAGGATATTAAGATATCTCAAAGGAACACTTAATTTTGGATTAATGCTTGAGGCAAGCAATTCAATCAACATTAATGGATATGCAGATGCTGACTGGGCTAATGACCCAGATGATAGAAAATCTACAACTGTGTACTGTATATATTTAAGTAACAATCCTATATCATGGTGTTCAAAAAAGCAACCAACTGTCTCAAGATCAAGTACAGAAGCAGAATTTAGAAGTGTAGCAAATTTTACAGTAGAGGTTATGTGGATTGAATCATTACTTGAAGAGTTACAGATTAAAACAGAGAACAAGACGACTATCTGGTGTGACAATCAAAGTGCAGTGCATCTTACAGCCAACCCAATATTACACTCGAGAACAAAACATGTTGAACTGGATATTTATTTTGTTCGCGAGCAAGTAGCAAGAGAGAAATTACATGTAAATCACATACCTTCAACTTACCAGACAGCCGATATATTAACCAAGCCTCTGTCTAAAAGCAACTTCAATCATTTCAGAGAAAGACTGAAGGTAAAAGGCATGGAAGACATCATCTCACTTCCTAAGCATGCTTCGTCTCTGTCAACATCATTGAAAAACTCCTCTCAGTCAACATCATTGAAGAAGCAGTGCAGTCATGTGAAACTTTTGATTACTGCCTCTCCACTGATTGAAAGAGCAATTAATCCTCAAAGTTGCCAACTTTTATCCAAATCCTCTAATATCTGTAACTATTGTTGTGAAAATCGAATGCAAACTTCACTAAAGTTCTAATCAATTGCCATCTTGTGATGACAATTGACTAGTTCTTTAGCCTGACCTCAGATCGTCTCAAGATCTTTCTGATTTTTGGTATTAGATCGCACAGATTCAAAATCGCAGCAAACCCTAATCCCCTTTGGGTTTGAGGGGGCGTATGAGAATACGTCTTCTGATATGTGAAGAGAAGTATAAAGAGATCTCAAGTTTATCTAAAGCCGTTGATGATAAATCCAAGGCTCATCATATTTTGTTACTGCAATACGGGTTGGGCCTCTAACATTTCAAGCCCATCTTATTATTTCAGAAAGTTATATATATAATGTATCAGCAGTTGTAACGATTGCATTGTGATTCATTTTTCTATACAACAATCTCTGTACTATCTCAAATACTTCAATAAAATCACTCTTCATCTTTTCATTAAAATTTATTATAGTTAGGAAATTGATTGAATATGAGTTGTTATATGATGAGGATAGAAGCAGGTGAGTGATAGTGCACAGTCTAATAATACACCACCAGCAAAAGTCTGAAAAATCCAACTTGACCTGACATACATAGAATTATTCAAAATCCGATGCAAGTTTGACCTGATATAGTATTTCTAGTTCATTAATATGTAACCAAGAGTTGGAAATAATACATCAGAACAAAGGTTACATGTTATATTTTCAAGTTTCAACAAGGGGTCAATTTATATATAAATGATAAAAAATCTGGTAAGTTCTTCCCTAAATAAATGAAACCAAGGTCTTTATTAAAGTATCTTCATAGAACAAGAATTTATGCTTCTCTTCTTTAAAAACTATAGCAACGATTTTATAGAACAAGTAACAATGAAGGCATTATCAACAAGAGCAAATACTCAAAGAGAGAAAAAACACAATGTATATACACTCTTTTTTCCATACCTATTATTTATTGTAACTTGGGTGTAGAGTTTTGTATGAATTTATGCAGAGTGGCATGCAAAGAAATAAGGCTACGTGGGTACAGAGGGTGGAGGCTGAGAGTGCTGGAGGCATTCATTATTATACTAATGTTTACGCAGTTGCTTTATATTTTATTGCTGCATGCAGGTATGGTAAGCATCAAGTATGGACCTGGGTACACAGACCCGGGGTATGGTGTTAGTCATGGGCCGGGTGGTGAACCTATTAAAGGAATGGGAAGGGACTGATTTGCAAGGTTCTTGTACCTGATGTATAGACCTTCTTGAATGCCTTTTCTTTCAAGGACACTTTGTGTTGTGTATCTTTCTATTCCCTTTTGATTTTCTAGTTTTGTGGGAAGTACATGCAGTAAATGTGCTTTATTAGCTGTAGTTGTGTAATTCGTAAAAGGTTGTTTCTATAATGTATTTGGTAAACTTAGGGAAATCTATCTCGAATCATATTTGTGTCTTACATTCTCATTCTATACAATTAATACAATGAAATAACAATATAAATTAAAATGATTAATGGAATGGATGATGGAAGGCAGACCACACATTATTCAGGAAGATGTGATCTCATTTGCATTTCTTGTTTTCATTGGTATGCTTGTTTAAAGTATGGAAAAATCAAAATCCGAGGTTAACAATATAAATTTAAAATATAGGAAGCCTTTTAGTTTGTAAAATTACTAATGTATTTCTAGCATATTTTTCATGATCTAACCGCAGCGATTTTAGAACGTTCAAATGGTTGGATTTTATATTTCAACCATACAAAAACAATATCAAATATGGCAAAATGTAGTTCCATATTTAATTAGGTTCCCCCTCTTTGTAGACCTCAGAATGCGAGCAATAAACACTTATATAAATTTTTAAAATAACATAAAATATCTCTTCGGTGAATTAACTAACGAAAATCTTCGGCCTATGTAAATTTCTTTCTTCCATTAAATCCACTGAACTTCAGTCTTTACACTAGTCAATTAACATCCATTAGCTCAAAATAACATGCATTAGATAATAATTAGAAAAGAGAGAAAAAATAATTAGAGTGAAAGTGTGTTGTTGATCAGATTTCCCATAGCTTTCTTTTAGAACACTGCCAACAATTATCTTTCCAATAATCTTTGCATCTCCCACTATATTTTTGCATCCAAGATTTATAAAGTCAGGTTTGTTTTAAATGTTTCATTCATAAATGAAATATGTTGCATAGGACAAGTTCCAGTTTCTGTATTTTTGAAGTTTTGTTTTCGCGTAGTAGAATTAGTGTATTTGTTTGTTAATTTATCAGAAATGATAGTGTCTATGATATATAAAAGAGTGTTAGAGAATGATATGATTATTTTTGTTGTTTAAGCGTTCTTTATGGTAATGAGCTAGAATAATATATTCTATATAAAACTTTATGTTACACAAAGATATTGATTTTTTATTCATACACACATTTAATCAAATGGTTACTGTATTTCACAAATTTCATCAACAGAGCATTTGATTACAAAAAGAACTTTGGTATATTAGAACTAATATGTATGACAAAAAAGAATAGTGTGACCATAAATAAAACAATATGAATATTGGACATAAGGATGTTCTACATGACAATCAAACATAACCTAGATGGTTGCCTAAAAAATGCAGGTACAACATCTGCTACTGAACCTAAACAGTAAGAGAACAAAGAAATGGATCATCCAAAATTCACCCAAACTACTGAATATATGATGAAGTACAACATTCTACTAACACAATTAGTCATAATGAAGAACAAACAATAAAGGAAAGGTGTCCAATTTTCAGATTCAGGAAATCTAACAGCAGCTAAAAGCACAAAATTTGAGGATACTTCTTCCAACTAGTAACAAAATAAAAGTAATAAATTAGAGGAAAATAACTCACTTGAATTCTTTGACGTTGAATTACCTTCAGAGGTTCTTATAAAGACGGTCCTGACAATGTTACTGCTATTATTCACCTCAGCAAGGATGTAACAACTAAGCTCTACTTAAGCTACTAATGGGAAGCCAGAGGATCAGCTGCAAAAAATAAAAGAAAAAACCTCAGCTGGAGTTCGTCAGAGCTAACATCACTAAACTGGCAGTGAGGTGTGAAGATGAAGATATGATATGGCTGAAGGAATTGTTGGCTGTGCATGTGTGCAAGTGCACACTTACTGTTACCAGATCTGAGGCAATCGAGTGATGCAGTGTATTTTGAATATCTTTGTATGTTGTTATATATTCGAGTTGTATGTTGATTGGGTTGTTATGTAAATCTGGCCCGTTATTGATGAAAACTATATAAATACAAAGTTGTATCTGTTGTTGTGGGGTGGTGAAATCTGAAGCTTAATATCATTTCATTTTCATTTCCTGTTACAAATCTAGTATCTCTTCTTCTTTAATTTCTGCTTTGTCCACCATTACAGAGAAGAAATCTGAAGTTAATTTTTCATTTTCTTTCAACCGTTGAATTGTTTTTAGTTCTTCTTCTCCAACTTGTTACTTAGATCTTTCATTCCAGTTGCAATTTAGTTTACTGTTCTTCTTTTTGCCATTTGCCTTTCTTGTTATATCCATTTTAGTTCATTTTCATTTCCTTTCAATATCAGTTGCAATTCTATTATTAGTTCCAAAAATCTTGTTCATAGTTAAGCACTTTACCTTCCTTGTTGATCAGATACTTGTTTCAGTTTTTGATAATCTTGCAATTTTCACAGTGTTCTTATATCAATTGTTAGTATTTGTTATTCACATGTGCTGTTAGCAATTTCCAGTGCCGATTGTTCTTTTTTTACATTGGTTTGCCTGTATACATAATACATGTTCTTGTTTCTTGATCAAGAAGGCAGTTTTGAACTCATTTGAATTGCTGCTCCAAACCATCAATGTTTTTTTTACCCAATCTCATCCTTCAAAACCACCAAGTGCTGATCATATTCAATCAATTCTTGGATCAATTCAGTTGCTTGAACTGCAAGAAACCTCAAATATCACTAACCCTGATGCACAAATACAGCAGTGCCCATTCATTGGCATCAGCCTCTTCAAGACATTATCTCAAACACCTTCTCCAATCCGTCGAACACCTTCTCTTTCATTGAAGAAACCATCAAAACACCATGGCAACCACTCCAGACCCGCCAGCACCTTACAAATTGGTATCAGAGCCGATGACTGGGGCAACCTTTGACAACCAGTCAGATCCATACTTCGCCAACATTTATTCTCAAATCTTTCCGCCATATCAAGATCTAGCATGGGCAAGGCCAAACGAAATCAGCTACTCATATCAAGAGCCTCATCTACCAAATCCCTACCCTATGCAAATTCCAATATTTTCTCAACCAGCAGCATATCCTCCGCCAAAAATCCTGTACACTTTCAAGAACCACTCCTGCCTAACCCTCACACTGTACATGCAACAATTCCTATCCCAAATGATTATCAACCAGCTGCAGAAATCTATGCTACTGCCTCAAGAACCTATCAAAATCCTCCTGTTCAAAATCAAGAACTGCTCCTCCCTACTCTCTATACTATAAATTCCTCAACTACTATCCCCGCAGCCCCACATATCAATTCAAGAAACCATTTCTTAAGCCCACAAACTGCTGCTAACAATACCTTTAACATCCCTCTCAAACCCAAGATTTTGAATTAGCATCATGGATAATATTTGAATTGGAGCATTCAATCAAGATCCTGGAATCAATGGAGTTAAGCACCATTCGATCAAGATCCTGGAATCAATGGAGTTAAGCACCATAATAATATTCCTTGAACTTATCAATAAAAAGATTGGTGATATTATCACTTCCCTTCAAAGTAGCATATTAGCAACATCTCTTTCAAAGTTTGAGAAAAAAAGGATTACTGGTCTTTCTTACAGAATTTGGGATATTTGCATCGAGTTGACAAAACAATATCCTACCGATTATGATTCATGTATCAATGAATTTGGGTTCTTCACTGTGAACTTAGGTGAACTATTCAAGAATTCTTGTATTACTGCAACTAAATGTGTACAGGCTGATTTCGCTTGTGATAATAACCAAGGGTTAGTTTCTTTAGATGTACACAAACCGTTGATTGAAAATACGAAGGGATTCTTGTCATCAAACCTATGCGAACATGATTCATCAATTCCCCAAATTTCTGAAGATCTGATTGCTAAAGATGACTCGTTTTCTGATGCTAGTTGCCTACCTGTAGATCAAGACACCGTTGTCATTCAAACAGCCCATGAGATAGTATCCTTGTCTGAAATTGAAATAGTAGAGGAAAAAGTCCCCTTTCAATCGAAAGTAGACACTAAAGCATATTTTCATGTCAAGCTTCATGCAAGAATGGAGACATAGATTTGAATATAAAGGAATCACTTGGTATGGTTTTTCAAAATCGACCATTTTGGAGACTATATTGAAAGGTGCAGATGAAGAAAAACAAACAAATAAGAAAGTAGGTAAGAATGCACCTGCAAGTAATTCATGTGAAGCGATTTATCAACCATCAACGGTTGTTTTCAAAACAGATAATATGATTATAATAAGATCAGGTGATGCCAATAAGGGTTTAAGTGATTATTGCCTGGTACTTGAGGTTGCTAAAACAACTTATATTAATGGAGATAAGAGAATACTCTTTTCATATGAAGATGTCATCACTAATGGAAGTTCATACAAACCACCATGGCCACCTCCTTTGCTACCACTCGACCTTGAGGACAAGGTCGTTCTTGAAGAGGAAAGGAGATGTAACAACTAAGCTCTACTTAAGCTACTAATGGAAGAAGACAGAGGATCAGCTGCAAAAAAATAAAAGAAAAAACCTCAGGCCGGAGTTCATCAGAGCTAACATCACTAAACTGGCAGTGAGGTGTGAAGATGAAGATATGATATGGCTGAAGGAATTGTTGGTTGTGCATGCGTGCAAGTGCACACTTACTGTTACCAGATCTGAGGCAATTAAGTGATGCAGTGTATTTTGAATATCTTTATATGTTGTTACATATTCGAATTGTATGTTGATTGGGTTGTTATGTAAATCTGGCCCGTTATTGATGAAAACTGTATAAATACAAAGTTGTATCAGTTGTTGTGGGGTGGTGAAATCTGAAGCTTAATATCATTTCATTTTCATTTCCTGTTACAAATCTAGTATCTCTTCTTCTTTAATTTCTGCTTTGTCCACCATACAGTGAAGAAATCTGAAGTTAATTTTGTTGAATATGCGCTTATATGTTTTTGTTTGATGATAATAAACATATATATTCATTTAAATGTATTTGGTAATGTACTATTTTGTTTTTCATAGATTAAATAAATATTTGTTGAATAAAATAAATTACACAGAATTTGAATTTGAATTCAAACAGAACAAGTTACACAGATTTTGAATTCAAACAGAAATTTTATTCAAACAAATATTTATTACAATCTTGAATAGTACAAATTCATGCTCTCACTATACATATACATTTTTGATTACATCACTATTACATCACAAATATTTTTACATTGATAACCTCACTACATATCACTCACACTCGTATTTTGTCTTCAACTGCATTCCAGTTTGAATCCAGCATCTGAGAAATCTGCAAAAATATTCACTAACGCAGTAAAATTGAAAAAGAAATATTTTTGCAATATAAAATGAAATACGATTTTTGAAAATATGATTTGCCTCAGTTATTTGGGTTGTTCGTCATCATTCACACTTGATTTCATCACAAAGTCGTGCACATAGATATTACAGGGACGGGTAATCATAAGTGGCTGCAATACACACGTGTACATTCATACACGTGTGCACTGCCTCGCCAACTCGTGTACGCAGCCAACAAGAGCAAGTGTGCAAGTGAAAATCCCAAAGACCATAAAGAAATCTCAAAAATCAACTCATATGCAATATATTGAACATCACGACACGAGCTCAAGGTCAAACCCGTTTTTTAAAAACTGGGTTCAACACAAGGCAACATGAAAAATGCAGAGCTTTGACAAATCAAAAGTGCATCAAAGGCAGTTCAATGTGGATAGCAACAACAAAAAGGTAAAGTGGCAATAAACATGAAATGAATCGAGTCAGTAAGGCAATGCACAAAGTAAGTAACAGTAAGCAACAGAGATCAGTCAGACCAAACATGAAGGCTACATGAAGTATGCAAGTTCAACCTCTTCATTAAACAACTCAAGACCAAGCTGCAAACATTCAAAAGTGCCAACAAAGAATGCAAGCTCGACCAACATAATGAATACTGCAACTGCCACAAGACCATAATGCAACAATGTAGCAGTGCAAATCAAGTACAAAACACAACAATGAAGACTACAATAAAAGACATGGAACTATGCAAGACCAGAGTAATACAGCATGCACAAAGTGCCACAAGATACATCAATGCAACTCGACTACAAAAGCCATCAAGTATACATTACTGCAAGCTCAAGTGATAAAACATGTGTCCAGTAACCAACACAATGAAAAGACTAGACACTACAGCATATACAAGCCAAATAATTCAGATCAACTAATCAACAGTGCACAACCAACTCGAGAATATACACGATCAAGACCAAATGCAAACTGCAGTAGTACACTTGAACAAAACAAACAAGTGGAGCATCTGTGTAAACTGGGCAAGCATGGACAGAAGACAATGCAAACAACAAAGACCACTACAGTAATGCATCAGTGACCAAACACAGGAACTCAACAAGGCAGACTCAAATGAATGAAAACTAAATGCAACATGGTAAACAACCAAAGTGCAACAAGCATAAAAGCATGTATACAGCAAAGTCAGAGAGACAACATAAGTATACAATATAGCATGTGCAACACAGTGAAGGTAACAAGTGCACCACTGAGCTATGCAAATGAAACACAGTGGCAACACCACAAATTAACTGCAACATTTCCACGAATGCAATGCTAATTCGAAGCTCAGGTTAAACTAACCAGAAAATGGCCAGAGACGAAGAACAGAGAAATTCACAAACTTGAAGTGCAGTGATACATGGAATCACAAATTCAAGTTAAACCATCCAGAGCAGTTATGGTCACGGAAACAAGTGTGTGTACCATGAAAAAAATTCGTATCATTATTCTTTGAAATAGTCAAAGTATCAAAAAGAGGAAAGATTTAAAGCCGTGTGACTCAAGGCAATCGAACGCTACAGAATAGAAGCCGTGCGTATCAAGTTGCAACAAATTAGGAAAGTGACGAAGTCGCAAGTGAATACGAACGAATCAATTGATTCGAATTCATATAAATATCAAACCCAAGAGTACATCATCGGCATCGAGTTATCAAGAGAAAAAGGCAAACAATCAAACCAGCAAACGAAAGTAATACATACCAATTTAACGAACTCGGTCATCAAAAGAAGCAGCTGCGAACAATTCACAATCTCAAAGTTGCGAATCATCAGAGAACGAGCACGAGCAAAGAGTATCAATTATCCAGAGCCGAAGCCCTAATTCGAAAAAAGCCGAAGCCCTAATTCGAAAGAAGCCGAAGCCCTAATTCGAAAGAAGCCGAAGCCCTAATTCGACAAAGAAATTGGCCATCATTGTTTACAGTAGAAAGAGGAAAAGAGAACGGGTTGAAAGATAAAGGGGCCAGCCTTTATTATTTTTTAAAGGGGAATTAGTCTCTTATTTAGGGTTTAATTTTAAGAGGGTTTTTTCTTATTTTTTAATTGAGCAAAAATTACGCATTCAAGTCCGTATTTTAATTTTTGCTCCTGTTTTATTTTTGAAGTTGTTTTTTACTTTTCGAGTCAAAACTTTGTAAATCACCACCTAGGTTTAGATAGTGTCAGATTGTCTATTTAGAATTAGTTCAGTGAGCAGGGTGTGCGAGTTTGCAAAGCTCTAAAGGCGGGAGCAGTGTTTGCGAGTAAGCGAAACTCTATAGGCGGGAGCAGGGTGTGCGAGTCTAGTAGAGTGTTTGTGAGCGGGAGCAAAAGGGTCTGCGAGTCTAGTAGAGTGTTTGTAAGCGTGATACTGTTTAATTCTAATAGAAATCTGGGAATGCAGCAGTAGGCAGGGGCTGCCGAAGCTGGGTAAATTTTGTGTGTGATTTACTTTTCAGCATATCTATTTCTGCAGTTTATTTCTGTGTTTAAATCGAGAAAATTTACTATAACCCTATTCACCCCCCTCTAGGGTTAATTTAGATCCTACAAGTGGTATCAGAGCCCGGTATATTTTTTATTTAACTCTAGAGTCATGAGTCTACAAAATAATGCTTTTTCTGAGGGGCAATCTATTGCTAGGCCACCCATGTTTAATGGGAACGATTATGCTTATTGGAAAGTTAGGATGGGTATCTATCTTAGTTCTGTTGATTATGATGTTTGGGATATTATTGAAACTGGCTATAAACCTCCCACTATAATCGTTGCTGGTACTGAGATTCCTAAACCTAAGGATAGGTGGGATGCTAACGATAAGAAATTGAAAACGACAAATGCTAAAGCCATGAATGCTTTGATATGTGCTTTTGATAAAAACGAATTTAATAGAATTTCTCATTGTACAACAGCACAGGAAATTTGGCACACTTTGGAGGTGACACACGAAGGAACTTCTCAAGTCAAGGAGTCTCGTTTAGCCCTATTCAGCAATGAATACGAGAGCTTTGTGATGGACAAAGGCGAGAGCATAAAGGACATGTTTGGACGCTTTTCAACTTTGGTGTACAACGCTAGAGCACTTGGGAAGGTATTCACTGAGGTAGAGCTTGTGCGGAAGATACTACGAGTCTTACCGATGAACTTTGAGGCAAAAGTCACGGAAATCCAAGAATCGAAAGATTTGAGTAAATTAAGCATGGAGGAGTTGATTGGTAACTTGATGACATACGAGCTTGAGCTAAAAGTAAAGGAAAAGGGCAACAACTCCGAACCAAAGAAGAAGACGATTGCCTTAAAGAGCAAAGAAGAAAGCGATGAAGAAGGAGAAGATCCAATTGAAGAACTTGCAATGGCTGTCAATAATCTTAGAAAATGGTCGAGATTCAAGCCACGCAAGAAGAAAACAAATCGTAATAGGCCAAAAGATTCTGACAATTCCGATAATAAACCGACGTGCTTTAACTGCAAGAAGCCCGGACACTTCATACAAAAATGCCCACTTCTCAAAAACAACAAAGGAAAGAAAAAGACGAAGAAGGTATTTGCAGCAACTTGGGATGATGAAGAAGGAGAGGAAGTTTGGATAGCAGCTCAGAGGAGGTTAACTTGTGTCTTATGGCAAAATCAGATTCATATTCAAGCTCTGAGGAATCTAGTGAGGCAGGTGAGTATTCCTATAGAGATCTTGTTTTTATGTGTCTTGATCTTACTAAAGTAGTTGATGCTCTTGAATCTAAACTTGAAAAACTGAAATCTGATAGGAGAGAACTTGCTCGTGAAAATTTTAGGTTAAAAACTGAACTTGAAAATATTCAAAACCTAGAATGTAAAAGATGCAAAGTTTTAGATTCAGAATTGACAAGACTTAAGAATAACTCTGAGAATTTTGAAAAAGAAAACTTGAGTCTTAAGGAAATCATTGACACTAGGAAAAAGGATTTTATAAATCGATGCACCTCACTTGTCACTGAAAACACAACACTAAAAACCAAAGTCCAAAATCTTGAGAAATCTTTGAATAACTTTTCAAGAGGCGAAAAATCTTTCAACATGCTATTGGGAAAACAGATTTTTGCTAACAACAGAAAAGGACTAGGCTTTGGGAAAACACAAGTTGAGGATAATGCAAAAGGGAAGAGTGTCTTTGATAGATGTGAAATAATTGGACATCGTGTTGAAAATTGCAGTCATAGGAACAAGAACACAAAATTTATACAAGTTTGGGTTCCTAAGAATTCCACAAACAAATTTCATATCTATTGGAACAAGAATAAAAGGACTAAACTAGTTTGGGTTCCAAAGGGTTTGTTTATTCATAATGCTTCTACCACTAACAATTATGGACCTAGAAATAGGTCACAAAAATCTTTCATCGTGTAGGAGTGGTGGCAGGCTAAGGAACAACAACGGTGTTCTCTGGATTTTGGCTGTTCCAGAAACACAACGGGCAACATAGCAAAGTTCCTTAGCCTAATAAAAAGGCGACAGAATCACAATGGGCAATCACGAGAAATTATCGTAAAGGTAAAACAGGTGAAGGTATATTAAATGTGATAATCTGCACCATATTCTGAATTAAATCAGCCGAAATTGTGATAATGATGTGATGTCTTTAATTCTGACTTATTGATATGAGTTTTCTTTTGACTTGTTCTTATTTATGACCTTGATTTGTGCTTAAATGATGACCAATCGGATTTTCAACTTTGAATTAATCCATATTAATTTGTTCGGTCAAATGATGATATTTTATTGATCCTTGATTACTCATGCTACACGTAGATATATTGGTTTTGACATTTTGGTCACTGCATATAAATTTGCGTGATTTCAAATTTCATGTGAAAGCTGTTAAAAAGGATTTCAAGAAATTATTTTTGAAATAATTATGATGGTGATTGACTGTTGATTACTCATGAATATAACTGTTTATCCTATGGTTTCTGAAATTAACACCATGATATTTGTTTGAGTGTTAACACGGCTTCAATTCAAATTCAAAAGAATGATGTTAAGTTTGAAATTTTTGGTGCACACTTCATGGTTCAACGAGTGAATATTGAGTGAAATTTAAATTCAGATGCAGATTACACTGGTAATATAGTTGATAGAGAAATTACTAGTGTAACGTGATTAATTTTTGAAACATTCATTTGCTGCATCGTTTTTCAAAGAAAATATTTGCATATTTTTCACTTGAAATAATTTTTTCATTTAGCAGAATTTTTTTCTCATATAACGCTTTTGAGAAAATAATTGTTTGACCATATTTTCAGATTAGTCATTTTTATTTGATTTTAAATGACAAATTTTGACTAATCCGACTCCCTACTAATTATAAAAAAAAAGATAAATAGTGATTGAAAAGGTGATGAGTGTTGATATTTAACATACATTACTCAAGAAAGTATATTTGAAAATTTTCTTTAGGAATTAAAACAAGAATTATAAAACTTTTTGTTGGGTAAAGATTCCATGAACATTTCTATATCTATCATTATTTCTATCGACCATGGTTTATCAAATATTCAATATAGTTTGTCGATATGTGGTACTATAATCAGGAATCATTTATTTTTCATGTCACATTTTTTTTAAAAAATAAATAAATAAATATCCAAAGTATTCACTCTCATTTAAAAGTCCTCACGGTTATGCATGGGTGAATTACTTGGATTTTTGATTATGTGCTTTCATGCTCATTTAAAAGTCCTTACGGTTATGCATGTATGGAACGCATATCAAAATTAATTGCTTAAATAGACAAGTTGATTCTAATCCCATTTAAAAGTCCTCACGGTTATGCGTGGTTAGAAGATACTTGATTTCATTTTTAAAATTAAATTCGAATACTACTAATCTCATTTAAAAGTCCTAACGGTTATGCATGATTAGTAGATATTCAAATTCCTGATATAAATGTACCACAAGTTGATTCAACTGTATGATTTTATATGAACACCATATCCATCATTTCTAAAAGTGGAATATGCGCCTAACAAGGGTAGTTATGGTTTTTGTTTGATTCTTATTGAAGTTTAATATTTATATTCAATTTGAGATTAATGTTGGATTAATATCGATCACTATATCTCTATTTTTTCTCTCACACTATTATTCTTTTGCTGATAACAAAAGGGGGAGAGAAAAGTTAAGATTTTGTCAAATAGAAACAAGCAAAGGTCAAATAATTTTCCCATATGCATCTAGGCTTATTTGAATATATTTCTATTTGTATGCATATATGTAGGGGGAGCATCATGTAGAGAGGAAGCATTTAAATAGGGGGAGCAATTAGAGTATATAATTGGTCAAATACATTTAACACGGTCAAAATCTTGAATATATGTTTGTTATCATCAAAAGGGGGAGATTGTTGAATATGCGCTTATATGTTTTTGTTTGATGATAATAAACATATATATTCATTTAAATGTATTTGGTAATATACTATTTTGTTTTTCATAGATTAAATAAATATTTGTTGAATAAAATAAATTACACAAAATTTGAATTTGAATTCAAACAGAACAAGTTACACAGATTTTGAATTCAAACAGAAATTTTATTCAAACAAATATTTATTACAATCTTGAATAGTACAAACTCATGCTCTCACTATACATATACATTTTTGATTACATCACGATTACATCACAAATATTTTTACATTGATAACCTCACTACATATCACTCACGCTCGTATTTTGTCTTCAACTGCATTCCAGTTTGAATCCAGCATCTGAGAAATCTGCAAAAATATTCACTAACGCAGTAAAATTGAAAAAGAAATATTTTTGCAATATAAAATGAAATACGATTTTTGAAAATATGATTTGCCTCAGTTATTTGGGTTGTTCGTCATCATTCACACTTGATTTCATCACAAAGTCGTGCACATAGATATTACAGGGACAGGTAATCATAAGTGGCTGCAATACACACGTGTACATTCATACACGTGTGCACTGCCTCGCCAACTCGTGTACGCAGCCAACAAGAGCAAGTGTGCAAGTGCAAATCCCAAAGACCACAAAGAAATCTCAAAAATCAACTCATATGCAATATCTTGAACATCACGACACGAGCTCAAGGTCAAACCCATTTTTTAAAAACTGGGTTCAACACAAGGCAACATGAAACATGCAGAGCTTTGACAAATCAAAAGTGCATCAAAGGCAGTTCAATGTGGATAGCAACAGCAAAAAGGTAAAGTGGCAATAAACATGAAATGAATCAAATCAGTAAGGCAATGCACAAAGTAAGTAACAGTAAGCAACAGAGATCAGTCAGACCAAACATGAAGGCTACATGAAGTATGCAAGTTCAACCTCTTCATTAAACAACTCAAGACCAAGCTGCAAACATTCAAAAGTGCCAACAAAGAATGCAAGCTCGACCAACATAATGAATACTGCAACTGCCACAAGACCATAATGCAATAATGTAGCAGTGCAAATCAAGTACAAAACACAACAATGAAGACTACAGTAAAAGACATGGAACTATGCAAGACCAGAGTAATACAACATGCACAAAGTGCCACAAGATACAGCAATGCAACTCGACTACAAAAGCCATCAAGTATACATTACTGCAAGCTCAAGTGATAAAACATGTGTCCAGTAACCAACACAATGAAAAGACCAGACACTACAGCATGTACAAGCCAAATAATTCAGATCAACTAATCAACAGTGCACAACCAACTCGAGAATATACACGATCAAGACCAAATGCAAACTGCAGTAGTACACTTGAACAAAATAAACAAGTGGAGCATCTGTGTAAACTGGGCAAGCATGGACAGAAGACAATGCAAACAACAAAGACCACTACAGTAATGCATCAGTGACCAAACACAGGAACTCAACAAGGCAGACTCAAATGAATGAAAACTAAATGCAACATGGTAAACAACCAAAGTGCAACAAGCATAAAAGCATGTATACAGCAAAGTCAGAGAGACAACATAAGTATACAATATAGCATGTGCAACACAGTGAAGGTAACAAGTGCACCACTGAGCTATGCAAATGAAACACAGTGGCAACACCACAAATTAACTGCAACATTTCCACGAATGCAATGCTAATTCGAAGCTCAGGTTAAACTAACCAGAAAATGGCCAGAGACGAAGAACAGAGAAATTCACAAACTTGAAGTGCAGTGATACATGGAATCACAAATTCAAGTTAAACCATCCAGAGCAGTTATGGTCACGGAAACAAGTGTGTGTACCATGAAAAAAATTCGTATCATTATTCTTTGAAATAGTCAAAGTATCAAAAAGAGGAAAGATTTAAAGCCGTGTGACTCAAGGCAATCGAACGCTACAGAATAGAAGCCGTGCGTATCAAGTTGCAACAAATTAGGAAAGTGATGAAGTCGCAAGTGAATACGAACGAATCAATTGATTCGAATTCATATAAATATCAAACCCAAGAGTACATCATTGGCATCGAGTTATCAAGAGAAAAAGGCAAACAATCAAACCAGCAAACGAAAGTAATACATACCAATTTAACGAACTCGGTCTTCAAAAGAAGCAGCTGCGAACAATTCACAATCTCAAAGTTGCGAATCATCAGAGAACAAGTCGCGAAACATCAGAGAACGAGCACGAGCAAAGAGTATCAATTATCCAGAGCCGAAGCCCTAATTCGAAAGAAGCCAAAGCCCTAATTCGAAAGAAGCCGAAGCCCTAATTCGACAAAGAAATCGGCCATCATTGTTTACAGTAGAAAGAGGAAAAGAGAACGGGTTGAAAGATAAAGGGGCCGGCCTTTATTATTTTTTAAAGGGGAATTAGTCTCTTATTTAGGGTTTAATTTTTAGAGGGTTTTTTCTTATTTTTTAATTGAGCAAAAATTACGCATTCAAGTCCGTATTTTAATTTTTGCTCCTGTTTTATTTTTGAAGTTGTTTTTTACTTTTCGAGTCAAAACTTTGTAAATTACCACCTAGGTTTAGGTAGTGTCAGATTGTCTATTTAGAATTAGTTCAGTGAGCAGGGTGTGCGAGTTTGCAAAGCTCTAAAGGCGGGAGCAGTGTTTGCGAGTAAGCGAAACTCTATAGGCGGGAGCGGGTGTGCGAGTCTAGTAGAGTGTTTGTGAGAGGGAGCAAAAGGGTCTGCGAGTCTAGTAGAGTGTTTGTAAGCGTGATACTGTTTAATTCTAATAGAAATCTGGGAATGCAGCAGTAGGCATGGGTTGCCGAAGCTGGGCAAATTTTGTGTGTGATTTACTTTTCAGCATATCTATTTCTGCAGTTTATTTCTGTGTTTAAATCGAGAAAATTTACTATAACCCTATTCACCCCCCCCCCCCTCTAGGGTTAATTTAGATCCTACAAATTTTTCATTTTCTTTCAACCGTTGAATTGTTTTTAGTTCTTCTTCTCCAACTTGTTACTTAGATCTTTCATTCCAGTTGCAATTTAGTTTACTGTTCTTCTTTTTTCCATTTGCCTTTCTTGTTATATCCATTTTAGTTCATTTTCATTTCCTTTCAATATCAGTTGCAATTCTATTATTAGTTCCAAAAATCTTGTTCACAGTTAAGCACTTTACCTTCCTTGTTGATCAGATACTTGTTTCAGTTTTTGATAATCTTGCAATTTTCACAGTGTTCTTATATCAATTGTTAGTATTTGTTATTCATATGTGCTGTTAGCAATTTCCAGTGCTGATTGTTCTTTTTTGACATTGGTTTGCCTGTATACATGTTCTTGTTTCTTGATCAAGAAGGCAGTTTTGAACTCATTTGAATTGCTGCTCCAAACCATCAATGTTTTTTTTACCCAATCTCATCCTTCAAAACCACCAAGTGCCGATCATATTCAATCAATTCTTGGATCGATTCAGTTGCTTGAACTGCAAGAAACCTCAAATATCACTAACCCTGATGCACAAATACAGCAGTGCCCATTCATTGGCATCGGCCTCTTCAAGACATTATGTCAAACACCTTCTCCAATCCGTCGAACACCTTCTCTTTCATTGAAGAAACCATCAAAACACCATGGCAACCACTCCAGACCCACCAGCACCTTACAAATTGGTATCAGAGCCGATGACTGGGGCAACCTTTGACAACCAGTCAGATCCATACTTCGCCAGCATTTATTCTCAAATCTTTCCGCCATATCAAGATCTAGCATAGGCAAGGCCAAACGAAATCAGCTACTCGTATCAAGAACCTCATCTACCAAATCCCTACCCTATGCAAATTCCAATATTTTCTCAACCAGCAGCATATCCTCCGCCAAAAATCCTGTACACTTTCAAGAACCACTCCTGCCTAACCCTCACACTGTACATGCAACAATTCCTATCCCAAATGATTATCAACCAGCTGCAGAAATCTATGCTACTGCCTCAAGAACCTATCAAAATCCTCCTGTTCAAAATCAAGAACTGCTCCTCCCTACTCTCTATACTGTAAATTCCTCAACTACTATCCCCACGGCCCCACATATCAATTCAAGAAACCATTTCTTAAGCCCACAAACTGCTGCTATCAATACCTTTAACATCCCTCTCAAACCCAAGATTTTGAATCAGCATCATGGATAATATTTGAATTGGAGCATTCAATCAAGATCCTGGAATCAATGGAGTTAAGCACCATTCGATCAAGATCCTGGAATCGATGGAGTTAAGCACCATAATAATATTCCTTGAACTTATCAATAAAAAGATTGGTGATATTATCATTTCCCTTCAAAGTAGCATATTAGCAACATCTCTTTCAAAGTTTGAGAAAAAAAGGATTACTGCTCTTTCTTACAGAATTTGGGATATTTGCATCGAGTTGACAAAACAATATCCTACCGGTTATGATTCATGTATCAATGAATTTGGGTTCTTCGCTGTGAACTTGGGTGAACTATTCAAGAATTCTTGTATTACTGCAACTAAATGTGTACAGGCTGATTTCGCTTGTGATAATAACCAAGGGTTAGTTTCTTTAGATGTACACAAACCGTTGATTGAAAATACGAAGGGATTCTTGTCATCAAACCTATGCGAACATGATTCATCAATTCCCTAAATTTCTGAAGATCTGATTGCTAAAGATGACTCGTTTTCTGATGTTGGTTGCCTACCTGTAGACCAAGACACTGTTGTCATTCAAACAGCCCATGAGATAGTATCGTTGTCTGAAATTGAAATTGTAGAGGAAAAAGTCCCCTTTCAATCGAAAGTAGACACTAAAGCCATATTTTCATGTCAAGCTTCATGCAAGAATGGAGACATAGATTTGAATATAAAGGAATCACTTGGTATGGTTTTTCAAGAAGCGACCATTTTGGAGACTATATTGAAAGGTGCAGATGAAGAAAAACAAACAAACAAGGAAGTAGGTAAGAATGCACCTGCAAGTAATTCATGTGAAGCGATTTATCAACCATCAACGGTTGTTTTCAAAACAGATAATATGATTATAATAAGATCAGGTAATGCCAATAAGGGTTTAAGTGATTATTGCCTGGTACTTGAGGTTGCTAAAACAACTTATATTAATGGAGATAAGAGAATACTCTTTTCATTTGAAGATGTCATCACTAATGGAAGTTCATACAAACCACCATGGCCACCTCCTTTGCTACCACTCGACCTTGAGGACAAGGTCGTTCTTGAAGAGGAAAGGAGATGTAACAACTAAGCTCTACTTAAGCTACTAATGGAAGAAGCCAGAGGATCAGCTGCAAAAAAATAAAAGAAAAAACCTCAGGCCGGAGTTCATCAGAGCTAACATCACTAAACTGGCAGTGAGGTGTGAAGATGAAGATATGATATGGCTGAAGGAATTGTTGGTTGTGCATGTGTGCAAGTGCACACTTACTGTTACCAGATCTGAGGCAATTGAGTGATGCAGTGTATTTTGAATATCTTTATATGTTGTTATATATTCGAATTGTATGTTGATTGGGTTGTTATGTAAATCTGGCCCGTTATTGATGAAAACTGTATAAATACAAAGTTGTATCTGTTGTTGTGGGGTGGTGAAATATGAAGCTTAATATCATTTCATTTTCATTTCCTGATACAAATCTAGTATCTCTTCTTCTTTAATTTCTGCTTTGTCCACCATACAGTGAAGAAATCTGATGTTAATTTTTCATTTTCTTTCAACCGTTGAATTGTTTTTAGTTCTTCTTCTCCAACTTGTTACTTAGATCTTTCATTCCAGTTGCAATTTAGTTTACTGTTCTTCTTTTTGCCATTTGCCTTTCTTGTTATATCCATTTTAGTTCATTTTCATTTCCTTTCAATATCAGTTGCAGTTCTATTATTAGTTCCAAAAATCTTGTTCACAGTTAAGCACTTCACCTTCCTTGTTGATCAGATACTTGTTTCAGTTTTTGATAATCTTGCAATTTTCACAGTGTTCTTATATCAATTGTTAGTATTTGTTATTCATATGTGTTGTTAGCAATTTCCAGTGCTGATTGTTCTTTTTTGACATTGGTTTGCCTGTATACATGTTCTTGTTTCTTGATCAAGAAGGCAGTTTTGAACTCATTTGAATTGCTGCTCCAAACCATCAATGTTTTTTTTACCCAATCTCATCCTTCAAAACCACCAAGTGCCGATCATATTCAATCAATTCTTGGATCGATTCAGTTGCTTGAACTGCAAGAAACCTCAAATATCACTAACCCTGATGCACAAATACAGCTGTGCCCATTAATTGGCATCGGCCTCTTCAAGACATTATCTCAAACACCTTCTCAAATCTGTCGAACACCTTCTCTTTCATTGAAGAAACCATCAAAACACCATGGCAACCACTCCAGACCCACCAACACCTTACAAAGGACTTGATAACTGGCCAAACGAGAGAAGAACTAGAGGGTTTCTGAAGATCACGTATTCTGGAGCTCGACAGGAGTTTTGGTGCACGTATTCTAGAGATCGATAGTGGAAAGATGAAGAGAGATCGACAGTGGAGAGAGGGAGAGAGGGAGAGAGATCGACGGTTAGTGCGTGTTATGAGAGTGAGCACGTTGGAGAGTTTGATTTTTTAGTTAAATTAGGGATTGGGAAAGGAATATGTGGAGAGGGAGGGAGAGTGGTTGATGTTGAGTGGTGAAGGAGCGCGGCATATTTTTACTTTCCCTCCTTTTTCACGTTGACACAGGACAGCGTTTTGGAATTGTTTTTTTTTTGTTTTTTGGACAATCCACGCACGAAATATCAACATTTTCATTAAAACACTGCTTCATCATGCGAAAAATAAATTTTGTTGTAGTGGCAATTCCTTAAAATTGATATTTTCATATGTATTTACAAGTAAATTGTCATGGTGCTACATTATTTGGCTTTGAATTATATTTTTTTATTTCAGTTATTACGTTTGCATGCATGTTTGAAGTAAAGGAAAAAATTATTGGATTATTTCAAAATGGTCTCTGATCCAAATTTTCTGACCAAATTGTATTTTTCTCTTATTTTTACTTCTATTAATATGTTTTTTAATATGGTTTTCTTCATTTATTTTGTGTGAGTTGATTGGATTTATCAATGCATCAACATTTTAGAATATTCAGTTATTTTAAAAAATTATTATAGGTAAAGTTAAACTATTTTTTGTTCGTTACATTTTGTATCAAAATCCATTTTCATTTTATTTTTGTTGTTGTTGAAGATTATGACCTTGGTCTTTCTTTATTTTGTGAATAGTTATTGTGTTTATTAACATATAAATAGATACCAATAGACATTTAGTTGTTCTATGTAATTAAATAGAGATACAACTGAGCTTATTTTTCATTCTCAAACATACAAGTATATAAGAAAAATCAAAGCGCAAGAAAAATTTATACTAAAGTAAAAGAAAACATAAAAAATTACTTTTCACAAAATAGTATGGAGAAAAATTATGAATGCATAAGCATCATTTTTAAATATCTTCAATAGACAACTTTAAAATTTTATACAAGTTTAATTTTAAGTACGTATATTCCAAACTTACTATTTTTTAAATTCCTTTTTTAGTCCTGGTCATTTGAACATACATTCTGTAAATTTTGGTATTATTCTTTTTAACCAATATTCATTTTATATATTTTTCTATTGTTCTGTTTAATATACTATGAAATTTTAAAAAAACTTACATTCACGGTTTCCACCAAATTCTTAGTGATACTACAAAATGATGAGAAAATTATTTGTGATTTTTATGATGTTTTTTTATCTTATAGAGTTTTCAATTTTTATTAAAATGAAAATGTTCATTCATAATAATACATCGAAGATATAATTATTTATAATGTTTATAATTGAACTATTTTAAAATAGGTCAGATAATATGAAATATTATTACCATTCAATTGTTAAAACAAATCAATTTCTTTTGACTTTAACCTGATTGAATTCAAAATAATTAAAACATTAATTATGATAAATTATGTTTTATTTGTAATTCAATTTCTTGAGAAAATTAGTAACATATTAATTCTCTTTGATCCTAATATATTGTAGTATTAAACTATAATCATCTATTTCCTTATAATTATTTACATAAATAATTCCTTAAAATTATTATTTTCATGCGTATTTATAAGTAAATTTTTACGATGATATATTATTTAGCTTTGAATTATATTAATTTTTGTATTGTTTCAGGTATTACATCTACATGTATGTTTGAAGTAATTAAAGGAAAAAATTATTCGGTTGTACCAAAAAAAAGCACACACAAGGTTTTTGTTCTATGTGCATTTATTATATTTTGTTATGCTGTATGTATTTGAAAATATTATATTTTAAGCTATAATAATATTTTCTGATTTTGTCTGCATTAAGTAGTGACAAAATTATCGTTAGTTATTTATTTCACGTGTTTCTCCTAGCAACATTATTATTTCTATCTACAACACCATATACAATAATTTTATCATATTAGCTTTTTAGTTCTTCTTAGTTACAAATTATCAAAATGTATATTTATTAAATCATGTTGTGTCGTTCATATTCGTGTTATTTACATATTTTCTAACTAACCAAGATTATGTTCAAGCGATTGAAATCAACATAGTTTACAAGTTAATTTTCTTTCAGAAGCTAATATATTTAAATGATTTATTAATGAATGATATTTTAGTCATACAAGTTAGTTGGTCAAATTAATTCTCATTTATGCTTTTAATTTCAAAAAATAATGATAGTGTAGTTTTTTTACGCTTTTAGTTTTTAAACCTAAATGCTTAGCTTTGAAAAATGAACTATTTTTATAAATTCACTAAAGTGTATGTGTAATTTAATTGATTTAAAAAACTGATAACATATTTATTATTTAGTTGTTAATATTTAAAATAAATATGTTTATATTTTTTGTTCTTTAGTGTTAAGTAATTTAATTGTAATTGAATGAATATCTCCTTTAGTGATAATTACCTCATTTAGTTAGCATCAAAGAGAATTAATTTGGCAAATAAAGTGTACTTAATCTTCTAATTAAAAACTAAAATAAAAAAGGAAATATATTAAAATACAAATAATAATTCTTTTTTGATTAAAATATAACATAGTAAATGTATTTATCATAATTATTTCAACTTTCTATTGCATATATCAATAAATATATATTTATATATTTCTATGTACAATTTATATTTATTTGTAACAGTAAATATTTTAAATTTTATAATTTTATGTACGTGAAATCATTGTAGATGATTTTATAATCTATGAATTGTGATGAATATTATATAATTATTTATTTCCTTTTATTATCTTAGTACGGAATGAATTTAACACAACATTTATAACCTTAAATTGTTGAAAGTATTAATGAACTATGCTTTCGATTTTGAGAATAATGTTAGTTATTAGTATTATTTTTAATGCTTTAAGTTTTTAAAACTCTTACTTCCAACTTTAGTCAATTTTAAAACCACGAAGAAGTACACTTGGGTTTTTTTATAAAAATATATATAAATATTAGAGAATTTATGTACTTTGGTTTATTAATTTTTACATATTTGTTACTTGGGATAAATGTGGTTATTAATATATTATAGTGATTTCTGGCTAAGTTTTGTATATTTTCATTTTTTTTTCCATTTTTAGTATTCACTTAATTATATGCAATTACATTCCCAAATTAGAGGCAATTAATTCATTTAATAGCATCAAGGATAATTATTCTATAATTAACTTAATCAATTCTCTAACTTAATTTGGAATCAAACATATCATAAATTTCTATTGTAAATTATTTTACATTAGTTTGAATTAGAGAACAGGGGCTTCGCATGAAAGGTCCATATTTCTGATGTTGTTATAAGAAAAGTCCATGTTGAAATAAGTATGTAAATTAGATCCCTGTTTTTTCTAAATCAGAAAGTGCAAATTGGCTTGCGTTTTTTAAAATTTTCAAAATCAAAAAGCGCAAACTAGCTTGTGCTTTCCTGATAGAAAGCGCAAGTTACCTTGTGCTTTTCAAAAATTTCAAAATTTTCAAAAAAATAAAAAAATTTAAAATCAGAAAGCGCAAAGTAGCTTGCGCTTTCCTGATAGAAAGTGCAAGATAACTTGCGTTTTTCTAAATTTTCAAATTTTTGAAAATTTCGAAAAAAAAATTCAGAAACAGATAAGTGCAAGGCACCTTGCATTTTTTATTTTTCAAAGATAGGGATCAAATTTACATATTAATTTATATAGGGACTTTTTTATAATAACATCAAAAATAAAGATCTGTGACTCTTTTCTCTTGTAGAAAATATCCTTAACATATTCACTTTTGCTCTTAGTTTCATATGAAACTAACTACAAATTCGTTCTCGCGTGATATTTGTTTACATGTTAATATATTAGGATAATGTAGATGGTATAATATTCTTTAGCACTTTAATCGTCATTGTTATGATTAGTTGTTCACAAACCAAATTTTTATACGTGTCACAGATGCTACTTTATCAAAATGCACCAATGTCGAATTGATGATACTTCCTTTTTAAACCATCAATTTTAATTTCTAATATTTACTAGAGAATATACACAATTTACTTAACATGTTTGTTTTTTTAGTTTAATTAGTAGTTGCTATTATAGAAAGGCGACCATTTCAAATTTTATGTTACAAAATCAAGCATAAATATGAATCTTGGTAGAACTATTTTCTTAATGGTTGAATACTAAAGATGGTTGCTTATATATAATGTATGTATGAAATGTATTTTTAATTTTCTTTTAACATTTTTATTCATGTATTGTATGTGCACATACATGTCTTATGATGTACAATAAAATAAACTTTTACACATGTTCATTCATACATGTAACCGAATGTGCTTACATAGTATTGATAATGTTTATAAGTTAACCAACTTCAAATAGGAAAGATCATATCAAATAATAATACCATGTAACTAATAAAAAGGAATTGATTGTTATAGGCTCCATTTTGATTTGAACCTAAACAAATAAAAGAATTAGTTGAAACTGATTATCTTTAATTGAAATTAAAATTGGTGAAAAAATCGAATACATAATAATCCACTTTAATGCTAATAGAATAAAGAGTTAATTTTAAATAATCATTTTTTTATGCAACTCTTTTTGTAGAAATATTTTAGAAGCATTTTAAGTTTTAGCTTACGATAAATATTACATTTTCTCTTATGCAAATCTTTTTGTAGAAATATTTTAGACGCATTTTAAGTTTTAGCTCCATGAGAGAAAATGTAATATTTATCGTTGCATGACTTTGACAAATGTTTCTATACTATTTTTCATTCATTTAGCAGCAAATTAGTATAAATTTCGTAAGCGTGATATATTTTTATGGTTTTATAAGAAATATTATATTCTGCATATTTGTTTATGTTTGAAAGGTAACATTATATATTCTATACATTATGGGACATGATTATATATTTCATTGTACATGAATAATAACTTGATTTGGTTATAAATACCAAATTATGGCGATATTTTGATGTAAAAATTAATATTTTTGAAAGCATTAATATCAATATTGGATTGATACTCCAAAAAATATTAATGTCAGTTTCTGATTTGATTTCCAACGAAAATTTATGGTCAATATTTGCAGCCATGAACAAGAAAAAGATAAAGTGAAAATGAGAAATTATTGAATTAAAAAATCAAAATTAAATGAAAATTATGCTTGAGTGTTGAGTTAGGTATTAAGTGATATTGATTTGATGAAGGATGAGAGATATTATGTGTTTTTATTAGGTAAATTATTACAAAGATTTTTATAGAAAATAATGAACGTGTAGTGCACATAATTTAAATGCAAGTTTTTTCTATGGTTTTCGTGAAAAAATCATTATTTTACTACACAACACTTCTACTTTCATTTTAATATGTTCTATTTTTGTGCATATGTAGGTTCTTATTTTATAAAATGCTTTGTTCTATATTATAATATAGGAAACTACAATAACATATTTCAGTAATAATAATCTTTTTTAATAGTTCATTTCATTGATTGTGTTTGCTTACACCATTTTATCTAATTGTTATCTTTAATGAAATTTACATACTATTGCAAGTTTTTTCCAAGCTAGCGAGCTATTTCTCTAATTTAGTTATTATTGTGTATGTTAAAATGTGTAATAATGCAAGTGTTATAATTTTGTTCCATTGAAACACTATTTCACTTAGAGCATAATCTCTCCTTCTAGATTTAAAATGCTATTGCCATAGCGAACTATGTACCTATTGAAACTTATATGTTAAACATAAGATAAACTTATGTTGAACATATGTAGAATGGATTTGAAAATTAATAAACATGCATAGTATGCATTGCCTGCAAAGTTAGGAATAATAGAAAGATGATCATAACATATATTGTATAAAGTCATCTGGTCCAAAAAATCTGGTATACTTTTAATGTTCGAGCTTACTTAAGTATATTTATCATCGAATGTTTGCTAGTAGCATTTAAGAAAAGCTAACTTGAAAATAAAAAAACTATAATTCATGAACATATACTTTCACCTTCATGTAACAACAAATCAAAAAATAAACCGCTGAATAAATTGAGAATAAAAGCTGATAATATTGATGTAAAATAACATTGATAAAAAGAATAAGGTGGAAATCATGCTGCAATTTAGCTACTGGATACAATAAAGTAGCTTTGAAAAATACAACTAATATACTAAACTTATGAATAATTAATCTATTAATGATCTCATATTTTATCAAAGAAATTTCAGTACCACATACGACATAAAAATTAGGCTTAAATTACAAATATACTAGCACAACATGAAAATAAAATTTGATTAGGATAACAGATGAGATTAAATGAAATACCAATAAAGTAGACAAGATGAAAAATAAAACTTTTAGTTACAAAGTGTAAAGTATTTCTTTCACTGAAATATTCTACGTCTTTCCGAATTTGTTATTATGCATCTTCAAATGTATAAGGTGCTTATTATATATCAACTCCATTCCATCCACACCCTTTCTGCATTTTTGATGATAAAATTGGAAAAATAGAGTTTAAAAACAATATAAAGATAATTTTGCGCAAAATATATACGTAGAACTGATGCCATCAAAAAAGAATAATTATTATTTTGTTTGATTCACACATAGGGGTAATAGAACCATGGAAACACTAATTTTATACGCTCTTTTTTATCACATAAAGCATGTTGGATTGAAAAAAAAGAAGAAGAATTTTAGATGAAGTGAGAATGTGAAAAGATAATAATTTATGTTTTTACTGTATTATGGAATGAATAGATTAGTGATTAATTAAAATTCAAATACTAAGTTAAAAATGTTAATTAAGGAGAGTTTAGTATTTGAGTTGAAATTAAATGGGAAGAGAAGAGATAAAAAGGTGTGTGTATTCAATTTTTGATAATTGAGAATTAAAAAGAGAAAAGAAATTTGAGGCAGAGTGAAAATGCATACCGGTTTATTTTTTTAGTATGGTATACAATGAATAGATTAGTAATCAGTTGAGATATAAATATTGGAAGGAAAATGTAAAATATTGATGTAAATTTAAGTAAGTTAGTAATTTGGCTAAAATAAAATGAGAGGCGAGGAGACGGAAATGCGTATTTTTAACATCATATATGATTAACAAATAAAATAGATCAGGAAAGGAGGAATAAATAAATGGTATGTTTTATTAGTTGCATTAATTTATAGAATTTAATGCATTATGTAAATAACTTTTAGATTAGTTTTTTTTCTTGAAGATCCACACCCATGTCTGTTAAAAATTTATCTGAATAATCCCCAAGCATTAATGTATAATTAATATTTTAGAGCCAGTATGGTTTTATACAACAAATGATAACATCAACTATCAGTTGTTCTAATATGGTAAGCAAGATATTACTAAACATATCTATTAATTAATTTTCAGATGTAAGCAACATAGGTTCAACATAAGTTTATCCTATGTTTTAAAAACAGCACGGACAACAAAAATCCTAATTATGAAATTAGGAATATGAGAAACAGTTTGAACCAAAATCTATTATGTTGGAAAAAATGAGAATGTAGCTATGTGAAAACGAAGCAAAGCATTTACGATTAAGAAGGCATCAAAGAATCATATTCTTGCAAATCGAAGATTTTCATAACAGAGCGTTACTGCCACTTTAAATATGGTAAATTTCACCTCAGGGACTAATGGCAAGTAATCCTACATCATGAAGATCTTTGTCATAAATGATCATTGTCTTCAATATATTTTATTTCAAAAATTAATTTGAAGGGGTTTTCGAATAGGAATCACCCAAATCCTATCTAATATTGCTTGAATCATATAACTTTACATATTTAATATTTAAAATCACTTTAAATAGTATATTTTAAAATGGTCAAATTCTAGGTCGTTACACTCTCCCCTACTTAAAAGAATTTCGTCCTCGAAATTACCCAAAACAAAAGTTTGCCCAAAACATTTATCTTCAAACTTAATTCTATATAATATACACAGATCATCCATATGAAATATCTTATTCGATCTCTTATTCGAATACACAACTTTATTTTCGAACTAGTATCGATCCCCCGATCCTCTAGTGCGGACTTTAATCGAGCTCTTTACTCAGAAACCTTTGCTTTCCTTGCATAGTGCTCAACTGTAATAGAAAACTCACGTACCCAACCAAAAGTCCTCATCAATATTCGTCATCAAGAATCGAGTGTGTATGATCGATTTTACCCGAGAGGGGGTGAATAGGGTGATACTGTTAATTATAAAAATTGTTGCGGAAGCTTATAAAATTATTTCAACACAGATATATCAAAATTATAGCAGCACAAATAACAGCAGAATAATAAATGCAGAAATAGAACGACACAGAATTTACCCAGCTTCGGCAAAACCCCGCCTACGTGCCGCCCCCAAGGTTTCTACTAGAAATTAAGTAGTCACATGCTTACACAAGTAAACTCGCGACACCCGCTACTGACTAACCTAACTACACGCTCAAAACCCTGCCACAACTTAGCCACTGAGTTGCGAATTCTCAAACTACGCCATGTAGTTTGTCCACTAGTCACACGACTAGTAATTACAACGTTTAAAAGAGAAATACAAATCAAAAAACAATTTAAAAACAAAAGAAACTAAACCCTAATTTAAAACCCTTTTATTATAAACCAGTGAAAAGAAGGCCGGCCCAATTTGACTTAATATTATTTCCTTTCTTCTTTTATCTATGTCGGCCCGCTTCCTTGTGAAAAATGGTGGCTTTCTTCGTTCGTTCCTCTCTGATTAGTAATTGGGCTTTGAGAAATGAAGGTGTCGACTTTGTTGATCGATCACGTGGGTTGTTCTCGTGATTGCTTGACGATCGATTGTATTTGTTACTTTGCACGCGGCTGCTCCTTCTCGATCGAGTTCGGTGATTTGGTATGTGATTTATTCCTTTTGCTTTTTCTGTTATGCTTGCTTGAACTCGATTGATGCTAAAGCCGATGATGATTGGGTTTTTATATAGGGTTCGCAACCTTGATTTTCGTTCGTATACATTTATTTGAATTTGTCAATTTATTCATCTCGGCCATTCAATTTTGTTTTGATGCTGATGAAGATTTCTGACTTATTCATATTGAGTAATTTGGTTTACTTGATTGATACGGTTTTGATTTTGACTTCGCTTGATTCCTTGATTGCCACGGCTTCGATTCTGACTTGTTCGATCTTTGGTCGTTACGGTTGTGAATTTCTGGCATCTCTGTCTTTGTTCATTTTGACTCCTGTCAGTTTTTCATGGCTTCAACTTGATTTTTGACATTACCACCTTTGACATCACTGAACTTCGGCACTGATTTAATTCATTGCTGTAGCATATTTGACTTGTTTTGTTCTTTGGGCTTGTTAATTTCTGCTTCTCTGTCTTGTTCAAAACTGATACTTTCATTTGCACTTGGTCACTGTGTTTTACTGTTGCATTCCTGTATATGCTTCGAGTCATGGTAGCAGCGACTTGAACTTTTAGCCTTTGGTTTGTAATCTCTGATTCATTGCTGACTATGTTGTTGTTTGGATTAGCTTATGGTCTTGATTCTTTGTACTTCTGTGTAGACTGTTTGCTGGTGCACACATTTCATTTGTTGTCAGACCTGTATCATGCATGTTGCCATTCCTTTGGTGCAGTTTCATGTATTTTGTTTACAGCCACTGGTTCATTAGTGTGACGACCCAGAATTTTTAAGCAATTTAAATTGGAATATTTAATTAATTTTAAATATTTGGAAGGTTAATTTTAACTCGAATTCAAATATCACAATTTATTTGATAATTAAATTATTGAATTAAATAGTTTGGAGTTGGATAAAATATTGAATCTGGAATTTTAAGCTGGTTAAAAATAATTTGAAGGCTTATAAATTTTATATTGATAATACTGAGGATAATAGAAGTTGTAAAATTGAATTTAACACTGATTTGTTCAATTTTGAAATTTTATAGTTTAAATTGAATTTAAAAATAGCCTTCCGAGACACAGTCTTGGAATTCGACGAAACTAGTTTCATTAGATCCGTAATAATAAGTTATTACTGGATTTCAAATTTCGTAGCTTTCGGAATTATTGTGTGATCATACGAGATTAAAACGCCCAGACAATAATTATCAATTTAATTTAAACATCTCTATCAATCTAATCACAACCGAATCTTCCTGAAGCAAGCCGACCTAGCAAATCTAATCATGTCCCTTTTCTATGAACACGCACATTTTCTTGTTCCCCCTTCTCTTTCCTTTCATTCTTCCGAGAGAAGCCTGCTTGTTACAAATAAAAACTAATATATATCAACGCGTTCCATTATTTTAAAAACAAACAAACAAGATATTTTTTCCTCCTCCATTCATGAATAAGACGACAATTTCTCCTTCTTTCAGCCAAATTGAAACTCGAAATTCACGTTCTTCCTCAACTCAAATTTGCGAAAATAAATTGAAGTATGGCCGCCCCTTCCAGATTTAAATCCACGAATTCATTCGATTGAAAGGGCCGCTACTTCCATTCCTTCTATCGATCTCTTTCGTATCCAATTGAAGAATAGTGGCTCGCGAGTTCGTGGATGATGTCGAGCTTGGCAACAGGAGCAGAGGTTCGTGGACGCGGCGTGGTCCTAGCAAGTATGGCCGAGGGTTTCGAATCCAGCTAGGGTTTTCGTTCGCGAAGAGGCGATGTGGCGAGCGACCGATGGAGGGGGAAGACGAGATTTGCGACGTGGGTATTTGGCTGCATTAGGGACGAAGCTGGCTAGGGTGCGTTGTGCGATGCGAGCAGGGATTCGCGATAGGTGGTCGCGATTCAATTAGAGTGTGGTCGACCCGCCGTAGACGTGGGAAGCTATAGGCAGTGAGGTACTTGAACTCATCTTTTCTAATTAAATTTTGATTCAATACATTTGAATTTACAGTAAGTTTAAACTATTGATTTCAAACAGAGTTTTTTTTTTATGTTTCTTATGTTTGAACTCCTAAATAAATTGTTGGTTATTATTACACTGATCGAAAATTACAATAGGGTTTTAAACAGTGTTTTAAAAATCAAAATCGGCTGTGTAATTGTATATACATATGTAAAACAACAAGGTATATTATTTTGCTTATAATTACTAACCCGGTGTAATCATATATGGGTTTAAGAAGAAAAATATGCAAAGTATAAAACAGTTAATTTTTGTAGTAAGAATTTAGGATTTGTTTTCAATTAGGTGTATGTGTATATAAAGGTTAAAGGAATTAGATTTACAGTAAAGTGTAAAGTGTATATGGACTGTCGATTTTTGTTTTAATTAATTTAAATTGAATGAGATATACAAATTTAAATCTATATATATAAAGTTAAAACATAAAACTTTTTGGAAACATACAGATATGCATATATAGTTAAAATTTAATAAATTGTTGACTAATTCAAATATTTATAAATTATATTAGTATTTTATCCTATTAGTATTTCCAGAAGAAATGAGTTGATGATTAAACTATTTTAATTAACTTATTCAAGTACGGGGTTACCAAGGATAATTTGTTAAAGAAATTTTGGTTTAAAAATCTAAAATTAAATTATAAGTTAAATTTAATAAGTAAATGTTAGTCAATTATTAGATTAATTCAAGTATTAATAAAAACATCTAATGTTTGTTCAAGGTCTGAAATCATGGAAAATAAGTCGGGATGGTTTGGATTGCAAATCGATATGCAAAGGTGAGTTAATCTCACTCAGTTAAATTTAAGTTTAAATGATTAAATTTAAATAATTGTTTGAATGGTTGAAATTGATTGATGTGCTATAGTATGGTATATTCTGGAATTGACATATTATTGTGCCAACGTCTGTGGATGCAGGGAAAACGGGTTGGAGGGATCCAACTGGATCCCTCAACATTTATTATTTAATATTCTCTGTTGTGATTCCTTGATATTATATGATGAATATATTGGAATATTGAATGTTATGATTTGATTGGATATATTTGGGTATAATGGATTACCAAGAATATATATCAATTGAGTTTTGGAAAGAAAATAAAGGAAATAAAGTTAACGAAATAATCTTAGGAAATTTGATAAAATTAGAATGAATTGAAATGAAATAGAAGTATGCTAAATACTAATAAATAATTTTGAGTATGGAAAAGAATAAGAATTTTGAATAGACAGAAAATTAATGAGTTATAACTTAAGTGATAACAATCAAAGAAATAAAGAATTATGTTAAAATTTAAAGTCTAAATTTATTTAAAAGGGTTAAGAAGTAATCTGAAAAATCTAAAACTTGTATTTTCAGTTAAAGTATGTTAAATAATAAGTAAGAAATAAAATTTGAAATTAATGGTTTTTGAGATAAAATAGAGTCAATTTGAAATCAATTTGTAAATTGATTCAGGTGTTTGAAATTGGAATTTCAAGGAGAATGTGGAAGGAAGTATATTTCCCTAGATAGCCAAGTACGTTTTAAAAGAAAATTTTAAATATAAGATAAAGTTTTAATATGGTCTTAAAAAGCATATTTTAGAAATTTATTATTTATAATGTTTAAAATTCTTAAGTAAATATTTTTCAAATCTATTATTGAAATAACTAATTAAAGGTGACTTAGTATTTTATATTTAAACGTGAAAACCTAGTTTTATATTTTATAAAGTAACCTTATTATTAAAAATCATATAGTATGTATTTTTAGTAAATTATTGAAGTAGTTCTAACTTAAACGTTTAAAAGTATATTTAAAGTAAATTGTTTTTAAATTATTTTAAAAATCTAAGTTTTGTGCTTGGCGATTCCAGTGGAAATAGAAACTAATTGGGAAATTGATTCTGAGAAAGGAAGATAGTTTTGAAACTGTTTTCAAAAGGGTTTGAAAAGTGGAAATATATCTTGTGAAGATATTTTTGGGATTAATAAATAATTTGAGAAATTATTTATTGTTGGATGGATGATTGTGAATATTAATTGATAGTTAAATCACCGACTATCAATATTGGCCAAATGCGTTGATCGTTTCGAAGGGACCGGGATCGAGATTTATTTCTCGAAAACCACTTCGATCCGGTTTGTACGTTTCGTGTAACGTGTTCAGAGTCGAAGATGGAGCAGTGAAGTGCAAGGGCTAGTCGCTACTAATCCTGAGGATATTTCCAAAATGGATGTAGTAGGAATAGTGCCTTCGGTTCCGTTCGAACCTGGGACGGACTTGTATGGACGAATGCTTGCGAAACATCGTCAGGTGGACGATGGGCATTCTAAGTGAAACGTTCTTAAAAGGTAACGCTTAGCCTCAAGCCTCATCAACCGGGAATGACTGAAAATCAGGGGATATGCAGCAAGGTTAGGTGGGTCATGCCCAAGCAGGACAAAATATTTCCCCTGTCTAGATGTCCCTTATATATATATTTCGGCTTAGTGGGTGGTTGGTCGCGCCAACCACGGGGTTTATCTTGTTCGGGACTGTTCAATAAGAAATGGTTCCGGCCTTGTGTTGCAGGGGATGAAGGGAGTAATCCTCGGTACGGTGATCTAGGCCCCGTACTGTGACAGGTGGTACCCCAGTGCCTAGTCATTGTTGGAAATCCATTCTCCCTACGAGCCTTGTACGAGTTTTGTTTGTATTACCCACTCTGTGGCTAGTAGATGGAATTTAATAATGTAACAATTTCGGTTATTTTATAAGTATTTGTATATAGACCCTATTATAATATCAGAGGATTTCTATAAAAAGTGTTTTAGTTATCGTAAGGTAAAAACCCGACATGTTTATTTGTGGCGTGGTCTTACGAGATGTTTTTGTTTTCAAAGGATTTTGAAACATTAATAATCAATTGGGTGTGATTTTCTCACGCTGGTATTCCAGACTGACTCGGGTGTTATTTAACTGTAATGCTCGGGTCAGACCGAGTATTATAGGATACAGGATATGATGCTGTGGAGCTCAGGAGACGAGCTGGATGGCGATACGTACTCACGTACTTGTTTTATATATATATATATATTCCACTGTGTTGAGTAGTTGTGTATCCAGTTGTATGTTATTGATGATGAGTTGTGATTGATGTACTCTGATGATGTATGTATAAACATATATAGTTTTGTTTTACGTAAAGAGCATTATTATCTATTATATTTTATTCCGCTGCGATGGTTAGATTCTGTTGTTGTTTTCTATTTCCTTCCTCTACCTCTTCTTCTTTAAACAAAATGGTTCGTATTTCTGTGCAACTTGAGTTGATTTAGGTAGAATAGTGTTGACTCAAGGGGTACGGATTTGCGGGTCGTTACAATTAGTGTTTGATCATTGATGTTGTCCATGCTGTCTAGATAAGTGCAGTGCGTGTTCTAGCTTGTAACTGTGTCACAGTGATGCATCAAGTTGTTGTGTTTGAAACTTGAACTCTGTTGGTTCATCATTGTTGTTGCTCTGTTCATTTTCATGTATTGTAGCTGTTATCTTATTCATGCTAGCGTAGTGTCCTGTTGCATTGCCTTTTTTTGTTTCCTGCTAGTTCGTGGTGAAGTTCATTAGAATTTGTTGTAGTGTTGCAGTCTTGAGCCTTGTACATGTATCATTTTCTTGACCCTTATGACTTGTTTGCATTGTTGATGCTATGTTCAAATGTGATCTTCTTTTCTTTGGCATATTAGTCCCTCTGGCCATTTGTGTTCATTCCTGATGGCATTGTCCAGTTTCACAGTTGCATAACTGTTGTATCTTTTGGAGTTTGGTTTCGTGATATGATTTGGTTTGTGATTATTGTAGATTTTATTTGCTGGTGCATTTATAGATGTATTGAGTACATTTTGAATTTTGGTCGAGACTTTTCCATGAACTAGTCATCTTTGATTTTGATTTAAAAGTAAACTCAGAATATTTGTCTTCATTCTGCCTTGGTTGTATTTGAATTCTTGTGCTTGACAGTTTTGTGATATTTTGTAGTGCACCTGAGTTGAATCCAGCTTGGAGCTCGGGTTTGACCTTATGCTGATATTGTGACATTATTTTTATTGCACTTGAGTTGAACCCGGTGTTTTGGGTTTAACCTGTGCTCACCTGTCCCTGTAATTTTATCAAGTGTATATATCGGTGTGCACGGTCTTGTGGCATATACAGTGATACACTGTGTATGTCACAAGCTGTTCGTGTATGATGAATTCAAAACTAGATGATGACGAACAACCCAAATAACTGAGGCAAATATTATTTTCAATTTATACTGCAGAAATATTTTATTTTCAATTTTACCGCGTCAATGTATATTTTGCAGATTGCTCAGATGCTGGATTCATATTGGAAAGAAGTTGGAGATCAGTACGAGTATAGTGAATGGGTGATATGTAGTGAGGTGCAATGTGAATGTGAAATTGTGATGTAATCAAAAATTGTATTGTAATTGAAGTTGTATATGGTGAGAGCTTGAAATTTGTACTGTACAAAAATTGTAATAAATATTTGTTTGAATAAAATTTCTGTTTGAATTCAAATTCTGTGTTATTTATTTTATTCGACAATATTTATTTAATCTATGAAAAATAAAATAGTACATTAACAAATACATTTAAATGAATATATATATATATATATATATATATATATATATATGTTTTAGTATCATCAAACAAAAATCTTATAATCGCATATTCAACAATCTCCCCTTTTTGATGATAACAAACATATATTTAAGATTTTGAACATGTTAAATGTATTTGATCATTGATATACTCTAATTGCTCCCCCTATTTAAATGCTTCCTCTCTACACAAAGCTTCCCCTTTATATATATGCATACAATTAAAAATATGCAAATGAGCGTAGATGCAAATACAAAATATTTGACCTTTGCTTGATTTTATTGCTTGATTTTATTTGACAAAATCTTAACTTTTCTCTCCTCCTTTTGTTATCAGCAAAAGAGTAATAGTGTTAGAAAAAATGGAGATAAAGTGATAGATATTAATGTAACATTAAAACTCAATTGAATATAAATATTAAATCTCAATAAAAAATCAAACAAAAATCATAAATACTTTGTTAGGCGCATATTCCACTTTTAGAATGATGGGAATGATGTCATCATATATAACCATACAGTTGTGTCTATTTGTGGTATATTTATAGTAGGAATTTGAATATCTACCAACCATGCATAACTGTTAGGACTTTTAAATGAGATTAGTAGTATTCCAATTTTATTTTTAAAAAATGAATTCAAGTATCTTTTAACGACGCATAACCGTGAGGACTTTTAAATGGGATTAGAATCAACTTGTTTATTTTAAAAATCAATTTTGATATGCGTTCCATACATGCACAACCATAAGGACTTTTAAATGAGCATGGAAGCACATAACAAATTCCAAGTAATTCACCCATGCATAACCGTGAGGACTTTTAAATGAGAGTGAATACTTTGAATTTTAATTTAATTTAATTTATTATTATTATTAATATATTTTTTATTAAAAAAATGTAAAATGAAAAACGAATGATTCCTGTGCAAAGTACCACATATAGACAGACTATATAGAACTTTGATGAGTGATGGTCGTTAGAAATATGATAGAAACAGAGATGGTCATGGAATTTTTACCAACAAAAAGTTTTATAACTCTTGTTTTAGTTTCTAAAGAAATTTACTAATTATACCGTCTCGAGTCATAATATATAATAAATATCAACACTCATCACTTTTGCAATCACTATTTATCTTTTTGATAATTATTAGGGAGTCAGATTAGTCAAAATAGTCATTTATAATCAAATTCAAAAATAATTATGAAATCAATTTTTCAAAATGACTGATCCGAAAACATGGTCAAAAATGATTTTCTAGAAGGGGTTGTATGAGAAAAAATTTCTGCTATTTGAAAATTAGTTGAAATGAAAAATATGCATATATTTTCTTTGAAAAACGATGCAGTTACTAAATGTCTCAACAAATCACGTTCCACTAGTAATTTTACTATCAACTAGATCACCAGTGTAATCTGCATCTGAATTTCTTTTTCACTCAAAATTATCATTAATTTAATTTGATAGACCAGATCATGAAGTGTGCAACAAAGTATCTCAAAATCAATTTTAACAGCTTTTTAAATGACATTCTCTTGAATTTGAATTGAAAGCGTGTAAATAATAAAAAACCGTGAATATAGAATTAGCCGTAAAATAACCAAATGTATTATCATCGAATAAAACACTATTATTAATCCAAACTAATATATATGAAGTAATTCAAAGACTCTAGAGAGTTTATAGTGTTCTTGGCATAAGAATATAATTGGCCAACAATTTTGAATAAGTTAGAATCAAAATCACCATTATTTCATCATCACATTATTGGCTGATTTAACTCAGATTACAGTGCAGATTATCACATTTAATATATTGTTCAAATATACTATTACCTGTTTTACCTTTACGATATTTGTCGTTGTTGTCCATTGTGATTTTGTCACCTTTATACTAGGCTAAGGAACTTTTCTTTGTCGCCCATTGTGTTTCTGAAACAGCCAGAATCCAGATAACACTATTGTTGTTCCTTAGCCTGCCACCACATCTACACGATGAAAGATTTTTGTGACCCATTTGTTTTAATATGTCCATGATTGTTGGTAGCAGAATATTTTGAAAAGTAATTTTGTGAAAACCCATAACTATTTATATATGTTCCTTTTGGCACCCAGATTTGTTTAACTTTAAGAGATTGTGTATTTGTGCCTTTTGGAACCCAAATTGGAATGGTTTTTACGTGTTTGGGTTTATACCAACAACTATTTTGATTGTGTCCAAATTTTCTGCAAATTGTGCACATTGAATTTACTTGATTAATCTCATTTCTAACATTTTTAGATTGATTATATCCAAGTCCTTGTCTAACTGTATTAACAGTTTGTTTCCCTAATAGCATATTCAATGATTTTTCACTTTTTGAAAATTTATCTAAAGTCGTTGACAATTTTTGGACTTGTGTTTTGAGAGATTCTTTTTCGTTCAATGATTGTGTGCACTTTTTAATAGAGTTCTCTCTCCTAGTATTTTCACTCTCTTTCAAAATCAGGATTTCATTTTCAAGTGATTTTATATTAATTTCTGATTTTTTAATTTCTTCTTCAAACAATGGACACTTGTCACACTTAGGGCACTTATTTTGATAGTTTTTGGCTAATTGTTCAAGTTGTTCATTTAGTTCAATCAAACTATCTCTTTATGATTCAATTTTAGCATATTTCTCCCTATGTCATTCAAAACAGCCATTTACTTCGTGGAAATATATAAGTAGTTGTGAGTGAGATAGTTTTAATACCTCGCTTGGCTCGTCATCGTCGCTATCAGTTATATTACCTTGAAGGCACATATCTGATTTCTCACTCTCACTGCTAGTACTTTGATTATCTTCATCGCTTGTATTCCACGTGGCTGCAAAACTTCTCCGTTTTGATTTCTTTTCAAAGTCGCGTCGATTTTGAGGACAATTGGGCTTGATATGTCCGGGTTGGTTGCACTTGTGACAGATGATCTTCTGTTCTTCCGAGTAGTCTAGTGCTTTGGCAATTCTGCTTTTCAATTTTTGATTTCGAACTGGATTTCCATATTTGTAATTCCACCTTTCGAATTTCTTTATTATCAGGTCCAGTTATGCTGCTCCATCATCATCATCATCACCATCACTTTCTATTGTTCCTTTAAGAGCTATTGATTTCTTTCGAGTGTCACCTTCTTCACGCTCTTCCTTGAATTTCATTTCTAGCTCATAAGTGGTGAGATTTCCGACGAGTTCTTCAACTTTTATCTGTTTTAAATCTTTTGATTCTTGAATGGCAGTCACTTGGCTTCAAAACTTCATGGAAGGACTGAGGATTTTTCGGACTATCTCCAACTCTGTGTATGATTTTTCGAGAGCTTTTGATTTGTATACGATATTGGAAAGTCGTCCATACATCTCTTTGACATTTTCTTCCTTCTCCATTGTGAAGTTCTTGTATTCGCTGCTTAGCATGGCAAGGCGAGATTCTTTGACTTGAGATGTTCCTTCGTGAGTCACTTCTAGTGTGTGTCATATTTCTTGCGCAGTTAGACAATGTGAGACACGATTAACTTCAACCTGATCTAATGAACAAATAATCGAATTCATAGCTTTGGCATTAGTAATCTATAACTTATTTTCTAGATCTATCCATTGATCCTTCGGTTTTTTTATTTCCTGATTATTTACAATTATAGTTGGTGCTCTATACCCTGTCTCAACAATATCCCAAGTGTCAATGGTTTTCAGAAAAATTTCCATCCTATTTTTCCAGTAAGCATATTCACCATTGAACATTGGTGGTCTAACTATGGATTGACCCTCAGCAAAAGCAGTATTAAAAGAAGCCATTTTAAAAATTCAAATTTTTAAAACAAAGTGATTTTTGAAAAACAAATTTTAAAAAACAAAAGATGACTTCTATTCCTAGCTCTGATACCACTTGTAGGATCGATTTCATCCTAAAGGGAGAGTGAATAGGGTGATACTGTTAATTATAAAAATTGTTGCGGAAGCTTATAAAATTATTTCAACACAGATATATTGAAATTATAGCAGCACAAATAATAACAGAATAATAAATGCAGAAATAGAACGACACAGAATTTACCCAGCTTCGGCAAAACCCTGCCTACGTGCTGCCCCTAAGGTTTCTACTAGAAATTAAGTAGTCACACGCTTACACACGTAAACTCGCGACACCCGCTACTGACTAACCTAACTCTACACTCAAAACCCTGCCACAACTCAGCCACTGAGTTGCGAATTCTCAAACTATGCCACGTAGTTTGTCCCCTAGTCACACGACTAGTAATTACAACGTTTAAAAGAGAAATACAAATCAAAAAACAATTTAAAAACAAAAGAAACTAAACCCTAATTTAAAACCCTTTTATTATAAACCAATGAAAAGAAGGCCGGCCCAATTTGACTTAATATTATTTCCTTTCTTCTTTTATCTATGTCGGCCCGCTTCCTTGTGAAAAATGGTGGCTTTCTTCGTTCGTTCCTCTCTGATTAAAATTTAGGGCTTTGAGAAATGAAGGCGCCGACTTTGTTGATCGATAATGTGGGTTGTTCTCATGATTGCATGACGATCGATTGTATTTGTTACTTTGCACGCGGCTGCTCCTTCTCGATCGAGTTCGGTGAATTGGTATGTGATTTATTCCTTTTGCTTTTTCTGTTATGCTTGCTTGAACTCGATTGATGTTAAAGCCGATGATGATTGGGTTTTTATATAGGGTTCGCAACCCTTGATTTTTGCTCGTATACATTTATTTGAATTTGTCAATTTATTCATCTCGGCCATTCGATTTTGTTTTGATGCTAATGATGATTTCTGACTTGTTCATATTGAGTAATTTGGTTTACTTGATTGACACGGTTTTGATTTTGACTTCGCTCGATTCCTTGATTTCCACGGCTTCGTTTCTGACTTGTTCGATCTTTGGTCGTTACGGTTGTGAATTTCTGGCATCTCTGTCTTTGTTCATTTTGACTCCGGTCAGTTTTTCATGGCTTCAACTTGATTTTTGATATTACCATCTTTGACATCACTGAACTTCGGCACTGATTTAATTCATTGTTGTAGCATACTTGACTTGTTTTTTCCTTTGTGCTTGTTAACTTCTGCTTCTCTGTCTTGTTCAAAACTGATACTTTCATTTGCACTTGGTCACTGTGTTTTACTGTTGCATTCCTGTATATGCTTCGAGTCATGGTAGTAGTGACTTAAACTTTTAGCCTTTGGTTTGTAATCTTTGATTCATTATTGACTTTGTTGTTGTTTGGATTAGCTTGTGGCCTTGGTTATTTGTACTTCTGTGTAGACTGTTTACTAGTGCACTCATTTCATTTGTTGCCAGACCTGTATCATGCATGTTGCCATTCCTTTGGTGCAGTTTCATGTATTTTGTTTATAACCACTGGTTCATTAGTGTTTGATCATTGATGTTGTTCATGCTATCTGGATAAGTGCAGTATGCGTTCTAGCTTGTAATTGTGTCACAGTGATGCATCAAGTTGTTGTGTTTGAAACTTGAACTCTGTTGGTTCATCATTGTTGTTGCTCTGTTCATTTTCATGTGTTGTAGCTGTTATCTTATTCATGCTAGCCTAGTGTCATGTTGCATTGCCTTTTTTGTTTCCTGCTAGTTCATGGTGAAGTTCATTTGAATTTGTCGTAGTGTTGCAGTCTTGAGTCTTGTACATGTATCATTAGCTTGACCCTTGTGATTTGTTTGCATTTTTGATGTTATGTTCAAATGCGATCTTCTTTTCTCTGGCATATTAGTCCCTTTGGCCATTTGTGTTCATTCCTGATGGAACTGTCCAGTTTCACAGTTGCATAACTGTTGTATCTTTTGGAGTTTGGTTTTGTAATATGATTTGTTTGTGATTATTGTAGATTTTTTGTTTGCTGGTGCATTTATAGATGTATTGAGTACATTTTAAATTATGGTCGAGACTTTTCCATGAACTAGTCATATTTGATTTTGATTTAAAAGTAAACTCAGAATATTTGTCTTCATTCTGCCTTGGTTGTCTTTGAATTCTTGTGCTTGACAGTTTTGTGATATTTTATAGTGCACCTGAGTTGAATCCAACTTGGAGCTCGGGTTTGACCTTGTGCTGATATTGTGACATTATTTTTATTGCACTTGAGTTGAACCCGGCATTTTGGGTTTGACCTGTACCCACCTGTCCCTGTAATTTTATCAAGTGTATATATCGGTGTGCACGGCCTTGTGGCATATACAGTGATACACTTTGTATGTCACAAGTTGTTCGTGTATGATGAATTCAAAATTAGATGATGATGAACAACCCAAATAACTGAGGCAAATATTATTTTCAAAATCTACATTTTATTTTATACTGTAGAAATATTTTATTTTCAATTTTACTGCGTCAATGTATATTTCTGTAGATTGCTCAGATGCAGGATTCACATTGGAATGAAGTTGAAGATCCTGTACGAGTTGAGTGGATGAGTGATATGTAGTGAGGTGCAATGTGAATGTGAAATTGTGATGTAATCAAAAATTGTATTGTAAATGAAGTTGTATATAGTGAAAGCTTGAAATTTGTACTATACAAAAATTGTAATAAATATTTGTTTGAATACAATTTCTGTTTGAATTCAAATTCTGTGTTATTTATTTTATTCAGCAAATATTTATTTAATCTATGAAAAATAAAATAGCACGTTAACAAATACATTTAAATGAATATATATATATATATATATATATATATATATATATCTGTGTGTGTGTGTGTGTTTATTATCATCAAATAAAAATCATACAATCGCATATTCAACAGAGTGATAAATCCTTTTTCGGACCAGTGTAAACACCTTGAAGTTCCGTACTTAAATATTAGATCAACATTTATGTAACGAGATCTACATATAATATATGTAATTATTAACTTTCAAAAACTTTCATTAACTTTTATCTTAAGTTCAAACATTTTATAAAGGTGCTTCTTTATATAATCCCTTCAATTATTTATTTTCAAATATTTTTATTAAAGGAAAATATTCTAAAGAAGCCATTTTTCACTCAAAAGATAATTTATCTTTATTATAATAATTTTTTTCCATGGTCCTTTAACTTAGTATATTTCTTTTAACACCAATGTTATTTATGAATCATCTCATAAAACTATTACTTAAGTTTATTTCATCTTACAACTTATGCAAATCAATCACTTTTAAAAACTTAAGTTCAAATCCTTAATTAATGTTAGAATTCATTAATAAAACATTTTCCAGGTTATAATTACAAAAAAGTCATGATTTTACTTAAGTGTATAAATAGTTCATGACTTAAATCTAGTTTTGTATAATACCTTTTTACATCCTAACAGTATATATATATATTCACATCCCAAATTCCCGATCGGTTTTATATCTAGGTGAATTACAGCTTGTTGTAGGTAGCTATCATTTCAAATTCATAATTACAAAATTTATTTCTGATTTAACGCTATTATAATTTTTTCCACTTTAAAATCCTTTTTATTCATAATCACGCACGCACACACACATATATATATTATTTATTCATTTACTCAGAGTATTTCACAGTCCCTTACCAAAAGTTTTCATAAATTACTTAGCTCTAAGTTGGGTATGATACAGAAATTTTCGACTATTCAAAATCGTCGAGAATTTTTTTTTATCTTATCAATTAGCGATCCCAATTTACCTTTGGTTTAAACACTTTTATAAAAGATTACTAATCAATGATTCACATTATTTCTTTAACTTAAGAAAATGATATATATCGAGTAACTCTAAAACAATCCAAGGAATTGGGTACTACCAATACTATCAGATATCCTCTTAATAAGAAGAGTAATACCTAAGAGAAGTGCTTACCATCCGAACATATCACTTGTCCATTTTTAGTTTATTTTCGAGCCATTCGAATTTGTTATCATAAAATACCTCTTTTTATTTGAAATAACACCATTTTCAAAATCTTTTAGAGATTACTTTATAAAACATGTCTTATATATTCATTTTATCTTATATTAATTAACTTCATTTAAATTTCCACAACTCTTTAAATTACTCAAATTCAAATTCTCATTCCTTTTATATTATTCTTTTTTAAACAATCAATTAAATATATTTTTATCCTATATGTTCATTCCTCAAACAAATCTTATTATCAAACACCTTATAGTCAAATCGTGAAACTTAATTCACAAGGTATTTGTACTTAAACTTTTAAATCAAACAATTGATCAATTTATGCTAGTAACGTAACATTATCGTTTTCTTAATTTACTATTTTGGAATAAGTATTAAAGATCTTAATTACTTATCAAATTTCTTACTTATCGGTAATCTTTATGAAACATCTTATAGTCAAACTGTGAAATTCTAATCACAAGGTGTTCGTATTTAAATTTCACTAATCCTGATTTCTAACTATACAACTTTTCAAAATATATACTTTATACTCAAAATACAATCCTAGGTAAAATTATTTCACTTACCAATTTTTTCAAAATCAGTGGGTCGGTTCACCTTATTTAAGTGTTTAGGAATCCCTATCGATTACATGGAGCTCTCATGCATTGATCGGAATCCGTATACCACTCAACATAATAATCAACACAAAATATTTTTATATCCAATAACAGATACGCGCTCATATAAAATACATTCAAACTCATTCTAGGGTGTTACTAACCTTATCTCTAATGAACTACTGATCCTAGGGTATTACTAACACAATCTCTGATGTGTCTTTGCCCCACCAAAGCCAAGGTTCTCGCTTAACCTTCAGCTTTGATACTAAATATAACCAACGGGTTTTTCGGACCCGCCCCAGTAGGCTTTTCAACCATCCCGCTACCCTTTTGCTTTTCAACATAGGGGCACTCCTGCTTCTCAACAAGGAGGTGACTACATGTGGTACCTCGGATATGCTTTTACAGCAAGCCTCTCGACTATCAACCAACCCTTTCACACTAGGGACATGTAGGGGTAAGAGTCTAAGCTTCGTCACTGTTCACAAAGCGGGAACCTCCTATCATGCTGAACATAATCAAGCGAATCCAATACCGGTTCCTTCGTACTAATCATTGATAAAAGATGTTAATTTCGTATGTGGTTCGAAAATTAGTTTGAAGTGATTTTCGGGTAGGAATCATCCAAATCTGATCCCGGTTCTTCAGATAGAAATCACCTAAATCCGATCCAGGTTCCTTCATACCAATCATCGATAAAGATGTTAATTTCATATGTAGTTCGAAAATTAATTTGAACTGATTTTTGGATAGGAATCACCCAAATTCGATCTCGGTTACTTCATACCAATCATTGAATAAAAAGATATTAAGTAGTTAATTAACATTCTAAGAATTTGTTTCTTTCTTTTATTTTGGAAAAACTTAAATATGATCTTTATAGAGCATCCGGGCTTTCCTTTCAATCTATTCCACCCCTCGCATAAAAAGAGAAAACATAAGCTGAGTAAGTTCTAGGCATTGGTTGCTCCATCCCTAACCTTGGTTAGACACCTTATTTATCTTCCCAGATCTCACAGACGGGACAAATATACCAGTCGTTTCCACATACTCAATTATTAATCTTCATTTTAGAAATGATTTATTAAACTTCCAAATCATCATTTAAAATACTTAAGTATTCTTTTAAAAACATTCACTACCGATTCTAGGAAATATCGTTATGTTTAAACTCATATTCAAAATGCTATAGAATTCGCAGTATAAAAATGTTGCGGAAAGTGCTATATAAGCTTATTTGATTTAAACAACTTTTTAATATTTAAAAATTCATATTTTCCATTCTAAATCCCTTTTAAACCATTTTAATAGATTTATCAAATTTATTTCATATTTTTAATCATTTAAAAATATCATTCATAGATAAATCCTTTTTAGGATTCTGAACTACAAAACTGTGATGTTTTTAGAAAATTATTTCGGAGATATTTCAAAATCTACTTAATGAAATTTTGATTTTCTTTCTTTGTTGGAAAACTATTATCATTTTGAATCAAAGAATTTTTATTTTGAAGAAATCTGACTTATAAATCATTTTCTACATTAATTTGAATTTAAGGGTCGAAATTTACGAACTGCCGCTATGCGATAAGCTCGATTTTGACCAATTTTGTGAATCGCTTTGGAATTTGTCTGAAATACTTCAAATTTGTTTTAAACCATATTTAAACTATTTTAACTCATTTAAAACCATTAAGAGGAAAAATAACTTCCATACACACATTTATATGGATTTAGTTTCTATTGAATTAACTATACTTACTAACCATTTCTCTTATCATTTATCCAACCAAGTTACAATCCATATCACAAACATATAACAACCAAAATATCAACCAGGTTATCAAATATTTAATCATTTAATATATTTAAACTTTTCAATCATTATACTTGAAATAAGTTATGGATTAATTAGTAAATATGAGTACTTATCTTTAACCAAATTGTTTAACTTCCTACCAAAATTCATTTTTTCCAATACTTCACTATTGTTTTCAACTTCAACTAACTTCGAAAAATTCGACGGAGCTTCCGCAGCACCTTGAATTTCCTCCTAGCTCCTTGGAATGAAATCAGCCGCACTTTCTTTTCTTTTTCTTGCTGCGGGCGTTCATGACTTGCTTTCCTCCTTCCCATGGGTTCGGCCTTGCCCTATTCTACCTCTTCCTCCATCATTTCTTCACTTCTTAGATTTTAAACCATGTTTTAATGGTATCCCAAGATCTGTGGCAAAGTTTGGTGGTGTTTGGAGTTGATTTGATATAATTTTGAAAAAGTTAGTGAGAAAATGGAAGAGAAGAAGAAGCCATTAAAGAGAGCTTCAAGGAGAAATAAGAAGAAGGTAGAAATAATGTGAAAAAAAATGAGATATTGGTTGGTATTTATAGAAAAAGAAATGAAGTGGTAAGTTACCAAAATATCCTTTACCAAATTATCAAAATAAATTTACTTACTTCTTAAGTACCATTTTTTTTAACACTTAACATCACATTTCAAATCATTGTTTTATGTCATTTTTACTTAGATATTAAGTAAAGAAAGTAATAATTACGTTTCTTTGATTTGATGTTTACTTTATGCTTTGAAATGACATTTTTGCGCTTACTTTTTCTTAATTATATTATAGAATTTTCTAAGTATATTTAGTAAAAGTAAACTTGATAATTAGATTAATTAATACTTATACTACCTGAATATATGTTCCTATATAAGAAAATAAATGTGCGACGACGTTGCGACGACTTTAATCGACAAAACGTTGTTTTTCGATAAAATGTTTTACGGTCACATTTTGACGTTTTAGTTAAACTATTTATTTATGTAAACCCATTTTAAAAATAAATTTGTATAATTCTACTTAAAAATATAAACACTCACAAATAAATTAAAATAATTTATTTAACTATTGAAACTTACTTTTATGAAATCAGCATTTTGTCACTTTTGTCGATATAGGCAAATGTTACTATTTTCAGATACTTCTCTTTTCAAATCCTATCTAATATTATTTGAATCATATAACCTTACATATTTTATACTTAAAATCACTTTAAATAGTATATTTTAAAGTGGTCAAATTCTAGGTCGTTATATTTTCCCCTACTTAAAAGAATTTCGTCCTCGAAATTACCCAAAAAAAAGTTTGGCTAAAACATTTATCTTCAAACTTAATTTTATATAATATACACAGATCATTCGTATGAAATATCTTATTCGATTTCTTGTTCGAATACACAACTTTATTTTCGAACTAGTATCGATCCTCCGATCCTCTAGTGCGGACTTTAATCAGGCTCTTTACTCAGAAACCTTTGCTTTCCTTGCACGGTGCTCAAATATGATAGAAAACTCAAGTACCCAACCAAAAATCCTCATCAATATTTGTCGTTAAGAATCGAGTGATAAATCCTTTTTCGGACCAGTGTAAACACCTTGAAGTTCCATACTCGAATATTAGATCAACATTTGTATGACGAAATGATCTACATATAATATATGTATTTATTAACTTTCAAAAACTTTCATTAACTTTTATCTTAAGTTCAAATATTTTATAAAGGCGCTTCTTTATATAATCCCTTCAATAAGGAAGGGGTGCTATGATTTTTGGCCAGATGTGATAAAGGAGAAAGCAAAACTTAGTTGCAAAAATGAAAGAGAAATGTTTAAACAAGAGAGAATGGTAGGAGGAACTTATGGATCTAGTCTAGTTTTCTCTCTACTAATTCAAACTCATATTCAAAACAAATCAAGATCTCCTTCCCTCCTATCATAGACAGTTGAAAATAACCCTTAAATGGGCCTCCAAAATGCTTTTGGCCCGATCAAATAAATGTGCAATAAAATCCAATTCAAATGCACATCAATATCGTATATCTATACATGTCTCTATAACTATTATAACACATTATTTAATATTGATCAACACAAATCAAATAGACTTTTATAATTAATATTTCATAAATATTAATTAATTTATAACAATTATAATTAATTAATCAGGTGATAGTAAGAGTATTCAACATTTCGGTTGTATTAGGTGTAAATTCGATCAGCGATTAACATCGAACAATTCGAATATTAACGTTCACACATCACCTAGCAGGTGGTGTAACATTGTGACCAAATTTTATCACATATATACATTTGGTAAAATCCATTTTCACTTTATTAAGCGTTACCCGGTACCGACAATATTTACACCAGTTGTCTTGGTCAAAACTATATAACATTAGGACTTATGGAATTTGGTAATGACCAAAATTTCGATATCGTCCATATTCAACTTTATAGTTCAAACGCACAGTCATTGGTTCAATAATAATAATAATTAACCGAATTACTTTGGCAAGGGATTTTGGCTTTGACTTAACTTCTGCTGACCGTGATACTAACCTCATATAATTAAGGACAAAAAACCTTTATTGAATGGTGTTTCACTTCCAATGCTTCCACTCAACCCAACTACATTCGTTCAATGGATGTCATACCAAAATTTAACTACAATCAAAGTGGAGCTTCCATATTGAAGATCAACAGTATTATTAAGTCATAAGAACTATGTAATATTGTTATATTGATATTTTTTGTCTGACTTTAGTTATATTAATCAATATAAAACTATCGAGTGAGTCATTCTATAGTTATCCAATAACTATCAGTACGTAACCTCTAGGCCCCCCCACAAATAATCATGAGCAATACACTATCCAATATTTGAAAAGCGTTATGTACTCTAATCTCAATGGATGCACCGATAACCAGTCTCAAGATTAGGAATATTAGAACGCTATGTTTTTATATTGTGATAAAATTCCCATGATTACACCAATTGTAATAACTATCACTAAACACATCATTTATGGATATTTTGTTATATACGCTTAAACTAAATAATTGTTAGTTATAAAACATTATAACAAGCATATAACAGAAATAATAACATCTTTACATAGAATGAGGTTTTATTACAGTTAATAATTTATAATAAATTACAGAACTGCCCCTAGGACATACCCCTAACTCTATCAATCTTCCAATTTTACTTGGGACCAATTATGGAATCTCATCCATCCTTCAATTTTCTCTATGAGAGCGGCTGAGCTAGACCCTTCATGAAAGGATCTGCTATGGTTTCCTTGGTATCTACTCTACGTATCACAACCTCTTTCTTCTCAACAAATTGTTTGATAAGGTGGAACTTTCAAAGAGTATGTCATGATTTCTTGTGTGCTCTAGGATTCTTTGCGATCCTTTTCGCTGCATTGTTTTCATGGAACAATGCCATTGGATTCTCTATATCCGGAATCACTTCGAGCTCACTTAAAAATTTGTGCATCTATACCACTACATTAGCTGCTTCATTGACGGTGATGTACTCAACCTCCATCATTAAATCAGCTATTTTTTCCAGTTATTTGGAACTTTTCCAACTAATAGCCCCACCGTTAAAAGTAAATAAATAACCTAGCACTAATTTACTGTCATTGACATCACTCTGAAATCTAGAGTCAGTATAGCCCTTCATAAGGAGGTCTCTATTCCTGTATATATTAGGAATAAGTCCCTAGTATTTCTTAAATATTCTAGTATACACTTTACATCCATCCAATGCTTTTCTCCAGGATTAGACTGATATTGGCTTACACATCCTAATGTGTATGCCACATCCAGTCTAATATATAGCATAACATATATTATAGAACCGATCACCAAAGTATATGGTATCCTTTTCATACTCTCTTTTCCCTCATTAGTTTGATGAGCTTTTTTTAGAAAGGACAATTCCAGATCACGTTGGGACATTCTGACACTTAGAATTCTCCATACCGAACCTTTTTAGTATGGTATATATGTACACGGATTGGGACAATCTCAGCAGCCTCTCAATTCTATCTCCATAGATCTTTATACCCAGTATGTAGGCTGCTTACTCACCAATCCTTCAAGGAGAATTCTTGGAAAGCCTAGCTTTCACTAATTACAATAACTAAACATCATTGCCAATCAATAGATGATCGTCAACTTGTAGTACTAAGAATACGATAGCATTTCGTTATTTCTTTTGGTATATGCACACTTCCTTTGTATTTTGATAAAAATCAAACTATTTAATCACTTTCTTAAAACACTTTTTCCAACTCCTTGAAGCTTGTTTAAGCCCATAAATGAACTTCAACAACTTACAAGTTTTGCCCTCGCTCCCACTGACCTCGAAACCCTCGGGCTGTGACATATAGACAGTTTCTTCTAAGTCACTCCTGTTCCCACTGACCTCGAAGCCAAGCTTCCATATTGAAGAGCAACGATATGCTCAAGTGAAGAGAACTATGTAATATTATCACATCGATATTTTTTGTTTTACCTTGGTTGTATTAACAAACAGAAAACTATCGAGTGAATCATTCCATGGTTATCCAATAATAATTAGTACGTGAACTCTAAGTGCCCCGGCAGTCATGAGCAATACATTGCCCAACATTTGGAGAGAGTTACGTACCCTAGTCTCAACGGATGCATCGATATCCAATCTCGATACATCTTGACTAGAATATTTAAAATGATGTATTTATTGTATTATGATAAAATACTCATGATTACAACAATTGCAATTTACTATCACTAAAAACATTTTTATGGATTTTCTATTAATTATTCTTAAGTTAAATAAATAATCGATTATAACACATTAAAACAAGCATATAACCGAAAAAACACCTTAAATGAGATTTTATTACAGAGTTAATAATTTACAATACATTATAGAATTGCCCATAGGGCATACCCCTAACTCTATCAATGACAATTCCTATTGCCGATGCATAAGGATTCCATCTCGAATGCTCGATGATGAATATTTTAATATGATGTCGGTGTATATCGTTAAGGAAAATCCAAACAACCTTTCCTATAGTTTCAAAAATGTTTTAGTACTTCTTAATATTCTTTCACACAGAGACATGCTTCCTGCATTTTGACTGATAATCAAATTATTTGACTTCTCTATCAAAAATTATGATGCTTATCGAACGATGACGTCGCATTTATTCTTAGATCTTATCCAACACATACAAACTCAACCATCAATCCCACTGATGTCGTGACGTTTTGGTTATCATGTGCAAACGGTTTATTCCAAATCAGTATTCAGAATTTCTAGTTCAATAAAGATTACCAAAATTTAAAGCCATATTAGGCGATAATTTTATGGGTAGAATTTGAATTAACTCAAGCACATTGACTGATGAATCTGCTATGCTAATGTCAATAATTGAAATTTACGAGGTTATTCTCATCGTTGTTGCTTACTATATTCCAACTACATTGGTCTTCCTTTTGAAGACACATATGCGGCCGATGGATCATACCCTTTGACCTCAACTATCAAAATTATATTACAATAATGTACTTGGAATCTATTCGGGAACGTTATCATTGAAAATCGAAGAGGTTGTTATCATTAGCAATCATTTTTATCGACATTGTGAAGAAAATCATGGTTTCTCTTTAATGTGGAAGAATTCTTTTTAGACGCTCTAATGAGTCATGCTCAATTTAGGCTTGGTAAATTTCATTTCATCTTAAATAATCAGTTTCTATGTTACTTTGGATTGTGTCCAAAACTTATATTAAACTGGTTCAATTTTGGGTTCATGTATGTAACTTATATCCATAACATAAATTAGTCAACCACTATATCCCGCACGAGTGAATTTTATGTATTGCCTCTCGACTCACACAAACTATCAACATCTTTACCTAGCACATGTAGGGGTTTCTCATCAACTCATGTCTTATATGATTTCGCAAACTATGCTATAAATGAAATTTCATATAACATATATTCTTACTCTTAAGTGCACATCCTTAGAAAGAAGTCAATTCAACTTCACTTATCATTAGTTGTACTTTGTCAACAAAGTCTGATTACTCCTTATTAATACATCGTTAAGTATCACAGGGAGGAGTGACATTAAGATTGAATTTTATTCATTTTAATTATTTTTGAATCTCCTTCTAATATACTGACATATTTGATCAAATCAATTTTTTTTTATTTACTTTGTATGTTATGTTTTCTACTTCCATTTAGATTCTATGAGGTTATCAAATATATTCTACTTATGTATCAAATACACATGTTTATGTTTATGATAGTACATCGATGCTTTCAACAATGTAAGTGAACATTTTTGTATTATTTGATCTTCAATTCCATACATCTATATGTATTAATCCAAAAGGTTCATTAACTCTTTTTCCACTCACACTGAATGGGTGCTTACAACTTAATCCTTAAGGTATACTTCACCGGTATCATGTGATTTACGATCGTATGATTTAAAGAATTTTTCCTTCATGATACGGCTTAGTCTATAATCCTTAATATTAATTGTTAAAATTTTAGATACTTCTAGATTATGCAGTTAATGCATCAAATACCACCATAGATTTATCTTACAATGAATGTTCATAATATTATGAATAAAGTAAAGCAACACATCTATTTCCAGTCAATACAGAAATTTTTTATTATTTCATGAAAAAATATTTAGTATATACATGAAAATAATCTTGCGTATCTTGATGGATCCATTTATAAGTGTCATATGGTATGCTCCGACTATTTGTGCCATTATTATAACAGCGCATGAAATATAAAGCTCCATCCAACTACTTATTATGGGCTATTTATTTCTTTTATTGTAACTAGTTTACAATTGAGAGTTGTTGATTAGATATCTTAAACTCATATAAATATAATTTATAGAAATCAATTTTCTATAATAAAATACATTTGAAATGAAAACCATGTTTCTCATTCCATATTAGGTATCTTATTAAATTTTATACAATTCACACATCCAATGTGTCTTAATGGAGTAGAAGTGATGATTCTCTGCATCCTAATTGTACCTGTTTTACTTCTACTTTCGAACATTCACTTTCTTTTCAAATGATCAAACCATTCAAAATGTAACTATACAGCATGATGACACCAAATTCTTTACAAAACTGCACTTGGTCATCCTTAACATTTAAGGATATCGAATAAGTTGCACTACTACAAAACAGGCCATTTGCATCGCCTCATTTGAATCGGTTTAAGTAAAAACTGATGCAATAGAACTATTTGCATCAGTTCTGTCTTAATAACTGATGCAATTGGTACGTGGAAAGCAATAGGTAACAAAAAAGTCAAATTTGCATTAGTTGTCGCCAACAACTGATGCAAATACGTCGATGCAAATAGTTTTAGTCGCATCGGTTTTAAAGTCAACCGATGCAACTACGTCCATCAAAATACTTTTCGCATCCGTTCCCTCGCGTACGCGATGCAATTGCAAAATTAGGTTATTCGTTTACATCCCGCGTTTGCAATTCCTTTTCTGCCGCTCCCATTCTTTTCCCTCCAATAATTCACGTGCTTCAAAAAAAAACCCTAAAATCATCGTTAAGCGATCGGTTGATTTCAAGTGTTGAGTTTCGAGTTTGCTGATTGATTTCGAGTTTCGAGTTTAAGAAGTACTTGTTTCGCTCGTTCAAGCCAATGTAAAATGTTGTGACCTCCATTATAAGTTGGAATCTAAATTTAGTGATTTATGCTGGAAAGGTTTGTGTGGTATTGGTGATTGTTTGGCTTTCAGAGTGTGAGGCGACGGTGGATTGTAATGGTGATATTATGGTTGAGGGTTTTGAGGATGGTCATGGGTACGTAGGAATTGGTTCCGATCCGAAGTATTTGATTGGTTGTGAAGTGGATTTGTGGTTGTGTGAGTTGAATATGATGGCTGAACTGTAGGATTAAGTAGTATGCCTAGGGAATGAAGAGAAGTAATGGTTTCAGTGTTGTTTGAGCTGTTTGTAGAGATATTATGGTTGGTTGGTATTTGTGTATTTGGTAAGGAGCAATTGTATGTTGTGAGAGATTTGTGCTAATTTTTGATTTAATACCTGAAATCTCCATAGCTGCTGATGAATTAAATGCATCTTATTTGCTTATTCAAAGGTCAAGTGATTCGGTGGTTGTATGATTGATTTATAGATATGGAATATCTTCATCATTTTCAGTCAAATCTTATATTTCGTCATGGTGGATCTCGGCACCTGAATCTGATACCAAATGGTGGGGTTCAACATAGGGGGAAATGACTACCTTTTGGGTATATTTTGGCATGGTGAAGTTGAGGATGAAGTAGAAGAAATGTGAGGAGGAAAGAACTAAGCTATGAGAAGAATTGCGAGGAAAAGAAAATTTACTTTTTCGTTCATTATGCTCTCTAACAGGTTCTATTATACTTTTATGTTCCTACTCATTGCAATCCACTCATCAACATACGCATGTATTCTCTCACATTTCATTAATACAAAAGAAAAATGCATATACATGAAACTACTAACCTATACCCTATATCGTTTATTTAATTCCCTCCATAACTTTGATAGCCTGCATCATGCTTGATCAATTCACTCCTTCATAATCTGCTCCCATCTCCTTGCTAGTTGCCACTCAACTGCCCAGAGTAACATTGGTGAGAATACCTTCTCCTCTGGAGCTTCTTCCAAGCATTGCTTCTCTAATGAACCAGCCTGCTCTCCTACTTAATGTGAATATCAGTCAATACTTGTTGATGATTCAAAGTAGAGTTGCAACAATTCTCGTCCCTCCCAAACCTTGACATAGCCTCAAGGTCAAATGTAGGAAACTTTGCTACTAACTCCCAATAATTTTCCCATGGTGCTTCATCTTCCTCCAAATGCTTCCATTTCACTAGTCTTTGTATTGTATTTAAGTTGTTGACGTTTGCCATTCTTCCGATCAAAATTCCCTCAGGCTAACAAACAACCTATTTATCATAAGATGGAACAGATTGATGAATGGTTGTATCGGCTCCTATTTTCTTTCTAAGCTGAGAGACGTGAACAACAGGATGTATCTTTCATTGATCGGGATTTTTTGTTTTCACCGCTATATACACAAAATTTTCATACTGTTTTGAAAGGTTGAAGGCCACAGTATGCTTCTGTCGTTGTGAAGATTTTTTTTTTTTAGATGAATGTACATGTGCACGCATCACTGCTAGAGTGAGACAACAATAGTTGAGGTTTATAACATAATTGCACTTTACGTAAACTAAAAAAACTGACATTTAAATGACCGAATTCCTAGGCTTGTCTAGTAGTGCTTGGGCCATGTTGCTTTTGACATTGCAAGATACTCATTGTATTAAATCATATTGAACACATCATCTTGCACTATGTTTTACTCGGTCATTTCGAATGATCTAATTTTCTTTGAGGTTTCATACATTACGAACCGTCATTATTCACCTTACAACTTTTGTATATGATTTAATATTAATAAAATATCCATATCATGATATCGCTTTAGTGTTCAAAGCTCATAGAAGATAGTACACAATTTCGGGAAAATAAATAGTTAAATGACTAAGTTATGACTGCATTCAGCAGCCGTATAACTTTTGGCACTTGTATGGGTCTTAAAATGACAAAATGCTAAAATTATTAGTACGTATACTGTATATTACTATGTCAATCTTAGTTTTTTCATTGGTATATTCTTATTGATAAAAAATATCAATTTAATGCATAAATTTATAAATGTAGATAATTTTATTTTGTATGGAATATGTTCTTACAATATTAGTAAGGTTAAACTCTGACATTTCATTTTTCTAATAAGGCTCCTAGTAGATTTTTATATTCTTTAAACCCTAAAAGAAATATAGAAATCTTTTGATTCCTCCAGTGGGTGTTAGACTCACTTGTCAAGGAATTTTGATTTTGAGTTTGCTCAATAAACCATAGGCTCACACGCAATGGATAACCCTTTTGTCGGTTGTATCATATACAACTCCCAACCATGGTTTGCGCCTTAATCTTAATCTCGAATTTTAATTTTATCAACAAATCGAAATAGATTATTTACTTGCATCTATCATTTTGCAAAAGCCTGAGTATAATGTATATACCTTGAGTTCGCTCGGAAATAGATGCATGTACCTTCACTTGTCCAACAATATATTGATAACACTGGACATAACCGTTGGAACTGGATCAGCCCGCAACGGAAGTTATGAGTGAATTTCTAAAAGGATTTATCCTATTGGATTTATATTAGGCCTATGAAGTCTAATTTATTTAGCGTATTTCTAAATTTTATTTAAATAAAATCTCTTATTTTATTTAAATTTATAACCTATATACAATTTTATTTAATTTTTATTCAATTAAATATAAAAGTACATATATGTATCATATACATAAATGCATGTGTATGCATGTGTAACATAATAATTCATGCAAGGTACATCATGTTGCATATAGATGTTGGAATTTGCATCGCAATAGACATGTTAGCTCATCCTATATGTACTAAATGATATCCAAATATATGTAAACTTGTTATTTATATAAATATTAAAAACTACGTATATGCATACATAAAAACTATTTATGTATGTATGTAAACTTGTTATTTATGTGCGTGTGCGTGTATAATTTATATGTAAAAATATAAATAATTTATATCCATATGCTATTGCATTAAATATTAAATAAATATAAGTATATATATGTGTGTACGTGTATGTATACATAATATAAATTTTTAAACATTTTACACATACACACACACATATATGTATGAATTACAGTAACAAAACTATTATTATTATATTTCAAAATATATATATATATATATAAGTATATCTATAATATCTAAATATGTATATGTATATATATGATATTATTTATGTATTTACAATAAATATATTATATTTAAACCTTTCCAGATTGAATGCACGGCACACACAAAAATTTGCTTATATTTTATTATATTAAAAATATATCGATCGATTAATTATTCAAAATACAATAAAATTATAATAAAAGATATTTTCATGTTGTATTATTCGACTTTTAAATCTTTGAAAAATCAAGCATGATAATTTAAACTTAAGAAAAGTTTGATAACAAATTTTCTATCAAAATAATATTTTTAATTAATTGATTAATTTCTCTTTATTAAAATGATTTTTGATAAATATAAGACTTGATTTTTAAATTCTAATTTTTGGCCGAGGGTTTACATGCTGATATTTTTTTTATAAAATTTAAAATTTAATTTTCAAAACATATTTGTTTTTATATGATCTACTTAATTAGTGTATTGATTTAAATAATACTAAATAGTAGTATATAAATATTAAGAATTATTTTGCAGCCATACTATTTGTCACCCTTGCAAAAAGAGGTGGTGCACTATTTCCCTAACAAAAGCATTGAAACTACATTGTTCATCTGACAAAGCATAACTATGCCACAACTACTCCTTATGATTTGCTCTCTATTTGACCAAAGCACCACTATACAACAACTCCCAATGATATACTGCTCCTCTAATATAGGCAAGCCATGATATAACCCGCCAATTAACATGCATCTGGAATACTCCATCCAATCCGAGATGGCTACTTCTGGACTATAAATCATAATCAACTGCTCTAGGGAAACTTTGTGTCTAATGCATCGTTCCTAGACATTCAAGATATAATCTCCACGGCTATAAATAGGGAATCTTTCAGGACACGATTCTTCGTCTTCCGAAAATTCGACATCGACACTCACTTTATCGACTGCCGAGGAATCGAACGACGGAAAACCGAACACTGAGGGTTTTTAAAAAGAATTTAAGGAAAGAGAAAGAGAGAAAAAGGTAGAAGATAGAGGGAAAAGAAAATAGAAAATTTTAAAATAGAAATTAGAGAGAATAGAAAATGGAAGGGAAAGAAAAATAGAACATAGAAAACAGAACGGAATAGAAAACAACAGAACAACATCAGAATCTCACAATTCGCAGCGGAACAACATATAATAATAAATGAATAATCTTTAAACAAAGAACCATATCAGTTATTACATTACATCACATTTCATTACATCATATCATCAGAGTGTACAACATCATACAACAAACAGTGCAGCGGAAAAAGAAATACTATATAACTAGTAATACGTCATGTCATTCAGCTTGCCTCCAGCAACTCTAGAATATCCTGATAAATCTTAACTCTTGACTGCCCGTGTGGAAATTGGTGGGCACCCAGAGTTTAGGAAGGAAAACAATAAACTCCAAGTCAGTCATGTGACTGGTGTGAGAACTCAAAACAGTTTATTTATCTTTAAAATCAAAATAGAGAGATATTTTTAAATCAATTCGCAATGCTTTTAAAAATGAGACTACATAAGGCCTCCTGCCACACACACAATGCAAACGCAGACTTGGAGAAGATTTCTCCTTATGATAGTCAAACATGCTTGATACGCATTTAAAAAGAACATTTGATATTATTACTAGTGCATAGTGTAGAAAATTCATTTCGAAAGTAGAATATAAATCTTAGCCAGCATAGGTACCATTATATTATGCCTACTAATAGCTACCATATTAGATGGCAGGTTCTACAACTAAAACCGTACAAGTCACGTATTGTTTCTTTGGATTTCCAACAAATGGTCAGGCCAAGGAACTTCCCATTGCCACATGAGAATGCCTCTGGAAAGACATCCCCGAGAACCAAACCGGAACTCTGCCAACACAAGGCCGGGTTACCCCTAACTGGGTAACTACTGACACGAGCACGCCATTCCCCGATCGTAAACGACCTTTCTCACGGGATCCCGATAACCAACAACCACAAAGTAATAAATTCGCAGTAACCACATAGGTTAAATATCTGGGCTCCATACCATGATACAACCTCTATCCAGAAGGAAATGTACATACCCTAAAGGGAGCTACCCCTCATAACCTTACCGCATCTTTCCTGTTTTGACCATTTTCGGGGTGTGAGGCTCGACGAAGTCACGTCCACAAAAACATACTTTATACAAAAGCCATGCTTTGGGTCAACAAATGATCAACACAATGATCACCAAGATAGACGATCAAATAAACGATCCTATCACAATAATCAACACAATGATCATTTCAGCAACACTCAGCATGTCACATTACCAAATTGGGAATATATCGCTGATAACCTTCAACTACATAACCTCTGAGCTCGTACGTCTCAGAGAAGGGTGTTAAGCTAAAAGAATAAATTCTTCGCCACCAACAGAAATATATTTGAATGAAATCGGCTTTATATCTCAACTTGTAATGTCAGACATACAATCCATACAAGTCTGTTCCGGGATCGAACAAAACCGAAGGCACTTACAAAGAAGTCCTTGCAATCCGGATATTCACAATCCTGATCGGATTTCCCATCACTTAGGGAGTCTCTATACCGCTGCAACTCAGTGCAGAGACAATCGACAGGTCATCCTATCGCTCTCGCAAATACCGAGTCTTCAACACCGATCTTCAAATGCAATTCATAACGACGTATCACATATTCGGAATGGGTTATACGACCCCATGGTCCTTTCCCGGTTAACCCGAATAGTGAGCGCTTATTCAAAAATAAGTGTGGCATTCAATTTCAAACAAATCACAACAAATACCTATTTAAAGGTAAATATTGATAGTCGGTTATTGAACTATCACTGGATATGCACACATCACCAGTTTCCAAATAATTTTCCAAATTATTTATTTTCCAAAATATCTTTACAAGATATATTATTTCATACTTCAAAAATAAATCAATATTTATTTTTAAACCAATTCCACTTTCTTTTATAAATTCCTTAGTGAATTTATAATCCAAAAATATCTATGAATATTCGATTTCAATTATTCATTTCAATATTTCTTTTCAATTTATCTTCAAAAAGATAAATTCTCAAAATATTCACTTTATATTGGAAAACATTTCCATACTTATTTATTCATAAGTAATTCACAAATTTTATTTATTTTCAACACTTAGAAAATATTCAATATACTTAAATCGAAATTAAGTATATATTTCATTCTTTAAGGAAATCATTCTCATAAACATATTTATTTGGGCCCAAAACGAATGTTACGTAAAACATCGTTACGACAACCCAAAATCACCAGTATAGGGATTCGAAATTAAAATTGATATATAAATCCCAATACTATGCAAAACATTTCTTTTCGGAAATCATTTACTATAACCACAGTGTTATAGTCCATCATCTCCTTCTATTTCTCGAAAACGTCTATTTCAACAATAAATGTTGAAATCTATGGTTTCGAATCTCAACACATTTAAAACATCGTTAGATCGTTTTAATTCTATTTAAAATATCACATTCAAAACAATTTTCTTTAACATCTTATTCACTATTCAAAAACGTGAATATACTACGTTAACACATTTCATCCTTTTATACATTTTATTTAAAAGAATTATTCACTATTCAAAAACGTGAATATAACTCCATTAATAGGTTTCAACAATTTACTTATCAAAATAAGTCATTTGTGAATTTATAAAACAACGTTTACAAATTCCATTTCTATTTATTTATAAAAACTTCCTTTTTATAAATTCTTTTATTAACCTATTCCAGTTTATAACTCAATTATAAACTAAAAGTTCATATTATAAGTTAAATACTTACAAAATGATTATTTTACAAAATCGTTCCTCTAAAGACTTTCCAACCCATAAATCTTATAACTTATAAGATTCATTTATTTAACCAAATCTATTCTTCAAATAACTTCACAAATTTATAATTCTTACTATTTATAAATTTCATTTATAACTTCACCGTTTATAATTCTATAAATTTCATTCTTTAATGAAATTCATTTTCACTTCATTCAAACACTTATAAAAACTCGTTTTATAATGTCAATATTTCAATTCATAAATATCTATTTATAAATCTCTTAATATAAATCAATTCATATTAATATTTTAAAAACGTCTTTAAACTCCTTTATAATTTCATCATTTTGATTTATAAAATAATCAAATTTTATAAATCCTATATTTAAACTTTTCACAATAAATTCAAAAATACCGATTAAATTATTTTATAAAATCATTAGCATCATATTCTCAAAAAAATCAGTTTTTAACTATATTCCTCAAAAATCATAATTTTTATAACTTTAAAAATTATAACGTTTATTTATTTATAATGGATCGATTCCAAAATATAGTATATTCTCAAAAATCACTTTAAAAATCATTTTTAAATCCCCAAAATTTGGTCCAATGATGCTACACATCAAATAGTCAATCACGACTACAACGATATCATATATCAATATGAAAATCCATCAAATATCAAAATATCTGAAATCAACTAAAAACTGTTGAGGAATCCAGTTGGATCCCTCCAACCTGTTTTCCTGCATCCACAAACATTAGCACAATACCAATTTCGCTCCAGTACGAAATTATCGCGGTATATGTTCTTATTAAATATTATCCGCTTAATAACGGCGCAATAGGGTCTCATCCGCTAAACAAAAAATGCGGGAAATCAACAACTGCAATATATACATATGCCAATATATATATATTGATATTATATATATAATACCAATTTCACTGTTTATGAAATATTCGCGGTATATGTTTTTAATAAATAACATCCGCTTACTAACGGCGTATAATGTCTATTTAACAATCAATAGATATTCATCAACATTCAAACATGCATTCAAATATTTTAAATCTAACTATTTAAAATAAAATCGAAACTGATTCGATTGAGTGAGAAGTTCTCACCTTGATTTTATTTTCCGTTTTAGCGATTTATTTCGAATAAAATTAAACGGACGTTTAATTTTACCCAAAATTCTCACTAACTCCAAACAACTCCAAACCAACTCCATCGCGTAGTGCTCGTCCATACGATTCCAACGCAACTGGTTTCGCGCGTTTTCGACCTCGTATGAAAAAGTTATGATTTTTTGAAGTTTCACGATTTAAATATAAACAATTACAACTTAATTTAAATTTTTTTATAACCTAAACTAACATGGGCCGTCCATCATCTCCAGAGCAAATCAGAGCCGTGCGTTTCTTCTCTTCTTCATTCACGCATCATCAGGTGATGAACACGCATATGAACCCATAGCCTTCCAAATTAAGTTTTGATTTCCAAGCCTCTTCACTCAACGATAATTCGATCAGATAGCGCCAAATCGAAGGCGTCACCCAACTCCATACTCGGCCTCAAAGGCATGAAGCTCGGTTGTCCCCTCCTCCTCATGTTGCGTGCGCAAGTCCCCCCCTGTCGGCCCCTTTTTCTCCTCCTACGCGATGTCGTTTCAGATCTCAACCGTATGGATCTGAAGAACACACTCCCCTCTACAACTTCTTAGTTGGTGATTTCTTATAATTGTTGATGGATCGTGAGTGATTGAGAGAGGAAGGTCGAACGTTTCTGGCCATTCATGGGGGAGGGTGGCGGCTAGGGTTTGATTTTTTTTTTTTGTTTTTTTTTTTGTGAGAGAGGGGTGTCTATTTATAGGAAAAAACGAAACACTATTCATCCGGAAATTCCGAACTCCGATTTACGCGCCGAAACTGACGTTCCTAGGGTTTATCCCGCGTTCCGGACACAATGGAACAGGTTTCGGAAGCTAATTCGGACATCTGTGCGAGTTATGGCTATAAACGCTTAATTTAAATTAAACCGATTTAAACGATTTTCTAGGCGTTTTAATTTGTACCGGACAAACGGTAAATCCAATTGACTTGAAATTTGAAACCTTACAATAATATCACATTACGGATCCGATGAAACTGGTTTCGTCGAAATCCGAGACTTTTTGAAAAATGGCTATTTTAACTCGTCAAATTAAAATTAAAAATAAATCGATGCGTTTCGAGCTGCCACGCTCAAACGATAGCTCCGATTGACACAAAAATTGAAATCCGGTAATAACTAACTATTACAGATCCAATGGAACTGGTTTCTTTCAATTCTGAGACTGTTCAAAAATTGGCTATTTTCACTAGTCGATTAAATATTAAAATATTCAATTTTCACAAATTAACTTTTAATTCGATTTTAAAAGTTCTAAAATATCGTTCTAACTCCCATATGATAAAATAAAATTTTACAAATCATTTTCAATCATTTTTAACTATATTTTCAATTATTTCCATAATTTAACATATTAAATTATCGATTTAAAAATCCAATTAAATCCAATAATTCAAATAAAAATTTATTCGACTTATAAATTCACTTATTAATATTTAAAATTAATTAAATATTCAAATTTTAATTAACAAAAATTCTGGGTCGTTACAATCTTCCCCCCTTAAAAGAATTTCGTCCTCGAAATTATCAAGTAAGAAAAATTACAGAAGCTATTAATTTTCCCAAAATCTATAGTTAAACTTCTTATAATACTTACTAAGTTTTCAAATCATACTTAGTTATCTTTTCAAAACTACTATTGTTTAACTTTCAATTCCAAATCAAAGTTATAGTTTTCAAAACTTTCCAATTTTTCTCAAATTTTTCTAACGCCTTAAATTTTCGGAAAAATTCGCCATAGTCTCCTTTGCGCGGCTCGATCCGAAAAAAAAATGACAGTATATATATCACAAATATACATCTCATCAAGTAATGAGGCATCCCGCAGGGAAAAGGTGTAAAAGTACGATATTTAATCCGAGATATGTACCTTATATTTTATTAGCAAGCATATACGGCTAATATAGCGCGAAAGCGAGCTCCAAATGCGAAGCAAACGCGATCCGCACCTACTAATCACTCAACAAACAACATGAGAACATGCATATAGACAATAGTATCGATATACAACATATAGCAACATAATAACTATATATGTCAACATAGCAAATGAAACAAACAACAAATGCAAACATCAACCAACTATTATTCATCTAACATCCATAACCAATAAATATTCATTCATATTTTCATTAATATTCAATGAATTGGTTTTCAATTTAAATCACATTTGATTCTTTAACAGTGGATGTTCTTACTAACATTCATTTTCAATTTGCTTATATTCACTAATTCATATTCAAGTTGGTTCACTTCCAATTCAAATTCAATTCTATTTAAGTTTCACTTACTTCAAATTAAATTTCAATTTCTTTAGCTTTCAATTTCATTAATACTTAATGAATTATATACAATCAACTAACAATCATATATCAGCCAAAGTATATTCATTACAACCAAATTCTTTTGCTTACAATTGGTTTAATTAATTGATTTTTATTCAACTTCCAATAACATTAGATTTTAATGAATTACACTTATATTCATTATTTCATATCAACTTAATTCACATTTAATTGATTAACATTTAATCCATTCATTCAATTTATTTATATAACTCAAGTTTATATTCATCACTTAACTTTATTAATTTTACTTTGATCTCTTAAGTTATACTTCATTTACAAACATCACTTGTTTTTACTTAACTTAAATTCCAACTTATAAATCAATTCAGATTCCAATTCTAAAGTAAATTTCCATTTAACTTTAAATTCATTTTTTATTTCAACTCATATTCATAAATATATTCATATAGTTTCACTTCTTATATATATAAGTTTATTTCACAATTGTAAATCACTTTAATTATAATTCAATTCTTATAATTCTTTTGCTTATACAATTATTCCCTTATTTAGATTATTCAAACAACTAAACAATCAACTTATATACTTTAATAATTCTGAAAAATTATTCCTTCATATATAAAATATACTCAAGGTAAAATTATTTCATTTACCCAATTTTAAAACAATATTGTGCCGAATTGTTCTATTCAAGTGTTTAGAAACCCCTTCGGCATAGTCTTGCGGACCACGCTGACGAAAGTTCATATGCCACTCAATAAACCAATCATCACAATATAAAACAATTTTTATACTCACTAACAAATACGCTCTCATAGCTATTTTTACACTCAAACTCATTCTAGAGTACTACTGACTCTATCTCTAATGAGTAATACCCAACAGAACCATGGTTGTCGCTTAACCTTAAGCTCTGATACCAACATTGTCAGGACACGATTCTTCATCTTCCGAAAATTCGACATCGACACTCACTTTATCGACTACCGAGGAATCGAACGACGGAAAACCGAACACTGAGGGTTTTTAAAAAGAATTTAAGGAAAGAGAAAGAGAGAAAAAGGTAGAAGATAGAGGGAAAAGAAAATAGAAAATTTTAAAGTAGAAATTAGAGAGAATAGAAAATGGAAGGGAAAGAAAAATAGAACATAGAAAATAGAATGGAACAGAAAACAACAGAACAACATCAGAATCTCACAATTCGCAGCGGAACAACATATAATAATAAATGAATAATCTTTAAACAAAGAACCATATCAGTTATTACATTACATCACATTTCATTACATCATATCATCAGAGTGTACAACATCATACAACAAACAGTGCAGCGGAAAAAGAAATACTATATAACTAGTAATACGTCATGCCATTCAGCTTGCCTCCAGCAACTCCAGAATATCCAGAATATCCTGATAAACCTTAACTCTTGACTGCCCGTGTGGAAATTGGTGGGCACCCAGAGTTTAGGAAGGAAAACAATAAACTCCAAGTCAGTCATGTGACTGGTGTGAGAACTCAAAATAGTTTATTTATCTTTAAAATCAAAATAGAGAGATATTTTTAAATCAATTCGCAATGCTTTTAAAAATGAGACTACCATAAGGCCTCCTGCCACACACACAATGCAAACGCAGACTTGGAGAAGATTTCTCCTTATGATAGTCAAACATGCTTGATACGCATTTAAAAAGAACATTTGATATTATTACTAGTGCATAGTGTAGAAAATTCATTTCGAAAGTAGAATATAAATCTTAGCCAGCATAGGTACCATTATATTATGCCTACTAATAGCTACCATATTAGATGGCAGGTTCTACAACTAAAACCGTACAAGTCACGTATTGTTTCTTTGGATTTCCAACAAATGGTCAGGCCAAGGAACTTCCCATTGCCACATGAGAATGCCTCTGGAAAGACATCCCCGAGAACCAAACCGGAACTCTGCCAACACAAGGCCGGGTTACCCCTAACTGGGTAACTACTGACACGAGCATGCCATTCCCCGATCGTAAACGACCTTTCTCACGGGATCCCGATAACCAACAACCACAAAGTAATAAATTCGCTGTAACCACATAGGTTAAATATCTGGGCTCCATACCATGATACAACCTCTATCCAGAAGGAAATGTACATACCCTAAAGGGAGCTACCCCTCATAACCTTGCCGCATCTTTCCTGTTTTGACCATTTTCGGGGTGTGAGGCTCGACGAAGTCACGTCCACAAAAACATACTTTATACAAAAGCCATGCTTTGGGTCAACAAATGATCAACACAATGATCACCAAGATAGACGATCAAATAAACGATCATATCACAATAATCAACACAATGATCATTTCAGCAACACTCAGCATGTCACATTACCAAATTGGGAATATATCGCTGATAACCTTCAACTACATAACCTCTGAGCTCATACGTCTCAGAGAAGGGTGTTAAGCTAAAAGAATAAATTCTTCGCCACCAACAGAAATATATTTGAATGAAATCGGCTTTATATCTCAACTTGTAATGTCAGACATACAATCCATACAAGTCTGTTCCGGGATCGAACAAAACCGAAGACACTTACAAAGAAGTCCTTGCAATCCGGATATTCACAATCCTGATCGGATTTCCCATCACTTAGGGAGTCTCTATACCGCTGCAACTCAGTGCAGAGACAATCGACAGGTCATCCTATCGCTCTCGCAAATACCGGGTCTTCAACACCGATCTTCAAATGCAATTCATAACGACGTATCACATATTCGGAATGAGTTATACGACCCCATGGTCCTTTCCCGGTTAACCCGAATAGTGAGCGCTTATTCAAAAATAAGTGTGGCATTCAATTTCAAACAAATCACAACAAATACCTATTTAAAGGTAAATATTGATAGTCGGTTATTGAACTATCACTGGATATGCACACATCACCAGTTTCCAAATAATTTTCCAAATTATTTATTTTCCAAAATATCTTTACAAGATATATTATTTCATACTTCAAAAATAAATCAATATTTATTTTTAAACCAATTCCACTTTCTTTTATAAATTCCTTAGTGAATTTATAATCCAAAAATATCTATGAATATTCGATTTCAATTATTCATTTCAATATTTCTTTTCAATTTATCTTCAAAAAGATAAATTCTCAAAATATTCACTTTATATTGGAAAACATTTCCATACTTATTTATTCATAAGTAATTCACAAATTTTATTTATTTTCAACACTTAGAAAATATTCAATATACTTAAATCGAAATTAAGTATATATTTCATTCTTTAAGGAAATCATTCTCATAAACATATTTATTTGGGCCCAAAACGAATGTTACGTAAAACATCGTTACGACAACCCAAAATCACCAGTATAGGGATTCGAAATTAAAATTGATATATAAATCCCAATACTATGCAAAACATTTCTTTTCGGAAATCATTTACTATAACCACAGTGTTATAGTCCATCATCTCCTTCTATTTCTCGAAAACGTCTATTTCAACAATAAATGTTGAAATCTATGGTTTCGAATCTCAACACATTTAAAACATCGTTAGATCGTTTTAATTCTATTTAAAATATCACATTCAAAACAATTTTCTTTAACATCTTATTCACTATTCAAAAACGTGAATATACTACGTTAACACATTTCATCCTTTTATACATTTTATTTAAAAGAATTATTCACTATTCAAAAACGTGAATATAACTCCATTAATAGGTTTCAACAATTTACTTATCAAAATAAGTCATTTGTGAATTTATAAAACAACGTTTATAAATTCCATTTCTATTTATTTATAAAAACTTCCTTTTTATAAATTCTTTTATTAACCTATTCCAGTTTATAACTCAATTATAAACTAAAAGTTCATATTATAAGTTAAATACTTACAAAACGATTATTTTACAAAATCGTTCCTCTAAAGACTTTCCAACCCATAAATCTTATAACTTATAAGATTCATTTATTTAACCAAATCTATTCTTCAAATAACTTCACAAATTTATAATTCTTACTATTTATAAATTTCATTTATAACTTCACCGTTTATAATTCTATAAATTTCATTCTTTAATGAAATTCATTTTCACTTCATTCAAACACTTATAAAAACTCGTTTTATAATGTCAATATTTCAATTCATAAATATCTATTTATAAATCTCTTAATATAAATCAATTCATATTAATATTTTAAAAACGTCTTTAAACTCCTTTATAATTTCATCATTTTGATTTATAAAATAATCAAATTTTATAAATCCTATATTTAAACTTTTCACAATAAATTCAAAAATACCGATTAAATTATTTTATAAAATCATTAGCATCATATTCTCAAAAAAATCAGTTTTTAACTATATTCCTCAAAAATCATAATTTTTATAACTTTAAAAATTATAACGTTTATTTATTTATAATGGATCGATTCCAAAATATAGTATATTCTCAAAAATCACTTTAAAAATCATTTTTAAATCCCCAAAATTTGGTCCAATGATGCTACACATCAAATAGTCAATCACGACTACAACGATATCATATATCAATATGAAAATCCATCAAATATCAAAATATCTGAAATCAACTAAAAACTGTTGAGGAATCCAGTTGGATCCCTCCAACCTGTTTTCCTGCATCCACAAACATTAGCACAATACCAATTTCGCTCCAGTACGAAATTATCGCGGTATATGTTCTTATTAAATATTATCCGCTTAATAACGGCGCAATAGGGTCTCATCCGCTAAACAAAAAAATGCGGGAAATCAACAACTGCAATATATACATATGCCAATATATATATATTGATATTATATATATAATACCAATTTCACTGTTTATGAAATATTCGCGGTATATGTTTTTAATAAATAACATCCGCTTACTAACGGCGTATAATGTCTATTTTAACAATCAATAGATATTCATCAACATTCAAACATGCATTCAAATATTTTAAATCTAACTATTTAAAATAAAATCGAAACTGATTCGATTGAGTGAGAAGTTCTCACCTTGATTTTATTTTCCGTTTTAGCGATTTATTTCGAATAAAATTAAACGGACGTTTAATTTTACCCAAAATTCTCACTAACTCCAAACGACTCCAAACCAACTCCATCGCGTAGTGCTCGTCCATACGATTCCAACGCAACTGGTTTCGTGCGTTTTCGACCTCGTATGAAAAAGTTATGATTTTTTGAAGTTTCACGATTTAAATATAAACAATTACAACTTAATTTAAATTTTTTTATAACCTAAACTAACATGGGCCGTCCATCATCTCCAGAGCAAATCAGAGCCGTGCGTTTCTTCTCTTCTTCATTCACGCATCATCAGGTGATGAACACGCATATGAACCCATAGCCTTCCAAATTAGGTTTTGATTTCCAAGCCTCTTCACTCAACGATAATTCGATCAGATAGCGCCAAATCGAAGGCGTCACCCAACTCCATACTCGGCCTCAAAGGCATGAAGCTCGGTTGTCCCCTCCTCCTCGTGTTGCGTGCGCAAGTCCCCCCCTGTCGGCCCCTTTTTCTCCTCCTACGCGACGTCGTTTCAGATCTCAACCGTATGGATCTGAAGAACACACTCCCCTCTACAACTTCTTAGTTGGTGATTTCTTCTAATTGTTGATGGATCGTGAGTGATTGAGAGAGGAAGGTCGAACGTTTCTGGCCATTCATGGGGGAGGGTGGCGGCTAGGGTTTGATTTTCTTTTTTTTCTTTTTTTTTGTGAGAGAGGGGTGTCTATTTATAGGAAAAAACGAAACACTATTCATCCAGAAATTCCGAACTCCGATTTACGCGCCGAAACTGACGTTCCTAGGGTTTATCCCTTGTTCCGGACACAATGGAACAGGTTTTGGAAACTAATTCGGATATCTGTGCGAGTTATGGCTATAAACGCTCAATTTAAATTAAACCGATTTAAACGATTTTCTAGGCGTTTTAATTTGTACCGGACAAACGGTAAATCCAATTGACTTGAAATTTGAAACCTTACAATAATATCACATTACGGATCCGATGAAACTAGTTTCGTCGAAATCCGAGACTTTTTGAAAAATGGCTATTTTAACTCGTCAAATTAAAATTAAAAATAAATCGATGCGTTTCGAGCTGCCACGCTCAAACGATAGCTCCGATTGACACGAAAATTGAAATCCGGTAATAACTAACTATTACGGATCCAATGGAACTGGTTTCGTTCAATTCTGAGACTGTTCAAAAATTGGCTATTTTCACTAGTCGATTAAATATTAAAATATTCTATTTTCACAAATTAACTTTTAATTCGATTTTAAAAGTTCTAAAATATCGTTCTAACTCCCATATGATAAAATAAAATTTTACAAATCATTTTCAATCATTTTTAACTATATTTTCAATTATTTCCATAATTTAACATATTAAATTATCGATTTAAAAATCCAATTAAATCCAATAATTCAAATAAAAATTTATTCGACTTATAAATTCACTTATTAATATTTAAAATTAATTAAATATTCAAATTTTAATTAACAAAAATTCTGGGTCGTTACAGAATCTCCTGCATTTCTACAAGGATCAAATTATCTGAATTCAAGACATATATTATTGCTAGTTTTGTGCACTTGTAATAGCCATTACAATTTTTTTGGTAATTGAACACTTGAAAAGTAATAAAAGAAGCCACAGTGGACGTAAATCTCTTCTACATAGAACCACTCTACATTTTGTGTCATTTACTTACACCATATTTTACTTCATTTTACATTTTTAACAACGTTTTTAGTAAGCGACCTTCATTAAAAACCACCACTAATCACTATTTCGAGTTTGGTCATCAATCTAGTCAACTCATACAGTTTCAGTATGTCTAGATATAAGTAACCGGGTATGACACTAATGAATGAAACCATTAAACCTTGAGAGATGGCACGATCTACAAGCATGATCCCGAAGCAGGGGCACAGAGAGATTGCAACGTCATTCTAGAGTAGGTCATATGCTATATAACACTGGTTGTTGCAACGGGACGTACATGAGTCAATATCAATAGCGGTGAGTGATGACTCAAAGTCAACAAAACGAGTTGGCTTCAAGGTAGGTCTCTCTGGGTAGCTAATGATGATCCATTGCATGGATATTGGTTTCAGATATTCAGATAGCATAGTATAAGGTATTACTTGTATACAATTCATATGGTGATTTGTTGTGGGACTGCTTGGATGTAGCATTGTTGCATCATTGTAATTACTTTACATTGTGGGTTGATCGAGGAACTGTGACATCTTTGACTGTAGAATGCAATACTACCCCTGCACTTGTCTATTCATGTTGTTATTTACCCTATTAGGAAATGTGCTGTTTTAACTTATATTGTTTTTATATACATTCATGGCATGCTATGATGTATATATTAGTATTTAACTACATCATTATGAGGAGCTGGTTCCCTCATCGGACTTCTGTATGACCCTCATTTCTATCTTTTATTTCCTATATGGGAAACTTTTGATTACTCCTACGAGTAGTCCGAGTGAAAATATTATTTTGGGGAAAGTTAGCTGGTGTGCTGGACATGTAGAAGATATAGGGGTGTTGATTATTTACTAATTTTTAGCTCATATATTTGGATATTCTATTTGTGTATGAGATTATGCACTATGCTTGATATATCTATGCGGTATTCTGTATGTATAGAGTCAATGTAAACTGATTTATTTTTGTTATGATTTCACAATTTGTTATCCATGTTATATCTTACATACATACATACATACATACATACATACATACATACATACATACATACATACATATACATACATATATACATACATACATATATACATACATATACATACACACACACACACACACACACACATATATATATATATATATATATCTGATACCTTACATGCCTTCGAGCATTCAACTATCATGTCTTTGTGCACTGATTGTGCCTTCATGCACAAGTATACTTGTCATATTATATCATCTTTTCACTGTAAGTTACGTACAGAGGTCAAGCAAAAATTTAGAGTACAATATTGTTTAAATTTATCCGATGGTACGCCTATTAAGGTATTCTAAAGCATATGTATTGATCCACATATATTCGGTACATCATAAAAGGCAGGTTGTGTGATATCTCGAAAATTTTGACAATAACAATTTAATAATTTATGTCAAAATTTAATTTAATTGACCATATTGTTAGTAATAAATTTGAAATAAATGTAATAATCTTCTTTAAAATAATTATTTAAACTGATAATCTATTTTTATAGGCAAATAAATTGTTTTATATTTGTAATGTATACATATCTGTATATATTATAACTAGATAAATCTTTATTTTAAACTTTAATATATATAGGCCTGTTTTCTTATTCTAACATTTTTGATAAATTAAAAATTAGATTTAATTTGATACTAAGCTATTGAATAAATAATCATATGATTTTAATACCCAAACTAAAAACATAATTATTTAAAATTGATTTTAGTTTAAGTTTAAATTTAAATAAAAAGATTTGTTTGTTTTTAATGTAGCTAATAAAATAAGTAATGTATTGGATAAGAAGACAAATTCATTTGTGAATTATTTTAATTTAATCATGAGTTATATTTAACAATATTAATGATGTAATATTCTTACAAATGGATTTTTATATAGATAGAAATTACTATTTCAAAAATTTATTTGAATACATTAACATGAGAAGTAATGATTTGTGAATTTGAAATAGCATCTTTCAAACATGTTTTAAAATAAAACAAGTCTTAAAATATATTAAACGCAAACATAAATTAAATGTATGGTATTAAAATGAGTATAAATACATAAACATATATGATATTAGCATAAGTATGAAAATAAATTAATAATCACCAAATTAAGTAATTGATAGTTAAAGTTTAAAAATAGAAGAGAAAATAAAATAAGCATAAAACTTAATACATAAGTTAAAATTCATAACTAATAACCAAAACAACTTCACATTTTGTTCCTAAAGTATAAAACAAGTCAGAAAAATATGTATAACCTGTAAGTGATTATGCAAAACAAGTAAAAGGAAATTATATATAAGTAACAAATGCAAGACAAGGAAACAAGTGAAACTAATATCTATATAACAAGATAAAACAAAGTATAACCTGACAAAGCAAAACCAGGTTTGAAATATTATGTAACCTGTAGGGTAGATTCAAGACAGAAATAGACAAGTAAGGAAACATACAAACCAGGCAAGCAAAAGAAATATCTTCACACATACAAAAGAAGACATAAGTACCATTGCATTTAATATTAGCACACCATTTGGTCTATTAGAGATATTTACTTATCATTTCAGCCGAAATGTAAACAAAATATCTTTGATTTTTTTTTTTTTTAAAAATATGATATAATAACTATATCTTCCTGTATAAGCTTGCCTAAAGTTAGAAAAGTTATATTTCGGTAACAAGAATTTGTAAATGACTTTTATTAATGATCTGTAAAGGAGAATAATGTTACAATGTACAAGCAGTGCAATATATATACATAACATTCTTATTGGGCTTCAGCCCATGATCCAAAGTGAAATAAAGAAAAGATGCTAGCCATCCAGATGAGTGGTTGAGATAACAGCACCACATCTTGAGCAGATCATCATATACTACGTATTCTTTTACTCCCCCCCTCAAACCCGTATACACTAGGGCTTGCTAAAAAAGAAATAATGGCGGCTGCTCGTTTCTTCATGAAAAAATATATTCAGCTAGATCTGGAGAAGATTTTGGAGGAGAGAAAGTCAATAACAACAGATCAAACATTAATCTGGTATGAAGATCACTCTTTGAGACCTTTGACTTGAATCGGCAACATCGATATTGAGTTCTTCTCTTATCCTTGTGAAGCTTGGCTTCGATAATGGTTTAGTAAGTATATCCGCTTTTTGATGCGGAGATGGTATGTATCCTACTCTTAACTTCTCTTTAATTACTTGCTCTCTGATAAAGTAGAGATCCAATTCGATATGCTTGGTTTTTGAATAAAGTATAGGATTTGATGTTAGGGAAATCGCACTAATATTATCACACCAAATCGTTGCCTTTTTATCTGATTTGATGTTGAGTTCACTTAGAAGAGATTCTAACCATATGACTTCTGCTGCTGCACTTGCCACACATCTAAATTCGGCCTCTGTGCTGGATCGTGACACTGTGCTTTGTTTCTTTAAACTCCATGATATAGGATTTTTACCCAAGTAAATGCAATAGCCTGATGTTGATTTTCGATCATCTGTATCATTTACCCAATCAGCATCAGCATAAGCATTTATATTAAGAGTGTGACTGGATTTTAAAATAAGACCATGATTTATTGTTGCTTTGAGATATCTGAGTATTCTCTTTACTGCTTTCCAGTGACTGTCCAAAGGTTTTTGCATAAACTGACTGACTTTGTTTACACTAAATGATATGTCTGGTCTTGTAATTGTTGCATATTGAAGAGCACCTACTATACTTATGTATTGCTTTTCATTTTGAATTGCTTCACCCTTATATTTTGATAGTTGATGATTTGTAACCATTGGTGTTGGTAGAGAATTTGCTTTGTCCATTTTGGCTTTTGATAATATTTCTGAAATGTATTTCCTTTGGTTGAGATGTAATTCTGATTTTGAAGTTCTTTGAACTTCAACTCCCAAAAAATAATTTAGATTACCCAGATCTTTAATAGAGAATTCTGAGTTAAGCATTTCAGTGATTTCCTTAATTTCTGATTCACTGCTCCCTGTAATAATGAAATCATCAACATAGATTAGAATATAAGTGGTTGCAGAATCATTAATTTTAGTAAATATGGAGTTGTCAGATTTTAAAGAATTATAGCCAAATTTCACAAGTTTTGACTTGAGTTTATCAAACCAAACTCTTGGAGCTTGTTTTAAGCCATAGATAGCTTTATTCAGTTTGCACACAAGCACTTTATCTGATTTCTGAATAAATCCTTCTGGTTGTTGCATAAATACCTCTTCCTGCAATTCACCATTAAGAAAAGCATTATTAATATCTAATTGTCTAATGGTCCAATTTCTATTTAAAGCAATGGTTAAAATAACTCTAATTGAGGAAGGCTTCACAACAGGTGAAAAAGTTTCTGAAAAATCAAAACCATGTTGTTGTGAATACCCCTTTGCAACCAACCTTGCTTTATATTTAGAAATTGATCCATCAGCACTTTTCTTTAATTTAAAAATCCATTTACACCCAATTATGTTTTTGTTTTCTAGTTTTTCAACCAGGTCCCAAGTTTTTTTGTTAATTAGAGCATTATATTCATCTTGCATAGCAGCTCTCCATTTATCATTTTGAATAGCTTCTATGTAGGATGAAGGTTCTTCCTGAACAATGTTGTTGATAATCTTTGGTTTAAAATTACCACATTTTTCTCTAGTTAACATTGGCTGAGAATTGACATTATTTCTGACAATGCTGTCAGAGTTACTGCTTGAGCTGCTGCAGCCCATAGTATCATCTCTAATGATTTGATCATCATTTGAGCTGCTTGTTTCATGATTCTGATTGTTGCTATCATCATGTGTAGCTTGCTCTTGACCTGACTCTCTAGCAGTCATGGATTGTTGAGAGCTTGTATTGATGTCATCTCTTGTAGGCTTTGTTGAGGGGAAGACTTCAATCTCATCAGGTGGATCAGGAATCATAAGTTTGAATTTTTCACTTTTTCCTGTGATTTTTTCTTCAATATTGCTATATGGAAAAACCTGCTCATTAAATCTCACATGCCTGGATATGTAAATTCTGCCATTTTTGTCTAAACACCTATACCCTTTTTGTTTATTACAATATCCTAAAAAGGTGCAAGAAGTAGATCTGAAGTCTAACTTGTGTTTGTTATAAGGTCTTAAACAAGGAAAACATTGACATCCAAATACTTTTGGATGTTCATAATCTGGTTTGACTTTAGTTAACACTTCTTATGGACACTTGAACTTAAGAATTTTTGTAGGTAGTATATTTATCAAGTGTACAGCAGTGTTAAATGCCTCTGGCCAAAATTTTAAAGGCATTGAGGCTTGTGCTAATAGTGTTAACCCAGTTTCTACAATATGTCTATATTTTCTTTCTATGATTCCATTTTGTTCAGATGTGTATGGACATGTAGTCCTATGATTAATACCTTTTTTTTCAAAAAAGAATTTTAAAGGCAAAAATTCTTTCCCACCATCTGACTGAAATGTACATACTTTATTTCCAGTCATATTTTCAACCTTGTTAATAAACTGTATTACTATGTTACTAGTTTCAGATTTAGACTTCAACATGTATATCCATACAAATCTTGAATAAGCATCTATAAAGGATATGTGATATTTGTAACCATAATTTGAGCTAATAGGTGCTGGCCCCCATAGATCACTAGCAATTAATTCAAGTGGTTTTATGTAACTTGTGTGTGAATCTGGAAATGCAAGTTTATGACTCTTTCCCAATTGGCATGAAGTGCAAAAGTAAGAATCAGGGATATTACTAGATGAAATGTTATTGTTACTCATAACATTTTTTACAATTTTTATACTGGGATGACCCAGTTTGCGATGCCATAAATCAATTTTATTATATTCACTAGAAACATTCATTACATGACCATTTCCCTTATTCTCAGAGAATTTTGAATTTGAAAAATTAAATCTGTACATCCCATTGTTTTCTTTACCCTGCAAAATAATTTCTTGAGTTAGTATATCTTTAACTAAGCATGTGTCAGGATAAAATTCAAAATAAACTTTGTTGTCTTTAGCAAATTGGGAAACACTCATTAGATTCTTTTTAATTGATGGTACCCTTAACAAATTTCTTAGTAAAAGTTGTTTGGGTCCATATATTCTTGCATTTCCAGTGTGTGTAATGTGCACAATTTTACCATTACCAACAAAAAGATTTTGTGTACCTTTGTACTCTTTGTTTCCCAAGTTTAGATTGTTGAGATTGTTGGTCACATGATTAGTTGCCCCTGAGTCTGGGTACCAGCAGTCAGTATCATCATTTGTAGTTGTCTCAGAGTTTAGAATTTCTGCTTGACTCGAATTGCTGTCTTTTGGTGTACTGACAAGATTTACATTTGCACTGCTACCTTGTTGTGAAAGAGTATAGTTTTTGTTGAATCTGAAGTAACATTTATTTGCTCCATGACCATACTTCTCACATATTTGACACCTTATTTTATTGTTGTTGTTGCTTCTACCTCCTCTTCTTCCTCTATTGAATGGTCCACCCCTTTGGAAGTTATTAAACTGTCCTCTGGTACTTGGATTTTGTTTATTTTTGTAGTAAGTATTGTTGATAGAGATATCTGAACTTACTGTTTTGTTGTGTTCTATCCTTCCTTCATGTGAAAGAAGGGTAGAATACACATACTGTAAGGGTGGTGTAGGCTCCATAGTGGAGATGATGGCCACAACAGCTTCATATTCATTGTCTAGGCCACTAACAATATGCAGCACATGTTCTGATTCAGATACTCTGTGTCCAGCTGAAGCTAATTGATCACATAAGTTTTTAACTTTGATCAGATATTCATTCATTGACATATCATTCTTTCTGATATTTTGTAACTGTCTTCTGTGGTGCATGATTCTTGCAGATGACTGAGAAGTGAAGTTTCTTTCAATTGTGGTCCATACTTCTTGAGCAGTTTTACAGCCTATAAGTTGTGGCAGAATTGATGCACTTATGGATGACATCATCCATGCACATACAAGGCTGTCTTGCCTTTGATGTGCTATATATTCAGGATTTTGCACCAGTTTGTCTTCATTATCCTTGATAAATCTTGGTGGAGTAATTCTTGTTCCAAGAATAAAATCCTCTAATCCATAACCTCTAATGGATGTTTCTACTTGTAATTTCCAGAGTAAGAAATTTGATTCATCAAGCTGAATGGATATCATTTGGCTTTGAGGTTTGATTATGGTTTTCATCAGATCATTTATCAGATCTAACTGAGATTGGTTTTGAGATACTCTTATGCTTGACATTTCAGGTTGATTATCCATCTCTTCACTCATGATGATTTCAGAACCAGGAAGAAAATAGAGAAGGCAGAATTGCAGAAAATATTCAATTGGAAAACAGAGGAAAAAGAAAAATAAAAGATATTGAATCAAGAATTTTCTCATAGTAAAACTGATGCTACCGTGAACATGGATGATGATCAACTGTCTTTGATCTGATATGTTGTGCTGGAGGGCACTTTCTTTAATTTTGAGATGATTCTTGATTTCTTGATTTCCTTTTTTTTTCTTCTGATCTTCTTGATTGAATGGTTTTCTGAGATTACTCTGATGCAGCCACAAATGTAGGCACGGCACAGAGTTACACCCTTCAGATGATGAGATAATCTCTGATGAAGGTGATCACCAAATGATGATTTTCTTTTATCTGATGGTGAGTGAATTAAAAGGATCAAATGGCTGTTAAGCCTTGATATGAATGCTTTGATACCAAGTTAGAAAAGTTATATTTCGGTAAGAAGAATTTGTAAATGACTTTTATTAATGATCTGTAAAGGAGAATAATGTTACAATGTACAAGCAGTGCAATATATATACATAACATTCTTATTGGGCTTCAGCCCATGATCCAAAGTGAAATAAAGAAAAGATGCTAGCCATCCAGATGAGTGGTTGAGATAACAGCACCACGTCTTGAGCAGATCAGCATATACTACGTATTCTTTTACTCCTAACTTATATCTATATGCAATACTCTCTGTTCAAAAACTGGGTAAACAGAAAACATAAGTAAGTTTCCATTTTTACAAACTTAAACTAATTCTATAATCTAAAGCATGATGTTAGCAGGAAATCAAAAACAAAAAGGAATGTTTTTCCAGTTTTAAAGAACAGTGTTCTGTTCATTCTCTCAAAACCAGGTGAGTAACAACACATTTATAAATATGTAAGTATAATTATTCTGCTATATGTTCTCTCTAAAACTTAGTTATTTGTGAGTATCTTTTGCAAATACATCTCTGTGTTAAGGTGTGGATATGTGATAATGTATTACTGTGTATTTTTCTATGTTTTGATTTCAGGTTTAAGTTCACATAAGAATTTTTTTTTATTTTTAATTTAAGCTTTAACAAGTCATAAGTTTTGAACATATAATGTTGTTATAACATAGACTTGAGTCTGAAATTGGTTTAAAGAAAAATAGTTTTGAAATGGTTCTGGAAAATATAGATTTACTGTGGAAAGTTAAAATAAGCTAAAACCCAATTCTTTTAAATCATAGTTTCAGGCATATGAATCAAATGCTAAGACAAAAATTTGATTTTTAAAACCAGAATGACTATTTTTAGTTAAGTATTTAAGGTTTAGTTCGGGGTTGTATATGATAAGTGAATCTGTGATTTTGGGGTGATCTATGTGAATTTGGGATTCGGGTTTCTTTCTGGAGGAAGAAGTATGAATGGAGTTTTGTGCAAAAATGGTGGATGTTGATAAAATTCACCTGGGAATCCACGGTAGGGGATTTTCTTATAGAACCCTAATTTTTGCTGCGCGTAAAGAATTGGTCACCACAGCCTCTATAGTGGATCGAGTGTTGCGTGCTCTTGAGGGGAGGAAGAGGAGACATAGACGTGGTGATGGCCGGAATTGTAGCGTCTCTGGTGAACGAGGTGGGGTTGACGGCGAACTTCCAGGTTTGGATTTGGGTTGTCTGTGTTTTCAGGTGGGACTGCGAACCTCTTTTTTTGATTTCGAGTGGGTTTGGTCATGTTGGTGGTTGCGAGGGGGTGTTGGGGTGATGGATGGTGTGGTCAGATCGTCAATGATGGTCTGCGTCGACCATCGGCACCGTGCATATGCACGGTGCACTATGTTTGTGCCTGGAATGGTTGTTGACGCAAGGGAGGGGTACTCGAGTTTTAAGTATTTCGACTCGGGAAAATACTTCACGCGACTCGAAGCGTGCTCGTGGTTGACTCGGAGTAGTGTAGGGAAGGGGGAACCTGGGTAAGTAGTAACAGATTATTTTTAAAACCTGTAAAGTTTAAAATGCTTTAAACTGGGTTTTAAAAATGATATATGAATGTTTAACATAGTTATTCGAATAAAAGAAAAGTTTGGATTCAAAAGAAGTTTGAATCTCAGGTTTTAAACATGTAAGTTTTATAAAAAATTTAAAACCGGGCTTTTAAATGAAAAATATACGTATTTTAAACAAAGTTTAAAACAAGATAAGTTTGGATTCAAAGCGTAGTTTGAATCTCAGTCTTTAAATAAATAAAGATTTTTAAGTTTAAAATTTGTTTTAAACAAATTTGAATGATAAAGAGAATTTTTAAATTTGATTTAAATTCAAAAGGAAATCGTGTTTTAAATTCTTTAATCTTCTGTTTAAGATAAATCATTCTTTAAATTGTAAAATAAAAGGAGTTTGGAATTGATAAAATTAATTTGATTTCATTCTAAATCTTAAATTTAAAATGAATTTAAAAGTAAATTTAAATTAAATTGATTAAATACCTTATGAATGATAAATTGAACATTAAATAGGAAAAAGGTTTTAAAAACTTAAGGATTGTAATTATCAAATTAACTAAATGGATAATGAATGACTAGAATTAATTAACTCAGAAATTAAGAGTTAAATTTATTTAAATAAGATATAAGTTAAAGGTAAATTAATTGGTAATTAGGAAATCATTGATTTAATATTAAATTAATGATTAGTAATAAATTAATGAATTAATAAAGAATTAATTAATGAGTTATTAAGACTAACTTAAAATGTAAGTTAATTACTTTAGGAAAGTAATTAAAGGATTATAATTAGTTAATGAAGGTCATTAACTAAAATTATGAGATAATCAATTTATGGGATTATTTTTAATAATTAATTAAATTATTTATTTAAGATAAGAAATTGTGGATTGTTAAGTATAATTACTTAACGAAAGTAATTAAGGGATTAATTACTCATTGTAATTAATTCTATTTAATATGGATTGTTTAAGTTAATTGGTTAAGTTTAAATTGATTTAGACAACCATTTGAGGATGTGATGAGTATAATTACTGTAACGTCCCGAAAATTTTCGACTTTCGAAAATTCAACATCGATACTCACTTTATCGACTGCCGAGAAATCGAAGGCCGGAAACCCGAAATGTTATGGTTTTAGAAAAAGAAAGAGAATAGAAAAGGAGAGAGAAAATGGAGAGGAAAGATAGAAAAATAGAGAGGTAAAGAAGAAGAGAGAGGATAGAGAAAAGAAAAGAAAATAGAAAATAGAACGGAACAGAACACAACAGAACAACATCAGAATCTCACAATTCGCAGCGGAACAACATATAATAATAAATGAATAATCTTTAAACAAAGAACTATATCAGTTATTACATTTTACACATTACATTTCATTACATCATATCATCAGAGTGTACAACAACAACAAACAGCGGAAAAGAAATACTATATACTAGTAATACGCCATGCCATCCATCTTGCCTCCAGCAACTCCAGAAATATCCTGATAAACCTAACTCTTGACTGCCCGTGTGGAAATTGGTGGGCACCCAGAGTTTAGGAAGGAAAACAATAAACTCCAAGTCAGTCATGTGACTGGTGTGGGAACTCAAAACAGTTTATTTATCTTTAAAATCAAAATAGAGGAATATTTTTAAAGTCAATTCGCAATGCTTTTGAGACTACCATAAGGCCTCCCGCACACACACACAATGCAAACGCAGAATCGGAGGAGATTTCTCCTTATGATAGTCAAAGATGCTTGATACGCATTTAAAAGAACATTTGATATTATTATTAGTGCATAGTGTAGAGAAAAATTCATTTCGAAAGTAGAGTATAAATCTTAGCCAGCATAGACATTTCGAACTATGCCTACTATAGCTACCATCCAAACAGTGGGGCGCCATCATAAGTGAATGGCAGGTTCTACAACTAATACCGTACAAAGTTTCGTATTGGGAATTGGATTTCCAACGAATGATTTGGCCAAGGAACTTCCCATTGCCACATGAGAATGCCTCTGGATGGACATCCCCGAGAACCAAACCGGATCTCTGCCAACACAAGGCCGGGTTACCCCTAACTGAGTAACAACTGACCGAATATGCCATCCCCTGGTCCTTTGGGACCTTTCACTGAGTGCTCGCAATCAATTCACACAATCATAAAGTGTTTTCAACATGAGTAAGTATCTGGGCTCCATACCATGATACCACCCTTTTCCAGAAGGAAATGCACATATCCTAGAGGGCGCTACCCCTCATAACCTTGCTGCTTCTTTCCTGTTTTGACCATTCACGAGGTGTGAGGCTCGACGAAGTCACGTCCACAAAAACATACTTTATACAAAAGCCATGCTTTGGGTCAACAAATGATCATAGAAATGATCACCAAGATAGACGATCAAATAAATGATCCTATCACAAATAATCAACACAATGATCATTTACAGCAACACTCAGCATGTCACATTACCAAATTGGGAATATATCGCTGATAACCTTCAACTACATAACCTCTGAGCTCGTACGTCTCAGAGAAGGGTGTTAAGCTAAAAGAATAAATTCTCCGCCACCAACAGAAATATATTTGAAAGAAATCGGCTTTATATCTCAACTTGTAATGTCATACATACAATCCATATAAGTCTGTTCCGGGCTCGAACAATACCGAAGGCACTTACAAAGAAGTCCTTGCAATCCGGATATTCACAATCCTGATCGGATTCACCATCACATATGGAGAACTCTATACCGTAGCTACTCGGTGCAGAGTCAATCGACAGGTCATCCTATCGCTCTCACAAATACCGGGTCTTCAACACCGATCTTCAAATGCAATTCATAACGACGTATCACATATTCGGAATGGGTTATACGACCCCATGGTCCTTTCCCGGTTAACCCGAATAGTGAGCGCTTATTCAAAAATACGTGTGGCATTTAAATTCAAACAAATCACATCAAATACCCATTCAAAGGGAAATATTGATAGTCGGTTATTGAACTATCAATGGATATGCACAACATCACCAGTTTCCAAATAATTTTTCAAATTATTTATTTTCCGAAATATCTTTACAAGATATATTATTTTCAATACTTCAAAAATAAATCAATATTTATTTTTAAACAAATTACACTTTCTTTTATAATTTCCATAGTGAATTTTCATCCCAAAATATCCATGCATATACGATTTCAATTCTTCATTTCAATTTATCTTCAAAAAGATAAATTCTCAAAATATTCCCTTTATATCGGGAAAACAATTCCATACTTATTTATTCATAAGTAATTCACAAATTTTATTTATTTTCAACACTTGGAAAATATTCAATATACTTAAATCGAAATTAAGTATATATTTCATTCTTTAAGGAAATCATTCTCTTAAATATATTTATTTGGGCCAAAACGAATGTTGCGTAAAACATCGTTACGACAACCCAAAATCACTAGTAGAGGGATTTGAAATTAAAATAGAAATATAAATCCCAATACTATACAAAACATTTCCTTTCGGAAATCATCTACTATAACAATAGTGCTATAGTCCACCATTTCCTTTTATTTCTCGAAAACATCTATTTCAACAATGAATGTTGAAATCTATGGTTTCGAATCTTAATGCATTTAAAACATCGTTAGATCGTTTTAATTCTATTTAAAACATCAAATCTAAACATTTTCTTTAACATATTATTCACTATTCAAAAACGTGAATATACTATGTTAACACATTTCATCCTTTTATACATTTCATTTTAAAGGATTATTCACAGTCAAAAACGTGAATATAACTCCATAAATAGGTTTTCAACAATTTACTTATCAAAATAAGTCGTTTACGAATTTATAAAACAACGTTTATAAATTCCTTTATTATTTATTTTATAACAACTTCCATTTATACATCTCCTTTATTAACATGTCTCAACTCATATCTCATGATATACTAGAAATTCATATTATAAGTTAAATGCTTATAAAACGATTATTTTACAAAATCGTTTCTTTGAACTTCATAATTATAAATCTTATAACTTATAAGATTCAATTATTTATCCAAATCTATTCTTTCAATAACTTTATAAATTTTATAAACCTACTGCTTATAAAATTCCATTTATAACTTCACCGTTTATAATTCTATAAATTTCATTCGTTTATGAAATTCATTCATAATTTATTCTAACACTTATAAAAACTCGTTTTATAATTCAAATATCTTTAATTTATAAACTATCAATTTATAAATTCTTTTATATAAATCAATTTATATTATTCTTTTAAAACGTCTTTAATCTCCTTTATAATATCACCATTTTGATTTATAAAATAATTAAATTTTATAAATCTTATATTTCAACTTTTCATAATAAATTCAAAAATTCCGATTTAACTATTTTATAAAATCATTAGCATCATATTCTCAAAAATCAGTTTTTAACTATATTTCTCAAAAATCATAATTTTTATAACATTAAAAATTATAACGTTTATTTATTTAAAATAAATCAATTCCAAAAATATTTTATAAACGTATACTTTCAAAAATCACTTTGAAATCTTTTTAAAATTCCAAAATTTGGTCCAATGATGCTACATACCAAATAGTCAATCACGACAACAACGACATCATATATCAATATGATAATCCATCAAATATCAAAATATCTGAAATCAAATAAATACTGTTGAGGAATCCAGTTGGATCCCTCCAACCTGTTTTCCTGCATCCACAAACATTAGCACAATACCAATTTCGCTCCAGTACGAAATTATCGCGGTATATGGGATTTAAAATATTATCCGCTTAATAGACGGCGCAATAGGGTCTCATCCGCTAAACAAATGCGGGAAATCAATAACTCCAATATATACATATGCCAATATATATATATTGCTATTATATATAATACCAATTTCACTGTTTATGAAATATTCGCGGTATATGTTTTTAATAAATAACATCCGCTTACTAACGGCGTATAATGTCTATTTTAACAATCAATAGATAACAATCATCATTCAAACATGCATTCAAATATTTTAAATCTAACTATTTAAAATAAAATCGAAACTGATTCGATTGAGTGAGAAGTTCTCACCTTGATTTTAATTTCGTTTTAGCGATTTATTTCGAATAAAATTAAACGGACGTTTAATTTTACCCGAAATTCTCACTAACTCCAAACGACTCCAATCTAATTCCATAGCGTAGTACTCGTCCATACGATTCCAACGCTTCCTGTTTCACGCGTTTTCGACCTCGTATGAAAAAGTTATGATTTTTCAAAGTTTATACGATTTTTATATAACATAAATTACAACTACTTTATAATTTTAAACCTTAATCAATCTCAGGCCGTTAGATTTGCTTCCTTCAGATCGTGGCCGCACACACACTTTTCTTCCTCTCACGTTTCCTACAGGACATAGCCGACTCCATTGAACCCATCACGTTGAACTAGGGTTGAATTTAGCAACCCATTCGAGCGACATGAACTCGATCAAGACACTCCATCTCGAAGCCCCTAGCCTCCTCTACGTTCGGCCATAACCTTGGCACACTCGGCCACTCCCTGACACGCGGGCACGAAGATGAACGTGGCACGCACGCAGCCACTTTCCCCCTCCACGCGACGCCAAACTCCATCATCACCGTATAGATCGAAAGCTCTCGCCTTGCTCTTCATCTTTGTAGTTGATCACTTCTTCTAATTGTTTGTAGATTAGGAGAGATTGAGGGATGAACATGGACAATTTTCGGCCATTCAATTCAGAGGTGGCGGCTGTAGAACAAATTAGGGTTTTAGTTATTTTTTTTCTAAAATTTGTGAATTTATGGTGTATTTATAGGAAAAAATCGAACACTATTCATCCGGAAATTCCGAACTCCGATTTACGCGCCGTAACCAGCGTTTTTAGGGTTTAACCCGCGTTCCGGACACAATGGAACAGGTTTCAGAAGCTAATTCGGTCATCTGTGCGAGTTATGGCAATAAACGTTCAATTTAAATTAAACCGATTTAAACGATTTTCTAGGCGTTTTAATTTGTACCGGACAAACGGTAAATCCAATTGACTTGAAATTTGAAACCATACAATAATATCACATTACGGATCCGATGAAACTGGTTTCTTCAAAATCCGAGACTTTTTGAAAAATGGCTATTTTAACTCGCCAAATTAATATTAAAAATAATTCGATGCGTTTCGAGCTGCCACGATCAAACGATAGCTCCGATTGACACGAAATTTGAAATCCGGTAATAACTAACTATTACGGATCCAATGGAACTGGTTTCGTTAAATTCTGAGACTTTTCAAAAATTGACTATTTTCACTAGTCGATTTAATTATTAAAATATTCAATTTTCACAAATTAACTTTTAATTCGATTTTAAAAGTTCTAAAATATCATTCTAACTCCCATATGATAAAATAAAATTTTACAAATCATTTTCAATCATATTTTACCCAATTTTCAATTATTTCCATAATTTAACATATTAAATTATCGATTTAATTATCCAATTAAATCCAATTATTCAAATAAAAATTTATTTTACTTATAAATTCACTTATTAATATTTAAAATTAATTAAATATTCACATTTTAATTAAATAAAATTCTGGGTCGTTACAATTACTTAGAGAAGTAATTGATGATAATTACTGGATGTAATTAACTGAGGGTGATTTAAAAATGAAAGTGATTGGAATATAATTACTTTGTATAATTAATCAAGGGATTAATTAGAGAAATTAATTAAGGAGTAATTAATTTATTTGATGAGTAATTAAAGATAGTTAATTTCTGAATGATATTAATCAGAGGTGATTAATAAATGTGGTTTAATTGAAGATTAATTACTTAAAGCAATTAATTTAAAACAGGGAATTAATTAAAAATGTAATTAGAAATCATCAATTGATATAATTAATGATGGGATGATAAATTTAGATTAATTAATCAATAATAAGAAATTTAAGAGTAATTAATTAGTGTAATTCAGAAGTAATGTAATGTTTGTAATTTAAGGATAATTTCTATATTTAGATAAGATAATTAATTTGTAAAAATAATTTAAGAATGATAATTTGTATATAATTAAATGTTAATTAATCAAGTGTGATTAATTGAAACGAGTAATTTGTGAATGGTTTAATAATTGATTGGAAATTGATTAATAATTGTGTAAGCAAGTTTTAAATGGTGAAGTAATTAATTTAATTTACTTTAAATTAATTAGAGATGATATAATTTAATTCATTTTAAATTAATTATAGCTTATATGATTGTTTATATATATGGATGGATGAAATTATTTACCTTGAATGATTTAAGATCTCAGATATGAGAAGTTGATGCTATATGATATGGATGCTTTGTTTTAAATATGATGATAATATGAATTATCTGTTATGATGATAATATGCCTTATCTGTTTGTAGTGATAATATTGATTATCTGTTTATGTTGATGTTGACTATCTATTATGATATTGTGAATTATCTATCTGTGTGTGTATTGAATTATTTTGAATTAAACTGTTAAGACTAAATAGACAACTTGGCCCTAAAAGACACGTTTTGGATTTCGGTGAGACCGGGATCGGGTTTTCCACATTTGGAAGTCCGAAAACCACATCGATTCCAAATTAACGTTAGGTCGTGAATCTGAAGTGAAGATGAAGATTCAGAGTGTAAGGGTTATCGTCGTTAACTCTGAGGGTGATTCCAAAATGAGTGTAACGAGATAATGCCTTCGGTTTCGTTCGAACCCGGAACGAACTTGTATGGATTGAATGCTTTCAACACATCGTCAGGTGGACGATGAGCATTCTAAGAAATATGTTCTCTAAAGGTAATCGTAGCCTCAAGCCTCATCAACCGGGAATGGCTAAAACAGGGGAGGTGCAGCAAGGTTAGGTGGGTCATGCCCAAGCAGGACAAGATTTTCCCCTGTCTAGATGTCCATTTTTATTCGGCTGTGTGGACAGTTGTGAGCTCCAACTATCGGGGTTGTCTTGTTCGGGACTGTTCAGTAAGGAATGGTTCCGGCCTTGTGTTGCAGGGGATGAAGGGAGTAATCCTCGGTACGTTGATCTAGGCCACGTACTGTGACGGGCGGTACCCCAGTAGCCCTGCCATTGTATGGAATCCAAAATCCAATAAGTGCCAACGGTTTTGATTGTATTACCCACTTCGGTGGCTAGTAGCTGGAATTTAATGAATGTAACAATTTCGGCTATTTTCTATTTACTTGAAAACCCTAGACCTATTATAATATCACAGAATTTCCTATCAAATGTTTTGATTAGCGTAAGGTAAAAACTTACCCATGTTTATTTGTGGGGAGTCTTACGTGATACCTTTTGTTTTCAAATGTTTTTCAAAGTTAAGCAACTTTAACCTGTTACTCATACCAGACCCATGTCTGACCCGGAGTTTATTTTTGTTTTCATAAACTCTCGGGTACCCAAATTTTTACGGGTAGCCAAGGGATTCAGGTTAGCTTTCGACGAATTCTGGAGGAGCAATGGAGCAGGAGGCTTCAGCGTTGTAGATAGATATATATGGTGTTCCGCTGTGTTGATATCTCTGAGTTGTTTATCTGTATTGTATATTGACTTGTGTTAACTAGACAGGTGTTTATAACTGTCTAGTATGTGTGGTATCATCTGTATAGATCTGATATATGTAAAATTATGTAATATTTATATGATATATTATATTTTGTTCCATTCCGCTGTGAGATTCTGATGTTGTTCTTTCTTCTCTATCTTTTCTATTTTCTCATCCCTTTCTTTCTTCAAGACGATACGTCTTTCTGGACGTAGGAAGTCGGGTCATCACAGGTTGTTACAAGCACTCTTAATGACCACCAATGAGCTCTTAGTCACTCTTAGTCTCATACTGAACACAAACTCCTAGACAAATCCGGAACATGCTTAACATTTATAATAGTCCTAACGACATCGTCAAACATCTAAACCCTCACACTTCCTAACCCAACCATATGAAAAGATGTGTTGTTCTCCATAGGAATTGCTCATCTGTCACTCCATATATGTAACGAAGCAACTTCTATATGACATCATGAGGTATGAAGCACCTGAATCAATCACCCATTTAGTATAATGAAACAAATTATGGCTGAAAATACCAATGCATCGCTGTCACCATCACTCTTCAAGTTATTGGTAACCACTATCAACACCGAAGCTTTCTTTTTTCGATCTCTCTACTTCCCAAGATTCGAGTATTCATGCCTTGATTGTCCCTCCTCTTGGCGATAATAAAAAAATATGTTCTAGAACTTCTAGACTAAGACCTAAACCTACTACTAACGCTCATTTTCTGAGTCGATAAAGCCTCTGCACCACTATGCACTCTCACTAATAGATATCATACTCTTTAACACCTCATTATGCAATTCTTTACATTATATATGTTTGTGGAATCTCTTCCGTGATCATGAAGTAAACAAATATTCCATACTCCATAGGGTACAACAAAATCACAGCATGCGCCTCATCTGTAATTTTCACATTTACGGTCTTTAAATCCATATTTAATTCATTGAGAGTATTTAAGTCTTAAAAGGTGCGGTATCATGCTTCAACCTAAACGTGTAAGATTTCCACTGAAGCATAATGTGAATTGTGAGAGACTTACCACGATATGCATCATTCAGTGTATGCCATAACTTCTTCGTCTTTGTGATATGAAAAAATATCAATGAGGAAAACATAATTGAATTATTTTAAGGGCATCCACTTTCATATCTTCAAATTTCTTTGGGCTAAGGTCTTTCAACTATCAAGTATCAAGATTAGAAGCCACCTTAAAAGTCTTCACCTTCTTTAACATCGCTTTTATCTTCAACCTCCGTGTCCTAAAATCTCAATTGTTATTGAATATATTCACGAAAATTATTATCCATCTACTTAGATTCGGCCATAGTCTATCAATCTATAATGACACATTTTCTTTGATACCAATCTGCTTGGAAAAGTTTAATCTGCTAAAAAACATAACCTTGTAGAAATGTAAATACCCAAGATCTAGACTCATCAACTGAAGCTCAATGGATCTCAATCAATGAAAAATTACCATAGAAACAAGATTAGGAGAGAAAACCCACATTTGAATTTCTCTTTTTTTAATTATTAACTTTCAATTAGAGGAGATAAAAGAGAGATTTCAATTCAAAACATGATAATACGATTATATGTGAAAAAAACTAGATTTCTGATAAGTTTAAATGACCTTCAGGTGCAATATGTATAAGAGATATTCTTAAGGAAGAAGAAATCTAGAAATTGGATTAACACTCACTAAGCAACACTTCAGAGTAGGATAAATGCTGACTTGGCAACACCTCAGAATACGGTAGCCATCACTACATTTATTCAAATTGGAATATCTTTAACTTAGTTCTAAACCATCAATGTTTTTATTCATCGGACTACCGAAATAATTCTCTTTTATTTGACATATATTGTGTCCTTAAACGTTAACAACCACTGGAAATTGTCTGCTATGCTTAATGTGGATGGTAGTGAATCCATGTTTTGTGCTTGAATAGACTGCTTTGTTTGTATAGTGCAGGTTAATACATGTTTTTGGTGAATAAACGAATGATTAGATTGGTGAACGGATCAGGTGCAAAATGTAATTAAAAGTTTGTTATTTAAACTGAGGGGTGTGAAGAAATCCGTGGAGGATTAATAGACGTAGTTCATGCCTTGTTCGTCATGATAGTAATTGTTACGATTATGTTAATGGTTGACTTTATGAGTTTACAAATATTGTTACCGTGCTGTTTTTATTGGTAAGCTAAAATAGCTTATCATTATTGTTATCGATTGGCTAGCATACAGAAGGTGATATATCGATAATCTTGTAATCGTTACATCGGTATGATAATTTACTGTTTGTTTAGAAAATCAATAGCTCGACATATCTTTTACACTGACGATGTTTCAAATTGTACATTCCATTGTGTCACTTAATAGAAGACATCAAGAAAGAAGAGAAGTATATTCAACATCATTTCAACTAAATTATTGAAATAAATTCAATAATTTATTTGCTTGTAAATGTCTATAATAAAACATATTACATGAATATCTATGTATTATAAATGCACTGCCGTTACGTTGGTTTTGAAAAAATATCACATTTGTTGGGGTAAATATACTATTACTGTAACAGTTGTACTGGTACACCAACGACTTAAAAATGGCAACAGACCGAATGTTAATGATTTTCTAATGGAAAATTTACCGTTAGTCCTAATCAAACCGACCGTTAGGGAGGTTTGCTTATTGTCACTGGGCAAAATCAATTTTTCTGAAGCAAAAAAAACGTGAATCTGTCTCATCGCGGTTTCCCTAAAAACGTGGATCTTATCTCATCGCGGTTTCCCTGAACTTTCTCCTTTTATTTCGCGCATCAAAGATTCCAAATTCAAATCTAATATGATTTTCAAATTCTAAAATTTCAATTTCAAATCGACAATTTTGAATGCTTTGATTAATATTTAAATTTGAAATTTATATTTTCAGAATCAAGTCTCAGTTTATTCTTTTCCAACATATTATCACTTAATGTTTAAGTAATATTGACAAAAATTTTAAATGTATATTTCTTATCAAAGTTATACAATCGAAAAGTCGGTTTCTCCACCGTTGTGCGGTTATACTAGTAAACATCAGTTTATAAAATCAGATGATAATAAACACCATTGTTCAAATCAATATTCGGTTGGAATGGAATAATCTGATATGTTTCGAATGCGTTGACTATATCCAGTTGTATATACACGATTATACTGGAATAATTTACCGTTAGCCTAATTGCAGTGAAATTGCATGCTTCTTCGCTTATTACCTGCATTTTTAAATTTGAGTTCTCACTTCTCACGTCACCCCTTAATTCATTAATTACATTGTTTGTTATCAAATAAAACATAAGAGCTACCTCAGTAAAACAATCTGTGTTTGGATACATCAACTTCCCAGCGATAATATTTGCCATGACATCATCTACATCTTCACCACACACTGTTGTCCACTGCATACTGAAAAGTCAATCAACTCATGCACCATTGATCATGGCACTTGCAACAGATTTTCCATCAAAAATAACACGAAGGTAGAACTTGAAAATCCATCCTAGAATAATAGTTAATTTGCAAGGAAAAATAAATTCCAAGATTTCCAGCAGATAATCTTTGAACGAGCAGTTTCTCATAAAAATTTGATTCAAGAACTAAAATGCCAAATTTCGCAACGTACAGCAAATTTGATGTAAGAAAAATGTTATTTACCTATCCTTCTTTACGACTCCAAAATAATATCTATTTTGAGGACCATAGACTGTAGGCTACTGAAAAATACATGTCCATAAATCAATATTTCTAAACCAGATACAGCATGCAAATCATAATCTAGTAAACCAAACAGCTGCTTCTATTTCTAGAGAGCTAAGCCAAGCAAATTACCCTATAAACAGCAAAACATGTAGACTCAAATTACAACACAATCATACCAGAGCATTAAACCATAAACCAAAATTTTCAATGTCACCAATAACCGCTACAGATACACCATACATGTCAAGAGAAACTACACATAATCTAATTGAATCTGAATTTCTTGGAAATTTCATATCATCATTTGCGATAAACAAGTAAAAACTGCTACATTGCTACAGCATTCTTCAAGCTGCTACTAGGAACCTGAAAATCGCCTTCTTCTGGTTTACTCCACAAATAATTTGCCGCTTCAATCCAGCGTGGGTTAACCAAAAACTTCCCATTCTTCAAGGCCCATTTAGCCTTTTCCGTAGTCTTATCAGTCGAAACCACATGAGTTACCTCAGAACCCTTCTCTTTTCTACAAACTGCACCCATTCGTTGAGCCATTTTCCATATCGGTTGATCCTCAGCTTCAGTCGTTGATGGAAATACTCGGCTAAATATAATATTACATCCTTTCAGTGTCTCGTTTCTGATATTTCTCAACATATGCCTCACATCTCTAGACGAAAGTTGAGTTTTAAGCCTTTCATCGAAAAACATCTCATGTGCTCTCTTTAGTACGTTTAGAACAGTCGCAAGTGCACCATCCGATTCACTTTCATCCTTCTTCAATACCGATAAAGAAGTGTTTGTACTGAAGCCGAATTGGCGACAACTTGAAGAGAAAAAGTGGTACCTTTCCATCAAAATCAGGTTATCTTTATGCCTTTGCCACACGTTTTCTGTATCATCTAGAATAACTACTGCGCTTTCAGCTCCTAAGACCACATCGAGGCCCTTCTGATGCCTTTTGGTCGAATCTCCTTGTGATATTACACGGGTGTCGAAATAAACCTTATCTGGGTCGATAATCTTGGCTATCTCCAAGGCATAAGCACGCTCGCCCATGGTATATATATACATTTCAAATAGCTTACTCGCTTCTTGCAAGAAATTTGTAAGGAAAGGCCTTAATTTTGTAAGCAAATGCATACCAGGTAATTTGTATATGCTTCTGTCTGGACCGGTTGAGGAATCCGCTTGGTGTAGTAGGTATTCTTCTTCAGGGCATAGGTCTATAAATCTTGCTGTATTGAGTAAAGTATGATCTAAGTCTAAAATCAGTATCAACTTTTTGTAGTTAAGCAACTGACTTAAATCCTTTCCACGCAGCCTATTGATTTCCTTGTTTCCCAGTCTTAAATCTTTATGGATGTAACTGAAAGGTACACCAGAATCCTCTACCTCTTCCATTTGCCCACAAATTATACACATTCCTTTAATAAAACCTGGATGCGGAGGGCAAATGGCATTTGTAATATTTTCTGAGTTTTCAAAATCTTGTGGTGCAAGATCGGTATTTTCAACCTTTTGCCTTTTAGCCCTATGATATTGTATATTATCTTCTTCTTCCTTCTCTTGAGCAATTTCTTCTTCATCATCTGACAGGTTATCTGAAGCTATGTCTAACTCAGCCTCAAGCAATGTAGCAAAATCATCGCTGCTGCTTGATGAATGAACAGGTGATCCAGCGGCTAAACTCATATTCTGAAACCACAATTCACAACAGATGCATTTACATGAGAACATAAGACTTCATGATGGGAAAGTAAATGGGCTTTATATACTAAGATGAAGAAAATACGGAGGGAGAAAATCATATTCCGTAAACAAGAATATGCTTTTTTGGCCAGGTATTACAAAATGACTGTTCTAATATATTCTGCTATGATAACTTCTTTATCCATCTTCTTGTTATTTGAATGTATAAATGTTCAAAACGTACAGTTCGACACCATAAAGCGGAAAACAAATAACTTAAAACATAAAGTTGATATGAAACACATTAGCTTTTAAATAACAAGTATATTAAACGTGTTATTAAAATATTAGTCCAGTATTTTTCTTATATTTTTATTGCAAAAGCCATAGCTGCGTTTAGCACCAAAAAAAATTAAAACTTGGTAATGTCAAAATATGGGATAACTTTACTGGCACAAACAAAACTAAAAGGAGGTATTTTAAAACATTTATATCAGTGACGGAGCCAGCCAGACAGTTCTGATAGGGTAAAATAATTCTTCACAATTTTCATTTAGGATTAGAAAAACTGATTAACAATGGTGGAGCCAGCCAGATATATTCTACTTTTTTTTATTTTTCAGCTGTAGACCTTGTATCTTAGCATTGGCTTACTGTATAGACATGCATGACATATACATGGCTTTATGTTACGCTTGTGACATATACTTGTAATATTAAAAAAAAAAAAACAGAGAGAGAGAGAGTTGTAAATACGCTTACTTCAAGATCAAGTGGAGGCTGTAAAATTCTGGAAATCCTACAAAAGGGTTTCTCTTTCCCAGAAGACACATTCAATTTTTAAGTGAAAATGGTGTTGCAATCAACATTTCAGTACAACATGATAATCTTGTAGTAGATTAACAAATAAATTACACACCTTTTACAACTCGTCGATCAAAATTCTAGAAAATGATCAAATAATGGATCTGACATGAGTTTTTGTCAAGGTTCTCGTTTTCCAATTCCATTACAGTCAATTGTATTTTCTGGAATTTCGGTTCCGTTCCGGATTCCGTTTTGATTCAGGTTTCTGTTTCCGTTGGTTTTGAGCAATTTTTTTGCATAACATTGTTGATAAATGCTTCAGATTAATATTAAACCGCAAAAATTCCTATTTTACTCTATAAATCCATTTTCCTAGATAATTTAGCCAAAAATAACATTTTTTGCTGCAATTTGTAAATTACCCTTCAAATTCATTTTTTACCAATAAAGTGCCAAAAATTATTTTATTAAAAAAAAAAAGGCAAGCCCAACATCAACCTAAATATCAATTTAACTCTTGTAAAACCTTCATCTTCAACAGAAATCAGCCATAAGTTCCTTTTCCGTAAACGCAAAATCCCTTCATATTAATCAAATCGAAACCCAAGATGCTTGATTGCAACAGATTTTCTCAGTTTGTAAAAGATCAACAGCTCGAATTCAAGCTGCTTACTCAGATTCAAGACAGGTTTTTGTTCATTTCATTTATTTTGCTTTAATTTTCACAACCCTTTCACTCCTATGTTTCAGCTTAAAACAAATCATTGTTTTTACTCTTTTTTTATACTAGGAAATCACTTATCTGGTAATGTCTAAAGCCAGAACCGAATTTTTTTACGAATTCTAACCCAATCAACGCCGAAAACAGACCAGAATGGCTGAAATTCCAGTGTGCCGATCAAAATTCTGAAATCATGGTTTTTGTCAAATAATAATGTAACCTGAAACATTTACACAGATCAATATTAACTACAACACAGAATGAGATCAACTACATTTAAACCCAACCCTACCGCTAATCCCCAAGATGACTAAAAAATATTTGGGTATTCTGATGTCAGAATTTAAAAATATTTAGAACTAATTAAAGCAAAAAAGGTTTGACAACCATTTTGATTTAACAAGCCATTTATAATTGAATGGAATGAAAACTAAGATGTTCAATAGAGATTTAGAGATAAAATGCTAACCTCTATATAACTAGTAAACCAGGGTTTCAGAATTTGAGGATTTGATGGAGAAATTTTGTTTGAATCATTCATTTGTTCTGATTTGAAATTGAAATTAGAAATTAGGGTTGGAGGTGAAGGAAACAAGAGCGCGGAAGCAATGGAAGAAAAAAAAACTCGGGAAAATCTGGATCAAGTTATGAAAGTGGAAATGGAAACATGAAACATAAATTGAAATGGCCCTAAAGCTCTCAGTTCATTTTCACATATGGCCATCAAAAAAATTTAGATGGGTCCAATGTCAAAATTCATGTTTAGTAGCTTCTTATGCCTGTTCTCGATTTTCGGTTTTTGAAACCATTAAAAATTTATTTGGTTACCCATTTTAAAAAGTTCATTTTTCAAAACATCCATTTTCTTTATTTTCAACCAAGATTAATCGTCAGGAGGATAATCAATTGGGAACTAATTGGTACTAGGCATTTTTAATAGGACTAAGTAGCTTTGATGAAATGGTGGCTATGATGCAGAAAATTTAATATGCTTAATGCTAAAATGCCTATATATATAACAATTGAAATTATATTTTTTTTAGGTCTGAAAGTAGGGGCAAAATAAATACGCATTTTCAATAGAAGTTTCATGCTATTTAGCATGCATTGATCCGCAATTATGAAACATTATGTAAGAGAAACAGTAAAGTTGTACGTGCAATTTATTATCTTAATTTAACCTGTAAATGCAAATTTAGATAAAAAATAATAATACTTCTGTTTGCGCCAAAATTGGTCACAAACCCCGAATACCGCGAAAGCACCAGTGTATGAACACAAGTCAATAATATTCAAACACAAATCTCAGGTCTCAGCAAATATTAAACAGTAATCCCAAAAATAAAGAACAGAGACAAGTTTTATAGTGGTTCGGCTATCTCCGGCCTACGTCCACTCCAAAGTTTTTATCCTTTTATTGATTATCCTTGATGGTTACAGATGATTACAGCAGTTACAAAGTCCAAAACTTGAAATAAATGGCGGTAATGATGTTAAGGATTGACTCTGGCAGCGTCCGGGCGTGCTTTCCTTCTCCAATTCTTCCGACCCCTTTTCTGAATGACCAGGGGCTCTATTTATAAGCGTAGGAGGCTGATTTTTCTTCTAAAATCCGGGAAGACCACTTCAGGCACGTGAGGGGGCCCACATGCCCGAAATCTGGAGGTCCGGGCCCACCTTGGGATCGATTCGAAGTAAAGTTCGAATCGATCAAGAAATCATCCAATTGAGCTGAGATTTGGTGAGAACATTCTTCAACATGTATGTAAGCACCTGTAAAAATTTCATTGCATTTGGATCAACGGTTTGGAAGATATGATCGATTCAAGATCAAAGCTCCGTGCGTTCTGCCTGGTTCGAACCCATGCTTCGAAACCATCCCATTCGAAACCATCCCCTTCGTATCCATAAGGCCGACTCCTTCGAATCCATACTCTTCGAATCCATGCTCTTTGAGGCCGCCTCCTTCGAGTCCATGACTTTCGAGCCCATCTCCGAGTCCATATCCTCCGAGTCCATCCTCTTCGAATCCATCATCTTCGAATCCATGTCCATTGCTTCGTATCCATCATCTTCGAATCCAAACCCTTCGACTCCATGACCTTCGAATCCATCTCCAATCTTTCGACTCCATGACCTTCGAATCCATGTTCTTTGTATCCATCGAGTCCCCATCGATTCGAAGTACCATCGATGCGAGCTTGGTGGGTTCGAATCCATCCTGATGGGTTCGAATCTGATGGATTCGAACCGAGCACTCCATCTTGAAGGATTCGAACAGCATACCTCCCCCACCTTGAATCCATCATATTTCCTTCATACGAACTCCGATTAACCTGAAATTTGAAACATAGCCTTTGCTAGTCCTTATCATTGTCTCCAACCAATTTCGTCCCGATCGGAGTTCAACAAAATTTTGACGATATCGATCGTAGCCTTGATTCCAACCGATCTCCAATCCTGATATTCATAATTCCTTGCCAATTTGTCGATATTCCAGTTTTGACCAAAAAATGGGATAACACTTTGCCCCCCAAAACATGTCTTGTGATAGCAAGGCGTGTTTTGAATAGTTCCGAGTCCAGTATCCAAAGTCCATAGCCATATTGCCAGAGTATATCATCCTTGACTGCTCCGAGTCGACATCCAATTCCAGATCCAATAGCCAAAGCCTTAGCCAATCCCGTATCCATTAGAACTCGACAACTGAGTTCCAATCCATCCTTATCCAATAGCCAATAACCGAATCCGGGACCTCTCCGGGTCTATATCCAAATCCATAATCTCTCCGGGTCCTTGCCAAGCGTAATCCACATTTGATGTCCTTGGTCCAGTGTCCCTGAACGTTGAGCTAACCTGTCCGGGTTCTTGCCAAGCGTAATCCACACTTGACGACCTTGGCCCAGTGTCCCTGGGTGCTAAACAATGCCATGGCTTAAGTCCTAAGCCGAATCCTGATCTCTCCGGACCTTTGTTGAGTATAGTCCATACTCAACGACCTGAAAATGACAATTGATAATAGAGGGCCTAAGTCCTAGGCCGAATCCTGGTCACTCCGGACCCTTGCCGAGCATAGTGCATACTCGACGACCTGAATGAGCCAATTTACCACGTTCGGGTAAAGTGACTCACCCCTTGCCAGGCATAATCCATACCCGACGACCGTTTATCAAAAATCAGATAAAAATCCAACCAAAATCCAATCCAAAACCCAAATCCGAAAATCCAAATCAAAACCATAAAATCAAAAAACCAAACCAGCAACCAAAACAAAATCAATCATCCGAAGGAAAAATCCAAACAAGAAAGCAAACAAAAACCAGGAGTCCAATCCGAACTCCAAAACCAAACCAGAAAACCAAGTGTCCAATCCAAAACAGAAAAACAAATTTCACAAGCCATAGCTTCGCAGTTTATCATCATTCAGAGCATGCCTAGGGGCTATCTCCGTCCCCGTACATGTGTAAATGACTTTACCGTTTGCTATTAGCTTGTTACTTATTCCATATTATCCTAGTCAATGGATGATCAGTCGACCATCATCCCTGGGCCTCACACCATCACGACGTGAGGTGGTCGGTGGTTGCTCCTGTTCCACCGTTGCATTCCGAGCTTCGACATACTGCTGTAACTGTCCATTCCTTACGTGCTCCTCGATTATGTCCTTTAAATGTCTACAGCTGTTGGTGTAATGTCCGTCCAGGTCATGGAAGAGACAATGCCTCCCTGACGCCCTCTCTCGTTCAGAAGGCTCTTTCCTGGCTGGCCTCCGGTAGGGAAGGCGATTTCGAGTATCCATGTATATCCGCTCCAGCAACTCGTTCAATCCTGTGTATGTGGAAAACTTTGGATCCTTCCATCGCTTCCTAGTGTTTCCAGAATCATTATCCAATTTCCTTTTTCCTTTGTCTTTATCCGAACCACCGCTGGATACTGCTCCAACCTCGATAGTACTAACCTTTTTCACCTTTAGGTCCGTACTCGCATCCTCCTGCCGAAGGAACCTTTCTGCTTCGTGAAAGAATTCGTCGAGATCCTGCGGAGGATCTCGTATCAGAGATACCTTGAAATCAGAGTCCTCCCTGACTCCTGATACTGCTGCCATTAAAACCATCGAAGGATCGGGCCGATCCACCGAAGCGACTGCCGCACTGAATCGAGTTAGAAAAGCTCTAAGCGATTCATCCATCCTTTGCTTCACTGATGTCAATGTCATCACATTCTTCGGCCTCTTGACATGAACCCGAAACTGCCCCAAAAACCTTTCCACTAATTCCCTCCAAGTCCTGATAGATCCTTCTTCCAGCTGCCTAAACCACATCGCAGCTATGTCCGTCAAATACAAAGGGAAGCATCGGGCCATCACTTCCTCCGATGCCCCCAGCACCTCCATGTGTCTGGTGTACCTCATCAAGTGATCTGTTGGATCTGTCTTGCCATCATATATCTCCACACTAGGCAACTTAAACTTAGGTGGGTTCTGAGCCATCCTTATTTCCCGAGCAAACGGACTCCTGTTCACTCCTTCCAAGTCTCCTTTGGCCAAACCACCTCGCACGGTTTTCCTAATCATCTCTACCAATCCAGCGTTGTCTGTCGGGGGTTGCCCCCGAGGGAACTCCGGCACATACTCTTCATGTGGTTCGTTAGTAGCAACGTTGGTTCTAGCCTGTTGAACTCCTTTCAGAGGTCCTCCTGTGTTGGATCCTGTGGGTCTGCCCCCAAGCCCTTGTTGATTGCTTTGTGGCTCCATATCTCGTCCTCCATTGGGTTCCACGACCCTAGTCCCCTGTCCTGCATCCACAGCGGCTGTTGCTGTCCCTAGGTTCTGCATCCCCGCAGCTCTCATTTGCTCAAAGAAAGTCTGCATCATTTCCTGTTGGTTCTTTAATAATCTTTCCTGCAAAGAGTTTGCCATAGCCTCCATTTCATCCCGAGTTATGTAGATTGAAGCCTGTCCTTCCCCCGCTCCGGAGGATGCTTGTTGACTTCCTTCCTGTTGGCTTCTCTCAGCCCTTTGCCTTCTACTATTTTGCCTGGTCATTGTCCTTGAATTCAAACTCTTTAAAATCTCCAAATCCAAACTTCAAATCCGATGTAGCGGGTGCTAGTTGTTCTCAGTGAAAGCACCAAAGTGTTTGCGCCAAAATTGGTCACAAACCCCGAATACCGCGAAAGCACCAGTGTATGAACACAAGTCAATAATATTCAAACACAAATCTCAGGTCTCAGCAAATATTAAACAGTAATCCCAAAAATAAAGAACAGAGACACAAGTTTTATAGTGGTTCGGCTATCTCCGGCCTACGTCCACTCCAAAGTTTTTATCCTTTTATTGATTATACTTGATGGTTACAGATGATTACAGCAGTTACAAAGTCCAAAACTTGAAATAAATGGCGGTAATGATGTTAAGGATTGACTCTGGCAGCGTCCGGACGTGCTTTCCTTCTCCAATTCTTCCGACCCCTTTTCTGAATGACCAAGGGCTCTATTTATAAGCGTAGGAGGCTGATATTTCTCCTAAAATCCGGGAAGACCACTTCAGGCACGTGAGGGGGCCCACATGCCTGAAATCTGGAGGTCCGGGCCCACCTTGGGATCGATTCGAAGTAAGGTTCGAATCGATCAAGAAATCATCCAATTGAGCTGAGATTTGGTGAGAACATTCTTCAACATGTATGTAAGCTCCTGTAAAAATTTCATTGCATTTGGATCAACGGTTTGGAAGATATGATCGATTCAAGATCAAAGCTCCGTGCGTTCTGCCTGGTTCGAACCCATGCTTCGAAACCATCCATTTCGAAACCATCCCTTTCGTATCCATAAGGCCGACTCCTTCGAATCCATACTCTTCGAATCCATGCTCTTTGAGGCCGCCTCCTTCGAGTCCATGACTTTCGAGCCCATCTCCTTCGAGTCCATATACTCCGAGTCCATCCTCTTCGAATCCATCATCTTCGAATCCATGTCCATTGCTTCGTATCCATCATCTTCGAATCCAAACCCTTCGACTCCATGACCTTCGAATCCATCTCCAATCTTTCGACTCCATGACCTTCGAATCCATGTTCTTTGTATCCATCGAGTCCCCATCGATTCGAAGTACCATCGATGCGAGCTTGGTGGGTTCGAATCCATCCTGATGGGTTCGAATCTGATGGATTCGAACCGAGCACTCCATCTTGAAGGATTCGAACAGCATACCTCCCCCACCTTGAATCCATCATATTTCCTTCATACGAACTCCGATTAACCTGAAATTTGAAACATAGCCTTTTCTAGTCCTTATCATTGTCTCCAACCAATTTCGTCCCGATCGGAGTTCAACAAAATTTTGACGATATCGATCGTAGCCTTGATTCCAACCGATCTCCAATCCTGATATTCATAATTCCTTGCCAATTTGTCGATATTCCAGTTTTGACCAAAAAATGGGATAACAACTTCTAATATCAAGTCTATGCATAATAATAAGAACTCAAAAAAAAATATCTGAAAAGAATTATTTAAAAAAAAAATCAAGCTCTGGAAATGAAAATCGATAACTGCAACCTAAAGGGACACGCACAGTTAACAAATCATGTATTGTCTTCAACAGACTTAGCTCCTTTATTTATATGTTTTCTGACCCTCATTAAAATCCTGGAAATTATATGTGCTATCAAATCTACCTCACCATTGTAAATATACTAGAGGTTAATATGTTGAGATCATTGCTATCAACTAGAAAACATCAAGGCAAATTACCTATTGAAAATGGTCCGATATGAACGGGAAAAAAGGAGGAAAAAGGGTTATATTATTAATCCTTTCATGAAATTTTCACAACTAAGTTAATTATGATAAGTTTTGGGCTCATTTTAAACAACCAATGCTAGTCAAATTGTGCTCATTTCAAATATTTATAGACATATCATGGTAATTTTCAAAAAATAGTCATGATTCAAATTTTGCTCGTTAGAGAAATTTACAAACATTGTGTTCTCAAATTAAGTAACAATTTGATTAAAATAGTGATCATTTCAAATATGTCGAGAAAAATATTGAACTAAAAATAATCAAACAACGCTTCAAAACACCAGGCGTATATTGACATGAAAATTATCAATGTCATCCTTGTCTTTTTTCCATATGAATGGGGTTGGCCATACGAATCGTGTTATCCATAATGGTTCTATCTTGATTCATATTTTTATTTAATTCCCTAGATTGTTTTTAACAATTTTCCCCTATACTTTTGCATTTGTTTTCCTTCCATGTAAATATTCTCTCCCTTACACAGTTCTCTGTATGTGTTCATACCAACTACACTAAGTATACTTTTTCCGATTGTCTCATTTAAACATGCCACTTCTAGATTTCTTATCTGAAAAACTATCTTTTCCAGAAATTTCTGTCATACTTTGACATTCTAATTTCTCTTTTAATTTATCTTATTTTATTATTATATCTTTTTTAAATATACTGAACATAATATTTCATAATCCAAAATAATCATGGTTTCAAATGCTTCCTATAACATAAAAAGTGTATGATATGAAATTATGTGCCAAATACGCAAATGATGTTGAGAAATAATGTATTATGAAACATTTTCAAATCGTAGATATGACATACATCAGAAAAAACGTTTAAAATTAACTGAATATTCGAACCAGGAAACAAAAAAAAAATGGTTGAGAATACCCGATTGAGGCAACGATAGAAGCAGGTCGAAGGCGGGAGATAGAAGCAGAGGATGAGGCGAAAGATAACTGTAGTCTGAGGCGGCGGACAATCTTGATAGAAGGTGGTGGCAAATCGCCGCGAGGTAGTGAGAATCGCTGTTAGGGCTTGAGCAGCAATTTGTGATTGGTTTTTATTATCGATTAGGAAGAAAGGCAGTTGTTAAGCTCGCGACTATTGTTATTCAGCGACACAAGGGGAAAAAAAACATATCCATTTTAAATTTATTTTGTTTTATATCACTCTCTTTAGAAATTAATTTCTATATCCTTTTTTACCTTAATATCTTTTCTTTTTTTTTACCACTTTCATTTTCAAATTTTAAAACGGACGTTTCAATTTGTATTATGACCGTTATTAGTTATGAACATATACCATAAAAACGCATGTTAATATTAGTAAAATTATCCAAATACCCCCGCGAATTTCACATTTAAAGTAAAGTAAAATAAGGATGTGATTTATAAAAGAATGTTGGAAGGGTCCTGATGCTAATTTTTATAATTGTAAGAATGTATGCCAAAATTTTCCAATAAAAAACACCAACTATTTTATTTTTACCTAAATGGATACGGAGCAGAATACTGTAAAAACTTAGATAGGCTGTTTATGCAAAACTGAGAGAAAAATTAGACACTTGGTTTTGCACAACCAAATAATGCAAATGTATAAAAACAAAACCTTATTTATAAAACACGGCAATAGCTTCCTCTATCAACGATTAATAACAGAGATTAATAATATATGTTAACAAGAAAACTTGTTAACATTTTCAAAGCTAAGTAGTTGACGAGAAATGTTGTTAACACTTTAAAGAAATTTTTTAGAACCGACCACTCTCTTCGAAACCCCTTTTGAATGAGTTGATTTGAACAAGTTGCTTGAGAAGGGTGGTCTCATGAAAATATTAATTGTAGTTAATAGGTCCAATCAACCCTATTGAAATGAAAGTTAAGGAGAAAGCACCCCAATTTGAAGCTTCTTTTTGAATGAGTAGAAAGAGGTTATTCATATTGAACATTTGTCCCTTTCGACTATGTCGAAAGGTTCATTCTTCCCTTAAGAAAGAGTATTTACTTTCGATGACATTGTTTATGCTCTCTCGGAAAGAACTCCTTCGAAAGAGTTGTATGTATTGTAATGCGTGTACACCTTTCGAAGGAATTCGTCCCGCTAGCCTGGTTTAGTATTTTCACATAAGATCCCTTCTGAAACTCCCTTTCAATCGGGTTGAAAGGGTATTTATTCTTTCGAAGTAGACTTAGTATACAGTATATAAATTCCACGTTCTATATGCAATGGGATAACATCTTGGACAATATGAGCTTCATGAATTTATTAATATCAAAACACTATCATCATCTTTGTTTAATATTTGATATCATTAAACACGATGATAACGTGATTCGTATTCGTATTACCCAAGTTGATCACATTGCATCCATAAGACAAATAGGAATTAAGACGATAAGCAATCATCATGTGCAATTGATCTTTAGTCAAGCTAATGATCAAAATGATCTCTCTCACGATCAAAATCTTTATTAAATCCATGCACTTCCACTTTTAGCATTAATCCATATTGAGTTACAAGAAAGAGAGATTTTTCCAAATTGATTTAAGGTTACAAAGATTTGATTTGCTAAGAAATAGAAGAATGAATTTATGATTTTCAAAATTCGGTCCGCAAACTCGGACCCCTAGGGTCGTATTTATAGATGCAAGTTGGCCCCCTTTCGCCCTCATCCTTTCGCCTCTGTCGAAATGCCTTCCTTCAACCTTCCGTGTGCATTCTTTCGACATGGTCGAAAGGCCTTCCTTCATCCTTGTGCGTGCCTCCTTTGATGTGGTTGAAAGGCTTTTCTTCTGACCTTTCTCATCCATCCTTAGGCCTTCGCCTTTTCATTTCAAACCTTTCGACACAGTCGAAAGGATCGCCTTGACAACCTTTCGTTGTCGTTAAAGCTTGAGTGCCTCTTTTACTTTTCTTTTCTTTCCCGTACTGCTTTCGACTTTGTCAAAAGGGAGGTAGGACCGCTCTTCGCTTTGCGTTGCTATACTGTTGCAATTGAGAGATGAGTTGAGCTTTCGCATAGCTATGTCAAAAGAAATAATGAGCGATGGCTGGGTCTTAGGAAAGAATTCTAGGTCTTCATGTAGGGTTTTCATCATGCCTTCAAAGGGTTCCAACTTTTCGAATAGCTTGCTCCTACTTTCGAAAGGTACGTATTGGAATCATTTCTTCAAGTAGTAGATTGACAACGACGAAACCCTCTATTTTGAAGGAATTGATTCTTTTATGGGGGTCTATCGTTCAACACCTTTGGAAGGTGCTTCGAACCCATACTCGCCTTTCCTATATATGTGAATCCATCTACGTCGAAAGGTTTGAATGAGGCGGAAGAGTAACCTTGCCTTCTTTTCTATTCTTTCGAAAGCCTTTGTCCAGCTTGTCGTTTGTAATAGCACATGGCACTTGCGGCTCCTTTGAAAGCATCTCAATACTTTCAAAACGCTCTTCTTTGAACTTTGGTAAAGCCTATGTCTTCAATTCTTATAGAGCCTATCACATTTATAAGCCTTCTTTCATACCTTTGTTCTTAAGTGAATTTTTATAGTTAATATTTTCCCCCTCCTCTTGGTATGAAAGAAGCTTTTGTTCTTTAGGACAAACATTTAACAACTACTCCATTCTTAATGATCTCGTTTCCTTGCAAAATTCAAAGTAAATAAGATTTTCTATCATTAGATCATGACTTGTACAAAAGTATGCTTAGTGGTTTGAAAATGATGTTAGTATAGTAGAGTTGAACCTTAAGTTCGGAAGTAGTAAAAATTAGTTAGTCATCATGTACGGTTAATAAACGATAAGAAATCTACAGTTGAAAAGGATTGGGAACCAAGAACTTTCCTGGCAATATTAGGAGTTCCACCATCCAACTATTATGGTTACCAGTGAATTTCATAAATTGAAATCCCATGATATTAATAGAAAACCAGGCGTATAATAATTGAAATCAAGGAACTTCCAGCTGATGATAACAAATGTTTGGTAATAATGGTTGTTATCCCATCTATTAGCAAGGCCAAGATATCAAGAAATTAACTGAAAATCAATGATTACTCATCCCAAATATCGACTATACGTCGCAGGTTCACTATGGATATTGATGAATTTTTCCGAGTTCGGATCGAGCAACAATTGACAAAACATGGCAAGAAAGTTGTGGAAGCCAAGATTTTGAATTTCAAGTCAAACGGAATTCAGTTGTTTAAGATAATGATGGATACATATGCAAGGGAACCTCACATTTCGTATCGGTATGACTTCGTATCCATCAGAATGGATACGAATTTATCCTTCGTATCGATCAAAGGAGAAGGAGAAGGGAAGGTTTCGACTCGATGATTTCGTGTCGGTCCAGATGAGAATAGGCGGCATGCTACGAATCGATACTTTCGTATCGATTATGAAGAACTTGATACTTTCGCATTCATCGAGAGCTGTTCTGATTCGTATCCACTAGGTAAGGCTTCATTCGTACCCATCCTAAGATTGAGTTTCGTATCCATCTGTTGGCCCTTCCAATCCCTGTTTTGTATCCATCACCTTACGACCTTTTAGTATCAATCAAGAATGCACATGGCTATTTCGTATCGATCAACACATACAGGATCGATATGAAATGTACTCCTGGAATCGATACAAAAAGGGCATAAATTGATGGATGCGAATGTAACGGTGCAAGCAGTTGGATAGGAACGTACTGATGCGTAGAGGTACGAATGAGCATGAAGCATGGATGCGAGCAAAGAATGTGCACGGTTCTAGGTAAGAAAAGTTCAACACGGCATGGAAAATGGACCGAGCCTTGAAAATAAAGCCACGTCATCAACGGGCACGTGCATGGTGTCGATACGAACAACTATCGATACGAAACGATCGATGCAAACCAAGAGCACTACATTTCGAATCGATCATATCTCGAGATCTACAAGTCCAAATGCTATGAAATTTTCACAGGAGCTTTCGTACAAGCTAAAGAATGTTCCTGCCAAATTTCGACTCGAATGGATCAAATCTTGATTGATACGAAATTCATTCGTATCGATCACGGATCAAGTCGAAATCGCCTGGGATCGATCGGGTGGGCCCACTCGCGTGCCTGAAGAATTCTTCCGAGATTTGAGCGAGATAATTGCAGCCTAAGCCTATAATTAGCACCCCAGAGCCTACAAAAAAGGGATCTTTTGGCTTTTGGACATCCAAACTCTGTCCGATTCAACTTTGCACTCCATAACTGTTGTTGTACTCGAATTTCAGAACTATAATTCACCGTAATCCTTGGTAATCGGTTGTAAAGGGCAAGGAAAATCAATAAAACATTAACTTTTGAAGTGGACGTTGGCCGGAGATAGCCAAACCACTATAAATCTCGTGTTTCTATTTGTTATTTCTCAATTGTTGTTCTCTACTTTGTTTGGATCTGAGATTTGCGTAAGAATACTACTGAGCTGTATTCATACATGGGTGCTTTCGTGACATTCGGGGTTCGTGACCGATTTTGGCACAAACACTTTGGTGCTTTCACTGAGAAGGCCTAACTTAGTGATTCTACCGCTTAGATACTGGATTTGAAAGCTTAAAGAATTCAGGTTTGAAAGACAATAATGCAACAATTAACAAGAAGGCAGAGAGGAGAAAGGAGCCAGCAAGAGGGAAGTCAAGAGGCCTCTTCTGGAGCTGGAGGAGGACAAGCTTCGATCTACATCACCAGGGACGAGATGGAGGCCATGGTGGATTCAATACATAAAAGATTGCTGAAGAACCAACAAGAAACGATGTAGAGCTTCTTTGAGCAGATAAGAACTGCCGGAGCACAGAACCTTTGGACCAACTACAATTGCTGCTAGCGTAGGACAAGGAGTTGGGGCTACAGAGAATGCCGATGGTCAAATCTAAGACCAGAATGCAGAGCAAGAGGGCAATCGACAAGGACCGGGGGGCAGACCCTCGAGATCTGACACTGGAAGACCCACAGATGTAGCTCAGCAGGCTAGAGCCAACGCCAACATGAATGAACCACTTGAAGAATATTACCCAGAATACCCTCCGGGACATGGGGGCCGGATGGAAACATGCTAAGGAGACAACCCTGGATGGAGATGAAGGAATGGCTGGATTAGTGCGATGGGTTATGAGGGAAGGACTGCCAAGCGGAGGCTTAGAAGAAGTTAGTCGAAGTCCGTTCACTCCGAATATCAGAAATGCCAGGAACCTTCCTAAATTCAAGCTACCTACGTTGTAAGCTTATGATGGAAAGTCAAACTCGACCATGCACAGTACCAGATACATTAGGCATATGGAAGTGTTACGGGCATCCGAGGAAGTGATGGCATGGTGTTTCCCTCTATATTTGACAGGTTTGGCCACGCTTTGGTTCAGGCAGCTAGAGAATGGATCAATTAGAACATGGGGCGAGTTAATGGAATGCTTTGTGAGACAGTTTAGGGTCAACGTGACGCGACCCAAGAGTGTGATGACCTTAGCTTCGATGAAGCAGTGGACCGGAGAGTCCATTAGAGATTTTCTACTATGATCCAATGCAACGGTGGCTTCAGTAGATCGTCTGGATCCATCAATTATTTTGATGGTGGTAGTAGCAGGAGTTGCAGAAGGTACGAAATTTAAGGATTCCTTGGCAAGAGATCCACCACAAGATCTTGGAGAATTCTATCATAAGGTGAAGAGATTCATTCGGTTGGAAGATTCACGCGCTGAGAGGCAAGAAATAAACGCCATGCAAGGCGAAGGAGCTTCCAAGGAACAATCTGGAGCAGACAAAAGGAAGTGAAAGCAGGACGACATATACAATGGTCCTGACAAATGGAAGAAATTCCGAGAACCCAGGTTCAGACAATACACGGACTTGACGATAAACCTGGAATGGATTTACACGGAGACTCAAGGGCAGCTCCCCTATCGTAAACCACCCAGGAGAGATCCCATGGAATGGGAATATAGAAGTGGAAAGTATTGCCTATTCCATGAGCTGGAAGGGCATGCTATTGATGAATGTCGCCATTTAAAGGACGAGGTAGAAGAACATGTTAGAGGTGGTAGATTGCCACAATACGTGAGAAATCGGACAGTGACCGTAGGACCTGAGCAACTATCACCTTCACCTAATAGAACTAACCCTAGATCGGGATCACTACTCGTCATCAATTGATCATGATGACAAGGACCAAGTTCAGGATTTGAACTTTGGTCGATTAAACTTCTTAGATTTGATTTCAAAATAATACTGCTATTCCACTTACACATGTACGGGAACCGGAGAGGTCCCCAGGCATGCTTTGAGATGGTAATAGACCGCTCTGTCCGGAGAGGCAGTATCTAGTTTTTCCTGTTGTTTGAGATTGAACATCTAGAATTTGAATTGGATCAATAAACTTGAATTTTATAAGACAAAACCTTTGAACAGAGAGTTAAAGGATGAATATTGAAAGTCAACCTGAAAATGATCGCTTTATGACCCTACCCAGAGAGGCGGGGCCGGAGTGCAAGGAGTGAGTTGCTTCGCCGGAGAGTGACAGGATCAACTCACTTAACGTCATTCCCCATTCACCGAAAAGTGATTGGATCAGGGTTCGATAAGAGCCCGGAGTGGTTGTAATCAGCCTACGATTTAGGCCATGACATCGCTTAATGTTCAGGGAAGCTGAACCGGAGTGCAAGGGGTGTTGCCGCTTCGTCGGAGAGCGACAGGATTGGCTCACTCGACGTTGTTTCCCCTCCACCGGAGAGTGACAGGATGGGATCCAGCAAGAGCCCAAATAGGCCATGATCGGTCTAGGATGACTAAGACATCGCTATACACCCTCGTTGGGGCCAAAGTGCAAGGGATAGAAACCAATGTCGGAGCGCGACATGGTCTTTCTATTTGATCGTTCAGTTTGGGATGGACTTAGCAAGGGTCCGAAGTGGCCGTCGATAGTCTAGAGAGACTGTAGAATTTGATTATTGACTTCCACAAGTGAAAATGGATACTGATTCGGCTTCAAACAGCTACAAACTTGATCGATGATATTATAACTATGAATAAAACATGGACTCGTGACATTTGATTTGAAGCTATTCAAAACACACCTTCTTACCAAAAGGCATGTTTTGGGGGGTAAAGTGTTATCCCACCTTTTAGCAAGGCCGAGACATCAAGAAATTAAATGAAAATCAATGATTACTCCTTCCAAAAATATTGACTATACGTTACAGGTTCACTATGGATATCGATGAATTTTATCCGAGTCCGGATCGGGCTACAATTGACAAGACATGGCAAGCAAAGTTGTGAAAGCCAACGTTTCAAATTTAAAGTCAAACGGAATTCAATTGTTCAAGATAATGATGGATACGTATGCAAGAGAACCTCACATTTCGTATCGATATGATTTCGTATTCATCAGAACGGATACAAATTCATCCTTCGTAACGATTAGATAAGGAGGAGGAAAGGTTTCGACTCGATGATTTCGTGTCGGTCCAGATGAGAATAGGTGGCATGCTTCGAATCGATACTTTTGTATCGATCATGAAGAACTTGATACTTTTGTATCCGTCGGGAGCAGTTCTGATTTGTTCCACTAGGCGAGGCTTCATTCGTACCCATCCTAAGATTGAGTTTCGTATCCACCTGTTGGCCCTTCCAATCCCTGTTTCGTATCCATCACCTTACGACCTTTTCGTATCGATCAAGAATGCATTCTCCTTGGCTATTTCGTATCGATCAACACGTACAGGATCGATACGAAATGTACTCCTGGAATCGATATGAAAATGAGCATGAATTGATGGATGCGAATGTAACGATGCAAGCAGTTGGATACGAACGTACCGATGTGAAACTGTGGGTACGAATGAGCACGAAGCATGGATGCAAGTGAAGAATATGCACAATTCTACGGAATAAACGATCAACACGGCATGGAAAGTGGACCGAGCCTTGAAAATAGAGCAATGTCATCAACGCGCACGTGCATGGTGTCGATACGAACAACTATCGATACGAAACGATCGATGCGAACCAAGAGCACTACATTTCGAATCAATCATATCTCGATATCTACAAATCCAAATGCTATGAAATTTTCACAGGAGCTTACGTACAAACTAAAGAATGTTCCTGTCAAATTTCGACTAGAATGGATCAAATCTTGATTGATATGAAATTCATTCATATCAATCACGGATCGAGACGAAATCGCATGGGATCGATTGCGTGGGCCCACTCACGTGCCAGAAGAAGTCTTTCGAGATTTGAGCGAGATATTTGCAGCCTACGCTTATAAGTAGCACCTCAGAGCCTACGAAAAAAGGGATCTTTTGGCTTTTGGACGTCCAGACTCTGTTCGATTCAACTTTGCATTCCATAGTTGTTTTATGTAGTCGAATTTCAGAACTATAATTCACTGTAAACCTTGGTAATTAGTTGTAACCAGTAAGGAAAATCAATAAAAGATTAACTTTTTAAGTGAACATAGGCCGAAGATTGCCGAACCACTATAAATCTCGTGTTTCTATTTGTTATTTCTCAATAGTTGTTCGCTACTTTGTTTGGATATGATATTTGCGTTAGAATACTACTGATCGGTATTCATACACGGGTGCTTTCGCGATATCAGGGGTTTGTGACCAATTTTGGCACAAACAATGGCATGAGCTATCATTTGGAAATAAGTCATTAAGAATCATGAATCCTTATTTGAGGACAAGTAATAGGTATTTAGAAACTCCTGTTGGAAATAATAACGATTCAAGGATAGAGATTCAGATGTTGATGAATGTTGTTCAAAAGTTAGTAGTAGTAAACCAATGACTCTATTCAAGTATTAAGAAGACAAACCCAAAGCTTTAACTGAGGACTAGAAATCCATTAAGATCTCAATATCTCCCTTAGACCCAGATTCGGGGATTAACAAATGGAATCCCAGAATTGATGGTAAAAGACATAAAAATCAGATTCAGGTATTAGGATGTCCATAAATCTAAAATCGAGATTTGGGCATCGATAAGTGAAGTCTGAAGTCAACAGTAAGAGATATGAAACCCAGATTCGGGTTTAGTAGATACAGAAATCCATAGTAATAATCTTCATAATAGAAATCTTAAGCCTAGATTCAGGCATTAATGATTGAAGTCCAATAATGAATAGTATTAGTCCCGAGACCAAGATTCGGGTATTAATAAGTGAAATCCCAAACTTAATAATGAAAGATCCGAAACCCATATTCGGGTATTAATAAGTAAAGTTCAAAAATCCTTCTTTGACAAATAATCGGAGGTTGTTGATTCCTATTTAAACCTTATGTTCTATACTACTCCTTGGGTTTTGACTCTTTTGACATGTGTTACCCTTTAGGCTTTGTATGTTGTTGTTGTTTGATTTGCTGCTTCTCGATCTTGGACTCTTAGTCCATTGTCTGATGCGCCATTTATCGGGCCTGGACGTCTTAGTCCGCTGCTTAATATGCAGCTTCTCGAGCTCGAACGTCTTAGTCCGCTGTTTAATATGTCGCTTCTTTGACTTGGATGTCTTAGTCCGTTGTTTAATATGTCGCTTCTCAGGCTTGGACGTCTTAGTCCGTTGTTTAATATGTCACTTCTCGGGCTCGGACGTCTTAGTCATTGTTGTCCAGTGCGCTTGGTTAACTTATCCATAAGCAGGACCCAAGGACTTACCCAACCTCCCTTTAGGTGGCGCCTTGACCTGACCATAGCATGGCACGATCAAGGGCTTATTCAGTGCCTTGGCCAGGCCATAGTATGGTAGGACCAAGGGCTTACTCCGTCCTTCCTCCAGTAGGTGCCTTGACCTGTCCATAGCATGGCGTGATCAAGAGCTTGTTCGGCTCCTTGGCTAGGTCATAGCGTGGTGGGACCAAGGGTTTACTCCATCCTACCTCCAAGAGGAATCTTGACCTGGCCATAGCGTGGTACGGTCAAGGGCTTGTCGATGCTTTAACTTAGCCATAGCATGGCACGGATAGAGGCTTACTCTAACCTCCCTCCATAAGCGGCTTTGACCCGGCCCACTCCGTGCGGACAAAGGCTTTGACCGTTTAAGGTAATGTCCAAGTGCAAGGAGAATTTCACTCCTAACCCATGTGGATTTTTCTTTTTAAGAAAGAGGTGCTTTATTCATTTCTTGTAAGAAAATATGGTCGCAAGTGTTCCGCATTCCACATCCTAGGAACCATATTGCCATTCGGTCGACATAACTTGTAAGCTCCAGGGGAATTACTTTGCATATAATTAAGAGACCTTCCAAATTTGGTCCTAGCGGTCCATCCATAGGATTTCTCAAATGAACTTGTCTTCACTTTCGAATTGTAATATTTTGATATTCTTCTTTAATATTCTGCAGTTTGGATAACTGCTTCATCTCTTAATTCATGTATTAAGTCTAACGATTCTTTCTCCAATTCCGGATTTAGATCAAAGGCATATGTGATTCTTCGATCAAGGGTATCTCAATTTCAATTGTCAACATTGCTTCATACCCATATGTTAGAGTGTAGGGAGTATGTCGTGTTGAAGTTCTGGTGGATGTTCGATTAGCCTAGAGTACAAGTGGTAATTCTTCCACCAATTCCCTTTGGCTTTATTTAATCGCTTTTTCAAAATTGTCTTAATAGTCTTATTTGCAACTTCAATGGCCTCATTGGCTTTTGGATGCGCCATGAAAGAAAAGCTTTTAATGATCCCGTTCTTATAGCAAAACTGAGAAAACTTCTCACTTTCAAATTATGTTCCATTATCTGATATAATCTTATAAGAGATTCCAAATCTGGTAATAATGTTTTTAATGATGAATCTAAGCACTTTCCTAGAAGTGATTTTGGAAGTGGTTCTGCTTCTACCTGCTTAGAAAAGTACTCTATGGCGACTATAGCATATTTTGTTCCTCCTTTGGAAATTGGTAATGGCCCGATTAAGTCGATTCTCCATATATCAAAAGGCCAAGGACTTGAAATCGGAGTTAACTAACTTGGTGGCAACCGACAGATCTTTGAGTATTTCTAACATCCTTCACATCTCCTCATGTATTCAATAGCTTGAATTGTCATTCATGGCCAATAAAAACCCTGTCTTATTATTTTATTTGCCAACTTTGCCCCATGGAGTAGTCTTTACAAAATCCTTCATGCGCTTCCATCAACAATTTCATCCCATCTTCCAGACTCACACATCTTAAATAAGGTAATGCATATCCTTTACTATAAAGGATTCCATCCACTATTGTGAAAGTCGGGGCTTTTTGCCTGATTTTCCTAGCTTCCACTTTGTCAAAAGGCAGTATCCCTTTAGAAAGATATTTGGCAATATGCGACATCTAAGTGTCACTATGACAGTCATCTGTCCTTAGATGATTGATCCTCTCATTTGGGACTTCTTTATCAATTTCACTTTCTTCTCTCTCTTGTGCCATGACTTAAGATCTAGTTAATACTAACAATTCCTTCCCTTGTTCGGATGTTCCCTCTTCAATACTTGGATTTGCTTGATACCCTACCGGCACGATTCGCGTTTCTATGGCTCCCCTTAAACTAGCCAACTTTGCTAATGAATCTACCTAAGATTTTTCTCCCCTTGACACTTGATGTACAGAAAAACATTCAAATAAAGCGAGCATCTTCAATATTTTCTTTACATACAAGGATAGTTTGGCATCTTTAGTCTGATATACTTGATTTACCTGGTTTATCATTAGTTGAGAATCACTAAAGATTTGAATTCGTGGGATTTTGAGTTCTAAAGCCAGAGTCAATTCTGCCACTGTTGATTCATATTCGGCTACATTATTTGTTGCGGGAAATCCTACCTTCATTGCGTAGTGCAGGCAATGTCCGTTTGGTGTTATTATGACATATCCCGCTCCAGCTCCTTGCTCATTCGATGCACCATCCACAAATAACTACCACATAGGTTTTCGATCCTTTTCCTTTTCGATTGTTCTTTGATGAAGTTTGTACACTCATTAATAAAGTCCACCAATGCTTGTCCTTTAATAGCTGCTTGTGGTTGAAACTCAATGTCATACAGGCTAAGTTCAATTCCCTACTTTACTAGCCTACCCGAAGTTTCAAATTTACTAAAGACCTGTTTGAGTGGAAAGTTAGTCAATACTCTGATTGGATGTGCTTGAAATTATGCCCTAAGTTTTCATGTGGTAAGTATCAAGCAATAAGCCAGTTTTTCTATTACCAGGTACCGAACCTTTGTACCCTTTAACCGCCTGCTCATATAATAAACAGGAAGATGAGTCCCACTTTCCTCTCTAATCAAAACTGAACTAACTGCATGTTCCAAGACTGCCATGTATAAGTACAGGACATCACCATTCTCAGGATTGGATATTATTGGTGGTTTTTCCAAATGAATTTTCAAATCTTGAAATGCTTTCCGACGGTCTTCTCCCCATTCAAAGTTTTTCTTCTTCTTGATCACATTGAAAAAGGGATTGCACTTATCAGTCACCTTAGAAATGAACTTGCTTAGAGAGGCTACCCTACTGTTCAAACTCATTACATCTTTGTTAGTTTTGGACTCAGCCATGTCCTTGATGACTTGAATCTGGTCTGGATTGGCCTCAATCCCTTGAGCGCTTACAATATAGCCTAAAAACTTCCCTGAATGAACCCCGAAAGGGCATTTCTGGGGATTCAACTTCATCTGATATTTCTGTAATACTTTGAACATTTCTTTTAGGTCTTAAAGGTGACTCCTAGCCTCATTAGATTTCACTAGCACGTCATCAACATAAACTTCCATATTTCGATCGGTCTGTTCTTTAAACATTTCATTGAGTAATCATTGATAGGTAGCCTTTGCATTCTTTAATTCAAAAGACATTGCTTTGTAGCAGAAAATTCCCCAATCAGTAATGAAACTTGTATGTTCTTCATCTGGTTTAAACATGGGTATCTGATTATATCCTTAATAGGCATCCATGAGAGATAGCAATCAGTGTCCACTAGTTGCATCAAACCAACCGATCTATCCAAGGCAATGAGTAACAATCTTTTTGACAAGCCTTGTTTAAGTCAGCATAATCGACGTAAGTCCTCCACTTATCATTCGACTTCTTTACCGATAATACGTTCGCTAGCCGTTTTGGGTAGTAGATCTCTCGAATAAATTCATTTTCAAGGAGCCTTTTAACTTCCTCTTTTAGGACGTCGGACCGCACTTTATCAAATTGTCTCTTTTTTTGTCTAATGGGGGTCGCTTCTAGATTGATGTTTAGTGCATGGCACATAACCGATGGATCAATCCCTACCATATCCGAATGAGACCATGCAAACACGTCTTTATTGGATTAAGAAACTAAATCAAGTCTTTCTTCAAGCTTCTTTCCAACTCCTTTCCCACTTTGACTATCTTGGTCGAATCATTTGGGTCTATACATGTCTCCTCAAGGTCTTCTATAGATTTTATCCTTTCCACTTCTCCATGCAATCAAATTCTATGATGATTTTTCCTTCTTCCACGGAATTAGCATCGGTCCTTTTTCTCTTTCTTCTAGGAGAAATGTACCTTTCATACACGCGTTTGTTAGTTTTATTAGATCTTACTTTTTTTTCGAATGTTGGATGTAAAAATCCATCATCTGAAGGCTGAAAAACAATAGAAGAATCAAAGTAAGCAGAATATTCCCTCTTGTATTGATCAAGTGTTGCAAAGTAAATTTCACAGGAGCTGAATTGTTCTCCGCGGACAGTGCCCTAACCCCTCCTGGTTAAGAATTTTACCATCGGATATTTCAGCGAAACAAAAGCATCCACCTCATCAAGTGCGAGTTAGCCAAAGAATGCACTGTAGTATAATAGTTGGTTGATGCTTACGAAGAGAATTTTGAAGGTTCGACAGCATGGCGATACTCCCATCTGCACACTCACAACTTTACTTGTCCTACTAGGGTCGATCCCTTGCTGAACCAAAAGATTGGTTCAAGGTTGGGTTCTAGCTTGTCTTTTGGGATGCCCATTTGATCAAAGGCATGTTTGAAAATAACATTGAACACGCTACTAGTGACCACAAGAATCTTGGATGTTGTAGATAGTTCAATTTGAGCCGTGATCATGAGAGGGTCATTATGAGGGTGATGGATCCCTTTTTTCAGCTCTCGGGGACTAATAACAAGATTTGACATTGGGAATGTTGAGTCGTGGATTTTTCAGCGGGCTCTTCTTGAATGGAGAACACTCTTTCTCTAGCCTCTTTAATGTATATGTTCCTGGCCCCTTTGTTAGTCCCCATACGATGTGGGCCCTCATGGATTACATCAATCCTATTCAACGGTGGACTCAAGCTCAATGGGTCTTCCTCCAAGTTGTTTACAGCATTGTTAGGAAACTTCTGCGGATCATCACTAGTCTATGGTGCATTTTTTTCTCTTGGATGAATTTCTTCAGATGCCCTTCACGAATTAATTTCTGAATGATTCTAGCCAACACCCTACGTTCATCAGTTTTGTGGTCATTTGCTTTGCGATAAGCGCAATAATCATCCCATTTCCTCTATTCAGGGTAGTTTTTGGCCTCAAATTGAGTCGAAAAGTTAACCTTCTCCTTTGTCACAGCATAGATATAAGACAGTGGCTTGTTTAAAGCGATGGAACTAGTATTAGGCTCTTCCCACCTTGTTCTCTTATGTCCTCGATCTAATCCAAACCTTCCACGTTCCTTTTTAGGATTAGCTTTCTTTTTAGCATGATATAATTCATCCATTCGAATGAATTTATCAGCTTGAAAATGGAAGTCTTGTAGATCCTTACACTCATGAATAAAGAGTTACTTTCAGAATGGTGTATTCTCTATTAACCCAGAGTGTACTATAATGAGCTTATCTTGGCCATTCATGTCTTTAGCTTTAATGCTTCTTTGTTGAACTTTTTGAAGTAGTTTCCCAAAGACTCTCCCTGTCTTTGCTTAATATTGACTAAAATAGTGTAATCAATTATTGGGTCATTGCATATACAGAATTGGGCAAAGAACTCATAAGAAGATTTTTTCATGAATAGATCTTCTTTTCACGATATTGTCGATACCATGTGGCAGCTCCTTGAAGCGTTATCGAAAACAGTCTGCATCGAACAGCACCAGGAGCATTATACAAATCCATTTGGCTATTGAAATCCATCAAGTGATCATCATGGTCTATAGTACCATGATACTTCAGAGTTAGGAACTTTACAAAGGATGGGATGACCAAAATGCTTCATAGTGTGCATTTTCAGTTTGCTTTATTGAAACTTTTGGCTAGCTTTTTAGCTACGCCCCAGTATGGGAAGAAAACACATTTTTTCAGAAGATCATAAACAATTAGCTTTATGAACTTATGCATAGTTATCGGTCTCTTGCCAGCTTAGCCCCATCAAGAGAGAATACCTGAAAACTTGGAGACCTTGGTTAGGGTTTCCAACTGATGGATTAAGCCTAATCGATGTTGATCCTCAATTGGCATTTCCAACATGATGACGATAAATAACGGGCATAATAAGTGTTTCACTAAGGAATCTAATGATTTGTTGTTGACTCATGCTAATCTTCAAAATAAAATAATAACTACCTTTTACTCATTAAAGAAATTGCTTTATGATGTAAAAGGTGCCGCTCATTCATTGTCATTTGCTCTTTCAACCGAGGTCCTCTTCCCTTTAGCATTTAGCATGTCCTTAATTGCATTTTCTACTATGTCTTTTAGATAAGCTATGGTATCGTGATAACTTTTCCTGTTTGGGTTTAGGCCTGTCAGCGGATGCTTTCGGATGCGGATAGTGCCATTTCCACATCCGAGATCATTTTCAAATATCGGATATTCGCATTCGTGGATACAGATGATATCAGATAATTATCCCATCTGCTAACGACCAATAAATCAAGAATTGTAAAAGGAAAATTTTAGTTTAACATAAATATTTTTCAATCCCATTGATTATAAAAGTGTTAAAAATTAACAAATATGATGATAATAAATAGTTTTGAGCGGTTAATAAGCATAAAGTGCATATAATACAAACTACTAACTTAATAAAATAATAAACGAAAATTTTTCACTGCACTAAAATAAATCTAATTTAAACTATAATTTTGACATAAACCGGATGTACAACTTTCGGATGCGGATGTATTTGTATCCGCATCCGCATCCCTTTTTTCGAATATCGGATATTTATCCGCTTTTCGTATGCAAATGCGGACATATTTCAAATTTTTTTGAGTATCCATTGACAACCCTATTTGGGTTGTATTCTTTTAATGTCGAGCTTCCAAATTGCTTAAGAGAGTCGTGCAGTACCCTTCCTTGATGACCGAGTTTATTCAGATGGCGCTCTTTATTCTTTGAAGATGTCAAGTTGATTTTGCTCTTATTTTTGTTAGTGTAAGCCTTTAAGTTTCTTCTTGGAGATATCGCATCATCTTTAGTCATTGGTTTTGGTGTCTTGGAAGACTTTTGAGACAGTGCTGCTTTGAGAAGCTCTTGCATCTCCAGCAGATATTGTTCCAAGTGCTTTATTTTGGTTGCACTGTCGTCTTGTTGAGCTAGGGTTGATGGTTGCCCTTGCACAACTCCCTCTATATTGAAGGTTGATGTTACGTTTTCTTCTAAAGTTGTGGTGTGTACGGCCTCTTCGTGACTAAGTCTTTTGAATTTCAATTTCCTACACTAAGTTAGACAATCCATAATTAGTCTATAAGGTAATTAACCACAAGGTCGAATGTTCAAGCCCACCTTCTAGCACCAAAAATGTTAAAAAGAAAACTTGTTAACATTCCCAAAGCTAGGTAATTAACGAGAAATGTTGTTAACACTTCAAAAGAAATTTTTTAGAAGTGACCACTCTCTTTAAAATCCCTTTCGAACATGTTGGTTTAGACAAGTTGCTTGTGAAGGGTGGCCTCATGAAAATATTAATTGTAATTAATAGGTTGAATCAACCCTATTGAAATGAAGGTTAAGGAGAAAGCACCCCCTTCAAAGCTTCCTTTTGAGTGAGTCAAAAGAGGTTATTCATATCGAACATTTGTTCCTTTCGACTATGTTGAAAGGATCATTCTTCCCTTAAGAAAGAGTATTTACTTTTGATGACATTGTTTATGCTCTCTCGAAAAGAACTCCTTCGAAAGAATTGTACGTAATGTAATGCGTGTACACCTTTCAAAGGAATTCATCCAGCTAGCCTGGTTTAGTATTTACACTTCAAATCCTTTCCGAGACATCCCTTTCGATCGGGTCGAACGGGTATTTATTCTTTCGTAGTGGATTTAATGTACAATATATAAACTATATGTTCTATATGCAATGGGATAACATCTTAGACAATTAAGCTCCATGAATTTATTAATATCCAAACAATATCATCATCTTTGTTTAATATTTGATATCATTAAACATGATGAAAATATGATTCGTATTCGCATTATCCAAATTGGTCCCATTGCATCGCATAAGACAAATAGGAATTAAGAAGATAAGCAAGCATCATGTGAAATTGATCATTAGTCAAGCTAATGATCAAAATGATCTCTCATGATCAAAATCTTTATTAAATCCATGCGCTTCAACTTTTAGTGTTAATCCAAATTAAGTACAAGTTAGAGAACTTTTCCCAAATTGATTTAGCGTCACAAAGATTTGATTTGCTAAGAAATAGAAGAAAGAATTTAGAATTTCCAAAATTTGGTCCTCAAACTCGTACCTCTAGGGTCGTATTTAAAGATGCAGGTTGGGCCCCTTTCACGCTCATCCTTTTGCCTCGGTAAAAAGGCCTTCCTTCAACCTTTTGTGTGCATCGTTTCGACATGGTCGAAAGGCCTTCCTTCATCCCTGTGGGAGCCTCCTTTCGATGCGGTCGAAAGGCTTTTCTTTTGACTTTCTCATCCATTCTTAGGCCTTAGCCTTTTCATTTCAAACCTTTTGACCCAGTCGAAAGAATCGCCTTAACAACCTTTCGCTACTGTTAAAGATTGAGTACTTCTTTTACTTTGCTTTTCTTTCATGTACTGCTTTCGACTTCGTCAAAGGGAGGTAGGAGCGCTCTTTGCTTTGCGTTGGTATACTGTTGCAAGTGAGAGATGAGTTGAGCTTTCGCATAGCTTTGTCAAAAGGGATTATGAGCGACAGCTGAGTCTTAGCAAAAAGACTCTAGTCTTCATGTAGGGTTTTCATAATGCCTGCTTTTGAAATTTGTGTATTAGAATCATTTCTTAAAGTAGTAGATTAACAACGAAACCCCTTATTTGGAAGGAATTGATTCTTGTGTGGTTGTCTATCGTTCAGCACCTTCGAAAGGTGCTTCGAACCTATACTAGCCTTTCCTATATATGTGAATCCATCTAGTCGAAAGATCTGGATGAGGCGTAAGAGTAACCTTGCCGTCTTTTCTATCCTTCTGAAAGCCTTTGTTCTACTTGTCATTTGTAATATCACTTGGCACTCGCGACTCCTTCAAAATCCATCTCAATACTTTTTAAACACTCTTCTTTGAACTTTGGTGAAACCTATGTCTTCAAATTCTTATAGAGCCTATCACTTTAATAAGCCTTCTTTCATAGCTTTGTTCTTAAGTGAATTTTTATGGTTAACAGTATAAATAAAACATATTTTATTGTAATTGAACAAATTATTGTATGAATTGATAGTTTTTTCTATTACCATTCAAACTATGCAAGATATACATGTGCTTTATAATCTCGTTAAATTGAAGGTCTGTATTGATGTTTTTTAAGATAGTATGTAATAAAAATTTATTATTTTAAATTCAAGGGAAGAAGGATGAATAAATTCATACGTTTTATTTTTGTTGGAAAGAGAAAACGTAAGATGAAGAAACATAAATTATATTGGTGGGTGTGGATAAGTGTGTGGAATAATTTAGCCAGTGTAAATAAAAATGTGTGAGAGGTGTATTTTTAGTGTGTAGACAGTAACATCTTTGTTAATAAGGTGCTGAAATTTTCTTGCTTCTGTACTAAAAATGTACAAAGTTCAAAAAAAAACAAATCAAAATAGTGATTGGCCCATTTGAAGAACATGTCTAATTTGGAAAAGGTCCCATTTGAACTAAATACACACTTGTTAAGGTAACATAGCTCATACCACTTCTATAAAGAAAGCTTTGGGGTTTTTTGTAAACGCCGACAAAAATGGTGGAAGAAAATAAGTCAAATAACGACAAATATTTCCAATGGAATTTATATTCCAAATAATAAATTAAACGAAATTCAAATAAATGTCATGCTTATTTAGTAATATCTACAACATATAAGGCCATAGGATTTGAACTAGGATTTTTATTGAGAATTATTAGTAAAAAGAATTTTATAGGAAAAAAAGTTTTTAAGTGAAACTAAGTGATTTTAAAATATATTAGGTAACATGAGGTTTATACGATTCGAATTTGTATTTCGAAATAAAGTGAATCAAAGAAAGTGGAATTATTCTAATATACATTAGATATAGATGTTATTAGTGGGATTCAAACATGTAGCCTTCCTAATAGTATACTAAACTTTCTAGAATTATGGGAAAAGGAAAAAAATCTCGAGTGATATTTGACTTTAACACATACATACATATATAAAGAATTGTAAAGCAAACAAAAAATGTTGTTGTTTTGAGCTGAAAATGCATTTAGTTCGGGATGAAATATGAGCAAATTCGTAAGAATTATGCTTGAAGTTACAGTAAAGTGAAGAGTTTGGAGGAAACGTGTGAGTATATTTTGTGATGGAGGGCAAGGGAGGAAAATGTATGTCATATTTATGTTAGACTATAATATTAATGTAAATGTTAATAAAATTTGAAAGTGACACATGGGCTTTATTGTAAAATTTTGAGCACAAAATGATGAGAATTAAGCATTTTGGACGAGATCAGAGGAGGTAAGCAATAAATATTGCCTCTGTATTGAAATTTTTATAAAATATAATAGAAGATTCATGGTTTAAAAAAGTGGGTAATGAGTATAAGTTTAAATGTGTGTACCAAAAAAGGAAAAGTTGCTTTTAGACATTTAATAATCTTGATAATATAGTAAGCAAATGAGTGAGCATTGGTTAATAAATTATTTAATTTAACCATTGAGGGAAATTTGCGATTAGAAATAATTTTTAGGAACCATAAATCTCATTTTATAGCAGTATGTTATTTTATATTAATTGAGAAAAAGAAACAAAAATGTTCTCACATTTAGTTTCTTATTAAATGAAAGAGAAGATGTGATGGATTGAGATATAAATATAACTGAGGAGAAAATTACAAATTTATTCCCTAAATTAAGCAGAACACAAAATATAATCTAAAGCGATTTGTTATATAATAAGGATGATAATTTATTCTAGCAGTGCACTCATTTTGATATCCCGATGGTTCGAGTCCACGGCCTCTAGACCTCAGCTTACAGCACCATTGCCAATTGAGCTAGTGGTTTAGAAGAGAGAAGAAAAATGGTTAAATACTGAATTTATCATATAATATATAATGAAATTAAATTATTATCATAAAGGGCTGTTGAAATTTTGATTATATACGTACATTGTCCATTGTTATCGACAAATGTTGTAGATTCTCCGAACAGACTTGAATGATTGAACTAGGATAAGGAATGATAGAGAAGCGCCTTCGGAACCTTGAAAAACAACACAAAATGGCAAAGCAAAGGAGAAAGAAAAACAGAGGTATGATAACACAACTTCACAAACCACGATGGTGAGCTTACTTGACATGTTCAAAGAGAGAAGCAAAAACAAAAGCCAAGCAGGCAAGTACCATGGAAAAATGAAGGAACTGAAGGAGATAAAGGAAAGAAGTTCAAAGCTCCACTCATCCCTCCTTAGGTCGGACTTGAGTTGAAACAGGTGACAGGTTAATAAGCATTCTTAAGGATAGAATGCCAAAATAATGAAGCTAAGGAGTGGCTTAGGCAAGTCAACCCGATATCGTTATGAGCCCCTCAACATGGTACCGAGTTGAAAAAAGAAGTGGGATTCGAACCACAATCTTATCACTCCAACTTCATGGCAATGTGAAGAACGTGTGTAACACCATGTAAAATAAACAAAAATTAAATGGAGTAAATTGAATTAATTATGATAAGGTTGAAAATAGAAAGTTTATAAAAGTCCAAATTTGAAAACGCTAGTTATTCCATTGTGTTCACGGCGAAATTTTGATCTTCTTTAGTGTTTAAATTTTGGATTTGAATTTCAAAAATTATATTTTAAATCGCAAGTCGATTTTAATGATCTTTTTCTTGTTGGAAAGCTTATATTTTCACCCGCAACTTTCATGTTTTGAGTTTTGCAAAATTCTGAGAGCCTTATTCTATAATATAAGAAATACTAATAATCGACTTAGTGTTATTGAATGATTTAAATTCTCTCAAATAACACTTCATCGAATATGGTATAACTCATTGAATAGAATTTTTAAGTGGAATTTACTAACCCATTAGAAAATACTTGAATTTCACCAAGCAGTATGGGATGCTTTGGTTAAATCCTTGTGATTTCCTTTGGGAATGTATTTAACTCTTTAGGTTGTATTCTCTTTTGGTGTTCAATATTTGTGTAGGCCGATAAATCCTTAAGAGATATACAGTTCAGTTTTCCATTAACATCCGTAATAAGTGAGACTTACTAGCTTGTAGTAAATATTTGAATTTCACCAAGCAGTATGGGACGTTCTGATTATGTTCCCGTAATTAATAAAGCGATAGCATTTGACACTTTAGAGTGCATTCTCTTTTGGTGTTCGGATTTCAGGTCGATAGATCATTAAGAGGTACAATCATGGATTTGTCCATGATCCTTGAGAGCGATTCGGCTTTTGTTTCCATGATATGGATGATCTTTGGTACCAGATCGGTACGGATTAAGATTTTGATTTTCACAGTATGGACAATCACTACGATTGGTATGAATGATCATTGTGATCGGTATGGATTAGATTTTATGGGATTTTGAGATATTATTATTTATTCTAGAATTCTAGGCTTTGTAATTTATTCTGTGTTTTGTGATATTCCTATGTCTTGAGATGGATTTCGAGTTAAATTATTCCAATGACTTTTTTACATGTATGACATCTATATTTATTATAAAGTCACATATCCTTGTGCTATATCTTGTTCTTACCCTTTTGGATATTTACAGATAGTTTGACCCATTTATTTATAATACACGGGTCAAGCCGGGACTTTTTCAGGTTATAGGACGTGTAGACTTTTGGGTGGGTGTGTTAGCATGAAGATAAACTATTTTAATCTTTTTTAGTTTATCTCATGTAGGATTATGTGCATGTATATGGGATGTATCTTTTGAGATAGTGACTTATATTGGTTGTATATTATGTGGGTCTAGTTTTATATTTTGTAGACTCACAGTATGTATTTGTATATAATGTTTATTATTTCATTATGATTCATGACTATAGTTTTATATGTTATACTATTCTAAGACCGAACACATCAAATTTAGTTCCAGATATTTAATGAAACGGTAAATATGACATGCTAGTGTTGGTTTAAAGAAATATTCACATTTGGTCGTCCTTAACTATTTATTTTCTCCGTGTTATTAGATGACATTATTTATAACGTTCCTTAATAACATGGGTATAGTGGTGTGGTCGTTACATAAATTTAAGATTTGAATTTCAAATTTTAGCTTGGGGGTTAAATAAATGTTTAATTAACGTTTAACTTTAAAGTTAATTAGGATATAAAATTTATTAAAAAGCAACAGAAATAGAAACATTCCCAAAACAAACGTACCGATCTTCCCCTTTATTAGGACCGGTCAACCCTTGGTAGCGGACCAGTTAAGGAGAGGCGGTCAGCCGATCAATGCCAAAAAGTGGCGGTGGTGGCTAAGGTTTGGATGTCTATTGTATTGACTTATATTCTCCAGATTTTTCCAATTCTCTCCTACCTCCATCCGATGGTTCTGGTGCGTTTCAATCCCTATAAATAGGACTCAATCCTCTCCACTTTTTGTTCATATTATTCGGGGTATTCAGCGAAACTCTGTCATTGTTATACTTCCAAATTAGATTCAAAAACACCATAGAGAATTTAGGTAAGAATCCAATCTATTTTCTATTTAATTCTTCTTCCTTCAACCTATTCTTATTCTATTCCTCTCCAACTATTCTGAATCTAATAAAAATATATAGATCTTTCCTATTGTGTGTGTATATCGAAAAGAGAGATTCTGGAAAAGATTGAAAGACGTGCAAATCCAAGAAAGGCAAAGCTAAGGCTATTCTGTAAGTGGAAACCTTTGTATTTCTTTTTTAGTAATTATTTAATATGTCTTTATGGATTTGAGTATGCCTTAGGGATTTTGACATTGCGAAAATACGTTAGATAAAATTCCTCAAATTCCCTTTTATTTCAAAAGTTCAATTCAATGTGAAGATTCTCAATTATTTATATTAATTTGATGGAATTTATTTTGTTTATGCAATTTTTGATAATTTTGTCATCTATTTCGCTTCTCCTCCTTTGATTCAAATTGTGATTCTTTAATAAAATAAGGGTTTGGATTACGAATTCTATTCGTAGTATACACCACTTATTTCAAACAAATTTCCCTTCATTTATTTTTTTGTAAAAGAGGAGCTGAATGGAATATGAAGTTAAGGTTGCAATTCCTATTGTTTAGGATATTCCATTGAATTGATGTAATAAATTAAGTTTCAACTTTATTTACAAGCCTGTTATTGCATTTTTATTATGAATATTTATTCCTTATTTTGGATATTAGAATCCGTTGTTTTGGTATGTTGAAATCTTGGGAATTTGGAAGAAAAGGACTTGTAATATTTTGTTACAGAATTGACATTTAATGCTAGTTTAGGGCATATAAATCATACGCTTAGAATTTATTAGACGTGAATATTTAATTATTTCCATTAGTGTAATTAATGTATAACTATGGCATATATTATGTAGTTAATTAGGTATTTATCTATCATTTATTCCCCATTAGGTAGGTAATTATTATTTTAAGGTGTAACGAAGATGATTCATTATACGACCTTAATTATGAAATGGTGAGATGAGTATTATATATAGCGTATTTAGTTTATGGCTAAGTCATAGGGATGTGTGGTCAATAGAGCTATACGACAGAAGTTCACCCTTCACTTTGAGGCTACTAGCAGTTTGTACACATCCTATTGATGTAAGATATCCACTATGATAAATATTTGTGATGACGCGAGGTTAGTTCCAAATTCTGTAAGGTAAATATGGCCAGCTAATTTGGCTATCGGTTCCTGTGAATAGTTGGACTAATGTGAGACGTCATTATGAGTATGGATTATACTGTGAAGGGCCTAATTCAGAGTCTTGAGGTATTAAGTGGTTGTTTGAGGGCCCACCTCTTCTTTCCAAATTAAGTATTAAATGACCAAGGGGCTAGTTATTAGGCACGATAGGTCGTATCTCGACAGGGGTCCGCTTCAGGATAAGTATTAAGTGGCTGATTGAGGGTCCGCCTTTCCATAAAGAAGTATTAAGTGATTTGAGAGATTCCATATGATGCCAGCTAAATAGTTACCATTTAGGTGCCTTCCTTGGGAATGGGTATTAAATGATGCGGTCTGCCTAAGTTGAGGTCTTAAATAGCCAAAATCTGCCTATTTTCTAATAAAAGGTATTAAGTGGTTTGGGTACTATCTCTTGCACTAAGCTATTTATGACGTGGGATTTGGGTCATGGGAATTTAGAAATTTACTTCTGGAATAGAAGATATTAAGTGGTTGATTGAAGGCTTGTCTCCCTTCCTTATTAGAAGTATTAAATGGTTTTATGTACGTAGATATATTCTTATTTTGAAATATACTGTCCAAGTACTAGAAAGGTAAGACTCGAGGTTTTTATTCACCATACATTTGTTATTCAGACTCCCTTCTCATTACACATGGGTTAAGGACGGAGTGATGATGGTGACGATGCTTGAAAATGGAGTAGCTTGGCTTGTCGCAGTTATTATTATTTGCTTTTTTTGGTATTTGTATGTTGTACCTATGTATTTAGACTAATGTTGTAAAGGATCTAACGTTACGATTTTCATAGAATTTTGTATCATGGTATTTTGATGGCTTTGAAATAAATGGGTGTAATTTAGTATTACATTTTATACCATCCGCTACGAGTTTTGAAAGAATAGTTATTACTCTGTACTGTTATCTCTTTTTCCAACCAACAACCAACCTTAGAGCGGATCAGTTTCGATGGGCCTGCTCTGGGTAAAAATTTAAGCCCTTTTCAGGGTGGGTTGTTGTATTTGGTATCGGAGCTTGGGTTACACGATCAATGGGGAAGCTATACATATAAGGGATGTCCTTGTTATGTTGAAAAGGTTTTTTTTTTTTCAAAATTCTTACTATACACACACACACACACCCTCTATTTTCTTGAACATACGCATGTATGCCAGGCAACTCCTTTTCTTCTGACATATAATATTATTTTAGGAAATCATCACTAAAGGTTCAACCTGCAGATATTTAATATGGCTAATAGTCAATCTTCTTTCGGAAAAGGGAACCCTACCCATGGCAGACCTTTCATTTGTGGAATGCCCTAATGGTTTAGAAAATATCTTAGGACTGTTGAGTTGATTCCTATTCCTCCAATTGCAGTGGTGGCACCCACTATGTCGCCTACTGATGTAGTGTCCCATCATTTTTCCCTAAATCGTGCAAGGACTTTCTCCAAATATGGAATTGAAGACATACTCTGGAATAGAAGGATATTTGGAAGCTAAAGCATGGGTTGGTGACTATGAGAAAATATTTAGAGAGCTAGGTTGGGAGGATCAACTTAAGAGAAGGATGGCAGCTTGACACCTCAAAAGAGAAGCTTTGGATTGGTGGAACTTAGTGACCGAGGAAAACATTGAAAGGATATTCTCATGGGATGAATTCAAAAACAAATTTGAGATGAGATTTATGCCTAAGACAGAAGTGAGCCCACAATTGGAGAAATTCATTCGCATTAGGCAAGGGGACTCCACTCATAAGGAGTACATAGCTAAGTTATGAGTTGGCCAAATTTGGGATGAGCCTGATAGATACACCTATGAAAAAGGCCATGAAGTTCATGAAGGGCCTAAATTCCTAACTAAGAGAAATGCTATTGACTCAAGTGCTAATTGGAGCCACGTACGAGATGTTAGCAGGAATGGAAATGCTGCATATGGCCAATGTGGAAGATAAGGAGGCAAAGAAGGAGAAGATTGCAATTACCCAAAAGCAAGAAGGATCCAAGAAAGGAAGCTTTTGGGACAATAAGAAGTCAAAGAAGAAATTTAAGAAGGATGGTAAGGTATGCAAGCGATGTGATAAGAAAGAACATGAAGCTAAAGATTATAGGGTAGGTCTAATGAAGGAAGCCTTTAAAGGGATGCCATGAGGAAAGGCATCTCAATAATCAATGTCCTAAGTTGGCAAAAGAAGGATCAAGTGGACATGCTTATGCTATTAAAGCCGTCCCTATTGCTAGTAGACCACCGAGAGGCCAAGGAAAAGCAGCTCTAGAAGGTATAACTCTTATTTTTGGAGTTACCATTCATACCCTATTTGATTTAAGGGCATCACATTCCTTTATAGTTAGGAATGTAAATTTCTTACACCTTCAACCCAGATGGTCAATAGCCCAATAGAGGTTACTGATCTTATTGGGGGTTCGACACATCTCTCTCTTATTTGCAAAGACCTAGTGTTAGATAGATTTCATGTGTAATACGTACGTTCTAAACTTTAAGGGGTATGGATTTATCTTAGGTATAGATTGGTTATTATACTATGAAGTCATTCTTGATTGCGATAGGAGGGTGGAACGATTAAGTAGTTGCGGAATTCGTGACCTAGAAATACTTTATACACCCAAAGATTTAGTTGAGTTAAGCCATTTATACTCACTAATTCTATCTATTATTGGAGAACCATCATCTGTACTTGTAGTTTGTGAATTTTCTGATGTCTTCGATGAGGTCTTGGGTCTCCCATCCCATAGGGAGATCGAATTTCGAATAAATTTGGAGAAGTACGTAAGGCCAGTCGCCCTACCTTTGAGCCATCAGGCCCCTAAAGAAACAAAGCAATTGGATAAGCAAATCTCAAAGCTTTGGAATACAGGATTCATTTGATAAAGTATTTCTGAATGGGGGGACCTTTGTTTTCACCACCAAGGCAGACGGTTCTTTGAGATTTGGCATCGACTATAGAGAATCGAACAAGCTGACAAGAAAGAATAGGTATCATTTACCTAAGATTGACAACTTATTCAACCAACTTATGGGGCTAAAGTCTTTTCTCAGTTAGACTTAGCAACGAGATTACATCGATTAAGAATTATAGAGGAAAGCAAGTCAAAGACCATATTTCGTACCCCAATGGACTTTATGAGTGGGAAGCAATGTCTTTTGGATTGATGAATGCCCTAAAATACTTTATAGAACTTATGAGTAGAGTATTTAGGAGGCAACTCAATAAATTCATGGTGGTGTTTGTTTATGATATTTTGGTTTTCTCCAAAGGCAAGGAGGAGCATAAGGACCATCTTAGGGAGGTATTAGAAACTTCAAGGAGGCACAAACTCAAGGCCAAATTTTCTAAATGCCACTTTTGGAGAAGTGAAGGTAGATTTCTTAGGGATATTATTTCTAAGCAAGGATTGGTTGTATACCCTACTAATGTAGAAGTTGTTCAAGGATGGAAAACTCCTAGGAACAACATCCGAGGTTAGAAGTTTTCAAGGGTTGGAAGGATACTATAAGAACTTCATCAAGAACTTTGCAAGAATAGTAGCCCGTTTAACCCAATTGACTAAAAAGAACCTAGTTTTTTATTGGGACGATACATGCACTAAGGCATTTGAGAAGCTTTAGAAGTTATTAACTAGTGCACCTGTGCACCCTGTTCCCGGTGGAACTAAACCGTTTATGATTTTCATAGATGCTTGTGGCACAAGGTTAGAATCAGTTTTAGTGCAAGAAGGGAAAGTAGTTGCTTATGCTAGTAGGCAACTAAAGGATCATGAGAAGAGGTATCCAATTCATGACTTGGAATTGGCAGCTACTGTCTTTGCATTGAAGATGTAGAGGCATTATCTCTTGGGAGAAAGGTTTGAGTTATTCACCGATCATAAATCATTCAATTACCTATTTTTCCAATAAGATTTGAATCTTAGGCTATAGAGATGGATGGAGCATATAGCATCGTTTGACTTTAGTATCCAGTATAACCATGGAAAAAGGAACATAGTCGCTGATGCCCTTAGTCAAAGGCACGCCACCCTAGGTGTTATATATGAATGAAAACGATTGGAGTTTCCCTCTAATTTAAACTTCAAACCATCAACAGAACGCATCCAAAGATTTCTAGTAGTTATGGAGATTAGATTAGCTTTGGTGGACCGCATAGGGCATGAGTAAGTGAAGGTGAGAAGTTGGTAGAGATTTTGGAGAAGTTGAGGAAAGGAGAGCATTTTCCCCATGTTATTAGGTATTCAGTTGATGAGAAGGGATGCTTAAGAAGGAATGGATGCCTTTGTGTCCCAATGGTTGATGATTTGTTGAGATAAGCATTTATGGAATGACACTACTCAAAGATGACCATTCATCCTGGAGGAGATAAAATGTACAAGGATATGAAGAGGATTTTCTTTTGGCTTGGAATGAAGAAGTGCGTAGCTGAGTTTGTTGTTAGGTGTTTGACGTGTCAAAGAGTAAAAGCTAAGCCAAGGAAGCCTGGTGGATTATTAATACCTTTGGAAATTATAACTTGGAAGTGGGAGCATATTTTGATGGACTTTGTGGAATGATTGCCTAAAAATCAGAAGGGCAATGAGGCTATTTGAGTTATTGTGGATAGACTCACTAAGAGTGCCCATTTTATTTAGGATAGGAGAAATAGGAACGCCGCTTCTCTCGCATAGATTTACATCAAAGAGGTTGTTCATTTGCATGGAATTTCTATGATCATAGTCAGTCATAGGGACCCCTTGTTCACTAGTGAGCTTTGGAGGAACCTACAAGCAACTTTTGGAACTTCTTTGAATCTTAGCATTATATACCATCCACAAACTGATGGACAAACAGAGAGGGTGAATAGGATTTTGGAGGACTTGTTGAGAGCTTGTATCTTGGACTTCAAAGGACATTGGGAGAATCTACCTTTAGTTTATTTCACATATAATAATAACTATCAAGCAATGATTGGTATGACCCGTTTTAAAGCACTTTATAGGCGACCATGCAAATCGCCAAGTTGTTGGTGGAAAACCATCGACAAGTGTTCGAAACCGATTTGATCTGTGGTACCATGGAAAAAATAGAGTTGATCAGGCAAAGAATGAAGGCAATGCAAGACCGTCAATAATCTTATTTGGATGGAAGGATGAAAGAACTTGAGTTTGAGGCCGGAGATATGGTATTTGTTAAGAAATCCCCTCTTAGAAAAGTAGTTAAACTTAGCAAGTCTAGAAAATTGGTGCATACGTTTGTCGAGCTACTCAGAGTTTTGGAAAACATAGGAAAACTTGCTTACCGTGTGGAACTTCCTGACAATTTAGAAGGGGTCCACAATGTTTTCCATGTTCCTCACCTTAGCAAATACCTTCATGACACCATGATTAGAGTTGAGACCGATTAGTTGGAGGATTTAGGGACGGAGCCGATAGTGCCCTATGCCACCGCATGCCTTATGGAGCACAGAACTAGAAGACTACGCAATAAAGCAATTAGGTTGGTTCAAGTATAAGGGGGACACAACCTAACGGAAAGCACATGGGAAACTGTGGAGAAGACAAAGATTTCTCATCCAGAGCTTTTCACTGTTAAATTTTCTCTTTAAAATTAGGATTTTTGGTTGAAATGTGGTTACTAGATTGGATGGTAGGAGAAGGTTGCTACACTTTTTCACTATCACTTTACACTCATATAGACATTTTTATACATGTTTAAGGTATTTTCATACATACTTGCATGACAAGATTACACATTCACGCTAGGATTGAGCACATTCTAGTATGTCTGTAGTACATGATCACATTGCACTATTAGTTGAGTAGATGGTTGTGTAGATAACTTAGTTGTATAACATGGATGTTATCGCGCGTTATGTTGTTCGACCCTTGAAAGATTTCGGATGATATCCTTTTTAAAGGGGGAGAATATAGCACCCACTAAAATAAACCAAAATTAAATGGAGTAAATTGTGAGACGACCCGACTTTTCCTCCACATAAAAGTCGCATCATCTTGAAGAAAGAAAGGGATAGAAAAGAGAAAAGAAAGAGAAGAAATAAGAAACAACATCAGAATCTCAGCAGCGGAACGAACAAATTATATTAATAACATTAATATTGCATAGTATACAACACTAATCAGAGTTACACAGAATATACATCACATACTAGACAGTTATAAACACCTGTCTAGTTATTACAACTCAATAAAGAAATACCAACACAGAGAACACACAGCGGAAACTATATATCTAACGCCGAAGCCTCCTGCTCCATTGCTCCTCCATAATTCGTCAAAAGCTAACCAGAATCCCTTGGCTACTCGTAAAAAATTGAGTACCCAAGAGTTTAAGAAAACAGAAGATAAACTCTGGGTAAGACATGGGTCTGGTGTGAGTAACAGGTTAAAGTTGCTTAACTTTGAAAATCTTTTCAAAAGAAAGGTATCACGTAAGACACTAAACATGGAAAAGTTTTTACCTTACGCTAACCAAAACATTTGATAGGAAATCCAGTGATATTATAATAGGTCTAGGGTTTTCAAGTAAATATGAAATAGCCGAAATTGTTACATCTATTAAATTCCAGCTACTAGCCACAAAAGTGGGTAATACAATTAAAACCGTTGGCACTTATTGGATTTTGGATTCTATCAATGGCAGGGCTACTGGGGTACCGCCCGTCACAGTACGTGGCCTAGATCAACATACCGAGGAGTACGCTCGCTCCTCTGCAACACAAGACCGGAACCATCCCTTACTGGACAGTCCCGAACAAGACAACCCCGCAGTTGGCGTACGTTCCAACCGCCCACACAGCCGAAATAAAAAGGGACCTCTAGACGGGAAAATCTCGTCCTACTTGGACATGACCCACTTAGCCTTGCTGCATCTCCCCTATTTTAGCCATTCCCGGTTGATGAGGCTTGAGGCTACGATTACCTTTAGAGAACACATCTCTTAGAATGATCATCGTCCACCTGACGATGTTCTGAAAGCATTCAATCCATACAAGTTCGTTCCAGGTTCGAACGAAACCGAAGGCATTACCTCGTTACACTCATTTTGGAATCACCCTCAGAGTTAACGACGATAACCCTTGCACTTTGAATCTTCATCTCAAATCTGAAAGTACTACTCCGTCAAACTCATCTCGGAATCACCCTCAGAGTTATACTGATGAATATAGTTCTTACACCTCGAGTCTTCACTCTTCACAAGAGATTCACGACCTATCGTTAATTTGGATCGATGTGGTTTTCGGATATCCAAATATGGAAACCCGATCCCGGTCTCATCGAAGTCCAAAGCGTATCTTTTAAGGCCAAGTAGTTTTAAAGGTTTAAAACAATTCAATTATCTATATATACAGATAGATAAATCATAGATTCACAATAGATAATCAACATTATTGTCACAACAGATAATCCATGTTATCATTATCACAAGGTAATCCAAATCATCACCACAATGCAACCAATGCACCCATATCATTCAACATCACTTATCTCATATCTGAGATTCAAACCATTCATGGCAAACAACATAATTCATCCATATAAGCAAGGATTAATAATCACATCAAATATAATTAATATAAAATGAATTAAATTAATTACATCATTTCTAATTAATTTAAAATGAATTAAATTAATTACTTTATCATAAAAATCTTGCTTACACCACTATTAATTAATTATCAATCAATCAATTAATCATCAATCAATTATTCATTTTAATTAATCATCTCTGATTAATTAACCTTTAATTACATTTAAGTAATTATCCATTAATTAATTTCTCAAATTAATTATACTTAACCAAGTTCAGTAATTAATCTTTAATTAATTCCTTAATTAATTAGCATAATTAATTACATTAACCCTTAATTAATTACATTAACTAATCCCTTCATTTATTAATTATTTCTAATTAAATTTATTCTTAATTACATCATTAATTAATGATTAATGATTTCTAATTACATTTTCTTTTTAAATTAATTACATTAAGTAATTAAATCTTTAATTAAACCATAATTGTTAATCACTCTTGATTAACCCCATTCAGTAATTAACTACCCTTAATTACTTCACCAAATAAATTAATTACTCATTAATTAATTCTCAAATTAATCCCTTGATTAATTCACAAAGTAATTATACTCAAATTACTTTTATCCACAAATCACCTTCAATTTATTACATACAGTAATTACCCATTAATTACTTCCCTAAGTAATTTCTCTTCATTAAATTATATTAAGTAATTTTACTTCACGAATCATCAAATGATTATTTTAAATTAATTAAACTGAATTAATTAACTTATCTAATCAAATTAAACTCAATCAATTACAATAAGTAATTAATTCCTTAATTACTTCCATAAGTAATTATACTTAACAATTTACACAAATAATTATCTTTAAATTAATTAATCTAATTAATTATTAAAAATTAATCACATTAATTAATTATTAAATAATCCTTAGTTAATGACCTTCATTAACTATTTAACAATTCATTAATTATCTTTCTAAAATAATTAACTATTTTAATCATTATTAATTACAAATTAATTGATCATTAATAGCCCATTAATTAACCCCTAATTATTTAATTAATTAATTGTTAACTATAACTTAATTAATCCTTTATTACTTGATTAATTAATTACTAATCATTAATTAAAATCAAATCTTATGAATTAATGATTCTTAAATTACAAGTTAATTATCCTAAGAATAATTAATCTTAAACCTTTAAGATTAAATCCTTAATTACTTTAAGTAATTATTCATTCCATTAATTTATTAAATAAATTAATTATTCATTTAATTACCCTAATAATTAAATGCATAACAAATCATTAAATTATAATTTAACTTCAACAAGTTTTAGAATCAATTTAAAACCTTTAAATTTAAATAATACTTTTCTTATAAAAGAAATTTTACAAGAGTTAAAACAAATTTCTTTTTAAATTCAAAATATTTAAATTTTAGTTAATCATTCAAAATTGTTAAACACTTACATTTATAAAAACTTGAATCTATTTTGAAACAAAGATTCAAATCTAGATTTGAATCAAATTTAAACTTTGTTTAAAACATTTCTTTACATTTAAATTTCCAATTTAAATTCAAATTTCTTTAAAAACATTTTTAAACACTTAATCACCTTTTAAGTAATTTAAACAAATTTGATTTTTAAAAACTTCATTCATTTCCAGCTATGATTCAAATTAAAACTTGAATTCATAATTTAAATTTTGATTTAAAACTTAATTTAAATCTTTGCTTAATAATTTAACTTTCAGTTTTAAAATTCGAAAACATAACATGTTTTCTAACCTGTAACAAATTCTAACTCGAGCAACAATTCAAATATTCGAGCCTATCCTAATCTAGCTCGAACAAATCATTAAAATAACTCGAGTAACTCGCTAAATAAACTCGAGTAACATTTTCATCTTGAAAACATTAAAACTTATATACTGTCAGGTTTTACAAAAACATGCATTATCGAAATACCCGAGCCCTCACAACCAAGACTTCGAGTTCACTACCCGCATGCTTCGAGCCAAACACGAGTTAACCCGAACAAAAACACGAGAACCAATATTCCCTAAACAACCGCCGACACACCAAGTACTCCGTGCACCTGCACCAACCCCGCCGCCACCTCCGGCCTCTCGCGACCTCATGCGCACGTTAGCGACCATCTTCCAACGCATTCCCGACCATCAATCAAACTGCAGAACCCCAAAATCGAAATCGAGCTGTCAAGCTCAAACTGAAAAAAAGTCGAACTGAAATTCCTTTCAAACTCCAAAATCCGATCATCAGAAAAACTTCACCTCCGACCACAAACTCCTCCATACCCCATCAATCATCCACACAAATCTGGAAGAACTCGATCACCCATAGATGTCGAGACGATCAAATTCCTGATCAACAGCGAAAACTAGGTTTATAAACTTCAATCCCAAATTTTTACTGCCTCAATGCTTAGATCCACATCCCTCTATTTTTCCTTACATCTACAATCATCACTTCATCACCAGGAATAACAATGGCCACCCCAGCCTCCTAGGATGGCAGTTCCAACCCAAAATAGGATTTTTGAATAAACCAGTAATGCCCGATCACATTCAAACTAAAATTTTTAATTTTAGTTTTAAAATTCAAGTCTTAGATTAAGTAATCAATTTATACTTTTGAATTAAGGAATCTTTATGATCAAATTGCTACTTATATAAGGATGGTTCTGTACTTTCTGAATTCCCAAATAACATTACAGAATTTTTTTTATATTAAATAAAATTTTAAACTGTAACAATGTTCACAACCATATGTTGATTGAATGTTAAATCTTAACACATATTAAATCAAACGAGATGGATATTTTTAAGGAATTCCATAATCTGGAACTTGAGTACAGAAAAGTAGATTCACAGCAACATGCACAACTACAAACATACAAAATATACCAGAAATGAACTTGAAATATAACATGCAAACACACTTATCTCCAGAAATAAAACAAGCAACTAATTTAAGCTTAAGTTTATTTAGTAAAAAAAATGTTACTCGCTGATTTTTATATGAGCAGAGCATCCATGTTTGACAAGCTTGAACTTGAATGCTTGCAGTTTGCTTTTAAAACATTCAACTTATTTTTACTGCAAATGCTTTGCTTCCTGATGCATGCATGTTTGATTCCAGGTGAAAAATGTAGACTTGGTTGATTTTTAAAAAGAAAAGTAGAGACCTTCAGTTGCATGCAGGCATGATGAAGTTCAAAACAGAAATGCAGAATAAATTTCAGGCATTTGAACTGCAATTTGATTTTCTTTTTAATACAGAAATGGAGGAGATTGTAGAATGAATTGCAATTCAGGTTGATGAATTTGAAGAGCTACAAGTTTGAGGATTTGCAAATGATTTTCAGGTTTTGTAGATGGTTTAGAGGAACATATTGTTTCAGATATATTTGATAAAAACAGATTTTGCTTTCTGTTTTGAAGAAGAAATTTGCAGATTTCATGGCTGAAGATCTTGAGTTTTGAAAAAAAGAATAGAAAAGAAAATGAATTTTAGAGGAGATGGGTTTATATAAGTATATTTTGATTTTATTAAAATAAAAGGAAAAAAACTAAAAAGACACTTGTTCAAATTTTAAACATTTGTCACTTTGATAACTTTATAAATTAACACATGTCTTTTAAGTCTTAATAAACTTACACATGTATTGAGTATTTTTATTTAATTTAAATTTGTTTATAAAAACTTTTAAATCTAAATTTATTATTTCTTATGTATAAATAAATAATTTTCTCTCTTTCTAATTTAAAAAGGAATGAAACAAAACAAATTATAAACATAAGCTTATTCAAATATTTTTAAATATTTATTCTATTAAATTTCAAAATATTAAATTCACATGTAAATTAAATTATAAAATCCAATTTTAAAAATCAAGCTATATATAGATATGCATATATAACTCTTATTAGATTCAAAAACAACAAATCCTATTTCTAAAAATCTATTTATGTTTTATAAAAACTAAGCATTATAATTATTATCTGAAAATATCAAATTAAACAATATTAAATAATTTATAAAAGAGATTATAATTCACTTCTATTACTCTATAAATTAAGATCATCTATAAATTGTAATTTTAATTCTTTTATATAAATTTAAGCAATATTTTAAAAAGAAAAATAAACTAAGCTTTTATGTTAATCTAATTTAAATTTATATTTAAATTAAATAAAATTTTGAAACAAATAAGATTTATCTTTAATATTTACAAACCATATATATATTTATTAAATTGCTTTGAAAAACTAAATGTTAAATTTAAATCAAATGTCCAATTTTCCAAATATAAATTAAAATTAGAAAATAACTTCATTTACTAAATTCCAAATCAAAGCTTATATATTTACAATATATACAGTTATACATATTATAAATAGAAAATAGTCTATTAGCTTTAAAAAGATAAAATCTTCCAATTTAAATATTTATTAAAGGATGATTATTAAATCAATTCAAAATTTATTATCAACATTTATCAAGTCAAATCAATTTTTAACATTGATTAATAAATTTATATTGCCAAATTTTCGGGATATCACATTCCTCCCCCTTAAAAGAATTTCGTCCCCGAAATTTAAAAAGCAAAGGTAATTTAATGATCTATCTTAAGATTTTATTTTAAAACACAAGCATATATCAAACATATGCTAACAACCGTAGCAACCAATTCATCCAATCAAACAAATCTAATTATCCAGACAAAATTCTGGGTAAAATTTCCTCAAATTTCCGCAGGTGTAAATACCGGGATACTCGCCCTACAGAATCCAAACAATCAAAACTATGAAGCTACAAAGCTCCTATTCATCTAGATCTATAACACTAGACAAGATACCAGACTACAGACGAGTCTGACTCAACAACCAAAACTCCAGAACTGCTAGTTCCATAGCTAGAGATAGATCATACACGTACTCCCTCAGAGATACGTGAAATTCATCGAATTCCAGTTATCCAAACCAGAAATTCAATCCTGTAGATCAATCACTTATTCTCCACGATCACAGAAAAGATCCAAAACACTTCAGAGCTAGCCTTCCAGCCTTACTCAATCTTATAGCTCCTTCCCGATCGGAGAAAACTTACCCAAAATCAAATTTCCGACTCCGGAATCCAAATTCCTTCGTCTCTTATCCACAAAACCCTTCTGACGATCCTTGCTGCCTACAACCACACTGATCAGCTCAACCTTCGCTGATGTCTCTAGAAATAAACTGAACCAAAACAAACCAACAGAATGATCTCCTCAAGATCAATCCCAAACCAAGAACACCAACTCTAATCCACAAACATCAGAAGACTAGCTTACTTCTCCTATCCGGAAAAAACAAAACAAAAGCACTTCTAAACTACTTCCGCTGCACAACTCTGATCTGAAGTAGAAGAAAAACTCGAGCACAAACTGGACAACACATCTCAGAAATATGGTTCAACAGATCCACAAAAGAAAACTCAGATGTCCCATCTGATCCTTCTACTAAACTGAACCACCGGTAGCACTCCTGGAATCCAGTCGATAAGAAAACTCAACCTCCAGATGCGGACAAACCTCTGATAACTCAAGAGAACACTCAAACTATCGCAAGTCACTTTTGCGATCAACCAGTCCAATACCCAAAGAAAACTGTTCTATCTTTACCAATCAGAACAGATTATGCTTAACTAGCCAATCCATCGAAGAAATGGATCCACTCTGCTACTTCTAAACTCCATCTTCAGAAAAACTGCTTACCAGAAGACCTTCTTGCTAGCACACAGAATACTCCGAGCTGCATTGCTGACACCGACGCCAAAGATTTCCTAATCCAAAGCTCTTCGAGAAACTCAGACCTCAAACCAGACAAAAACATCCTACTGAACCCAGCCACATCATCGAAGCAGATATACTTCTTAAACTTGTTCCGAAGAAAGGTGACATCCATAGTCACTGCGTCTCATCACACAACTACTAATTCCTGAGGTATCAAGATACCATTATTCTCTTCTGCCTAGCCGACAGATCCAAATTCAACTCATCCAACTTCAAAGATAGACTCTGAACCTTTATAGGTTACCTTCAGAGATCGATGAAATTCTTACTCCAAGCAAAACTCACTTGAGACGGTATTAGGTCCACAGTCTCGACATATACACTTCCAACCTCAACCTCAAACTCCAACTATTGGTAATAGTCGTGTTACACACCTACTACCTTATCTACCTTTATAACTTATATTGGAAAAACCCAAACAGGTAACCCAACAAATAGGTAGAAATATATATAAATATATTTAAAATTACAAATACGCTCTCTCAAGAAAGAAATTACTTCAAAGCCTAGGTATTCACTCAACCTAGCGCTCTGATACCAACTGAGATGACCCGACTTTTTCTCCACAGAAAAGTCACATCATCTTGAAGAAAGAAAGGGATGGAAAAGAGAAAAGAAAGAGAAGAAAGAAGAAACAACATCGGAATCTCAACATCGGAACGAATAAATTATATTAATAACATAAATATTACGTAATATACAACACTAATCAGAGTTACACAGAATATACATCACATACTAGACAGTTATAAACACCTACCTTGTTATTACAACTCAATAAAGAAATACCAACAAGGAGAACACACTGCAGAAACTATATATCTAACGCCGAAGCCTCCTACTCCATTGCTCCTCCATAATTCGTCAAAAGCTAACCTGAATCCCTTGGCTACTCATAAAAATTTGAGTACCCAAGAGTTTAAGAAAACAGAAGATAAACTCTGGGTCAGACATGGGTCTGGTGTGAGTAACAGGTTAAAGTTTCTTAACTTTGAAAATCTTTTGAAAAGAAAGGTATCACGTAGGACTTCCCACACATAAACATGGAAAAGTTTTTACCTTACGCTAACCAAAACATTTGATAGGAAATCCAGTGATACTATAATAGGTCTAGGGTTTTCAAGTAAATATGAAATAGCCGAAATTGTTACATCTATTAAATTCCAGCTACTAGCCACAAAAGTGGGTAATACAATCAAAACCGTTGGCACTTATTGGATTTTGGATTCCATCAATGGAAGGGCTACTGGGGTACGGCCCGTCACAGTACGTGGCCTAGATCAGCGTACCGAGGAGTACGTCCGCTCCCCTGCAACACAAGACCGGAACCATCCCTTACTGGACAGTCCCGAACAAGACAACCCCGCAGTTGGCGTACGTTCCAACCGCCCACACAGCCGAAATAAAAAGGGACCTCTAGACAGGGGAAAATCTCGTCCTACTTGGGCATGACCTGCTTAGCCTTGCTGCACCTCCCCTGTTTTAGCCATTCCCGGTTGATGAGGCTTGAGGCTACGATTACCTTTAGAGAACACATCTCTTAGAATGCTCATCGTCCGCCTGACGATGTTCTGAAAGCATTCAATCCATACAAGTTCGTTACGGGTTCGAACGAAACCGAAGGCATTACCTCGTTACACTCATTCTGGAATCACCCTCAGAGTTAACGACGATAACCCTTGCACTCTGAATCTTCATCTCGAATCTGAAAGTACTACTCCGTCAAACTCATCTCGGAATCACCCTCAGAGTTATGCTGACAAATATAGTTCTTACACCTCGAGTCTTCACTCTTCACAAGAGATTCACGACCTATCGTTAATTTGGATAGATGTGGTTTTCGGATATCTAAATATGGAAATCCGATCCCGGTCTCATCGAAATCCAAAGCGTATCCTTTAAGGCCAAGTTGTTTTAAAGGTTTAAAACAATTCAATTATCTATATATATGTAGATAGATAAATCACAGATTCACAATAGATAATCAACATTATTATCACAACAGATAATCCATATTATCATTATCACAAGGTAATCCAAATCATCATCACAATGCAACCAATGCATCCATATCATTCAACATCACTTATCTCATATCTGAGATTCAAACCATTCATGGCAAACAACATCATTCATCCATATATGCAAGGATTAATAATCACATCAAATATAATTAATTTAAAATGAATTAAATTAATTACTTCATTTCTAGTTAATTTAAAATGAATTAAATTAATTACTTTATCATAAAAATCTTGCTTACACCACTATTAATTAATTATCAATCAATTAATTAATCATCAATCAATTATTCATTTTAGTTAATCATCTCTGATTAATTAACCTTTAATTACATTTAAGTAATTATCCATTAATTAATTTCTCAAATTAATTATACTTAACCAAATTCAGTAATTAATCTTTAATTACTTCCTTAATTAATTAACTGTAATTAATTACATTAACCCTTAATTAATTACATTAATTAATCCCTTCATTTATTAATTATTTCTAATTAAATCTATTCTTAATTACATCATTAATTAATGATTAATGATTTCTAGTTACATTTTCTTTTTAAATTAATTACATTAAGTAATTAAATCTTTAATTAAACCATAATTGTTAATCACTCTTGATTAACCCCATTCAGTAATTAACTACCCTTAATTACTTCACCAAATAAATTAATTACTCATTAATTAATTCTCAAATTAATCCCTTGATTAATTCACAAAGTAATTATACTCAAATTACTTTTATCCATAAATCACCTTCAATTTATTACATACAGTAATTACCCATTAATTACTTCCCTAAGTAATTTCTCTTCATTAAATTATATTAAGCAATTTTACTTCACAAATCATCAAATGATTATTTTAAATTAATTAAACTGAATTAATTAACTTATCTAATCAAACTAAACTCAATTAATTACAATGAGTAATTAATTCCTTAATTACTTCCATAAGTAATTATACTTAACAATTTACACAAATGATTATCTTTGAATTAATTAATCTAATTAATTATTAAAAATTAATCACATTAATTAATTATTAAATAATCCTTATTTAATGACCTTCATTAACTATTTAACAATTCATTAATTATCTTTCTAAAATAATTAACTATTTTAATCATTATTAATTACAAATTAATTAATCATTCATAGCTCATTAATTAACCCCTAATTAATTAATTAATTAATTGTTAACTATAACTAAATTAATCCTTTATTACTTGATTAATTAATTACTAATCATTAATTAAAATCAAATCTTATGAATTAATGATTCTTAAATTACAAGTTAATTATCCTAAGAATAATTAATCTTAAACCTTTAAGATTAAATCCTTAATTATTTTAAGTAATTATTCATTCCATTAATTTATTAAATTAATTAATTATTCATTTAATTACCCTAATAATTAAATGCATAACAAATCATTAAATTATAATTTAACTTCAACAAGTTTTAGAATCAATTTAAAACCTTTAAATTTAAATAATACTTTTCTTATAAAAGAAATTTTACAAGAGTTAAAACAAATTTCTTTTTAAATTCAAAATATTTAAATTTTACTTAATCATTCAAAATTGTTAAGCACTTACGTTTATAAAAACTTAAATCTATTTTGAAACAAAGATTCAAATCCAGATTTGAATCAAATTTAAACTTTGTTTAAAACGTTTCTTTACATTTAAATTTCCAATTTAAATTCAAATTTCTTTAAAAACATTTTTAAACACTTAATCCCTTTTTAAGTTATTTAAACAAATTTGATTTTTAAAAACTTCATTTATTTCCAACTATGATTCAAATTAAAACTTGAATTCATAATTTAAAATTAGATTTAAAACTTAATTTAAATCTTTGCTTAATAATTTAACTTTCAGTTTTAAAATTTGAAAACATAACATGTTTTCTAACCTGTAACAAATTCTAACTCGAGCAACAATTTAATTATTCGAGCCTATCCTAATCTAGCTCGAACAAATCATCAAAATAACTCGAGTAACTCGCTAAATAAACTCGAGTAACATTTTCATCTTGAAAACATTAAAACTTATATACTGTCAGGTTTTACAAAAACCCGCATCATCAAAATACCCGAGCCCTCACAACCAAGACTTCGAGTTCACTACCCACATGCTTCGAGCCAAACACGAGTTAACCCGAACAAAAACACGAGAACCAATCTTCCCCAAACAACCGCGGACACACCAAGTACTCCGTGCACCTGCACCAACCCCGCCGCCACCTCCGGCCTCTCGCAACCTCATGCGCACGTCAGCGACCATCTTCCAACGCATTCCCGACCATCAATCAAACTGCAAAACCCCAAAATCGAAATCGAGCTGTCAAGCTCAAACTGAAAAAAAAGTCGAACTGAAATTCCTTTCAAACTCCAAAATCCGATCATCATAAAAACTTCACCTCCGACCACGAACTCCTCCACACCCCATCAATCATCCACACAAATCTGGAAGAACTCGATCACCCATAGATGTCGAGACGATCAAATTCCTGATCAACAGCGAAAACTAGGTTTATAAACTTCAATCCCAAATTTTTACTGCCTCAATGCTTAGATCCACATCCCTCTATTTTTCCTTACATCTACGATCATCACTCCATCACCAGGAAAAACAATGGCCACCCCAGCCTCCTAGGATGGCAGTTCCAACCCAAAATAGGATTTTTGAATAAACCAGTAATGCCCAATCACATTCAAACTAAAAATTTTAATTTTAGTTTTAAAATTCAAGTCTTAGATTAAGTAATCAATTTATACTTTTGAATTAAGGAATCTTTATGATCAAATTGCTACTTATATAAGGATGGTTCTGTACTTTCTGAATTCCCAAATAACATTACATAATTTTTTTTATATTAAATAAAATTTAAAACTGTAACAATTTTCACAACCATATGTTGATTGAATGTTAAATCTTAACACATATTTAATCAAACGAGATGGATATTTTTAAGGAATTCCAAAATCTGGAACTTGAGTACAGAAAAGTAGATTCACAGCAACATGCACAACTACAAACATACAAAATATACCAGAAATGAACTTGAAATATAACATGCAAACACACTTATCTCCAGAAATAAAACAAGCAACTAATTTAAGCTTAAGTTTATTTAGTAAAAAAAAAATGTTACTCACTGATTTTTATATGAGCAGAGCATCCATGTTTGACAAGCTTGAACCTGAATGCTTTGAACTGAAAACTTCAAGGTTGCTTCTTCTTTTTCTTTTTAAAAACTGCAGTTTGCTTTTAAAGCATTCATCTTATTTTTACTGCAAATGCTTTGCTTCCTGATGCATGCATGTTTGTGTCCATGTGAAAAATGCAGACTTGGTTGATTTTTAAATAGAAAAGTAGAGACCTTCATTTGCATGCAGGCATGATGAAGTTCAAAACAGAAATGCAGAATAAATTTTAGGCATTTGAATGGCAATTTGATTTTCTTTTTAATACAGAAATGGAGGAGATTGTAGAATGAATTGCAATTCAGGTTGATGTATTTGAAGGGCTACAAGTTTGAGGATTTGCAAATGATTTTCAAGTTTTGAAGATGGTTTAGAGGAACTATTGTTTCAGATATATTTGATAAAAACAGATTTTGCTTTCTGTTTTGAAGAAGAAATTTGCAGATTTCATGGCTGAAGATCTTGAGTTTTGAAAAAAAGAATAGAAAAGAAAATGAATTTTAGAGGAGATGGGTTTATATAAGTATACTTTGATTTTATTAAAATAAAAGAAAAAAAAAACTAAAAAGACACTTGTTCAAATTTTAAACATTTGTCACTTTGATAACTTTATAACTTAACACATGTCTTTTAAGTCTTAATAAACTTAAACATGTATTAAGTATTTTTATTTAATTTAAATTTGTTTATAAAAACTTTTAAATCTAAATTTATTATTTCATATGTATAAATAAATAAATTTCTCTCTTTTTAATTTAAAAAGGAATGAAACAAAACAAATTATAAATATAAGCTTATTCAAATATTTTTAAATATTTATTCTATTAAATTTCAAAATATTAAATTCACATTTAAATTAAATTATAAAATCCAATTTTAAAAATCAAGTTATATATAAATATGCATATATAACTCTTATTAGATTCAAAAATAACAAATCCTATTTCTAAAAAACTATTTATGTTTTATAAAAACTAAGCATTATAATTATTATCTGAAAATATCAAATTAAACAATATTAAATAATTTATAAAAGAGATTATAATTCACTTCTATTACTCAATAAATTAAGATCGTCTATAAATTGTAATTTTAATTCTTATATATAATTTTAAGCAATATTTTAAAAAGAAAAATAAACTAAGCTTTTATGTTAATCTAATTTAAATTTATATTTAAATTTAATAAAATATTAAAACAAATAAGATTTATCTTTAATATTTACAAACCATATATATATTTATCAAATTGCTTTGAAAAAATAAATGTTAAATTTAAATCAAATTTCCAATTTACCAGATATAAAGTAAATTAGAAAATAAATTCATTTACTAAATTCCAAATCAAAGCTTATACATTTACAATATATACACTTATATATATTATAAATAGAAAAAGTCTATTAGCTTTGAAAAGATAAAATCTTCTAATTTAAATATTTATTAAAGGATGATTATTAAATCAATTCAAAATTATTATCAAAATTTATCAAATCAAATCAATTTTTAACATAGATTATTAAATTTATATTACCAAATTTCTGGGATATCACAAATTGCGTCAAATATGATAAGATAGAAAATAAAATTTTATAAAAGTTGGAATTTGATCATGAAAATTATTTCGTAGATCTGTTTCCTTATATACTATGCTGAAAATACAACTCAAACGTAGAAGTTAAATTAATTTAAGTTGAATTCAAATTCAAATGAGAATTTAAATCGCAATAACCCTGTTGTTAATTACCGGATTAGTTAAGGTTAATTATCGTTAATTAATTTTATCATAGATCTGTGAAATTTAATTGTGCAACTAAATATTGTTTTGGAATAATTGATTTGATTTATTTAAGAAATGAGTTTCATTTTTAAAGAAGATTTGAATTTAAATTTGAAATGTTATTGAAGTGATCATTCAAATTTAGCATTTTCGATGAAATGTTAATTTAGGAATTTTATTTGGATTTTTGTAAGTTTGTAAAATTGTGAAAAAAAATTATTTGTGTAAAATAGAATTATTTAGATTGAAAGTTGTTAACTTTAGAATTTCTCATTTAATGAAAATAAGAGATTTCTCTTTTTAAATATTAAAAAAGGAGTTAAAATAAATGTTTAAAATATATTTCTTTCTTTTTAATGTAAAGCTAAGAGACTGAAATATATTGTAATATTTTATGGGATTTTTAGAAATAAAATGTTTTTATAAAATGGAATTTAAAAGAGAGAAAAAGAATGTAAAAGAATGAAACTCTTTTATTTATTATTAGGTTTAGGCTTAATGAAAATCTAGCCCATTTATGTGTTTAATTGAGAAATTTATTCTTTCTCGGACTTAACAAAAAGAACATTTACATTCATTTCTTTTATTTTAATTCAAACCAGAAACTCCTTCTTACTTTAAAAACCAAAACCTATAGCAAATTCAAATAATATTGTGAAAAATCCAAGAAAATTGAAGTAAGTTCTCTAACCAAAGCTACATCTACACATGTAATCGTTTGTGTAATCATTGAGTATATTTTCATACTTTTGTACTTTTGAAATTGATTTCTAGGATTTAATTTGGGGAAAAAGAGTTCTTGATAGAAGATGGAACCATTTCAAGGCTTCTGAAAAGATTTGGCAAGCTATAGGAAGTTATAAATGTGAGTAAACCTCACTAGCTATCTCTAAGTTTGATTTCGTGTTTGTATTTAGTTAAGCTAATGATTTTAGTAGAAATTGAATCGAATTGCCTTGGTTATGTTATAATTGAAAGGAATGCTCTTTTGAAAATATGATATGGTTGTTGAAAATGTATTAAGAAAATGCGCTGAAGTAAAATAGTGATAACCTGCTTGTTTCAAACCCGTTTGGGGCTAATTATTTTAGGGTAGAAAATGGGTCCAATGAGAAATAAATTCTCTTTTGGTTACTTTTTAATATTTTGTCGTTTATTTGACCTGAAATAGAATTGAAAGTACAATCATAATTTTATCTTTTAATACAATTTTCTAGCCTTAAATTTGAAATTGATTTGGCCCTATCTTTTTCGTTGCTGGTCGGAATTTGATAATTTTTGATGTTTTGGAAAGCATGGTATCCTTATAATTTTTTACTATGTTATGGTTTACATGTTTGAAATTGCACTTTAGTGTCGCTGTCCCAAGAATAAACGATGGGATTAAGGAATATAAAACTTAAAATCATTTTGACCATAACTTTTGAACTGTAAGTCAAAATTTAATTGTCCTTTTCTTGTTGTGAAGCATACATTTTTATCTATAACTTTTGTTTTTGAGTTTTTCAAAATTTTAAGATTTAAATGGTCGAAAGTGCACTTTAGTGTCGTTGGCCTGAGAATAATAGACATGATTAAGGAATTTAAAACTGAAAATAATTTTGACCATAATTTTTGAACCGTAAGTCCATTTTTAACTATCTTTTCCTTGTTGGAAAGCTTATACTTTTATCTACAACTTTATTGTTTTGAGTTTAACAAAAATTTGAGATCCTTAGTTCTATAATATGAGAAATACTAATAATTGACTTAGTGTTACTAAATGGTTAAAATGCTCTAAAATAACGCTTCATCGAATATGGATAACTCATTGAATATAATGTCTGAATGGAATTACTAACCCATTAGCAAATACTTGAATTTCACTAGGTAGTATGGGATGCTTTAGTTAAATCCTTGTGATTGCCTTTGGTAATGTGTTTAACACTTTAGGATTGTATTCTCTTTTGGTGTTCGACATTTGTGTTGGTCGATAGATCCTTAAGATATATATAGTTTAGATTTTCCAGTGATATTCGTAATAAGTGAGACTTACTAGTTTCTAGTAAATACTTGAATTTCATAAAGACGTATGAGACATTCTAGTTAAGTTCTCATGATTACTAAGTGATAGTATTTGTCACTTTAGAGTGTATTCTCTTTTAGTGTTCAGATTTCAGGTCGATGTATGCTTAAGAGGTACACTAATGGATTTTCCACGATCCTTGAGATTAGTTGAGATTTTATTTCCATGGTATGGACGATCTTTGGTACCAGATCGATGGATTAGGATTCTATATTCCACAGTATAGACAATCATTGCGATTGGTATGGACAATCATTGTAATCGATATGGATTAGGCTTTCTCGGATTTTTAGATATTATTATTTATTTTGGAATTATTGGCTTTGTGATTTATTCTGTGTTTTGTGATATTCATGTGCCTTGAGATTGATGCGGAGTTAAATTATTCCAGTGACTTGTTTACATATATGACATCTATATTTATTTTAAAGTCATATATCATTGTGTTATTTCTTGTTCTCTCCCTTTTGGATATTTAAAGGTAGTCGGACCTGTTTATTAGTTTTATAATATTCAGATCTGGTAAGGACTTTTCAGGTTATAAGACGTGTAGAGTTCTGTGTAGGTATGTTAGCATGAAGATAAACCATTTTATTTTATTTTGTTTATCTCATGTAGGATTATATTTATGTATATGGGATGTATCTTTTGAGATAGTGACTTATACTAGATGTATATTAAGTGGGTCTAGTTTTATATTTTATAGACTCATAGTATGTATTTATAGACGATTTTTATTATTCTGTCTTGATCTGCCACTATGGTTTTATATGGTATACTGTTCTAATTTTGAGAAACTGATGTGTTTATTACTTTAGACTGTGACTGTACACATCAAATTTTGTTCCAGATATTCAGTAAAATGGCAATTATGAAGTGTCAATGTTAATTTAAACATTCCCAAAACAAACATACCGGTCGACCACTATACTAGGACCAGTCGACCCTTGGTAGTCGACTGGTTGAAGAGGGACTGTCGACCGGTCGATGCCAAAAGTTGGTAGCGGTAGATAGGGTTTGGATGTCTATTGTATTGAGTTATATGCTTCAGATTTTTCCATTTCTCACCTACCTCTATCCTACGGTTATGGTGCATTTCAACCCCTATAAATAGAACCATATCCTCTCCACTTTTTATTCATATTATTTAGTGTATTCAACGAAACTCCGCCATTGTTATATCTCCAAATTAGATTTAGAAACTCCGTAGAGAATTCGGGTAAGAATCCATCCTTTTTCTATTTATTTCTTTTTCCTCCAACCTATTCTTATTCTATTCCTCTCCAACTATTTCGAATCTAATAAAAATATATACCCTGGTGTGTGTGTCTGTGTGTATATATATATCAAAAGGAGAGAGATTCTAGAAAAGATTGAAAGGCGTGCAAATCCAAGGAAGGCAAAGCTAAGGTTGTTCTGTGAGTGGAAACCTTGGTATTTCTTTTTTAGTTTATGTTTAGTATATCTCTATGGATTTGAATATTCCTTAGGGATTTTGGGATTGTGAAAATACGATTGATAAAATCCTCCAAAAAAAAATTTATTTCGAAATGTCATTCTATGTAAAGATTCTCGATTATTTATATTAGTCTGATGGAATCTGTTTCATTTATGCATTTTTTGATAATTTCATAGTTTGTTCCACTTCTCCACCTTCTTTGATTCAAATTATGATTCTTTAATAAAATAAGGGTTTAGATTATGAATTCTATTCGTAGTTTACACCACTTGTTCCATACTCCCTTCATTTATTTTTTTGCAAAAGATGAGTTGAATGGAATATGAAGTTAATGTTGCAATTCCTATTGTTTATGATATTCCATTGAATTGATGTAATAAACTGGGTTTCTATTTTATTTACAAGTCTATTATTGTAGTTTTGGTTATGAATATTTATTCCTTGTTTTGGATATTAGAATCTCTTGTTTTGTATGTTGAAATCTTGGGAATTTGGAAGAAAAGGACTTCTAATATTTTGGTTAGGGAATTAACGTTTAATACCAGTTTAGAGCATATATATCGCATGCTTAGAATTTATTAGGAATGAATATTAAGTTATTTCTATTAACATAATTAATGCACTATTATGGCGTATATTGCATAGTTAATTAGGCATTTGTTTGTCATTTATTCCCCCATTAGGAAGGTAATTATTATTTTAAGGTGTAATAAGGGAGATTTATTATAAGGTCTTAATTATGAAACAATGAGATGAGTATTATATATATGGAGAGTGTTTAGTTTAAGGATAAGTCATAGGGATGTGAGGTCAATAGAGTTACACGATAGAAGTCTGTCCTTCACTTTGAGGCTACCAGCAGTTGTGTACACTTCATATTGATGTGAGATATCATATATGATAAATATTTGTGATGACATGAGGTTAGTCCCAACTTCTGTTGGGTAAATCTGCCCAACTAATATGGCTACCATTTCTTATAAATAGTGGGACTAATGTGAGACGTCATTATGAGTATGGACCATAATACAAAGGACCTGCTTCAGGGTCTTGAGGTATTAAGTAGTCATTTGAGGACCCACCTTTATTTCTCGAATGGAGTATTAAATAGCCCGAGGGTAGTTATTAGGCACTATAAGTGGTATCTTGATTGAGTTCCGCTTCAACATAAGGTATTAAGTGACTAATTGAGGGTCCACCTTTCCATAAAGATGTATTAAGTGACTTGAGATATTACATATAATGCCAGCTAGATAGTTACCATTAAGGGGTCTGCCTTGGTAATATGTATTAAATGATGAGGTCTGCCTCAATTGAGATCTTAAATGGCCAGATTCCGCCTATTTTCTAATAATAGGTATTAAGTGGCTTTGGCACTGTCTCTTGCATTATTAGCTATATTTATGACATGGGATTTGGGTCATGGGATTACTTCTGGAATGGGAGATATTAAGTGGTTGATTGAGGACCCGCCTTCTTTCCTTATAAGAGGTATTAAATGGTTTTATGTACGTAAACATATTCTTACTTTAAAATATACTACCCAAGTACTGGAAAGTTAAGACTCAAGGTTTTAATTCATTCAACATTTGTTGTTCTGACTTCTTCCTCATTACAACATAGGTTAAGGACAGAGTGATAACGGCGATGGTGCTTGAAGGTGGAGTAGCTTGGCCCATGGCTTTTATTGTTGTTTGCTTTTATGATATTTTTATGTCATACCCATGTATTTAGACAAATGTTGTAACATATCTAATGTTACATTGTTTATGGAATTTTGTATTATGACATTTTGATGGTTTTGAAATTAATGAGTATAATTTGCTATTATATTTTATTCCATCCGTTGCGAGTTCTGAAAGAATAGTTATTGCTCTATACTGTTATCTCTTTTTCCCATCAACTGCCAACCTTAGAACGAATCTAAGTTTTGATGGACCTTTTCTGGGTCGAAATTTAGGCTTACTTCTAAGTAGGTTATTGCAACGTGGCTGAGAGGTTTTAAACAATTCTGATGGCTACTTTCGTCTATAAATAGAGAAGATACACTTTATACAAACTTCTTTCTAGGACCTGCATTACGACGATTTGAGAAATACAACTATGAATTAAACTCTTTATAACTGATAACCTAGTGAAAAGATACCGACTTGTAAAATATATTTTATGCAAGCAAAGTACATTTTGATAGAAAACAAATAAGTAGACGTAGTCTGGAGTATTTTTCGAACTACTATAATATTATGTGTTATTTTATCTATTTTATCTTCTTTTCTTGTGTAATTTTCATTTACTACATGATTGAGTGTTTGTGTCATTTTTGCTCCAAATATCCACTTTATCTTATGACATTGAGAAATATATGCAAAACTGTAGCATAAATTTCAGTTCCCATAAAAAGTAACAGTGAAAACTACAAAATTAGTTTCTCTTTAATAGTGAAGTACAAAGTAACAAACAAATGATATATAAAAATGAAACATATTAAGCTAATCAATAACATATAAAGATCTAAGATTGCTACCGAACAATACTGAATATCAAATGAAAAACAAATCATGAATATGATAACATAAAGGGGTTCGAACATAAAATCGTTTATAGCAAGTTTTTTTTTTGAAGCTAACATAGCGAACTTTGGTTGAATAATATTCACCGACTCACTGCACATAGCATAAAATAGTCTAAATTGCCAACTGTAACAGTATTATTTATCAAACCAAAATAATCTTGAGACAGAGAAAATGAACAACATTAAAAGCTTCACAGTGAAACCTTGTATTTCATTAAAAAGAAACATACTTATTACAAATACTGCGAATAATATATTGTTGACTACTATCGATAAATTGTCAAAAAACAAATAATATAAAATACCTTTATTCAGTTCTATTTATAATTTGGTATTTTGACAATGCTTGTGTTGTGAATCATTTCTAAGTTCAATGTTCACTTATGAAATAAACAAGTAAAAAACTCTAAAATCACTCCTTACGATGTCAAAAAAGCTTATGCAGAACCAAAATAATTAGACACGCGTTTCTAATGGAGTTCAAACCCAAAGTGTAATCAGACAATAATATTTAGACTGAAACATTGCTGCCAAAAGTTTAAACTGACCTCATACCTTTTTTTCCTAAATAAGAAGTTAAGTTTGGTAAATAGACCCAACGATAAAAAATATATGAAAACACTAAATATAATCAAAAAATTATAAAAATTGTTAGGAGCAAAAACCTTGATAATTCGAGTCAATAAAATGGTTTTGCTCAAAGTTAACCATTCACACATTAAATGCAATAATATGACTAGCACACAACAATGCACACAACTATTTAAATACATTGCTTCTTGTAGCATTTGCAACTCGGTCTTAAAAATAGATTTTAGCGATTATAGGTCTTATGATTTAAAGGCACTAAAGAAATCATGTTCGTTGGCCAAAAATTTTAAGCTAACCGAAACCTTAATATTTAAAACAATCAATATTTTTCATTATTTAATATAAGAAACGTAATTTCCATCTAGCTAGAACGAGGTTTTCCATCATTATTTTAAACTCTTGAATTACCTGGTTTACTTTAGTCATATATATAACTTAGTGTTGAGAATATGAATGATAGCCTCATAATATTTCATCATTGGCCGTAATAGGAAACAAATAAAAGACTAGCATCCATTATATAACTATCAACTATACTTGGTACTTCGCTGTAATAAAGGTGAATTAGGCAATTATAATTTAGAAAATAAGCAACGGTTAGTAGAATTATAATTTGAGAAATAAGCAATGACTAATAGAATTATAATTTAGGAAATATATAATCATGTACAAAGATCTTGTAGTATCATAAATTAGTAATAAAACTAATAGTTCATTATATTCAGTCTTCTTCTTAAAAATTCAATACTAAAAAATCCAACTTGACAAAGAATTGCAATCAGTTCAAAATATGATAACACTAAACTCATAAATATCATACTTAAAAGGCAATAGAAATTACATTCCCTAGTCAGGATCAGTATTAGTTGGTCTCGGTAGAAAATGAAAATTAAGCTTTGTCATTGGAAAAGGAGAAAAACCCAAAGCAGCAAAGCTAACCGAGATAACTCTAGAAGAGAAGCAAAAATAGAAGAATGGGAGACGACTGACTAATTAATCATGTCATGGCTACTCAACACATTGGAACCCCAGGTTTCAAATGTACTGATGTACTCTAGCACGTCACAATTGGTTTGGGACAAAGTCAAGAAAATGTATGGCCAAAAAAAAAAATTCTCATACCTTTAGCATTAAACTAGAGCTTGCCCAAATAAAATAGAGTACCCAAAGTAATAACGAACTAATGATCGAAATTATGTCAAAATGGAAAGAACTCAATGTCTACCTCCCACCAACAACAGACATAATTGAAACCTAAAAAAGATCCAAAAAAATCCGAATCGACCAATTCATAGCTTTGATTTAATTCATTCTTATATTTAGGGTCCAGCCCTTATTGATTCTTATAATCATTTTAAATATATTATTACATTTATTGATGATTTTTATCGCACTACTTGGGTTAATCTTTTAAAAGGAAATAAATGAAGTTTTTTTATGTTTTCAAGAATTTCATAATTTTATAGAAAATCAATATGATGCAAAAATTAAAAAATCTCGATCAAGTAATGGGACAAAATACGTAAACAAAAATTTCATATAATTTTTTAAACAAAAAGGAATTTATACCAAACCACTTGTATTAATATACCTTAATAAAACAGAGTTTCAGAAAGAAAAAATTGACATTTACTTAAAGTCACTAGATCTTTTTTTTTCTTTCAAACTAACATTCCAAAATCATAAATAGATTGCCAAGTGTCATGATGTGCTAACTATAACTTACCTCATAAATAGATTGCCAAGCTTCATGCTTAAAAGTCGAGTCCCTTAGAAATACTTAAGAATAGGAAAATAAATCTTGATCCTATAAGAGTTTTACTGTTCCACATGCGGATTCTCATACATGTACTGTTCCACATAGGGATGGGTGTACATGTTTCATACACACAAAAAGACATGGTAAGCTAGATAAAAATATTGTTAAAATCATATTTTTAGGATACTCGTCCCAAAAAAGGGGTATAAATGTTATGATTCAAAAAATCATAAACTTTATATCTCACGACATGTATCATTTTTGAAAATGAACCATATTATCGAACAAGTGAACAAGAAAATACACAAGGTAAACCAATCATATTATCTCCAAATAATTTCATGTTTTCTAAAGAAACGATTCAGGAACAGGTTGAGCATACAAATGAAGAACAAGCTGGCGAAACAAGTGCAGTTCCTTCAAGGGAAAAGAAGAGATAAATGAGTCAAGTGTTGAACTAACTCATGAAGGACCAACTCAAGAAGAAAATGTCATAAAAGGATCTACAAGACATACTCGATCTCCCATCAAATTAAGGGATTATGTATCCCAATAGGTAATGTGTCCAATACAAGATTTTATTTCATATATATGGTATCCCCTTTATACCGAGCCTACTTGAGAAACATCACTAACCAAATGGAACCAACTAACTCTGGTGAACCCAATCAAAGCCCAGTTTGGGGTAAGGCTATGAATGAAGAACTTCAAGCATTAGAAAAAAGGGCATATGGGATATTATCAATTTGCCAAAAAACAAAAAACCCATAGGTTTCAAATCGTACAAAATCAAATACAGTAGAGATGGTACAATTAAAAGGTACAAAGCTAGGTTAGTGGCTAAGGTAATTACCCAAACTTATGGTATTGACTACCAAGAGCTTTTGCACTATTAGCAAAAATGAATATAGTTAGAATTTTGCTATCAATAGCCAATAACTTAGGATGAGATTTATCCAAATGGATGTAAAAAATGCATTCCTTTAGGGAATTTAGAAAAGGAAGTCTATATGACTCTTCCTTCGGGCTTCAAAAGTGAGACAAACTTATCACTGGTGTGTGAATTTAAAAAGGCGATCTATGGTCTAAAATAATCTCCAAGAGCATGGTATTCCAAGTTAAGCTTTTCATTTTTAAAGATTAATTTTTTTGAAGTGCCGCTGATTCCTTTATGTTCAGATTAATTTTTTTGGCGTGCTGCTGATTCCTTTATGTTCATTAAATACTCATAAAATACCACTACTATTATTTTGGTTTATGTAGGTGACATTATCATCACTGGAAATAATAATGAAGAAATTAAAATGGTTAAACAATATTTGAAAAAAGGAATTTGACATCAAAGACTTTGGAAAACTTTCATATTTTCTTGAAATAGAAATAGCCCACTCAAGTAAAGGATTATTTCTATCCCAAAGAAAATATGTTCTTGATCTGTTAAAAGAGACTAGTAAATTAGGAGCTAAACCAGCTAAGATTCCTATGGAGATGAATATAAGACTTAGAGTTGAAGACGGTGAGAAATTTTTTGACATAGGGCAATATGAGAGGACAGTAAGTAAATTAACTTATCTTACTGTAACCAATCCTGACATTGCCTTTGCAGTTAGTGTCATAAGTCAATTTATGCATGCTCCATATATCTACCACTTTAGTGCAATTGATAGGACATTGAGATACCTTAAAGGCACACCAAGTCAAGGAATTTGGATGAAAAAAACAATTCTAACAATGTGGTTGGTTTTTTTTAATGTAGATTGGGCCGGAAGTTACGATAGAAAATCAGCCGATGGGTTTTGTACATTTGTAGGTGGTAACTTGGTCACTTGAAAAACCAAGAAGTAGAATGTTATGGCCAGATCAAGTATAGAAGAAAAATATCAAGCCATGGCATTCACAGTAAATGAGCTAGTCTGGATTAAGCAATTACTTAGTGACACGAAGATAGAACACACAAAAACAATGCAAATATACTATGATAGTCAAGCTGCTCGTTATTGATAGAAATCAATTGCCTGCCCATTGTATTCAACGTCCAATAATATATATGATTACAAGAGTCAAGATAGGCTACAAATTAGCCAACTGGTTTGCTAAAACAAAGCTAACTAAATAAATACTAACCAAATAAAGAGGCTACAAATTAGCCAACTGATTTGCTAAAACAAAGGTAACTAAATAAATACTAACCAAATAAAGATATCGTCAGATCAGGGAATAAATGCAAGAAATATTCTCACGCCTAGAATATATGTAAAATATATTCTATCACACCCCTTCAGTCGGAGCGGGAGGTTCTTGTATGCTTAGACTGTCCCTGAAATCATTAAGTAATAAGCACGGAAGCCCTTTTGTAAAAATATCAACAATTTGACAACGGGACGGTACATGAAGCACACGCACTTCGGCACAAGCTACTTTCTCACGGAAGAAATGAATATCCAACTCAATGTGTTTAGTGCGTTGATGCTAAAAAGGATTGCCGGATAAGTATATAGCACTCACATTGTCACAATAAACTATAGTAGCCTTTTGAATAGGACAATACAACTCTAGAAACAAATTTCTGATCCAGCATGAATCAGAAACAACATTAGCAACACCCCTGTACTCTACCCCAGCACTACTACGGGAAGAGTAGGTTCCCATTTCGAAGACCAAGAAATTAAATTATCTTCGAGGAATACACAATAACCAGAGGTAGAACGATGGGTGTCAGGACAACCACCCCAATCTGCATCTGTATATGAGATAATACGATTAATATTAGATTTGTACAAGTGGAGACCAAAAGAAAGGGCACCCTGAAATAGCGTATGATACGCTTAAGAGCTTTCATATGCTCATTAGTCGGGGCATGCATATGAAGGAAGATCTGCTGCACGACATAGGAAATGTCTAGCCAAGTGAATGTAAGATACAGAAGAGCACCTACAAGACTATGATACTTGGTCGGATCATCATAAGGAGTGTCTACGGTGGCACTTAGTTTGGACTTAGTGTCAACAGGAGTAGGAACTGAACTGCAGTTAGACATTCTGGCACATTCAATAATTTTTACAGCATACTGTGTCTGAGATAAGAAAAGACCATGGGCATGATGAGTGACAGCAATACCCAAAAAGAACCTTAGATAACCTAGATCCTTCATAGAAAATTCAGAAGCTAAGAGAGTCATAATATACTTACGAAGATGATCAGAAGAAGGTGTAAGCATAATGTCATCCATATATAACAGAATATAAGCAATATCAGAACCATTCTTGTAATGAATAAAGAGTGATCTGACGTACTATGAGAGAACCCGATGGTAGCAACAAAATCAGCAAATCTTTGGCACCAAGCTCGAGGAGCCTATTTTAATCCATACAAAGATTTCTTCAAAAGGCAAACATGATCTGGATAATTTTTGTTACAAATACCCATGGGTTGATGCATATAAACTGCTTCATTGAGATAACCATGCAAGAAAGCATTCTTAACATCTATTTGATGAATGGGCTAAGATTTAGAAAGAGCGATGCTGAGAACCACTCTAATGTGACCGGTTTAACCACGGGGCTAAACGTTTCATCACAATCAACGCCTTGCTGCTGTGTATTTTCATCACCTATAAGACGAGCTTTATATCGCTCAAAAGAACCATCAAATTTATGTTTATGACGAAAAATCCACATAGACCGAATAACATTAACATTAGACGGCCTAGGCACTAATTCCCAAGTCTTATTGTCAATTAAAACATTAAATTCATCCAACATTGCACTTTTTCTATTATGGTCACTAAGCGGACTAACAGGATTTTTCAGAATAGGAGAAATATCTGTAGTGGTGGTAGTGTGGCAATTAGAAGAGTATTTGAGATTGGGTTTAAAAATGCCATTTGATGCACGAGTGGTCATGCGGGTTGAAATGGGGTTGGAAGACCTAGGGGTGATGTGAGGAATGGTCAAAGTGGGGGAGCTCATAGACGGGGTTGGGCTGTGGGGAAAAGAGGATGTGCCAGAGGAGGAAAGAGAGGACTGAGTGTGGGCAGCAGTGGGAGGTGTGGAATCTGGGCCTACGTGAGACTGTGGCCTAGATTGAGGAAGAGAGGACGAGTCGTTAGGCTGCGTTGTTGGGTCAAGCTGCATATTTTGTGGTGTGGTATTTTAAGATAAATGATGTATTAATTGAGGATTTATATTGTCACCCAAAAAATCATAATTCGAAGGTTTTTTTTATGGAGTTTGGAGAATGGAAATTCTGTTTCAACTAAACGAACATGACGACAAATTATGATTTTACCACTAGACATGTCATATCATTTGGAGCTGCGATGATTAGGAGCCGGACCTAAATAAGCACAAGGAGTCGACCTTTCTTGCAATTTATGAACAGTAGAAGAGGCGAATAATGAGAAACATAAGCAACCAAAAACACGCAAACCCAAATAATCCGTATCACTTTGATAGAGGATTTGAGTGGAAGATTGGTAATTCAATACCTTGGAAGGAAAGATATTGAGAAGATATGTAGCCATGGAGAGAGAATGATGCCAAAAGGAGAGTGGCATATATGCATGAGCAAGAATAGTCCGAATGATATTATTTATGGATTTTATGTGTCTTTCGGTCTTCCCATTTAGAGGAGATATACGAGGACATGAGAGATGGAAAAGCATGTCGTGTTGCTCAAAAAATCCTTAAAAGTGCCATTAATGTATTCTGTACCATAGTCACACTGATAAGTCCTAATATTACGTTCAAATTGTGTCTTGACTAAAGCATGAAGCGCTAAGAATAGTTGTTTGACCTGTGATTTTTTTGCAATAGGAAAGGTCCACAAAAATTTGCTATAGTCATCAAGAAAAAGAACATAATAACCATGGCCGGAAGTACTAACAATATGAGAAGTCCAAAGATCTCTATGAATAATATCAAACGGAAGAAAAGTATATGACATTGAATCATAAAAAGGTAGCTTAGAATGTTTCTCAAGAGAACAAGAAAAACAAAAAGTTTTACCAGCCTTATTACAATCAACAAACTTTTTGCTAAGAATAGCATCGGCAGGATGACCTAAACGATTGTGCCAAATATTCGAAGGCAAAGCAGTAAAAGCAGAATGATTGTTGGAAGAAATGACTTGAGAGTTAGAGAAAATTGGATATAAGCCCTCAGTGCTATCACATCTCATTAGTCTATTTCCCGTCTCTAAGTCATTAATAGAGAACCAAAAGGGTCAAAAAAGATAGAAACCCTATTATCTATAGTAAATTTACGAACAGAGACCGGATTTTTAATGAGCCTGGAAGCATGTAACACATTGTTTAGGGTAAATGGTGGATAAGGTGGAGGCAATGTAGTGCGACCGTGACCAATAATTGGAATTAAATGACCACTACCGACAACAATGTTATGATGCATATTGCTTGAATTGAAATAAGAATAGAGAATACCTGCATCCGCCGTCATGTGAGATGTAGCACCAGTATCCATGTAGTAGTTCCCATCTGGTTGAGAGAACGAAATAGCATGCATAGTGGCCTCAATGTCGGTGGGCATGTAGCTAGGAGCAAGAGGAGCAACGACATTGAAAGCTTGAGGTCTGGACCCAAGTAAGCCGGACCTAGACGAGAAAGGACGTTGGGCCACTGGATTGGGCCTCGGCTGCCAAGAGTATGCGGAAAATGGGCAAGGAGGAATAGTCCACCCTCCCCAACCGGGCTGCTACATCTACTACCACTGTGGCGACGGGGCCTGCTGATGTGGTTGCCACTGGTGCTGTTGATATGGCGGCTAACTAGGACTGGACCCATTAGTACTTTGGTGGACCTTTTTCTTCCTATTGTTTTTCGAATTGTTCCTCCCTTTATTATTGCTGTTGCGCTTGTTGCTTGCAGATGAATCAGTGGCAACCATGGCAGCACCACCTGACCGACTTCAGAACCACCGGTTTCATGAGCTTGACGAGCCTTGATAGTATGCTTAGCCATTTTCAACCTTGAACGACAACTCTCAAAGGATGGTAAAGGCTCTTGATTTTGTACATACTCCACCGTACCACTATACGCCTCTGGTAAGGACCCGGTGAGATGTAAAACTAGACGACCATTTGTCATCGAAGCATTAACATCAACCAACTTGTCCGCCAGAGATTGTAGATAATTACAATAATTTTCGATCGAGTTAAAAGCCTCAAAAGCAACGTTCATAAAGTCCTCCTCGAGATGGGTAGCCCGAGAAGCTTTGTTGTCCGGAAAAGAACTTCAAGACAGTTCCATGACCCCTCTGTCGTGTCATTACGTCTAAGGATAGTGAGGAGATTATCGAAAGAAATGGCTATAAATCCATTACAAGACAATGGCATCCTGACGCCTCCAAAGAGTCGGATCAGTGGACTTAGGTTGGACATAGGTAGCCATAGCCTTCTCCTCCGTTGTGGAACCAAGTGATCGTAAAGATCATGAACCCTAGCAATATTGGTAAATAGAGTAGCCCAAGAATGATACATGGCTTGCTCACTGTCTAATGTTAGGGGAATAAGAGATTTAACATTAGTGATGGTGAGTGCGGGATGAAACTTGGACGAGTCTGCCATGGAAAAGAATTAACGATAGAAGAAGGAGAACAGAGAAGAAGATAGGTGAGGCTAGGGTAAGGAGAATAGGATCGTAAGAGGCTCTGATACCATGATAGAAATCAATTTAGAAAACAATTGCCTGCCCATTCTATTCAACGTCCAATAATATATATGGTTACAAGAGTCAAGATAGGCTACAAATTAGCCAACTGATTTGCTAAAAAAAAAGGTAACCAAATAAATACTAATCAAATAAAGAGGCTACAAATTAGCCAACTGATTTGCTAAAACAAAGGTAACTAAATAAATACTAACCAAAATAAAGATATCGTCAGATCAGGGAATAAATGCAAGAAATATTCTAATGCCTATAATATATGTAACATATATTCTATCATTTATATTGCATCCAATTCAGTCTTCCACAAGAGGACAAAACATATGGCGGTAGACTTTCACTTTGTTAGAGAAAAAGTGTAACCGGGGGAATTAAAAACTCCATTTGTTAGAAGCAAAGAGCAATGGCAGATATTTTTTCAAAAGCACTCGACAAGGCCATCCATTTAAACATACTTGACAAGTTGGGTTCCATAAATTTATTCAAACCCTACTTGAGGGGGAGTGTTGTGAAATAGAAATGATAGCCTTAGAATATTTCATCATTGGCAGTAATCAGGAAACAATAAAAGGTTAGCATCCATTATACAGCCGTCAGCTATACTTTGTACATTGCTGTAATTAGAATGTAATTAGGAAATTATAATTTAGAAAATAAGCAACGGTTGGTAAAATTATAATTTGGAAATAAACAACGGCTGGTAGAATTATAATTTAGGAAATAAGCAATGACTAGTGGAATTAAGCTATATATAATTATGTATAAAGAGCTTTTAGTATCAAAAATTAGCAATAAAACTAATTATTCATCATATTCAATCTTCTCCTCAAAAATTCAGTATTAAAAAATTCAACATTTAGTGCCATTGAACTGCAGCTACAAAAATTTATTGCTTAAACTTCCAATAAAATACATTATGTACAAAAAGAAGTACAAGGAGATGCATATCTCAAAACTTTACTTGCTTTCTTCATAGACATGCAAAATTCTAATTCAAATATCAGATAAACGTTTACCAAAAAATTCAAGTAACAACAATGGACCAAAAAGCATGGTAAAAAGAAGCCACAAAGAATGTTCAACACCTATAACATTAAAAATAACATGGAATACGTCAAACTTCAGATACAAATATGTAAATAACAGTTTGACGATTAACCGAAGAATGTTACAACAATCAGATAACAAATTAAGGAGAAACTTAATCATCTCGACTCCATACCACATGAAACAGACAATCATTCGTCTGTCGATTTATTTATTCTCTTTCTTTAATAATAAAACTGTTTGAGAGGAGATGAGCATGCCTGAAATGATATAGGAGAATAATTTTACAATTAAGTAAAGAAGGAAAAAATAAGGACATGATTGCTTAAGCTTTCGTAAGCTTATCATCATATGTAATATAGATCAAATAATAAGTTTAAGATCAGTAAGAGACTAATATTATGGTTTCCAAAGCATGTTTCATCTATCAAATTTTGTAATTTAATGTTTTTGTCTTTTATAAAAAAAGCATAAGGGCTTAAATGAAAATAATCTACATTTAAAATAACGTACCTTTAAATCAAGAAGATTTGAGAATATAAGGCAAGAGTCGATGAGAAAAAAGAATACCTATAATCAACAGTTAATTTTATACACAATGAGTCCTAATGGCAATCTATACGTACGTACATATGAAATTTCAGTAAAAAAGACATATTTCAAAAATGCAAGAATGTATGCATGTATGTATGTAGTGGTGTGTGTGTATAGTAGGAAAATACATGATTTACAAGTGCAAATTGGCATACAAATGGCATGCATGAAGTTAAACTTTCAAATATGAAATAATCAATATAATGAAGATTTATTCCATTTTTGATGATTGTTATTCTGTAAGCATATATATTAGTTCAAAAAAAAGAACTAAAAATAAAAATTGTTTAAAACATGTGTTAAATGTCACAAAAAATAATTAAATTTGTTCTCTTAAAAATATTAGCACACCCTTGTATACAAAGTGTCTAGTATAGGTTTTGGATTGCCTTTTAACTTTACCTTTTTACTAAAACTTTAGCGTTTTCATTGAAAGTCCTCTTGATAGTACAATATAAAGTTGATTATGGCTGAATACATCTTGAGGATAAGTAAATTCCCACATTTGGAAGTGTTTTCCCTTGAGCTTTGTTACTAGTTAAAGTAAAACTTAATCTCATATTGAACTATTTACGTAATAAGGTAAATGGTAAACGGGTATCTTCAAAGGGCTTCATAGGTATACTTGGCAAGAAAACTTGAGTTCCAGCAAAGTGACCAATGGAAATCTCTACATCTATGATGGTTTTGTAAAGTTCACGACATATGAGTCACGTACCGCTGCATAATCCATTTTTTGGATCGAGGTTCATTAGTGGCATAATTGATGCACCTTTCTTCAACACCAATTTATAAGGGGGCAAGCCACTCAAATTTGTTAAATTCAAATATTCAAGATGGTATAGATTTCTTATCATATTCCATAGAATCGAAAGAGTAGCAGACATGATGATCACTGGGAAAAAGGTTTTTAACTTGATCATTTAACGTATCTACATTTTCATTGAGTGTGGTTATTATAACCCTTGTAACCATATATTTGTATTTAATGCATTCACATATAAATTTGGAAATTTTGAATTTATGAGAGCAACAATTGATTTTTCTATTGTGTTTATAATTTGTTACTTTGACAATGCTTGCGTTGTGAATCATTCTCTAAGTTCAATGTTCACTTATGAAACAAACAAGTAAAAAAAACTTTAAAATCAGTCCATACAATGTCAAACAAAGCTTATATAAAAACCGAAACAATTAAGCATGCATTACTAAAGGAGTCTAAAACCTAAAGTGCAGTTGGACAGTAGAAATTAAACCGAAACGTTGCTGCTAAAAGTTTAAATTGACCTATTACCTTTTTTGCTTAAGTAAGAAGTTAAGTTTGGCATATAGACCCAAGAAGCATCTGAATACACTGAGTATATTCAAAAAAATTAGAAAAAAAAACATTAGGAGCGGTAATATTGATAATCCCAGTAAATAAGATGGTTTTACTTAAAGTTATCCATTCTCACATTGCATGCAATAATATGAATAACACTCAACTATCTAAATACACTAGTTCTTGAAGCATTTGCACCTCAATCTTGAAATAGATTCTAGCAATTATAGGTCTTGTGATTTAAAGGCATTGAAGAAATCATGTTTTTTACTTGAAATACTTAAGCTATTTGAAGCTTTAATATTCAAAACAAAAAATCTTTTTCATTATTTAATGTAAGAAATGTAAGTTCCATCTAGGTAGAAATAGATTTTTCGTCAACATTTTAAACTCTTAAATTACCTTATTTACTTTGATTTAACATAATTTAGTGCCATCGAATTGCTATTACAAATATTTCTTGCCTAAACTACAATAAAATAAATCATGTACCAAAAAACTATAAGGAGATGCATGTCTCAAAATTGTATTTGTTTTTTTATAGACATGCATAATTCTAATTCAAATATCAAATAAACTTTTACTAAAAAAAAAAATCAAGTTACAATAATGGACCAAAAAGTACAGTAAGAAGGAACCACAAAGAATGTTCAACACCTACCAGAATGAAATTAACATGGAATACATCAAACTTCAGATACAAATACATAAACAACAACTTGATGACCGATCGAAGAATGCCACAATAACGAGATAACAAATTGGGGCAAAACTTAACTATCTCGACTCCATACCTCATGGAATGGGCAACCAATCATCTATCGATTTATTTATTCTCTTTCTTTATTTCAATATAATAATAAAACTATTTGAGAGGAGATGAGCTTGGCTGAAATATATAAGAATAATTTTACAATTAAATAAAGTAGAAGAAAAAAAAGACCATGCTTGATTAAGCTTTCATTAAGTTATCATCATATATAATATAGATCAAATCATACGATTAAGAATAGTAAGAGATTACTTTTATGCTTTCCAAAGCATGTTTCATCTATCAAATTTTATAATTTAATGTTTTTGTCTTCCAAAAAAGATTAAAAGAAAACCCAGGGGCTTAATATACATTTAAAAATAATATAACCTTTAAATCAAGAAAAATTAAGAATAGGAGGTGGGAATGGAATAGGAAAAAAAACATCAATAATCAACAATTAGTTTTATGTATAACAAGTCTCAATGGCATGTGCTACGCGCATGCATATGAAATTTTAGTACAAAAGACATATTTTAGAAATGCAAGAATGTATATGTGTGTGTATAGTAGAAAAACTCATAATTTGCAAGCGCAAATTGACATAGAAATGACATGCATGAAGTTGAACTTTCCAATATGAAAAATCAATAAAATGAAGATTTATTTCATTTTTGATTATTGTTATTCTATAAGCATATATGTTAGTTCGTAAAAAGAACAGAAATTAAAAATTGTTAAAATATGTGTCAAATGTCACATAAATAAATCAAAATTACTCCTAAAGATATTAGCACATCCTTATATATAATATTTCTAGTATTGTTCTGGATTGTCCTTAAACTTCACCTATTTTACAAAAACTTTGGTGGTTTTCATTGAATCTCACCTTGATACTGCAACATAAAGCTAACCATGGCTGAATACTGTTGTAGCTTGGAGAATTTATTTACTGAGAATAAATCATTTTTGCATTTGATGATAATACAATTTATTACTAGCAATTTAGAGCCACATTACTTAGAGCATAGGTAATTATACAATAGGAAAACTAGTGTAAATTAGGAAAGCCTGGATATTGAAAATATCTCTGATTTACTCTCTAACATATATAAATTATCTCTTAACATCCCTCATCAAACTCATGACGCAGCAGCTATAAACATCGAGAGTTTGCACAAAAAATCTAAAATGAGAAACCGACCATGACATAGTAAAGAGGTCTGCAATCTGCATGAAAGAGGGAACAGAAGGTAAAGTAATAATGTCTTTTTTAAGATGATGACGTGTGATGTGATAATCAATCTCAATATGCTTTGTTCTTTCATGAAAAACAGAATGATGAGAAATCTGAATAACACTCTTATTGTCGCAACACATAGGAGTAGGATTTGAAAGGAGCACTCCCATATCTGCAAGGACCCTGCGTAGCCAATCAATCTTTTTGGTGGTAGGTGTCATAGCACGATACTTTGGTTCAGTTGAAGAATGAAAACAACAAATTGCTTATTACTCTTCCAAGATATAAGAGAGTCATTCAGAAAGATACATAAGCCATTAATCGAGTTGTGATCTATTGGATCTCTACCATAATCAACATTAGAGTAGGCATGCAATTCCAAGGTGGATGAAAATAGAAGTCTATGAAAAATAGTACCTCGAAGATAATATAAAATACAAAGATGGCCAACTAGTTAACTGTAGTTAGGGATGCTACAACAGTTATGAAAATAGTTGCGCTTTGCGGAAGCTTTTATCAACAGATCTTTGTCACCCAAATCACAAAGAGATAACTTTGATTGAAAACAAGACGGAATTGAAATCAAAATGCAATAACACAAAATATTCCACCCAACCACCCACTTTATTGATTCACCAAAATTTTGTTTACAACTAATAGAATAAAGTTAAAGTAAACCAAATATCATTGAATCAATAACCAAATTGAGAAAGGAAGCAAATATCTATATGGAAAAATTGTTGGAGAAAAGGAACAAAGATGAAGAAGAGAGAATTAGCAAATAGATTTTCCACCACATTTTACCCTCTCTTCTAGTCTCTATTTATATACTCAATTACTTAATGCCCAAGTTAACATTAGATGGTAAAAAATAATTGATTAGCCAATCAGAGAGAGAAATAAACATACTCAAATATGCTAATTAATTAAAGGAAACAAAATCTTCTTTTTATTTCTTTTGATTATTTATTTCCCTCTCTTTGTGATTTTGTATCACCAAAATTTAACACTCCACCTTGATGCAAAATCACATGTCTTCAACATATCTTGCATGCCATATCTAGATCTATCATAAATTCTCATATCTCAACCACACTAAATTACAAACCTCAAACACCGTCTGCAAGTGATGAATCTCCCACATGAGGTGCACCACACAAATCCAGTCTCAAAAACGTTTGTAATACCACAAAGATCTCCATCTTATCTTTATGGATTTTGCAATCCGACACCCTTTTATCACTCGATCTGAGCTCATTACCTGATCACTATCGATCCTTCGAGCATCATCAACATGAAGACCCCTGTCTAAATATCATCCTTAATGCTAGAATCAGAAGCAATGACCACATTAACCTCTCCACCTTGCTATGGACTACGTCCTTCAATCGTCACTTGCTTTCCAATGTCGACTACAGAACCAACCAAGCTATAAAGGTTTCCTTCTTCTAATACTCAACTCATCCTTACACGACCACCTTTCTTCACTCTCAAAACTCCACCTTGAGTCTCATAAGTGCAACCATGACGATCCAACTGAGAGAAATAAGATTATGCGAACAAATGGTACATGTCTCACTCCAGAGACTTCTCTAACCACACCATTTGCATCCGAAATCGGATAGACCTAACACCACAAATTGGTAGCTCTTCTCCATTGGTTGTCCTAATTATGCCTACACTCTTCTCATAAGAAGAAAAATAATTCACATCTCTACAAATGTGAAAATTGGCTCCCGAATCCATCTTCTAAGGCTTAATTTCACTAAAGAGGACATCACAAGAAGCATCACTATCGGTACCTTTAGCAAAATCTACATGTGCGTCACTACTAGTATCACCATGCGCAACCTTTTTCTAATCTCTTTTATAAGCATAACACTTGCTGCGTATATGACCTTTCTTATTGCAATAATGGCAAGTGATAATACCTTTACCATTAGCATCATTCTTCTTCCAAATTGTATCTTTCTTCGAGTCCCTTGCCACCATAGCCCCACTTTGAATTGATTTCATACCTGGCCCTTTTCTTCTTAGCTCCTCATTCAAAAGACTGCTTCATACAGTTTCCAGAGAGACAGTTCCATTAGCATTGGAATTACTCAATGAAACAACCAAAGTTTTCCAACTTTCTAAAAGCGAACTCATTAATAAAAGAGCCTATAACTCATGACCTTCATATTTTCCGACTTATTTATTACATCCTGAAATACATTCAAATGCTCTACAACAGACTTCTCTTCATCTAATCTCAGTTGTACCAACTTTTGAACCAGAAAAGCCTTACTAGTAGCACTCTTTGACTCATACAAAGATATCAACTTGTCCCACAGAACCTTCGTGGATTCACAACTAGCCACATGATGGAAAATTGAATCATCAAGATAGTGGCGAATCAACGCAATCTCCTTCTTATCCATCTTCTTCCATTTTCCCTCATCTACATCAGAGGGCTTTGTTTCCATCTCCATCAATCGGATCATGAAGATCATTGAGGTACAGAACATCCTCCATCTTAGGCTTCCAAATACCCTAATTTTTTCCATCCAAGATAGCCATTTTTGAAAATGAAACCATATCCGACATCAATAAATTTTCAAACCAATATTACTCTAAGCTTTGTGATGATCTGTGCTCTGATACCAAACTGTTATGAAAATAGTAGCGCTTCTCGGAAGCTTTTATCAACGGATATTTGTCACCTAAATCACAAAGAGATAACTTAGATTGAAAACAACACCGAATTGAAATCAAAACGCAATAACACAAAATATTCCACCTAACCACCCACTTTATTGATTCACCAAAATTTTGTTTACAATTAATAGAACAAAGCTAAAATAAACAAAATACCATTGAATCAATAACCAAATTGAGAAAGGGAGCAAATATCTATATGGCTAAAATTGTTGGAGAAAAAGAACAAAGATGAAGAAGAGAAAATTAGCAAATAGATTTTCGAACACACTTTTACCCTCTCTTCTGGTTTCTATTTATATAGTTAATTACTTAATGCCCAAGTTAACATCAGATGGCAAAAAATAATTTGATTAGCCAATTAGAGAGAGAAATAAACATACTCAAATATGCCTATTAATTAGAGGAAACAAAATCTTCTCTTTCTTTCCTTTACACATTTATTTTCCTCACCAAAATTTAACAACAATTTGAATAGCATATGGTATATCTGTACGTGTGATGGTAAGATAAACCAAACTTCCAAACATGGTATGGTATAAAGTAGGAGCTGATAGTGGTACGCCATCTAAAGGAGTGTACATTACATTAACCTTAATAAAAGGGTCAACAACCTTATCATCAGTAAGCCTAGCTTTCTAAAGAATGTGCATGACGTATTTCTGACTGAGAAAGAAGATAACCTTTTGATGGGTATGCTACCTCAATTCCTAGAAAATATTTTAGAGGACATAGATACTTAATTTCAAATTTCTAGCTGGCTCTTTTTTCAAGGTAGAAATGTCGTCCATATCATCTTGTGTGATAATCATATCATTAGCATATAATGATAATATGATACATCTTTCATGATTACTTTTAACAAAAAGAGTGTTATCATGAAAGGTAGAGACGAAACCAAGAGATTTAATTACAATGGAATATTTCTCAAACCAAGCACGAGGAGCTTGCTTGAGTTCATACAGTGCTTTCTTAAGCTTGCAAACATATCCAGATTTATGGAATATACCTAGAGGAGGCTCCATATAAATTTCTTTTTGAAGATCTCCATATAAGAAGGCATTTTTAAAATCATGTTGTGAAATGTACCACATTCGGTAGAAGTTACAGAAATGAGAGTACGAACGGTAATCATTTTTGCAACAGGAGCAAAAGTCTCCTTATAATCCATACCATATTATTATGTGTAACCTTTCGCTACCAATCTATATCTTTAAATTGTTCCATCAGATTTGACTTTTATTTTATATACCCATTTACAGCTGACAACACTCTTAGCATGAGCAGAGGAACCAAATCCCAAGTACCTATCTTCTGGAAGGTAGAAAGTTCTTTATCCACGGCCTCTCACCAACAAGGATTAAGAACTGCTTCCTTATAAGAAGTTGGCTCGAAAAAATCATGTGTGGACACTACAAGAAAGTTTGCTTTTAATGGAAAGTGGGGATTGCATTGAAAACTATTGTTATCTTTATGTAATTTTTATTTATAATTCTTTTAACTTATACTCTATCTCCCTCGAATATGTCAAAAACTAAAAATATAAAGGCGGTAAAAACATTGCTTCCCTCTCATTTTGGCTTCTCTAACATTTTATATCTAGTCAAACCAACTTCATCTTCTTTGCTTGGGAAAAACCCGATTTTTATTTTTTTCATCGATCCGACTTCCACCTCATCACGTATGAGTTCTCATTCGCTAATGGTTATCCATTTTTTAGGTAAACTAAGTTGCTTCTATTTTCCAATTTTTATAACTTATCAATTTGAATTTGTTATGGATCTTTGGCTGAATTCATGTAATCGATTGCTATTGTTTGATTTCATGCTCTTGGATGCAAATTAGGACTAGCCTTCTTCATACCAAGAAACTTTAGTTTCCTAATTTTGGCCTCCTCCTTATTCTAGATAGAACTACATAACATCAAGTAAATGCATATGTCTTATCCATATGAATTATTATATGAAAAGGTTTCACCATCCAACAAAATGACAACTAACACGAATAAGATGATTAATATAATATGCTAATTGGAATGAAAAGTTTTATGAATTAGAAGTTGATATCTCCTTTAAAGTTGTAGTTAAATCATTTAATTTTCTCCCTTTATGAAGCATGATATTTTTTTGAAAAAGTTTGTTTCGAGCATTATATTTTTACTTAATTCAATAAATTTAACATTCTATATATTTATTTTGTTTTTTTTATCTACATTGTATCACAGATATTGATAAAAGAAAATGATTTTTTTTAGATGAAGATAAGAGCAAGCGTTGGAAGTGCAAAAGCAGATAATGAACTTCATTTGAATGGTGGTAATTTGCTTTAGTTATTCATATGAATAGCAATTGCAGTATAATTCTCAAGTTATATTTTCTATTTACCTATTTTTCTTAATAAGGCTACAGCCAAGTAGATGTTTGATTAGGTGTTAATTAGCTCATTTTGTGCTCGTAGTCATGTAAGACTTGCTATGTTATCAAATGGATTTCTACCATTTTAGTTTTATATTGTAAATGTTTGATGTTTTTCATTCTCATTTTTATTGTGAATTTCCAAACATATGATTTTTTCAAGTCATGATGTTTGCGTTTTGAAATGTATTGAGTGGCCAATGACCACTTGTCTCAAGTGTAAAGGCTTCTAACTTTGAGTTAGGCCTAGCGGTCTTGGGTTATAAAATGTTCTGATTCTGCTTCTCTTGTATCTTTAATTTAAAGTTTTGTAGTATGTCTGTTATACGTACATTTATTGCATCTTTATCTTTAAGTAATACAGAAATTTGGGCCTATTCTAAGGTGATTGAAAATAATGTAATTATGGCCAAAATATTCATGAATTTCACTAGAAAAAACTCTTATTTAGTAATGTTTTTAGGCAAGATGTCCGAAGAAACCTACTGCTAAAAAGGGGGTGAAATTGAGTTATCTCATGTTTCTCAAGTTTGCCAATTATGGTGCCTGGCTTATTCTAATCCAGAACATGGCATCATCCCTACATGAAAGATGATCACCTAAGGTAATAATTTAACTCTTATAATTCTGTTATCCTATTTAAACCAACATTTATGTATTTTAGAATTTTTTAATTTAATTTTTATGAGATAATTCTAGTGTAGGGCGTAAATTTACATTGGAGATTTGCAATGCAATCTGCATAATTTCATTGAATAAAATGAAATGAATAGAAAAGGTGCGAAAAAAGAGTAAACTAGATGTCACAATAATGAAATGGTGTACATGTTTTAGTACACATTTACCACTTAAAATAAGTTGATTTCATTTTGAATTACTTGCAAGTCACATAATTTGAAATTTAAGCTACTATTTTTTATTTTTAAAGATCAGTAGCTATAATCTCTTTGACATTTTTGCTTCTCTCTCGAACCTATGTTTTTATCTATTTTATACTTGTAATTACATGTAGAAAACTATCTCCAAATTTAGTATAATACTATAAGTTTTTCCCCATATATTGAGTTTAAAATTTGATCCTTATTTTTGTATTATTAACGTGTAACAAAATCTTGATTATCTAAATTTGTAGTCCTTAGTTCATAGAATGGCCAATCTATTATCTATATATACTAGTGTGAAGCTGTGCTTCGCACACGGGTATGGAAAATATATATTTGTTATGGTTAGACAATTAAATTATTTTTATAGATAATCAGAATATATTATTTACATGAAGGAATTAGAAATATTACTACAATATCAAATATAAGTATTGAAATTAGTGTATAATCTTTATTGAGTCAACGTAACAAAAGAATTGAATGCTTACAAACATATATGTAGGCAAAAGAGTTAAAAGGGCAAAGCGGACTTGTCATTAGTAAAAAAACATTAGATGGACTATAGTGAAATACGAAATCAATAAAAAGCATGGTGAAATTAGTAAATGCTTTGCACATGGTAAATGCATATCTTTTGGAGCTTTATCCTCAGTTTCATTTGGAAGTTTTTCTGGTGAGCTTAACAAAATGATACTTTGAATGTTTAATTCTTTTGAAGGATTTTTTCAACTCTAAAAGTTACAATCCAGATAATTGCTGAAAATTTTAGCAAGTTTTGTATGAATGTTGTTCAAAATTATCAGATTTTGCAATCTGCAACTCCTTTGGTGCCATCCATTGTTAATTAATTTCCAATGTAAATATAAAATTGATAACAGCTGATGGCACAATAGTTTTTCATGTGTAAAATGTGTTCATGTGAGGTTTAATAAAAAAAATATTGCAATAAAGTTTTTTATTAACCTCATATCAATATAAATATGTATGCCTAATGGTTTTAATATATCTGTTATGCCAATTTCAGTTTCATATTAAAACAACTACTTGCATTGCATTTTTACTCGGTGTAGTACCTATTGTCGAAAAAAGAGATGCTGGTTAATATAAAGGAACATGTTCTTGTTCTAGAGAATCCCGAGCTATAAACGTTGCAAATGTCTAGCTATTCAAAATCTATTTATATGGATATTGTTCAATGTCTAAAATAAACCAATTGGTTAGTTGGGAACAATATATGTGGCTTATAATACACTAAATACTGAACTAAGAGTGAAAGTAATAAAAGATTTGTAATATTTAATGCACATGATGTTATGTTATTAACATATTATAGGTAGTCTGAAACTTTAAAATATTTATTTTGTCATTCGGTTGTTATGTGACCATATTTATGTCGTTACACCTAATGATATTAGAGAATATAATGATAAAAAACAATCGTAGTACCTCACACAAGTTATAAAATAATATCTTAGTCATAAACAGTCAAAGTAGAATAAAATGGCTACATAATGTCTATATTACCGACAGTTTACCTATAAAACATAGGAGTATAACCATAAGGAATGATTGATAACAATTAAACCATAAATGAAACAAAATAAATCTAAGACAATTGGAGTTCAGTAATAAAAAATTCTTGAGTTGAACATCATCATGAAAACTACATATAATATCTGGGTATGCAAAAAGAAACTGTGTTGGAATAGCTTCACATCACAAAGCAAGTATGTAATCGGGAAGAAAAAAAGATGAATAATGTAAGCCAAAATACTAAGCTACACTTACATTTAGTATTCCTTATTTTATCATGTATAGAAGGAAATAACACATATATGGGGAAATGTATATTTTCAAAATGTAAATTGAAATGAACATGAATGTCACACTTATGAATTAAGAAGTGCTGAATTTCACATTATAGTAGCATTATTGTTTCAAATACATATTAAACCGATCGTGCTCTCAAAGAGCATTATCGAACACCTAGCCAAGATGAAAAAAACATGATATTACAATATGCTTAGTGGAAAATGTTTTAAAGAAAAGTGACCTATACATTTGAAGTGGTTCAAAAAATATTTTCATGCTAGAGTTTTGTTGCTTGAGAGCCAATTTATGTTGTAAACCATTGAAAAACAAGTGTTTCATATGAGGTTGATAACTGGTAGTTAATATTTGATAACAATCAGTTTCTAAATTTTGATTAGTTATTGAAAATTCATATTTTGTACAAAAACAATACCTGTATAAAGCATAAGGGTATCCAAAGCTGGCAGCTCTTATTAATACAAATATATTTTTTAACTGAACATCAATTTAAGGTTAGGAAAAATTAGAAACTTAAGTAAGTTCAAAGTTTGGTCCAAGAAATTAAATGATTTGGCTAATAATATAAAATTGAATCGTCGGTACTAACCTAAGAAAATAAAGAGTATATGTAATTGAGCTATTTGTAAAATGCGTAAGACAGTTAAATTTTCGATATGAGGTCATAATAAACAATAATAAATGTAAAATTGTCTATGAGATGGTTGATATCTATTTTCGAAACAGAATAAACCTGAAACATATGATAACATTGAATTATTACTCGTAGTTTATCAAGATTTGACATGAACCATATTGCTCAACCTCATGCTAATTTGTTAGGAAAAAGAATCAAATTCCTCAGCCAATAAACATAATATATCATAGTTGGAAGAGATAAAACTGCTGTAACATTGCTAACTTAAGGGAATACAAATTACCAGAGAATGATGTATAAATCACATTGAATTTGATATGCAAATCATTTTATTTTTTAACATCTCACCATGATCTTAAATGGAAGACCCACTGAATATTATTTTTCAAATTGAGACTAACATCCATGCCATTGTATAGAGAAACTAAGACTACTTTTTTTTCCATATGTCTGAAGGAATAACATGGAAAACAAAACATCGGATTTAAAAACTGTTAACCATCATTTAGATATTGGTGAAAGAGTTAAGGATATTGATCCATATATGGTATATACCTAATAATAAGATAACTAAGTCCTTACACAGAACCTAGCATCGCGTTCTAAAGGCCCATGTATAAAATTTCTGAAACACGCTACTGAGCTGCAAATTATTTTCCACCCTCACATTGCACGGTTATATATATAGAAAGTCTACTATTCAATTAACTTTCATTGTATGGTGATATTTTTATTTAAATTTCATAGACATCTAAATGATTCGATTGAATTATGTTTCTAATAACTTTTAGTACATTACATTCTTGTATAGTTATTGGTGTATCGTATTATTATTATTGTTCTTTACTAAATGAAAAATTTGCATATAAAGCTCTCAAGTTAAACAAATGGACTTGCTCCTTTCTTTTTTTAACGAAATCAAATCTATCGCTCTAAGAACAAATTCCATGTAGATAAATAAATAAATTCAATGGTAAATCATAAATCGTATAGACAATTTGTTTACCATCATTAGTAATTGAAGTAACTTAATGTCATGTCCATTATTTGAACTATGCCATTTTATAAATGTGCAAGGCTCTTAAATTACCTATGATTTTTTTTTGAAATACCATTTATATACAACAAATCATTGGGACAAGCCAACAGGGTTGGCGCAGTTGGTTGATGGTCCGGACTGCGTAATCGAAGATCACGAGTTCGAGCCCCGAAACTGACAACTCTGTAACAAGTACCCGAAGTATGTGTTTGGCAGGCACATACTTCCCTAGAGTTTACAAGAGAAGCTTGGTTCTCTAGGTAATTCAAAAAAAAAAAATCATTGGGACAACATATCTCATGTCAATAAACGTTGAAAAGCAAGTTTCAAACTTGTGACCTCTTGCACCAAAGCCGAATCAATTAACCACTTGGACGTTGGTGCTTGTCAATTACTTATGAATTTTAATAATAACAAAATCTAAATTAAAATTTTAAGAATTAGGAATTTAACAGTGGAAGAAAATTGGCAAGGAAAGTGAAATATATAAAGGCCCATGTATACAATTTCAGAAATACGCTACTGCGCTGCGAATTGTTTTCCACCCTCACACTGCACGGTTATTTGTACCAAATGTCTAGCATTCAAGTAATTTTCATTGCATGGTGATATTTCTTTAATTGCATAGACATCTAAATGACTCGCTTGAATTATGTTTCTAATAACTTCTAGTACATTACATTCTTGTATAGTTATTGGTGTATCGTATTATTATTGTTCATCGAGATTTGACATGAACCATATTGCTTAACCTCATGCTAATTTGTTGGAAAAAAGAATCAAATTCGCCAGCCAAAAAACATAAAATATCATAGCTAGAAGAGATAAAACTTGTAACAACCTGATATTTTCAGCCATTCACATCCAATCATGTCAGACTTGAATTGCTCAAAATACCGCATTTTAAATAAATTTGGAGCAAATGAAATACAAATCACAGAATCATAGAATCACAGACACAGAAATATCAGAATAACTCGCAGCGGAAATTAAAATAACATGGTAGTTCATGAAGCTACTATAACAAACTCTCAAAACATAATACATAATATCAGTCTGAAAAACATATACAATAGAAATCTCAAATAAATAGCAGTTTATAAATTCCAGAGCTGAAATAGAATAACTGAAACTGAAAGGGAACAGATAACTAGACAAGCAGAATCTCCAGCGATTCCTAGCTCTAGAAAAGAAATCCAAAGCTAAGTTGTAAATCTCAGGCTGACCCGAGCGTAAAGTAAAACACAAAACACTCGAGTCAGGACATATATACTTATATAATGTAAACCAACTCAAGTGAACTGTAGTAGAAATACACAATAACTTAAAGGATGATTGTGATCGTTCATCCTTTAAGAATCAGTTAAACTATAAATTAAATACATCCCGTGGTTAAAATTTCAAAATGGTATTTTATACTTCGAAATCAAATATCATTTCAAAAATTCAATATCATTCAAAAATCCATTTCAAAATATCAAATATCATATCTTCCAAATCACATTCATTTATTTAAAATACCATTTCAACACACATTTCAAATAGTTTATATTTCAAAACAAATTACTTCATTTTAAATCATAAAATGAAGTTATTATATTTAATAATTGAATTATTAAATTTCCAAAATTTTAATCTTTCAAAATTCATTTATTCACTTAAATTTATTAACAATGAAAATTCAACTTTCGCAACATTTAGAAAATGCTACAGAAAGTTACATTCAAAACAGTTCAATTTAGCAAAAGGCGGCATTTAAAATGCTGTAATAGGGTTATATTAGTTTCAAATAAACTTAGTCAAATTCAACAATTATAGCACTTACAAAATGCTATAATAGCCTTTAATTAAATTTAGCCATTTGGTTCATTATTATCAACTACAGCATTTACAAATGCTGTAATATCATTTACATTAGAAATAATAGCATTTCAAAAAAATGCAGTTAATTAACTTTAAATATTCAATATAATTTCACAAACAATTATATGTTTATTTAAATCATTTTTAACTTATCAAATAACATATTTTCACTTTTAAAACAATCATTCAAATACCCTTATATTCATGATTTTATAAAGTTAAATTTCCATTCAAAAATCAAGATTTAATAATAATTCACTTATTAAATTCCACCATTAAATTTAAATTCATTAAATTAAATTTAAATTAACATTTAATTTTAAAATTTCAAATATAACTTAATTTCATTTTTTTACTTAACTTAAAATTCACTTTTAAGCCAACTTCACAAATTTCCAATGTTAGTTATATTTCAAAATTTCAACTTAAATATTCATTCATTTCACATTTTAACTTTATTCAAAAATCATTAATATATTATAAAATCATTTAAATTCAATTTAATCCAAATTATCATGAATTTATCATATTTTCATATTTAATTTAAATTCCAATTATCACCAGATTAAAATTTCCCAAAATAACTTACATTTTAATTTTTCTAACTTTACCATTTATTTATTTCACTTATAAATTTTCAGAAAATCAATAATACTTTACAAAAACCATTTTTAGTTAAGTTTAAATTAAAATATTATAATAATTACATTTCTAAAATATTTTAATTTTTTTAGAAATATACATTTTAACCACGGGTCTGTATATCATTTTCTACACTAGGTAAAGTGATACGGGTAATATATCATTTCAACCCGTAATTTACAAGAAAAACCCGAGTTTTATCATTCCAAACCCGCAGTCCCAAGTAAATAAAATAATTTGAAAATCGTTCAGGCCTATCAATTCAGCCCATAACGATTTTTTCTTATTCTAAAGTCCGTTCGGGTATGTATCATTTCAACCCATAGTGATTCTAATCTAAAAGGAACTTGCAGTGTGATAAACTGATATAAACAACAGAACAGTATAATATGACAGTAACATATGATATAACAGGTGTTTTAAGCATAGGTGAACATCATATAATCATAGCATAGTAGATATAATATGGTGATGCCATTTACAGATTCAAAAGTGGTCAATTTACTAGTTATATAGGTATACACTGTCTGGTGAGAATAACTCACAGGTATAGCTGGATATGACACAACGAATACACAACTGAGATCCACACAAGCACGATAGTACGACAAAGATTCGAGTGAGAGATCCAAAGATCAATCCCCTTGTATACAAATCAAACAAAACAATATAACGATTATAAGCTTTCAATTCAAAAATGATTAAACTATGCTAGAATTAACTGCATAAATCAAAGATGAAATTCTTTGCACTTGCTTCCAGCATTCTTTAGGCTTGGCCATAAGGTGGAATACATTTCTAGGGCAAGGTTTTGATCAGGTTGTGGGTGGATATGAGTCGGCCTACATAGTTTGTTGATGGTGCAAAGGTGAGCATGTGAAACAACACTACACAAGGCAACATACATGGTTTTCAATGCAAAGCAAGGCTCGGCCAAGGCCACAAGGGGCACGACCATCACTGGTATGGTCAATAGGTGACATGGCAGAGGTGTTTCAGGTCGGGTGGAGGTGGTGGTGGTGGAGTAGGTGGCGGCTAAGGGGGTTGACGAAGTGGTGGATTGCATTGAAGTGCCCGGCTATGCATAAAGTTGGAGTTTTGTGCGTTTAGGTGATGGATTATCAAACTATGGTGGTTCGGCTTGGGGTGGCCAGTGAGGAGGAGGTGGTGACATGTTCAGGTGGTGGTGGAGGCGGCTGGACTGGTGGAGGAGCATGGCCGATCCTATAAAGAAGAGGAGATCAAGTGCAAACCATAAGAATTCAAGCATAAAAACAATGGAAAAGAATTAAAGTTTACCAATTTTTTTTCCAAAGCAATGGCCGAAATTTTTTCAGAAATGAGAAGAAAAATTATTTACATAAAGAGGAAATGAGATAGGCGGCTGAAAGAATGAGGTGATATGGCCAAAAATGTGAAAAGATGTTGGTTGGAATTGAAAAGGTGGGAATACAAATAGCCTAAGGAAATAAAAAGTCACACAACCTTTTCAAATTTCTCATTTTTCTGTTTATAAATTAAATAACTGAAATATATATAACTATTCAGTTGAAATTTGAAAATATAACAAATAAAAAAAATAAACAAATAAATATTAATTATATATTATTAAAGTAAGAAAATAGCACAAAAATGAAAACTAGTCATGAAAATTTGAAAATAAATGGAATAAACTTTGTGGGCAAAATTTTATGGACTTGGAAATTATTTATAAATAAAGATAAGAATATAAAATAAAAAATGCATTCACAAAATAAATAAATAAATTTTAATTAAATATAATTTAAATGAAGAAAATAGCAGAAAAATAGAAACGAGCCTTTAAAAATAGGAAATAAATGCAATAAATTTTGGAAAAATTCTAACATCACTTTAAAAATGTTTTAAAATAAAATATATACCTAACATGTCATATAACACATATTAGAACATGATTTGACAAATAAAAATATTATTTATATAAATTAAAATAGATAATTTTATTAAATAAATCAATATACACCCAATATTGTAAAAAGCACAACTTTCACAATATAAATCGGATTTCAACGAAAAAAAAAGTTGTATTCTTAAAATTTAATCCATTTTCATAATAAAAGATAAAATTCAAAAATTCAAAATTTTAAATTTAAAAGTCAAAGTTTGACCAGATTGACCAAAAATCCACTTTTTTTTGGAAATATCCTATTTATTCAGGTTTGAAATTATAATTCACACAAAAATCAAAATATACTCTTAAAATAAAAAAATTTATTCATTTTAATAAACATAACAAAGTTTTTAAATCAGGAATTTCAATTTAAATAATTAAAATAATCACAAAATATCGGGTTGTTACAAAACTGTTGTAACATTGCTAAACTAAGGGAAAACAAATTTCCAAAGAATGATGTATAACCCGCATTGAATTTGATATGCGAATCATATTATTTTTTAACATCTCACCATGATCTTAAATAGAAGACCCACTGATTATTATTTTTTGAATTGAAACTAACGTCCATGCTACTGTTTAGAGAAACTAAGACTACTTTTCTTCCAAATATGTCTTAAGGAATGACATTTAGATTTAAAAATTGTTAACCATCATTTAGATATTGGTGAAAGAGTTAAGGACATTGATCCATATATGGTATATGCTTAATAATAAGATAAACTAAGTCCTTACACATACCTAGCATAACATTCTAAAAGCCCATGTATATAATTTCAGAAATATGCTATTGCATTGCAAATTGTTTTCCACCCTCACATTGCACGGCTATATATATATATAAAGTGTAACATTAAATTAATTTGTGTATGGTGATATTTCTTTAATTACATAGACATCTAAATGACTCGCTTGAATTATGTTTCTAATAACTTTAGTACGTTACATTCTTGTAAGTTATTGGTGTATCGTATTATTATTGTTCTTTACTAAATGAAAAATATACATAGAAAGCTCTCAAGTTGAATAAATGGACTTGCTCTTTTCTTCTTTAACCAAAATCAAATCTATCGCTTTAAAAACGAATTCCATGTAGATAAACAAATAAATCCAATGTTAAATTATATATAGTATAGATAATTTGCTTACCATTAGTAGCAATTAAAGTAGCTTAACATCATGTCCATTATTTGAACCGTGCCATGTTAAAAATTGTGCAGGGCTCTTAAGTTAATTGTGAAGTTTAATAATAATACTAAAAATAAAATATAAGAATGAGAAATTTAACAATAAAGAAGATTGGCTAGGAAAGTTAAATATATAAAGAATGATACACAATAACCATGTAAATGGAAATAAAATAAGTTTACATGAAGTAACAAATATACGAATGGCGAAAAAACTAAAATTCATCAAGCTGCTTATTGCACCTTAACGTACATGGATATCCATCGTTTCATGTATGTGCAGTATACCATAGTGTCATAATACAGTTTCTAAAGAGTAAAATCGTAAATTGAAGTAATTCCTGTATAATTAGAAAAAATATAGACCATCACTTCAATAACTCAAGCCCAAATATTTATATAATTACACAATACCATGCCCTATTGAGAATTATCTACATCAAATTAAGGCTCTGTAGAAACATCAAAGCATCATGTTGCTTCATGTTATATGTAGCTGAAGAGAAGCAAAAAATTGATTATCGATTCTAGAAAAGTAATGTTATTTAATCTTGCTTGGTATCTTCTTTCAATTCTAATCCATTGCAATTATCGAATGGCAATAAATCTATATATTAAATAATAATAATATCTTAACCATAATGTTTGTAGAAGTGTTGGAAGTTGGACGATCAAAAAATGAGGAGTTGAAATTTGAATTTATAAAAAGAAAGAGAGGAAAAAAACAAAGGAAAACATACCAAAATGGAGATAATCAATGACAAAGATCTGAAATTAATGCTCCAAACATAAGAAAGTTTATTACCTGAATGGAAATGATTCTTTGAATTTGGCGAGAGATCTATAGAAGAGCACAATTATAAGGGCTACAAAAAGCAAAACAAACTGACTAATGATTTATACTAATCCAACAAAATAATTACTTTATAATCAATGGTAACAAACTAAGATAAAAATTATGGAAAACCCATATCGAACCATCAAAAGCAAGGCATGAAGATGGGATAAATCAGATGAACTCAATAATTTGAGGCTCGATTTAGAAAAATGGAGAGATTTTAACTTTAGGCATTCAATTTTTTTTTGTTTTAAAAGAATTAAGGAAGATGGTTTATTGTAGGAAGGAGAAGAATTGAAATAATGTTAGAAGAGAAGTTACAAAAGAAAAAAAGGGAGCGCGACTATTCATTTCATAAAATACTCAAGGGGCTTGTGCGTCCTTGAAATGCAACTTAGTAATAATATAATAGTATATATATGTATATAATGCAAATTCATATACCTATTGCAAATTTCATGGACGATTAGTTGGTCCTATTTTATATATACTAATATACCCTATAAAAATTTATTATTATCTCACAATCTATATCTCCATTTGATGTCAATAGAGCTAATGTTCATTACGTTTGCAGGCATATATCGAGTGTTGTTTTAGCTCTTTGGAATGTAGTGGGAAGTTTCTAAGATAAATTAACCACTAAGCAAAATACATGATGTCGATTGTTTATAAATACATGAATTGATAAATGAATATATATATATATATATATATATATATATATATATATATATATCAAAATACACACACATACATACACACATGTTTGTGTGTATAACTCTTATACAAATAGTAATTGTAATAGTAGTAGTTACAATAATGTCTTGATAAACTTATTGAACCAAAGAATGTAAAGGTATCATAGAATTATATGTATGAAAATAAAATTATATATGAATTATTATATAATAAATTATATAAGATATATATATATATATAATAAAATAATAAATAAGTATATGAATTATTACACACACACATATATATAATAGATTCTTTATTCCATTACCTATGAATATGAGCTGCATTAACCACGTTCAACTCAGGAATCAAAAGTAGCTATACTTTTGTCCTAAAAATATTAAATATAGTTTCCTTCCCATTATATTCCCTGTGTGGTGACTAAGAAGATTTGATAACTAACATGACAAGTGAGGCATACGATGATTTTCTTTTTTCTGAAAAAATTAATTTTCCTACGTGATTCCACTGTTGGCATGGAAAATTTTATGTGACAATTATTAGCTACGTTTGTTTCTTAAAAAAATCTTAATTACATTGGCGTTCAATACCAAGGCAATGCCTCAGTCAATACCGAGGCGTTTGCATTAGTTAATATTAATGGAATGCCTCATACAAGCTAAGGCAATCTCCTTGGTCAATATTGAGGCGTTTGCCTCAGTCAAAATTAAGGCCATGCCTTAGTTAAAACTGAGGTCATACCTTATTTTTAGTTACTCATTTTTAGTTGTTGTGTTTCTTAATTTCATATATTATTTGATCAAAGAAGGTCATGGACGTGACCATGCCAAGACTTTCATATTATTTATTCTTTTGCTTCAAACATTAATGTAGTATTTATTTACCACTTTTATTCTAGTTAAATATGCCGCATTCATCATTTATTAATGCTTCACAAACTGAGTCCAGTTGTTTTTCTACTACCCTTACAAGCATTACAAAGGACCACTAAGTTTGATGAGAACTTTGGAGATGAGACTATAAATTCATGGGACATAGAATTTGGATTTGTACTAGAAGTAACAGATGGAGGCGGAAACAACAATAAAAGTTTGCCGCTCAGCGTGATGGTGGAAATAATTAGGTATGTAACTTTAATTTCATAGTAGTGATTAGTTGACAAACTCAATCCTAATATTGTTCTCTTCATATCATGTGGAGAAGGACAAGCATAAAGATGCATCACCTATTGGTGCTGGGGTATGATTGAATGGTTTTTTTATGAAGGTACTTAATTCTTTGTTAAAACAAAACAAAAGTCTTTACAAAATATTTACATATACTTACATACATACATACACACATATATATATCCTCGCTCAGCCTTATATCTTGGCCCAAATCGCTACAGCATAGCTCATAGCAATCACTTAAACTCCTTAACTTACAAAATACAAACCAGCCCCGCAAACTAAACTCGCTTACTTCCTTCATTAACTTGATAGTTCCACTGTCTTCTTCTAAAACTTTTAATGGCGAGAAACTATCCACTCTCTCTCCTCACCATTACTTCCCCCAAGCTTCTGACTACATAAATGCACTTTCAAACGATAGATCCAAAGCTTCTGACTCCGGATCTGACCTTTGTTACTTGTTTCCAATTCTTGGTCTTATGTGAAGTGTAGCATCCCCTATCTAGAGGCCCAAAGCTAAGTGCTACAAATACTGCAGCCATCATAGTATTAACTTCCGCCATCTAAATACGGCTATGTTAATGGTATTCATAATATCAGAAGCATTTGAACATGAAATAAAATCACAGATTTCAAAAAAAAACATCTTTTCACATTACATTTTCAAAACACAAGTTTCACATTCAAATTTCATAATCCCATAATCGTTTCCCGGGTTTTGATAAAATATAATTATTACATAAATATGCCAAGAGCGACATATGATGATGCCCTGTTGGTTGACCAGAGTATACATAAACATAACTGTCTTATATACAACACAGTGGAATAAAACAAAACAAACAACAACTCCTAAATAGCTATCCGTCAGCCACCTGCTCATCTTCAGAAGCTTTATTCATAAACCTACTAAAACCTGTAAAACCTCAACCCTCAACCTACTCAAATCAATTTTGAGCACCTAAGAGTTTAAAGGAAAAACATAAACTACGAGTCGTACATAAAGCTTGGTGTGATAATACTATACATCTCGGATATACAATATTAAGTGAGACCATGCCACTTAGCGGAATGAGTTTCCCCTCACTAATATCCTTTTAAAATATATCTTTTGCAAATCATAATCTTGCAACCAAAACTGGTTAAAACTGTAAAGCATTTACGTAAACTTACACATCAGATAACAAATGGACTATCTGTTCGAACACTATAGTTTTGCTTGGCTTACTACCAACCTTTGGCTGACTCGGGCCTACCAGACAATATAACAATATAATCTAACATCTGTTTGACATGCCTCTTGCAAATGGCCCGTCCTTAACTATCTGTTAAATACTTCTCTTTTGGACGGTCTGTCCCTAATTTAACGTCTCCCAGGGTCGCTTGATCATAATGGTATTGCGAGCTCACCAATAACCTATCCGTATACAAATATATATTCCTTTCTGTGTGTAGTCATAATTTTAGTCTTACCTATGACAAAGCCCTACACATTGGAATTTTGGACTAAATTAGCTAGGGCTAATAGCTAATGTATATGGCACGATCCTATACCAATTCCATATAGTATTCTAATATCCGAGTCATTTATTTAGGGAAACCTTCCTAAAATTTTCATTGTAAATCTGTTCAAACTGATTCAAAACCTTTAAATCTAACTCACACAAGGAAAATATATATACTCTATACTTTACTCAAAATCACCTTGTTATGTTATGTATATACTTTACTCAAACCTTAGTTGATGAAAACATTTAAACCTTCGAAAGTACCCATTTTGAATCCATTGAAAGCACCTCTTTCGAAACCAAGTAAAACCCTTTATTTCACCTAGGCCGAAAGGCCAAAACCTTCCTTTTGAAACCATTCTCGAAACCTTTTGAAACCCTTGAAAAACCTTCCCTTCAAAAGCTATAAAACGTTAGACATCTTATCTCAAAACACTTTAAATCTATCTTTCGAAACCATTAGAAAAACCTTCCTTTTAGCCCTTTTAAAACAGTTAGAAAAATAGCCTTTTGAACCTTTTGAAAGCACTTGGTTTCAATTTAAAACATGTGGAAAAACTCCTTCGAAGCCATTTGGGTTATACTTCAACAGAGCAAGAGGGTTATTAAAACTATTTAAGTCGAAAGCCTATCTTTCGAAAGCATACCTAAGCAAAGAAGTGATGGTGTCGAAATCACCCTTCAGAAAGCGTTGGAGAAGTGGCGAAGTTTAAAAAACAAAGTATACCTTCCGTAACAATTAACTTCGAAAGGTAGAAAAAGCGACAGCTAAGGCTATGACCTAGTCGAAAGCGATTATTTAAAAACAAAGGCGCAACCTCTTAAAACCTTTTCTTTAAACCATTGACCCGGTCGAAAGCGAACAAATTCAAAAGCAATATAGTCGAAAGTAAAGCAGGCACATTTTCAATTTAAAATAAAGCAACGATTTAACCCCTCCAGAACCCCTGGTTTCGACCTCATACGTTCCGCCTTCTTTCTAATTCGCTGTACACCAAGTCTTTATTGCCATGCGCACTAGTTTCGATAGTGACGGAGGTGGAGGAAGTCAGTCGAAAGCCAACCAAGTTGATAGCAGGGTGCCGAAAGTGGTGAAACATGATGAAAGTATGTAAAAACTGAATTTTTTCTTTTTAAAGTAATCTTTTTACATAGCATGCCTTATTTGTCAAAATCTTATTGATTGCTAATTTTTCTTTTATAAAAGCACTACCATAATTTTGAATTAATTAATTTAAATCGTTTGCAAGATACCCTTTCTCCTTTGATAAATATATAAAACATGTAAGTCTCATACCTTAAATAATTTTATATATTCATCAAAATACTTTGAAAAATTCTACAAAAATTCCAGAAAATCCTTTTTAATATGCTTTCTTATGTATATAAATTTCGTACCCAAATTATTTATAATTTAACCGTAAATTATTTATAACCCATAAAGCATTTTCTTCACTAGAAAATTAATATAATATCCACAATAACTCGAAAAATTATGAAAATTGAAACTCATCTCTAAAATATCATTTTTGATCTATATCCAAAGTCACAAGACATTTGAATGTTATTAAATAGGGTTTTCAAATCAAAACATATCATAAAATCTATATGAATAAACATAAATCATCAACAAACACATATAATCATTTTGTCCTTTAAAATCATGATTAAGCTATGCAAGATAAATTCAAATTTCCTCAAAACCAAAAACATTTATGAAATAAGAGATGTAGTTATTATTCACGTTAGCATTTTGATTTTGGATGTGAGATTTGATCTTGATTAAATGATTTGAATCTTTTCTCGAATCCTAGCGTTTATCTTCTTTCTCTTGCTTGCTAATGGTGGCCGGCCTTAGAAATGTTTTTGCTTGAGAAAATACGGAATGAACGCGTGTTTTGATTTTCAAAGGGTTTAGGGTATAAGAATATCCTTCTTCCTATTTTGCCCTTAACTATTTTTATTTCATGTTATCTCGTTTTGATTTACACGTTAACATGGCACGACATCCCTATTATATCACAAATCTCAATCTCCTAATAATCATGTTACATTATTTTATTTAACTAATTAAATATCCTAAATAATGTTACTAAAAACATGAGTGTTACATGAAGTTCTGATCTGCTAGCCCTGGCGCATGCATTGGTAAGTAAACTTTTCTTCTATTCTTCGCTAGCTTATGTTGGTTACTGATTTTAATTCGAGTTTATCGCAATTATACAAGAAACAGCAATAGCCTGGGCTTAAACTCATTCTTTTGATAGAAATTAGATATGTAATGTAAATAATGATGTAATAAGAAATCGATGTAAATAAAATAGGTTAAAGGTAAAGTTCTTCCCTATGGCAGAGTCAACTGGAAAGAGACAAGGAGTAACCATAACCAGTTCAAGAAAACCCACTCCACGAGCGGCTTAGCTGATATCTGCACAACCCCATTTTTGCAAATTTCTTCACCTACAGCTTAGATTTAATACTCCTAATTGAAACAGTATCAGAAATTTTCTTGCATAATTGCTGCTCTGTTTTATAACAGTTGTTAAACCTCTAACAGATTCGTGAGCAAATAGAATTCCATCTCTTAATTTCCTGCTAGGAATAAAAGCACATTCATTTTTCGAAATTAGTTCATCCATGAATAAATTAAGTCTGTCACAAAGGACTTGGGCCATTGTTTATAGTCATATTGCAACATGCTATAGGCCTGAAGTTTCTAATATTAGCGACATTTTTGCCTTTAGGAATTTGGTGGATAAAGTGTGGTTGCATTCCTTTATAAATTTCCCTATTTGAAATGCTCTATTAAAAGCTTCGACCATCAGATCTTTCATATTATCCCGGTGAATTTTATAAAATTTGGATCCAAATTCATCTGGACCTGAAGCAGTTTCACCTCCAACACTAAAATTGGCCTTTCTAACTCTAAACACGTTTATTTGATCATTTAGAAAGTTGCGTCCATATGTTGTAACGATATATTTAAGGGTCACTTTTGGCATCGTGGACTTGCTATCCTAATTAAATAGTTTAGAAAAGAATTCCATAGCATCTTCTCACATTCTTTCTGGATTGGTATAGATATCCCCATTTATATTGACATAGTTGCTCCAGTTATTTGCGCATTGCCTGCTCGACATTTTCGCATCAATGAAAGCAGTTGCGTCATCACCTAGAAGCAGCTAGTCATTTTTTCCGTTCTCTCCCGCATCAATAATTTCTTGCCAAATTGCCACCTCTAATCTTTCTTTCATCTTCTGAGATTCTGTTGTAGAACCTTGACTATTTTCTTCCTTTGGTTTCCATTGTAAGTCTGCACATAGCTGTCTAAGTTTATTCTCCTCTCTTCTCATCTCATTCTTGTTGCTTCCCCAGGCTTTGAATCTTTGTTTTATAGCTTTTTTCTTCTATGGTAGACGGTAAAGAGGACTGCCTTCACAGTTCACACCTTAGGTTCTAACCTGCCTCTACCTCTTCTTTATAACTATCAAATAAATACCAATATGGTTCATGTATTTGAAAGGTTTAATGGACACCATGTTAACTTGCGCTATCGAAAAAGGATGGGTGAGTGGTCATTGGTACTGGATGGAAGATAAGTAGCTATGGGATTTGAAAACTTGGACATCTAGTTCACATTAGCAAACACCGGATCTATCTTTGACAGAATATTTCTCTCTAGATCAGATCACCAAGTGAATTTAAATCCTTCTACATTTAACTCGCATAATCCCATATGAGTTATCCAGGCTTCCACGATGTTTGATTAAACTGGATAGAATTTCCTCCCTTCTTGTCATTGGCATGCCCGATACAATTAAAATCCCCTGATATAATCCATGGTTCAGTGATATACATTGCATCCTCTTCCAGGTTGAGCCAAAGCCTATCCCTTAGGGTAGTGAAGTTATTGGTGTTTACAAAAGTGCAAAAGCATTTACTTCTGCTCACATTGAACATTTCTAAGGAAATATGTTGTTCACTCATACTGACGATGTTTACCTTTCAAACTTCTACCTCCAAAATAACAATAACCAGACACTTATAATAGCAAGAAACATTACTGATAGCCTTCGATTTTCTCTCTAACTTTTTTCTGGGCATTTTAATTTCATGGAATTTCAATTTATCCTCGAGTATACCCACACAACTAACTTTGTACTTATGGATAATTTTGTTCAATTCCACAGTTCCATTGGGTTGTGAAAACCCCTAACCTTCCAACTAACTATGGACATGATTTAGCTTTACATGAACTTTTGAGTACTCTTTCCTGTTGACTACTCTTTTACTCTTCAAATTTCTCCTTTGTACTCCTCTCCCTATTCTGGATTTCGTTTTACCAAGAGTTCTTTTTTATCGTATCGAATTTACTTTCCTCAACTTTGTGTTAGAGAAATGAATTATTTGCTTTATTGCTGTAGAAAGAAAAATAACAGTGTATTTTCAGTTGCATTCTTTTGTACAAGCCTCATCATATATACTATACAATAAATATATGGGCTTGGCTCATTTACTACTTTACAAGATTGGTTTGCATTCACAAGACCGGTTTGCTTCACAAGAATGGTTTTCTTTGTAATAGTTATTCTCTCGATACCCTCCTCCCTCAAACCAGTTCGAGGGTTAGGGTTTCCATATTTTCAACAATGGCTGCCGCGAATAAAAATTCCTTTAAAATTCTTCGAAATTTTTCTTCAGATCTGGTAAATCTTTACTCCGGTGATGTTTTGTCAGATCGAAGAGACTCAATTCAGTCACTAATCACAAGAAGCATGAGTTTTGTAGATAAAATTAGTATGGTTGATAGATCTAGAAAGGTTGAGGCTTCGTTTTAATGAGCAAACCTCAGATCTAATCATCAACCATAGTAGGTATGAGTTTTGCAGATGAAATCAGTATGGTTGGTAGATCTGGAAAGGTTGAGGCTTCATTTTAATGAGCAGACCTCAGATCTCTCCGTTGCTGGCAAATAATTCGAAGCTCTACATTCTGAATCTGGGTTTACTTCATCAATATTCAATTAATTTCTGAATCTGGTAAAGTTTATCTTTGATAGTGCTTTCGTAAAAACATCTGCCTTTTGGTAAGAGGAAGGTATGTGATTAACCCTTAGTTTTCCCTTTATAACTTGCTCTCGAACGAAATACAAGTCCAGTTCCATATGCTTCGTTCTGGAATGTAATACTGGATTTGTGGTAAGGGATATAGTACTGAGATTGTCACACCAAATAGTTGCTGTAATGTCAATTTTGATTTGTAATTCCTTTAACAGTGATTCCACCCACATAATTTCGGCAGTTGCGCTGGCCACACTTCTGTACTAGATCTAAATACAGTGGGTTGTTTCTTAGCACACTACGATATTGGATTTTTTCATAAAATATACAGTACCCAGTTGTTGATTTTCTATCATCACTGTCAGTGGCCCGGTCTGCATCTACGTAGCCATTGATTTTGAGTGTCTTGCTTGCATATAGAATAAGTCCTTGATTTATGGTGCCTTTAAGGTATCTCAGTATTCTTTTAACTACCTTCTAATGATTATCTAGTGGTTTTTGCATGAATTGACTGACTTTATTAACACCGAATGATATGTCTGGCCTTGTTATTGTTGAATATTGTAATGCTCCAACAATGCTTCTGTATAGTTTCTCATTTTCAGTTGGCTGTCCTTTATTCTGTGATAAGTGCAAACTGCTAGTCATTGGTGTTGAGAGAGGGTTTGCCTTGCCCATTTTTGCCTTTAGCAGAATTTCTGAGATGTATTTCCTTTGACATAGATGTAACTTGTGGTCAGATGTTCTTTTAACTTCTATTCCAAGGAAGTAGTTTAATTCTTCCAAATCTTTAATTGAGAACTCTTTATTCAGTTGTTGTGTGACTTTGTTGATTTCTGTCTCACTGTTACCTGTAATTATGAAGTCATCAACATAAATAAGTATGTAAGTAACAGTTGCATCAGAGAATTTAATAAAGAGAGAATTGTGAGATTTTGTTGAGATATAGCTGAGACTGGCTAGTGCCTGTTTCAGCATGTCAAACCACACTCTTGGTGCTTGCTTGAGTCCATAGATTGCTTCGTTTAGTTTGCACACCAGTCTTTCATTTCCTTATTGTTTAAATCTAGGCGGTTGCTTCATGTATACCTCCTCCTGCAATACACCATTTAAAAAAGCATTATTTACATCTAATTGTTTAATCGTCTAATTCTTATACAAGGCTATAACTAATACAATTCTGATGGTAGATGGTTTCACAGCTGGTGAAAAAGTTTCAGTAAAATCAAAACCACTTTGTTATGAATACCCTTTTGCCACCAATCTAGCCTTGCATTTTAAAATTGTACCATCAGGATTTTTCTTTAACCTATAAGTCCATTTACAGCTTATGATATTTTTATGTTCAGGTAACTGAATAAGGTCCCAGGTTTTATTTCTTGTAAGTGCATCATATTCTTCCTTTATTGCTATCTTCCACTTCTCATCTTGTATCACTTGATAATAAGTACTGGATTCCTCATTGGATAATTCTGCATTGTATATTTTTGGTTTAAATATACCACTTTTTAATTTTGTTATCATATGATGACCGCTATTTGCAGGATCAATCTGTTGAGCCCTATCCTTCATTGTGCTTTCCGGTTGAGTATTGGATGGTTGAGGATCATTCAATACTGGGTAGTGATCTACATGACTGATGTTGTCTTGTTGTGGAGACTGATATGAGCCTTCAGATTCTTCATTATGCTCATGACTTGAAACACTTCTAATTATTTGCTGCTGTTGAACAACATTGTTCTCATCCTGAGACATCTGTCTTTCTACTGGTATGATTATCTCAAGTATTGGAGGTATTGAAATTTTTGAGTTGTATAGCTTTTTGGTAGCATTGCTTTCAGACTTGCTAAAGGGGAATTCAAAATCATTAAAGGTCACATGTCTTGATGTATAAATTCTACCTTTATTGTCAAGACACTTGTAACCTTTTTTGATTGTTTGCATATCCTAAAAATGTACATGGAGCAGACCTGAACTCTAATTTATGTGTCTTGTAGGGTCTCAGACAGGGGAAGCACAGGCATCTAAATACTTTTAGACTCCGATAGTCTGGCTTGATCTTTGTCAGTGTCTCAATTGGACTTTTAAATTGTAGAACTTTAGTTGGCAATCTGTTGATAAGATACACAACTGTTGAGAAAGCATCAGGCTAGAACTTCAGAGGTACAGATGCATGCGCAAGAAGAGTCAGGCCTGTTTCTACAATATGCATGTGCTTCCTCTCAATTAGACCATTCTGTTCAAAGGTATGTGGGCAATATGTCTTGTGATTTATTCCTTTCTTTTGAAAGAATTCTTTGAGTGGTAGAAAATCCTTGCCACCATCAGTCTGAACTTGGTAATTTGTTTGTTTTTTAGCACTTGCTATAAACTACATTGCTGCATTGCAAGTCTCAGATTTTTCTTTTAAGAAATAAATCCACACATATCTAGAAAAAGCATCAATAAATGAAATATAATACTTGTAGCTATAATCAGTAGATATTGGGGATGGTCCCCACAGATCTGCAGTAACAAGTTCTAGTGGCTTATCATATTCAATACTTGAGTCTGTAAATGCACGTTATGCTTTTTCCCAATGGGCAATAAGTGCAGATGTAAAACGAAGGAATGTTTTCAACATGAAATTTATTATTATTACTCAAAACATATCTTACAATTTTCATGCTGGGGTGACCCAGTCTAGCATGCCAAACATCATAGTTATTACAGCTTTCTATGAATTTTGTTTCTGTCATGTTACACCAGTTTTTCATACTTTCATATTTTCTTGATTTTGCAAGATCAAATTTGTATAATCCCCTACATTCTCTACCCTGCAAAAGAATTTCATCTGTTAGTGCATCTTTCACTAAGCAAAACTTTGGGTGAAATTCAAAATATGCATTATTATCTTTTGAAAATTGTGAGAAACTCATCAGGTTTTTCCTGATAACTGGTACTCTCAAAAGATTATTAAGATATAGTTGCCCTACACCTATGATACTTGCATTTCTAGTGTGTGTTATGTGAGTTGCTTTACCATTACCCATATATAATAAATGTTTACCTTTGTATTCCTTGTTTCCAAGATTCAAATTGTTGAGATTGTTTGTAACATGATTAGTTGCTCCAGAATCTGGGTACCAACTGTCATCTTGAATGTCTTCTGCCTTTGCTATGTGACTGGTTGTGTTTTCTGATTTCTCCTTGCATCCTTGTTGAACATTCACCAAGTTTGCACTAGGACCATTCTGTCTTGAGTTGCCAGCATTTTTTTGAGATGGTGTGTAGTTAACATCAAATCTAAAGTAGTATCAGTTTGCTGTATGACCATATTTTTCACAGATCTGACATCTTGTCCTGTTATTGTTGTTAGTATTGTTCCATCTGCCACCTCTTCCTCTTGATCTATAACTCTGGCCACCTCGTTGACTACTATTGGACTGGTTTTTGTTGTTGTAGTTTCTTTCTTGGTTTCTTTCTCTATTGCTAGCAATATAATTTGCAGAGTATTCAAGATTTGTTGGTCTTTTTTGTTCTAATCTCCCTTCATGTTCTAGTAATATAGAATGTACATATTGTAGAGTTGGTAATCTTTCTGTTGATGATATCACAGCAACAACTGATTCATACTTTTCATCTAATCCACTTAGCAGATATAATATTTGATCTGTGTCACTTACATTATGCCCTGCAGAGGCTAACTGATCACATATAGTTTTAGTTTTGCACAAGTACTCTCTCATAGTCTGATTACCTTTCTCCAAGTTATGATATTTTCTTTTGTAGTGCATAATTCTTGCAGCATATTGAGAACTAAAAACTTGCTTTATTGTATGCCAAATCTCATAGGCAATTTCGCAGCCAATTAGTTATGGTGGGAGACTTGCACTGATTGAAGATAATAACCAAGAACTAACCAAACTATCTTGCCTTTCATGTATAATATATTCTTGGTTATCAACTAACTTTCCTTGTGCATCTGCAGTGAATCTTGGTGGTTTAATGATGGTTCCAAGAACATATTCCTGAAGACCATAAGCTTTTATTGCAGTCTTCACTTGAAATTTCCAGAGAAAATAGTTGGTTTCATCATGTGGGGTAGTTATGATCTGGCTATGTGGTTTAATGATGGTTTTGAGGAGTTCTTGGGTGACACTGGATTGGTTTTGGGTGGATTTAGATGCAGAAGTGGGTGAGACATCACTACTATCATTTTCTTCAGTCATCAATGAGGAAATTACAACAAGAAATGATGATGATGGTAAGGATTACCAGAAAATGGAAATGCAGCCAGAGACTGGCTAGATGATGATCGACACTAAAAGGCAGTTTCTTGGCATGACACTTCAGGTTAGGCAAATTGAATCTTTAAATCTCTGATAACACTGATGCAGCCGAGAAGATGATATATGATGAGATCTTTCTGATATTGTCTTTTTTTGGCTCGAAACAGTGCTAGATGATGAGTTTACTTTAAAGAATTATATACAGTTGTTAAACTGTATATAATTAAATCTCAGTGATGAGAATGCTCTGATGAGAAAAATGATTTCTGATCATGCAATGATAATGCACACGCTGTTAAGCATTAGAATGCTCTAATATCATGTTAAAGAAATGAATTATTTGCTTTATTGGTGTAGAAAGAAAAATAGCAGTGTATTTTCAGTTACATTCTTTTGTACAAGCCTCGGCATATATACTGTACAATAAATATATGGGCTTGGCCCATTTACTGCTTTACAAGACCGGTTTGCTTCACAAGACTGGTTTGCTTTGTAATAGCTACTCTCTCGATACTTTGCCGGCAGGGCTTCTAGCTGCTTCAGATCTACTATATGATGGGTTGTCATTAACTGGTCATTATTTGCACACCGTCACCGTTCATAGTTTGACTCTTGTCCTTGAGGTCAGGACCAGCTACTTGCAAAAAACACCGTTCCCATTATTATCACTATTTGCATTGTTATTGGAAAACGCTGGGTTTTTAGAAATTCAGTCAAGAGATTTATGTCCCAACGATCAAGCATCCCGATTTGATGATGATTCTTAATGCTTTAAAATTGTAAGAGCTATAGATGAATTGCCAAGTGGGTGTACTAGCTCTATGTCACACTTAGGCTTGCTAGTGGTCAAGGTTGGAACTTTATAGGTCAGTATAGTAGCATTCCATGCATTTTTCGAAGGACACTTTACTTGTTAGACCATTACTTGCAACATCAGTATGACTTGCCTAATTATCCCCAGTCTTGCTGCCTGTGTCACTGGCTCCTTTTTTTAACTTTAGTCTTTAGATCCTGGCCACTCACCTCTGTTGCTTCACTTTCTAATTAAAACACCCAACATCCCTTAGTAACTTAAAAAGGACACATTAAAAGATGTAGTGCATTATAGGTATAGCTAAAGCATCATAGAGACTAAGATTCGCAAGACAGATAAATAAAAACAACGAAAACATTTAAATAATAACTTAAAATTTAACTTCATTTCAAATTAAGTCATAAAAATAGAATATGTCTCATGTTTTATGAAAAATACATCTCAGTCTCAGAATCAGAGTACATAAATAGTAATCGTCTCTATCATAAGTACCAGTACATCCAAAGTCAAATGAAAAGAAAACTGAAAAGAAGAAGAAGAATACATGAAGAACTCTAAGAATATATCTCCAAGCGGTCTGAATCTACTGTCCTAGATTCTGCTAGCCTATGAGGGAAAAGAAAAAAATAGAGGAGTGGGTCAGATTATAAGTCTGGTGAATGAAAGTAATTACTAGCACTCTTAAGCAAGATAAAGATAATAAACTAAGCAATAGTTCTAGTATGAAAGGAAAATACATAAAAGATAAAATTGTGTTAAAATACTTTTTTTGATTCTATTTGCTTTGATTGTGATTGTTTGCATTTGTCTAGATTGCTGTGACTAGGCTGAAATCCTAATCCTATTTTAATTAGGCTGAAATCATAATTCTACCTGTTGATCGGCCTTCTTTCTGTTGTGCCACCATGAACCAATCCTGTTGGTCATAGCAAAAGACATATGTTTAGCGCTTGAAACGCAATAGCGAATTATTTACCCTAATCGATGTCGCACGCTCGGTCATCGTCGGTACGCACTAACTGTCGCCCCCTATTTTGACTTCTTATTTAGCCTAATCAACATAAGTGTATCCAGTCTCACCCAACTGTTATGAGACTATCAGTCCTAGTCTGAAAGGGATGTTGCCCAGCCTCATCTAAGTGTCGTGAGACCATCAATCCTAGACCTGAAAGGGAATGCTACTGGTACTGGTCATACCAAACAAATTCTAGTTTGCGCCCCTTGCCCAAATCTCCAGATTTGAGCTTCTATCTATTGGTCGCTTATGTACCCTAATTAGCATAAGCGTATCGCAGCATCACCTAACTATTGTGAGACCATCAGATCCTGACTGAAAGGAAATGATGTTGGTACGAGCCATTCTTCTATGTTTGCTTATTAACTTAGTGTAAGTTTTAAAATAAGTCTCTTTTGTTATTTCTGCTATATTTGCTTATTAACTTAATCTAAGTTTTAAAACAAGTCTTTTCTGTTCTTTCTACTTAATTATAACCTATATTATAATTGTTACTCTTCTATTCTATCTTTTTAGTTATAAACAGGCTTGCAAATGTCTCAAATTTGCTTATTTCAGTCTATCTTCTTTTTATTACAGTTCTTTCTTATTTACATCTAATTTCTATAAATTCAGTGTTTATTTTTATTTAATTCTTATTAGCGAACTCTTCTCTTTTTAATATTCTTATATTTTATTCGCGTAAAAAGGAATAAACAACATTTACAGGCTAAATTCTAACGCAAAACAGATGTAAATAAACATAAATAACTGTAAATAACTTTAAATAACTGAATAAAATAGACGAATAAAAATAGCTGAATGAAATAGACTGAAAAGAACTTTAAAAACTAACTGTAAATAAATTATATAAAAAATTACATAAAAATTACAACTATTGATAACCATATTATTCTAAATTACTTAAAAATTTAAAATGTTTACAAACACTCATTTGTGGTCCTTAACTCTATTCCTTGGCCTTTCCAGATTCGCTTCTAGGGTGTAGTATTTTTATTAAAAAGATTTCCTTCCAAGATTTTTTTTTTTTTTTTACGGTGCAGCCTCATGCAATGAACCCAATTGCAAGAAATCTGAATGAGAAAAATAGATTGGCGTAGGATCTTATTTATAGTGTCACTTAGGCATCCCTGACCGTCGGATTTGAAGATTAAGTCCGGTGCAACCACGTCATAGGCTCGTTGGGGACCGTCGGATGGAAGCATGAACGCACATGATTGGAGGAAAATGGAACAATGACGTGTTCGAACAAACCTGGACGAAATAACGTCCAAATGAAAAGGCGGGTCGACCTAAATACAATGGGGGTCGACCCTAAGGTCGACCTAACCCATGTATGGTCGACCTAGGCCTTGTTTTCTTCTCTTTTTTTGTTTTTGTTTTAGTCTGATTCGTATTTCTCTCGTATCTTCTCCATACTGACTCGGATCTCAACAAGTTATATATAGAAATTGATCAGAAAATCACCATGGATACAATGGTGCAACTCCCGTAGCTCAATTCTACTATTTCATAAACTTATTTTATTATTTAATTAATTCATTAATTAATTATTATAGATTAAATTTTGGGTTGTTACACTAATGCTCGTCTAGCTTAAAGTAATTGCTCGATGGCCTCCTCTATTTGGTTAATTTTTTTGTTTGGGATACTTAATTCCCCTTCTTTCAGTTTACTATTCTCTAGATCTTGGGACAAAACGTTGATGTTCTCCATCTTTTAAGTCGCTTCTAGTGGCTCTTTTGAAGTCACTGTATAGGCTTCTGTCTCCTCAACCAAATTCTTTATGCCTTCTTTCTCGCTGTCATTCTTAATGTTTAATCCTCCTTTCATTTCATCGTTCTCATTCGGTTCTGGATTTTGTTTTGGAACCAAAACCTTACTCCTAGGACATTATTGCTCAAAGCGACCAAAACAAAAGCGGTTATCACATCTTGTAAGTTGATTCTCGTATATTACCTCCTGTTGGAATAGTTCTCCATTAGCTCATACTAGTTCCACTTTGCATGGGAAACCTGTGCTGGCCTTGACGTCCACTAAAATCCCAACGAATGATATCCCTGTTTTGTTCCTTGTAGCTTCATCCATCTTGATTGAAACACCAATATGGCCAACCAATCCACTAATCGCTTTAGGCCCTCATAGTCTGAAACTTAAGCCCGAAAGCCTAATCGACGCTGGCATAGTGTTCAATAAGTCCTGAGAAGCAGTTAGTCTCTTCACTATGATTAGTCTATGGTAAAAAACGAAGGACCTCCTTCCAAGATATTTCCACAATCATTGGCACTATCGAATCTGACCATGAAATAACCATTGTCTCTTTTTTGCACTTACTTCTTCTTGGTTTTCCACTTCCTTTTGTATGCTTTGAACGCCTTTAAATATGGTCTGTTTCCTACAACATACAATAGAACATAGTTACCTCATTCCTCCTCAACCTCTTGGATAGCCTTCCTTGATACTACTTCCCTCAGGCGTCTCTACTCTACCTTCAATTTAATGAAATTGACCTCATCGTCTAAATTCTAAAACACCCCTCTCACTCCCTTTAAAAGCATCTATTCTAGGTAATTAACTTTTTGCATCATTAGAAACGTTAAATCTCACTTACTGCTTTGGTGTAGAAAAAAAATATGGGGTTTGTAGATCTGACTTGGATTTTACTCGATTGACCCTAATCCAATACCTATTTTCCCTTCCTTCGGTTAACCTCCACCTAGTCCTCATCCTCCTTGCTTCCTTCTTCTGATGCCATCCCACTTTTCCTGGGCGGTTCCCGTTTCGATTTGCCCTTTCTCTGGTTAACCACCACCCAGCCCTCGTCCACCTTATTACCCTATTTCGTAGCCATCACTGCTTTGAAAAGATATGACTGGGGATAGGAAAGAAAAGAAAGAAGATAAGTGAAGAGGATGCGATCTGAAATTGATTAAGCGGTGTTGGCGGCTCTTGAGGTTTCCGCCATTTGGGCATGAAACGAATGATTTTAAGTTACATATTTTTCGTTACACTCCAAAAATGGTTAAAGGGAGATCTATTTTTTATTCTGAGTCCACTCAAAAATAAACTACTGTGCCGAGCACACTTGAATAACAAAGATTTCATATTCTACATGTAATGACCCGTAAATTTTGATAAATAAATTAGTTAAATTAATAAGATTTTTGTAATTAAATTTAGAAAAAAATAAAAATCTTATAATTTATAATGAAGCAAATGTTAAAAATGAAATGTAGCAATGATAATTAAAATTAACTAGTATAACCGTACAACGATGGAGAAACCGACTGTTTGATTGTATAACTTTGATAAGAAATATACATTTAAAATTTTTGTTAATATTACTTAAACATTAAGTGATAATATGTTGGAAAAGAATAAATTGATATTTGAATCTGAAAATATGAATTTCATATTTAAATATTAATCAAAGCATTTAAAATTGTCGATTTGAAATTGAAATTTTAGAATTTGAAAATCATAATAGATTTGAATTTGGAATTTTTGATGCGCGAAATAAAAGGAGGAAGTTTAGGGAAACCATGATGAGACAAGATCCACGTTTTTAGGGAAACCGCGATGAGACAAGATCCATGTTTTTTTTGGCTTTAGAAAAATTGATTTTGGCCAGTGACAGTAAACAAACCTCCCTAACAGTCGGTTTAATTATTGACAATTGGAGTGAAATCCCAATAAAGAAATAGGGTTAATTGTTGCACTTGGTATAAAATTTCAAATAAGTAAATAAAAGTAAGCATTTAATTAACCAATGCAATAATATATCGATTAATATTAACTGAATGTAAATTAAGGTAGTAATATTAATGCCAATTGATAAATAACTAATTTAGTGCAATCCCAATTAAATGGAAACAATGTTAAGGTTATAATTGATTACATTTAGAAAATTGAAAATAAATTTCAATAAATATAATTAAATAGTATGTTAATAATGACTGAATTGAAATATGTGTGATGTAAACAATTGTAATAGTTGTTTGAGAATAATAACTCATAAGTGTGATTGAAAGTAATGGTAACAAATATTTTAGGTTACCTATTTATTTAGCGTGTTAATTTAAATGTGGTAAAAATTGCAATAAATCTAAATTTAATATTTTGTTAATGTGAATTTAGTAAATAATGGAAAATAACATTTACTTTATTCATAATATGACAATTGGTTGAATAAAAGGAATGGAAATTCAAGATTTATTAATTTATTGGAATTTAAATTTAATAATTGAATTAATTGCAAATAAATGGAATTTAAAATTTAATGTGAAATCAATTGTAGTTGATTGACTTAATTTCTGCAGTTATGATAGGTTTGATTTGTCGTTGAAGATTGTTAATTCAACAAGAAGTAACCAATGTAAACTCTATCCATAATATGGCAATTGATTGAATGAAGACAATTGAAATTCATGTTGATTAATTTATTGCATTCGAACTATAATAATTGGATTAATTGCAATTAAATGAAATTAAAATATCTAAATATTACGTTATTTGAAATTAAGATGGAATGCGAGAATATTAATGTAATAGTTTTGAATCAAATGTTAAATCCATCTATTTGACAATAATGAATGGAATAATCATTAATTTATTTAATTAAATGAGATTATTGGGAATTATATTTATAATTTCTTAGTTTAATGAATTGAGGCTAACACTGAAATTGATAAATTAATCAACTATAAATTGACATTTAAATTTGTTTAGATCATTGTAAGTGATTAAGAAATAAAAAACAATGAAATTTGTCAATTATCGAATTGAAATTGAAATTTTGATTTAATTATTTAATTATTAATCTATTTAATTAATGCAAAAATAGCCATTTTGGCCACTGACTCGGATTTCGACGAAACCAGTTTCATTGGATCCGTAACGGCGAATTATTGTAGGATTTCAAGTTTCGTAGCGACCGGACTTGTCTTTTGATCGTACGAACGCGAAACGTCCGGGAAATCAATTTAATTGAAATCAATTGAAATCAATTTGAAATAACTTGATTTTAGCATAACTTCTTCATATGATGGAATTTGGACCTGAAACCTGTTCCATTGATTTTAAAATATTTTAAAACATCTATTTTGATATATGGGCTGACCCAATTTAGTTCCGGAGTCAAAACGGGCTTTTCGGACCATTTTATCGTTCAACGCGTATATCAATCGCGTCCATCTATTCTATTTCAGCTTTGTCTATAAATACTCTGTTATAAACCCTAACTGTTCCTCATTCATTTGTCTGTACGAACAATTCCTCCTCACCTCCTTAATTCAATGGCAGACAAAACAAAAATTCTTGATTTCAAGATCAAATTCAAATCAAAATTTCAAACTCCACAAACAGTATCAAATTTTATATGGATTCGAAGCTCTCGATGAGAGCAAGCCAATTCTGTAATTCTTTTTCGGTTTTGAATCACCAGTTGTCCTGAAATCACGAATGAATTCTCAGCCGTCCGTTCATCGTTGATCAACTACGACCGATCGTCGTTTGAAGGGTATGGGACTGTGGAGATCGTCGTATGCAACTCATCGGTATAATTGGTTCATCGATTCAACGATCGGATCGAAAAAAATAATTCGTTAGGGTTTGCATATGCTAGTGGGGGTTGGGTCTTGATCGGCCTGTATCGATCGAATGGGGGTTGTTCTCGTCGCGCGTGGGGTCCTGATGGAGCGGTTGGCCGAGGCGAAGTCCCAGAGGTGTTCGATCAGGCCATAGGTGAGCGTATGTGGCAGCGAAATAGGGTTAGGGTTTCTAATCGAGGCGGCTTTCTGTAGCTTGCGTGTGAGACGATGATTGACATGGCGTAATCTGAGGGGTGATGTTTTTTTTCTTATTTATTTATTTTAGTCTATGATTCAAATCTTCTAACTTCAATAACTTTCGCATACGAGATCCGTTTCATGCGCGGTTTCCTCCGCTAGATTCGTATTGAGATTCCAGACATTTTGGCGATGGTTTGGATGAATTCTGAGACTGTTCAAATTTTGGGTTTAAATTGGATTTAAATTCAATTAAAATTCAAAGGTGAGTGTTTTAATTCACTCACGACTTCTAAAATTTCTTATATTTGTTAAATTGATTTTCGATATGATTACAAATTTATTTATAGCTGTTTGGTATATTTTTATCATCATTCTAGTTAAATTGAATTTATTGAATTAAATTGTTATTCAATTTATTATTGCATAGAAACTGCCAGTTAAATTAATTTATTATTGAATATAAACTGCCAGTAATTACCTGTTATTTATTATCTGTTCTATATTAATGTTATTGTTTGAATTGGATGATGACTGTGATAAATGTTTGATGATTGATATTGGACGAATGGATGTTGGATTTTATATTGTCATGAACTGCAAGTTGTTATGCATTTTATTTCATTCGGGATTGCGGTTTGAAATGATATATAACCGTATTTTATTTTAATTACGGATTGAAATGATAAATATCTGTATCACTTGACCATAGGGTAGAAAATTATATACAGACACCGTGGTCTATATAGAAAAATATTTTTAAATGATTTTCTATGGTTTTGTAAAGAAATATATGGTTTTATGAGATATTGATTTGGATATTTTATAAATGGTATTTTATATATAGTTAAATACTTGGTTTTAGCTATGTGTAAAATTGGTTTAAAGTGTAAAATAAGTTTAATAGTAAGGTTTGATTTTATTAAGATATAATATGGTTAAGTATTTAATTAAATTATATTTCTGAAGTTATAGTGACTTAAATGAGAATAAGGTGGGAAGATAAATATGAATTTTTTTGAAATCTTATAAAATTGAAATATTAAAGGTATGATTTTTATAATTGGATTTTTGTTTAAGATGCATAAAATGAGTATTTCAAGTATAAGTGAATGGAAGGAAATATTAAGTTATTTGTAATTTTAGTTTTATTTAAATGATAAGGGATTTATTATGTAGAACATTTCAAAACTAAATAATAGAAAACTTATGCAACGACCCAGATTTTTCATCGTTGAGTTTGGTATATTTAAATGGGTTATATATTTAATTTGGATTTTAAATTGATTTTAAATATAAAAAGTTTGTTTTTTATTCAATAAAATAGATTCAGAATTTAATATAGCGGTTTGTTGGATGATATAACTATTTAATTTAATAATTTGGAATTGGGTACATTATAACATCTGGAGTTTCGAGCGTGTTAAAAATATTTTAAAGGCTTGCAAAATTTATATTGATAGTGCTGAATATAGTAAAAGTGTTGAAATTGAATTTGGGAATGTTTTTTTAAGTTTTAAAAATATATTGTTTAAATCGACGTTTAAAAATAGCCATCCGAAGCACAGTCTCGGATTACGACAAAACCAGCTCCATTGGATCTGTAATATTGTATTATTATCGAATTTCGATTTTCGTAATATTTGGAGTTGTTGTGTAATCGTACGATATATAAAGGCGCTGAAATTTATATCGAAAATTCAATATAATAACTGAGTCCAAAAATCTATCTTCTCCATACGATCGAATTAGGGCTCGAAACATTTTCCATTTCGTTCGAAATAGGGATATAACATTATAAACACCTAGCGGCACGTCTCGATAGGAAGTCAAGATTTTGAGTTGTGTTTTCGAGACAAATTTAAAATTTAAAATTTAAATTACATATTTATATTTCAGCATTCAAATCTGTATTCTCATCAGCCTACTTTCTTTCACCATCAAAACTTTTTCCTTTCCCTTCAAATTACTGTAGCTTTCCATTTTCTCCAGCACGCAAGTCCCCTCTCTTTCTTTTAAATCACACACATCCTTCTTTTCCTCGGAGAGAAATCAAAACTCATATTTCCCCTCTTCTGTCTTCGATTTGAAATCGAGCATCGAATCAAAAAAAGGGAAAGGGTGGCTTCCTGTTAAAACCACAAACTCTTCTTCTTCTCAAATCATGAAGCTGCCTTTCTGTTCGATTCAAGTCAAACCGATCGAATCACGTATCCTCTTCAAATCTTTTCGTCAAACCAAGAGAGGAGAGTACGTCATCAAAAGGCAGACGATGAAATTGAGGATTTTGGAGCTCGCGGTGGAGGATAGCGATCTGGTAATTGTGTGGCGACTGTAGGGGATGGTCGCGATGCGAGTTAAAGCTCGAGGTAATTTTATTGCTTGGTATTCTCTCGAGCGAGGCCTGGGTGCTTGTGGTAAGCGGTTCGTGGGATCGTGATGTGCTGTTGAGTGTCGTACTCGAAGTTGGTGTTATGGGTGCGTGTAGTTTCGTCGGCGAGGCAATTTCGATTTCGGTGACCGGGGTCGGCGAGATCGATCGAAGCACGTGCTTCGTGAAGCACGTGGTGATAGGTCAGGCGGGGGATGAGGGTGGATATCAGTTTCGACCTGTGCTGGGAGGTAAGGCTATTTTGTGTTCCTTATTTATTTAATTATATGTACAAGTTCACAAATCTAGGATAAGGAAAAAAAATTAAAATTATTATGTATATATTTATCGTAAGAGTTATAGGCTGCTTTATTTTTGAATTTACTTTAATAAGTATACATATGTAGATTGAAATTATATAAGTTTAAGACAGAAAACTTTTTGAAATGGGTATAAACAATATATACATATAATATTTTGGAAAATTGAAATTTTAAATGTTCGAGGAGTTTTGTAGGACTAGATTTAAAATAATAATAATAATAATAAAATAATTTGCATATACACATATTAAACTACTATTAAATTTTAGAATATGTTTTATAGTGATTAACTTGTTTAAATTGACTTATTTAATTATTTTAGCTACAAAAATTATTTATTATAGGAAATTAGTTTAAACCAAATTATTGGTTAAATTAAATTTAGTAAATGGAATTAATTGTTCAATCGGTCAAATGACAACAAACCATGTAATGTTTATACAAGGTTTAAAATCATGGAAACAAGCCGTTTGGAATGGATTGCAAACAGCAAAAATCAAAGGTGAGTTAATCTCACTCACCTGGATGATTTTAGTTAAATTTAAATGATTGGTTGAATTGCTTGGATGATGATGATTGTCATTGGTTAAGATTCAATAGACCCTATGCGTTGCATAATATCGAATGATATTATTTTTAAAACCCATATACCGCGATATTCCACCTCGAAGTGGAATTGGTATTTTATTGTGCTAACATCTGTGGATGCAGGGAAACAGGTTGGAGGGATCCAACTGGATTCCTCAAAATTATTTAGATTGTTTAATATTCTGTGTTATGAATATTTGATATTCCGTGATGAATTACATTGATAATTGGAATATTGAATGCTATGGTTTGCTTGAAAATATTTCAGTTCACTAAGTTATCAAAATATATAGAATTGGATTTTTGGAAAGAAATAAAAGAGTGAATTTTTAAGTAAAATAATTATAGAGCATCTGAATAAATTTGAGAATGAATTGAAAAAGAATGAAAGTGATTTTAAATCTTAATTAATAAATTCCGAGTATGGAAAAAGGGGGTTTTGAATAAACAGGGACAGAATGAATTTTAAGCTTAAAGTGATATTATTTAAAGTAATAAAAGAATTTATTTTAAAATTTAAGGATTAAATTTATTTTAAAGGATAAAGAAGGAATTTAGAAAATATGAAAGTAATATTTCAGTTAAATAGGATTTTAAATCATATTTGAAAGGTAAAAGTGAAGTTGATGGGTTTTGGAGTTAAATTGGGAAAGTAAAGGAATCTATTTCAAATTGGAATAAAATCTGAAATCGATTTGGAAATTGATTTAGAATTTGAAATTATGTTTTTAAAGAAGACGAGACTTTGGAATTTATAAACTGGGTTTATAAAAGTAAAGTAATATATCAGTGGATATTTGGAAGAATAAATTCACGATGGGAATTTATTAAAGGAATGGGAAAATAGTTTAAAAATAAATAGTGATTTATTTTTAAAAGATGTGGAAGGGAAGCGTATTTCCCTGGATAGCCAAGTACGTTTTCAAAGCAAATTTTTAAATATAAGTTAAAAGTTTAATGTTGTGTTGAAAAGCATGTTTTAGAAAACTTATTATTTCTAAATGTTTAAATTCTAAAATAAGTATTTTCTTTTAATCTATTATAGCAATAATTATTTAAAGATGGCATGGTATTATGTGTAAAAGTTAGAAATTCAGTTTTATATTGTACAAAGTAGTTTTATTTTAAATATTCTTAAGGAATGTATTTGAATAAAGTATTAAAGTAATTTTTAATTTAAACGTTTTAAAGGATATTTTATAATAAAGTGTTTTTAAATTATTTTAAAATCTAAAGTGTTTGTACTTGGTGATTTCAGTGGGAATCGAAAATATTTGGGGAATATATTTCGTGAGAGAAAATGGTTTGAAACTGTTTTCAAAGGGAATTGAAAAGTGGAAATATATCTTGCGAAGATATTTTGAGATAAATAAATAATTTGAGAAAATTATTTATGTTTGATGGATGTTTGTGGATGTTGAGTGATAGTTAAATAACCGACTATCAATATTTGGCCAATGCGCTGATCATTTCGAAGAGACCGGGATCAGAATTTATTTTCTGAAAACCACTTCGATCCGGTTTGTACGTTTTCATGAGGAAGATGAATTTGGATTCGAAGATGGAGCAATGAATTGCAAGGGCTAGTCGCTACTAATCCTGACGTAATTCCAAAATGGATGTAGTAGGAGTAGTGTCTTCGGTTCCGTTCGAACCCGGGACGTACTTGTATGGATGAATGCTTTCGGAACACCGTCAGATGGACGATGGGGATTCTAAGTGAAACGTTCTAAAAAGGTAACGCTTAGCCTCAAGCCTCATCAACTAGGAATGACTGAAAATCAGGGGTTATGCAGCAAGGCTAGGTGGTAAGCGGCCATTAGGGTAAGGTCATCCCTGTCTAGATGTCCCTTTTTATTCGGCTTAGTGGTGCGGTTGCTGATCCCAACCGTGGGGTGATCTTACTCGGGATTATTCAGTAAGGGGTAGTCCCGGTCTTGTGTTGCAGGGGATTGGGAGTAATCCTCGGTACGGTGATCTAGGCCACGTACCGTGACAGGTGGTACCCCAGTGCCTATCATTAGTTGGAAATCCATTCTCCCTACGTGCCCTTTTACGGTTTTTGTTTGTATAAGCCACTTTGTGCCTAGTAGCTGGAATTTAATCATGTAACAATTTCGGCTATTTTAATAAGTATTTGTAAATAGACCCTATTATAGTATCAGTGGATTTTAATAAAAAGTGTTTTGGCTATCGTAGGGTAAAAACCCAACATGTTTATTTGTGGCATGGTCTTACGAGATGCTTTTGATTTCAAAGAATTTTTGCAACTTTAATAATTAATTTGGGTGTGGTTTTCTCACGCTAGTATTACAGACTGACCCAGGTGTTATTTAACTATAATGCTCTGGTCAGACCGAGTATTATAGAATACAGGAAAGGATGTTGTGGAGCTCAGGAGACGAGCCGGATGGCAATACGTACTTCCGTATTTGTGTTACATTTTCCGATGTGTATTCAGATTGTGAGGACAGATTACGATTACTGTCTAGTTGTGTGATTATGTATACTCTGATGATGTATGTATAAACAGATATAGTATTTGTTTTTGGTGTAAAAATCTATGATTATCTATTATATTTCATTCCGCTGCGATGGTTAGATTCTGATGTTGTTTTCTATCTTCTTCTTCTACCTCTTCTTTTTTAACCCTAATGGTTCGTATTTCTGTTCATCTTTGATTTGATATGTTGGAGAATAGTGTTGACTCAGGGGTACGGATTTGCGGGCTGTTACACTTGTGGGAATTACTCATTGAAAATAGAGTTTGTAGTACTCTAGAATGAGTTTGAGCGTATTAATAGATATGAGCGCGTATTTGTTAGTGGATATAAAAATGGTTTTGTATCGTGTTGATTGATTTATGGAGCGGTATATGAACCTTCGTCGACACAGTCTGGACAACTGTATCGAAGGGGTTTCTAAACACTTGAATAGAACAATTCGACACAATATTGTTTTCGAAAGCGGTAAATGAACCCAAAATATATTTTGATATAAAAGAAATATTTCCTTAAATTGTTATATAACTTGGATGTTTGGATGATAATATTTTAAACAAATAAGATTATAAAAATTGGAATGATTTGGATAATCAAATATACAAATGAATTATACTTAAATTTTTGATATAAGTCAAAATTTGAAAATTTAAAATCCCGGAGATTTTAGAAGTGTTTTTCGAAGTGTTTTGAAGACAAATAATTGCATTATTTTTTTAGATGTATTTCTGAAAGGAAATGGTTTCAAATAAATTTTGGAAAGGGATATAGCAATGAATTCACTTCAGTCGCTGGAAAATAACTTCGGTGATGACTGCAGCATCATCGATGTTCATTTTTGAGTTTCTAAGTGACGGATTGCTGCCAAATTGATTTGTTCAAAAGAACTAGTTTTGTTTTCAAAATTTCAAAGGAAATTTTTTTGGGATAAAAACCAGGATTGGTTTAAAAAATTGAGAAATGTAATTTTGGGATAATGGTGATTTCAAATGATTTGACCAAAAGCTGGGTGTTTAAAAATCTTGAATCCTTATTTGAATTGGAATTCCTGATGAGATTATGAACTTATAAAAATTGAGATGATTTTTAAATAAGAAAGGAAAATATGAGCTTTGAATGTTGGAATTAAAATTTAAAGTGAAAGGTTAAAAATGAAATTAACTTGGATTGAGGAAGAAAATTGAATCGAATTAAAGTCAACTTAAACTAAGTTTAATGATATTGGGTTGGATTTAAATCAAGTGAAAATAAAATTGAATTGAAATAAAATTCAGTGGGTTATAGATAATATTAATGGAATGAAAATGCTTAAATAAAATTAGTAAGTAGATTAATTAATTTGAATAGGTAAGCAAATGAATATTGGAAGGATAATTATTTTGTATTGTGTTAAGTAAAGAGTTGGAAATAAACTTTTATTTGAGATTTAAAATAAATTAGTAAATGTAACTAATTTAAAATAAGGATGGAAACGAAATAAGTTAGAAGAGTAAGTCAAATTTAATGAACATAAGCCAAGTTAATACTATTGTGATTGGATTTGAAGTAAGTTGAAAGGAATTAGAATGAAATTAAGGTGAATTATGTGGGATGGTATTAAATGAAATTCAGTCCTTGCTTAATAAAATTCAACAGAATGGTATGTATCTAGATTTAACTGGAGTTAGATTGGAATAAAATTGAATTTAAATAAATTCAGTTGAGTTATTGATAATATAGTCAAGCTTAAAATGGGTAGAAGTATAAAATATAAGTGTGGGACTTAAGAAAATAGTGAAGTAAAATAATAAGCCAAAATAAAATTGTTTTGTATTTTGGGAATAAAATAGAAATCCAAACTTGAATTAAAAAAATAGAATTGAACTCAAGTAAAATAATGAAAGTGATTTTTTTTTTGAAAATAGAAATCAAATATTGTATTGGGAGGGGAGTAAACTAATTTGGAATAAATTAGTAAATTGAATATGTTGGTGAGATATGGGAGAGGAACCTAATTGGTAAAATAGAAGTTGAATTGCAAAATAAACTCGGTTATAAATAAAATTCAACTTGGGTTGGGAATGAATTAAATATAAGTGGAAATGTTGTCAAATGGAATGGAATTGAATTAAAATCGAAATGATTTGGGTTGCAAATAAATCCAATTCAAGTGTAAATGAGTTAAATATAAACTTGAATATTATTTTGACAAATTAAGAATGGAATTAAAAGTAAAATGGAAATGAATTAAATGGAAATTGAGTTGGAATCGATTGGAAGTAGTTAAAAACTAAAGTGGATATGCCAATAAGTGAATATCATCGAAATTTCGTAGAGATGATTGTTGTTTGACGCAAACGAGATTTAATAAAATTCTATGAATTAGTGGAAGCAAAAATAATTGAATTTTTGGATCAATTGATAAAAATATGAGTTTGTTTTGCTTAAAATGAATTGAATGTAAGCAATTGAGTTGTAAACCATTTAAATTGAATGAAGTTGTATATGAATTGGTTGTAAACAATAAAATTTATGTCGAAACCCTATAAGTTGCTTATAAATATTGTTTAACCTGCATTGCTTATAGAAACTCGTATGTTTACTAGTTAAATATGTAAAATGTTGTTGAGTTTCATGATTTTGGCACTTACATATTTGAATTGAGTAAGTACAGGTTCAGGGAAGCCGTTGGGCTGAATTTGATCGTGCAAAATGCTAAAATAATAAGCCGCACTTGCTTAAAAATGCTAAATAAAGGTACACCTACCAATAAAAATAGGAAATATAAACCGTTTTTGTTTTTCCGACCGTGTGTCGATGTTTATAAATTTATATCTCTTGTCAAATTGCAAAAGCTCCTCCGTATAAAGGAGACTCTGCCAAAAAATTTCGAAAATTTTGAGAGTTAGAAAAAAAATTGGGAAAATTTTTGTTAGCGACAAAACGATTTCAGATTGGAATTAAAATAAGGAATTCTGGAAATGGAAATTTAAACTAATTTAAAATAATGATACGAGTCAGTATAAATCAAAGATAAAATTTAATATTCAGAGTTGAAGAAAACTAATTTAAATAGAAGTAGATATGAAAACTTCTCTAAGGAAATGTATAAAATGATTTTAAAAGATATGATTGGATATTATTTCTAAGTAGGATATGCAGGTATTATAAAGGAAAAGGAAAATTGGTTTTGATTTCAGAAGATAAATTTGAATTGCTCGATAAAATGGTATGTGTTTAAATTTCTGTATGAAATTTGATTGGGTTTTTAATCTAGCCACTTGGCTTTTTATTTTCTTTTGGAATTTAGGAGCCTGTAGAGGCATTTTGTAGTTGTACCGAGCTAGCCGTGCAAAGGAGAAGCTGGCGAAATTTTTCAAAAATTTAGGGAGTTGGAAAAAATTTGTGAAATTTTGAAAATTTAAAACTTGGTTTTGAATTATAATTTGAATGGTTGAATAAGTAAAGTCGTTTGGAAACTATGGAAAAGTTTGGAAAGTTAGTTAGATGGATAGGGTGTCTTTAATAAAGATTGTTGGTTATTATTAAAAACTGTTTGGTTTTGGGGAAATGGTAAACGAGTATTGGACCATTCTTCATAACTAGTAATTTCGAAGACGAAATTCTTTTAAGGGGGGAGGAATGTAACGACCCGGATTTTTCATCGTTGAGTTTGGTATATTTAAATGGGTTTAAATATTTAATTTGGATTTTAAATTGATTTTGAATATGAAAATTTTGGTTTTATTCAATAAAATAGATTCAGAATTTAATATAGCGATATGTTGGATGATATAACTATTTAATTTAATAATTTGGAGTTAGGTACAATATAACATCTGGAGTTTCGAGCGTGCTAAAAATATTTTAAAGGCTTGCAAAATTTATATTGATAGTACTCAAGATAGTAAAAGTGTTGAAATTGAATTTGGGAATGTTTTGTTAAGTTTTAAAAATATATCGTTTAAATCGATGTTTAAAAATAGCCTTTCGAGACACAGTCTCGGATTTTGACGAAACCAGTTCCATTGGATCCGTAATATTGTATTATTATCGGATTTCAATTTTCTTAGCCTTTGGAGTTGTTGTGTGATCGCACGATATATAAACGCGTTGAAATTTATATCGAAAATTCAACATAATAACTGAGTCCAAAAGGCTATCTTCTCCATACGATCGAATTAGGGCTCGAAACCTTTTCCATTGCGTTCGGAATAGGGGCATAACATTATAAACACCTAGCGACACGTCTCAATAGGAAGTCAAGATTTTGAGTTGTGTTTTCGAGAAAAATTTAAATTTTAAAATTTGAATTACATATTTATATTTCAGCATTCAAATCTGTATTCTCATCAGCCTACTTTCTTTCACCATCAAAACCTTTTCCTTTCCTTTCAAATTACTGTAGCTTTCCTTTATCTTCTCCAGCAAGCAATTCCCCTCTCTTTCTTTTAAATCACGCACGTCCTTCTTTTCCTCAGAGAAAAATCAAAACTCATATTTCCCCTCTTCTGTCTTCGATTTGAAATCGAGCATCGAATCAAAAAAAAGGGAAAAGGGCCGCTTCATGTTAAAACCACGAACTCTTCTTCTTCTCAAATCATGAAGCTGCCTTTCTGTTCGATTCAAGGCAAACTGATCGAATCGCGTATCCTCTTTATATCTTTTCGTCAAACCAAGAGAGGAGAGTACGTCATCGAAAGGCAGACGATCAAATTGAGGATTTTGGAGCTAGCGATGGAGGATAGCGATTTGGTAATTGCGTGGCGACTGTAGGAGATGGTCACGACGCGAGTTAAAGCTCGAGGTAATTTTAGGGCTTGGTATTCTCTCGGGCGAGGCCTGGGTGCTTGTGGTAGGTGGTTTGTGGGATCGTGATGTGTTATTGAGTGTCTTACTCGGAGTTGGTGTTATGAGTGGGTGCAGTTTCGTCGGCGAGGCAATGTTGATTTGGTGACCGAGGTCGGCGAGATCGATCGAAGCACGTGCTTCGTGAGGCGCGTGGTGATAGGTCAGGCGAGGGATGAGGGTGGATATCGGTTTCAACCTGTGCTGGGAGGTAAGGCTATTTTGTGTTCCTTATTTATTTAATTTATATATACATATTCACAAATCTAGGATAAGAAAAAAAATATTAAAATTATTATATATATATTTACAGTAAGAGTTATAGGCTGCTTTATTTTTTAATTTAATCTAATAAGTATATATACGTAGATTGAAAATATATAAAGTTTAATACAGAAAACTTTTTGAAATGGGTATAAACAATATATACATATAATATTTTGGAAAATGGAAATTTTAAATGTTCGAGGAGTTTTGTAGGACTAGATTTAAAATAATAATAATAATAAAATAAATTTGCATATACACATATTAAACTACCATTAAATTTTAGAATATGTTTTATAGTGAATAACTTGTTTAAATTAACTTATTTAATTTTTAGCTACAAAACTTATTTATTATCGGAAATTAGTTTAAAACCAAATTATTAGTTAAATTAAATTTACTAAATGGAATTAATTGTTCGATTGGTCAAATGACAACAAAACCATGTAATGTTTATAAAAGGTTTAAAATCATGGAAACAAGCCGTTTGGAATGGATTGCAAACAGCAAAATCAAAGGTGAGTTAATCTCACTCACCTGGATGATTTTAGTTAAATTTAAATGATTGGTTGAATTGCTTGGATGATGATGATTGTCATTGGTTAAGATTCAATGGACCCTATGCACCACATAATAGCAGATGATATTATATTTAAAACCCATATACCGCGATATTCCACCTCGAAGTGGAATTGGTATTTTATTGTGCTAACATCTGTGGATGCAGGGAAACAGATTGGATGGATCCAACTGGATTCCTCAAAATTATTTAGATTGTTTAATATTCTGTGTTATGAATATTTGATATTCCGTGATGAATTACATTGATAATTGGAATATTGAATGCTATGGTTTGCTTGAAAATATTTCAGTTCACTAAGTTATCAAAATATATAGAACTGGATTTTTGGAAAGAAATAAATGAGTAAATTTTTAAGTAAAATAATTATAGAGCATCTGAATAAATTTAAGAATGAATTGGAAAAGAATGAAAGTGATTTTAAATCTTAATTAATAAATTCCGAGTATGGAAAAGGAGGATTTTGAATAAACAGAGAGAGAATGAATTTTAAACTTAAAGTGATATTATTTAATAATAGAAGAATTTAATAAGGATTAAATTTATTTTAAAGGATAAAGAAGGAATTTAGAAATGTATGAAAGTAATATTTCAGTTAAATAAGATTTTAAATCATATTTGAAAGGTAAAAGTGAAGTTGATGGGATTTGGAGTTAAATTGGGAAAGTAAAGGAATCTATTTCAAATTGGAATAAAATCTGAAATCGGTTTGGAAATTGATTTAGAATTTGAAATTATGTTTTTAAAGAAGACGAGACTTTGGAATTTATAAACTGGGTTTATAAAAGTAAAGTAATATATCGGTGGATATTTGAAAGAATAAATTCACGATGGGAATTTATTAAAGGAATGGGAAAATTGTTTAAAAATAAATAGTGATTTATTTTTAAAAGATGTGGAAGGGAAGCGTATTTCCCTGGATAGCCAAGTACGTTTTTAAATCAAATTTTTAAATATAAGTTAAAAGTTTAATGTTGTGTTGAAAAGCATGTTTTAGAAAACTTATTATTACTGAATGATTAAATTATAAAGTAATTTCTTTTAATCTATTGTAGCAATAATTATTTAAAGATGACTTGGTATTATGTTTTAAAAGTTAGAAATTCAGTTTTATATTGTACAAAGTAGTTTTATTTAAATATTCTTAAAGAATATATTTGAATAAAGTATTAAAGTAATTTTTAATTTAAACATTCTAAAGGATATTTTATAATAAAGTGTTTTAAATTATTTTAAAATCTAAAATGTTTGTACTTGGTGATTCAGTGGGAATCGAAAATATTTGGGGAATTTAGAGAAAATGGTTTGAAACTGTTTTCAAAGGGAATTGAAAAGTGGAAATATATCTTTCAAAGATATTTTGAGATAAATAAATAATTTGGGAAAATTATTTATGTTTGATGGATGTTTGTGAATGTTGATTGATAGCTAAATAACCGACTATCAATATTTGGCCAATGCGCTGATCATTTCGAAGAGACCGGGATCGGGATTTATTTCCTGAAAACCACTTTGATTCGGTTTGTACGTTTTTGTGAGGAAGACGAATTTGGATTCGAAGATGGAGCAATGAAGTGCAAGGGCTAGTCGCTGCTAATCCTGAGGATAATTCCAAAATGGATGTAGTAGGGGTAGTGCCATCGGTTACATTCGAACTCGGGACGGACTTGTGTGGATGAATGCTTTTGGAACATCCTCAGGTGGACGATGGGCATTCTAAATGAAACATTCTTAAAAGGTAACGCTTAGCCTCAAGCCTCATCAACCAGGAATGACTGAAAATCAGGGGTTATGCAGCAAGGCTAGGTGGGTAGCGCCCATTAGGGTAAGGTCATCCCTGTCTAGATGTCCCTTTTTATTCGGCTTAGTGGTGCGGTTGCTGATCCCAACCGTGGGGTGATCTTACTCGAGATTATCCAGTAAGGGGTATTCTTGGTCTTGTGTTGCAGGGAATTGGGAGTAATCCTCAATACGGCGATCTAGGCCATGTACTGTGACAGGTGGTACCCTAGTGCCTAGTCATTAGTTGGAAATCCATTCTCCCTACGTGCCCTTTTACGGTTTTTGTTTGTATAACGCACTTTGTGGTAGTAGCTAGAATTTAATCATGTAACAATTTCGGCTATTTTAATAAGTATTTGTAAATAGACCCTATTATAATATCAGAGGATTTTAATAAAAAGTGTTTTGGCTATCGTAAGGTAAAAACCCGACATGTTTATTTGTGGCGTGGTCTTACGAGATGCTTTTGATTTCAAAGAAATTTTGAAACTTTAATAATCGATTTGAGTGTGGTTTTCTCACGCTGGTATTCCAGACTGACTCGGGTGTTATTTAACTATAATGCTCGGGTCAGACCGAGTATTATAGAATACATGAAAGGATGTTGTGGAGCTTAGGAGACGAGCCGGATGGCGATACGTACTTCTATATTTGTGTTACATTTTCTGCTGTGTATTCATATTGTGAGGACAGATTATGATTACTGTCTAGTTGTGTGATTATGTATACTCTGATGATGTATGTATAAACAGATATAGTATTTATTTTTGGTGTAAAAATCTGTGATTATCTATTATATTTCATTCCGTTGCGATGGTTAGATTCTGATGTTGTTTTCTATCTTCTTCTTCTACCTCTTCTTCTTTAACCCTAATGGTTCGTATTTCTGTTCATCTTTGGGTTGATAAGTTGGAGAATAATGTTGACTCAGGGGTACGGATTTGCGGGCAGTTACAACTCAATTGTTGAATTGAAATTATCAAATTTAGTTTTGAAATTTTGGAATATTTAAGGCATTGAAATATATCGAAATTGAAATGTTTTATTGAAATCGAAGTGTTCCGAAGTTATGAATTTCAAAGTATTATGTTTTACAGGTGTTATAATTTCAAATGTTAGGCTTCGAAGTGTATAGATTTGAAAGTGATATGATTTTGGAAAGGGGATATATTTTGAAATAAAAACGATATTATATTATTTTAGGTTTATAAAAAAATGATATCATATTAGTTTGGGTTTTAAAACAGAAATGATATCGTATTTATATGGGTTTGAAACGGACATCAAATTCTGGTTTTAAATGTATAATTATTTTCAAATGACCGCGGTGTTATAATAACGTTTGGTTGTTAAAGAGACCGGGATCGGAAGTTGTCATACTCTCTGCCAACTCTGAAAATCACTTTAACAACCGTGTACACAGTGGAGATTCTAGAATGAAGTAGGATGGTGGCGGCATTTCCTTTGAGGTAAATACGTGGACCTGACTCCTGTGAGTTGGCATGAGGTGGCTAAAACAGGAGCGATTGATGGGCTAATGAGGTAGCACCTTTGATCGGACACATCCCTTCAATATTATACTGTGACTTTTGGATTGATTCAGTGGCCACTTTTGATTTATTTTTTATTTGGCGGTGTGGCTCGAGGTGGGCGGTAGCTGCGGCTACGCGATACCACCGGCCCGGTAGCGTAATTGGTATATCTACCCCGGCATTACCTAGTTGTGCCGTGTCACTTACCATAGCGCGCGCTTGTACGAGTTTGGTTTTCTCCCGTAGCCCGTGTGGTATCTTCTTGTGGCTTCCTGATCAGGAGGGATCATGGTACTAGATGGACTACTGAGACTATTACGTGTTAAGGTGGAAAATGTAAAGCCTTAATGCTATTTAAAAGTAAGTTTATTTTACTATAGACATTATTATAATAGCGAAATATTACTACGTAGTAAATAGTTTAACGGATCCTTTGGAAATGTGAATCGCGAGCATCTTTTAAGTTACTGCACTCACGTTAGATACTGGATATGAGATGTCAAATCCCGTAAACATCTCTGATGCCGTTACACTCATATTTACTTCTGTTGATTTAACTTACATAAGATCTTTTAGTTCTAACTCGAGTGTTTTGTCTTCTCAATTCGCTCGGATCAGCCTGAGCATTTCAGAATTTGGAAGACCGTATTCTGGAGGACGAAGACGAAGATTTATTATTATTTATTATAGTATTCCACTACATTCATACTGTTTCGCTGCATTATTTATTGTTCTCTGGTATGTGTAACTCTAATATGTATTGTATAAGTATAATCGAATATTTTGTAAAACAGCTTCATGAACTATATATTTGATTATTATATTTTATCGTTCCGCTACAAGTTTCTATTTTTTTTTCTTTATCTGCTTTTTCTTCTTTACCTCATAACAATCCGCTTTCTATATGGCTTAAGTCTGACGTGTGTGGTTTATCGTCGATTTAAAGTGTAACAAAAAGGCAGGATGTTACAATCTGGTATCAGAGCTTTGGCTTAGTGAAACCTTAGCTTTGTGGGATTTGACTTTTTATTAATAGGGTAGTAACACCCTTGATGAGTTGCTGAGTGTGTATATATGAGAGAGCATATTTGTTAGTGTTATAAAAGTTTTTAATATTGTGTTAATTTGTTCCATTTTGTATTTATAAATTCTGGTTGGTGCATAGGACGCTATGACATCAATAGGGATTTCTAAACACTTAACATGACAGATCGACACAATATTTGTTTTGAATATAGGTGAATGAAATAATTTTGCATATAATATTTTCTGTATATAAAGTAATAAATTTTATAAAATTTATATTTGTTTGTAACATATTGATTGTTAGGTAGCGAAATTTATAAATATTGATTGGAAAATAATTAAAAGTGAAATTAAAGAGAATAAACTGGAATTTTAGAACTAAGTTTCGGGGTATTGGAAATTTCTTTCAAATGATTTGGAATATAATAATGATATTATTTTGAAGTATTTTCTGATATAAATATTTCAATATGATTTGAAAGAATTGTTTTAAAGAAATTTTGGAAAGAAATAAGTTCTGTATTCCCCTCTCTGTCGTTGGAAAATAATTTTGGTGATGAGTGCACGCATCATCGACGTTCATTTTCAAGTTTCAAAGTGGGAAGGCCACTGTAGTTGTTTTACTGCAGATCTATTTTGATAAACAAATATAAATTTTAAATTGTTTTAAATATAATAGGATATATATACACAAACTGTAAGTATATACATTTATCTATTATTTAAAAATGATTTGAAATTAAATCCGGTATTTAGTTCTTAAGTTTCCGTCAATTAATAGTTTCAATTATTGTAGTGAATTGGAACGTAAGTAATTAATAATTGAAACCTCTAAAGGAAATGAGAGGTTTAATGCTAAGTTATAAATAAAAAGAAAGTTGAAATATGTAACCTAAAAACAGAAAATATTATTGTTGAACGCTAAGTTAATTAAAATGAAATAAGATAAACTTGTGTAATTTTCAATCTGCATTCTTTAACGTATATATGACTTACCAACTATACAAAGCTAAATTGTTAAAAGAAAATGCAATGGGAAATTTTACAAGTAAAATTTGAAGTAATGAAGTATTCAATGAATTTGCTTTTATAAATAAGAATTTAATGTTAAAATTGTTATAAACTTAAGTATTACTGAAAGACCACTAATTAATATAATAGAAAAGTTATAAAGAAAAGGTAATAAATTTAAGTAAATACTAAGGTTATTTATAATAAAAATAAGTAGAAAGATGAATACAGTAAATAAATGAATGTAATACAAGAAAAAGAAAATTTACATGATAGGAATAAATGAAAAAAAAATGGAAAATTGTAAGAAGTTCAATGTAAATTAAGAAGATAAATCATTATATGAATAAAAAAAGAAATAAAACAATACATGTTATGAAATCAATTTGATAAAAATGAACTTGATCTATTGTTTGGATTTTTTTTGGGTTTATGGTTGTTTGGGGTAGGAATACTTTAAATTTGTTTGAATGAAGGAATAATCTATTTAGTTTCATCTAAGACTGTTGAGTAAATTGTGCACTTAATAGCTTACTCTCCATTCTGTACGATTTAAAGTTTTTGAACCCAAACAACTATTTGTTTTGTTTGCTATGGATATACGGGTGGTTGATTTTATCGACTTCATATGATGGTCGTATGTTGTGATTGCAAGTGATTGTTGTGTTTGACATTGTTTTGTTTGATTAGTGGATGAGACAACTTTAAACATTTCATTTTATATAATTATTAACTCTTTTTAGATTATATAAGTGAAATACAGGTTATGGAAGCAATTGCTACTGCTTTTGGTTTCATAATTTAGCGTAATTGCCCGACAAATAGGTATGTTCTCGGATTACAGCTTATAGCATTATTATATTGTTTTTCCCGTGTTGGGACATATTATTTTGAAAAATATATGTTGTATATTGTTATATTTGATATTGTATTTTCTCCAAAGCCTCTCCATACAAAGGAGACTCTGCCGAAATTTTCCGTAAATTTTGGACTTAGAAAATTTTTGAAAGGTGTTTTCCAAAGTTTATTGATTTGAGTATAAAAGGAAGTAATAGTTATAAAACTGGTATATTTTATTTAAAATAATTAATTTTGTAAGTTTGTTTGTTTATAAAGTTAATATTTTTGAATAAGATGTAATATTACTTAATTCTTTCCTTTTCCCCTTCTTTTTGTTTTCGGGAACGAAATTTTTTGAGTGCGGGATAGTGTAACGACCCGTAAATTTTGATAAATAAATTAGTTAAATTAATAAGATTTTTGTAATTAAATTTAGAAAGAAATAAAAATCTTATAATTTATAATGAAGCAAATGTTAAAAATAAAATGTAGCAATGGTAATTAAAATTAATTATTGATAATTGGAGTGAAATCCCAATAAAGAAATAGGGTTATTTGTTGCACTTGGGTATAAAATTTCAAATACGTAAATAAAAGTAAGCATTTAACTAATCAATGCAATAATATATTGATTAATAGTAACTGAATATAAATTAAGGTAGTAATATTAATGCCAATTGTTAAATAACTAATTTAGTGCAATCCCAATTTAATTGAAACAATGGTAAGGTTATAATTGATTGCATTTAGAAAATTGGAAATAAATTTCAATAAATATAATTAAATAGTATGTTAATGATAATTGAATTTAAATTTGTGTGATGTAAATAATTGTAACAATTGTTTGGGAATAATAACTCATAAGTGTGATTGAAAGTAAATGGTAACAAATATTTTAGGTTATTATTTATTCAGCCTGTTAATTTAAATGTGGTAAAAATTGCAAATATTTTATTAATGTGAATTTAGTAAATAATGGGAAATAACATTTACTTTATTCATAATATGACAATTGGTTGAATAAAAGGAATGGACATTCAAGATTTATTAATTTATTGGAATTTAAATTTAATAATTAAATTAGTTGCAAATAAATGGAATTTAAAATTTAATGTGAAATCAATTGCAGTTAGTTGACTTAATTAGTGCAGTTAGGGTAGGTTTGATTTGTCATTGAAGATTGTTAATTCAAAAAGAAGTAACCAATGTAAACTCTATCCATAATATGGCAATTGATTGAATGAAAACAATTGTAATTCATGTTGATTAATTTATTGGATTTGAACTATAATAATTGGATTAATTGCAATTAAATGAAATTAAAATATCTAAATATTACGTTATTTGAAATTAAGATGGAATGCGAGAATATTAATGTAATAGTTTTGAATCAAATGTTAAATCCACCTATTTGACAATAATGAATGGAATAATCATTAATTTATTTAATTAAATGAGATTATTGAGAATTATATTTATAAGGCTAACACTGAAATTGATAATTAATCAACTATAAATTGACATTTAAATTTGTTTAGATCATTGTAAGTGATTAAGAAATCAAAAACGATGAAATTTGTCAATTATCGAATTGAAATTGAAAATTTGATTTAATTATTTAATTATTAATTTATTTAATTAATGTAGAAATAGCCATTTTGGCCACTGACTCGGATTTCGACGAAACCAGTTTCATTGGATCCATAACGGTGAATTATTGTAGGATTTTAAGTTTCGTAGCGATCGGACTTGTCTTTTGATCGTACGAACGCGAAACGTCCGGGAATCGATTTAATTGAAATCAATTTGAAATAACTTGATTTTAGCATAACTTCTTCATACGATGGAATTTGGATCTGAAAACAATTCCATTGATTTTAAAATATTTTAAAACATCTATTTTGATAAATGGGTTGATCCAATTTCGTTCCAGAGTCAGAACGGGCTTTTCGGGCCATTTTATCGTTCAACGCGTATATTAATCGCGTCCATCTATTCTATTTCAGCTTTGTCTGTAAATACCCTGTTATAAACCCTAATTGTTCCTCATTGTCATTTGTCTGTACGTATACTTCCTCCTCACCTCCTTATTTTAATGGCAGACAAAACAAAAATTCCCAATTCCAATTTCAATATCAAATTCAAATCAAAATTTCAAACTTCACAAACAATATCAAATTTTATATGGATTCAAAGCTCACGACGAGCGCGAGCCAATTCTATAATTTTTTTTGGTTTTGAATCACCGGTTGCCCTAAATCACGAATGAATTCTCGACCGTCTGTTCATCGTTGATCAACTACGACCGATCGTCGTTTGAAGGGTATGGGACTGTGGAGATCGTCGCACGCATCTCATCGGTGTAATTGGTTCGTCGATTCAACGGTTGGATCGAGCAAAATAATTAGTTTGGGTTTGCATACGCTAGTGGCGGATGGGTCTTGATCGGCCTGTATCGATCGAAAGGGGGGGTTGTTCTCGTCGCGCGTGGGGTCCTGGTGGAGCGGCTGGCCGAGGCGAAGTCCTGGAGGTGCTCGATCAGGCCGTAGGTGAGCGTATGTGGCAGCGAAATTGGGTTAGGGTTTCTAATCGAGGCGAATTCCTATAGCTTGCGTGTGAGATGATGATTGATGTGGCGAAATTTGAGTGGTGATGTGTTTTTTCTTATTTATTTATTTTAATCTATGATTCAAATCTTCTAACTTCAATAACTTTCGCATACGAGATCCGTTTCACGTGCGGTTTCCTCCGCTAGGTTCGTATTGAGATTCCGCACATTATAGCACTAGTTTGGACGAATTCTGAGACTGTTCAAATCTTGGGTTTAAATTGGATTTAAATTCAAAAGGTGAGTGTATTAACCCACCCACAACTTCTAAAATTTCTTATGTTTGTTAAATTGATTTCGTTTTAACCATCGTATCAATATAAATGAGTTTTAGTAATAAAAAACGACGTCTCATCGTTTTTTGCATTTTTATTCGAAGTCGTGTCACCGAAACTACTTTTGTTTATTGCTTTCATACCGCCAACTTGTTTATTGCTTCTATTATATAATATTGCCGACCATTTTTTTTTTTTTGATATATTGCTATTGATTTAATACAGAATCACATGTTCATTGCTGATTTTCATCTTTTTTGTTTTTATACGTCTACTATTGGATTTTAAACATATATTGATGAACAATTTTTTGTTTTTACAGCAAAAAATCTTCAACTTCATCTTCAACAACCTGCGTTCCTCAAACTACTTCAAATCGCAAAAGATTAGAGTTGGAGCGAATGAGAAAAATTATTGACGAGGTTGTTGTAGACGACGAGGGCACTAGCAATGTAAACAGCAGTTCGAGTGAGGAGGAAGGAAGGCAAGAGGATCACATTGTTGAAGCAAACAAATGGGATCAGGATCAAGTAGAAGTGGGTGAAAAGGAAGTTGACCCATCTCGCGACACCGAAGAGAAGACCAATGCAGAGATACAACAATTGAAGAGGAAAAACAAAGGAAAACAATTGATGGCACTACCAAGTCAATCGACGGAAAGTGAAGAACAATCAACATTATTGTTTGCGTTTAAAGATCATATAGCTTATACAATATACAATTCTTTGATATGCCAATACGTTCATTATTCTTTGTTTTTTTTATGAATATCAAAAGTTAATTGTAGACAATATAAGTATATGTTTTGGATATTGAATCCATATGAAATAGCATATTTAATTGTGGAATATAAGTAGGCAATATAAGTATATGTTTTGAATACAGAATCCATATGGAACAACATGTTTAGTTGTAGACAATATAAGTACATGTTTTGAATATTGTGTTGGTAATGTAGGCACAAAGGAAGAAGTAAGAATTGTTAAGCTTCACAATCATGTTGGTACTCATAGACGGTGACATTTAAACAACGAGCGTGATTATGTTAAGGATGCGGTAGCCGAATCGGGATTCTTTAATATAATAAAACATGCACATGACAAAGTTGATAGGGTACCGATCAACGCCTTTTTGAGCGATTCTATCTAGAAACCAACACTTTTCATCTTCCGTTTGGGAAGATGATATTAAGTATAGATGAAGCGTTTCACACCACTGGTCTTCCCGTCGATGGAAAAGCGGTTACGGGGCCACTTGGAGGATCAAGGGGACTAAGTGATGATGGTGTTTATGAGTTGTTAGATAAGTGTCTTGGCATCAAAGAACAAGTGGTTGACGAATTGTTGGGAGATGAGAAAATAGTGCATCTGGAATGGTTGAGAACAACATTTTCTGCCAGTCAAGATTCTGATACCATGGAACATAAACGGCAATGTGCAATTGCATAATTACTATATACCATTGGTGTGCTAGTTTGTGGTGATAAATCTGGAAACAAGGTCTCGATATATTTTTTGCAATGTTTGCGGGCGTTAAGGCAAGTGAACGCGTATTCTTGAGGCACAACACGCTTGAGTTGGTTGTTTTATAATTTGGCGCAGAACACATGAAAAGGTGTATGTCAAGTTGTTGGTTGCATGACTTTTCTTCATGTTTGAATCAAATTATAAAAATAAAGTTACTTGCAATGTTTGTGTATATAATTGATAATTCTTGTCTAGGTTTGGATATTTGAGCACTTCCTGATGTTAAGACGACACAACCGAAATGCACGTCCATAGCTTGGAGATCCCAGGTCAGCCTTTTACTTTGCTATGGAAATGAGCACCAACTTGTCTTACGATTTGGTGACTCTCAAGGAGAAATTAGACGACCTTCAAGTTGCTGATGTTATTTGGGAGCGTTTAAAAGGTATGAGAGATCACCGCCCGTTTCAACAATGTGCCTTATATAATGGACCAATTGTGTGTTTTGAAGCAGTGGTTGTATCTTCCACAACGAATCCTTCGTTAGTTTGGCTATGTTCAACTAGTACCCATAATGACTTTCGCTTTGGAGACGAAAAAAATGAAGTCGTCAGAAAAATCATACAAGGAAGCATATTCAAATTTAGGAGATTCAGTTGGAGCGAGTGGCGAAACCATCTTCTAAATCAAAATCTAACATCAACCCGTATCACACAGCCTAGGGAATGCGATACAACGTACATGCAGTGGTATCTATCTGTTTCACATCCTATTATTGCCAATCCACGAGCACGATTTACTAGCCAATGCAAGTTAGTGAAAATAATTCAGCTGCTGTCCACATTGTAAGTGCCTACTTTTATTCAACTTATTGTTGGCTTACTATTCTTTGATCATCCCTTCGAATTTTTTTTAATTTGCAGAAACGGAGACTTCGACACATTGCGGACTTCATTAAGTTTTGTGCTTCTACCAAGTCAATGGCGCAAGTGTTCGAAAGGATAGAACGCATTGACGAAGATGAACCACTTGATATTTTCAACGAACAAGTGAATGTACAAAAAGAAGAAGGCGAACAAGTTGAAAGATTAAAGACGAAGAAGAGCAGGAACAAAAAAGACGTTACTGTTTGAACTCGTGTATTCTGAATTTTATGTTAATGACTATGGTATCGATATTTTATGGTACTGATATTTGTCGTATTGTTGTTGTTTGATATGGTTTGCTATAGTTTCATATGGTCTCGATATTTTTTAATGTGGTATTATTTTGGTAATCATGTGATTTGATATGTTATTCATATGGTCCTATATGGTACTGATATGGAGTTTGATTTTGTATTCATGTAGTTTGATATGGTATAGAGAAGTCATTGATATGGTGTTGATATACTTTGATATGGTATTCATGTAGTTTGATACGGTATAGAGAAGGTATTGACATGGTGTTGATATTCTTTGATATGGTATTCATGTAGTTTGATACGGTATAGAGAAGGTATTGATATGGTGGTTATATGGTTTAACATGATATTGATATGGCATATAAATTTGGTAAGTAGCAGTAATGACATAAGTAAGTCGAAAAAAAAGTTAACGTCGAATAAATGGTGTTGAAAAGATGTGCTCAATCACTATGTAGTAGCAAGAACGGCAACCTATTGTCAAAAAAAGGGACGATAACGATGCTGAACTTTCAAAAGTAGACAAAATTCTCGGAAATGACGTATGTATGTCAAAACTATACACCGTAATAGACAAGTAACCTTCGAATTGATTGTACTATAGTTCGTACTAGCAGTAACGACAACGAAAACGAACAAAAGCAAAAATATCGATGGAATGGTGACGAAATGGCGTTCCTAAACAACATGCATTTACTTGTAGCAGGATCGACAAGCTATTATCGACTTTTGAAAATTAAAATGATGAATCTACATCATATATGTGATGAACTCTCGGGGACTATAATGTGGGGTCGAAGTTAAATATTTCAGTCGATGGTAGCTTATCGAATTGACCATAGTATTAGTTGTTAACTGTACATAGATCGTATACGACACCATTTTGTCAAATTAAGTTTAAAAATTCGAAAACCAATTATCGCATTGTTTCCAACTCTCGAGAACGATTGCACGTGGTCGTAAAATTGTTACCCAGTCAACGCTGAACCATCATATCAATAGAAAAAGAGTTTTATTAATATAAAACGGCAACGGCTCATCATTTTTGCATTTTTATTCGGAGTCGTGTCATCGAACCTTCTTTTGTTTATTGCTTTCATACTACCGACTTGTTTATTTCTTCCATTACATAATATTGCATTTGTTCTCAAATTCTAACAATTACAATGTAATTAAAAACAACAAATTCAACCAAGTTTTCATATTACATTCTATATTTCATATTACATCCATATTCAACCAAGTTTTATCAACTTCTAACAACCACGACGTAATTAAAAATAACATATTCAAATAAATTTTTATAAAGCAAAATTTATGCTTGTCAACTCAAACATATATCTTAAAGTCAGAACAACCCATATAAGCTAAGCAATTACATTTAGTTCAAACACAATAATAAGTCTACTCTACTTCAATTATACTGCCTTCATCATCATGGTCTTCTGAAGAAGCTAAGTACTTATTCATTCTTTCCATATACAGTCTAATCCAATCTTTCGTGTTAATATTATAAAACTGTTGAAAATACGAAAAGTGAGGCGTGGGAGGCAAAGGAGAGTCGGAACTAAGTTTAATACCAACAAAATGAGAGCTGTTCACATGCCCCATAACTAAAGTCCTGTCATGGTTTAACATGGTCGTACGTACTATTGTGGGAACGAAAGTACAACTTATATGCTTGCTTAACAAAACAAACACAGTGCCAAATGTTTCAGCTATAATAAATCATGATTCTGGCATCTGCATACATTCATTAAACCCTACTTCATTCTTATACTGGATCCTTGTCTTCATTTCTTCATAACCACATTCATCCCACATTCTTTTGTACATTGCAGAATGTAGCACTAAATTGTCAACCATAGACTCACGTACAAACTTACAAGGATTATCCAGTTTTCGATTATGTAGATTTAATTGATTAACCACAACCCAATAACCGCAATTACCATCACTAGGCATATCATCTATACCAAATATGTAGGGTCTCATACATTTAGGAATTTGCAGCAAATATTCATCGTCAACTTGATTGTTCTCACATGCCTTACTTTTGATGCCAAGCTTCTTTAAGAAACGACCAAACGAAGTAAGATTTGAGCTAAACGACAATGATGCTTCAAAATAAGACGACTCTCGTTTAGTTGACTTCTCTTTTTTAGATGGGCTACCTTTTTAATAGGGCTACGGGGTGTTCTAAATAGTGGTTGTTTGAGTGAATGCTAACAATTTCAAGTCTTGTTGTACAACAAGTCTCACATTATCAGGCGATTCATCATACCTACTTTTCAATGCTTTTATTTCGGGCAAGTTATCAAAAGCAAGAGTTGAACGATGCGATGTAGGAGGAGTGCAAGATAACTGCTTCCAATAAGAATCTATAACGTTTAACGGTATGAAATCTTGTAAATATCTAAATTCTGCCAGCATATGTGCACATGGTAGTCCGTTAACTTGCCACGGAACACAACCACATTTGTCGATAGTCAAGCCGACGTTTGAAATGTTACCTAATTCATGTACTAGTAAATCTATACAAATCCTAAAAGTTCTCTAAACATTGGCTCACTTCGAAATCTATGCATTGTCCTAGATGTAAACATTTCAAACGCATGTTCGATTGCAACTAATTCATTCTCACAACAAAGATGTGCGCTAGTCCAACATTGCACAAAGCTTCCTGCAACTGAATCAAAATACAGTTTCAAACGATGGTGTGCACATTCAACTACATTGGTAGAGATATCATCATAGTGTTTTATTTTGTTGGTCCAAACCAAAACAAACATTTCTTTGTACTTAGCCAATTTTTCATTATATATGTAAGAGAATTTTTTGTTTCGCAACCCATGCATTACGAAATAATTTTAAGTTCTGATGGCACTCTTCTTCGGACAATGAGTTAATCACATTAATCCAACCATGCCAAAACTATTCATACTCCTTTTTTCCTTCCTCATCCTTCAACACTACCTTTCATCTCCAATCAAAACACGTTTCTTTTTTATAAAATTGGGTTTACAATTTGCTTGAACATTCTTCGAAATATGCCATGCGCATAGAATATGACGTGCCAATGCAAACACTGTAGCTACTGCATTCGTAAGAGCAATTTCGGCATCTGTGATGATAACACTTGGAATTTCTTTATCTCTATAGCACTTTCTAACACAATCAAGCGCCCATGTATAGGATTCTGTAATCTCACGACTGATAAAAGCAAGTTCCACAGTATAAGATGCCTTCGTTGATGTTTGCGACATCATATGAAAACATGGTAACTTATATCTATTTCTTTTAAACGTGCAATCCAAGAACAATATTTGATGAAAACATTGCGCAAGAACAACACATCTAGGATGACTAAAGAATAAGTCGGAAACTTCATTGGTTGTACCATCAACTCTATGGTGAACCGTGTAATGATGACTAGAAGCCATTTTCATAAACTGCTGCATAATCGATCTACCTTCCGTTTTATGTACTTTAAGCTTAACTTTTGCATTGTAAACATTTCGTATGGTTGACTGGTTGTTCGGGTTGTCAATTTTAATAGAAGTAAAATATTTCGAGGCCTAACACCCTATTTGTCATTGTTTCGACGGTCTTAACTTCATGACCTTTTAGCCTCGCCATATACGGATGTCCTGTTAATACATTAGCAAGCATGTGATTGTGGCGTCCATTCTTCACACTCAATACCCATCTTCCATCATTTGTACAACGAGCGCTTAACTCAAATGGACATCCACATTTTCTACTTCCCGACCTTCGCCCTTTTTTTTGAGTTTTGGTACGTAAATCTTTGCTTTATGGTCAACATACTCACTACTTTTTTTACAAATAAGGACCATCCAAGATCCTTTTCCGTTGCATAGCACATTTCTCATTCTTGTTCTTTTAGTCACAACAATGCAATTTAGACTTATCCCACGTTCCATGCACCAATCTCGTACACTTTCATTCGATTCAAACAATTGCATCATAAATTAGTAACACACATCAAAACAAAAAAAATTGAACATATATTTAAATATTTTATCGTACCACATCAATAGTGAAATGAGACTTTAAATCGGGGCAATCGAAGGGCGACATGGCGACTTCCTCATTTTGGTCGTTAGTACTATCATCGGTTTCTAATTCATTGCAATTGTCCACTTTATTTGATTCAGTGCAATAATCGTTATCATCGTTTTCCAATACTTTTCATTTATCCACTTCATTCTTCCAATCATGCTCGGGAATCTATTACGGAAGAAATCAAAATCTCAAAATTTAAAAAAAAAAAATTGAGGCAACTATAAATATTCGGCAAAAGCCCACCGAATTTATTCAATAATATCAGCGATGCGGCATCAATTGTTATGTTCACCTTGCATTTCGTAAACTCGACACCGAAATGTCGAACATTTTCCTTTATTTCGGCCCGTAAGCTCCGAAATCAAGAGGGATCAATAGTTTGCTAATTCCGACGTGAACAAATTGAATTTCAGCTCTAAAATCGGCAAGTAAACACCCAATTACAAATATAAATCTTAAAACGGTAAGTACACGTTAAACCCTAAATAAACCCTGCCAAAAGAAAAAATTACCTCTTCATTGTTTGGTTGAACAAATTCAATGTATCGTTTACTTTCTTGAGTCAAAATCATATTGTTTTCTTTCTCTTGTGAAGAAATTTCATTAACGTTTACATTTTTCATAATCTTAGACTACTGATTTTGATTAAGGAGAAAGAAGAGATTATTATAGTTAGAACTAGGGTTTAATAGGTAATTTGGTAATATTATATTAATTTGTTATCGGGGGTTATCTTTATTCGTACCCCCTTAATATAATTATAAAAAAAAGAACCCCCTAATCATTTTTGGAGTGTCATTAACAACGCTCTTTCTTTTTCCCTTTATTTTTACATATGGAAGGTTAAATAATTCATTATGTACGTTCATCCACAGTTCAATTTTTGTGAATCATCTCGTCATGCTCTGAAGCCCACTTGGCGACATATGAAGAGTTGGAGGAGAAAACTCATATGAAGCACTTGGAAAAGCTTGCATAGGTTAGAAAGATTATTTTGATTTTTTTTACTTGATTTTTTTTATTATTTTTTGTTTTTAATTTATTGAAGAAGGAAAAATGAATGAATGAAGTATACGGCTGAAGTGGAAAAGATATTATATATTTGTATAAAGAGGGCATTATTGTAATTTTCCATTCGCTACCGTTGTATATAAATACAGTATAGTTTGTACAGGGTCTTTTAACAAAAGCAGAAAGAAATAAAACATTTTTTTACAATTTCTTAACTAGGAACCCTAGGTAATTGAGAAAGGTATCCATCTCGCCAAGGCGGCTCATCAGAATAGATTCATCATCTGAACCGTACACTGGCTGTGGTTTTGTCTTTTGATTTCTCATCAGAAAAGCTACACCATCTGAGAAGTTTGCCAAGATCAAGAAAGTATCAATTCTGTTCTAACCAACTCGTGCGTGCCTCACCATAAGTTCACCAGAACCTGGCTGCACACTGGTCATATCCAATCTGCTCATTTGCATCAAGAATTCAGAAGCTAAATCATGGCAGACGATATCAACAATCCAACTAATGTCTCGCCAACCACTTCTGGTCAAGATTCATCCACTTCTTCACCATTAAGAAGGGCAAATCAGACACAGCAGAGGCCAGAATCTGTGCAAAATTTAATAAAAACCATAATAAGTCCACAAAGCCAGTTGATAACAATACAATTAGATGAAGGAAACTATTTGCTATGGAAGTTTCAAGTTGAAACAGCATTAAAAGGCTATGGCCTGGAAGAAAACATTCATGGAACCAATGCTACTCCACCCAAATTTACAGCAGATAATGATGGAAAATTGATCAACAATAAAGACTATGCAGCATATCAAAGACAAGATCATTTACTGAGTTCTTGGATTCTATCATCCATCAGTAAAGAGATTTTGCCACAAGTCATTGGTTGTAAAACATCAAATGAAATCTGGACAACCATTGAACAAGTATTCAACTCTCAATCAGTAGCAAAAATCATGTATTATAAAAGGCAGATGCAAAATATTAGAAAAGATAATATGAGTATGAGAGAATACTTGAGTAAAATCAAGAACTACTGTGATCTTTTAGAGGCTGCTGGTCATAAAGTTTCTGATACAGAACAGATTCTAACTATCATGGATGGTCTAGACAATGAATATGAAGCTGTTGTAGCTCTAATGTCATCTCAAGAAGTTGTTCCCCCATGCAATCTGTTCATGCTACCTTACTTGCTCATGAGGGAAGAATTGAACACAAGAAAGCATTTGATGCAGACTTGTCAATCAACTATGCAGGAAATTCAAGAAATAGAATTCAGGATAGAAATAGTGAAGCAAGAAACAACCAAAGATCAAGAAATGATCAAAATTATCAAAGGAATCAGATAGGAAGATCAAGAGGAAGGGGAGGCAGTTGAAGTAATAATAATAATAGACCAAAATGTCAAATTTGTGAAAAATTAGGGCACGCTGCAATAAGATGTTATTTCAGGTTTGATGCCAATTACATTGCAACTCAAAACTCAACAACTCAGAGAAACATTGGTATTAATGCAAACATAGCAAGCATGCAACATGAAAATAGAAACACTGTAGAGGATCAGAAAATACATAACCTGAATGTGTCAGAATCAGGAAGGTCAGAAGACTACTGCAATGAATGTTGGTACCCAGATTCAGGAGCAACACATCATATTACCAGCAATCTTCAGAACCTAAACATTGGCAGCAAAGGAGTATAAAGGTACTCAATCCATTTGTATGGGAAATGGTTATAGTATTAATATTACACAAACTGGTAATGCACAAATTAGGGGACAAAGAATACTTAATATCAATAATTTACGTCCCGAAAATAAAGAAAAATCTTATCAGTGTGTCAAAATTTGCACAGGATAATGATGTGTACTTTGAATTTTATCCAAAATATTGCCTAGTTAAAGATATTCAGACCAAGCAAATATTATTGCAGGGTAATACTCATAATGGGCTATACAGATTCAATCTTTCAAACTCAAATGATAAATGTTCAAACAGTTTAATAAATTGCTGCTACTTAGCTGAAAATGAATCAAGTCAATATGATAAAGTTTATTTGATGTTTGGCACTGTAAGTTAGGACATCCAAGTATAAAGATTGTAAAGAAAGTACTATCTGATAATAATATAAAAGTTGATAGTATACCTTCCTCTTATGTCTGCACTTACTGTTAGATGGGAAAGAGCCATAAATTGGCCTTTCCAAAATCACAATCTGAGTTTAGTAGGCCATTGCAACTTGTTGCATTAGATCTTTAGGGTCCAACACCTATAAACTCAAATTATGGTTTTAAATATTAAGTATCGTTGTAGATGCTTATTCCAGATACACCTGGATCTATTTTCTGAAATCCAAATCAGAAGTGCAAATTGTTGTTATTCACTTCATAAAGCTGGTAGAGAGACAAACAGGTATGCAAGTAAAGGTAATGCAGACTGATGGAGGTACAGAGTATAAGCCATTGAAAGAATACTTTCAAGTAAAAGGAATAGCACATAGAATGACTTGTCCCTATACCTCTGAACAAAATGGGCTAGTTGAAAGGAAACACGAACATATAGTAGCAATTGTTCTCACATTACTTGCTCAAGCTTCACTACCAATAAAGTTTTGGCCTGATGCCTTTGGAACTGCAGTCTATCTAATCAATAGACTACCCACAAAGGTAAAATATGAAAAAACACCTGTGGAAGTCTTACTTAATGAGAGACCAGATTATCAAAATCTCAGAACATTTGGATGTCTGTGTTTCCCTCATCTAAGGCCATACAACTCTCATAAATTAAATTTTAGATCTACATCATGCACCTTTCTAGGTTATGGTGTAAATCAAAAAGGATATAAATGCTTGGATAGCAGTGGAAAATTATTTATCTCAAGACATGTTGTGTTCAATGAACATGTGTTTCCATTTACAACACAACATGTAAAAACTACTCATAAGTTATATAATCCAAGTGTATCCATACCACCCATACCTGTGTATGATAATCATCAGAGATCACCTCACATTCAAGAGAAAGAGACAAAGTCAAATACTCAATATATACAACCCAACAGTGAATCAAGTCAGACTCAATCTAAACAAATACAAGAAAATGATGAATCTCCAACTGTCTCAAGCAATCATCAAACTAACAGCAGAGACAATAATCATGATCAAATTACAGAGCAAATTTAAACTACCCATCAGCAATCAGAAGTCAGGGGACATCCAATGATAACAAGATCCAAGAGTGGAATCTTTAAACCAAAGCTATATGCTACATGTACAACAAATGAAGAGCCAGAGACTCTTGAACAAGCTCTCAACAATAAAAATTGGAAAAATGCAATGCAAGAGGAGTACAGTGCACTGATGAAAAATAGAACTTGGAATCTTGTATCACCACCAAATCATAAAGGCATAATTGGATGTAAGTGGACTTACAAGTTAAAGAAAATTCCAGATGGAACTATACAAAGATATAAAGCAAGGCTAGTTGCAAAAGGTTATAGTCAACAATGTGGTTTTGACTTCAATGAGATATTTTCACCAGTGATAAAGCCAACTACAATAAGGATATTTCTAACCATAGCTCTACATAAAGGATGAGATATCAGGCAATTAGATGTAAACAATGCTTTTCTGAATGGTGAACTTCAAGAAGAAGTCTACATGCAGCAGCCACCAGGTTTCATTCAACCAGAGAACAATACAACGGTGTGCAAACTAAATAAAGCTATATATGGACTAAAACAAGCCCTAAGAATATGGTTCGACAAATTAAAGGCAACTCTTATGAAACTGGATTATCAACAAGCCAAGTCTGACACATCACTATTCATCAAAAGGCAGAACAGTGAACTGACATATATCTTAGTCTATGTTGATGACTTCATCATTACAGGGGATAGTAAAGAAGAAATCAACTGTGTACTTCATTATCTTAACAAGCAGTTCACCATCAAAGATCTGGGCACACTCATTTAATTCTTAGGTATAGAAGTCAACAGATTGTCAGAGACAGAAATACATTTATGTCAAAGAAAGTATATAAAAGAAATACTCATCAAAGAAAAAATGCAGAAAGCAAAGCCCATGCCAACACCCATGGTTAGTAACTTGCATCTATCAAGGCACAAGGGAGACACAATAACTTTTGACAAAGAATATAGAAGTATTGTCGGAGCTCTACAATATGTAACCATTACTAGACCAGAGATATCTTTTAGTGTCAACAAAGTATGTCAGTACATGCATCATCCTCTAGATGAACATTGGAAGGAAGTAAAAAGAATTCTGAGATATCTAAATGGTACTTTAGGCTATGGATTAACTATGAAAACAAGCAAACAAGTAGCAATTACTGGCTATGCTGATGCTGACTGGGCATCAGATTCCAATGACCGCAGATCAACATCAGGGTATTGTATCTATCTGGGGGAAAATCCTATATCATGGTGCTCAAAGAAGCAGCCTACGGTATCCATATCAAGTACAGAATCTGAATACCGCAGTCTTGCCAGTAGCACAGCAGAAGTAATTTGGATCGAATCTCTCCTCGGTGAACTACAGATTCAAATTAGCAAAAGAACGCTGATTTGGTGTGACAATTTAAGTGCTGTGGCATTATTAGCAAATCCAATATTGCATACAAGGACAAAACACATGGAACTATATTTGTATTTCGTAAGGGAACAAGTAAATCAGATTAAAATAGAAATAAATCATGTACCTGCTCCTTATCAAAGGGCAGATATACTCACAAAGGCTTTATCTGTCCAAAATTTCTGTCGATTCAGAGATGAGTATAAAGTCAAAAGCCTCAACAGTGAAATCAACATCATCACTTCATGTCATAAGCCAAATCGATCTATCATAATCAGCAACATCTCAAGTCAGAAGGCAAAACCTCTCGTATCAGAAGACAGAATACCTCAAAAATGATAGTTAAATGAACTCGTCATCACAACAGAAGTCAAATCAGAGTTCGATGTCAAATGACTCAATTTATTAGCAACAAGAGGTACATAGATCTGAGAGCAACTTCAGATCTGCAGATATTTTTGAGTTTGTTGCCACAGATTATCCAGATCTATCACTACCGATGAAAGACGAATCTTTTTCCAACCTAGGAGGTCGACTGACTCTCGCAACTAAAGGTTTTGAGAGTTTTTTTTATTTCCAGAGAGCATTGTGATGAAGATCGGCATATTAGAGTCCGAGAGGAAACCCTATATCGATTTGAAGGGGGCAAATGAATGAATGAAGTATACGACTGAAGTGGAAAAGATATTGTATATTTGTATAAAGAGGGCATTATTGTAATTTTTCATTCGCTGCCGTTGTATATAAATACAATATAGTTTTTACAGAGTCTTTTAACAAAAGCAGACAGAAATAAAACATATTTTTTTACAATTTCTTAACTAGGAACCCTGGGTAATTGAGAAAGGTAGCCAGACAATATTTTGTCCAGCAGCATGCAGGTGAGTTGTGATGAAGAACCATACACTTTGATTATAGGTTTACACATTCCTGGTAATCACACCATAAATCGCCACAATACAATTGGAAGACTTTGGATATTTCATTATTTAAAAGGAATAATCTATCTTTAAGCTGGTGAATTGCAACTATTAATCTGTCTCCACTTCAAATTTTGCATTACTAAAAGCTAGCATATGAGCCATATTTACAAGATGTGCACTTGTTTCATACCCCTCCATGAGTCCTTTATCGGAATGTCAATTTCAATGGGAAGCCTGCTCAGTAAGCGATTTCTTTGTGATCTAACTGGTTTAATATCTCTTTCAAGAAGTTTCGTAAAATGTATAATTTTATGGATCACTGCCACTAGTCTAAAATGTATACTTTCCTCACCTGGTGATCCTTGTTCAAAATTAATGAGTATTCTAAGTGACTGATGGCCTCTCAGTAATGCCAAGCATGAATTTGACAGGTCAAATACGGATTCTTCTTGACAGAGTTACTTAAGCCGTCACCATGCTAGTAATGGGGAAATGATATGGTTTACCCTTAAGAAATAAACAGATAGTCCAACGTAGATCTTCAGAACCATATGGAATAATAATCAAAAGTTTATTATTACATCGATGCAAAACTAAAACCTACTTTTTGCAATAATTCCGAACTTGCATATGTTGTATATTCATTTTTCAATTTGTTTTTTTTTCACTTTGATCATGTGTATGGTAGGATTAGGACTATTATGGTAATGGTTACCGTTACCATTTTATAAATACCGTTACCGTACCGTTTTTACTGATAAACTGAAATTGTTTATCGTTACCGTCACCGTTACCGATTGACTGATATACCGATAAACTGGTAACCGTTACAGTGGTAATGGTAAATTACCATTTGTCTAGAAAAATAATAAGTTGATACTTTATTGTATATCTCATTAGGTCGGTTAATAAAGAACATAGAAAAGAAGTGCATTTATCATTATCTGAGTTGAATTACTGAAATAAATTAAATTGTTTTCTTACTTTTAAATGCACGTAATGCAACATCTTACATGAATATCAATGTATTGACTGGTATATCGATACCACTGGTTTTGAAAAATTATTACCGATGTTTTACAGTTAAAAATAGTAAATTTACCGTTAGCGTACCGATTATGCTGGTATACCTACTTTATTTTAAAATGATAACCGATTGATTAGTAATAGTATGATAATGGTAAATTTATCATTACCATATCAGCCCTTGTTAGGATGATACATCACTAAATATAACAACTTACTCCTTGACAGCATAGAAGGATGATACTACTTCTCCCACTAAATACTTGTTATAATAGTTTTGTTAGTAAGTGGCATCTCAATGTTCTAATTTATTGTTCACTCCCATCTATGTCAAATAAACATCAGCATTGATGTCACATGTATATATGTAGCGTACCTGTTGAATATGGATTTGACTTTTCATCATCCCAGGCTCCTTGCTTGAAATTTAATTTCAATAAATATATGCAGATTTTGTTAATTATCAGGAGAAGCCTAAAGAGATGTAGTGCTTCAATAAATAGGTGATATATGTTAGAAATAATGATTTAATCTTTGTTGTACTATTTTTTAATACTAGTGTGTAACCCGTGCGTTGCACACGGTAATATTGTAAAATATAATATTATATATTTAATATTAAAATGAGAACTTTGTTATATAATGTATGATAAATTTAGTGAAATAAATGAACTATAAATTAAAACTTGTATTATGTGTGTATAATTTATGTTGTATAACGCACTTGCGCACACACATATATATAATAATAAAGTAATTTATTCAGTTTTGTTAATATGGATATAACATACATGTTGAAACTGACGTATGTTAGTACAATGAACTGAAAAATATTGATTATTTAATGAAATTTGTTTAAATAAATCAAATATAAAATTACGTAAATAGTTTACATACATGGACTTGAAAATAAACAATAGGAAGAATCGAGAGGAATTTTGTAAAAAATTGTATAATTTCGATGTTGATATATTGAAGCTAAAACATAATTTTATAATATAATGTATGATAAATTCTTAATATAAAGGAATTATAATTTATTTACAATTAATTTGTTATGATGTTTATGTACATAATTTATGTTATGTGATTTATATATCTTTATAGTTGAATAAAAAAAATAGTCTTACAATTTTCCATAATGTGAGCGCGTATGTGTATTAAAATTGACATATATTTTTATGATTCATTAGAAGAATAGATTAACTATTCATTGAAATTATTTAAATTTGAGATTTCGTAAGTAGTTTGGATACATGGATTTAAATATAAAATGATAGATAATAATTGAGGGCGGTTTAGGAAATAATTGTAAAAATATTAAAATGTACGTATTTGAAGCTAAAAACAGAATTTTTCAATGTAATACAATATAAAATATATAGATATATGAATAATATATTAAATATGGAAATATTGCTTATGCATATTATTTATATTAGGCGACTTATATATCTTTGTATTTGAATGAAAAACTAATTTTATCACCTTTGCGCCTGATATGAATATGATATACATATTGAAACCGTTATATCTTAGCATTTATTAGATGAATTAACAAAAATTTATTGATTGAATTTATTTAAATAATTTAAATTCAGGATCACATAATTAATTTGAAAATATCGAGTATACAATGGTAGGTGATATTGTGAAATGTTTTGTAACTAATTGGATAAATTCAAAATATAGGTTTTTGACGTTAAAAAAGGTTTTACAATGTAATGCATGATACACATATTGATATAAATAAATAAAACTTTAAACTTGTAATTATTATTTATGAATATAATTTATGTTATGTGATTGATGTATTTATATATTTGAATGAATTTTTTCGTCATTTTTGTTAATATGAATATGGTTCATATTGACCATACTTATTTGACATATCGATGAAATATTGCATAGTGAAATTATTTAAATAGTTTTGAAGTTATGTAATTGATTACAATATATGACCTTAAATGTAAAATATTGTAAAGGAATTGAGGGGAGGCTATAAATGATTATAGAAAATTTATAATGTAGGTATTCAGAATACAAAAAATATAATTTTGTAATGCATTTCATGATAAATTTATTGAGAGAAACGTGAAAAAAGGATTTATTATTATTATTTATGTATTCACTTTAAGTTCTTTAAGTTATATAACTTAGGTATATTTACATTAATCATTTTTTTTAATTTTGTTAATATGAATATGGTGTACATATTGATATTTTCATAAATTAGTAAACGAATTAACGAATATTAGTTAGTTGGATTTATCTAAGTAGTTTAAATTTAGATGACATAATTAATGGATACATAGGTGAAAAGTAAAATATTAGAAGAAAAGTGAAGTAAATTTTGTGAATAATTATGGTAATTTTAAAAGTAGGCATTTGAAATTAAAGTAGAATTTACAATGACATGTATGATAATTTCATTAAAATAAATTAACTATAATTTTTTATTATTGGTTTATGTGATTTATATATCTTTATAGTCGAATGAAAGATTAATATTATGGTTTAGTTGTTTAAATGTTATACATATTTAAATTGTCATTCTTTGGTATTTATAAGAAATATTAAATGAATTTATCTAAATAGCTTAAATTTTGGATTATTTAATTAACCTAAATGTGCGGACTTAAATATAAAATATTAGAAGGTAGCTGATAAATTATAGGGGAAATTAATTTAAAGGACAAAAATTTATATATTTTTAGCCTCAAGGACACGGTCTCAATATTTTGACTACAAGGACAAAAATTTGTATATTTTTAGCCTCAAGGACAACAGTCTGTCGTTGAGGCTAAAATGCTGAGAAATTTTGTCTTTGACAATAATTTCCTGTAAATTATATGTAAATAATTATATAAATTTTAGAATACATGTACCAAAATGTAAAATAATAAAAGAGAATTAGTAAAATAAGTGTAAAGTAATAAACTAAAGTATTTGAAAATAAAATATCTAAAGAGAGAATTAAGGAGAAGGGAGAAAATTCCTAGAATTAAGGAGAGAACTATGATTTCAGGCTCTCTCATTAAATCTGCAATTTCTCTCATCTCTCCTTAAAAGTCTCAAGATATTTTATATTAAAATATACTTTTAACAAATATACTTTTAAAATAATATCTACAGTAACATATGTATACAGAAACAGTTGCACGTATTATTCAAACGTACTTGAAGCATACTTTTGTACGTACTTGAAACATTTTTTGAATCATATTATTCAAACGTACTTACAAAATATCTATACAGAAACAGTTGAACTTATCTTTGTAACATGCAAACGTACTTGAAGCATATATTTATTCAGATCTCATACAGCTGAAATCATAGTTCTCAACGCATATATTTATTCAGATCTCATACATTTGAAATCATATTATTCAAAGCATATATTTATACTAATATATATATATATTTGATATCATATTATTCAAAGCATATATTTATTCAAATCTCATACATGATCTGATACATAACCAATACATAACCAGTTGAAACCATTTAACATTATACTTGGTTTTGTTCAAGATGCTCATAGCACAACCTCTTCTTTGATGCCGGTTCATCCAATCTACAGAAACAAAAAAAAACTGTACAGTGAATATACCTCTACTCATATAACAAACTAAATTAAAATTAATTGTTTATATCAAATAATAAATGATGTTCTATTTCATTCAAATTCAAAAAAAATCACCTATTATATGGTAGTCTTCCTCTTTTTTCTCATTCAATGCAATTATCTTGCTTCAACAATTTCATATCCTTATCACATTTCTTATATAAGTAGAACATTGTAAACAATAATCACTACACAAGTGCAGATCACTTTTTCATTGTTGCTCCACTTAGGTATTCTCTATATCTCAATTTTTTAATCTACTGTCTTATTTCCTTACTTTTATGCATAATGAATAAATACTTTTATATACAATGTAAGTATAATTAGCTTTCTCATTTTGTATTTTATTCAGTTTAATCATACTGATAATACCGTGCAGTTTTTACAAACATTTTAGCTCTCTATTACAAACATTATTATGCATAGAAGATAAACCTGTTTTCTAAGCAGAAAAGGAAATATAATTTGAATAATACTAATTTTTCAAAAAAGGTCATCATATCTTCATTTGATTTGCTACTTTTTAAGTGTTAAAAAATTATTATTAATAGTTTATGTTCATAGGGAACAGAAAATATGAAAGCCGACTATTGCAGTTTACAGTCTCTGCACACATGCATAAAGGACTGCAAAATCAAAGTGAGGGTTTCTAGAATATGGAAGTCAATTAACTTGAAGAACAATGAAACTTTTGCGATTAACATGTTGCTTATTGATGAAGAGGTAAGCACTGAATTACTGAAAGTAACTATTCAAAATTATCTTGACCATATTAAAAAAAATTTACTTTTTTTATCAGGGGTGTCAAATGGTTGCAGTCATACCCAAATTTTTAATGAACAGGTTCCAATCTAAAGTTGCAGAGGGATCGATATTTGAAATAAGCAACTTTAGCATCAAAAATCAAAAGAAATCTTATCAGGTCGTGGAAAAGCCGTACAATATTGAATTTCGTGCAAACACATGCATAACAAAGGCGTTTGACGGTGAAACAGAGATTCCTAAATACAAATTTGAGTTTTTTCCATTGGATGAAATAGAATCGCAATATGGAAATGACACATATTTGTTAGGTATGATCGTACAGATATACATAGGTAGAACGAAACCACTTGAATCAAACTTAGTTAACAATGTATTAATAACTATCCAGATGTGATTGGCAAATTATGTTCCATGTCAAATATTGAAGAAGTAACCAAGTTTGACGAGCTAAAAAGCAAAAGTTTGAAAAGAGATATTATCATTGCAAATTCCAGGTAATGGTTTAATCTTTATTATCATTATTTTTACAGAAAATTGTATATAAGAATTATGTTATCTCTACAGTGGTAAAAAAATTCGTATTACCTTATGGGGAGATTTAGCTGAGCAATGCAATGAAGAAGATATTTCAAAAATTAAAGGAACCATTGTCATAATAGTTACCTCTACTACCGTCAGAAGCTATGGAGGTATAAAAAAAATACCCCATCAAATAATGATTCTTCCTTCAGTAAATAATTATTACTGAAATACTGTTATACTTTTAAAAACAGGTGCATATTTCTTGCAGTCAACAAATGCTTCTAAAATGTATATCAATTTGGACGTGCCGGAAGTTTCTTCCGTTTTAACAAGGTATATTTTAGCAAGAAATAAGTAATGATTTAATTTCATACTTTTGATCCTCAATGCATATTTTGTTTTCACATCTTTCACAGAGAAAATATTAATTTAAATGAATCAACGGTACAAATTCTCAATAAAAAAAATAATACCGAGGAAGCAATCGTGGAGGAAAAAACATTGGAGGAACTGTTGTTCGAAATGCAAAATCCAAACAACAAAGTACGATTTGCCTTCATCTATAATTTTTTCTAAGATATCCATATTTTATTTAGATTAAATTAAGCAAGTCATTAAATATAATGTTTTTTTATCATTTTATAGGGAACTAAGTTTAATTGCCATGCCAGTATATCACAAATCTATGATCGATATGGTTGGAGTTATATGTCTTGCCCTAAATGCAAGAAGATGGTAGAAAAGATAGATGAAGTATTTTACTGCAACAAGTGTGAAACTGAAACTAGATGCCCAATTCTACGGTAATTTTTTTACAAAGTTTATCACTATTTAACAATTTTACATATGTTTTACCAATAATGGTACTTTTAGATACAAGCTGAATATGCAAATTGAGGATGATTCTGGATTGGTTGATTTGGTCGCATTTGAGAAAGAAGCCGAACATTTATTAAAATATACAGTAAAAGAGTTAACTGAACTTGAATCACAGGTTATGTCCAATATATATATCATATATTTCACATAATAATATATATTTTAATCTCTCATTTAATTGAAATTCAATTGATAATAATAGGAAAATGGAAAGGAAAAGATTGCTTCGCTATTCAGTGATTTGGTTGGAACAAAAATAGTCTTCCAAATAAAAAAGACGGAATACTATATTAATAATTGGGAAAAGAGGAAATTAACTGCAAATAAAATTCAAACAGTCATTGCCGATCAAAAAACGTTTAGCACCATTGAAGAGAAGAGAAAGGTAAAACTGAATTAAAAATTTAATGATGTTCCAAAACAAGTCTAATAACTAAACATATTTTTATTTGTTTCAGGAGGCTAATTCTGAACCATGCAAATTGAAAAGAACATTGGAAAAAGAGAACTTGGACAAGGACATGACTGTCTACAAGAGAAATTGCATCGGCTTGGAATAAAATAATGATTTTTATTTAATAGTTTTTTTATGTTTTTAATAATAATTATGTAGTTTGATACTTCATTATTTTTTTAGGGTATTTTAGTAATTTTATTTATTACACTACGTCATTTGTTGATAGTTTATTTATTTGGTATATTAGATTGTTTAAAATCTTTTCCCATTATACTTTGAACATTTTTTTGCGTTGCAACTCTTGGAATATTTATATCCAAATTAGAGTATTATCATCTCATTCTCTGTGCTTTTTCTTTTTAAAAGTATAATTATATGTGTGGATCCACTGTCAGACGTAAAAAGAAAACAAGATCAGGTATCCCAGTAGCTTATTGGACAGCACCGTACCTAAATTTTATAATTTGCATAGGTAATGTTTTTTTGGAATGTGTGTAAATACCGCTTGATATATTCCACATGATTATGTTGGAAGGGGCAAAAAAATTAAAACCTTGCTCAAAAGAACTTACCACTATAACAGCGCTGCTCTGTATTATTCCTGCTAAACATTGGTGCCAGACCTTAATTCTTTTATGTTTGATTTCCACCATTACTTTTTCTGTGAACAGTGGAAAATGCAATAGATATTAACTTTAGAATGCATTGGATACAAAATATATGACTACTTATAGCGTAAACAAAGAAAGTAAATGCATTTACAAGGTTTAGTACCTCTACGTTACTGCTACATACCGTGATCACCAGCACAATAACGAAGCAGAAATACTACATGGAAGAAATATGAAACGTTACACAAGTTAAAACTCGATGAAGTCAAGGTTTAAAACCCATACAAAATATGACATTGACAATACTTAAATTAAAAAAAAAATTGTTCGTCGAATGTTTCGTAATCATTCCATGATTGTTTATGCAATTGGGTTAACAAGACAAAATAATTATTCATAATAATGCTGCAAATACTTACATTATGACTTGCTATTTTGTTAGCATACTGGCTGGGAAATTCATGTCAACATATATGTACTATAAATGCACAATTTGTTAGGAAATACTCTATACTAGCCTAATTTAAGCAAAATTTCTAAGGTTCAAAATCTTGTGTATAGCAAGTGTTCACTCTAAGCACAGTGCAGACCTAAGTGAGGTACTATATATTTGTCTTCTTCGGAGTAGTATATATTAGCGTGGCGATTTCCATTGTTAGCATGTTGTTATCAATCCAGTAAATAATGAAGGCATCCCTGAGTGCATAATAAAATACAAGTCAAAAAAATTCAAAACAGTGGTCCACAACTTAAATACAAGTACTTATGCCATAATAGGTCAATGCTACAGAAATATAGATTTTAAAATTATCTTCTGTGCAAAATGATTAAATGATTCAGGGTAGATGGTAGGCGAATTAAAGAAATAGAAGGCAGAAACTTCGTATACTTTCAATGGATAATAACTTCAATATGGTCAATCATATAACTATTAAGTGAATATAAAGCACCGACATGCAACATTGAATCTTTTAGATGAACCAGCGGCTCTTGAAATTCTACGTGTTCAAAGAAAGTTTCACGAAGCTTCCTTTTGATAGAAGATTTCTGTCAGGGAAGTTAGGATTCCTAACTTTTGAAATTCTCCTAAATAAAAGATCATCGGATAAACTGCTCTTAAGGTGACCATAAACAAACTTCCGAGTTACCAACTTTTATATGCTTTTTAACTACTGAAACAACTCAAGCTTCCAGAGGAAAATGCCAACTATAAATGTGTGCTATTTTATCAGTGGCACATAGATGTGTGCTACTTATTTTTTGGTAGTCACGTAATCCTAAAAGGGGGAAATTTGTTAATAACTATTGTGTTTATGGCTACTTTTTTTGAACTGTATATTTAAAAGCCTGTAATTGTGTATGAGAACAATTTGAAGCGATAAACAAATTAGTATTAGAAAGTTTTTTTATATATTAGTATAAAATTAAAAGAACGGATAAAAAAATAAAATTTTGTTGTAAACATCTTTTGAATAAATCAAATAACAAAAATATCTTTATAGTCCTATTCTTCATTACAGGAATTTAAATATCACAATATAAGTACTATACTTTTGAATTTAAATATCACATTATTATTACTATGCTTTTTGACTTATTCTCTTTTTTTGATTACTTATCTTTTATACGCCATTATCCAAAATGAACAACTTCAAAAGGTTATTGCTCTTTCTCTCAATAGAAATCCCAGGAAACTTCTAAATTTTATTTTACAGAAAAATTCATGCTATTTCTCCCTCCTCTATATGTTATAATTGAAATAACCTAAGGTATGCACATACATGATTACCTTTTTTAATTGCACTTCAGTTATCAAGATCATTTATCATTTTCAGCAAATACTAGGGAAGAATGTCATACATGAATTACTTCAGATTATATTTAACATATTACTGATTTTTCTATAAATATCTATAAAAAAAATCTATTTTTTCCCTTTCGAATCTTCAAGTTATATTTCTCATATCTCGGTGCACTATCTTTTGAAAAAAGGATCTGAACCACTACGAAAGGTATGTATACATCTTTGTTATATATTTGATCTATCTATATATGTTAATCGTGCAATAAATATGTGTTGTAACACTCATATTAATTAAGTAATTACCAATAATATGAATAAAACTTACTTTTTTCCTCACCTATGATACAAAATGCTTTTAGAAGGTTATCTTTGGTGTCCCGTTCTCCAATCTTCCTAATCATTATATTAACAAATTCCTCAAAGTATATTGCACCACTGCCAACTTGATTGTTTTGCTACAGTTACAATCATAAAATAAAAAATGACTGGGTAATAAATCAAGTACAAAAATAAAATCAGAATTATAATGTCAATTTTGAATTCTTACACAAAAAGGTACATGATGTTCGTTACCTAAAAAGCAAACCTGAGCATTCATCTAAAATCGCAGTGCCATACAAAAACAAATATGGATTTTCTTTACAATGAAAATAGTCAAAAAAAGAAAGAAAAAGAAATAGGAAATCAATTTATTTCAAGAATTAATAAATAATCTGAAATGACATTAGATTATAAATGTAAACAATTTTAGAGTGACAATAAAATAGTTCTGTTCATTTAGTCAGTTTATTTTTATGATAATTGTTTACATGTTGAAGTTTATATTCATATACTACAGACTAATTTCAAAATTTGTTATTTACATGATATTGGATCAGCATGTTTAAAGCGGAATTCTCTGTAATCTTTGGAAATCAATCGCATTATGATTAGTTTTATTTTTCAACATGAAAATTATTTTCATAAACAGCTTTATTATACTAATTTAGATTGTTGCTTTTAAATGTTACACATAAAAAATTGTTAAAATCTGTAGCGAAGCTTAATTTTCGTTACAACATAGCTGAACACTAATTCAGACTGTTTTCCTTTTAACTTATATTATAAGGTATCATCAATACAGATAAATGGTTAAATCAATTGAAGTGGGTAAAACACAGATAGCACGCAAGCGAGGTAGAAATCTAAACATCCATAGAGAAGGAAATGGAGAAGATAATGAAAAAAGATACCAAAACCATACCTTTAAACGATTCGGAGGACCTAAAATTCCAACTGGCTCTTGCTCCATTTCAAATTTTGATACCATTGAAGAGGATTTTGTTATCAAAAAATCAGGTAAAATTATTATATTATGAGTACAAATGTGTAAAATAAATAACATTTATTGACGCACTAACCTTTGATACAAATTTCCATCATAGCCCAAAGGCAAAGGCGGCAAGAAAGGCGACGTATCCTTTACAACAAACGAAAGGCAAAACAAATATGTTATCTAAGTAAGAGACACTTTAAACTCAATGCATATATGATCTTGACAGTATATAATATTATTTATTTCTGTTGTAATGGACCTGATCATGAAAGTTTCAAACATAGGTTCAACTAATGATTCAACCATAGAAACCAATCGTTTGATTTTTCCTACTGAAAGATTTGAGGTAAACTCACAAGATACCTGCTGTGATCAGACCATAGAATTTGCTACAATTTATAAAAGGAGAAAAGGTGCATGTTATTTACAATATGATAACAATAAATTTAATATACTCAACAATTATTGAAACATTAACCTTGAGAACAAACGATCACAGTACTTCAATGGCACAAGCGACAGGAAAGGCGTCGTATCCTCCAGAATAAACGGATTGCAAACCAAGTCCACAAGAAACGGATTGCAAACCAAATCCACAGTCTTGGTAAGAAATAGTTCAAATACACAATATGTAATAATACTATATATAAAATAAGTCCTTTATTTAACTATATTTACCTAATCATCAAAGCGTTGAACATAGATGACAATGTTGTTCCAGCCAAAGAAAATAATAATTCCATGGTACAAATTCAAGGAATCAGTGCAAACCTGCAAGAAGCACCACATAGAAATGTCAACGATTTAAGATCGACTGAAAATAATCAAAATCAGCAAGCTCATAAAGAGGCAGTGACAACATCACCAAGTAGATATGGCACAACTACAAGTAAGTGCCTATGGTTTTAACAAGAAATTTAATATTAGAATAATATATCAAGTATTTCATCACATAATATAATTGTATGTTATTAGTAAAAAGGAGTGGCACAAACTTGCAGCCAGCACAACAAATTCATGTGTCTAATGATACATCCCTTGACCAAGATGAACCAAGTCGACAAACTTATATACCAGAACCGCCATCTGCTACCTATGACACAATTACAAGTAAGCGAAGATTCATTTTATATCAAAGGAATATTTTATTCATGTACATAATATATCTTAAAATTTAAAACATATTCACATATTGCAGGGAAATTTTTTAAAATATGGGAAATTGGTGAACCCACGCATACATGTTCAAACTGCAATGCCATACTATGGTACGAAGAAAGGAATACAAAATCAAAAGCCACGCCTAACCCAAAATTTTCCCTATGTTGTCGTTTAGGGAAAGTAGAACTTCCTATACTGAAAGATTGTCCTCTTTTTTTAAAACATTTACTAGATTATAATGGTGGACCAAGAGCATCAAGATTTAGAGAAAAAATAAGGTTGTACAACTCTATATTTTCTTTCACCTCTATGGGAGGTAATGTTGACAAAACCATAAATGATGGTCGTGGCCCTTATGTCTTTCGGATAAATGGCCAAAACCATCACAAAATCGGTTCACTTCTCCCAATAGACAACCAGCCTAAATTTGCACAACTTTATATTTATGACACCGAAAATGAATTGTCAAATAGAATGAATGTAGTAAGAACGAATAACGATGCAGAACTAGATGAAGGCATCATTAGCGAACTAATAAGCATGTTTGATCAGTGCAATGAACTCACAAAAGCATTTAGGATGGCAAGAGATCGATTTAAAGACACATATTTTCAATCTGTAAGGCTGCGGTTGATTAGTTCACGACAAAATGATGGTAGAATGTATAATTTGCCAACATCTTCTGAGATAGCAGCTTTAATAGTAGGTGATGGTTTTCAAAATGACGCATGCAGGGACATCGTATTAGAAGAAAAAAATGGACTCTTAAGAAGAATAACTGAAAAACATCCAAGTTTTATGGCAATGCAATATCCTATATTATTTCCTTATGGAGAAGATGGCTTTAGATTAAACATTGCACACAGAAACATAAATGATGAACAAACAATAAATGAAAGTGATCAAAATGAGGAGAAAATGCTTACCATGAGGGAGTACTATGCATTTCGTATCCAACAAAGGCCAAATGAAGGGCAAACATTACTTAGAGGTGGCCGATTATTTCAACAATTTCTGGTGGATGCCTACACCTGCATAGAAGAAGATAGGCTAAGATGGGTACGCAACAATCAATGTAATATTAGATTTGATCTGTATAAAGGTCTCCGAGATGCAGTGGTAGCAGGTGATACAAATGCATCTTCAATTGGAAAAAGAATGGTCTTACCATCCTCATTTACAGGAGGTCCTCGATACATGATACAAAACTATCAAGATGCTATTGCAATTTGTAGAGCAGCAGGCCAGCCTGATTTATTCATTACTTTCACATGCAATCCTAATTGGATAGAGATTAAAAAGTTTGTATCACTTATTCCTGGACAAACTATACAAGATAGACCAGATATTGTAGCTAGAGTTTTCAAAATTAAACTCGATCAGCTAATGGCAGATTTAAGAGAAGGGAAACATTTTGGGTCAGTTCACGCAGGTATTCATATTTTTTCCATTATTACCAACTATTTGTTTCGTTTATATTTACTAAAATGAGTTGTCAATTAAACTAACAGAAAATAAAAATTAGAACTATCATATTTCCTTTAACATTGTTTTGAATTTATAGAAATAGGACCTCTCAACTCAACAACGCAAAAAAAATATAATAGGAAAACAAATATTGATAAAATTTCATATTGCAAAGTGAATTAATTTATCTTTATATAATATCCTGAATATACTTTATAAAATTTAATAACCGCCCAAAGCTTGTGCAGTTACTCAAAAAGAAAATACTTGCTTCATTCAATTAGACAAAGTTCCAAATGGATATCAGAAAAAAACTTACGCAATTTTCATTTCAGCAATCTCCAAAATATTGAGAGAATTCACTTTAGCATTATATTTAGAATGTAGAGAATATCCTTTGACAGCAGATAATGGAGGTGCACCAAGGTCACCAAATCTAACCATGTTTGTGATGTGCAAACTGCCTTGTGCTTGGCATGTCTTTTCCCATTGTTCTTTGTATGTTGATCGGGATCTTAAATTATAGAAATGAATGCAGGATAGATATATGAATCCATTTGGAATGGTTTCCAGCTAGAAGGTTGGATCACTTTAGACAATAAAATGCACAGTTGCTTATGTGCATTACTCATACACAACACACATCAAGTTCTTATAAGGAAAAGTATTTTGAGGTTAACAATCATGATAAATATGAAAAACAAAATTCAAGATCACTGAGATTTTTAATCATGCAAAACCGTGATAATAACCATTTAAAATTTGTATGAGCTATCAGATTTTGAATTACACTGTGCCAAGCAGATATGATATCGTGGGAAGAGAGTTGACTTAAGTTTATCACTAAAAGGTGGGAAAAATAGCCTACTGGTTATACACAAAAATGATGTGGCAGTGCAACATGCCATTGCACTCTAAGTTTGACAGCGTTTATTAGGAATTCACTTGTGTTGTTTCTTCCAAGCAATGGATTATGAAATAAGGCAATAATTAATTACACATACTTCCTACTAACATCTCGGCCTCCTTAAGTTAGATGTTGAACCTGTTTCGTGTATCAGGTAGTGACAATCGAACTATACTTCAGACTTCTTTTCTAGGTTTCCCATTTTCTAATTTGATCAACTCGAAACCAGTTTTCTACACCTGATTATCGTCAGGTCTACTGAATCACAGTTCCCCAATAATCTTTGTATGATTAACGCCAATACTGCCAGCATGCCACATGATTTTAGTACACAAAATGATAAATCGTTATCGTACAAAGAACTTTTTTAAAAACAAGTACACCATTATTACAATATTTTGTACATACAAAATCTCAGAAAATGTAATTTATTCTTGGGATACTGAGCAATAGGGAATTACTGATTGATAATTTTTTATCATTTGTAAAATTTGATGAGAAAAAAATTCTTATTCAATTATCTAACTAGGGGTGATATCTTTTTGCATGTTTTTACAGTGGTATACACAATTGAATTTCAGAAAAGAGGCCTACCACATGCGCATATATTGTTGTTCCTTCATTCCGATGATAAGCCTAAAACAACTTCAGATGTTGATAGCATAATTACAGCTGAAATACCAAATAAAGAAGTAGATCCGCTAGCATATCAATCTGTCTCACAGTTTATGATGCATGGACCATGTGGTGCAGCTAATCCACAAAATTCCTGCATGGTTAAAGGTTATTGTTCAAAACATTATCCGAAAGAAAATTGTTCCAACACAACATTTGATGATGATGGATTCCCTGTGTACAGAAGGAGAGTAAATGATAGATATGTAACAGCAATGGGTATGAAATTTGATAATAAATGGGTAATTCCACACAACACGGATCTAATTGTAAAATATCAAGCACACATAAATGTGGAAATATGTAATCGAACTCGATCTGTAAAGTATTTGTTCAAATATATCAATAAGGGATATGATCGTGCAACAGTTGTAATTGAAGAAAATACTGAAGATGGTGGACTAAATGTACGAGAAGTTGACGAAATAAAAACATACCTTGATTGTCGATATATTTCAGCCTCCGAATCTTGCTGGCGAATATTTGAATTCGATATTCAGTTTCGCACACCTGCAGTGCAACGATTGTCATTTCATTTACCCGAAGAACAATCAATTATATTTCATGATACAGATAATTTAGAAGATATTACTAATCGACCGAATATTAATAAGTCAATATTTACAGAGTGGCTGGAAACAAATAGGTTGAACGAAGATGCAAGAGACCTTACGTATGTTGATTTTCCAACAAAATGGGTGTGGGATAAAAAATATAAAAAATGGAAAAGGAGACAAAAAGGTAATACAATTGGAAGAATTTATTATGCTCATCCGACTTCCGGAGAAAGATTCTACTTACGTATGTTGCTAAACATAGTGAAAGGACCTACAAATTATGAAGATATACGAACTTTTAACGGTACAATTTTCAATGATTTTAAAGCTGCATGTATGGCACGAGGTTTGTTGGAAGATGATAGTGAATGGAATGATGCAATTGTGGAAGCTGGAAGATGGTCATCAGCAAAATCCCTACGGGAAATGTTTGTTACCTTACTATTATTTTGTGAAATTTCAAATCCACTGGAGCTTTGGAACAACCATTGGGAGTTACTGTCAGATGATATGTTATATATGCAAAGAAGAGTTCTACAAAACAACATGCTAACCATGACACAATGCCAATTGCAAAATTACACATTGTATGAAATTGAAAAAATCATGAATAAGAGTAATAGATCTCTAAAAGAATATCCTACATTTCCCTTTCCTGATTTGATGTTTCTCGAAAGATTTCATAACAGACTCATAAGGGAGGAACAAATGTACAACCATGATGCACTCTACAAAGAGTACGTGAATATGAGGCGTTGTTTAAATGATGAACAGGGGAAAATATTTGATGAAGTCATAAATGCGGTTGATGGAAATTTTGGTGGATTTTTTTTTGTTCACGGTAGTGGAGGTACCGGGAAAACATTTTTATGGAAAACAATAATATCAAAACTGCGATCACAAGGTAAAATTGTATTGGCAGTTGCAACGTCAGGTATAGCGTCATTATTACTACCGGGTGGCAGAACTGCACACTCACGTTTCAAAATTCCAATAAATTTAGATGAGGATTCTATTTGTGATATAACAAGACAGTCTTCTTTGGGCGAGTTACTTAAAAAAACTGATCTAATTATCTGGGATGAAGCGCCAATGGCACATAGAAATGCATTAGAAGCATTAGAAAGAACTTTAAGAGATGTAATGGAACATGTTGGAAACGGTGGTGAAATTTTTGGTGGAAAAACTGTTCTACTTGGTGGTGATTTTAGGCAAATACTACCGGTTATTGATAAAGGGGGAAGGGAGACAATTGTTGGTTCGTCAATAAATCGATCACGTTTATGGAGCGAGTGTAAAATTTTTACTCTTAAACATAATATGCGCCTTTCAAGTGAATGTTCAACTAATGAGGAGATGAATAAAATTGCAAATTTTAGTAAATGGATTTTAGATGTGGGGGATGGACTGCTTCCAACTGTATCAATGTATGATAATGAGGAGCCAACGTGGATAAAAATTCCAAGAGAAAACTTAATTGAATGGGATGATAATCCCATACAAAAAATTGTTGATAGCATTTATCCAGACTTTGAGAAAAGGCTGGATGAACAAGACTACTTAAGAAGTCGTTGTATATTGGCACTGACTAATGAATGTGTGGATGAAGTGAATTCATTTATTATTGAAAAAATGCCTGGTCAATTGTGTACCTATCTAAGCGCAAACTCAATTAGTCCATTATCGGAAGGCGTCGAGGAACAAAATCTTTTGTATCCCGTGGAATTCCTTAATACATTAAAGCTAACTTCAATACCAAATCATGAACTTCGTTTAAAAGTTGGAGTTCCAATAATGCTTCTCCGTAATTTAAATCAAAATTTAGGTCTTTGTAATGGGACAAGATTAATTGTAACACAGGTTGCGTCCAAAGTAATAGAGGCAGAAATAATAACTGGAAATAATATTGGAAATAAGGTTTTAATTCCACGAATAGTTATGTCCTCGGCAGACACAAAATTGCCTTTTATCCTTAGGCGTCGTCAATTTCCGATAAAAATATGCTTTGCAATGACAATCAACAAAAGTCAAGGTCAAACAGTAGAAAATGTTGGTGTTTATTTACCACATCCTATATTCACTCATGGCCAGTTATATGTTGCTGTTTCTCGCACAACGACACAAAAAGGGTTGAAGATTTTGATCAAAAATAAGAATGGAGAAAGAAAGGGCTACACACAAAATATTGTATACAAGGAGATTTTCAACAACCTTAAAGGTAATGTCTAAAGTTTCATTTATGATCTATTAACTTTCTTCCTTCAAAAAACAACTACTACTTCCAAATGCAATTCCACATTCATATGTTCTGTTATTTTCACAGGATAACAAATTTGGATTTTTGCTCAACTTTTCATACTCTCTCTTGCTACACCTACCTGTTTGAAGGAGTCAAAACATCTACAAAGGGAAGGACTAAATGTTTTAAGTCTGAGGCTGAATCGTTTTCCTACTACTCTAAATGTGTGTTTTTACGTAAACCAAATTCTGTTCGCACTTTCAAACTATTATTTTTTACTTTATGTTCGTTGTGTTTGTCATTACTTTGATTCAAACAGTTCTAGAAAATTATTCAAACTTCATCGTTGTCATTATTAAAAGTGGATATATGTCATCGTATCTAAATTATATGCTGCATAAGGCATATTCACGGAATCAGAAAAAAGACGTGTTATTTATGAGCATGCTGGAAAGTTTCATTTTGAATGCATACCAAGTTTTAATAGTTATCAAATGAACCATTTATAGTAGAATGAACAGATTTTTAAATGCATATTATTTTTCTTAATTATTATGTGTTGCCTCTGACCTATAATAAAAATGCTACGTAGCTTAAAAAATTAACCTCTACTACTTTTATTTATGAAATCATATAAAAAATTATTTATAAAAAACATAAATTACTATGTATGCATGCTCAAACATGTATATACAAATTAAGGAATGATTATATATACGTGTATGCTTCTAAATTTTAGCGCAAAAGAAAATTTACCGACATGAATTGATAGCAACAGATCAATATGTGGTTCATATCTTCACCAACTATACTCAGAATTGAAAAATAGTCAACTATCCCAGTTTATGTCATTGGGTATTTAAACATAAATGTTGAAACTTTGCATAATCACATCAGGAAGGAAAAACACATGAACCATGTAAATAAATGTTGATAGTGAATTGAATGCATCTAAGTTCAAATGAGGATAGAAAAATACCTGTTTGAAATTTGGAATATCGATTTAACATGGTTATGTTACCTTATAGATTTTCCCCAAATGTAAATAACCTGCAAAATGAAACAATTAAATAGTTATTGCACTGTCTGCACTGATATAAATGATAACTGAAAAGAATGAACTACACCAATTAACATAATATCATTATATTCATTACCGACGGTTACCATATCTTTGCTTTCTTTTATATCCATTCCTAAATTCAATTAGATCCGTTTATCTCAATAATTTCAAAATTTATTTTTACGACAACTGCTGACATTTTAGAAACTTAATAGCGATTTACACTACCTCCCCTGCTTACATTCACACTGAAGTCCATATATTGGAATGAATTACATAATATTAACGGTATCTATTGAATAATAGTAAAGAGGAATAATTTTAAAGCATGGCATTAATTCTAGCATTTTTTTTCTTCTCTCCTTAAAACTCTCTAGATGTTTCGTATTAAAAAATTAATTTATACTCCTATTTAGAAAACAAATACAAAATGACGTGCTGCTATTAAGCCTACCATCAAGTTGAAAATCAAACATATCCCCACTATTAAAATTGCTTACTGTAAGCACATATCAATATTTCATTCAAAATTAACAAGTTAATACTCAAACATAAATATACTCGGGAAATAGTACGTGTAACATGCTGCTAATATTAATTTCAAAACATAGTATTACTTTCTAAGATTGTTCAACACTAAACGCATTATAACATAAAATTAAATTAACATCTTTCCAAGATTGTTTAAGATGACCATATAACAAAATTAAAATAAACCTTAATCTTTAATAAGACTTCAATCCAAATCTTTGCTGGCATACCCTCCTCTCTGAAGTCAGTCTTTCCAATCTACAGTCATAAAAAACAACGTAAAAAATGTTATACCTGTAGTCATATAAGAAACCAAATTAAAAAGAATTGTATATATTAACTAAACGAACACACATAGGTGTCATAAAAAACAATGCAAAAATTTTTATTACTGTATGTACAAAAGAAACTAAATTAAAAAGAACTGCACATAATAAACAAAAGGAACACACACTAATTCAACTTGGTCTATTTCATTCAAATTCAGAAGAAAAAAAAGTCTCCTAATATATGACCGAGTCTTCCTCTTTTTACTCAGTAAATACAATTTTCTATTTTGAAAGTATCGTAGCCTATCCACATTTCATATATAAATAGAAAATTGTAAACAATGATTAATACAGACGTTCAGATCACTTCTTTTATTATTGCTCAACTTAGATATTTCTCTATAGCTCAATTTTTTAATCCCTGTATGTTATGTCCATATTTTTATGCATAATGAAATAAATACCACTATTATACATTGAAAGTATACTAACTTTCTTATTATGTATTTGATTTAGTTAAATTGTCCTGATAATACAGTATAGTTTATTAACATTTTATTATATATTATTGTTTATAAGCATATATTATGCACATATAAACGTGTGATTCTCATCAACAAAGTAACTATAATTTGAAAAATAACAAATCTCCAAAAGTTCAACGTATCTTTCCTTTATTTACTGTTTTTGTTAGTTTTAAAAAAATACTAATGGTTTCTGCTTATAAGTAACAAAAAAATGAACTCCACCTATTGCAATTTACAATTTCTAAACAAATTTATAAAGGACTGTAAAATCAAAAAGAGAGTTTCTAGAATATTGAAGTCAATAAACTTGAAGAATAATGAAACTTTCATGATTAACATGTTTCTTATTGATGAAGAGGTAGGTGAGCATTGAAATTTTGCAAGTAATTATTCAATATTATCTTAAACATACCAAAAATCATCGACTTTTGTTTATTAGGGATATCAATTGACGGCGGTCATGTCAAAAAATTTAATGAGCAAGTTTCAATCTAAAGTTGCAAAGGGGTCAATAATTGAAATAAGCAAATATAGTACCAAAATAAAAAGCAAGCTTATCAGGTCGTGGAAAAGCCATATAAAATTAAATTTCATGCTAACGCGTGCATAATAAAGGTGTTCGACGACAAAGCACATATTCTTAAATATAAATTTTAGTTTTTTCCATTGGATGAAATAGAATCTCATTACATGGATTTATCAGGTATGATCGTAATCATATTTAGTTAACAATGTATTAATAACTTTCCAGATGTGATTGGCAAACTATGTTCAAATATTGAAGTAGTAACCAAGTTTGACGAGCTAAAAAGAAAACGTTTGAAGAGAAATATCATCGTTACAAATTCCACGTAATGATTTTAATTTTCATTTTCATTAATATCTTCGTAGAAAAATGTAGCTATATTTTTTTTCTCTACAATGGTAAAATTTTGGTATTACCTTATGGGGACATTTAACTGAACATTTCAATGAAGAAGATATATCAAAAATTAGACAGACCATTGTTACCTACTTTACTCTCAGAAACTATGGATGTAAAATGAAAATTAACCCATCAAAAACATTCTTGCATCATGTAATAATTATTGAAATATTATTATCTTCTATAAACAGGGGCACATTTCTTGCAGCCAGCTTTATTTGAAAGCTTAAAAATTAAATATGTGCACAACACATTTCTAAATATTGAAATACTAGCATAAGACAATAGTTACTACATATTCAATTCATACATCTGTATGTACAAACTAAGGCAATGTATATGTTCATATATGTTCATTTTTGGGAATATGTGGGAATCATAGTGCAAAAATAGAACATATAATTGTTTAGGTGAAAGATCAATATGTGGATAATGTCTTTACCAATTATAGTACAAGTTGAAAAATGTTGAGCTATCCCTTTTTATGTCTTTGGCTTTTTTGTAAGGATAAATGTTGCAAAATTGCATAATCACCTCTGGAAGTAACAAATGAAACAGGTCGATAATTGTTGATAGTGAATTGCATGCATCTAAGTTTAAAAGAGGGTGCAAAAATACCTATTTGAAATTCTGGAGCATTGAATTAAAATGGTTTGTTATCATATAGATTTTTTTCCAAATGTAGGCAACCTATAAAATGAAACAATTTAAATAGTTAGTTATTGATCAATTTGAAGTCGTATAGATGACAACTCAAAAGAATGAACTAAATTAATAAGCATAATATCGCTATGTTCATTATCCAGTGTTAATGTATCTTTGCTTTCTTACTTTTATATCCATCCATAAATTCATTTATCCCCATAATTTCATTATGTAGTCCATTAATAAATTATGTTTTTACTTCAAATGCATACATTTTAAAATTCCTATAGCCATCTACACCCCCTCCCCTGCTTATATTTTACATCGAAGTTTATATAGAAGAATAAAATACATAATTTTGAAACTACTTATATAAATTCAACAAACTATTTGTGTAAAAAACTAAACAAAAAATGAAAATTTCAATTATAAACATGTTCATATTGTGGTATAAAATAGTCATTCAAATATATAAAACATCAATCACATAACATAAATCATCATCATCATCATCATATACATAAAAATAATAATACATTTAATTCATAATTCATTTATATCAATATATTAACCATGTTTTGCATTATAAGGTTCTTATTTTAACATAAAGTGCCTACATTTTGAAATTTCCACAGTTATTTTAAAAGCCCTCAACAGTATCACCAAATATTGTGTAGCATCTACTCACCAAAGATTATATCATATAACCCAATTAGGTTTAAGTAAAATCAAAATTCACAAACCCACTGAATTATATAAGGCACTTAGTAGTGTAATTTTGAAGATTGAATGACGTGATATATGTCTCATAATCTTTGTGTCCTCTGTGGGATATCAAATCATTATCTAAAGTGATCAAATTTAAAATTTAGTATTAAAAAAATGGAAAGAAAAAAATTACAGTGGTCAAAGATAAAAAAAACCATTTCTACCAAAATTTCAAAATCTAAGGTGATCGGCAAACAAATGATATACAAACAAACAAATCCAATCAAAAGAGAATGAAAGAAAAAAATGTAGTTTCCTGATGAAACTGTCAATTATGAACAAAATTGATGGAAATGGCAAGTACTATAAACGAAAATGATTGAGAATAAGAAATTTTCTTTTGTTTTACTTTCTTTTGAGAGCAAGAATAGTTAATTCAAAAACTATTTACTTGATACATAGATAACAAATTCCCAATTTATGAAAACAACTACCCTGTATAAATAAAGTTTCAAAACATTAGCGAAAATATTTTTTTCAAACTAAACAAATTAAAATTATTGCTCATGGATAATGATTGTAGACAAAAAAATAATCTCAAATAACATATTATACGTATTCTTAATCGTACCCACGTTACATGAAAAAACAACATTATGCAAATGTTTTGCAGTACCTTTGAGATAAGAAAAAACTATCAATGAAATATACCTTACCTTTTTAAAAATCAAATGTTTTCTTAGAAGTAGTTCCAAAAGCAAACAGACCTAAAAATGTGAATAAAATATGAACAACAATAACAATGTTCATGATAACAATCAAGAATAGTTCAGCAAACATCACACCTTATTATGGTACATATCATCGTATTATGGAACAAATTTAAATATTTGACCAATTTTTCCAAATGATAAAATAGCATTAAATTTAGTGATTAACATCAAGCCCAATTCACAAAATTAAATATCTGAACCATATATAGCACTGACCCGTGCTGATAAATTACTAATTTATCATAATAGTTAAGTAATTATGTATACAATGAAGATTGATAAAAAATTGAAAATAGGTATTAATGTGGAAATCTAAGAAGAAGACAAAAGACGGTACCTTCAATCGAAGGATTTTATGCTTCTAGAGCAGATTTGCGTGAATCTGAACCTCCTCCATTAGTCTGATTAAAGATTCACAAAATTATCCTTTGATTTCTGATGAAACTTCGCTATGTTTTTCTGCATGATTGGGATTACGAGAGATAGAGGGTTTACTGGTTGAGATGAGAGAGATAGGCGGCGTACGTTGAGATGTTGTTGTTTTCAATTGTGAAATTCCTGTTTTAACCTTAGGGTTTCCATCTAGATTATATCTCAATGCCTCAAAATTTGACAATGTTGTAATTTCTAATCAAGTAGCCTTACTTACTTTGCTGGTTCAATTGTGTGGGCTAGGCTATGCAATTGATTTCATGTTAATTATTTAATGAAATTTCATGTTAACTATTTAATGGATTTCAAATAAGATTGACGTTTAGACTATTTTCTCCATTCTAATTCATTTGAATTTCAATCAATGTTAATTAACCTTCTTTCTATACTATTACATTTATGGTAATTCATTATCATTAATTAAGAATAGAATCAGTGAAGAAATCAATTATGAAACTCATTTACGAACTTCAATTTCAAAACCTATGGTAACTCATCATTAAATTATGGTATTTCATTAATATTAATCAAGTTGCCTATTTGATAAATGACATTACTTTTAAATTTTATAAATGCATATAGTTTATAAAGGTAGCTTATTTTTTTTCTTTATGAAAAATAAAAATGACAATAATTTTGTAAAAATAAAAGATTGTGGTAACTCAATTTATGGCAAAATGACTAATACACAAATTCATAAAGCATGTTATGATATATTTTTGTAAAAAATAGAAGGTTAACAACAATAAATGTACTTTATTTAGACGGAGTGCCACCTCTTAAACCCCACACCCTCACCTAGACTAACAATGTTCTCCTCAATTCACTTTCATTGTTTTACATTTAGATCCATATATCTAAATTAACTATAAATTATTAAATTTAAGATATTCAAATAAACTCAGTTAATTAATATTAATTTATTCGTTAAATAATTTCAAATATAACAATTTCGATATGCATACCACTTTCATATTAACTACAATGGTAAAATTAAATTTTAGGTCAATTATAAAAATATATTAAATACATAACAAAATTATCAACATAACCAGTACTAACAAATTCAATTAAATTCATTTATCTCAATAATTTCATCATATAGTCCATTACAAAATTATGTTTGTACTTCAAACACGTACATTTTATAATTTATATAATCATCTACACCACCCTCCATTTTTCATACTATAAATTAAAGTCCATATATTACGATGAATTGCATAATCTTAAGACTATTTAAATAAATTCAACAAACTATTTGTCTAATAAATTATCTAAAAAATGAAACTTTCAATGTTAAACATATTCATATTACAATATTAAAAGTTATTCTGATATATAAATACATCAATCACATAACATAAATCATATATATATTAAATACTAAATTTAATTAACGGTTCCTTGATACCAAGGTATTAACCATGTATTGAATTATAAAATTCCTTTATTAACGTCAAGTACCTACATTTCGAAATTTACATGGTTTATTTAAAACCAATATCACCAAATATTGTACATCTAAATTAATATATTTTAGTTAATTATGTAATTTGGAATTTGAAACTATTCGAATAATTTCAATTAACAAATATTTGTTAGTTCATATAACAAGGCATAAAATATGACGGTTTCAATGTGTATAGTATATTCTTATCAGCAAAATTGGTAAAATTGTTTCTTTATTCAAATGTAAGGTTTATAAATCATATACATAAATAATATTAACATATTTAATTTATTGTTAATTTATCAAAATAAATTTATCATACATTGCGTTGCAAAATTCTGTTTTTAGCACTTCTATGACTATTAACAAAACCTCCTCAGTTTTTTTCTAATATTTTATATTTAACTCATATTTTTAAATTACTTATGGAATCTCAAACTTAGACTATTTAAATAATTTATGTAATCAATAGTTAGTATATTCTTTTGATAAATCCTAAATATATATATGTATGCCAATTTTAATATATATATATATATATTTCATATTAACAAAAATAGTAAAAATTTATTGTTCATTCAACTAAAATTTTGTACGCGTGTGTGTACATGGAGCGTTCAATTGCACATCTATTTTGCAGCACCCCTCTAGCCTCTTGATTTCCACCACATTAGTCACATAACATAAATTGTGTGCATATTGACAAAGTTAATTTGAAAATAAATCCTGATTCATTTATCTCAAGAATTTATCATATCATGCATTAAAAAAAATCACGTTTTTAATTTCAAATAACTTCAGAATAAAATATCGACAATTTTCTATAAATCCCTTCTCGGATCTTCTTTACTCTCTACCTTTAAATTCATTTAAACTAATAATGTAACTATAAATTCAACCTACTTAAAAAAAATTAGTTAAATAGTATTTGCTAATTCATCCAATAAATCATTAAAATATGTCGGTTTCAACATGTATACGATATCTATATTAAAAAAATGACAAAATTATTTTCTTTACTCAAACACAAAGATATGTAAGCTATATATCACAAATTTATATATAATAATATTAATCTTTTAGTACATAATCCATTTATTTTATCAAATTTATCGTACGATGCATAATAAACATTTATTTTTACGATTAGTAGTAAAACATTAAATTTTATAATTTTTCCGTGTGCAACGCACGGGTTACACACTAGTTTAATAGATAGGTGGTTGTGTTTCCTAAAAATAAGGCATGTTTACCTATTTTATAAGTGTACGTATTTGGAGTGTCTGTTTTCAGCATTAGGATGTATGTACTTGCTTATGTAAAGGCTTTCATTATAATAAATATAGATAACGCACCAAATTATTTTCTTCCTCCTTCCAACAAGTGGTATCAGAGCCTTAGTGCTCATACAAGTTTTGCAATCTTAGGTATTATCTTCCGGCAACGGTAATAGCTCCAGGTAGTCGATTGAACTATGGTTTAGTCGACTGAACCATCCAAGCTAGAGCATATAACTCGAGACAGTTGATTGAACTACTTGGTTCAGTCGACTAAACTTGAGTCCGGAGCCTTGTTGTTTTGAGTTTTTTTATAAATCAAATTGCTTCTAATTTTCAATGATTTAATTCTAATTGTGATGATATGGATTTTATGGTAAATTGATTTCTAATAAATGTCTAATATATGTATATAAATATTTGAAAAATATTTCAATAATTTTCAAAAAGAATTTTTGAAATAATTTAATTGTATTTCAACTCGATTTCTATATCCTATTTTTAATAAAACATTTTGTACTATATATATACGGATAGAAATCTCATTTTATGGATTGTCGACTCTATTTTCCAAAGCAATATTTTAGAAAAGAATTTCTAAAACTAGTATATATATAAATTATTAATTTCATTCAGATGAGGAATTCAATTAAACAATTTAGTAAAACAAGTGGTATGAAACACTTGCGTTTATTACGTCGGTTAATTTCTGGACTTATTCGACTGAAACCACATTGCCTCTAAGTGGAGTTTACTAACTTACAGTAAATATCTGAGTAAACAAGTACAATATGGGACGTATAGAAATTTTCATTTACTTGTTATTTGAAAGTATATAACACTTTCTAAGGCAAGTTCAACGATTTGTCTTCTGTGTTTATCCATCTTTCGTCGGATCATGGAATTATGGACCTCAATGAACCACTATGGGATTATGGATTTTATACCTATCATGGGATTTATGGTCTTTATGAACTATCGTGGGAATTTATGGTTCTTTTGAACCATCATGAAAAAACACGCATGTTTGGTGAGTTTTCATACTTACCAACCTTGGGTAATTTAAGCACCTTCCCCTTTTATGTTTGTAGATTTCTATTTTGATTTCTGAATTTTTAAGAGATTTGTGTTTCACCAAATATATCTTTGGAATTGCTTTTATAAGCCAATATTAGTTTTGGGATTTGGTGAATAGTATTTAAGAATGTTGATATTCCTCCGTGTTTAACACTATGTGAATTTGTGTTCTTATTGGCACTCGTATATCTATATCACTCTTATCTCACATTTATTTGAATTATAACTAGACTAACCCATTTATTTTTTATATAATCCTCGGGTCAGACTGACGTGTTTCAGGTACTTCTGCATGATGACTTAAGGGTTGGACTAGCTTGGTGAGATCTCGCATGCTATCTTAGCCTAATAGTATGTAACCTATTATGTATTTGAGATAGAGATTTATCTTGTTGCATATATTCTTTTGGGTTGTCTATGTATCTCATATATATGTCTTGGTCCTCTTATGACCACTATTCTGTTGTCTATTCTATGCATTGTATATTATATGCCTCCTTCGGTTTCATGAGATATGTATACTATTCTATGATTCCATGATCTGAAATATTTTATATTGGTCTGAATTGTATTAAACCACTGTATTATTATTTTGTGCATGAATTGGCTACGTCGAATCTTCTCTTTCAAAAAAAAATATAGTAAATATTCACTCAATTTGAGGAATCGATAGTCGGCCAAAGAAATAATATAGATGGTCGCTCCTAACCAACCTTATTCTCCACATTAGCAGACGATATTACTTTGTAATGTCCTTTGTTGGTGAGGGTATAAAGGTGGGGCATCACAACTTGGTATCAGAGCGAGGTTCGAAAAAATATACAATATTAAAACGAGAATCATATCCTAAGTGCATCTTAGAGATCGTACCTTAGAATCTAATTCAAACATTAGGATTCTGTCTTATCTTATAATCAAACTTATATTGATATATCCTTGAGAGTGTCTTTTATCTAATTCTATCTTGAGCAGAAGTGATGGTCGGTAGTAGAGTTATGCGTTCTGATATTGGACAGTCTAGTGGGCCTAGCCAGGATGGTGTATTCATGTCTGCCCAACAGCTTATGGATGTTGTAAAGAATGCCCAAAGTTTCAGTTCCGCTTTTGATCCTTCTCCCCGCAAGCCGGGATTCACACGCATGTGCAGTGACTTTGCTTATTTAGGAGGAAAGCCATTCAAAGGCACCGAAGGAGTTAGGTCTAAGCTTGGCTTAGGGCATGTGAGTGCATATTTACTCGCATGGATCCTTTCGATTTGCACAGGGTTCAAGTGGCTTCGAGTATGCATTAGGAGTGAGTGTTAGATAGGTACGAGCTGTTGATTTCTAAGGTAGTGGAAGTGGAGCTTACTTGGGAACAGTTCCGCGAGAGGTTTGAGTTGAAGTTTGTGCCCAAGGCAGAGAGGGCGCCTTTGGCTTGGAGGTTTATTGATCTCGTGCAAGGGGATTCCTCGGTAATGGAGTGTGCATCATATTTTGAGGCATTATCTAAGTATAAGATCAAGCACATTAACACCCTGCTAAAGAAGAACCAGAAATTTGTTTATGGATTGAAGAAGAGTCTTAAGAAGGCCTTACTATTGAAGTTGGTAGTATCATTCAACAAGCTAGTGGATACCGCTCTTAGACTTGAAGAGGCGGATAAAGATAGTGGTGATGAGGTTGGAAGTGTGAAGAAGAACTTCAATCATAAGAAGTATCCTTTTAACAAATATCGGTCCTTTAATTTCCAATAAATAGACTAAGAAGTAAAGTTCGGAATTCAAGAGTGCTCCTTTATTTGTGGTGAATGTTTCAACTTTCAATTTTGGTTTGAAGAAGCATTTTGTTAAGGGTTGTCCGGTGCATCCTAAGTGTCGTTATTGTAAGCAAAAGGGTCATGTCATTGTTGATTGCCCTATAGCAGCCCGCGGTAGAAGGGAAGGGAAGTTGAATGCAGTAAGATAATCTGGTAGTTCTAGTTAGCGCAGAGGCATCTTTTCTTCTGTTTTATAGAGTTATATTTTATTCCGGAACCTTTCCATTCGTGTCCTTTTCGGTACGAGTACTTCTAACTCGTTTGTATCGGAAGAGCTTGTTTATGCTTTTTCTTTGGATGTTGTTTGCTTGGTTACTTCACTTAGGATTGCAATCCCTATTGATGGGTCCGCGACTCTTAGTATGCTTCATAAAAATGTTGAATTGATCTTAGGTGGATATTCTTTCTTCATTGATTTGCATATGATTCAATATCTTGGCTTTGGAATGATTTTGGAAATGGATTGGCCCAATAAGTACGAAGCTCACATTTTATGTCCCAAATGAATTATCTATCTTAAGCATCCTGATTTGGAAGAGAGAATTTCAGTAACTTTTCAAGTTGTCGATTCTGATTAGGAAGCCTCCTTGTTTTCTCTTGAATCTCGAGAAGAAGAAGATACGGCCTAAATCCCTATCGTGTATGAGTTCCTTGATATCTTTTAATTCGTTTCGGGATTACCTCCTAAAGAAGTAACTGAGTTCAGAATTGATTTGGTTCTTGGTACTGATCCGGTGAGTCATAAGGATGTTGGTGAAAGAGAACGAAGAATTGAGGAAGCAACATTCAGAGTTGGAAGCAAAGTAGTTTATCCAGTCGAGTTCTTCTCCATCGGGTGCAGCCATTGTGTTTGTTAAGAAGGCAGATATGTAGATTATACGTCTTGTTTGATGATAATAACAAACACATTTGTATTTGATTTTGTTTTCAGAGTATTTTACATTTTAGAAATCAAAATGTCACAATTTTGTTTCTAATTGAACTGTCAATCAATATATCTCATTTGCTCCATTTGCATGCATCACATAGCTGTTGATACACGAAGATTTTTGATCAATGACAATGTATAAAGGAAGAAATATATGCAAGATAGAGGAAGATCGATAAAATATAAACTTGAGTATGATTTTTATATATATAGGTTTATTTGTTAAAATCTATCCTCAAGAGTTGCACAAACACAAGAACACATTCATTATACTTTAATTTTTTACTGAGCATACTTTAATTCTTCATAATGCATAAATTCATATGTCAGTCGACTGAACTGAATTTACCAGTCGACTGAACTGGCAAACATGTACAAATATGCACAGTTTTAGTCGACTAAATTTTCTGCACAGTCGACTGAAATTTTCCAGAAAGATTCCTACTATAATTTCAGTCGACTGAAATTCTTGCACAGTCGACTGAATTTGAACCTGAGAATTTTGCATGAAAGGACACCTTCTTCTTCTCAAGAGTTGCGACCATTCCTCAATAGAAATGGAAGCTTCTCTTATCTACAACCCTTGGCAATACATGCATCCTTTTTACAACTATAAATACATGATTCAAACATCATTCAAATCATCGAATTCTCTTACTCTAATCTATCTATTTCTTGATCATATTTTCTAAACATTATCAAAGCAATCACTACTCTCTTTGCTTGAATCACTGTTTATATTTAATATATTTGATTCATAGCAAATTCATAATTCCTTAATCTTCACAAACATATTTCATATTCTTGAGGATAAGATTATAGGAACATTGTACTACATTAGACTCATTCGTGTTATAAAGAACACAACTAGTCAAAACTTGTTTAGCATTGAGTTTTGAAGTCCTCTTAGGTAGTTTGAGGCAAAGAAATCCCGTTCGGTTGTTCGGGTAAGTTGTAAACCTATTCCTCCGGGTTAAGAGAGGGTTTTGTAGTTAGTGAATACCTAAGTGAAGCTTAGGGACTGAACGTAGGATAAGTGATTCGAACCAGTATAAAATCTTGGTGCGATTTTTACTAACCATATATACATTAACCATATAGCTATTCCATATTACACGATCCTATCAATTACCCCTGACTTTCAATAGCAAACACACACCTATTTTTATCTGTAAAAATAATATGTATTTTATTATTATCGAAAAGGAATTATTATAAGAAATTGGAGTAAATTTCTATTTAATATTAATAAATACATATTTTATTTAAGGTGTGCCTAATGTTGTATATTTACAGATTTCCTTAAAAGAAACTGGTTGTAGTGATGTTTTTTTAGAAAGGAAAACAAATAAAGATCATGTGACAAAAAAAAAAAAAATTCTTCATGTAATACAAATCACACGGTATTCCCTGCTTGGTTGGAAATATTCTACACACGAAGGATAATTGTATTATACGATTGATTGAAAATATTTAAACAACAAATGTCAATGATGGAGAATCTCTTGAACAAGGAAAGACAAATAGCTTTCAAATGTAAAATATTTTTGCAAAGATTTTTTTTCTAGCTCTCTATATGCTACAGGCTCTTCTTTCTTGTTAAATCAATTTTGGATACAACAACGTAGAAAAGCAAAAAAGGCTTCATTGAAAAGTTTTCATATCAAACTTAAATCTCTCTATCCAATTAAACACACTCCTCTTGTTCATCAATATCCCCTTAATAACAAAGTTCAACCATACACGGATCTCATCGCCAGCAACTCCGGCAGCGAGGCATAGAGACAACCACCACAAGCAACACCTTCTCAAGCATACAAGTTTCAACTACCAGCTTCATCTTTTCACGCAAGCATCTCACTGGAAATAGGATATCAACCAAACAATATCACAAAAATTCATAGACAACTAGAAGAAAGATCATCGTCCAATTCATACACAAATCCAACCACCATCTCTGCAACATCCAGACCTCACGTCTCCTCCATAAATGCTACAAGCTTTCATCTATCAAGCGAAGTTGTAACTCCAAGGCAATATTTCATCTTGGAAATCAAATAAGCATGACATAAAACATCGAACCTTTCACTGACTTGGAAGCACTACAGGAATCGCAACCGCAACAGACATCAAATTCAAATTCATCTCAGTAATATATACAATCGACAATCTCTTTGGCATTTAGTAGATCTCCAATAATCGAAGTTCCAGGTGACATAAGCTTTTAAGTCATTGGGAACTTTGGATTTGACTTAGCATCGAAGGTGGCTTCTATTTGCAAGTGATAGGCTTCTGAACCATGCGGTGAATGAGCGCAATAATTATTTCTGGGGCCGTGTGTTTTTATTTCGAGAAGCTTGTTGATAGTAGATTTTGTTTAAAAAATTAAGAGGAGGAGTTGAGCAGAATTATTAGTAGCAAGATCTAAATTTTGGATAAAAGGGGAAGAGATTCACGTGATTAGAGGAGAAAGGGAAATTTTATTTTGAGCCATTCACTTTTATTATTTGCGCATTAGACATTTGTTTTGTATCTTTTCAAAGTCTAGATTTCTTTAGGTGAGCTACGTATTGTAATTCAGGCATTCTGTTCTTAGGGCATTGAGTTCAGGCAGGGTTACTAGGCATAGGGTTAGTAAATTCAGATTAGCAGAGAGTGCGAGTTTATAGCGTTGTAAGCGTCGAGTATATAATCCTAGTTGTAACTTTGGGGACAACATTAGACATCAGGTCGAAGCTGCGTATATCTGTGTGTTATTTACTTTTCGCATTTACGTTTCCGCATTATTTATCCTTTTATCTGCGAAAATTTTAAATACCGTATTCACCCCCTCTATGGTATATCATACGATCCTAACAAGATGGAACTCTTAGGCTTTGATTGATTATCATAAGATTAATGAGCTTACGGTAAGAATAATATCCACTGTCCAAGATTGACGATTTGTTTGATCATTTGTGTGGTGCTAAGGTCTTTTATCAGCTTGATTTAGCAACTGGTTTTCATCAGCTTAGAGTTACAGAATTCCTTTAACTGCTTTTCATACCAGATATGGTTTTTATGAGTGGCTCATGATGCCTTTTGGGCTAACGAATGCTCAAGCTTATTTTGATGAACTTATGAATAGAGTTTTCCAAAAATATTTGTATAAGTTTGTTTATTGTTTTCATCGACGACGTCGTGATTTATTCTGAGTCCGAGGAGGAGCATGAGAAACATCTTAGAATTGTATTGAAGACACTTCAAGAGAATCGGTTGAGAGAAAAAAAAATTTAAGTATCATTTCTGGCAGAGTTGAGTGAAGTTTTTAGGACAAGTGATTTCTGAAGCTGGAATCTCTATGGGTCCTTCTAATGTCGAGGCTATTCAAATTTGGAGGAGGATAGAGAATATATCGGAGATTCTTAGTTTTCTAGGACTGGCGGGTTATTACTATCGATTCATAAAAGACTTTTCTAAGATTATTTTGCCTCTTACTACTTTGACAAGGAAAGGAGTTAAGTATATTTGGTCAACTAGGTGTGAAGCAGCTTCTCAAAGATTGAAGGAACTCCTTACCCATGCTCCTATTCTTGTGGCTCTAGAAGGGAATGGTTTTTAATATTGCTAGTAGATTTGGATTGGGGCACGTTCTTATGCAAGGAGATCAAGCTGCTGCTTTTGCTTCGAGGCAGCTAAAACCAACCGAATGAGGTTAGATATGCTACTCATGATTTGGAGCTTGTGGCTACAATTTTCTCCCTTAAGATTTGACAACATTATTTGTTAAGCGAGAGATTGTGCTTTATACCAATCATTAATTCTTAAAATATTTATTTTCCTAGAAAGAGATTAATATGAGTCAGGAGAGATGACATGAGTTCCTTACATCTTATGATATTGATATCTAGTATACTCCGAGGAAAAGGAATCGAGTGGCTGATGCACTTAGTCATAAGCAGCAAACTGTGGTTTCTATGATGTTGGCCGAATGGAATGACCTTGAGGTTTTATCTTCTCGTGAGATTAGAAGTTGTGACCTATATTATATTTCTTTATTATTGTTGTGTAGTTTGGAAGCTCACCCTTCTCTTTTGGATCGCATTGTTGAAGCTCATAAGAAAGGTCCCGATTTGGTTTATCTTATTCCGAATTGTAGAGATGAGAGTGTAGTGGATAAAGTGAAGGAGTTCGAAGTGGATGCGCATGGTTATGTTCAGAGAAGAGCCAGGCTTGTAGTGCCTAACATTTGGAATCACCATAGAGACATTTTAGAGGATTGTCGTCGCTCTAACTAACCATCCACCTTGGTAGTAATAAGATGTATGCAGATATAAAGCAAATTTACTACTGGGAAGGGATGAAACAAGAAGTGGCCAGTTTTTTTAAGAGTTGTATGACTTTTAAGCTTGTTAAGGCGGAGCATCAAAGACCCGGTGGTTTGTTGCAACCATTGGGAATCCCAGTTTGAAGTGGGATCGGTTAACGTAAACTTGAGAATTAAGTTCATATTTGAATTTCTTGTGTCGATCTAGTAGTGATCATACCTTGTCTTATCTTTTCTTGTCATGTATCCTTGGATTTCATTATTGGTCTTCCCTATTGTCGTTCTGGCCATGATAACTTATGGGTGATTGTCGATAGGCTTATGAGATCAGCCTATTTTATTCCTGTTGGGTCCAATCGGACCGCTCCTCAGTTGGCTAATCTTTTTGTCAAAGAAGTGGTTAGATTACATTCCCCGTCCCATAGTTAATAGCCGAGATCCATTATTTACTAGTGGATTTTGGAGGGGTCTTCAGAAAGCTTTGGTTACAAAGCTCAATCTTAGCATGGCTAATCATCGTTAGTCCGTTGGGCAAATGGAGCAGGTGAACCAAATTTTAGAGGATCTAATTTGTGCTTGTATTCTTTATTTCGGTGGGAGTTGGGAAGATTATTTCGTCCTTGTTGAGTCTACTTATAATAGCTTTCAGTCTAGCATCGGAGTGGCACCTTTCGAGGCTCTTTACAGAAGCGCATGCCGATCACCATCTTATTAGCTTGAGACCAGTGAGAAATTGGTTTTAGGTCCTGATACTGTTCGAGAAGTTTTGGAGTAGATTGATCTTATTTCATAAATGATGAAAGAGGCATAGAGTAGGCAAAAGTCCTATGCTGATAATAGAAGAAGAGTCTTGAAATTTTTTATTAAAGACTTTGTTTTCATCCGTGTTTCGCCTTTGAAGGGTGTTATGCGTTTTAGTTGATCTAGGAAGTTAGCACCTCGCTACATTGGACCCTACCCAATCACTAAACGCATTGGCCCAATTGCTTATCGTATCCCTTTTCCTTATCAATTTTTCGGCATTCATGATGTTTTCCATGTATCTTAGCTTCAGAAATGTCTTTAGAGGTTCCGATTCTATCCTTGAGCTAGTCCTTGAAGAGCTTGAGATCTCACCAGATTTCACTTATGAGCAGTATCCTATTCGTGTTGTTACTTCGGAGGTCAAACACCTTTAAAATAAAGATGTTCTGCTTGTCAAAGTTCAGTGGTCCGTTAATCTTAAGGATTGCTCTTGGAAAACCAAAGAATTTATATAGTGAATGCATCCTGAATTATTATTCAGTGCTCATTAGTGGTGAGTCCTTCATTTAAATTATCCCTTGTTGATTATATAATTATCCATTGAAAGATCTATCGTTAGTGAAGTTTTATTGATTTTCCTCTATATAGAATCGTGGGGATTAATTTTCATAAAGGAGGGAGTCTGTAACAATCTTGGTTTAGATTACCTGAAATTAAATTGAAAGAATAATTTAATTAAGTGATAATTAAATAATTAAGTGAACCGGGGATTTTTATTCTTAATTAAATTGGAGTTTGGGAAAAATATACATATGGAGTTCATGTAAATGATTTTCTAATAGAAATGGGTAGTTGGGAGTTTTAGTAATAATGAGAATAATTTATATACAATTAATTCTTTTATTTTATAATAAAAGAAAATGTGAATTTTTTTAATAAATAAGGGTTTAGGAACCTGTAACATCCCACCTTTTTATACGCTTTAAATCGACGATAAATCACACACGTCAGACTTAAACTATACAGAAGGGCGAATTGCTATGGGGTAAATAAGAAAAAGCAGAGAAAGAAAAAAACAAACAGAATCTTGCCTCGGAACGATAAAACATAATAATCAAATATATAGTTCATGAAGCTGTTTTACAAAATATTCGATTATACTTATACAATACATATCAGAGTTACACATACCAGAGAACAATAAATAATGCATCAGAACAGTATGAATGTAGTGGAATATTATAACAAATACTAATAAATCTTCGTCTTCGTCCTCCACAATACGGTCTTCCAAATCCTGAAATGCTCAGGCTGACCCGAGCGAATTTAAAAGATAAAACACTCGAGTCGGAACTAAAAGATCTTATGTAAGTTAAATCAACGGTAGATAATATGAGTGGAACGACGTCAGAGATGTTTACGAGGTTTGACATCTCTTATCCAGTGTCCAACGTGAGTGCAGTAACTTAAGAGATGCTTGGATTCACATCTCCTAATGATCCGTTAAACTATTTACTATGTAGTAATATTTTGCTATTATAACAATGTCTATAGTAAAATAAACTTACTTTTAAATAGCGTTAAGGGGTTACCCATATAGCCCTTACCACATAATAGTCCCAGTAGTCCATCCAATATCATGGTCCCTCCTGATCGAGAAGCCACCAGAGAATGCCGCACGGGCTACGGGAGAAAACCAAACTCGTACAAGGCGCGAGAGGGTAGGTGACACGGAACAACTAGGCAATGCCAGGGTAGATATACTAATTACGCTTCCGAGCCGGTGGTAACGCGTAGCGCGCAGCTATCGCCTACCTCGAGCCACAACCCCAAATCAAAAAAATCAAAAGTGACCACCGAATCAATCCAAAAGTCAGAGTATAATATCGAAGGGATGTGTCCGATCAAAGGAGCTACCTCATTAGCCCGTCAATCGCTCCTGTTTTAGCAACCTTATGCGAACTCATGGGAGTCGGGTCCACGTATTTACCTCAAAGGAAACGCCGCCGCCATCCTACTTCATTCTGAAATCTCCCCCACGTACACGGTTGTCAAAGTGGTTTTCGGAGTTGGCAGAGAGTATGAAAACTTCCGATCCCGGTCTCTTTAACAACCAAACGTTATTATAACACCGCGGTCTTTTTGAAATAATCATACTACAAAACCAAAACATACTATTCATTTCAAAACCATATAAATACGATATCCTTTCCATTTCAAAAATCAAATCATTATGATATCATTTTTATAAAAACCAAAATCAATATAATATTATTTTTATTTCAAATATATCTCTTTTCTAAAATCATAGCACTTTCAAAATTATAATATTTTGAAAACCAAACGCTTGAAATATAACATAACACTTCGAATTTTATAGCTTCAAAACCATAACTTTCAAAGCTTAAATAGTTTGGATATTCAACAGTATATAAAATAAAATAGTTCGAAATTTAAAATTACTTTATAAGGTAAAATAATTTCCTCGACTTTACAATTTTTATTCACTTTAAATTAAATCTCAATTCATAAATTTTCAACTCACTTTCAGTTTCAATAAACCACTTCAATTTCAATATATTTCAAACTTTGAGTATTAAACAATTTCAAAACTAAGGTCGGAAATTTTGATTCAACAATTCAATGTCCTGTTATTTAGTTTTGAAATATTTGCATAATAAATCCATTATCATTAAATAAAAATCAAATTACCAATAACTAAATATTTCCTCCAATTTATTTATACTAGAAATATTCATTTAATTCATCTTGAATAAAAATCCAGTTATAAATATCATACCTTTTAAAAATTCAAGTTTAATAAATTTACATCAACTTGGAGTTTAATTCTTAAATAAGCTCTATTTCAAATAAATTTCCAATTTACCTTCCAATCTTAATTTATTTAAATCATTATAACCTCTATAATAAAGTATGATAATACTTAACCATATTTTATTTTAAATGAAATCAAACTCCGTTATTAAACTTATTATTATTAAACAAATTTATACATAGCTTAAATACATGAATTTAACTATATATAAAATATTTTTTTATAATATAAAAAAGAATCAATATTTATTAAACCGTATAATTCTATCCAAACCATAGAAATCATTTTCAAAATATTTATATACATAGATCGACGGTATCTGTATAAAATTTTCTATCCTATGGTCAAGTGATATAGATATTTATCATTTCAATCCGTAATTTAAAATAAAATTACGTTTATATATCATTTCAAACTGCAATCCCGAATGAAATAAAATGCATAACAACTTGTAGTTTATACAATATAAAATACAACATCCATTCATCCAATATCAATCATCAACCATTTATCACAATCATCATCCAATCCAAACAATAATATCAATATATAACAGATAATAAACAACAGGTATTTACTGGCAGTTTATATTCAATAATAATTTAATTAACAATTTAACCGGTAGTTTATATGCAAAACAATTTAATTCAATAACTTCAGTTTAACTGGAATAATGATAAAAATATGCCAAATAGCAATAAATAAATTTCTAATCACATCATAAATTAATTTAACATATATAAGAAATTTTAGAAGTTGTGAGTGGGTTAAAACACTCACCTTTTGAATTTAAATTGAATGTAAATCAAATTTAAAACCAAAAATTGAACAGTCTCAAAATCCGTCCAAACTAGACCCCCCCTCATAGGATAAGAGACCGGTCAAAGCGCCAAAATGTCCGGAATTCTAAAACGAACCTAGCGGAAAAAACCACGTGTGAAACGGACCTCGTATGTGAAAGTTATGTGAGTTAGAACATATGAAAATTTAATTTAAATAAAATAGACAAAGCAAGATAATACTACACGTCATCTTCTCCTCTGAACAGCAACAGGAACGCACACACAAACGCGAGAAACAGAATGAGCTTCCTTCGCATGGAAACGCCGCCGTGCCTCTGATGACCAACCGCGACGCCACTGGCACACCGTCGCCATCTCATGTAAACCCTAGGAGAATTTTAGCCATAGATCCAACCATCAATTCGCGAAACGAATCATACTAATGAACTCCCCATCGTCCACTCTCCAAAACCCAGAAATGGTTCGTCGATCAGTCGATGTTCATCGACGCACGATGAACGACCGAAAATGGTTCTTCGATTTCTGGCTAAACAGTGCATCAAATTGAAAAATGAATCATAGAATTGGGATGCGCTCTTCAAGAGCTTTCCGACGATATAAAATATGATATTATTTGGAGAGATTGATTTTCTGGCTTTAGATTTGATTTGGAATTGTATTTGGGAATTAGGGTTTGCAGCCATTGAAAAGATGAGCTAATAGAACGTACCGCAATGAGAAATAAGAAATGAATTAGGGGTTTATACCAGGGTATATATAGGCAGAGTTAAAGAAGAATAAATGGACACGATTGGTTTACGCGTTGAACGACAAAATGGCCCGAAAAGCCCATTTTGACTCCGGAACGAAATTGTGTCAACCGATATATCAAAACAGATGTTTTAAAATATTTTAAAAACAATGGAACTGATTTCAAGTCCAAATTCCATCGTATGAAAAAGTTATGCTAAAATCAAATTATTTCAATTGATTTTAATTTCAAGGCGTTTCAAGTCCGTACGATCAAACGACAAGTCCGATCATTACGAAACTTGGAACCCTATAATAATTCACCGTTATGGATCCGATGAAACAGGTTTCGTCGAAATCCGAGTCAGTGGCCAAAATGGCTATTTTTACATTAATTAAATAAATTAATAATTAATTAATTAAATCAAATTTTCAATTTCAATTCGATAATTGACAAATTTCATCATTTTTTATTTCTCAATCATTTACAATGATTTAAACAAATTAAAATGTCAATTCAGAATTGATTAATTTATAAATTTCAGTATTAACCTCAATTCCATTAAATTCAAAATCATAAATTAAATTTTCCAAAAAATCTATTTAATTTACTTTTCATTCTATTATTAAATTTATTATTATCAACGGATGTGGTTAACATTGGATTCAAAATACATTACATTAATATTGTCACATTTCATCTAAATTCCCATTTATGTAGTATTAAATATTTAATTTCATTTAATTGCAATTAATCCTATTATCATAAATTAACTTCCAATATATCGATAAAACTTTATTTCCATTCCTTTTATTCAACCAACTGTCACATTATAAATAAATTGACATTATTTCCAATTATTTCCTTAATTTATACTAACATAACTTTTAGTTTAGATTTATTGCAATTGATTACCAGTTTTAATTTAATATACTAAATAAATGGTTAACTTATAATAATTGTTACCATTAACGTTTAATTTCACTTATAAGCTTATTAAGAAACAAATGTTGCAATTGATTTAGATCTAATTCAATACATTAAATGAATAGGTAAACGATTAAAAATTTGCACTATTGCCAAATTTACTCACATTCATACTTAATTATCAACTAACAATTATTATACTTACTTATCTAGCATTGGTTCTATCAAACTACAATTTATCACATATTATTTCATCAATTAATATAACTTTTAAATTTCTTCCTCAATTCCCTAATTTCAATCAATTATAACCTTACAATTTGTTTCAATTAATAGGTATTGCACTAAATAGTTACTTATCAACTTGCATCAACCTTATTACATTAATTTACATTCAGTTACTATTAATCAATATTTTATTCCACTGGTTGATTCAATACTCTTACTCTTATTCACACTTTTATAAGTTTTCATTTCCAAACAATATTATATTTACTTACAGGACATTGATTTTATTCAATTACTATTTATTATTATTAATTCATTAATTAATTCACTATTTGATTTTGTTTTCTTATATTCAAATCTTAGCCTAGTATAACAGTTTACATTACTTCAATTAATCGTAATTTCATTTCAATTGTTAATACTTAGCTTTAATTTCCATGGTTGCATTTCATTTTTAACATTTACTTCATTATAAATTACAAATTTTTTATTTCTTCCTAAATTTAATTGCAAAAATCTTATTAAATTAATCAATTTTAATTATAGAAAATTTACGGGTCGTTACACTCTTCCCCACTCAAAACTTTTCGTCCCCGAAAAGGAAAAGAAGGGAAAAGAGGAACTTATAAATCAATATATTTTATTCAAAACATTATATTCATAATAATAAATTTACAGAATAGGATAATTTAAATAAAATATATAGATTTATAACAATTAAATCTTTTTATATTCAAATTAATAAAGTTTGGAAAACATTTTTCAAAATTTTCTTAGTCCAAAATTTATGGAAAATTTCGGCAAAGTCTCCTTTGTACGGAGAGGCTTGGGAGAAAATAAAATATCAAATATAAAAATATACAACATATATTTTTCCAAAGTAATATATATCCCAACATGGGAAAACAATTTAATAATGCTATAAACCGTAATCCGAAAATGTACCTATTTGTCGGGCAATTGACGCTTAATTATGAAACCAAAAGTAGTAGCAATTGCTTCCATAACCTGTATTTCACTTTTATAATCTAAAAAGAGTTAATAATTATATAAAATGAAAGATTTATTGTTTCAACCACTAACAACAAATTAATACAAACAACAATTACTTGCAACAAGGCATACAATTATCACATGAAGCCAATAAAATCAACCATCCATGCTTCCATAGCAACAAACAAATAGTTGTTCGGGTTTAAAACTTTAAATTGTACAGAATGGAAAATAAACTATTAATTGCACCATTTACTCAACAGCCTTAGATGAAACTAAATAGATTATTCCCACATCCAAACAATTTTAATGTATCTTTGCCCAAACAACCATAAACCAAAACAAACAACAAATCCAAACCATAAATTAAGTTCATTCTTATTAATTTCATTTCATACTGTTTGTTGTTTGATTTCTTTTCTTTCATATAATGATTTATCTTTTAAATTTGCATTTATTTCTTGCAAGTTTTCATTTTTATTTATTCATATCAAGTAGTTTTCTTTTTATTGCATTAAATTCATTAATTTCCTCAATTTCATTTATTTACTTTAAAAATAAATAGTTTCAACATTAGCTTAAGTTCAAAATCTTTACTTACATTACTAATTTCCTATTTCATTTAATTAGCAGTATTAAAATTTTGATTCAAGTTTATAACTATTTCTATGTCAAATTTCTTATTTATAAAGTAAATTTAATTGAACACTTTCATTATTTAAGTATTACTTGTATAATATTCTATTACGTTTAATTAGTAACATTTCAATTATAACTTAAGTTTATAACAACTATAACATCAAGTTCTTATTTATTAAAGAATTTCATTGAATATTTTCATTTCTTCTAGTTTACTAGTATAATATCCTATTATATTTCTTACAAGCATTAGAACTTTTAATATTTGGTAAGTTATGAATATGCTTTTAAGGATGTAATTGAAATTTATACAAGTTTTATCTCTTTTCTTTTGAATTAATTTACTGTTCAATAATTATATCTTTTGTTTTCTAGGTTACAATTTTCAACTTTCTTGTTATTTCATTTATAACCTAGCATTTAATCTTTTATTTCCTTTATAGGTTCCAATTATTGATTAGTTACCTTCCATTTCACTACAATAATTGCAACTACCAATTAACGAAAGCTGAAGAACTAAATACCGGGTTTAATTTCAAATCATTTTAAAATAATAGATAAATGTACATACTTACAACTTATATATATATCTAATTATATTAAAACAATTTAAAATTTATATTTGTTTATCAAAATAAATCTGCAGTAAAATTACTACAGTGGCCTTCCCTCTTAGAAACTCGAAAATGAATGTCGATGATGCGTGCACTCATCACCGAGGGGGGTACTGAACTTATTTCTTTCCAAAATTTCTTTAAAACAATTCTTTCAAATTATATTGAAGTATTTATATCAGAAAATACTTCAAAATAATATTATTATATTCCAAATCATTCAAAAGAAATTTTCCAAAACTTTGGGACTTAGATTCTAAATTTCCAAAATTCTATTTTATTTCACTACATAACAACCAATATATACAACCATATATATATATCTGATTTATAAAAAGTTCTATTTTATATATATAGAAAATATAATAGGAAAAATTATTTCATTCACTTATATTAAAAACAAATATTGTGTCGGTATGTCCTATTAAGTGTTTAGAAGATGTCATAGCGTCCTATGCACTAACTAGAATTTATAAATACAAAACGGAACAAATTAACACAATACCAAAACCTTTTTATAACACTAACAAATACGCTCTCTCATATGTATACACTCAACGACTCACCATAGGGTATTACTATCCTATTAGTAAAGAGTCAAACCCCATAAAGCTAAGGTTTACGCCAAACCAAAGCTCTGATACCAGATGTAACATCCCGCCTTTTAATACGCTTTAAATCAACGATAAACCACACACGTCAGAATTAAACCATACAGAAGGGCGGATTGTTATGGGGTAAATAAGAAAAAGCAAAGAAAGAAAAAAACAAAACATAATCTTGTAGCGGAACAACAAAATATAATAATCAAATATATAGTTCATGAAGCTGTTTTACAAAATATTCGATTATACATATAATACATATCAGAGAACAATAAATAATGCAGCGGAACAGTATGAATGTAGTAGAATACGATAATAAATACTAATAAATCTTCGTCTTCGTCCTTCAGAATACGATTTTCCAAATCCTGAAATGCTCAAGCTGACCCAAGCGAATTGAAAAGACAAAAACACTCGAGTCAGAACTAAAATATCTTATGTAAGTTAAATCAACGGTAGATAATATGAGCGAAACAGCGTAAGAGATGTTTACGGGGTTTGACATCTCCTATCTAGTGTCTAATGTGAGTGCGGTAACTTAAGAGATGCTCGAGATTCACATCTCCTAAGGATCCGTTAGACTATTTACTATGTAGTAATATTTCGCTATTATAATAATGTCTATAGTAAAACAAATTTACTTTTAAATAGCGTTTAGGGTTACCCATATAGCCCTTACCACGTAATAGTCCTGGTAGTCCATCCAATATCATGGTCCCTCCTGATCGAGAAGCCACCAGAGGATACCACACAGACTACGGGAGAAAACCAAACCCGTACAAGGCGTGATAGGGTAGGTACATGGCACAACTAGGCAATGTCAGGGTAGATATACCAATTACGCTTCTGGGACGGTGGTAACGCGTAGCGCGCAGCTACCGCCCACCTCGAGCCACACCCCCGAATCAAAAAAATCAAAAGTGGCCACTGAATCAATCCAAAAGTCAAAGTATAATATCGAAGAGATGTGTCCGATCAAAGGAGCTACCTCATTACCCCGTCAATTGCTCCTGTTTTAGCCACCTTATGTCAACTCACGGGAGTCGGGTCCACGTATTTACCTCAAAGGAAACACCGCCACCATCCCACTTCATTCTGGAATCTCCCCCATGTACACGGTTGTCAAAGTGGTTTTCGGAGTTGGCAGAGAGTATGAAAAATTCCGATCTTGTCTCTTTAACAACCAAAAGTTATTATAACACCGCGGTCTTTTTAAAATAATCATACTTCAAAACCAAAATATACTATTCATTTCAAAACCATATAAATACGATATCCTTTCCATTTCAAAAACCAAATCATTATGATATCATTTTTATAAAAACCAAAATCAATATAATATCATTTTTATTTTAAATATATCTCTTTTCTAAAATCATAGCACTTTCAAAATTATAATATTTCGAAACGAAACGCTTGAAATATAACATAACACTTAGAATTTTATAGCTTCAAAACTATAACTTCCAAAGCTTAAATAGTTTGGATATTCAATAGTATATAAAATAAAATAGTTCGGAATTTGAAATTACTTTATAAAGTAAAATAATTTCCTCGACTTTACAATTTTTATTCACTTCAAATTAAATCTCAATTCATAAATTTTCAACTCACTTTCAGTTTCAATAAACCGCTTCAATTTCAATATATTTCAAACTTTGAGTATTAAACAATTTCAAAACTAAGGTTGGAAATTTCGATTCAACAATTCAATGTCATGTTATTTAGTTTTGAAATATTTGCATAATAAATCCATTATCATTAAATAAAACTCAAATTACCAATAATTAAACATTTCCTCTAATTTATTTATACTAGAAACATTCATTTAATTCATCTTGAATAAAAATCCAGTTATAAATATCATACCTTTTAAAAATTCAAGTTTAATAAATTTACATCAACTTATGGAGTTTAATTCTTAAATAAGCTCAATTTCAAATAAATTTCCAAATTACCTTCCAATCTTAATTTATTTAAATCATTATAACCTCTATAATAAAGTATGATTTAAATACTTAACCATCTTTTATTTTTTAAATGAAATCAAACTCCATTATTAAACTTATCATTGTTAAACAAATTTATACATAGCTTAAATACATGAATTTAACTATATATAAAATATTTTTATATAATATCAAAAAGAATCAATATTTATTAAACCGTAATTCTATCCAAACCATAGAAATCATTTTCAAAATATATATATATATATATATAGACCGACGGCGTCTGTATAAAATTTTCTATCATATGGTCAAGTGATACGGATAGTTATCATTTCAATCCGTAATTTAAAATAAAATTACGATTATATATCATTTCAAACTGCAATCCCGAATGAAATAAAATGCATTACAACTTGTAGTTTATACAATATAAAATACAACATCCATTCATCCAATATCAATCATCAACCATTTCTCACAATCATCATCCAATCCAAACAATAATATCAATATATAACAGATAATAAACAACAGGTATTTACTGACAGTTTATATTCAATAATAATTTACTTAACAATTTAACTGGTAGTTTATATGCAATAATAAATTGAATAACAATTTAATTCAATGACTTCAATTTAACTGGATTAATGATAAAAATATACCAAACAACAATAAATAAATTTCTACTCACATCAAAAATTAATTTAACACACATAGGAAATTTTAGAAGTTGTGAGTGGGTTAAAACACTCACCTTTTGAATTTAAATCCAATTTAAACCCAAAAATTGAACAGTCTTAGAATCCATCCAAACCTGCGCCAAAATGTCTGGAACTCCAATACGAACCTAGCAGAGAAAATCGCACGTGAAACGGACCTCGTATGTGAAAGTTATGTGAGTTAGAACATATGAAAATTTAATTTAAATAAAATAGACAAAGAAAGATAATACTACACGTCATCTTCTCCTCTGAACAGCAACAGGAACGCACGCACGAATGCGGTAAACAAAATGAGCTTCCTTCGCACGGAAACGCCGCCGCGCCTCTGATGACCAACCGCGACGCCACCGACACACCGTCGCCCCCCCTCCCCACACGACCTCCGCCTCACCTCAATCACCACGTCGACACCGCCGCCGACGAGACCCAGACGCGGCCGCCGCCATTTCATGTAAACCCTAAGCGAATTTTAGCCGTAGATCCAACCGTCAATTCACGAAACGAATCATACTGATGAAATCCCTATCGTCCACTCTCCAAAACCCAGAAATGGTTCGTCGATGTTCATCGACGCGCGATGAACGGCCGAAAATGGTTCTTCTATTTCTGGCTAAACAGTGCATCAAATTGAAAATCGAATCATAGAATTAGGATGCGCTCTTCGAGAGCTTTCCGATGATATAAAATATGATATTATTTGGAGAGATTGAATTTTTGGCTTTGGATTTGATTTGGAATTGTATTTGGGAATTAGAGTTTGCAACCATTGGAAAGATGAGCTAATAGAGTGTACAGCAATGAGGAATAAGAAATGAATTAGGGTTTATACCAGGGTATATATAGGCAGAGTTGAAAAAGAATAGATGGACACGATTGGTTTACGCGTTCAACGACAAAATGGCCCGAAAGGCCCATTCTGACTCTGGAACGAAATTGGGTCAACCCATATATCAAAACAGATGTTTTAAAATATTTTACAAACAATGGAACTAGTTTCAAGTCCAAATTCCATCGTATGAAGAAGTTATGCTAAAATCAAATTATTTCAAATTGATTTTAATTTCACTGATTTCAAGGCGTTTCGAGTATGTACGATCAAACGACAAGTCCGATCATTACGAAACTTGAAAATCTATAATAATTCACCTTTACGGATCTGATGAAACTAGTTTCGTCGAAATCCGAGTCAGTGGTCAAAATGGCTATTTTTACATTAATTAATTAAATAAATAATTAATTAAATCAAATTTTCAATTTCAATTTGATAATTGACAAACTTCATCATTTTTTATTTCTCAATCATTTACAATGATTTAAACACATGAAAATGTCAATTCAGAGTTGATTAATTTATAAATTTCAGTATTAACCTCAATTCCATTAAATTCAAAATTATAAATTAAATTTTCCAAAAATTCTATTTAATTTACTTTTCATTCTATTATTCAATTTATTATTATCAACGAATGATGTTAACATTGGATTCAAAATCCATTACATTAATATTCTCACATTTCATCTAAATTCCCATTTATGTAATATTTAAATATTTAGTTTCATTTAATTGCGATTAATCCTATTATCATAAATTAACTTCCAATATATTGATAAACCTTTATTTCCATCCCTTTTATTCAACCAACTGTCATATTATAAATAAAATTGACATTATTTTCAATTATTTCCTTAATTTATACTAACATAACTTTTAATTTAGATTTATTGCAATTGATTACCAGTTTTAATTTAATATACTAAATAAATGGTTAACTTATAATAATTTTACCATTAACGTTTACTTTCACTTATATGCTATTATTAAGAAACAAATGTTGCAATTGATTTAGATCTAAGTCAATACATTAAATGAATGGGTAAACGATTAAAAATTTGCACTATTTCCAAATACTCACATTCATACTTACTTATCAACTAATAATTATTATACTTACTTATCTAGCATTGATTCTATCAAACTACAATTTATCACGTATTATTTCATCAATTGATATAACTTTTAAATTTCTTCCTCAACTCCCTAATTTCAATCAATTATAACCTTACAATTTGTTTCAATTAATAGGTATTGCACTAAATTAGTTACTTATCAACTTGCATCAACCTTATTACATTAATTTACATTCAGTTACTATTAATCAATATATTATTCCATTGGTTGATTCAATACTCTTACTCTTATTCACACTTTTATAAGTTTTCATTTCCAAACAATATTATAATTACTTACATGACATTGATTTTATTCAATTATTATTTATTATTATTGATTCATTACTTAATTCACTATTTGCTTTTGTTTTCTTATATTCAATTCTTAGCCTAGTATAACAATTTACATTACTTCAATTAATTGTAAGCTTTAATCCCCATGGTTGCATTTCATTTTTAACATTTGCTTCATTATAAATTATAATTTTTTTATTTCTTTCTAAATTTAATTGCAAAAATCTTATTAAATTAACCAATTTTAATTATTGAAAATTTACGGGTCGTTACAGAACCATTTTATTTAAGTGTAACTTAATGATTTATTTTATCAATAATAAAATCATTATAACGAATTTAATGTGGTGAATTAATTAAAATTAATATTTTTGATTCTTGTTTAAATGGAGGATTTACAACTCAATGGATTATTAGTTTTCCAATTATTTTAAAAAGCAAAAAGAATGGTTTTATAAATAGATTTGTAAAATTATTCCATTATTGAATTTAAAAATGAGAGGAATGAACTAAGGTTGAGTTTATGAAAATGGGCCGATTTGTAGAACCAACTCATATTTTAATAACAATAGTTTCATGAAGCATTTTTCTCTCGTAATTGAAAATAAAGCATTAAGTTTTTTATGGGCTATATTTAATTCTAAGACAAAATTTAATTATTTATTTTAGCTAAATAGAAGTAAGAAATACGACCTATACTTAAGAAAAACAACCTGTACATTTGTTCCTTCTCTTATTTCATTTTCCTCACTTCTGTTGGTAATAAAAGAATTTACAATAAACATTTATCATCCTCTTCCTCAAAAGAAACCCTAATTCTTCCCCTAATCAACCAGATAGAAAGTGAAACTACTAGTTTCTAAAGCTAATAAACAGGTAATCTATACTAACCATTGAAACATCTTGTTGCTCCTTTATTTCAATTTTATCTTAGCAATTAAACTTTGTATTTGGGTCTATTTATGAGAATATTAGGAGCGGCAGCTATGAGGAGTTGAGTAAAGGTCTAGAGGCATTAAATAACTTCTTTTCTTAACAATAAGGTGAGTAATCTCATAATTTCTAGTTATAATTCACCGCATGTGGGTAAGTGATTAAATGGTTAGGGAAAATAGTTGATTTTGATCTCAATTCTGCGTTTTATCAATCTGATTTTCTAGTATGGTCATCCATTATTTTCATCAATGATATCTTTGCCCAAATTGCTATAGACAGTTTGCATATGAATATATGGGTACTGTATGCAAGTATGTATATGTTTTCAGCTGTGTAGTTAATGCCCCGCTATTACCCCACTATAACCCCGCTATATCTCATAGCGGATTCCTACCGCTACGATTTTTCCATGTAGTCCCAAAATATAGCCTTTCCGCTTTAAGCCCCATTATTTCCGCTATATCCCGTTATTTACGCTATATTTCGCTATTTCCGCTATATCTTCTTTAATAAAATGAATTGAAAAATTGTATTTATACATTATAAAAATTATGAAACTAATTTATTTGATTTAATTTTTAATATATTTTCAGAAATGAAAATACTTTAATATTCTACTAAATTCAATTATGTTATACATAATAGTTTTACGTTTATTTATAGTATATTCGCACATGTTTTTATTTAAAACTATTTATGTATTAATTATAATTCAATTGAATGATAATTTTTCATTTAATTACCATTTATATATTTGTAAAAACATTAAGTACGGGTTTACATGCTATTTTAGAGCCATCCGCTATATCCCGCTATATCCTCGCTGTATCCATGATTTGACTTTTTGCACCTCCACCGGTTTGAATCTGTCGAGCGCATTAACTGCATAGGTTTTCAGTCATTGTATCGCCGAAATTGAGAAATCTCATTGGATTGTTCGTTAGTTGCAGCTAGAAATGTGAGCTGGAGCCTTACAGCTCTCAGAATTCATGTTCAGTCAATTGAACTCTATGTTCAGTCACCTGACCAACAAACCTGGAGCATATAGCTCTAGGTAGTTGACCGAACTACGGTTCAATCGATTGAACGACTAACCTCAAGCATATAGCTCCAAGCAGTTAACTAAAACACTTGGTTCAATCGACTGAACTGGGGTTCGAAGCCGTGTTGTTTTGAGTTTTTCTATGAATCCAATTGCTTCTGATTTTCAGTGATTTAATTATTATTACAATGATATGTATTTTTTGATAAATTTATTTTTAAATGTCTAATATATGTATATAAATATTTATAAAAGATTTCAAGTGTTTTCAAAAAGGATTTTTAAAGTAATTTAATTATATTTCAAATCGATTTCTAAATCCTATTTTTTATAAAACATTTTATACTATATATATATATATATGGATAGAAATCTCATTTTATGGATTTTTAACTCTATTTTCCAAAACAAATATTTTAGAAAATAATTTACAAAGCTATTATATATATATATATATATAAATTATTTATTCATTCGTAAATGATTTATAAAAACAAGTGGTGTGAAACACTTGCATTTACTTCGTCGGTTAATTCCTAGACTTGTTTGATGAAATCCTATTGTCTCTTGAGTGGTGTTTACTAACATATAGTAAATATACCAGTAAACAAGTACATTATGGGATGTATGAAAGTTATCCATTTACTTATTTTTTTGATAGTAAATAATACTTTCTAAGACATGTTTAATGACTTGTCTTCTGTGTTTATCCGTCTACCGAGGTGGGATTATGGACCATCGTGGGGTTATGGGTTTTATAACCATCGTGGGATTTATGGTCTTTATAGACCATCATGAGATGGATTTTATATCCACTGTGGAAATTTATGGTTCTTTTGAACCATCGTGGAAAAACACACGTGTCCATGAATTTTCATACTTGCCAATCGTGGGTAATTTAGGCGCCTCTCCCCTTTGTGTTTCTGGATTTCTATTTTGATTTCTAGATTTTTTATGAGATTTGTGTTTCACCAAATATACCTTGGGAATTTATTTATAAGCCAATATTAGTTTTAGGATTTGGTGAATAAGATTTAAGAATGTTGATATTCTTCCGTGTTTAACTAGATTGACCCAGTTATTATTGGGACTCGTATGTGAATTTGTGCTTATTGGGACTCGTATAACTATATCACACTTATCTCACATTAACTTGAATTATAACTAGACTGACCCATTTATTGTTCTTATATAATACTCAAGTCAGGCCGAGGTGTTTTAGGTACTTCTGCATGATGACTTTAGGGTTGGACTAGCTTGGTGACATTTCGCATATTATCGTAGCCTAGTAGTATGTAGTCTATCATGTATTTAAGGTAGAGACTCATCTTGTTATGTGTATTCTTTTCGGTTATCTACGTATCTCATAGGTATATTGTGGTCCTCTTATGATCACTATTATGTTCTCTACTCTATGTATTGTGTGTGTGTGTGTGTGTATATATCCTTCAGTTTCATGAGATATGTATATTATTCCATGAACCCATGATCTATAATATTTTATATTGTTTTGAATTGTAGTAAGCCACTATATTATTGTTTTTTTCCTGGATCAGTTGCGTTGAATCCTCTATTGGAAAATAAAATAGTAAATATCCACTCAATTCGATGTATCAATATTCACCTAAAGCAATAATATGGATGGTCGCCCCTAACAACCTTATTCTCCACAAGAACAGACGATATTACCTTGTAATGTCCTTTGTTAATGGGGGTATAAAGGTGGGGCGTTACACTTTCACTTTAGGCAATGTAGCTGCATATGCTATTTGTGGATGCAAAAGTGGAAAGTAATCATGCTCGAGTGAGTAGAAGCATGGGTGTTGATGGAGGTGCAACTCCATTAGTAGGAGTTGATCTAGGAAGGTATGGAAGCTTGCTATAGAGTAGTTCATGATAATTCTACTAAGTGTGTGCCATACACAATATGGTGCTAGTAACTGCTCAATGTGGAGGTTGCTGACTTCGCCAAAAGTGATGACCAAAGTAGTTGAGGATGGTAGATGAGGTGGCTTGAGATGATGGAGGTGATAGCCATGGTGTTTAGGTATAAACTTGATGCATACCGAAGTAGGCATTGTTTGGAGGCTTGGATGAGTGACGTAATTTTGAAATTGGCGATAGGTAGGCTAGAACAAATAAATCAAAGTTAGAAGGCAATGGTTGTTATAGACTAAGCTACAAGTGTGAGTGATAGAATCATCTAAACTATAAGTATTATCGATGCCAATACGAAAGTTTTGAGAAATAATGATATAATCATGAAACTGAAATAAAGTTGCGTAGTCATCTTGCTCTACATATGGATTCCATTTTTTGATATGTAGGAAGTCGAAGCTATATTTAATGAAGGGAGAAGTGTATACATGACTATGAAAATGAAGTTAAGAAATAGAGCATGGATGTATAGAAAATGGTATCGTGAGGTCCAATAGAGGTCGAATAGGAGACGACTCTAATTGTCATGTATGGCCTTGCATAAGGTGTAGCAGATTGAACGTAGAAAATACGGCAATGATTACCCAATGAATTGGTGGATTTGAATGCATGAAAGCATTTTCTATGTTGACATTGTAGAAGATAGTATGCACAACGTTATAAGGTCGGAAAAACTTAGTATGCTCAGTAGTTGTTTTGTGAAATACCTATTAGAAAATAGGTATGTGCTAAGTCTGTAGGTGAAACAGACTTGGTTTCATGTATACAATAGGTAATAGGAAGGAGCCGCTGCTTTATCTTGTTGGAGAGATGACCGACACATCAGTATTATGGAATCACCCAAGTGTGGAGGTTGAATTTGTCCCCCGTATGAAACCATAATAATTTTTTAATGGTTCATGACCATCAAACAAATCAATGTGAAGCAATTGAGCATGTCCAACCTTGTGGTTATCGAGGTGGTTAATGCACGACGATGAAACAACTAAGAACTGCAGTTCACTAAAGATTGTTTAGTACTTTGTGAACTGAATATTTGAGATGCATACATTTTAAGGGAGGTCATTAGAAATTATGAATTAATCTTTGTCGCCCTAGTTCTTGGCATAGATAGCAATGTTTCCTAAAATTAAGGTTGTTTACCTATTATATAGGTGTAAGTGTATGTAGTGTTTTTTTAGCATTCTGATGTATGTACTTTCCTATATAAAGGCTTTCATCTCAATAAATATCGATATCAAACCAAATTATCTTCTTCCTCCTTCCAACAAGACTCAGCAGAATAAATTATTGGATGTTTGATTTTTGAATTTCTTTATGGTCTCGAAATGATTTCCTTTTGGTTTTTGGAATTTCACAGGTTTGTTTTTGATTTTCGGATATTTATTGTTAATAAAAGTTGACAAGCTCTTGAACTTATAAAGTTTGTGTTTATGCCAGTGATTCCACATTTCTCATTTCATTTTCAATTTTCAACCCAAAAATAATTCATGGCGGGTTTAATTGGACTACCATGAAGGTATTGTAAATGCCTTATTTAAAATTCAATAAATACTTCTCGATTTACCAACATTGGATAAATTTGGTGATTGTTTAAAACTTATCTGAAATCTAAATAATTTACTTTTATTTGGAGCATCTCTTCCTATTACTTTTTGTTTGTGCCAAAATTGGTCAAAAGCACCCAGTAGAGTTTGTGTAGAGAAATAACTAAAAAAGTCAAAACGAAAATAGAGGAAACAAGCAATCAAATAACCGAAAATACGCACAAAAAAAAGAAGACATCAATTTATAGTGGTCCGATGTTGAAAGCTTAACTTTAGGGAAAAATGCTTTATTAATGACTTTAAACTCTTAGCACTATGGATCAGATCAAAATCCGTAAATATAATGGAGTACAAAGAGAACAACAACATAAGGATCCCTCAAATAAACCATGAAGCATGCATTTATAGGGGAGACAGTCGAATATCTTCCTAAAAAATCACCAACGGAATTTCCAGTTGCATACAAGGTGACACGAGAGATCGTCAGGCCCAAATCCCAAGGAACTGGGATCGACCCCGATCCCTCTTAAAGGCCATGTGGCGTATCGAGATCCCTCAAGTAGGTCACCCTTCGCGTTTCCTCCATTTCACCAAAAATGTTTGCATATTTGACTTATGGATTTTGAGACATCAATCTACCTCCATTGAATTAAACTGCTAAGCTGATGCGACTCAATCCCTTGTATAGAGGTTGGGATCATACCCGTTCCATCGCCCAGTTTAGACTATAATCCATATTTAGAATGTTCTATAGGGTTCATCCCTTGGTTTTTCTTAATCACTACTTCATATTATTGTGTGTGCTCGATCTCTTGACTCTATGATCATCTCTCTGAACTGTTTTCCTTGCCCATCATCGAGTCTGCCTTTCCCAGTCGGTCTGAATATAGATGAGCCAAAAGGCTGGGTAACATTTGCTCCAAAGTACGTCCTGTTTCGAACATGACGTGCTTTGAACTGAAGCAGGTTAGAGATGTCGCAAGAATTCCATTCAGTTTCCTAAACAGTCATTATCCTTAAGAATTTTCTCTCCAAAGAGTTGTATCTCTATCTATCTGTTGTGACGCTTGGTTGATATTTGCTAGTATAAATTTGTAATGTAATCCCCAATCTTTATCTTTGCTTGATTCCACCGAGCTTATCATCACGTTAGTAGGCCTCAACTATTAGTAGTGGCTTCTATTCTGAGACATCCAGGTAATAGTTCAATCCTTGTCGATTCAAGAAATCGAATTTTAGGATGCACATGTGCACATTCCTGTAATTGGCACTTGATTATGTTTATACTTTTGTGGGTCGTTGCTATTTCCATGTAGTTCAAATTTGATTGCATTGCACATTTTTACTTCTTTTTTTGGTAAGAGATCAACCCGATCCCTTATGCTTAATGGATGTAGCCCTTTAGGCCATGAGGAAATAGGTTGTCCTTGCATAAGCCGCGTTCGTATATAGGCTAAGTAATTGGCCCACTCCTTCTCACTAGCCTCGTTTGCTTTCATAATTGAAGGATCCCTCCCCTTCTCTTACATCAGCCACTACGGATTTCATCCATGAGTTCACTAACTTCACCTAACCTTTCATCAATTCATCTAATCTCCTACGTGCTCCCATCTCCCATCTCTCTTAAAACCCTCGTTGCTATCCTAAATCCAAATTACCTTCAATCTCGCTGATTTACTTTCAAATCCGCTTCTTGAGCCTTCATTCTCGTTTGATTATATAGGTGGGTTTGGATTTAATTTACATTGCGATTACGGGCTAGTGACGAGACGATTTTGTATAATTCATGATGGTGGTTGAGGATTTAGGATCCAATGTTGTATTAAAAAGGGTTGACCTGAACCGATGATGGATGTAGTGGTGATGGTCATGGAACTATCAGCACCTAGGGGACCAACCTTATTAGTGGATTGGTATGGAGTGGGTGGAATTGGTCGTTGATGGCGATCAGTGGTAGGCGATCAGTGATGGTGGTGTAATGATAAAAAGAAGGGATCGGTAGTGGGAATAGCGTCAATTTACATTTGTGGCTGTGGAGCGATCAGTTGTAGGCTTGTGTGAGGATGAGCATGAAGATAGAAGGGATCAATCATGTGGAAATGGAGTTGAACGATCGGTATACCATCAATCGGTTGGTATGGGTGATCACTTGTTGTGGGATCGTTATGAACAACTGGTCATGGATGTTTTAGGATGTGAAAGTGATTCAAGGTAGAGCTGCCTAGGGGAGAGATAGGGTACGATCCCTTCCTTTAGGGGGATTTAGCTATTTTTTGGTATCGCAAACTTAGGTTTGAATTTCAAAACTCGAGCTCTTAGACTTGCATATATGAACACTTTTGAACAAGGACATTCACATATGGACCCTAAGACCTGAACATGATCTCTAGCCTCGAATTCAAGCATTAATTGTACTTGACTTTGAACTTGAACATGTATGCATATAACTTGAAACTTAAACATATATAACATATGGATCGGAATATGAACTTGAATTGTGAATATCACATCCCGATACACTGATGATTAATCCCAAATCTACACAAAATCCACAATCATTAGCGTGAAAGCTGGTTGGGATGGTCAGCTATGATGGTCATTGCCGTCGAATCCCAAAGTCTCATCACAACTATTGCTTTTAATTCTGAATTGTTTATCATTGTATTGCACTGCACTGTACTAGCTTCCACTTTGCATGGTGGAACATGTTAATTTTTAATGTTGATTATCTGCTAAGTTTAATATTTATAGGTTGCTGAGTTGCTATGGCTACTGATCAGACTTCTCCACATGAAAATTTCGATGCCGAATCTAGCTCAGCAACAATATTTGCCCAAAACACTCCAAGTCATCAATCTGAACAACTTGAGAGTTCCTATCCAATACCATAAATTTCACAAAGTTTTGAAGAAGAAGATGAGCCATCTTCTGATACATGCTGTATTCTTGGATGATCCGGCAGACTCTGTGGCTTTGAAATTCAACAAGGCTTTTCTTGGAAGAATTTGCATTAAGCATGGGATTCCATATGATGATGTATTAGATCTATCTCGTCATGATATCTCTCATTTACCCCCAAAAGGGGTACACTGCTTGCAGTAGGTTCATATGCTGGGCGGGATACATTCCACCCTTCAATCCTTTCGTCCAAAAAATATTACATTATTTGAGACTGGCTCCGGCTCAGCTGCATCTGAATAGCTATGCGTTCCTACATGGTGAATATATGATATTCCTAAAAATCTTGCACCATGAGCCGATCCAGAAGACATCGGGTTCATCTATAATCTCAACCGGTGAAAGGGAAGTCTGTCGTACACCTTCCTCAAGACGGTGCCTAACCGTCAGCTCATAATCGACGCTTGGAACAAACTTAGCACTTTTAAGATTGAGTGGTTCTTTATGCGCTACCCACCTTGTTTTGCGAGATGATGAGTGGAAGGACATAAGTATTGCTTCAAATTTAACTTTGAGTTCTTTTATTCAACTCGTATCCTGAACTAAGAAGTTATTTTGAAAATTACAGGTAGTCATCCACGACCCAACAATAGTTGTTACTTAGAAGGTGTTTGAACACTCAGGGATACTCATGTGGAAGATAGAGATATTAAGTTTCTCATCACCAACGAGTGCCTTTTCGCTTTTGGCCAACCAGATGAGGGTTTCAATACCGGGCTACCCAGAAACATTAAGGAGGGTATTGCCGAAGGAGGAGATGCCACTGAGCATGGAGGCGACAGTTCCGATCCTTCCATGACCCTAATCGAGGAGGCTCGAGATGTTGCCTAGAAGGAAAAGCAAGGGGTGATGATGACAAACCTGGTCATGGTGATGCGGGGTTCTAGCCATGAACTTGCGGTCGAATCCGCACGAAGCACATAACCTCTTGCACTTAAGGAGAGAAAAAGGAAAAAACTTGTCTACAAGCTTTGTAAAGGATAAATTACCAAACAACCCAAGCTATTTATCACTCCTCAAGTTGCTCCAGAACAGTCTACTTCTCAGCCCTCAAAAAACTTAGAAAACATATTCGAGGGACAATCAGATATTATGATTCCAGATCATGTCAAGGCTTATAACTTTGTCGATATGAGCATTGGGGGGTCTGATTCTCCTATTAAAATTAGCGCTGACATTCCTCCCTCCATTAGGGGAGAGGCTACTCTAGTCTGCAAGGCTCTAACATTTGGTTTGTTGGGGGAAACTAGGACACTTACATCCACATACACTCCACAACACTGCATTGCACCTGTCACGTGCTTTTTAATGCTAAGATTTAACTCGTTTTCATTTTCCTTACAGGACCCTTGGGGAAAAGAAATGTATGTTCCATTCTTTGCAAAATACAATGCACCAGACTCAAAGGCCTCGATCGGTCTCGTATCACCAGCGTAGCAGTCATGAATACGACCCTAGTTAACATTCCAATCGAGATCGAGACTATCGTGATAGGAGTGATAGGGACCGCTCTTTACATGATTTTGGTTCCAAGCATTGATCCAAATCTAGGTCCCCTCCTCCCAAAGGTCAAGACAGGTAGTTGGATCGACGTTATGATATCTCTTGGGTTGATTTTTCATAAGGCCCACCCTCAGCTTCAGTTTATACACAGCCAATTGTATTGTCCTATTCTAGGCGATCTTCTGATCATAGATTTCATAGTGGTTCTGCGGCTCCTCAGCACAGGCCAGGCGAAGAGAGCGCCGTTCATAAGTCATTACCGAGGAGCAAAAGGTCGATAATTTTGCCTACATGGCCCAACTTGGAGAAGAATTCCCAAATATATGCTTCGATAGGTTTATGTTTATACCCAACCTAAAAAGGGTATCTGAGAAGGTCCAACAAATGACCGTTAATTGCATGTTTGATATTCATAAGCAGTACAACTAATGGATGAGAATGGTAGAGAGGATCTCCAAAGTCTCCAAAGAGAGGTAGCAAGAAATTGAAAAGCTAAACCACCAAGGAGCTCAAAGAAAACAGATCATTTCCACCCTTGATGCTGAGTTAGATGCCTTAAGGAAATCTCAGGCCGAGGCCGAGGAAAGAGCTGAAGAAGCCACCAAAGCACTCAAAGCAGAAAAATCTAGATAGTTGATTAAGGTTGAGTAGTTGCACCATCGAAATCATAATTAGTGATCAAGAGAGACATCGCTTGAAGAAGTGCAGCTGAATTAAAGACCAAGCTTGAGCACAAGATAAAAGAGAAAGATGAAGCATAGAAGATTGGACAGGAGGCTTGTGATGAACTGGTCATGGTTAGACTTGAGATGGATGTAGCTGTTGAGAAGGCTAGAGATGGTGATGCTCTCGTAAAAAGAGAAGTAGAGACTGCAAAGAAATAAACTAGGGATGAGGTTATAGATGAGTTGGATCAGCTTCTTATCTCTAATAACACTAGTGTCTTCAAGTTCAAAATTTTGGAATGGCTCCAAAGTGACATCCCTACCATTTTGCTCGTGCTTAGAAATAGATAGCTGAAGAGATTGATCTTACGTAGCTGGAAAAAGAAGTCTTGAATGGCGTTGAACCCAGAATTTTGGATGAGGGCCTACTCCCGATCTAAGAGGAACCTTATTATAGCTTCTTAACAAGAGATAGGAGGCGGTTCCAGATTCGTGGAGCATGATGCTACGATTGATCAAACTTCGAGGACCCAAGATGTCCCTAGGTCTAATGTGGACTTCTCTACTGACATTGGTTATCACCCAGAGGATCCACTGCTTTAGAAATTCACTGGTCTTACTCTCATCCTAGAAGGAGCATCCGACGATACTCTGGTTCATGCGTAAGTTCAAACTGAAGAGGGTATTTTGTTGACTTTTCCTATTTTTTAGAAAGTCGATGTACCTCCGGTCGACATTTCTAACCTCTCTTATTGTATTTCTGCTTCAAATCTTCCTGCTATTGGTCTTCTCCCTCCCTAAGGTTCTCAACCAGGATCACAAATCCCAACGATGGAGTCAATAAGAGTAACGACTTCGGCAATAGCTCGTAACATTTCAAACGAGGAAGTTCTGGACTTTGATGAGCACTCGAGGGACACTTTGTTGAAGGAAGGAGGTGATTTGAATCAGATAACTCAAGGTGGTGAAGATGTTATTATTGCTAGGGTTCCCCATTCCTTATTGGGTCCCTTCATGCGTAAAATGGAGCAGAAACTTAAGGCAGATGTTCTTCTTGCAACAGAGATCAAACAAGAGAAGTTGGATGCCATTCCTCCTCCTATCCTTATAGTTTTGCACGGGGAGCCGTTTTTGCCCTCATCCCATTTCTCCACCTAGGGGCATTCAGAGTTTCTCGACAGTATCCTCTTCAAGCATCCTTGTTTTCATTCCTTTACCTAGAACCACCAAGAGCACACCTGTTGGATTAACCCAAAGCACTCCACTAAAGGGTCAAGAGAGTGGTAGAAGAGGAGTGAAAAGAAGAGGATAGAGTTTGAGCGATATTTCTCCTTGTTCCAAGAAGAAGAAACAGAAGTTGTCAAAGAAGAAGCAACAGTGAGTTCACACTTCTTTACAGCTCAAAATAAGAGTGGTCTTTTTTTTCTAGTTTGTTGGACATTGACTTGTAATTAGCTTCCAAATTTAGTATGTAAATAAAAGTTCTTTTATCTCTCTTTATATTTTATGTAATTTTTTAAGTGTTCGAGCTATTACATTTTCCATTCAATGTACTTGTAATTCGTTGCTTGTCGTTTAAGTTGTAATGTCATTTGATCGCCCGTCGCTCCAGGAATCGACCCAATAATTCCATCTCAAGGCCTCCTCTCGATCATGGCCCTAAATTATATGAAATTCAAGGTGTTAGCTACAGTGCTATGCCATCGTGTTTAACGGTTAAGCCATTATACTCCAGCCCTTAGTCTTGGGTTGGCGGAGTTAGCTTATGACGGTCGTATCCCATCCATAATGAGTTTATAATCCTCCTATCAGATTCAAGTTAGAGTTAGAGAATGAATGGTTGAGTCACACTCATTCATATATTTATACTCTTATCCACACTCGTAGTTGACAGGCGGTCCATCATGCCCGTTTTATACTTATACTTCATGCCGTCGGATTGTAGATGAGAGTTAATGGGTGAATGGTCGAGTCACGTTCACTTTATTTAATTCAACTGTGGGCCCGAGAACTTGGCTGGTTCCAAATTCTAGATACTTGATAGAGTAGATGTAGATGCAAGTTGGTCACACATCATAAATATTATATTATGCACAAAAAGTTCATAGATATGGAAGAAATCTCAATTCTATTGCCAACTGAAAAGAAGCGACAGAATCTGTCTTATTACATGGCTTTGAGCCGAAATGCAAAAGCAAATGCTAAATGAAATACCACTACATGAAATGAAACCAAGTAAAATAGCATCATAGATGCTCTCTATTCCATGCTCTTGGAATGCAATGCCGTCGACAGTTGTTAGTTTGAAAGTTTCATCTCCATTCTTTTGGCTAATGGCATATGGTCCATCCCATTTCGGATTCATGCGGACAGGGATAGGAAAAACCCGTTTCAAGGTAAGATTGTCGATTTCAAAGGTCCTAGTTTGGATTTTAGTATTGTAGTATCGGGCAACTCGATATCGATATGTAGCTGCCCTCAAATCAGCTTCTTCGTGTTTCTCATCGACCATATCTAGAGCTCCAAACGGAGATGTCAGTTAGTTTTGGGGTCATAATAAGTCACTCGATGAGAAGGGACTACAAGTTCTATAAGGATCGTGAGTTTGGAGCCATATGCAAGGGCGAATAGAGTATGGCCAGTCGTGGACTTGTGGTTGATTCGGTTTGCCCATAATGCTAATGGGAGTTCATCAACTCACTTTACTTCGGCCTTTTCCTAGCACTTCTTCAGAATGGACTTTATGATTTTATTAACAGCTTCGACCTATCCATTAGCTAGAGGTTGAGCAGCTGCTTCAAATCTTTTCTCAATGTGATACCGACGGTAGAAGTCTTTGAATTCAAAATTGTCGAATTGGGTTCCATTATCAATTATGGTTGTTTAAGGGAGGCTAAAATGACAAATGATGTTTCAAATAACGAAGTTGATTACTTTCTTCATTGTGATCATGGCCAAAGGTTCAGCCTCAGCCCATTTAGTGAAGTAATCGACAGTAATGATGTCGTATGTCGCACCACCTTTAGAAATCGGAAAGGAGCCAACGATGTCAATGCCTCAAGTGGCAAAAGGCCATGGATTGACTATTTGAGTAATTTCCATTGTTGGGGCTATCACATTATCTGGCATAATTGGTTACATCCTGATTGATAACTAGCCTGTAATACCCATAGTGGGGTATTTTCTTAGCAAGGATTTGTCCCCCTAGTATGATCGCCACATTCCCCTTCGTTGGCTTCTCGTAATACTCACTTGATTTCATCATAGGCGATACACCAAAGTAGAGGTATGGAGAAACCCTTTCTAAACATAATTCCTTCTTAGATAATGTAGCATGAAGCTTTGCAGAGAATTTGCCATTTTTCATTCCTCCATTTGGGTAGGATTCCCTATTGTAGATAATCTTTGATAGGAGTCATCCATGTCTCCCTTTCCAACTCCATCTCCAGAACCCAATCAATCTCCATCTGGTCGATGCTCAGAGCATTAAGTACATCAACTGAGAACAAGCCCATTAGCGGTGCTTCCTCGAAACTGGCTTGCTTGGCCAGTGAGTCGGCATTCTCATTTTTCTCTTTGGGAATGTGTGTAATGGTGTGGTACTTAAAGTAGGTCAATAGCTCTTGGACCTATCCGAAATAAGGAGCAGGTCACTATCCCTTGGGCCTGATAATCTCCCTTGACTTGGGATACTACTAACTGGCAATCACAAAAGAATTGTAAAGTTTTCACTCCCAGATCTATGTTAAGTTTGAGCCCAGCAATCAAGACTTCATACTCGACTTCGTTATTTATAATAAGGAAATCAAGTTTTAGGGCGTAGTAAATCGATCATTCCGCAAGAGTTATTAACACGACTCTGGTGCTAGAACACCGATCATTAGATGCTTCATCCGTGTACATTTTCCATAGGACGGTCGGTTCCCTACTGCTCTCTGGAGAGTCCTTTGGCGTAATGAATTCAGCCCTGAAGTCTGTCAACGCCTATTCCTAGATAACTCTCCAAGGGAGATAAGTGAAATCGAATTGGCTCAATTCGGTATTCCACTTGAGCAACCTTCCAGAAGTCTCAGGTAATAGTAGGACCTGTCGTAATGGCACGTTGGTGTAGATGGTGATAAGGTAAGCTTGGAAGTAAGGGCGGAATTTTCACGATGCAATCAACTAGCGGCATGCGAGCTTTTCTAGCTTCGGGTAGTTTCTTTTAGCACTTGACATAATATACTGGCCTCTAGATCTGATTTTCTTCGCATAAAAGTGTGGCACTTGTGGCGTGTGGCGACACTGCTAAGTAGATGTATAAGTCTTCATGATCAAACGGCTTGGATAGAATGAGAGGTCTCTCTATGTGATCTACCAAAGCTTGAAATACGTCAATGCAGTCCTACATCCATTCAAACTCCCTCCTCTCTTTCCTAATCAAATTGAAGAAGGGGAATACACTTGTCGGCGGCCCTGGAAATGAATCTGCTCAAGGCGGAAACATTCCCATTGGGGATTGAACATGCTTAATCATCTTCGACACTTGGATGTTTCGAATTGCTTGAATCTTCTTGGGATTTTCCTAATGCAATTCCAAAAAAGCAGTTCAAGGGATTGAGTTTCATTCCATATTTTCAGAGAACACTGGACATCTCCGCCAAGTCATCGATGTTGTCATTTGATCACCGCGACTTCACGTGCATATCATCCATACATACTTCCATCGATCATTTGATCTGGTCTTTGAACATTTGGTTGACCAGTCTCTGGTAGGTTTCTCTAGCGTTCTTTAGTCCAAATGACATTACAGCATAACAATGAAGTCCCAGATTGGCGATGAAACTGGTGTGTTCCTAATCGACGACGTGCATCGGGATTTTACTGTATCCAGAGTACGCATCCATAAATGGAAGTAATTCATGCCCAGCAGTCAAGTCTACCAGGTCGATCATTGGAAACATCCTTTGGGCATGCCTTGTTCAGATATGAGTGGTCAACACATATCCGTCACTTTCCATTTGCTTTTCTCATATGGACTGGATTAGATACCCACTTCGAGTAAAGGGCATCGTGAATAAACCCGTTGATTTTAACCCTATCCACCTCCTCTTTAAGTGTGGAAGATCTCTCCAAATCCATGCCATGTCATTTTTTTCACTTGGATATGCCTCCGGTCGAAATTCAATGCATGATCCACAATAGTCGGTGAGATCTCACACATGTCAGAATGGGTCCAAGCGAACACATTAAGATTTGCTTGGAGAAAACCATCTAACTCCTTCATCATCACTAGGATGAGCCGTGATCCGATCTTCAGGACCATGAGGGGTCGTCGTGGCTGAATGTGACGTTGATTGTCAACGTAGCAGGTTTCAGCCTTGGATTCTTTGGGCTCTTCTTCTTCATTTCTTGGATCTATACCTTTATAGAACCGACTTTGGTACCCGAGCCAATGCCAAAGAATGCTAGTTGCAAAGCCTCGTTGATTTGTATGCAAAGTGGCTTATCCACACCTTTTCCCTTCTCCTTTCATCGAGCATCCCTCAACTCAGCCATATGATAGGCACGTCCAATCGCCTGGTCTCCATGAACAACTCCCACCATTGTTTATTGGGAATTTGTGTGTCAAGCACCAAGGGGCAAGAGACACACTAAATTCAGCAAGGGCCGGTCGACCCAAAAAGGCATTTTATGGAGTGTCCACATCCAATATGACAAATGGCAGCATCCACATTCTCCTACAGCTACTGTCCCCTAACTCCGCCGGTAGCTCAATAGAGCCTACCGCCTCATTAGTGACACTGTTAAAGCCATGAATGCGGGCTTTGCATGGTTTCAGGTCTTTGGCTTCCATTTTCATCTAGTCATAAGCCTTCTTGAAAACAATGTTTACAGAACTGCCATAATCAATCAAAATCTTCCTCGCTAACGCAAGGCCGGTCATGGTCGAGATCGCCATCGGGTTAATCGTAGGGGCCTCTACCTTACCCCTCATCTCTACTTCGAATACTATACCGTCCATCATAGTACTTTGCTGTTTGGTCAGAGAACCATCCTCCGTGTTTGAACAACATTCAAAATCAACTTGCCTTACCGCGTTTGCATAACGCTCCATTTCATGCCAGCTTCTATCGGCTAGACGTAGTCCTCCAACAATGGTATTGATAACTATCTTCCTCCAGTCTATCTAGTGCTATGTGGGGCTTGTTCTCGATTATGGTCAGGTGTCCTTTGCCCATCTTTATGTAGGCATTTAATAAACTTTGCAATTTTCTCTCACAAATTAACTTCTCAATGATATCATGCAAGTGACGACCCTCATCCATATTATGGTCATAGGTTTCATGAAACCTATAGTACTCCCTGTCTGCTTCTGCTTCTCCATCGACTCGCTCCGAGGCATTTTTCGGTACTACATGGTATTACAGGTCGGTAGATAGATGTTCTCTAACGACGTGTTCAAAGATGTGTATGTTACATACATAGGGATCCTTAGCTCCCTTCTCCTAGAATCTCGTCTCTGGCCGTGGTTTCTATCACCTCCTTTTTTCTGCTCATTCAGTTTATTCCGAACAATAATTTGAACTTTCTCAGAACTATCACCGGACTATTTTATTTTTGCATTATTTTGTACTCCCTCGGTACTTGGGCCTGCAACATCCCTCTTTCTAGTGCGCTTTGCCTACTCCCTTCCCAAAAATCGAACTTCCTTTGAAAAGAAATGATCTAATGTGGAAGGAGGTTTTCCTACCAACCAATCACCAAATTCGAAATCGTGGTTGACTCCCCTAGTCAGTGCCATGAGTATTGCATCATCATTCATATTACTGACTTTCATAACAGTTGTATTAAACCTTCTTAATAATCTTTAAGTGGCTCCTCTGGTACCTGAATCAAGTTGGATAGAGACATAACATCTTTGGGGCGAGGCGTATGTATGCGGAACTGCTCCAAAAACTTTGTTGCTAACGCATCAAACGAAGAAATAGATTGCATGGTAACTTAATGAACCACAAGGTCGTAACTTCCTTCAAAAAAATAAGTAAACATCTGAACTTGACTACATCAGGGGCTCTAACGAAGTTCATAAGCCATTCGTATCTCATACGGTGCTGCCTGGGGTCAGTTTTTACATTGTAAGCATGCATCAAAGGCATATTAAAGCTCCATGGATAATCTGCATGTAGAACATTATTGATGAATAGAGTATGGCTCCTGGATAGTCCCTAATCATCATTGGTTAATCCTTAAATTTCTTTCACAAGCTGCCACACCATAACTATTAAGTCAGGTGTTTGAAGAGTTGGTGCCAAGTGGTGTGGTCATGTTCCACCTCACGCGAATGTACCGGTCCATGTCTACGGGAAGTACCACATTGCCATGTCTCCTCTTGCTCCTGATCTATCCCTTGAGCAGTGGCTTATCTCTTAGCTATGATTCAACTACATTCACTTAAGATGCAACACCCTGATTAATTGCAGCACCTCCTGAGAGGGCCCCTCCAGTCGATTGGTGATTTCCTCCATGGTAGGAGGGATTAGCGTCGATTCCTCTGGAGGGATTGGGGCCGATCGGTGATGGTCCTGGTATTGGGCCACTTGGTTCTGTCCTGATGTTCTAGTGTTGCATGCATTAGTTTTGTGATGTTTGCTCTGGTGATAATTGTCAGATGAAGAGGAATTCTCTGATCCTGAGTACGGAGTAGGCTCCCTCTTTATCTTGCTAGCTGGTCCTTCGACTCATTCATCAGGTAAATATTGGCCTGGATCTGTTGGTTAAGTTGCTGACGGCTGTCTATCAGTTCCTTTATCAAGTTCTAAAAATCAGCTCTGGTGATAAATTCACCCAGATTCTAGGTTTCTGTAGCTATTGGTTGAACATTTTGATCAACTTGCTGACCACTATCTTTTCAATTCCTTCAAAAACACGGGAAGTAGACTCAGTTCCTTTGACCATGGCTATTAGTTTCCTTTAGATCTCTTTTAAATCTGAGTTGAAATAAAAACTTATTAGTAGAAAATTGGATCTATCTCATGGATACAAGAATCCACCAGTAGATGATGAGATCCAACCAGAATAAGAATTGATTTTTCAGTGAAAGCACCAAAATGTTTGCTCCAAATTGCTTTAAAATTGGTTACAAACACCCAATAGAATTTGTGTAAAGAAATAAATGAAGAAATCTAAATGAAAATAGAGGAATAAAGAAATTAGATAATAGAAAATAAGCAAAAACTGGAAGACGATGATTTGTAGTGTTTGAGAGTTGAAAGCCTACGTCCACTTTGGAGAAAATGCTTTATTGATGACTTTGAATTTTGAGTATAGTACGGATCAGATTGGAATCTGTGAATACAACGGAGCACAAAGAAAACAACAATATAAGGATCCCGCAAATGAACCATGAAGCAAGGGAGACGACCGAATATCTTCCTGAAAAATCACTAGCGGAATCTCCAGATTCAGACGAGGTGACACGAGCAATCGCAAGGCCGAAGGAATAGGGATCGGCCTTGATATCTCTTAAATCCATGTGGAATTTCATGATCCCTCTGGTGGGTCCACCTTCGTGTTAGCTCCATGTCACCAAAAAAGTTTGCATATTTGACTTCTGGATTTTGAAACATCGATCGACCTCCATTAAGTTGAACTACTAAGCTGATGCAACCAGATTCCTTGTATAGAGTTAGGGATCATACCCAATCCATCACCTAATTGAGATTATAATCCATACTTAGAAAGTTTTGTACGGTTCATCCCTTGGTTTTGCTTGATCGCTGCTTCATATTATTGTCTGTGCTCAATCTCTTGAATCTACGATCATCTCTTTGAACTATTTTCCTTATCCATCATCAAGTCTAACATGTCCAGTCGGTCTGAATATAGCCGGGCCAAACGACAGAGTTACATTTTTGTACTATAATTAGATTATTTTGAATATCTCTTTCCATTATTATTACATTACTCTTAATACCTACTGCGGTCGTCTTATTATTAATTTGATCACATGAATACTTTTTTCTTCATTTCATATTATTTTGTTATTTGTTTTTGAGAACTTGATTATGAACATAAGCTTCTTATCAAATTTATTGACACAAATGACCAATTGACATACAAAATTTAAACTATTGATACAATGGTTTTAAATATTATATTTGTTATCTAATACTAAAATAATAGATCTAATTTAACAATTACTGGGTATAATATCTCTAAGGTAGGGCTTGGGTATTAAAATCTACTACATTGCTACTTACTCTCTGCACTTATCCTTCTTGACACAAAACCTTATTTAGATTTCTACTTTCTATTTCCTCAATAAAGGGGCTAATAGAGCCATTAATTATGCAAATGAAAGCAAGCATAATGGCTTCATTGCCCAAAGTTGGCATTTGTATTTTCTTGTAAATTTGCACCGATGAGGCCATTAAAAGCACGGATGAGTGCAGTCAATTTAAATGATTATTTTTATCTTGTAAATTTGCATGGAAATAAACTATATTTTTCTTTATCATAAATTATTCCCAAATAGCAATCAATAAACCAAACTTATTGCATCATTTTCATTGGATACTTTCAGAAATCAAATTTTTGAATGAAATTTGTTATTTAAAATATACCAACGACAATATTCATTGTAATTTTTAGGAAAAAGACTATAAAGTAAATTATAGATTATTTATGTGTTTTTGGTCGAAAAAGAGTTGAAGATTCTGTTTATGGGTGGAATAATTGTAAAATAATTGGTTTTTAATAGAGAATCAAGGAAGAATTAGTTATGCCAACATATCCATGTCAACACACCATATTATTTCTAGAATTCAGAAAGACATCATTTTATTTTCCAAGAATTTCCTTATGATGGTTCTTCAAATGTTTTCAAACTTTCATTTGCCAAAGGCTTTTGATAAAATAATTAATGACTATAGCTTTAATTGCTTTTCCTTGGTATTTTTTATCGGCCTCCCATTTGTTTTGCTGCAATTAGTGTGGATGACTCGAAAGCTTTTCCATGTTGCACTATTGTGAAATGTGCGTGTAGTGTGCATGAGTGCACAACCATAGTACCATGTTATGTGCACTTTTCTACTATTTGCAAGCTAGGAAATGATGTTACTCATAAAGAGTGTAGGTCTTATATGCCTAATATATTATGTTTTGCAATGCTTCAACAATGCACATTCCATTTTCCTGTATAATGATTTAGCAGCGCATGTTTTTGTGTGTTTTCAAGAATATATATATCCAGTGTTACGTGCGTACCAACTCATGTTTATACACCACTTCTTCAAGTTATTTAGTGATGTAGGGTTATTCCAATTTCAAATTGTCGTTCCTTCTTGCAGCATGCGAGACAACCCTAACAGTAATAATTTATTTTGAGTATTTTAAAATGTATTTGAAACTGTTATTGCACATCAGTGCATTCCCTATGTAAATTCATTGCATGAGGTATCTTGCGTTGCAAATGGCCCTCACTAAAGGAATTATATCTCTCATGCGGATAAATATGAGTTCATATATAATGTTCATTTCATTATAGTTAATTGTATGTATACTTTCTATTTATATTAAGAAACCGAGAATGTTGATGAAAATTGGTATAAAGAAACCAAAATAGTTTAATAGCTAATATTAATGAATATATAACAACATGATTGCTTTTATATCAGTATAAAATACACTATTAATTTTAGAAGTGCACTGTTAATCATTTATGCATATAAGATATAACATGAAGTTATTTACGTATGTACATAAGATATAATATGTTGCCTGTAGCATGTACAGTTTTGACTTTATCAATGAAATTGGGAAAATAACTGGAGGAACTAATAACACCCAAATAGTTCCTAGAGAAAATAAATATTAATATGTGACAATAAGATTGTTATGTAGCCCTTTTCACTTTTGCTCTCATCTATATGGTGCACACAATATTCTTTGTAAACAAATTTCATAATTATGAATTACTACTCAACTTATATGTTATTTTTACGAGTAATGTGAGTGCGATTAAAATCTGGCAATTTTTAGGATTCCATCTGTTTTCTCGAGCTACTATTGTATTTCAAGCTAATATGTGACAATAAGCTATTTCTCACACTTATAGACTACATGTGTATATTTATTAATTATGATTGCTAATTCATATACTTTAAAGGTAATTTAACATCATTGGTGCAAATAAGAAGTAACATTTCGTAGCAAATTAGTGATATGAAGTTCTTTTATTGCTATGACTTTATTATGGTAAGTATAATTGTATGTATACTATTTTTAGCCGTTGTTGTTTTGATCTTAAAGCATTGTTTACAAAATAGTATGAACACTCAGCGTGCTCTAATGTATGAATATTGCATACATTTGGTTAATTTTAATATAATTTGAAAATTATTAGTTGTTGCTCTAATATACTGTAGGATTATTGAATATTTTACAAATGTACTAAATATAACATTTGAATTGTTAATGTGTGATATTGTAATGTACTTGTATTGGAATCAAGCTACATTGTATTTGACAAAACTCATAGCATGTTAATAATGCTATAAAACTTTTAATAGGGTTTCAAAAAGCTGTAAAAACTATTTATAGTGTTTCAAAAATGCTATAAAAGCTGTAATTATCAATGTTGACCAAATGTTAGTATTATATTTGATAGCAAGGAAAAATCCTGTTATAACATATCTTTTGATAGCATTTATTATATTGCTATTTTAAGTGCTTGACCATTAACGACATGTCATTTTACAACATTCCTAAAAATGTTATTAAAGGCTTTAATATTATTTTTGAAATGCTATTAAGAGTCCCGATTGTTGTAGTAGGAGGTTAAGAATGAAGAAAAAGGTGACGATTAATAAGAATAAGTAAAGTCGGGTGACTTTATAGACTTACAAATGCGTGTGGAATTACGAAGAGGTTGATCTTCAGGCTCAACTAAAGATTGATGGAGCTGTTAGTACTATTATTATCCTTAGGTAATGGATCAATATGTACAAGATCTGATTTGGTTAAACTACGAGTACTGGCTAGAATAGAGTAAAATGGCATATGCTCAAGAAAAACAACATTTTGAGACAAATTAATTTTTTGAGTGGTTGATTCAAAACATTTATTCCCTTTTTAACCTTACCGTAGCCAAGGAAAACACAAATGACACACCGAGAAGATAACCTATTACGTTCAACATGAGGAAGGAGAACGAAGCTAGTACAACCAAACACTTTAGAAAGAAATAATCAGGTATGTGTCATATAATTTTTCAAAAGGTGAATACCTGACATATAAGAGGATGGAATAGTGTTAATTAATCTAACAACTCCACCCTAAAATTCTCAAGGAATAAAAGTAGAAAGTAACGTAGATCTAGTAGTTTTAAGAATATATATGTATTTTCTTTCTGAGCCTCCATTTTGTTGAGCAGTATTAGTGCATAAGGTTTGATAAATGGATCTTTCTAAGGAAAGTAATTCACCAAATTTATTAGAAGTGAGTTAATACCTCAAATATTGATTTTGATGACAACAACCATATATATATTACTACTAATATTTTTCGAGTTGTGCAATACTTTAAAATATATTACGGAGATATTTTACAAAGATAAACAAAATCTCATTGGAAGCAAATGAATTATATATATGAAGATTAATCAAAGCAAATGGAAGAACAAAACTTTTGACGACCCAGAATTTCTAAAAATTTAAAGTTGAACAGTTAATTGATTTTAAATATTTAAGAGTTAATTTTAACTTAAATTCCAAATATTAATATTTACTTGATAATTAAATCATCGAATTATATGGTTTAAGAAATGAATTTAATAATTGAAATTGGGTAAATTGATAAATCTGGAATTTCTAAGCCTGTTTAAAATAATTTGAAGGCTTATAAAATTTATAAGGATGATTCTGAAGATAATTGAATGGTTGAAATTTATTTTAAAGATAATTTGTACAGTTTTAATAATATATCGTTTAAATTGAATTTAAAAATAGCCTTCTGAGGCACAGTTTCGGAATTCGACGAAACCAGTTCCATTGAATCCGTAATAGTTAGTTATTTTCGGATTTCAATTTTCGTAGTAATCTGAGTTGTCGTTTGACCCTGGCAGCTCAAAACGCTTAGAACTATTTTAATCGATTAATTTAAAATTGATCGTTTACTCCCGTAACTCGCGCATATGATCGAATTAACTTCCGAAACACATTCCATTGTGTTTGGAATATGGGTAAAACCTTATAATCATCTGTCGGCATGTCTTATTTGGGTTTCGGGATTTTGCGTTATGCAACTCGAGATATTTGCTATATTTAATTATTAGAATCAACGCGTGCTCGGGTTACTTCTTTCCATCTATAATTAACCTCATCCTCTCTTTCTTTCATCAGCTAAAATCAAACGAGGCCGAAGCCGATATATAAAAAAAATGAAATTGATGGCGACGCTTAATCATTCGAGCTTGGACTCGTGGGGGAGGACGTGGCCGCGAGAGAGACGTAGAGGCCGAGGGGTTTTGCTTTGTGTGTCGATGTCGGCAGCCGAGCGTCGCGACTTGGGTCGCGCGCGAGCTAGGGCTCCCTGAAATTTTTGGGGAAAGTCGCGATGGGTTAGGGCTTGTTGCTCGAGAGGTCGTCGCACTTGATACCGTGGATAGGGTGTTGCGAGTTGAGGCAGTTAGAGCGTGTACGAGTCGGGCGATTCGAGACATGGCGACGTGAGCACGGTTTGGGGATAGCGACGAGTTGGGTGGTGGTCGTCGAGTTCTCGCTGTAGGGGAGCTAAGTCGCTACCTGTTTTGGTGAGCAGTTTCTATCTTATTTTAATTTTTTTTCCCTAAGCTTATATAATATAGGTACATGGAAAAAAAAAGAAATTTATTTCGTTGTTTACTGCAGTGTCAAAATTTGAAATTTAGGTAGGAACTGTTATTAGTTTTCAGATTGGAAGATATATGTAAGGATTTAAAGAGAAAAGGGAGGGAATCAGCTTGGGAAAAAGATTGAGTTGAATTAAATTTACAAAATGGAAACCAATTTATTCAGTAAACTTATATAATTATTTGGTAACTAGAACATGTTTTATAAACAGAAAATTAGTTTGGAATTAACTTATGAGGTAAAATGAAATTTATTAAATAGAAATTGAACTTGTTCGAATTTTAATAAGATCGTATAACTGTTTATACAAGGTCAAAACATCAGAAGAAAACAAGATGGATTTGGGAATGGATGCTAATAAAATAAAGGTGAGTAAATCTCACTCTGTTGGTGTTTTATTTAAATTTAAGTAGTTAAATTTAATATTTGGTTGAGTGGTTGAATTGATTTGATGTGCACTATGAATTGATTACCTGTTGATTTTGGTTTTCGATTGATTTTCGAGTTGATTGTTGTTTCACTCGAAGCGTTTAGGTTTTAGATGGTTTTAAACTTAAATCGTAAATAAGAAAACTGGTTCAGATTAAAATCAATAAAGGTTTAACGAGTAGTGATTCATTTAATATAAAAAATGATAATTTAAGGGATAATTAATTAATTAAATTAAATTATGATTTGGGTTAATTAATTGAGTTTAAATTAATTGGAATGATCATTGGGTGGGTTGATAAAAAATTGCTCAATGGAATTAATAAAAATATAATTACCTTGTGGAATTAATCAAGAGATAAATTATAATGATTAATTACGATGTAATTAATTTATATAATAAAGTAAATATAAGATAGTTAATCATCGGTTGAGATAAATCAAGAACGATATATATGTGTTTTAATTAATGATAAATTATTTAATATAATTAAAATTTGATTAGAAACGTAAATGAGTAATCATTAATCTATGAAATCAATAATGTAAATAGAGATTGATTAGTTAAGAAAATAAATAGATACAAGTGACTCATGAGAAGTTAATTAATATAAATAATTATGGACTAATGTGATTAAAATACTTAATTAATTCCTGAGGAAATAAAGATTTCTTATTGATTTGGGTCAAGAACAATTAATACCGTGAAATGAATTAAAGGGAATTACTTGAACGTAATTGAAGAATAATTAATCCAGGTTGATTAATGCTGATGAATGTGAAGGGATAATTGAATTATTTGATTTGGAATTAATTAATATAATATGAAGGAATCTTAGTGAATGTGGTTAGAAATTCAATTAAAATCAATTGAATTGGTTTGTATGTGATTAAGCATTGCTGATGGATGTCTAAATGGTATTGGATGCTTGAATGAGTTGATACCTCTAATATGAAATGTTGTGTATTTCGTATGGATAAATTGGAATAGGATGATGTGAGTCTCGAAGAGGCTGGGATCGGGTATTAGGAAATACCCGAAAACCACTTCGAATATTTTTATGGATTGATATGTGAAATCTATATTGCTGGAGTGAAGTGATTTAAAGGAATTGGACTATTTAAATTTAAGCTTTGGTACTTAGGAAATGGATGTGTGAAATTAGTTATGTCTAAAACATATTGTGAACTTGTAAATTTGGTTTGAGTTACCCCGGGTTTTATATGAGTTGTTTGCTTTGGTATTCCATGTTAGTTGAGATTACTCACGCTGGTTTCCAGCCTGACCCGGTTGTTACTTTGGTGTAATGCTCGGGTCAGACCGAGTATTACAGATTTTCAGGTAGGTACGTGCGGGAGCTCAGGAGGCGAGCTGGATGGCAAGAACGCGTAGAATATTTCCACTGTAATTATATTATTGTAATTCTGTGATATTGTAAATATTCAGTGATTGTATATAATGTGAAACTCTGATGTACATTAAATGTAATAGACAAATATAGTATCCTTTTGTAAACTGTTATTATTTATTATTATATTTTATCCGCTGCGAATGTGAGATGTTTGGTGTTTCTATTCTTCTTCTTCTATCTCTTTCTTCTTTTCATAACTATTTGGGATTTTCGGGTTCGAAAATTTCGGGTCGTTACAAAACTGATTGAAGAAGAACGAAACGACAAGAGGTATTTGAAGTGATAAATCTTATAATCTTTTGTTAAAGACCCCATGGCGATTATACTTGAAGATCATCAATCATTGACCTTAATCGAATCAAAAAATATCCACAAATATGAGGTATTTTGAAATCTTAAAATCAATAACACCTTGTTGGTGTTCCTTCTTTTTTGAACACATATAAGTCGACAAATGCCCTTCATCTATGTCAATATACTAGCCATTTTTTAAGATCTAAATGAAGGGATTTTCACACCAACTCTTCACCAAAATACATTCCGCTTTAACCTTTACTGAAAGGCTCTCGAAAAACAAATTTTGACAACAATAATTCGCATTTTATCCTACTCTTTCATCTCTGTACGTTTGTGAAAGAAATCCATTACATACTCTTTCATACTCTTTGCAAATCCATACTCTTTCACTCCAATTCTTCAGATTTGCAAACCGCACAATATTAGTGAGTTTATACTTGAATTCACATCATTCTCTCTCTGATTTCATCATATTCCTTAAAGAATTCAAAGATATATTGCTACTGGAGGTCTATAGGATCATTGTAAAAAATCTGCAAGAAATTGTATTAAAGGTACTACTACTTGCCATACTCTACAATTGTTTATAAAGAGAAGAGTGTATTCCTATAGCCTGATAAATCAAGAGGGTGCATCTCGTAGCCCATGAAATCAGGATTATAAAGGTGTTATTGCCACCCGTGGAAAGCAGGCAATGATAACAAAATTCTATATGGTGCAGTATAGGGCTAGATGTAGGATTGGTCAATCCAAACCAGTATAAAAATCCATGGTATTATTTACTTTACTACTTACTTATTCCATAATTACTTGTTTATGTTTGCAAAGTAGATAGATATTTAAATTCATAAGCTTTAAATAGTTGAAATACACATTTCGCACTCTCTAGTGTATAAATAGCCTTAAAATCCATTCTGCATTGTGTTATAAACAACCCTTTTTCCCATATTCGATATTAGAGCAGTAGTTTTGAAACACCATATAAAATCAACCATAAACAAATGAATCACTTAAATTAAATAAGGTACGGTTGAAAATGAAAATTTTATAAAAGTTTGAATTTGAGCATGAAAGTTATTCCGTTGCATTCATGGCAAAATTCTAATCTGTTTCGATATATAATATTCTGAAAACGGAGCTCAAATAAAGAAGTTATGAGCGTTTAAAGTCTTCAGATTTAAACTAATTTAGTTTGAATTCAAATTAAAATCAGTATTTAAATGTAGAGTTTGAACATCAAAAATTAACTATAGGTTTACTTGGAGGTTAAGTAACCGTTAAGTTAAACAATTTACGTCGAAAGTTAATTAGGGAATAAAATAAACAAGCAACGGAAACAAATCAGCGCTACCAAAATAAAAGGAGCGGTCGACCGCTGCCCTACAGTGGAAGCTAGGGTTGTGATGTTGAATGGTCTAGAGTTATCTATTTTTGATTTATTTTCTTTTTACGGATCTGGTACATTTCAAATCCTATAAATTAGACCTATCCTCTCCACTTTGTATTCATAAATATTTAGGAAATACCTCAAACCTCTGCCATTTTCTCTCTTCAGTTAGATTCAGAAATTCTGTTAAGGATTCAAGTAAGGATTCTAATCCTTTTCCAATTATTCTTTTAATCTATTTTCTTTTTCCCTAGCCTCTCTAAATCTAACAAAATTATGTATACATGTCCTTTGCTGTGTATGTACATCAGAAGAAGGAGATCTAGAAAAGAGTTACTTTAGCATTGCAAATCCATACGAGAAAAGCTAAGGATAATCTGTAAGCGGAAACCTTAGTATTTTTATTTCAGCAATTGATTAGTACATATATTGATTTGCATTTGCCTTAGGGATTTTGGGGTTATGAAAACAAAATAGATAAAATCCCCCGGAATTCCTTTTTTATTTCGAGGTGTCAATTCTAGATGGTGATTCTCAGTTGTTTATATTAATTTAATGAAATTTATATTTTTCTACAATTTTTGATAATTTCATTGTCTATTCCACTTCTCCTCCTTCTTTGATTCAAATTGTGAGTTTTCAGTAATAAAATAAGGGTTTAAAGTATGAATTTTATCCGTAGCTTACACCACTTATTCAACAAAATTCTTTTGTTTATTTCTATGTAAAAGAGGAGTTGAATAGAATATGAAGTTAGAATCGTAGTTCCTGTTGTTTAGGATATTCCATTAGGTTGATGTAATAAATTGGTTTTCTACATATACAAGTCTATGTATTGCAGTTTTCAATATGAATATTTAATCCCTTATTATGGATATTAAAATCTTAGAAATCTGAAAGGAAAAGAACTTGTACTGGTATTATATTTAAAGGAATTGACATTTAACGCTAGTTTAGGGCATATAAACCGCATGCTAGAATGGATTAGGCATGAATATTTATTTATTTCTATTAGCATAATAACCATACAATTATGGCATATAATTGCATAGTTAATTAGGTAGTAATTATTATTAGTTTCCTTCTTTAAGAAGGAAATTGATATTTTAAGATGTAATAAGGAATATTTTTTATAAGGCCGTAATTATGAAACGGTGAGATGAGTAATATATATATATATATATATATATATATATATATATGGAGAGTATTTAAACCATGGCTAATTCAAAGAGATGTGAGGTCAGTAGGGTTGCACGACAAAAGATTGCCTTTCACTTTAAGGCTGCCAGCAGTTGTGTAGACTTCCTATTGTTGTGAGACATCTCCTATGATAAACATTTATAACGATGCAAGGTTAGTCCCAAATTCTGTAGGACAAACTTTCCTATTTAATTTGGCTACCGGTTCCTATGGATAGTCCGACTAATTTGAGACGTTATTATAAGTGTGGAAGATAATACGAAGGGCCTGCTTCAAGGTCTTGAGGTATCAAATGGTTGTTTGAGGGCCCTTCTCTTTTCCCTAAATGAAGTATTAAATGGCCAAAGGGCTATTATTAGGCACGATAGATGGTATCTCGGCAGGGGTCCGCTTCGAGATAAGGTATTAAGTAACTGATTGAGGATCTGCCTTTCCATAAAGAAGTATTAAGTGACTTTAGAGATTCCATATGATGTCAGCTAGATAGTTACCATTGAGGAGTTATCCTTAGGAATATGTATTAAATGATGGGGTCTGGCTCAATTGATGTCTTAAATGACCAAAGCCTGCCTATTTTCCAATAAAAGGTATTAAGTCGCTTGGGTACAATCTCTGGCATTGTTACAAATTTATGACGTGGGATTTGGGTTATGCGATTAGAAACCTTCTTTAGAAATGGAAGGTATCAAGTGGTTGATCGTGGACCCGTCTGCTTTCATTATAAGAAGTATTAAATGGTTTTATGTATGTTAGATATATTCTTATTTTGAAATATACTTCCCAAGTACCGAAAGGGTAAGACTCGAAGTTTTTATTCACCAGACATTTATTGTTTTTCCTCCAGATTACAACATGAGTTAAGGACCGAATGATGACGGCAATGATGCTTGAAGGTGGAGTGGCTTAAGCTTGTAACAGTTATTATTATCTTTTATGATATTTTTATGTTATACCCATGTATTTGGACATATGATGTGACAGATCTTTTGTACTAGTTTTATTATATTTCATATTATGACATGATTTTGAATTAAATGGGTACATCTGATATTATATTTTATTCCATCCGTTGTGAGTTTTGAAAGAAATTGCTCTGTATAGTTACTTCTTTTTCCAACCCACTTTCAGCTTTAGAATGGATCTAAGTTTTGATGGGTATTTTTTGGGTCGAAATTTAGGCTTGTTCCAAGGTGGGTTGTTACATTTGGTATCAAAGCTTAGGTTACTAGATCAACGGGGAAACTATACGTATAAGTGTCATATTTGTTATTTTTGGAAAGGTTTTTCAAAAAGGATTTTCAAATATAGTAAAATCTTACTATATACACACACCCCTGTTTCTTTGAACATACACATGCACATTAGGCAAGCCTCTTTCTTTCAGCATATAATACTATCTTAGGAAATCATCACTAAAGATTCAACCTATAGATAATTGTTATAGTTGATAATCAATCTTCTTCCGAACATGGGATCCCTGCTCGTGGAAGACATCCTATTCGTGAAATGCTTGAATGGTTTAGACTAAATCATAGGACTGTTGATCAATTTTATATTCTTCTAGCTACGTCGATGGCACCCGCTGCCCTGCCTACCGACTTAGCACCCCATCCTATTGACTTTCCTAAGTTGCGTAAGGACTTTTTTAATATAGGAGGGAAGACATACTCTGAAACCAAAGGATATCTAAAAGCTGAAGCATGGGTTAATGACTACTGAGGATATTTAGAGGGCCTAGTTGGAAAGATCAGATAAAGAGGAGGAGGACAGCTTGACACCTCAAAAAAGAAGCTTTAGATTGGTGTAACTTAGAGACTGAGGAAAATGCTGAATGGATTTTCTCATAGGATAAATTCAAGAATAGATTTGAGATAAGGTTTATGTCCAGGGCAGAAGTAAGTCTACAACCGAAGAAATTCATTTAGCTTAGGCAAGGAGACTCCACTTTCAAGGAGTGCATAGCTAAGTTCATAGAGTTGGCTAAATTTGGTATGAGCTTGATAGATACACCTATGAAAAAGGTCATGAAGTTGGTGAAGGGCCTAAGTTCCCCGCTGAGAGAAATGTTGTTAACCCAAGTACCTATTGGTGCCACATATGAGATATTGGTGGAGATGGTGATGCTACACATGACCAATGTGGACGATAAGGAGGCAGAAAAAAGAAGGCTATGCTTACCCATAAACATAAAGGGTCCAAGATTGGAAGCTTTTGGGCTGATAAGAAGTCAAAAGGGAAGTTTAACAAGGATGGTAAGGTGTGCAAGTGATGCCAGAAGAAAGGTGATGCCAAAAGATTATAGGATTAGTCTGATGAAGAAAGCTTTCAAAGGGAAGTGCTTTAATTGCTACGAGGAAGGGCACCTCAAGAATCAATGCCTTTAGTTGGCAAATAAAGGATCAAGCGGACGAGCTTGTGTTATTGAAGCCGTCCCTATTACTAGTATACCATCGAGAGACCAAGGGAAGGCAGATTAGAAAGTATAACCCCTATTTATGGGCTTATAATTCGTACCTTATTTGATTCAAGGGCATCGCATTCCTATATAGCCAGGAATATTGTAAACTTTTCAAACCTTCAAACCTAGATTATCACCAGCCTAGTAGTGGTCTCTTACCCTATTAGGGGTTCGACACATTTCTCTCTTATTTGCAAAGACCTAGTGTTGGACATATGCGGCGTTGATTGCATATGTACCGCACTCTAAATTTTAAAGGGTATAGACTTATCTTGGGTATGGATTGGTTAACATATTATGGAGAAATTCTTGATTGTGATAGAAGGGTTGTATGATTAAGAAGTTGTAAAGGCCATGACCTAGAAATTCTTTGTACACCCTAAGATTTAGTTAAGTTAAGCCATCTATGCTCACAAAGTCTATCTGTTATTGGAGAACCATCATCCGTACACGTAGTTTGTGAATTTCTTGACGTCTTTGAGGAGGTCTTGGGTCTCCCACCCCATAAGGAGATAGAGTTTCGAATAGATTTGGAGAAGGATGCAAGGCCAGTCACCCTGCCTTTGAGGCATATGGCCCCCAAAGAAAGAAGGGAGTTGGACAAGCAAATCTCGAAGATTTTGAAGAAAGGATTCATCCAACAGAGTACTTCTGAATAGGAATCCCTGTTGTTTTTGCCACTAAGGCAGACAGTTCTTTAAAATTTTGCATCGAGTACAGAGAATTGAACAAATCGATAGGAAAGAATAGGTATCCTTTACTTAGGATTGACGACTTGTTCGACCAAATTATGGGGCTAAAGTCTTTTCTCAATTAGACTTAGCAACGAGATTCCATCAGTTGAGAATTGCAGAGGAAAGCAAGGCGAAGATCGCATTTCTCATAGCGGATGGACTCTATGAGTGGGACATAATGCCTTTTGGATTGACGAATGCCCTAGCATACTTTGTAGAATTGATGAGTAGAGTATTTATGGGGCAATTCAATAAATTCATTGTGGTGTTTATTGATGATATTTTGGTTTTCTCCAAAGGCAAAGAGGAGAATGAGGACCATATTAAGGAGGTATTAGAAACTTTAAGGAGGAACCAACTCAAGGCAAAAATTTCTAAATGCCACTTTTGGAGAAGTGAAGTTAGATTTCTTGGGCATGTTATTTCGGGGCAAGGATAGGTTGTAGACCCTACTAAAATAGAAGCTGTTCAAGAATGGAAGACTCCTAGGAATGCACCTGAGGCTAAAAGTTTCTAGGGTTGGCAGACTACTATACGAAATTCATCAAGAACTTTGCAAGATTAGCAGCCTCTTTAACCTACTTGACTAAGAAGAACCTAGTCTTTTCTTGGGACGATATATGCACTAAGGTTTGAGAAGCTTAAGAATTTATTGACGAGTGCACATGTGCTTACTATTCCCGATGGAACCAAACCATTTACAGTTTTTATAGATGTTTGTGTCATAAGGTTAGGAGTAGTTCTAATGCAAGAAGGGAAAGTAGTTGCTTATGCTAGTAGGCAACTAAAGGATCATGAGAAGTGGTATCCATTTCATGACTTGGAATTGGTAGCTATTATCTTTGCATCGAAGATGTGCAAGCATTATCTCTTGGAAGAAAGGTTTGAGTTATTCACTGATCATAAATCACTCAAATACCTATTTGTCCAAAAATATTTGAATCTTAGGCAGCAAAGATGGATGGAGTATATAGTTTGACTTTAGTATCTAGTACACCCTTGGAAAAGGGAACATAGTCGCCAATGCCCTTAGTCGAAGGCACGCCACCGTAGGTGCTATATACGAATGGAGACAGTTGAAGTTTCTCTCGAATTTTAGCCACCAACCATCAACAGAATCCATCCAATGCTATCTAGAAGTTATGGAGATTAGATCAGTCTTGATGGACCACATAGGCCATGAGCAAGTGAAGGTGAGAAATTGGTAGAGATTTTGGGGAAGTTGAGGAAATGAGAGCATTTTCCTTACACTAGTAGGTATTCAGTTGATGAGATGGGATGCTTAAGAAGAAATGGATGCCTTTGTGTCCCAATGGTTGATGATTTGTTGAGAGAGGCATTTATGGAATGTCGCTACTCAAAAATGACCATTCATCCCGGAGGAGATAAAATGTAAAAGGATATTAAGAGAATTTTCTTTTGGCATGGAATGAGGAAGAGCGTAGCTGAGTTTGTTGTTAGGTGTTTGAGGTGTGAAAGAGTAAAAGCTGAGCAAGGGAAGCTTGGTGGATTATTATTACCTTTGGAAATTATGACTTGGAAGTGGGAGAATATTTTGATGGATTTTGTGGAAGGATTGCCTAGAAGTCAGAAGGCGATGAGGCTATTTGGGTTTTTGTGGATAGACTCGCTAAAAGTGCCTATTTTATTTAGGTTAAGAGAAAAAGGACTGTCGCTTCTCTCGCATAGATTTACATCAAAGAAGTTTTTCATTTGCATGGTATTTCGAGTAGAATAGTCAGTTATAGGGACCCCTTCTTCACTAGTGAGTTTTGGAGGAACCTACAAGTAGCTTTTAGAACTTCTTTGAATCCTAGCACTATACATCACCCATGGACCGATGGACAAAAAGAGAGGGTGAATGGGATTTTGGAGGACTTGTTGAGAGCTTATGTATTGGACTTTTGAACACATTGGGAGCATCATCTTCCTTTAGTTGAGTTTATATATAATAATAGCTATCAAGTGACAATTGGTATGACCCATTTTGAAGCACTTTATAGGCGCCATGTAAATCGCCAAGTTGTTGGTGGAAAAACACCAACAAATTAATGCTCGAACCCGATTTGATCCATGATACCATGGAAAAAGTAAGTTGAGCAGGCAAAGAATGAAGGCAGCGCGAGACCGTTAAAAATCTTATTCGGATGGAAGGAGGAAAGAACTTGAGTTCGAGGTTGGAGATATGGTGTTAGTTAAGATCTCCCCTCTTAGAAAAGTAGTTAGATTTAGCAGGTCCGAAAAAATGGTGCCTAGGTTTGTCAAGCCATTCAAAGTTTTGGAAAATATAGGAAAAATTGCTTATCGCGTAGAACTTCCTAACAATTTGGTAGGGGTCCACAATGTTTTCCACGTTTCTCACCTTAGGAAATGCCTTCATGATACCGCGATTAGAGTTGAGCCTGATTAGTTGGAGGACTTAGAGACGGAGCCGACGGTGCCCCATGTCACCACATGAATTGTGGAGCATGGAACTAGAAGAATATACAACAAAGAAATTAGTTGGTTTAAGTATAATGGGGAGACAATCCAGCGGAAAGCACATGGAAAATCGAGGAGAAGATGAAGATCGCTCATCTAGAGCTTTTCACCGGTAAATTTTCTCTTTAAAATTAGGATTTTTGATTGCATTGTGGTTACTATATTAGACGGTAAGAGATGGTTGCTACAATTTTCACTATCACTTTGCACTCATATAGACATTTCTATGCATGTTTAAGGTATTTGCATACATACTTGTATGGCACGATTACACATTCATGCTAGGATTGAGCTCATTTTAGTATGTCTGCAGTACATGATCACATTGCACTATTAGTTAAGTAGATGGCTGTGTAGATAACTTGGTTGTATAACATGGATGTTATCGTGCACTACGCTATCGCCCCTTGAAAAATTTCGAGACGAAATCCTTTTTAAAGGGAAGAATGTATCACCTAGTAAAATAAGCCAAAATTAAATGGAGTAAATTGAATTAAATATGATAAGTTATGATATATTACTCATTTCTTCAATAAATAAAATCAATTACTCCAAAACTAGATTTACTTACATAATTAAATTTCACAGATCTCTGATAAAATTAATAATAATAATTAACCTTAATTAAGCTGATAATTAACAACAAGGTTTTTTCAATTTAAATTCTTGTTTGAATTTGAATTGAAATTAAATTAATTAAATCTAAAAACTTAAAAATTTCACCATAAATGAGTAGTTCTCCAAATTAGGACCCATATAACTTAGACCACGGGCAAATGTTAAGATATTCATATTTTTCAAACCGTTACTCGGATTGAGACACGGTTTTGACCAAGGTCCATATCTTGATCTCGAGAATACTTATAAACTAGCTTAGGTCCATTCCAAGACAATGACAATTTTACCACCATGTAGTGGGCGGAAATGCCCACAACATTTTCCTCCCAAAGCATACTTTCGTGAATGCAAAGTGTACTTTGTCTGATCAAGGGTTGCCTTGCTTGTCTTGCAGCCGTCATCTTGATGTCTGACTATCCATATATTATTTTTGTTTCCCTAAAGTGTTTTCCTTTGCTAGTTCAACGTGAGACTCGGCAAGGGCTGTCAATGGGTACTCGAAAAATCCGGTATCCGTCCGAATCTGTATCCGAAAATATGAAAAATATCCGTTATCCAAAAAGCGGATACGGATATCCGATATCCAAAAAGCTTTTCAGATACAGATATGGTTATTGTGGTATCCATATCCGAAAATATCTGTCCGATTAACTAATGCATATATATATATATATATTTACCTAAAATTATATGTAAATAATATATAAATTTTCAACTATTTCATAACCATTGGATGTTTCTACGATATGGTTTTTTTCTCATTTTTAGTGAAAACAGACAATTTTAGTGTTTGATTTTCGAATATTTTTGGATATATATACGGATATTGGTATAAAACAATGTTTTATGATCACATCTTTTTATTCCTTGGTTTTTTTATGAACATTAGCAAAAAAACTATTTTATGTTGATATAAACATTTTCATTTATATTTTTAAATTTATTGATTATGGATGGTGCGGATAAATTTCTGATATCCGTCCGTATCCGAAAATTAAACGGATACGGATGTCCGATATCCGAAAGTTAAACGGATACGGATATCCGAAAATGATTTCGGATACGGATGTGGCACTATCCGTGTCCGAAAGTATCCGTTGACAGCCCTAGGCTCAGCTCTGCTTAAGGATGGTGTGGTGATTGTCTCTAGTCGTCTTTGATTAATCTTCACCTAGCGGGATTCTGTTTTCCTAGGTTTAGTCTTCTTGCTTCCTACTTTGAGGTTCTACAATGTGTGAACCATCCGATGTATATTTTATGGTAATGTTCTTGGATCTATTAACGTGGCATTCTATTTATGTTCATTGTATGGGTAAGTCTAGTGATCACAACCTATCCATCCCATATGATTATCAAATTTGCATATTTCTCAGTGAACTTTTCTCCACTTTTGTACATGCACATATGGGATTGATTATTGATGGATTTGGTAGAGGAAGAATCTCCATTGAAGGGTACTCTTATGTAGGATATGTAATGTGGTGCCTTTGAGTGAAGGCTGACAATTTCTTCCCTAGCCTATGCTTTGTATCTTCTGTATGGACATTTGTACAAAGACATGTACATTTTGTAGGAGCATTAATTCTGATCATCATATCTGATTAGGCTTAACTAATTGCAATAGGTTTTTGTTGCATCTAGACTGGTAAGGTGATAATGTTTGGAGTAATTACTTATTCTTTTATTAGCTTTTCCAGGACTTACCCCAGGCACATTTGTACAAGTTAGCATAGCCAATTTCCTTGGTAGTTTTCCTGCTGATATCTCCTGCATCTGTTTGGAGTCGACTGCTGGCAAGCAATAATAGGGTAGATGTCGGGTCTGAGCAAGTGGTCCTAGCTCTTTTATGCGGAGCTCAAGGAAATTTGTTGGAATTGTGAATTAGAAGCCCTATTGTCGGTCCGGTTTATGCCGATTATCATAGTCAGATGCCTCTGGCATGGGGTGTTTATTGGTGACATCGACTTGCTATCTCTACATTGGTCAGGTTGAATCAACCTTTCAACTCAAATGTCTTGTCAGCTTTGATGGTAAAGGGTCGTCCTATTCTGTTGATTTTACTTACAAATTTAGGGTCCTTTCGGACCTAGTGTGGTCAAGGACTTTCATCCTTGCCTTAGAATTACTTACAAACTATTAATACATTTTTATTTGGAATTTTAAGATAGATATGTGTTGGAGTCATCCCGTGTGTCCTCGGGATTGATTTATTAGGTAAAGGTATTGTTTGTACCAAAATTAGGCACAACACCATTCAGAATTATTTGAAGAGATAAAATGAAGAAAGTAAATGTAAAAATAGGATTATCTAACAAATACTTCAAAAATAAAAAAGAAAAACACGTAGAAACATAGAGATTTAGAGTGGTTCGGCGAATCGCCTACGTCCATTATGAAATTGATGTTTTTATTGATGTTTGTTTGCTGATTACAACTGGTTACACTGGATTACAGTAGTAGATTTCGAGTACAACAGTGCAAAAATGGTTTTGGCAGAGTCTGGACGTAGGAGAGCTCAAAAGTCCTTTTTCTGTAGGCTTTGGGATGCTATTCATAGGCGTAGGATGCAAATATCTCACTCAGATCTCGGGAGACCTCTTCTGGCACATGTGTGGGCCCATGCGATCGATCCTACTTGGTTAATTTGAACTCGATCCGTGATCGATACGAACTACCTTCATATGGATCAATATTTCGCCCAATTGAGTCGCTCGATCGTGAACGTTGTTGGGGATATATGCAAACTCCTATGAAAATTTGGTGGCATTTTGGACTTGTAGATTATGAGTTATGATCGATGCAAGTTCTTATTTTTCGAAGGCTGTCTCCTTGGTATCGATGCCGTTCGTATCGCTCTGTTCGTATCGATTTGGGCACGTGTCTACAAGTTGACGTGGTGCTAACTCCTCGGATCGATCCACTTTTCATGCTGAGTGACTAAGTGTTTCAGTGGAGTGTATCTTGTTCGCATCGATCACCTCTGCCTTATTCGTATCGATCACCTCTTCCTTGTTTGTATCGATTGCCATTGCACTGTTCGTATCGATCGATTGCATCTCACTTCTTATCGTTCTTTTGCATTCCATTTCGTATCGATAAGTGGTGTTGGTTTCGTATCGATCTGTGGTCGATCGATACGAAATGTGTTTGAAGATTAATCGATACGAAATGGACACTAATGTCACAGTCTATGCATACGAAGTGCGATGCTTTTTCATGGATGTTGACTAGTGGTCAACTGATGAATAGGAAATGACAGCCACTTGATGGATACGAACCAATATAGCCAATGGATACGAACTGTTGAAGCTTGATGGATGCGAAGAAGACCTTTCAGTTGATGGATACGAAGAGTATAGTTGCAGATGGATGAGGACAGAACTGATGCGAAGAGAGTAAAAATGATGGATACGAAGGAATTGATTTCTTTGGCTTACATCGATCATATCTGGAGCATACTACCTCGGATTGACTTGAAATTTGGAACGTTGGCTTTTATAGCTTTACTTGTGCTGCCTATCAATTGTAGCTTGATCCGGACTCGGATGACAATTTACCAACATCCATAGTGAGTCTGCGTACTTTGGGATGAACTACTTTGGCATCCAGTCAATTCCTTCATATCACGGCCTTGCCAAAAGGCGGAATAACATTTGCCCCCCAAAGCACGTCTTGTGAGAACATGACGTGCTTTGAGTAATTTTATCTTTCATTCCGAACAATTCTGTCTGACTTGTCAAACGGGTGTTATCTCTTTACCGAAACATGTAACCTTGGACTGATCTTTAATAACGTGAATTTTTGACTTCCAGTTGTTGTACTATACGCTGTCGTAACTGAGTATTGGACGATAGAAAACTATTGACTTCTGTTGTGATTTTCATCAGTTGAGCATTCTATTCCTGTAAATGTTAATAATTTAACGATGAGTTGCGGTGTATAGGATATACACGAACTTGGCTCTCGTCAACGTCAATTCGTTCACGAGTCGTCGTCAAGTTTTAATTCATGTTTTGATCGAATTTCGTATCAATCCTCTCTTAAATCAATGTGAAATTCGATCTATAACAATGCTTAGTGGTTGTTTTGGAATTTCCCTTCGTATCGATCCTCTCCTGAATCGATGTAAAAGGTGGAAAAATTGTTTTCGCATTGATGTCGATCGACACGAATTTACTTGTTGTTTTAATGTAGTTCGCATCGATAGATATGAACTCAGATGGTCTTCAAAACGATGGACGCAAAATTGTCATTTCCTAGCGATAAATTTTCAGTATGACTCGAATGAGTTCCTACGTATCGTTCGTATCGGTAGGTCGCTGATGGATACGAATGGTGACATTTTAGATCGATGGCGAGTATAGGCGAGCAGTTGCGCTTGGGTCTGATATGCGTAGATGGATACAAAAAGAGCTCTCGTATCGATGACATTATTAACCAATTTAACCGGTCGTCTTAACTGGGAGACGTATCGTTTTTCACCTTTACCTCGTATCCATATAAATACTTTTGTACTTAGCCAAATTTTTATCTGCTTTCACTTTTCCTCTGGCTTTCGTATCGATAGAAGAAACGAAAAAGGAAAATTACCTTCGTCCCCAAATTAAAATAGTTCTTTAATCCCTCGATCGGGCTTATAAGTTAGGTAATTGGTTAATAACTATACTCTAGAAATGATGAGACTCGAGTTTAATTGCTAAACCATTCGTACCCATAGCCGACTCTAGTGATGAGGAGGCCAGAGATGGGTCGGAGTAAGGACCAGGAAGGTTAGAATGACTTCAACATCATTTGGAGAAGAAGGAGGGTAGATGGATAGGGAGTTTTCATTCATATCGATTAAGCAAATATGCTTCATATCATTCTGGAAAACAATCAAAGTTCTTATCGATGGGTCACCAATAGAGTTTCATATAGAGGGATGGAGCGGTTTTGTATCGATGGGTGATGGTTGGAGTTCATATCGATCCATAGTGATTGATACGAAAATCTAATTATGCGATCGATACGAAGCAACGGCTCTACCAATCGATACGAAGATGTATGATTGAGATCGATACGAATTGGCTCTATGGTGATCGATATGAAGCCGTTTCCTCTACGATCGATACGAACGAGACTCTCGATGATCGATTTGAAGTTGACAACTCAAGATAGATACGAATAGATGTTAAATGATCGCTACGAAGTGGCCATTATGGATCGATTCGATGTCGCTGGCCCTAATCGATACGAAACTAAGGCCTTTGATCGATACGAACTATATACTTTTGGGCCGATGCGGGTTGAACCTTGATGAACTTGAAACTTCTTGCACATTTAAACACCTGACTTCGATGAGCTTCAATCATGAATAATTAGACTTGACCATTTTACTGCCTATTTAACTACCATTCGAAGCTCGTCGATGGAATTGCAACTTAACACAATTTTAACAAATTTTAACTTAGATCGATCTCTAAAGTGTGGATGGCACGGTTTTGATAGTTAGTGATGACGGTCACTCCGATTGAATTTTGAAGTCATCATTTGAATATTTTCTCAAACTCCATAGAACTCTCTTGAGTACTACTTAACACTGCACTGCACAACACATTCACACAGTTCACACCGGGGAACACACGGGTTTGTTATCTTCTAACGATGGTTTTTGATAAGTTGGTTAGCTATGGAATCCACAAGTTCTCAACAACAAGAAATTCAGAGGTGATCTCTTCCAATAATAGAGTTGCCGGCCATCACAGTCGAAGTTATCGATCCAGCTCCGGACGAGCTACCAGGTGCTAGGTTCATCGGTAACCCATAAGATTCTATTCCTTCCAACGTCTCCGAATGTATGTTGGGGCGCATATGCCTAAGGCCCGGTCTACTAGCTGACATCTTATTACCAGGACCGAATGACAGACCGCATGCTCCCTCAGAGGGGTTTACTGCCTTTAATCGCCATGCATGTACAGCGGGAACACTTCCTCCGTTTAACCATTATATTAGAGAAGTGTTGTCTTTCTTTGGAATTGCCCCATCATAGCTACATCCGAACGGATACGGTCTTCTAAATTGTCTATTTATTGTATTCATGGAGCATCTTTTCCAACCCTCGACTTCGATTGAAATTAGATATTTATTTAATGCTAAAGTCGGGGAAATAGTCTTTCGTTCACATTCCTGGAGGCTGTTAGGAACTGTCAAGTGGTGACGGGCTCTTGGACTAGGCTCGGCTATTTCAAGACAGAATAGTTCTATGTTCGATGCCCCTCAGGATTCGCCAATCGATGGTTAGCCAGACGTAAGCGTCATAATTTTCTTCAGTAATTCAAGAATTTGTTGTAACCGATGTGGAATCTCATATCTTTTTTCCTTTTACAGTTGTAATTCCATGACCCGAGGGTGCACACTTTAAAGAAATAGTACGGGTCCTTCAAGAAGTGCCGAGTGAAATGAGGGACATAGACTCGATGCTAACAGATAGAAATTTGAGGACCGTCGGGATAATCGAGCGAAATCAGAGCATTAGGCTTGTAGGAACGCTGAGGGCGACCCTGGTGAAATGGGCTAAATGTAGAGTGCCCAGGATCGTAATAACCGAATAGGGTGAGGAAAGAAAAACACCCACCGATGACGAACCATAGCTGGGCCTTCTAACAGCTTTCAAAGTCTTGAGGGAAGGAGAAAAGGCAAGGCTGTAGCGCATAAGCATCACAAATCATTGAGATGGAAATCTGTATCGTGTCTTTGCCTGTTCCCAGTATTAGAATTTCAGAAGCTCCTCCCTCACAAGTGGAGAACCTTTTCGAAGGGCTTACCAATATCCCAATCTCGGATTATGTGTCACTTCAACTTGACGCCGGATTGGAGGAGCTTCAGAGTGCTTTAGACTTAAGCGAGGCTCTTCCCACAAGCGTGGCCGACATTTTCGGTTGGTTAAGGGGTTGCACATATATATACACTTCATGTCACTACACGATTTCTGATCACAAGCTGTTTACTTCATGAGGTTACTAACTCTGTTCTTCTTTCTTCTTTACAGATTTAATGGCTAGACGAGATTCCATGCTTGGCAGTCTCCACTCTGTGCGATAATCATCTAGCTCGTATTATGAGTCCCGTCGGAGGAGGAAGATACAAACTGCGATCGCGGTTGTTCAAGCCGAGAATGTCACGAGGGAGAGAGAGAGTGATAGGGATTATAGACATCAATCTCGATCGCGCTCTCCTCGTCGAGCCCATGCACAACCATCAGGACATGGAAAACAACCATTATAGCCTCCCCGCCAAAAATCATCTCCTCAAACCTCTAGGCCTGAATCACAACGCCAAAGACATGAGGCCGAAACTCCCATTGTTGATGAGAAAGCTATCACTGAGCCCACTGAGGAAGGGGCTATTAGAATTGCTCAACTGAAGAGAGATTTACCAAAATTGTGCTTTGACAGCTTCGTCTTCCCCCTAACTTAAAGAGAATTTCCTCAGAGATAGAGCACATAATGCATGATTATATTCATGATATCTACACTCAGTACAAGAAGTAGGGTAAAGCTGTAGAGAAACGTTGAAGGTTGCCTTTGAGCGGGCGAATGCTATGGAGAAATTAGAAACCGAGCTCACTCAAAAGTATCATATTATTCAAGTGCTTAACGACGAAGCCGAATCCTCTCGGAAGTTAGAAATAGAGGCCACTTAAAAGGCCGATGAGGCGAACTTGGCAACGGAGAGGATGCGACAAACACATTTTTCCTTAATGGAGGAGATTGGCCCCCGAAACACCACTATCACAGCTGAACGGGATGCTGCTCTTAAAGAACTTAACGAGCTCAAAGCCAAATTTTATGAAATCATCAAGGAAATGGATAATGTAAATAGCGCAGCCCAGAAGGCATGTAAACAGGCTGTAGTGCTTCGGGACGAATGGGATGCGGCTATGGCTAAGGTTTTGGAGGTCGAGGAGAAGGTCCAAATGGTGGAGTCCAGGCTAGAGGCTGACATTGAAGATCTCCTCATTACCAATAATGCTAACGTCTTGAGGCATAGGAACTTAGCCTGGCTCGGTAACCATCCGACACATTTATACAATGCCTGGGGCCAATTAATAGAACATGAGAAGGCTGCCCATTAAGACAAATCGGTCGACGAATTCGAGCTTGAGAACTAAGTGCTGAATGAAGACGAAAGGAAAGTTCTCCATGATGCCATGATTTCATATGAGAAGGAGAAGCTTGACGCTCAGCACTTGTAGGTTGGAGAAGGTTCTGGTGTGGAGCATTGTGACACAAGTCTCGAAACTCTTGTGCCGATTCAGCATGAAACGACTTCTATGGTTGATTCTCAATCCGTTCCCGCTTACAACATGGATTAGCCATAGATATCTCAAGCTAGCAAGCAAATTTTCGAGGCCGTTCATCCGCCAACGAGTCGAACTGAGGAAGATACTCCGAACATTTTGTATGATTGTTTACCATCTGGAGCTTTACTTGAAATATTCAATAACAATTTTTCTTTGTCACTTTCCAATGATTGGAACTACATCAATCGCACCTCCTGTAACTCAAGAGTGGCATCATGAGCAGGAGGCGATTATTACAGAAGCGGCCACGACATCGGCCACTGCACATATAGATGATGTACAAGGAAGCACACTTTCATTCGATGAGCAAATGATGGAGGAACTTCTTAGTCATCATAGTAACCCTTTCTCTGACTTTTGGTTTGTCATTAGTGGAGTAGTGCCAACGACCAGCTCCTCAGTCCCAATCGCAAGCGTTTCCGGTGATGCACAAACACTTCACATGGAAGAAATTATAGCTGAGATTAATGCGGAAATGGAAGCAGTCGCTTGGGCCAGCAGCTTCGGAGGTGGAATGGCGGGCCCAGGTCTGGCCCCGTTACAAATATCTCCTGGTGGCACTGTTGTCGACACCAGCATGACTATTCCGCCTCCTGTAGTGGACCTGACCCTTCCAACTCCGCCTGTTGGAAGTATTCCCACACACTTGGGTTCGAAGGAAGAAATTGATGTAATGCCCTCCAAAGGAGATCAGCAGCCGAAAATTCTATTTTGTCTTCAACTTAATTATCATTTATTTGCTTAAGTGTTCCAGTATTTGAATTCTTGTTCAGTGAACTTGTGAAGTTTTTGACCTTTGGATCGGGTTTTGAGTTTATTCGTTAAGTCCTAGAATCGCCGCGAGTCGTGCCCGGACACTATATTGAACTCCGATGTTGCACCGCTTCAGTCAGTGATCGACACTTAAGTTCTGCCCCCAATTTCAGGGATGAGTTGTAAAGATCGGCCAGCGACCGGGTTTCGCCTCCAATACCTCGAGCTTAATGTCGTTGAATTGATGTTGAAACAAGTGAGGGTCAAGTGGCCGAATCGCACTCGCTCACTTATTGATGATCACATCAACACTCCGAGAATTTGCATTTATACGCCGAAGGTTAGTCACGCCTACTTTAGTTTTAAGTATATGTCCGCACTCTGGGGACTTAAGTTATTTTACGGGTGGTTAGTCACACCCGAATTATGTTTATACTCTGACCACACTCCAGGGACTCAGAGTTGTGTACGGATGGTTGATTCATATCCGGTTTGTGTTTAAACTTTAATCCACTCTCTAGGGATTTAGGGTTAGTCGATGTTATTCTCCATCCCGCGCTTTGGGGACTTAGAGTTAACTGTAGTTGATACTCTGGTTCGCACTTTGGGAACCCAAAGTTAGTCGACGTTTGAACTCTATTTCGCACTCCGGGAACCTAAAGTTGGTTGATGTTGACACTTCGGTTCACACTCTGGGAATCCGGATTAGTGTTTATACTCCAACTCGCACTCTAGGACTTGGAGTTGATGTTTATACTCCAGCTCACACTTTGGGAACCTGAAGTTGGCCGACAGGCGGTCAGTCACATCTGTTTAGGCGTTAGGATTTCATTCACACTGCGGGAACGATGGATTTATCGGGATCAAGGATGGTCGATCCACATCCACCCTGAGTTAACAAGCGAGGTCGTCAGATGGACGGGTCCATCCTCCTCAAACTTGGTCAAGAAACGGGAAAAGTCGTTAGGTGGATGGATCCACCCTCTTCAAAATCGCATTTATAAGTTTAAACTCTAGCTTGCACTCTGGGAGACTAGAGTTAGTTAAAGGATTGTCGTGTATTAAACTTTTTTTGCCTTTAATGTGATGGCTTGCCCCCAAGATTGGGTTTCACTTAGCGAGTAACCGGTCGTATCACAATTACTCCCTATTTGAATAAATTCCACCGTATGATGGAAATTAGCTCTTTGTGCATCGTGATGGTTGTATGACACATTCAATAAATCACAACTCTGGCTCGAAGAGATTGCATTTTATTGTTGAAATAAGAAAATATGGCAAAGTCAGTTGCCTTATTACAAATTCAAATTTCGAAATGCAGAAACAGATTGCAAATGAAAAATAGACTACACAAATAAAGCTTGTCATGTATAGTGGCGACAAAAACTCTCGCTGTTCCAGGCTCTTGGTAGAGTAAGACCGTCGATAGTCGACAGTTTAAACGTGCCATCTTCGAGCTTTCATTCAATCACATACGGCCCTTCCGACGTTGGTTTCATGTGCGAAGGAACAGGGTAGATTCTTTTGAGGATAAGATCGTCGAGTTCGAAGGTTCGGGGTCGGACCTTGGCATTGTATAATCGAACGACTCGACTTGGGTATGTGGCTGCCCTCTAGTCAGCCTCTTCGTGCTTCTTATCTAGTAAATCCAAGGATTCAGTAAGTAATATGGCATCTGTCTTTGGATCATGATAAGTAACATGATGAGAAGGTACTTCCATCTCAACTGGAATAACAGCTTCTGAATCGTAAGAAAGAGATAATGGAGTGTGTTCGGTCGTGGACTTGTGGGTTGTTCGGTAAGCCCACAGAGCCATAGGAAGTTCATCAACCCACTTGCCCCCGACCTTTTCCAGTCATTTCTTCAGAATAGACTTTATAACTTTGTTCACAGTTTCAACCTGTCCATTCGCTTGAGGGTGTGCAACTGCACAGAATTTCTTCTGAATGTGAAATCGTTGATAGAAATCCTTGAATTCAATGCTATCGAATTGGGTTCCATTATCGATGATGATGGTATGTGGGACCAAATCGGCAGATAATATTGCGGACTACAAAGTCGATCACTTTCTTCGTCGTGATTATAGCAAGAGGTTCAGCTTCAGCCCACTCGATAAAGTAATCAACTGCGACGAAGGCGTACTTCGCACCACCTCTGGCCAGAGGTAGAGAGCCAATGATATCGATGCTCCAGATTGCAAACGGCCATGGATTGACCATCTAGGTTATTTCGGTAGATGGGGCTCTAGGAATCCGAGCGTGTTTTTGACATCTGTCACATGTTTTGGCGTAGTCCGATGCATCACGATTCACAGTTGGGCAATAGTATCCATATCGAAGTACTTTCTTATCTAGAGCTTGTCTTCCGATGAAATCGCCACATTCTCCTTTGTGTACATCATGCAACACTCGTTTGATTTGATCGTGGGAGATACACCAGAGTAGAGGAACAGAGTATCTTCTTCTATACATGACTCCATTCTGAATAGTGAAACACGAAGCTTTTCGAAGAACTTTTCTTTTTTCACTCCTGCGCTCTGGCAGTGTTCCATGCTCGAGATAATTTCGAAACGGAGTCATCCATGACTCCTTATCGAGAACAACTTCAAACACCCAATCTGTCTCCATTTGATGGATGCTTGGGGAAGATAATGTTTCCATGGGAACGAGTCTCATTTGTTGTGCTTCGCCTGTGCTGGCTAGCTTTTCTAATGAATCAGCTTTTTGATTGCACGCTCGGGGGATGCATTAGATAGCATAATAATCGAGCTAATTCAGTATCTCCTGGACCCAAGCTAGGTAAGCAACCAATCTTCGATCTTTGTCACGGTACTCCCCCCGAACTTGACATACAGCTAATTGCGAATCATAATAAATCTCCACAGTAATAATTTTTAAATCTCGGGTAAGTCTCATTCCAGCAAGTAAGGCTTCATACTCAGCTTCATTATTGGTCGCATGAAAATCAAACTTCAAAGCATAGCATATAGACCGACCTTCGGGAGTTTCGACTACAACCTTGGCTCCTGAGCAATGGTCATCTAATGCATCATCAGCATGCAGCTTCCAGATATATTTGCGAGATTCAATGGTTTCAGGCAAGTCCTCTAGGATGGTAAATTCAGCTATGAAATCTTCTAGGACTTGTCCTTGAATGGCTCGCCTTGGAGTGTAGGCAATATCAAACTGACTTAGCTCGATATTCCACTTGAGTAACCTACCGGATGTCTCAGGCCATGTAAGGATCTATTGTAACGGCTGATCGGTGTAAATAGTGATATGATGAGCCTAGAAATACGGACGGAGCTTCCTTGAGCCAATAACAAGACAACAAGCTAGCTTCTTTAGTTTTGAATAATTTCTCTCAGCTCCGGTTAGTCGTTTACTAATATAGTAGACCAGTTTTTGTACTTGGTCTTCTTCCCGAATTAGGGCAGCACTGATTGCATTTTATGATACCGCCAAGTAAAGGTACAATTTCTCATAATTGATAGGCTTTGACAAAATAGACGGTGTAGAGAGGTGCTGAATTAGTGCTCGAAATGCACCCTCACATTCCACGGTCCATTCAAAGTTCTGTTTTCCTTTTCGGATCAAATCGAAGAAGAGAATGCATTTGTCAGTGGATTTTGCAATGAACCTGCTCAGCGCTGCTACTTTCCATTGAGGCTCTGGACTTGCTTATTGATCTTGGAGTCTCAAGATTTCTGATCGCCTAGATTTTTTTGGATTGGCTTCAATTCCTCGAGCGTTGAAGATAAACCCAAGGAACTTTCCGAATGCGACCACAAAGTGACATTTCAATGGATTGAGATCCATTCTGTATTTTCGGAGGATATTAAACACTGATTCGAGGTCTTTAATATGATCAATGGAGAATCGCGACTTCAATAGCATGTTGTCCACATATAACTCCATAATTTTTCCAATCTGGTTGGCGAACATCCGGTTAACCAAACGTTGGTAAGTTGCACCGTTGTTCTTGAGTCCAAAAGGAATGACTTTGTAGCAATAGAGTCCCAGATCACTCACGAAGCTGGTATGCTCCTGGTCGGCAAGTGCACGGGTATCTGGTTGTAGCCTAAATATGCATCCATGAAGGATAGGAGTTCATGTGCAGCCGTTGAATCTATAAGCTGATCGATTCAAGGAAGTGAAAAACTGTCTTTGGGGCAAGCTTTATTCAAGCTTGAATAGTCGATGCACGTTCACCATTTCCCATTTGACTTTCGGACGAGTACAGGGTTGGATACCCTTTTCGGGTATAAGGCATCTTGAATAAACCCATGATTTAAGCTTATCTACCTCTTTCTTAAGGGCGGCAGATCTCTCTAGATCCATACTACGCCTTTTTTATTTGACCGGGATGTACCGTGGGTCAATGTCCAATGTGTGGTTCTCGATGTCCGAGGAGATTCCACACATGTCAGAATGTGTCCAAGCAAACACGTCAAGGTTTTCTCGGAGAAATTCAACCAATTCCTCTTGCATTTGTTGGCTTAACTGAGATCCAATCTTTATCATTCTAGAATCATCGTTGTTGTCAATTGGGACATCGATTATCAGTTCGGCTGGAGAAGCTTGACTGTCTTTACTTTCATCTTCTCTTTCATTATATTTTGGGTCAATATCTCTTTGGAATTGGTTGGTGTGCCCAGGTTTAGGCCCAGGCATTAATTTTCAATTTTCAATAAAGCGGACGCAGAGAGATTCCTCTATGCCCTTTCCTTTCTCCTGTCGCTGCGCCTCACGCTGCGAAGCAGCATAACAGACTCATCCAGCAGCCTGATCTCCTTGAACGACTCCAACTCCATGATTGGTGGATAACTTTGGAGTCAATCACCATAGGGCAATGGCAGCCCTGAACTCAGCTAGGGCCGATCGGCCCAAGAAAGCATTGTACGATGAGTCTATGTCCAATACAAAAAATTACAATATCTGAACTCTCAGGCGTTTTCCGGTTCCTAGCTCCACAGGCAGTTCCACCACTCCAGTGGGTATGGTTGCGCTCCGGTTGAAGCCATGAATATGGGAATGGAAATGCTTCAAATCTTTAGCCTCCTTCTTAATCTGGTCATAGGCTCGCTTAAACGGTATATTAACAGAACTTCCACAATTAACTAAGATCCTCTTCATCAAAGAAGGACCTACTTGAGCTGATATGACAAGTGGATCAATAGTGGGGGCTTCGACCTTGTCAGCATCTCTATCTCAAAACACGATGTCGTCAATCATTGTCTTCATTTGTTTGGCTGGAGCCCCATCTTCAAGACTACTACAACACTCGAAGTAAGCATGCCTAATAGAACTGGCATACGACTCCATTTCCTTCCAGCTTCAGTCTTATGGATGAGGACCAATACTAACAATATTTATCATCAACCTCCCGCCAGTACGAGCGGGTTCCTCCTGTCTCCCCTGATTAGGTACACGATTTTGATTTGATGGGCCTGTAGTCCTCCGGACTGCGGCGCCCGAACAAACTGCTCTAACTTCCTTTCTCTTATTAACTTTTAAATGAGATCCTACAAGTGACGGCACTCATTCGTGTTATGGCCGTAGCTATCGTGGAATCTGCAAAACTTTCCCGTCTGGATTTATTTCTCTGATGATGGTTTTGGGGCAGGTTTCTTATATTGAATGGTATTACAAGTCTGTAAGCACACATTCTCCAACGACATACTAAGAGGAGTGTAATTATCAAACATGTAAGCCCTACGTCGTGGACCATGATTCTGATCTTGCTTCTTATTTCGATCTCTATTACCTCTATACTAATTCTATTTATTTTGAATATCCAACTGCACTTTTTTGAAACTCTCCCTGGGTTGTTTAACAGCTACATTACTTTGGATTCCTTCGACACTGGGCCCTGCATCGTCCTTTTTCCTAGACTATTTCGCATCCTCCCTTCCCAATAATTGGGCTGCCTTAGAATAGAAACGGTCCAATGACGCAGGAGGCTTTTCGACCAACCAATTGTCGAATTAAGAATCGACATCAATCCCTTTAGTTAATGCCATAAGAATAGAGTTATCGTTGGGATTGCTAATCTCAGCACACGCAACATGAAATCTTTCTAGATAATTCCTGAGTGTCTCTCCAGGAGCTTGAGTGATACTAGACAAAGTGTTAACATACTTCGATCTCGTTACATGCATCCGGAACTGCTCAACAAACTTTTTCGCCAACTGATCAAAAAACGAGATAGATCGAAGTGGCAGACAGGTAAACCACTTGGTAGCTATGCCCCCAAGAGAGATCGGAAAACTTTGACTTTTAACTGCATCGTCAGCTCGTGCAACATTCATCAACCATTCATACTTCAAAATATGCTAATTGAGATCTGAGCTCCCTTCATAGATGGGTAGAGTTGGCATCTTGAATCGCCGAAGTGGTTCAGCATAGAATATGTCATCAATGAAAGGGGTATGACTCCGAGAGATTCCCCAGTCATCATTAGTGAGACCCTGACTTTCGTGGATCATTTGACATACCATCGTCAGTATATCTAGCATCTGGACATTTTGAGCATGCTGGGCCAAGGAATGGTCGGGTTCCACAATGCGAGGTTGGGTCGGACGTGGTCGACAAACTTGGTCTCGCCTCCTTGGTTCTAAGTCTTCAGGGATGTAAGGTTCGGGAGTATGTTGACGTAGGGTCAGATCTGTCCGGTTTCTGGCATCAACTCCCGGCTCAGTAGCAGTGGTGGTAGCTCCATTGTCTGTAACATGATATGGAATAGTACCTCCCCAGGAGGAGGGTCTAGTCTGATGGCTGGTGGATGGGCCAACTCTTGGTTGCCAAAGACTCAGTGTGTGTTGATGTCCAGTAGCTTGGGTATAACTCCTATCTAGCCGTGGGGATGTAGATCTGTGATGATAGTCTGAAGAAGCTGAATTTCAGTAGATGAACAGGAAGCCTGATCCCTTCTTGGTTTCCTATGCCTCTGGCGATTTAGTTGATTCGTTAATTCTGCGTTGGCACGCAGTTGTTGAGTAAGTTACTGATGGCTCTGTGTCAGCTCTTGTAGTAGCATCTGAAACTCTTCCCTGGTGACAGGGCCTTACGGATCTGATGGTCCGGCAGTGTTTGGATCAGTCGGAGGTAGCTATACGGGATTCTGTTGATCCCGTCCTTCTAGATCTGTAGCAGTAGACGTGGTCCTTGTGTTTATCATGGTGAATAGCGAAGCTCTTTCCTAGATTTGATGTAGATCTGAATAGGATGGAAGAACTTTGAAATTGAGATTTGGATCTTCCTCTTAGATTTATGCAATCAATATTGATAGTAGATCCAACGAGCAGGAGAAAACAGTGTTTTCTCGGTGAAAGCATCAAATTTTTGTGCCAAAATTGGGCACAACACACTTCGGAAGTATTTGAAGAGATAAAATGAAGAAAGTAAATGTAAAAAGAAGACTATCTAAAAACACTTCAAAAACAGATAAGCAAAACATGCAGAAATACAGAGATTTAGAGTGGTTCGGCATATCGTCTATGTCCACTATGAAATTGATGATTTTATTGATGTTTGTTTGCTGATTACAACTGGTTACAGCAGATTACAGTAGTAGATATCAAGTACAACAGGGCAAAAATGGTTTTGGCAGAGTCTGGACGTAGGAGAGCTCAAATTATAGGCTCTGGGATGCTATTTATAGGTGCAGGATGCAAATATCTCGCTCATATCACGGGAGACCTCTTCTGGTACGGTGTGAGCCCACACGATTGATTCCACGTGGTCTACACTTGGTCCACGATCGATACGAACTAATTTCGTATCGATCAATATTTCGCCCAATTGAGTCAGGATTGATCGTGAACGTTGTTGGGGATGTATGCAAGCTTCTATGAAAATTTGGTGGCATTTGGACTTGTAGATTGTGAGTTATGATTGATGAAAGTTTGTGTTTTTCGAAGGCTGTCACCTTCATATCGACGTCGTTCGTACCGCTCTATTCGTATTGATTCGGGCATGTGCCTACAAGTTGGCATGGAGCTAACTCCTCGGATCGATCCACCTTTCATGCCGAGTGACAGAGTCTTTCATTGGAGTGTATCTTGTTCGCATCGATTGCCTCTGCCTTATTCCTATCAATCGCCTCTTCCTTATTCGTATCGATCACCATTGCACAGTTCGTATCAACCGATTGCATCTCACTTCGTATCGTTCTTTTTCATTCCACTTCATATCGATGAGAGGTGTTAGTTTGGTATCGATCTCTGGTCGATCGATACGAAGTGTGTTTGAAGCTAGATCGATACGAGATGGACACTTACGTCACAGTCAATGGATACGAAGTGCGATGTTTTTCATGGATGTTGACTAGTGGTCACCTGATGGATACGAAATGACGACCACTTGATGGATACAAACCAATATAGCCAATGGATACGAACTGTTGAAGCTTGATGGATGCTAAGAAGCCCTTTCAGTTGATTGATACAAAGAGTGTAGTTGCAGATGGATGAGGACAGAACCGATGAGAAGAGAGTAAAAATGATGGATACGAAGGAATTGATTTCTTTAGCTTGCATCGATCATATCTGGACCATACTAACTCGGATTGACTTGAAATTTGGAATGTTGGCATTTATAGTTTACTTGTCTCATCATAGCAATTATAGCTTGATCCAGACTCGGATGAAATTTACCGACATCCATGGGGAACGTACATATAATCGATCTTTAGGATGAACTATCTTTGGTGTCCAGTCAATTCCTTGATATCACGGCCTTGCCAAAAGGCGGGATAACATTTTCCCTCCAAAGTACGTCTTGTGAGAACATAACATGCTTTGAATAGTTGTATCTTTCATTCTGAATAGCTTTGTCTGACTTGTCAAACAGTTGTTATCTATTTATCGAAATATGTAACCTTGGACTGATCTTTAACAACGTGAATTTTTGACTGCCAGTTGTTGTACTATGCATTGTCGTAAATGAGTTGATCGAATTTCATATCAATCTTCTCCTGAATCACTGTGAAATTCGATCTATAACAATGCTTAGTGGTTGTTTTGGAATTTCCCTTCGTATCGATCCTATCCTAAATCGATGTAAAAGGTTGAAAAATTGTTTTCGCATTGACATCGATCGACATGAACTTACTTGTTGTTTTAATGTAGTTTGCATCGATAGATATGAACTCAGGCGGCCTTCAAAACGATGGACGCGAAATTTTCATTTCCTATCGATAAATTTTCGATGGATCTATATGACTCGAAAGAGTTCATGTGTATCATTTGTATCTGTAGGTCGCTGATGGATACGAACGGTGACCTTCTGGATCGATGGCGAGTAGAGGCGAGCAGTTGCGCTTGGGTCTGAAATGCGTAGATGGATACGAACAGAGCTCTCGTATCGATGGGATTGTTAACCCATTTAATTGGTCGTTTTAACTGGGAGACGTAACATTTTTTGCCTTTACCTCGTATCCATATAAATACTTTTGTAGTTAGCCAAATTTTTATCTGCTTTCACTTTTCCTCTGGATTTTGTATCGATAGAAGAAACGAAAAAGGATAACTACCTTCATCCCCAAATTAAACAGTTCTTTAATCCTTCGATCAGGCTTATAAATTAGGTAATTTGTTAATAATATACTCTAGAAATGATGAGACTCGAGTTTAATTGCTAAACCATTCGTGTCCATGGTTGACTCTGGTAATGAGGAGGCTAGAGATGGGTCAGAGTAAGGACCAAGAAGGTCGGAATGGCTTCAACGTCATTTGGAGAAGAAGGAGGGTAGATGGATAGGGAGTTTTCATTCGTATCGATTGAGAAAATGTGCTTCATATCGTTCTGGAAAACAATCAAAGTTCGTATCAATGGGTCACCAATAGAGTTTCACATAGAGGGATGGAGCGGTTTTGTATCGATGGGTGATGGTTGGAGTTCATATCGATCCATTGTGATCGATACGAAAATCTAATTATGCGATCGATACGAAGCATCAGCTGGATACAAAGACGTAGGAATGAGATCGATACGAATTGGCTATATGGTGATCGATATGAAGCCTTTCGCTATGCAATCGGTATGAACGAGACTCTCGATGATCGATCTGAAGTTGACAACTCAACCGATATGAAATGGATGTTAAATGATCGGTACAAAGTGGCCATTATGCATCGATTTGAAGTCGCTGGCCCTGATTGATACGAAACTAAGGCCTTTGATTGATACGAACTGTATACTTTTGGACTTATGCGGGTTGGACCTTGATGAACTTGAAACTTCTTGCACATTTGAGCACCTGACTCCGACGAGCTTCAATATTGCATAATTGGACTTGACCGTTTCACTACATGCTTGGCTACCCTTCGAAGCTCATCTATGGAACTATAACTTAATATAATTTTAACGAATTTTAACTCTGACCGGTCTCTAAAGTCTGGATGGCACGGTTGTGACGGTTAGCGATGACAGTCACTCCGATTGAATTCTAAAGTCTTGTCATTTGAATATTTTCTCAAACTCTATAGAAATCTCTTGAGTATGTCCTGTTGCTGTTTTGCAGGAGGCTTGGTAAGCCTGCAATGCTGTGGGTAGTTTGTCAACCCACGATCCTTTGGGTTCATCTAGTTTTTTCTTAATTAGCATTTTCAGGACTTTGTTAACAGCTTCAACCTGATCATTGGCTTTGGGCAACCCTTGTTATGAGTCAATCCACGCTAGGCTTCGAATGCATTTATTCTTTGAGTTATTCAAGTTACATTTGTGCTTATATGCCCGAATGGTATGTCATTGCCAGGGAAAGGGGCAGTCGTCGATAGTGAACTACCCAGGCTAGTGCTCTTAGTTACGGCTATCTTATTTTACTGCTGCCAACACATGCTTGTGATCTGGGTTGCTAGTCACAAAAGAAGTAGTGGTTATAATGACATAGGTGTTAAGTGGATATAACTGCATATGTGTTAAGTGAATATAACTGCATATGTGTTAAGTGAATGCATTAGTCTCTTGTCTCGGTCAAAAGGGAAAGAGCAGTCTAGACCAAACCTGCCTTTTCAAAAGAAGCGCAAAGTACCAGGTTGTGTGGTATACCTGGTTTAAGATGTTCTCTTGGATAGGAATTCTTACTTGGTATTTTTGTAAGACTCTGCGGAACCTAGGAGCCGATGGAATTGTCCTGAAATGACAACAACCGAGTTAGATAAAAACGAAAGAAAAGGTTTGCTACGGTACCTCCTTTGCAGTACAATCCATTGTCATGCGTATGACATGTTTATGCGAGCATATTGTGTGATTGGAGGGTTCCTCATAAGGATTTTCTGCAAGTACTCTATTTAATAATGGGGGTTTTACAGCGCCAAGATTAGCAAGATTCTTGTTTGGCGTTCTAGTGCTTCCTCCTAGCAGTCATTGGTCTAGTCATTTTGTCAAGTTGACTCCGGCTAGTTTGGTGAACTTATAATGGATGTTCCCAGTGTGCATCCTGCTATCCTTAGTTCTTAATCAGTTTAAATAGTTTTTTTTTGATTATTGGATCATTATGGAGTGATGAAGCTAGTACCTTAATTGGTGAGAGCAATGTCCTAGCAGTTTACTATATATACTGCTGATTCAGGTTGAATTGTGATACGAGGAGTAGTGGTGGTGGTTCTGCATATCTCTCGCCTTTCTGCTATGGGCCAAATATGTTGGAATTTTTGGAGCTCGGTCTTTTAAAGCCTTTCTGTATAAACTATTATGTTATCCAAATTCTCCTGTCATTTCCATCACGTCCTCTTGCTTACCCTTTAAGGTAACACCATACTCAAATGGATGGCTTCTCTCTGATCATTGGTCATTCGAGCTTTGGAGGCAGAGAGTTGTATCTCTTCCATTTTTCTATAGCATTTGTACTACAAACTTTGCTAGCTTCCCTGGGTGACCATTTATTTGAACTCTTGACAGTGATGTTTTTTCATCTTTATGTGCCTTGCCGACCTAATGGAGAGGTCATGCATAGTTGTAGGGGCTAGTTTGATTTTTTGTATTTGCTTCGGGTAGCGTGTAAGCACCCTCGGGTCGATCAGCACATGCGATGGATTTACGAATCCTTCATTCACCTTTCTCCAAGGATGGAGATCCAAGAGCAAATGGTAGAGCCTTGCAATATCTTAAGATTGATTAAAATGAAATAAAAGCAATTACATAGTACCTTCTTTGTGCCCACCGCTTATTAGCAAGTGTGGAGAGCTTGGCAAGTGTCTAGGGGGTCAGGTTAGCCTCTTATAAAGGTTTTTAGTGGGCACTCAAAAGTTTTTGTTTTCTAGGAGGGTGGACAAGTAGCTCTTGTTCTTATCTCCTTCTCTTTTCATATTGTTAAACATATCCCTAGCTAAGGAGAGCTATATTATTTGGGTCCTATCTAGTATGCATTGGATTGGTGATGCCTTCAGGCGTGATAAGAGTAACAAAGTGTTGAGCTTGTCATATCTAGACTTTGAGTATCAATCACCATGACTTTGGTCTTCAAGTTGTGATATTTCGATCCATGAGTGGGATGCCGATTGCAGTATGTTGATTAGATGCTGGATGAATGAGGGTTGTGCTTAGGGTTTATATGGTTAGGCGGAATTCCCCCGGTGTTCTCCAGATTGGGGCTTCTCTTGTATTACAATGTTAAGGTTGAATACTTTCATCTTTCTTAAGAGTGTCACGAGTTTATACACTAAAGTTTTATATTGAGTAGCGAAGTGTTAACTAATTTAAACCATAACTATTTCCAAAGTTATGTCCAATAATTTTTAGCATGGGGAGGTTGTTAGACTAATCTTTCGTCCTTCCACATCTGGATCGGGTGTACTAACATCAATTGTATTCTTTATAGTAGAGTTCCTTCACTTAGGAGGCATGTTGGAAGTTGTTCTCCTGCGCCTTCCAGAAGAGCTTGTAATTTTCAAGGGACAATAAGTCAAGTTTCGAAAAGGAAGGGTAGGTTTTGTAGTTTCAAAGGATCGATGGCCCAACTCTTAAAAGAAAGAGAGAATATCTAAAAAGAGAAAGAGAGTTTCTCAAGACAATGATCATGGATCGGGAAAGAGGGTATGGTTTCCTTGGTAATTGAAACAATGATCTAATCAGTAATAGGAGTGTGTTTGAATAACTTCAGACTTGAAAAGTGAACACAGGTGTCTTTTGGCCAAGAAAGTATGTTTTTAGATTTGAAGGGGGAAACGAGACGTGGTTTCTTATTTCCAAGATATAGTGATTGCGAAGCCGGACAATAGAAAGGAATTTGCTTAAAGTGACTTTTCTTAGATAAGAGAAGGAAAATGGGGCTCCTTATTTCAAGGAATATTGGTTGTAGATCGGAAAAGAGAAGAGGATTTTCTTATGTTAGAGAAATAAGGATCTGGATCTAAAGAGGAGCTAGAGTTTCTTATGCCAAGAGAATAATACTTTCGGATGAAAAGAGAATAAGATATATAATGATTTTGAAAAATGAACAAAAGTTTCTTTTGGTAAAAAAAATTTTGAAATGAGAAAAAGGAGATGCGATGATTTCAGATCTAAGAAATATAAATGTTTGCTTTTTTGGTTAAGAAACTGTGTTTTCACATCTAAAATAAGAGAAGAAAGACAGAATGATTTCAGATCTATGAAATACATTAATGTTTCTTTTTTATGAAGAAACTATGTTTGTAGATCTGAAATAAGAGTAAAAAGATAGAATTATTTCAGATCATAAGAAATAAATAATTGTTTCTTGTTTCTTTTTTCTTAGGTAACGGTGTTTGTAGATATGAAATAAGAGGAAAAAAAATAGAATGATTTCAAATCTTAAGAAATAAATGTTCTTTTTTTCTTAAGAAATAGTGTTTGCAGATCTAAAATAAGAGAAAAAAAGATAATGATTTCAGATCTATGAAATAAATAAATATTTCTTTTTTGAATGAAATTGTTTGTGTAGATCTGAACTCCTCGAAAAAATAATATAACATATTGTTTAGTCCTACATTGTGAAATAATTTTAACCCCTTGCTCCAAGGCATGTATATAAAGTAGGCTATGTAATATGAATTGTGTGCTTCTTTTCATTGTGATTAATTGGTATAGTTGGATTTATCAGCTTGGAAGGATAAATTCCAATAATCTAATTATTCTTTTGGTTGGTTGTACCATTTCTATTATCGATCTTGATGTTTTTTCCCACCAGTGTCATTGGATTTATCATCTTGGAAGGATAAATTTCAACAATCTGATGTTAGAGTTTTCTACACATCAGTATCGCTAGATTTATCAACTTGGAAGGATAGATCCTAGCAATCTGATGTCAAAGAATCATGGTTGGCGTATTGAAAGGTGTTGGAAAGTATGAAATATTTCACCATTTCTATTTCTGATCTTGATGTTTCTATCCATCAATGTCGTTGGATTTATCATCTTGGAAAGATAAATTTCAACAATCTGATGTTAAGGTTTTTTTCTAGCATCGTGTTGCTAGATTTGTCAACTTGGAAGGGTAGATTCTAGCAATATGATGTTAGAGCATTAGGGTTGGTGTATAGAATGGTGTAAGGAAGGTATGAAAGCAGAAGGACAGTTTCTTTCTTTATAGAAACATCAATTTAGATCTGGAAAGAGTGACTGTTTCCTTTTCTCATAGAAAAAAATTATTTCAGATCTTGAACAATAAAAAGATAGTTTTTTTAAAACAATGAATTGATATGGAAAAGAAAAGGAGATTATTTCTTTTTCTCATCGGAACAATTATTTCAGATTTTGAATTGAAAAGTATAGTTTCTTTTACAATGATTTAGATTTGAAAAGAGAGAGATTGTTTCTTTTTCTCATTAAAACAATTATTTCACATCTTGAACAATAAAGAGATTAAAAAAAAATTCCTTTTTAGAACAATGATTGTAGATTTGAAAATCTGAAAGATCGATATTATATTCTTTTTTTAATAAAAGATGATTCAGAGCAGAAGAAGGAAAATAATGTTTTTTATGAAAATAATGATGGTAAATGTGAAAAGAGAAACAGATTTCGGATCTACAAAGACTGGGAAGAGAGTTTCGCATGATAAGAAATGATAATCTCTAGTATGAAGATTAGAAACAATAGCATTTCTACTTTAAACGAAACAATAGTTTATGGCTAAAAAAATGAACTTCAAACTCCAAAAGAGAGTGGTTTAAAGTTTTAAAGTTAAAAAGAGATATATGAAAGAGAGAATTTTCCTTTTAAAAAAGGAAGTTCATTTTCAGTGAAAGCACAAAAAATGTTTACATAAAAAATGGGCAAACACCTCCAAGTCATAGTAGTAGAGCCGCAAATATTGTTTTCAATATAGAGCTATTGTTTGATGAATTTTAGTTGGGAAGATTGAGATAGAAAATCTAGAATGTGCAATAAAGAATAAGTAAAGGACTTAAATGTAAAAGGACACAGAGTTTATAGTGGTTCAGCCTCAATGTGCCTACGTCCACCGTTCTGCTTTTATTATCTCTTTCATTTTTGACTATAAGTACAAGCTTTGAATATGAGTAAACATGCTATTGGAACTAAGAGTTTTCCCTCTCAAAGTTGTCCGCCATTGTTGATGAGAGCTTCACTCTTCTCCAACCTCCTCCCTTATAATGCCATGTGCTTGGTATTTATAGAGCGAGGTCATGATAGGAGTAGCAGCTGAGTACATAGCCTCTGAGATTTCGTTCAACCTTCTTTCCTCTGGGATTTGTAACAACCTTCCATTGAAAATGGTTAGATGTTTAGTAGTTTGATTCCCTATTGGACCATTACTCATGCTTCATGAAAATAAGTGCTTGCCCGAACTTGAACTCGAGTGGATTGGCAAAAAAGCGCAAATCTTTATCTTTGTGCTACACATGTTATTATGCCATAACCTCTTCAATCCAGATCAGAATTGAATAAGATTTGAAATGGTAACTATGTATCGCTAAGTAGAGTATTCCAATGCCCTGGAATGTTCCATGTGAGAGAGAAAATTAGTGGTTTTCCAAAGTGGGATCCATATAACTTAGACAATGGATAAATGTTAAGATGTTCATATTTCAAACCATTATTCAGATTGAGATGCTGTTTCGACCTAGGTCTATATCTTGATCTCAAAAATACTTCTAAACTGGTTTAGGTCCATTCAATTACAATGCCAATTTTACCCCTGACTTTGCATATTCACCATGTAGTGGGCGGAAATGCCCACAATAGTAAATTTGGAAATTTGATTAGGAATTTTATTTGGATTTTTGTAAGTTTGTAAAATTGTGATAAATCTTATTTTTGTGTAAAATGGAATTATTTAGATTGAAAGTTGTTAACTTTAGCAGTTCCCATTTAATGAAAATAAAAGGTTATCGCTTTTAAATATTAGAAAAAAGGGGGTTAAAATAATTGTTTAAAATATATTTCTTTCTTTTTAAAGTAAAGCTAAGAGATTGAAATATATTGTAGTATTTTGTGGGAAATTTTAGAAGTGTAATAAATTTATATAATAGAGTTTAAAAGAGAGAAAAATAATGTAAAAGAATGAACTTCTTTTATTTAATTATTGAGATTAGGCTTAACGAAAACCTAGCCCATTAATGTGTTTAATTGAGAACTTTATTCTTTCCTAGACTTAATAAAATGAATATTTACATTCATTTCTTTTTACTATAACTCAAACAAAAACTCCTTCTTACTTTAAAAACCAAAACCTATAGAAAATTCAAAGTTTTAAATTCAAATAAAATCGTGAAAAATCCAAGAAAATTACGGTAAGCTCTTTAACCAAAACTACATCTACACATGTAATCATTGAGTATAATTTCATATTTTTGTATTTTTTGAAATCGATTTCTTGGTTTTATTTTGGGGAAAAGAGTTCTTGGTAGAAGATAGAACCATTTCAAGGCTTTAGAGAGGATTTGGCAAGCTACAGGAAGTTGTAATCTGAGTAAACCTCACGAGTTATCTCTAAATTTGATTGCAAATTTGTATATTTAGCTAAGTTAATGATTTCAATAGAAATATATTGAATCGAATTGCCATGGTTACATGATAATTGAAAAGAATGCCCTTTTGGAAACATGATATGGTTATTGAAAATGTAGTAGGAAAATGTGCTGAAGTAAAACAGTGATAACCTGCATGTTTCGAACCCGTTTAGGGTCAATTGTTTTAGGTTAGAAACTAAGTTCAATGAGAAAGAAATTCTATTTTTGTTACTTTTTAATATTTTTCCACTTTCTTGACCAGAAATAGAATTGAAAATAAAATAACAATTATATCTTTAGTATAATTTTTCTGTGTTTTAAACCTGAAATTGATTTGGCCGTATCTTTATCGAAACATATTGGAATTTGATAATTTTTTATGTTTTAGAAAGCATAGCCATTTCCCAACAACATTTTACCATTTGATATTTGCAATATTTTGTGTTTTACATGTTCAAAAATTGCACTTTATTGTCGCAGTCTCGAGAATAAATGACAAGATTAAGGCATTTGAAACTGAATATCATTTTGACCGTAACTTTTGAACCGTAAGTCTGATTTTAATGATCTTTTTCTTGTTGGAAAGCACATTATTTTTTTCTACAACTCTTATGTTTAGTTTTGGCATAATTTAAGGTTTAAATGGTCGACCATTGCACTTTACTGTCGTTGGCTTGAAATAATAGATAGGATTAAGGAATTTAAAACCGAAAATAATTTTTGAACCGTAAGTCCAATTTTAATGATCTTTTCCTTGCTGAAAAGCTTATAATTTTATCTACGACTTTCTTATTTTGAGTTTTGCAAAAATTTAAGAGCCATAATTCTGTAATATGAGAATAATTATAATCGACTTAGTGTTATTGATTGGTTTAAATGCTCTCAAATAACGCTTCATCGAATATGGTAAGACTCATCGAGTAGAATGCCTGAATGGAATTTATTAACCCATTAGCAAATACTTGAATTTCACCAGGTAGTATGGGATGCTTTGTTTAAATCCTTGTGATTGCCTTTGGGAATGTATTTAACATTTTAGGGTTGTATTCTCTTTTGGTGTTCGGCATAGGTCGATAGATCCTTAAGAGATATATATATATATATATATATATATATATATATATATATATTTTAGGTTTTCTAGTGGTATTTGATAAGTAAGACTTACTAGCTTCTAGTAAATACTTTAATTTCACCAAGCGATATGGGACGTTCTATTTAAGTTATAGTGATTACTAAGTGATGGTATTTGACAGTCAGAGTATACTCTTTTGGTGTTTGGATTTCAGGTCGATATATCCTTAAGACGTACACTCATGGATTTTCCCACGATCCATGAAATCGGTTGAGATTTTATTTCCTTGGTATGGACGATCTTTAGTACCAGATCGATGGATTAGGATTCTGTTTTCCACCATATAGACAATCATTGTGATTAGTATGGACGATCATTGTAATCGGTATAGATTAGGTTTTCCTGGTTTTTGAGATATTATTATTTATTCTAAGATTATGGGCTTTGTGATATTCCTGTGTCTTGATGTGGATTCGAAGTTAAATTATTCTAGTAACTCGTTTACATATATGACATATATATTTATTATAAAGTCATATATCCTTGCGTCATATCTTGTTCTCACCCTGTTGGATATTTAAAGATAGTCGGACCTGTTTATCATTTTTATAATACTCAGGTCAGGCCGTGACTTTTCAGGTTACAGCACGTGTAGAATTTTGGGTGGGTGTGCTAGTCGCCCCACCTTTAAGACACATGGCTCCTAAAGAAAGAAGGGAACTGGATAAGCAAATCTCTAAACTATTAAAGAAGGGATTCATCCATAGGAGTACTTTGGAGAGGGAAGCCTATTTTTTGCTAATAAGGTAGACAATTCTTTGAGACTTTGCATCAACTATATGGAATTAAACAAATTGACAAAGAAAGAATAGATACCCTTTACCTAGGATAGATGACTTTTTTGATCAGCTTGGAGGGGCTAAAGTCTTTTCTCAGTTAGAATTAGCAATTAGATTCCATCAGTTGAAGATTGCTAAAGAAAGCAAGTCGAAGACTGCATTTTGCACACCAGATAGACTCTATGAGTGGAAAGTGATGCCTTCTGGATTGACGTATGCCCCAGCATACTTTATGGATTTGAGGAGCAGGGTATTTATGATGCAGCTCAATAAATTTGTTATTGTGTTCGTTGATGATATTTTGGTTTTCTCCAAGAGAAAAGAGGAGGATGAGATCACCTTAGAGAGGTATTAGGAACCTTAAGACGGCACTAGCTTAAGGCCAACTTTGCAAAATATCACTTTTTGAGAAAAGAAGTTAGGTTTCTTGGGCATTTGTTTCTCAGCGAGGATTGGCACTAAACCTCGCCAAAGTAGAAGCTGTTCAAGGATGGAAGACTCTTAGGAATGCATCGAAGGTTGGAAGTTTTCTGCAATTGGTAGGCTACTATGGAATGTTCATTAAGAACTTTGCAAGAACATCATCCCATTTAACCTAACTGACTAAGAATAACCTAGTCTTTTCTTGGGACGATAGATGCACTAAGGCATTTGAGAAGCTTAAGGAGTTATTGACTAGTGCACTTGTGCTCACTATTCCCGATGGAATCAAACCATTTATGGTTTTCATTGATGCTTGTGGCACAAGATTAGGTGTATTTCTAATGCAAGAAGAAAAAGTGGTTACTTATGCTGGTAGGCAATTGAAAGATCATGAGAAAAGAAATTCAGTTCATGACTTGGAGTTGGAAGCCATCCCTTTGCCTTAAAGATGTGGGGGAATTATCTTTTGGGAGAAATGTTTGATTTATTAACTGACCATAAATCACTCAAATACATGTTTTCCCAAAAAGATTTAAATCTTAGATAGCAGAGATGGATGTAATATATAGCATTATTTGACTTTAGTATTCAGTATTCCCCTAGAAAAGGAAACGTAGTCGCCGATGCACTTAGTTGGAGGCATGCTACCCTAGGTGTTATTTATGAATGGAGGCAATTAGAGTTCCTCTCAAATTTTAACTTCTGACCACCCATAGAACCCATCCAAGGCTAATTAGCAGTTGTGGAGTTTAGATCGACCTTGGTGGACCGCATAAGGCTTAAGCAAGTGAAGGACAAAAGGTTACTAGAGATTTTGAAGAAGTTGAGGGGAAGATAGCACTTTGCCCACACCAGTAGGTATTCAGTTGATAAGAAGGGATGGATACCTTTATGTCCCTATGGTAGGTAGTTTGTTGAGAGAGGTGCTTATGGAGTGTCACTACTCAAAGATGATCATTCACCTAGGAGAAGATAAGATGTACAAGGATATAAAGAAGATTTTCTTTTGGCATGGAATGAAAAAGAGCATAGATAGGTTTGTTGCTAAGTCTTAACATGATAGAGGGCAAAAGCTGAGCAAGGGGAGCCTGATGGATTACTATTATCTTTGGAAATTTTGATTTGGAAGTGGGAATACATTTCGATGGATTTCTTGGCAGGATTGTCTAGAAACCAGAAGGGTAATGAAGCTACTTTAGGTTGTTGTGCGTAGACATACTAAAAATGCCCATTTAATTGCTGTTAGGAATGATTGAATTGCCACTTATTTCGCAAGGATCTACATCGAGGAGGTAGTTCGATTGCATGGAATTCCTATGAGCATAGTTAATGATAAGGAACCCTTGTTCACTTGTGGTTTTGGAGGAGCCTATAAGAAACTTTGGGAACTTCTTTTAATCTCAACACCGATCAAAAGGAGAGGGTGAATAAGATTTTGGAAGATTTGTTAAGAGCTTGTGTTTTGGTTTTCGGGGGACATAAGGAGTAGCACACACCATTGGTCGAGTTCGCGTATAATAATAGCTATCAGAGGCAATGAATAGTATATCCCATTTTGAAGAACTTTATGGGAGGTCATGCAAATTGCCTAGTTGGTGGTGGGAAACCACCGACAAAGTATTACTAGGACCCGATTTGATTCGTGATACCACGAAATAAGTAGAGTTGATCAAGCAATGAATGAAGTTAGTGTAAGAGTGTTAGAAATCTTATATGGAAAAAAGAAGAAAAGAGATTGAGTTTGAGGTTAAAGATATAGTATTTGCCAAAGTCTTCCCTCTTTGAAAAGTGGATAGGTTTGGCAAGTCTATAAAATTGGTGCTAGATTCGTTGGGCCATTCAGAGTTTTGGGAAAGATAGGAAAACTTGCTTATTGCATGGAGCTTGTAGACAGATTGGCGGGAGTTCACAATGTTTTCCACGTTTCTCACCTTAGGAAATGCCTTCATGACACCACTATTAGAGTTGAGTCTGATCAATTGGAGAAATTAGATGAAGCCAATAGTAACCGTGCTATCGCATGCATTATGGAGCATGAAACTAAGAGACCATGAAACAAAATAATTAGGCTGGTCCGAGTACAACGGGGAGAAAACCCAATGGAAAGCACATGAAAAACCAAGGAGAAGATGAATATCACTCATCTAGAACTTTTTACTGGTATATTTTCCCTCCAAAATTAGGATTTTGGTTGCTTTATGGTTGCTAGATTAGATGGTAGGAGAAGGTTGCCACACTTTCCACAACCACTTTACACTCATGTAGAATTTTTTATGCATGTTTAGGGTATTTGCATACATACTTGCATGACACGATTTGCACACTCACACTAGGATTGAACTTATTTTAGTATGTCTACATTACATAATAACATTACACTTTGGATGGGTGGATGGTTGTGTAACTTGGTTGTGTAACATGAGTGTTATTGCATGTTACGCTGTTTCCCTCTTGAAAAATTTCGGAACGAAATCCTTTTCAAGGGGAAAATGTAATACCCCGTAAAATCAACCGTAAATGAATTAAATTAAATAAGGTAGGGTTGAAAATTGAAATTTTATAAAGATGGGCTTTGACCGTGAAAGTTATTCAGTTGTATTCGTGGCAAAATTATGACCCATTTTCATATATAACATGTTAAAAACGGAGCTCCAACAAAGAAGTTATGAGCATTTAAAATTTTCAGATTAAAATTAATTTAGTTTGAATTCAAATTCAAATGAATATTTAAATTTAGGATTTGAATTTCAAAATTAACTGTAGGTTTACATGAGGGTTAAGTAACCATTAAATTAAACATTAAAGCTAAAATTTAATTAGGGAATAAAGTGAATGAGGAACGGAAACAAATCGCTCTCCCGAAATAGGAGGAGCGGTCGACCTATACGACCCAACCAGTCGACCACTAGAGATCGCCTGCTGCCTCACAGTGGTGACTAGGGTTTTATGATGTTGAATAGTTCAGATTTATCCTTTTTTTTGTCTATATTCTTTCAACGGTTCTGGTAGTTTCAACTCCTATAAATAGGAGCCTATCCTCTCCACTTTTTATTCATGAATATTTGGAAAATACCTCCAACCTCTGCCATTTTCGCTCCTCAGCTAGATTAAGAAATTTTATTAGGGATTCGGGTAAGGATTCTAATCCTTTTCAAAATATTATTTTAAACTATATTTGTGACGACCCGCAAATTTCGATAATTAAATGAGTAATTTAATAAGATTTTTTGTAATTAAATTTAGAAGGAAATAAAAACCTTATAATTTATAATGAAGAAAATGTTGAAAATGAAATACAACCATGGAAATTAAAGCGAAGTATTAACAACTGAAATGAACTTACGATTAATTGAAGTAATGTAAATTGTTATACTAGGCTAAGAATTGAATATAAGAACAAAGGTAAATTGTGAATTAATTTATGAATTAATAATAATAAATAGTAATTAAATAAAATCAATGCCCTGTAAGTAATAATAATATTGTTTGGAAATGAAAACTATTAAAAGTATGAATAAGAGTAAGAGTATTGAATCAACCAATGGAATAATACATTAATTAATAGTAACTGAATGTAAATTGAGGTAATAGGGTTTAGCAAGTTGAATAATAACTAATTTAGTGCAATACTATTAATTTAAACAACCGTAAGGTTATAATTGATTGATATTAGTGAACTGGGAAATAAATTCAAAAGTTATATTAATTAACGAAGTAATACATAATAAATTGAAATTTTATACAATCATTGTTGGATAAGTAATTATAATGTTTGTTGTTGATAATAAACGTTACTTTAATGATTATTAATATAATAATGGAAGTGTGAATGTAAATTAAATAGAAACATAAATTTATTTATAAGGTAATAAATTGGTAAAAAGGATGGAACTAAGGAAAATTTATTAATTGGTTTTAAAACCTCAATTAATATGTGTAATAGACAAGATTTCACATTTTGAAATATAGCCATTTATACAAATATAAGACGTAAATAGGGTATATTTTTTGAATGTGATATAAAACTAAATGTAACTAGGTTTATAGAGTATAATGGACCTACTATAAAGATGGAAATTCAACCAAGTCAATTTATTGGAATCAATTTTAATTACTTGGAATGTAATCTATAATAAATGAATTAAATGGTAAGTAACTGAAATTAATTACTATATTAATTGGAAACTAGGATGAAATTGAATTATTAATGTCACAAAAACAAACAGGTGATAACTGATTCAATGACAGGTTTTAAAAATAAAATATATGGATTTATTAGGAATTTAAATTTATAATTACTGTATTAATTGAAATTTAAATTAAATGATGAAAATTGTGAAATGTTCAAAAATAAGTCAATAAGAGAATTTGTTTTAAATGATTTTAAATTACTAAAGTAATCTAAGATGATAAATGTATAAATTATAGAATTTGAATTTAAATAGTGATTTAATTAATTTAATATTAATTTTATTCAATTAACTGAAAATAGCCATTTTGGCCACTGACTCGGATTTCATCAAAACCAGTTTCATCGAATCCGTAACATTGAATTATTGTAGGATTTCAAGTTTCGTAGTGATCGGACTTGTCATTTGATCGTACGGACTCGAAATGCCTTGAAATCGATTTAATTGAAATCAGTTGAAATCAATTTGAAATAACTTGATTTTAGCATAACTTCTTCATACGATGGAATTTGGACATGAAACCTGTTCCATTGCATTTAAAATATTTTAAAACATCCATTTTGATATATGGGTAGACCCAATTTCATTCCGGAGTCAGAACAGGCTTTTCGGGCCATTTATCGTTCAACGATCCAAAAAAATCATGTCCATCTATCCTATTTCCGCTTTGCCTATATATACCTCGTTATAAACCCTAATTGTTCCTCATTGTCAATTGTCTGTACGTACAATTCATTCTGTTCCTCCTCTTTCTCAGTGGCAGACAAACCAAAAATTCCAATTGCGATTTCAAATTAAATTCAAAGCCAAAAATTCAAACTCCACAAGTACTATCAAATTTTATATCGATCTGAAGCTCTCAACAGACGCAGCCCAAATCTATAGTTTATTTTTCGAGTTGGATTGTCATTTGTCCTAAAAGCGCATATCATTTTCGACCGTTCGTTCGTTAGAGCTCCAATCCAATGGCGGATCGTCGATTTCAGAACGATCGGTGGGTGCTGCAGTGTAGAGGAAGGCATGGGCTTTCGATCCATGATTTTTGTTCGCCTTAAGGTGGTCGAGATTCGCCAGACCTAGCCATGGATGTCGTGCGGTGGCGAGTTGTATTCGGTCGACCGGAGTGGCTGCGCTCGTGAACGTGGGTGCGCCTGAAGGAAGGGAGTGCGGTGCAGGTGGTCGATCAGGTGGAAAGTCAACGTGGAGGCGGCGTTTTCGGGTCAAAGGGCGGCGACTGCAGTAGGGTTTGGTCGAGTAGTTGTTTGGAACGACGATAGGGTTCACGTGAACGCACAGAAATCGAAGGTGACGTATTATCAATTATTTATATTTTTATAAATTCTTATTTAAATCGTTATGTTCTAATATCAATAACTTTAGCATACAACGTCCGATTTACGATCAGTTTCTTCTGTTAGGATTGTTTTCAAATTCCGGACATTTTGGCATAGGTTTGGACGAATTCTGAGACGGCTCAATTTTTGGGTTTAAATTGAATTTAAATTCAATTTAAATTCAGAAGGTGAGTGTTTTAACCCACTCACAACTTCTAAAATTTCTCAAGTTCGTTAAATTTAATTTATGTCGTGATTATGAATTTATTTATGACTGTTTTGTATATTTTTAAATCATCATCTCAGTTAATTGCATTTATTTAAATTAAATCGTTATTTAATTTATTATTGAACATAACTGCCAGTTAATTACCTGTTATATATTATCAGTTATATATTGATATTAATTGATTGTTTTGGATGATGATTTTGATGGGTGTATGATTTTATGATGGATGAATGGATGTTTATTTATATTATCATAATCTGCAAGTTCTTTATTGATTTGTCATTATTGATTCGAGATTGCGGTTTGAAATGATATACAACCGTATTGTTATTTTAAATTGCGAATTGAAATGATAAATATCTATATCACTTGACCATAGGATAAAATTTTATATACAAACACCGTTGGTCTATATATATAAATATTTTTGAAATGATTTCTATGGTTTTGGAAAGAAATATATGGATTTATATAAATATTGATTTTTGAGTATTATATAAATATTATTTTATATAGTTAAATTCTTAAATTTGAGCTATGTATAATTTTGTTCATTATACAACAAGTTTAATAATAAAGTTTGATTTTATTTAAAATATAATATGGTTAAGTATTTATTTAAATTATATTTTAAAATATATAGAGTTTATAATGATATTATTAAATTAAGGTTGAGAAGATGGATTTGAAATCGGCTTAAAAATTGTTTTTAAATTAAGAATGTTATTTAATTGAAGCAACCTGGAACTTATTGAATTTGAGATTTTAATAGGGCATGATTTTATAACTTGATGAGGGTTTAAGGCGATTAACAAATATTCCAAATTTGAGCTTTATTTAAATGATACTGAAAGTATTATAAATATTTCTAAACTAAATAATAGAAAATTGAATTAAGAGATATATATATACATATATGAGATTATCAGATTTGGTTTGGAAACTCTAGAATATTTAAAGACCTGAAATATATCTAAACTGAAATGTTTTATCGAAATTTAAGTATTTTAAAGTATTATGGTTTCAAAGTGTTGGGTTTTGGAGTTGTTATAACTTTGAAAGTTTTATGGTTAGGAAATGAATTTAGTTGAAATTGAATTTATTTAAAGAATTATCTTTGAATATATTGATTTGAAACCTATTGGAATTAAAGATTAAGAATATGATTTCATAATGTGGTTTGGGTTTGAGATGATTTAAAAGAATATTTCAAGTTTGTATAGATTAAAGGAAGATTTAGTGCTCGAAAATTGGGTTTTATTTAAATGATGTATTATTGAATCGTTTTTGAAATGGAAATGATATATTATTGATTGGGGTTTGAAGTATATGTTATTTTGAAATAAAGGATATGGTTTGAAATAGCAATGATTTTAGGTTTTTAAAGTGTGTACTATTTTGAAATGACCATGGTGTTATAATAACGTTTGGTTGTTGAAGAGACCAGGATCGAAAGTTATCATACTCTATGCCAACTCCGAAAACCACTTTAACAACCGTGTACGCGGTGGAGATTCCAGAATGAAGTAGGATGGCGGCGGCGTTTCCTTTGAGGTAAATACGTGGAATCAACTCCCGTAAGTTGGCATAAGGTGGCTAAAACAGGAGCGATTGATGGGCTAATGAGGTAGCACCTTTGATCGGACACATCCCTTCGATATTATACTCTGACTTTTGGATTGATTCGGTGGCCACTTTTGATTTTTTTTTATTTAGGGGTGTGGCTCGAGGTGGGCGGTAGCTATGCGCTACGCGTTACCATCGTCCCGGAAGCGTAATTGGTATATCTACCCTGGCATTGCCTAGTTGTGCCGTGTCACCTACCTAGCGCGCCTTGTACGAGTTTGGTTCTCTCCCGTAGCCCGCGGAGTGTTTAGGGTAGTCTCCCGATCTGGAGATGCGCTGATACTGGATGGAGTACTGGGACTATTATTGTGTTAAGGGGAATATTGGGTCACTCCTTAACGCTATTTAAAAGTAAGTTTATTTTACCATTGACATTATTATAATAGCGAAATATTACTACATAGTAAATAGTTTAATGGATCCTTAGGAGATGTGAATTTTGAGCATCTATTAAATTACTGCACTCACATTAGACACTGGATAGGAGATGTCAATTCCCGTAAATATCTCCGACGTCGTTCTACTCATATCATTTACCGTTGATTTAACTTACATAAGATCTTTTAGTTCTGACTCGAGTGTTTTGTCTTTTCAATTCGCTCGGGTCAGCCTGAGCATTTCAGGTTTGAAGACCTTACTTATGGAGGATGAAGACCAGGATTACATTACTATTACCTATTATATTTTTCCACTGCATTCATACTATTCCGTTGCATTATTTATTATTCACTGGTATGTATAAATCTGATATGTATTGTATAAGTATAATCGAATATTTTGTAAAACAGCTTCATGAACTGTTTATTTGATTATTATATTTTATCGTTCCGCTGCAAGATTCTATTTTGTTTTTCTTTTCTTCCTCTGCTTTTTCTTATTTACCCCATAACAATCCGCCTTTTGTATGGTTTGAGTCTAACGTGTGTGGTTTATCGTCGATTTAAAACGTACCAAAAGGCGGGACGTTACATCTGGATATTCTTCTCCTCCAGCCTCTCTAAATCTAACAAAATTATATGTACTTATCATTTGTTGTGTATAAATACCGAAAGAAGTAGATCTCTAAAAGAATTGCTTTAGCATTGCAAATCCAGACAAGAGAAGCTAAGGATAATATATAAGTGGAAACCTTAGTATTTTTATTTCAGTAATTGATTAGTATATATCTATGGATCCGAATATGACTTAGGGAAGTCGGGATTGCGAAAACAAAATAGATAAAATCCTCCAAAACTCCTTTTTTATTTCGAGATATCAATTCTAGATGGTGATTCTCAATTATTTATGTTAATTTGATGGATTTTGTATTGTTCTACAATTTTTGCTAATTTCATAGTCTATTCCACTTCTCCTTCTTATTTGGTTCGAATTGTGAGTTTTCAGTAATAAAATAAGGGTTTAACGTACAAATTCTATTCATAGTTTACACCACTTATTCCTCACCAAATTTCTTCATTTATTTCTGTGTAAAAGAGGAGTTAAATAGAATATGAAGTTAGGGTTGCAATTCCTATTGTTTAGGATATTCCATTGGATTGATGTATTAAATTGGGTTTTGTTATCCGACCTTTTGGCACGGCTACACAAAGGTGGTTACGAGGACTATACTTCACTATTGATGAGAAAGATGACCATGAGATGACAATAATATGACCAGAGCATGATATCCCAAAAGTTATATCCAGCCCAGGGTAAATGAGATCAACGGATAGGTGATACAAGATTTTAGAATGATGAAGGTTAGCTTGGTGGAATAGGTATCGGCATAGATGTTTGATAGGTTGAAGAGTGTATAAGTGAGGTCAGCATAATGTGTTAGGCTGAGCTTTTCTTATGGTGGGCCCAAGTGGCCAAAGGGGTCTAGGCTTGATGATGTCAATTAGGCTGAGCTTTTCTTATGGTGGGCCCAAGTGGCCAAAGGGGTCTAGGCTTGATGATGTCAATTAGGCTGAAGGCTACCTTCGTTTATAAATACAGTGGTAGGCTGCCATTTTGGGGATCTCTCTCGCTCTCTCTTCTTAGGGGGACTTCATCATCTTCTTCTTCCCACTCCATATACTCTGCCATGGCTATTTTTCTTATAAATTTATGTCAATGGATTCTAGCCAATCAAACAACTCATGTAATTGTAATCAAATGAAGAATGAATGAAATTTAAAGTGGACGCAGGTGAGATTGCCGAACCACTATAAAATCTTTGTGTAATTTACTTTTATGCTTTGTTTTATAGATTCCATTAATTATCTGATGTCCATGAAATTCTACGAGTGTTAGTTACCAATTTTGGTGCGAACAGGTTTCTACTTTTACAAGTTTATGTATTGAAGTTTTGGATATGAATATTTAATCCCTTGTTATAGATATTGAAACCTTGGAAATCTGAATGGAAAGACTTGTATTTGTATTATGGTCAAAGGAATTGATAGTTAATGCTAGTTTAGGACGTATAAACCACATGCTAGAATTGATTAGGCGCGAATATATATATTTATTCTATTAGCGTAATAAATGTATAATTATGGCATATAATTAGCACAATTAATTGGGTATTTATTATCATTAATTTCCCTCTTTGGGAAGGTAATTGAACTTTTAAGGTGTAATAAGGAAGATTTCTTATAAGGCCTTAATTATGAAAGGTGAGATGAGTATTATATACATGGAGAGTATTTAAATCATGGATAAGTCATAGAGATGCAAGGACAGTAGAGTTGCATGATAGAAGTCTGCCCTTCACTTTGAGGCTATTAGCAGTTGTTACACTTCCTATTAATGTAAGACATCTTCTATGAAAAACTTTGTGATGACGCGAGGTTAGTCCCAAATTCTATCGGATAAATTTACCCAGTTAATCTCGCTACCAGTTCCTACAGATAGTCGGACTAATGTGAGACATCATTATGAGTATGAGTCATAATACGAAGGGCCTGCTTCGGGGTCTTGAGATATTACGTGGTTGTTTGAGGGTCCATCTTTTTCCCCAAATGAAGTATTAAATGGCCAATGGGATAGTTATTTGGCACGATAGGTGGTATTTCGATAGAGGTTCGCTTCGAGTTAAGGTATTAAGTGGCTGATTGAGGGTCAACCTTTCCATAAAGAAGTATCAAGTGGCTCACGAGATTCCATATGATGTTAGTTAGATAGTTACCATTGAAGGGTCTACCTTAGGAATATGTATTAAATGATGGGGTATGCCTCAATTAAGGTCTTAAATGACCAAAGTCTACCTATTTTCCAATAAAAGGTATTAAGTGGCTTGTGTACTATCTCTCACATTGTTAGATATTTATGATATGAGATTTGGGTTATGGGATTAGAAACCTGCTTTAGGAATGAAAGTTATTAAGTGGTTAATTGTAGACCCACCTTCTTTCTTTATAAGAAGTATTAAATGATTTTATACAGGCTAAACATATTCCTGTTTTGAAATATACGGCCCCCGGTACTGAAATGGTAAGACTCGAGGTTTTTATTCACCAGACATTTATTTTTCTTACTCCCTCCTTATTAGAACACAGAGTAAGGGCGGAGTGATGACGTCGACGATGCTTTAAGGTAGAGTGGTAAGCTTGTGGTAGTTATTATTATCTTTTACGATATTTTTATATTGTACCCATGTATTTGGACATATGATGTAACCGATCTTATGTGACAGTTTTATAATGTTTTGTATTATGACATGGTTTTGAAATAAATTGTTACAGTTTGATATATAATTTATTCCATCTACCGTGTGTTATGAAGGAATATTTATTGCTCTGTACCGTTACTTCTTTTCCCAACCACCAGCCAGCCTTAGAATGGATCTAAGTTTCGATGGGCCTTTTCTAGGTCAAAATTTAGGCCCATTCCGAGGTTGGTTGTTATAGCTTTTCGAATACTAGAGGTAGATAGGTTAAAAATGTTAAACGAAATGTTAAAAAAAATAATGTCCATAAGATGAATTCGAAAGAATTAATGAACTTAATGATGATTTGAAACTTGAAAGTTTTGGAAAATTGAAATGTGAAAATGAATCCTTAAAATAAAAAAAAATCTTTCAATGAAATCAGAGATCACTGATCTAAATGACAAAATAACATCTATGGACAATGTTATTCTTAACTGTAATAAGGATTTTGACAAAAATGAAAATTGATGTTGATAAATTTAATAAAGGAAAGGATAATTTAGAAAATTTATTATCTACATCTAAACCCATTAGCAATAGACATGGACTTGGATATACCCTTAAGCCAAATCAAAGAAAAATAGCACTCAAAGTATTAAATTTGTTAAGGCTACCAAGTTCAAACCAAAACCAAGAAAATTAAAGTTAAAGCCCCAAATAAGTTCATTAATCAGTGGGTTCCTAGACAGTTAGATAATAACGAGAAAGAAAATTATATTAATAATTTATTAATAAAGTTCATTCATTTGGTGATTATATTTTAAAAGGGTATCAAATTCTTGATGGGCTTAGCTTCAAAAACCTAACCCCTTGGATCCCAAAATAAAATAAGGTACTAGTGCGCATATTTCATATTTTTTAAGTATCAAACGATAGATATTGGATAGCAAATGTTCAAAGCATATGATAAGAAATACATAGGTACTAAGCGTCATTATATACAAAGATGAAGAGATTGAGAACTTTGGATATAATTTAAAAGGATATGTTATTGGCATCGACAACATCACTAACTCCAAAACTCCTCTTATTTAAATATTTATTTCATGCTTTGTATTGATTTTGATTTCCCACATCAATTCTGTTTGTAAAGATTTGTATTTATATCCTATAGACAAACTCTATACATATTGTCTAGTTGTGCTTAAGCGATTCTATTTTGACCTTTTTATTGATGGCAAAGGGGGAGAAAATGTAAAAATATAGTAAGCAAAATGATAGAAGGAGTGCATAGAGTTAGGGGAATTCAAATATAAAAATATTTTATTTTATCTCTCAAATATTTATATGGTTGTCATCATCAAATTGGGGGAGATTGTTAATACTTCAGATATTGATTTTTATGACAACAACTATATAAATATTACGGCTAACATTTCTCCGAGTTGTGTGGTACTTTCAAATACATTATGAAGACATTTTACAAAGATAAAGAAGAACTCAGTGGAAGCAAATGAATTATATATATTAAGTTTAATCAGAGCAAATGGAAGAACAAACTGATTAAAGAAGAACGAAATGACAAGAGGTATTTGAAGTGATGAATCTTAGAATCTTTTTTTAAAGACCTTATGACAATTATATCTAAAGATCAACAACCATTGACCTCAACCAAATTATAGAATATCCACAAATATGTGGTACTTTAAATTTGAAAATCTACAACACCTTATTGATGTTCTTGTTTTTTTGAACACATATATGTCGACATATGCCCTTCATATATGTTAACATACTAGTCACTTTTTAAATTCAACAAAGGGATTTTCCCGACGCCTCTTCCCCAAAAGACATGCTTCTTCAACACTAATTAAAGGCTCTGGAAAATGAATTTTCACAGCAATATAATTCTTGTTTTCTCTTACTCCTTCATGTCAATACATTAATGAAATAAATCCATTGACACTCTTCCATTCTCCTTGCAAATCCATACTTTTTCACACCAATTGTTCAAGGATGCAAACAACATAATATCAGAGTGTTTATACTTGAATTCATATCATTCTCTCTTTGATTTCATCTATTCCTCAAAGAATTCAAAGTTATATTGCTACTAGAGGTCTATAGGATCATTGTACCGAATTTGCAAGAATCTGTATTGAAGATACTACTGCTTGTCATACTCTACTGTTGTTTATAAAGAGAAGAGGTTGTTCTTATAGCCCGATAAATCAAGCGGGTGCATCTTGTAGCCCATGAAATAAATATTACAAAAGTTTTCTTGCTACCCATGAAAATCAAGCAATGATAGTGAAATTCTATATGGTATAGTATAGGACTAGATTTAAGATTGGTCAATCCGAACCAGTATAAAAATGGTGTTATTTACTTTACTACTTACTTATTCTGTGATTACCTTTTTATGTTTGCAATTCGAGCAGATAGATATTTAAATTCATAAGTAAATTTTAAATAGTTGAAATACATACTTCACACTGTATAGTGTATAAATAGCCTTAACATCCATTATGCATTGTGTTATAGACAACCCTTTTTCCCACAAAGTATACTCTCTACCTAAATCACATCTTGACATTTTATAATAGCTGAATATTGTGTTTTGATAAGTGGTCAAAGTTTTTGTATATTTCAATGAAATCAGAATGATGTCTCATCAAATAAATCCAATAATAGCGTGTGTAATCATCTATAAAAGACATAATATCAAGACCTCCTTTAGTAGAAATTAAAGAGGGTCCCCATGCATCAAAATGAATCGAATCAAATGGAGCAGAAAAAACATAGGTACTATTATTTAAAGGTAGTGAAGAAAAATTTTCAAGTTTACATCCATTATGATCAAAAATATTATGAGTTTGTAAATATCCCGTTGGACCAATAATTGGTATAACACCCATGGTGTCAAGTATGACGAGCCAAATCTTGATTTTTAACACGTATGATGAAATGACTAAGCACATCTTAGTTAGTGTTGATCAAATAATGCTAATGGATCAAGAATAGGCTTAGCATTCAAGGCCAAGTACAGGATGAGGTAATTAAGAAAAGGTTCCAAGATGCTCATTAGCTTTTGGAATAGGATACTCGAAAGCCTGTACGGTCACTTGGAATGAGATATTCGAGAGCCCGTATGGTCTTTTAGACTAAGATATTCGATAACCCATATCACATGATCAAAGAGAAAAGAATAATCCATGAAATAGTCCATCAAGCTTGTTAATGAACTAGTTAAGCAATTCTCATGGTTCATAGTCCAATGTCCATATGTAGTAGGCAAGATAGAGGCTATGCATATAAACACTAGTTTAGACTAAAGCTCATGTGATTTTATAAAATAAAATCATGACAAATTTTGGGCCTAAAGAGCTTTATTATGTGCATGTTCATTTCCATAATGTCCAAAGTGCATAACCAAGATAATAGGCATGTCCAAGTCCTTGTTCATATAAATTCGGCATAATTACAATCAAATCAAAAAAAAATCCCAATTCAATTTAAGGCTACAAAATTTCAATTTCGATAGTAGAGAAAAGAAATGATTGCCTCTTCCTCCATGTCCATAGGTTGATATTTATAGGGGTGGTAAGACATGGCATGGACGTTATGTGGCATACCTGTTCTGCGGCATTGAGGTTCATCTCAATGGCGCTAAGGATATTACTTAGATGTGATGACTTGCTGCATTTTTTAGCGTATTGATAGACTATGGCATGATCAAGGGATGATATTGATAATAAACGACATTAATAACAGGCGGCATTGATAATAGGAAGTACTGATGATAAGCGGCATTGATGATAAGTGGAATTAATAAGTGGCGGCATTGATGATGAATGGCATCAAGGCCGAGCAACATCAGATGGAAACGACATTAAAGAGATACGTCATCAACCATAGGCAATATAACTAGATGCGGCATCCATTCTACCTTCAAAGATGAATTGCGACATTGATTAGAACGCGACATCAATGAGTGGCGACATGTATGATACCATGTCATATAACATTGATGGTTTTCAATATTGTATTCTTCAACATCACCGCTTCCTTGATAAGATATGACATTGGTTCCATTCGACATTTTTTAGTGATATGAGAGATTTGGCCTCATTCATTCAGCTCTATAAGTGGTATGCAGCATTGATGACATTCGATATCCTTAACTTTATTGATGACTTGTGACATTGTCTATTAACCCTTGTTGATGAGGGCAGCATTGTATGCTTCCGGCATTGGCTTATATTCACACTTTCAACATTACTTGTTAATGTGAGATCATGGTTATGTCAACATGCGGCATACATTTGGGATCAATAATGATAGTAGTAATAGTCGTATTATTAACTCAGAAGGCCAATTGTAGATTCATTAATTCGATCTCATATTCTCATTAAAAATTATGGGGATAACATTTGCTCCTAGTATGGATGAAATGTTGACTTTTCAAGTCAACTCTTTGGTATTAGCGCTTGCCGCTTTGCAAAACATGTTGTCACCTGTTGGCATTCCATCCCGACCTGGGTTGTTCCTTTAGATTGAGATCAAGGGCTCTTATTTCTTCTTTTTCTTCTTCCTTCTACATGTGAATTACTCTCAAAGTAAGTTCCCATTTTACTTACAAATTTCAATCTCGGTAATAGGTTAAGGTATTTTAAACAAATTTAAACCTTATTCATTATCTATGGATTTGATAGGTTTATAAACTCGAAATTAGTTATGAATTTGACATCCAAATATGATTTACACAAAATGTTACATGCATGGTATTTTTATTGTGCCTTATTAACTAGCTATAAATTTAATATCTGGGCATGAATTTAATAGTTTAGCATTTCTAACTGGATATAGGGTTTTTAAGTAGTCTACAAGTTTGACATCATGCTATAAGTTCAATATCTAGCAATAGACCCTTCAATAGATTATTATTTTGTTTCAAGTTTTGTAGCTAACTCTAGATATGACACTTTACCATTTAGAATTGAATAGCTCTTAACTAGCAAACTATTCCTCGGTTAGGAGTTTGATTATCTATTTTCATTTTTGAGCATTTTAAATTTTGTAAAATAGGCAGTGCTTCCCTGATTTTGTGTAATATGTCCTGGCAGTCAAATGGATAGCGAGGAGCCTAGCAAAACTTCCAAAGCTCCTTTGCCAAAGAAAGGGGACTATATGCTTAGTTAGTTCTCTCACTATTACTCAGCAAGTGGTAGATTCCATTTTTCAACAATTCGAGATTACAGATATGGAATCCCCTATTGAATTCCTTCTGCAGCTTGTTACCCCAATTCAGCCGACTTCTAATTCTCTCACTTACTTGAGCAAGAGAAAGCAGCTATGTCTGGTCGTTTTGGACCTTCGGTCCATAGGATTAAATTTGATGTCGAAATTGTTCGACTTTATCAAAGGGTAATGGATCTTTGATTGGCAAGGAACACTTTTTTGCTTTATTGAATCCTCCTTTGAGTCTTTAGATCTGATGATTTATCATATTACTGATTTTTCTTTGGTTTATGGGGATATGAAAAAGACGGCACAAGGTTTTGGCTCTTAATAGAGAGTTTCTTATAACCTTTTGACCAGATTCTCTTGTGTTGAATCACTAGTTTTGATTCATGACAAAGCAATTTACAAGTAAACGAGAATGCATGATCAATCACAACAAAAAGAGACAATCAAAGGACTATGGTTATATCAAGACTTTGAATCTATGTTTTCAATGGTTACTACTTGTGTTTGAATCTTAGAAATTGTTAAAATCTATCCTTAAGTAGTCTGTACTTCATCATTTTCATTCTTTTTAACAAAACATAGCTACTAGTGCAAATACACTACAGCCAATAGATTGTATATAAACAACCAGTCGACTGACTGGTGTACATGCACGAGTATGCACTATTTTTTTCTTAAATTTGTTGAATGATTAGTCGATTGATCCAAATTGACCAGTCGACTGACCCGAACCTAACTGTCATACTTTAAAAACAGATTTCCCTTTTGCGAAAGGTAGCGATCCTTCTCTGAACGGGAATGATTGCTTCTTTTGGTCAGAACTCTTCACCAATGGCAGTAACCCTCTATCTACTATAAATACATGTTCCCAAACACTTCATATTCATCGAAAATATTTCTAACTATCTTATATACTTCTTGTGCTTTCATACTCACATTCAAACAGCATACAAAATTTATATTGCTTTGAATCTTCCTTTCTTATTCTCACATACAATTCAAATACTTAAGGAATGATTATAGGAAGGGTATGCTACAAGTGAAAAATTCATGTTACTAAGAACACACTAGTCAGACAATTTTATATACTTGTAAAAGTCTCATTCCGCTGTTCAGGCGTGTGAAGTCCTTTTCGGCTGCTGAGGCGAAATCTTGTTCCGCTGCTCAGGTCCCTGTTCGGCTGCTCAAGGGGTTGTATAGACATGTTCCTCCGGGTTAAGTGAGGGTTGTTGTTTTAGTGAAATTCCAGAAGGAGTCTGGGACTGGACATAGGAAGGAGCTCTGAACCAGTATAAAAATTCCTGGTGTCATTTTATATTACTACTTTTATATTCCGCACTATTTACTATATTGCTACCTTCACTACACTCTGTTTTATCATATATCCATATTACTTGGTCCTACACACTTTCATTTGGTATCAGAGCTTGGCATCATCTAACCGTAACATAGTTATTTGATTCTTTGCTAATATGGATAGTAACACTAGCACTAGCACTATAAGCACTAACACCAGTTTTGTAGAAGGTCTGTCCACTGCACGAACTTCTTTTTTCAATGGTTTGAACTATAATTATTGGGCTACTCGTATGAGAATCTATATGCAATCAAATAGTTTTGAATCATGGAATATCACACAAAATGAATACACTCTTCCTATAGGAGAATACTCCACATGGACAAATACACAAAAACTAGATGCTTATACCAATGCTAAAGCCATGAACATGTTATTTTGTGCACTAGATAGAAATGAATTTAATCTTGTTAGCAAGTGTCAAGCTGCTTATGAAATATTGTGAACACTTAAAATCACACAAGAAGGAATTAGCAAAGTCAAACAAAGCAAAATCTCCATGCTCAAAAGTCAATTTCAAAATTTTAGAATGAAGCAAGATGAATTCTGTCAATAATATGTACTCCAGGTTTCAAGATATATATCATTCACTATTATGTTTAGGAGAAAAGTTCACTGATTTTGATATTGTATCGAAAATCCTAAACTCTTTAACAAATGAATGGGGAAGAAAAATCTTGGCTACTGAAGAAGCTAATGACCTCTCTACCATAAAACCAGAAGAGTTAATACGAAATCTAATGTCCTATGAAGTGAATTTGCCGGCAAAACGATTATAAGCACAGGACGAAAGAACATAGCTTTCCATGCTGAAGAAGAAGAGGATGAAGGTTCAGATGAAGAAGACCTAACATTTATTGCCAAAAATTTTAAAAAGTTTTTGAAATTCCAGAAAAATAACAGATACAATGGAAAAAGGAACTTACCAAGCGGACCATCACCTTCAGTACTAGAATGTTTTCATTGCCATAAGAAAGGTCATATCCAGAAAGATTGTCCAGAACTAAAGGAAAGATACTTCAACAAGGGAAAAAAGATAAGAAAAAGAAAGCATTTTCTATGACATTGGATGATTTAGATTCTTCTTCATTAGATAGTGGCAGTGATAATAAAAATGAACAAGCTAATGTTTGCTTCATGGCTACTAAAAACGGGGTTAGTGATTTTACCTTTGATGATATGTTAGAGATAAATTCTGAACTAGTTGATACTCTCAAAATCTCAAAGAAAATATAAGGAAACTCATGAACATCGGAACAAAGCAGAATTCAAAAGAGATATGAATAAAGACGAAAAGAAAATACTAGAGGAAGAACTTGAAAAATTACAAGAATCATTCTCTAATATAATTCTCAACTCACTCTATTGAGTCAAGAAATTGAAACTCAAAAGGTGAAGAATGACGCTCTTGTTTCATAAAATCATGAACTGAAGACAAAAGTAAAATTGATAGAATTAGATAATACTGGTCTCAAAACTAAGTTAGAAAGCATCACCAAAAATGTCTCAAAATTTAATAAAGGAAGAGAAACTCTATCTAAAATTATTTATAGTTCTCAATCCGTTTCAAGTAGGAAAGGATTAGGATATGCTAAGAAATAAAAAGCTCTACCTAAAAAGGAAATTAGGAGAAATATTAAATGTACTACAAAACAGTCAAAAAGGAATATTTACTCTAAAAACATAAAAATATGAGTTCCTAAAACAAACAATAGTTTGATTAGGAAGAAATATATTAACACCTTTTTGGAGACAGTTCATAAGAATAAAGATTATATTTTCAAAAGGAATACTGAACCCTCTTGGGTTCGGTTTCCTAAGATCCGACTCTTAGGACCTTAATAAAAGGTGGGTACCAATATAATTTATTATTTTTGCAGGTCCCACTTAAAAAGAGAGGAAAATGGATACTCAACAGTGGTTGCTCAAAATATATGACAGGAGACAAAGATATGCTATCAAATATTACTTGCTCAAATGGAGGCTTCGTCACATTTGGAGACAATTCCAAAGGTTATATCATCGGCAAAGGCAATGTGAGAAACAACGGTATTTCAAATTTACCTCTTATTTCAAATGTTTTACTAGTCAAAAATTGAAACATAATTTATACAATATCAGCCAATTTTGTGAAAAAGGATTCATAATCACATTTTTTGAAAATAAATGTAGTATTTTTGATCAAAATCAAAATTTTATCTTTGAAGGAAATAGAGACAGAAATATCTATATTCTGAATATGAAAATAAACCATAATTCATATATGTGTTTAATAGCCAAAGAAAATGATCCTTGGTTATGGCACAAATGATTCTATCACATTAACTTCAAAGCTATAAATAAGCTTTCAAAAATGATTTAGCAAAAGAACTACCAAAAATGAATTTTAAAATTGACCATATTTATGATGCATGTCAGTTAGGAAAATTAACTAAGTCATCTTTTAAACCTAAAAAGGTTATTTCAACTTTACAACCACTTGAATTACTGCATATGAATTTATTTGGACCAACACAAGTACAATCCATTAATCACAGTAGATATGTGTTTGTAATTGTTGATTATTTTTCTAGATATACTTGGACTATTTTTATGAAAAATAAAAGTTTTTTTGATAATTTCAAACTTTTGTCAAAAGAATTCAAAATTTCAAGGGATTGAAAGTCAAAAACATTAGGGGTGATCATGGAGGTGGATTCGAAAACGAAGCCTTTAAACATTTTTGCAAGAAGAAGGGAATATTCCATAATTTTTCGTTTCCTAGAACTCCACAACAAAATGGAGTTATAGAACGCAAAAATAGAACCTTACAAACATGTGCAAGGACTTTGTTAAATGGAAGTACGTTACCAAAACATTTCTGGACTGAAGTAGTTGCAATAGCTTGTTATGTTTTGAATCGTGTTTCTATTCGACCACTAACTAAGAATACTCCTTTTGAAATTTTTAATGGCAGAAAATCAAATATTTCTTATTTCAAAGTTTTCGGTTCAAAATGTTTCATTTTAAACGCAAAGGATTAGCTTGGCAAATTCGATCCAAAATCCGATGAAGGAATCTTTGTAGAATATTCGGACCAAAGCAAAGCTTATCGAATTTTTAATAAAGAACCAATATCATCGAAGAAACACTTCATGTATCCTTCGATGAAAATTTAAATCAAATGCCAAGTATAAGAGATGATGAAGAACTACCTGATAATATCACAAATACGGAAATTTCAAATTTTGAAAATAGTGAGAACATTAATAATGAATTAAGATCACCACCTAGATTATTAAGGGATCAACCTCCCATTAATGTCATTGGAGAACTAAATTCGTCTTGTAGAACAAGAAGTCAATTGAATCAAATGGGCCACGTAGCTTTCCTTTCTCATATTGAACCTAAAAATATTAAAGAAGCATCCCCCGATAAAAACTAGTTAATCGCTATGCAAGAAGAGCTAAACCAATTTGAAAGAAATGACGTTTGGGATTTAGTTCCAAGGCCTAGTGATCAATCAGTTGTTGGTTCAAAGTGGGTCTTCAAAAATAAAGCAGATGAACAAGGAAATATTACTAGGAATCTGTGCAGTTAATACCCCGCTATATCCCTGCTATATCTCATAGCGGATTTCTACCACAATGATATTTCCATATAGCCCCAAATATAGTCTTTCCGCTTTAAGCCCCACTATTTCCGCTATATCCCGTTATTCCTGCTATATTCCACTATTTCCGCTATATCTTCTTTAAAAAATGAAATGAAAAATTACATTTATACATCATAAAAATTATGAAATTAATTTATTTAGTTGAACTTTTAATGTATTTTCAAAAATGAAAATACTTCAGTATTCTACAAAATTCAATTATGTTATATAACAATTTTACATTTATTTATAGTATATTCGCACATGTTTTTATTTAAAATTATTTATGTATTAATTATAATTCAACTGAATGTTAAATTTTCATTTAATTACCATTCATATATTTGTAAAAACGTTAAGTATGATTTTTATATGTTATTTTAGAGTCATCCGCTATATCTCGATATATCTTCGCTGTATCCCCATTATGAATTTTTGCATCTCCCCCGCATTGAATCCGTAGAGAATTTTAACTACACAGCTAGGAATAAAGCTAGATTAGTTGCACAGGGATATAATCAAGAAGAGATTGACTACGAAGAAACGCTTTCCCCAGTCGCTAGACTAGAAGCATTATGAATCTTACTGGCCTATGCATGTTTTCATAACTTTAAATTATATCAAATGGATGTTAAAAGTGCTTTTCTAAATGGTTTTATAAAGTAAAATGTTTATGTTGAACAACCTCCTTTATTCATACATGAACAATTTCCAGACCATGTCCATAAACTTAAAAAGGCCTTACACGGTTTGAAACAAGCACCTCGTGCTTGGTACGATCGTCTTAAAAGATATTTAATAGACTATGGTTTTGAAATTGGGAAGGTTGATCAAACTCTTTTTATTAAAAGAAACAAGCAAGATATTTTAATGGTTCAAATTTATGTCGATGATATCATTTTTGGGTCTAAAAATGAAAAATTATGTCAGGAATTTTCTAAAATAATGAGCAAAGAATTTGAAATGTCACATATGGGTGAATTAAATTATTTTCTTGGCTTACAAATAAAACAATTAGAAAATAGTACTTTTATAAATCAAGAAAAATATTGTAACAATCTAATTAAACGCTTTGGTATGGAAAATACTTCTATCAAACCAACTCCAATGAGTACAACTATACATCTTGATAAAGATGAAAATGGCAAAAGTATTGACCAAAAATTATATTGAAGTATGATTGGATCATTACTATATTCAACAGCTAGTAGACCTGACATAATGATGGGTGTTTGTTTGTGTGCATGATTTCAAGCAGATCCCAAAGAATCGCATTTGCGAGCAGTAAAACGCATATTACGGTACCTTAATAAAACCAAGGACTTTGGACTATTCTATCCAAAGGAATGTCCTTTTGAATTACGCTGATTTTGGAGGAAGCCGGACAGATAGAAAGAGTATAAGTAGGACTTGTCACTTCATTGGACGGTCTCTTATATCTTGGTTTAGTAAGAAACAAAACAGTGTTTCACTATCAACATGTGAAGCAGAATATATTTCTGCAGCTTTGGCATGTGCTCAAGTTATCTACATGCAACAAACACTACAAGATTTTGGTTTTAACTTATCCAAATCAACTATTTATTGTGATAATTCTAGTGCTATAAATTTATCTAAAAATCCTGTCAATCACTCACGGACAAAACATATTGACATTCGTCATCATTTTCTTTGTGATAATATTGAAAAGGATTTGATAAATCTAGAATTTGTTTCCTCTGACAAACAATTGGCAGATATCTTTACAAAACCTTTAAATGAAAATGATTTCATCAAATTAAAAAGAGAACTTGGAATCGCCTCTTTTAAAGATTTATAAATTTTTCGTACAAAATTTTCAAAATATATTGTTTTTATATGTGCAAATTTCATAGCACAATTTGATAAAATATTCATCTGCAAAAAAATTTCATGCAAACTTTTTTTGGCGAAAATAAAATTTTTCTTTCATGACACTAGAGGGACTTGAACTCATGATCTCTTGGTTATAGACTTACAATTGTTTCTTTCCATTTGAGCTATATGTGTTTCTTGTCCCAACTAGACGTTTGGTAATAAATATTCTTCAAAATTTTGGGTTACAAAAAACAATGTAGTTGTTAGGGTTTGAACTCTAGTCTCATGGCTGGTAATTGTAAGCTTTACCAGTTATGCTATATTATTTTTCTTACTGAGCTACATACTTTGGTTTAACTTATACCACATCAGCCCGTAACCATTCATTTTTAAATTTATTCTCATCCATTCCCTCCATACATTATTTCCTCTGGCTCTTGTTCATTCTAATATCTGGCCATCAAATTTTAGTCCATCTCTCCTATATATATTTTTCATATTATAGCAATCACCATTATCATTTCATTCTCAAACTCCTCAATATTTTTTCAATGGCTTCTCATGATTCATACGATTCCTCCAACTCTAAGGTATCATATTCCACACCATCATCAAATAGCTCAGCTCCTTCTTTGGCTACTCCTACACCTAAAAATGAACCAGCTCATGATTGGGAACAATATCACACTGGATATACAACAAATAGCAAGAAGTCAAGGAGATCACTTTTTATTTCTCCAAACACTAAAGATAAAATAGATGACATCCACCACTATCAAGGGGAGCAAATCAACTTGCAAAGAGAGATGCACTATGAACAAAAAATAAATTTCAGACGTCTTACCTTAATAGAATCGATTGCCCTAAATTTTGCGACAAATCACCAAAGAAAGACGCTATTGAACCCTCATCATCTCGTCAACCACATACATTTGGCTGGAATCCATGGGAGCAAATTCGACAGCAGCCTCCAGTGTCTCCCTACTCTTGGGAACGACAAAACTATTGATCACCTCTACAACCACATGTTGAAGTCCCCAAGATTGAACCAAATGAATTCTCTCCTTCAACTCCAAAATAATCAATTTCCTTGTGTATTTTGTTCCATATTCATGCTTACCTTATTTATGTATGCCTTTGTTCCATAAATTTTTGAATAAAAATTGAAAGAAACTGTTTTAAAATTCACTGGCATTTTTAGCTACAGCTAGTCCACTGAATTACATAGGTCAGTCGACTGTTTAGAGACCAAATGCTCCGGGGTTTGCAACCAGTCGACTAACCTACCCCGACCAGTCGACTGGCTGTATAAATTAACCATGGTCTTTCCTTTTTATTCCATTTACCCCTTACCTTTTACTTTATCTTCTTCATATTTTTGCATCTACCAGCAAATCTCTTGAAATCTAGTCCCCATTTTTTTCAATTCTCTCTCAAATCCTTAAAATTAACGGCTCCTCCTAGATTAAAACGATCAAAGCAAGCATCTTCATCTTTCATCGGTACTCATGTCGCCCGTTGGCTATACGATGCTACCGCAATTGAAAGATGGGAAAAGATGAAAAATTAGAGGATTTTTGAAGGTTCTTTTATGGTGTACTCTGATTTTGGGGCTTATTCACTTCAAGAATTGATGTGAAGATGCGGATTAGAGTCGCTACTCGACTACAATTCCAATCACCACAACATTAACCATCTCATGGTAAAACTCTTTTATGCTAATCTTAACCTTGGCCACCAACAACCGTCTAATCCGGATAATTATGTATGGAGTTTGGTATGTGGTCAACCAGTTTTCTTCTCGCTTGATCGAATGGCATATATCCTTCAATCTTGAAATGAAGGTATTGACTTGAATGATGTTGAGTGCAATATAAGACAGAGAGATAGAATTAGTCACATGTTCATGGGTGACGATATGTCTGAATTATGATCCAAGCTTCTACGGCCTAAAGCTCAAATCTTGCAAAAGACTCTTATGTGTTATATTCTCCAAAGAACTGGATCGTATGAATTGATATATCCAGAGAATTTCAAAGCTCTTTATGCGATATGGGGAAATGTACGCGTAAATTGGTTACGATGTATTTTGGATGAATTTCTTACCTTCCCCTATAGGAATATGCACGTTATTTACTTTGGCGAGTATATAATGAGACTTCTTCTAGGTGTTGGTGTTCATCAACCCGATTTAGAATTCTCTACCGTCAGAATGATCAATATTCGGACCATAAGCCTTATGAAGCTACCGACAAGACCTCCATCTATTACGGCATAGGAAGGTTGGAAGTGTCAATAGGCTCAACAACAATCTGGAGGTCCTATAATTAGAGAGCCGAAACCACAACAAGAAGAAGGAGAAATCCGTTTAGCTACCTCCTCCAACACCCGTGAATCCATTGAAATCCTTTCCCGAAATCAACTGATCCTAGATTCAAGACTTAAGAAAGTGGATAAGAAGCTTGATAAAATCAAAGGCTTCTTCTCTACTTTATGGGATGCCATATCATGTTCTTCCTCCACTGTTGCCACCTCCGTCGCTCAAGGCAAGCGTCCAACACCTCATTTTACATGGTTTACATCAGAGGAACATACTAGTAGCGACACTAGTGGAGCAGACAGTGGTGCTCAAGGCACTTCAAGACTCGGGAAAGAGACTACACCGAAAGAAGAATATAACTAGGATATTGACAAATGAGCTTCTGTTGGTTGGTTGGCAAGTTTGGTAAATGTTCTTGTTATTTGCAGATTGGTACTTTTATCTTTTAGTTTAAAGCTATGAACATTTTTAAAGACTTGTATTAAATAGTCTTACTATGGATATTTGTTTCTACACATGATATTTTAATTATTGCTATGATATGTCTATTTTTGTTGATGACAAAGGGGGAGAGAAAGTATATGTACTAACCATTTTGATGCAGGCACAAGAAGTGTTATATATTCAAGGGGAGTTTATTATATGTTCTCTAGGTAAATTATACATACAGGTTGTCATCAATCAAAAAGGGGAAGAACGTAAAATCTATCCTCAAGTAGTCCGCACCTCATTATTTTCATTCTTTTTAACAAAACATAGCTACCAATGCAAATACACTGCAGCTAGTCAACTGTCTATAAACAACCAGTCGACTGACTGGTGTACATGCACGAGTATGCACTGTTTTTCTTTTAAATTTGTTGAATGATCGTGGACTGATCCAAATCGACCAGTCGACTGACCCGAACCCAACTGCCATATTTTGAAAAGACATTTCCATTTTGCGAAAGGTTGCGATCCTTCTATGAATGGGAATGATTGTTTCTTTTGGTCAGAACTCTTTACCAATGGCAGTAACCCTCTGTCTACTGCAAATACATGTTCCCAAAAACTTCATATTCACCGAAAATCTTTCTAATTATCTTATATACTTCTTGTGCTCTCATACTCACATTCAAATAGCATACAAACGTTATATTGGTTTGAATCTTCCTTTCTTATTCTCACATACAAATCAGATACTTGAGGAAAAGATTGTAGGAAGGGTGTGCTACAAGTGACAAATCCGTGTTATTAAGAACACATTAGTTAGATACTTGTAAAAGTCCCGTTCTGCTGTTCAGGCATGTGAAGTCCTTTTCGGCTGTTGATGCGAAATCCTGTTCCGTTGCTCAGGGGTTGTATTGACTTGTTCCTCGGGTTAAGTGAGGGTTGTTGTTTTAGTGAAATTCCAGAGGAGTCTGGGACTGGATGTAGGATGGAGCTTCGAACCAGTATAAAAATTCCTGGTGTCATTTTATATTACTGCTTTTATATTCAGCACTATTGACTATATTGATATCTTCACTACACTCTGTTTTATCATATATCCATATTACTCGATCCTACACACTTTCATCTTGTTTTTTAACCCTCTTATTCCTACAAGCCTCATACATAATGTGTCAAATAAATTTGTACTTGATTAATTGTTATCTTGAATGTACTATATAGTTGGTTCTTCCTTTTGAAATTGTCTAAGATACATAGCTTGTTCTCCAAGAGCTTTAGTTTGATGCAATTTGATATGTAATCCTTGGTCTGGCTTCTTAATACAATTCATGTCTCTAAACCTGAAATCTGCTTTGATAAAAGGTTAGTAATCCAAGAAATTAGAAATTTATTCAAATAAGGAACTTGAAAATTATCCAGCACTAATTTTGAAAAGAAGGCCAAAAAACCATCTGACGTTAAAAAACTAGAATTCCATCTGGTAATAAAAAGACCAAAATTCCATTAGATAGTAAGATGTCCAGAATACCATCTTCTAATAACAAGAAGACCGGAATACCATCTTTCGATAATAAGAAGTCCAGAATACTGTCTGTTGGTAATAAGAAATCCAGAATACCATCTGATAATAAGAAGTCCAGATTACCATCTTATTCTGATAATAACAGGAAGACCAAGAAACTGTCTGGCAATAATAAGAAGACCAGAAAACCATCTGACAATAATGAGAAGACAGAAGACCATTTGGCAATAATAATCTAAATAGAAAACCAGAAAATCATCTGGTAATAAGAAGACCAGAAAACCATCCAATAATCATAAGTAAACCAAAAAACCATCCGGCAATAATAATCTGTATAAAAGACAAAAATTCATTTGGCAGTAATAAGAAGACCAAAAATCAGTATGGCAATAATAAGAAGACAAACCATCTGACAATAATAAGAAGAACTATCTGGCAAAAATAATCTGAATAGAAGAACCGAAAACCATCTGGCAATAAAAAGAAGACCAAAAAATCCATTTGGCAATAAAAGAATAGGATGTCCAAAAAATCCATCAGGCAATTGAAAATTGCTTTATTTTCGTTTTGAAGCACAATAACTCATATTTGGTCGATCTTCCTTAAGAAAATTGCTTTTGCTTTGGAGCACAAATGACTCATTTTGATTAATATTCCTCTAGAAGATTGATTTCGCTTTGGAGCACAGGGGGTTCATTTTGATTGATCTTCCTTATGAAGATTGATTTTGCTTTGGAGCACAAACGGCTCATTTTGATTGATCTTCCTCTAGATGGTTGATTTGATCCATTTTTTTGGATAGAGTTTGATTGACTCGATCGATTTCCTTAGCATCATCTTAGATGATGATCTCAGCTTGGATCTAACCCCTTATCACCGTCTTAGGTGATGATTGAGGTCTTTTAGATCGGTGCATTTGGTTAGCTTTCCTTAAGCAGAACCAAAGGCTTACCTGACTTCCTCTAGGAGGCGTTTCAGTAAGGCCTTGGAGGCGGTATTGAAGGCTGGTTCGGTGCTTTGGTCAGGTCATCTTAGATGGAACCAAAGGCTTACTCTATCCTTCCTCTCAGAGGTGCTCCGACCATGCCACGTAGGCAGGGGAAGAAGGCTTGCACATGCTTTGGTTAGGCCTTTACAGATGGGACCAAAAACTTAATCTGACCTCCCTCTAAGAGGTGCTTTGACCAGGCCCTTGTGGAAGGATTAAAGGCTTTAATTTTCCCGCTACTACCATCTTAGGTATTGGTATAGGCATTTCCTTTCATCGAACTTTTGATTCTGCAGACAAACTTGTATTGATTTCTTTATTTATCCATCATCGAAAAATATGGCCTTAGATGTTTAACGTTCCAAGTTCTTGTTATGACATTACCATTTGGCCGACATAGTCGATAGGCCGTTGGCGGGATTAGTTCGTAGATAACAAGGGGTCCTTTCCAATTTGGCCTAGGCAGTCTACCAGCTGGATTTTTAGTATTTTCCATGACTTTATAAAGTACCAAATCTCCTTTTCGAAATGATCTTTCCTGACTTTGGAATTATAGTACTTGTTTATTCCGTGCTAATATTCAACTGTCCGTACAAATGCTTCATCTTTTAGCTCATTGATTAGGTCTAAGGATTCTCTTTTCAATTCTTGATTTGGATCAAATGCATATGCAATCCTTCGATGAGAGGGTACTTCGACCTCGATTGAAAGCATGGCTTCAGACCATATGTTAGAGAAAATGGGGCATGCCTCGTTTTTTGGTAAAAGTTCTATATACCCATAACACAAGAGGCAATTCTTCTATCCAATTTCCTTTTGCTTTGTCCAACCTTTTCTTTAGGATGGTCTTAATGGTTTTATTGGAAGCTCAACGGCTCCATTGGCCTTGGGGTGTGCTACAGATAAAAAGCTCTTAATAATCTCATTTCTATTGCGGAATTGGGTAAATTCCTCACGTTTTAACTGAGTTCCACTGTCGAATGTTATCTTATGTGGAATTCAAAATCTAGTGACAATATTCTTGATTATGAATTTAATCACTTTTCTCGATGTGATATTCGGTAGTAGTTCCGCTTCTACCCATTTAATAAAATAATCGGTGGATACCACTGCAAAATTAGCTCCTTCTTTAGATATAGTTGTGGCCTATCAAGTCGATTCCCCACACATCAAAAGGCCATGGACTTGAGATCGAAGTCGGTTCATTTGGTGGCAAGTGTGAGATCTTAGATAATGTTAGGCATTTCTCACATCTCTTTACAGAAGCTATAGCATGGTTAATCATCTTAGGCCAATGGAAGCCTCGTCTCATGACCTTTTTGGCTTGCTTTATGCCATTAAAATGGTCCGCACAGAATCCTTCATGGGCTTCTCTTAATAATTTTGCTCTTTTTTCTGTACTAACACAAGTAAGGGAGTTAATACAGTTTCTTGTAGCTTATTCCGTTTACCATAATGAAGGTGGGGCCTTGATGTTTTATACTTCTTGCTTCCTTTTTATCTGCTGGCAATTTCTCTTTTGTCGCATATTCAACGAGAGATTTCATCAAGTTGTTCTCATATTGATTCTTAGTTTTGTATAAGCGGATTTTTTAGAAAGGATTTCCTTTCGAATTTCCTTTTCCTTATGTGTTAGGGCTTGAGATATAGTCAATACCAAAGATCCATTTTCTAGCTCGGGGCATTTTTCCTATACACTAGGATTTGATTGGTTGCCTACTAGCACAATTCGGGTCCTGGTGCTCCTCGTGAGCTGAGCAATTTAGCTAAATAATCAGTCTAGGAGTTCTTCCCTCTCAACACTTCACATATTGAGAAATCCTCAAATTGGGTCAGCATTTTTAGTGCCTTCTTGACATATAAGATCAGCTTGGCATCCTTTGTCTGATATGTTTGATTCAACTGATTGACCATTAATTTGGAATCACTGAAAATCTCAATCCTAGGAATTTTCAGTTGTAGGGACAAAGTGAGTCCTACCACCATCGACTCATAATCTGCCATATTGTTAGTGACTTGAAATTCTAATTTTATTGCATAATGCAAGCGGTGTCCATCGGGTGTAATTATTACGTATCCTGCACCAGCCCCTTATTCATTTGAAGCCCATCTACGAACAATTATCATTTAGATTTTAGATCCATTTCTTTTATCCGATTGCTCTTTATTGAATCCCGTACAATTATTAACAAAATTAGCTAGAGCTTGTCCTTTAGTTGCCGCTCGTGATAGATATTCAATATCATACTGGCTAAGTCCTATTCCTCATTTTACTAATCTTCCCAAAGCTTCAGGTTTAGTAAAGACTTGCTTAAGTGGAAAGATGGTTAAGACTAATTTGATGCGCTTGAATAAGCTCTCGATTTTCATGTTACGAGCATAAAACAACATGCCATCTTTTCTATAACCGGATATCTAGTTTTTGCATTCTTAAGCCTTCTGTCCGTATAGTGTACTAGAAGTTAGGTTCCCTTCTCTTGCCTATTAAAACAGAGCTAAACGCATGTTATGAAACTGCATATAAAGATAAAGGTTTTCCTCATCTACAGGGTTGGATAGAATTAGTGGTTTTTCAAGATGCTCTTTTAGCTCCTTAAAGGCTTTCCGACAATCCTCTCTCTGTTCGAAGTTTTACTACCTCTTAATCACATTGAAGAATAGAATGCATTTATCAGTGGCGTTGGAAATGAATCTATTCAATGCTGTCACCCTTCCATTTTGGCTTATTACATCTTTACTTGTCAGGCTCCACCATGTCCTTAATCACTTTGATCTTATCATGGTTATCTTATATTCCTTGAGAACTAACAATATATCCCAAGAACTTTCCAAACTATATTCCAAAAGAAAATTTCTGTGGGTTGAGCTTTATTTTATATTTTTGTAATATTCTAAAAATTTCTTCCATATTACATAAATGATTACTCTCCTCTCGAAGTTTAATCAAGATATCATCTACATATATCCCCATGTTTTGATCGATTTATTCACTAAACATTTTATTTACTAACCATTGGTAGGTGGCTATGGCATTCTTCAATCCAAAATCCATTACTTTGTAACAAAATGTTCTCCAATATGTTTTGAAGCTTGTGTTCTCTTCATCTGGTTTGAACATCGAAACGATTGTACCCGAAATACTCATCCATAAAAGATTAAGAGTTTGAGTCCACTTGTTGTATCGACTAATTGGTCTATTCTTGGAAGAGGATAGCAGTCTTTTGGGCATACCATATTCAAATTGATATGGTCGATTCATTTCATCCATTTTCTATTAAATTTTTTAAACAATATAGGATTGGCTAACCATTTTGGATAAAGCACTTCTCTGATGAACCCATTTTCGAGCAATCTCTTGACCTTCTCTTTTAAAGCATTGGTTTGAACTTTGTCGAATTATATCTTCTTTTGTTGAATATGTGTAATACTAGGCCTATGTTTAAGGCAGACACATTATGATTGGATCTATTCCAATCGTATTTGAATGGGTCCGGATAAACACGTTGTTATCCCTATAATTGTCAAAGGATATAGCTCAAGAAGATAAAAAAAACAAGGAAGCAAGGACCAAAGTCGAAGCCTAAAGCTATAGCTGGTAAAATAGCATTGAAGGCAAATGAAGATGTCTCGACAGTGTCTAAGACTGGGAGGTTAAGTCAGAGAGACAACTCCACTGTTCAACTAAAAGGATGGGATCCACTAGGTCGATACCACATCTATTGACTTTGAAGATATGTAAAGAAATATAAACAACATCGACAGTGGTGAAAGAAGCAACAACATCGAACCTATTCAACACCCTCTTCATCGCACTCGAAGACATTTGACTAGCGAGATGGGTTGACATTGAGGACATAGGAAACTCCTCTTCATTACTAAGGAAAATACAAAGGGCTTCATCAAATCACTTCGCATGTCTATGCAAAGCGATAATGCCATCAATACCTTCAAATCCATTAATAAACGTCGAAATGGCCATAACGTGCTTCATTGATGCGAGGTTCCATCAACATTGCATATTTCAGCACTTCAAAGACACTGCTCAACAGCAATGCCAAGGGTCTTTGGCATAAGAGGAATATAGGATAATGCTGCTCCCCATTATGTTTAGCACACTGCTCATCTCCTATCATGGAAGGGGTCAACAACAACGATAATCCATTACACATCATCCTTATCCAACTATTGACATCACACTTGAAGGATGAAGTCAAAGTCAACATTGCCGAAGACATATCCGGAAGGAAGCTAATACTGAAGCACTTCCAAGCATTCCCGTTTAATGGTGCTAGGTGACAACTCCACCCCTCGCCAATGCCTACTGCTGCTTATCATGTATGTCGACCAACGAAGAGACTAAAATAAGTGCCACTGGAGACATCCCATTCGAAGACACTAGAGGCAAAGTGGTGGTTTCCTACTTCTATAAATATGATCCTAGGGCGCCATTTCTGGGGGCCAGACTCTCTCTACTCATTTATTACCTTTTCAACTTTGTAAACCCAAAATTAAATTTGGGATTTTGTCGATTGTCACACTTGTACAATTGTACACATAAGGATTTGGAAATCAAACAATTACATAGTATAATTGACTACATAACTCTTGAATTGTGACTTTCAATTAGCATATCACATCAATCCATTTCAAATTCGAGACTTATATATTCGCCTTTGTTTATAACCTGACTTCGACTTGATCTTGCATTATATAGCCTATTACTCTACCTGGTGACTCGAATACCTACTGACTTCAAACTTGGACTAGCACATTGAAATTACACGGCGACTCTGACTATATACAATGTTTCACATGATTCATGCTTCAATGATTAAACAAAGAATGATTATGAATTTAAACTATCGTATGCTTTAACCCATGACTTTAACTAGGTTCGGAGAGGCTCTTCACTGATTGACCCAAATTTCGTATGCTTTTGGATGTTGATGAATTTATTCATTAACATTTTAGTGCCAAAAAGAGGGCTCTAACCTCTGATTCCTTATAATTCTCTCTGTAAATTAATTGTATAAGGTTCTTTTGTTTTAGGAAGAAGATGGTAAAAGTAAAGAACAGTGATGATATTCCAAGTGAAGAAGCTGCTTCACAAACAACTTTAGAAGATAATATAATCCTGAACTTTAACTTATGAAAATTGGACGACCTTCAACTCTAACAAAACTCGCAAATAAGGAGGTCAAAATTCAGGATATGATATAACAAGTGATAAAGGAGCTTCTTGAAGGGGCTTCATCTCAAGAATCCTAGGAAATGATAATCTTATGAAAGAAGTTGATGAAGCACAACCTCCAAATAAAATTCAAGATGAAGAACGAAACGAAAACAAAGAAAGTCAAGCCAAAAGGTCCCTTAAGCAATTGAACAATTCAATCTAAGGAGATAATAAAAATGACTACAATGGTAAAACCAATCAAAAGCACATTTTCAAACAAATAACAGAGGGTTCGATTAAGGAGAAAGGAATCCTTGATCTGGAGAAAAATAATAACTTTCGAAAGACTCCTTTTTTAGAAGAAATAATTGTGTTTAAAATTCCATCTAGCATTGAGATTCCTCCACTACAGTATGATGGAACTACTCATCCATATGATCACCTTATAGCTTACAAAAGCTAAATGGATTTGTATAATGCTTCAGGGGCAATCCATTGCAAGCTCATTTTGTAGTAACTTTGCTTGGAGCAGCAATCAAATGGTATAAGAATTACCATGGAGAGACCATTTATTCCTGGGAATAATTTTCCTATGAATTTTTTACATAGTTTTACATATATAAAGACCCAACCATAGGTTCCAGTATGTTAGCAAATAGTAAGCAAAGGCCAAGGGAATTACTTAATGAATACCCAAAGAGATTCAATATAGAAGCACCAAGAGCAGAAGGTGCAACTAATAGAGAAAATCTCATGGTAGTTCATTAATGATTAATTGAGAAAACTCCTTTTTTGAGAAGAACTTTATATTCATGGTTGTAAAGATCTACGACACTTCTATTTCCAGGTCGAAAATTTATTCAAATGGAAGAGATGTACCCTGCCACAAAAAAAATATCAACAAAACAAAGAAGAGAGAAGGTTAACTCCAATCATCTTAGTAAGAGGTCAAAAAGAAATAAGAGTAGAATAAAGAGTCAGATGGAGATTTCTGAATCCGACTATGTGAATTTAAACAAGCCCCTTTCCCATATTTTTGTTGTGACAAAGGACGATGAGAATTTCTCCACTTTCTACAAAATATCGAGCCATCCTAAGCCAAATAGAGGAAAAGGTTATTGTGATTATCATAAAGTAAATGGGAATAAAACTAATAAATGTCAGACACCGGAAAGAATAATTCAGAATAAGATCAAGTTAGGGTTTCTAAGAGAGTCCATTAGAGAAGTTTGAAAGATTTTCTAGTTTTAAGAGGATAACCTAAACCTCTGAAACTTAACTCTTCCTACATGGAAAAAGCAACTCTGTAACTTCAAATTCAAACTCCAATTAAAATATGGAGTCTTGTATCAATTACTCATCATATATTATATTTACTCATAAATTTTCTTAATTTGATTTGTACTTAAAATAAATCATGTATTAACATGAAATTCATGTGTCTTTAAAGGTTGAAACAAAACCAATCCACTACACATGAAAGGATCTAAATTTCTCCATCAAAACATAATCAATCTCCAGTCTTCTTCGAGGAAAAAATAATCAAATGTCTAGGATAAAGTGGCTCTCTATCTTAAAGCTTGAATCAATCAACCTCCCAGCACAAACAAGTTTCTAAGGAAAGGTAAATATCCAAAATCTTCCCAAAAGAAGGGATTCTTAAAGAAAAATATGCCCTTTTCTGTAAAGGTCTTTTAGTTCATGAATCATGACTTTACAAACTTACAAACAAGACATTCCTTTTTTCCAAGCAAAACCCGAGAAGGTGCAATTATATATGTATATTATATAAAGGTAGAAGTAGATACAAATCTTAATTCAACAAGCTATTTTATTACCAAAAAAGGATTTATCAAACCCATCTTAAACGAAATTATTTTCAAAAATCAAGAAAGATTATATCTGGTTATCCTATTGATTAGGGGAGCTGAATATGTACTTATTTCAAAAAAAGGATTTATACAATCCTCTAAAAATTACATAGCATTAGTAAATGCACAAAAATGATTTCAACAAAATATGGCCAAATGAAAAGCATTTTTAAATCTTTCTGAAATCATTAGCAAGGAAAGACTTATACCCATTTCCCCAAGAAAAGTTTTTAGAATTATCTAGATTTATCAACAAAAACTCTAATTAGAAGAGCTTATTCTCGATTAAAAGACTATTGATAAATGAATCATGACCACTCAGTATCTTACTTGAGATTCGTCTTTCTATTATAAGGATGATTTGAAAACCCGTTATCAAAGAGTTTAAGTATCCAAAATCTTTTTGAAAAGTAATTCCTCGATTTAACAAGGAAATCCTTTTTCGAAAAATTCTTTTTCCGAAAATAAATTTATGACAAGCAAAACTTATGTTTATTCAGAAAGGTTCTTACAAGCATTGCAACTAGCCAAAAGATATTTTCAAAAAAAAAATTTGAAAAGGAAAACTGCTTTCAAGACTCCGATGTCCACTCCGGAGCACCAATGAGCCTCTTATGTCCAATTCGAAGCACTAATAAGCCTCTGATGTCCACTCGAAGCACCAAAATTCCTCCTCCGAGAGCATCTCCTCGAGGGAGGGATAGAAGACTTCGGCCCGTCTGAAGTGCTTCCCAAAGGGAGGAGGGTCCAACACCCACCAAATCCTCTAATGAGTTCCTAGAGTGCTTTCAACACAAAAAAAGGACAAATATGTCCACAGCCCAAATCAAAGGCAAGGCCCAAGAAGGGGCACAAACGAGGAAAATGGACGAAGATGTCCTTAACTTAGAGCAAAATCAAAGCCTAAAAGGGGGTATGAATAAGAAAAATGGATAAAGGTATCTACAGCTCGAAGTAAAGGTAAAACCCAAAAGAGTGGCCCAAATGAAAGGGATAAAGGAATCCAAAACTAAAAATGGAAAAGACAAAGATGCCAATAACTCGAAGCAAAACCAAAGCCAGAGAAAGGGGCAGAAGGGGAAAGATGATGATACCTAAAACCTGAAACAAAGACTAATATATCCTAAAACCCGAGAAGGAAACAAGAATAAAAGAAATAAAAGGAATTAAGCAAAGAAGCATATCCTGACTAAAATATAAGAACAACTCCATTCAGGCATAGATAATAGCGGGCCTCTAATAGGACTAGACTACACCTAAGAATAAGGAAACCTTCAAAAGAAGGTCCATATGTACATACATACATACATACATACATACATACATACATACATACATATATCAACAAACTAATTGGGCCCGTTGAACAACCGAATAGGACTACCTGTTGAACGATCAAACAATGAATGGTACTATCTACTGAACGACTGAACGGATTAATAACTAGATAGTAGAAAAGAACTACTTATTGAACGGTTGGTTGGTTCAATGGAACTGCTTACTGAACAGTTGAACGGAACAACTTGCTGAATGATCGAATGGTTGAATGGAAACCCACGCTGTCTTAGTCCCGCGAAAGGTCAAACTACTTGGCTAAAATATATTATATTATAATGTTGAGCACTTTAACAGCTATATATCCTCTAACAAGTAGGCTTTAATTTAAACAATGGGAACCTCCATTATTATTCGAAGGATAAAATTGTGAGTCTTTGGCTTAAGGTCTGTTCGGATTGCTATTGTTGGATAGTTTTTTGGTCCTCTTTTGTTTTTAAATTACGAGTCTCTTATTGATGGATAAAACTCTGATGAATTTTTGATTTTCTTGACAAATGGATTCCTTTTTTTTGTTAATTATTTTTCTTGGATTGTTTTTTTGGATCTCTTGCTGGACTTTTGGTTTCCATATGAATTTCTAGTTTTCTTGGTAGATTTTCTCGATGATTTTATAACTTTCCATTGGATTTCTAGTTTCGTGATGGATTTTAAGTTTCACGATAATAGATTGAATTCCTATTATTATTAGATTGAATTTCTGGTTTTCAATTATTGGATTTTTTATTTTTCTGTTGTTGTCCAATGAATCTCTGGTCTTCTTATTATTTTCAGTTGAATTTCTTATCTTCTTATTACCAAATAAAATTTGGACAAGCTTTTTAACTAAATTATAATTGGGTTTCTAATTTTTGTGGCAAATGAATTTCTAGTTTTTCTTGATTGTTTTCTTGATGGGTTTGACTTCCTGTTGAATTCCCAAAGGCCGGATCTTCTATTATTGCCATATATGAGTTTCTAGACTTCACTTATCAAAAGGATTCCTAGTCTTCTTATTATGAGATGAGATTAGGGATTTTCTTATTGCCATATGGATTTCTGGTCTTCCATTATCACTAGAAGGATTTCAGATCTTCTATCATTGCCAAATGGATTTCTAGTCTTTCATTATTGCCAGATGGTTATCTAATTTCTTTTATTATTAGATGGGTTTTTGGCCTTCTTATTATCGAAGGATACCTACGGCTTTTTGTTAACAGATGGTATTCTGGAATTCATATTACCGCGAGATGGTATTTTGGGATTTCTTATCATCAAACAGTATAAATTCCTTATTATCAACTAGTTTCTTAACCCTTTATTTAAAATTGGAACTAGTGTTCTTTTAATTTTCTGTCGAATGAGTTGTTAAATTACCAACCTACCATTGAGGAAAGTTTCAGGTGTGAAAATAAAAGCTACAATGAGTAAGCAAGAGAAACAGGTAGGGTGACAAAGAAATCTAATTTAAAAGTTTACAAGCAACCTAATATTGAAAGCTAGCCTCCTAAAACCAAAGAAGAAGTAATTTAAATCTGCTAATCTTATTAAAAAGCTTCTTGCCTAACTTTCCATCTGCTTACCAGATGATGTTATTCTAAACTTTAATATTCATTTTTAAGAGCATATAGGTGATCATATAACAAAAGTTTATAGCCCAAAGACAACCTTACAACAAGTCAATAACTATTGAATGACCAATATAGAGTTCATAAGGAAAACTTAGACCATTGTGCTAATTGAAAGAGCACAAATAAATGTTAAATCTATGATCAGAAAATAGGTCCATGGATATGTACCAAAATCTTTAATAATAGTTACATAGAGCATCCTAAATACAATGTTACACCTGTAAACTATGTCAAATAAATAGCTTGATATCAAACACTATATGAGTCACACCATAAGGTAAAATATGGTCGTATCAAATGATGCATTGGCATTAACCTGGATGTATTAGATTTAAAGTTTTGCAGCAATTTTATTGATTCAAAAAACCTCATTTGTCTAAGTCTGAACTGCAGGAAGCAAAAGGAACACCATCAAAGTGAATAGATTTGAAAGGCTAAGCAAAGAAAAAGAAATTCATGGTTTTACCATAAAAGGTAAAAAAGCTTCTTTACACAAGGAGGGGGACAAATGTTGTCCCTGTAATTGTCAAAGGATACAAATCAAGAAGATAAAAAAATAAGGAAACAAGGACCAATGTCGAAGCCAAAAGCTCTAGGTGGTAAAGTAGCATTAAAGGAAAATGAAGATGTCCTCGACAGTGTCAAAGATCGGGAGGTTATGTCGGAGCGACAGCTCCACTGTTCAACTAAAAGGATAAGATCCGCTTGATCGATAGCAAATCTATTGACTTTGAAGATGTGCAAAGAAATATAAACAATATCGATAGTGGTGAAAGAACCAACGATGTTGAATCTGTTCAACACCCTTTTTATCACACTCGAGGACCTATGACCAATGAGATGGGTTGACGTCGAGGACACAAGAAACTGCCTTTTGTTACCGGGGAAAATACAAAGGGACTTCATTCAAATCACTTCGCATGTCTAAATGAAATGATACCGCCATCAATACCCTCAAAGCCATCAATGAACATCAAAGTGGCTATAGCATGCTTCATGGATGCAAGGCTTCATCAACATCGCATATTTCAGCACTATGAAGACATTGCTCAATGGCAGCACCATGGGTCTTTGACATCAAAGGTAATATAGGATAATGCCGCTTTCCATTATTTTCAGCATCACCATTGCTCATCTGCTATCATCGAAGACGTCGACAACATCGATAATCCATGACACGTCATCCTTATGCAAGTACTTCGAGGTTGTTGACATCACACTTGAAGGTTGAAGTCAAAGTCAACATTGTGAAGACATATCGGCAAGCAAGGTAATACCGAAGCACTTCGAAGGCATTCCCTCTTAATGGTGCTAAGTGACGCTCCACCCCTCACTAATGTCTACTATCTCTTGTTATGGATGCTGACCAGCGAAGAGACTAAAATATGCTACGTTGGAGTTAGTCTATTTGAAGACACTAGAGGCAAAATGGTGGCTGCCTACCTTTATAGATATGACTCTATGGGCGCTATTTCTGGGGATCGAACTTTCTCTCCTTATTTCTTACCTTTTCGACTTTGTAAACCTAAAATTAAATTGGGGATTTTGCCTATTATAACACTTGTACAATTGTACACATAAGGATTTGGAAATCAAATAATTGCATAGTATAACTGACTACCTAACTCTCTATGATCAGCATATCATATCAATCCAGTTCAAATTCGAGATTTACATATTCGCCTTTGTTTATAACCTCACTTCAATTTGATCTTGCATTGCATAGCCTATTGCTCAAATTGGTGACTCGAATTCCTACTTGACTTCGAACTTGGACTAGCATATTGAACTTATACAACGACTCCGACTATATACAACATTTCACATGATACATGCTTCGATCATTAGATAAAGAATGATTATGAACTTAAACTTTTGCATGCTTCAACCCGTGAGTTGACTAGCTTTGGAGAGTCTCTTCTTTGATTAACCTAAACTCGATGTGCTTTTGGGTGTTTAAGAATTTATTCATTAACACATGCCTTTGCTAGGTTGAAGAAATTGGATTAACTCTCCTTTGAGCTTGCCATCTAGCACTTTCTCGAATTTTACTTTCTTTATTGGGTCAATTATATCCAAGCATATTTCCTCAGGATTCTCGATGGGTTTCATTCTTTATTGTTTGCCTCTACAGTCCAGTTCAGTGATGATTTCCTCACTATCTACTTCATCCTCTATCAAATTTGCTTCTTTCCTTTTTTTCTTTTAAGAAAGTTAAGTTTTCGTAGTGTAGACTTGGCTTCCCTAGTGGTTTCTGGCTTTGCCTTAGATGATTGGTATAAAAGTCCTTCATCTAAGAGCTTTTTGATTTCAATTGTGATTGGTTCATCTTTCTCTAAGTCATAATAAGAAATATTATCTCATTTATATTGATCAAGAGTGGCAAAGTACAATTCCCGAAAGCTGAATTGCTCTTCCCTCACTGCTTCCCATCCGTTCTTGGTCAGTAACTTCACACCAGATATTTTGGTGAGACAAAAGCATCGACCACATCCAAATCCGGCCTCCCACAGAAGGTGTTGTAATATGAAGGTTGATTCATAATGGTAATTAGACTCTACAAGGTTCTGGAATGCAGAAGAATTCCCTTCTGCACCAGAAGCCTTATTTGTCCTATAGAAGTTGATCCTTTGTTATTGAACCCAAAGATGGGCTCAACGCTTGGCTTAAGCTTTTCCTTTGGAATTTCCATTTGATCAAAAGCATGTTTAAAAATAACATTCACTGCACTTCTAGTATCAACGAGGATTTTAGTCACCACAGAAAGTCTGATCTGCGTAGTGATCATAAGTAGGTCAATGTATGGATGGCGAACCCCTCTTAACTCTTGTGGGATTATGATCGGGTTTTGCATTTGGGTCTGAAATCCAGGGTTCTTAAGCGGCGGTTGTTCCTGAATAGAGAAAATTCCATCTCTTGCCTCTCTAATATATCAGCTTTTGGCTCCTTTGCTATTTTTAGCTAAATGAGAACCTCAATGAATTATATCAATTCGGTTGATGGGTTGAATGAAATCTAGTTGAGCATTATTTTCTACAAGGTTCATAGTGTTGTTCTGTTGCCTTTGGTTGCCTTCATCAGGATGTGCTGCGTTATGACTATCTTTGATAAATTCTTTCAAGTGCACAGAACAGATCCTTCTCCGAATTATCCTAGCTAACACACGACATTCATCTGTCTTATGCCCATTCGACTTATAATAGGCACAGTAATCCTCCCTTCTACTTGGCTCAGGGTACTTCTTGCTTTGTAGGAAATTGGAAAGTCGCCACTTTCTCTTTGTTGTAGTATAGATGTAGGATATCGGCTTGTTCAAAGCAACATGATTAGTCTTCGAAGCCTCTTCTATATCGGTTTCTTATTACTATGATTGAAGCTAGACTTTCCTATTTTTTTCTTTGTTTGGGACTTTTTCTTAGCATAGAACATTTCATCCATATGGATGAACTTATCAGCTTGGAAATGGAAGTCCTGGAGATCCCTGCATCCATAAAGATAAAGCTCTTTCCAAAAAAGTGTCTGCTCAATCAGCCTTGAGCGTATTGCCATTAATTTGTCTATGTTAGTCATATCCTCTGCCTTTAGCGCTTTTGCATTGAATCTCTTAAGATAGACTCCTAACAGCTCTCCAAGCCTTTGTATGATGTTAACCAACCGCTGAAGTCGATTGTAGGATCCTTGCAAATGCAAAACTGTGTTGGGAACTCAAAAAAGAATTGCTACCAAGAATATATGGTATTCTCCCAGTAGTGTCTATACCACTTAGTTGCTGCTCCTTGGAAGGTGGTAGGAAAAAGTCAGAGTGTACAACTCCTGAGGCATTATATAGAGACTTTCGAATGCCATTAGATAATCATCCGGGTTAGTAGTCCCGTTTTATTTAAAGGATGGAATTTTAATTGAGATGGAATCCTTGTGGAGATGATCCTATTTAGGAATGGGTTGTTTCGAAAGTTATTATTGACTCTAGCATCGAGGGTCCTCTCCTTTAAGGTTAAGTATATCCTTTGACATATTTTCAGCCATGTCCCTCAAATAAGCTTCATCGCTATGATAGTTTCTCCCATTAGGCTTGTACTCTTTGGAGATTGAACTTCTAGACTGGTCATTAGAATTATCTACTATTCTTCCTTGATGGTCTGCTTTAGCTTTATTATTTGCCAAGGATTTATGGGAGAATTCTGCTACTTTAGCTTCTTGATTTCCTCTCCTTTTCTATGGGGTCATAATGAGTTTTTCCACTGCTCTTGCTCCTAAGCAAAGAAGCATCCAAATTCCTTCTTGGAGATTCAACTTCTTCTCCTTCAGTGAGTTTGGAAGATTTTTTACCAATATTTCTCCTAATAGCTCCTACATTTTTGCCATCTGATGAGTTAGATTTTTTTTATCTTAGCTTAGCTATTGGTAGGCTTTGCAGGCTCTGACGGATGCCTAGGTTCTACATTTCCCAAGTTGAAGTTAGGGATGCCATTTTCTTCCAATGTTGTCGTTTGTGACTTCTTCATGTGGAAAATTAATTCGCTTAGATTTCAACATTTTCTAGAAACAAAAACTTATTTAATTAGTTTGGGAAGAGAGTTTAAATACAACCAAAGGTTCAAGCTCTCCTTCTACCGTCAAAATGTTAGACCAAAAATTGGTATAACACCCATGATGAGCCAAACATTGATTTTTAACACATATGATGACATAACTAAACATGAGTTAGTTAGTGTTGACCAAATAGTGCTAAAGGATCAAGAATAGGCTTAGCATTCAAGGTTAAAAATAAGATGATTTCATTAAGAAATGGTTCCATGATGCCTTTGGGCTTTTGGAATAGGATACTTAAAGTCCTGTATGTCTCTTGGAATAAGATATTCGAGAGCCCGTATGATCTTTTAAAATAAGATATTTGAAAACTCATGTCACATGATCAAAAGAGAGAAAGAATAAGCCATAATTATGTGCAATAGTTCATTAAGCATGTTAAAAAACTAGTTAACCAATTCTCATGGTTCATAGTCTAATGTCCATATATAGTAGGCAAGATAGAGGCCATGCATATAAACACCAGTTTAGACCAAAGCTCATGTGATTTTATAAAATAAAATCATAAAAAGCTTTGGGCCCAATGAGTTTTTTTATATGCATATACATGTCCCATAATGCCAAAAGTGCACAATCAAGGTAATAGGCATGTCCAAGTCCTTATTCATATGAATTAGGCGTGACTGCGATTAAATCGAGATTTTTACCAATTCAAGTTAGGGTTATGAAAGTTAAATTTACGAGTAGAGAAAAGAAATCAACCCTTCCTCCTAGCCCCTAGATCGGTATTTATAGGGGTGGTAAGACATGGCATGGATGTTATGTTGCATGCTTATTCTGTGGCATCTCGATGGCGCTAAGAACATTTCTTTGATTTGATGACTTACGACATTCTCTAATGTATTGATGGACTATGGATCATCAAGGCGCATGCATTTATAATAAGCAATATTGATAACATGCGACGTTGATAACAAGTGGCATTGATGACCGACGACATTGATAACAGGCAACATTGATGATAAGCGACATTAATGATATGTGGCATTAATAAGAGATGACACTAGTGGTGAGAACCATCAAAGAGGAGTGAAATCAGAAGGAAACGACACTGAAGAGATGCGGTATCAACCTGAGGCGATACTAACTTGATGCGTCATCTATTTTACCTTCAAAGATGAAGTGTGATATTGATTAGAACGTGGTATCAACGAGGGGCGACATGGATGATAAACCATGTCATTGTAACATTGATGACTTTCAATATAGTATTCTTCGACATCACCGCTTCCTTGATGAGATACGACATTGGTTCCATTCGACATTGTTTAGTGATATGAAAGATTCAGCCTCATTCATTCAACTCTGTAAACGGTGTACGACATTAATGGCATTCGATATCCTTAGCTTTATTGATGACTTGTGACATTTTCTATTAACCCTTGTTGATGGGGGTTGGCATTGTATGCTTTCAACATTGGCTCATGTTTACACTTTCGACATTACTTGTTGATGTGAGATCATGGCTATATCGACATGCCGCATACCTTCGGGATCAATAATGATAGTAGTAACAATAGTATTATTACCTCGGAAACCTAATTGTAGATACATTAATTCGATATCATATTCCCCATTAAAAATTACGTGGATAACATTTTCTAATGCACTTATTAATGCTAAAATTTTTAAATGAGAAAAAATAAACATGACCTAGACGAGAATGCCATAAGTAAAACTAGAAGAAGAGGGACTTGATAAATCAATACAAGCAGCGGTACTAACTCGAACTTTTAGTTCATCCAAAATATAAGCCTCCTTTCCTATGACCTGTTTCAAGCAACTTTTCAGATTGCAAATCTTGTATAAAGCAAGAAGAATTGATAAATGCGACAATATTGCTATAATCACACAATTGGCCAACAGATGCAAGATTCAATGTAAGATTTGGAATATGGTAAACATGAGTGTATGTTTTTATGTGTATGTTTGTGTGCATAAGTGTGTGTGTTTTTGTGTGTGTTTGTGTGTATATGTTAAAATTTTCATGCACGTTGATATTTCTTTTTGAATTCTCATCATGCATAAGTGGGTATTATTAGCGTCTCGTAGTGAGAATCATTTTTTTGGTGCAAGTCAGGTTACACCTTCTCCTACATCGATTTAATTGAAGCCAGGTTATGGCTGATTAGTATAAGTTCAATCCCGTCATCGTCAAGCCACCTTCAACCTAATTAATCTCCCCAAACAAATATTGTTACCCCATCCCACCAACTCAATCCAATCCTAACCCCTATAACCTTTTCTACTAGCATATCTACCGATTTTCCCCAACTTTGTGAGCCTAATTTCTTGGGGCATGTTTACCCATTCATTCCAACCGAATTGAATTTGCACATTACTTATTCCTCTCTTGGCAATGGGTCTATGTTGCCTACTCCACTAGCCCAAAATAAAACCATATAGCTCAAGCACAACCTAGGCTCTCCCTTACGCAAATGCGATCAAACCGTCGCCACTCGTTGAAATCCATGCCCATGCATTCAAACTTGCAGGCTCATGTCGTATTGCTGCTACTTGCCTCCGACTCCTCTTTCATGTACCGTGGAGGTCGACCCTGTAAAAATAGTGCCAAAGCGACCCCTACCAGTCAATCCTTACTGTCCCCTCCTAAGGTAGACTTTTGCATCACTATCAAAAGCATGAGAACATATTAACTATTATGACATCGACAATCTTCTTTCGCTCGTCGATATTGCTTTCACTCTTCAATATTGCTACCTGATCATGATAGTGCAATCACACATGTCGTCCCCTTATCATTGTCCTACGATCCTTCCTTTACTCCTATAACCGCGTAGCCTGAAACACACCCCCGTGTTTCATCGGGTCTTGTTGTTCATGCTTCCTTCATACATCATTCCTCCACACACCATTCCTTCATTTACATGGACATGTGACATTTGAGAAGTAGAATAGAGTTTGAATACCAAGTACACATTAACTGTTAAACATTTGTTCAGATGATGATGATACCGATCGACGTTGTTGTATACATGCATACAAAGGGTTAGTTTTAGCAGTAGGTTGTCGGATCATAGTTTTTTTTAAATGTGTACACGTGATGTTGAATTTTGGTAGTTAGGCCATTAGGTTTCCATATACTGTAATGCTTAAACACCACACTCAAATACATTGACAATGATATTGAGTTGCCCTAAACAAAAATAAATATTGCACAGTACTGAGATAGTCGGTTTAAACAAATTTATATAAAAAAGGACATATGAAGTTGCATAGAGCATTACGCTGTGCAGTTAAAGCCTCGCTAAAGCCTCTTAAAATCCCCACTATAGTGCATAGCGCTCTTTGACCGCTATGTTTTTCAATACAACGCTATTAAACAGGAGATCTGCTTTAACCTCCACTATTTTCTGCCACACCTACTAAATCAAGGCATTTTAGCATCCGCTTTAGCAAAATTTGTATAAAAAGGTTGATTTTACCACTCTTTTGAACTAATTCAACAAAGTTAGGGCAAAGGCCTAATTTTAAGGCATAAGTGCTTAATATAAATTAGAAATTTATTATAATCACAAAATCTAGGCTGCATAAATCATGATATTTATTGGTTTTGTTAAATAAGATTAAACAAAATTTCTTTTTCCCACACAAATGATGTGAGAATGAGAATAAATTAATTTTAAATATTTGATTTTATATTTAATGAAGTCTTTTGCACCACTGCTATTTCCTACTATATCATCGCTTTATCTCCGCTATAATTTTTTTCACATCCACCACTATGAAACTCCTAAGCGTTTTAACTACACATCTTACATACAGCCTAATGCATGTATACGTTTTCCTTGTTGCATTCGTTATGTGTTAATGAGTGAGTTCTAAATGTTGGATGGTATCGGTTAATCCTAGCATACATAGATATTCAAGTGTCATCTTGTTGCGTCGGTTCGTTTAACATGCTTTGATTGACAATAACAACTTCCAAGTAGGTCAACCTGGCCTTTGTAATTTTTGCAACTTGACTATTTTGTTTTGTGCATTGTTTTTCTACTTATACTACCGAGTAGTGTGACCTTTTTGTTATTGGGCTTAATTAAGCCTAATCAAGCCATTTAGAGATTAGTTTAGGCTTATGTCGGCTTTAGCAACACAATTGACATTGTTTAAAGCCAATTTTCACTAATTTGCATTACTTAAGCTTAAGATTTGCTACTTTTACACTATGTAACCTTAATAAAAATTTATACAGCATGTTTTAAAATACTTTACAACCTTTTTATCTCTATTTTAACATGCTTAAACTTAAATTTTACATTTTTCCAACAAACATTAATTTTTTTTACTTCCTTTGTTAAAAAAACATGCAATTCTTAATACTAAAATTATTTAAGTTGCTTTACTTGACACAAATAAATTTACAAACACACTAAGAATTATTTTAGCACACAAATTTGAACATATTGACATAAAATTTACATTTTCGAAACAAATTGTACGTTTTACACTTTTACGTACAAAACCTACAAACTTGATACTAAATTTGTACAAAACACAATATTTTGACACAAACAAATTGTATAATCATATTAAAATTAGTTTAACACACTTATATTGATTTTTCATAATTATTTACATTTTTTACAACTCAATTATATTTGAAAAACACAATTTCTCATTAAGAATCATTATATATATTGCAATTTATTATAATATATTACAATGAAATCTTATAAACTTCCTACTTTATCAATATTTACACATTATGAAGTTTTTCAGACTTTATTTCCCATATTATCTTTTTATTTTTAATAGCAACTCGAATGAATTTATAAACACGGTTGTTACTATCAAAAATTCTCTGTTCTAATAATAACTTAAAAAGTAATTATATCTTGGCATAACCAATCATTCAATAAATTAATCTACCCATTTTCAAACATGGTTTTGAATTATAACACAACTTTTCAACTCACATTTTAATTACATAAAGTTTTACATCACTGATCGACAAAATTGCCCAAGCATTTATTGTTTCATATTAAACAACTTACAAATCATAATAAAAATATGTTTACATTTAAATATTGATTTCCAATCAATATTTCATATTTTTTAGTATTCACTTTAACAACCAAATTGTTGTTTAGCGATAATTTACAAAGTTATCACATATACAATATTTCAAACTTCAATATCTTTACCAATTTATTTCACTTAGTACAATAAAGTTCAAAATTTTAATTTCTTAGTTCACAATTTTTTTTAATTCTCATCCCGAATAATCATACTCAAAAGTTTTAAATTATTACATCCTATCTTTTCATAACATATAATTGGAATAAACGCTCATCTTCTCTCAGTTTCCATCAGTAATTGACGCTGCCTCGCCATTATATTTTGTTAATTACCCAACCAATGGCTGCTATTTTAGTTATGAGATCAAATAGTCTTGCTATTTACCGTTTATTATCCCTAATTTGATGGCTGCAACCGTCTTTTAGACTCAAATATGAGAGTGTATTCCTAATATATTGCTTATGTTCAAGGCAGTTACTTATTTTAAACAACTCTTTATACTCAAAAGCACTTTATACTATTTCTCTTAATTTTTTCTCAAAGCACAATTTTTACTTACCAACTCATTAATTTGTTTCGAATAATATTAAACCACCAAATTTATAATGATTCCCCTTCTTATTTGGCTGCAAAGTCGATATAATATCGTTATTGCCTCGCCATCTTTTCTACCATTCTCGTCTCATGTAGTGGTTTAACACTATCTAACACGAATACTTTCATTACTCTTTCCTAAGATTTATTTTGTTACTCCAAAATAATGTGCTCGATCGTCTCGTTTAAGTGTTTAAGAAATTCTTATTGCTAACGTTGATCAGAGGTATCGATCAGAACCCCTTAAAATACCCCACAGACAATTCAACACAAAAATTAATCATAGATTTTTGGGTTTACTCATGGTCGTATTTGTTATTTATTATCACAAATACTCTTGATTTTCTTTTAAAATAAATACAATCCTGCATTAAATCTTACTAATTAATCATTTGTTCGATTTTCTCTCCTCAATTAACTTTTTACCAAAAATTTAATCATTAATTTCCATCCCTTTAATCCACTTATAGATTTATTAGATTTATAGCACAACTGAAACAATTCGCTTGTTTCCGCTGCGCAACTCTAATTAATCTCAAATTAATACTCTTTTATCTCAGCATGAATTCCACTTTTATTATCTTGGATTTAATTCATTTACTCATCCAATTTTATTTTGTTTAACCCAATCATCAACTAAACTTAAGAGGATAGGATTTAAGTTTCATCAAAATTTTTAACCCAAAATTCCAAACACCGAAAGGATTTAAGAAGATGTAAATTTCAACAAAGATAAATTACAGATAATAGGATTCAACTCATGGGATACTACGGAATGAAACACATTCCTAGACGTAACCCCACCTATCTACCCTCAAAGGACTCGAAAAGGGTAACGACAAGATTAGAAACAACTTCGATTAGGGACGATGTTTTACTCATATTGTACTTCAATGTATGGTATTATGTACGCTGTTCTGTGTTTTATTATATTTTGTTCTGAATTCAGCTCTGAACAAATAAATTTACAAATACACTAAGAATTGCAGGTTTTTTAACCAAGGATGTAAAAAAATTAACGTCTGTTGGAAAAATGTAAATATTGATGAATCAATATTCGTGTGTTAAACTAATTTTAATATGATTTACAATTTGTTTGTGTCAAAATATTATGTTTTGTTCAAATTTATTATCAAGTTTTAGGTTTTGTACATAAAAGTGTAAAACGTACAATTTATTTGGAAATGTAAATTTTATGCCAACATGTTCAAATTTGTGTGTTAAAATAATTCTTAGATCTTTTTGGATCGCTTTGGCGAATTTTAGACTAGGCTAGTCACTTAGTTATTTTATAGTGCACTCTGATTATTGTACATGTTCTTTCATAGGGACAGATGTTATGTATATTGTGGATTGTATATCCACTTATGTATATTACTTTATGTTGTACTTAGTGTATGCATATATATGTGTGGCTGTGTTTGTTGTTCAATGTACCGTGATATTTATTACCATTATGTTTTGTTCTGGATCGATCCTGTAGCCACTGCAGTATTGTATTAGATAAAGATTAAACATGCCGATCCACTTGAAAAAAAATGAATGAGGACTTTATCGATGTACTTGATACTTAAATAATACAAGATTATGGATGGTCGCTCCTAATCAGCCATACTCTCCATATTAGCTGACAGTATTATTTAGTAATACTCTTTGTTAATGTGGGTCTCGGGGTAGGGCGTCACAGCTAGCTGAGTAACAAAGAGTATTACTGAGTAATACTGTCTGCTAATAAGGAGAGTAGGGCTGGTTAGAAGCGACCATCCATAGCTTTGTCTTAAACATCTATTAAATACATCTATTTGGTGCTCCATTTTTTTATTCTCAAGTGGATCGACATATTCAATAAATGTTTAATATAAAACTATGGTGGCTATAGGATCTATTCAGAACAAAACACGATATAGATAACACATATCACAAAATAGCAAACGCAATTGAGTACACACATATACATCAGATATAATACATAGTGTCTGAAGTGGTATTACAACCACAATATATACATACATCAGTCCCACAAAAGAATATACATAGGTATGTCACAAAGTAACTACATAAAAACTATGCGACTAATCCAAAAGGTAGATAGATGAGTCCAAAGTGAACAGCTAAGCAAAACCCCAAAAGACTTAACCTGCAACTCGGTCTGACCCGAGTATATAAAATATACGGGTCAGTCTAGCTTAAACAACTGATTAGAATATATAAGATGAAGTATGATATAAGGATAAAGGGATAACAACTCTTCTTAAATGTTAAGAAATAATATGAGTATGAGATAAGTATCAAGTCATAAGGGTCTTAAGTGAGTAAATACAAAATAATCAGCAATAATAAAATCAAGTACCCACAAATTCATCCTCGTATCATCGGCAAGATCGATAGGCAATATAATGGCTATCTCCAATGATATCTCCTAAACAGGAGATTATAAATCTCACAATTCCCAAAATATAGCAACATGAATCACAATATAAATAGAACTCCACTTCAAGTTCAAAACACCATATAATAAATGTGATAGCACTCAGGCTATATAAGTAAGCCAATAAAGGCGATTATGGTGAAAACATATAAAAACATCATAAAAATTCTAGAAATCATCACAAAGAAATCTAGAAAGCACAATATAAGGAAAGAACCCAAAAGTACAAAATGTAGCCCAATAGCTATAATAAATAGGGCCCAAAGTCCATAGGATGGCCCAACAGCCGGCCAATAAGAAACCCAACAGTCTCTTTAGGACCCAACAGTCCATAGATAGCCCTACAGCTGTATATATGCACATAGGACCCAACAGTCCATAAGCGACCCAACAGTCTAAGTACTGGCATTCATTCGTGAATGTGTCACAAACTCCAAGAGAGGAACCTAAAAAGTGATAGCAGTGCATCCCATACCAAACGTTCTCACTTAATGGTTTCCTAGCCGCCAGTCAATGACACACTAGAAAGCAGTAAAAATATTTACCTCATCTCATCGGCAAACACGACCCGGAGGTTAAAACATTCAAACGGACAATTCAAGAAATAACCAAAAAGGTAAATGCACGTGTCCCATACCACATGCTTTACCGAATTGTTTAATTCTCCTTCTCATTCGCTCGAATAGTGAAAAAAACATGTATTTTTATATAGAAAATAATTTATTATAGAAAACAAGATTTTAAAACAATTTCGAAATAGTTTGGAAAATAAATTTTGAAATTTTCTTACTAAGAGAATAAATAATTTTAACAGCTTTAAAATAACTATAAATATTGTAAAATATTTATTTCAAAAGTTAAAAAAAAATCTTCCGAAAACGGTTTAGAAAGAACGTGCAAAGAAATAACAAAAGTTCAATGAAATTATTCATAAAATTGTCATACGAAAATCTCCTAAAAAATCACTAATCCAAAATACGGATAAGTGGTAATATTGGCTCTTCCATCTCAGGATCAAGCCGATCAAAAACATCATCGAAAAAAATCCATGTAAAACAATTCAGAAATGTTCAGCTGCAGCAAAACATGCTCTGATTCAAAGTTCTAGGCAAATTTTCAACAAGTTGCAGAGGTTTAAAAGCCTTGAAATTTTGCAGACATAGAGTTCAACAACTCTACTTTAAATAAAAAAAGAATGGACACAATCAGACAAGAAACGAGAGAGATATAGTCTTTCAAAGTTGGACTCACAGCTAGATTTCAATGTCAACTGCTGGAGCAGAACGTGCTCCAATTCAAAGTTTGACAACGCGTTTCTATAGGCTAAAGAGGTCGGAATGACATGAAATTTGACATGCATAAATTTCAACAACTATATTTTAAACTGGAAAAAGAATCGCGTAGTTTGGACAAGGTATGAGAAAGTAATGATGTCTCAAATTGAACCCAGACAGTGTTTTCACTGTAAAAATCTGTGCAAAAACATGCTCCGAATCAAGTTTCGGCAGCATATTTCTATAAGCTACATAGGTCAAAATGACCTGAAATTTGGTACACATAAAGTTTAACACTCATATCTTAAACTGAAAAAGAAATCATGCAATTTGATTAAGATATGAGAAAGTTATGATGTCTCAAATTTGAACCTAGGCAGTGATTTCACTGTAAAAATCTGGGCTAAAACATGCTCCGAATAAAAGTTTGCCAGCATATTTCTATTAGTTACATAGGTCAAAATGACCTGAAATTTGGTATGCACAATCTACAAAACATGGTCTACAAATCAAAAAAATCCAGCAGCATTTCATTGTCGGAATAAATAGATATGACTGCACAAAGGTGCTACTAAAACAGTTTACACAAAATCAAAACAATTCAGAAACGAATTTTAAGCAAATACTTGGTTTCAACTTGCGATTTTTTTGGCATTGCATAAGCAAGTTATTGTGAGATTGATACCCACCTTTCAAATACTTGAGCTACAAGATCAAATTTGATGCAAAGAGGGGAGCTTTGACTTTGGAATGGCTTCAAGAGGCTTCAACAACCTAAGAATGAAATGTACATAGACGTGCAATGTCAAAACAAAGTTACAAACAATCAATCTTCAAAACTAAAATTTAATGAAGGATAAATTTAGAAGTTGATTACCTATCTAAATTGACTTAATTTGATAAATTACAGCAAGATTTGATGAAAATTTGGAGATTTGGATTTTTACTTTAAAAGAGGAAAGCAGATTTCTTTGTTTTATTTCTGTTTGCTGTAAAAGAAAGAGATGAACGTACACACTTGATAAGAAAATGTTTTCTTCTTCAAGCTAGTGCATGATAATGGGCTTAGATCCAAAACCAAATTAATTAACTAAAGAAAATTATTTTTTCTCTTAATACACTTATATGTAAAAGCCAAAACAATCTATTTTCTTAAAGTTTCAACACGATAAATTTACAAAAACATATTTTCATGTTTAATAAAACATTTTACCACTAATAAAAAGATAATATTTTTATAAAAATATTTTTATTATCAAAACTTTTATTTTTAAATAAATAACCAATTTACACCAATATTTACATAAAATACCATTTTCAACATCAAAAATTATTTTCATGCATGATAAAATGCAACAAATCATTCTAGCATCATTTTATAACCAAAACTTATTTTAAAACAAAATTTATCCTTTTTATTTATAATATACAACATATTAAATCGAACACTTCCTTTAAAAAATCAGTAAATCCAACATTTGGCAATAATTACAAGAATTATTGCATTTTCTCAAATTAAAATCATATTTCACTCATATTTCTCATAAAAAACCAAGATAAAGTTTTAAAACTTTATTTTCACATTTTATTTCCAAAATTCATTGTTAATTTAAAATAGACAATTTTAAATCTCCAATTCGATTTTTATTTCACAATATTAAATTATAATCACCGTTTCAATTTAATGTTACAGGTAATCATCTAAACTAGAGTTGTTATAGACGCTCCCTTATAAAAATTGCATCCTCGCAATTTCTAGAGGAGGTGTATTCAACAAAAATTACTTCGTCAAGCAAAAGAAATTAAATAAGCTAGAGTTTAGACATTCTCACCAGTGATAAAAGAAGATAGGAGTCCAAGATAAGACTTCTCTATAGATTCTCTAGTTTTCCAAGTACAGTCATTTGGATAACAGGCCATTGAACCTTCACGAGCGAGATGTCCTTATTTCGAAGGTGTCTAACCTCTGAAGTTAGAACACGAATAGGATGCTGCTTGATAGATAAGTCTGGTGAGATCTCAAGTTCTCGTAGATTAGGTGAATCAATAATAGAATCATAATCTCGAAGGCACTTCCGAAGCTGTGAGACGTGAAACACGTCATGAATGCCAGATAAATATGTCAGAAGTGAAACTCTATATGCAATAGGGCCAGTATGTTTAGTAATGGGAAAAGGTCCTATAAAGCAAGGAGCCAATTTCCCAGTCCTACTGAAACGTATCGCACCCATATGTGGAGATACACGGATATAGACGAGATCACCAATAGAGAACTCGAGAGGATTCCTACAGTTGTCCGCATAGGATTTTTGACGGCTCTGTGCCTCTTTCATTCTCTAACGGATAACATTAATCTTCAGTGAAGCTTCACGAATCGAATCGAGGCCTAAAATCAGTCTTTCCCCATATTCCAACCAACAAGAAGGCGATTGGCATAGCCTTTTGTATAAGGCTTCGAAAGGAGCCACACCGATACTGGATTGAAAGAAGTTTTTTTAGGAGAACTCGACAAGCGGTAGGTTATCCTCCCAACTACCACCAAAATCCAAAATACATGCACGAAGACGATCCTCTAGAATACGATTCACCCGTTCAGTCTGTCCATCGGAATATGGGTCATAGGCTGTGTTGAAGTTAATCTTTGTTCCAAAAACTTGTTGTAGACTCTGCCAGAAATGACTCGTGAAGAGGGGATCACAGTCATATACAATAGAAATAGGAATACCGTGCAATCGCACGATTTTCTTAGTATAGAGCTAAACTAGCTAAGAAGCTATCCTATTAGACTTGATAGGAATGAAACGTGCAGACATGGTAAGGCAGTCCACAACAACCCAAACACTGCTATGGCCCGATCTCGAACGTGGTTGGCCATCGATGAAATCCATAGATATTTGATCCCATTTCTACAACGGGACCTCTAAAGGCTAAAGGAGATCACTAGGTCGCTGATGCTCGGCCTTAATAAGTTGACAAGTCATGCAATTACTCACATAACTTTCCACATCATGCTTCATGCCTTCCCAGTAATAAAGGTGTCTCATGTCGGCATACATCTTGCTACTGTCGGGATGAATAATATACTTAGAATGGTGGCAATTAGCTAGAATGTCCCGTCTAATCTCTGGAATAGAAGGCACGACTAATTGGTTCTTCTTACGAAGACAACCATGAATATTGTTGTTGAAATACCTCATCTCAATATCATCGTGGGATTCATACTTACACTTTTGAATAAGAGCAGAGATATCAGAATCTTTCCATTGAGCCTCGGCAACCCGATCCAAAAGAGTAGGACGAGCTCCCATGCTATATAATAGAATATGAGAATTTGAAGTGGAAGCACGATCTTGGATGTCATATAAAGATAGAGTCTCTAAGGCTTTCCATTCTGCAAGCATCATGGAAACAACCGCTGATTGCTTTCGACTCAAAGCACCAGCAACTCAATTCCCCTTGCCTAAGGTATACTAAATATCGAAGTCATAGGAAGCAAGAAACTCGAGCCAACTGTTGTCGCATGTTGAACTCCTTCTGGGTGAACAGGTACTTGAGTGACTTATGATCGGTGTAAAGAATGAAGCGCTCACCCAACAGATAGTGGTGCCATATCTTCAATGCAAAGACGACGGCGATAAGCTCTAGATCATGGGTAGCATACTGAAACTCGTTCGGATGCAATTGCCTTGAAGCATAGGCAACTACCCGGTCTCTCTGCATAAGAACGACACCGAGGCCACAATGACTAGCATCATTGTAGACAATAAGATCCCGATTCCCTTCGGGGACCACAAGAATGGGAGCATTACTGAGAAGCTCCTTCAACTGCTGAAAAGAAGCTTCACACTTATCGGACTAAATAAATCGAACGCCTTTTCTAGTAAGGCTAGTCAGAGGAAGCACGATGCGGGAAAAGTCTTTAACGAATCGATGGTAGTAACCCACCAATCCAAGGAAGTTACGAATCTCCGAAATATTCTCAGGCCTCTTCTAGTTTTGGATGGCTTCGATCTTAGATGGATCGACCGAAATGCCCTTAGAAGATCCTACATGGCCTAAGAACTTAACTTGCTTTTTTCAAAAATGACAGTTAGAGAATTTTGCCTTGAGTTGATGCTGTCAAGGAGTACTTAAAAACAGTTCTCAAATGATGTGCATGACCAGCTTCATGCTTAGAATACACAAGAATGTCGTCGATGAACGTACGGACAAACTTATCGAGATATTCCTGGAATACTTGACTCATAAGATCGATGAAGTAGGCATGAGCGTTCGTCAAACTGAACGGCATGACGAGCCACTCATAAGATCCATATTGTGTGTGGAATGTTGTAAGTGGAATGCTGTCTTCCGCAACTCGAAGCTGATGAAATCCTATGGCGAGGTCAAGTTGGGAGAAGACCTTAGTGCCACTTAATGATCGAACAAACCATCGATCCTAGGCAATGAATACTTGTTCTTGATGGTCAAATCATTAAGCTTATGATAATCGATACAAAGCCTAAAAGATGATTTTTAGACTATTTTGAAGGGCTCTAACCTATCAATAAGTAAGCCAACATTTTGGTTGATCCGTACACCGAATTGACGTGTTTTTGGAGATGATTTCATATGCTGATTTTCAACATTTTCTGTGATTTTTGATGTTTTCGAACACGAGTTTTCTAAAATGATTTCGATATATCCTCTTATGATACTTAGTAGTTGATATATTGTTGTGATATTATCTCACATGAAGTGTTAACATACATTATTGTTACTTCTTTTCATTCGAGAAGAAACATTATCTTTTACCCTTATATTTCATTTATCACATACTAATCAGTTTATTTAAGCTAGACCGACCCGAGTATTCAGACCGAGTTGTTTCAGGTTAGATACCAGTTGTAGATATCTGCTTAGCTGCTTCTGCATTGGATATCTGCTAGTTATCTTCTGTATAGTATTGTAGTCCTTGTACCACCACTTCTGTATCACTATGTAGTGTACTAGGATGTATCTGTGTATATGTATATATATGTTTAATTACTGTTCTGTGATCTTTTTTGTTCATTATTATATTTTGTTTTGATAGATTCATCAGCCACTGTAGTTTTGTATTAAGCATATATTGAGTATGTCGATCCACTTGAGAAAGAACACCCAATTGACGTATTCAATATATGTTTAAGACAAAGCTATGGTGGTCGCTCCTAACCATGCCTATTCTCCACATTAGCATATAATATTACTTAGGAATACTCTGTGTTAATGTGGGTCTCAGGGTGAGGCATCACAGCTTGCAAGAGGACATTTAATGTAGCACTATATCATGTTCTTTGGATTCATGAAATTTTGCATGGTGCTATGTGTTCTCCACTCCTAGTTATATTCAAGTTCAATAAACATTATTATTGTAGTATAAGAATTCAGATATTTTGCTCTTACCTTGCTGGTTCAAAAATAGAATGCATGTTACTCATACAGTTTATCTTTTTGTCTAGTTGTGTTTACAAAGTCATTTAATCAAAGAGGACCGATTCGATTGGTAAGTTATTATGTGCATATTTAAAAAGTGCACCTTTATTTACATTGTTAATTATGATATATATTTCATTCTCATTCATTTTTTTACCAAAATTTTTATACAAACTAAGTTTGTATAGAAGGCTTATATATTCATGCAAACAAACTTTATAAAACCATTTAGGAAGACTAACTTGAAGCTTTGAAAGATATAAAATACTTATGTATTCATGCAAAAGCTTTGAAAGATATAAAAGGCTTATTATTCATGCAACAAAATTTTATAAAACCAAGCAAGAACACTAACCTGTAGCTTTAATGATGTATGATGTCGGAAGTCAATGGTGGATGACGAGTAATAGTCAATCCCGACCCTAGGCATAGACCACCTAGGCGCTTGCCTAGGGCCCCATGTCTCTAGAAGGTCTCGGAATTTGAAATTGTATACTTATATATTAAGTTATTTGCTACCATTCAAAATTGCATTTAGTTCAGTATTAAATATGGTCGTTGCTTCCTTAGCAATCCAGGTTCAAGTCCTATTTTCAAAGATTAAGTACACTAGCTTTCAAAAAAAAATCCCCATCATTTTTTCCTCTATATCATTTCCATACGAATAAAAAATTATCCCAGGGCCTCAAACTTAACAGGGTTGGGTCTGGTAATAGTGAACAGTAGAGAGCGGTGGAGAGAGATGGAATGAATGTAAATGGATAGAGTGAATGATATTTAAACGAGTCAATAGTAATAGAATGCTATATTTGTGGTATAAAACTTTGAATATTTTTAGGTTCAAGGACCCAACTAATGATCGAAAGTTAATGATAAAAATACCGATGGACTTATGATTCAACATGTGCTATTTACATGCCTGTGGTATGATTCTTTATGCCAACTGTTTTAGTGTATTATATATATGTATATATATGTGTGTGTGTACACACACACACCTGTGAATTGTTTTAACCAGTAAGTAATAGGACCTATTCAATCAAGATAATCGTGGATTGTTTTAACCAGTAGGTAAGTAATATGACATATTCAATCATATTGATACTCGTGAATTGTTTTAACCAATAGGTAAGTAATATGACCTACTCAATCCTATCCACGTAAAAAACTTCAATAATTTCGTGGAGCGGTTCGATGGAAGAATAAATTTTTAGGTCCTTTTATTTAGATGCTTTTTTGTGGAATCAACGGTGTTTTATTTTGAACTTTTTTAAAAGTTGTATATATAAAGATTTATTTTTTAACCAAAATGCTATTTTTTTGGAATCAGCAAAGTTTTTGTTTGAATTGTTTTTGAAGTTGCGTGTACGAAGGATCATATATAAATGACAATTTTGGATGTTTAGATCAAAACAAACAAATTGTTTCTTGTTCTAGCAATTTTTTGACAACCGGTCGGTCCAAAAAAAAAACCTTTTAATGATTCGTTGACCCAGGGTCGTAAAAGTAAACTCGTGGTTTTCTCTCTCCCCCTCCTATCAATCCATCTAATCCGAAACAAAATGATCAACGCTATCCTCTACCCCACGACTAATTTCATCCTCCATAATTCAACCCCTACTCTCCCAAAAACCCAGATTAAAAAGCCTCGCTTCGTTTCGTTTAGAATGAAATCCCAAATGGGTTCTCAAACTCTTCTTGAATACATGTCAATAAAACAAAAAAGCTCGAAAATTGGTGATGATATGGCAATTTTAGTGACCCATTTGCAGTATGCATGCAAGAAGATTGCTTCTATTGTTGCTTCTCCATTTGGGTCTGAGTATGGGAGCAACATGATTGAGGTTGGGTCAGTAGCTGATTCTGGAAGGGATGCTCCTAAACCTCTTGATTTAGTCTCGGTAATTTACTTTAAGTTCTGTCATGAGTCACTGGTAATTTGTTAGATGAATGTTGTATATTAGTAAACTAGGAACCTTATGTTTAAGAGTCTGAAATGTACACATGTTATAGTGTTTCCTGTATTGATATTGAAGTTGTAGCAGTATATTTTGAAACATAGTTTTATAAAAATAGAGGAGAACAACTTACTATAATTAAATTTTGCATTTACAAGTAATTAGATAGGTATATCCAAACCAGCCTTAAGGGAGATATGTAAAGTGTTGGTTTGCAAAGAGAATTAGTGTACAACCAAAAAAATAAGCAAAATGTAATTAACATTTCTCCTTATGTTTCTCTTTACTTCAGTTTACTTTGTTCTCTCCACAGATGTCTCTTAAATCTCCATGATTCTAATTTTTCTTCAACATATTATCATTATTATTACTTGATGTTTAATGAAAAACTACTATTATATATATATTTTTAAACGGTCGGCTCCTTACCATCATGCATTGTACCAGTCATAAAAGGGAAATTGTACGCTGTTGAATTTTTAAAAGACAAAAAATATGCTGTTGTGGGTGCTGGAAAGGCAAAGCTTCTAAAAGGTGTGGATGTCAATAAGCGGCACTATAGAAGTTGACCAAACAAATGATGTATTTAGGCAATCTGACTATAAAGTATAAACTCAAAATAAAGTTAAATGAAGTTTAGGTAAAAGCTTTTGACCACATAAACAAAAGAGAAATTTTTGTAAAACACCCTTTCAAGTTTCAAAATCCACAGCCGTCCCCCCTCCAAAACAAAATTTAAAAAACATATCTTTTTTTTGTTTTACATAATTCACTTTTGAAAAGGCAAATATTTGCAGTTTCTTGATTTGCAAATGTTTGCAGTTTCATGAACAGCAAATATTTACAGTAAAAAATGCAAATATTTGCAGTAACTGCACTTTTTGAAAAAAATTAAAAAAGCTTTGTCGCAGAAACACGTGATTAATTTCAGATTTAATTTTTGAAAAATATGAAAAAATGAATTTTATCAAGAATAAAAATAGAACAGTAATGCAAAACATATTTTTGAGGAAAGTTTTTCGTGCATCAATCTGGAAAATAAGTGGCGGATTCAAATTTCCACATGAAAAAATGCATGGATAGGTGAAAAAAAAATGAAAAACGGAAGAACAAAGATGATAATAAAAAAAGTCAAAATAAAAAGGATATATAGGTAGTTAGAATTGAAAGAGATAGAGGCTACAATTCAAACCACAATCTGATGTGATTGTATGAAGTCAAAACATGTTGGCTATGATAGGATGGATCCAGTAATTGTTTGAGGTTCCGACCGGAACCTCAAGACTCCGACGAACTCGTACCGGTTCCGGTCGGTGGCGGGACGGGAATAAGGCAAAATCCCGTCTCATTCAGAATAGCAAAGAAAAAATAAGGGAATTGAATGATCCGAAGAAGAAAGAGAGCGACATAGCGACATACGGAATCAATTGATCCAAAAAGCAAGCTAAAAAAACCCATAGATTCTACGAACGTGCTTGAACAGGAAGAAGAGAATCGACGTCGTCGCCGTCGACTTCAAGGCAGGTTTTCCTTTCCGCCTTCGTATAATCTTTTCACCTTTTTTCTTTTAAATGTCGTTTTGGTTCGTATACGGGATTGAATTAGGAGAGATAGTAAGGGTTGTGTTGCGTGTCGGTTGGGCTTTGGGCTGAGAATGACTTGAACAATGAAAATAGAATAACCTGAATGTCTACTTTCTTTTCGCTTTTGAATATGGACAGACCTGAATATTGAACATACTTGAATAAGTTGAATTGACTTGAATATGCTGAGCTGATCTGGATATTGGACTTAAATATGCTGATTTGAATATGGACTTAAATATGTTGGAATATGGACTTGATTATTGAACTGAATATGTTGGACTTAAATATGATCTTGAATATTGAACATGACCACTGAACTTGACTCGAAATATTGGACTTGAACTTTGAACTTTGACGACTTCGATTAGTGTTTTTTTTTTCATTTTTATTTTATTTTTGATTTGATTTGATTTGGACTATTAAATGTTTAGGATTGACTTTTTGTTTAATTATAAATGCTTATACTGTATCATTTAATTATAATCTCAGATACGTTATGACAAATCCAACTGAAATTGGTTGTAATTATGGTACCGCGACCGATGACAATCTTCGAAAAACAAAATGTAACTTTGTAATAAACTAATTAATGACGGTGGTGTGACAAGTTTGAAAGACATCTGGCAGGTGTGGGCGGCGACGTATCAGCGTGTCTAATTGTCCCTAAAGAAGTTAAACAACTTGTACGATCACATATCGTTTAAAAGAGAAATGAACGAAACAAAGAAAAACTAGACAAACAACGCTTACAGGAGGAATAATGAGCAGAGTGCAACAAGTATCAGACAATGAAAATGAAGATGATGAAGAACTTCAACGTGTCATGCGGTAGAGCAGAGATTCATTTAGAGACGAAGGGATGCACAGATTAGGTGGTGGTTCAAGTCAATCATTGCATAGATCTCAAATTGTTTGACGATCACGTGGTGGTTCAAGTTAAACATTGCACATATCTCATACTATTGGAAAATCTTCCAGAGTATATGACGATTTTAACACTCGTGCTGCTGGACGCATCGACTCATACATGCAAAAACGAGAAGATAGAACCCAACCTTCTATTAAATCTGCAATGAAATGTATTAAAGATGCCCAAAAATATATAAGTCGAGCAATTTCTAAGTTCTTTTTAACCATATTCCACATAACGTTGCTAATAGTTCATATTATACAACAATGGTTGACGCAATTGCAGAATGCGGTCGTGGAATTTATCCACCGACTGCATATGAAATATCACACTCGTACCTTGAAATAAAAATAGAAGAAGTTAGATAGTATAGTAAAACATTCCATAATTTTTGGGATGAATATGATTGCACACTAATGTGATGGTTGAAGTACACAGAATCGACGGAAAATAATAAATTTTCTCGTGTACTCTACCAATGGAACGATATTTATCAAATCTGTGGATGCCACAGATGAATTCCAAAGTGAAAAATATATTTGTGGATTAATGTATGACGTCGTCGAAATAATCGGTGAAAATAGGATAGTGTAAATCGTTACAGATAACGGAGCAAACTACAAAGCTGCCGGTCAATTATTGATGTAGAAAAGAAGGTATTTATACTAGACACCAAATGCGGCACACTGTATTGATTTGATTTTTGGAAGATATTTCTAAAGAACCAGAGGTAGCAACTGTTATCACAGTGTCAATTAATAACGACATTTATATACATTCATGGTTGGTTACTTTCCATCGTGAAAAAAGAGACCAATAAAAAATTGATTAGACCCGCAACAACACGGTTTGCAACAAATTTCATTTCACTGGACTTTATTCATAAACATAAAGATGACCTGAGAAGGATGATTGCTTCGAGAGAGTGAACATCAAGAGTTCCTAAACTCAATACTAAAGACAAACGAATAGCAAATATTGTCTCTACACTAATTTACAATAAGGTTTTTTGGACGGATGCTGCTTCCATAATTTTTGTTTTTGAGCTACTCGTAAAGGTTTTACGAATGATAGATAGTGACGATAAAGCAGATATGAGATATCTTTATGAGGCGATGGATCGAGCAAAAGAATCGATAAGAAAAAAATATTGGTGGAAGGCAATGCAAAAATGATGGGATATAACAGACAAAAAATGGAAAAGACAATTACATCGACCTCTTCACGCGACAGGTAATTTGTTTTATCTTACCATCATACAAATAGTGAAATACATAACATTTAAATAATGTGTTACACTTTTTCTATAAAAGGTTATTTTCTTAATCTCACCATTCAATTTGTGGCTGGAACAAACGATGAAGAAGTATTAAATGAACTTAATAACGTCGTTGAAAAAATGGTGCCGAATATTGTAGCACAAATTAAAATAGAAAAAGAGGTAAAACTAACAGATATAATAATTATGATAAACATTTAACATTTAAGACATATTAAATACTTAATTTATACATTAACAGGTAGAAAGATATCGAATGAAAATTGGTGCATTTGGTTCTGCAAAAGCATACACAGCCATAAAGACATGTTTTCTCGTTCAATGGTGGTCAATAATTGAAAGAGAAGATGCTCCAAATTTAACATGTTGCAATGCATATTATAAGCCAAACAGTTTCATCTTCAAACTGCGAAAGAAACTGGACTACATTTTCAAGTCGCTGTTATTGATGGCATACCCGCACGAGCAACAAGGAGTCAAAGCGATGAAAATGGTAACAGCTCGTCAAATGATGATCACGGCAATGCTGGTGGAAGTGATGTTGGTTTAACAAGTAATTATGGTATTGGTTTTAGTGATGGTGATGAATAATATAGATCAACTCAAACATATTAAAAAAGGAGTGGTGCGAGCGGCAATCCTAACGGAAGAGATAGTAATGTAAATGTTGAATGCGGACATCAACATGATTACGAGCACCACAAAACATATATTTCAATTGATCCACCAACATATATGTATTATACTTCCGACAATACAGGCGGTAACTCATATTATGAAACAAACGAAACATATAGTTATATCTCGAGTGATCAAAATAGTCAAGCTACGTATACAACACAAAACGATAAACCATTATCTTTTGATAATATGATGGTGACATTTATGGATGCAGGACAAATGCAATATGGATGTCTATCATATTATACAACACAAAATGATGAAGAAAATTATGAAAACAATCTATATGTAACCTTAGAAATAGTTTCTGGATGTAATAGTGTTGTATCTAGCATTATTATTTTGTTGCATATTATATTTTTATATGAATTTGAATCGTTTGTCGTTACATTTTCATTAAAAACACAGGAATCCAGTATCAGGACTGAAACCGAAGCAAAAACCGAAACAAGTGAAATTTTCGAAATTGATCGAAACCACCAAAATTTCAAATGACCGAAACCGAGTCCTCAAACCTTGGATCGAGTGTTGTCAAGGAGCTCGCCTGGTGCCAAAAAGCCCTAGACGCAAGCTTGGGTTGTTTTTTTTTTGCTTGTTGAGGCGCTGCTCATCCTTGAGGTGCCAAGGCGAGGAAAGCTTTGAAGCGCTCGACTAAAGCGCCGAAAAAGCTTGCTTTCTGGTCGATTTGAGGAATATAAAATATTTTGAGGTTTCCGTCCAAAATTGAGCTCAGATTCTATCCATTTAACCCAAACTAGATGTGGACTTCTATCTCATACTCATTCTATTTTCTGAAATTCAATTTTAATAGTAATTTTGAAGTGCAGTTTTTATATGCTGAGAACGGAAAAAGTCATGCTCAAGGTGTCCAAAAAGCATTAGGCGCTGACCTTGTTCTTTTTGCAGATTTTTCGGCTTGACAACTTTGTTAGGATCATTGCACACTAAGATCTTTACTCTACTTCTATACGAAAATCCAACAATATAATGCAATGTGATTGCCTATTCATATAGCCAGCCTCACTTTATTAGAATTAAGTATAAGATGATGGTAGCAGAACAAATTGGCTACCCAAAAATCTACCAATCCTTCCCAATCCCTGCCATTATGTTATCATGTGATACTGGTATTCAGTACATAATCATAAAAGCCTTGGAGTTTTTTTTATCAAATTATGTTCTAGGGTAAGTTGAAACGTACTCTCACATGACCCCTATGTCAAGAGAGCATTATTATTACTATTATATGCAATCAAAAGAAATTTTCAAAATGATATTAGTATCCTGTTATTTGATGAGTATATGTGCATCACAGAAAAGGAACACTTTTTTGGCCTTTGATAACCTGTGGTCTTACAATGCAGAATGACATTATACTATCTTCACTCCAAAACTCAGGAAAAGTTGCTGTAATGGCATCAGAAGAAGATGAAAATCCAGTTTGGATTTCGGATACGGGACCATTTGTGGTTGTCACTGATCCTTTAGATGGTTCTAGAAACATTGATGCTTCCATTCCAACTGGAACAATTTTTGGAATATACAATAGACTTCCTGAACTGGACCATCTTCCAATAGAGGAGAAGGCACAGCTGAATTCGCTTCAAAGTGGAACCAGGCTTCTGGCTGCTGGGTATGTATTATATTCATCTGCTACTATAATGTGTGTTAGCTTTGGATTGGGAACTCATGCATTTACATTGGATCATGCTACTGGCGAGTTTATGTTGACCCATCCTTCTATAAAGATTCCTACCCGTGGTATTATTCATAAATTCCTGTTGAAGTATTTTGATCTTTTATTTTTTGCTTACAATTGTTTGTGAAACAAAGTGAACTTCAAGACTGATTCAAATGGATAATAATATTTGGAGTAGAAGAAATGTGATATATATGTATATTGCACACACACCCCCCTTTTCACGAAATGACTGCATATAAAAGATACCCTACACACTCCAGTCTTGATATCTTTACACAAGAAAATCCATTTTGAATTTTGCAATATATTACTTTTGATTTTTAGTTTGCTTTTACCTCTATGTCAAACTAATATACCGCCACACCACAATGTTCGGCCATATACAATAATTTTTGCATGTAATTTAAATTATACTTGATTTGTATCAGATATAAAATATAAATTCCAAATAGCACTGATCGATAAAATATATTTACGTTATTATATTTGATTTCGATAATTATTTTAATCATTTACTTTTTGTTCACATTATAATTTTTTAAAAAAATCATGGGTTTATTTAAATAAAGCTAATAGATAAATATGCGAAGTAAGTAATTATTTAATATAATGCACAAAAAGAATGTGAATAACCAGAACACGATGATGAAAATTAAATAATAAAGAATCAGTTGCAAATTGCTTGTTGGCATGTTGAAATTTTGGTAATTATTTGCAATTAACATAGAAATAGATGGAATAGTAAAAACGAAAAGATAATGTTATTGTTTCCAAAGGCCATCTGTAAAATTACATGAAATTAGTTCATTTTATTAACAGTAAACGAAACAGGGCAAATGTTTCTCATCAAATCGGATTTTGTTCTAAGCACATGAAACTTAACTTTGGGATACTCAATCAAATACTGTTTTTGGCCAGGACAAATATATTCAGTTAATGATGCACGATATTTTGATTGGCCTGATGGTTTAAGGCAATACATCGACACAGTACGTCAGGGCAAGGGTCAGTATCCAAAGAAATATTCAGCTCGATACATATGTTCTTTAGTTGCTGATTTGCATAGAATGCTCATGTATGGAGGAGTAGTTATGAATCCAAGAGATCACCTTCGCTTAGTTTATGAAGCAAATCCCCTCAGTTTTCTAGTAGAGCATGCTGGTGGCAAAGCATCTGATGGTAAAACCAGAATTCTTTCGATTCAACCAGTTAAGTTGCATCAGAGGCTTCCACTATTTATGGGGAGTTTGGACGATATGCATGAACTAGAGAGTTATGATACTATTCAACAGAAGGTTAATCCTGGGTACGAAGTCTAACATATCAATGTCATAACCTATGGAATGAGCTTGTTCTGTGTATCGCAAAGCATTGTATAATAATAATAAAAAAAACTTGATTCTTGAAGCATGTAGGCCTGTGTAATATATATGTGGCTAACATGATTGTTCATGTCTTAATGATTAATTTTATTCATTCTGTCTTTACATAAAAAACTACTGGAAACTCAAGGGTTATATTGCGTGCCTGTATATATGTGTGAAGGATATTCAACTGCTCCATGGTAAGCCATCAAATTTCCCAGTCAGGGATTTAATTCATATGTCTTACTTGATTGTTTTATTTCTATTTGTTACTGACCAAAGTTTGGCAATTAAACAGTTAAAATGTGGACAAATGATGGTTTATTGCTGATGGAGGGTATGATGGTTTCTTGTCATCATGAAATCAGGTACCACTTATTGATCTTTCCACTTCCTTTTTTTGCACTGCTGGAAGTGAAAGTTGTTTTACATTTACAGTTTAGTTATATAATCTAACTTTGTAAAAGAAACCGAGTACAATTTTGTGAAGAAATATGCCACTTGTTTTTCAAGAATAGACCGAAACCATGCCATTTGACAATGATTAAGTGAACTGTAAAATTTGTTGCACAAATGATATGTTGGTTTTTTCTTGTGTGGTCTATAGCAATCTAGTTGGCGTCTAAAAGTGGCCATTGTGGATTTTTCTGGTCTTTATTAGATTTCGTACACCCCATGCTAGACTTTATTTGAACTATTAATGAAACTCTATATCTGTGTGCTTATATTAATAGTATGGCGCTTTTGCCGTTAATATGGGTTAGGTGTACATCCATTCAACTAAGTCATGGAATAATTTAACATTTCCTTAGTTTTGTCCCTCTCACATGGTTCAGTTTTGTCTAATTATTTTTCATTTCCGCTTATATGGAAGTACATGCAACATATGCAAGATACACACACATATATACATATCTATACATACATACATATATAGATATATACACATAGATATATACATATACACACGCACACACATATATGTATATATCTGTATATGTATTGTGTGTGTGTATATATATATATATGTATATATATGTATGTATGCGTGTGTGTGTATGGCCGACCCAAGGACATGTTGGGTCCTTGGGTCTATTGCAAAAATACTAGTGTTATCATCATCATTTTAAGAATGTAACCACAATAAAAAAAATACAAGATTTTCATTAGTAGATTTTTTTCCCCTTCCATAACAACGGTTATTTGTTCATCCAAAGCTAACCAAATTACAAAATATTGATTCCAATAGATGGAGAAAACTTCAACAATTAATTTCATTAAATATATCTCGCAATGCATTTCTTTGAAGCAAAATCATTAACCATATCTTCTTGCTCTATATTTTCCAACATATCTTTCTCATATTATCACTAGCTGATTCAGTCTATCTTGTGACAAAGAAATACATACATATGATTTTAGCAATTTTAGATTAGAAAAACTTGTTTGTAGATGCTACAACAACTGGAACAATCAACAATATCATATATGCAATTATCATATTTAGAATATCCATGTCTTTCAATAATTCTAAAATCAATGGAGGTCCACGACTTATCTAAATCATATGCTTCCTTCGGTAACTTTACCATCAACACTTGTAATTTAGAATATAAATTCTTTCCAACAACATTAAAATTGTCTATTTTTTTATATGCCTTTTCAAGAATCAGGCAAGCCATCAATAGTTTATGATTGTTAAGATTAATTAATTTTCGTGCTTTAAATAAGAAACCAAATATGGACTCAAAATATTTCATTTGTTCGAATCTAGATTTCAAATGAGAGAATAATATCAATATCAACTATACAAAGGAAGCCATCAATTCTGAATGATTCTTTGTTGATAATTGTTCTTTTTCATTATATAATGTTTCATTAAACTATCTTTATCTTTGAATTCGACGTTTCATAGGAAACACCTATTCAATTTCCATATCAAATGCTAATTATTTTGTCTCTTCTGATGCCAAATTAAATCCATCTTCGCGGTTCTTTTTAGAAGGCAATAAACCATCCAATTACTTAACAGAAATATTAAAATGCATATCTTTAGACTAACTTTTTACTGACTAAGTTTATTTTATTCAATACATCATGCAAAATAACTATAAATAGTAAAATTTCAAAATTCGAAAGTTCACATGTCGCCAAAGTTTAGACATCCATACTCAATTGGCATCTTTAGTGGTTTTAGCTACTTTAGCTTTCTGCTTTTCCTTTGTCTTTTCTGTACCCTTCTCCGGATGGTCCTTCGTCATCCACAACATTAACTTCAGCGTTTCCAACTTCAACGTCCTTCTGATGCAAGTATCTCTCAGCCTTGTGGTATGTGACGCCCCACCTCTATACCCACGCTAGACAAGAACACTACTGTGAATGCTGTCAACTAGCACGGAGAATAAGGCCGTTGAGGAGCGACCATCCATGTAATTGCTTTGTGCGAGCATCGATATGTCAGATAGTATAACATGCAATTCTTTTCAAGTGGAAATCCGACATGCCGACACAAACTCAAAACTACTACACAGTGGCTATAATATCTTCGGAAACAAATATAGAAATAAACATAACATAAATCAGTCACAGACAATTCATATCACAAAGGCGGAAATAGATATGAATATTACACATAAAAGTGTATATCAGAGTAGTGGTCAAAAGATCCACGATAATACAAAAGAATAGCAACACGTGCTATACAAAGGAATACAACTATGAGTCTATATCTCAAGTGTATACAACAAAAACTAATAATCTAAGTAGTTAACCAAAAGTCAGAGGAATCAATCCCAAGAGAGAAGTCAAGCAGAAGCACCTGTAACATCTCGGTCTGACCCGAGTATTATTTAATAAGAAAATAATAAACGGATCAGTCTAGCTATAAATATCAGGTGAAACGATATAGAATAAGAGATATGACTAAACACATAATAATCACTATGCCAAGCTGTGATATATATAAGTAATTGAAAATCAACAAGAGATTAATCAATATCACCAAATCTACACAAGAATCAAAGAAATGTCATACTCCTTATTTCGTTCACCAAACCACAAATATTGACGATAATATCAACGTCAATCACAAAAGTCAATGACACACAAATTCACCAATGCACAAATATTGACAATAATATCAATGTCAATCACAAAAGTCAATGACACACAAATTCACCAATGCACAAATATTGATAAAACTTATCAATGGAAATCACGAAAATTGGTGAAACACAAATTCTAGAAATCATCTCAAGAAATCCAAAAATCACAAAGGGGGGGAGGCCTATCACAAACGGGAGCATAAAGCCCACCAACACGTGTATCACAAACGGAATGCTAATTCCATGGTTGCTAACCATCACAAATTGAGCCGAAGCTCCACAAACGGCCCGAAGACCATGGGTTGCTACCCCACCAAATTGAGTCGAAACTCCACAAAACGGGGTTTAGTCTCCCTCGCAGACAAAGAGACATCGCACATTGCTAGTCTAAATCACAAAGATGATCGTCATGATCATCAAGAAGTGTCAATTACACTAAGCTAGTAAATATATGAGTTTAGCATCATGTCCCATAACCACTAGCTTAACTTAAATATTTACGAACAAATTGTAAGTTTCCACTAGAAAATTGTCACAAGAGATTCAATCGAACAAGTCCAAGAATTAACCGAACAAGTAAACGCAAACGTTTCATACCACTTATTTTACTAAGCCGTTTAATTAGATTTCTCATACGAGTGAGGTAAAGGTTTGTGTATACTAGTAGATTGGAAAACGGTTTTATAAACGAGTTTGATATTGAAAATATAGTTGAAATCGTTTTGATGAAGAGGTTTTGATATTTAATACTAGTATTGAAACCTTTATATTTTTAAAGTGACAAATCACAAAAATGATTGTAGAACAATCAATCACTAAAACTCACATTCGAAGACGTGAATAAAATCCAAAGAAATCGATACCAAATCCATAGAAATGGATATTTCCAAAAATCACGAAGAAAATGTCATCAAAGTCAATAACAAATGATAACAACAAAAAGAGAATCAACACGAATCGATTAAAGTTGGAAATATACTCAAAATTTGGCAAATAGGCAAAACTAGGGATTTCCAGACGTCTGAGGGGTTGTCCAGACGTCTGGATTTGGTTTCTGGAAATTTTCCAGAAAACCATCCAGACGTCTGAAACCTAAAATCAGACGTCTGAAAAACATTCAGACGTCTGGAGGAAAGTCCATACGTCCGGTTTTGGTTTCTGGAAATATTCCAGAAAACCAACCAGACGTCTGAAAACACAAATCAGACGTCTAACCTTATTCCAAACGTCTGAAACAATAATTCAGACGTCTGAAATTAGCCACTGCCTTATTTATTCCTCTGCCGTATTTTATTTTTCTCCAGGTTGTAAAACCAGACGTCTGGCATTGGTCTCCAGACGTCTGAAAACCTGGTAAGGGCAACAATTTGCCTAGGCCATATGGCCCAAACGATGTCGGGAGCGATCGAGCGAGCCACGACGACTAAGGATTTACGTCAAATGACAGCCCGGCCTTATAGGCTTTTCGATTCACCCCAATATCGTAATCAAACATCCATAAAAGGATTTTCACAAAAATTGGAATATTCACCCATTCGATCCAAATCAAAAGCAAATGAATATGCACAAATGTCACGAATTCATACCTAACCACAAAGATGGATATAGACATAGATGTGAGATAAAAATCTCACATTTTCACAAAATCAAACAAGAAGAAGCTTGAAAGCAAATGGAGAATCAATCTCTCTTCAACACAACCCAATTGAGCTTGAATCTAAGCTAAAAAATAAGAACATTTCCAAAATTAGGTTTAGGAATTTCTGAAATTGGTAAGAGAATAAGTTGGAGAAGAAGAAGAGAAGCTTACCAATGGGTTCTTCTTGAGTTTGGAGCTAGGAATTTGATTTGCAAGAGAAACTAGGGTTTTGGAGGTTTTAATTTCCAATCTCTCCCACCATTAATGTTATAAAAACTGAAAAGAGAAGAGAATGAGGGTGAGTGGGGAAGAGTGGCTCAGATTTGAGCATAAGTTAACATAGGGCTGAGCCCAAAACCAAACCCAAAGTGAAAAGTAGCAAAAATCAACTTTCTCCAAACATATCGAAGCTTATACTCAAAAAGGTCGCAAACGGCATTTTAAACTCAATGGGAGTGGTCCCGAGTCCTAATTCGACCGTATGCAAAAAGTAGCTTTTCGGACTAAAATCCGACTAACGATAAAATATTTAAATAAAATATTTAAATATAAAATCGATAAATATGCGGCTTGTTACAGACTCCCCTCCTTAAAGAAATTGCGTCCTCGCAATATTTAAGAAGAGAACATAAAGTAACAACCATAAAAGCATATTCAATCACAAAAGAAACTTGAAATAAGAATTTCACCTCAAAGAGCACGAGAAAGTAAGTCCGGATGTGTTCGCTCGATGTACTATCTAGATTCCCAAGAACAATCCTTAGGATTTGAAGACCATTGAACTTTAACAAGCGGAACATCTTTATTTCGAAGTCGTTTGACTTCCGAAGCAATGATACGAATAGGATGTTGCTCATAAGTTAAATTAGACGAAACTTCAATCTCTTCCACAGCACCGGGCTCAAGAACAGAATCAGAATCTCGAAGACATTTCCGAAGTTGAGAAACGTGAAACACGTCATGGATAGCAGAAAATTGAGCCCGTAATAAAAGGCGATAAGCCATGGAACCAATACGTTCAATGATAGCAAATGGCCCAATATATCGAGGCGCCAATTTTCCCGATCGACTGAAACGTACAACACCTTTCATAGGTGAAACACGAACAAAAACGAGATCTCCCACAGAAAATTCTAATTTCCTTCTCCGGTTATCGGCATAGGATTTTTGTCTACTGTGGTCTTCTTTCATCTTATGACGAATAAGGTCAATCTTTTCTGTGAAATCACGAATAAAATCTGGACCTAATACCAGCTTCTCACCGGCCTCAAGCCAACAAGAAGGAGATCGGCATGGCCTTCCATAGAGTGCCTCAAAAGGTGCCATACCAATACTAGATTGGAAGCTATTATTATAGGAAAATTCAACAAGTGAAATATGATCTTCCCAACTTCCACCAAAATCAAGAACACAAGCACGAAGAAGATCTTCAAGAGTTTGATTCACACGCTCGGCTTGTCCATCGGACTGGGGGTGATAAGCGGTGCTAAAATTAAGCTTCGTTCCTAAAGCTTTTTGAAGACTCTTCCAAAATCCACTAGCAAACAATGGATCACGATCGCTAACAATAGAAGTAGGAACTCCATGCAATTTAACAATTTCTTTGATAAAGATTTTGGCCAAAAGAGGAACGGTTCGATTAGATCGAACGGGAATAAAATGGGCGGATTTAGTAAGTCTATCAACGATCACTCATAAGCTATCATGACCCGAACGAGAACGGGGAAGGCCGTCAATAAAATCCATGGAAATTTGATCCCACTTCCAAATAGGAATTTCTAAAGGTTGCAATAACCCACCGGGCCTTTGATGTTCGGCTTTAACGAGTTGGCAAGTCATGCAACGCTTAACGAAGTTAGCGATGTCAAGTTTCATTCCCTCCCAATAATAAAGTCGCTTCATATCCGCGTACATTTTACTACTACCGGGATGAATGGTGAATTTAGAACGATGTGAATCTTCTAAAATATCTTTACGAAGATCACTAATATTTGGCACGATGAGTCTACCAAATCTCCGAACGCCGCCACGAGAATCGATATCAAAGTCTTTCAATCCTTCAATATCAATCTTATCCTTAATATTTTGGCTAAGAAGGGCCAATTCGGGATCTAGCCTTTGAGCTTCAAGAATGCGGTCTAAAAGAGAAGGATGGGCCTCAAGGCTACATAAAACAAGAGATGAACATAAATCGGGAACACGTTCTCGAATCTCACAAGTGGTTAAGATCTCGAGATCGTTCCATTCGGATATCATCATAGAAACAACAGCTTGTTGTTTACGGCTAAGAGCATCGGCGACACGATTACCCTTACCGGGGGTATAAAGAATATCAAGATCATAAGGAGCAAGGAACTCGAGCCAACGCTGTTGACGCAAATTAACTTCCTTTTGGGAGAATAAATACTTCAAGGACTTATGATCGGTATAAAGAACAAATTTCTCTCCTAAAAGATAATGACGCCAAATACGAAGGGCGAAAACAATAGCCGCGAGCTCTAAATCATGAGTGGCATATCTAGTCTCAGCAGGCTTCAATTGCCTAGAAGCATAAGCAATAACACGTTCTCTTTGCATGAGAACGACACCCAAACCAACGCGAGTAGCATCGGTATAGACAACGAAATCTTGATTCCCCTCGGGAATAACGAGAATAGGAGCATCAGAAAGAAGTTCTTTTAATTTCTGAAAAGAAGCTTCACATTTGTCCGACCAAATATATTTAACACCTTTCTTCGTCAAGCCAGTGAGAGGCACGGCAATCTTAGAAAAGTCTTTGATAAAACGACGGTAATAACCCGCCAATCCAAAAAAACTACGAATCTCTGTCACTCTCCGGTCTCTTCTAATCTTGAATCGCTTCAATCTTTGAAGGATCCACGGAAATTCCGGATTTGGGAATAATATGACCGAGAAATTTCACACGAGATTGCCAAAAGTGGCATTTAGAAAATTTTGCCTTTAATTGATTACTCCTAAGAGTTTCCAACACAATCCGAAGATGTTTTTCATGCTCCTCCTCGGTTTTTGAATACACAAGAATATCATCGATAAAGATGAGAACAAACCGGTCGAGAAAGTCTTTGAAAACTCTATTCATAAGGTCAACGAAATAGGCTGGGGCATTCGTCAAACCAAATGGCATGACAAGCCATTCATAAGATTCATATCGAGTACGGAACGAGGTCAAAGGAATACTATCCTCTGCAATACGAAGCTGATGAAATCCAGTAGCTAAGTCTAATTGTGAAAAGACTTTGGCACCACTAAGTTGATCGAATAGATCATCAATCCGAGGTAAATGATATTTATTTTTGATAGTAAGATCATTAAGCTTGCGGTAGTCAACGCAAAGCCTAAGTGTTCCATCGGATTTCTTCACGAAAATAGCTGAAGCTCCCCAAGGCGAGGAACTAGAGCGAATAAATTGCTTCGTCTCCAATTCGGATAATTGTTTACGCATCTCCTCGTTTTCTTTATTGGACATACGATACGGAGGACGAGTGATAGGTTGAGCTCCAGGAATAAGATTAATTCTGAACTCAATTGCTCGCTTAGGTGGTAATCCTAAAACGGGCTCGAATATGTCGGAAAATTCACGAACGACGTGAATAAGAGAAATAATACCACCCTCATCGTCATCATCGTCATCACGAGGATTTAAAGAATATAAAGATGCAACCAAGCTGGAATCTGAATCTTTAAGATTAATAGAAATCTGCTTAACAGATTGAGGATGTCGAAGATGAATAGTCCGCTCAGGACATAGGATATGAGCTTCATAACGGTTAAGCCAATCCATTCCCAAAATCATTCCAAAGCCTAAATAACGCATGACATGCAAATCGGCTAGGAAAGGAAAATCACACAAAATAATTTCGACATCTTTACACAATAAACTGATTGTTGCGGATCCACCAACCGGATTCGCAATTATCAAAGAAGTCATCAAACACAAAACATCCAAAGAAAAAACATCAACAAGTTCTTTTGATATAAAAGAATGGGACACACCCGTATCAAAAAGAACTCGAATAGGATGATCACGAAATAAAATAATTCCATCAAGGATAGAATGAGGCATACATTGACCACGAGATGTGTTGGCAGGGGCTTGAGCAACATTTAACTTTCCCTCCTTCCTGCCCTGAAGCTTGGGGCATGAAGATATAACATGTCCGGGAACTTTGCAGTAGCGACAAGAGAGAGACTTTGGGCACTTGTTCGCATAATGCTCCTTCGAACCACAATTATAGCATTCCCCACGGCCAAAGGAAGAAGTCTTTGCCACAGAGGTTGCTTGTTTCCCCTTTTTATTGGGATAAGGACCTTTAAATTTGTTTGGCCTCTTCTTGTTATTGTTGAAGTTTGGTTTGGAACCCACCACTTCAACATCATTCTCTCTATCCGCCTCTTCAAGACGAAGAACGATATCAACGAGTTGGTCGAAAGAAACTTCTAATTTTAGAAGTAATGGCTTCTTGAGACTTTTGTTTAAGCCATAAACAAATCTCTGATTCTTCTTCTCTTCAAAGGGGTGTTGATGTATTCAACCCCATATTTGGAAAGCGACTCGAAGGAGGCGACGTAATCAGTCACGGAGGACTCACCTTGAACAAGGTCTATAAATCGTCGAGCCAATGTCACTTTCTCAGCATCTGGCACGAATTTTAATTCGAAGCGTTCTCGGAATTGCTCCCAGGTGAGATCCGCTTCATTAATCTCAGAAATAAGAAGCTCGTATGACGCAGCGGATAAATCGAAATGAACTTCAATCGATGGAATGTAGCGATCGATGGAATGAAGATACCGAAATGCCCAAATTCGTTGATCCGAAGATACCGAATTCTAGCTATCTCAAACACGTTGATAGCGCACTATACCGTGTTCAAAGATCTACGATTCTTCGTACGTTGATCTAGCGCACTAGATTCCGTGAATCGGCTTCAACAAACGTGGATTCGAGCGCACTCGAATGACGTAAGTGGAGATAGGAGATTACACTCAACTACCAATTAGAGAAGAAAGCACAAAGCAATCAACAAGAAATTTTATTTCCAAAAATCAACCACCTTCAAAATTTACAACACACACGTATTTATAGGAGTTACAATCCAATTCCTAAGTCGTTGCCGACCTACGACTCATCCTAGGTCGTTGCCGACTTATTACAGTGGCGACCTAAACCCATTACAACATAGCACAAAGTGACCGACTCAAACATGGCCGACTTAACCAAGTATGACCTAACATACAACATACGACTCAACGTGACCGACTCATATATATATGACCATAATACGACTCATCATAGGTCGTACGCGACCTAACACATTACATACATACACGTTTACAACAGTTAGATCGTATACGACCTAAGACCCAATATTACAAACGACTTAACAAACCCAGCATTGGTGCCTTATCTTCCTGGCGACCTACGACCTAAGTTAGGTCGTTAGCGACTCAAATTCCAAGCGACTCATCTCCAGTAGCGGTATCTCATTGGGTCGGTCTATATCTTCCTCCTTAGGTCGTTGCTGACCTAGACCTCCTTCGCTGAGTCGGAGACAACCTAAAGCTGCTTCATTAACTCGTAGCTCTTTCTCCTTAGGTCGGGTCCGACCTAAAATGTGCTTTGGTTTCTGTAAATCGTTGCCATTTGTCTTGTTAAGTCGCGAACGACTTAGAGTGTTTTCGTTAGATCGGTATCGACTTAAAACTTTCCGACGATCTAACTCCGAAGCCTTTTCCATACGACCTAGAGTTATGTTAACTCGTGACCGACTTTCAGTAGGTCGCTGCTCCTTCTCACATGGCCAGTTAGGTCGGTGGCGATACAAATCTACCCTCCTAAGTCGTGAACGACTCATGCTGCCTTCACCTTCCTTAAGTCGGAGCTCGTTAGGTCGGAATTCTTCATCCTGTGATTTCTTAGGTCGTACTCGACTTAAAAACAAGTTAGGTCGGAGCCGACCTATGACTTCGTCTCTCTGGTCTGCATCATCCTCTCCGGGTTGACAGAAATTCGACCTCGAATTTTCACCATCTCCTTTCACAACAATTTCTCCTCCATGATATGGAATTAGATGTTTGACGTTAAAAGCATCAGAAGTATAAACATCATCTGGTAACTTTAATCGATAAGCATTCTCGTTGATTTTCTTCAAAACTTCAACTGGACCAATTTTCCGTGCTTTCAATTTATTGTATGTTCCTACCGGAAAACGGTCTTTTGTCAACACTGCATAAACCAAATCGCCTTTGTTAAATTCAACATTTCGTCGCTTCAAATCTGCAGATTTCTTATACTTCTCATTCGATTTCTTCAATCGTTCCTGAACGATTTTATGACATTCAGTCAACTCATCAACAAAATCAGCAGCTCGTTTAACCGTCCCCTTCGATTGTGGTACTACTGCCAAATCCAACGGTCCCCTGGGTAAATTTGAATATACAATCTGAAATGGACTGTAACCCGTACTACGATTCATGGAATGATTATGAGCAAACTCTGCTTGGCATAACTTCATATCCCAACTTCTCAAATTATCCTGTACAAGACATCGCAACAAATTCCCCAATGACCTGTTAACAACTTCTGTCTGTCCATCAGTTTGCGGATGATAAGCGCTACTAAACTTCAGCTTTGTTCCCACCATCTTCCACAAACTTAACCAAAAGTGACTCAGAAAACGAGTATCCCGATCAGAAACAATAGATTCTGGTAAACCATGCAATCGATACACCTCCTTAAAGAATAATTGTGCCACTCGAACTGCATCCGCTGTCTTCTTGCAGGCAATAAAATGTGCCATCTTCGAAAATCTGTCCACTACAACAAATATCGAATCATTTCCCCTTTGAGTTCTAGGCAAACCCAAAACGAAATCCATGCTGATATCAACCCATGGCTTAGATGGTACAGGTAATGGCATATACAACCCTGCATTCGTTGCTGTTCCCTTTGAAACCTGGCAAATATGGCATCTCTCCACAAATCTTTCAACTTCTTTTCTCATCGACGGCCAAAAATAAGATTGAGAAACCAATTGCAATGTACGATCTCTACCCACATGGCCTTCTTCATGCAACTTCTTGATAATTTTCATTCTCAAACTGCTCTCAGGAATACATAACCGATTTCCTTTAAACAAAAATCCATCAATCATCATAAATTCATCAGTACTCCCTTCCTTCACTTTCTCAACATATTTCACAAAGTAAGGATCTTCTTCAATCATCTCTGGCAACATTTCAAACCCTGTCACTTCAACCTTCATTGTTGTTAATAAATGACTCCTCCTACTCAAAGCATCAGCTACCCGATTCGTCACCCCTGATTTGTGCTTAACGACAAAAGTAAACTGCTGTAAATAAGCAATCCATGATGCATGTCTCGCTGAAATCTTGTCCTGTCCCTGCAAATGCTTCAACGCCTCATGATCAGTGTACAGAACAAACTCCTTCTGAAATAGATAATGTCTCCAATGTTTAATCGTTTGCACAACATCATAGAATTCAACGTCATATGTACTGTATCTCATCTTTGCCCCTGACAACTTCTCACTGAAATAAGCAACGGGTTTCCCATTCTGACTCAAGACTCCTCCAATTCCCACCTTCGACGCATCAGTGTGCAATTCAAACAACAACTGAAAATTCGGTAAAACAAGAATTGGTGTTGTCGTCAATAGTTCTTTGATTCGTTCAAAAGCAACTCCCGCTTCCTCTGACCATACAAACTGCTTCCCTTTCATGCAATCGGTAACTGGTGCCATCACGCTACTGAAGTGTGGAATGAACCTTCGGTAGAATGATGCCAATCTATGAAAACTTCTAACTTCGGTGATAGTTTTCGGCTGTGGCCAATTTCTGACTGCTTCAACTTTACTCTGATCAACTTGAATACCTTCTCCTGAAACAACATAACCCAAAAATAAAACACTATGTGTCATAAACACGCACTTCTTTGCAGCGGCATAAAATTGTTCCTCACGAAGAATAATCAATACTTCCCTCAAATGTTGAACATGCTCTTCTGTACTCCTGCTGTATATCAGAATATCATCGAAATAAACCACCACGAACTTCCCAATGAATGGTCTAAAGATTTGATTCATCACTCGCATGAATGTACTAGGTGCATTTGACAAACCAAATGGCATAACCAACCATTCGTATAACCCCTCTCTTGTCTTGAAAGCTGTCTTCCATTCATCTCCAGGTCTAATCCGAATTTGGTGATAACCACTCTTCAAATCAATCTTCGAAAATATAGTTGCCCCACTCAACTGGTCTAACAAATCATCCAACCTCGGCATAGGAAATCTGTAACGAACAGTAATCTTGTTCAAAGCTCGACTATCTGTACACATTCTCCATGTTCCATCCTTCTTCGGTACTAACAAAGCTGGCACAGCACAAGGACTCAAGCTTTCCTGAACACGTCCCTGCTCAAGTAATTCTTCCACCTGCTTTCGTAACTCTTCATGTTCCTTCGGACTCATTCGGTAATGTGGTCTATGTGGTAACACTGCTCCTGGAACAAGATCAATTTGATGTTGAATGTCTCTCAATGGTGGTAACTCCTTAGGCAACTCCTCTGGAAACACATCTTCAAACTCTTTCAAAACTGGCTTTGCTTCTTCAGGAATTTCAACCTCTTCACTGCTCTCTCGCCCAATCAACAAATAGACTTCAGGCTCCTCTTCAACCTCCTTAACAAACTCCTTCAAAGTCAACAGAGTTTTCAATTCCTCAATCTCCTCCAGCTTGCTCTCCTTCTGTTGTTGCTTCTTGGGAACCAAAGTGATTTTAGTACCCTCGAACATGAAACTGTAACTATTAGCACGACCATCATGTTGAACTGATCTATCAAACTGCCATGGTCTGCCCAATAACAGATGACATACGTCCATATCTACAACGTCACACCAAATTTCATCTTTGTACTTCTTCCCAATGGAAAAATTCACACAAGCCCTTCGACACACCTTCACTTCACCACCCTTCCTTAACCATGCTAGCTTGTACGGTTTAGGATGTTTCTCAGTTTTCAAGTTCAACTTCTTCACAGCCTCGGTAGAAATAATATTATCGCAACTTCCAGCATCAATGACGAACTTGCAAACCTTTCCCAGAATAGTGCATGTCGACTGAAAAATATTGCTTCTCAACCAACTAAAATCCTCCTCTTGCTTTGGTGTAAGACATGACCTCCTCATCATAAGATTACAACCTTCATCTCCAGACAATTCTTCTTCCTCCTCAACATAAGGTGCATTTGAACATTCTGCCTCCTCACCATCATCCTCCTCCACTTCTGCAACCATTGCTCTCTTCTTTGGCTTCGGACATTCATTGCTTTTATGACCCAACTCCTGACAATTATAACATTTGAAACCACTGCTAACCTTCGCCTTCTCAGCCTCCTTTACCACTGGCTTGGTAACAGGTTTAGGAACATTAGAACTTCCACCAACACCCCTTGCTTGATTATTGGAATTAGTAAACGCACCACCTCCACGCCTTCCTTGTTTTTCCCAAGCTAACGCCTTCTAATGTGCCTCTGCTACAGATCTTGGATCAAACATATTAACCATATCCTGGATCTGCATTCTCAATCCTCCAATGAATCTAGCAGTTAACTGTTCTTCGGTTTCCATAATATCATTCCTGGCAATGAGTTGGTAAAATTCATCAGCATAATCACTAACAGATTTCGTCCCTTGCCTCAGATTCTGCAACCTCTGGTACATAAGTGATTGATAGTTGTAAGGTAAGAAAGTAGATCTCATCAACTTCTTCATCTTATCCCACTCAACAACCTTCGACTTCCCCATCCGTTCTCGTGTAAGTTTAGTTTGCTGCCACCATGCCAATGCTCTTCCCCTCAATCTAGTAGCAACCAACTTCACTCGACGATTCTCCGGCACTTCCTTGAAATCAAAGATTTCTTCAACATTAGATAACCAATCAAGAAATTCTTCTGCTACCATCCCTCCTTTAAATTCTGGAATTTCCATCTTCATACCCGATTCCCAACGTCGATCATCTTCAACATCCCGATAAGAATTTCGAATTTGGTCTCGATCTCGATAATGAATACTAGTTCTATCACCCTCTTCAACAAAATCAAAGGTACGCCTACATCGATCTCGACCATTATCATCCCTTCGTTCATGCATGCTTCTTTGACTATGTCTCTCTTCATCTCTATAGGCTTCATTGTCAAATTCATGTTGACTTCTTCTCTCTTCATGTGCATAGTCACGATGATCTCGTCGTGATGAAATTGATGTTTCTCTTCTATCTCTAAAAGAATGTGGTGATACCCTCCTCGCTTCCGTAACCGATGGCGAAACTCGGTTTCCTCCATGGTTCGAGTTTGGTGATCTCCTCCTTTGATTCAAGTCATTCATCAATTTCTCCAATTTTCCAATGCCTTCATCGAACTTCTCATTAATACGTTGTTCCAAAAGCTCGGCTTCTTCTCTTCGATACAAAGCTTCAACGTTTTGATGACGATTAGCTCTCCTTGGTGGCATGATTGGAAAACTTCACAAACACTTCAACAAACAACAATAAGTCACGGCTTCAACTTCAAAACCCTTCACAAGGCTCGGCTACTTCCCACAAGTATACACGGCCTTCAACCTCAAATTCAAACACTTTCAACACTTTGATCCAAAATGGAATGGATCGAAAGTTCTCCCTCTTGTTGCAACTTCAATATGAACACGATGAACAACTTCAAACTTGGCTCCAAGAATCAACTTAGCTATGATTGGCTAAGTATGGCTCTGATACCAAACTGACGCGGCGGATAAATCGAAATGAACTTCAATCGATGGAATGTAGCGATCGATGGAATGAAGATACCGAAATGCCCAAATTCGTTGATCCGAAGATACCGAATTCTAGCTATCTCAAACACGTTGATAGCGCACTATACCGTGTTTAAAGATCTACGATTCTTCGTACGTTGATCTAGCGCACTAGATTCCATGAATCGGCTTCAACAAACGTGGATTCGAGCGCACTCGAATGACGTAAGTGGAGATAGGAGATTACACTCAACTACCAATTAGAGAAGAAAGCACAAAGCAATCAACAAGAAATTTTATTTCCAAAAATCAACCACCTTCAAAATTTACAACACACACGTATTTATAGGAGTTACAATCCAATTCCTAAGTCGTTGCCGACCTACGACTCATCCTAGGTCGTTGCCGACTTATTACAGTGGCGACCTAAACCCATTACAACATAGCACAAAGTGACCGACTCAAACATGGCCGACTTAACCAAGTACGACCTAACATACAACATACGACTCAACGTGACCGACTCATATATATATGACCATAATACGACTCATCATAGGTCGTACGCGACCTAACACATTACATACATACACGTTTACAACAGTTAGATCGTATACGACCTAAGACCCAATATTACAAACGACTTAACAAACCCAGCATTGGTGCCTTATCTTCCTGGCGACCTACGACCTAAGTTAGGTCGTTAGCGACTCAAATTCCAAGCGACTCATCTCCAGTAGCGGTATCTCATTGGGTCGGTCTATATCTTCCTCCTTAGGTCGTTGCCGACCTAGACCTCCTTCGCTGAGTCGGAGACAACCTAAAGCTGCTTCATCAACTCGTAGCTCTTTCTCCTTAGGTCGGGTCCGACCTAAAATGTGCTTTGGTTTCTGTAAATCGTTGCCATTTGTCTTGTTAAGTCGCGAACGACTTAGAGTGTTTTCGTTAGATCGGTATCGACTTAAAACTTTCCAACGATCTAACTCCGAAGCCTTTTCCATACGACCTAGAGTTATGTTAACTCGTGACCGACTTTCAGTAGGTCGCTGCTCCTTCTCACATGGCCAGTTAGGTCGGTGGCGATACAAATCTACCCTCCTAAGTCGTGAACGACTCATGCTGCCTTCACATTCCTTAAGTCGGAGCTCGTTAGGTCGGAATTCTTCATCCTGTGATTTCTTAGGTCGTACTCGACTTAAAAACAAGTTAGGTCGGAGCTGACCTATGACTTCGTCTCTCTGGTCTGCATCATCGTACCAGTCCAATGCTCTTTCTCGGAGCATACTAGAGGTCACCTGAACTCGGTGAAGGTCAATAAGATTCATGCGCGAAAAGATGCGATCACATGTTCTAAGCCAAGCTTGGACTTCAATAACAGTTTCGGAACCTTTGAATGGCTCCCCACCCAAATTGGTGTAATCGCTGCACAAGCGTGCAAATCCCGACTTTGGGTGAGTAGGTTCCGGGTTAGCTCCAACTGCTTGAGCATTAGTTACCAAATCAAGAAGCTGTTGAGCAGTCATAAAAACTCCATCCTGGGTTGAGCGCTAGATGGCACGGCTCTGGGGCGGCCAGGTCTAGACATTTCTCTTCCTTTAGAAAGAAAGAAGAGGAAGAAGGTTATTCACCAAATTGAATATCAAGCAATCTTGATAGACAAAACAAGGAATCATAAAAGAAAATAGGATAAGACGGTACGTAGTACGAATAAAATCATAAAGCACGACTCCTAAGATGGACTTAGGACGATGATCCTTGTTATAATATTCCATATTGTTTCGAAGTTTGGCTCCGATACCAAGCTGTGACGCCCCACCTCTATACCCACGCTAGACAAGAACACTACTGTGAATGCTGTCAACTAGCACGGAGAATAAGGCCGTTGAGGAGCGACCATCCATGTAATTGCTTTGTGCGAGCATCGATATGTCAGATAGTATAACATGCAATTCTTTTCAAGTGGAAATTCGACATGCCGACACAAACTCAAAACTACTACACAGTGGCTATAATATCTTCGGAAACAAATATAGAAATAAACATAACATAAATCAGTCACAGACAATTCATATCACAAAGGCGGAAATAGATATGAATATTACACATAAAAGTGTATATCAGAGTAGTGGTCAAAAGATCCACGATAATACAAAAGAATAGCAACACGTGCTATACAAAGGAATACAACTATGAGTCTATATCTCAAGTGTATACAACAAAAACTAATAATCTAAGTAGTTAACCAAAAGTCAGAGGAATCAATCCCAAGAGAGAAGTCAAGCAGAAGCACCTGTAACATCTCGGTCTGACCCGAGTATTATTTAATAAGAAAATAATAAACGGATCAGTCTAGCTATAAATATCAGGTGAAACGATATAGAATAAGAGATATGACTAAACACATAATAATCACTATGCCAAGCTGTGATATATATAAGTAATTGAAAATCAACAAGAGATTAATCAATATCACCAAATCTACACAAGAATCAAAGAAATGTCATACTCCTTATTTCGTTCACCAAACCACAAATATTGACGATAATATCAACGTCAATCACAAAAGTCAATGACACACAAATTCACCAATGCACAAATATTGACAATAATATCAATGTCAATCACAAAAGTCAATGACACACAAATTCACCAATGCACAAATATTGACAATAATATCAATGTCAATCACAAAATTCAATGACACATAAATTCACCAATGCACAAATATTGATAAAACTTATCAATGGAAATCACGAAAATGGGTGAAACACAAATTCTAGAAATCATCTCAAGAAATCCAGAAATCACAAAGGGGGAGGAGGCCTATCACAAACGGGAGCATAAAGCCCACCAACACGTGTATCACAAACGGAATGCTAATTCCATGGTTGCTAACCATCACAAATTGAGCCGAAGCTCCACAAACGGCCCGAAGACCATGGGTTGCTACCCCACCAAATTGAGTCGAAACTCCACAAAACGGGGTTTAGTCTCCCTCGCAGACAAAGAGACATCGCACATTGCTAGTCTAAATCACAAAGATGATCGTCATGATCATCAAGAAGTGTCAATTACACTAAGCTAGTAAAAATATGAGTTTAGCATCATGTCCCATAACCACTAGCTTAACTTAAATATTTACGAACAAATTGTAAGTTTCCACTAGAAAATTGTCACAAGAGATTCAATCGAACAAGTCGAAGAATTAACCGAACAAGTAAACGTAAGCGTTTCATACCACTTGTTTTACTAAGCCGTTTAATTAGATTTCTCATACGAGTGAGGTAAAGGTTTGTGTATACTAGTAGATTGGAAAACGGTTTTATAAATGAGTTTGATATTGAAAATATAGTTGAAATCGTTTTGATGAAGAGGTTTTGATATTTAATACTAGTATTGAAACCTTTATATTTTTAAAGTGACAAATCACAAAAATGATTGTAGAACAATCAATCACTAAAACTCACATTCGAAGACGTGAATAAAATCCAAAGAAATCGATACCAAATCCATAGAAATGGATATTCCCAAAAATCACGAAGAAAATGTCATCAAAGACAATAACAAATGATAACAACAAAAAGGGAATCAACACGAATCGATTAAAGTTGGAAATATACTCAAAATTTGGCAAATAGGCAAAACTAGGGATTTCCAGACGTCTGAGGGGTTGTCCAGACGTCTGGATTTGGTTTTTGGAAATTTCCCAGAAAACCATCCAGACGTCTGAAACCTAAAATCAGACGTCTGAAAAACATTCAGACGTCTGGAGGAAAGTCCAGACGTCTAGTTTTGGTTTCTGGAAATATTCCAGAAAACCAACCAGACGTCTGAAAACACAAATCAGACGTCTAACCTTTTTCCAGACGTTTGAAACAATAATTCAGACGTCTGAAATTAGCCACTGCCTTATTTATTCCTCTGCCGTATTTTATTTTTCTCCAGGTTGTAAAACCAGACGTCTGGCATTGGTCTCCAGACATCTGAAAACCTGGTAAGGGCAACAATTTGCCTAGGCCATATGGCCCAAACGATGTCGGGAGCGATCGAGCGAGCCACGACGACTAAGGATTTACGTCAAATGACAGCCCGGCCTTATAGGCTCTTCGATACACCCCAATATCGTAATCAAACATCCATAAAAGGATTTTCACAAAAATTGGAATATTCACCCATTCGATCCAAATCAAAAGCAAATGAATATGCACAAATGTTACGAATTCATACCTAACCACAAAGATGGATATAGACATAGATGTGAGATAAAAATCTCATCTTTTCACAAAATCAAACAAGAAGAAGCTTGAAAGCAAATGGAGAATCAACCTCTCTTCAACACAACCCAATTGAGCTTGAATCTAAGCTAAAAAACAAGAACATTCCCAAAATTAGGTTTAGGAATTTCTGAAATTGGTAAGAGAATAAGTTGGAGAAGAAGAAGAGAAGCTTACCAATGGGTTCTTCTTGAGTTTGGAGCTAGGAATTTGACTTGCAAGAGAAACTAGGGTTTTGGAGTTTTTAATTTCCAATCTCTCCCACCATTAATGTTATAAAAACTGAAAAGAGAAGAGAATGAGGGTGAGTGGGGAAGAGTGGCTCAGATTTGAGCATAAGTTAACATAGGGCTGAGCCCAAAACCAAACCCAAAGTGAAAAGTAGCAAAAATCAACTTTCTCCAAACATATCGAAGCTTATACTCAAAAAGGTCGCAAACGGCATTTTAAACTCAATGGGAGTGGTCCCGAGTCCTAATTCGACCGTATGCAAAAAGTAGCTTTTCGGACTAAAATCCGACTAACGATAAAATATTTAAATATAAAATCGATAAATATGTGGGTTGTTACATGGTAAAACTACATAAGTTTCATCGGTTGATCCCTTTCCAAAGCAATTTTGACGTAAGTTATTTGCAGCTCCAACACCGCATCCAACAGAACAATCAATGGATCCGACATATGAGCCGCAACAGCTGCTGCTTTAAACCTAATCAAGTAACTCCTTAGGGTCTCTCTGTCCCTCTACTTCACGCTCGAAAGTGTCATCACATTCTTTGGTCGAGAAATGTGAACTATAAATTGCCTTAAGAATCCGTCTGCCAATTCGAGCCACGTGCTTATAGACACACTCTCTAAGTACCTGAATCACATAGCAGCTGCGTCAAATACAATGGGAAATATTGTCCCATCATATCCACAGAAGCACCCAGCGTCTCTATATGTTGGATGTATCTCATCAAATGAATGGTCAGTACAGCACCGACATCAGCAGTTTGAAATTAGGTGGATTCCTTGTGTACCGGATGTTAGGGGTGAACGGATTCATGTTCACGTCCTCCAACCTCTGGCCTGGAGGTCTATCTCACTATTTTTTGATCATCTTAATTATTCGGTCGTTGTCATCTAACAGAGGTCTCTGATCCATAACTACATTCTACCCTCTGTTCCCATGGGGAAATTCTGACACAAACTTCCCTGATTATGCGTTTGCGTTCTAGTTTGCATTTTTGGCTCCAACGTCATCCGCTCTCGACATCCCAACTTGTTCTAAATCCAAATTGACAATGCCCCCTATATATTCATCTTAGCACCGACCTATTTCAAGTTGGTACATATTTGATTTTGTGGTGGGGGCACTATTTCAGTTTACTCCGCTCCAGCTCCAGATGCTTCTACATTGGTTTCTGGCCTTTGGTTCTGAATTCCAGCTGCTCATGTTGTTCTTTGTTGATCCATCCTTTTGAAAAGTCCATCTAGCATCTTCTGCCGTCGAGTGATTATTCTGTTTTACATCTCTTTCATCTTCCTCTCCATCTCTTCTTTGGTCACATAGACGGATGTATTTGGACTTGAAGACACTTGTTGGCTGTCCTTATTCTATGGTTGACTTGGTCCAGGGATTGCTTTGGTAGAAGGCCTCTTCATCTCTTCCGAACATCATATTGAAGCTTTTTGTTGTCTAATCTAGTTTTTTCTCAATGAAAGTAACAAAAATATTGCGCTGGAAAGTTGCACAACACCCTAAAACGAAATTAAACAGAGGGATCTAACAAAGCAAAGTAAGAAACATGGAACTTATTTTATAGTGGCTCAACAAATCTGAGGCTTACATCCACTTTAATCTTATTATCCTTTTGATTCTCTCTAGAATACAATGATTACAACTCAAATACGATCACAATCTAATAGATCTCAGATTTAGTAGAGGTTTTTTAGAGTTAATGAAGAAAAAGATTGCTCTCTAGATCTAAAGTGTCGATCCCTTTTCTACTTGCAAGCAGCTACATATTCATAGGCAAAATTTAGCATAGATCTCGCCATTCAGTTTGAAAGCGTCACAACTTGAAGATTCAAATATCCAATAGGTAGAGCAGGTCGCGCTGCACGAATATCAAGAAGAAATTGGTATGAATTTATGCATGCAAGGCCAATTTTCTCTTATTTAAGCTTTTTTAATTTATCTCTTGCCATTCCAAGTCTTAAATTCATGTCAGTACTAACCAAATCATGTCCGTACCGACATGAATTTGTTGTTCGAAAGTTCATTAAACTTCCTGAGTTTCTTCATATTGTCATTCTATATAGTTTTAATCATGTTGACATGAATCACCTTGGGTGAAAATCATATCAGTACCAACATGAATCATGTCGGTGCCAACTTAATTTGTATTTATGGAACTCGGTCAAATCTTTGATTATTCAATCTCGACATCTTCCAAGCTCCTTGACTCATTCCTTTATCAATATGTAGTCAATTTCATCTGTTTGAGTCTATTCTAAGTCTGAGGAAAATTTGGTCGTAACAACAACAATAATAATAAGAGGATCACATGTTTTATCACCTACTCCTTGTCACTTCGATAGTTACTACATAACCAGCGCGAAGTCACATGGTAAAAACCCAAACCTGATAGTCTTACATCTCGAGTATGTTCGTTCATACGTGTTGAGCCATGGTTATACTACTTGATTGCCCCTCGGTTCGAGATTCACTATCCAAGACTATGTCTTCCTGCTATGGCTCAAAAATCAAAACATTTGGATTCTTCCCAAAACTTCATATTACGGTGAACATGTTGTATTGAGAAAACATCCAAAATTTCATTGAAATCGGGCTTTGTTGGAAGATATGCCACTTTGAAGATCAGTTCTCACTTTCCTATATTTTCCCTGAGTCTTCCTTAGCTTTTTCAGACATGAAGCACTTCAACACCGATCCATAGCCTACCTAATCACTGGTGATTTCGAGGATTTACTTTCTTGACTTCGGGCCTTCTCACCAATTATTCTATGGAAAATTTCCAACTTTTGATGGATCGGTGTTGATTCTTTAATTTTTCTTAAGGATTTCTTTACAACACTCCAGGCTCGATCCTTGAGGATTTTCTCAACTCTTTACTTATCAGTGCCGATCCATCATGGATAGGTGACGATCCGTATATTTAGTCAAACATTGCCCATTGACTTCCTAGCTCTAGAACCCATATATCACCGATCTGTAGTGTTTAGACATTTCTTGCTACTGACTTTGGTCCTTTTCCTCTAAATCCATGAAGTTCTTGCATTTCCTTAATGTTCACCAAAACCTGCTCCATACCACTGATCCTTTATTACTTTGGGATTTTCAAGCAATTTCCCTAAGTCAACCCTATGTTGACCCCGAGATTTTCAATGCCGATCCATATCTTCATATTCTGACTTGACTTCATCGTTTTTTCAATTTTTTTATTGATCAATTCCAATCCATCATGGATATATAACAATCTACGCATTTAAAATTGCTGTTTTGCTCTGTTTTAGCAATTCAATACAACTTCCATCGATGCTCCTATATCTCTTTACCTATCTTTTATTTAACTTTCATAGGCAAAATCTCACAAATACAAGCATCAAATCTAAACATATAAGCATATAGTCAAACAACAATGCAAATATTCAAGCATGCATATTTGTCCATCATTTAATTTGCACTACACTACATATTAAATAGATGTAATCACATATTTGAGGTTTATATGATATCAAATCATAATCGAGCCATTTAACAATATATATAATTCATCTATGGTATAAACCTAGCAATATCCCCAAGGTCAAATGAGCATATTCATAAATATAGACCATAATACCAAGACAGTCTTTCACTCATCTTGAACCTTCATGCAAGTGACAACAACATTCAAACAAGTCGAAATCTAATATAAATCCACTGTCCTAAAATTTACCTCTCCAAAAACGAGATTTACTTGTATAAATATATTACTCTTGCCTTGATTTGAATTAGTATGAATTTACTTTGATTTAAGGGATTTTATTTTGGCCAAGAGGTGGACTTCTATAAGAGGAAATTAGAAAAATGGAGATGAGGAGTTTGAAGATGTAATTAGTGATATGAAAAAGTGATTCATGTAGCACTTAAAGCTAGATGAAATTAATTATTTAATCGGGTTGGGTGTTAGTTGTTGAAAATGTCGCATTTTATAATTCTTTTTTTGATCATAACTCTCTCCTTAACTATGTACGTAGGAAGTCTATAGTCTATTTTGGAAAAATCTTACTCTACGTCATGGTAATAGTTTCAGGCCTTGGTTATTTAATTTGTGAAAATTCCTTTTTTACCCTTCATTATTTAATTAACGGTTTAATTATTAAATTAACCAAGCTAATTATTAGGTGTAAACTTTACGCGTCGTTAGTTTCATCTTCAGAATTCTGTATCAAAAAATGTAAACAAACTAATCTAGCAAACATAACAATCAACTAGCATGCACAAACTATAATAATATAATTAGTGCTAGCAAGCGTGTCGACCGTAACAGTCAAGTAACTCGACTACACAAAACTAGCATATAGAAGCATGGTGTCTTTCTGCTCCTAAGTACATCACCGACAATATCACTTCAATTGAATTCGTACCAGCTCTACATTTTGTCATCTAAACTGCTTCGTACAGTGTCCAATTATATGAGTAAGCCTTCGTGCTTGGATTACTTCTAGTTCAACTTCTACTTCATCACGTTGATTTTGTTCAACGATAACACCAGAATCATGCACACACTTCCATAGATGGGAGAAGATGTTGTGCATGCTAGCTATTATATCAGGAAAGTCGATCTTATACGTAAGCTTTCTCGATCCTCTCAACTACCGGAAATGGTCCAACAAATAGCTGTGCCCACTTTCCCAACTTACCCAATCAAACCACATTCTTTGACAGTGATACCTTAACGAATACCAGATCTCTAACAGAGAACTCTAAATCGATACAACTTCAATCATCATAATTCTTCCAACAGTCTTGAGTCGCTTTCATTCTATTATAGATAAGATTAATTTTCTCACTAGTCTCATATCATATACGCCCTAAAATCAACTAGTCCGTCGATTCCTACGAACAAGATGACAACCATGACGGACATCCATATAAGGCTTCGAAAGGTGCTATGCCTATACTAGCCTGATAATTATTGTTGTATGTGAACTTTACTAAGGTAGATAATCCTCCCATGAGCCACCAAAACCGAGAATGAGAGCCTATGATAAATCCTCAAGCACGTGATCTACCCTCCTCTTCCGACCATCCTTCTGTGGATGGTACGTTGTACTCATGTTTGGCTCTATGCCTAACTATCATTGCAAACTTTGCCAAAAAATCACTAGTAAATAATGAATCTCTATTACTCACGATGTTCTTAGGGATACCATGCAATCATATTATCTCTTTCACATACAACTTTTCTAATCCTACAGCTTTTCTTATTGTCCTTAAAAGAAAGACATGAGCGCACTTTGTCAAACGATCTACTATAACCAGTATTCATTCATTCCCTCTCTAGATCCTAGGCAACCCATCAATGAAGTATATCGATATTTGCTCCACTTCCGTTTGGGAATCTCTAAAGAAGCACAAGATCATTAGGATTCTTTTGCTAAGCTTTAACACATTGCCAAGTCATACATTTGGCAATGAATTCCACTTTATATCTCTTCATTTGTGTTTTTGTTTCACTCCTAAACTTCATTTCAAGGCTTACATGAATCTCGATTTGAACCTTCTATCTCAAAACTCATTACCAATCCATATTCTCATTGATCAAGGTAGATTCTTCAATCTACGGATGTGCTTCATCTATCGTCTTGACTTTCTTACCCTGGCGTCAACCGCCTCTCTAACAAAATCCGCCATCATCTCATTATTTGCCGCCATCTCACTTAATCGAATGCTATCAATCCATTCAGCCATAGATGGTGAAGAGCTAGATCATGACTTGGCTATAGGTGTTGGCATTGGTGAACACGACAACAGTTGTGGGTGAAAACTCCTTAGGTTCATCCATGGATCAGCTTGGGTTGGTTTGGGTCCAAGAACTATTGAATTGCACATTTCCTCTCAATGATTTCAAGCATTGAGACATCTTGGGATGCGAGTCTTGCCAAATTCGACCTTTTCCATCAAGAATCGTTACTCCGTGAAGCATGCACCGTCTCTTCGAGATTTCCCAATTGACATTTCGAGTTATGTTTCCAGTTGAGATCCAATTAGTGCCATTAACGTAATTCCTACGTTAACGGATAATATTTGACACACAATTCCATCACATGTCGGAGCTCGTTTGCCAGCATGAGTAGGCTTTCTATATAGATTGCTTCCATACATCGTGCCAATAACATATGACACACATTAATTACTGCCTCCCGTCAATGTACAAAATATGTTGGGTCGGTCTACATCAACATTTGTTAGGTGCTATACATTGACCACATTCGAGGACGAAACACATGTATAATCAAACATAAAATAAAAATAAAGATTACCAGACCGTCCTCATCATCTAATATTTTAGATTACTATGGAATCCAGCAGATGCTCTCTGCGTATTTCTACTGCTGTAGTGGTTATTTCCACATCTACGCCGTCGGCGATAGCTTCTAGCATGATGCCGACATCTACAACTATAATAGCCGAGTCCCTCATGGGCCTCCAGTGGTAAGGCTCCACTAATGATATTGAGGAGCCAAGCAGTAAGATCCCTCCCGATGCTAAGCTAGAGGGAGTTATGTTCCTAGACAGCCCCAAGATTCTCCTACTTCTCACCTATCCGCCGTGGAGCTTCAAATAATTTGCACAGGGCACGAAGTCTCTATGGATGAAGTCCAGCTCTCGTTGCCACATAAACATTCTCATAATCTTCCAGTTGGTTACACAACTTGTAACAGATATATGTGTCTATCCGGAGCATTGTCCTTCTTTAATCCTTTCCTCTGACATATCCTTCTGTCGATGAGGTTGCTCCTTCACAATTGCAGCCCAATGCCTGTGTAGTTCTCTTAATGCTACACATGATATGCATCCGACACTTGGGCTGGGAGCCATCCTTCACTGACATCTGATATCTATATAATTTCAAGCGACGCTGCTCCAATCCATCGCTCACATTCTTCAAAGACTATTTCACAGCCTTGGGGACTATAGAGTCATCACTGACCTCTATAACAAACACGGTTATTTCACAGATGAATACTTCTTCGTCCGCTGCCAATTGCCATGCCAACTTCACCCAGAAATGGCTTTCTAGATGTAAGTTATAACAACACGAGATTGAGAAGCTATAAATTTGGATTTTTAAATAACAATATTATTATGATATTTAATACATTTAAATGATGAAAATTAGTTGTGAATTTGAGTTGATTTTAAAAAATATGAAGTCAAATATTTTGCGAAATATGGAAATTTTAAAAACAAAACTACATGGTTGGAGTTATTTAAAATATGTAACGTCCCGCCTTTTCGCACGCTTTAAATCGACACACGTGCCAATTCAAACCATACAGAATGGCGGATTGTTATGGGGTAAATAAGATAAACACAGAGAAGATGAAGAAAGAAGAAAAAAACAAAGTAGAATCTTGCAGTGGAACGATAAAATATAATAATAAATATACAGTTCATAAAACTGTTTACAAAACATTTGATTTTTCTTTATACAATAAATATCAGAGTTCACATACCAATAAATATCAATGCAGCGGAATCAAATGGTGTAGTGGAATAATATAATAGATAGTAATACTACAAATCTTCATCTTCGTCCTCTAGAATAAAATCTTCAAATCCTGAAACGCTCGGACTGACCCGAGCGAATTGAAAAGACAAAACACTTGAGTCGGAACTAAAAGATCTTATGTAAGTTAAATCAACAGAGATAAATATGAGTGCAGTAACTTAAGAGATGCCCGGGATTTACATCTTCTAAGGATCCGTTAAACTATCTACTATGTAGTATATTTCGCTATTATACTAGTGTCTAATTGTAAAATAAACTTACTTTTAAATAGCGTTAAGGCTTTACATTTTCCACCTTAACACAGTTATATATTCCCATAGTCTATACAGTACCGTAATCTCCCCCGTACTGGGCGTCGTCAGAGGGCACTCCATAGGTATGGTACAAAACCAAAATCGTATAGGGCGCGCTAGGGTAGGTGACACGGCACAACTAGGCAATGCTAGGGTAGATATACCAATTGCTATCCGGACTGGTGGTAACGCATAACCACAGCTACCGTCCACCTCGAACAAACACCCCCAAAATCAAAAAAAAAAAGGTGGCCACCGAATCAATCCAAAGTCAGAGTATAGTATCGAAGGGATGTGTCCGATAAAGGGCGCTAACACCCTTGGCCCGAGAATCGCTCCTGTTTTAGCCACCTTATGCCAACTCACGGGAGTGGGGTCCACATATTTACCTCAAAGGAAACGCCGCCACCATCCTACCTCATTCTGGAATCTCCACCGCGTACACTGTTGTTAAAGTGGTTTTCGGAGTTGGCAGAGAGTATGACAACTTCCGATCCCGGTCTCTTCAACAACCAAACGTTATTATAACACCGCGGTCTTATCAAAATAGTTTTACTTTCAGAACCATAATATATACCCATTTCAAAACCATATAATACGATATCATTTTTCGTTTTAAAAACCAGACAATTTTGATATCATTTATAAACCTAAATCAGTATAATATCATCTTTATTTCACATATATCTTTTCCAAAATCATACTGCTTTAAAATTTATAATATCTGAAACCCAAACATTTGAATTATAACTTTCAAAACATAATACTTCGAAATTCATAGCTTTAAAACCATAACTTTCAAAACTTAAATGGTTTGGATATTCAACAGTATATAAAATAAAACAGTTGAATTTAAAATTTCTTTATAAAGTAAATAATTTCCACGCCTTTACAATTTTATTTACTTTAAATTCAGTCTAAACCCATAACCTTAGATTCACTTTCAGTTTGAATAATAACACTTCGATTTCAATATTTTCAAACTTTGAGTATTTAATAAATTTCAAAACTAAGGTTGGGAATTTCTATTCAACAATTCATTGTCCTATTATTTAGTTTTGAAACGTTTACATACTAGATCCATAACCATTTAAAATAAAACCCAATTTATTAACACTAAATATTTCCTTCCATTTATTTATACTAGAATTATTCATTTAATTTATCTTGAATAAAAATCCAGTTATAAATATCATACCTTTAAAATTTCCAAGATTAATAAGTTTACACCAACTTATGCAGTTTAATTTTTAAATAAGCCCAATTCGGAATAAATTTCCAATTTAATTTCCAATCTTAATTGATTTGAACTATTTAAAACTCTATATATATACACAATATCTTAAACCTGTACTTAATCATAAATATAAATTATCAAACTCCATTTTTCAACTTATTTATTTCCATTTAACATATTCATACATAGCTTAAATTCAATAATTTAACTGTATATATGTATATATAAAATAAGATTTCATATAAGATCAAAAATTAATATTTATTAAACCGTATCCTATCCAAACCATAGAAATCATTTTCAAAATATATATATATATATATATATATATATATATAAACCGACGATGTCTGTATATAATTTTCTACCCTATGGTCAAGTGATACGGATATCTATCATTTCAATGCGTAATTTAAAATAAAAATTACGGTTATATATCATTTCAAACCGCAATCCTGAATGAAATGAAATGCATAGCAACTTGCAATTAATATAAATGAACATCCATTCATCCATCGAAATCATCCATTTATTACAAACATCATCCAAATTCAAACAATACATCAAATATAACAGGTGATAAATAACTGGTATCAACTATCAGTTTATATTCAAAATAAATTATAACTGTTTAACTAGCAGTTTATATGCAAAATAAATAAATTTTAACTGTCAATTTATATGCAATAATAAAATTAAATAACAGTTAAATTAAATAAATGCGATTTACCTGAGATGATGAATAAAAATATGCCAAATAGTCATAAATAAATTTCTACTCATATCATAAATCAATTTACAAACATAAGAAATTTTAGAAGTTGTGAGTGGGTTAAAACACTCACCTTTTGAATTTAAATTGAATTTAAATTCAATTTAAACCCAAAAATGTGACAGCCTCCAAATCCATCCAAACCAGAGTCAACAGATCCGGAATTTTATTACGATCCTAACAAAAAAAAATCATGCGTGAATACGAGGTCGTATGAGAAAGTTATACGAGTTAATTCGATTGAAAACATAATTAAATTAAAAACGGAAATAAAATAATAAACCTTAACACGTTTCCAAGTCATCTCCTTCCCACCGAGTTTTGCGCGCGCGTAAACTTCCCAGGCCGAACCCTAGCCGCCTCAATTGTCCATCTTCCACCAATTTGTACGTCCGCTCCGAGGATTTTCGCTTCGATCAGGTCTCACCTCCGCGTTCCCCTCGCCGAGCCGCCCCACACCATACCCACGCCGTTGACTTCGCCCTCCCCTTAGCCGTACGGCCGCCGCTGGCAAAACACGCCAATCGAGGCGTCCCCAAGCCCCTCTGACACAAACAAACGGCACCATTCAGACCTGCACGATGAGCTCTTCCCGGTGCCACCTCCTGATCGACGATCGGGCGACGATCCACCGTCGGATCGTCAAAACCCTAAAACGAACGGCCGGTGTTCACTCTTGATTTCTGAACAAACCGAAACCCGAATCGAAAACGAATTACACCATTGAATTTCTCTCGCCGAGAGCATCAGCATATATTTTTTTGGAATTTTTCTAAGGACTTTAAATTTTTGACTTTTGATTTGATTTGCAATTGGATTTGGATCTAAGATTTGCATCCATTGAGGAAGAGAAAGAGTTGAGGAAATGAACACACAACAATTGAAAATAGATGGAGGCTAGGGTTTATAACTGGGTTTATATAGGTAGGTTAGAAATAGAGTAGATGGATCCGATAAACAAACGTGTTGAACGATAATTGGCCCAAAAAGCCCGTTTAGACTCCGAAACGAAATTGGATCAACCCATATATCACAATAGGTGTTTAAAAATATTCTGAACGCGATGGAAAAAGTTTCACATCCAAATTCCATCGTATGAAGAAGTTATGCTGGAATCAATATTTTTAAATTGATTTCAATTAAATCGATTACAATGCGTTTCGCGTTCGTACGATCAAACGACAAGTCCGATCGCTATGAAACTTGAAACCCTACAATAATTCACTGTTACGGATCCGATGAAACAGGTTCCTCGAAATCTGGGTTCGTGACCAAAATGGCTTTTTTTATATTAATTAAATAAATTTAAAATAAATTAATTAAATCAAATTTCGCGTTAAAAATTCTGAACTTTGCAATCTTTACCCCTTTATAATTTTCAAACATTTACAATGATTTAACAATTTTTAAAAGTCAATTTATTAAAGATTAATCAATAGAGATCTTCAATTTCATAAAATTCAAAATTATAGATAAATTTTCAAAATTTCCATTAAATTGAATTTACCCATAATTATTCCATTCATAAATTCAAATAGAAGGGTTTACCATTGGATTTAAAATTATTACATAAATATTTCTCAATTTTCAACTTAATTTTTAATTTAACGTAATAATTAAATATTTGATGTCATTTATTGTCAATAAATCCAACTATTATAAATTAAACAAATTAACTCACTATTAAAGATTCAAATTCTATAATTCATAAACTTCATCATCTTGATTTACCTATTAATTCATAATTCTTTAAACCAATTCTCATCTCAATTTTAAAGTAACTTAATTCATCCATTATAGAATTTATTTCAATTTCTTAAAATAACCTCTTTATTATAAATTGAATTCAATTTTTTAAATAAGTTTCCAATTAAATGGATTAGATTCAATTTCAACCTTTAACTTACACTTAAGTTTAGGTTATAATCAATTTATACGTATTTCCTTTTTAGTTATTACTTTACATGCTTCTCGTGTTAATTTCTCAATTAATCCAAGTCATTAAAGTAACGCTCATAATCAATAACGACAATTTAGTGAATTAATTGAAATTGATTACAAATTAACTTAACACCCTAACCAAATAAGTAACGTACAATAAATATTGTCCTTAACTCTTAATTACACTTTTAGAGGTTAATTAATTACACCCCAATATTGTAATTTCTTACATAACACTGGTTTTACTCAATTAACATTTATTACAAACTATTCCAAAATTTATTAGTTCTCTTATATTATATTTATAACCAAGTGTAACTTTTAACTTGAATTGGTTGGATTTCCTTTCAAGTTATTAATAATTAACTTATACTAACATATTCCTTAAATTATTCCAATTACCGTTACAATGTTTTTATTACATAATCAATTAAATACTTTCCTTTTCTCGTATTAAATTATACACCTGTATAATCCTTTCCCCTATTCATTCATTAGAATTCTATTTAAATTTCAAACTCTTGTAATAACTCATTTATTATACTTTTGCATATCAATAAATAAGGTTCCAAATGAATAGGGTTTATTAAATTCAATTTTTTTATAATTAAGTCTATTACAACAATTGTAATATTTCATAGGTTAATTATTAACATTTACTTCGTTACCAATTATAACAATGATATTTCTTTATAATTTAATTCCGAAATCTTATAAATATGACTAATTTAATTAACAAAATTTACGGGTTGTTACACTCTCCCCCACTCAAAACTTTTCGTCCCCGAAAAGGAAAAAAGAAGGGCGAAGGAAGAATTAAATAAACAATACATCTTATTCAAAATATTAACTTATCAACAATAATTCACAAACTTTATTATTTTAAATAAAATATACCCATTTTATAATCATTATATCTTTTTTATACTTAAATAAATAAAGTTTGGAAAAACATTTTTTTTTTAAAAAAAATAAGTCTAAAAATTTACGAATTTTTTTGGCAGAGTCTCCCTTGTACGGAGAGGCTCGGGATAAAATATAATATCAAAATATAACAATTATATTACATATATTATCCAAAATATTATATCCCAACCCAGGAAAATATATAAAATAGCGCTAAAACCCGTAATCCGAAACGTACCTATTTGTCGGGCAATTTACGCTTAATTTATGGAACCAAAAGCAGTAGCAATTGCTTACATAACCTGCATTTCACTTATAAAATCCAAAGGGTTAACAATTTATATAAAGTGAAATATTTAAGTGGTTTCAATCGCTAACAACAAATCAATACAACAACCATCAATTTCAACAAACATGAAGCAACCATTAAATCAAGCAAATAAATAGTTGTTCGGGTTCAAAACTTTTAAATTGTACGGAATGAAGAATAAACTACTAGCGCATCATTTACTCAATAGTCTTAGATAAAACTAAATAGAGTATTCATTCATCCAAACCCAAATTTTAAAGTATCTTACCCAAACAACTATAACCAAATAACAACAATTCAAATCAAATTTACTTATTTATTAATTTTATTTCATACATTAGTTGTTTGATTTCCTTTCTTTCATTCATTCAGTGATTCCTTCATTCATATAACGGTTTATCTTTTTATTTTCGTTTATTTCTTTCAATTTTATTTTCATTTTATTTCTTTCAATTTTATTTAGAAATAACTTCAATCCTTTTACTTAAGTTTACAATTTCTCTTTATTATATTACATTCATTTATAATTGCATGACCTCATCTATTTACACTTTAATTACTTAAGTTTATAATCATCTATTGTCATATTTACCTTTAATTATATTTACTTGGTAAAATTTCAATTATAACTTAAGTTTATAACATTAAATTCTCATTTAATAGAGATTTCATTGAATACTTTCATTATTTCAAATTTCTACTTGTATAATATTCTATTACAATATCTTGTTAAACATTTCAACTTTTAATATTTGTTAAGTTATATATATGCTCTCAAAGAATGTAATTGAAAGTTATACAAGTTTTTCTTAATTCTTTTAATTCATTCATTGCTCAATAAATCTTTACCTTTTGTCTTATAAGTTACCATTTCAACTTCCTTTTATTTCCTTTATAACCTAGCATTAAATCTCTTACCTAAATTAGAGGTTTCAATTATTAATTACTTACTTTTCATGTCACTACACTAATTGAAACAAATTAATTAATGAAAATTTAAGAATTTAATACCGGGTTAAATTTTCAATTTATTTTAAAATAATAGATAAATATATTCTTACAACTTATATACCTCTAATTGTATTTTAAAACAATTCAAAATTTTTATATATTTTTCAAAAATGAATCTACAGTAAAACTACTACAGTGGCCTTCCCCTTCGAAACTCGAAAATGAAAGTCGATGATGCGGCCGCCATCACCGAAATTATTTTCTAGCGACAGAGAGGAAAGTACAAAACTTATTTTCTCCAAAATCTTCTTTAAAACAGTTATTCCGGATTATATTGAAATATTTATATCATAAAATACTTATAAACAATATTATTATATTCCAAAATTTATTCGGGAGAAATTTCAAAACCCCGGAACTTAAGTTCTAAATTTCCAAATTTCATTTATTTTATTTTTCAATCTTATTTCTATTATTATTTATACACTTTATTCCTAACAACCAATCTATTGCAGCCAAATATAGATATCATTTGAAAATTTTATTTTATATATAGAAAATATAATAGGCAAAATTATTTCATTCACCTATATTAAAATAAATATTATGTCGGTCTGTCCTATTAAGTGTTTAGAAATCCCTTGTTGATGTCATAGCGTCCCATGCATCAACCAGAATTTATAAATACGAAACGGAACAAATTAACACAATATCAAAACCTTTTTATAACACTAACAAATACGCTCTCTCATATATATACACTCAGCGACTCCCATAGTGTATTACTACCCTATTAGTAAAGAGTCAAATCCCACAAAGCTAAGGTTTATCGCTAAACCAAAGCTCTGATACCAGATGTAACATCCCGTCTTTTCGCACGCTTTAAATCGACACACATGCCAATTCAAACCATACGGAAGGGCGGATTGTTATGGGGTAATAAGATAAACACAGAGAAGATGAAGAAAGAAGAAAAAAACCAAAATAGAATCTTGCAGCGGAACGATAAAATATAACAATAAATATACAGTTCATAAAACTGTTTACAAAACATTTGATTTTTCTTTATACAATAAATATCAGAGTTCACATAACAATAAATATCAATGCAGCGGAATCAAATGGTGTAGTGGAATAATATAATAGATAGTAATACTATAAATCTTCGTCTTCGTCCTCCAGAATAAAATCTTCAAATCCTGAAACGCTCGGACTGACCCGAGCGAATTGAAAAGACAAAACACTCGAGTCAGAACTAAAAGATCTTATGTAAGTTAAATCAACAGAGATAAATATGAGTGCAGTAACTTAAGAGATGCTCGAGATTTACATCTTCTAAGAATCCGTTAAACTATCTACTATGTAGTATATTTCGCTATTATACTAGTGTCTAATTGTAAAATAAACTTACTTTTAAATAGCGTTAAGGCTTTACATTTTCCACCTTAACACAGTTATATATTCCCATAGTCTATACAGTACCGTAATCTCTCCCGTACTGGACGTCGTCAGAGGGCACTCCATAGGTATGGTACAAAACCAAAATCGTATAGGACGCGCTAGGGTAGGTGACACAGCACAACTAGGCAATGCTAGGGTAGATATACCAATTGCTATCCGGACTGGTGGTAACGCATAGCCGCAGCTACCGCCCACCTCGAACAAACACCCCCAAAATCAAAAAAATAAAGGTGGCCACCGAATCAATCCAAAGTCAGAGTATAGTATCGAATGGATGTGTCTGATAAAGGGCGCTAACCCCCTTGGCCCGAGAATCGCTCCTGTTTTAGCCACCTTATGCCAACTCACGGGAGTCGGGTCCACGTATTTACCTCAAAGGAAACGCCGCCGCCATCCTACTCCATTCTGGAGTCTCCACCGCGTACACGGTTGTTAAAGTGGTTTTCGGAGTTGGCAGAGAGTATGACAACTTCCGATCCCGATCTCTTCAACAACCAAACGTTATTATAACACCGCGGTCTTATCAATATAGTTTTACTTTCAAAACCAGAATATATATATCCATTTCAAAACCATATAATACGATACCCTTTTTCGTTTTAAAAACCAAATAAATTTGATATCATTTATAAACCCAAATCAGTATAATATCATCTTTATTTCACATATATCTTTTCCAAAATCATACTGCTTTAAAATTTATAATATCTGAAACCCAAACATTTGAATTATAACTTTCAAAACATAATACGTCAAAATTCATAGCTTTAAAACCATAACTTTCAAAACTTAAATGGTTTGGATATTCAACAGTATATAAAATAAAAAAGTTGAATCTAAAATTTCTTTTTCGGAGTTGGCAGAGAGTATGACAACTTCCGATCCTAGTCTCTTCAACAACCAAACGTTATTATAACACCGCGGTCTTATCAAAATAGTTTTACTTTCAAAACCAGAATATATATCCATTTCAAAACCATATAATATGATACCATTTTTCGTTTTAAAAACCAAATAAATTTGATGTCATTTATAAACCCAAATCAGTATAATATCATCTTTATTTCACATATATCTTTTCCAAAATCATACTGCTTTAAAATTTATAATATCTGAAACCCAAACATTTGAATTATAACTTTCAAAACATAATACTTCGAAATTTATAGCTTTAAAACCATAACTTTCAAAACTTAAATGGTTTGGATATTCAACAATATATAAAATAAAACAGTTGAATTTAAAATTTCTTTATAAAGTAAATAATTTCCACGCCTTTACAATTTTATTTACTTTAAATTCAGTCTAAACCCATAACCTTTAGATTCACTTTCAGTTTGAATAATAACACTTCGATTTCAATATTTTCAAACTTTGAGTATTTAATAAATTTCAAAACTAAGGTTGGGAATTTCTATTCAACAATTCATTGTCCTATTTTTTAGTTTTGAAACGTTTACATAATAGATCCATAACCATTTAAAATAAAACCCAATTTATTGACACTAAATATTTCCTTCCATTTATTTATACTAGAATTATTCATTTAATTTATCTTGAATAAAAATCCAGTTATAAATATCAAACCTTTAAAATTTCCAAGATTAATAAGTTTACACCAACTTGTGGAGTTTAATTTTTAAATAAGCCCAATCGAAATAAATTTTCAATTTAATTTCCAATCTTAATTGATTTGAACTATTTAAAACTCTATATATACACAATATCTTAAACCTGTACTTAATCATAAATATAAATTATCAAACTCCATTTTTCAACTTATTTATTTCCATTTAACAAATTCATACATAGCTTAAATTCAATAATTAACTGTATATATGTATATATAAAATAAGATTTTATATAAGATCAAAAATTAATATTTATTAAACCGTATCCTATCCAATCCGTAGAAATCATTTTCAAAATATTTATATATATATATAGACCGACGGTGTCTGTATATAATTTTCTACCCTATGGTCAAGTGATACGGATATCTATCATTTTAATCCGTAATTTAAAATAAAAATTACGGTTATATATCATTTCAAACCGCAATACCGAATGAAATGAAATGCATAACAACTTGCAATTAATATAAATGAACATCCATTCATCCATTGAAATCATCCATATATTACAAACATCATCCAAATTCAAACAATACATCAAATATAACAGGTGATAAATAACTAGTATCAACTATCAGTTTATATTCAAAATAAATTATAACTGTTTAACTAGCAGTTTATATGCAAAATAAATAAATTTTAACTGTCAATTTATATGCAATAATAAAATTAAATAACAGTTAAATTAAATAAATGCGATTTACCTGAGATGATGAATAAAAATATGCCAAATAGTTACAAATAAATTTCTACTCATATCATAAATCAATTTAACAAACATAAGAAATTTTAGAAGTTGTGAGTGGGTTAAAACACTCACCTTTTGAATTTAAATTCAATTTAAAACCAAAAATTTGACAGTCTCCAAATCCGTCCAAACCAGAGTCAACAGATCCGGAATTTTATTACGATTCTAACAAAAAAAATCGTGCGTGAATACGAGGTCGTATGAGAAAGTTATACGAGTTAATTCGATTGAAAACATAATTAAATTAAAAACAGAAATAAAATAATAAACCTTAACACGTTTCCACGTCATCTCCTTCCCACCGAGTTTTGCGCGCGCGTAAACTTCCCAGGCCGAACCCTAGCTGCCTCAATTGTCCATCTTCCACCAATTTGTACGGCCGCTCCGAGGATTTTCGCTTCGATCAGGTCTCACCTCTGCGTTCCCCTCACCGAGCCGCCCTATACCATACCCACGCCGTCGACTTCGCCCTCCCCTTAGCCGTACGGCCCCCGTTGGCAAAACACACCAATCGAGGCGTCCCCAAGCCCCTCTAACACAAACGAACGGCACCATTCAGACCTGCACGATGAGCTCTTCCCAGTGCCACCTCCTGATCGACGATCCACCGTCGAATCGTCAAAACCCTAAAACGAACGGCCGATGTTCACTCTTGATTTTTGATGGTTATATTAGCACTATTATTAGTTGTGCTAACTTATGAGGGAGAAGAGCAGGGCAAGGTACAATATGACGTTACTTTAGAGTTATTGCTCATTTATTATATGTACATTTGGTTAACATATGTCGGATATTCCGAGGTACCACTCAGTATATTATTCATGTCATACTAGTGTGCCAGATATTGGTTTAGAGTGATTTTTCCTTTTCACCGGACTTTATGTATCACCCTATCTATGTTTCCTGTTTTATCCTTGAGTAGGTACATACTAGAGACTTGGGAAGACATTGCTAGAGCCATAGCTATTCATTTATATGATTATCTACCCAGTATTTTATGTATGGACATGCCAGGCTTTATCTTATATAAGAGGCATATTATTTTGGAATGTTGTATCATTTGTACTTCATTTTTCTAAAGTGTTATGCATTACGATGATGGATCATATTGTTTTTATATTGTTATGATATTTGCAGTCTTTTTCATATATGTATGTATGTATATGTATCTACACACATCGGCATTAAATTTTATCCTTCTGCTATGAGTTTTGTACAAAGACATTGCTCTATTTGTTTTCTTTTATCACCCTTGAGAATTGTCATTTTTCGTACTTGGGGATTTGGACGCCATTGTGCATAGTTTTCGGGAATTAGGAATGGCGGGTCTTTAGAGGACACTAGATGAGCCTACTTTATAACTGTTATAAAGAGATGTAACCTACGTAAAGCATTGCCTATAGTAGTCTCAACGGGTATATTAATATATGTTTGCACCAAAAATTTGTCACAAACACCCAATAGAGTTCTAGTAGATATTAAATGAAGAATAAAATTAAAACGGAGCAGAAAAAGCAAATCGGACACAAATTTTTATAGTGGTTTGACAATCTAGGCCTACGTCCACTTTATATTTTCATTGTTCTTTCACTTGATTATGATTATAAGAATGTTTAGATAGCTATCTAATATTATAAAAATAAAGAATAGTAATCGCAGAGCCTCAACAGCTGAAAAGAAGATCCCTCTTATGGAGAATTGATCATTGTATTTATAAGGGAAAATGATTGAATATCTTTCTAAAATTTTGCATGTAGAATCTTATGATGTAAACAAGGTTACCCAAAAAGTTTCATGGCCCAACTCCCAAGTACGAGTGATCGAGGCCGATCAGTCGAGATGGCCATATGGGGCAACGAACACTCCAACAGGTACGTCTTGATGTTGGCTTCGTGTTTCTGAAGTTTGTTTGCATAGCCGCCTTCATTTTTTTGGAGATATTGATCGATCTTTGATGAGTTGAATTGCTGGGATGACACGATTTGATCCCCTACCTAGGGAAGTAAAACGATCTGATCCTCTATCTATGGAACAAATACTACTCGATCCCCTACCTGGGGAAGTAATACGATCCGACCCTTTGCCTAGAGAAGTAATACAATCAGGTCCCATGTCTAGGGGAAGGGATAGGTATTGATCCCCTACATAGAGGAGACACTAATCCATACTTAAAGTATTCTGAAGAGTCTACCCATTGGTCTCACTTGATCGGTGCTTCATACCATTGTCTGTGCCTGATCTCTAGACTCCTTGATCACCTGTTTGGGCTGTTTTTCTTGTCTATCATCGAGAATAACTTGTCCAATCATTCTGGATATAGCCGGGTCAAAAGGTCGGATAACACTTGTCCTCCAAACTATATCAAACATGACGTGCTTTGAATGGTAGCAATCTAGAGTTTCCAAAAAGGGTCCCATTCAATTTCTTGAAAAGTCATTATCCTTTCACTAAATTATCTTTTTGAAGAGTCGTACCTCTCTCCGTTTCTTGCAACACTTGGTCGAGATCAATCAATGTATATCTGAAATGTTATCTCTCGGTTATTGTTTGTGCTTGGTTCCATTGAGCTTATTGATTGAGTTAGTAGGCCTCAGTTATCTAAACTGATTTTTATTCTGAAAATTCAAGGTAGAAATTCATCGATTCTAGAAATTGAGTGTTAAATATGTACTCGTGCACGTCATTATGTGCATGTTTGTTGTTGACTCCTACATACACTCATATGCTCATAGATGTCGCCAATTCAATCATTTGCAAAAAAATTATACAATGTAATAGGGATTCGGTGAAGAGAAATGGATCGATCCCTTTCTTTGCTTTCATCTTTTATTCATTACCAATCCTTATCTTCACTTTCATTTTTGCTTTTTTTATTTTTGCTCATCTAACTCTTCATTTTTCTTCACTTTGTTTTTTTTTAAATGAACCGATCCCCTTTGTTTCTTCACTATCATAATTCTCGAATCTGAGAAATTCAATTAATCGCCACAAATTCAATCACTGATCCGATCCTTCTCCTTCTCTAATGCTTGTGCCTCCATCTGCTAGCAAACGTTGTCACTTCCTCAAATCAGTTCCGCCTTTGATCTTGCTTATTTAATTTTAGATCCAAACTCGAACTTGAATCACCCTCATCTTTCATAGATCAATTTTTCTTTTGGTGGGTTTGAAACTGTAATATGTGATTTGAATTTTTGTTTTTGAGTTGGATTTGTGATCGTTTGTTGAGGGATCGGTAATCGGAGATGGGAGATGGATTTGAAAATTGGAAAGGGTTCTTGATGTCCCGTGTGTAGGGAAAGCGGTGGTATATGCAAAGTATAGGGATCAGTTGTTACATGTATGGATTGGCAATGGTTCGAGGGATTGGTTATGGACTTGGCGAATTATGAGTGAAATTTGTAGCTAACAATCTTGTCACATGTGCTTTTGATGATCATTCTACCTTTGCCTTAGGTGGTTATCCATGGTATGACCAAGAAGAATCAACATGAAAGTGAAGGGGAGAGATTTTAAAGGAATTCAACTTCACCCAAACAAGTATGGGATCGGCTATAGTTGTTTTGAAGTGAGAAATTATTTGTGATCGGTAGCAGATATAGCAATCGGTGGTCGAAGGACAAGGACATAAATAGCTGGTCACGAAATCTGCTTTTTGTATAAATTGATATGGCGACAGTGTGTGATATACATACTTAGTTTATTGAAGTCCAAGGTATCACTCGATTTGGCCATCCAGTTCAATGATTGAAGTCTCAATATGAATTAAGGAAGTTGCTGGTGTGAAGAGAAGAACGTGTAGGGGGGAGTATGCAATCAGTTTTTGATAGCAGGTGTAGGGATCGGTTGTTGAATTTTTTTAAATCTACCTCGTACTTTTGCATATATGAATGCTTTTGTCTTTGTGAGTACTGGCTTTGTGACCTGAATGAATGCATATGTATACCCGCATAGACTTGATATTTTATGTATTGATTTCATGTTCGTGGGTTGATATGGAATCGAGTACCCATGTATAGGTAGATCTTTGCCTCATTTTTTTATATGCACCAAGGTTCGAAAATAAATACCTACTTAGAACTCGTGCCTGAACTCGTAAATGTATATGAACTTAAAAGAATGAGCCCCGTGTGCATACTTGAAAGGTATATGAACTTGAACACTCGATTTGCATGCATATATGAATAGTCACATAAGATCATGGATTTGGACTTGTGTTTGAACAAATAAAGAAGTTCCAATTATAAACTTTAACGTAACTCTTACGTATAACCATTGATGTTAAATCCTGTCAGGATGCTCAATGACGACGGTCACTCCGATCAAATTTTTGGATCTTGTAATGAGCTATTAAGTCTAATAGTGATGGGTTCTAGATGCTTTTATCGATTATCTGCAATGGCTGAAGATCAGGCTTATAGGCACGTTGAATCAAATGCCGAGTATAGTTTAGCCTTTTACTGCATGCAGCTGCATAGCTGGCTCTTGCTTTGAGCTTGAATCTGCTTGTGTACTTTAGTAATGCGCTTTCCATTCAATGTACTTGCGAACCATTGCTCATCATTTAGGTTGGAATGATAGTCAGTCGCCCATGAGCCTAGGCGTCAATTTGATGATTCTATCTCTAGGCATCCTTTCGGTCATAGCCTCGAGTCATTGTAAACACTGGGGATGAGTCACAATATTGAGCTGTGGTAGTCAACTTTTGTATGATCACACTTGTGCCCCCAGTCTTGGGTTGATAGATGTATTGCATGGACGGTCGAGTCTCGTCTAAGTTGTGTACATACTCCCGCCTAAACTCTTGAAACGTAGAGTTGATGAATGATCGAGTCACACTCATCTTAATTCTCGCTCATGCCCCTAAGTCTGGGGCATATGTCGATAAGTAGACAGGCAAGTCATGTCCACTTTAGTTTTATACTCTTTCCCGTTGAATCATAGGATCGAATTAATTGATGAAAGGCTGAGACATTCCTATTTTTGATTGTATTTTGATTTTTTCCTTCCTGAGGGAATACGTTGATGCTCCGTAAGATTTTAGGCATGAGTTGCGTACTGGACGGTTAATCACTTCCACTTTTAGTGCATATGCCGCCATACTCTGGGCTGGACCAAAGAAATGGATGGTTAAGTCACCTATAATCTGTGATTAATGCTTCTCCTGTTGAACCAATGGCAAGAATTAGTATGCGAACAGTCGAGTCACGTCCATTTTGGATTGATATTCTAGTCGGATCATGGTTAGCCATACGAATGGACGGTCGTATCACATTCATTTGGAGCTGGACAGTCAATCATATCCATTTTGATTTATATGCTCTTATCGGATCAATGGATAGAGTTAGCTCAGGATTGGTCAAGTCATGCTCATCTGGTTTCATACTCCTTATGATGGATAGAAGGAGGGTGCTGGAGAATGAATAGTCAAGTCACAGTCATTTATGGATCATTCTACTATCCATGCTCTTGTGACCAAAATTATTCAATGGATGTTCGGGTCATATCTATCTATGGTTGGTGTGGATCGACATTGACCGTCGATCCAGTGGTACAATATATAAGGTTTGGATCGATATTGCCTGTTGATCCGGTGGTACGATATAGTAAGTCGTCCATAAGTTCAGACATCGTTCTGATTGGTTCTGTATTAAGACCTCCTTGCAATCGTTGCCTTAAGTCATAAAGAACACTAAGCCGGAGCCATAGTGAGCTATCGTTTTCATCTTTTAGTAGTTTGTACTCTTGCCTCAAAATATGGTTAGCGGAGTTGGTTTACAGATAAATGAGTCACGTCCTTTCGAATACTCCTCCTGTCGGGTTTAGGTCAGAGTTGATGAATGAACGGTCGAGTCATGTTCATTCATTGGCTAATTCTGCCCCTAGTGCCGAGGACAGAGGTTGGCGAGTGGACGGTCAATTCACGTCCACTTTGTGATTGTAGCTCCTCTTATCAAGTCAAGGAAGAAATTTAGCACTGCATGGTCAAAGAGAATCTGCATGAATTAATGCTATAGGTCCCCTGTAGAAGACAAGAATCAATGTACGGATGGTTGTGTCACATCTGTTGAGCCAGATGGTCGGATCACATCCGTCTTTAGTTATTTATATTCTAGTCCACCTTGAGGGACCATAGTCAATCGATGGGCAGTTAGTCACATCCATTTGGTGTTTATACTCCAGTCTGCACTTGGGGACCAGTGTTGGTCGATGGATGCTCGAATCGCGTCGATGTTTTAGTGTTATACTCCAGTCCGCAATGGGGGACCAGAGTTTTCGATGGTAGTAAGTCGCATCCACTTTGTGTTCATACTCCAGCTCGTGCTCCAAGAACTAGAATTATTCGATGGACGGCCGAATCGCGTTCATGTCGTGTTTATACTGTAGTCCACATTGGGAGGCTAGAGTTGATGATGGATGGTCAAATCGGTCTGATTTTTGGTTTAGATTTTGGGCTTGCCAATGATTAGGAAAGGCTTGAATAGTTCGCCATACTTTAGCCACGAACAAGGTCGTAGATGGATGGATCATATCCTTGAATTGGATGGTCGAATCACATCTAATTTAAGCTTGGGCTCTCAAACTACCCCTACATCTGAGGCAGGAGTCGACGCGTAGATAGCGGTACTACGTCCACTTTCATTTGGGTCCCATCTCTACGAGCCTTGGGAGTAAGATAAGTGTTCTGGCGAACTTTGAGCATGAGTAGGGAAGCGGATGGTCGGACCGCATCCACTTTGAGTCGTGTCTTTGCCCCCAAGTCAGGAGCAAGAGTTGGATAGCAAACGGTCGAGTCATGTCCACTTTACAGTTTGCGCACTTCCGGTCAGGTCGAGGAAGAGAGCTGAAGTGTCGACTCTTTTAGTTAGCGAGTAGTCAGTCAGTCCATGCCTACTTTAAATCGGACTCCTGCCTTGATGAGTTCTGGACAAAGCATGATTGTTTTGCTAAACTCTAGATGCGAGCTAGGGAGTGGGTGGTCAGATCATATCCTCTTTAAGTCTTTCTTTTGCCTTCCAGGTCGAACACGGAGGTCGATGATTGCATGGTTAATCACATCCGCTCTATAGTGGAGTTTAACCTTGCTGGGGTCTGAGCAAGGCATAGATGTTTTGTTAAAATTGAAGTATAGAATAGGAAGTGGATGGTTGTATCACACCCATTCTTCACTTCGAGTTCTTGCCCCTAAGTCAGGGGCATGTGGAAGCCGATGAGCAGTTGAATCACACTCATCTTGATGACACTTCAAAGGTCCGATCATAATCAATGGAGGTTGATTAGTTCCTACCCCTGGCCACCTTGCTTTAGCCCTTTTCAGCTAGAACTCGATCGTCAGTGGTCCGGTTGATAATAAAGGGCCTTTATTGGTATGGGTTGGACGTTCCCTACCCGCCATCATGTGGGGCTTGCATATACTGTTGAAGCTTTCTTTTCCGGATCAGCTCTTTGATTCCATCTCGGACGTGTCTGCAAGCTCCAGTGTCATAGCCGTATGTCTCATGAAGTATGCAATATTTCCCGAATTTCTTCTGAGTTTCGATGGACTCTCGCAGGCCTGACTTCCTGTATTACTCCGAGTCGTGAGTCTCCAGGTAGATGGTTTTGCTTAAATCATTCAATGTAGTGTATGCTTCGAATTTCGGGATCTTGGATCATCTTCTAGAATACAAGTCCTTATTTAGGGCCTCATCATTGCTACCCATGCTTCGAATTCCTTTGACCAACAAGCCTGCATTGTTCTTTGCATCAAAATTGGTCACAAACACCCAATAGAGTTCTAGTAGAGATTAAATGAAGAATAAAATAAAAACAAAGCAGAAAAAGCAAATTAGACACATATTTTCATAGTGATTCGGCAATTTGGAACTACATCCACTTTATTTTTTTTATTGATCTTTCACTTGATTATGATTACAAGAATGTTTGGATCAGCTGTGATCCAATATTACAGGAATAAAGAATATTAATGGTAGAGCCTCACCAGCCAAAAGAGGATCCATCTTATGGAGAATGATCACTTTATTTATAGAGGAAGACAATTGAGTATCTTCCTGAAATTTCGTAGGTAGAATCTCACGATGTAGACGAAGTGGCTTAAAAAGTTTTGTTGTCCAACTCCCAAGTATGAGCGATCCGGGCTGATCGGTTAAGATGGCTATATGGGGCAATGCTATCGCTCTAGTAGGTCCGTCTTAATGTTTGCTTCGTGTTTTTGAAGTTTGTATGTATAGTCCTATATTTTTTTTTGGAGATATTGATGAATCTTTGATGAGTTGAGTTTCTGAGCTAATACGATCCAATCCCCTGCCTAGGGAAGTAATACGATCTGATCTCCTACCTAGGGAAGTAATACGATATGATCCCTTGCTTAGGGGAAGGGATAAGTACCAATCCCTTGTCTAGGGAAGGCATTAGTCCATACTTAGAATATTCTAGAGAGTCTATCCCTTGGTCTGACTTAATCACTACTTCATTCCATTGTCTATGCCTAATCATTAGACTCCATGATTGCCTCTCTGGACTGCTTGCCTTGCCTATCATCGAGTCCAACTTGTCCAATCAGTCTGCATATAACCAGGTCAAAATGCCAGATAACAATATACCTCTCTTAATGTAAGTTGACTATGGATATTTAAGGATAAGCGTGTTTAATAATTCGATTCAATACTCAATGTTACAAACTTATTCACATCTACAATTGACTAAACAATTTTCCTATGGATTTCCCAACTATATGATTTTAACGTGCTTATAATAGTACCAATAAATATATGTCATGGTTGCATAAAATAGAAATAAAAGCGAAAGCATACTTTTATTTCAAACTGGATTATATAGATATGTAAGTTAACGCCAATACGTAATCAAATTACATAATTTCTTCTAGTTCATACCTCATACTCTATCGGCGAGAAAATGCGACATAGTTTATGCTAAATCATATTTTATGTTTGATTTGATATAATAAGATTTTTTTTAAAATGACAATTAATTTTTTGTGATTATATTAATTATATATACGTGTATGTATGCTTGTATATATCTATGTATGTAATGAACATCATATGTGAAAGTTTAAGGAGTATGCCCGAAGGAAATTATGTATTTACATAAATTAACTTTGGAACCAATCTTGTTCGAAATAAAGTTAGTTTTTCTTGTTTTGTTTTCAGTCATATATGTTGTTATATGTGATATAAATAATAACTAAAATTGGTAAACATGTATAAGTAAAAGTACTTTAATAAAGTATTATAAGATTGTAGTTACAAACCTTGTATCCATGAATATCGTATCCTAAACTAATCAATACTTTGTTTTTAAATGGTTTATGGTCAAGATGTCTCAAAAAAAGAATATCAATACATCCGTTGAGACTACTATGTTGAATTCTCTCCAAATTTTAGGCAACGTATTACGCATGGCCGTTGGAGGAACCAAGGGGTTACATCCCTATATTTATAGGATAACTACATAATGAATCGATGGAAGTTTCTTATTGGTTGATCATAACTAGGCCAAATAGGGAATCTCAATGTCATGGTTTATGCAGTTCTTTCGATTTGAGAATACTATCAAACTTAAACGTGAATATTCCACTTTGATTATACTTAAATCATAACACAACATTCATGAATGACTATAGGGTTTGAGTTGAAGGGTTAGAAGTGAACCATTATTTAATAGGGAATTCATTTCCTATGATTTAAGAGATAGTATCATGGTCAACTATAGAGTAAAAATCTCTAACCGAAGTATATCGATTAATAATAAATGTTATTATAAAACAAAGGACTTTGGAGATGGAATATATAGTTGTATACATATATTATTGGAACTTTGACCATGATAGAGCTCTAGGTATCGTAGGCGATATAATGATGACGAAGAGAATGTTCATGTAATATATCATTACTCAAGGGTGTTGCTTAAAAGATTAAAAATATGATTTTACCTTGGATATCTATAAGTAATGAATTTGGCCATAACTTTACACCGCTGGCTAAGATAACATCGTGAACTTTAATATTTATGGTGTTTGATATTAATTATTGACCGAATTTACACCTATGAGTCGCACAATCAGATATTAATTGTCTCCAAAATACCACTGATTTAATTAATTCATAAATTGTTATAAATTAATTAAATTGATTATTATAAAGGTTATATTAATTATTGTGTCTGCCTATAGTTATTGTGAGTGCTTATACTAATTGTGGTACCTTTAGAAATTTTGATGGCTTTTGAAATTTTTTGGATGCCCTCGTTTAGTTATTTAAATATGTATATAAATTGTTATATATACGTCTTTAAGCTAGAAAAGATACTAGTGTTAAATTAGATTTAGTATCAGTAAAGTTTCAAATATAGATTTAAATGTAGGGGATAAAATTTTGGAGGATATGCAAGAATCAACCATCTAGTAATATGGCATGGGTGTGAAGCTATTTGGTGTGAAGTTAAAAAGGGAAGGAAATATTTTGCGAAAAATTGACTCTTTACGTTCCTTCTCTACAAATACTGGGGTCCACTCTCATTCTCATAAGATTAAAAAACCTAAACCTAGCCACCAATATTCTACCAAACTCTAAACTCCAAGCCTCCTCCTTTACTGAAGAACTTTGGACGTTGCAAACTCAAATTGGTGAAATTTGGAATTTTGAAAGAAGACAATCAGGTCAAGGTATGATGAGTAGGCATATCGAAAAGGTTAATCTATTACAATATCCCTAACATAATATCATATTTAGCTTCATCACTAATTTACTTCTAATGCAATTTTTGTGAGTTTATTTTAATAAATTATATTTGATGGATTTAACATTAATAAGTAACACTTGTTAGCATATATATGTTTGAAAAGAAATTATCAAAGGAAAGTAATAGCAATCCTTCCTTTAAATTTTGGCCAATGATTATTGACATGTATTCAAATTACATATTCAATGTAATGTTGTTCAAATGATTATATTTATATTAGTAGCATTTACTATATTAATGAGATTAATAAAATTTATTTGTGCAATAAATATACTTGGTTTTATTAATAAAATTAATAACGATAATTTTCACCATACATAGATACATACATATGTGAGTATATATGTATATATTAATATAAACAGAAAATTATTGTCATAGCCTCAAGCACATACCTTCAGTATTTTAGTCTGAAGGACAATTTTCTTTAGGTATCAATTTTAATTATTGATAGCAGTTTTTAAGTATCAGTTTGTAGTTATCGGTAGTAGTTTTTAGGTATCAGTTTTTAGTTCTAGCAGTTTTAAAAGAATGTTTGTCCTTATGAATAATTTTGAAAAAATGTTTGTCCTTATGATTAATTTTTAGGAGAATGTTTTTCTTTGTGGTTAAAATATTGAGGTTGTGTCATTGCGGCTAAAAATATACAAAATTTTATCCTTTAAATTAATTCCCCCGGTATAAAACCATTTAAAATATGTTTTTTTTTTTGTATATTTAGAAGTCACACACATGTTAATGTAAACTTAAATTTTGTTTTTATAAATTCAATACCTTCCATACATTAATGACTATATGTACTTATTAACATAATTAATAAAAGCATTTACTCAATGTTTACATAAATATATACACACACATGAAATTAATGTTTCCCATTTCATCACTGCAAATCCTATATATGAGAAGGAGCATGCGACATGATCCATCCAAAAATTAACAGACCCTTCTAAAAGACGCAAAAGGAGCTCTGGACGGATTAAATGAATATTATGTCCTGGAACAGCAGAGGTATGAATACAAATGCAGTAACATCAGAGGTATGAATACATCGTGTATTCACACTTCTAGAAACCCAAAAACTCAGTATTTTGGGTTTCTTAGAAAATAAATTAGACAACAGTAACATTGTACAGTTCCATTCTCAATTACCTACCAGTAGGGAAAATATTCACAATAATGATATGGGTTGCAAAGGGAAAATTTTAATTATTATAGACACATCTTTTTAGAACTTTGATTTGTTAGATAAAAGTGAGGAACACATTACTTACAATTAACAAACACAGGAGGCTTTCATTTTATGCTGACTTGTGTTTATGCAAGTAATTTTTACGGGGAAAGAGAAAAGCTTTGGGGTTATCTACAACTTAATGCTTCTTCGATAAGACTTCCCTAGATGGTATTGGGAGATTTTAATAATGCTTCAAGTCCAAAGGACAAAAGGGGAGGACTTCCAATCCTATTTTCCTATAAACACACATGGCGTAGGAGAGGCATGACATTAATCATTAATAAAGTGCTTGTTAACTATGACTTCTTGACTAAATTCCCAGATTTAGTCACAATTGCAATGTCATCTATTCACAGTGATCATACTCAAATTTTGGTAAAATTTAGCATTCAAAAGCAATGTACCAAAGGTAAACCATTCAGATATGTTAATACTTGGCACCAAAATGACAGTTATTTAGAATGTGTTTAAGAACGACTCAAAACAACCACTTAGGGACGTGCAGTATATAAACTCATTAATATTTTGCGATCTGCCAAAAGAAATTTGAAAAATTGGAACGGGCGTAAGAAGTGAAAATAACCCAACACAACAACTTGAGGAGCAATATCATAAGAAATTCTTATTGCTGGATGACAACACAGAGGAAGAAGCATGTTACGAATAGCTTATTAATATAAAAGTCTAGTTTAAAGAACATCATAAAAATCAGATTGATTTCCAAAAGCAACAAAGCAAGATTTTATGGTTGCAAACTGGAGAACAAATTCCAATTTCTTCTATGCGACAATAACAATGCAGAAACACAGAAATAGAATCCAAGCTTTATTGGATCTAAATGGTGAATGTATTTACGACAACGAGAAAATAATTAACCAAGAGATGGATTACTATTCCAAACTACTTAATAGCAATTCAGTAGTTTCATTTCCTAATGTATAACCAAGAACGATATACACAATGAAGATCGAAGATACCTATCTATAGCCATCTTGATCACTGGAAATAAAATGGCTTTGTTCTCAATTGACTTTCAAAAAGTCTCGGTCCCAATGGTTTTTCCTCTAATTTTTTAAATTGCACTAGCATCTGCTCGAGGGACAACTGTTTGTCGCCGTTTGTATTATTTTTCAGTCCGGCAAGATAGCAAACGGCTTAAACCACACGTTCATATCTCTAACACCTAAAAAAGATAAGCCTTGATACATTTTAGACTATCGTCCAATTTCATGTGTAAATGTTTTGTACAAAATAGCATCCAAAAAAATTTGCTTTAGAATTAAGAATTTTTTGCCTTCTCTAATTGCAGAAAACCAATCGACTTTCATTCCTAATAGAAATATTGGGGAAAATATCTTGCATGCGCATGAGATGGCTAGAGACTTCATGAAAAAAGGAAAGGGGAAAATGTGCATTAAAATCGATCTTCAAAAAACATATGATATGGTGAACAGAGAATTTGTATGTTACATGTTATATACCATAGGGGTTTTCTCTTTCTCTTATTAACTTGGTGCACGAATGTCTAACTATACCTACTTTTTCTATTATGGTGGATGGTATTCCTAAATCCTAATGGTTTTATCAATTCTACACAAGGTTTGCAACAAAGAGATTGCTATTGCCTTATTTATTATATCTTGGCATTTAATTCTTTTCCAGAAAAATGGAAGATACTATGCTCTATAGTAATTTACAACCAATATCAAAAGTACAGCCATGTGTTATGCACTTTTTATATGCAGATGATGTGATGATTCTTCTAAGTGCTTTACCAATTACTGCAATTATTATGAAAAATATTTCAATGACCTCTCTAAAAAAATTGGATCGTGCATTAATTAGTGTAAATCAATGTTTTTTTCTTCCAGTGGAGGTACATCAAATAGAGAGGAAATTTCGCCAATTCTGGGTATGACAGTGAAAATATTACCACTAAAGTATTTAGAAGTGCTATTATCCACTAATTACATTCGCTCATCTAACCGTGTTGCACTTATAAATAATGTATCCTAAAAATTTGATGGTTGGGACAACATGTTATTATCTACAGCGGGCAGGGCTGAGTTGATACAAAACATAATAACCCCAATTATGTCATATTGTTTATTAGTTTATCAATCACCTAGTTCAGTATATAATAAAATTGAAGTTACATGCGCAAACTTCTTTTAGGGTGGTAAATCACATAAAATAGCTTGAGAACGGTTATGTAGACCTAAATCAGATGGTGGCGGTTTACGATTATTTAAAGACCTTTGGATAACATCGTTGCTTAAAGTATTATGGATTCTATTGAACAAAGACTACTTTTGGACAAAGTGGATGAAAAGTAAGTATTTACATAATCAATGTTTTCGGGTGATGGCCGTAAATAACAATTTCTCATGCACTGTGAAATACATGCTGAGGGAAAGAGAAACTGCTAACAGACTAATGCACATAATCATTATTGATGGTGAAACAAATTAATTATGGTTTGATGCCTGGATAATCCATAATTTATTGGTTGATTTAGTAGAGTGAAATAGATTTAGTATGTGTATAAGTATAGACTTTAATGTACTGCATCGTTTATGATAATAGTCTACATCTTAAGATGCTGCCAGAAATATGTGAAGCATAGAATCATATTCGAGAAGTTATTACTTCATCACATGGTAAGTTGGATTATTGGATAATTGGAACATCACCCAATTTATATTTTCCAAAATATGGGATGAAATTCGACTGCAATATCCTAAGGTGAACTGGGGAAAAATCATATAGCATAAAAATATTGCAAAGAAAATCAGTTTTTGGGGATACAAGGCATGTTTATATCGATGCCTACTAGAGATCACCTACAATCATGAGGAATAAGTGATGAAATAGATTGTGTTTTATATACGAAAGAAAAAGAAAATCATCAGCATCTTTTTCTTCAAATGTAAACACAGTGCTTATCTTTGGAATGAGTTATGAAGATGGATCTCTCTACGACCATCATCTACTCTGGAGCTGCATGACGAGTTGATGTACATAAGCAATCGCTTTAATCGAAAAGGGCCACATAGAGACGATCTTGCTCTCATAGCAGTGTCAATGACTATTTATCACATCTGGCTTGAGAAAAAAAACAGGATTTTTGACTGAAAGCAGTACAGTGCCGATAAGAGTATGAAGCTTATTGAAGTTGTTGTACGATTTCAGCTGCACCGTAGATTTTCTGGAAGATTAGAAGAAGAGGGTATGGATTTGCTACGAAGCTAGAGAATAGAGATTGACCCTTGGATAGATGCGGTGGAAGCATAATTTAGGGTTTATACTGCATTGTGCTGGGCCGGATTGAAAGCGGTTCGGAAATGGTGTTTATTCTCTTTTTTTGTGTTTTGCTAGCTAGAGGGGTGTTTACAATGTGTATAATTTTTCGTAGCATTGTACTTTATTTCCCGTAAGGATTGCCGATCTCTTTTTCCTCGCTACACCGACAAGATTTTTTTTAAAAAGACTAGATTCTAATTATTCTTTAATGTCATTAATAAAGAACCCATTTTCAAATACATACATACGTATATACATATACATATACATATATATACTTATATATGTATAATTATATTACATAAGGAGTTTGATTCCTAAATTATGAATTATATCAAAGTTTAAATGAGTGAGGTTAATAATGATGGATATACATATGTATGTGTATAATTTATATGTGATATTAATAAGTATGCATACAGAACCATATGAATATATATATATATATATATATATATATATATATATGTGTGTATTAATATACTTAAGCATATGTACATACATTTATCCGTACATACCTTTACATCACACTTATATGTATACAAAGACTTCATACACATATGTTTTAGTATATTATATGTATGTATACATTGGCTATAGATCTCAATAACCATATGTGTGTGTATGAATTTTATACACAAGTGTAGTATAGTTTCATTTGCTCTACTTCATTAGATGCAATATCCCTTTAACCGACACACGCAAGTTATACGTTATAAAACCAAACAATAAATTAAAAGAATAATAAATGTGTTTAAATTTTTGCATTACAAAACCAAACATTGAAATAAAATTATAATACATGTCATTAAATTTTATATGTCACAAAACAAATATTAAAATAAAATAATAATAATAAATGTCACTAAATTTGATTTAATAAAAAATTAGTTAGTTATAAGCCCAACCAAGATCCAATAAGGAAATTTTTTGAATTTACTCAACATACCTCATCCAACAACCATATTAGAGCCTAATATGGTTTATAACAACAATTAGTCGGCATTAGGCTAGCTTCTAGAATTTTTCCATCTGGCGGATGTCTTGAAAAGCGTGTCAAGTCTTGGAATTGGAGTAACCAATATCTTTCCCTCCATGGCTCTAGCCTGGCTCACTAGGTGGTTAGTTTTTCTGGCTTGGCCGAAGTGTAAGGCCCAAAAGTACTTTGGTTATTAGGGCTAAATCAAATATAATTTGAATTTATAGAGTGAAATTTAATTTTTTTATAAACTTATAAAAAGTTAATGTTTAAATTCGTATAATTGTATTACAATTATATATATGTAAAATTGTAAAGGCTATAATTATAATTGTTGTACTAATATAGTGAATATAAATTGGTTTGAGTTAATATTTTATGAAATCTAAATAAATTAAAAGTGTTTAAAAATATACACAGGTATATATGTGTGTACAAATTGAAAGGTCATAATATTATACATGTTTAAAGTACATATTAAATACACACACACATATAATTATAAAAGTTATAGTTAATATAAATGGGTGTGTGGAAGAAAAATGAGCGAGATATGTACGTGTGTAGAGGGAAAACAAGTTATTTTTAGTTAAAAGAGAGCCATTTTTTTGGAATTTTTTCCTATGAATGGTACCAATAATAGTAGTTATCTCAAATAATTACATTGTAATTTGACCAGTTAATCCCTTTATCTTTTTACCCTAATTTCTTTTACCTTTACTAATTTTTTTCTTTAGTATATAATCCAAATCAATAATTAATGGAGAAATTAAATCTATCAGCAGATGAAATTCCAAAAGAGACAGAAATAAAATTAATTGTTACCCAAAAAAGCATCTGTAGCATATATTTTGTTCAACAAAACAAACACGTAATATTTAAAAAAAAATGACTGTTTTACACATTAATTTGGTTGTTGACGGCGCTAAATCGAACTAAAGTTTGAAAATGGGTGGTCGAAATTTCTTAATCTACTCGAAGGTAGTCTGTCGTTCTAAATATTTTAAATCAGCATAGGGTGGTCGAAGTCTGAAATTTAGATCGACAACCTCATTCCGAACTGTATATATTTTTTCAAATTTCCATTTAGCGACACAGGTGGTCAAAATCTGAAAAATCATCTGCTCAGCTTATCGCTGACCTAAAATACTAATCTCGAATCGCTACCGTGGAATTCAATAAATCGGTTCAAATTATAAACGCAGAACCCTAATTTTTCGATCCGAATTAACATCGCGTCGGCTATTCGATAAATCACTACTGTCGAATTCGATAAATCAATTCAAATATTCTATATCATTATTTTTAGAAAGCTAAATTGAAGTTGATGGTAAAATGTAAAGGAAGAAGAAATTTGGTTAAAAATAAATGATGAGTAAAATATGAAAAGATACATATTATTAGAGGGAATTAGGCACAAAGACAAACTTTGAAGAAAAAAATAGACGGAAGGACACCAAATTTAACTTTTAGGCTGAAGGACAAACTTTAAAAGAAAATTAGACTGAACGACAATGCTAATTATAACTAGCATTATATTCATTTTTACACTGTACAAAATGCTAGTTATAACTAGCATTATATTCAGTTTTACACTCTACAAATTGTTAACTGTATTTAGCCGTCTTTTAGCCTAATTTTTTTTCAAAGTTTATAAGTTTGTCCCTTGTCTATTTTCCACGACAGAAAATTATAAATTACCAAACCGACCGTAGGAAGGTTTGCCTACTTCTACTAACCAAAATCAATTTTCCTGAAGCCAAAAAAACGTGGATCTTGTCTCATCGCGGTTTCTCTAAAAACATGGATCTTGTCTCATCGCGGTTTTCAAACTTTCTCCTTTTATTTTGCGCATCAAAGATTTCAAATTCAAATCTATTATGATTTTAAAATTTTAAAATTTCCAATTTCAAATCGACAATTTTGAATGTTTTGATTAATATTTAAATTTGAAATTCATATTTTCAGATTCAAATCTCAATTTATTATTTTCCAACATATTATCACTTAATGTTTAGGTAATATCAACAAATTTTTTAAATGTATATTTCCTATCAAAGTTATACAATCGAACGATCGATTTCTCCACCGTTGTGCGGTCATACTAGTTACTAAAAAAAATAAAAAATTATTACTCAAATAAATAAATAAAGTACTTTACTTGCCTATCAACATTTTGTTCATATCGCAGCGCTTTTTTCCTCCTGCATCTTCTCCGACCAGATCTCGCAGTCGTCGATCTCATAGCTGGTCCTTCCTTTCTCACTCTCCTTTGACATCTGTTATATTATGTTATATTATATATAGATCAGCAGAACCCTTTTGGTTTTACTCATGTTCCTTTATTTGTCTTTGCTTAACTTAATTGTCTGCTTTTAATCGTATAAGGCAGTGAATAAGAATAAACGGAAACACCAACACACCAATCATGTTCCGAAAGTCGATTGAGTGATTCACATCGACCTGATTTTGTTGCGTATCTTGCACTTATGTTTAAAGTATACCCTTGGATTTCAGTTTGGTGTATATTATTAATTGACTATGCGCCTACTTCCAGATAATTTTGCTTAAAATATCTGATGTTACAGGTGTCCATTCTCATTTTTCTAGGTTGAACCTTTTGTCTCGCTACTTTTGATTCACGAAATGCTTGTTTAAAGTCGCTGCCTAGGGTTTCAGTACAGATAATTTGAGTTGTGTAGGTTCAGTTTGAAGCATGTAAATTGTGAACACTAGATCTGGGATTGATAAAAAATATATCAGGCAATTGCTAATTAATGTACTGAAAGTTGTAAAATGCTAAATGTGCGTGAGGCTTGGCTGGTGCTGTATGATGGTTTTGAAAAATCCATTTACATAAGGATGTAACATGAGCCTCTGTTTGGATAGTTTTAATCACGTAGCTTTTGCCATCAAATATCAAATCAAGGCATGCTTCTTCAGTTTGTGGTCACAGCTTTATTTTGTAATGTTCTATGATATCTCTACAGTTAAAAATCCTTTCACTGTAATAAGCTAATAGATGATAAGATTAAGCAGTGGGGTTAAACTCCTACCAACTATTTTATGATTTGTGCTTCTAACTTTGACGTGACATGTCATGATTCTAAGTTTCATAGAGTTTTACTTTTATATGGAGCTGGAGTTGTTGCACTTGTCTCCATAAGTCATCCATCTCAATGGGTTGTAAACTGATGCGATATTATAGAAGAGAGACGAGGAAATGCTTTAGAACAGTCAGGAAAAAACACTTATATTCGATAGATTCTTTGAGATAGATTGGTAGCTAGAGTAATAATGCTCATTGACATTAAGCATTAACAGCACTCAATTTACTGTTTTTCAAGCACAATACCCTGGCTTACATTAGTTTTATTCAGCACACTACTATTGATTCTATTTATAATTATAGGAGAGAATGCATTGGAATAAAGAATCGTATGCTTTCCTAGCTATTGGATTCAGTCACTTGACCATATTTTCCGTATTGTATTCAGTCACTTATTATATGCTACTCAAAAAGTTGGCGAGTGTGGTTTGCAATTCCACAAATGATGCATGAATTGGAGATTTTTAGAGTACATTATAACTGTTTTACGAACCAACACAGAGCTGTCTGCTGTAGTTGGGAATGGATTGTTTCTTTGTCTTGCATTCATTGAACATTGATTTACTTGATTTTAATGGGGACTCTTCTTAAAGTTTACCCACATCTTTGACGTGGGCATATCCACTTATTGTACAACTGGATACTTGACTCTGAAGAGAGTGATGCATCTAAAAGACTTGTTGAGTAGTGATGAATTGCATAAAGAGAACCCAGCGTAAATACTGTTTAAAGTAACTATTTTATGTAACCAAAGTATTTCTTAAGATTTGCTTATCTATCAGTTACAGACAACTACAAATTTTGGTTATAACATAAAATTTTCGTTGCTACAGCAGTTTTAGGGAAGTTTTTGTTGTCTACTAAAAGTTAAATGTTTCAAAGGATGATAGCTTAATATTCAAAACTTACAGTTTTGTTTTACAAAGATTCACTCTAAAATAATATTGGTTTAAAAACCATTTATATTGGTGTTTCACCCAGAAATATTGTTTTTCCAAATACAATGAATATAAGGTTGTACTTTCTCTGTATCGTTCTTTTTGTTATTTGTATCGCTACTCTTCCAAATAACACTCGATTGAGTATATCATATACCATATAGTGATTCAATGGATGCAGCTGATGATACTGGTATTTGTTTCTTGAATCATTGTTTGTGATATGAATAAACAATGTGATATTATATTATTTCAGGAATGGGTTTATGGATACTACTAGAAGGATTCTTACTTCTTGCAAATTCATTAGCAATATTGAACGAGGATCGGTTTCTTGCTCCAAGAGGATGGAGCTTTTCTGAAGTGTCAGCAGGTGGTCGAGCAAAGACTTTGAAGGGGCAGCTCATTGGACTTATCTATGCTACCCAGTACTTAAGAGTGCCTCTTATTGTTCTCAATGCGGTTTTTATAGTTATAAAATTGGTTTCGGGCTAAGATTGGAAAGTTACGGATACTACTTTTGGCATATCTCAGCTATATTCTTGTTTCTGTATCATATTTCTAATTAAACTATTTTCAATAGTTTTATCACATACTATGTTTCTCTGTCTCTTGGATTATTGTCGGTCATGCATTTATTTTGTTCTGAAGATGTTTTTCTTACTTTGAAAAAATTAGCAGTAAACAAATTTTACTTATAAGAAATAAAATGATATTTGAAATTCGGCTTCCTACACGTCTTATCCTTTTTTATAAATTTTGATTGAATGGAATGGTGGAAAATCAAAGTTGGAACTATGAAACAAGTGACATCTTGACAGATATGGACTTCAAGATGATGAAGGATGCGATCAAGAAATTAGGAGATGTCAAAATTAGTGAATAGATGGAACATTGGAAGTTTGTTTGAGTTTTGCACAAGGCAAAACCGGTCGGTAATGGAAGGTCCAAAAGTGTGGCGGGACCCACTTTGAGCTACGATGATGCTAGTTTCTACTTCAAAGAGATGGACAAGTTTGAGTGGACAAAACTGGTTGGTTTCAACCACTTTTGATAGACGATTTTGTAAACAAAAATCCAAAACTTGAGGACTAAAACAAATGTGGAGAAAAGTAGAAGGATGAAGTTAGTCAAACCTTTCGGTGCCGAGCAAAACCAGTCGACATCGAGAGGTATCGATTGTCGATTTTGATTAGCTTTTTCATACCTGGAAAGCCGGATTTGAGTTTTTACCTGTTCAAAAGCACCTGAAACCAGTAGAAGGATGAAGTTGAAGTTGCATCTTAGCCAATTGAAGTTGAAGTTCAAAAGCCGGATTTGAGTTTTTTGCCAAGATCTTCATCTTAGCCAATTGAAGTTGCATCAAAAGCCAAGATAGAGAAGATATCACATATGAATGCAAAGATGCTAGAGCAACAGAAAACTCAAATGGATCCAATGAGGAGTATGCAAGAGCGGCTGGTGGTGCGTTGGCTCAACTTCGACAACGAAATGAATCTCATGGACGAAGGAAGAGCACAAGAGATTCATCATCTATTGATTCTAGTTAAGAAAGCTTATCTTTAACTAAAAGGAACAGGAGATCAGACAAACAACAGATGTAGAGAGAAGCTACAACAACGTAGAAGAGAGTTGTGAAAGACGGAGTCTATCAGCCAACATCAAAACTACTAGGTCCAGAGAGGTCCGAAGTGGTCAACATCGAAAGGACTGCTGATATGCTGAATCTGTCTAATAGTGATGATGCTGATGAAGGTTAAGTTACTGGTACCCAGGTTGATGGTGTTTAGATTAACACGCAGAACTTGCTAGGAGGGGATGGAGTCCGGCAAGGCGTCGACAAGGGTCAGGATGGGTGGTTTCTCCAGAGACCTAGGAACCTAGATGTCGTACAACCAACCAAGACCGTTTATAGAGTTAGCACTCGGGGGTGTTCATGATGATTGTCATCCAACCATCCAAGGTAGCGAGGAGTACATTGTTTATATGATCAATAGGTTAATAAGGCAAAGTCAACAAAGACATGTTGATGTGTGAGGTTCATCGGTGAGTAGAACTCCATTTACTGAAGAGATTTTTTAAGCTAGGTATCCGAAGAAATTTTTGATGCCAGCCATGCTTAGTTATAACTGCATGACTGATCCAAGACAACATCTGTTGAAGTATGGATTATACATAGATAACGTCCATGCAATGGATGCCATGATGTGAAGGTGTTTGCCCATATTCCTTGAGGAGATTACAATGGTGTGGTTCTCTCAACTCAAACCTAGGTCCATATCATTTTCGATCGGTTGGCGAAGCGTTTTATGGAAAAGTTCCAGGTCCAAACGTTCCAACCAAAGGGTATCATGTTTTCGTTGAATGTGCATCAGAGGTCTGAAGAGACGTTGAAGAGTTTTTTTGAAAAGGTTCAATGCTGTAGTTATAGAGGTGAGCAACCCTAAAGAAGAAATGATGATGGCGTTAATAAATGAGGTACACCTGAAAATCGATTTTGGTAGATGTTAGAGAAATGAATCACCTTCTCTAAAGAAGTTTTATCATAGAGCATCTCAATTTCCACGCTTGGAATAGTTAAATTTGGCTGCTAACGGTCTGGAAAGGCCGAGTAGTGTGATACAAAGCAACACTACTGTCAAACAGAATGGTGATGGCATTGGGAACATTGCAATGAATGTTGGGAACGGTAATAAGAGAGATCCAGAACTTCGATGCTAAGAAGCATGACACCAAGAAGGTACGAGGTTCGCTCGCCCGAGGGATATGCGAAGTTGACAGATTCCATCGAGAATATTACCATGGTAAACCAGTGTATGGAGCATTACAAGATGCCATCCCTAAGGGCATACTGAAGAGGAAAGAGATTCTGAAAAGTATTTTCGCTTCCATGAGACGCGTAGGCACAATACAAATGAAAGAAAACATATGACGAATGTTATTGAAGATCTTATTAGAAAGAAGTTACAATAGTACGTTAAGAACCCACAGGCTGGTAGCAAGCGGGCAACCAACCCTAAGAGGAATTTGTCCATGGCCAACCAAGTTGGATCTAGTGGAGAGGTACCGAGAAAGCCAGCTAGAGGGATTGTGATTAATACTGTTATGAGTTGGAATGAGATGGAGCTCTTTGAGGCACGTGCCTCAAGGGATGTGTTATGCTATAGAAGATAGTGTATCAACAAAGAAGTAAAGAACTATTGGTGATGGTATTGTATTTAGAAATATAGATGCAGATGGGATCGAAGCGCCAATTCTTAATACTATGGTGATTATGGCCGCAATTGAGCTGGTTACAGTATATCAAGTTCTTATTAACTATGGGAGCTCGATGAATATTTTATTCAGACAAACCTTTGACATGATACGCACTGATGAGAACGATTTGAAGCCATGTAAATCCTGCATCCAAGGATTTACAAGAGAGGCCAAAGAACCGATTGGGTGCTTCGAAATGCCAGTCGAGTTGGAAGAAAAATAATTTCAGCTTTCTCAATGGAAGTTGTATGGCATCGGAGGCTCCAAAAAGCGTGATTCTAGGGTAGGAGTAATTCTCATGACTCCATAAAGATGGAAAATCTGTTACGCATTAAAAATAGAGTTCCAAGCGACAAACAATGAAGCTGAATATGAAGTGCTGACTGCGGGAAACACAACAAAATAATTGCGAATAAAGACGTTGCATATCATTAGTGATTTCCAACTAACGGTTTATCAAGTTAAGAAATAATTTCAAGATAAGGGCGCAAGGGTGATATTGAGCATTACACGATAACGCATATCCAAAGGAAAGAGATAACGAATACTGATTCATTAGCCAAGCTTTCCAGCTCTGTAGATGCACAGTTTTAGGGATCGTGCCATTAGAGATTTTGATGACTTCAAGCATTGACGAGATTGATATTGATTGAATCTTGAAGGTCAAAGAGGAGTAGTCGTGGATGATTCCAATTAAAGGTTATTTGTTAAAAGGGAGTCTTTCAAATGGAACGAACGAATCATGGAAGCTCATGCGTAAATTGTCCCGGTTCATTATGGAAGGAGTGTTATACAAAAAAGGACTTTCAACCGCCCTGTTAAGGTGTGTAACCAAGGATGAAGCTCAAAAGATCCTTTCGGATGTGCACAAAGGAAGTCGTAGTGATCACATTGGTGGCAGACATTAGCAAAGAAAGTTTTTAGGTGTGTATATATGTGTGTGTGTGTATTTGGCCAACAGTCAACTAAGATGCATCTGATGTAACATCCTCCATTCTGAGGCCCAAAACTAACTGCCATGGATGCGACGGTCATCTATAGTTATTAATTCTCGAGGATAAGATGCGGCTATGTAGATCATATCAATAATCAAAAGCATTTGAATATGAAATTTTTTCAAACATGATGTAATAACAAATTTTCATCTCAATTCACAAATGATAATTCATATTTATCACATAATCCCATTCATAAACTTACGTTAGGAAAAACTATAATTACTACAAAATACTCCAAGAGCGACATATGTAGATGCCCCTTGGTTGATCAGCGTCACATATACTTGGCAATCAAACAACTTTCCCATTACATCCAAATAAACAACTTAAACAACACACCGATATAGATAAAAGCTCCTAATAACTAGATTGCCTCTTGCATGTCTTCGAAAGCTTATTCGTCCTAGTAGGAAACCTGAAAAATCTTACTCTCAAACTACTCAAATTAATTTTAAACATCCGAGAGTTTAAGGGGAAAATAAAAAATTCGAATCGAACAAAAAGTCTGGTGTGAATAATAACCTACCATCTCAAACCAATAGATATCTAGTGAGACCATGCCGCTGAAAGGAATGGGTTTTCCCCCAACTAGTTTCTTAACTAAAATACATTAACCATATATTGTGCTCTTACATCCACAATAGTTAAAACATAATAATATACGATGATATGCAAGAATGCAATATACCCTGGATTACCCATCCCAACATATCTGACTATATGTCAAAATTTATAGTTTTTATAGGGTCACTATGAACCTATTAGTTTTCATAGGCCGACTAATAACCTGTCTTAATTCTAAGGGACAATCTATCCAACATCATAATTTTTGTAGGATCACTAAGAACCTTTTAGTCTTCATGGACCGACTAATAACCTTCCAATCATAGTTCTCATGGGCTTAATATGAACCTACTGGATTCTCCAATAACATCACTCAAGTCATAGTTTTCATGGGATCACTATGAACCTATTGATTTCTATCAATAACATCATCCAGACATAGTTTTCGTGGGATCACTAGGAACCTATTGGACTCTTCCAATAACATTTCTCATGTCGTAGTTTTCATGGGATGATTATGAACCTATTGGACCCTTTCAATAACCTGTCTAAATCAATAATATTTTGATCAGTCTTGGGCATCCTATACTTCTGATCTACCTAATCTCCTGGATGTAATCCTACTCACTCACTCGGGAGTTAATTCCATTTATACTCACTACTTGGTCAACCTAGATGGTTATTTGTGCCCCTTAACACCTAAAAATGCAGTTATGGGTCATAATTGATATGAGTATGATAATAACATCATGCATAATAACTAATCAAATAAACATAAGAACATATAATATCCATCATTCAATATGTTCAATTGATGATCTCTTTATGTATCATAATTACTTAGTCTTAAGTATTATCGTCTTTAGAAATTTCAACTCGAAACTTGGGCTATTTCATAGTTAAAATCCTTGAAAACCAGTTCATATATGATTAATCCATTCTTAAATCATATTCAAAACAAGGAAACACTTAGCCCTTTAAATAGTTTAAAATAGAGTATTGATGATGTCGACATAAAAGCTTAAGGTTCTCCGCCTTTAATAAAATAGAGTTTAACTCACACAACATTAACCCATATCGACCTTTATCTAGGTCGAAGGCAATAACTTAAGACCTTTTATAAGTTATATGTCTCAGTGCAAAAGATATAGGGTCGCCGACCCTCATTAACATAAGCTTCTTTTCCCCTCTTAAAAACAGTTTTTATTAACTTAAAAAATAGCCTCTTCGGGATTAGAAAGATAAGGTACGCCGTCATGGCTAAGCGGCACCGACTCTAAAACATAAGGTCGTCGACCTTGATGCACATCGACCCCAAAACCCTCGACGACGTTATGAAACTTTTACATTAAACCACTTTGGCACAATGCCGCTTTTCATATAGTGTTGAAGACATAATAGCGGCATTGTTTCCTTTCTTGGAATCATTGAAAACAGTGATGAAGGTATGCGACGTCGTCAACGTTGACACTAAAGGTTTTAAAACATATAAGGAACCACGAAGTGTCATTACCACATATAATATGTTGTCGACAACGTCGACTTCGGCCTACCTAGAACCATTGCATAGTTACCGAAGTAACTGTCATATGTTTCCTTTCACTACGACATCGACGCCCATGAATGCGGCCTTGTCTTAGGCTCGAAGATGATAGGTTGGCATGGCATTGTTGTAAATCTTTTAAAAACTGTTTTATTGCTTCTTAAAGTAAAAACTTTTCATCAAATCATAATTCATGTCCAATTTCTATTGGATAAAACAATATTTTATAAATCCTTTTCAAAAAATCCGCCACACATCAGTTTTCATTTCCAAAACATACTTCAAAAGAATTAATTAATAACCTTAATCAATTAATAATTTTATGGTTGACTAGCATATTAAATTCAGAATAATTCGAAATCACTTAGGAAAATCCTTAAAATTTACAAAAATTCAGAAATATGATATTCTTTATTATATAAAAATTTCAGGACCAAAATCTATATTTAATTATTTTAAATAATTAAAACCTGAAATTAAGCTATTTCACTCTTAGGAAATTCATAAAATATTCTCTTTAATTTGAAAAATTATGAAATTAAAATATCATCTCCAAAATAATGTTTTACTTAGCATATCTAGAAATCAAATCGTTTTGAGATATAAATCTTAGGTTTAACCATTAAAACGCATATAAATAATTTCATACGATATCCATAAATCATTATTTTACCTAAACAATGATATAATCAACATGGTTAAACAAATCGTCATAAACGAATCAATCCAAACAAGATTCGAAACCAAATAGGTATAAAAATGAGATGAACTATCATTATTCACCTTGATTTGATAATGAGAACTGAGACTTGAGTGAGTAGATTTGATAGCTTTGACTTGGTTTCCTAAGTTTTCTTTCTCCTTTCTTCTTACTTATGGGCAGCCTTGGTTTTCTCTTTATTGCTTTAGTTTGATGAAAATGTGAATGATATGGGAGGTAAGGGTTTAAGGAATGAATGGTTTGTCTATCCCTATTTAACCCCTTCTATGTATTCTCTTATGTTTAAAGTTATTAAAACAACCTTATCAATTTATTTAGTTAAGGCCCGATCTTAATATTTGTCAAACCTCAATTCCCTTATCACACTACACATTGCATTATTCTATTTAATTTATTTAATTAAATCTCCTGAATAATGTTAATCAATATTAAGGGTGTTGCAGGCTCCCCTCCTTAAAGAATTTCGTCCTTGAAATTCAATAAGGACTATAAGAAAAACATCTCAAACATGAAAACATTTGTAACTACCTATGCTAGTATATGCTACCAGCTACAAAGTCTATATACACCAAATATAGAACACATCATCATAATAGGTCGGGATAAGTATCTCAAAACCTTTCCTATGTCTCCCAAGTACAGTCTTTCTCATTGTCACTCTACTGGACTTTCACCAATTTGACTGTCTTATTCTTTAACTTCTTATCATCTCTCGCTACACTCGAACTAGTTGTCTCACAAAAGTCAGGTCCGGTTCTACTACAAAATCTTCTAGTGCAGTCGGAGCGATAGTAGTCTCTGGATCATGCACATACTTCTGAAGATGAGAAACATGAAATACATCATGAACACTTACCAAACTACTCGGTAACTCTACTCGGTCTGCTAGTTTTCCAATCCTCTCTATAATAGGGAATGGTCCAACATATCTCGGTATCAGTCTTCCTGACTTCCCAAATCGTACCACACTCTTCATCGGTGGTACATTAACAAAAACATGATCTCCAACTGGGAACTCTAAATCTTTATGCCTTTTATCTGCGTAAATTTTCTACCTAGACTGTGCTTCTCTCGTCCTACCTTAGATTAATCCAATCTTCTCTGTGGCTTCTTTTACCATATCTAGACCGAGAACCAATTTGTCTTCGTTCTCTAACCAACATACTATGAATTTGTACGGCCTTTCATACAAAGCTTCGAAAGACGCCATACCTATACTAGTCTAATAACTGTTATTATATGAAAACTCAACCAAATGCAAATGGTCTTTCCACAACTCACCAAAATCTAGTAGACAAGCTCTCAACAAATCTTCGAGCACCTTATTGACGCTCTCTGTCTGCCTATTCGTTTATGGGAGATAAGCAATACTCATCTTAAGCTTGGTACCTAACACTTTCTGTGGGCTCTTCCAGAACTCGCTAGTAAACAATGTATCTTTGTCGCTGACTATACTAGTAGGAATTCCACACAGTCTAACAATATTCTTCATGAATAAATTAGCAAATACAGAGCCAACCTGGTTGACTTAATAGGGGTGAAATGGACACTTTTGGTCAATCTATCTACCACCATCCGTATACTCTCATTTTCCATGTTCGACCTTGGAAACCCGTCAATAAAATCCATGGATATTGAATCACATTTCCAAGCCAATATATCCAAAGGATGAAGCAATCAACTTGGCTTTTAATGTTTGGCTTTCGCTTACTGGCAATTTGCACATTGCTTCACCCATAAGCCTACATCCCTCTTTATACCTTCCCAGAAGAAACTTCTCTTCATATCTTGATACATCAATAAATCGTAAACTTTGATAGATGGCACTTCCAAATAACTTCCTTCCTTAGGTTTCCAACATCTGAAACACAAAACCGTCCCTTCTTCCTTAACCATCCATTCCGCTCAAGATAAAAATCTTTCAGATCATCAATCTCTATTCCACCTTCTAATCTCCTAATTCTTTCGACTAGTAATGGATCATCTCTTGCTTAGAAGCAATTCTGTCTATTAATAATGGTCGAACTTCCAAGCAAGATAACATTGCGGTATTCTGACTTGAACTAGCAATCGATCTTACCTGCACACTACAAGCGGCCAATGCCTCGAGATCCTTCCATTCCATTAACATAGCTAACACCACATTCTAATTTTTCGTACTAAATGCATTTGCAACTTTATTTCCTTTCCCTGGTGTATAATCAATGCCAAAATCATAAGCTGCTAAAACTCCATCCACCTCTATTGTCTCATATTTAACTCTTTCTGAGAGAATAAATATCTCAAAGACTTATAATCCATATACAACTCGAATCATTCTCCTAAGAGGCAGTGTCTCCACACTTACAATGCGAAAATCACTGCTGCCAACTCGTAGTCATAAGTTGGATATCTAACTTCACGTGGTCTAAGCTGCTATGAAGCATAAGCAATAACTATACTCTTTTGCATCAACACAGCTTCTAATCCAGTTCCACATGCATCTGTATACACCACTAAATCTCGATTTCCATCTGGAACTACTAACATGGGTGCATTGGTCAACAAATGCTTCAACTTAAGGAATACTTCCTCACATTTGTCGGACCAAAGAAACTTCACGTCCTTTTTGGTTAGCCTAGTCAAAGGCATTGCTATTCGCGAGAGATCCTTAATAAATCTTTAGTAATAGCCAGCTAATCCAAGATAGCTTATCTCGGTCACCATCCCGGGCCTCTTCCTACTGTTAACAACTTCGATCTTGGTTGGATCAACTGACAACCCTTCCCCTCAAACTACATGGCCAAGAAACTTCACTTCATTTTTTCAGAAATAAGACTTTGAAAATTTTCTTTAAGTTGATGCTACCTCAATGTCTCAAGCACTATTCTAAGATGAATCGCATGATCTCTTTCGTCCTTATAATATTTCAAAATGTCGTCAATAAATACCAACACGAACCTATCCAAGTGCTCTCAAAAAATCTGATTCATCATATCCACTAAGAAAGTAGATGCATTAGTCAATCTGAATGACATCACTAACCGCTTGTACGAACCATACCTCAAAATGCCGTTAACAGAATATTGTCCTCTACCACTCTCAATTGATGCAACCATATTGCCAAATCCAATGGAGAAAATACTTTGGCTTCGCTTAACTGGTTAAACAAATAATCAATTCTCGGCAAAGAATATCGATTTTTTATCATCTTTTCATTCAACTTACGATAATCGATGCACAATTTTAACGACCTATCCGGTTTCTTCACGAATACCATGGTCGCTCCCCAAGATTAACTACTTGGTCTGCTAAAACTCTTTCCTTCTAAGTCTACTAGCTGCACCTTTAACTCCTTCATTTCTGTAGGTGTCATCCTGCTAGGTGGTATACTAATGGGTTCAACTCCTTGTACAAGATCTATTCGAAACTCGATAGCTCATTTCGGTGGTAATCCTGTAACCGGCTCAAAAACATCCATAATTTTTTTTTACAATTAAAACCTGATTCAATTCATCTTTCACTTCTGTGGCACCTAGTAGAGCACAAATTTCTGAACTCGAATTCTCAACTGAGTATACTATCTACTACCAGGGTGTCTTAATGTTATTTTCCTATCTTGGCAAAATATCTTAGCACCATGTTTGCTCAACAATGCATACCCAGAATAATCCCAAACCCCACAATATCAAATACATACAAATTGCAGGCAAAGTATAACCCAGCAACTCAAAATCTAGATGGTCACACCTCATCCCTAAAGTTGCATACCCTCATATTAGATTAGCTATCCTTAAGGAAGTAACAAGGTATGATGGTTCTAAGTCTAAATTATCTACCAAACACTTAGAGATAAATGAATGCGATGCACCAGTATCAAATAATACTCTTACTGGTATGCTATGAGTCAAAAGCATACCTTTCATCACAAACATTCCTTTCTCGGTAGCAGTTGGTCTGGAAAATGATGGCTATAAAGCGAAAATCTTTCCTTTGTCAACTCTGACTTGCTTTGGACACTGATTCTTGTAGTGCCCTGTATGGTCACATTTGAAGCAATTCACACTTTTCTTTTCTATAACATTCTTTCTATAAGCATAATGTCCTTTTTTGTCGCATTTGAAGCATACAACATCAGCTTTCCCTTTCTCAGCAACTCCGTCCTTCTAAGCTCCCTTCTTCTTAAAGAGCTTCCTCTTCTTTCCTTGGCAACCTTGAGTCTCTACTGACTTCTCCTTCCCAAAAGTCAAAAACATTTCTTCATTCCGTATAGCCATTTCCACCACTACGTTTGATAGATCTCATAGATGTGGCATAGTTGCCCCAGCAATCTCCGGCCTCAACCCTCGGATGAACTTCTCATTTCTCTTAACTACGATATCAATGGTGGTGTATCCATATCTAGATAGCTCACCGAACTTAGCATAATATTCCAATACAGTCATATCCCTTTGCTTCAATTTCATAAACTTCCCAAGCAATGCGGACTATGCTACTTCAAACAAAAATCTTTCCTCGAATCTCCTTCAAAAATCCGCTCAAGTCAACTCCACCTCAGGCACACCTACGGTAACTCCGTTCCACCAGAGTAAAGCAGCTCCTTGCAACTATCTCAAAGCCAATTTCCTTTGCTTCTCATCATTTTGACCTAAATCAACAAAAATCATTTCATAATGTAACAGTCAGTTCACTTCTATTGTATCCTCAGTCCCCAGAAAAGGCCTTCCACCCAGACATGTAGTCTCAAATCAGTTTGGAAGAGTAATTACCAACCGGCGCTACGGGATTGACACCACCCGCATTAGCAGCATTCCCTCCAACTACTCCTACAACTACTCCATCTTGCATCAGACTGACGAAGGACTGATAGATAGTCCCTATATCTACCAGCGGCGTCGCAGCACCTATATTGGCATTTGCACTTTGGTTAGCATTTTCCTGTCGACCATGGTTCCTCCTGGTGTTGGGCCGAGCATTTTCATTAGTTGTGGTGCTTCCTCCACCTAGATTCACTCTTTCATTTCATGCCTCCATTCTTTTTCGTAAATCTGCATACGAACATTAGGAAGATATGGAAGAATGGTCTAAGAGAGATGGGGGAATAGAGATGGAATACATACTTATATATAGCAAATATAAGGATGTTACTATAGCGTTACCTCATACCCCAATCTTATTCCCTAATTCATTAGGATTATGTTTCCAAGAACTCTTTAGGTTTAAAGTTCTTTTATTCATAAACCTATGCTCTGATATGAACTTGTAACATCCCACATTCTAAGGCCCAAATAACTGCCACAAATGCTACAGTCATCCATAATTATTAATTCTTGACCATAAAATGCGGCTATATTAATTATATCAGTAATCAAAAGCACATGAATATTAAAAATTATCAAACACATTTTAACAACTAATTTTCATCTCATTTCACAAATGATATTTCATATTCATTACATAATCCATTCATAAATAATTTCAGCTTTCGCATTGGGAGTTGTATGGTAACGGAGCTTCCAAAGAGCATGATTCTAGGGTAGGACTAATTCTCATGACCCCGTAAAGACGGACGATCTGTTACGCATTAAAACTAGAGTTCCAAGCGACAAACAATGAAGTTGAATATGAAGCGCTGATTGTTGGAATTAAAATAGCAAAAGAATTGCGAATGAAGACGTTGCATATCATCAGTTATTCCCAACTGACGATCTGCTAAGTTAAGAAATAATTTCAAGCTAAGGGCATGAGGTTTATCACATTACCTATCAAAAGTATTCGAATTTTTGGGCAATATTGAGCATTACATGATAACACATATCCATAGGTAAGAGATTACGAATACCAATTCATTAGCCAAACTGGCCAGCTCTATGGATGCATGGTTGTTGGGATCGTGCGATTGGTGATTTTGATGACTTCAAGCATTGATGAGATTGATGTTGATTGAATCTTGAAGGTTAAAGAGGAGTAGTTGTGGATGATTCCGATTGAAGATTATTTTCTAAAAGGGACTCTTTCGAATGGAATGAACAAACAATGGAAGCTCATGCGTAAAGTGTCCCAGTTCATTATGCAAGGAGTGTTATACAAGAAAGTACTCTCAGCCGCCCTGCTAAGGTGTGTAACCAAGGATGAAGCTCAAAAGATCATTTCGAATATGCATAAAGGAAGTCGGGGTGATCATATCGATGACAGACATTAGGAAAGAAAGTTCTTCAGTACATATACATATTTGGCCAACAGTAAACTAAAATGCAGCTGATGTAACATCCCTCATTTCTAAGGTCCAAAACTAACTACCATGGATGTGGTAATCATCCATAGTTATTAATTCTCGGGGATAAAATGTGGTTATGTTAATTATATCAATAATCAAAAGCATATGAATATGAAAAAATTTCAAACACGGTTTAATAAAAAAAATCATCTCATTTCACAAATGATATTTGGCCAACAATCAACTAAGACACAGCTGATGTATTCTGAGGCCCAAAACTAAATGCCACGGATGCTGCAGTCATCCATAGTTATTAATTATCGACGATAAAATGCGGCTATTTTAATCATATCAATAATCAAAAGCATTTGAATATGAAAAAATTTCAAACACATTTTAGTAACATATTTTCATCTCATTTCACAAATGATATTTCATATTTATCACATAATTCCATTCGTAAACCCACGTTTAGAGAAATTATAATTACTAGAAAATACTCCAAGAGCGACATATGTAGATCCCCCTTGGTTGATCAGAGTCACATATACTTGGCAGTTAACAACTTTTCCATTACATCCAAATAAACAACTTGAACAACATATAAGTATAGACAAAAGCTCCTAATAACTAGATTTTCTCCTGCATGTCTTCGAAAGCTTATTTGTCCTACTAGTAAACATGAAAAACCCTTACTCTCAAACTACTCAAATTAATTTTAAGCACACAAGAATTTATGGGGAAAACATAAATTTCAAGTCGGACAAAAAGTCTAGTGTGAATAATAACCTACAATCTCAAGCCAATAGACGTCTACTGAGACCACGCCGCTGAAAGGAATGGGTTTTTCCCTCACTAGTATCTTAACCCAAATACATCAACCATATATTGTGCTCTTACATCCACAATAGTTAAAACATAATAATATATGATGATATGCAAGAATGCAATATACCCTGGATTACTCATACCAACATATCTGATTATATGTCAAAATTTATAGTTTTTCTATGGTTACTATGAACTTATTAGTTTTTATGGCTGACAAATTACCTGTCTCAATTCTAAGGTATAATCTATCCAATTTCATTATTTTTGTGGAATCACTAAGAACCTTTTAGTTTTCATAGGCTGGCTAATAACCTTCCAATCATAGTTTTCATGGGCCTACCATGAACCTATAGGATTCTCCAATAACATCACTCGAGTCGTTATTTTCATGAGATCACTATGAACCTATAGATTTCTATCAATTCATCATCCGGACATAGTTTTCATGGGATCACTAGGAGCCTTTTGGGCTCTTCCAATAACATTTCTCATGTCGTAGTTTTTATGGGATGATTATAAACCTATTGGACCCTTCCAATAACCTGTCTAGATCAATAATATTTTGATCAATTTTGGGCATCCTATACTTCTAATCTACCTGATCTCCTGGATGCAATACTACTCACTTAGGAGTTAATTCTGTTTATACTCACTACTAGGTCAACCTAGATGGTTATTCTACCCCTTAACACCAAAAATGCAGTTATGGGTCATAATTGATATGAGTATGATAATAACAGCATGCACAATAACCGTTAAGAACATATAACATCCATCATTCAATATGTTCAATTAATAATCTCTTTATGTCTCATAGTTACTTAGTCCGAAGTATTTTCTTCTTTGGAAATTTCAACTTAAAGCTTGGGCTATTTTCATGGTTAAAATCCTTAAAACCCATTTGATAATGATTAATCTCTTTTTAAATCATATTCAAAACAAGGAAACACTTAGCCCTTTAAATAGTTTAAAATGGATTAACATCGACAACATCGACGACGGTGACATAAAAGCTTAAGGCTGTCTGCCCTTAATAAAACAGAGTTTAAGTCATGCGGTATTAACCCATATCAACCTTCATTTAGGTCGAAGACAAATACTTAAAACCTTTTATAAGCTATATGGCTCATTGCCAAAGATATAGGGTCGTCGACCCTCATAAACATAGGCTTCTTCGTCCTTCTTAAAAACATTTTTAGTTAATTTTGGAAACGACCTCTTCGACATTAAAAAATTTAGGTACGACGTTGTGGCCAAGCGACTCTAAAACATAAGTTCATTGACCCTGATGTACATCGACGCCTAAGACCCTTGACGATGTTATAAAACTTCTACACTTAAACCGCTTCGGTACCAAGCCACTTTTTCTATAGATTCGAAGATATAATAGCGGCGTCGTTGCCTTGCTTTGGAAAACAAACGAAGAGATGTAGCATCATTTAAAATAGTTATAAATGTATGCGACATTGTTAACGTTGGCAATAAAGCTTTTGAAACATATAAGGAATCACGAAGTGCCATTACCACTTGTAATATGTTATTGACGATGTTGACTTCGGCCTACTTAGAACCATTGCATAGTTGCTGAAATAATGTCTTATGTTTCCTTTCACTAAGACGTCGACGCCTAAGAATGTAGTCTTATCTTAGGCTCCAAGACGATATGTTGGCATGGCATTGTCGTAAATCTTCTAAAAACTATTTTATTACTTCTTAAAGTAAAAACTTTTCACCAAATTACAATTCTTGCCCATTTTCTATTGGATAAAATAATCTTTTACAAATTCTTTTTAGAAAATCTGCCACACATCAGTTTCATTTCCAAAACATACTTCAAAAGAATTAATTAATAATTTATATGTTTACTTGCATATTAAATTCATAATAATTCGAAATCACTTGGGAAAAATTACAAAAATTCACAGAAATTCATGAATATGATATTCTTTATTGTATAAAACCTTCAAAGGCCAAAATCCATATTTAATTATTTTAAATAACTAAAATTCGGAATTAAGCTATTTCTTCCTTAGAAAATTCATAAAATATTCTCTTTAATTTGAAAAATTATGAAATTAAAACCCATCTTCTAGATGATGTTTTATTTAAGATATCTAGGGATCAAACCATTTGGAGATAAAAATGTTAGATTTTACCCTTAAAACTCATATAAATAATTTCATAATATTTCCGTTAATCATTATTTTACCCAAAAAGTGATATAATCAACATGGTACAACAAATCATTATAAATGAATCAACCCAAACAAGACTCGAAACCAAATAGGTATAAAAATGACATGGTCTATCATTATTCACCTCGGTTTGATACTGAGAATTGAGACCTAAGTGAGTAGATTTGATTCTCTTTAGGTTTAACTTGGTTTCCTAAGTTTTCTTCTCTTTTCTTCTTACTCATGGTCGGCCTTGATTTTCTCTTTGATTGTTTTAGTTTAATGAAAATGTGAATGATATGGAGGGCAAACGTTTAAGGGATGAAAGGTTTATCTATCCCTATTCTACTCCTTCCATGTATTCTCTTATGTTTAAAGTTATTAAAGCAATCTTATCAATTTATTTAGTTAAGCCCCGACCTTAATATTTGTCAAACCTTAATTCCCTTATCACACTACACATTACATTATTTATTAATTTATCTAACTAAATCTTTTGAATAATGTTAATCAAAATTACGAGTGTTACAACTAATTATTCAAGAAACGTGACAAGTTACAAAGGTTTGTGAAGACACCAAAAGCCTCGTCTAACGAGCTTACGCAAACGGTTAATCTATGGCTGCTTATGGTATAGGGAATAAATATCATCATTGTGCTATCGATGTCAAGAGAAGGAGCGAATTACGAGATCGTGGCTATGGATTACTTCACAATATAGGGTGCAATGAAACGACTTATGGCAATTACTTCAAAAAAGTGATCCATTTTGTAATGAAGGACATTTCGTGTAGATTTAAAGTTCTATAGAAGATAATAATTGGCAATGAGGCTTAGTTTGAAAGTGCGGAGTTTCAAGAATTTTGTGCCAAATATTGTATTGAAAAGAGCTTTGCGGCAGTAGCATACCCACATACTAATGCACATGTAGAGGCGGTGAATAAGATCATCAAATATATCATAAAGAAGAGTTTGAAAAGAGCCAAGGGCAACTCGGTTGATGACTTACCACAAGCATTGTGGGCTTATTGGACAACCCATAAGTCTGCGACTAGTTATACTCCATTTTCTTTGGCTACGGAACCGAGGCCATGATACTGATCAATGTCGAAGTCCCTTTTCATATAAGTGCACTATGATCATAAGGTGAATGATGTACTTCTGCTTGAGTTACTCGACTTGGTTAAAGAAAAGGGAGAAAAGGCTGCTCTAGGGTAGCTGCTCACCGGATAAGATAGCAAAAACAATTCAATGCTAAGGTCAGAAATCGTATCTTTGAGATATATGACATCCTCTTGAAATGAGACTTGCCGATCATAGGGGTGTTTGGTCTGAATTGGGAAGGTCCCTGTCCGATTACACAGAAGCATGAAGATGAAACTTTCAAGTTGTCAATAGTAGATGAGATTCGAATTCCACGGGCATGGAATAGCAAGCACTTACGACACTATTTTACTTGATTTCCTTTTTGTAAATATGGCAACATATCCATTATGATTCGATGTGATAAAGCAATTTCGTTATTCTTCTGTTCATAAATAAAGTTGATTTTTTAAATCGATGGAACCGTATTCTTAAGTTTGACTTCAGGCTGCAAGATCTGTGGTACAAACAGACATTCTGTGTTTTGAAAATCAAATGTCTAGGTGTAACAACCCGCTTTCTACGACGCCGCGATTCATATATAAATAGACGTTGACACCGTGGACCTCGCAGACGGCGGATCATTTTGAGTTAAATATATAAATAACATCAAAGAGCTATTTATAATATTCTACACGTTATGAAACTCACAACGAAAAAAATAAATAGAATAGTAATCAATAATACAATAATCCCAAAGGAATAAAATAATACAGTATCAAATATAATTTACTTACCATATTTGTCTACACTAGTAATAAAGACAGCCTAATGTCTAGAAATAACTGAGATAAATTAGTAGATAACTAATAAACAAATAAATGCATGTCTCCATTGCACCATCACGCCTCCAAATCACCATCAATCCTCTCCATCGACCAATCGAGTATAAATCAAATAAAGAAAATGACAGAGAGGTCAGACATACGTTTTGTGAGTGAAACGTATCATAAATATATGATTCTAAAATGCTAGTAAAACAAAACTGATGATCGAAAACCATACCTTAACCTGTGTCATCTGCACTCAACAAGTCAGCTAAACACAATATAATACCATAGTAACATCATATGCAAAGGTTTCCCTAAAATCCATCATATGTCTAATCATATGCGCATAATTGGGCCCAAAGTCCCAACTCGCATGCCGAAAACAATGTGAATTGCTGTTGAGAAACTATATCTCGGCCCACCATCGCCAAATCGTACACCGTGTAATCAGCTCATCTGGATGTACTGTATCGTCAAATCATATGCAACTTGCTATTGACGAACTACATGTGTCAGCCCGCTATCACTTGGCATCATCGGTCATATCAAAGAACTCATTTCCTCTAAAAGTGTACCATAAAGCCTACATTATCGAAATCGTAGACATTAAGGGTCATCGGTCATGCCGAAGAACTCATTTCCTCTGATAAGTGTGTCATAGCCATCATTATCAAACTGTGCATTGAGAACTCGATTCCTATGAAAAATGCATGCAACATTGTCATTAGACATTACCGGTTATACCAAAGAAATCATTTCCTTTGAAAAATGTACTGTAACATCTATGCTAATAATCGACATCGTTAAATGTCATTAATTACACCGAAGAACTCATTTCCTTTGAAAAATGTCACGCAACGTCTACTCTAGGATTTATTATTCAAACAAAGCATAACGAACCTACCCAATTAGGACACTTTTCTAAATATTATAAAACATGGCAAATAACATATCAAAACGTTCCTCGTCTTGCCATGATTACAATGCCACGAATCGCGCGTGAAACGAAGGTCGTATGCAAGATTATAAATGTTTAAAGTTCAAGGAATTATTTGATTAACAATTAATATATATATATATATTGTTTTTGTTTTTGTTTCCTTCTTTTGCCTCACTGTTTCGCTGCAAGCACAACATCAATTCAAAACCCATCCATGATGACCTTCCTTCGTCTTCGTCACCACCAAAAGTCATGCCATCCAAATCCGACACAACCATTGGCCACCTCATCACGGTTGCTACCTGTCACCACTTGGACCATCGAATTTGGCATCCTCGTTAACCGCTGCTTTTCCATCATCTAAGTGAAGATTTGCAACGTCATGCTTGGATCTAGGTTGATTGGAGATCAGGGTAGAGCTCTGCTCGACCTACTTTATGCATTAGTGCCCTCTACAACACCCTAAGTTTTGATAACATTATTCAGGAGATTTAATTAGATAAATTAGTGATAAGAGGATTGAGGTTTGAAAATAAAACTAGGGGTCGTGCTTAATTAATTAAATAGGCTTAAGAATGGTTTGTGAGCTAATTAAATTACATAAGGGCATATTGGTAATTTGTCGCTCCTTACCCTTATATAAGCACAGCTACACCCTCCATTCACATTCATTTTCTCATTTTCACAAAATTTAAAAATGTAAAAAAAGAAGAAGAGCCGGCCATTGTTAAGGAAGAGAAATTCAAATTAAGCTAAGGATTAAAGCATAAGGGAATAAATCTTTATCTCAATCCAATCTCCTTATCTTACTCAAGGCGAATAATAATTTATACCATTTCTATTTTGTTTTATGAACATATGTTTTCGGTTTAAGATTAAATTCGTTCCTATGATGTTTTGGATGATGATATGCTTGAATTAGAATTTGTTTGATTTAAACAAGATTGTTTAAATGGGAGTTTATGCGGTTTTAGGGCAAACCAGATTGAAATTGATTTTTGAATGCCATGGAAAAAAATTATGTCTTGTAAAACATGATTTTGAAGTTCGGTTTTAATTTTGATAATTTTCCAAGTTATGGAAAGATTATTATGAATTTTCAAAGGAAAATATGATAAAATTGAGTTTAAATTTAATGTCAATTATTTCAAGAAAATTGGGTTTGGAAATTTTGTATGTTAGATAACATGATTAAAGTGAATTTTGCAATTTTGGAGGATTTTTCCTAAGTGATTTGCTATGGAAATTAAATTATTTTAGAAAAGGAATTGTTTGCAATATTGATTTTGCTTAATGGAATGGCTTTTTTGTTAAACTAATCTTGATTTAGATTTGGAAATAAGCGGCAGTTATTTTAGTAAAGAATTTGAAAAGTTGAGGCAACCAATCATATGTTTACACGTGGGCAGGTTAGTTAGATAGAATTTGCTTTAATTGGCGTTGATCAGTTTTTACTCAGAAAAGCAGGTTCCGCCTCTATTAGAAGTGCCTTTCGACTCCAACGCTTCCGCTTTAATTCAGTCGAAACCCACCTAGGCCAAAACCAATACACATGGTATCAATGATATTGGTACGAAGTGGATTGAAGAAAGGCGAAAGGCATGGTGTCGAAAGCATTGCTTCCGATGGGGTCGATACCTTTTTGCGCCAGAAATGGTCACAAAACCCAAGTATTGTGAAAGCACCAAACTATGAATATAAATCAGCAATATTCCAAACAAAAGTCACAGATCTAAGCAAGTAATAAACAACAATCCAGAAACAACGAACAGAAACACAAGATTTATAGTTGTTCGGCTATCTCCGGCCTACGTCCATTTCAAAGATTTTGTCTTTTATTGACGTTCTTTGCTGATTACAAATGGTTGTAGCGGTTACAATGAAGAAATTTGAATATAACAGCGATGGTCCGACCTAGAATTGAATCCGGCAGAGTCTGGACGTTGAGTAGCAAAAAAAGGTCCCTATTCTGTAGGCTTCAGGGGCTATTTATAGGCGTAGGAAGATGATAACTTCGAAAGACTTCTTCTGGCACGTGAGTGGGCCCATGCGACCGATCCCACCAAGTTCCGACTCGATCTGCGATCGATATGAAACGATTTTGTATCGATCAAAAAATTACCCAATCGAGCTGAAACTTGGCAGGATTGTTCTTCAGCTTGTACGTAAGCTCCTGTGAAAATTTCGTTGCATTTGGATCTGTGGATCGTGAGATATGATCGATGCAAGATTGCACTTTCATGAACACTATCGCGTTCGAATCCATGTTTCGTACCCATCTGTTCGACTCGATCAAGGCACGTGCGCATTAGGTGACGTGGCGCGAGATTCTTGGATCGCTCCACCTTTTTTGACGAGTCGACCGAGTCATTCGCACCCAATACCGGAGCTTCGTTCGCATTGACCACTTTAGTCCTTTGAATCAATTATCAATTCGCACCCCATCATCGTTGCCTTTGTTCGTATCAATAATTGTGGGTACATTTCGTATCGATCATCATTGATACAAAATGAACTTGCTTGTGCATGATGCGTAAGAACAAGGACTCAGATGCTATCGATGCGAACAATCATGAACTGGGTGAATACGAACCATGCTCACTCGTGATCGATACGAACTGTATTGGACCCTGGTCGACACTATCATGATGGATACGAAGTGCAATCGATACGACGCTGTTGTTTTGATCGATGCGATGACCTTGATCGATTCGAACTCGGGGATACAAACCGGGGTTCTCTTTGATCGATGCGAACCTGATGGATTTGAACTGCACAAAACTCGATGGACTCGAACATACTGAGGTGATGCCATTTCGATGGATGCGAACCCGACGGATTCGAATAGGACATCGCCTCAACTTTTTGATGGATACGAACATCATATTTTTTTAACCTTGTATCGATCATATCTTCTTCATACGAACTCCAATTAACCTAAAATTTGAAATATAGCTTCTTCTTGCTTTGATCATCATCTCCAATCGATTCCATCCTGATCGGAGCTCGGCCAAAATGAATCAATGTCCATGGTTATCCTGCAATGCATAGTTGATATTCATGACTAGTTATTTTTTATTTTCAGTTAATTTTTAGGTATCTCAGCTTTGCCAAAAGGTGGGATAACAATTCCTTTGTTTGTTTTAAAAAGTTAAGTGACTGCTTTGTTTTACTAAAGCTTTCGACGTAGTCGAAACATATGTTTTTGAAAAGAGTTTTCTAAATAGCTTTCGAAAGGGGTTGCCAACCTATGTTTTAAAGTATGAGCTTTCGAATGTGTTCTTTGTTTTAAAATAAGTCTTTCGAAAATGATGGTTCCGACCTGGTCAAAACCATGCTGTCGTTTGTGTACCTTTCGAGGGTATTGAAGTCGTTAATGCTTTCGAAGGGTGCCTTTGTTTTAAACCTGTGCTAAGCCACTTCCTAGATGTGTAATACCCCTAACTTTTGATAATATTATTCAAGAGATTTAATTAGGTGAATTGAATAGAATAATGATGATAAGGGGATTGAGATTTGAATACAACTATAAGAAGGTCGTTCTTAATTTACCTTAAATGGGCTTAAAATTACTTTTAAATTATTAGTTAAAACATGGGCATATAGTAAATACAACGGCACCTTATTATTCATGGCCATACGCTTTTATTTGCCCATTCACGTTCGTTTTCTCAAAAAACTCAAAAAAACACAAATTTAACCTAAGAAGAGCCGACCATTACCAAGGAAGAAGAGGAAGAGAAATTCAATCAAGTTAAGGAATTAAAGCTAGGGGATTAATTTCAAATCAAATCTCAAAGCTCTAATCATATTTAAGGTGAATAATAATTCATTCCATTTCTATTTTGTTTTTATAATCATATGTTTTTGGATTTAAGATTAAATTTGTTTTTACGATGTGTTGGATGATGTTATGCTTGAGTTATTATGTTCTTGATTTACACCAATTCATTTACATATGAATTTGCACAATTTTAGGTCAAAACTGGTTGTTATTGATTTTAGAATGCCATGGAAAAATTTATATGTTTTGTACATCATGATTTTAGAGATAGGTTTCATTTTTTTAATTTTCCAAGTTATAGAAGATTTACTATGAATTTCTAAAGGAATATATGATAATGTTGGTTTTAATTAAATTTCGATTATTTTAGGAAGAAATTGGGTCTAAAATTTTTATATGTTATAACATGATGAAATTGACTTTCTGTGATTTTTGGGGATTTTTCCTAATTGATTTGCTGTGGAAGATAAATTATTTTAAAAGGACTTATTTACAATATTGGCTTTGCTTAATGGAAGGGCTTAAACATTAATTTTTCCCTTGATTTAGATCTGATAAATGCGGTAGTTATTTCGTATAGTATTTGAAATTTTTTAAGGCAACCAATTAAAAGATTACACATAAGCAGGTTAGTTAAAGAAATTACTGAAAATGAGCATGATTTCAGCCTTTAATCAGAAAAAGTGGGTTCCGCCTCCTTTAGTAGTATCTTTCAACTCCAACGGTTCCGCTCTAACTCAGTCGAAACTACCCAGCCGAAACCTACCTAGTCAAAACCAATACACAAGGTATCACTTAGATGGTACGCGAGGGATTGGAGGAAAGGCGGAAGCTATGGTGTCGAAAGCAATGCTTCGGATGAGGCCGAAACCTTAGTTTTGTTTTCAAATATTAAGTGCCTTCTTTGTTTACTTAAAGATTTCGGCTCAGTCGAAACATATGTTTTCGAAAGGGGTTTTCTAAATAGTTTTCAAAGGAGGTTGCCTTACTATGTTTTAAAGTAGGAGCTTTCAAATAAGTTCCTTTATTTCTAAATAAGGCTTTCGGAAATAATGGTTCCGACCTAATCGAAATATAGCCGTCGTTCATGTGCCTTTCGAGTGTATTGAATCCATCAATGCTTTCGAGGGTGCCTTTGTTTAAACTTATACTTAGTCACTTCTTAAATGCTTTCGAAAAGGCTCATGGGTTTCGAAGGCAATAGTGTTAAAAGGGGATTTTGATGCAATCCATCAAAGTTTTACTTAAAGGTTTTGAGCTTTCGAATAAATGGTTCTGCCACCATCAAATTTTCCCCAAATTTTTTTTCATTGAAGGTTTCGAAAAAGATACTTTCGTATGTAACCACCTTGGCCCAAAAGATGTTTTTAAAGGTAAAACCCAATACTTTCGAAAGGAGTTTCGAAGTTATGTTTCCAAAGACTTTTGAGTAGTGTTTTAACACCTTTGAAAGGTCTATTTTGTCTCGAAAGAGATTATTTAACAACGGCTTCGAAAGGTATATTCATAGTGTTTGAAAAGGAGTTTTCTTTACTTTTAAAGGAGGTTATCCAGGAGTTTTGAAGGAGATGTTTTAAGATTTTCGAAACAAATAACTCAATCTCAATTTAAAGGAAAAACCATGGCATAAATAAAGAGCTTTAAAATGAAGTTTTTGAATAAGTTTTCCTTGAATAATCGACTGAAGGGATTAACCAAGTTTTATATAAATAATTTCAAGGATATAAAACCACAAGTAATGGTATTATTTTGTTATTATGACCGCTTCTACATATAATTATTCACATTGTAATTAACCCATAACGGTACTTTGGAGAAGGACAAAATAACTAGGTAGGTTAATCCAGTAGTGAATATAACTTAAGGAATGTTAAAATATTAATTAAAGATATTGGCAGGAGCCAATAGGTTCACAGTAAGCCCATGAAAACTGTGTATATCAAAAGATATTGGCAGGGGCCAATATCTTCATAGTAAGCTCATGAAAACTATGATTTGATATTGGCGGGGGCCAATATGTTTATAGTTATCCCATGAAAACTATATCTAGATTAAGATATTGACAGTTAGTCAATAGGTTCCTAGTCAGCCCATGAAAACTAGGATAAAAAATAGATATTGGAGTTAACAATAGGTTCTTAGTGATCCCATGAAAACGATGTAACTGGATGAGTCCATAATCACTTTACCGATTAATAGTCAGCCCATGAAAATTATTAGGTTGATAATAACCTTAGAAACTATAACTCTGACAGATCTTCAAAACGAACGGGGATGAGTAATTCAGAATTGATTCACTTGTTTTGCTATCATTATATTATACTGTATTGAATTGTTTTAACCTTTGTGGAGGTAGTACCACAGTATATGGTTTTATAAAGGTTTTAAGGTACTAGTGTGAGGAAAACTCATTCCGCTAAGTGGCATGGTCTCACTAGATATCCAATGATTTGAGATGGTAGATTATTATTAATATCAGGCTTTATGTCTAACTCGAAGTTTTGTTTTTCCCCTTAAACTCTCAGATACTCAATTGATTTTGAGTAGTTTGGGGTTTAGGATTTTTAGGTGTTCTTTTAGACGAATAAAGTCCGGTGACATGGAGGAAACATGTTAGCTACTAAGAGTTCTTTTATTTCTGCTATGTTTAGTTGTAAAGGCAAACTTGTTTTGTTGCCTTATTATATACTATGATCATCCAAGGGAGCATTTCATATGTCGCTCTTGGCGTATTTTGTAATAAGTATATTTGTCTGAACGTGGTCTATGCTCTAGGATTATGTAACGAATTTGAAATATTTTAAAATGGAATATGGACTTTGTTTGCTGTTTTAAATTTGTTTACATGCTCATGTGTTTCTATGTATCAACGTATCTAATACGGCTGTATTTGATCGTCGAGGATTAATAATTATGGACGACTGCAGCATCCGTAACCGTTAGTTTTGGGCCTCCAAGTAGGAGGATGTTACAAGTTGGTATCAGAGCATAGGTTTATGAAACTTAAAAGAAATTTAAACCTAAAGGATTTTCAAACATAATCCAATGAATCAGATAACAAGATTGGATTTTGGGTTAACGCTATAGTAACATACTTGTATTTGATATATAGTTATGTATATATAAGTACGTATTCCTCGCTCACTTAGACCATTCTTATGTATCTTACTAAAGCTCGTATGAAGATTTACGAGAAAGAAGATATGGAAGCAGGAAATAGAAGAGGAAATCTCGGTGGAGGAAGCACCACAGCCAATAGAAATGCTCAACCCACCACCAGGAGTAACCTGGGTCGACCGGCTTATGCTAATAACCAAAATTCTGATGCCACTGTGGGTGCTGGAAATCCTCCAGTAGATATGGGGGAGATGTATCAGTTCTTCGTTAATATGATGCAAGGAGTTGCTGCTGGTGTTGCTGGAAATGTTGGAGGAGCTAATCCTATGGATCCAGTTGGGAATAATTATGCTAGGCTTAGCAAAGATTACACCAGCCTTGTTGGAAGCCATTCATGGTGATGGAGAATGCTATTGAGGAAGAGAAATGGCTGTTGCATTGTGAGCGTATCTTTGATGGTAGGCAAAAGGGAAGGTTGGCCTCTAGGAAGTTACAAGGGTCGGCGCTTCATTGGTGGAATAGTGTTACTGCTGGAGTTCCGGAGAAGCGGTTGACTTTGACAGATTTTAGAAGGAGATTTGAGAAAAATTTTGTGTCTGAGTTTTCCAAGTCAGAGCTGATGAGGAAGTTTATGGATCTAGAGAAGGGAGAGATGCCAGTTGTTGAGTTTGCCACTAAGTTCGAGGATTTGTCCCGTTATGGACATAATATTATAGACACCGCATCAGCAGGAACGAGAAGTTCATTAGGGGCTGAAGCCCGAGATTTCTACGGCGACCCTACCATATCTTTGCGATCCTAGTAATTTAGTCATGGAAACGGCCATTCGCCATGAGGAGATGCTTGCTACTTGTGCTAGAGAAAAGCCATTAGAAATTCAGGGTTCTCGGGGGAAGAAAAGAAAGTTCTTTTAAAAAAAAAGGGAACCCAGAAGGGAGGTACTGCCAAGAAGGCGAAGGCTGAGATAGTTTGCTTTAAACGTGACACTAAAGGCCATTATGCGAATGAGTGCCGGTCAGGTAATGGGAAGAAAGCTGAAAATAAGAAGAATGTGAAGTGCTTCAACTGTGATCAAGTTGGGCATTACAAGAATCAGTGTCCAGAGCTAGATAAGTCAGATAAAGGAAAGGTTTTTGCTATTGGACCAGCTAGGCGTACTACACATGATAAAGGAAAGACTATGATGGAAGTTACGCTTTTGATTCAGAATATACCAATTAGGGTGCTTTTTGATACCAGTGCATCACATTCATTTATATCTCAGTGTTGGGTTAATAGGTTATGCTTAGAACCCACATACCTTGTTACTTCCTTAAGGGTTGCGAATCCAATAGGAGGGTATGAAACTCTAAGGTTGAGATGTGACCAGTTACAACTTGATCTATTAGATCATAAGTTTGCATGCAGTTAATATGTTATTAATTTCGTAGATTTCAAAATCATTTTATGTATGGACTGGTTAGGTAGGTATGAGGCGAGAATATTTTGCTAGGATAGGGAGATATTACCGAGACACCATGATTGCCATAATCGATTAATATTCTCTGTGGAGAATTCTGACCGGAGTGTTAGTGCTTTGCTTAGTACTATGGAGATAGGAGATAGTTAAGTTAAGTTCGAGTAGCAAGAGAGTTTGCAGATGTCTTTGAGCCAGTCACAGGACTACCACCGAAATGAGCAGTTGAGTTTCGTATAGATCTTGTGCCCGAAGCTGAACCTATGAGTAGACCACCTAATATGATGATATCGACTGAGATAAAGGAATTGAAGGTGAAGCTACTGGATCTAGAAGGAAGGAATTTTATTAGGCCAAGCAGTACGCCTTAGGGAACGCCGTAGAGTTTGTGAAGAAACTAGATGGGTCATTGAGAATGTGTATTGACTATCATAAGTTGAACGAAAGGATGATTAAGAATAAGTATCATTTTCCAAGAATAGATGGTCTATTTGATCATTTGGGTGGAGCCAAAGTGTTATCCCAGTTTGATTTGGCAACTGGTTTACATCAGTTAAGAGTGGCAGAGGGCAGTATTCCTTTGACAGCATTTCGAATTAGGTATGGTTCTGGTTTTAATGCCATTTGGATTGACGAATGCACCTGCTTTCTTCGTGGATTTGATGAACCGAGTTTACCGAGAGTACTTGGATAGGTCTGTGCTAGTGTCTATAGATGATATTTTAGTATACTCTAAGGATGAGAGAGAGAGCATGAAGTTCGTCTTAGAGTGGTACTTGAGATGCTGAGGCAGAATCAACTAAGGGCAAAGTTTACCAAATGTCATTTTTGGAAGAAAGAGATTAAGTTTCTTAGTCACGTGGTTTCAGAGAAAGACTTGTAAGTCGATCCAGATAAGATCGAAACTATTATAATTCAAAGATACCAGAGGCAGTGACTGAGATTAGAAGTTTTCTTAGACTTGTTGACTACGACTGGAAATTCATCAAGGATTTCTTGCGGACAGCAGTACCTTTGACTAAGTAAACCAAGAAGGAGGTAAAGTTTGTCTGATCCAAGTAATGTGAGGAAGCATTCCTTAAATTAAAGAATTTTTTGACCAATGCGCCAGTGTCAGTAGTTCCAGATGAAAACCAAGGGTTGGTGATATACGCTGATGACTATAGAACTGGATTAAGAGCGGTCTTGATGCAGAATGGTAAAGTTATTGCATACGCTTCGCGACAGCTTAGACCACATGAAGTGAGATATCCTACTCATGATTTGAAGTTGGCTGTGGTGATCTTTGCATTGAAGATTTGGAGAAATCATCTCTTAGGGGAGAGGTTTGAGCTTTACACCGATCGTTAGTCTTTAAGGTATTTATTTTCTTAGAAGGAGTTGAATATGAGACATCAGAGGTGGCTGTAGTTTTTGGCTGCTCATGATTTTGGAATTGAGTATACATCAGGGAAAGGTAATAAGGTAGCGGATGCTCTTAGCAGAAGACATCAGAATGTGGTGTTATCTATGTTGGCAAAATGGAAGGATACAGAAGTTTTGGCTAGTTGTGGTGTGCAGTTAAGATCGACTGCTGGTTTTATTAAGAGTACTGCCATGTTGTCCTGTTTAGAAGTTTGGCCGGTGTTGATCGAGAGGATAGCTTCTAAATAGAGGGAGGATCTAGTATTAGCTGAAGGATTAGAAGACTTGAAGTTGGAACAGAGATCGATGATCTAAAGGGATTTTGTCTTGACCAAAGAGGATGGTTGAGAAACAAAGGACGGTTGTGTGTTCCGAATATGGAGGACTTGAGGAAAGAAGTTCTTGAAGAATTTCATCGGCCCAAGTTTACGATTCACCCTGAAGGATCCAAGATGTATCAAGATATGAATATGAGCTTCTATTGGAAAGGTATGAAAAGGGAAGTTGGCTTGTGGGTTAGACAGTGTACAAACTGTCAACAAGTGTAAGCGGAACATCAAAAGCCGAGTGGGTTACTTTAACCTTTGGAGATTCCAGTTTGGAAATGGGATTCGATATCCATGGATTTTATAGACTGGTTGCCAATGTCAAATAGATGTAATGAAAATATATGGGTTATAGTGGATAGGTTGACCAAGAGTGCCCATTTCATTCCAGTTAAGTCAACCATGATGACACCTGTTTTAGCTAAGTTATTCATGAAGAACATAGCTAGACCGCATGGAGTTCCTAGTGGTATAGTTAGTGATAGCGATGCCTTGTTCACTAGTGAATTCTGAAAAAGTCTACAGGAAGTATTAGGTACCAAGCTTAATACGAGTACTGCATATCACCCTCAGACGGATGGGCAGACAGAGAGACTCAATAAGGCACTCGAAGATCTATTGAGAGCTTGTGTGTTAAACTTTGGTGGATCTTGTGAAGATCACCTACATTTGTTTGAGTTTTCCTATAATAATAGTTACCATACTAGCATAGGAATGACGCCTTTTGAAGTTTTGTATGGAAGTCCATGCAAATCATCAGCATGTTGGTTGGAGATTGGAGCCAGATTAGTCTAAAGTCTAGATTTGGTTAGGGAGGAATCAGAGAAGATTGAGTTAATCCAAGAAAGGATGAAGGAAGCTCAGTCCAGGCATTAAAGATACGAAGATAAGTGGCGTATAGACCTAGAGTTCTCAGTTGGAGATAAGGTTTTTATTAAGGTGTCATCGAAGAAGGGGGTAGTACGATTTGGAAAGTCAGGGAAGTTAGCCCTGAGATATGTTGGATCATTCCAAGTTATAAAGAGGATTGGGAAGCTCGATAGAATAAGTTTTCGGGAAGTATGGCAGGTGTCCGTAATGTATTTCATGTGTCTCATCATTGCAAGTATGTGCATGATCCAGAGACTACTATTCCTCCGACAGGGTTGGAAGACTTGATAGTAGAGCATAGTTTGACTTTTGTTAGACAACCGGTCCGGGTTATAGCGAGAAATGAGAAAAGATTAAGAAACAAGACAGTCGGGTTGGTGAAGGTTCAGTGGAGCGACAACGAGAAGGACTGTACTGGGAAGACAAAAGACAGACTGATCTGCTGTGACGGTATGTCTATATTAGATTTATATAAGCAGTTGCTAGTCAGATAGGCTAGTATGAATGTTAGGAGTTGTTACGGATGATTGCTATGTTTAGTATTTAGTCCTTATCGAATTTCAAAGACGAAATTCGTTAAGTGGAGGAGCATGTAACACCCCTAATTTTTGATAATGTCATTCAAGAGATTTAATTAGACAAATTAAATAGAATAATGACGATAAGGGGATTGAGATTTGAATAACTATAAGAATGACGTGCTAAATTTACCTTAAATGGACTTAAAATGGATTTTAAATTATTAATTAAGACATGGGCATATTAGTAAATATAGCCATACCTTATTATTCACGGCCATCCACTTTTATTTTCCCATTCACGTTCATTTTCTCAAAAACTCAAAAAAAATGAAAATTTAATCTAGAAGAGCCGGCCATTAACAACGAAGTAGAGGAAGAATTCAATCAAGTTAAGGAATTAAAGCTAAGGCATTAATTTCAAATCAAATCTCAAAGCTCTTATCATATTTAAGGTGAATAATAATTCATTCCATCTCTTTTTGTTATTATAATCATATGTTTTCAGATTTAAGATTAAATTTGTTTTTATGATGTGTTGGATGATGATATGCTTGACTTATTGTGTGTTTGATTCACACCAATTCATTTACATATGAATTTGCATAGTTTTAGGTCAAAACCGATTGTTATTGATTTTAGAATGCCATTGTAATATTTATATATAATGCAAATTATGATTTTAGAGGTGCGTTTCAATTTTTGTAATTTGCCAAGTTATGGAAGATTTACTATGAATTTCTCAAGGAACATATGATAATAATGGGTTTAAGTTAAATTTCAATTATTTTAGGAATAAAATGGGTCTGAAATTTTAATATGTCAGATAACATGATGAAATTGAATTTTTGTGATTTTTGGGGATTTTTCCTAATTAATTTGCTATGAAAAATAAATTATTTTAAAATAAGGATTTATTTGCAATATTAGTTTTAATCAATGGAAGGGCTTAAAGTTAATTTTTTCCTTGATTTAGATTTGATAAATGCGATAGTTATTTCGTAAAGTATTTGAAAAGTTTTAAGGCAGCCAATTAGAAGATTACACATAAGCAGGTTAGTTAAAGCAATTACTAAAAATGAGCATGATTTCAACCTTTAATCAGAATAGTGGGTTCCACCTCCTTTACTAGTACCTTTCGACTCCAATGCGTCTACTCCAACTCGGTCGAAACCCAATAGTCGAAACCCATACACAAAGTATCACTTAGATGGTACGCAGTGGATTGGAGGAAAGACGGAAGCTATGCTGTCGAAAGCAATGTTTCCGATGGAGTCGAAACCTTAGTTTTGTTTTCAAATGTTAAATGCGTGCTTTGTTTACTTAAAGATTTCAACTCAGTCGAAATATATGTTTTCGAAAAGGGTTTTCTAAATAGCTTTCAAAGGAGGTTGCCTTTCTATGTTTTGAAGTATGAGCTTTCGAATGAGTTCCTTTATTCTTAAATAAGGCTTCAGAAATAATGGCTCCAACCTAGTCGAAACCTAGCTGCCGTTAATGAGCCTTTTGAGTGTATTGAAGCCATCAATACTTTCGAGGATTCCTTTGTTTTAAACTTATATTAGTCACTTCTTAAATGCTTTCGAAAGGGGTCATGGGTTTCGAAGACAATAGTGTCGAAAGGGGTTTTGATGCAATCCTTCTAAGTTTTAATCAAATGTTTTGAGCTTTCGAAAAAATGGTTTCGACACCATCAAATTTTCCCCAAAACAATTTTATTGAAGGTTTCGAAAGAGATACTTTCGTTTGTAACCACTTGGACCCAAAAGATGTTTTTAAATATAAAATCCAATACTTCCGAAAGTGTTACTTTCATTGGTATCGAAGCTATGTTTCCAAAGACTTTTGAGTGGTGTTTTAATACCTTCGAAAGGTTTATTTGGTTTCGAAAGAGATTATTTAACAAGGGCTTTGAAAGGTATATTCATAGTGTTTTGAAAAGGATTTTTCTTGACTTTTGAAGGAGGTTATCCAGAGGTTTCAAAGGAGATGGTTTAAGGTTTTCAAAAGAAATGACCCATTCTCAGTTTAAAGGAAAAACCATGGCATAAACAAAGAGCTTTAAAATGAAGTTTTTGAAGAAGTTTTTCTTGAATAACAAGTTGAAGGGATTAACCAAGTTTTATGTAAAATAATTTCAGGATATAAAACCACAGGTGTTGGTATTATTTTGTTATTATGGTTACTTCTTCATCTAATTATTCGCATTGTAATTAACCCATAATGGTACTTTGGGGAATGGCATAATAACCAGCTAGGTTGACCCAGTAGTGAATATAACTTAAGAAATGTTAAAATATTAATTAAAGATATTGGCACGGGCCAATAGGTTCACAATAAGCCCATGAAAACTGTGTATATCAAAAGATATTAGTAGGGGCCAATAGGTATATAGTAAGCTCATGAAAACTATGATTTGATATTGGCAAGGGCCAATAGGTTTATAGTTAACCCATGAAAACTATATCTGGATTAAGATATCGACGGTTAGTCAGTAGGTTCCTAGTCATCCCATGAAAACTAGGATAAGACCAAAGATATTGGAGTTACCAATAGGTTCTCAGTGATCTCATGAAAACTATGTAAATGGACAGGGAGTACATATTCACTTTACAGGTTAATAGTCGGTTCATGAAAACTATTTGGTTGATAGTAATCTTAGAAACTATAACTGTGATAGATCGTCAAAATGAACGGGGATGGGTATTCCAGAATTGATTCATTTGTTTTGCATATTATCATATTCTACTGTTTTGAATTTTTTTTAACCTTTGTGGATACAGAAGCACAATATATGGATTTATAAAGGTTTTAAGATACTAGTGAGGGAAAAACCCGTTCCGCTAAGCGTCATGGTCTCACTAGATATCTAAATGATCTGGGATGGTAGATTATTATTCATACCAGGCTTTATGTCTAACTCGAAGTTTTTATTTTCCCCTTAAACTCTCGGGTACTCAATTGATTTTGAGTAATTTGAGGTTTAGGGTTTTCAGGTGGTCTATTAGACGAATAAAGCTTTCGGTGACATGTAGGAGGCATGTTAGCTACTTAGAGTTCTTTTATTTCCACTGTGTTTGGTGGTAAAGGAAAACTTGTTTTATTACCTTATTATATACTCTGATCATCCAAAGGGGTATCTTCATATGTTGTTCTTGGCATATTTTATAATAAGTATATTTTGTCTGAATGTGGTCTGTGCTCTGGGATTATGTAATGAATTTGAAATATTTTGAAATGGAATGTGGACTTTGTTTGTTGTTTTAATTTTTTTCTATATTCATGTGTTTTTGTGTATCAACGTATGGACATTGTCGTATTTGGTCATCGAGGATTAATAATTATGGATACTGCAGCATCTATAGGCTTTAGTTTTGGGCCTCAAAGTAGGGGGATGTTACAAAATGCTTTCGAAAGGATCCAAGGGTTTCGATGGCAATGGCTTTGAAAAGGAGTTTCGATGATATCCTTCGGTATTTTGCTTAAATAACTTGAAGCTTTCGAAAGGATGGTGCCGTCGCCATCAAATTTTCCCCAATACTTTTATATAATAAAGAATAGTTTCGAAAGAGATACTTTCGTTTATATTCGCTTTGATCCAAAAGATATTTTTTATAAACCCAATGATTTCAAAAGGAATACTTTCATAGGTTTCGAAAGGGGTACTTTCTATGCTTCTAAGAGTTAACGAGTAATACTTTGTTACATTCGAAAGGTTTCAAAAGAAAGATTTTAAAGTATTTTGAAAGGTAGGGGCCTAATGTTTTGAAAAGAGATTTGTATGCTTTCGAAGGAGTTTATCCAATGAGGTCGAAAGAAAAGTTTTGAAGATTTCGAAAGCCATAGTTTTTCAAAACAAATAACCTAATTTCATTTTTAAAGAAAATCATGGCATGAATAAATTGTTTTGAAATGGAGTTTTGAAGAAGTTTTCCTTGATTAAATGTATAAAGGGATTAACCAAATTTTATATAAAATGAATTCAAGGATATTAAACCCATAGGAGTGGTTTTGTTATGTTATTATGTTTGATTCTTCAAATATATATATATTCACATTGCAATGAACCCATAACAGTAATTTGGGGAAGGGCGATATAACTTGCTAGGTTGACCTAGTAGCGAATATAAATTAAATTAATTAAAGATATTGGCAGGGGCTCATAGGTTCACAATAAACCTATGAAACTATGTATAAGAGAAAAGATATTGGAGTTACCAATAGGTTCATAGTAAGCCCATGAAAACTATGTATAAACGAAGACGTTAGGAAAATAGGTTCATAGTTAGCTCATGAAAACTATGATTTAATATTGGTAGGGGCCAATGGGTTTGTAGTTAGCCCATGAAAACTATATCCAGATTAAGATATCGATAGAAGTCAATAGGTTCCTAGTCAACCCATGAAAAAAAGGATAAGAGAAAAGATATTGGAGTTACCAATAGGTTCAGGGAGAATCCATGAAATAGTAAAGATATTGGCAGGGGCTAATAGGTTCTTGGTGATTCCATGAAAACTATGAAACTGGAGGTAGTACATAAACATGAAACAGGCTATTAGTAAGCTCCTGAAAACTAATATGTTAATAGTGACCCTAGAAACTATAAATGAGACAGTTAGTCAGAATGAATGGGGATGAGAAATTCAAACTTGATTTACTTGTTTGCATATCATCATATTGTTTTGAATTGTTTTAACCATTGTGGATGCAGGAGCACAGTATATGGTTTTATACGAGTTTAGGATACTAGTGAGGGGGAAACCCGTTTCGCTAAGCAGCATGGTCTCACTAGATATCTAAATGGTTTGAGATGGTAGATTATTATTCATACCAGGTTTTAAGTCTGACTCGAAGTTTTTGTTTTCCCCTTAAACTCTTAAGTACTCGATTGATTTTGAGTAGTTTGAAAGTTGAAGTTTTCAGGTACCTCTTTAGACGAATAAGCTTTTTAGAGACTTGAGGGAGGCATGATAGATATCTAGAGTTCTCTTTTATTTTGATTCCGCTATGTTGTTGTTGTAATGGCAAAATTGTTAAATTGCCTATATATACTCTGACCATCCATGTGGGGATCTTCATATATCGCTCTTGGCATATGTTGTAATAAATATATTTTCTCCAAACGTAGTTAATGATTATGGGATTATGTAATGAATTTGAAATATTTGAATGAAATGTGGAACTTGTATGATGCTTTAAATTTTTCCATATTCATGTGTTTCTGTGCATATATGTATCTAACATTACCGTATTTGGTCGCCGAGGATTAATAACTATGGACGACTACAACATCCATAATCGTTAGTTTTGGGCCTCCCAGTAGGGGATGTTACAACCTTCGATTGTCATTCATCGTCATTTCACCGTTGAATCGAAACAAACGGTCCACGTTTATCGAAATTGCCTATGCGTTTTCTTATCAATTTGTATACCAATTAATGAACGAACACCGTCAATGGATTTGTGTCACTAAGAACTACAATTTTGATATATAATATGTCTAGTTTGGAACCTTTTATATTTTACACTTATTAATTAGAGAGGGATTAATCTTTGTTAATTACAATCAATTAAAGTTATATTTTTTACCATCTAGCCATGCCGTTTTACATCCCAATCAAATATATATTAAAAATTCACTTTTTAATTATCAATTACATCATTAATATTTTGGTTTAAAATCGTATGTGGTGAATTACTACGTCTTATCAATATATACATAAATAGGATGAATACAACTCGCCGACTAGTCGTGTTCTTCTCCGATCTGAGGTGAATCCTCCTCTCTTTCGCTGTTTAGAAATACTCCACTTTGATCTCTCGGTATCTTCAAATTATTTGCGTAACTCTCTTCACGGTGGTCAGTTTCATAAATAAATTTGTTTACTTTAGATTTGATTTGACGAATTTGAAATTGATTTATCGACTAGTGTTTTATAAGCGGAGGCAATATTTATAAAGCAAAAGAAATGAGATTAAGGATCTATTTATAGGCTGAAAATAATAATACCTAGGCTATATTTTGAAATAAATATATTACGAAAATGTCACCGGTTTTGACTTCTTTTAATTGCTAGCCTGTTTGACCAAATTCAGCAAGTTTTATATTTTTTGACTGTAGAAGGTATTCCAGACGTAATGAAATAGGTTTCGAAGCCTAATTTCACTTTGGTAGTAATTTACTATTTTGCCGCTATGTGAAATTACAATTTTACCCTTTTTAATTTAATTATTTAATTTCATAAAATCACAGGTTGTTATGTTCTAGTCCTTTAAAATAACTTTGATTTCGAAATTCCAAGAGACTGACAATGCAACTTGCTTTACATCGTACAAACATATAAAATAGACATAGTTACATCCATCTAATATCCATTATACAACAAATGTGAAAACACAACCAAGAGTATATAATATAGATGATAGATAAAATACGATGATATGATATTTAATGAGTGCAAATGCAACTAAATCAAACTCCTATATGAATGCACATAAAGTGCAATCAATATGTATGCAAACATCCTAATACATGCAAATGTATATTTCTGTATGTATGTGCATCCATACATCCATATGCAACATTCATATCAATGTGGAAGTAAACAACCAGGTAGATAAACACAATCTATTAACACATATATAAAGAAATAACATACATTAAATTATCTAACAAATTTAATAAACTGTTAACATAGATATGAATTACCATAGAAAAAGACGGCTAGTCAATGCAATATTTTCTACTGGTTGTACAACCAAAATCACAATCAAAAGAGGATAGTACAACTTTAATTAACAGAAAATTAGCATGTTTGTCCATGTAAAATCCAAAAAAAGCCGTAGTTTTCTATACTAAACTATGACATTCTTTAACACACTGGTGAAGTGTGGAGTAGATGGTATGCGACATCATTGTATGCTTTCATATTATGAAGTGCGACATTGATAAGAGGAGGCGTCGAAGAGAAACAACATTGACTTATTAGAAGAGAGCTTGTGAAAAGAAACTCATATTCTCTCCTTCGGTTCCCATGTACTCTCGTCTAAACATTTTCTTCATTGTACTTAGACCAACTTCATTTTCTCATTTTTATGTCGTATCATCTCAAATCCTAAGATGTGAATACTCCCATGAAGTATTCTAGACCCCATCTCTACATTTACCTCATAAACCGACGAGTCTCTACCATAATTGCTAAATCATCAATGTACATTTTCATAGATGAGATAAACATAAAATATGTGAACACCGGCCAACTTTTCAAGAAGCCCACTCAAACATACTGACTTCCTCGCTCTTTATAAAATCGAGAAATGCCCAATAACTTATGGCGCTAGCTTATCTACATGACATATCTCAATAGTGAGTCTTTTACTTACCTAGCTACTCACCGCTAGCCCCTCTGCATGCCTATCATACACGGCCTACATTCCTTTGTGTACCACTGAGGTGTCTCTAATCATATAATATTCAAGTATAGATTTAATTTAAATATACTTCACACTATTGGCATATTTTCATTGTTAAATACCTTGTAACAAACCCCACCACTTGCTTCTTCATCATCGAGCAATAGAAAACCTTCTTTGTATCCTTTGACATAATCCACTAAACTCATTCTTTAAGTCCATGGGCACTATAACATGATAAAGGACGGTGTCTTACCTTTAAGTGGACTAACATTTTAGTTCCCTGGATGAACCCCATGCTCCCTCACTGTTTAATTCATGGATATCACAAATGAAAGATGCATTTCTTTCGACGAACGCAGTATTATTACAACGAACTCATAAACTAGGTTGTGCATATTTCACTTATTATTCGCATGCATCAGCACTGGAAATAGGTTATACACAAAAGGTTACTATTTCTAAAATTGACTTAATAAGATTGTTCATTCAATTCAAGTGATGACTGAAAAGAACTAATCTTACATCTTAGTCAATTTTATTCCAAATCACCAAATGTCATCTCCCTTAAAATCACATTCGTAACTTAGTATGTGCAAGTCAAGACATTTACTTCATGTCTTGAAACCATACAACACTAGATACTTCAGAAATAATATTAGTCTACATGCTTATGAAGTCCTATAGACTATCATATAGCTAGAATACCCTTATGTACATCGTTGTATTCCTAAAACACTTTGCATTGACAAGACTAATCATTCTCTATTGGCGACTGTCTCATACAACCAATCTTTAATTATTCAACCATTTAGGAAACCTTTTATTTAACTATGCACTCATGCTTCTCACATTGTATATAAATGTATCTCAGTCCTTAATGTAAAATATTTGTTACTTTCAAACAACATTGAATAAAATACGTCTCAACCATTTAATAATTTTAAACTTGTTATTTTCACTTAATAATTTTAAACTTGTTATTTTGTTCTTATGTCTAAATCATCTCAGCGTCTTTTTACTATAAAAATACATTTTCTCTGTTATCCCAAAATAGTATATTTTTCTTAAATCGATAACATGCTTCAAAAATCATTTGTTTTCAGCATATTGCTTTAAATATCTCAAACATCACTATTTAATCCAAAATAATAATTTTAGTTGAATTTCCTTCGAGCAATAATACTATTATCACTTTACATCAAAACAAGAATATTTATTTAAATCGTTTTTTCACAACCACATTATTATTATTATTATTATTATTATTATTATTATTATTATTATTATTTAAAGGGCTAGCGGGCTTTTATACTAGATCCCTACCCATTTTATTAATAATAGAAAAAAGGACTACATGAAGCAAAACCCACATATGAAATAGGGTAACAAAAAGAGAAAAGGAAAGAAAAACAAAGTGCATTAAAACAAAAATACAAAGACACGCAAAGGGATATACCAGGAACATAGGAAATAATACTATTCTTCGGGCAATAGAATTCTCAACTCTATCTACACTTATCCTCTGATGATCCCGAATAAAATTGGCTTTGATAACATTGAATACAGCTAATTCAAGTGATGCTTGATTATTAAAGATCCTCTTATTCCTCTCATACCATACTTCGACTGCATATTTTTTAAGAATTAGGAGCAACAATCTGTTGTTGGGGATTTTCAATCTCATGAACTTAAAAATGGAATACCATTCCATAATTGAGTCAAAGTAGGGTGTAGAGTATTGAAATTCATTCATAAGCTTTGACCATAGGTTATAAACATATGTACATTCAAAAAAGGGATGTTATCTTGTCTCATTAGCAAATGAACAGAAAACATAGTTGTTAGTTTGCAGAAAACCTATATTGACTAGTTTATCATTTGTTAGAAGTGCATTGTTTATAACTTTACATAAATGAAGACTGTCTTTATGAGAGCCATATCTGTTCCAAATTTTATTGTGTCATGGATCGGAGGTAGAATTGATGCAATTAATTAGTGCAAGATAGACAGCCTTAATGGAATGCTTAGAGTTTTCAGTAGTCTAAGATTAACCAGTAGCTTGCATATCATAATTCTGAGACATGAGGGTGGACCATAGATTCTTTGCATTAGTGCAGCTAGTGTTTGAGAGAATTATCTTTTAATTGTGAATATAGCTAGATGTTACGACATTATCAAGTATATCAGTGACCAGTTTTCATTGAAGGAGAGAGAATCATTGAAGATTAAACCATGCTTAGCCCAAGGAGTGTGTACCAGAATAGATCCTTGTCAAATTTAGCAGCATTGTATTTAATGTGAGGAAGCAGTATTGATCTTAGATTAAGCAGAGTTCTCTAAAACCAACTTGAGTGAACTGGGATTTCCATTTTCCAAAAAAAATTTATTCTTCAATTAATAGCAAAGCATCCAAGAAACCCATAAGGAATTGTTTAATGTCAGCAAGGATGAAAGATGTTTGGAAGCAGCAACCATATTCCATAGATTTAGATTAATGATTCCAAGACCACCATAGATTTTTGGGACATTTATTCTTTTAAAAGCAATTAGGATTGGTTATTTGGAGTAGCAATCTCTATGCCATATAAAATGATTAAAAGCTCTATTTAGATTGTTTATTAACTTTTTAGGGAGAGTAAATATTCTAGAATAGTGTGTTATCATGGCAGTGCCAATGGAAGAGATCACTATCATTATGCCTGCTTGAGACAGAAGATGGAAAGGTCATGAGCTGAGCTTACCAATGATTGCCTTAAACATTTGCAAATATTGGTTTGTACTAATATTGGAAGAAGTAAAGGAGATTCCAAGGTAAACATAATTAGGGGGCATATATGCAAGATTTGAAATTTGAATTAAAGCAATCAGTCCGTACAGTGTTAAGACTAGCAGCCGTATTATTTGATTTTAAATAATTTACTGCAAGTCCCGTGGAACCATGAAAGATCAAGAGAGTGTTCTTTATGGTGAGACTGGAATGGTGGTTAGATTTAGAGAAGACGGTTAGAGGATCATTAAACATCAAATATAGAATTTCTAGATCTCTACATTTTGGATGAAGTTTAACGGGTTTCATTTGCAGTTTTTTGCAGCAAAACGGTGAGAAATTCCATGACCAAAATAAAAAGATAAGCAGACATTGGATCTCTTTGTCTTATACCATATGATGAGCAAAAATAACCTTTAGGGGCACCATTTAGAATTATGAAAAAATGAGCAGTGGGTATGCATGTATAAATCCATACAATGAGGGGTTCTAGAAAGTTTATCTTAGTCATTATAGCAACAAGAGAGATTCAATTAATAGAGTCAAATGCTTTTTGAATATCTAATTTCATCATACACCTTGGAGATATATTTTTGGTTCCATATCCTTTTAACAATTCATGTGTTAGTAGAATATTGTGTAGAATATTTATGTTAGGAAGGTAGGCAACTTGATTTGGGGAAATAATTCTGGACAAAATTGATTTTAATCTGGCTGCAATTAGTTTAGCAATCACCTTGTATATGAATATGGAGCTAACTATAAGTCTATAGTGCTGAACAGAGGTTGGATTTTCATTTGTAGGAACCATTGCAAAATTTGTAGAGTTAATACCTCCAAGAAGTGTATTGGATAAGACAAAATGGTGTATGGCTTTGATGAATGATGCATTGATTGTGGACCAAGTTTGAGTGAAAAAGAAAGAGTTGAAGCCGTGAAGACCACCCATACTGGTAGAGTTGAGACTGAAAAGGGAAGTTTTGATCTCTAAGTCAGAAATTTGTGAAATAAGTTGAGAATATTCAAGCATTGTGGTGTAGGAAGAGATGAATTTTGAATTGATTCGAGAGAGCTATTATGTCCAAATTGTGAGCTGAAGCATTGATGAAAATATTGTATCATGGCATTACTAATATCAATGGAACCGGTGCATGTTTCACCATTCATATAAGTAATAAATGAGATTCTGGATTTATAATTTATAATTTTGAGGGAAGTGTGAAAGAAATTAGTATTTTTATCACCTTCAAAGAAAAAATCTTTCCCAAGTTTTTACTTTAACACCATGAGCTCATCAGTCAAGGCATTGAGTAGCTGTTGCTATAAGTTGTGTTCCAAATCAGAGAGAGTAGTTTCAGCAGGGAATAGAAGCATAGCAGTTTGAATTGATTCAAGTTGTATTCTGAGATGAGTAGATTTTTTTGATCCTTTACTAAATTTTGATTTGGCCCATTCTCTTAAACTTTTTTGTGTTCCTCAGTTAAGTTTGTAACTTGGACATGGGATTTCCATGTATAGCAATTTTCCAAGCCCGTAAAATAGTATTAAGAATACTAGGATGTTTTGTCCAAAATTTAAAAAATTAAAGGAGGGAAGCTTTATAAAATGTTCCTGTTTCCAGGTCAGAATTTAGGGACTATGGTCTGAAGTGCTAGAATTAGGGATGATGATGTTAAGGGAGGGCCATATTGAAAGGGTTGGAAGATTGAAAAAGTTATGATCAAGCTTGCAGAAAGTCCTCTTACCACTATGTTTCTTATTATTCTATGTATATTTAGGACGATTGAATTGAATCTTATAGAGACCAGATAGATGAAGTGAGTGATTAAGAGTGGTTAATATCATTTAGAGATAAGAGGGAACCAACAGATTTTTGTCTAACGCTATTCATGCAATTATAATCCCCAATACAGATCCATGCGATTGTTGAAGAAGATAAAGTAGGGATGAAATTAAGGAAAGCTTGTTTGGAAATGATTTGATTGAAAGCATAGATAAAAGATATTTGAAAAGTGAGAGAAAAGGGATAGTATGTGATGTTGAGATGAATAAATTGGTTGTTTTCAATAACAAAATTAACATTGTAAATGCTGTGGATGATACACTGCATGGGGATTTGGAGTTGTGTTTAGAGATGTGTTTATGAAGAGGATAATTAGTGCGGGATTTGTTTTTTTAAGGGAGGAAAGGTTGGAAAGGTCAATGTCTATGGTAGCTTGTTCATTAGAAAGTTGAAGTGGTGAAAATTTGTTTGAGGTGGATATAAAATAAGAATTATTTTGAAAGAGGTATCGAGTTGATTATGAAAAAGGGAGATTGTTGAGAGCATGATGATTATTTATGTATATAGCGTTGCCTTGTGTATTTGCATTCTTGTTTTGTTCATGTGTATGATCAGGCTGTATGTCTTCAAAACTGCATTGTGTATGATCATTTTGGTCTTCTTTAGATGTGGTTTTCCCCGGAGAAGTGTGCACTGAAGATGTGTGCACATTTGTACCTTGGGCATGTGATACATTGACAGTTTAAACTTCAGCAGCATCATTTCTTCCATAATCTTGCTTTTCATTTTTTTTCAAATCGAATTCTTTAACTTCCACTTAATTTTTTTTTAAATTTTTTGGTACCTTTGACTTCCTTATGAAACCATTTCATAAGAAGTCATAAAACAAATTTGTCTCAAGTTAGTCACCGCAATCAATCAACTCAAACTTTATAGCAATCTCCAATTATATTTTAGTTGAAATTGCCAATAACTTTTCAATTCGGCTTTTAAATCAAAATCATCGATCTCAAGTCTTATTCTTCACACTACTTGTAAGATTTGAAAATCATAAAATTCTCTGCTAATTTTAATAAACATTTAATAAAATCATAGCATTTTTTAAGATCGAATTCTTTAAATTTGAACTTAAATAAGTTTTTAAATTTTTTTTACCTTAGGCTTTTCTCATTAAATCATTTCATAAGAAATCATATATAAAATTTATTCAAGTTAATTGCTTCATATCAATTCTTAAGTTTTCTTATAAAACAAATAATATAATTTTAATTTCCAAAGCTAATTTCTTTTCAACATTTCTTAAAAATATCCGTTCTTAAGAAAAAATTAACCTCCGAAATTCAATCCATTATAGTTGAACTAATATAATATTAACTACTTAAAAATATAATTAGACTTGAATTAACTTTGGTTATTTTCCAAAATGCTCATACTTCATTTTTAAAACATTATTCCATATACATTATTTTTTCGACGTCATGTTATATAATTCATAAGCAATTTATAATATATTAATATATATCCTTTTATTTAATAATTAGCAATCTCAATCGTCGTTAAACAATAACTAATGTCTATACAAAAATTATATTTTTAAAATCCTTTTATTTTTAAGTTCGTCATTTCCAATACCATTAACTAATAAATATGCAAATATATGTAAATTATATGTGTATGTGTTTATACACACACACATGCTTAAAAATATATTTTTGAAATTCATTTTTTCTACTAACTATATTCATATTGGATTTGGGAATAATTTCCAAAATTTTAAACTATTTGTTAATGCATATTTTCAAGAGTTTATATCATAAAACTTTAACTTCCATTTGGATATTCACATGTGTTAAAAATAGAAAAATTCCATAATAATATTTTTTTTAGTTTAGATATTGTCTAAAATGGTTCAAATTTAATTTAGAAAAACAAACATATTATTTTAAAATTTACCTTTATAAAGAAATTTCCACAAATGTGTAAAGAAACTGTAATATTTAAAGAAATTCAAAGTGTGACAAAATGATTTATAAAATAAAGGAAATTAAAAGGATGAATCTTTACATGTCAATTTACTCTGAATTTTTTTAAAATAAAAGCTTTAAGATATTTATGAAAAATGCCTCTTATCAAATTTTCTCATGTTTAAAACTTAAAATAAGGGGTTATAAATTCGGCATACTAAACAAATTTCAATTTCTATATTTTTCCTAAAAATCATAAACACTATTATTCAAACTTTTTAGGGAACATCTTTCAATTTTTTTAAATAATTTGATTGGAGTAAGTCATAACTTACACAAACTCAACTCGGTCATATAATTTACAAAATGCTTTCCTTCATTATGCCTCATCAACATCATAGTGTATCTATGGACTTAAAGGTACTGCTCTTCTTCCTATTCATCTTTAGTCCCACAATTTACTCTACTGCTAATCGGTTTAAAGACCTTCTACTGGCGATCCTTTATCAAGTAAATTACAACAAATATGATGGATTTATCTGTAATCTATATCTTGCGAATAACATAAACCCTAAGATCTAGAATTACATGATTATCACATATGTAAAAAATTAATAAAACATACCTCCAGACATCTTGTATACGAATCAGCAATGGATATTGTCGAATGCTGTTTCAATTGAGAAAGAAAATGGTTTCTCTCTCTTTTCCTATATATTTCTTTATGTGTTTTCTATATATCCTTTGTGATGGGCAAAGGTTAATATTTATAGGTAGAGAGAGGACCAAATTTCCAGATTTGTAGACTTAATCTTGATCGTCCATCAAGATCAAGATAAGAGAAATTAACGCTTTAGATTGTAACCGTTTTATTTATTTAGCATATTAATAGGAAAAACCTTTTAGATTCTATTGACCACATAATTAGGAAGGAAACGTTTGAGAAAAGAAACGGTCCATTAATGTACCACATAATGAGGAAGGAAACGGTCCATTAATGTACCACATAAATTTCCTTACAAAACGATCAAATTTCCTTACAGTCTCCCACTTGGTCAATAGTAAAATCTATTAATGTTTTCGTATTAAGGTCATAAGGCGTGCATGATATGTTAAATTTTTCTTTAGTCGGTTATCATAAGTGTCTTGGCTAATCTAGTGGTCAATGGAAGTCATGACGTGTACACGTTATTTTGCAACATGCTTACTTCCATGTACTATGACATTGACAACTTTCATAGCTAGACCGTAGATGAGCATAACTTAATGGTCACATAATGTCTTGAAGCAAAAGACTATTTCTGTTATCATTTATCTAAATATAAATGTGTACACATTATAAAACAGAAATAAAAGATGTCCAAATTATTAAGAGCTCAATAATTTTTATGTCTAGATAAGTACAAAATAAATGGCATAATAAGAAAATAATTAGGAACTATCTGCAAGACCCATGCTATCAGTATGTCTCTGAAAGGTCTTTGGAGGTAGTCCTTTCGTGAATATGTCTGCCACTTGTAAGTCTGTACTTATTGATTCAACGATAATTTTCTTTAGTTTAACATCTTGCTTCAGTAGTAGGTATTTAAGGTCCATGTGTTTGGAACCTTTGGTTATCCTATCATGCTTGGAGAAAAAGGTTGCAGCTTCATTGTCGCAGTAAACAGTTAGTGGCTTAGAGATAAAACTTAAAGTGCCAAATTGTGAGACAAAATTACGCAGCCATGTTCCCTGAATTGAAGCCTCATAACATGCTACGTATTCAGCCATCATGGTGGATCTGAAAAGCATCTCAGATTTCTGGCTTCTCCATGATATTGCACCTCCACATAAGAGGTACACATAGCCAAGAGTGCAGATCCTAGTGTCAGGACATCCAGCAAGGTCTGAATCAGAATAACCAGTTACCTGTAGGTAACTTGATTTTCTATAGGTGAGCATGTAATTCCTTGTTCCCTTTAGGTATCTTAGTACCTTCTTTGCAGCTTTCCAATGAGCGATTCCTGGGTTACTTTGAAATCTACCCAGCATACCAACTGCATGACTGATATCAGGTCTTGTACAGACCTGTGAATACATCAAACTCCCTACAAGAGATGCATAAGGATATTTGGTCATTTCTTCTCGTTCCATAGGAGTCTTTGGGCACTGCTCAAGAACAAGTTTGTCTCCTTTCTGCAGTGGGACAGGACTAGAGGAACAATTCGTCATGCCAAATCTCTCAAGAATTTTGTCAATATATGCTTTTTGAGACAATCCTAGAATTCCTTGTGATCTATCACGGAATATTTCTATTCCTATCACATAGGATGCCTCACCCATATCTTTCATTTCAAAGTTCGTTGAGAGATAATCCTTAGTTTCACGTAATAAACCAAGGTCGCTGCTAGCTAATTATGTCATCAACATACAGAATCAAAAATATGAACTTGCTCCCACTGAACTTGAGGTATATACAAGGGTCAAACTATGTTTTCTATGAAATCGAAAGCGGTAATGATTTCATGAAACTTTAGATACCATTGTCTAGAAGCTTGTTTCAGTCCATATATTGATTTCTTAAGTTTGCAGACCATGTCTTCCCGTCCTTCAATTATGAAGCCTTCAGATTGACGCATGTAGACTTCTTCTTCCAAGTCTCCATTTAGAAAGGCTGTTTTCACATCCATTTGATGTAACTCGAGATCATAATGAGCTACTAATGCCATGATAATTCTAAGAGAATCTTTCCTGGAAACAGGAGCAAAAATTTTATTATAGTAAATGCCTTCTTTCTGATTAAAACCTTTGAAAACAAGTCTAGCTTTATATCGTTCAATTTTACCATTGCAGTCACGTTTGGTTTTGAAAATCCACTTACAACCGACTGCTTTATGTCCTTGTGGTAATTGAACGATTTCTCAAACTTGATTATTATCCATAGATTTCAGTTCATCTTTCATGGCATCAATCCATTTAATAGAATTAACATCCTTGATGGCTTGTGAATAAGAAATTGGGTCCGTAGTTCCTTCAGATTCTATTAGATAAAGCATGTAATCATCAGGAATAGCTGATCTTCTTTGTCTTTGAGATCTTCTTAATGTTAGTTCCTGTGGTACTTCATCAACATTATGATTGGTGATAATTTCATTATGGAGTTGTTGATCATTTATTGGGTTTTCCTCATTGTGAACATGTTCAACAATGGGATGATTCCCAGTATCTTTCGAAATAGAGGGTAAGATAATGGGTACCCTTATTTCATTAATGACCACTTCTTGTTGTTTTGTACTCCCACTGATTTCACCATTCTCATAGAATTTGGCATTTCCGGTTTCAACAATTCTTGTACTATGGTTAGGACAATAAAATCTATATCCTTTAAATTTTTCTAGGTAACCTATAAAGTAACCACTGACTGTCTTAAAATCCAATTTCTTTTCATTTGGATTGTACAGTCTAGCTTCAGCTGGGCAACCCCAAATTTGAAGATGTCTTAAACTAGGTTTCCATCCTTTCCAAAGTTCAAAAGGAGTCTTTGAAACGGCCTTACTTGGAACTCTATTTAAGATGTAGACAGCTGTTCGTAATGCATCCATCCATAATGATATAGGTAAATTTGCATGACTCATCATGGATCTAACCATTTCCATGTATGTACGATTTCGCCTTTCAGCTACACCATTCTGCCATGGAGATCCAGGCGTTGTGTATTGTGCAACAATTCCAAGTTTTTGAAGAAGTCTAGCAAAAGGTCCAGGATGTTGTCCCATTTCATCATACCTTCCATAGAATTCACCACACCTATCTGACCTAATGATTTTCACTTTTCTTTCTAATTGCCTTTCGACTTCAGTAATGAACACTTGTACGGCGTCCACTGACTGAGATTTTTCATGCAACAGATAAAGAAAGCAATAACGTGAAAAATCATCGATAAAAGTGATGAAATATTTTTCTCCACCAAAAGTTGGAACATCAAAAGGTTTGAGGGCATTGCAACTTCAGATATAAAAGAAATGTAGGCTTCTTTATTAGAATAAAACACATGTCATAATAAGAGGTTAGGTTTAGCGCCTCCTGTGGGTAGGCAGTAGAACCATACTCATGAAAGAATGTTTATAGGAAGTAGAACCATACTCATGAAAGAATGATAAACATTAATGTTTCATGCGTTATTATGCAAGCAGCAGCCGCCTGTGGACGAGACTGCATGCATCAGGCCAGAGGAAACAAGGAATTTAAGCACAGAAGCGTAAAATAAAACAAGAGAGAAAAGAGATAAACATTAATGGTTTTTTTTTTAACATATGTCATTCTTTCAAGTAATCCACAACAAGGATAATTAATGTCTAATAACTCCAAGTAAATTCCATACATGAATTTAACATATAAATAATTATTTTGCAAATCATATATAGACAATTATCTTGCAAGTTCCAGGTCATGAATTTAATGTCAAACTAGAAAACAATTGTTTTCAATATGTATACTTTCTGAAAAGTATTCGCATACAATAAGTTGTTCCATATTATACAGTAGGTCAAATATTAAAGTAGAAAAAAAAAACAACTTTTGCGGAAATATAAATTTCCAGATCCAGATCTAAGAATATAGTAAATAGAATATTATTGATAATCATGATTACTGTAGCAACTTAAATAATACGAATATTAAACTTGAATCATATTAACATTAATAATCATTATCATTATCATAGTAAAATTACAAACATCATATCAAAGATCTATGGTAGTTTCGTTTTATATATTGATGGATAATCATGAATTCTAAAACCATGCTCTGATACCACATGTAATCTATATCTTGCGAATAACATAAACCCTAAGATCTAGAATTACATGATTATCTTCCATCCAAAACTATTTAAATCTCAACATTTATTTAACTCGTAGTTGTTTACTTCCATAAGGAATAAACCAACCCTACCCCTAAGAGTCAAAATATATAGGATCTGGCTTTACACACACACACACACACACATTTAATAAAAATACGACTTCCTTACATCTTAATTTTGGTAGGAATCACCAAACTTGGCTCTGATACGACGTGTAAAAATCCATCGTCTATAATGCCCCGATTTACGTATAAATAGGCGTGGACGCCGTGGACCTCGTAGAATGATAGATCATTTTGTGTTAAAATATATAAATTAGATCACAGAGCTATCTGCAATATTCTGCACGTTCTAAAACTTCTAATGTAAGGAATAAATAATAATACTAATCAATAAATAATACAATAATCCCAAAGGAACAACATAATACAGTATCAAATATACTTCATTACAACATTTCTCTCCACTAGTAAGAAAAATAGCCTAATGTTTGGGAATAACTAAAATAAAATAGTAGATATATAACAACCAAATTTTAAATAATGATTAATTAATGTTAACAATAATAAATAAATTGATTAAAATGGGTTTAATGTATAGATGTGTGATAATTAAATTAGATAAGGTAGAAATGTAGAAACAATGTTTTATAAAAAGTTGTATAAATATTTTAAATACGAGTGTATATGCACGTCCCGGGTGGGCCTGCAAATCACAATATGCATGCATTTATAGTTATACCCCTAAAAGTAAATTTGAAAGTATAATTGTCTACATAAGCTGAAGCTAAAGCAGCATTTGAGAAGGTCAAAACAACTGAAGAACAGCCATGAATCAATTTTTTTTGTAACATTAAAGTTTTAATATTCGTTTCTTTTGTTTTAGTTTATTTTATAATACTGGAAATGGAAATGATACTTGTACTTATACATTCATATGCTCTTTTAGCTAATATGGAAACATATTATATGCATCATCATTTAACAACATGGCTTCATCTCTTCTATTTAGTCTAGTAGTAGGGAGAATTCAATGCATAAAACTTTCACGGTGGCTTTTGTTATACATATGAACTTCTATCCGTGGTTCTGACATTAGACTCTTGTTTATAAAAATATATTTTTTTTAAATGAAAAAAAGAAGCGAAACTAAACTACTATCCGGCTTTATATCAAAAAAGTAGTTGAGTCTTTATAATTCAATCCACAAAGCTATTAAGGCAATCAACTTATAAGTTGATGAAATTACACTAAGTTTTATACAAATTTAAAGTAAACCATGTTTATATGTCTATTAATAAATGATGTATAAAATAGAAATTTTTTGATTACATGTTCTACATGTAATTATTGTATTTTGTTAGAACCGCTTTGAGTGTTTAATGTTTCTTATTTAAATGCTCAACGCATATTATTGTATATTTAATTTTGTAGTATGTATGTGTATAACATTTACATGAAAAAGTTTTGCCTCAACCTCGAAACTTAAGCGTTGCCTTAGAACCAAAAAGAAATCCCTTTTAAGCCTTCACCTCTTAGAACATTGATATATACATACACGCACAATTGCTTACTAAAGTACTGCTGAATTTATGAAAGCGGATATTCAAATATAATTGACAATGGATAAAACGAGATGTGGCAAATGTTTAAATATATAATTTCAAAAATAATATTTCTTGTATATTTTCATTAATTCGGTTAAATATTGAATGATAATAAATTGAAAAAACTTAGAATATGAATATTTTGCATATGAGAAAATAATTTTCAGTATTACTGATCTTTTCTGAATTTGCAGCTCCATTCCTTTTTGATGCATATGCTTCTTTGGAAAAATATTTTTTGTCTAATTGATCGAATAGCGTATACTGTAGAAAAAGGAAATGATATTAATACAATAACGAAGGATACATCTATTAATGATTAAGATGAGAGGGCTAAAGGATAGTATAGCAATACTATAAAATAGCAACACAATAGGTATGATTAACAACAATTAGATGTACACCAAAACACAAATAAAACTGGTCACATGTTACTGCCCAAGTTAATAAATAAAATGTCTTTCCCTAGTTTGTAAGTGTCAAGAAGTTGGTTGTTTCTTATTTTCCTTACTCTAGGGTTAGATGTTCAAAGTTTCTACTGTCACACTCCAAATTATTTGTGTTTTGTGAATCAAGCCGATGAGATTCGTGCACCTTGAAATAGAAAGGAGAAAAAACCAATAAATGACCATAAATATAAACTGTGTACTATAACTAATACAAATATTTCTAATTACTGCGTGAAGTAACATTTGCCTATATTTTTGTTTTAGCCGATAGACTTTTATATATGTTTTGTGCATACTTTTCTCTTTAGTTATAGCAATAAAGCAATTTGAGTCCTCTCCAAAAAAAAACTATTTGAAACTAAGGTCAGTAGCAATGCAAAGAAGAGAATATGGATCTACATGAAATTGAGGAATACTATGCATGAAGGTTGGTTTAAGGACTAAAATTATTCATTAATCATGTTTGACTTACTTTGATAGCCACATGAGATTTGATGAAACCATGCATGATTTATTTCAATAGCCATATTAAGATCTATTTATAAATCTACACAACATTAAACATCATATACACACATTATGTCATCTATTTTTGGTTAAAAAAAGATCATGAGATGAAGCCATAAATTTTCCAGTCCAAGATTGAACTTATGTCAAATACCACTGAAACTTCCCTAAATTATTCATCACCGCGATTGCCCTCTTGCTCGCTACCATTGAAACTCTCACCATCTTCTTTGACATTATGGAAATCCCAGCCCATTCCCCTACAACCTTCTCCCTCTCTTCTACATAGTCGCTCAGCCTTGAAAGCACCACTGGTGCCTGCTCTGTCATCCTCTTATCCTCCTCCATCATCAGCTCTATCAACACATGTAGAGCTCTTCCATTGCCTAGTTGCTTATTTTATCCTCCACTACTATCACCATCTCCACTGTTAGCCTTTCTTTTATAACATTCATCTAAACTCTTCCAATTATCGATTTGAGTAACATGGTCGTATACGCTCGCATTTTGAATTTCGAAGCTGCAAAATAGACATCAATTTATTAACAAAGTCCACATTTTTTATAACAACTCACCAGCGACTTGTCAGACAATTAAAAGGGGGAAAGCGAGTATGTAGCCCGTGCATTGCACAGAGAGCGAAGTAGGTTGAACGTATTATTTTCGAAGTATTCGTAATGTGAAAAGTATTTCTTAATTTCTACAAATTTGTAATATCTTAATTATTAAGTTAAAAAATTATAAATTACGAAATCAATGTAATCATTCATGGGATTGTTATACAAATTGCACATGTATTTTGATTTTTTTTCAGTGTCAAATATTAGGTAAGGGTTCTCCATTAGTGGAAAATCATAAAAGGGAAGGGTGGTAGTATTGTTAGATTGATCAAAAATTATATCCTAAAATATCGATAATGGTATGAAATGAAATAATTTTTTTTAAGTTTGCAAGAGGACTTAGACATAAAAATCTATACTATATTAAACTAAAGAGAATGGAGAAAAGAAAATATGGTATGAATCTTTGTATGTTCAGATGTATTAGGTAGGTTAGTTGGATTCAATACTAAAATTTCATGAACAAAACGTTTTCTATTTCAAAATTTGAGTAATATTCAATTTTATAAATTTTACCTAAATCCATGTACGTTGCAGAATTTGGGTACAGATCAGCAAAAACTACAATTTTTTGAAGATTACTCTGGCTACATCCTATCTATTGAATTTTATCTTATATTTTATTCGTCGAAACACGTTAGAATTGTGCGAAGATGTTCCAAAGATCTTATATGTATCTCCAAATTAGTACTTTTTTTTATTACTTTTGTGTTCCAGTCATACAAATCATATCAAGTTTCTATTTTTTGTCATAACACATCACACAAAACATAAGTATATTTGAACATTATATCCACGAAATTTATGCATGTTCGATATATATCATCACAATTTGAAAATATTATCGGCTAGGTGGCCACTATATAATTTTAATTCAACACAGCTATTAGTAATCATATACACTTATTATATGTGAAAGTCACGGAGCATCAAATAAATAAAACCAAAGCTTGTTAGGCATTTGTCATAATCTAGGACTGAACACCAGTTTGGGTAAAAAAAAATAAGAATTGCATATGTTTTTCAAAAGGCTATCCCATGGCCCGTAGGCTTTGTTCAGTTGGGATAGATCTTTATGACACAATGTCTACCTGGTAGAGCTGCATATCTTGCATGCTCACAGACAAACTGACAGTTAAAAAAAAATTAATTCAGATGACTTATCTTTTGTGCTCTTGCTACTACGAAATATAAATAGAAGGGACAAATATAACAGCTGGTCTAAAATAAAAATAAAAATAAAAATAAAACAATGAACAAATTGATTCTAGAATTATATACATACAGTAAATTAGCTTTGGTTATACAGTCATAAGTACCATAACGGCATAACTATAATGAACTTTGTTATGCATAGTAAATTACCTTGACTTGTTAGGAATACTCACCACTCTCCATAGTCCAAGCCAAAAGAAACTTAATATCATGAACCAGCTGATATAATGCATCTTTTTCTATAACGTTAGCAACTTAAAAAGTGTGTGATGTTCACGGTCAAGTAACATATAATAATGAATAAAAACATGCATTCATGAACATAAACTATTTGCACACATTTTGAATGGACTCATGTTGTGAAGGTACATGAAGTGAAGGAGAAGATATATATCTAGTGCCATGCTTGTTGGTCATTTAAGAAACAAAAGAATAAATTGTTTTTGTACATTCAAACACTCATGGGAAAGGTATTAAAAATTTCATCACATGAATTTCCATTCAGCCTATGAAATAACAATTAAAGAAACATCATATGCGCATTAAATTAAACTGGTGGAAAAAATGAGTCATTAGGTCTGTTTTATCGTAATATTTACTGAGTAAGAATCTTATCACAATCAAACTAAAATTTCTCCCCTCGGCAATTAGAAATGTATATCGTATTCCAAGCAAGCTTTATCATCCTAACTACTATACACTACATCTTCACGTGAACCGACCCTTCTTCCTCTAACAAAATTTTCTAATATTTCTTTTCGTAATCAATCCAATCAGCTTATCCAAATTCCACACATACACCACCCTTCTTGAAATTTTTAATCTCCTTCTTCGCCATGTCCATATTCCAATAAGGAAATACTTTAATTCAAGGTAAAAAAAAATTAAATTCTAAAATTAGTAATGAAATTTTAAATAAATTAAATGTGCAATTTGAAAAACCATTGAAAAGGCAGAAATTACTAATAGAAGATTCAGCATATCACCACCGCATACACCAACATGATTTCTGCATGGTCAAGAAGAAAACTTCAATGAAAATGATTTTATAGAAGCTGCAGTCAAAGTAAGTGGAAAAAAATAAACCATAGGAGATATAATTGCATATAAAATGCATGAAGGAATGTCTTGAAAAGATTAATAAGGTTGGTTTAGTTTTATGTTAAATTACTCAAACTTATTAAAGTGTGGATGATATTCATAAAATGACATGCAACAATTATACTATCAAATTTATCAAATGTATATGTATAAGGTACAGGTCTGGCAACTATTAATACTTGACATTGCTTTTAATAGCATTGCTTATCACATATATAATTTTAGAAATAATCCTGATATATGAATATTCAGTAGATGACATATGATATTAATAAATAAGACAATTTTTCAAAATATACCTGTAGAAATTTCATATTCTACTTTTAGGCTTCGGATTATCCTGGTCTTTCAGATTATCCTTCTTGCATGTGGCGGTGGCAAGGAGACATTCACAACTAAATGTGAGTATATGTGTGTAGTGGACAATCAATATTACTACTTTCGGTACTATCGTATAAGGTAATATGTTATAATGGAATATTATTTCAGTCTGCAATTTTAATGCATATATTTTAAAGTAAATGCCAATCAAACTCTTTGAAAACAAATCAGAAATTCAAATTCAGGTTTTATTTATTGGTATAAATTATAGGATAAATAAAATAGATAATTCAAGTAATAAAATTGTATGGCAGGAAGTACCTGAGTCAAAGTTCTGCCTTTCACAACCTGGTCGGCATCCTACGCAACTATCACAATTTAACCTGCCTCCTACGCTAGCACCTTCAGCAGGCATGCAACCGAGCCCAGCCTTTTTCTCCCTGCACACTTCAGTTTCACTTCACCCGTCTTCCTGCACACTCCAACTATTCAGTACCTATAAACCTTTACATCAAGCCTGCTACTTGCATTTTCACCTCTCCAATGCACCATCAACGTACAGGTTGGTACACCATAGAACAGGGTTGTCTGTAAGCCCACCTACCCAAGCCTGATTTGCAGCATCATAGTATAGGGCGAATTCATTTGGAACACATCATCCATTATAGCCAGTTGCAGGCCTGTCGTGCAACAGACTTGATTACACAACATTGCTCTGGTTTCACATCCGCCATCTCAACCTGTTCGAGCAACAGCAGCCTTAATTGCTATATTAGTGCATCTGAAACTTTGTTTCAAGGCATGTAGCATGAGCACTTTGGTGTTCGCAATGGCAGCTAGTATTTCACTACCTATCGCGCAACAACATCACCTCATTCTCAATCTTGCAGCAACAGCAACACCTAATTGCCATATTTGTGCAAATTTCATGTTCACCACATATTATCCATACTCAGTTAACGCCTTGCGTAAATTTCATTTCTACCATTATTTATTTTCATTACCTTTTACTCTTGCTTATACAAAGAAAAATACAGGCTCAAATTAGAAGTTATAATTCTAATCTGTATAGTATTTCCCAGAACTGATATTTGTCATAATTATGTGGGTACACAGGTTTATAAATGCGGAAGTTAATGATGTGACCCATTGGGCATATTTCATATATAGGCGTTCTCATTTTCATTGAATCACCAATTGTAAATTCCTTGTTGTTCACATATTCATTAATTTTAATGTTTTCCTAACCATGTTATAGCTTGATTTCACTATTGTCTATTTCCATCTCAAGTGGCTTTAAAAACACTAATTTCACATCAACTAAATTAAATCATATGGCTAATGATGCACCTTTCAAAGCCATATTTCTATCTTGGGAAAATAGTTAAAAGACATTATTATGATTATAGTTATGTAAAAGATGAATTTATTTTAACCAAGATCAAAACAGAAAATTTATGATATAGCAAAATTAAACTATTGAACATGACAATTTAATTCAAATTAAAATTTCAACAGTTAAATATTATTAAAAAAATTGCGAAAGAAACATGTGCTTTTCATAACATATACCTTGATAGTAATAACCATAAAGAAAGCATAAAGTCCTTAAATTCTTCTCTATTAATTAAAAGAAGGAACTCAAAATTATTCACATCAAAAATGAAAAAATTATTAGCTAAGTTATTAAGTGGTTAAAAATGGGAATAATTTTTCATATTTCACTTCATTTGATATTGACATTTCATTGATAACATATTGTATGTCTCAAAGATTAACAAATAGCAAGAACAAATTAATGTTATTAACTTATTATATCAAACAACATGAAAGTTGGTTAAAATTATAATGGTTGATGTTTGGACTGGATAGTAATGCAAATCTATCAAAAAATACATGACGGTGTTGTGCCTTTAATACTTCAATCACTACACAATTATTCGAAGTGATTCATTTTGTAACATTAGTTTATATTAATTGAGGTTAAGAGCCAAACTTGACATCATATATAAATTATTTATAATATAAATAAATTTGAGTTCAAAAATCGGTTTAAAAGAAGATCTATATAATAAAGTGGCTGCTAAAACTTCATTCCATCTAGAGCTGCGCGTTCTTTATGTAACATGAGATCTTTTTGAAGAACCGCAGAAAAAAAATGAACATAAGGGGAAAATATCATCCTTTAAGTGTGAAAAGAGTTCTTATTTTAAAGCTTTCACTGGAGTATTGCTCAGTTAGATTAAAATATTACGGTGGAGGCAAATATATTAAATAATATCACATGCTACATGTGAAGCCCACATTATTAGTACCAGCGAAAAGCATGATGATCATCAGATCAAAAATCAAAAGTTTGATTAATTATTTCAATTCTAGTCATATTTCATTGTTTTGATTTCTAGTATTAAAATTGATAGTCAATGTTGTACAAAAGTATACCTCAGAAAGAAAATAAAAGGAAAGAGAAATCGCATGTGCCGTCAGATCAGTGAGCGGTGAGCTATCTGATTCGACTTTCGCAGATCGGTTAGATTGATGTTGAGGAAAGGTACCACATATGCTACACTGCTGGTAAGGTGGAATATGAGGGTTACGAATGGAATTGAGGATTTTGCAGGTCTAAGGTGGAGATGAAGTTGATTAGGTCTTGAGGAGGAGGATGAGAACGGAAGGTATGAATGATGAATGCGATGGGGAGGCATCAGTACGCATGTAAACCAAAGTAAATGGAAGGGCATTAGTGGAATTTCAAAAGGACATGGATGAAGCCAGTTCAATGCATTTTCATTATTAGTAGTAAAGATTAGTTTGGAAAAGAATTTAGTTGAAATAGAAATTTTTATTTATTTAAATTAAATAGCATTTAGTTTTAAAAGTATATATTATATATGTGTCTATATATATATATATATATATATATATATATAATTACTTATTTTATATTTTTAGACTCAACTCCAAATTATTTTCTAGAGTTTTCTACCTCCAAATTTTTCTTCATTCACTAATTTTTACTTCACTTCGTCTTCTTATTTTATTTCCTCAACAAAAATTGTGATACCTTCATCATTTTGATAATTACAAACAAATCAAATAAATGACTGAAATTAATTGAATTTTAATATGTGATTCTCTATATCATTGTATCTTTAGGGAGAGGAAATCGAGTTTTGCTGCTGCTATATTGTGTTATGTACGTGCATTCATAGATGGAGGGTGATGAAGAAAAACAGGATCAGGTGAGTTTTTACACCCATGAAATCTATGTTTAATCTATAATTTTACATGTTTATGCTTGAATTTGGATGGTATTTGGTTGAGTGTGATATATGCTTTGTTTAATGAGTGAATGAGTAAGCCAAAGTTCATCAAGTCATCGGAATTTGATCGAAGAAGCCAACGTTTAGCCTCAGATCAGGTCGACTTACTATGTCAACCGGTCGACTAGTAATCGAGCCTGTTACTTAAAATAAATTGCGTAAAATAAAATAAATTTAAAATAAGAATAAAAAAAATAAAAAAAATAATTGGAAGTTAAAGTTTTAATGCATTGTAAATGTGGAATTATTTTATGAATTTTTTTATTTTTTATTATTTATTGTTTATTTAAATACGATATTGATTATTTAATAAGTAATTTAGTTTTTGTTTTAAATAAATCTATAAAAATCCTATAAGATTCTAGAAATATAAGGAATTATCTCTAATTGATGTTTAAGAGTTTTCAATGTATATTATATGAAATTATAGTATATAAATTAAGTTTTCAAAAAGGTTTTATTTGATTATGAAAATATTAAATTGATTTGGATGCTTAAAATTATTTAAAAATAGTCTTTAATTATAGAAAATTATGCAATAATTTTTTATACATAATATTTAGTTTTATCATCTATTTTCGGTTTTAAAAGAAGGAAATGAATTTTCTGAGATTATTGGTGATTAGTAAATTAATATTAGAATTTGTAAAAGGTTGAGAAATTAATAGTTTAATGAAATGTAGATTGTGTATTTGGTTTTGATTAATTATTTAAAGATTACAAAATTACAGAAAATATGGAATATTCTCTGGTTCGTATCTTTGATATTTTAAAGTGTATTTCTCTAGTAAGATAATTACTTATAAATTATTGACGTGTGTTATAAATATATTTATGAAATATTTCTAAGTATTCTATTTCCCATCTTCTCTTTACTTATTATGATGTTATGAGTGATTCACTGTTGAGATGGATTTGATTGATGATGTAAGATGATACAGATTACATTCTTGATACGATTTTGTGATATAATTTAGTGTGACGATCAATCTATATAAACGGTGTTATAGTACCTTTTGGAATTAGGCATTCAGTAATATTTTTTCGGTTTTCTTTGGACTCGTCATATAGAATATTTTGGGGATAGAGTGGAATTTATAAGCTACGAGTAAATGATGAAGATTATACAGTGGTATGGGACACTGTTGTGGTATTTATTCAATTATTCATTATAAGTAGATGGCACTCATGTAACGTGAATTATGTTATATGTGTAACATTACACATGTAGGGATGAGTATGGCTTTGTGCCTACATTCAGTGAGTATGGCTATGTGCCTTACGATGAGCATGACTATGTCTATATTTATTAGTTCTATATGCCACTATTATGATGTACTCATTATTGACGTTGGAGAGAACTAGATGGCTAGAATCCACTCTAGCGACCTGATTGTGGGTCGCGCTCCAGGTCTGTGACACCATATATATATATATATATTTATGTATGTATGTATATCGCTCCATCCGTTCGGCCCTGTGTCACTTAAGCTAACAATTTGTTACCTATAAGGACTAGTGTCGGATATGGCTATTGAGTCCCTATGTTGCCGAGCACATCGGTAGATATGTGTCATAATTTCATGATGATAACTAAGACTATAGAGACTTTGTACCTCTGGAGCATGCTTCATGCTAATAGTCTTCCTTTTGGTACTACAGAGTGATATATTCACATATCCTATTGATACACCTCACTTATGTATAGATATGGGTTAGATGCATATTGATGTTTATATATAAATGACTCTACTGGAGACCCACATATCCTTGTTATAGCCATTGGAATTTACATGATTTGAAGAAAATAAAAGCTTCATTTGGCCAAGATATGAGAGAGATATGATCGACGCAAGAAGAGGAAAATTTAGAGAGATGAAAGGCTATTTATAAGCAAGTGAAAATGAAAATTACCTAAACACCCCTTGCCTTTTACCCTCCACATTGTTTTTCCACCACACATTCCATTTCATCCTTCACCTTGTCCCCCTCATCATGTCAAATAAAACATGTTTAAACATATTTTGTACTCGAGTCGCCAAAGTGTAAAATCATGTCTCTTAAGACATCTTTTAGTATACATGTATATACTTAAGTATATATACCTATGTATATACCAATATACACTAACCAGTTTACATTATTAACCATTTAAATATTGTTTAAAATATAAATAAGACTCACAACCTTTCAAACTACTTTTATATGATGAAACATTGAAAATTCGAAAAACGAATTTCGGTCGCATTTTCTGTTTTTCATCAAACAAAATATTTTTACAAACTAAATTTGAAACTATTTTATCTTTAATATTTATTATTTAAAAGAGTTTTTATTATAATTACAAAACCTATTATTTGAATATTTAAAATTAATTAAATATTCAAAAATTAATATGGTGAAATTACGAGTCGTTAAACGAATGCTCTCGGTTTGGATCTCGGTACCTAAGTTCTCAGCCTCAGAGAGGTCCATTTGTCCAGCAGCCACCCCTGTTTGATTCGCATGAGCAATATCATCAGCAGTAATATGATTCTCTAGATTCTGACCACCAGCAGTGCGTCCTCAAGCCAAGTCCATGCCACCGTCCAAAGGATGGGCTTTGGGCCCACCGTTGGAGGGGTTGTTATTGACCCCTAACCTTGGGTTGGTACGGATCCCAAATTTGAGCCCGAGACTTGTCCTCTTCCTTGGTACGATGTCTTAGCAGCATTCTAAGTCCTCTTCTGTTTCAGTCCCTCTGGATTTGGTCGGATGATGACGAACTTTCAAATGAAGAACTAGAGTCCGTTTTACTCCTTCTATGGCTGTTTTGAGTTAGCTCATTCAATAGTCCCAAGCTCTGCTGCATCGTCTAATTCATCTCATTCTGACTAGCCTAGAATCTATCTTCCATCTGCTTCATCATCCTATCTATCACTTTTCTATTCACAATGTTAGTTGGAGTCTGAATCTCTATTTGAGTAGGTTGGAAAACTCTATCTCCTTGCCGAGGATTCTGATTCTCAACTTCAGTAGTAGCTCTAGAATTGATAGAAGGGTCTCTTCTCGATGGGGCCATAGTAGAAAGCTTCGAGTAGATCTTTGTAAATCCAAGCTGTTGAGTTAAAAGGTAGATAAATTGGGTCTATCTCTTGGATATGGAAAATCCAATAGAAGATGATGGATCCAAGTAGCCTGAGAATCTCTCTCTATGAAAACACCAAATTGTTTGAATCAAAAATGGCATAAATACCCAGAAGTTAAAGTGGAGAATAAAAAGTGAAGAACTAAAATTAAAACATGCAAAAAAGAACACAGAACAATTTATAATAGTTCGGCAAATCAAGGCCTACGTCCAATTTATAGCTTTATTGCTTATATTCTGACTCGGAGGCAGAAGTTCTTAGGGGTCGGTAAAACTCCGACACTTAGATTTTCAAAATTACAAGAATATGGAGAATAATAGAACTAGAGCCAAAAGATCCTGAAAAGTGAGGCCTACTTTCCTATTTATAGAGGTGAGGAACCTAATGTCTTGCATAAAATATCTCTAAGCCATTGTACACGATTTAGACCAATTCTCACATGAGAATAGGTTCCACATCAGCATGAAATAGGGGTCAGTACTGATCCCTAAGTTAGTCAAAATGGCTGCCCTCGTCTCTTCATCTTGGCTCGCCTTGCTGTTAGCTTCATGATTCTATAGTTGCTTGTACCAATATTAGCTTTTTTTTGAGTCCAAATGATGAAGTTGTGGAAGAATAAAATTGTAGTTTCAAGTATTTATGGAGATCGATGGAGGATTAGATTAAATATTTAAAATGACATTGGAAATAGGCTGGGCATCTTATAGGAGTTATAGGCAGAAGATGGGATCCACCTGAGGTGGAGAATAGAACTCGATACCGACCCAAAGTGTGGGGTCGGTACCGACCCTTAACTTAGGTGCGTTTGTGCCTATCTGGGTTTGGGTTGTCTTTGTACTCACATCGCGACTCTGTTTGTGTTTGGTCCCTAGACTCCTGGGCTATCTCTTTATGCTTCATGCCTTGATAACTCTAGGTTTGACTCCTTCGGTCTATCCAAATATGGCCTGGTTAAAAGTCCAGATAACAATATTAAAGATACTAACATGTGAATATTCCATATTTTCTGTAAAACCAAATATACAATTTAATTTTTATTAAACTATTAATTTCTCAACTTTTATAAATTCAAATATTAATTTACTAATCACCAATAATCTCAGAAAATTCATTTCCTTCTTTTAAAACCCCAAAATATATTATAAAACAAAATATTACGTATAAAAGTTATTTCATAATTTTCTATAATTAAAGAGTTTTTAAATAATTTTTAAACATCCAAATTAATTTAATATATTCATAATACAATAAATACGTTTTTAAAAACTTAAATTATACACTAAAGTTTCATAATATATATCTTGAAAACTCTTAAACATCAACTATGATAATTCCATGTATTTTTAGAATTTTATAGGATTTTTATAGATTTATTTAATTAAAAACTAAATTACTTATTAAATAATCAATATCCTAATTAAATATATAATAAATAATATAAAATAATACTAAAAAAAGATAGTTTCGTATTTACAATGCATCAAAACTTTATCTTCCAATTATTAATATTCATTTACCTTATTCTTGCTTTTAAATTTATTTTATATAAATTTTTTTAAGTAATAGGCTCGGTTGATTTAAAGGTCAACCTGACCTGAAGCCAAACGTTGGCTTCTTCGATCAAATTCCAGTGAGTTGATGAACTTTGGCTTGCTCATTCACTCACAAAACAAAACACGTATCACACATCAACCAAGTATCATCCAAATTCAAGCATCAACATATAAAATTATGGATTAAACATAGTTTTGGTGAGTATAAAACCTTACCTGCTTCTGTTATTCTTTCGCTCCCTCCATTTATGAATGCACGCACACGCCACAACAATAACAAAACTCGATTTCCCTCTCACAATAGACACACAAAGATATAGAGAATCATATATTGAAATTTGGTGAATTTTAGTAATTTAATTGATTTGTGTATAATTATCAAAATGATGAAGGTTCCACTATTTTTGTTGAGGAAATAAAATAAAATTACAAAGTAAAGTAAAATTAGCAAATGAAGAAAAATCTAGAGGTAGAAAACTCTAGAAAATAGTTTAGGCTTAGGAAATTTGGGCTTGAGCCCAAAAATATAAAATAAGCAATTATATATATTTATTTTATTTTACTTTTAAAACTAAAGTCTATTTAATTAAATAAATACAAGTTACTATTTCAATTAAATTCTTTCCCAAACTAATATTTAAAATATTTATACAACTTTTATAAAACATTGTTTCTACACTTCTACCTTATTTAATTTAATTATCACACATTTATACATCAAACCCATTTTAATCAATTAATTTATTAATATTAACACTAATTAATTATTACATAAATTCGAATTGTTATAGATTTTCCCCCTTAAGAGAATTGCGTCATCCTAATTTTCCACAACGAAGAACCTATAACAAATTAATTATACTAAAAGTACTTCATTCAAGTAATTCTCTTTACACACACACACATATCTCCAAGATTCCATTTTATACAACTTCAAATGCAATACAAATTCAAATTTCCCATCGAATAGACTTCAAAATATTTTAATAAAAGCCAAGAACTTATCAATAAAATTTCTTTTAAAATCTCATTTTTCTATTTAATAAAGTACCTTTCAATATACATTTTATATAAATATTTAATGCTCTTCAAATATATATTTAGAGGGAAGCTTTTAAACTTATTTTCAAAATTTAACACTTCAAAACTAAATTTATGAAAAACTATGTTTTATCAAATTTCAAAATTATACATTTCATTCTTTATCATTTAACAGCATACATAATCAAAATGAAATCTTCCTATTTTACCTTCAGATATCCCATAGTAAGCTTTAAAATAATTTACATTTCTAGAAATTCCTCATATAGCTTCTCAAACTTAATTCAACATTACCCTTTCATTATCTTTTATTAATAATTTAAAATTAATTAACCTAAAATTTCATACATTCATTATTGAATTTATCCCAATCCAGGTTTTAAAGCAGTAAAATCAAGACATACATTCTTGCATCTCAAAATTCCAAAACTCTACAGCATTTTCACATTTCTAATTATATTAAAATCATCAAATATACACACAAGCTCTATAAAGTATAATGAAATTGCCTCATCATTTAGTATGGTGGCTACTATTATTAGTTGGCTGCAATTTTGACTATGCAATCAATATGCAACGCCAGTGATCTAGCTGTTCACCAATGTCCAATGGCTACAAACATCGCTAAATATATATCCAAACGTATAAAAGATATTTTCAACACATTTTCTAAGTTAATAAATATAAATTTTTATTTCCAAAGCATTTACAAACATAGATTTCAAATGTCACGTTATCAGAATAATTTATTTTTCTTACATTCTTATCTAAAGCATTCAACTCCTTTTTTAAAATACTTTAATTTTCCACCAACTATTTATTTCTTTCAAAAACATTGTGTCCAAATGTCTTGTTCCAATGTTTAAGAATCCCTATCGGATACGTATACACCCACATCGACCAAAATCCCTAGCACATTCAACGAACAAGTTAACATAGTTTCATTTCAAAAATTTATATGTATTATTTTCTCATAATATTTAATGCACTTAGTTCAATACATTTTTTATTAATGTATTTCAAATCTTAGCTTAATACTATACTTATGATGTATACTTTCAAAAGGTTGTGATTAAAACATTTGCTTATCTTCCAACATCATTTAATAATAGTTAACTTTGTTTATATATTAAGAGTCTTTACTACCATTAAAAACTTAATAACCTCAAAACATTTTCAAACAGCCTTTAACTCACCTACAAATATAAACAAAATAATCAATAAACCAATCCCAATAGGCATCTATAATGCCAAACAAACACCATTCATATTCCTTTACAATAAGAATAAATCAATATTTGAATTCATTTCAACTTTGATAAATACATATAAATATTCGAAATTAAATTCAATGGTAACAATTTTCAATAAACGGACAAACATGAAAGACTACAATCAATGCACCCGATCGAAATATACAGCAGGTTTCCACTGCACACTCTTATTATCATTAACCAAAACACAATAATACAATGCCAAGTCAAAATATAACATAATACCAAACCACCGAACATAATATTCAACACAAATGTAAATACTATGGGTTGGACGAAGTCCTTTTGTACTCAATACTCTTACCCTTAATATCATATACTCAAAAGAAATAAATGAAAAGTAATTATATAAATTTTAAAATATCAAATACGTCCCTTGATGATTACCTCAGTAATCATCCTATATATGTATTTACTATCCCTTAATTATTATAGGGAACTACCCAACACACCCAAGGGCCAGGGACTCTACGTCTCATCTAAAGTCTGGACACGTGTCTCATATATACAATGTATTGTTTTGAACCATACTATAATACCAAATTTAAACACCTCATGTTTATACTCATGCTATCCAAGGGTATTACTGAGAAATACTATCAGATAATACGAAGAATGATGATATATAGGGTAAATACATGAATATTACTTCGTAATAACATCGGTTAAAACATCAATTAAATATCTCCTATATACGCACACGACATTGGTACAAAGCGACAAACACATATGCCTCAAGGCCAGAACAATATATAATATACAATTAACGTGAAAGAACATAAAGTTAGAATCGCAGCGGTAACATATAATATATAATACAATAATACAGTAGAAGTACAACTCATCTCAATTGTCAACTGTCTCAATAAAATGTAATAGATAATTAATATACAACTATATATCAAATATATATAGTGAATTAATGTCACACAAATATCATATAACAATCCTAATCTAAATATTCTCTAAGCCTACTAAAACACATGCAGGTCATGCAGCCCCTATACCTGAAATGTCTCGGATTGACCAAGTATTACATAAATAATACATAGGTCAGAATATGTCTAATCAAGAATCTATAATATAGGTGTCATAGTATAAGCAAAGAATAATAACATGGTAACACTTCCAATTTATCTTGATCATTTCTTCAAATTTCAATCATAACTATGTCAGTACATCAATTGTTTATAGAGTTTTTTTGGATCCAGAATTTCAAGTCCGAAAATGGTCTTCTTCTTTTGACCATATCTTCTTCAAAACCAATTTTAATCGAGTGATTCTTTTTTGAAATTGTATAGAAAAGAATTTTATAAAACTTTCATCTTTACTAATTTTACAAATCCCGAGAGCAAATAGTTCAAAACCCAGTTGAAAAATGGCTTATTTTCGGGTTCATTTTTAAGAGTTCGATGATTATCCAAATTCACCCCACCTTACTAAAACAAGTTTCACTTCATTCTTCTTTCAAGCTCGAGCCTTCCTAGTGCATTAAGGGTCCAAGACTCCATCTTTTGCTTAGGAATGGAAGTACTAGGTCATACCCTAAGTTAGCGAGGGTTTGGATAGCTTTTGGTGAGTAAAACTACACCTTCTTAAACCAATTTTATACTATGTTAATATTCATCTTAATAGCCTATGAATGCTTGTTGTATATCTGAAGTGATGGTTTGGTTGTTTTTTTGTCTCATGCTTTGAAAAGTTGTCGCATCTGAAAGTTAGTAAGCATGTGGTTAGCTATATGAAAAGTTGGTAGTTAAAGTTAATATTATTCTTAGTAAATACTTATTAAATATTATACCATCATTATTTACCTTGTGTTGTGCTTAAACCATTGCTATGTGATATTTGGTTGTATGGCTAATATTATAAGTTTGTTTGTCGAACTACTCGTATAGTGATAGTCGCTGTATCGCCACTTTCGAAAATCATCTTTTACCAAAATCGTTTAGTTTCATCTTCGTGCTTGGAATTGTTTTATAAGTTAAGCAATATTTTGATTAACGATGTTTTCAAAAGTAATTAACATTTTAATATTGATAATTTAATTAATTACTTAATTAATAAGGATTAAAGTCAGCTAATTACAAAGTTAATGATGTGTTTTAAATTTAACTAACTACCTAGTTAATGATTGTTTAAATTAATTAATCATTTGATTTAATGATGTTTAAATTTAAATTAATCATTTTACTTAATGATGTTTAAGGATTAGTAATCCTTCAATAATGATGGATTAAAGTTAATTAATCAATTTGCTAATGATGCTTTTAAATTAACAAATCTTTTTAATAAATGATTTTTGAAATTTATCAACTTGTTTTAACTCTAATTAATCTTTCCTTTATTGATGTTTGTAGTTAATAAATCATTTTTTAATAATGATAATTAATTAAATTATTAAATTATTAATTAATTGAATTAATGATGTTTTAAAGGCAATTTACCCTTCTTAATTAAAGGTTATTGGTGTTAATTAATCAATTTAATTTATAAAGTTTCAAAGTGAATTTATCAAAGTAACCATGATGCTTTGACTTTGTCGTTCATTTTAAATAATGATAATTAATTATTCATTAATTTAATTAATTATATTTTACTAATTAATCGGATTAATAAGGTTTCAAGTGGTTTACCCTTTTATTATTTAAAAATATTTAAAGTTCAAAATTCAAATTGCATGATGAAGTTTAAAGTTAATTAATCAATGTAATAAGGTTGTTTTAAGTTATTAAATCCATTTTAAATTAATGTTTTAAAGTTAGTAAAAAAAATTAACAAAGTGTTTTAAAGCTAACATTTGTAATGTGAGGCTAAGCACGAATTCGAATTTTTCAAAGGAAAAAGTTTGATTCATTTTATGGAAATGAGTTAATTTCCATAAAGCAATTCACTTATATGGGAGCGATTTATTTGTATACTTAGCACTAAACATCAAAAAATAGACTTGTTATTATTTCGAAAGTTAGGAATAATCGTAAGATATGACTTTGAGATAACACTACCTTGACTTATCCAGTACTATTGTTAACCAAGAAATAGTACAGGTTGGAATTCGATAAGTTGTGATAAGTATAAAAGACTTAATTTCCATATATGATTATTTTTTATCCCTGATAGTTGGTTTCTCAGCTATCGGTTACTTCAGCTTCTTTATTATCATCATTCTAAGACGAAGTGTTGCTTATATAGCTTTGATATCCTTTGTCGGAGATGACTAAGACCAAAGAGCGACTGGGGGCCAAGTTATGTGGGGTTGTTCCCATTAGGGTATTTTCACATCCACTCTAGATTAGATTCCGTATTCTGCGTTGAGATATGAAGTACTCGGGTTCTCGATAACAGTTAGCGGGGTCCGTCTTGGTGGTTTTCGAGAGCCATCGGAGTTCTCAAGCATATTTCTACAAGTATACTTTCGGTAAGAGGGCGCACTCTCTTAGTCATTGTTGGAAAAAATTTCTTTCCTTATTTAATTTGAATCTTTGAATATGTTTTCTTTAACTACAATGGGAGGAGTCAACCACTCTTCTCGGTGTTCAATTATTGGTTTTGTCAATTCCATCAAGTTTGGAAACTTATCTTGTTTAGTCCATTCTTTCGAGTTTGGACTATTGTCTTGTTTTATGCATTCTGTCTAGTTTGGACTTTTATTTAGACTATTTCCATTCTTTCAAGTATGAATCTTTTACTAATTATGTCCATCATCCGTGTTGGGATTTGTTCCCTATTGTTCATTTCCATTTTTGTTATGTTCGGTTGTTGTTTACATAGGAGAAAACCCGTTCCACCTTAGCGGCATGGTCTCGCATGTTATTGTTTAAATACACTTTCTTTTGTTTTAGAGTTTAAGCATACTAGATATTTTGTCTAACCCGAGTTGTTTATTTTCCCTAAACTCTTGAGTAATAAATTATATTTGGGTAGTCTGAGAATAGCAGGTTTCTTTGGAGCTCTTTGAAGACGGTGATCGAGCAGGCGGCTCTTTAGTTATCTAGTTATTTATTTCTGCTGTATAATTATGTATGTGTGTTTTATATATAAATTCAGAATGTATAGCTGCAAATTGGTTAGATGTAGTACTTTTTTTTATAAATCTGATACCTCCTTATAAGGAGTAACCTTTTGTACTATATCATTTTATATTATATGTAACCATTCCACTGTGATGTTTATTTATTCTGTCCATCTTCTGTTCTTTATTTTACCCTGAGAAAACTTATCTTTTGGATGTTTGGGCAACATCAAACGAATATCGAGGATGTATTAAGTGGCATTCCCAAAGATCAGAAAGGTGGGTCATCATAGCTTGTTGGGCCAAAAACTCGTAGTAGAGCCCAATTATCGTGGTTCAGTCGAACCTGTCAATCCGGACTACTTGAAGGATATGGTCAGGAGACTTGTTAGCGGAAATCATTTCAGGAGTAACGATAATGAGGTACCTCTCCCAGCTGGAATCTGTTTGTAGGGAACATTCTACATGGGAGACACCCTCGGAGATTCACAAAGCCAATTATGCCATTGTATGGAGGATCGACAGACCCTTGGCAGCACTTGATGAGATATGAAAGGCATATGGATTCAGCTAGAGCTTTCGATGCCAAGAAATGACAATGTTTCTCGATTTTCTTAGAAGAAGTAGCTACGATGTGGTTCACTCGACTTCCGCTGAGATCCATATCATCTTTTTCTTAGTTATCGAAGAAGTTTGTGGAGTAGTTCTGTTTGCATACTACACATCCAAAGCATGTGATGTCTTTGTCAAACCTCTTCTAAGCCCGGGAGAGTTGCTAAAGGATTTCTTGAATCGATTCCATACAGCTGTGGTCGAAGTTACAGATCCCAAAGATGACATAGTGCTAATGGAATTGATTAGGGGAATTCATCCCGATATGAAGTTCGGGGAATGGTTGGAAAGAAAGCCCCCATCAACGATGGATGCCTTCTATAGAAAGGCTAATGAATGCTTATGCTCAAAATAATTGAAGAAACGTCCATGGAGGGCTGGTGATGGGAATTTAAATGAAGTGATACAAAGCAATGTTGCCGTAAAGCAATCTGGAGGAAGCTCTACGAGTGTAGATGTGAATGTTGGTCATCAAAACAATAATCAGAAAAGAAATGATGATGGATCTAGGAAGAAGAAGCCAGATAATAGGAATTATATTTGGACACCAAAATATGATAGTTATACTGAACTGAACAACTTGACAGAAAATGTCTACCTGGTGACTCAACATTGAGCAGCACAGAAAGCCACCTCTACGAGGGTCGACTGTAAGACCTCTAATTTTTTATAAAATTATTCAAAAGATTTAATTAGGTAAATTAAATATAATGATGTAAATATTAGAGAGACAAGGGGATTGAAATTTGAATAAATACTTAAATGCCGAGCTTAATTATATAAATGGGCTTATGAATGGTTTTACATGTTAATTAAAACAAGGGCTTATTAGGAAATAGCCGCACCATAATCCTATACTCTTAATATTCTCGTTTCCTATCCATTCACGTTCATTTTTCTAATAGCATAAAATGTAAACAAAAGAAACAGAAGCCATCCATTACTTAGGGGAAAAGAGAAGGAAATCAAATTAAAGCTAAGGACTTAAGTAAGTGGTATTAATCTCAATCAAATCTCAAAGTCCTTATCCTAATCATGGTGAATAATAATCAAAACTATCTCTATTTTTGTTTTCATGATCATTTGATTTTTTGGACTTAAGATTAAATATATTACGATGATTTTTAATGATGATATGCTTGGATTTTATAACATATTTGATTCAAATAAAATTGTTTAATAATTGTTTATATGGTTTTAAGGGTAAAACCGATTATATTAAATTTTGAATGCCATGAGAAAATTATATATTATGTAAAAAATGAGTTTGGAGATTGGTTTCAATTTTATAATTTTCCAAGCTATGGAAAATTTATTATGAATTTTCAAAGGAAAATATGAATAATTGGGTTTAGAACTTAATGCATAATTTGGCTTTGGAATTTTTATATATTAGATAACATATTGAAAGTGAATTTCTATGATTTTTGTGATTTTTCCTAAGAAATTTACTATGGAAATAAAATTATTTCAGATGAAGACTTTATTGATTTATTGGTTTTGTTTAATGGAAGGGCTTATTTGTTAAATTAATCCTTGTTTAGATTTGAAATTATGCAGCAGTTACTTTTGTAAAGAAGTTGAAAAGTTATGGCAACCAATCAAATGTTTACGAATAGGCAGGTTAGTTATGAAATATTCACTTTAAAGGGCATTAAATCAGACTTTATAGGAAAATATATTCCGCCTCATTTAGAAGCCACCTTTCGACCCTATACTTCTGCCTTCAACTAGTCATACGAGGTTGAAAAAAATTAAGCCGAAACCAATACACATGGTATCACAATGTTGGTACATAGTAGATTGGAGAAGGGCGGAAGGCATGGTGTTGAAACACAGCTTTCGATGGGGTCGAAGCCTTTGTTTTATTTTTCAAAGAAGTGCGCTTGCCTCTTTTACTAAATGCTTTCGACGGAGTCAAAATATATACTTTCGAACGGGTCCTTTTAAATTGCTTTCGAAAGGGTTGCCGCTTCTTGTTTAATTGGTAGCTTCCGAATGAGTTACTTAGTTATAAAATCAGTGCTTTCGAAAAAGGTAGTTTCAACCCAACCGAAACCCTTCTGCCGTCCCTATGCCTTTCGAATGGATTGAAGTCATCAATCAATTTAAAAGGTAGGTTTTGTTTTAAACCTATACTAAGCCACTTTCTGAAGACTTTGAAAAGATTCAATGGTTTCGAAGGCAATGGCTTGAAAGGGGTTTCGAAGCTATCCTTCAAATGTTTTACCTAAATGTTTTGAGCTTTCGAAAGGATGGTTCCGAAGCCATCTGATTTTCCCCAAACTCTTTTTAATGGTTTCGAAAAGGGTGCTTTCGCTTTATTCACTTAGACCCAATAAGACATGTTTTAAATTAAACCCAATGGTTTCGAAAGGGGTACTTTAGAATGGTTTAGAAGCTATGATTCTGTAATTGAATGGTAATACTTTAATACAATCGAAAGGTTTGGAAAGAAAGGTTTTAAAGTTTTTCAAAAGGCAGGTGCCTAGTGTTTTGAAAAGAAGATTTGAATGCTCTCGAAAGGAAGTTTTCCAATGGTTTCAAAAGTAAAAGGTAAAGGTTTTGAAAGCTTTAGTTTTCAAAACAATGAACCAATCCCATTTTTAAACAATCCCATTTTAAAGGAAAACTATGGCATGAATAAAGGAATTTTAAAATGGCTTTTACTATGAAGTTTTTGGAGAAGCTTTCCTTGATAAAATAATAGGTTAGGGTGGTTAAGCAGGTTTCATACGAAAATAATTTCAAGGATATTAAACCATAGATGTTGGTGTTATCATGTTATTTTGGTTGCTTCTTCTATTATATATATACATATATATTCCATTATAATGGACGCATAACTGTACTTTGGAAAAGGGCAGAATAACCAGCTAGGTTGACCCAATAGTGAATATAAATTGAGTTAACCCCCGAATAAGTAGAATTGTATCCAGGAGGTTAGGCAGACCAGAAGATAGGATGCCTTAATGCTAATTATAAAAGTTGTCGAAAAGATAGGTTTATCGTAAACCTAGAAAACTTATGTTTAGAAAGAGTTATTGGCAGAGGCCAATAGGTTTGTAGTGAACCAATGAAACCTATATCCAGATGTCAACAGGTTCCTAGTCAACCCCTGAAAACCGGGATATGAGGAAAGTTATTGGAGATACCAATAGGTTTAGGGAGAACCCATGAAACAGTAAAATTATTGGTAGGGCCAATAGGTTTTTAGTGATCCCATGAAACCTAAGAAATCAAACAGGGAGTCTATAAGCTTTAAACAGGCTACTAGTGGTCCCATGAAAACTAAGAATTCAAACAGGGGGTCTATAAGCTTTAAACAGGTTATTAGTAATCCCATGAAAACTAATAGGTTAATAGTGACCCTAAAAACTATTACTAAGACAAATAGTCAAACTAAGGTGAGTAATGAATACATCTCATCTTTTCTATTATTCTCGGTTTTAGGATGAAATCTAAATTATTTTGCAAAGTTATTTAATATATTTTAATTGTTAAAATAGATATATATGCTTTTGATGATTTATGATATTTCATATGGATGTTATGATATTTTTTAATATGAAAACCCTATTAAATGACATCCAAATGCCTTGCAATTTTTGATTTAGATTAGAAATGATATTTTAGAGGTGGGTTTCAATTTTCATAATTTTATGAATTAATTTGGATTTTATATTAATTTCCTAGTGAGGAAAATGGATATTTAGGTTTAAAATAATTTACGGCTAAATTATATAGGTTTTGGATTTGAAATTATATATGTTAGAAAACATATTAAAAATGATTTATAGGAATTTTTATAGATTTTTCCTAAATGTTTTAATAGATATATAAAATTATTTAAGGTATGGGACAAATGATTTAAATATTTATAAAAGAAGATGGGGTATTTTTTAAATGATTTAATTAGTTATTCTGAAATTTTGGCAATACATTAAGAAAAGAAAATTAGCAACCAACAATATTTTGACAAACAAGGCGGGTTAGTTGAAAAGATTACTTTAAAAGGATAAAAATCATATTTTACATGCTTTTTACATGTTTCACCACTTTCGGCACCTTGGTTCCGACTGGGTACTTCCACCTCCATCACCATCGAAATCAATGCACATAGTATCAATTTGGTACATAGTGAATTGGATATAGGCGAAAGGTACTGGGTCGAAACAAGGGCTTTCGATGGGGTCGAAGCGCTACTTTGCTTTCAAATGAAAATGCGCTTGCTTTGCTCTCGAAAGGAACGCTTTCGACTTGGTTGGCTTCCGACTTGGTAAAAATGATATATGGAATGGTTTCGAATGAGGTTGCGCCTTTGTTTTATGTAAATGCTTTCGAAGGGGCCGAAACTCCTTGCTGCCACTTTCTACCTTTCGAAGCAAATGGATTCGAAAGGATACATTGTTTTTAAAACCTGGCCACTTCTCCAATGCTTTCGAAGGGTTGGTTTCGACACCATCATATTTTTACTTAGGAAATTATTTACGAAAGAGTACTTTTGACTTAGTTGTTTTATGACCCTTTTGTTTCGTTGAAGGTGGAACCCAAAGGTTTTGAAAGAAAAGGTTTTCAAATGGTTTTGAAAGGTTTCCACATGTTATACTTGAACCCAATTGCTTTCAAAAGATTTGATGTTTGCCAAGGAATTTAATGCTTTCGAAAGTTCTAGAGGACGGTTTCGAAGGGGTGGTTCCCCAATGGTTTTGAAAGGTTTAAAAGGAAGGTTTCTAAATTTTTTCAAAAGGTAATGTTAAGTGTTTTAAATATAGGATGTCTAGGGTTTTAAAGCTTTCGAAGGCGATGTTTTTCAATGGTTTCTAAAGAGTATGTTTTGGCCTTCGGCCTAAGGTTCTACTTGTATCAAAAGGGGTACTTTCATTGGATTCAAAAGGGGTGCTTTCAAAGATTAAATGTTTCCTTCAACAAAGTTTTATGTGAAGTATATATAACATGACAAGGTGATTTGAGCAAAACTAGAGTATATTTTTCTTGTCTACAAAACGATTTAAAGGTTTAAATCAATTTGAGAGAAAATGTTTTCAAGAAAAATTTTGTGGGTAGTTAACCCTAAGTAAATTGATTCAAATATTAGAATACCAGATGGGACTTGTATAGGGCTGCGCCCTGTACATTAGCTATTAGCCCCTAGCTAATTTAGTCCAAAATTCTAGCGATAGGGCTTTGTAACAGGTAAGACTAAAATGAAGTTACATATAGAAAGGAATATACAGAGAGAGAATAGGTTATTGGTGAGCCCGCAAAACCATTAGGATCCGTTAACCTTAGAGAAGTAAGTTAGGGACAGACCGTCCAAAAGTGAAGTATCTAAAAGAAGTTAGATTATTTTTTATTTTGTTTGTTAGGCCCGCATTAGCACCAGAATTGATCACTAACACCATAGAATAGATTTGCATCGAGAGATTAATGAAGATAGTAAATTAAAATAGAGGAATAGCACAACAGAATCCAAAAACAACAGCAAAAAACAAGAACACCAGAATTATAGTGGTTTGGCGTACTGCATACGTCCACTTTAAATGTAATTTTTTTGCTTTTTCAGATACTTGAATACATATACAATCCGTAAATAAACAACTTGAATACAAGTTTGAGCGGAAAAAAATGAGTACAGAAAATGGCAGAGTCTCTCTGGAGTTCTCCCAAAAAGGATCGCTTAAACTGGACCCCTAGCCCTCTATTTATAGACGAATATAGGCTGGACCCCATGTCCAGGCCCATGACTAAGATAGCTCGGCCCATAGCTGGTAAGTTAGGTAGACCGAACCGGCGTGTCGAACCCTTCATGACCAATCCACCTATTGTCGACCCATGGTTTCCTTTCAAATGACTCAAAGCAAACTTTCAACCAACTCGAAGTAGTTAGTGTTGTGACTTGAAGTGAAGAAATGTCGACTGCATCGCTTGCTATAGACCTGATAACCTACCAACTTCCCTGAGGTGCGTCGACCTCTGTTTTGCCAATCCATTGCGACCGAGCCTAAGTTGCCGATCCACATAAGTCGAACCACTAACAGTCAATCCACATGAACTGACACCTCCAAAGACGAACTACTAAAAGCGACCCACATGAACCGATTCCTCCAAAGCAGATCCCATCCAAACCAGACCACCTAGGTCGATCGTAGCCAACATCATCAAATAGTCCACAATCGACCTAGCTATACCAGCCCACCTTGACCGATCCATTTTGGTCGAACCACCATCTAATACCAAACCACCATGTCCATATTCTAACGCCAACCCACTCCCAATTCTATTACTTAACAAACATGCCGACCTAGGGCTAAGTGTACCAAACCACACAATTAGGCCGACCCCATAAAGCTACATTGGTCCCCTGCAATTCCAATCCTCCCTTGGGACCTTGGCCTCTACAACTATCACTTTGTATCCGGGCCAAGGAGCCAGGTAACATGTACCCCCCAAAGCGTGTCTTGTGAATCAACACGACGCGCTTTGAATTAGTGAGTAATCCCTGTTTCCATAGGCTAGTTCATTCAAAACGATAACTGACTGTCGCTTTTTTATTGGTCCTCGAAGAAGCTTCGCGCCATCTGAACGTATTAGTTCAGTCTCAAAGAGATTCTTGAAATCCTGTTTTAACTTTTCAAAAGATAAATGTATGCAACCTTTCGAAGGCTGAACCACAATGGGTTTTCTAAACTCATGCTTTTCTACTTATCTAGTAGTATCCGTCTCTTTATCATACTACCATCCTCAATTACCATTACACATGTACATATTCATATATACACATTTTATCCTATTATCATCACCATTTGTATTATATTTTTATTTCATTATTTTTTTATTAATTCTTTTAACAAGGGAGGGATCTGTATGCTAAAGCCGATCCACTATATATGTTACTTAGGTTGGGTAGGCATGCCATTCTACCGGCCCACTAAATCATAGTGACTGGGTCATCAGGAGGATGCCTGTTCGCCTCCCCGTCACCATATATAAAAGCCCACGCCTTCGTTCCTTTCTTTCCACTTCTCACTTCACATCTTCTCTTCTCTAGCACTGCTCCAAACCCAAGCTCCTTCCTCCCTTCGAACCGCTTCTCCACTTTGTTCCGTCATGTTCCAAACGTGCTGCCCCATCCTCCTTGACTCCAAGCCCCAAGAATCACTCGCCCCAACTCCGAATTAACACATAGGTAAGGACTCATACTTCACCTACGGCTTATTAGGATATACCTTTTAGAATTCGAACCATGCTTGAATTGCGTATGCATACGGACCTACGTGATGAGTGGGAGAGGAGAGAAACATGGCAAGTGAGTGTATAGGGCGAATATAGTGGAGAGCTTTTTGGCTTGGATTTGCATCGATTCGAGAGGAGCCGTCATTGTTGGTTTCGGGAAGAGAGGTCGCCAATTTGTAGAAGGAGATAGTTTGCCATTTTGGCAGATAGATCTATTGCTCGTGGAGTAGGGAAACCCGGTTGGCAGCTCTTGTTGGCTGACCCTCTAAGGGAGTGTCAGGTTGAAACACTCCGATAACTGTTGATCGGTAGAGGAGTTTATAAGTTTGGGTTGGTACGTTGTCTAGGGAGCTCTGGGTCGGTAGGGAATGCGAATGAGCGTTCGATATAGGTTGTGTGAGACTGGGTCAGTGCCTCGTGAGGAAGTGGACCGGTCACTCAAAAAGAAATTGGGTCGATCACAATCAAAGGAGTGGGTCAGTCGAAATTAAATGAGTGGTTGAGCGATCAGCATAGATTGATTTCAGAATTCAGACATAGGGTCGGTACTACGTGCTGGGATCGGCATTGGCAATCAAAACTATCTCAATTTAATTAGCGCATACACTATGACTATACACTTCCGCACTTGAACATAAAATACTGAACAATGACAAGGGCCAACACAAATAAGCATATGGACTTAATTCGGACTTAACAAATCCACAGCATAAGTAATTCTAAACGTGAATCTAGCCGAACTAACATGAGCAACAGCCTTCACAATCTGTAATGCCAATGCTGGATTCTAAGCCTTTCGCTACCGATCATATGATAAATAGCCGGAGACGGTCAGTGATGACGGTCGCCAAAGACGATAACTCAAAACTTCGTCTCGTCATACTTGTCTTTTAAAATCTCAAGTTCTTTATACTTATGTTTGAATCATTGCACTAGTTCACACACAATATGGGAGAATACATTATTGTTATGTCTAATATCGATTATCTTTCAAGTATGGATTAGACAGGCATTTTCCCGAAATGTCCAAGAAATCAAGCCCCGCTAATATATCCGACAAGCCTGGACCAAGTTCACAGCAAGAGGTAGTAGAGACATCGAGCCCACCGTTTGCTCCCATTCCAGGCATTCCGATCCTTCCCCCTGAGGTTATAGATCCAGCTCCCGATGCCGTAGACGAAGCTGTTATTCTGGATAACCCCATCTTTCACAAGCCTGAAGAATCAGAGAAGCCACTCTTCGTCGATTATGCTCCATTCATGGAATCCCCTTTGAAGATATTTTATTTCCGTTGGGGAAAGATCGAACCCATCTGCCCCTGCCGGATACACCGCATGTAACAAATTCATGTGTTGGGCCGAATGCATGCCACCCTTCAATCCATTTATCTGTAAGATATTAAAGTATATAGGGATCGCTCCTACACAACTTCATCCTAATGGCCATGCATTCATACACGGTACCTACCTACTCTTTATGAGCATTCTATTCAGACCTCCAACTCTCGAGGGTATTCGCTACATTTACCGCTTCAAGAGACATGCTTATGGCCCATCTTATATATTCCTCAAACCGTACCCTAAATACCAAGTTCTAATGGGCGCTTGGAACAAGCTCTTCCAATTCAAGCAGGAGTGGTTCTACGTACGCTGTCCTCCTGGCTTTATGAGAAGGTGGCTGGAAGGACGTAAGTCTCATCCCTATCTCACCCTTCATTCTAGGGATTAAGTCATGTCTTTCCTGAAGCTTGAACATTTTTAATCCTTCTGGGTATTCACCTACGGCCCAAAGGCACTATATATTCTGAAGCAATTGCGGCAAACCAAGCTACCACGGTAGAAGAGCGGGACATCAAATTGATAGTTACCGACGAGTTGCTTTCACTTTCGGGTTATTAGAAGCGGGTCGCAGGATTGGCCTTCCAAGTAACACCACGACTGTAAGAACAACTGCCGAAGCAAGTAGAGAACAAGCTAGTCCTTCAGTGCCCATTGTCGAAGGGGCTGATGACACTATCGAGGAAGGTGAGACTAAAGAAGCGGAGGTGCCAGTGCTGATTAACGAGAACATAAGCCTCGGATAAGCGCCAACAGCCGATGCTCCTGGTACCAACCAACCATTGCCTCCTTCATGAAAGAAAAAGAGTTTAGTGTACAAATGAAAACAAGTAAAGTCGGGGGAACCTCAAAGTTCATGATAAATCCTATCGAGAAAGGATCGTCTTCCCAAAAAATGGAAAGCTCGCCGAAGGGACTCTCCAACCTAACCATTCCTGATGATTTTTTGAGTTACGACTTCACTAATCCCGGTGTAATGGGGTTTAACTCACCTACGAGAAGCAGTGAAGGCATACAACTTCGTGAACAGGGAGAGAAAACTCCAATGAGTAAAGCGAAAACTACTGGTCCATCGTGGGGATGCACTAGGACACTCATGAAAACTTACACTCCACCACACACTTGCATTCAATTTTATGTGTGACTTCTACTAACTTGTTCTCATTTAAACTTACGTACATGTGAAATAGGTCGCTTATATGGCTTCACCTGTATCTAAGGATCTTCCATCTTTCATCACTCAGGTCGAGATTCGAGATTTGGTAAACGAAGAGGTAGAGATGAAGGCGAAGATAGAGATTATCATTCTAGAGAATCTTCCTCCTCTAGAAGGAGAACCCATGGGCACTCTTCGTACCCATGTGATCCCACAAATCCCTAGGCGCGTAGTGAATACATGTCTACCCAGCAAGGCTCTCAATTCGATGTCCCCCGCGACCGAAACTCTAGTTCCTTGAGCGCCAAGCAATCTTGTGAGCCTCATAAGAGATCAGTGACTCCATCAGTTCTTTCTCAAGATGCAAACATGGTGGATATATTAGCCAAGCTTAGGGCTAAGTTTCCAAAGATCTATTTCGACAGGCTGAAATTTCTTCCCGCCATACATCCTATCCCCAGGAATGTCAAAGCAGACGCTCTCGCATGCACGAACGATGTGCATGTCAAACACGAGGCGATTATGCATCTGGTCAAAAAGTCTCAGAGGTCTTTTTTGAGCGTCAATATAAGATCGATCGCCTCAAGCTAGCAGCCATTCATGGCAGAGACATTATAAAGAGCCAGGATGAAGAATTGCTTTCGTACAAAGCCCAACTCGAGACTGCAAAGAAAAATGCCAAGGAAACAGCCGAGGTAGACAGCCGCTTAGAGGCGACCCACACAAAGGAAATAAACGAAGCAGTTCAATGCAGTGACGCTCTAACTCTAGAAAAAGATTCTCTCTAAAAAGAGAAGGACTCTCTAGCTTGTCGAGTCAAGGAGTTGGAGGAGCTGCTTTCTAAAGAGAAAGAGGAGAAAGTTGCGGCACAAGAAGAATCACAAAAATATTGTGATGAAATCATCGAGACAAGGAATTTGAAGGCAAAACTTGACGAGGAACTATCCAAGGTTGAAGCGCTAAAAGATACAGCTCATGAAGAAGGCAAAAAGGTAGCACCCACTGAGATCGACTCTCGAATTGAGGTGGCGACCAAGGCAGTAGGGAAGAGATTAAATGCTTATTTGACCCGCTTATAGCCGAGTACAATGAAAGGGTCCTCATGCACCGTGACTTATCTTTCTTAGGCGATGGTTATCTCAAATATCTAGCTGAAGCATGGGATACTCTGATAAAATTTAAGAAAGTAGAGTTGGGTGTCGAAGAGATTGATGAAGAGACTCTCATAAGGGAAGTGTTCCGAGGAAATGAGCCTTCTGACTTATCTGCGGCAAATGCCCTCTTTGGAAGAGGTTCTCCGACATCGAAGGAGAAAGAAGATATTGCTGGCCCGTTTGGCACTAAGTCTCAAGTCCTCCCTTCCGTCTAGCTAGCCAAGACTTGATCTACCGATCCTCTCGACCAGCATGATGGTTACACTCCAGAGAAACTCAGACTTAGAATCCATAAATTATCTCCAATCATCAAGGGGGATACTCTGATGACCATCGAAAGTCAACCGGATGCTGGAAATTAATTTCACTTTCTAAAGTTCAAGAAGTCGCCATTCTTGATGAACAACGGATATACTCTAATATCTGCTTTTTATGGAACCATGCAGGACATTTTGGTCCCAACGGACTCCTAATAGCGATGTCGCCATGGAGCCAGAAGAGAAAAATGTTAGGGCTCCATCAGTCGAATATACACCGGGCCCTGATGCTCAAGTAATCAGAGCACTAGATGAGGATAAGCCCGAAGATCCTTCACCTGACGAGGAACATGACAATGTTGTAATCACGGGCGCTTCTGAGCACACCTCCAAGCTTAGCATGAAGGAGCAACTAAAGGAGGAAGAAAAGGAGAAAATCAAAGTAAGTCTGAACTCAAGGTGGTGGAGATAGACGATCCTCTAAATAGGCCGCTAAAAGTCATTCTCCCTGGGCAGGACCACATTCTTGGAGGTTCCTCCGCCTCCCTTAGGTACCACATTGCAAGGAAGTAAAGGGTCCAGGAAAAATTGCTTAGCTGAGGAGACTTTGGAAAAGCAAAAGTAGGAGAGAAAACTAAAGAAATATTCGTCGTCTTGCAATGTCTTTCTTAGCTCAAATAAGTAAGAATCATGTGGTTGTTTTCCTTTTCTTTTTCTCTTACTTTTGTTGTAGTCGTTGTAGATAGACTTGGCCTCCGAACTTTCGGAGGAGTTGTAGGAAAATTTATTAAGAAGTAAATAAATTTTTATTCCTTTGCATTTACATATTTTCATTACATCACTCATAATTCAATCTGCAACTAAGATTCAAGGATTCATGAGTCATTTGAACTCTAGTTTTCTTTCAAGGGACTTAGGAATTTTTGAATCGTTTGTACTCTAGTCCACACTCTGGGGACTCAAAGCACTCCAATGCACTTCAGGGACGTAGATATTTTTGAATTGTTTATATTCTAGTCTGCACCTTGGGGACTCAGAGTACTCCAATCCGCTTCAGGGACTTAGTGGCTTTTGAATCATTTATACTCTAGTCTGCACTCTGAGGACTCAGAGTACTCTAATATGCTTCAGGGACATAGAGATTTTTGAATTGTTTATACTCTATTCTACACTCTGGGGATTCAAAGTGCTCTAATCTGCTTCAGGGACTAAGAGATTTTTGAATCGTTTATACTCTAGCCCACACTCTGGGGACTCAAAGTACTCTAATCCGCTTCAGGGACTTAGAGATTTTTGAATCTTTTATACTCTAGTCCGCACTCTGCGGACTCAGAGTACATTAATCCACTTCAGGGAATTAGAGATTTTATGTACGTAGCTGGTTAACTTTTAGTTTTGTATGTGCGTTCATATGCGCACAGATCAGTGCAAATTAACCTTATCATAAAATTATAAAACACGGAACACCAACAATTCATAGAAAAATAGCCTGAAGCTTTTATTGATTGTAGAAAATAGGGACAAACCGAAATGTCTTACTACATGTCGAAAATAGAGAATAACAAAAGAAACATATACTGTAAACAATTGCTACTGAAATGCAAAAGAAATAAACCAAGTACAATAATGGCGTAAATGCTCGCTATTCTATGCTCTGGGGATTGTCACGCCATCAACAGTCGCTAGCATGAACGTTCCTACTCCAAGTCTCCATTTGATGATGTAGGGACCTTTCCATGTGGGATTCATATGTGATGAGATCGAAAAAAATCTCTTTAAAACAAAGTCGCCCACATTAAAAGCTCTTGGTCAGACTTTTTCATTATAATATCGGGCGACTCGATGCCAATATGCGGCTGCCCTTAAATCAGCTTCCTCGCGCTTCTCGTCGACAAATTCCAAAGATTCCGGTAAAAGATTTTGGTTTGTTCTGGGATCATAGTAAGTTACCCGGCGGGAAGGGACTTCAAGTTCGACGGGTATAACTGCTTCGGTATCGTATGCCAGTTGAAGGGAGGTTGGCTAGTTGCAGACTTGTGGGTGGTTCGGTATGTCCAGAGTGTCGTTGGAACCTTATCCACCCACTTACCTCTAGCCTTGTCTAGATGTTTTTTGGGATGGACTTGATTATCTTATTTACGGCTTCAACTTACCTATTTGCTTTAGGGTGAGCGACTCTGTGAACCTTTTCTCAATGCAGTATTCTGATAAAACTCTTTGAATACTTTACTCTCAAATTGAGTTCCATGGTCAGTAATGATAGTCTGCGGAAGACCAAAGCGGCATATAATGTTTCGCACAACAAAATAATGACCTTTTTGGTTGTTGTAGCTAGTGGCTCCGCTTCTGCCCATTTGGTGAAGTAATCGACTGTGACAATTGCGCATTTTACACTATCTTTGGAGGTTGGCAAGGAGCCTATAATATCGATCCCCCATACTGCAAACGGCCATGGACTAACCATTTGTATGAGTTCCATTGGCGGCTCTCTCATGATCTTTGCGTACTTCTGACATTTATCGCATCTCTTTATATAGTCTGCGGAGTCTCGATTCATGGTAGGCCAACAGTATCCATAATGCAGTATCTTTTTCGCTATTGTCTACCCCCCAGTATGATTGCTACATTCTCCTTTGCTACATTTTCCTTCATGGACTTCTCTTAAAACTCGTTTTATCTCATCGTGGGCGAGCACCTAGGAAAGGGAATGGAGGATCCCTTCCGATACATCATTTTATCCATCATAATATACCATGGGCCTTACGAACAACTTGTCGTCTCTCGTTCCTTCTCTCGGGCAAGGTCATGTGTAACAAGTATTCTCTAAACGAGGTCATCCATGACTCCCTTCTAGTTTTCATCTCTGCCACAAGATCAACATCCATATCATTTATGCTTGGGGCATGTAAAGTTTCAACGTGTACCAAACCCATCTGTTGTGCATCAGCAGTGCTTGCAAATTTCGCCAAGGAATCGCCTTCCTCGTTCCGTTCGAGTGGGATATGCGAAATATCATAGTATTCGAGGTCCACCAACAAATCTTGGACCCGAGTGAGGTATGGATCAAGCCTCTATCCCTTTGCTGGTAGTCTTCCTGTACTTGGTACACCACCAGTTGTGAGTCACAAAAGATTTTAACCGATTTTACTCCAAGTTCTTCGGCAAGCTTCAGTTCAGCGACCAACGCTTCATACTCAGCTTCGTTGTACGTAGCAGGGAAATTAAGTTTCAAAGCATAACAAGTCGATTGGTTCTCGAAAGTTACAAGAACAACACTATCCCCAGAACAATGGTCATTGGATGCCCCATCGGTATATAGCTTCCATCGTATAGTAGGAATTGCATCATTTCCGTATGGTTAGTCCTACATAGTGAACTCTATAGTAAAAACCACCATGGATAGCCCTCTGAGGTAGGTAGGTGATGTCGAACTAACTAGCTCAATGTTCCATTTAAGTAACCTTTTAGAAGTCTTTGGTCGTTGGAACACCTACCATAAAGGTGGATCGGTATAGATCTGACCGGATGTGCCCGGAAATACGGAAGGAGTTTGCGTGATGCAATTACCAAACGATAAGCAAGCTTCTCAATCTTGGGATAATATCTCTCTGCCCCCGTTAAAAACTTACTAACATAGTACACCGGCTTTTGTATTCGGTCATCCTCATGAATCAAAGCCACGCTGATAGCGTGCTGGGATACGACCAAGTAAACATACAACTCTTCCTGGTCTATAGGTTTTGACAAAACAGGGGGCCTCTCCAAGTGGCTCACCAAAGCTTGGGAACGCGTCTTCACAATTCGGTGTCCATCCAAAATTTATTTTCCATTTCCATATCAAATCAAAGAAGGGAATACATTTATAGGTCGCTCTGGATATGAATCGACACAATGTCGTGACCTTCCCATTCAAGCTCTGCATTTGCTTTATAGTTTTGGGTGCCCGTGTGTCCTGAATAGCTTGAATCTTTTCTAGGTTCGCTTTAATCCCTCGTGCGTTGACAATGAAGCCCAAAAACTTCCTCGTTGCAGTGCCAAAGGAGCATTTCAATGGATTGATTTTCATTCCATAAAATCTGAGTATATTAAACATCTCTGCCAAGCCTCGAATGTGGTCGTTTGATTACCATGACTTCATGAGCATATCATCTACATAGACTTCCATTGTTCTACCCATCTGATCTTTATAACATCCAATTCACCAGTCGTTGATAAGTTGCCCCTGCATTCTTCAACCTAAAAGGCATCACTACAAAATAGTACATCCCAACATCTATGACAAAAATAGCGTGCTTCTGATCTGGGATGTGCATCAGGATTTGATTGTATCCTAAACACGCATCCATAATGACAACAACTCGTGCCCTGCTGTCGAGTCGACCAGTTGATCAACTCTGAGCAATGGAAAACTATCCTTAGGGCATGCCTTATTCAGGTTCGAGTAATCAACATAGGTCCTCCACTTTCCGTTTGCCTTCCTCACTGGTACGGGATTGGATATCCATTCAATATGGTAGGCGTCGCGGATGAACCCATTGGCTTTGAGTATATCCACCTCCTCTTTTAGAGCAGAGGACCTCTCTGGGTCCATGCCTCTCCTCTTTTGTTTAACCGGTACATACTATGGATCAATGTTCAACACATGACTTGCAATGGAAAGAGAAATCCCATACATATCAGAATGGGACCAAGCAAAAACACTGAGATTCGTTCGGAGGAAATCAGTAAGATCCCTCATCATCAAGGGGTTGAGCTGTGATCCTCTTTTCAGTATCCACGAAGGGTCATCATAGCTGACCGTGATGTCAATCGTCAGTCCAGCCGACACCGCCTTAGCCTTCTTGGGTTCTTCATCGTCATCTCTCAGATCTGTGTCTCTATGGATCCGAATGTGTTGCCCAAGCTAAGGCTCAGGCGCTACTTGTCAATCTTCAGCAACATGGATGAAAACGGATTTGTCCACACCCTTTCCCTTCGCCCTTCGATCGGCCTCTCTCGGCTCAGCCACATAACAAGCACGATCAGTTGCTTAATCGCCATGCACCACACCAACTCCATTGTCTGTTGAAAATTTCATGGTCAAACACCACGGGGACGATGCTGCCATAAACTCTACCAGGGCCCATCAGCCCAAAAAAAACATTATATGGGGAATCAACGTCCAAAACAATGAACAGTAGGATATGTACCCACCTACGTTCACCTTCTCCTATCTCAACTGACAATTCGAAAAAACCTACTACATCAGTAGATGCACCATTAAGCCATGAACGCAGGCTTTAGATGGTTTTAAATCCTTCGCCTCCATCTTTATCTGGTCATAAGCCTTCTTAAATATAATATTGATAGAACTCCCACAATCAATTATTATTATCCTCACAAGTGTAGGTCTAATCAAAGCTGAGATAACCATTGGGTCAATAATACGAGCTTCTACTTGATCGGCATCCCGACTTTTGAAAACTATGTCATCCATCATCGTTTGCTGTTGCTTCGTCGGATTCTGTGTTTGAGCAGCATTCGAAGTCCGCATGCTTCAAGGAACTAGCATAACATTCCATTTCTTACCAACTCTTGTCTACAGAATGAGGCCCACCAATTATCGTGTTTATGGCTAGTCTTTGTTCGATCCGAACGGGTTCCTCAGGTCGGTGTGAAGCTTGCTCGCGATTGGGGTCAGATGCCCCTGTCCACGTTCCTATGGATTCTTAACAAATTGCTGCAACTACTTCTGGAGAATCAGCTTTTCTACAGCGTCATGGAGGTGCCTACATTAATTAGTATTGTGCCCATAGGTCTCGTGAAACCGACAATATTTTCCAGTCTATTTTTTGTTCCTTGGTCAATTCCTTTGGGCGCGACTTTCGGTACTGAAATGTATTACAAGTTGATAGGTTAATATTCTCTAAAAAGGTGTTCAGGGGTGTATACTCATTATAGGTCGAGGTCCTTGGTTTCCACTTTCCTGCTTCCTTTTTCCGTCCGGAATTTCCTCCTTCGGTCCCTTTTGATTACTTCGGCTTATTTTGAACATTGACTTGGACCTTACCAGAGCTCTCGTCGGATTGCTTCAACACAATGTTGCTTTGCACCAATTCCTTACTGGGTCCTGGCGCACTGCTCCTTTTTTACCACCTGGCCTCTTCCTTTCTCATGAATTGGTTTGCCTTCGAATAAAAACATTCCAAGGTAGTCGGTGGCTGCCTGCCAGCTAGTCACCAAACTCAAATTGCGGATCCACTCCTCGCATCACGACCATAAGAATGGCGTGGTCATTCGTTTTACTAACTTCGATGGAAGCAACGTGGAATCTCTGTAAATAGTCCTTCAATGACTCACCAGGAGCCTGAATCACACTGGATAACGACATCACGTCTTTTGGGAAAGTATCATGGAACCTGAACTGCTCCACAAACTTCATTGCTAGCTCATCAAATCTAGAGATTGACCAGGGAGGAAGTCTCATGAACCACATGGTGGTGATTCCGGACGTAGTTATTGGGAAGCATCTGCACTTGGTCGCATCATTTGCCCTAACCGAGTCCATCATCCACTTATAACTCATTATGTGCTATCGAGGGTTGGTCTTCCCTTCATAAATGGGGATGTAGGCATGATAAACTTTTTTGGTACTCGGCTTGTGGTAAACGGAGTATGACTTCTCAATATGCCCTAATCGTCTGTAGTCAAGCCCTGGTTCTCCCTCATCAACTGGCTGACCATAGCCAATAAATCCGAAGTTTAAATGGGGGTTGCCCAGTAGGTATCCATCCTGCACGATTGCTCCGGCTGGTGCCTCCCAGGTCGTCGATCATCTAAGTGTGCATCTTGAGGACCCGCTTCATTACGATCCTGGTGAGGTGGTTGACCAGCTCCCATGCGTGTTCCATATCCTAAGTTTCTCACTCCAGGTTGGGTGTGACTTCCTAGGTGTAGTTGAGGAGCCATGGTTCCAATTAAGGAAACTTGATCATTTCTCTTGATTTGTCCTTGGCGACTCGTTACCAATTGCTTTGTTTCTCCAGTTGTGTCGTTTCAACCCCGCGGCGTCTACGCTTGGGATGTTCATCTGACGAAGCAGAGCTGTCGAACGATGAGTAGGAAGACTGGCTTCCTCCAACGTTTTGATGCTAATGCTGAGCAATCTAGGTCATCAGGTTGGCGTTTGCTTAAATCTACTCATTAAGCTGTCTCCTGCTTTCCATGAGTTCCCTTATCTGCTCATTGAACTTTTCCCTGGTGACAGCTTCTACTTGGTTTGGGATGGTGGTGGGTTCTGCACCTACATTAGCTTGTAGATTTCTTGGTCCTACTTGTTGGACCTTGCAGTCTCATTAGCATCGGTGTTGTGGGAGGCGGACCTAGTGCGTGGACTTGACATCTTAGAGTTATCTATAGGTACTTTGAGTAGAATCTGTGAACTCCTGAGAATAAACTTGGATCTCCTTCGGGGGATTTCCTCAATCTAGTAGCAACAAAGTAGATCCTAGCCTAAAAATGAACTCTCTCAGTAAAAGCACCAAAATGTTAGCACCAGAGTTGGTCACTAACACCCTAGAACAGATTTTTGTAGAGAGATTAATGAAGACAATAAATTAAAACAGAGGAATAGCACAGTAGAATGCAAAAACAACAACAAATAACAAGAACACCATAATTATAGTGGTTCGGCGTAACTGCCTACATCCACCTTGAATGTAATCTTTATTGCTTTTTCAGATACTTGAATACAGATACAATCTGTAAACAAATAGCTTGAATACAAGTTTGAGCAAAAAGAAAGTGAGTACAGAAAATGGCAGAGTCTCTCTAGAGTTATCCCAAAAAGGATCCCTTAAAAGAAAGTGAGTACAAGTTTGCTGACTTGGGGCTCAATGACGAGCTGAAGAGAAGGCTTACTTCGAGACAGCTTCAAGGAGAAACTTTATTCTGGTGGAATAGTGTGACGGATGGTGTGGACGAGGAAATGATGACATGGGAAGAATTTAAGATGAGGTTCCAGGAGAGGTTTATGTCTGTGTTAGCTTAGCCTGCTTTGCTCAAAAAGTTTGCTGGTAGCGTTCAGATTCAGATTCGTGGTATGTCTGTTAGCATTCTACTGGATACTGGCGCATCGCATTCTTTTATATCTCATTGTTTGGTAGATAAGCTTAACCAAGAACCCACATACTTAGTTACTTCCTTAAGGGGTGCAAATCCAATAGGAGAATATGCGTCACTTGGGATGAAGTGTGACCACCTAGAGTTTGATTTGTTAGGTAATACCTTTATTTTCAGTTTGCATTTGTTTGATTTCGTAGGGTTCGAAATTATTTTGAGTATGGATAGGTTAAGTAAATACGATGCTAGGATATTTTCCATGATAGCAAAGTATCGCTTAGACATTCTGACTGTAGTGATCGGATTGTATATACCATAGAAAACCCTAGCTGCGAGCCGAATGCTTTGTTGGGTGTTGTGGAGGTAGAAGACGAGTTGAATCGAGTTTTCGTGGTTAGAGTATTCGTGGATGTTTTTGAACCTGTAGCAGTATTGCCACCGAAACGAGCCATAGAGTTTTGGATAGATTTAGTACCTGGACCAGAACCAGTGAGTAGACTACCAAGCAGGATGACACCTACCGAGATGAGGGAGTTAAAGGTGCAGTTGGTGAATTTGGAAGGCAAGAATTTTATTAGACCTAGTAGTTCACCTTAGGGAGCAGTCGTAGTGTTTTCTAAGAAGCCGGATGAATTGTTAAGGATATGGATTGATTATCTTTAGTTGAATGAGAAGACGATAAAGAATCAATATCTGTTTCCTTAAATTGATGATTTTTTCGATCAGTTGAGTAGAGCAAGGCTATTTTCTCAGTTGGATTTAGCGACGGGTTTCCATCGGCTTAGACTAGCAGAGGATTGCATTTCTTTAATGGCATTAGAACTAGATATGGATAATAGGAATGGTAAGTGATGTCGTTCGGACTAAATAATGCACCAACATTCTTTGTAGATTTAGTGACCGAGTTTTTCGAGAGCACTTGGATTGGTTCATGTTGGTTTTCATAGACGATATTTTGATATACTCCAAGGACAAAAAAGAGCATGAAATTCATCTTAGAGTGGTGCTTAAGACGTTGAGGTAGTATCAGCTGAAGGCAAAGTTTTCGAAGCGCCATTTCTCGAAGAAGGAAGTGAAGTTTCTTGGTCATATAGTCTCAGAGAAAGGGCTGTCTATGGATCCTACTAAGATCGAGGCAGTAAATAGTTGGAAGAGACCCAAGATAGTGACCGAGTTAAAAAGTTTTCTTAGATTGGATAGATATTATAGGAGGCTCTTTAAGGATTTTTCGCGGATAGCGGCACCGATGAACAAGCTAACGCGAAAAGATGTGAAGCTTGTTTGGACCGATAAATGTGAAGGAGCATTCCAGAGCCTGAAACACTTATTAACTCATGCACCTATACTAGTTGTTCTAGAAGGGAATCAAGATTTGGTAGTATATATAGATGCATGTGGAACTGGATTAGGAGCTTTGTTAATGCAGAGAGGTAAAGTGATTGTCTGTGCTTCTCAGCAGCTTAGACCACATGAGGTTAGATATCCAATGCATGATTTAGAATTAGCTACGGTGATATTTGCATTAAAGGTGTGGAGACATTACCTTTTAGGAGAAATATTTGAGCTATATGCGGATCATAAGTTGTTGAAGTATCTACACTCTCAGAAGAAGCTGAACATGAAGCAACAGAGATGGTTGGAAATTATAGCTTCTTATGACTTTGGAATTGAATACAAACCAGGGAAAGGCAATAAGGTTGCAGATGTGCTTAGTAGAAAACATCAAAATGTAGTGTTAGCGATGATAGCTGAGTGGAAAGATTTGGAAGCATTGACGACATGTAGAGTACAATGGAGATCTGAAACTAGATTTAGTATGGAAATTGTTATGCTGTCATGTGTAGAAGTTCGACCAGTGATAATGGAAAGGGTTGCTTCTAAGCAAGGAGAAGATCAGGTGTTAGTTGAATGGATCAAAAAGTTAAGAGATGGAACAGAGAGCGATGACTTGAAGAATTTTAATCTTGACTAAAATTCTGGTAGTTAAGGGAGAAAGGAAGGTTATGTGTTCCAAATATGGGAGACATAAGGAGGGAGGTTCTTAAGGAATGCCATCGTTCGAAGTTCACTATTCATCTAGGGGGAAATAAGATGTATTAGGACATGAAGAGGAGTTTCTTCTAGGAAGGAATGAAGAAGGATGTAAGCTTATGGGTGAAGCAATGTCTAAAATGCAAACAGGTAAAAGCCGAACATCAAAAGCCAAGTGGGTTGGGTATGGAAGTGAGATTCAATTTCTATGGATTTTATAGACATGTTGCGAAGATCTAATAGAAGAAATGAAAGTATATGGGTCATAGTGCATAGGTTAACTAAGAGTGTCAATTTCATTCCAGTTAAGTTAACTAGGGCGGCACCTATTTCGGCTAATTTATTTATGAAGAATGTAGTTAGACTACACGGAATTCCTAGTAGCATAGCAAGGGCTAGAGATTCCTTGTTCAATAGTGAGTTCTGGAAGAGTTTACAGGAAACTTTAGGTATCAAACTCAAGATGAGTACCACTTACCATCCACAGATCAATAGGCAAATGGAAAGAGTTAACAAAGTCTTGGAAGATTTTTTATGAGCTTGTGTGCTAGATTTCGAAGGATCATGGAAAGACCATCTACACTTAGTTGAGTTTTCCTATAACAACAATTATCAGTCTAGTATAGTGATGGCACCGTTTGAAGCTTTGTATGGAAGGCCATGCAAATCTTCCGTTTATTGGTTAGAGATCGGGGATAGATTGGTTCTTGGTCTGGATTTAATTAGAGAAGCTATGGAGAAGATTGAGTTATTACGAGCTAGGATGAAGGAGGCTCGGTCTAGGCAGAAGAGTTATGCTGATAGAAGAAGGAAAGACTTAGAGTCCTTTGTTGGAGATCATGTTTTCATTAAGTTGATGAAAGGTTGGATTCGATTTGGAAAATCAGTGAAGTTGGCACAAGATTCGTTGAACCATTTCATATTATAGAGAGGATCAAGAAACTCGTACATAGAATAGAGTTACCAAATAGTTTGGTAGGAGTCCACAATATTTTTCATATTTCTCATATAAAGGAGTGTATTAGAGACCCAGAGACTACTATTGCACCGACTATGTTAGAGGGCTTAGTAGTAGAGCTGAACTTGACTATAGTTAGAATGCCAGTTTGTATAATCACAAGAGATGAGAAGAGGCTAAGAAACAAGACAGCCAGATTAGTTAAAGTCCAGTAGAGCGACGATGAGAGAGACTGTACTTAGGAGACAAAGAGAAGGATTAGAGATGCTTATCCTGATTTGTTTGATGGTATGCTTTACCTTTTTAATTATTTTTTTGAGTACCTTATCGTAATTTCCGAGAACGAAGTTCATTAATGTGGGGAGTCTATAATGACCATAATTTATAGTAATATTATTTAGAATATTTAATTGGTCAAATTAAATAAAATAATGTAAAGATTAAGGGATTGAGATTTGTGATTAGTAAGGGTAGCCGTGCCATGTTAACAAATAAACTAAAATGAATTAGGATGAAATAGATAAGGGAAGTTAGATAAGGGGAAAAATAGAGAAAAGACACATTCTAATACCCTAAACTCTTAAGCTGTGTTCATTTTACACATTCATTATCGAAAATAAAAATAGAGGTCGGCCACCATTAACCAAGAATAAGAGGAAGATAAGCTAAAGGAAGAAGCTAAATCAACACTAATCCATTCTCAAATCTCAACTCCTTAATCTTAAAGCTTAGGTGAATAATTACTACATATCATGTTTTCTATTGTTCTTGGTTTTAGGATGAAATCAGAATTATTTTACAAAGTTATTTGCCATGTTTTAATTGTTAAAATGGATATATATGCTTGTTGATGATTTATGATATTTCATATGGATTTTATGATATGTTTTAATGTGAAAACCCTATTAAATGAAATCCAAATGCTTTGTGATTTTAGATTTAGATCAAAAATGATTAGAGATGGGTTTTAATTTTCATAATTTTCTGAACTAATGTGGATTTTATATTAATTTTCTAGTGATGGAAATGGATATTTGGGTTTAAAATAATTCATGGCTATACATGTTTTGGGTCAAAAATGTATATATGTTAGAAAACATATTAAAAATGATTTATAGAAATTTTAATAGATTTTTCCTAAGTGTTTTAATAGATGTATAGAATTATTTAAGGTATGGGGCTTAAATTTTTTATATATTTATAAAAGGAGAAATGGAATTTTGTAAATAATTTAATTAGTTATTTCTCAAATTTTGGCAGTTTTTTTAGAAAAGAAAATTAGCAACCAATAATATTTTGACAAATAAGGCAAGTAAGTTGAAAAGATTACTTTAAAAAACTAAAATTAATATTTTACGTGCTTTTTATATGTTTCACCACTTTTGGAACCTAGGTTCCAACTGGGTACTTCCACTCCATCACCATCGAAACCAATGAACATAGTACAAATGATTTGGTACATAGTGAATTGGATATAGGCGGAAGGTATTGGGTCGAAAAAAGGGGTTCCGATGGGGTCGAAGCGCTACTTTGCTTTCAAATGAAAATGCATCTGCTTTGCTTTCGAAAGGAACGCTTTCGACTTGGTTGGCTTTCGACTGGGTCGAATTGATTTTCGAATGAGGTTGCGCCTTTTGTTTTAATTAAATGCTTTCGAAGGGGTCAAAACCCCCTGCTGTCGCTTTCTACCTTTTGAAGCAAATGGTTTCGAAAGGATAATTTGTTTTTAAAACCTAGCCACTTCTCTAATGCTTTCAAAAGGTTGGTTTCGACACCATCACTTCTTTACTTAGGAAATTTTTTCGAAATTGTGCTTTCGACTTATTTGTTTTATGACCCTTTTGTTCTGTTGAAGGTAGAACCAAAGGTTTCGAAAGGAAAGGTTTTTAAATGGTTTCGAAAGGTTTCTGCATGTTTTACTTGAATCCAAATGCTTTCGAGGAGTTTGATGTTTACTAAGGATTTTAATGCTTTCGAAGGGTCTAAAGGAAGGTTTTGAAAAAGTGGTTCCCTAATGGTTTCGAAAGGTTTAAAAGGAAGGTTTCTAATGTTTCGAAAAGCAACGTTAAGTGTTTTAAAGATGGGATCTAAAGTTTTAAAGCTTTCGAAGGTGATGTTTTTAGTGGTTTTGAAAGGCTTTTTATGAAGGGTTTCGAAAGGGTATGTTTTGGCCTATGGCCTAGGGTTTTGCTTGTATCGAAAGAGGTACGTTCAATGGATTCGAAAGGGGTACTTTCAAAGGTTAAATGTTTCCATCAACAAAGTTTTGTGTAAAGTATATACAACATGGCAAGGTGATTTGAGTAACGCATATATTATGTTTTCCTTGTCTAAAGAATGATTTGAAGGTTTAAATCAATTTGAGAGAAAAGGTTTTCAAGGAAAATTTTATGGGTAGTTAACCCTAAGTAAAATGACTCAAATATTAGAATACCATACATGATTGGTATAGGGTCGCGCCCTATACATTAGCTATTATCCCCTAGCTAATTTAGTCCAAAATTTCAGTGGTAGGGCTTCGCCACAGGTAAGACTAAAATGATGTTACACAGAGAAAGGAATATACAGAGAGTGAATAGGTTCTTGGTGAGCCTGCAAAACCATTAAGATCAGTTGACTCTGGACAAGTAAGTCGGGGATAGACCTCCAAAAGTGGAGTATCTAACAGAAGTTAGATTATTTGTTTGTTTTGTTTGGTAGGCCCGAGTCAGCCAAAAGTTAGTAGTTATCTCTTTATTGTTAAGACAGATAGTCCATTTGTTACCTGATTTATATGCTTTTATGATATTGATATTATTATTTTAACCAGTTTTGGCCACAAAATTAAGATTTTTAATGTTCTAAAAGGATATTAGTGAGGGGAAATCCATTCCGCTAAGGGGCTTGGTCTCACTTAATATCAAATAACCGAGATGTATGGTATTATTCACATCAGGATTTATGTCGGGTTCGAAGTTCACATTTTTCCCCTTAAACTCTTAGGTGCTCAAAATTGATTTGAGGATTTTCAGGTTTTAGTAGGAGGACGAATAAAGCTTCCGAAAATGAAGAGGAGGCTGAAGTTAGCTATTTAGGAGTTGTTTTGTTTGTTTTATTCCGCTATGTTGTATTAAGTCATTTATGACTATTTAGTATTCTAGTCAACCAAGGGGGCATCTTCATATATCGCTCTTGGCGTATTTTTTCATAATTATATTTAATCTGAACCTGAGAAACGTATAGGGTTATGTAACTTGGATATGAAATTTTGTTTGAAATGTAATCAAAAAAGTGTTTTAATCTGTAATGATTTTATTTCATATTTAAGTGTTTCTGATATTATGGATACCATTGACATTACCGTATTTGTTCACCGGAAGTTAATACCATGGACGACTGCATTATCTGCAGCGCTTAGCTTCGAGCCTTTGGATAGGGGATGTTACAACGTGGTATCAGAGTGTAGGTTCATGAAACCTAAAAGAAGTTTAAACCTGAAAGATTTTTCAAAAACTTAATCCAATGAATCATAAAATAAGATCGGGGTTTGGGACAACGCTATAGTTATGAACTTGTACTTGATATATATATATATATATAAGTACGTATTCCCCTCTCTCTTAGACCGTTTTTTGTATCCTAATAAGAGTCATATGCAAATTTACAAGAAAGAAGATATAGAGGCAGGAAATGAAAGAGGAAATCACGGTGGAGAAAGCACCACAACCAATGGAAATGTTCGACCCATTAGGAGGAACCCGGGTCAACATTATAATGCTAATCAAAATGCCATGCCAATATGGGTGCTAGAAATCCGCCAATGGATATGGGGCGATGTATCGGTTCTTTGTTAATCTGATGCAAGTAGGAGCTGCTGCTAGAGTTGTTAGGAATGTAGGAGGAGCTAATCCCGTGGCTCTAGTTGGGAATAAATATGCTAAGTTGAACAGATGTTATGTTATGCTAGTCTTGGTGGGAAGCTGTTTATGGGAATAGAGGATGGTATAGAAGTTGAGAATTAGTTGTTGCATTACGAGAGAATCTTCGCTGTTTAGGATTGAATGATGAGCAGAAGAGGAGACTGGTTTCTAGGCAGTTGCAAGGAGCAACACTTCATTGGTGGAATAATTATTACCGGAGTTTCGAAAGAAGAGTTGACTTGGGCATAATTCCAAAGGAGATTTGAATAGAGGATTTTATCTGAAGTTGTTAAGTCGGCGTTGATGAGAAAGTTTATGGATTTGGAGTAGGGAGAGATGTCGGTAATCTGGCATGCTACTAAGTTTGACGAGCTGTTTCGATATTGGTATGCTACAATAGACACCGTCATTAGGTGGAAGGAGATATTCATTCGAGGATTGTGGCCTGGAATTGCTAGCACGACCTTGACCCATCTTCGTGATCCTTGTAACGTAGTTGTGGAGATGGCAATACGACATTAGGAGTTTCTTGCTATTTGTGCACGGGAAAAGCAAGTTGAAACTCAGGGTTCTCAAGGAAAGAAGAGAAAGTTCTTTAAGAAGAAGGGAGGCCAAAAGGGAGAACCTTCCATAAAGGTAAAGTAAGATTTAGTTTTCTTCAAGTGTGACAAGAAAGGTTATTATGCTCATGAGTGTCGGTCAAGCAAAGGGAAGAATGGTGTAGAAAAGAAGAATGTGAAGTGTTTCAACTATGACCGGGTTGGGCATTATAAGAATCGGTGTCCAGAACCAGTTAGGCCAGAGAAGGGAAAAGTTTTTGTTGTTGGACCATCATTTGCTAGGCCAATTGCAGCTGAAAAAGGGAAGAATGTGATGGAAGGTACGCTTTTGATTCAAAGTATACTAGTTAGGGTAGTATTTGATACCAGTGCATCATGCTCATTTATATCTCGGTGTTTGGTTGATAAGTTATGCTTAGAACCCACATACCTTGTTACTTCCTTAAGGGTTGTGAATTCGATAGAAGGGTATGCAACTCTGGGGATGAGATGTGACCAGTTGGAACTTGATTTGTTAGGTCATAAGTTTGCAAGTAGTTTGATTTAGTAAATTTCGAGATCATCTTGGGTATGGATTGGTTGGGCTAAAATATTCTACCATGGTTGATCTAGAATATTCTACCATGATAGGGGGTAGTTGTGCTTTGTTGTGTAGTATGGAAGTAGGAGAAGAGTTGGGTTAGGTTTGAGCAACAAGAGATTTTGCAGATGTCTTTGAACTGGTTACAGGACTACCACCGAAACAACCAGTCAAGTTTTGGATAAATCTTATGCCAGGAGCTGAACCTGTGAGCAGACCATCTAGCAGGATGACATCGACCGAAATGAAAGAATTGAAGGTGCGGACAGTGGATCTAGAAGGGATAAATTTTATTAGACTAAACAGTTCGCGTTGGGGAGCAGCCGCGGTGTTCTTAAAGAAACCATATGGGTCGTTAAGGATGTGTATCGACTATCGTAAGTTAAACGAGACGACGATTAGGAATAAGTATCCTTTGTCGAGGATTGCTGATCTATTTGATCAGTTGTGTGGATGCAGAGTGTTTTCCCAATTGAATTTGGCGAAAGGTTTCCATCAGTTAAGAGTGGCAGAGAACAGTATTCCATTGACATATTTCAGACTAGGTATGGTTCGTATGTATGGTTAGTGATGTCATTTGGGTTAACGAATGCACCTGCTTTCTTTGTGGATTTGATGAACCGAGTTTTTCAAGAGTACCTGGATAGGTTTGTATTGGTGTTTATATATGATATTTTAGTGTACTCTAAAGGTGAAAAAGAGCATAAAGGTCGTCTTAGAGTAGTGCTTGAGACGTTGAGGCAGTATTAGCCGAAAGCAAAGTTTTCCAAGTGTCATTTTTGAAGAAAGAGATTAAGTTTCTTGGTTACGTGGTTTCAAAGAAGGGATTGCCAGCAGTCGATCCAGATAAGATCGAAACTGTTAATAATTGAAAGGGACCAGAGATGGTTACGGAGATAAGGAGTTTTCTTGGACTTGCTGGCTATTACCGGAAAATCATTAAGGATTTCTTACGGATAGTAGCTCCTATGACTAAATTAACCAGGAAGGAAGTGAAGTTAGTCTGGTCCGACAAATATGAGGAAGCATTCCTTAAGTTAAAGCATTTGTTGACCAATGCACCATTGTTAGTAGTTCTAGATGGAAACCAAGGGTTGAGGTGTATACCGATGCATGTGGAAGTGTATTAGGAAATGTATTAATGCAGAAAGGTAAAGTTATTGCCTACGCTTCACGATAACTTAGGCCACATGAAGCAACATATCCTACTCATGATTTGAAGTTGACAGTGGTGATCTTCTCATTGAAGATTTGCATACATTACAGCTTAGGGAAGAGATTTGAGCTACATGCAGATCATAAGTCGTTAAGGTATTTATTCTCTCAGAAGGAGTCGAATGTAAGACTGCAGAGGTGGTTGGAGTTTTTAGCAGTTTATGATTTGGTATAGAGTATACTCCTTGGAAAGGAAATAAGGTAGTGGATTCTCTTAACAAAAGATTTCAGAATGTGATGTTAGCTATGTTGGCACAATGGAAGGATTTAGAAGCTTTGACTAATTGTAGCATGTAGCTAAGATCGACTACTAGCTCTAGTCAGAGCACCGCCATGGTGTCATGTTTAGAAGTTCGACCAGTGTTGATCGAAAGGATTTCTTCTAGGCATAGGGAGGATCTAAAATTAGGCGAGAAGATTAGAAGGCTTTAGGTTAGAACTGAGATCGATGATCTAAGTGATTTTGGTCTTGACCAGAGAGGATGGTTGAGAAAGAAGGGATGGTTGTGCGTTCCGAATGTTGAGGACTTAAGGAAAGAAGTCCTTGGGGAATGTCGTTGGTCCAAATTTGTGATCCATCCTGGAGGGACCAAGATGTATACAGATATGAAGAGAAGCTTCTATCGGGAAGATTTGAAGAGGAAGGTTGGCTTGTGGGTTAGACAGTGTGCAAACTGTTAACAAGTGAAAGTCGAACATTAGAAGTCGAGTAAGTTACTTCAAACTTTGGAGGTACCAGTTTGAAAATGAGATTCGATATCCATGGATTTTATAGACAGGTTGCCAAGGTCGAATATAGAAAATGAAAGTATATAGGTCAAAGTGGACAGGTTGACCAAGATTGGCCATTTTATTCCAGTTAAGTCAACCAAAACGACAACTGTTTTAGCTAAGTTGTTCATGAAGAATATAGTTAGACTGCATTGGAATTCCTTGTAGTATAGTCACTGACCAAGATGCTTTGTTTTCTAGTGAATTTTGGAAGAGTCTACATGATATATTAGGTACCAAGCCCAAGATGAGTACTACATATCACCCTTAGATGAGTGGGCAGGCAGAGAGAGTCAATAAGGTACTCAAGGATTTACTAACAGCTTGTGCATTGAACTTTGGTGGATCTTGGGAAGATCACCTAAACTTAGTGGAGTTTTACTATAATAACAATTATTAGACTAGTAAAGGAATAGCGCCTTTTGAAGCTTTGTACGGAAGGCCATTCAAGTCACCAGCATGTTGGTTGGAGATTGGAGACAGAATAGTCTTAGGTCAGATCTGGTTAGAGAGGCGATAGAGGAGATTGAGTTGATTTGAGAAAGAATGAAAGAACCTTGGTCCAAACAGAAGAGCTGCGTAGATAAGAGTCGTAAAGACCGAACTCTCAGTTGGAGATAAGGTATTCATTAAACTATCGTCGATAAAGGGTGTGGTACAATTTTGAAAGTCAGCGAAATTGGTACTGAGATATGTTAGTCCGTTCCAAGTTATAGAGAGGATCGGTTAGCCCGCATACAGAGTAGAGTTGCCGAACAGTATGGTAGGTGTCCACAATTGTTTCATGTGTCTCATGTTCGCAAGTATGTGCAAGATCCAAAGATTACTATTCCTGTAACAGGGTTGGAAGATTTGATAGTAGAACCGAATTTTACTTTTTTTAGACAACCAGTTTGGGTTGTGGCTAGAGATGAGAAAAGATTAAGGAACAAGACAGTCAAGTTGGTGAAAGTTCAATGGAGCGATAAAGAGAAGGACTGTACTTGGAAGACAAAAGATGGGATTAGAGAAATTGATCCCGATCTATTTTAAAGGTATGTCTATATTAGATTTATAAAGATAGTTGCTAGTCATGTAGGCTAGTATGGTTGTTAGGAGTCCTTACCGATGGTTGTTTTGTTTAGTATTAAGTCCTTACTGAATTTTGAGGACGAAATTCTTTAAGGAATGGAGCCTTTAACACCCCTAATTTTTAATAACATTATTTGGGAGATTTAATTAGATAAATTAAATAGAATAATGTAAATATTAGAGAGATAAGGGATTGAGATTTAAATAAATACTTATAGGCCGAGCTTAATTATAAAAATGGGCTTATGAATGGTTTTACATATCCTTAATTAAAACAAGGGCTTATTAGGAAATAGCTGCACCATAATCCCATACTCTTAATATTCTCGTTTCTTGTCCATTCACATTCATTTTTCTAAGAACATAAAATGCAAAAAAAAGAAAGAGAAGCTAACCATTACTTAGGAGAAAAGAGGAGGAAATCAAATTAAAGCTAAGGATTTAAGCAAGGGGAATTAATCTCAAAGTCCTTATCCTAATCAAGGTTAATAATAATCAAAAGCATATCTATTTTTGATTTTATGATCATTTGATTTTTGGATTTAAGATTAAATCTATTATGATGACTTTTAATGATGATATGCTTGAATTTTATAACATATTTGATTCAAATAAAATTGGTTGATAATTGTGTATATAGTTTTATGGGTAAAACCGATTATATTGAATTTTCGATGCCGTGAGGAAATTATATATTATGTAAAACATGAATTTGGAGATGATTTCAATTTTTATAATTTTCTAAGCTATGGAAAATTTATTATGAATTTTCAAAGAAAAATATGAATAATTAGGTTTAGAAATTAATTTCGATTATTGTATGCGGAATTTGGATCTAAAATTTTTATATGTTAGATAACATATTGAAAGTGAATTTATATGATTTTTGGGGATTTTTTCTAAGTAATTTTCTATGGAAATAAAAAAAATTAGATGAAGGACTTAATTGTTTTATTGGTTTTCCTTAATGGAAACGCTTATTTGTCAAATTAATCCTTGTTTAGATCTGAAATTATGCAGCAGTTATCTTTGTAAAGAATTTGAAAAGTTATGGCAACCAATCAAAATATTTACAAATAGGTTGGTTTGTTATAAAGTATTCACTTTAAATGGCATTAAATCAGGCATTATTCAAAAAATATGTTCCGCTTCATTTAGAAGCCAACTTTCGACGCTATGCTTCCTCCTTCAACCAAGTCCTACCAGGTCGAAAACAACTAAGTCGAAACCAATACACAAGGTACCACAATGTTGATACATAGTGGATTGGACAAGCTCGGATGGCATGGTGTCGAAGTAGAGCTTTCGATGGGGTCGAAACTTTTGTTTCATTTTCCAAAGAAATGGGTTTGCATGTTTTACTAAATGCTTTCAAAGGATTCAAAACATATGCTTTCGAAGGGGTCTTTTCAAATTGCTTTCAAAAGAGGTTGCCGCTTCTTGTTTAAATTGTAGCTTCTGAATGAGTTACTTAGTTTTAAAATCAATGCTTTTGAAAATGGTAGTTTCGACCCAATCGAAACCCTTCTTCCGCCCTTTTGTCTTTCGAATGGATTGGAGTCATCAACCAATTCGAAAGGTAGCTTTTGTTTTAAACATGTACTAAGCCACTTTCTGAAGACTTTGAAAGGATTCAATGGTTTCAAAGGAAATGGCTTGAAAGGGGTTTCAAAGCTATCCTTCAAATGTTTTAAGCTTTCGAAAGGATGATGTCGAAGCCATCTGTTTTTCCCCAAACTCTTTTTAATGGTTTCAAATGGGGTACTTTCGCTTGTATTCACTTAGGCCCAGTAAGATATGCTTTAAATTAAACCCAATGGTTTCGAAAGTGGTACTTTCAAATGGTTTCGAAGCCGTGCTTCTATAATTGAACGGTAATACTTTAGTACATTCGAAAGGTTTCAAAAGACATGTTTTAAAGTGTGTTGAAAGGCAAGTGCCTAGTGTTTTGAAAAGAAGATTTGAATGCTCTCGAAAGGAAGTTTTTCAATGATTTTTGAAAGTAAAAATTAAAGGTTTCAAAAGCCTTAGCTTTCAAAACAATGAACCCAATCTTATTTTTAAAGGAAAACCATGGCATGAATAATGGAGTTTTGAAAAGGGTTTTAAGTATGAAGTTTTTGAAAAAGCTTTCCATATAAAATAATAGGTTAAAAGGGTTAACCATGTTTCATATGAAAATGATTTTAAACCAAGATGTTGGTATTATCATGATATTATGTTTGCTTCTTCTATTATATATATATATATATATATATATATATATATATATATATATATATTTACATTATAGTGGACCCATAACTATATTTTGGAAAAGGGAAGATAACTTGAGTTAACTCCTAAATGAGTAGAATTGCATCCAGGAGGTCAGGAAAACTAGAATATAGGATGCCTAATGGTTGATTATAGAAGTTGTCAGAAATATGGGTTCATAGTAAACCAATGAAAACTATGTTTAGAAAGAGTTATTGGTAGGGGCCAATAGGTTTGTAGTGAACCTGTGAAAACTATATCCGGATTAAGTTATTGACAGATGTTAATAGGTTCCAAATCAACCCATTAAAACCGGGATATGAAGTTATTTGAGGTACCAATAAGTTCAGGGAGAACCCATGAAACAATAAAGTTATTGGCATGAGCCAATAAGTTCTTAGTGATCCCATTAAAATTATGAAATCGGACAGGGAGTCCATAAATTTTAAACAGGTTATTAGTATGCCCATAAAAACTAATAGGTTAATAGTGACCCTAGAAACTATAACTGAGACAAATAGTCAAAATGAATGGGGATGGGTAATCCAGAATTGATTCACTTGTTTGCATATCATCATAATATTTTAAATTGCTATATTTAACCATTGTGAATGCAGGAGCACAGTATACGGTTTTATAAAGTTTTGGATAAGATACTAGTAAGGTGAAAACCCATTCCACTAAGTGACGTGGTCTTAATAGATATCTAAATGGTTTGAGATGGTCGATTATTATTCATACCAGGTTTTATGTCAGACTCGAAGTTTATGTTTTCCCCTTAAACTTTCGGGTGCTTAATTAACTTTGCGTAGTTTGAGAGTTGAGGTTTTCAGGCACTTCTTTAGACAAGTAAGCTTCTAGAGACATGTAAGAGGCATGATAGCTATTTAGAGTTCTTTCCTATTCTGATTCCATTTTTTTGCTGTAAAGGCATTTGTTTAATTGCCTAGTTACTCCGATCATCCAAGGGGGCATCTTCATATGTCGCTCTTGGCGTATGCTGTAATAATTATATTTTCTTTGAATGTGGTTCTCAAATATGAGATTATGTAATGAATGTTGAAATGATTTGAAATGGAATGTGAAAGTTGTTTTATGATTTTTAAGAAAAGTTTCCATATCCAAGTGTTTCAATTATAGTATCTAACATTACCGTATTTGGTCGCTAAGGATTAATAACGATGAATGACTGCAGCATCCACAGCCATTAGTTTTGGGCCTCTAAGTGGGGGATGTTGCATCGACTTAGAAGAAAAGAAAGCCCAACAAGTTCTGCAAATATCGTGAAACTTAGTGTCATATACCAATGAGTGTAGACACTTGTAGGATATGATTGAGGAGTTGATTCGTAAGAAAAAATTATGGTGGTATGTGAAAGCCCCATAGGATTGCGAGCAAGGAAACTCTAACGCCTTTGGGCTGTCTTCCAATGGGGGCAAGCTGAGCCTGGTGCTGATGCATTCAGGCAGCTAGAAAAATGATTAGTGATTAATACTATCATTGGTGCACCACATCCTATTGATAAACATCTAGTGGAGATGGACAGATATGTTGGTGCCATTAATCATGCAGAGGGTGAAAGTTGTTTCACTATTGAAGATGGGACTCTAATAAAATAATGCAGAACGATGACCGACGATATTATTTTCTTAAATAGAGATGCTGATGGAGTGGCAGCTCCAACGATTGACCCGCTCATGATAACAGCCACGATTGGTCCTACTGTTGTTCGGAAGGTGTTGGTTGATTGTCAGAGTTTAGTCAATATCTTGTTCAAGAAATCTTATGATCAAATGATGTTAGATAAGAAGGATTCGAAACCATGTAAATCTCGAATATAAGGGTTCAACGGGACAGCTGCTGAGCCGGTTGGATATATAGAATTACAGGTGATACTTGGCAAGGGCGAATGTAAGCAAGTGTGAGTTGTGCCTTTTTTGATGTTGGATATTTACTCAACTTACAATGCATTTCTAGGCTGATCGGCCTTTGCTGAGTTCAGGGCGACTATATCACCTTGGTGTTTGACGATGGAGTTCCCTACAGAGAACATAATGGGAACCAAGCAAGGAGCTCAGGTGGCTGGTGTGAACGCTATGTCATCGTGCTAAAGGAGGCAAGGCAAAGGGAGAAAGGGAAAATATGAAGGGGACCCTCTGCATCAAGGTTTTAGATGCATAACAAATACAACCTATGCCCCAGCTCGAGTAGCCTAGTAGGTTCCATGATGACATGGATCGACGTAAAGAACCAAAAGGTGGAAGAGCAACTCACGTCGAGTTGATGATTACTACTCTGCTCAGCCAGGATGATCCGAACCAGGTCTTAAAAGTCGGATCACAACTCGACACAAGAGAGATAAAGAATTTGGTTAGTTTTCTCCTAGAAAACTTGGATGTACTTACCTAGATCACTCGGATATATATGGGATCTCGCCGGAGATAGCGAGCCATGCATTAAATATAAATCCCAAATGCCTTCCTACGAAACATAATGCCACAGCTTGTGTCCAAAGAGATCCACCTCACTCAAAGAAGAGGTGGACAAGCTAAAGGACAACAGCTTCTTCCACGATGCCTTATACCCGAAGTGGGTATCTAACCCTGTCTTGGTAAGGAAAGTGGACGGGAAGTGTAGGACATGCATCGACTATTCTAATTTGAATAAGGCATACCTAGATGACTATTTCCCGCTCCCGAGGATCAATCAGTTAGTGGATTCAGCAGTTGGACATGAGCTACTTTCTCTCATGGATGCGTACTGTGGATACAACCAAATCTCGATGCACATTCCGGATCAGGAACACACCCGCCTCATAACTGATGTCGGATTGTATTGCTATTTGTTATTCCCTTTGGATTAAAGAATGCAGGAGGAACTTACCAAAGGCTTGTAAACCATAAGTCAAAGATCAGATTGGGCGTTCGATGGAAGTCTACATGGATGACATGCTCGTGAAGTCGTGGCATTCGGCAAACAACATTGATGATCCGGTGAAGATGTTCGACATCCTCCAAAAATATGGGATAAAGCTCAATCCCTTGAAATACTCTTTCAGCTTCGCATCAGGGAAATTCTTGAGCTTCATTGTGAACTCCAATGGGATTCAAGCCAATTTAGAGAAAATCGAGGCATTGAGAAAGATCGAAGCCCCAAAGTTGATCAGGAGGTTTAAAGCCTAAAGGGGAAAGTTGCCGCCCTGTGTCGGTTCATTTCCAGAGCCACAGATAAATGCATCCCTTTCTTCGAGATAATTAAGAAGGGAAAAAGAACTTCGAATGGAATCGCAAGATGTAAAGATGCATTCCAACCTTTGGTAGAAAGGCCATCAGCCTTTCTAAGCCTGTGGATGATGAGGACTTGTTTATATACTAGGCGATGTCGATGCATGCTTTCAGCGCCGCACTTGTACGTGAGGAACCTCGCATCCAATGACCGCTCTATCACATTAGTAAGTGGTTGACAGGCGCAAAATGACACTATATGAAGCTAGAAAAGCTCGCGTACAGCCTTTTAATCGCTTCAAGAAAGCTCCACATTTACTTTAAGGCTTATTCGATCGAAATTCTTGTTGACCAGCCTTTCCAAATAGTTTTGTAGTGACCTGAGACTTTTGGAAGGCTGTTAAAATGAAACATTGAACTGATCCAATATGATATGACTTTTCACCATCGAAGAGCAATCTAGGGTTCATGCCTTAACGGATTTCATAAATGAATTCACTGCATGAGATGATCCTCTAGAGAGCACTGGTCAGGAGGATACTAGATGGATGATATACATGGATGCATATAATGAACGGTGTTCTGGTGCTGAAGTCGTACTTGTCACTCTCAAAGAACGCTCGATTTGTTATGCCTTGAAACTCGACTTTCTAATGATGAACAATGAAGCTGGATATGATGCCGTGATTATATGACTCAAAATCGCCTAGAACTGGGGATAAAGACTTTGCATATTTTCTACGATTCCCCGGCTGGTAGGTTTCCAAGTTCGGAAGGAGTTTCAAGCAAAAGGAGCAAGATTAGCTCCTTATCTAAACCGAGTCCTCGAGCTACTCGCGATATTGAAAATTATACGGACACTCGTATTCCCGAAGAGGAGAACGAGAAGGCCTATTCACTGGCTAAACTGGCCAACTCCAGAGATGCGCAACTCATGGGCTTGGTGCTGGTGGAAGTACTTTCTACTTCGAGCATCGACGAGATGGATGTCGATTGGATCGTGGAGACTGAGCCTAAAAGGGAGTCATGGATAACTCCAATTTCTGATTATTTGTAGAAAGGAATCCTTCTAGAAAGAAGGAATGAACAACGAAAGCTCCTTCGACCAGCTTTTAGGTATATTAAACAGGAGGGAGTGCTTTACAGGAAGGATTTTTTTATCCCCATGCTCTGGTGTGTCGCTCACAACGAGGCCAAGCGAGTCCTAAGAGAGGTTTTTGAAGTGGCCTGTGCTGATCATACCGGAGGGCAAACCCTAGCAAAGAATATCCTTCCTTATGGATACTTCTACCCAACTGTCAACCAAGACGCAGCTCATACACTCTCAGATGTGACAAGTGCCAGAGATTTGATAAAATACAAGAGCCCCATCGTTGGAGGTTACTCAAATGGTCAGTCCACGGTTGTTTGCAGTTTAAGGGATTGACAGTGTGTTTCCATATCTAAAGGTGGAGCAAAGTACGCTATCATTGCAGTTGATTACTTCACCAAATAGGCTGAGGCAGAGCCTTTAACCATGATCACCACAACGAAAGTAATCAATTTTGTCGTTTGAAATATTATCTGTCAATTTGGGGTTCCATGAAAAATTGTTATCGTAAGGGGACCCAATTTGACAAACTGAGTTCAAAGATTTCTGCCACCGACATTGCATCGAGAAGAGATTGGTGTGGTGGCACATCCTTAGGTGAATGGACAGGTCAAAGCTGTTAATAGGATTATCAAGTCCATTCTTAAGAAGCAGTTGGAAAATGCGAAGAGTAAGTGGGTCGATGAACTTCCAAGTACTATGGGCTTATCAAGCAACTCACAAGTCAACAACTGGTCACTCTCCATTCGTCCTAACTTATGGATCAGAGGCTATGATTTCGATTGAACTGGAGGTACTTCTCATCGAGTTATTCACTACAATCAATGGGCTAATGAGCAACTCCTGGTAGAGTCTCTTGATATTATTAATAAGAAACACGATGCAGTAGAGTTGAGCGAAGTTACACACCGACACTAAGCGATAAGATATTACAACACTAAGATAAGGAATCAGACCTTCGAAGTTGGCAACCTGGTTCTCAAATGAATTTTCTCCTAGAAACTTAGGCCTGACCTAGGAAGGTCCGCACGCAATAGAGCAGAAGCTTGGAGATGGAACTTTCAGGCTTGAGGTGACAAACGGGATTTCGCTCCCAAGGGAGAGGAATAGCAAGCACTTACGATGCAATTTCTCCTAGACATAAATTGATAAATAATTGGCTAGAGCCATGTAATAAGATAGATTCTACCATTTCCTATATTTTATGAAATAAAAGGCTTCTCGAGTCCAAGACACTGTCTTTCCATTATTTAAGAGTTATGCTTTGTCCGACATGAATGATTCTACATGTGAATAAAGCAGATAAGTAGGTATCCGGAGTTAGGTGCCAACCAAAACTTCTATGGCTCATGATCGAACCCTCGAGTTCTTCCCGGTATCCAAAGATAGATACTAGATAACTCTCGCTCTTGTTATAGGCGTAGGAGTATAAACTGAAATGGACATGACTCGACTGCCCATCAACTAACTCTTGTCATTGGATTTGAGGTAGAAGAATAAACTAAATGGACATGGCATGACCATTCATCGGCCAACTCTTGTCCTCAAATTGGGGGCAGGAGCATAAACTCAAGCCGGATGTGATATGACTGTTTGTGCACAAACTCTGGCCCTTGATGTGGGGGCAGGAGTATAAATCGAAACGAATGTGACATAACCATTCACTCGCTTAACTCTTGCCATCGGATTGGGTGCAGGAGTATAAATTAAACTAGACGTCACAAAACCATCCAACTCTTAATACTTTTCTCGGAGTATGCAAAGCCAAAGGTCCATGCCCAGCGTAAGACGAGATCTTGCCTATGAACTTCGAATCAACGCTCAAACTTAGGCACGATTGGAAGTGTACATCCTGGGTGTGTGTGTGAAAACTATGGTAAGTTAATTAAAATTAGTGCCCAGAGTTTGATGCAATCGAATATTGTGATCCTGGAAAAAGATACCTGAACTGTTTCTCTAAATGGTTAACTCCAACTAATGCCTAGTGTTCGGCAATTCAACAATTACTTTGCATTCGCGAGAACGATGAAAGGCTGGTAGATTACAGAATGGGCTAGGGGATTGGTTCGACAATAATAACTAAAAGGAATAGATCGCAAGTACATTAATGAAAAGCATATTTGTTAAGTGCTTAAACAAATCCATACTAGGAGTTAACAAAACAAAAACCTTTGCTATTCACATGAAATTTGGAGAACTAAGCACAAGTGTTTTTAGCACTAAAAACAAAAGCAAGAGCGGGGGCTGAAACAAAGCTGGCCAAAAACCAAAAAGAACTTATCTACATCAAACAAACCGATGCTCACTGTTGAATATGCGCTTATATGATTTTTGTTTGATGATAATAAACATATTTACATTCGTTTAAATGTATTTGATAATATACTATTTATTTTCACAGATTAAATAAATATTTGCTGAATAAAATAAATAATACGGAATTTGAATTCAAACGAATATTTTATTCAAACAAATATTTATTACAATTTTGAATAGTACAAATTCAAGCTCTCACTATACACTATACAACTTTGATACAAATTACAATTACATCACAGTTCATATTTACAGTTCACCTCACTACATATCACTCACACTCGTATTTATCTTCAACTTCATTCCAGTTTGAATCCAGCATCTGAGCAATCTGCAAAAATATTCACTAACGCAGTAAAATTGAAAAAGAAATATTTTTGCAATATAAAATAAAATATGAATTTTGAAAATATTATTTGCCTCAGTTATTTGGGTTGTTCGTCATCATTTATATTTGAATTCGTCATACACGAACAACTTGTGGCATACACAGTGTATCACTGTATATGCCACAAGGCCGTGCACACCGATATACACTTGATAATGCTACAGGGACAGGTGAGCACAAGGTCAAATCCAAATATACAGACAGGTTCAACTCAGGTGCAATATATTCAAAATCTCGTCAGCAGCACAAGGTCAAACCCGAGTTTTTGAAACTGGATTCAACTCAAGTAAAATTTCAAAAATCAACGTGAAATGATAAAGAATCAAGTCTCGACCAAAACCAGTTACTCAATGCATGCAACATGATGTACAAGCTCAATGAAGATTGCAGCAAAAATTCAGACCAAACCAGACCATACAACATGAAACAGAGGCAACAAGACTATATGCAAGCAAAGTCTCTACATGGTGCAGCAGATATCAAGTGAATGGCAAAAACATCAAAATTCAGTGGCAACCAAACATGAGTGTAGACAGCAACTATACATGAAGACAACAAGTTTACATGACAGTAAAGTATGAATGCCACGACCCCAGATGAACAAGTGAACCACAAAGTGAAAGTACACCAGCACTAAACATAAGTATGGATGTACTCAATGCAACTCAGAAAAATGTCATGATACAACTACACATTATGTAATGCACAAGTACATGCCAAATTCTGTCAGAACCTGCAACTTCAATCCAAACCAAACTGCATCAAGTCCAGCAGCTCAAGTAACAAAACTCGAGTGCAGCAGTGAACAAAACTGAAATTCAAATACCAACTGCAAATATCCAAGTACAGCATGAACAAGTCAATGACTACAAGCTAACACATTACAACAGACTCAAGGCAACAAAGAATGGCCAGACACAAGGCATGGGGGAACTGGACTAAAGCACAACTAAACCAACATGATGACAACACAGCAAAAACCACAAGCCAATTAATGAATTGGCATTGCTTGAAGACTACAACAAACACAGAATCAACAGTAAATCAATACACATAAATGCCAACAAGTGATCTAGCCGAGGTCAATGAAGCCAAAGCAAACAGAAGGGATGACTGAAGTGCAGCCATAAATGTTCACCGACTTCATTTGAACAAATCAATAATAATGCAGTGAAGCATGTTCATGGAAAACAGCAAATACAAACTGCTACAACACCAAGTAAAGGACACAGCAGTATACAAGTACAAGCCACAATATCAAAGCTGTGTTCATACATAAAGTCAAAGCCGTGGTCATCACAAAGAAATCAAAATTTCAACAACAGCAGTATTATCGAATATGACAAAGTCAAATTATAAGCCGTGCTCATCACAATTTTTAAAGCCGTGTCAACCAAGCAACGATAATACGAAATTGACAAAGTCAAATAAATCATCATCGTTCAACAAAAATCAAGCGGCCAGAGAAATCGTGTGACAAATTCAAACATTTTATACGAACGAAAATTATGGAGTTCGACTCCTATATAAAAACCCTAACATCATCATCGACTAAGGATCAAGAGTTCGAATACAAAAATCAAAAGGCAACAGAGAAAAAAATTCTTACCAGAAACAAGAATCGAACTCGTCGAAGTAGCCAGAGAGAGCAACGAGAAATCGATCGAGCTAGGCAATTATCGAAACAATCAACAATTCGATCGATTTAGGAACGGCACTTCGAAAAGCCCAAAGATCAGAGCGCAAGAGGAACGAAAGCCCTAAATTTTTCACAAGCTCTAATTCAGTTGCAAAGCCGCCATTTGTTCAAGCCAGTGAGAAGTATCGGGTCGACTAATAAAGAAAAGAAGGGCCGGCTAACTTTGGTTTAGAGTAAAAGGGTTTTAAATATAAAAAGGGGTTTTAGTTTATATTTATAGGGCTTTGTTTTTAAATTGTTTTTAATTTGTAATTTTCTTTTTTAAACCGTTTAAATTTCTAGTCGTGTGACTAGGGGACAAGCTACGTGGCGTAGCTTGAGAATTCGCAACTCGGTAGTTGAGTTGTGGCAGGGATTTGAGCGTAGAGTTAGATTAGTCAATAGCGGGAATAGCAAGTTTACGTATGTAAGCGAGGGACTATCTAATTTCTAGTAGAAACCTTGGGGGCAGCACGTAGGCAGGGTTTTGCCGAAACTGGGTAAATTCTGTGTTGTTCTGTTTTATTCTGTTATTTATATTCTGCGATATCTGTGCTGCTATTCTGTGATCTGAATTGAAATTAATTTATAAGCTTCTGCGATTAATTTTAATAATTTATACCATCACCCTATTCACCCCCCCCCCCCCTCTAGGGTGAAATCGATCCTACACTCACTTCTTCAATTTTTCTCTCCTTTACCTCATTTCCACACCGAGAGATGCTTCACCTGAGCTCTTACCTTTCATTTTTCCTCCATTTTCCTTACCTCCTTTACTTTGGATGGAGTGCTCTACGATGATCCAACGAGAATGCTTTGAGCGCTACCAGGTAGAGGAATATAGAGTGGAGTGAAGGTAGGTTGCCCGAGCAAGGCAATGGATAGACGAGAAGGAAAATTTTCAAGGTTTTCTTTCTTAACATCTGGGCAAGGAGGATGTCTTTCTCATGTTCTTGGTCAAGATCGTGCATGGTAGGACCCGATAGGTGCGTGGAGAGCCCAGTAATAACAACGTTTTCGTTAATATGAGTTTCCTGAGTCCCACCAGCTCCTTTATCCAACAGAGCATCATCATCTTCTCATCAAGGCCGAGAGTATCTTCAACTGGGATGGTTGGAATCGTTACTGACGTGGCAATAGTAACTGATTCTGTTACAAGCACTTGTAGTTCCGGTTGGGAGTCCTGGTTGGAAAGCGGAGCAATGTAAGGCTAACCTGAGGCTTGAGAAAAAAAAGGGAATATCTATGTTAATCAACGACATGTCAACTTTCTAAAATACAATGGAAGTCAATGAGATATCTTCTTTGGTTTGGGGTTATTTCCAGGCCAGAGTGCCACCAGAGTTCCCCTTAGGAATCAAAGAGAGAATGGTAAGCATGTGGATATCAGGCCTCTCAGGATCATACCCAGGTGTTGGACTAGCTTGGGAACCAAGTGTTTAGCTGGAAGTAGCATCATGTGGCGTCGATCTGAAACCTGCGCCTAAGTGTTTATGCACTGTCGAGTGGATGCAGAATAAGCTGACCATTTTTCAAAATCTTAGGATAGTCTCCTACCAAGACTTCTTTCTCCAGCTGCTTCAAATCCACCTCACCACCGTCCAGGAAAAAAATTTCTCCTTTAACAATTCTCTCTCAGGCGAGGGCGAGGATTCTGGGATAATCATCTTTGAACCACTCTAGATTTTGGAATTTGAGCATGTTGGCATAATACTGGTTCAGCGGTGGTTTAAACTTCTCCATCACACACTCTTTTTCCCATTATTCTACGGCCTCAACTTCTCTTTTGGCAAGTGCGTCAACATCTTTAACATGCTCAAGAACATTTTCTCTTTCTTCATAGCATAGAGCAACACATTATAATAAGTCTGAGCTTGCTAGAGTGCTTCATCTTTTTTTTGTTTCATGCTCTAGCTTGGTTTTCAGCTCAGCCGCATTTCTATTTGCGGTATCCCTCTACATTATCAAAGAATGATTTTGGTGGAAAGCCTTCTCCATTTCATCTCGATGCTTATTCCACTCCTCTTTGAGTGCCTTGATGGCTTCCTTGGCTTTCTTCTCGGCTTCGGTTTGGGATGTTCTCGGTTTCTCGATTTCGACATCAAGATTAGCGACGTTCTCTTATTGTCAGCTTCGTTGAGTTTCTGAATGTCGATCTCTAGCGGCCTATCCCTGAAGACTTTGGAAATATTCTCAACTAACTTCGACCATTCGTTACAATGATTGCGAACATCGATCACACAATTGACAGTCCCTTTTATACGTCAGCCAAGATTATTTTTGGACTAGAAAAAACATCAGACTATCAAAGCAAATGTTTGGAAATTCTTCTTTAGTTTGCCCATTCGAGCATTGGCCGCAAGTTGTTCCTCTATAGAGCTTGGTAGAACTATAGCAGTTTCATTGCTAGGCTTATGCTGGGAAGTTTCAGAGCCATTCCTGTAATGCCTGCGGTCGGAGGATCGAATGGGGTGAGAAGGCACCAGAGGTTTCATATGCATAGAAGCCATAGGTGGAGCACAAGAAGCAGTGCCAGGTGGGATTCATTATGATGATCGGATTTCCTATTTGCACCTCTAGGATGAGTTAATCTAGACCTAGGGCGGCATTGGAAGTAGAGTCATATGATTAGTGATCTCTGTCGTAACTGCTTCTATCTCAGTCATCTCTATCTCAACTAGAACGATAGCTCGACCCATAATCACGGCCACTTCCCTGACGGTATGAACTAGACTAAAGCCATTGCACTTAGGATGCTTCCTCGTGCAAAGATCGATATAGGTATTTCCTTTTCTCCATAGATCCTATAAGGAAACAAGAATAAGTTAAATCCAGCAGGCAAGGACACAAGTCAAAGCGAGTGTTGTGGAGTGCATAAGTGCATGAGTACCCTAGTATCCCCCCGACGGACCGTGAACTAGTGCTTTACTCATAGGAGTAACCTCTCCAATACTGGTAGGTATGAAGTCCTTATCAACGAGAATAGAGGAGTCCATGCCTTCAATACTAATATTATTGACAATGAAAGAACCAAACTTGGTAGGAATTGGCCCTAAGCCAACGAATGTGCATGTTGAAGGAAAAGATGGAGTTTTCTCTGCATTTATGAGTAGTGGGGGTTGGGTAGGAGTCTGCGTTTTGGAGATTCCCATGATTAACCTCTTCTTCAGAGACCTGTATCAATGTTACCCTAGCCAATCACAACAATTTCACCAATAATTTCGCCTTCCTCGGCATCTCCTGGTACTTTTTCAATATTTTCTTCAACCCAGCCCCAGGACTTGGGAGTGGGGGAAAATCTAGATTAACCACACATCCTCCTAGTACGTTGCTATCATTATCGTCGTCGTCACTGGAAGCTATTTGGACAATGCTAGTATTGTAGCCCTCTTCCAATAAGCCATTGGTAAAAAGATTTTCATCTGACAGGAGAGTGTTGGAACTGCCATAAGATTGTTGGACAATGCTAGTATCCTACTGGAACTGCCATAAGAGTGTTAACGACATCTGAAAATGCTGAGTTATTGGGTCTTGCTAGAATATTTGGATAGCAAAGGAAGGATAGGAGTTAGTTCCGCATACTACTAAACAAATTAATATAATGCACATGGAGAGGAACTTACTTACGGACAGCCATCCGCTTGTAAACTCGGGCAGACAACAGACATAGAACCACTCCTTTTTGAAGTAGCTCAACTTTTCCATGCCCCAGTAACCACTCTACAACCCCTGATTGGTTCCAAGTAAATAAAAGATGGACTTTCTTTTTGGCTTTTGAAACTGTATATATACCGAATCTCCTCTTCATTGGACGCTCGATGTAAGCATTTAATGAAGACCATATATGTGCCAAGGAGAAAGGCATAGCTATCCGGGTGCAGTTATGTTGGAGCAAGCCTCATAAAATTCAGAACTTGACAGACGAATTGGTTGAAGGTGGGACACAACCTGCCAAGCACATGTACCTATTGTAGGCAATATAACCTTTCACGGGATTATGAGCTCTTTGATCGTTAGACGAGACGAAGACATCATCGAATGGAATCCTATGCATGTCGCATATTCTCCAAAGGGATCCTTTGTTGATTTTGGAGGTGACAAAATCGACAAGATCATTTACAATTATGGCATCCTTGGGGTGTCAGGTGCGAGATCTACTTTTGACCCATATGCTGGCTTGATCAAATTGTTTGGAATATGTTGTTCTACTTGTTATTTTCTTATTGTTGTACATGCTCTGCCGTAGTTTATTATGTACGTGAAGTCATAGTTGAGCTTGACTTCACATAAGATTCGATGTATCTTGAAGTGGATGTACTTGTGGCTTATGCAGCAAGATGTTTGGAGCGCTTCTAGTCCATTTCTATATTAAAAAACTCGACAGATAGTCAACGTTAGATTGATTACAAGCTATACCCCCATGTTAAAGTAAATTCTAATATTGCGTAATTCATTTTTTCGATATTATTTAAAAATTCAGTTTAATTCTGAATATCACTCAATGTGACCGTCATCGTTGACTATCCCGATAAGTTTCACACTATTAGTCGCGCTTTGGAAAAGGCTCAAGATCAAAAAGAAGACATTCGTTCACAAGGCAAGATTCTAATATGAGCCAAAAATTTAGAAATTTTCTTAAATGTTGGAGTCATACAACTCCAAAACCCGAAGGAAATTTCGTCCTTCCTTCCCGCTTCACTGTTACCTAATCATGGCCATCCACACCCATAACCATCCATTCTATCCATCTATGGTTCCATGTCCATTCATCGTTCTATCCGAGTCTAATACCTACCTATCTCAAAGAGAGGTTTGATTCAAGAATTCGAAGTGCTAGGGCTTGGGTTGGTGAGCTTCAGGGCGAGATGAGGTGGAGGCTCGAATAAGGTTTGGATGACATCGATGAGGCTCCTAGAAGTAGAGGCGGCGACTATTGGTAAATAACAATGTGGGGAAGATTGAATTGCTTGCAAAAGTTTGTTATTGGCAGAAGTTTGAAGGCTTAGAGTCGGCAGTAGTAAATTGAAGAGAAGGTGGAGTAATGTGGGTTTTATAACCCACGTTTGAAACCATATGCCCTGGCAAAAGACTTGAAAAAACTTCAAGTCTAGAGTCGGTATCGAATCTAGAACTATGTTTCACTACCGAATCCCAAAAAAAAATTATACATATATAAAAATATGTATGGTACATACATAATGTAGATGTGTGTGCACGAATGAACATGTGATAGAATGTGTGCATTCATATCCCATAGTCGACGACTCGAATCAAAGGGAAATTGAATTAAAACCTAAATAGTCCATGGATGGAATCAGTTCAGAATCATCAAGCTTGGAATAACATATCAGGGATCATATTCCAAATTCATAATACCAGATGTTGGTTAAGCGTCACGACGGATCGTTGGGGACGTAACTTTTCAAGGGATCGATTTACAAGAAGGATTACGACCATTCGAAGCACATAATAGGGTCTTTATAGTAATTTTAGCTTGTCTCGATTCAAAGTACATAATGTTTAAAGTGAGATGTACTTTGGGAGGCAAAAGTTATTCAGTTTTTTGACCAGGCCACATTCAGACAAACAAAACGAGTCGAACTTGGAGTTATCGAGGCAAGAAGCCCTGAGAGATGGCCCACGAGTCCAGTGACCAAACATAAAGTAGTGAGGTCAGTATAGAGATAAACTAAACCAAGGCAAGCACAAATGCACCTAAGTTAGGGGTCGGTACTGACCCCATGCTACGGGTCGGTACTAAGTCCAACTTCCACCTTGAGTGGACCATATCTTTTTCCTATGTCTCCAACAAGATTCCTTCAACCTACTTCCAATGTCATTTTGAAAATTTTATCCAACTCTCCATCTATCTCCATAAACACTTAAAATTGCAACGCTGATCTTCCACAACTCCATCAATTGGACTCAAAAACTAGCTAATATTGGTGCAAACAACTATGGAATCATGAAGCTAACAACAAGGCGAGCCAAGATGAAGAGATGATGGCAGCTATTTTGACTAATTTAGGGATCAGTACCGACCACTACCTATGGATCGGTACCGACCCCTACTTATATGGCACCTGTTTTCATGGGAGAATTGGTCTAAATCGTATACAATGGCTTGGAGATATTTTGTGTGAGATATTAAACTCCCTAAATCTGTAAATAGGAGGGTAGGACTCATTTTTTAGGATAATTTGGCTCTAGTTCTATTATTATCCATAGTCTTGTTATTCTGAAATTTTAAGTGTCGGAGTTACTGACCCCTAAAACTTCTGCCTCCGAGTCAGAATATAAGCAAAAAAACTATAGTGGATGTAGGCCTTGATTTTCCGAACCACTATAAATTGTTGTGTGTTCTTTCTTGCTCGTTTTCATTTCAATTCTTCACTTTTTATTCTCCACTTTAACTTATAGGTGTTTGTGCCTTTTTTGGTTCAAACAAATATTTTTAAATGTATTTCCCTAATAATATAATTACTTGTAAATTATTAATGTGTGTTATAAATATATTTATGCATGATTTCTAGGTCATCTTATTTCTCATATCCTATATACTAATTTTATTGTTATGAGTGATTCACCGTTAAGATGTATTTGATTGATGATTTAAGATGATAGGTGATAGCATCCTTGATATGATTTTGTAGTATAATTCTTTGTGATGAGAAATCTAAATAAATGGAGTTATAGTACCATCTGGGATGGGGCATTCTGTAATTCTCTATGGTTATTCTTTGGATTCGTTTTATAGAATTATCTAGGGATAGAGTGGAATTTATAAGCAGTAAGAAATGATTAAGTATCACATAGTTGTATGGGACACTATTCTGGTATTTTTCGATTATTCTCTATAAGCAGATGACACTCACGTGAATTGTATTATGTTAAATGTGTAAGGTGATACACATAGAGACGAGTATGGCTTTGTGTCTAGCGATGAGTATGGCTTCGTGTCTATATTTATTAGTTGTATAAGCCACTATTACTATGTATTCCTTTTATTAACGTTGGAGAGAACCAGATGGCTAGAATCTACCGTAGCAGCCTAATCATGGGGCCATACCCCAGATCTATGACACCATATATATAGCTACATGCTTTTATTTCGTGCACTTGCCCCTGTTCAGGCAGGCCAGCAGTCAGTTACTTATAGGGGTAGAGTCAGACGTGACCATTGATTCCTCGTGTTGACTAGCACATCCGTGGATACGTGTCACGATTCCATGATGGTAACTTAGACTGTAGAGACCCTATGTCTCTGGGGCTTGCTTCGTGCTACCAATCTTCTCGGAGTGATAGATTGGTATATACTATTGATACATCTCACTTATGTATAGATATGGGTTAGATTACCCACATTTTGATATTTATATATAGATGACTCTACTTGAGCTTCTTGTCTATCATACGGTCAAATCCCATCACGATGTATTATGATAGTTTATGTATGAGAAGATGAGATTATACCTTTGATATATGTCCAGAGTATAGTGGATTCTCATATCTTTTATTATACTGATATGCAGCCTATTCTGTCTTTTACATATTGATGACGTTGTTCTATTTATTGAGATTGAGAGATATATTTGAGCAATGTAATGTGATGGCCTGATTATGCTTGGTGATATCCCACCCTATTAATGTTTTCTAGATTTAAATTATGATTTCTTAGCATGCGTAATTCACCCATCTATATTGTCTATATGATTTCGAACTGTTGCGCTTTCTTATGGTTGGTGACATCTTTATACATGTTTTGAGATATTTGTATAATAAAATGAATTGATGATTATCTATGTTATTATATTCCATGCATTGTCACTTTTATATGTATATTGATGGGACTTGTGTTCCTCTGGAAGTGTTACCATGTTATTTTTCTTTGCTTATACTGTGACACATATATTAAAGATTTGATCAGACATAGTCTGACCTATGCATTATTTATATAATACTCGGGTAAGTCCGAGAAATTTTAGGTATATGAACTATATAACCAGCATATGTTTTAGTGAGCTGAGAGGAAATTTGTATTCGGATTGTTATATGATATTTGTGTGACATTAATTCACTGTGTATATTTGATATATATAGTAGTATATTGATTATCTATCATATTATATTGAGATAGTCAATATTTGAGATGAATTGTTCTTTTATTGTATTATGGTATTATGTATTATATATTATATATCATCGTTGTGATTTTGACTCTATGTTCTCTGATATTTATTGTATTTTTTGTACTGTTTTGTCCTGAAGGCACACGTGCTTATTGCTTTGTACCAATACTGGGTATGTATAGAAGTGATATTTAGTTGATGTTTTAATATGCACCAATGTTCATCTTTGTCCAAAGTAATATTCACATTGTACCCAATAAAGCATCATAAAAAAGAAAATAATGGAAGGGGTTAGACATACGTTTTGTTAATAAAATACATCATATAAGTGTGTAATACTAATAAGCCAGTAAAACAACCTTATACTTGAAAATCATACCTTAACCTATGCCACCTGCACCCAACAAGTCAGCTAAATACAATATAATACTAAAGTTGTGCAGCAAATTCCCCGCTATTACCTTGCAATTACCCCGCTATATCCTAAAGCAGATTCCCACCGCTACGATTTTCCTAAATAGCCTTAAATATAGCCTTTCCGCTTTAAGCCCCACTATTTCCCCTATATCATGTTATTCCTACTATATTTCGCTATTCCGCTATATCTTCTTTAAAAGAAATGAAATGAAAAATGTCATTTATACATTATACAAATTTTGAAATTGAATTTTTTAACATATTTTCAGAAACAAAAATACTCTAATATTTTATTAAATTTAACCATGTTAAATAACAGTTTTTGTTTATTTACAGTATAGTTACACATGTTTTTATTTAAAATTAAATATGTATTAATTGTAGTTAAATTGAATGTTAAAATTTTCATTTAATTACCATTTATATATTTGTAAAAACATTAAGTATGAGTTTTATATGCTATTTTAGACTCATCCGCTATATCCTCGCTATATCCCGGCTATGCACCTACACCGTATTGAATCCCTTAGCGCATTAACTGCACGGTACTAAAGAAACATCATATGCCAAGGTTTCTGTAAAATTTATCCTATGCATAATCATATGCACACAATTGGGCCCAAAGTCCTAACTTACTTACCACAATCTATTTGAATCACTATTGAGAAACTATACGTCTCGGCCCCTATCGCCAAATCGTATAACACGTAATCCTCTCATCTTAGTGCACTGTATCATGAAATCGAATATAACTTGCTTCTGAAGAACCACATGTCTTGGACCATTGTCGCTAGATGTCATTGTTCATACCAAAACTCTCATTTCCTCTAAAAAGTATACCATAATGCTTATGCTCTCGAAATCATCATCGTTATGGGTCATCAGTCACATCGAACAACTCATTTCGTTTGAATAGTGTATCCTATCCATCATAAGCAAACTGTGCACCAATTACTCGATTCCTCTAAAAAATACACATAATGTTGTCATCAAATGTTACCGGCTAGACTAAAGAACTCATTTCCTCCAAAAATTGTACTATAACTTCTATCCTTGTAATCATTATTGTTAAACATCCCCGGTTACACTGAAGAACGTATTTCCTCTAAAAAAGATATTGTAAGCCTATGCTCATATTCTTCGTCGTTAGACATCATTGGTTACACTGAAAAGATCATTTCCTCTAAAAAATATACCGCAATGCCTACCCTCATAATACTTAATCGAACAGCGCGTAAAGAACCTACCCAGCTAGGATATTTTTTACAATATTTCAATACATGGCAAACTACATACCAAAACGTTCCTTTTCTCGCCAAGATTACAACGCCATGAACCATGCATGAAATGGAAGTCATGTAAGAGTTATGAACATTTAAAGTTTAGGAAATTATTTGATTAACAGTTAATATATATTATTTTGTTTTTATTTTTTTTACTTCCTTTTTTATGCCTCATCGTTTCGCTACAGGCAAGACATCTCTTTAAAACCCATCCATGCTAACTTTCCTCCATCGCCACCGCCACCACCAGGAGTCATGCCATCTAGATCTAACACCACCCTTGGCCACCTTATAATGCTCGCTACCTGCCACCACTAGCACCATCGACTCCGACATCCCAGTTAATTGCCATTGCTCCAATTGTTTAAGGGTAGTTACATGCTACCACGCTTGGATCTAGGTTGATCGAAGACCATTATGAGGCTCTACTCGGCCTCATCTACACATTGGCGCTCCCCCATCCTCATATCATTACCATTTCATTTATTGTAACTTCTGACGCATTTCCAAATCAATCTATATACCTAATCGAAAAATGAACACCCCCAATGGATTAGCGGGTTCGCATCATTAAGAACTATAATATTGATATATAATATGTCTAGTTTGAAACGCTTATGTATTTAACACATTTTAACTAGAGAGAGGTTAATCTTTGTTAATTACATTCATATTTTTAACCATCTAGCCAAGGCATACTACATCCTAATCAGATGTATATAAAATAAATCACTTTTTAATTATCGTTACAACATTTATATTTTGGTTTATGAACATAAGTGGCAAATTAGCACGTCTTACCAATATATACACAAATATGATGAATCCCACTCACCAACTAGCCGTGCATCTTCTCCGATCCAAGGTAAATCCTCCTCCTTTGTTGTCCAGAATCCCCTACTTTAAAAATGTCAAATCTCTTGATAGCTTTGATTTATTTGCATAACTCTCTTTGCGGCGATTGGTTTCATATATAAATTTGTTTAATTTGGATTAGATTTAGTGAATTTGGAACTGATTTATTGATTAGGACTTTATAAATGGAGGAAAAATTAACAAAGCAAAAGAAATGGGGTTAATGATTTATTTATAGACTGAAAATAACTTTTTTAATTTCTAGCCCATTTAACTAAATTATGCAAGTTATATACGTTTTCTAACTGTAAACGGTGTTTCGAACAACCATGGAAGAGGTCATGAAGTTTAATTCCGCTCTTGTAGAAATTTACTATTTTGCCTTTTATGTGAAATTATAATTTTACCATTTTTAATTTAATATTTAGTTTCGTAATATTATGGGTGTTACACTAGGTACTCAAAGATAGGTACCAACAAACTCCTTCGGTCCATGTTCGGATCACTAAAGTATAATTAGACTAGAGTTGATCAGACGATTCTCTCTTATACACCACCCTACCTTTGACTAATGCCCAAAGTTAGGCAAAGTCAGAGGTGGATGCCAAGCGATAGATATCTAAGGCACCGGCTATCAGAGATAAGAGTGGGTATGGAATTTAATATTTTTAAACAGGTACAACTTTGCTTATACCTGTACGAGATAAGTTCTAACGATGATAAGCAAAGAAGGTTAATGAAGTACAATATTATTTAGTTAAATAAAACATGTTAGACCGATAATAAACAAAGCTAAGTAGCATAATGACATTGGGTGGTTGCGGAAACTTATTTATATGTACAGTGATACGATAAGTAGTGGCATGCATAGATCACAGACCCATGCATGTATAACATACAAGTAAATGCATTATGAATGATAATATATTTATACATGCAGATAAGTACATAAGTAAAGAAATTAAACGGTGTCAAAATGTAAATAAGACAAAGGTTGACTAGAGAATCACTTTTTATTTACACATCTTTTGATTACAAAATTGCAGGGGCCACTTATGCACAACGGCAACCTATGTACATTAAAAAAAAAAGGTCAAAAATGACCGCTTTAGGTGCGATGAGATCTACTTCTTAGGCCTCTTTAGCTTCTTAACAAAGCCGACCTAAAGGAAATGGTTGCCCGGGTCTATACTTCAACAAAAAAAAAATTAGATTATCTTTAATAATAGTTGTAATAGCTTTGGTGTCACACTTTTTTGGTATCAACGTGAACTACCAAAAATGCCCTCTATATATTATCCAATCTTAATTACTTAAAAATAGGATCTAATACTAAATTTCGTTTGCAAATTCAAATGCCCATAAAAGTAGGATCTAATAACTAAACATGCTTTAAAATTCAAAACGCTTCTAAAAATAGGATCTAAAATTAAACCTTATTTACAGATTCAAAATACTTCTTTACAAAATATCACTTGAAAATAAAAAATTATTTTTTTGACTGATTTAAACATATACAATTTATAAGAAAAACAATTCACGCGCAAAGCGCGTGCCATTACGCTCGTTAGTTAATAAACAAAACTGTTGATTGTAGAATTTAAACTTCGTCAAGAGTGAAACAAACAAATTTGAAACCACGAAGTCACACTAGCATTATGTAATATGTTGCGCTTATACTTCTTTATATCTGAACCTTCCAAATTAACCTAAAACAATTTGTTGCCCTCTTTATCATCATTGGAGGTATTTCTCTAGGCGAAAGTCTTGGAAGATTACCCCTAAGGTCGGGCCTATTTCTTCTGTCTCCCACATGAATAGAATTGTGCTTCCTTTCTTCAAAAACTTGGATAGTGGCTTGCCTTCATCCATGTCCCAATCGTAGCTGGATGAGGAAGTGGAAGTCGCCTGAGATCCAGAAGCAGCTCTAAGGGATGGTGCACCGAGATGCCCATCAGGGCCCGCATGAGGGTTTAGGTGGATACTTAGGTATAATATAGAAGTTGATATCGGAGTAGAGATCTTCTCCATTCCTGGCTCCTTTCTGACATTCTTGGGTTTGAAAGTGTCCGGCATTTTCTTTTCTGCCATTATAGACATTTTAGGTTTCTTCTCCACAATGATGGAAATAACGTCATCTATCAAGATACCATGTCCTTCGAGCTTTCTAAGGCCCCTACTTTTTCAAAGACATGACTGGGTCCGAAACTGGTTGATGGTAGAGGATGGGTGAGCGTTGTGGTGATGATGATCAATGTTGTCATGGAAGCACTAGGACCTGGAGGGAAAGTGATTGAATGACAGAGATAGCAGTAATGGGAATAGACCTGTAAAGCAACAAAAAACCGGTAAAGATCAATGATCTCCATAGGAGAAATCTGAAGCTTCTTGAAGACTCAAGATGTTTAAGATATACCTCTCGTTGATGTAGTATTTTTTAAGGAGACTTGACGATTACCCCCTCCTCATGAACTTGTGGAAGTGGAGGTTGAGTGGGGGGATCACTGATGGAACAATACCTGGTCCTCTGGGTTATAGATTTCTGTAATGTTAGTAGAAGTGTTAGGAGCAACATATACTAATGTATCAGTGGCGACGACCTCAATAGTGGTCATCGCAAAAGTGACGATCCCAAGATGAGACTCCTTTTTATTAGGAGCGGTATCATACACAACATCCAAAGAGTTAGGACTGATGCGAGTCTCAGTGGGCAACCGTTCAGCAGTTGCAGCCTCAGCTGCATTGATCGCCTCTTTCAGAGCTTCCAAATCATCTTTATTGGCCAACACGCTCTTTGCCATTTCTACATCAATTTCATGGCTAGACTCTTTGGCCCTCCTCATGATCTCTTTCCAGGCTGCAGGCAGCGTAGTAGGGTAGTAGCCTTCTCCCAATCATTTTAATTTTTATCTCAATGATGTTTTTAAAGAATCCCAAGAAGGTGGCTTCCACGTTTTCCTCAACGTGGGTAAGATTGGACTTATGTTCGACTACTTTCTTATCTGAGTATGCCAGTTTGATCCTTAGATCTGCAATTTCTTCCTTATTGGGCAATTTACTAAGCTTAATCTCTTGATTCTTTCTTGGCCTTAAGCTCTGCTTTGAGGTTGTACAGTTAAGCCAAGCTAAATTCCCGCTAAACGCTCTTTAACCGCTACGCTACTTCAATTTAGCACTATTAAACAGTAAATCCGCTTTAAGCCGCTATTTTCTGCTATACCCGTTAAATCAGGGCTTTTTTTCATCTGCTTTAGCAGTATTAATATAAAAGATTAATTTGACTAGTTCTCTTTTAAACTAAAATATTAAAGTTAGAGTAAGGACCTAATTTTAAGCATAAGTGTTTAATATAAGTTGGAAATCTATTTTAGTCACCAAATCTAGTAGTCTGCATAAATCATGATATTCTTTAGTTTTGTTATATAAGTTTAAATAATACTTCTTTTTCCTGCACAATCGAAGTAAGAATAAGAATAAATTAACTTTAAATATTTGGTTTCATGTATAGTGAAACTTTTTGCACTTCCACTATTTTCCTCTATATCGATGCTATAACTTTTTGCACCTCCGCCGTTATTGAGTCGTTAAACTTTTTAACTGCACAACTATGAGACTATCAATCTTGACCCTATGTGTAGCTTTCTCGACTTCTTACAACTTAACTTCATTCTAAGGCTGCCGTAGTAGATGTGCATGATTTTGAAATGGTTGTTTAAAATGATGCACATGGACTTGTAAGTAATAGCCTCGTCGGCCATTTTCTTCTCGGCTTCTTTAACAGCCTTATCTTTAGCCTCTACTTCTTTTTGGAGCTTGGTTATTTCCTTCTTTTAGTCCTCAAAAGCTCTAGTATGGTTAGCTCTTTCGACGTCGAAGCTCTTGATTATCAGTTGGTTACTCGATTGACGTCTGAGAAACCCTTAACAATTTTTCTTAACTGGAAGCACTATTCTAAAACTCATTAGTCCTAGATATGTCTATAATTACATAGCTTCTTGAGGGGTCCTTGATGTCGCTATCAAATTTGAACTCCTCTAGACAGAAATCAAGGAGTGTGAAACTAGCATCTTTGTGGTTGGCACTAGGGATGAGCCTTAAAGAGGAAGAGGTGGTTAGCACTGCTAGTGGATGTTTCTTTCTCAGCCCTATGTGATATGGGAGAAGTGGAAGGGCTGGTAGTTTTTGATTTGTAGGGAGACTTCGTTGGAGCCTTGGGTTTCTCAATGATAGCATTTGCCGAGGGCTAAGAATATGAAGGAATATCAAACTGAGAAGATTGGCTGATCTAGGAAGACTAAGAGGGTAAGCGCCCTTGATGATGAAATGCTGATCGTGCATAAAATGGTCGACGGATCCCTATGCTCGTCATAGCGAAGACGTCGCTACCGGACTCTTGTTATAGGCCACAGTGAGAATAAGAGCTCCCTTGATATTAGGAGCGATAACGACCATCACCCTGGTAAGCCTTTTCGATACGACTTTCCTTTCTTATTGAATCTAAAAGAAAGTTAGAATTAGAACCAACCATCTGGACTAAGAATAATTGCGAAGTGATTGTATCTGTGGTTCTATAGAGTGTGTGGAGTGTTGACATGTCCTAAATAATCTACGGACTGTGCTCATGAGGTTGTAAGGATGGAGTTTCCTCTCCCTCAAAAGGTCAAGACACATCAACCAAAGGGAAGTTAAAGTCGAGAGGACCAGATCATAGGATATCGTCGAAATTCAAATTCTCGGGGTAAGGTTTAGGAAGTTCTCGATGTCACTTAAAGAGCCGAAGATAGTATCAATAGCGCCTGGAGGGGTTGACTCCCCTGTAGGGTCTTGATGTGGTTCGGGCGCATGCAGGGAAGTCTTGATGACAATTCTTTTAGGCTTAGGAAGGGGAGTCACTTAGGTGCCTTCAAGGATGTCTCCCTACGTAATTCATTTTCATCGGCATCGTCTTCTTCATTTTCTTCTTCCTCCACCTCTCCTTCTCCCTCTTCTTCAACGTTCTCCTCTTCTCATGTTTTCTCCTCTTTGAGATTATCATCTTCTTATTCTCCTTCATCTCTTGGTAGATTTATTGATCTCCTTCTTCTTGTCCGTCATCGTCAGAACTGGGAACTTCTTCGGTCTTCATAGGGAGAAAAGGGATCATGAGCGACTTGGGCATCCTTGGGAATAAATTGGATTGGGTTTAACTCTTCTACCATTGTAAACATGCATGAATTTGTGCATTCGAGCATTGGTGAGCAAGAAAGTGGCGTGCCTTTTGAGCGGATCAATCCCTTTAGAAACTATAGGGTGTTCTTGAATGCTAGAGTCATTTTAGATGAGGAATGTCTAGAAGAAATGTAAAAGAGAAGTTTACCATTTAACTAATGAAAAATGGAGTGTGAAGATGCTATTGGATAGAAGAACTTACATCCCGAAAGCTAAAAGTGGTTGAAGCCCTCCGAACATCAGATGAAGAAGTGTTCATCCTCGATGTAGCTACTTTTGTGATGCAACCCTTCGACGATATTGCATCAATTAAAGGACTCCATAATTAGCACCAAAGTATGGTTAATTTTTCTCTCAAAGAAACATAGGAATGTAAGCTCATTGAAGGTCGGCGATCGACCCAGGTACATCGTGGATATGATGTAGATAGAGTTTAAGAGGGCACAACCATTTTAATATATTTAAGATGGAGCTAGCCATATCATCTTGAGGACGTATCTCAAGAAGTCATTGAAGGGGAGCACAACTTTAGAGAAACATGTATATCTATTACATGTGATATAACCCCTTGGAGGCTCGTGAGCTCTTTGATGGGGCCAAGGAAGAAGAATTTTGTCCTTAGGAATCCTGTGTTTTTCACAGACTATCCTCGGTTCTTTGATGGTCTTTTTGAAAGCCATGACGTCTGAGGAATTGTCAAAAATTAGTAGGACAACTTGGTCGTCATCCAGATCGATGGAGCAATAAGGTTCCACTAGAGGGGAAACTTGGTGTTGTAGCTCTTATGTGATTAAACACCTTACCATAGCTAGCATCGAAAAAGATGCCGGGCAGAGGATGAGCTTGCTTTTAAGGGTGTAGAGGGGCCAATATCAGTGTGAAGATGAGAAGATCGTCTAAGGCTGGCCATTCTATACTGAAAGCCTGAGAACGCTGTCATGTATGATTTACTTCAGCATGTTACTTTAATTAAACCTGTGTAGCCAATGTAGAGAATCAAATAGAAGTTTGTATGTGTTGACCAATTGGGTTTTGTGTATTGACCAGTGTAGTGCAATGTGTCGATTTAGGCAGTGTGCATCATGCACATAAGAGGGCTATTTATACATGCATAAAACCATAATTCAATTTTTAGGGTGCTTCCCAAATTGCCCTTTAGGAAATGTGGCCACCAAGTAACCATTAGCCACTAATTAATTCATCATTAAATGTGCATAAAATTTTAACCTCCACTTAATTGTCCATTAGCTTTTAGTTGTAGATTTAGGTAAGTGGGTGGGGTCCTCCATGATCATGAGCATGAATTATTTCCTCTTCATTCCATTGTATTCCTTTGTGCATGCATATATCTTTATGAAACCCTCTTCCATATGCATCCAAATTCCTATAAAAATTATGAAAACTGTCCAAGTAAAAGTCCTAAATTAACATATACACAAAAATGACTATTTTACCCCTGTATGTAGATGAATATATGATGATTTGAAAATAATTGAATTTTGGTTTTAAACATGTTAAAATACCCAAATATGACGTTTTTTAAAATAAAAATAGATAAAATATGGATGTAAATATATGCACATTTACATGCACATCAAATACCCTCATGCTTATCCTTTTATTCATCCTCGAATAAAGGAAAATTAAAATAAATCTGTTTTCATATGGAGCACGATTGCATTGAGCGTATGCAACAAGCCATTAAACCTCTGGGTGTCCTCAGTAGGACGAGCGTTATCTCATGAGGGTTTCCAGCGATACTACCCACAAATCCAAATGCAAAGTGAAAATATTTACAAAGTGCAGATTTATTTACAATGGGATGAATGAAAGTTATTGAAAATATTTACAAATGAAAGATTTGCTTTTAAATATACATAAATAAGTAAAATATAAGTTTTGGTCATTATCATAAAAATTTAAGTCACTTAGTCGTCGAAATTTCAAAAAAAAAATCAAGTTATCATAACAAATAGACAATATTTAACTCGTTGTTTTAGTTGATAACAAAGCGTAACCATGAAATAGAACCTTAGTTAATAATCAAAGCTTATCAAAGTGGAATTTTCATTTCTTTTCAATAACAAGTCAAATCAAATTTGTTAAAATAGTCTTGGATTTCATTTACTTATTCTCTCTTACTTTTTATTTGAAAATTTATTGATATTAACAATATGTACATATATCTAACACAAATAAACCGAGGGCAGATATATTACCCGTGCACTGCCTTGCGGACTGATGTGAGGGGAATACAAAGCATGGCAAGTGAACACTTATCGACTGTAGGCGTTATTAAAAAGAATTTTTATATACTTACACCTAACTCAGAAAAACCGAGGCCGGATATACCAATCGTGCACTGCATTTCAGGCTTACGTGGGAAGGGTACAGTGCATGGCGAGTGAACACACAAGTGTGAACACATGATTCTAGGTGTTAAAAATATATACATATATACAAATGTATTTTTTAAAAAGAGAGAGTTTTGAAAAATCATCTTAGCACCATTTAACTTGGAAGATAAAAATGTTATATCCTTTACTTTAAATTTGCCATTTTTTTGAACTGAGATTTTCAATTAGAATATACTTTATAATTAACACATATGAACCTTCCTATATACTAGTTAATCCATTGCTATTTGTAATCAAACTTCATTTTTATTTTTGTTAGGACAAATAAATTTTAAAATTTTCAATTTATTAACCAAAACTTATACTTGTCCTATAGTTTTTCTTCAAAAATAAATCAAAATGCTAAAAAGAAAATATTTTTGAGATTTAGAAATTCTGAGATTTATTTTGCTAAAAAGAAAATGAAATTTCAAAAATGCCATGAAAAACTCAAAAAATGAAAATAAGACTCCCCCCCCCCCCCCCACACACACTTAATATTTGACCGTGTCTCCATAGTCAATGCACGATATAATGAGTGTAATGGAAAAAAATATGTACATACTTACAAAAGAGGGTTAACATTCTTACTAAACGTAGCTTGACTCATGAAGGATCATGAGATCCTCTTATTGATTATTTGTAAATTCCAAGAAAGGTTTCAGACGATGACCGTTGACTTTGAAAATTGAACCATCCCTGGGATTTTCTATTTCTACGGCACCATGTGGAAAAACAGTTCGTACCACAAATGGTCTGGTCCATCTCGATTTAAGTTTCCTAGGAATAAATGAAGTCTTAAGTCATATAAAAGAACTTTCTGGTTAGGTAAAAACTTTTTCTAAGGATTGACTTGTCATGAAAATCTTTTGTTCTTTCTTTTTGAATTTCTCGTTTTCATACGCGTCGTTCCTAATCTAGTTCATTGAGTTATAGTTTTCGGTTTTCGCCAGCTTTCTCATGATCAAAGTTTAAGTTCTTCATTGCCCACAATGCTTTGTGTTCGATTTCAATGGTTAAATGGCAAGCTTTATCATAAACTAAACGAAATGGGGACGTCCCAAGGTTAGTTTTAAAAGCAGTACAGTAAGCCCAAAGCGCGTCGGTTAATTTATGAGACCAATCTTTTCAATTTTTGTTAATAGTTTTCTCCAAAATTTGTTTGATTTTTCGATTTGAAACTTCAACTTGTCCACAAGTTTGAGGATGATATGGAGTAAATAACTTGTGGGTTATCGAGTATTTTTCATTAGTTTCAAAAGAACGATTGCAAAAATGGGTCTCGTTATTACTGATTATTGTGCAAGGTGTGCCAAACCTCGAAAAGATGTTTTGTTTGGGAAATTTCACATCAATTCTATGGTCGTTGGTTTTGCAAGGAACGGTTCGACCCATTTTCAGACATAATCGACGGCGAGAAGGATATACAAGTTTCCAAAAGAATTGAGAAAAGGTCCCATAAAGTCGATTCCCCAAACATCAAAGATTTCGATCGTAAGAATGGGGTTTAGAGGCAACATATCTCGTCGAGAAATTCGTCTAAGCATTTGACATCGATCGCAAGTTTTACAAAATTCAAATGAGTCTTTGAAAAGAGAAGGCCAATAGAAACCACACCGAAGCACCTTTTTCGCAATTTTTCAAGGACCGGAATGTCCACTGCACGCTTGATCTTAGAAAAACGAAAGAACACTTTTGATCTCATTATCTAGAATGCAACGTTGAATGATTTGGTCGGGGTAATATTTGAACAAGTATGGATCGTCCCAATAGAAATATTTCACTTGGGACATGAATTTGTATTTATCCTGTTTGGACCAAGATGAGGGAGTTTCTTTAGTGACCAACTAGTTCACTATATCAGCGTATCATGGATTGGTAGAAATTGAAAGAATTGTTTATTGGGGAAGTTTTCATTGATCGACAAAGAAGATGATGCATTTGAAAGATGAGATAAGTGGTCGACTATGACATTATCGGATCCTTTTTTATCCTTGATTGCAAGATCAAACTCTTGTAGTAAAAGGGTCCAACAATTCAAGCAAGATTTAGCATCCTTTTTAGCGAAGAGATATCGAAGCACAGATGGTCCGTGTACACAGTAATGTATGACCCGATCAAGTATGGTCAAAACTTTTTGAGTGCAAAAAATGTTAGTCCCTGAGAAGTTGGTTTTGATGACAACAACCTTTGAATAAGATTATAAAATATAAATACTAACATTATTGTTTAGATATATATATATATATATATATATATATATATATATATATATGTATATGCAGGATGTATATACAGGTACCAAAGAATGAAGACTGTACAGTATAGAGATTCAAGAATTGATAAACTCAAGATCGAAGATATCAAAATTCAAGACTCATGAGTATCAAGAGTTCAAGATTTCAATATAAGTAATTTAATTAGGAATTTTGTTAAAATTCCTAGAAAAGCACTGACATCTTAAAGTCCATTTTATTCGTGGAATGGAATCCACTTTGAGCCCGTTAAAGGAATGGAACCCTAAGTAGGATGGAACCTACGAAAAATCTAGTGGAACATTGTTTTGTACCCACTAACTTTTATTCAAATGTTTTACAAAATTATATCTTGTTTTCAAAATGATTTCAAAATCTTCTTTTCAAAATCAAAAACATCTATCCTGGTTTTAAAATACTTTTAGCCTCAAAATAATTTTTATTTTCAAAATCAAATTATCCTTGGTTTTAAACTATCTTTTAACTATAATATATTTAACTTTTAATATTTATACTTAGATTTAAATATAAAATTATAGTAAAATTTTATATATACCAAAATATTATTCTCTATACTTATTTATGTATTTTAACTATAGCTAAGTATACTTATAAAGTTTAAAATAGTTTTAATACAAGATAGAAATTATTTTCAAAGAAAAACAAATTATCAAAAATAACTTAGGCCTGTCGACAACCTCAAGGAACCCTTGTCGATAAGGTGACAGTTTATTTCAAAAGTTTAAATTTCAAAGGAAGTATCTATTCGTCGTATCCTTTCACGAATGGACATGGCTATTGTTCTACTATAAATAGGGGTTGTTTTAAACGAATTTATATTTTTCCTATATTCTCTGATTTCACTCCTCTTCTTCTTCCACATTTCTTTATATACATTTTTACCATTACACTGCTGAAATCACCATTGAATCCAACTAGATCATCTCTGATTTGATTCTCTATCACTATCTCAACAAGATCCCAGTGCTATTCAGAGTTATAGACTTCTTTGTAATCAATCGAGTGAGAGAAGGTGTGATTGTAGCCTGGAAAATCGATCGAGTGAGAAAAGATGTGATTGTAGCCTGGAAAATCAATCGGGTGAACTTGTTGCCCGTAAAATCAAATATCTCTATCCAGAGGATTGTGAATCTGGAGCGGTGTACCTCATGCCCTTGAAATCGTGGGTGTAATTGTAAGAATTGATTTTGAAAGGAAATCCGTACTTGTGTTGTGGGACTGGATGTAGGGTAACTCCGAACCAGTATAAAATTCGGTTTATTATTTCCTTTGTTGCTTTTACTTTATATCCTTATCTGTGTTTGATTCTGTAATCATATCTATGTCTGAATATTGCATACATTTGTGTTCAAATTAATATAAACTCAAAAAGAATTAATAATTCCTTTAAACACTATTCACCCCCTCCCCTCTAGTGTTAATTCTAGCCTTAAGATCCGTAATCCGCATTTCTCACAAAAACGACGGCTAGAAGCTCTTTTTCGGCTGTTGTGTAGTTGAGTCGAGCGTCGTTCAAAGTCATACTTGCGTAGTAAATGACATGAAGGAATATGTTGATGCATTGTCCAAAGATAGCGCCAACTGCAAAGTTAGAAGCGTCACACATTATTTCAAATGGGAGATCCTAATTGGGTGCGTAAATGATTGGAGAAGAAATGCGTTCGTTTTTTAGACGTTCGAAAGAAGAGATACACTCAGAGTTGAAACCGAATGGAATGTCTTTTCCGAGGAGGGTCGTCAAAGGATGAGCCATTTTACTAAAGTCTTTCACAAAGCGTCGGTAAAAGCCAACGTGTCTAAGAAATGATCGAATGTCCTTAACAGATTTGAGAATGGGTAGGTTTGCAATTACGTCGACTTTCGCTTTATCTATCTCCATGCCTTTATTTGAGATGACATGTCCAAGGACTATGCCTTGTTTGACCATAAAGTGGCATTTTTCATAATTCAAAATCAAATGTTTTTCTTTACATGGAGTTAGAACCAACTCGAGATGATGTAAACATTCGAAAAAAGAATCACCAAAGATAGAGAAATCGTTCATAAAAACTTCTAGAAAGAGTTCAATCATGTCGTAAAAGATGCCAACCATGCATCGTTGGAAAGTAGCAAGAGCGTTACAAAGTCCGAATGGCATACGTCGATAAGAAAAGGTACCGAAAGGATACATGAAAGTCGTTTTCTCTTGGTCTTCGGAAAAGATTGGAATTTGGTTATAGCCGGAATAACCGTCGAGGAAGTAGTAGAATTTGTGGCCGGCTAAATGTTCGAACATTTGGTCAATGAAAGGAAGAGGGAAGCGATCTTTACGCGTTGCGGCATTTAGTTTTCGATAGTCAATGCAAACACGCTAGACCATTTGAGTACAAGTTGGAATAAGTTTGTTTGAATCGTTCTTAAAAACGGTTAGCCCAGACTTTTTCGGTAAAATGTGAATTAGGCTAACCTATGAACTATCAGAGATTGGGTAAATGATTCCATTTTCGAGAAGTTTAAGAATTTCATCAAGCACCGCATCTTTCATTTTTGGATTAAGCCTTCGTTGCACATCATGAACAGGCTTGACATTGTCAAATAAATGGATGCGATGTTGAACAAGAGCGGGACTAATTCCTTTTATATCGAAGATCAACCATCCAATTACTTCCTTGTTTTTAGACAGGATTGAAAGTAAAGAAGTTTCTTGATTGAGAGAGAGAGTCGCAGAAATTATGATGGGAAATGTTTTGTTATCACCTAAGTAGGCATACTTAAGGTGGTCGGGAAGTGGTTTGAGATCCAACTTCGGGAGTTGCTCTATTAAAGAATTGGGTTAAGATTCGGACTCAACTGGAAGCGATTCAAAAGGAAGAGTGTATTCAATCTCGTTAGGAATTTCATGAAACTGTTTTTCGCACTCGGCCTCACGTTCATCATTAAGTTCAAATGTCTCATTTTTGAAGTTTTGGTGAATCGCACTAACTTCCAACGTTTGGTCACGAGGTTCGTTCGATTGGCTTTCAAGATTGAAAATATCAAGATCCAAAGTCATGTTTTCAAAAGAGATTTTCATCGAACCGTTGCGACAATTGATTAAGGCATTTGAGGTAGCTAAGAATGGTCGGCTTAAAATCAATGGAATTTGACTTGTAGGGTTTGTCACGGGTTGTGTTTCGAGAACGATAAAGTCAAGTGGAATCTGAATTGTCCTACTCTAATAAGCATGTCCTCGATTTCTCCTACCGGCTTCTTAATGGAATGATCGGCGAATTAAAGCGTAAATTTTATGGGTTTGAGCTCACCTAAGCCTAGTTGTTGATATACGGAATATGGAATCAAATTGACACTCGCACCTAAGTCTATCAAGCATTTGTTAATCGTCTTGTCTCTAATTGTACATGAAATCGTAGGGCAGCCAGGATCCTTGTATTTGACCGACATGGATTGGGACAAGACTTCACTCAAACTGGCGGCTAAGAAGACTTTTTAGGAACTTGAGTGGGTCACTTTTGGGTACATAAGTCCTTAAGAAATTTCATGTAAGTAGGCATTTGCTGAATAATGTCAAGAAGCGGGATGTTCACTTTCACTTGTTTAAAAATTTCCAACATCCTTTTCATTTGGTCCGAGTGTTTCTTTGATCGAAGACGATGTGGAAATGGAACATGATACTCGGTAGGCGGGTACTCAAGTAGAAGAAGAATTTTGACCGGCATTTGATTCAACGTTTGGCTCCATGTTCTATTCTGATTCGTTTGAAGCGTCGAGAGAGGTTTTTGAAAAATCATTTGGGTTAACGACTTGATTATTGATTTGTTTGCCGGAACATGAAGTTGTGATAGCATTCAATTGGGTGAGGTTCTAATCTTGAATAACATGGGCTTGATTTGAATTTGAGTTTAGATTTTTGGAATTTGGAATTGGCTGGCTTAAGAATGTGCCTTGTTCACGTTCGCTTATAGACGTGGCTAATTGACTCATTTGCATTTTGATTTTTTGAATAGTTGCTTTAGCCAACATTTCAAGAGTTTTCTCAAGTGAACTTAAATGTTTATCATCTTGGGGAAGATGAGTAGAAATTTGGTTGAAAATTTGATTGTTGCGGTTGATTATGTGATAGACCCGCAAAGTTTGGTTGAAAATGGTTGGGCCGAAAGGGAGGATTCGAAGCATTATTCGGGAATGTTTGAGAATTTGGACGAACCGTATTCGTGTTGGGATTGTTTTGGTTTCAAGAAAAATTCGGATGATTTCTCCAACCAGGATTATACGTTGGAGAAAACGGATTGTTTTTTGCTTTATTGAAAGCATTGATTTGTTCGACAGAATTGGGACACTGATCGGCTACATGATTAGAATTGTTGCATTTATAACACATCGGTTGGAAAGCTTGGTTTATTTGATTCGATGAGAAAATATTATCGAATTTTTTAATCATTGTGTCGATCTTAGCTTCCAAAGAAAAAGAAGATTCTATCGAGGGTGCACTCGAGCATGAGTAAATTGATTTTTCGTTCGAACTTTCCCATTGGGATGATTTTTCTACGAGGTTTTCAAAAAATTTCCAAGCATTGTCATGATGTTGGGTAAGAAAGTTTCCTTAGCACATTGATTCGAGCATGGTTCGTGAGCTGTTTTCGAGTCCATCATATAAGATTTGGCAAATCGTCCATTTTTCGAAGTTATGGTGTGGACATTTTATCAAAAGCTCTTTGAATCTTTCAAAATATTTTCCAAATGGTTCTTCTTTGAATTGATGAAAAATTTACAATTTCGTTTCTACTCATTTATTCCAAGGGGTAGAAATTTCTTAAGAAAGTTTTACAATTCTTCCCAAGTCTTAATCGAGTTCGATGGTAAGCTGTACAACCATTTTTTAGCATAATCCGTAAGAGGAAATGAGATTAATCAAATTTTGATTCCATCATCAAAAAGTTGTTGGAGTTCAATGGTTGCACTAACTTGTTCGAATTTCGTCAAAAAATGTAGGGGTCATCATGCTCGAAATTGCCAAATTTCGGAAGCGTGGCAATATGGTTCGAGTGAATTTCAAAATGGTTACCCATAGGGGTGGGTAACGTGATGCAAGATGGAATAGAAACTCTATATGGAAAGATTCTATCCATGAGAGTTCGAGGGGCGATCTTGTTCGCCATTTCGAGAGTATTGACTGTTCGAGTTAAACGATTAGTTGTTGAGTCACGAGTCCAACGATTTGTTGTTGTGTAACGAGTCCAAGTACTCATGCACTACTGAAATTCGAGAAGAGAAAGGAGTTAGAAACGAGTTTAGAGATTGAAACAAAATTTGGAAATGAAGTAAAAAAATTGTTTTTGCTTTTGTATTTTTTTTTCTAAGTTTTCGAATTTTCAAATATTTACCAAAATGATTTTTTTGTTTTTACAAAATGGGAATTTTATTTTGATTTTTTTTAATTTTTAATCTTTTTTCTTTTTGAAAAGATTTTATATTTATTTTGGATTTTTTGTTTTCGATTGAAAATTATCAAAGGAAAGGAAAATCCTTTTTTTTTTTTAAATACACATGAACTAATGCAACTTAATGAATGCAAAAGACTTAATTACAGTCTTCTGTCCTTAGTAGCTCCTAACCCAAAATTGTATAATCACACTTTGTCTTAAATCAACAAAAATATTTCTCAATCAAGTAACGGACATGAGTTATCGGTGCGCCACGAATCACCATAGCAATGCAACCGAAGATTTAAGTACCTTAGGAGGGACAACCAGTATAATATTTATGAATCACCATAGTTTTTATAACTACTTATTACTATGCCGTGGCCTAGACATCATGAAATAAAATTGTTCAAAGAAAACAATTACAAAGATACAATTAACCCCTAGATGAGCTTGCGACACCCTTAACTCGAATGTCTAACCTTTATTTTTAGTTAAATTCTACGATGAAATATAATTTGTGGGCTAAGGAAAGGGTGATGAAATGCCTCACCTTATGTGAATTGGGGTATTGCCCTTAGAAAATAAAAACAAAATGAAATGAATGCCAAAAAAAAATTAAACACGAATTTACAATGCAACTAAAATGAATTTTTTTTTCGGATTTTTAATTTTTTATTATGTATAAATGCAAATGCAAGCAACCAACAATGCAAATTAAAATAAAACTAGAGATGAAAGCACGATATTAGAGCATGCAGATTATTAACAATTTATTGTGTTTATTTTAGTGGTGATTTTTTAGTAAAGCAAAGCGATTCTTTAGCAAGAAAATCCTTCTTTTTCTAGCAATTTTCTGCTTTGGCAACACGAAATTTCAAACAGGATATATACAATTGTTTTTTTTGTATAAGGATGAAACTTACAACAAATTAAAACAAAACAAACCACTTTTTTCCTTTTTAAAGGATAAGAAATAACAAAACTAAAAACAAACTAAACAAAACAAATGGAGTAAACTCTCTTTTTGTTTAATAAGGATGAACTAAAAAACTAAAACTAAACAAAATAAAACAATATAAACAAATTCTCAAAAAATACTAACTTCCTTCAAAACACAAAACAAACCCGGCCCAAATATAATGTTTATTGGCCCAAACAAATCAATTCACCGATTTATTGAAGTTGCGTACCAGAAAAGCAGATACCATTCTCCTCTTTTTATTTATTTTATAAAACAGAGATTTCGAATTCAACTTTGAATTCAAAATCGAAATTGAAATTTGTGAATCTGGTGGCGATTGTAGAGTTCGATTGGTGGAGACTTGGGTGGTTTCAAATTCGAGTGTCGATATGCTCGGTCTCAAGATCGATTGGATGAAGTAGAGTTGCAAGGCCGTAGTTTTGTTAAAGAAGGTGGGAAAGAATCGAGTGGTTTGAAGTTGATTTGGATTGTGAATTCTAAGGTGGATGGTCTTCGCGGTGGTAGGATGTAGTTCGAGATCAAGAGGATCGATTGCGAAGTTGATTTGGAAGACTGGCACGGTGGTGGTTCTTGAACTATTGCAATTTATCAGTGGGTGAACAGGGTCTGTTGAGCAGTGGAAGGGCTGCGTGTCAGGTAGGTTGCTGTGAGCAAGTTGGAGGATGTTTGTGATATGAAGGGTGGACAATGGACTAGGTAGATGATGTTATGATAGAAGAGTGGTTGCTGCAGCTGTTTTTTAAAGGTGATGGGATTTGTCGTGGAGTTTTGGTTGATTGTCGATTGTGGTGAACAGCTTGTTGAATTGGGCGGTTCAGGAGGTGGAGCTTGTGAAAGGACGGCTTTGCTTGGATCGCATGTGAGGAGGTGGTTGAATGGGTTATAGGCAGCAAGAAGGTAAATTGCTGTTTGGGTGTTTGTGGTGGTTCAGGGGAACTGGCACTTGAGTGGTGATGGTAGGACTTCGTGCAAGGGAGAGAAGCTTGTAATAGAATCAAAGTCAGTGTAGTGGTATTTGTTTGAGGATGTGGTCAGTTTCGTGGATTGGTTGAGACTATTGGATTGGTGGATGCTCTGTTGGAGTGCTCTGGTGATGTATATGCAATGGTCTGGTCAATGTGCTTGGTTGCAGACTAGGAGATGGTCACTTCTGTATGGTGAAGTTGTCGGGATAGTGCTTGAACAGATGGTTGGGTTTGGTTTTGTTGTACGATAGTAAGGTGATTTTGTGGTTACTTGAAAGTGTAGTGAGAAGTAATGGTCTGGTAGTAATGGTATTGTTAGTATGGACTTTGATGTGATGAACTAGGTTGAAGAGGGTAGTGGGATGATGGTTTTCAGAGATGATAACAGAAATGTTGGGGATTTGCAGTGTGGAGGAATTGGCAGGTGATTTGTATGCACTGGTGGTTTTGTGATACAGTTGCAAGAAGATGACAGAGGATAGTTATGTGCGGGCTTTTGTGCAAGAAGGTTGTTATGATGAAGAAGTTATAGGGAGTGTTGTAATGTTGGGACTATTGAAATATTAAAATGATGAATAAATTGACATTTTGGAACGGCATGATTGAGAGGGTTTGATGTGGTCAGGTGAAAGGAACTACAGTCATATAGTTGTTGTAGTAGTGTTGTGATTAGCAGTTGTATGAATGGATTGTGGTGGTTAGTTGCATTACAATGCAACAGTTTAAGAATTTGGATGAAGTGAGGAAGTGATTGTATTTGCTTGTGGGTGGGTCTTTTTTGGTTCAGTCAAGAGGTGTAGTAGCAGTTAGAATGGAATGATATGCAGTATGGTGAGTGGGACGTGGATGATGTGAAATGGGAAGCAGTAGGGGAAACATGTGATGGTTGTGGATTGTTCACAGTGTTGTTTGGATTGGAAATTGGTTGAATGATAGTGGAGGCAGTTGAAACAAGTAGGCAAGTGCAGTGGAGATGTTTGTAGGCTATTGATGTGGTTAATGATTCTGGCAGTAGCAAAGGATGGTGGTCAGAAATGATGGCAGTTTGAAGTAGTGGTACAGGCAAGTTGAAGTTGTGAGATGTATAGGCAAGTTGAAGAATGGCACAGGGAAGTTGTTTGAGGTTGGGGAAGCTCTGCTGTTTGAAGTGATTTGATCCATGAGTATGTAATGGAACATTGTGAAGAAGCCGGGAGGTTTGTGTGTGTGCAAGTTTATTGAAGGATGGATGGGTTGTAAGGGGAAGGATGGGTATGTTGTTTGCAAAGTGAAGGCGGCGGGAAGGTAACAGTTGTGAATGGCCAGAGTAACACAGTGCATAACAGAATATTAACAGAAGAGAAAATGGACTGTATATAGTGCGCACCACACAACAGAGAGTTTAAAATGTATTGCAAATGGAATTCGTAAAGTGAACAGAAAAAATTGTAAATGTATTGCAAAAGAGAAGATTGGAATGGAATATATTTATTTATATGAAATAGTGTATTTTTTAGTAGAATATGCAATGCAAATGCAGAATAGAAAACAAGAACAACATGCACACAAACAAAATGTCATAAAAATCATACACAAACACACATTTTTTTTAATAAATAAAATGCAAATGAATACACAAAACAAACACACAATAAAATCAAACAAAAATAATTAGAAAAATAGAAAATCAAAATCAAAACAACAACCCGGCAACAGCGCCAAAAATTTGTTTAATGACAAGTTTTCTACTAGATCAGAAAATCATCGATAAATTTCAAATTAAAATTTTACTGGAAGCACACGACGTACAAATTTAGTACGTGGCGAGTATGGGTCGTTCCACAGGGAATTGTTAGATTTTAAATTTCTAATCAATCAAATTAAACCAAAAGTGGAGATTGTTTTGAAAACTAGAAAGCTAAGCAAATGTTGAGATTAAAAACTATCTGATTAAAATTCAATTTAGAGACAAATCTAATTTCCTATATTTTTCACATAAATCAACATGAAATCAAATGATGGTCTATTTTTAATCAAAGTTGGATTAGTGATGTATTTATCATAAGCATGACCTATTTGAGTTATTAATTAACACAAATTAGCCATCAAACTATAATACAACTCTAGTCCTACTTTTTTCAAATTTCATGAAATATGGCATAGAAAATGAAACCAAAATCTAGTTTAAGCATGATGTATTTACTATTAATTAGTAACATGGATCATCAAATTTTGATTAAAACTTTATTTCATTGCCATGATCATATTTAGATGAAGAGACAATTTGTGATTAATGAAATAATCGTAGCCTATTTGTTATGAATAAAGTAGGCTATCAAATTCAACATAAAACACAAACAAATATAAACATCCATGTTCTCCTGAAGCACAAAAAAAATCATATATAGAAAATTTATGTCGAATCTACATGATAAAAGAAAGCGTCATTGCCCCTAAATTTTAGGGATTTAGCCTCTCATTTGTGTTATCATTTCAACATACAGAGATTTCAACATCGAAAATAAAATAAATAGAGAATAAACAAAGAAAAATGAGATTAACTACTAGAAGGAAATGAACTAAACTAGTGCATAAATGTAAATCTAAACTATGAACATAAAATGAAAGAGGGCATAAGAATAAAAATGAACATAAAAGTAAATAAAAGCATGTAGAAAAGAAAAGAGAAAGAGGCTAGAAAGCCATTTTTATTTCATGTAACATTGAGCTTACAATTTGCTTGCTTAATTTTCTACGTAAAATGAAAGGTGAGAAGATCCATTTACACGCGCATAAGAGGGCTATTTATATATGCATAAAACCCTAATTCAATTTTTAGGGTGCTTCCTAAAATGCCCTTTAGGAAGTGTGGCCACAAAGTAACCATTAGCCACTAATTAATTCATCATTAAATGTGCATGAAGTTTTAACCTCCACTTAGTTGTCCATTAGCTTCTAATTGTAGGTATAGGTAAGTAGGTGAGGTCTTCCATGATCATGAGCATGAATTATTTTCTCTTCATTTCTTTGTATTACTTGTGCATGCATATATCTTCATGAAACTCTCTTCCATATGCATCCAAATTCCTATAAAAATTATAAAAAATGTCCAAGTAAAAAGTCTCAAATTAATACATGCACAAAAATAACTATTTTGCCTATGTATGTAGATGAATATATGATGATTTGAAAATAATTGAATTTTAGTTTTAAACATGTTAAAATACCCAAATATGACATTTATTTAAATAAAAATAGATAAAATATGACATTTGCGTGCACATCATGTCCCTAGCATGGTGTATGAAAATATTCTATGTAGATAGCCCACTCATGCTATCAAACGTACTCTATCCTACAATGGAATTGTGTCGGATTTTACAAATTATCGTAGAATATGACAGTGAAACCATCGCCCAGAGTGACGCGAAGCCTTTCTTTGTAGCATAATAAGGTTGTGGGACATGACTTCAACTGATCAATGATATGATTTCTTAAAATAATATCATCGAAGTTAAGACCCCGATCCACTTTTAAGAACGACTCTAAAAATTTGATCCTTTCCACTTTCACCATAATCATTCGTCAGTAAGTTAGGCTCAGGGTTTTCCTCATCAAGCCTAAAGTCGGCCATGGTTCTCCTTATAAAGCCAGAAGTTGGCCATATGTTTTCCAAGCGGAGTGGCGACGGTGTGAGGGAAGTGATCATTTTGGAAGTGAACATGTGTCGACGATGTTTGCATAGTGGCGTTGATAAGATGAAGGCGATATGGTGACGACGTTGAGCCAAGACCAACCACCATTCCTAGATCCAATTTTAAGACCTGATGGTGGTAGAAGATGGTTGAATTTGAGTTGTTCTTGTGCTGGGATGCTCGACAACAAAAGGTGTTGAAGGCAGAAGCAACGATGACACTATGATGAAGGCGAAAGCGTCGAGGTTATCAAAACAGCCATTGCTGAGAATTCGCAAAGGCGGAAAATAGAAGTGCGATGAAATAGCAAAAAACTTTACAATTACATTTAATTTAAATCTCTTCTCAGATTCATAATTCTAATAATACGCATATCCATTTGATACATATTTTGGTAGAATGAAAAAGGGAGTCAAAAAGAAATAACATGATTTAGATTTGGATATTCGAAAGCTTAAAGGTGAGTGAAAATCATATATTTTTATATACTATTGGATTTATATTGTTGTAAATCTTTTCCCTATACAACTGGACGCAATTTTGGAGTTATACTTTAATATATACATATAATGAATTTGAGAACTATGCCCATATATTCTGTGAATTGTTAACTTTGATTAAGATATTGCATATACTTGAATCCAAAAAGTAAGGATGAAAGTAGTCTCTAAATTAATGATATTGTATTGTGATTCCATAAGGGTCGCGCGTTGTCTTATGAATGTCCAAGAATATCAAGGTGCTAGTGGGAAAGGAATATATAGTGGTTCCATGGTACATGGACTTGACGATGTGTATTTTTTTGCATTGATTGTAGTTTGGCTAACTAAGACTGGTGGTTGCAATGTATTTTTCCTACATGATTGCCAAGTTATTCCATTAGCGACTTCTTCATCACTACCATGCATACTTTTATCAGCCAACCACCAAAATGTTTGGCTTGGTAAGTGATTTTTGCTAAAGTTTTAGATGTGGGTTGATCATGTGCTCCTGACGTGCAGCTAACCTTCTTTTGATGTTTATGTGTCATTGCGTCTGATATTTATTCATGTCCTTATTCTCCTTTGATTGGCCAGTAATTGTGACATTTTGTTTCACGTGGTTGCTTGGTTTGCTTGTTCAATTTGCAACTTTTCTCGTCGCTATCATGCATACTTATATGGGATCAGTCACCAACAAATTTGGTAAAGTAAGTAGTTTACGTGACTGTGCTTTCATTTGTCCATACTTCATATTTCCTATATGAACACTTGCATAAGTGTAGGATCGATTTCACCCTAGAGGAGGGGTGAATAGGGTGATATTGTTAATTATAAAAATTAATCGCGGAAGCTTATAAAATATTCAATTCAGATCACAGAATAGCAGCACAGATATCGTAGAATATAAATAACAGAACAACACAGAATTTACCCAGCTTCGACAAAACCCTGCCTACGTGCTGCCCCCAAGGTTTCTACTAGAAATTAGATAGTCTCTCACTTACACATGTAAACTCGCTATACCCGCTATTGACTAATCTAACTCTACGCTCAAAACCTTGCCACAACTCAACCACCAAGTTGCGAATTCTCAAGCTACGCCACGTAGCTTGTCCCCTAGTCACACAACTAGAAATTAAAACGGTTTAAAAAAAATACAAATTAAAAGCAAATTTAAAATACAAAACCCTAATTTAAAATACTATAACCCTTAAAAATAAAAAAGGCCGGCCCTCTTTGTAATTTATCTTGACCGTCTCCTTTTATTTCTTCGGCCCAATTTTTGTGAGATAATGGCGGCTCCGTGTTCGATTTTGTTCCTCCTGATTAAAATTTGGCCTTGCGTCCTTGATCCAAATTAGGGCTTTCGAAGAGCCGTTATTGCTTCGATCGAATCTGTGGTTGTTCGAGTATTGCCTTGCTCGATCGATTTCTCGTTGCTCTCTCTCTGGCTACTTCGAGTTGATGGAGTTCAACTTCGATTCGGTATGTGATTTTTGTTTATGCTGTTCTGTTATGCTTCATTGAACTCCATCCTATTGCCGATGATGTGAATTTGATTATATAGGGTTTGTAACCCTAGATTTGCGTCGTATATTCTCTATTTGAATTTGTCATATTATTCATCTCGGCCACTTGATTTTGTTTCGATGATTGAGATGTTTTCTGACTTGTTCAAAAACGTATATTTCTGATTTACTTGATACTCACGGCTTTGAAATTGCCTTGCTCATCAGGGTCATGATTTTGCTGGTTCGACTTGGCATTGACTGTTTCAATTTGACACACACTTGATTTCTGATTTGTGAATTATTCGACACCTTGTTCATCACTGCACTGACATTTGCTTTGACCAGTTTATTTTCTTTGGTCATACTGTTGAAATTGATCTTCACTGTGAACGTCGACTTTACATTTTCTTTGTTGTGACTGGACGTGAACTTGTAGTCTTTTGTTTGTGTTCTCGAGTCTGCATTGTTGCATTTCACTGAACTGATCTGTAGCTCTGTTCATCACGACTTGATTTGTTCAACTTGAAATTAATTTGTAACGAGAATTTCTGAACGTTGATTATTTTAGGCTTGTACTTGGTGTATCATCTATATTAGTATTTGCTGTGTTCACATGTTTCTGGTGCATTCATTGGTCTGTTTGCATTTGCAGTTTGACTTAGACTTCACTTGAACTTGCTCTATGCCTTGTCTGGTTCATTGTTTCATTTGGTACTGTGTCACTGCGATGGTTTCATGTATTTAGTGAGAAAGTCAAGTTGCATGTATGCTTGCTGCCTGGTTTCGTGGCACTGCTTACAGTCATATTGAATTGGGTTTGATCGACTTGTTTTGTTTACATTCATATCCTTGTAGAATTTGTGAAGTGTCGTGACTGTTGTTCGTTCCTCTGTGCACTGCTTGACTCGAAGTCTAGTTGTCTCCTTGTGATGATCACTTCTGCATTGTATATGTTGTCATTACTTTGTGTATTCATATAGTCTGGTGGCATGGTCATCTTTGTTTTGCTCGAGTCTTGATTCTACTTGCTTTTGATGTAGCTGATGGTCTTTGTGGTCACTTGTGCAGTTTGGTCTTGCTGTTTGTCGAGTTGCATTTGTTAGTTTAGTCGTGCACTTGGTCTCTTCACTATGTTCTCTTCATGCCTGACTTGATGCTGCATACATGTTTGTTGCATTGACATGTTGTAGCTGGTCTTTGTATTGCTTGGTGGCATTGTGCATCTCAACTTGTTCTTGTATTCACTGTTATATTTGGGCTTCACTGAATCTTTTATTGCATACTTGGGCTGCTGGACTTGTTGTACATTGCATAGTGCATTGCCTTGTTTGTTGAAGTTGTGCTTGCACACTTGCTATTGTTGGCTGCGCACACGAGTTGGCGAGGCAGTGCACACGTGTATGAATGTACACGTGTGTATTGCAGCCACTTATGATTACTTGTCCCTGTAATATCTATATGCACGACTTTGTGATGAATTCAAGTGTGAATGATGACGAACAACCCAAATAACTGAGGCAAATGATATTTCAAAAACCATATTTTATTTTATATTGCAACAATATTTCTTTTTCAATTTTACTGCGTTAGTGAATATTTTTGCAGATTGCTCAGATGTTGGATTCAAACTGGAAGGAAGTTGAAGATAAATACGAGTGTGAGTGTTATGTAGTGAGGTGAACTGTAAATATGAAATGTGATGTAATTGTAATCAAAGTTGTATAGTTATAGTGAGAGCTTGAAATTGTACTATTCAAAGATGTAATAAATATTTGTTTGAATAAAATTTATGTTTGAATTCAAAATCTGTGTATTTAATTTTATTCGGCAAATATTTATTTAATCTGTGAAAAACAAAATAGTACATTAACAAATACATTTAAACGAATGTATATATGTTTATTATCATCAAACAAAAATCATATAAGCGCATATTCAACAATCTCTCCCTTTTGATGATAACAAACATATATTTAAGATTTTGAATATGTTAAATGTATTTGATCATAAATATATCCTAATTGCTCCCTCTATTTAAATGCTTCCTCTTTACACGATGCTCCCCCTACATATATGCATACAAATAGAAATATGCAAATGAGCTTAGATGCAAATATAAAATTATTTGACCTTTGCTTGATTTTATTAGACAAAATCTTAACTTTTCTCTCCCCCTTTTGTTATCAGCAAAAGAATAATAGTGTTAGAGAAAATAGAGATAAAGTTATCGATATTAATTCAACATTAAAACTCAATTGAATATAAATATTAAATTTCAATAAAAAATTAAACAAAAATCATAAATATTTTGTTAGGCGCATATTCCACTTTTAGAATGATGGAAATGATGTCATCATATAAAACCATACAGTTGTGTCTATTTGTGGCATATTTATATCAGGAATTTGAATATCTACTAACCATGCATAACCGTTAGGACTTTTAAATGAGACTAGTAGTATTCCAATTTTATTTTTAAAAAAATGAATTCAAGTATCTTCTAACTACGCATAACCGTGAGGACTTTTAAATGGGATTAGTATCAACTTGTTTATTTTAAAAATCAACTTTTGATATGCGTTCCATACATGCATAACCGCGAGGACTTTTAAATGAGCATGGAAGCACATAACAAATTCCAAGTAATTCACCCATGCATAACCGTGAGGACTTTTAAATGAGAGTGAATACTTTGGTATTTATTTATTTATTTATTTTATTATCTTTTTTTTTTTTAAATGTGAAAATGAAAAACGAATGATTCCTGTTTAAAGTACCACATATCGACAAACTATATAGAATTTTGATGAGTGATGTTCGTTAGAAACATGATAGATTTAGAGATGGTCATGGAATTATTACCAACAAAAAGTTTTATAACTCTTGTTTAAATTTCTAAAGAAATTTTCAAATTATACTTTCTCGAGTCATAATATATGATAAATATCAACACTCATCACTTTTTCAATCACTATTTTTCTTTTCAATAAACATTAGGGAGTCAGATTAGTCAAAATAGTCATTTAAAATCAAATTCAAAAATAATTATGAAATTAATTTTTCAAAAATGACTAATCTGAAACTATGGTCAAAAATGTTTTTCTCCAGGGGGTTTTAAAAGAAAATTTTCTGCTATTTGAACATTATTTGAAATGAAGAATATGCAGATATTTTCTTTGAAAAACGATGCAGTTACTAAATATCTCAAAAAAATCACGTTCAACCAGTAATTTTTCTATCAACTAGATTACCGGTGTAATCTGCATCTGAATTTCTTTTTCACTCAAAATCATCATTAATTGAATTTGATTGACCAAACCATGAAGTGTACACCAAAAAATTCAAACTCAATTTTAGCAGCAATTTAAACGACATTCTCTTGAATTTGAAATGAAGCCATGTAAATAATCAAAAGCCGTGAATATAGAATTAGCCGAATTATAACCTATTGTATTATTATCCAAATAAACACTATTTTTAATCCAAAATGATATATATGAAGTAATTCAAAGAATCTAGAGATTATTATAGTGTTTTTGGCATAAGAATATAATTGGCCAACAACTTTGAATAAGTCAGAATCATCATCTTTTCATCATCTCATTATTGGCTGATTTTAATTCAGAATATGGTGCAGATTATCACATTTAATATATCGTTTAAAACATACCATTACCTGTTTTACCTTTACGATATTTTTCGATGTTTGTCTATTGTGATTCTGTCACCTTTGAACTAGGCTAAGAAACTTTGCTTCGTCGTCCGTTGTGTTTCTGGAACAGCCAAAAACCCAGAGAACACTATTGTTGTTCCTTAGCCTGCCACCACACCTACACGATGAAAGATTTATGTGACCTATTTTTTTTTATAGGTCCATGGTTGTTAGTGGCAGAAAATTTTGAAAAATAATTTTGTGTAGACCCAAAACTATTTATAGTTGTTCCCTTCGGCACCCAAATTTGTTTAACTTTGAGAGATTTTATATTTGTGCCTTTTGGAACCCAAATCGGTATAGTTTTCACATGTTTGGGTCTATACCAACAATTATTGTGACTGTGTCCATATTTTCTACAAATTGTGCACATAGAATTAACTTGATTAATATTGCTTGCAACAATTTTCGAATTATTATATCCAAACTTGTCTAACCGAATTAACAGTTTGCTTTCCTAATAGCATATTCAATGATTTTTCACTTTTTGAAAATTTATCTAAAGTCGTTGACAATTGTTGGACTTGTGTTTTGAGAGATTCATTTTCGTTTAACAACTGTGTGCACTTTTTAATAGAATTCTCTCTCCTAGTATTTTCATTCTCTTTTAAAATCAGAATTTCATTTTCAAGTGATTTTATATTGATTTCTGATTTTTTAATTTCCTCTTCGAATGTTGGACACTTATCACACTTAGGGATTCTACGTTGATAGTTCTTAACTAATTGATCAAGTTGTTCATTGCATTCTATCAAAGTATCCTTTTGAGATTCAAGTTTGGCGTATTTTTCCCTAAGTCGTTCAAAACAGCCATTTACTTCGTGGAAATAAATAAGTAATTCAGAGTGAGTAAGTTTTGATACCTTGCTTGGCTCTTCATCGTTGCTATCAGTTATATTCCCTTGAAGGCACATATCTGCTTTATCACTCTCACTGCTAGAACTTTGATTATCTTCATCACTTGTATTGCATGTGGCTGCAAAACTTTTCCTTTTTGATTTCTTTTTAAAGTCGCGTTGATTTTGAGGACAATTGGGCTTGATGTGTCCGGGTTGGTTGCACTTGTGACAGATGATCTTCTGTTCTTCAGAGTAGTCTAGTGCTTTTGCTATTCTGCTTTTTGCTTTTTGAATTCAAGCTGAATTTCCATATTTGTAATTCCACTTTTTGAATTTCTTTATTAATAGCTCCAATTCTGCTGCTACGTCATCATCGTCATCGTCATCACTTTCAGTTGTTCCTTTGAGAGCTATCTATTTCTTTCGAGTATCTCCTCCTTCACGCTCTTCCCTGAATTTCATTTCTAGCTCATAAGTGGTGAGATTTCCGATGAGTTCTTCAACTTTGAGTTGTTTTAAATCTTTCAATTCTTGAATGGCAGTTACTTTCGCTTCAAAGCTTCGTGGAAGGACTCTGAGGATTTTTCGGACTATTTCCAGTTCGGTGTATGTTTTTCCGAGAGCTTTTGATTTGTATACGATATTGGAAAGTCGTCCGTACATCTCTTTGACATTTTCTTCCTTCGCCATTGTAAAGTTCTCGTATTTGCTGCTTAGCATGGCAAGGCGAGATTCTTTGACTTGAGATGTTCCTTCGTGAGTCACTTCTAGTATGTGCCACATTTCCTGCGCAGTTAGACAATGTGAGACACGATTAAATTCAAATTGATCTAATGAACAGATAATAGAATTCATAGCTTTGGCATAAGTTTTTTGTAATTTATTTTCTAGTTCTGTCCATTGTTCCTTTGGTTTCTTTATTTCCTGATTATCTACAGTTATAATTGGAGTTTTATAACCTGTCTCAACAATATCCCATGCGTCAATGGTTTTCAAAAAAAAATTCATCCTATTTTTCCAAAAAGCATATTCACCATTGAACATTGGTGGTCTAACTATCGACTGACCCTCTGCATAAGCATTATTAAAAGAAGCCATTTTAAAAATTCAAATTTTTAAAACAAAAATCGATTTTTTTGAAACACGAATTTTTAAAACAAAAATTGGTTTTTGTAAAAAAATCAAATTTTTTAAAAACAAAACGGCTTTTGTTTCTAGCTCTGATACCACTTGTAGGATCGATTTCACCCTAGAGGGGGGTGAATAGGGTGATAGTGTTAATTATAAAAATTAATCGCGGAAGCTTATAAAATATTCAATTCAGATCACAGAATGGCAGCACAGATATCGCAGAATATAAAAAACAGAACAACACAGAATTTACCCAGCTTCGGCAAAACCCTGCCTACGTGCTGCCCCCAAGGTTTCTACTAGAAATTAGATAGTCCCTCGTTTACACACGTAAACTCGCTATACCCGTTATTGACTAATCTAACTCTATGCTCAAAACCTTGCCATAACTCAACCACCAAGTTGCGAATTCTCAAGCTACGCCACGTAGCTTGTCCCCTAGTTACACGACTAGAAATTAAAACGGTTTAAAAAAAATACAAATTAAAAGAAAATTTAAAATACAAAACCCTAATTTAAAATACTATAACCCTTAAAAATAAAAAAGGCCGGCCCTCTTTGTAATTTATCTTGACCGTCTCCTTTTATTTCTTCGGCCCAATTTTTTGTGAGATAATGGCGGCTCCGTGTTCGATTTTGTTCCTCCTGATTAAAATTTGGGCTTGCGTCCTTGATCCAAATTAGGGCTTTCGAAGAGCCGTTATTGCTTCGATCGAATCTGTGGTTGTTCGAGTATTGCCTTGCTCGATCGATTTCTCGTTGCTCTCTCTCTGGCTACTTCGAGTTGATGGAGTTCAACTTCGATTCGGTATGTGATTTTTGTTTATGCTGTTCTGTTATGCTTCATTGAACTCCATCCTATTGCCGATGATGTGAATTTGATTATATAGGGTTTGTAACCCTAGATTTGCGTCGTATATTCTCTATTTGAATTTGTCATATTATTCATCTCGGCCACTTGATTTTGTTTCGATGATTGAGATGTTTTCTGACTTGTTCAAAAACGTATTTTTCTGATTTACTTGATACCCACGGCTTTGAAATTGCCTTGCTCATCACGGTCATGATTTTTCTGGTTCGACTTGGCATTGACTGTTTCAATTTGACACACACTTGATTTCTGATTTGTGAATTATTCGACACCTTGTTCATCACTGCACTGACATTTGCTTTGACCAGTTTATTTTCTTTGGTCATACTGTTGAAATTGATCTTCACTGTGAACGTCGACTTTACATTTTCTTTGTTGTGACTGGACGTGAACTTGTAGTCTTTTGTTTGTGTTCTCGAGTCTGCATTGTTGCATTTCACTGAACTGATCTGTAGCTCTGTTCATCACGACTTGATTTGTTCAACTTGAAATTAATTTGTAACGAGAATTTCTGAACGTTGATTATTTTCGGCTTGTACTTGGTGTATCATCTATATTAGTATTTGCTGTGTTCACATGTTTCTGGTGCATTCATTGGTCTGTTTGCATTTGCAGTTTGACTTAGACTTCACTTGAACTTGCTCTATGCCTTGTCTGGTTCATTGTTTCATTTGGTACTGTGTCACTGCGATGGTTTCATGTATTTAGTGAGAAAGTCAAGTTGCATGTATGCTTGCTGCCTGGTTTCGTGGCACTGCTTACAGTCATATAGAATTGGGTTTGATCGACTTGTTTTATTTACATTCATATCCTTGTAGAATTTGTGAAGTGCCGTGACTGTTGTTCGTTCCTCTGTGCACTGCTTGACTCGAAGTCTAGTTGCCTCCTTGTGATGATCACTTCTGCATTGTATATGTTGTCATTACTTTGTGTATTCATATAGTCTGGTGGCATGGTCATCTTTGTTTTGCTCGAGTCTTGGTTCTACTTGCTTTTGATGTAGCTGATGGTCTTTGTGGTCACTTGTGCAGTTTGGTCTTGCTGTTTGTCGAGTTGCATTTGTTAGTTTAGTCGTGCACTTGGTCTCTTCACTGTGTTCTCTTCATGCCTGACTTGATGCTGCATACATGTTTGTTGCATTGACATGTTGTAGCTGGTCTTTGTATTGCTTGGTGGCATTGTGCATCTCAACTTGTTCTTGTATTCACTGTTATATTTGGGCTTCACTGAATCTTTTATTGCATACTTGGGCTGCTGGACTTGTTGTACATTGCATAGTGCATTGCCTTGTTTGTTGAAGTTGTGCTTGCACACTTGCTATTGTTGGCTGTGCACACGAGTTGGCGAGGCAGTGCACACGTGTATGAATGTACATGTGTGTATTGCAGCCACTTATGATTACTTGTCCCTGTAATATCTATGTGCACGACTTTGTGATGAATTCAAGTGTGAATGATGACGAACAACCCAAATAACTGAGGCAAATGATATTTTCAAAAACCATATTTTATTTTATATTGCAACAATATTTCTTTTTCAATTTTACTGCATTAGTGAATATTTTTGCAGATTGCTCAGATGCTGGATTCAAACTGGAAGGAAGTTGAAGATAAATACGAGTGTGAGTGATATGTAGTGAGGTGAACTGTAAATATGAAATGTGATGTAATTGTAATCAAAGTTGTATAGTTATAGTGAGAGCTTGAAATTGTACTATTCAAAGATGTAATAAATATTTGTTTGAATAAAATTTCTGTTTGAATTCAAAATATGCGTATTTAATTTTATTCAGCAAATATTTATTTAATCTGTGAAAAATAAAATAGTACATTAACAAATACATTTAAACGAATGTATATATGTTTATTATCATCAAACAAAAATCATATAAGCGCATATTCAACAATAAGAACATATGTATCTTATAGAAATTATAAATGAAATTATCATACCCGATCAGGATTAGTTACTGCATTGTGTTTGTATAGTATCTTTGCTTAGCCATTAGCTTATTAGTAATCTTTTTTTGCTTCGACATGTACTTGTATAGGGTACATCACTAACAAGTTCGACATGCTGAGCATACTGATGAAGTAGTTGCGTGTTATTTTATTTGCTCTTCCGGCAACTCTTCCTTTACCCTTGGCATATTTGCACAGGATAAATCACTAACAGGTTCACTAAGACTAACGATCTTTGGTGGAGTGTCTTTATAATCCAGTCATATGTGTCCTTGTTTATTTTTATGCATATATTCCACATGCACTTCATACAAGTTTTTCCTAGTGTCAATCTGTTGGTTGTCCTCATCTGTAATTCCAGTATCGATCGTTTGCACTGAACCGCCCAACTGATAGTCATGCTTTACTATAGGCGAGCTCTGTTATCTGCCGCTGATAGAAATCCAAGGCCGATCGTCGAGGGTGAACCAACTAGGCGAGGACATGTCCTGATCGTCGGTAAGTCGGGTTCTCTATAGCCATCCCATTAGCCTGTAGTCGATCATCAATATCGAACAACCGGTTAAGGATCACTCTGGTCCATCACCATCGACGAGAAGTTTGAGTCGATCGTCAATGATTGACACCCAATTAAGGGATCACTCTGGTCCATCAATGTGGGCGAGAAGATTTGGGGTCGAATGTCAATAGTGAACACCCATTTGGCAGTTATGTCCTGACTATGGGTTGATCTGCTTCACCATTGCCGACTAAAGGTTTGGGATCGATCGTCAATGGTGAGTATCTATATGGCAGTCATGTCCAGACCATGACTGCTCTAGCTCACCATTACAGACCAAAGGTTTGTAGTCAATTGTCAATGGTGAGCTCCCATTTGGCAATCATGTCCTGACCATGGGATGATCTACCTCACCCTTGTTGGCCAAAGGTTTGGGGCTGATTGTTAATAGTGAGCACCTATTTGGCGGTTATGTCCTGACCATGGGCTAATCTGGCTTGCCATTTCTGGCTAAATATTTGGGATTGATCATCAATAGTGAGAACCTATTTGGCGATCATGTCCTTACCATGGGCTGACTTGGCTCGCCGTTGCTGGCTAAAGTTTGGGGCATGTCATCGATGGTGAGCACCCATTTGGCAGCCATGTATTGACCATGGGCTGATCTGGCTCGCCAGTTCCAGCCAAAGGTATGTCCAAGTTTTCCATGATGCACCAGAGTTAGGTGCCCCCAGTATGTAGTGGGCTTGTCTGTATAGTCATAGAAATCGTGGAATTTATTTGGCATGGGATGATTATTCTTATGGTGGTTTGCTATCACATCTATCATGGTTTTGCACACCATATCCATAGGGTTTGGGAAGACCATATCACTAATCCAAGTAGTTGCTACATGCAGTGCGCAAAAACAAAAAAGGTGGATTTGAGCATTTCATGTTTCCTAGATACCGCTCCATCCATAATGATGAGAATGTAGGTTCCATTCCTTAGGTCCCTATAGATAAAATATAGACTTTCTCAAATGGGTTAGATGCCCACAGACAAGGGGAATTCATTCTAGGACTAGGTCTCCTTTCTTGAGTGAGCGATGCTTAGTCCTAAAGTTGTATTGTTTCACCACTTTCTGCTGGAGTGCCATGGTTTTCAAAATAGCCTTGTCCCGCTTCTCCTTAATCAGATCCAGGGACATGTTTAGCAATTCTTCGTTCTCTTCCAAGTCATAGTGAACTCTCCTATAAGATAAGATCAATGGAAAGCATAATCTATACTTCGTAGGCCAGAAAAAAAGAAACATTCCCTATCATAGTTTTACAAGAAAGCACGATAGGCATAAAGTCCAATGGTAGCTCATCCATTCGAGCTCCCTTATAATTTTTCAAATGCTTCTTTTTAAGGGTCTTGAGAATCTTGTTTACTTCTTCAACCCAACCATTGGCCCACGAGTGAGGCATTATAGAAAAGCTTTTCCTGATTCTGCATTGCTAATAAAAGTTGACGGATTCCTAATTATCAAACTACTACCCATTGTCCGAGATCATCTGGAATGGAGCCCCATACTTGATAAAGTAATCCGCATCCACTATTGCATACTTAGCTCCACCCATAGCTATTAGAAATTCTCCATTCATATCGATGCCCGTGATATTCCTTTCTAGGGTCTGCCCCCATTATAGTCTCCTCGATTGCCTTAATGAACGTAATCCGATATTTCCTTAGCCTCTCTTGCAGCTATGCATCTTAGCAGCAGGTTATTGAAAACCTTTCTATATAGGATGCCATCCTGTGTGGTGTACTGAATTGCCTTGCACATTAAGAAAAGCCTTTGTTCTTTTTCTTTTTAAGTAGGATTCTAACTGCTCTCCACTGACTTTGAAATCCCAAAATGCTTGATTCACTCTATTTGCTGGTCACTATGGATACGTAGTGTCCAGATATCTAATTCTTTTGCAATTTTCGATTCTGTTATTAGTTTACCGTATTTGGTTACTCGGTCTAGCCTGCAAGGTAAGAAGTTTATCCGACTTGTAAGGGTTAAGAACATTCGTTATTGCCCAGCCATTATTATTTTTCACTTCCATGAGTATCATCTAGTCATGTGGCATGCGGTTATTATGCCTTAGGTATTTTTATTAAATTTATTTGAAGTTTATTTAGTAAAGTAAGTCAGACAATTGCATTATTATCCTTATGCTCTTTGGGGGTATTCAATTTCTATAGTATCATGCTTCATATTCGTAAGAAGTGGACTCTTTTTTGCGCTTTTTTGAAAATATTTTGTCCACCATCTCTAGACATGTATGGTCCCACCTATGGAATGGGTTAGAATTACACTTCACTGTCTCTGGAGGAGCTGAACCCAATCTCTCATTATCTCTGATGAAGTTGAACCCTACCTCCGGGATTAGAAAGTTTACGCTCTGCGGTTTGGTTACTCCATTATTCACAATTTTTCATTCACATCTATCTTCAAATATCAAGTAAGAGGATACGCTCTAATGTCTATGGGAAATTGACACCATGCCCTCGAGCATGGTTTACACCATTCCTCCTCAAGGGCTTCAATTGAGGGACTACGTCTATAGTTTATAGTACTCTCACTGGAGTTACTTGAGGTTTTAACCCGAAGCATACTGGTTCCCATTTCTGCCATAGTTAGATCTTTGATTATTGATTTACCGTATTACATGGTTTCTCTAGTAGCAAGATAGATTCTTTCAAGAGTCTATATAAGCAATGAACATGGAAACTTGTCCTGTCTCCTGAAGTTTTTTCTTTCTCTGTTCCTATTATCCATCTTTTGCATGCCTCTATCCTGAGGTTTTTCAGCTCCAACTCGGTTGGCATTTGTTAATCCTACCTTAATATTAGAATCCTCCGAGAGCGTAAACTTGTAGGTCGGGTCGTATAATTCCTCCAAGTAGGCATTTGGATTCTTCTCAAGTTCCCTGTATAAATCTGTTTACCTATTAATTCTTTAAGCAATAACCGCAGGGATAATCTATTTGTTTAGTGAACACATAGCGGCTGCTATAGCGCTGAATCATGCAAGATTGTTTTGTAAGTTTTATCCATCCTTTTGCTTCATATCCAAGTGCTAACGGATTAGTGCTCCAAATGGCTAAACTAAATAATCTCTAAGTATGACATCAATAGAGGAAAGTAACAACATCCACCCCCTTTATAGTTCCAACCGCTTCCATACGCTAAATGTAGCGCCTTAATGTGTTCAAGGGTTGGTTCTTCCAACGTATTGTTCCATGACCAGTGTTTAAAATTTAGGGGTTGACTACGTATCTGATATTCGAAGTGAATTGACTATGGTTCATCTTATCAAGCTATATCCTCCTGCTCCGCTCACCTAACATTTGACACATTTATCAGCGACTTGCTCTTACTGCTAGAACACTTCGTTATTTTCGAAGACTTAACTGTGAAAGAAACTGCCATACCGGTTGCAATCACTGTCAGACTCTTCTTTAGTAGCTATATCGGGCTACCTTCCTGATGCAGAAACATTCCAACCTCGTGTACATTATTGGCTCATAGACGAACTCCTCTAATGTGGCGGGTTTCTCCTTTAACATCTCCTAAGAATGAATTGAGCCTTAGGGTTAACCAAAGAACTACATAGTAGTTAAGTCTATCAAGAATCGAGGACAGCACCTGCATAAGACATCCTATGTTCTCCACTTATCAGCATGTGTTGGTTATACCATTGTAAATGTTCTATTGGGTCAGTTAGTCCTTGATATCGTTCCATAATAGGCATCATTAAATCTATAGGGATCCTAGATCGGTCCTAGTGATAATTTTGTTCTTTATTGACCATAATTTCAATGAGGGAATGAGATGCATCTGCTGTAGTTTCCCCCGATCTGACATTAACCCTGTTTGACTCAGCACCAAACTGCTTTTTGAGTCTAGCTTCGGGCTGAACTCTTGCTCGTTTCATCCCTTCAATATTCCTACTTCTATCTCTCTTTGATTTCTTGATTATATTCCTTGTCATAATGTGAACCCCTTTGTCTTCTGGATCCTCTAGACTGGGATCGCCCTCGTGTTCAAGTGCTACGACCAATAGTTTATGAATATCCAAGCGTGTCCTAAGTTGGTACACCGTTGCTTAATGATGGGAAGCGAAACATTTGTTTAGTTGACCACATCTCTATCCAGGTTGCCAGTAATACTTACATCTACTAGCACTGGAATACTTGTTGAGTGATTATCATTTTATTAGTTATCCATTTAGGTGCATTGGTGTTCCTTGCATTCCCGATGGTAGCACCAATCTTGCTCTATGATCTCAAAACTATATTGAGAATGATTCTCAGTGAAATCACAAAAAATGTTTGCACAAAAAGGAGAAAACGCCTCATATCTATTTTTTGTAGAGTTGTAAATATAGAATGTATAACATGACTATTACATTAGTATAATGATTGATTTTTAAAGAGAATATCACATATAGGTTATCCAGAAATTAAGTTGCAGAAAAATAAAGAATACAAAGATTTATAGTGGTTCGGCCAGAATGTGCCTGCATCCATTGTCAATTTTCAGTATTCTTCTTATAGATCTTTGATACAATGCGTGAGATACAAAATACAATGATATATAGCTCAAAAGACAGTAATATATAACTAAAAGGAGTCTGTTCGACTATTCCTGCCTACCAATTCCTATCGGCTGTCATTGTTAGGCAATTCCTGTTAGGTTGTTCCTCTTAGACTATTTTTGCTAGCCAGATCCTGTTAGGAAGATCTTGCTAGGCTACTCCTGTTAAGGAGATTCTACTGGGTTATTCCTCCTAGGTTTCTCATATTAGAGAGATCCTACTGGGTTGTTCCTTCTAGGCTGCTCCTGTTAAGGATATCCTCCTAGGTTGTTCCTACTAGGTTCCTCTTGTTAAATAGATCCTTCTAGGTTGTTCCTCCGCATATCCGTCTTCCTTGTGTTTTGTCTTCTTTCTTTTCCTTCCTTACATTGGAAGTGGTTAGGCACTCAATAGTTAGATTCTTTATTGAGTCATTCCTCATGTTGCATAAAAATATCATGCTTATCAGGACTCGAACTCCTGACTCTTCGTTAGGAGCATGATTCTCAACCACTTGAGCTACACATGTTTTTGTGCCATAACTCCTTCATTTCAAGTCGAAACTGAACGAAACTTGGACTGATAGCTTCGTACATTGAGTAGAGTATTTCAATGCCCTTTAATGTTCCATTTCTTGAAGTAGGTAACAGCACTTCAAGTTGGGCTTGAATAGGTTAGGTGGACAAGTTTTAAGCTGACCATATCTTCCAATCCGTAGCTCGGATTAAGACATGGTTTCGACCTAGGTGCGTATAACAACCCACACTCCAATGGACCTAGATTTTCGCCAACCCAAAAACCCAAGTCCACTATAATATCGATTATTGGTTTAGTATTCTGCAAAAGAGAAGCTATATAAGAGTATTAATGTTAATAACTCACAGTAGAAATAAATGAATATAATAGATCGTAATAATCACTGACCCATTATTGACACCTCAAATGTCAAGTGCCTCAACCATACCACCACTCCAAACAATACCAGTACCTAACCTTTTAAATTCTATGGGCTGTATTGAGGAGGGAGTCAGAACAACGTTCTTATGATTGGTAAATTATACATAACAGTAGCTAATGCTGATTGTCCATCATTTCCTGTTATCGTGGATTTTCGGCCCCACGCATCTCCACCCCATCCGTATTTTTAAAGGAATATTTGATCTGGGTTAACTAGCCTTGCCTTATCAAATAGACTAATAACCAATTATGGTAGTGCATAACCCAACTGAATCATTCCTGGTAGGTGGAAGAGATCAGTTAGGTGTTACCTTGTCCTTCTCGTTGAACGCAAGGGACCAATATCGAGCTTGCTAAATATGCAACTCCTACCCCTTATTTTGGTACCTACGTACACCAGCCTTTGCACGCCCTGTTGCATAAGTCTGGTCTCACTCATCATCCATTGAGATTGCCTAGGGGAATCAAGGCAATACCCTCCTTTAACAAATGTGAAGCAGATTACTAATGCTAGTACAATCTCGACATCCTTAAAGGTCCGGCCATTGCCTGCAATTACGGAGGTTCCTTTCCAAGCACCTACGGACCTGAGGGTATCTCTTCATTTATATGCAAGTGTATACTCTTCACGAGTCCTATTGGTTGGATATGTTTCTAGCATCCCAACCTAGTCTAATGACCAAAAGTCGCCTATTCTCTATAATTATAAAAGGCAACTTATAATTATTCACACCCGTCATAAAATATATCTAAGGCTACACATATACATAGTTCATATTTATGTACATTTATTCTTCTTATAATTTCTATACTCATCTACATCTTTTATGTTTGACCCTAGGTCTTTATTTAACATTGTGTGTAGCTTTTCACTTATCAAATTCATTTACCGCTTCTCATTTTCTTTCATCAATATAGTTGTTACTACATTTATTAGTTAAACTTTGATTTTTATTCCATTTCACTTAATTACCAAACTTAATCCAGACATTTTTCAATTTACTTGTTTTATGTAAATTAATTCATTTCATTTGATTATCAGACTTAATCCAGACATCAATTTCATTTTCCAACTTCTTTTTCTTGCCTATTACTCAAACTTCCTTTTTCATTGGTTTTCACTTTATTAACTTTTTAGTTTCATTCTTATTTAAATATTACACTTTTGGAATTTACTACACTTTAATAAATTGGAATGTTTACTTTAACAATTAACTGTTACAAAGTAAATTTTCATATTTTGTCACAAACAAGTGGTTTGTATGATATTTGTGATTATTAGGAGCACACTTTTTATTTATTAAAATAGACAATACAAAATACAACAACTTCCTTTATTTTCTACATTTCTTTCTTTTATAGACATATATTTGTTCCTTGTCGTTTCAAACATCACATTTTTGCGAAATTTAAACTTGACGGTATATGAAAATCCACTTACAATAATATATGTTCCGATGAATTAAAATATCACTAAAATCCCAAAAGTCCCATTAACTTTGTTTTCCAGTCTTAACCACCAATATATCAAATAAAGTGAAATCCTAATTGATTATGTTTCAGTTAATTAATCCGACGTAAAATTGATAATTAAAATCATTTTGCAATTACAGAATCAAATCTAATTATTACACTTCTGTAAATATCAATACACTTATAGGCAAGTTTACAGTCTTCAACATTTCATTCATGTAAATTTATTGCAATTTAAATTCAACTAATAGACATATAGGAATAGATCTACAACGATATAACTCAATATTATATAAAAACATATAATATTTTCATTAACCTTTAATTAGCACTTCCAATTCTCTAAATCTAATCTAGACTAACCTTGTTATCTATATTCTCCCTTTTTGACTCCCTATTCGGATCCATAGACAATATTTATATAGATCTCAGTAGAAATTAGATTAACAAAAAGAGATTTAGATTTATTAATTAAAACCATATCTAAAAGTTTACCTTTGATGTATCAACCTGATTTGAACCTAATTCCTATCTTCTATTCTTCTCCAAAGCATATCCGTGTAATCTAGATCTATTTCTATGTATTTAGCAATGTAGAAGGAGAAATGAAAATGGAAAAGCTTTCATGCTCCTTAGAAAAATAATGAGTTGAAAGTGAAGCCTTAGATCCTAATTTATAGAGGTTCAAATCAGCACTAATCGTTGGATGGAAATAAATTAGATCCGGACCACACGGCCTTAAGTTATAGCCACCACCAAAACAAGGTGGGTCGACCATCCCATGACCCAGATCAACCGTCTTGGTCGATCGTGCCTTGGTCATGATCAACCTAACTAGGCCAAAATAGTGTATTTTTAAGCATGGTTGATTTAATTGATTTGTTACCATTTATTCTCTAATTAACGTTAACCAGCGTTATCATATGCCTTAATTAATATTCTTAAACGTTAAGCTACTATTAACTTTGATGGTGTTAATAAATCATTAATTTATTTCAAAATATTTCCTTAATTGTATTTATAATTATTTCCAGCTACGAAAATTCAAATGCTGATAACTTTTTTGATTGAACACCGATTTGAAAATTTTATATATGAAAACTGATTAGAAAATCGCCATGAGTCCAATGTATAAGTTTCGAAACCAAATTTAAACATTTACAAAAATTCCATTTTTCACTATTTATTATTTACTAATTAGTTTCTATTTTAATAAATTAATGTAAAAAATGGGTTGTTACTGTACATGTCTTGACCTTAGGAACATTTTACAAGTGCTTTGACTATATTTTCTAACTATGGCAAATTTGCCCATGACGCTCGCATTTCCCTTATAATTACATGATGGCGCCCTTATTACGAACCTTTATGTCATTTCTATGCTCCTTGATGTGTTTAATATTCACCATGTTATGGGTGAAAATACACACAACAACAATATAAACCCAAATGCTAAAAAATAAGATCAAATCCGGGTCATTCGCCTAATTAAGCCCTAACCGCATAAGGTTGATTGGTTGACTACTTGCTTTCGAGCGGTCGACCGCTAGGGGTTGATCGGTCAAGGCGACAGTGTTGACCAGTGGAGCTTTCTATTTTTATAAGATATCATTCCTTATTTTTTTATTTAATTAATTTCGCTTTTAATTTTTCAAACATTCATAACTTTTTCATGCTAGCTCCATTTTCAAAAGTTTATTATGAAAATAGTCCAGAAAATCCTACAAACGCAATGGTGCAAGTTTCGTAGGCATATTCGAACGTCTGCAAAAATTCTATTTTTCGCCTTATGATACTTATATTTAATTTTCAGTTAAATTGATATTGACAATATAGATTAATAATATGTTTTGGTTTAATAATCTGAATTAATAAATATTTAATTAAGTGATTTACCTTTTAAAAGCTAAAATGAATGTTTTAAATTATAATGTGTATATATATATATATTTGTATATATATTATAGTTTATCTTTGTTTGGAATTTAACTTACATGATAATAAATAAATGAAGTTTTGTTTTTTTTAAATTCTAATAAAATATCTAATAATTAGGGAATTATGTTTTAAATTAATATTAAGCTTTTAAAAATCTATTTTAACTAGTAATTATATGGTTTGACAATGTTTAAAATAAGTATTAAATTGTTTAAAATTTGTCTTAGTTTAATTTTTGTTTTAAATTTAAATAAAAGTTGATTTTATTTCTTTTTAAATATTATTTGAGTAATATGATTTGAGTATATTTTATAAGTCTAAAAATATAAAATAGCATATGATTTAAATTCATTTAATAATAAAAGTGATTTATAATTTCTTTATAAATCATATAAAATTTGTAAATTGTTATTTTTAAGCCTATTAATAAATATACTATTTTTCATAAATAAAAAGAAATTAAAATGAGGAAATAGTATTATCATTTTAAATTAAATAAATTGATTCAAAGGATTAAATGGAATTGAAATTGTTTTTGAAATTCAAATTAATTGATCCTTTAAAATATTTGTATAAGTTTTAATTTGTAAATTGTTTTATTTACATTTTCTAAAAATAAGAAAACCATATATATTCATTCAAACATAAAACAAATTAAAGAAAACTCTTTTTAAACATTTAAAAATATAACTTAATTAAATAAAGACAAGTGTTAAGTATTTAACAAATCTAAGCAACATGTGTAAATTGTAAATCAAACAAAATGACAAGTGTCATTAAATTTCTATTTTCTTTTATTCATTTTGTCAAATTTATTTCAGCCCTCTTTTAAAAACATTTTCACTTTTCTTATTATCTTTTAAAAATCAAATGCTAGTGAATCAAAGAAACATTTCACTTGAAAAAAAATCTGAAAACTCAAAGCTTCTCAAAAACAAGATCTGAAACTTCACTCCTCAAATTGTAATTACAAATCAATAGCCTGTAATAAGGTTTTCAATTCAAATCTGCATATTCATTTCAAAAGCAAACTCTAAGATCTGTAACTCCTCTCAAAACCAAAACCTGTAACAAGAACATCAACATGCAATTTTAAAGTTACTGCAAAGCATAATAAAGTCTGCATTTTACAACCTGAAGATTCTTTGCAATTCATATATGAAAATTTGAGCAAAATCAAAATGAAGCCTGCATTTTTATCATGGCCTGCATGCATATAATATGGGTCAGAGTTTTAAAATTGCAAGCCTGCATTCATGAATGATAACAAAAGAAGGCTCTGTTCTTCAAGTTTCTTGTGAGTAACTTCTAAATTTCTTTTAATAAAATCTGGTTGCATGTTATTATATCTGGAATGAATTGATATGCATGATAATATTGAAGCTATTGCTGTATGTATATGAGTTCTGGAAATTACTTTGTACTTAAATAGGTGTGTATACTCTGTTAGCATCAGAACTTTTGTGTTCTTGACTTAAGTTTTAAATTCAAAATTTAGTAGTTTCATAACTTAACCATTATTGAGAAATGGATTACAAACAAATCTGTTTGTTAAAAATAAATATGAAGCATAAGAATTTAAAATAAGGTAAATTGAAATCAAAAATTCTCTGGAAATCAAAATGTCCTGAAACATGATTGTGTTTAAAAATGTAAATTCCTTAGTTTATTGAATTTAGATTGTGACATTAATATTTAGAACTTAGGATTTAGGAAATATTGTTTGTTTAAGCTATGAACTAAATTATAAAAAAAATTGATTTACTTAAATAGAAACTGTAACCTTCTCTGTAAATCAAGTTTAGAGGTAAAAATCATGTCACTGTTGAAATTCAAACTTTTTGATTGTGCAATTCAGTTATACAAATCAAATCTTTGACAAATTCATGATTTTTAAATGTAAAATCATAAATTTTAAATGGGGCTTGACTGGGCATTACTGTTTTGACCCAAAATTGGGTTTTTGGAGTGTCTCTGTTAATTCCGATGAATTTGAGGATTCATGTTCTTGTATGATGGTTGTTGGGAGATCAGGGAATCAGGGAAAAACAGTTTTACAGTGATCAAATTGATATATAGTCAGCAGTGGAAAATTTGTTCTGTAAAACCTAAGTTTTAACAAATTAAGAAATTTGATCTTCCTGACTTATTAGTTGTTCGAGTGTCGAGCTGTTTTGTGGAATGGTAGATGGGTCCCTGACAAAGAAGTGGCTGGAGTTTCAACTTCATCGATGGTCGGAGGAAGGCGAATTCATCGTTGTCAGGTTTGGAGTTGTGGGGAATGCTGTGTTCCAGGTTTTGGAAAAAAGGGGGCTGTTCTGTTTGATTTTGGATATTTGGATATTGGTGATGTTTTGGGTGATCATGTTGGATTCAGGGGTGGATGGTGGATGGAAAAGATCATCACTGATGATCGAAAAGTTGCCCATGGCTATGTGCATGTGCACAGTGGTTATATGGAGGAGATTTAGTTTCTGTAATATGGTGAAGTGTGGTGCTCGGGTCATTTCTGTTTTTGCTCGAAGTTAAGATAGGGGTGACTCGGAGTAAGGAGGGGTTGAACTCGGGTAGTTTAGTTGCAGTGTTGTTTTCTGTAACCTGAACTGTTTCAGGTTTTCAAATTTTTAAACTAAATTTAAAAATAAACAAGGCAAGTTTAAATCTGAACTTAAAGCAAGATTAAATGATGATTTGAAATAGGTTTGAATTTCAGGTTTTGAAATAACAGATTTGCAAAAATAAAATAATTAAAAACTAAAATCTGCACAGTTTTTATATAAAGTGATTTATAAATCTGGAAATAGGATTTAAAACAAGATTTAAATTTTATGTTAAATCTGAATTTGAAATCCTGGATTCAAATTTGAATTTGAATCTGAAAGTTTCAAAAGGGAAATAGGTTGATAGATTCAAATGTTATAATTAAGTTTGTATATTTTATTATTTTATAACATATGTTTTTTTTATAAATCTGAAAGGAGATTTTAAAACAGGATATTAAATTTAAAATTTTGAACCTGAATCTGAAAGCATAATTTGAATTCTGGATTGAAATGAAATAAGATTTTAATTTGAATGTTTTTTTTTGGCAAGGCCGACGGGGTTGAATGGACCCCGACCATTTTATTGCAACTCCAAAAGAAACAGAACACAAACAACAAACAGAGACAGCTCGAAGAAAACAAAAGAAACTTTGGAGCCACAAACACAAGGGGAAAAACACAAAAAGGAAAACAAACACAACTTAATACTTGAGGAAGGAGGCATTTATCCCTGGGTCTATGCTGAAGGTTAGCATTCCCATGGTCTGCTTTATCTCATGTATTATCCAGTTTTTGAATTCAACATCAGATTTCACTTTGCTCACTTCAAACACTCTATTATTTCTCTCTTTCCACACCGCACTGATGAAGCTTTTCATCACAACAGTAAATAATCTCTTGCATTTATTCTTGGACCCAGTTTTCTCATGAATGATTTCCCACTCGACATGATTATCTTGGGAAACATTATGCCTTTTTAGCTTTGCCATAACAACAATCCAGAGATGTTTAATATACGAGCATTCAAAGTAAAGATGCTCAACAGTCTCTGGCTGATTACAGCAGAAAGAACAATAGATATTAACGTTCATTCCCATGCAAGCAAGTTTGGTTTTAGTTTGAACAGCACGATTAAGAATTTTCCACAGTAGTAAGTTATCTCTGAAGCTACTGTCCAAACTCCAAGTCTGTTTCCACCATTTCCACTTTGGGAGCGCTCCATTTTTCATCAAGAATTCGTATCCATCTCCAATACTGTGCTTAGCCTTATTGTCTCCCCATACAATACGAGCAGTAGAGGTGGAAAGCGCATTAAATCTATTAATTATATTCCATATATTCTGAATTCTAGGATTGGAAGAAAAGCATTGTATTCGGTTATTATTGTAGAGAACATCCCTAACCATCATCGAAGTGTGAATACCAGACTGTCGTATATCATTGTATGAGAGATGTCGCCTGAGAATAAACCCTTTATCTAGCCATGGATCGTCCCAGAAGCTAACACAGTAAGTAGGGAAGGTATTCATTTGGATCTGCGGAAGGAAGATCTCTTTAGTTTTGAGTACACTTTGCCATGTCCAACTCATGTTTTGAGATTTAGACTTGTTCCATAAACTACTTCCTCTAATCACATTTCTTTCAGACCAAATAGCCCAGAGGCTGTCAGTACCATTATAATAAGTGTCAATATGTTTCGCAAATACAGCCCTGTTCCATTGCTTTAAGTTGAGGATGCCAAGACCCCCCTTGTCCATTGGCCGTTCAAGTTTACTAAATTTGATGGGAGCTATGTATTTGTCAGTTGTCTTGCCTACCCATAGGAATCTCATAAATGCGCTTCTGATCATGCTAATCAACTTATATGGTAGAATAAAGGTTCTAGCCCAGTATACTTGCATTGAAAAAATAACCGACTTAATCAGAGTTAGCCTACCTGCCTGACTTAGAGACCTAGAGGTCCAACAATTCAATCTAGCTGTTATCTTCTCATAAAGTGGAAGACATTGGTTAATAGAGATTTTTGATGTAGTAAGCGGCAGACCCAAGTATGACACAGTGTGATAGTTGATAGACGTTCCAGTAATTTACGTTATTCGAGCAGACTGTTCTTCACTAACACCCGCCAAAATAATATCAGACTTATGGAGATTGACCTTAAGACCTGTCATGGTATAAAACTGTTCAAGAGTTTCCATGATATTCGTGACAGTGTTGACGTCAGGGGTACAAAACACAACCATGTCATCAGCGAACAGTAACGCAGTGATTTGAGGATCTTTGCAAGCTGGATGAAGTTTGAACCTGTTGTGGATTATTAAATTGTCTAACATCCTCGTAAGAAGCTCCATGACAAGAATGAAGATGTATGCAGATAACGGATCACCCTGTCTTATTCCTTTCTTACTAGTAAAGAAACCAGCTAGCGTACCATTAACACTGACTGAAAAGGTTGGAGTGGAGATACACTCGTATATCCAAGATATAAAGTGTGGTGGGAAATTCATGTAGCCCATAATTCATACAATGCTGTTGCAGTGCAGCATGTTAAAAGCTTTCATTATGTCGAGTTTCATCATGGCTTTCGGAGTAGTACTCTTGCGCTTATAACCCTTAAGAAGCTCATGGGAAAGGAGGACATGGTCAAGAATATTCCTGCCCGGTAGGAAAGCAGCTTGATTCTTAGAAACAATGTTTGGAAGGACAAGCTTTAACCTCGTAGCTATAACCTTCGTGATACATTTGTAAAGGGTATTACAGCAAGATATTGGGACGGAATTCACTAACGTTGAGAGCATTCTTGAGTTTGGGAAGCAACGCTATATTGGTATAATTATACGTCCTAAATATTTTACTTTTTCTAAGAACAGCAGTATAGCATTACACATCTGTTGAGACAATAGACCAACACGATGTGTAGAAAAGGGCATTCAGTCCGTCAGGTCCACCACACGAGTCGGTATTCAGAGAGAACATTGCTTGTATAATTTCTTCAGGGGTAACTGCAGCACTGAGGAGGTTAATGTCATCTGTTTTAAGTCTAGGTAGAATATCATCAGGAATCTGATCGATATTAGGAATGAAGTTATCAGAGTTGCCATACATTTCAGTGAAGTATTTAACAAAAGCATCCTGAACTCCCATAGTTGGGGTTTGCAGATCAACATTCATATCATATATAGTAGATATATTTTCTCTTCTCTGCTTATTCTTGAGACTAGCACGAAAATAAGCACTATTTCTGTCCCCTTTTTCCATCCATTTTATTCTCGACTTTTGCTTTAACATATCACTTTCTTTTGCTAACGCTTCAAGATATCGCTGAGTCAATGAACTTTCAATAGAGGAGAGATGAACATCATTAACATTAGACATCATGGCAGTTTGGACTTCTGAAAGCTTGTCTTTAATAGTTGTGCTCATTTTTTTACCTTTGCCAAATCTTTTGAATGCCCACAGTTTCATACTTTCTTTCACTTCCTTAAGTTTTTCCTGCAAAACAAACAGATGATTACCATTTTTATCTTTGTTCCATGCTGTATTAATAATAGTTTTGAAATCAGGTTTGAGAACCCAAGAGTTAAAGAATTTAAAATTTGATTTTCCTCTCTTGTCCGCTCCACGAAGATGGATGATTTGGGGAGAGTGGTCGGAAAGCAAAGGAGGAGGGAGATAATTGAAAAGGAGAAGCCATTTGGTTAATGCTGTTTGATTGGAGAAAGTGTGATCAATTCTCGAAAAGGTCCTACAAGCATGTCTTCTTTTGTTGTTCCATGAGTATTGCATTCCTATCGATCTGACAGGAATAAGATCAGCATCTATAATGGTATGAGAAAGTGGTTGTATTTCATTGATAGATAGGGGATTTCCTCCTACTCTATCAGAGAGCAAATAACAACAATTGAAATCTCCTAGGATTAGCCATGGATGAGTGGTTTGCCTCAGGGATGGAATGGCAGAAAGTAAAGAAGATCTTGACGCTGCAGTGTTAAATGCATATACAAAGGTGACATGAAAAGTTGAATTGTTAGAATGATCATGAGCATGACAATGGATAAGCTGGGAAGTAGATAAGATTGGAGAAAGTTGGACATGAAGAGGGTTGAAAAGAATAAGAATTCTTCCATACAAAGCTTCATTCAGGTTGTGATGGAATAACCAATTTGGGTTAATATAATCTGCTGCTTTGATAGTTTTGGGAAGGTTTAACTTTGTCTCAAAAATTGCTAATATTGATAACTGATGAGTACTGATAAGCTGTTTACATTCATCTAACTTGATTGCCTGGTGACCACCACGAATATTCCATGCTCCAATGCGTGTCATCATTGAGGAACACGGGCATTGAGCATCTCAATCTTCATTCTCCTAGTTACTGCTTGCGACGAAGACAAGTAGTTAGGGATAGTTGCTGAAAGTGGGGTAACTTCCATATTGGTTGTTTCATCTGACTTTGGTGAAATTGGTAAAAGAGATTTCGGAGGGGTTGAATTCTAAGAGGGGGAGAGAGTTGATAAAGGAGGAGGAGGTTTAAATGCAGATGGTGGTTTGAGGTTGATGTAAGTATTGGTAGGAGGAGGAGTGATAACTGGGGGTGTAGAATTGGTTGAATGGTTATTGGGTTGAAAAGTTGTGCATGGTTTTTCTTTCATGTGCATATCACTGTGCTTTATGTTTGCATTTCAAGTACTCCCTTTCAAGTTTGTATATTTTCAGCTCTCCCTGCCACTAAAGCTGAAAACTTTTTCAGTTTTACTGTTGCTATTTGATCCTTCTTCAATACATTCTGCCTCACTTGCTTCTGTTTGATGATCCATATTCAGTTTTATTTGCAGCACCTTCCCTTGTGTCTGCAAAGAGTTATTTTTTTCCTTTTGTTTTTGTGCCGCTCAGCAACTGCTTGAAAATCTACATCAATTTTTTCAAGTGCTACTTATCCCTGATTATCATCTTTTTGTATCTCTTCATGCATTACATTCATATTTCCCTCCTCGTTAAGATTAAGGAGAGCATCAAATTTGTTAGTTATTAAGAGATTTTCTACAGAGTCGTCAATTACGGTTCTCACCTCCTTGTCATTCATAATATCCATGCTTACAAAATCAGCAGCAACTTGTGTGTTGGCTTTAGCTTCTTCGATTCTATCTTCTTTATTTACTTCTTCATAATTGCATTGCCCAATTTCCTGGTCCACTTTATTGCTTTTTTCTATATTCTTTTCAGTATCATTACTGACTCGATCTATTACATTCTCATTTTCTTCATTAATCGTTGAGACTTGAACCATTTTCCTTTCTTTAACTATATTATCTCTTCTCCTATCGTTTACTCGTTGCCATTTACTGATATTAAGCTTTTGATAAGGCCTTGCCCTTCCCATGGCTTGGACTATCTCTGCTGCTTCACTTTTGTTTTCTTTACTATCACAATTTCTTTTTTCCTTATCACTGTTTTTATGACTTTTCTCCATCTTATCACAACATTCAGTTTTATGACCAAATTTTTTACACTTCACACATACATCTGGCATCCACAAGTATTGCAGTAAATTTTTTGAATTCCTCCTTCTACCAACTTGACCAGAAACTCATCAGCTAGCTCTTTGTCAGGTTTGACTTCAATCAAGCATTTAGCATAGCTCAACCTCTCCTGCTTCTCCGTCACTTCATCCATGCACAACAATTTTCCCAGATGACTACTTAACTAATTGATTCCCAGAGGCGGCCAGGCATAAATCGGTAAGTTATAAAAATGAACCCAAACCGGAACAGCAGTCGCCGTACCAGAAATGTTGCTTATTGCTGCATCATATGGCTTGACGATGAATAATTTATTATTCATGATAATAGGATCACTCTATAGCATCTTATTTCTATCTTCGATACATGAGAAGTTAAATAAGAAAATAATACGATCTGATTTAACAGTGACAGTGCCCTTCAATTTCCAGATGAACTTCAGTTTTTGTATGACAGCTGTATATGATAACGGCTTGTCAAGGAAAAACCCACTAGAGTTTCATTCCAGATAGTTGCTCCAGCTTCAAGTACCTCCTTCGTCGGCACTAGTGCTTCATTCTCATACTCAGGAATAAGGTCAACGGGAATGTACTTCCCAGCATTTCTTGGTTTATGCTTAAAAAGCGAAGTCCATTTTCGTTCACCTAGAGAGAAGGAAGAAGGCACTGAGGTAAGAAGAGAGGGAGTGGGGTTCGCATCAGGTGGTCGTAAGGGGAAAAGGTCTGGGGGTACGTGAGTGGGAGGCCGTAGGACGGAATGATCAGACGATGAAACAGAGGGATAAGAGGGGACAGAGATGGTGGATACAGTGTCAGGGATAGGTAAGGTAGACAGCTGGGGAGAAGGTTTAGAGGTTGATGGGAGGAGGACAGAAGAGAGGGGACGATCGACAGAGGAGACTTGATAGGAGAGGGGAGGTACAATGGAGTTGACAGTGTGGGAAAGGGGGATGACAGTGGGGGTATGAGGGAGTACTACGGGGGCAGACATGAGAGGAGTTGATTGAAATGAGATGATAATCTGAATGTTTTAAAATCACTTGAATATTTAAAGTACAATTTTAATTTATTTAAACTGATTTTGGGTTAAACTATTTAGGAAATACCTTAAGTAATTATTTAGTATGAAAAAAAAAGTGTTAAATAATTGAATCTTGTTTAAATTTGATTTCATTTTAATTTAAAATGTAATTTAGAAAATCTAAAGGCAATTTGTTTTTAAGTTACTTTAATAATGGTAATTAAATCATTAATGAGATAAATGATTATCATTAAGTTGATTTGAACTTAATGATTTATTAATTAATCTAGGTAATTAAGATTTTAATTAATTAATTTAATTAATTAATAATTAGGTTAATTAATTAAATAATTAAGGGTTTTATTTAATTAAATAAAAGGATTAGTAAGTTAAGTAAACTTGATTAAATGGTGATTAAGAAATTAATTAAGTAAGATTTGATTAATTTAATTAATGAATTGAATTTATTAATCAAGTAATTAATAATTAATTAAGTTTTAATTATCACTTGATTAATTAAATAATTAGAAATTAATTATTGAGTTTTATAAATTAAGAATTAATATTGATTAATTCGGTTAATTAATTTAGAAAAGTAATTAAAGATTTGTTATTGATTAATAAAGGTCATTAACTAAATATTATTTAATAGTTAATTAATGTAATCAATTTTAATGATTAATTGTATTAATTAGTTTAAAAATAATCATTTGAGAATTATTTAAGTATAATTACTTAATGAAAGTAATTAAGGAAATTAATACTGAATTGTAATTAATTAAGTTGTTGATTAATTAAGTTAATTAATTAAGTTTAATTAATTTAATTTAATCACTGGATGATTTGAGGAGTAATTACAAATGTAATTAAAAATGAATAATTACTTAGTGAAGTAATTAAGAAGATAAATTACTTGATGTAATTTAATTGAAGAATACTTGAATGATGGAGGAGTTTTTTTGGAATTAATTACTTTGTGTAATTATTATTAGTGTGTTTAATTACTTAAGATAAGTAATTCATAATAAATTATTTAGTGTAATTAATTTTGGTATTGATAATTAAATTATTTAAGGATAATTAAAATAAAAGTGATTAAGTTAATTACTTAATGTGATTAATCAAGAATGATCAATCAATAGAGATAACTGATAACTAATTTAATGGAGTTATTTTAAATAAAATAATTTGTGATCATTAATTTAAATAACTAATGATATAATTAAGGGTTGGTTAATAAGAACAATTAATCAATGAAGGAATTAATTAAGGTAATTGATTAAGGATTAATGTAATTAATTATAATTAATTAATTAATAAAGTAATTACAGGTTAATTACTGAATCTGGTTTGGGATAATTAATTTATGAAATTAAGTAGAGGTTAATTACTTGAATGTAATTAAAGGGTAGTTAATCAAGATGAATAATTAGGGTAACTTGTTAAGAGTAATTAATTAATTGATATATAATTAATTAATTGATGTGTAAGCAAGATTTATATGGGTGAGTAATTAATTTAATTCATTTTAAATTAATTAAGGAAGATGTAATTAATTTAATTCATTTTAAATTAATTATAGAATGGTGATTTAATAAGTCATTGCTTATGAATGCTGATTGATATTTATTACCCTGAATGGTTGAGATCTCATTTATGAGATAAATGATGTTGTGTGATTTGGGTGCTATGGTTGCATTGAGTTGATAATATGAATTATCTGTTTGAGTTGATAATATAGATTATCTGATGTGATGATAATATTGATTATCTATTGTGATGTTGAGAATTATCTATCTGTGTGTATATAGATAATATTGAATCAAATTGTTTTAAACTTTAAACAACTTGGACCTAAAAGACACGCTTTGGATTTCGATGAGACCGGGATCGGGTTTCCATATTTGGATATCCGAAAACCACATCGATTCCAAATAACGTTAGGTCGTGAATCCAAATGGAGCTTTGTGAAGACTCGAGGTGTAAGGACCATACGTTAGTATAACTCTGTGGGTGATTCCGTAATGAGTTTGACGGAACGAGTTCTTATAGGTTCGAGATGAAGATTCAGAGTGCAAGGGTTATCGTCGTTAACTCTGAGGGTGATTCCAAAATGAGTGTAACGAGATAATGCCTTCGGTTTCATTCGAACCCAGAACGAACTTGTATGGATTGAATGCTTTCAGAACATCGTCGGGTGGACGATGAGCATTCTAAGAGATGTGTTCTCTAAAGGTAATCGTAGCCTCTAGCCTCATCAATCGGGAATGGCTAAAACAGGGGAGGTGCAGCAAGGCTTCGTGGGTAGCTCCCACTGGAGAGCGAGATTGATCCCTGTCTAGAAGTCTCTTTATATTCGACTGTGTGGGCAGTTGGTTGCAAACAACTGCGGGGTTGTCTTGTTCGGAACTGTTCAGTAAGGAATGGTTCCGGCCTTGTGTTGCAGGGGAGTTAGGGTGGCTCCTCGATACGGTGATCTAGGCCACGTACTATGACGGGCGGTACCCCAGTAGCTCTGCCATTATATGGAATCCACAATCCAATAAGTGCCAACGGTTTTGATTGTATTACCCACTGTTGTGGCTAGTAGCTGGAATTTAATCATGTAACAATTTTGGCTATTTCATATTTACTTGAAAACCCTAGACACTATTATAATATCATCAGATTTCCTATCAAATGTTTTTGTTAGCGTAAGGTAAAAACTTTTTCATGTTTATGTGTGGGAAGTCTTACGTGATACCTTTCTTTTCAAAGGGTTTTTAAAATTAAGCAACCTTAACCTGTTACTCACACCAGACCCATGTCTGACCCGGAGTTTATCTTTGTTTTTCTTAAAGTCTTGGGTACTCAAATTTTTACGAGTAGCCAAGGGATTCAGGTTAGCTTTGACGAATAAATGGAGGAGCAATGGAGCAGGAGGCTTCTGCGTTATAGATTTATAGTTCCGCTGTGTGTTCTCTGTGTTGTGATTGTATTGAGTTGTAAATACTAGACATGTGTTTATAATTGTCTAGTATATGTGATGTGTATGCTGTGTATCTCCGATTGATATTGTATATTATGTAAATACTTATGTTATTAATATAATTTATTCGTTCCGCTGTTGAGATTCTTGTGTTGTTTCTTCTTTCTCTTCTTTCTTTTCTTCTTCTATCCCTTTCTTTCTTAATTGATGATGCGATTTTTTGGAAATTTCTGGATCGAAAATTTCGAGGTGTTACATTCTGTCATCCTTAAAAGGATTTCTTCCAACAAAATCTCTAAGTATGGAAAAATGTAACGTATACATACAAAATCAATAACTACAAGCATCTACTCATTATCAACCACTTACAATCATTGTCCTTACTTAAATTTCTAATGCAATATATATATATATATATATATATATATATATATATATATATATATATATGCAGATGTGAAATGCATATGAACCTGTACTAATACAAAAATTAGATGGTTTCCTGATGTAGTTGACCTCCTAAAATGCAAGTACTTATGCCATGTGTCCAAAATATATGTAAATCCTATTTAAATACACTGGAAATTCTACATATATGTGCAACCATTGAATCCATATGCAACAACCATATGATATAATTCAATCAAATAAAGCAAGTGATAGGGTGTGTGTATGCTGACTCGAGGATATATTTGCCTACATGTGCAAAGAACAACTTAATAAATATATCCATTAACATCCATTATCCAAAACTGTCCTAATGGCACATTCACAACCATTTGTAGCACCCAATTATCTTCGAGTAGGTGCACATCGAATAAGTGACTCCATCTCTACCTCCATCTCCTCTAGCTGACTTGGCTCGACAATGGCTACCTTATCATGCAGGCACTTTTGCAAGTGTGTCCACATGGAAAATGGAATATACTTTACTAACTTCTCAAGAAGCTTCACCCTATAAGCTAACCTTCCAACTCTACCAATAATAGGAAAAGGCCCTACAAATTTCGGTGACAACTTTCTCGAACTACCAAATATTATAACATGCCTAAGCCGTAAGACCTTCACAAAGACCATGTCGCCCACTGTGGACTCTAATTCCATACATCCCCTGTCAACATAAGACCTTTTCCTATCTTACGCGGCCTTCATCCTTCTATGGATCAAGTCTACCTTATCTAATGTCTCCCTTACAATATCCGGTCCTAGAACAATCCTATCTACAGTGTTCCATCAACAAGACGATGACCTACAAGCCCTCTTGTATAACTCTGCAAATGGTGCCATCCCAATACTTGCCTGATAGCTGTTATTGTACGTTAACTGCACTAACGACAAGTGATCCTCCTATGAGCCTCAAAGATACACATCCGAAGAAATCCTTCGATACTCATTTTACCCTCTCCGTCCGTCTATCTGTCTATGGGTGATAAGCGATACTCAAGCACAATTTAATGCCTAAACCTTTTGTAGACTCCCTCAAAACTCGTTGTAAAAAGCGAATCTCGGTCACTAATGATGCTAGAAGGAACTCTGTGTAACTTAAAAATCTCTCTTTCATATAGTGTCACCAAAGACGCACCATTCCTTGTACTACTAACTGAAATAAAATGAGCTAAGTAGGTTAGGTGGTCAACTGTGACCCAAATACTCTCATTTCCCCTCATACTCCTAGTTAGTCCATCGATGAAGTCCATAGAAACACTCTCCCTCTTCCACTGTGGAATATCTAATGGCTGCAACAATCCTCCCAGCTTCTTCTGCTATGCTTTTACCTTTGGCAAGTCATACATCGGGCTACATGCTATGCCACATGCTTCTTCATACTAAGCCAACAAAAGACTCTTCATGTCATGGCACATTTTGTCTCTACCGGGATGAATGGTCGTCCTAGAGTAATGAAATTTGGTTAGTACCATGTCAATCAAATCTATAATCAAAGGAACACATAATCTACCATCTTTTCGTAACCAAACCCTCTAATCAATGGTATAACGTCTCATATGACACGACTACTCTCATCTACCAAGATTCTCAAAAATATCTACCAACTCCTTGTCTTGCTTTTGACTTAACCCAATGCGGTCTGTGAGTGTATGTTGTACATCCAAAGCTGCTAACAATCCCGGAGTGATGTCTGATGATGGTTGAAAATCAAACATAGAGATGAACTCTAAATGCTTCCACTCTAAGAATAAAGGACTCAGCATTGCATGTTTCCTACTCAAGGTATCGGCTACTACATTGCCTTTACTTGGAGTGTACGAAATATCGAAATCATACGATGGAAAAAAATCCATCCACCTTTGCTATCTTAAATTCAAGTCCTTCTGGGGAAATATATACTTTAGAGACTTTTGATCTGTATACAGCTCAAATCGCTCCCCTAAAGGAAAATACCTTCATGACTTAAGTGCAAAGATAATGGTCGCCAACTCAACATTATGGATTGGATAGTTTCTCTTATGGTCCTTCAAGTGTTGGCTGACATAGCTCACTACTCTCCCTTCCTACATCAACACCACACTCAATACCAATGTAAGCGTCGGTATATACTGTGAATGCCTTTGTGCCAATGGGTAACACTAGAATATGTGCACTGATCAATGCCTCCTTTAGCTTAATAAAAGCATCTCACACTTCGAGTCCCATGAGAAAACCATATTCTTATTAGTGAAGCGGGATAGAGGGGCAAAGATTTTAGCGAAGTCATAAATGAACTTCCAATAGTAGCCTGCCAAACGAAGGAAACTCCTTACTTGCATAGCATTCTTTAGCACATGCCAATCCTGTATTGTAAAAAATTTACTGCCGGTCCACTTTTAGAGACAATATGTCCTAAAAAGCATACCTCCTCTTGCCAAAATAGCATTTGGAAAAATTCGCCTTCAGCTTATGCTCGCGGAGTGTATTGAGCACTTCTTCTAAATACAACTTGTGCTCCTCCTCGCTTTTCGAATAGACTGATATATCATCCACGAAAACCACCATGAACTTATTAAGAAACCCTTTGATAACTTGATTTATCAAATCAACAAAGTAGCGGAGTGCATTGACAGTCTGAAGGGCACGACTAACCACTTATATAGTCCGTCGGGTGTTCGAAATGCAGTCTTCTGAATATTATCCTAAGCTATATGCAACTAATGAAATCCGTAACCAATTAATCAAATAGATCGTCTATAGGGGGTAATGGGTAATGATTCTTCTTCAACGGTTTATTCAACTCCCGACAACCAATGCAAAGCCTTAAAGAACCATCTGCCTTGGTGGCAAAGATAACTGGTGCTGCCCATTCTGAAATACTTCTCCTAATAAAGACAATGCAACATGCATAAGTTCTCCATAAGATAAATTCGAAACTCGATCTCTCTCTAGGGTGGGAGACTGGTAACCTAGGAAAAGATATCCAGATAATCTCTAATCATAGGCACTGAATCTAACTCATCATGTGATAGGTCTAATAAATATATGTAACTCAACATAATTGAACCTCTAGACTATGCCTACTATATGTACCCAACCTAACAACCTTCCTATCATAATCTAAAATTGCCTAATACATCATGTCACGTCCGTATTTCTCAAACTATGTCAAAAATGGGCTAAGTAACGTATGAGACTAAGAGAACTGCACTTGCGGTGAGGGATAAGACAAAAAGAAAAAGAATTGAAGCGATTCGATCGATACTGCACAAGAAATCGGGAAGTGAAGCAAGTCACATAAGATTGCATTCAACTATTTAGTCAAAGCCTTATTGCTGTCGTCAAGACTGATTATAAAGTATGACAGTCAGCCTACGATCGGGACACCTAACTCAACTAAAAGAATGTCTGCCAAAGAGGTCACAACGAAATACAATACTGCGCTCGTAAGGAAAGCCACAAAGATATCAGATCTACACCTATCCCTTAGTTTCAGTATTGCATTATGATACCAAAACCAATATTTTACATAGTCATAAGAAGCAGGAAGTGATATACTGCATTTACAAGCTGCACCATCAATATCCCTAGAACTTATACTTTGTTAACACCTTCAAGAGCGGATCTGCACCACACATACGAAGGGCTACCAAAGTAGTAACGTATAGAGTCAAAAGCATCCTAAAATGGCTGTACATAGGGCCACTTAAGTAACGCTCAAACGCAGATCCACATTTACAGAATATAACAAAGATATAAATCACCCTTATCAATAACTCATGCATATTAGTGACATAGAAAACTCAGATCACGGTCAGCTCCGATCGTAGTCAGCTTAGATCATAGTCAACTCAGATCACGTTCGTATGTGTATTGAACCAACTCCTAGGTTAAGACAAGGCAACATAACTTTATTTATCCCGACATAATATCACTCAGACAAGTACAAACTAGATGAATAGCATAGGTATATGCATTCTATAACAACAAATCACTCGCCCTAAATCCCAAAGCAGCTCAGGACGATCGCACCTAAGTATTAGGCAAGCACCGCAACATTGTGCAAGTATCGCACATTAACCAGCATAGCCTCATTCCGAATATGTTAGCGATGCCCCAAAACCAACGAGTAACTCTTAATGCCCTCCTGAGGCAGTATGAAAACCCTTCACTTCGTTAGATCAGAAATATATGACCGGTTAACATTTGAGTTTCCTGCTCCAATTTCAGATAGTCCCAGTTCAATTTCAAGAGTTCCCGCTTCAATCTCAAACTTCCCACCAAAGACCATAATTCAGCCACTCAAATCATAGCTTCCCGCCAAAGACCATAATTCAACCACCCATATCATGGCTTTCCGCCAAAGACATGTCAGCAATCCGGGTGCATAAAATAAACAATGCGGATGAGAGACACGTGACATAATGTAAAGGCAAAAATACAATGGTTGAGGAATGATGGTGGCAATCCATATACACATTTTACACAATAAATAGAAGATGATCCGGAACATTGCAAGTGCTTTTTTCATTTTTAGGAAAGGAGAAAATTGTGTCTTTCTATCTTTTTCAAACACTTGTATCAGGACAATAGATATAAAAAGAAAGACTTGACCCGTAGATGTAGGATTCAAAGGAATTCGAACCACGTAAAAATTTATGTGTCTTATTTTTTTCCTGCATTATTATTTGTTTATATTACATTAGATTGTAAATTATTAAGAAAATGCGAATTAGATTTGACATTCCAACAAACAGTTGGAGTGCTACTACATAATTATGTAAGCATTTAACAACGTAATTACTACCCAAAGGCAAGCTTAATACAATTTCAGTTTGTTGATTCAAATTTGTGAAAGAATGTTAATAATTACTTTCCTAATCAATTGAGGTGTTGTGGGATGAAAAATCTCACCAAAACATCGTCATCCAATCCATGCCCAAAATTAAACCAAACCCAAAAAATTCTAAAACAAATTCATCGCAATCAAACTTGACCCCAAAGATAAATAATTTCAAACCCCTACATATCATAGACAAATAAGCTGATCCTTCTACATGGTTTAATACATAAAGGGTTCGTAACTATGCTAGTGTCTAAGTGTAACTCATCCATAAGTCTACTCTAGATAAAAGAGTGCGATACCCCCATGTCAAATAAGATACAAATAGGTAAATTAGATAAAGTTTACCCTCCTTCGATCACGAACTTCTTCCTCATGTCCGTGATTGGAGGCGCACTTAAGCTAGGTATGATGTCCGGTGCATAAGTTGAAACCACCTTGGCAGAGGTCTTCTAAGGTGTTGGGCACTACCTTCTCATATACCCGAATTGATTTAGTTGTAGCACTTAATCTTCGAACCATCTATCTTGCACTCCCTTGCAGAATGCCCCTTCTTACCACACTTTCTACACTCGTAATGACCCAGAAATTTTAACGATTTTAAATAGTGTAATTAACTAAATTTTTTATGAAATTAAACGATTAAATTTTAAAATGAAAATTTGATATTAGGTATGCGTCTATTTAAACATAGCAAATGGTAGATCTTTATTGGTAAATATAAAATATGTTCTGTTGTGTAATTTCAATTTAAAATTTTTAAGCAGCTGAAAATTTGACGGAAATTAAATATTTTGAAACCTGAATATTTTTATAATAAAAATGTAAATCATTTTCTAAGTGAGAAGTTGTATTTCGTTTCACCAAATTTGAACTGCTCTAGCCCCATTTATCTTATTTTCAGGGTTTCAGCAAAAATTTTGCAGGGAAGTTCGAGTTTTGATAGGTGGGTCGTGTCACTCATATCTACATACCAACTTGGTCGTCTCATCGTACTGATTTTCGCAATATATTCATTCGTGCATTTCGGCATCCGGTACGCGACGAAATCGGCCTAAACAGTTAGCCGTATCGGTATCTCTTTTTAATCTTTTGGGCTTTCTGTGGCCTTTCATTTTTTCATCGGTTGGAGTAAACAGCTAGCAGCCTTTTATAATTCCCAAAAACTTATTATTTGACTGTCTCTATTCCCTGGTTTTAATTTATATTCTCTGATTCGTTTTGTCTGCCTTCCTCTTCGTTTGTTTCCATTCATGCTTTTGAAAAGAAGAAAAATAATAAAGTAATATGTTTGCATTCATCTTTTAAGCCTGCTCGTCTCCTTTTGTTTTTGATTGAACCCGCCCTTTATATAACCCCTCTCCGCCTCGAGCCAACTACACATGCACGCAATGTACCTTTTTGCCAATGACCCGACCCGCTTCCTTTTTCGGTCCTCCTTCCTTCGCCTGTGAAGCCACCGCCTCATCTCCTTTTCCCTGACCTACCCACAACAGCTAGCAGCCCATAACCTCCGCCACCTTACCTTGCTTGCATGTGACGACCCGCATTTCGAAAGATTTAAATCGACAATAACCCACACATGTCTGACTTAAACAATTAGTAGCGTAGATAATCAATGGAGAGAAATTAAGAAAAATAAGGAAAGAAGAAGAAAACAAACACAGAATCTCACAGCGGAACGATAAAATATAATAATCAGATAACAGTTTATGAAATTATTTACTAAACATTTGATTATAATCTGTACACACTTATCAAAGTTATAGATAAACATCAGGGATAAATAATCAATACAGGAGAATTGTATGATGCAGGAGATAATAATAATAGTAATATACCAAATCTTCGTCTTCCAGAGGATAATCTTCAATACACTAGAAAAAAATTTAGGACTGACCCGAGCGTAATGAAAAGACAAAACATTTGATTCGCGACTAAAATACTCTTGTGTAATTCAAACCAATATCACGAAATACAAGTGCAATAACTTAAGAGATGTTACGGATTTTTCCATTTCCTAAGGATCCGTCAAAGTATTTGTATATACTAGTTTACGTTATAATAGATAATGTCTATCAGTAAAATAAATATTAGAATAACATCGCTTTACATTATCCCCCTTAACACATTTTATTACATGTAGTCTATGTAGGTCCTGTAATACAACCAGTAATGTCGGTAGCCAATGAGTCCCCTATAGGTACAGTACTCGTAATGGGCTCATATAAAGATAAATATGACAAGACTGGTGAGGCAATTTCCATGGTAGGATTCTACCAATTTACCCTTTTTGGCTGGTCGTAACCCATTAATGGCCGACCACGACAATCAATCCAAATGAAAATGGTGCACCATCGAATAAGAAATCACAGTATTAATACGAGGGATCAACATCCCTAGATGTGGCTTACGTCAGTGGCCAAACATAGGCTCATGTTTTAGTCATTTTAACTATGACATGAGTGTCAAAGCTATCCACCATCATTCTCTTACTTCATTCTCGTAAATGTCGCCAATTCAACCACTACATTATGGATATCATCCACCACATACATAGTTGTCAAATTGCTTCCAGTATTGACAGAGAGTATGCCAATAAGAGGACCTAGTTTCTTTAACAACCAAACGTCATTTTACACACCAGTTGGTACTTTTATATTTCGAAAACAATTCATACTTAATATCAAAATATCATATTCGCTTCAAAATAAAATCTATTTCGAAATCATCATATTTACTCAAAATATACCATATCCATTTTGAAATCATCATATTCGCTTCAAAATCAAATCCATATCTTTACTTCAAATGTTAATTCAACTCGATATATTGATTTCTTTGATTTGAATTACAGTTTTGGTTATGATTCACTTTAACACAATTCGCATTTACATCCAAGATTTAAATATAAACTTCCACTCTTAACCAGTTTGAATTTTAGAAAATAGTTTAAATAGTTTAATAGAAAATAGTTTGAGTAAAAAAAATGGTTTATATAGTAAAATAGTTTGGAAAATCAAAATAATTTGAATATTTGAAGAATATTGATTTAAAACCATTTATACTAAAATAATCATTTAAAAAAGATTCAAAGTCAAGCCAGTTCACTTTTCAAAATTTCCAAGTTGAATCAGTTTCAATTGCCATTTTGATTTTTAATCAATTCAATTCCAATTTCAAGTCGAATCTTACTATGATTTCAAATTTGTTTCAATTCCAATTCCAAATTAATTTCAATTCCAATTCCAAATTAATTCCAATTCTAATTCCAAATTAATTCCAATTCCATTTACATATTAATTCCAATTCTAATTCCAAATTAATTTAAATTCCAATTTCAAATTAGTTTCAACTCCAATTTCAAATTTAAATCATATGGATATTTATCATTCTGAGTTCGATTTTCAAAATAACAATTCAAAACAATTAAATCAAATTTGCCTTCAATATCCAATTTAAAAAATCCAAACCATCAAATATTATTAAATTCCAAGTTAAATTTTGAAATATAGTTTTATATCACTTTTACTTAACAATATCTAAATTCGAATAAAATTCAATCCTTTAAAACAAACAACTTTTTGAAATTCATATCATATTCCGATTATAACTTAAAAATCTCAACTTCAATTAATTAAACAACTCCCATTTCAAATTTAAATTTCCAACATTCCGAGTTCCAATTCAAAATAGTTCGTTTTCCATAAATTTGATTTTTATTTCTTAAAACCAAATCATTTAAATAATTTAAAATCAAAAATTTAAAATCATTTAATTTAATCAATTTGATGCCTGTATATAATTCTCTATCCTATGGCTAAGTGAATCGATTATTTTAATTTTAATTTCATGGATGGGTATATATCATTGCAATCCAAAATAAATGCCATAAATATCTATCATTTCAACCTATTTCTTAATCTATTCGAAATAATTCAATTTATAGTTTTATATACCGTAAATAATATACTGGATGATAATAGGATATATTAAAATAAATAACATCTAAAATATCAACCGATAGCATCCATCACAACTAATCATCCAAACAGTCAAAAATCATAATAATTAATCAATTATTGATAATGGGGAATTTCACTAAGCAGTTTAATCCTAATTCAATTTAACTATCAATTCAGATCCTACCAATTAAATTCAGATGCCAATTTAAATGTTAACTAAATTTATCAAACAACGCTCAATAATTTCAATCACTTCACGAAATAAAATTTTCTAACATAAAAATATATTAGTCAAACGTGGGAGTATAAAATACTCATCTTTTATTTTAAACTAAAATTATTTCAGCTCCAAATAAATCTCATTTCAATCCCATGCCAAAGCGTTCATCGATATGATTCCAACGTGATTTGACTCTTTCAAAACGGTCCTCGTACACGAAAGATATACGGTAATTAATATAACGATATAATTTAACTTAATTTAACAACATAAAATAAAATAATGAACCAAACACACTACCTTCGTTCCACGCAATCCCGAACACGTGACCCAGTAACTCTATATCTCGATCGACCTCACCATCCACCGTCGCCTATCTCGCCACTGACCAGTATTCGTACGCAGGTAGGTAGCTCTCATCACCGTTCACCATGCAGCCAAACCCTAACTGGCTCTGCTTCCATCAACATGCACACGCACGATGCTCGAAACCCTAAAACCCAACTCACGAACGAGTTGATGCACACGAGCTCCACCTTGATGCCATTGACGCCTTGCCTTTATGCTCGACCTCGCTCGCATTCATCCATTTTTTTTGATCGAGGTTTTTTTAATCGAGCGGTTTAATTTTTTTTTGAAAACGATCCGTTGGTTGATTCGAGTAAAAGAGGAAAAGAAAGAGATAAAGTAAGGGCGGCTATGAACACGTTCAAAATAAAAATAATTATATCTTATTACCGAAATTAAAAAAATATCTAGCATAAGAGTCTGAAATTTCTCGAGCTCTAAACGAAGCGTGCCACCTGGCGTTCATAATGTTTTACCTCCATTCAGATCACAATGGAGCTAATTTCGAAAGCCAATTCGATCGTATATGGAAGATAGCTTTTTAAAGTCAATCTATTTTATAGAAATTCTTAAATTTATTTTTACACATTTCAAGCTTGCATGGCCAAATGAGAAGTCCAATGCTACGAAACTTGAAATCCTACAATAATTTACTATTATGGATCCGATGAAACTAGTTCTGTCGGAATCCGAGATAATGGCCAAAATGGCTATTTTTACAGGTAAATTAAAATATAAAATTTTCAAATTTTAATTATTCACATTTAAATCAAATTTTAATAGTAAATGATCTTCATCCATATTTATATAAAATTTTAATCAATTCCCAATATCATATTCATTCACATTAAATCCAAAATTCCATTATTTAAATAATTCCAATATTAAATTTAAATAATTTAATTATCTGATAAATTACAATATTAAGTCATTAAATCTTATCTCTAGCCATTTTTATTCGATATTATATCAAATCCTATAATTTAAAATAGTTAAAAATATGGGTCGTTATATTGCATCCGCCTGCAACCCCCTTCCCTTTCGCCTCGCCAACGCACAACCAATCCCTCAACCTTATACGCAGCCACCGGAGGAGGAACATGCAGCCATCAGAGCACCACCTGAACGCCATCCCAACTGGCCTCTCCCCTCGTCAGCTGTACCCAGTGCCATCCACATCACAAAGCATAACACCCCATCACCTGAGAACATCCGTCCATCTCCACACAGCAAAAACCTTTCGACCGTTCAAGCCTTCAACCATTCCCTCCAACTTCCTTCCTCCTCATCTGCTTGTGCTCCTTCGAACCCGACCAACCACCCAAAAGTAGCCACATCCTTCCTTACACGGCTACAAATCCAACAGTCCACCCATGACTTCCAACTGAACAACCCAAGCCCCTTGCCACTTGAACCGAACTCGCCCTCCGCCCATCGCCTACATCCGCCACTCCTCGACGACCACCAGTCACCTTGAATGCAGCCACACTCTACCCCACTCCAAGCAATGGTCTTTGCCTAGATGGCACATTACCCTAGCAGCCACACCAAAAAGCAACCACCTTACGCAGCTCGACAATATAGCAGCCTCTGCCACGCCTTGCTTTCCTTAGCCGACCAGCTCTTCTCTTATTCTTTTAAAAATAGAAAGTATACATATCACACACACATATACATACATACATACATACATACATACATACATACATACATACATACATACATATTTGATTCGAGTTCAAGTTCGTCCAACTTTGCTTTGTTGTGTTCACTGCTGTCCGGATTCATTCAGCAGTTGTTTCCTTGCTTTGTTGCTATCCCTTTTGTATGTGTGTGTGTCCATGTGCATTAGTCTGTGTCTGTTTGCATCGTTCTTTACTGTTGTTGTTTTCTTTAGCCACGAAAGGTGAGCGATCACTCATGATTGACATTCTTATATTTAGTAAATTTAATTCACATGAAAATACAATTGAGATATGTTGGTTAATTTAAATTGGTTAGTAATTAAATTCTTAAGTATAATATGTTATTATCTCCAATTATTTACCTATGTTAATCGACATATGACACCATAACCTGTTGTATATGTATTATATTTAAATTGTTAACTATAATCATATTTGCCATTGATATGCTATGACATTTTATATTATTATTTTATTTGTTCTCACTCTGCAAGTTCCCTGTTAGTTTAGGAAATTCCTATAGGATGAAATGATACATACCCAAATGATTTTATAGATTAGGGAAAATCGTAATGGGTTGAAATGATAAACTCAAGCGAGATTTTGAAATTTTGGGATTGCGGGTTGAAATCATATATACCCGTAAATATTAAATTATTGTGAACTGAATGATAAACATCCATATCACTTGACCATAGGTTAGAAAACTATATACAGACATCATTGGTCTATTTTTTTAAAATGATTTCTAGATTTTTGAAAAGGAAAATATATTGTTTTGGTAAATATTGATTTGTATATACACTATAAAGATTTCATTTTAATATATGTGTAAAATTTAGATTTTTAAATTATATGTTTTCAAATTTTAAATTTATAAATTAAATTTTGAAAAATGTAAATTTTAAGATTTTACTTATAATTTTATTATTTTTAAATATCTAAAATATAGTTTAATATAAAATAATATAGACTTAATAAAATCAGATTTAATAGAATCAGATTTAATTCAATAATATTTAATATAGTAAAACTTAGTTTAATAAAATTTATTTGGATAAGTATATATATTGTATTTAAAATATTTATATAAAATTTATATTAATATTTTGAAAATAGATTTTGTAATAACTTTAACAAATTAAGGTTGGAAAGATAAATTAAAATTGATATGTAATTTAATTTGTTTAAGAATTTTATTTAAATAGGAATTGATTTGAAATTTATAAATTTAGAGATTTAAAGATATGATTTTTATAACTTGATAACTTGATTTTGGTTAAAGGTGATTAAATGCATATTTTCAAATTAAATAAAATTGAAATTGAATATTTAATATTGATTTAAATTTGTAATTTGAGATTTTATTTAAATGTTATTAAAAATGATTAAGTGAATATTTTCAAATTTAAATAAAATTAAAGTTGAATTTTTAAATATAAATGCAAACTAAGTTATTGTAAAAAATTTAATATTTAAACTTAGAAACCTATTGAATTGGAAGTGGTTTAAATTTGTAGTTCAAACCTGGATTTGAATTCGATATGAATTTAAATGGTTTTAATAAGAATTTGAATTGAACCTTTAGTTTATTTTTAATTGGAATCGTTTAATTGAGATTGATTTAAATTGAATTTTTGAACCAAAGTTGATTTGAATTGATTTGTGGAATTGGATGAAACAATTCCAATTTGAAACTATTTTCGATATAAAATATTTTAAATATATAAATTATTTTAATATATAATAATTTAAATTTATAAACAATTTTGAATATATATATATATATTTAATTTATAAATTTTTTTAATATATAAACTATTTTAATCTATAACCTATTTTAAATATAAACTATTTTTAATGTATAACCATTTCAATATATAAACTGTTATTCAAACTGTTTAAATTGGAACTGTTATGGTTTAGACTTAATGGATTTAAATGCAAATACATGGATATGATGTTTAACCTATTTTGTGGTTATGATTTTGAAAACGAATATGATTTAAAGTGAATAATGATTTCAAAAGTGGATATGATTTCGAAAGTGATATGATTTTGAAAGTGGATATGATTTCAAAAGTTTTATGATTTTGAAATAAATGTGATATTTTGATATGAAGTATGAACTGTCTGAAACATAAAATGACCATAGTGTGAAATAAGCGTTTGTTTGTTAAAGAGACCGGGATCAGATATTGTCATACTCTCTGCCAATACCGAAACCACTTTAACAGTTGTGCACATGTTGGAGAAAATCCAAAACGAAGTAGGATGGTTTGGCGACATCTATATGAGGTATGAATGCAGACCTGACTCCGACGAGTCAGGTTGATGTGACTATAACAGGAGCTATACCTAGGCCAAGTGAGGTCGCACCTCCGAACGAGCATGCTTTTTCGATACCATATCTATTGCTTTATGATTTGATTGGGTGCACCTTTGATTTTGGGAGTATGTTTCAAGGTAGGCAGTAGTAGCTGGTATGTGATACCACCAGCCCAGTTCTGCAAAACGGTAGAATCCTGCCCTAGGCATTGCCTCACGTGCCTTGTCATATGCCTTATCGCGCCCACTACGAGTTTGGTTTGTGTCGTACATATGGAGTGCTCCCTGATAGCCCACCGATTTGGTGGAGTTTACAGTACTGTATAGACTATGACATTTGTATAAAAATGTGTTAAGGGGAATATGCCTTAATGCAATTTTAATATTTTACTTTACAGTGGACATTATCTACGTAGCGTATTGTACTATATATGTAGATAGTTCCACGGATCCTTAAAGGATGCAAATCCCAAACATCTTTTAAGTTATATTGCATTTCACTTGGATATTTCACTTGAGTTGATTTACTTACATAAGAATGTTAATCCAGACTCATTGTGTTTTGCTTTATGCTCGGGTCAGACTGAGTGTCACAACATTTAAACTCACCTTTGAAGCTTGGAGCTTTGCTTGGAGATCCATCTTTTACCTGTTCAGCTTTTCTAGTTATTTCAAGATATTTCCAATTGATTATGTTCAGACTTGTCAGTTACTTTTGCATTAGTGACTTCTATGTACTTGAGATTTTCGGTTGTATTTCTTTCAGACTTTGATTTTAGATTTTATGCAGCAGCTTCATGAACTACTATTTATCTATTCCGCTGTTTACTGTTATATTACTCTGTGTATGTGATTCTGTGATTGATTTATTTACTGTATATGCTAAGTTTTGCCAAATATAAATTAACAATCTATTGTTTTGAGAAATTTAAGTCTGACATGTGTGGGTAATTGTCGATTTGAATTGTTTGAAATAGCAGGTTATTACAGTTAGTATCAGCTCTGGTTCAGGAAAAACTTAGCATATGGAGTAAAAACTCATTAGAGATAGGGTAGTAATATCCTAGAATGAGTAAAATTGATTACAGAATCATCTTTGTTCGAGTTTGAAATTCTTTGTTGGATCCTCTTTGATTTGGTTTTCTTTTGAATTTCGGATCTTTAGCTTTGTTCTAATCCATTATTGTTTTTTTTGTTCGTGTTCTTCTTGATACTGGAGCATTCCATAGCTTTACTTCTATTGATCTCTGTAATAAATTTGAGCACATATTGCAACTTCGATTGACAACTTCATTCTTATGTGTGACTAATCCCATCGGCGGTCTCGTCAACCTGAGTATGATATGTAAGGAGGTAAAACTCCTTTATAACAGGTGTCGACTCACCGGAGATTTCTATGTCCTCGGTTTTGATGCATTTGATATCTTACTTGGGGTGGTTGGTTAAAGAGATATGATGCAGTTATCTCTTGCAAATCCCGAACCGTTTCTCTAGTAGATGACTCGAGTAATTCTCTTGTGATCGAATGTCGAATGTCTCAGGATTATACAAGCAATTTTATCTTTTAGCTTGATGCTCAGCCCAGTGATCTTGACTCATCCCTGTTGTCTAACTATTTTCGGATGTCTTTGGTGAAGTCATTTCACTACCTCCTAAGTGGGATATTGAATTCTGTATCGATCTTATTCTCTCAGCTTGATCTCGGTACGGGTATTCACCACCTTCATGTTCTGAGGAGAGCATTCACAAGACAGTTTTTCAACATAGAATAATTTCTATGAATGGTTAGTCATTCCCTTTGAATTAACCAATGCTCCTACCTTCTTTGTCGATCTCATAAATCGCGTTTTTCCATGATGTTCTCAACAAATTTGTCCTGGTTTTCGTTGATGATATTCTCATCTTTTCTAAGTCTGAGAAGGAGCATGAGTCTCATTTGAGCTATGTCTCCAAACTCTTTGGAGTAATCAGTTGAAAGCCAAATATTCTAATGTTATTTCCGGAGGGACGAAGACCGATTCCTTGGCCACATTGTTTTCACAAATGGAGTCTCGGTTGACCTGGCTAAAGTCGCCACGATTAATATAAGTCTATCTATCTTTTCTCTTTTGTAATTAAATTATCTTATCTTCCTTTCAAGTCTATCTTCTTAGTTTCAATTTTCTTTGATTAGGGTCCCTCTAAATTTGAATCTCTATCCTTATTCTAAAATCCATTCTTGAATCATCCTATGAGAGAGCGTATTTGTAATTAATATAAAATGTTTTATATTGTGTTGTTTGAGTTGTTAAGTTTGAATTTTGGGTTTCGATCAATTCGTCTGGCCAACGCTATCGATAGGAATCCCAAAACATTTGAACATAGCAAATTGACACAATATTGTTTTTGAAATTGGCAAATAAAATAATTTTATGTATGGTTATATTTTATACAAAGGTATAATTTTCTGAAATTACATAGTTAAATGAATTGGTTGCTAGAAATGATAATACAAGATTATCATTAATTGTTTTTGTCAGCATTCCTAAACTATTAGCTATTGTTGTATGTTATAAAGAGATGAATAATTTTAAATCAAGGTTTATAAATCTGATTTGCAAATGAAATGAATTTAAATTAAGGATTTGAGAATTAAATTTTTGGTGTCTTTCAAGATTTGATCTTCAAAGTTTTGAAAAATTTATTATTTGAAAGTATTTTCCTCCAAAGAATTTTAAAAGGAGCAAGTCAATACTCTCCTCTTATGTCGTTGAAAAATAATTTCGGTGATGACTGTAGTTTCATCGACATTTATTTTCGAGTCTCAAAGTAGGGAGACCACTTAGTAGCTTTGTTAAACTTTTGTTTTGAAAAATGGATTTGATTTGAATTTCTTGAGCGTGATATGATGTACAATATATATATATATATATACATATATACACACACACACACACATACATACATACATACATATATATGCATATATTTATTTCAAAATAGTTTGAATTGAAACCAAAATCTAACTCTTAAGTTTTATTAAATCGATGGTTTTCAATTATAGAATGAAGCAAAATTTTGAATATTTGGAGTGTCAAAAATAAGGAACGGAACTTAAACAACTTGAAACAATCGAACTAGGATAAATTTATTTGTATAATACTCAACTGCATTCTAAAACACATATATAACTTACTTGAAATATTCAAAAAGTTAAAATGTTAATGTAAATATGTAATTAAAGGTTACACAAGAGAAAACTTAAGTAATAAAATGTTCAACTAAATTTTTCTTAATAGAAATGTTATAAGTAAAAGGTAAATTTGTATAATGCTCAATTACATTTGGAAATATTAACAAAACTTACCTAGAAAAAGTTTGAATGTAATGAGAACATGTAATTGAATAATATACAATATAAATGTAAGTAATAAGATGTCCGAAAATGAAATTTATATAGTTTGATTTAATTATTGTATCTTGTACTATGAATTTCGAATCTATCTTTTCTTTCTGTTGCTTCTATTCTCCTATCTCATTCCATTTCGGAGACGAAAAGTTTTGAGTGGGGAAAAGTGTAACGACTCGAAAATTTTAATGATTTTAAATAATGTAATTAAATAAAAAAATTATGAAATTAAACAATTAAATTTTGCAATGAAAATTTGTTTTTTGGTATGCATCTATTTAAACATAGCAAATGGCAGATTTTTATTGGTAAATATAAAAGTTTGTTCTGTTGTGTAATTCCAATTTTAAAATTTAAATCAGTTGAAAATTTGATGGAAATTAAATATTTTGAAACCTGAATATTTTTATATAAGTAAAATGTAAGTCATTTTCTGCGTGAGGCGTCGTATTTCATTTCGTCAAATTTGGACTGCTCTAGCCTCATTTATTTTATTTTCGGCGTTTTAGTAATAATTTTGGCAGCGAAATTCGAGTTTTGATAGGTAGGTCGTGCCCCTCATATTTATGTACCATCTTTTTCGTGTAACACCCCGATTTTTCAAGGGAAGAAAATAATTAAAATGGAATTAAAATAAAAGAAGCTATTATTAAGGAAAAATTTAAAAGAAATGTGTAAATTAAAGTACACCTCATGTTTTTTTATGGACAAATTTTCAAAACAAGCTAAGTTTTGAAACAATTTCGCGATAGGAGTTAGTTTTCAAACTTTTTACCCAACAGCGCTAGTTTCAGCCTAATCAGCAGTCCAGTCGGTGTTTCTGTAACTGCCAGCAAGAAGCGCCACTCTTAGTTGCGCATAGATTTAATATTTTCAGTAACGCAACTCTAAGATGCGCATAGATGTATATTTGAATTTTTTATTATGCGCAACTTTTAGTTGCACAACTTATTTTTTCTTTGCGCGCAACTAACAGTTGTGCATAACACAATGTAACAAGTAGGCGTAACTCATAGTTGCGCCTACTTTAAACCCGTGAGTTGCACCTGCACAGGTAGCTGCCATAAAACAGAGAAAGCAGCTACCCTTCCCCTTATAATCCAAAAACATTTCAAAACCATCAACCTCTTCTTCCATGCCTGAACCCGTCAGCTCCAAACCTAATTTTTGGCCATTTTGCACTAAGTTCTCACAAAATTTTCAAATTTCTTCTTCATTCTTCGATTAAACCAAAACTACAACAATGGAAGCGGGATCCTCTGCAACAAAAATAGATTCTGTAATTTCCAAAATGCAAATTCTTTTGATTAAGTTCTAATTTGCTTATTATTTGGTTGTATTTTCTAGAAATACCGTCAATTGACTTGTTTTACATGTTAATAATCCAATTTGAAGCATTGAATCACTAATTGATTGTAAAATATTTGTAAAATTTGGTTTTTTTGGCATGAACTTTGAAGAATCGATAGACGGTAGCTTGCTTTATATGCAGGATAATCACCGCTCTAATTTTAAAGAGTTAATGAGGGTAATGTTATTTATTTTGTAAATATAGTAAATTTTTGTAAGCTTTTTTGCATTTTGAATTAACTATAAGTTATAATTTTTTATTTTGCAGAGTGCATAATCGGTGGATTGTCTCGATCATTCACGAAGTTTTGAAGATTTGATGGAGATGGTTGAAGATAAATGGGTTCAACAATTACTACATCTAGCGAAATTCTGATATTTCATGCAGATTAAATATATCAGATTTGACAGGTCTTTACTCACAGCATTATGCGATAGATGGAGACTAGAGACTTGCACTTTCCATTTTTCCGTTGGAGAAATGAAAATTACACTGCAAGACATTTCCATTTTGCTTGGCCTTCCCATCGAAGGCGCTGGGTTGAACTACGGTGGTAACGTGGACGTTAATGAGGTTTGTCAACGTTTTCTTGGTGTAATTCCACCTCCAGAAGCGGTGTTCAATAGAAAAGAGATGAAGGTCAAATGGATAAATGACCTTATAATCGACAGGGAGATTTCAGTCGATTCATCCGTCGAGGAGCTAGAACAGTTCACACGGGCTGTCATATTGCTTCTTATAGCATCTCGTCTATTTCCGAACCCTTTAAAGGGTAGAGTTAGTATTAAATGGTTGTACTTTCTAGAGGATTTTGCCACCATTTTCGATTATTCATAGGGTAGCATCGCCTTATGTGTATTATACAATGAGTTGGATAATGTGGCACTAAGAAAGACGAACGGGTTAGCATGTTGCCTAACCCTTCTGCAAGTATGTCGGATTTGACTTATTGGTGTACCGATTTTATGAAATATTTTGAAAGACGTTTCTTAACGCTGACAAGCACCATTGTCCCAGTGGTTAAGTGATTCGGCTTTGGTGCGAGAAGTCACAAGTTTGAAACTTGCGTAGCGTGATTCGAACATTTATTGATATGCGATATGTTGTCCTAGTGTCATGTTGTATATAAAGTACCATTTCAAAAAAAAAAATCAAATATCGTCTTGAATGCGTATTTCTGTTGGGCGGCCAAATGTTCGTGCCAACATTGCTCCGGGATTACCATACGGGCAAGGTAAAAGCCATTTGAAATTTATATTGAAAACTTTATGATTTGTGCCAATATTCACACACTATTTTATTTATGACTGTAGATGGACCAAAGATAGATGTTGGAGAGATAATCCAGTCCGTCATCCCATATTCTATCGTAATGAGCTCGATGTTATGGACGAGCATGCTGTTGATTGGACGCCATACATGGCTGAGATCGTACAGGATCAGTTGCCTATTTGCTTGGATGAGAAGCAGACTTGGTATGCAAGGACCCCGATTATTTGCTTGCAAAGTGTATCCATGCACTACCCCGATAGAGTGATGAGGCAATTTGGCCTTCATCGGCATATATCGGATCCAGCCGATCAGAGTTTCCCACATGGTTGGAATAGAGACTAGTACAATATGTACGTCGCAAGGTAGGGTCACAGGTTGGATCACTTTCAAGTTGAACACTTACCAAGAATATCAATTGAACAATACTATAGTTGGTACTGGCATATCACGGGCAATTTGTTCTTAAAAAATCGTCGACTAGGCTGCCCAGATATGCTCCATGGGGACCGATGGAACGTGATTTGGTACGTATTTATAAGTTTTAATCTTTTAACTTCCTCAATAAGCTTAACTTACTTGCGTCATTGGTTCTTTTGTTTTAGGTTCAAGGGTTGTATATGATTTCCAATGAAGTTGACGATGTTCTGGCAGATCCTACAAATGAGGAAAGAGTAAAAGGAAAGTGCTTCAACATCAAGGAAATTACCAAGTCGCTTCTTGGTAGGCATAAAATAGAAAGAACACCGCCATATGTGCCTCTCCACCCCAGGCTTTTGGTCGTACCTACCAAAGAAGACTTTTTAGAGGCACGAGGGGTCCTTTATAAGGTAGCCAACCGGGGCATGAAATAGTTGAAGCTGGACCATCTCAACCGCCTTCGACGCAGACTCAAAGAACACTACACGAATATAGAAACGTAAGAAGATAGGGTTGTATTGTTTTTTGTTTGGTTGCTTTGTTTTGAATTTGTATTGGCTTGGAACTTGTTGGTTTATAGGTGTTGCGATGTTGTAATATTTACTTGATACATGTTGTATGAAATATGATGTTTTGCATAAAATATTTCACTATTTGAATGAAATGTCGTACTTATAAGTGTTATTGTATGAAAGTTGCATCTGTTATTTTTTCTCTGGAAATCTGAAAAGTTGTAGACGCAACTTATAGTCGTGCATAAATATTATTTATTCTCTGGAAAGTTGCATACGTTACTTCTAGTTACGCCATCATGAATAAATTATGCACAACTTTGAGTTGTGCTTAGTATTTTCATACATATAGGCGCAACATTAAGTTGCGCCTGCGTACCTAGGCTATCCCTTAGCCCAACAACAACATATAAACATTAAAACTCTTCCCCAAACAAATACAACTCCTCAAACCCATTTTCTTTTAGAAACCCTAACCTCCATTGCCATTATTTTCACTACCAACAACACAATATTTCACTCAAAATCATTTAATTCTATAAAGATCAACAAAAGATTGCACACTCATCTACACTTGAGGTAAAGCATCGAAACCCTACTCCATTAATTTTGATAGATCCAGTGTTGACATTCAACTTTCTGTAGTTTTGATTGATCAATGACTACCATGCCGATTATTTGTCACTATGACGATGATTTAATCATCGATGAAAATAGCAAGCCAACCTATGTTGAAGAAAACATAAGGGGTTGAAAGTGAGGAGGGATTGCAATTTTCTTGAGATGAAGATGACAATTTACAAAGATACAAAGATTGCTTCTACGGAGTTCGACATCTCGTTGGTTAGTAAATGGGTAACGGATGACGGCCCAATTGCTATTGAGGTAAATGATGATGACAATGTTAATTCTAATTTTTGTGTGAGGATGAAGGTAATTGAGTTGTACGTTAAGAAGACGGAGGTGGTACATACAACTGAACAGTAAGCTCAAATCTTTGATTATGCAAGCCAACCTGGACCCAGTAATACTGTTGAGAAAAGTCAAATGTATTACACACAGTATTCCTACAGCCACTAAACATTTACGCACAATCAGCTGGGTATGGTTTTATGTGCTGTATGAATGTTTCATTCATGTTTTTTGTTCTTAACAGTCAAATGTTTGTGTACAAGTTGTACCCACAGTCATCCGGCTACGGTGTCATGGCATATCCATTGTAGTTACCCAGGTATGGTTTCCTTCCATATCCATCGTATCCTCCTCAGTCAATTCCAACCCCGAATTCAAATGACTACTTGAATGAAATTGAATATAAATATATTGACACTGAGGATATGGAGGGTGGAAATGCTGATATTGAAATTTGCCATTTGGATAGGATGGAAATTGCTGTTTCACTTGATGACGATTGAACATGGATCCATGCTATGAATGTTAACAATGACGCTCCTTTACATGATATTCCAGGGGAAGTTGATGACACTAATGAGCATATCGAGATGGAAGAACTGTTAGAAGATGACCAATGCAATGATACAATCATGAAAAGATCTGTTATGCAAGAATTTTAATTTACCGACGAAATGTTCGGACTGGAATGTGTGGAGAAAGGCCCTCGAGTTGGTATGATTTTCAAATCGAAGGAATCTTAGTTGAACATATAAGTGAATGGTTGATAAAGTGTTCGGTTTCATTTAAAAACATAAATTCCTATGCTAGAGAGTTCACTGCTATATGTGATATTGATGCTAATTGTCCATGGTGGCTTCATGCAATTGTTTCTAAAAGAGATCATGCTGGGCGATGGATGATAAAAAAATACGGTGGTGATCACACTTGCTTAAATAAAATCATCAACTCGAACCACAAACAAGCAATAGCCAAATTCATTTGCACCAAATTCCTTCCACATGTTCCAAGTTACATTGCAAAATCTGTCCAACAGCTTATAACAAACACTTACAAAATTCAAATAAGCTACATGAGAGCCTGGGAAGGACTTAGCAAAGCGGTATCTAAAATATTTGGTGATTGTGAATCTTCATACAATGACTTCCTCGGTTTCTTTGTGCTATACAGAAATGAAATTCAGGTACTATTTATCATGTACACACAGAAGGAGTACAATTTTAGGGGGCTTTCTTGGCATTTGGACCGAGCGTTGAAGGTTTCAAGCATTGTCGTCCGATACTTTCTATTGACGGAACACATCTTTATGGTAAATATCAAGGTATGTTGCTTGTGGCTATAGGAGTTGATGCAAACAACTCTTTTTCCTTTGGCGTTTGTTATTGTACGGATCGAATCGGCGGAGACTTGTGATTGGTTTTTTCCATGCATGGGACACTTAATTCCATCTTTAAATGCAAGATGCATTACATTCATTTCTAATAGAATGAAAGGAATTCCAACCGCCGTGCAAGCTAAGTGGAGAAGACCACATCATCATTGCTTCTGCCTTCGCCATTTGAAAGCAAACTTTAAAAAAGATGGTTTTGGTAGTAAGATTTTGAAAAACTTATTTCATGCTTGTGCTGAAGCAAGAGACGAGTTAACATACAAAGAACTCAAAGAGCAACTAAAAAATGTGAGTCCAGCTACTGACAGATGGATTGGTAGAAGTCTCCGACATAAGGATAAACAGTGGGGTCTTTACAAGGACAACGGTGAACGTTTCCGTATGATGACTACCAATGCTTCGAAGAGTTTCAATGGAGTTCTTAAAGGTGCAAGATCGTCTTAGTAGCTACTTCTACAGAAGACGTACCGATGGAATGCATTACGCGTCTCCGCTCACACCAAATTATGAAAAAATGATGGAAAAATATTCAGTAGAAGCATGTAATATGAGCATTAACATGTTCAGCTTAACAGAGTGGCAAGTAACAGACACAGACGCATGCAACTATACGGTAAATATTGCCATGACTACTGCAATTCTTCGTGCAATATTCTTCTTCTATCCCTTTTTTATATTCCCATGTTTTAGCTACATGCGCACGATGTAGAGGAGGACCAAACAGAGCTTATCACGATCTTATTTCGTCCTGGTTTATGGAAGACAGTTATAGACATAGTTATTCTCTGGTTTTTCGTCCAGTGCCCGACAGTAGATATTGTGATGTACATGAAGGCCCTACTATACCCCCGCCGCCAACGTGAAGGAATAAGGGAAGACCAAGTCCACAAGAATAAGGGGATTTGGGGACGAGATGAGGGATAGAAGACAGGACATATATGGACAATGCGGTAACTTGGGTCATAAGAGAAGAACTTATGGGAAGCAATAAATATTTTACTTGTTTCTACTGCTTTTATCATTCGTGAACTGTATAACTTATATTTTTATTCTACACGCAACTTTGTTATCAAAAGTTATCTTATGTCGAACATTTAAGTTACTTGCTATGTTATGTTACTTTGATTTAATTTATACGCAACTTTTGTATGAATTTTCCATAGTTTTACATACCGTCAAATAAATATAACAGACAAACAATAATACATCATCTATTGCGTATCCATTACGACAACCAAGTAAAAATATAACCAAGTAATATAGCATTCATTAAAAATAAAGCATACACAACTTGATTAAACAAGTCTAATACAGATCCATTACATTACAGTTGCACTATACTAGACCCCTTTTCAAATTGGATTTAAGGACTACAAATAGTCTACTTGATGTCGAAGCAAACTTTTTTCCTTTTCCAAACGTTTCACTTCCGCTTGCATCTTTAGTGCATACTCCACTCCCCTAGGGGTCAACGGACAATCTAGCCATTTGAAGAAATTACAGCACCCAACACCTTTTTGGTTAGTTATATGATCAAGGTAGCTGACATATCCGTAAAACCAATGTCCAACATTTGTTTAATTTAGCATACAACTACCTCACAAACATCTCCATAGTGAAAAAGTGGATGTGTATCTTGTCTCACTCGATCTTCGCCGCTAATTTGTTTCCCCGGTCTTTGATTCGGTTTGCCTAAGCAAACTTGATTATCCAGAGCAGTTTGATTAGCAACACCATTAGTTGGATGAACTATCTCAAATTAAGCTTCAGGAACCGTTTTCAAACTGAGTTTCAGGAACAAATTCTTTTTCAGCTTCCATCTGTTCAACATATTTCATCAATACTTCATCTGGGATCTCACAATTATCCATATAAATGAATGGTAATGTCAGTGTAAGGTGAAGGGATTGTTGTAGCTTTAGTTTAATCGAAGAATGAAGAAGAAATTCGAAAAATTTATGATAATTTGATGCAAATTGGCTAAAAATGAATTTGGGGATGTTTGGTTCGGCCATGAAGAAGATAGAGGAGGTTGGGAAAAGTTATGAAGAGGTTGGAGCAAAATGTTGATGCTGCCTCTGTTTTAACAACAGCAGGCTGTGCAGGCGCAACTCATAGTTGCGCCTACTCTATGTAAAAGTAGGCGCAACTATGAGTTACACTTACTTATTATATTGTTATGTGCAACTTTGGTTGCGCAAAGTTATAAAGTATGCAACCAACAGTTGCGCCTTTTACAGTATTATTCACAATGGAATTTGCGCAACTCATAGTTGCGCAGCGGAAAAAAATTAACCAACACTGATAGGCACGACTAACAGTTGCGCTTTGGTTTGGCAGTTAGAAAAACACTAATTGGAGTGCTGACTCGGCAGAAACTAGCCATGTTTGGTAATAAGTTTGAAAACTAACACCGATCGCGAAATTATTTCAAAAAGTAGCCTACTTTGAAAATTTGTCCTTTTTTACACTAATTAATTAACAGAAATATAATCAATAAACTTGAACAACTGTGAAAAATGAACATAGATATTGGAATTTGGCCATGAAATTTCTACCATTGTGTTCATGGCAATTTTCTGATTAATTTTCATATATAATGTTTTCCAAACGGAGTTCAAACGAATAAGTTATGACATTTTGAAGTTTTGGCATTAGAAACAATTATACTTATGAAATTGGTAACTTATATTAATTATAAGCAATTGATTGATTTCTGATGTGTGTTAAATTATATATATACACAGTCAACAATGACTCAGCATAATTTATTAAAAAGGAAAACATATTATATACTCAAAGTTGGGAATTATTTCAATAGCTTGCATGTTTATGTGCACGTTTGAACATTTAAATTTGATTAATGAAATTAATTGGAAAAAAGAGTATTGTATTAATACACGCACACACATATATATAAGGAGAGTAATTGTAAAAAGATTTATTGATAATAAAGGCACATTATTAGTAATTAATGTACGTTACAATTGTAATTAACATGCGTTACAACATTTATCAATGCGCATTAATTGGAAATTGACATAGATTGTAAACATGTAAGGTGAGGAACTGAATTTGTTTATAAAATATATATTCTTGAATTTTATATCTCTAATGTTTATCGACAGAAGATTTAGAAAGAATGATAAAACATAAACAAATAAATGTTGTGACGGATAAGAATCAATGGGGAATGGTTAAAAATTAGTAAGTGATCGATTAAGAAAATTGACTATGAGTGAATAAAATTAACCATAGGATTAATTAATTTAAATTGTATATGTATATATACATATATCCTAATTAATTGTGCACACTTAAAAGTGTAAATAAATATGTAACATACCCAATTGATGAATAAATAATGATCGGGAATAAATTGATAGGCTAAATAATGGAATAATTGACATTAATGAGAATGTAAAAAACAAAGGAAATTATTATGGATGTAAATTTGGCAAACTAAGATGGATTAATTACTAACAAATGCAAGTATTTAAAATAAAGATCTAATGAGATTTATAGAATGGGAAACCATTTGTAAAGTCAATTAAGAAGGAGAATATAATCTCTCAAAAAAATTGTAATGTATACAACAAACAAAAAAATAGAAATTTTGCAATATAATCAATTAATGGAAATAATTAATGAACACTGATTTATTTTCTGACGTTGCACTAGATTTAATCTTCAAATCTCCAAGTGACACTATAAATAAGACCCTAAAACTCGCTATTTTTCTCATTTAGATTTTCTCTATCTGGATTCACTGCCTAAGGCTGGAACCAAAATAGAATATTTTTCGAAGAAGAAGATCTTTATAATTAAAATATTTTATACCCTAGAAGTGGATCCAAAAAGGTTAAGAAAAAGAGATTAGGACCACAGATGAGTGTTTTAAGTAATTATTTTAGATTTTTAAGTAATTTAAAATAATAGGGTTCTCAATAGTTGTAGTTTTTCTGCAATTTTGAGATAGCTTTTATATAAGCCGTTTGCCGTTAATTTTTAATGTTCTTTTTAGTCTATTTTATTTAGTAATTTTTATATAGCTATCTTGTTCGTTCATTTACAGTTATTTGTATTTTATTTACATCCATCTACATTAGAATTCAACCTATAAATTTTAGTTCTTTTTGTTCCTTTTTACGTAAATAAAAATAATAAAGAGGGGATAATTCACTAATATGAACTAAATTATAGGAATGCTAAATTTACAACAAAAATTGATGTAAATAAGAGGAACTGTAATAAAAAGAATATAGACTGAAATAGGCAAATTTGGCATTTGCAAGCAAGTTTATAACTAGTAGCTATAACTAAGAAGATAAAATAAAAGAGAAATTGTAATGTAGGCTATAATTAAGTAGAAAGAACAGAAAGAGGCTTATTTTAAAAGTTAGAGTTAAGTTAATAAGCAAATATACAGAGATTTCAAAAGCGACTTATTTTAAAGACTTACACTAAGTTAATAAGCAAATACAGCAGAGATAACAGAAGAGACTTATTTTAAAGACTTAGAATAAGTTAATAAGAAAATAGAGCAGAATTAACAGAAGTGGCTTATTTAAAAGACTTATACTAAGTAATAAGCAAAGATAGAAGTAGAACCGTACTGGCAGCATTCCTCTTCATTCAGGAATTGATGTTCTCATAATAAATTAGGTGGGGCTGGGACCGTTTATGCTGTTTACGATAGATAAGTGGTCAGCAGTCAGAAGCCCAAATCAGGGGATTTGCACAAGGGGCGCAACTAGATTTTGTTTGTTAGGACCCGCACCGGCAGCATTCCCTTTCAGACTGGGACTGACGTTTCACAACAGATCAGGTGAGGCTAGGCACGCTTATGCTATTTAGGGTAGATAAGAGATCAAAAGAGGGAGCAACAGATAGTGCTAGCCTAACGGTGGCCGAGCGTGCGGCCTCGGTGTAGGTAATAAGTCGCTATTGAGTTCCAAAGCGGTAAACATGTGTCTTTTGTTGTGGGACCCATAGGATGGGACTAGCTTGTAGTGGCACAAAAGAGATAGAAGGTCGATCAAAAGGATAGAATTAGGACTTCAGCCTAATTAAACTATGATTGGGATTTCAACCTAATCAAAGTAGTTATCTAAGACAAGTGCAAACAATCGAAATAACCAAAGCAAACAGTTAAACAATAGTTTCTTCCTGCTTTATCTTTTCCTTTATTTCCTTTTATACTAGAACTGTTGTTAAGTTTATTTTCTTTATCTTGCTTAAAAATACTAGTAATTACTTCCACTCACCAGAATTTTAGTCTAACCCACTCCTTTATTTCCCCTTTTTCCCTTCCATAGGCCAGCAGAGGCAAGGATAGTAGATTTCGAATTTTCTTATAGATTCGGCTATTGAGTTTTTCCTTCATGTATTCTTCTTCTTTTCAGTTTTTATTTCATTTGGATTTGGTATACTGGTACTTTTGAGAGGGATGGTTATTTTCATATACTCTGATGATATGGCTGAGATGGTGTTTTTCACTAGACATATATATTTAGTTTTAAAGACATATTCTGTTTTGATGATTTATTTTCTAGAATAATAAAGATTAATTTTAAATGTTTCCATTGTTTTATTTAATTGTCTTGTAAGTCTTAGTCTCTGCAAAGTTTTAGCTATACCTAAAGCGCACCACATCTTTTAGTGTGCCTTTTTGGGTATACTAAGGGGTGTGGGGTGTTTCACTTGTTATCAGAGCCTAAGGTTATAGGAATCCTAAAAACTTGTTTTAAAAATAAAGTATTTTTCTAAAAGGTAACCTATTTTTGAAAAGTAGCATGTCTTCAAACTAGAAGTATTTTTCAGAAAGAAACTCTTATTATAGAAGTAGTTTTTCAAGTATATAAGAGTTTTTATAAAAATCCTCTCAAAGTCCAGTTCGACCTTCTTTCGAGCCTAAATTTCCTTTTCTTTGTATAGTATGGCTGACTGGTTCCGTAGAGCTACGATACAGAAGTGCAAGGGCAAGCGCCCAATACAGCACCAGCAGGTAGAGATCCAATTAGTCCACCTACATCAGCCAATTTTTCTAAGTTATGCAATGATTTTGCTAGTCTAGGAGGCAAGACGTTTTTGGCACGGAGGATTTCAAGGAGGCATGAGCTAGGTTGGAGGATATGGAACGAATGTTTAGACTGTTAGATTTGGAGGACCGATAAAGAAGGTTCAGCCTGTATCTTGGCAACTGAAGGGAGTGCTTAAAGAAGTTCCTAAGTTAGAAAGCTCTAAAAGCCGTGGTGGAAGAACAAAAAGGATAAGGACAAGAGAAAAGAAGAAGGACCACAAAAGCGGGAAATGTCGTAGTTGTAGATTGATTGGCCATTACGCGAAGGACTGTAAGAATAAAATGATGAAGGGGAGGTGTTTCAACTGTAGGCAGCCTAGTCACCTTAGTGGAGTTTTTCCCCACAACATGGGGCAGAGAGCAGGCACACCTACAGCGTAAGTACAGGCTTTGGATGCAGCACCTTCTAGTAGTGGACCAAATAGAGGTAGGAAAGTCTCCGTAGAATTTTTTGATCTCTATTTCGGATTTTCCTATTTGGACTCTTTTTGATTCTCAAGCATCGCATTCTTTCATTTCTAGTTCTTTGACTGATTGTTTGCACTTAGATATTTCACTTGTAGTAGACCCCATAGTTGTTTTAAACCCCGTACGAGAATCGGCACATTTATCCATGATTTGTAGGGGTTTGAAAATTTTTATACCATGCGTAGGATTTGACTGTGACGCCTATGTATTGGGATTTTCAGGGTATATGATGATTTTGGGAATGGATTGGGTATCCACTTATTGAGTGATATTGAACTACGAGAGAAGAGTCGTTAGACTAAAGACATGCAGCAGTAGGACTCTTGAAGTTTCTTACGATCTACATGGGTCAGTCATGTTGAGCTTCCTTTATTCCCTTGATTCATCACTAAGGGAGCTAGATTTTGTTCCAATCGTTAGAGATTTCCCAAACACTTTTAAGGAGGAGATTCTTTGTACACTTCACGTTCATCGGTTGAAGGCAAAATTCTTGAAGTGTCACTTTTTGCGTAAGGAAATGAGTTTCTTGGGGCGTAGAGAATGTCTACATATGAGACGAGTTTAAGAAACGATTTTGTACATTTAGGTTCAGACTATGGAAATCCAAAAAGTTGTAGGCAAAGATTGGAGATATACAATAGATTCAGTTGAAAGAGAAAAGGAAAGCCTATGTGCAGATAATCACAAAAAAGTTTAACCGTTAACATTTTGAGAAAGTAAATATTGAGTTTTGAAAAAAAAAGAAGCGGTATGAAATTTAAATTGGTTTTTATATGTTAAAAGTGAAATTCTTTTTGAAGAATTATAGAGCATATATGGCTCGCTAGTTTTATAGGTAAACAAAGATTTTAAATATAAAAAATTAGAGTGTATTAAGTATCGAAAACAAAGGTTTCAACATTATATTTGTAATAGATGTTTTCATGAAAAATAAAGGGATCATAGATTATAACACTACTATTATAGTAGTTGACTTCCAAAGGAATTTTTTTGGCATAGTATATGAGATTTATTATTATTTACTTTTAATTAATTCCATACACTAGTATTTTTGGGTTGTAGTAACGATGTTTTACGCAACATCTGTTTTGACCCAAATAAAAATATGTCTTGAAGATAATTTATAAGCATAGAAATAAAGTGGTTTGTAAGTACACTTTGAAAAAAATAAGTATAAGTAAATGTTATCTTGTTTTTAAAAAGAGTTCTTATAAAAAAAGGGTGTAAGTTAAATATTAATAAATTAAAAAAATTCGTAGAAAATGTCTGTCGAAGAGAATATAGATTAATCATACTTTAATCTATTGGAATGAAATGAATAGTGATATAATTTTCTATGAAACCAAATCGCAAATAAAGATGTTTTGCGCAAGTTATAAGGAATACGTTAAAGAGATGTACAAGTTATGGGGAGCACCATATTCTGTGTAGCATATTTCAAGAAATATAAAATAAGCTCCTTGTAATTTCACATAAACATGAAGTCTTCATTTAAAGGATTCATAGAAGGTTTTAGCATTAATAGTTTCTCATAAGAAAAAGTAGTTCCAATACATTAAGGTGTAAAAGCATTAGGTGTAATAAGAAGATGTTTTGGAAATAGGTAAAGACATTATAAAGATATTTTAAAGAAATATAGTTTGGTGAAAAAGTAAATAAGTTTTTGAAAGCGAAAAACTAAGTAACAGTTAAATTTAAAAATCAATTTTTTTATGAAAAGCCATAATGGTCTTTCAAAAAAACGAGGAATAAGTTTTGAACTTAGAATTTGTAAGTTTTCCCCACTACGTTTGAGAAATAATGTAAATTCAAAAAGCTATAAGGATGCAAGTCTTGAATGATAAAATGTTAAGTAACCAAGTACCTTTGAATTTAATACAAAGTTGAAAATAACACTTTTAAAGGCAAAAATTTGAGATTTGATGTTTTAAAAGTTCATAAACTTTTGTTTTTGAAATATCAAATACCGAAACAAACTTTTAAACGTGGAGTAGATAAGAATCATTTTCTAGGTGTGACGAAAATAGTGTAATACTATAGCAGTGATTACTTTTAGAAGCAATAAAAGTTTCCGTAAAGTGTATACGACATTAACGAGAACCTAAGATTGTTGCTTCATGTGTGTAGACTACAGAAGAATAGTAAAGTGATATTAGTAAGATGATAAGAAACACATGGTTGAGAATGTGTATTCTTGATTTTGAGGAACTTGGAAGGAGCATCTTCCTTTAGTGGAATTCGCATAAAATAATATTTTTCAAGCTAGCATTGGAATGACACCTTTCGAAACTCTTTATGGAAAACCATGCAAGTCGTCTTCTTGTTGGTTAGAGTCTACAAAGAGATTGCTACTTGGTCACCACATGGTTAGAGAGACTTCGAAAAAGATTGATTTGATTAGGAGAAAATGTGTGCCTCTTATCCACATCTCTTTGATAGTAAATTTTTAATTTCTTGTTTTTATCTTTGGTTTTGAATAGGTTCTTTCCTTTATCATCCTTTAGGAGGGTAGATCTTAGGATTTAACCTATGGATGGTAGGATTGGATGTAAACATGTTATTAGAACATGTTATGTATTATGGATACTAGTGGTTGCAAGTGGATGCTAATGGACACAGATACTTACGCTAGACACTATTATCTCTTAGGGATCGGCCTAACTAAGACACTAGAACATATGCATATGAATGTGTGCACATTTGTAATTTTATTTTTCATGGTTGCTATAAATGGGTGATTATCATATGATTGTTGCATTTGGATGATGATTGTGGCACGCATATAGAACTATCAGTTATCATTAGGGAATTGCATTAATTTGGATACATGGCATGAATATGACTGCATAAAAAAGAGGTCAACTAAATCAATGGACCGTCTAATCTTAGGCATTAGTTAGGGACATTGACACTACACTATCTGCATATATAAATCATAAATTGCATTAGTTTAAAAATAAGGACAGCGGTAGAAATGGATGATGGTTGCTATTTACATTCTTCCGTCTTTGGAGATTTCGGGACGAAATCCTTTAAGGGGGAGAATGTAACATCCCGATATTTCAGGTAAAATAATAATTAAAAGGAATTAAAATAGAAAAAGTTATTATTAAGGGAAAATTTAAAGAAAACGTGTAAATTAAAGTACACCTCACGTTTTTTACACTAATTAATTAATGGAAATATAATTAATAAACTTAGACAACTGTGAAAAATGGACATTTTGCAAATATTAGAAGTTGGCCACAAAACTTATACCATTGTGTTTGTGGAAATTTTCCGATTAATCGTCATATATAATGTTTTTCAAATGGAGTTCAAACGAAGATGTTATGACAGTTTAAAGTTTTGGCATCAGAAATAATTATACGTATGAAATTGGTAACTTACATTAATTATAATTGATTGATTGATTGCCAATGTATGTTAAATTATATATGTACACAGTCAGCAATGAGTCGGTAGAATTTGTTATAAAAGAAAACATATTATATGTATAAAGTTTGAAATTATTTCAATAGCTTGCACGTTTATGTGCACATTTAAACGTTTGAATTTAATTAATGAAATTAATTGAAAACAAGAGTATAGTATTAACATATATACATACACACACACACACACACACATATATATATATATATATATATATATATGCATGTATGTATGTATGTATAAGGAGAGAAATAGTAAAAAGATTTATTGACAATAAATGCACACTATTACTAATCAATGTATATTACAATTGTAATTAACATGTGTTACAACATTTATTAATGTGCCTTAATTGAAAATTAACATAGATTGCAAACATGTAAGATGAGAAAACTAAATTTATTTATAAAATATATATTTTCGAAGTTTAAATCTTTAATGTTTATTAACATAAGATTTAAAAAGGAAGATAAAACGTTAAAAAGTAAATGTTGTAACCGACAAGAATCAGTGGGGAATGGTTAAAAATTAGTAAGCAATCAATTAAGAAAATTGATTATGAATGACTAAAATTAACCATGGGATTGATTAGTTTGAATTGTATATGCATATATACAAATATCCTAATTAATTGTACACATTCAAAAGTGTAAATAAATGTGTAACATACCCATTTGATGAATAGATAAGGATTGAGAATAAATTGATTAGCTGAATTAATGGCATAATTGACATTAATGAGAATGTATAACAAAGGAAACTATTATGGATTAAATTTGGCAAATTAAAATGGATCGATTGTTGACAAATGATAATATTTAAAATAAAGATGTAATGAGATTTATAAAATGAGAAACCATTTGTAAAGTCAATTAAGAGGGAAAGTATAATCTTTCAAAAAAAAAGTGTAATGTATACATACAAACAACAAAAATGGGAATTTTGCGATGCAATCAATTATTGGAATAATTAATGAACGCTAATTTATTTTCTGACATGGCGGTTTTCTATTGGACCGACGGACGCGTTTTTTAATTTCTTTTGAATCTCGTGTGTCTGTGCCTCCATCCGACAGTTCCCAATGAGCCTATGACATGTTTGCATCAGATTTAATCTTCAAATCCATCGGCTTGAGTCCCCAAGTGACACTATAAATAAGACCTTAGACCTAGCTATTTTTCTCATTTAGATTTTCTCTATCTGAGTTCATTGCCTGTGGCTGGAACCGAAATAGAATATTTTTCTAAGAAGAAGATCTTTTTAATTAAAATATTTTATACCCTAGAAGTGGATTCGGGAAGGACAAGGAAAAGAGCTTAGGCCACATGTTAGTACTTAAGTAATTATTTTAGATTGTTAAGTAATTTAAAAATAATAGGGTTCTCAATAGTTGTAGTTTTTTTGCAATTTTGAGACCGCTTTTGTATAAGTTGTTTACAGTTAATTTTTAATGTTCTTTTCAGTCTATTTTGTTCAGGTACTTTTATTTAGCTATTTTATTCATTTATTTATAGTTATTTGTATTTTATTTACATTCGTTTTACGTTAGAATTCAACCTGTAAGTTTTAGTTCTTTTTATTTATTTTTACGTGAATAAAAATAATAAAAAGAGGATAATTCGCTAATATGGACTAAATTATAGGAATACTGAATTTACAGAAAATTTGATGTAAATAAGATGAACTGTAATAAAAAGAATACAAACTGAAATAGGCAAATTTGACATTTGCAAGCAAATTTATAACTAGTAGTTATAACTAAGAGGACATGATAAAAGGGAAATTATAACGTATGTTATAATTAAGTAGAAAGAACAGAAAGAGGCTTATTTTAAAATTTAGAGTTAAGTTAATAAGCAAATATGCAGAGATTTCAAAAGAGTCTTATTTTAAAGACTTGCACTAAGTTAATAAGAAATACAATAGAGATAACAGAAGAGGCTTATTTTAAAGACTTAGAATAAGTTAATAAGAAAATAGAGCAGAATTAATAGAAGAGACTTATTTAAAAGACTTATACTAAGTTAATAAGTAAAGATAGAAGTAGGACCCGTACCGGCAGCATTCCCCTTCAGTTAGGAACTGATGGTCTCATAATAAATTAGGTGGGGTTGGGACACACTTATGCTTTTAGTGTAGATAAATGGTCAATAGATAGAAGCCCTAATCAGGGGATTTGGTCAAGGGGCGTAACTAGATTTTGTTTATTAGGACCCATACATGCAGCATTCTGTGGGATCTTATTTTTGATTAATGACAAGAAATTCAATTGACATGAAGATTCATGAATCTACAGTAAAGAGCTACGAAGATCGGATTCAAAAATATAAAGTATGGTTCACACACACACACACACACACACATATATATATGTTGTTTAGAGTTAAAGTCCAGTTTTAGCTATGTTAAAAACGATCCTCAAGTAGTTCGCAAACATACAGATTTGAAACATTCTATAAAAGTAATAAAAGTTTTATTTTAAAAAATAAAATAAAATAATAACAATAATAATACATGAAGCAATACTTGAACTTGGACCATTGTTAAAATCATGTTTTAAATTAAAGGTCAAGTTTTCAAAAAATGTGTGTAGCAAGGCTTGAACCCAGCATTAGTTTAGAAGGCAAGTGCTATAACCAAATGAGCTATAGTAATTTGTGTTTGTCAATAGAATTCAGTCGATTGAACAAAGTCATTCAGTTGACTGAATATCTATAGGCAGTCTGTTGAACCTATGCACATATGTATACACATTTATATTTTCAAATTCAGTCGACTGAAGTTCATGGACCAGTTGACTGACCTGGTTCCAACCGCCGTTTTCTGAATAGACACTTCCTTCCATGAACAATTTTCTTCCTCACAGAATGTTATGACCATTGTTGTTCGTTAAAATCTTTTCACCCGAAGTTATAACATTCTATCTACTATATGTGCATGAATTTCAAGATCAAATCACTTCACTTACTTGTTTTTACTCGAATCATATTTTCTGAATTAACTACTCACTTGAATTCATACATTCATTGCTTATGATCACAATTTTATATTTCTTAAATCAATTTGAAACTTTATATTCTTCATATACACATAATTATACACATCATACTTGAGGAAAATGTTATAGGAAGGGTGTATTACATGCGATAAATTTATGTTACTAGAACACACAAGGTCAAGGCAACCTACATTGTAATCAAGTCCTGTTCGGCTGCTCAAGCGGTCAAGTGTTGTTCGGTTGCTCGAACGGCCAAGTCATGTCCAGTTGCTTAGGCGGTAAAGTCTTGTTCGGTTGCTCAAGTATGTGAGGGCTGCTAGTTTTTATTCCAAAGTCTGGGATTGACGTAGAATGTGAAGTTAGAATTGGTATAAAAATCACTGGTGTCTTTTTTACTTTACTACTATTTTATTTTATAGTTATTTTCCGCACTAATAAGTTTAGTATATATATTCCATATTACACAATCCTATAGCATAGTCACTTTCATTTGGTATCAGAGCATGGTAACTTTCATATTCCCCTTTCAGACTAGGACTGATGGTTTTAGAACAGATCAGGTGAGGATGGGCACGTTTATGCTATTTAGGGTAGATAAGAGATCAAAAGAGGAAGCAACGGATAGTACGAGCCTAACAGTGGCCAAGCGTGCGGCCTCGGTGCAGGGATATAAGTCGCTATTGAGTTCCAAAGTGCTAAACATGTGTCTTTTGCTGTAGGACCCACAGGATGAGACTAGCTTACAGTGGCACAATACAGATAGGAGGCCGATCAAAAGGATAGATTTAGGACTTTAGCCTAATTAAAATATGATTGGGATTTCAACCTAATCAAAGAGGTTATATAAGACAAGTGCAAACAATCGAAACAACCAAAGCAAATGGTTAAACAGTATTTTCTTTCAGCTTATCTTTTCATTTGTACCCTTTTATACTAGAACTATTATTAAGTTTATTATCTTTGTCTTGCTTAAAAATAATAGTAATTACTTCCACTCACCAGACTTTTTGTCTGACCGACTCCTCTATTTTCCCTTTTTCCCTCCCATGGGCCAGTAGAGGCAAGGATAGTAGATTTCAGATTTTCTTAGAGATTCGGCTGCGGAGTTTTTCCTTCATGTATTCTTCTTCTTTTCAATTTTTATTTCATTTGGATTTGATGTACTGGTACTTTTGAGAGGGATGGTTATTTTCATATACTCTGATGATATGACTGAGATGGTGTTTTTCACTAGACATATGTATTTGGTTTAAAGACATATTCTGTTTTGATGATTTATTTTCTGGAATAATAAAGTTTAATTTTAGATGTTTCCACTGTTTTATTTAATTGTCTCTTGAATCTTAGTCTTTGTAAAGTTTTGGCTATGCCTACAACATACACATCTTTTAGTGTGTTTTTTTTTGATATACTAAGGGGTGTGGGGTATTTCAGTTCGTCTCATCGCACTGATTTTCACAGTATATTCATTTTTGCATTTCGGCGTCCGGTACATGACGAAATCGGCATAAATGGTTAGCCATATTTGTACCCCTTTTTAGTCTTTTGGGCTTTCTGTGCCCTTTCACTTATCCATCGGTTGGAGAAAATAGCCAGTAGCCTATTATAATTTCCAGAAATTTATTATTTGGCTGTCACTATTCCCTGGTTTAAATTTATATTCTTATCAGCCTTCCTCTTTGTTTGTTTCCATTCGTGCTTTTGAAAAGAAGAAAAATAATAAAGTAACATGTTTGCATTCATCTTTTAAACCTGCTTGCCTCCTTTTATTTTTGATTAAACCCGTCTCTTATATAACCCCTCTCTGCCTCGAGCTAACTGCCCACACATGCAACGTCCCTCTCTACCAATGACCCAACCCGCTTCCTTTTCTGGTCCTCCTTCCTTCACTTGTGAAGCCACCGCCTCATCTCATTTTCCCTGACCCACCCGTAGCAGCTGCCAGTCCATAACCTTCGCCATCTCACCTAACTTGCATCCACTTGCAACACCTTCCCTTCCATCTTGCCAACGCACAGCCAAACCCTCCGCCTTATACGCGGCCACCGGAGAAGGAACACACAGCCATCGGAGCACCACCCAAATGCTATCAAATACAAACCTCTCCCCTCGTCAGCTGCATCGAGCACCATCCACATCACCGAAGCACAACACCCTACCACTTGACAACATTCTTCCATCTCTACGCAACAAAACCCTTTTGACAGTTCAAGCCTTCAACCATTCCCTCCAACTCCCCTCCTCCTCATCCGCTTTTCTCCTTTGAACCCGACCCACTACCTAAAAGCAGCCATCTCCTTCCTTACACAGCTGCAAATCCAACCGCCCACCTATAACTTCCAGCCGAACAATCCAAGCCCATCGCCACCTAAACCGAACTCGACCATCGCATACATCCGCCACTCCTCGACTGCCACCAGCCCCCTCTGAACACAGCCACACTCCACCTCTCTCCACGCAATGGCCTTCGCCTAGCTGCTGCAGCCCTCTAGCAGCTGCGGCCACACCAAAAAGCAGTCACCCTCCACAACTCGACAACATAGCAGCCTTTGCCACCCCTTGCTTCCCTTAGCCGAGCAGCTCTTCTCTTCTTCTTTTTTTAAAAAAGAAAGAAAGTACATGTATCACACACACACACACACACATATTTGATTCGAGTTCAAGTTCATCTAACTTTGCTTTGCTGTGTTCGCCGCTGTCCGGATTCGTTCAGCAACTGCTTCCTTGCTTTGTCGCTATCCTTTTGTGTGTGCGCATGTCCGTGTGCACTAGTCCATGTCTATTTGCATCGTTCTTCACTATCATTATTTTCTCTAGCCACGAAAGGTGAGCGGTCACTCATGATTGACATTCTTATATTTAGAAATTTAATTCACAAGAAAGGAAATTTAAATTGGTTAGCAATTAAATTGTTAAGTATGATATGTTATTCTATAATTATTTACTTATGTTAATCGATATATGACGCCACAACTTGTTGTGTATATATTATATTTAAATTGTTAACTATGATCATATTTGCCATTAATATGCTATTATTTTATTTATTCTCACTCTTCAACTTCCCCGTTAGTTTAGGAAATCCCTGTAGGTTGAAATGATATATACCCGAATTTATAGATTAAGGAAAATCGTGATGGATTGAAATGATAAACCCAAGTGATTTTATTGATTTTGAAATTTTGGGACGGGTTAAAATGATATACACCCGTAAATATTAAATTATTACGGATTGGAATGATAAATATCCATATCACTTGACCATAGGTTATAAAACTATATACAGACACCTTTGGTCAATTTTTTTTAAACGATTTCCAAATTTTTGAAAAGGGAAAATATATGTATTTTAATAAATACTAATCTTTAAATATAATATAAAGATTTTATTTTAATATATTTGTAAAATTTAGATTTTTAAATTAGATGTTTTGAAAATTTTAAATTTATAAGTTAAGCTTTGAAAAATATAAATTTTAAGATTTTACTTATAATTTTATTATTTTTAAACATATAAAATATAGTTTAATATAAAATAATATAGATTTAATAAAATCAGATTTAATTTAATAATATTTAATATAATAAAATTTAATTTAATAGAACTTATTTGGATAAGTATATATATTGTATTTAAAATATTTATTTAAAATGTATATTTAATATTTTAAAATATATTTTATAATAACTTTAATAAATTAAGGTTGAAAAGATAAATTGAAATTGATTTGTATTTTAATTGTTTAAGAATTTTATTTAAATAGAATTTGATTTGAAACTTATTAATTTTAAGATTTAAGGATTTGATTTTTATAACTTGATAACCTGATTTTGATTAAAGGTGATTAACTGAATATTTCCAAATTAAAGTAAAATTGAAATTGAATATTTAATATTGATTTAAATTTGTAATTTGAGATTTTATTTAAATGTTGTTAAAAATGATTAAGTGAATATTCTCAATTTAAATAAAATCAAAGTTGAAATTTGAAATATAAATGAAATTTATCTAATCGAGTTATCATAAATTGTTTGAATATTTAAATTTTGAAACCTATTGAATTGGAAGTGGTTTAAATTTGTAGGTCAAACACGGATTTGAAATCGATATGAATTAAAATGGTTTTAATGAGAATTTGAATTGAACCTTTAGTTTCTTTCAATTAGAATCGTTGAACTGAGATTGATCTAAATTGAATTTTTGGAACCAAGGTTGATTTGAGTTGATTTGGAATTGGAAGAAACAATTCTGATTTGAAACTATTTTCGATATGAACTCTTTTAAATACATAAATTATTTTAATATATAATATTTTAAATTTATAAACAATTTAATTTTTTTAAGCTATAACTTATTTTTAAATATAAACTATTTTAATCGTATAACCATTTCAATATATAAAGTACTTTTAATATTCAAACTATTTAAGTTGGAACTGTTATGATTTAGATTTAATGGATTTAAATGCGAATACATTGATATGATGTTTAACCTATTTTGTGGTTATAATTTTGGAAATGAATATGATTTAAAGTGAATAATGATTCCGAAAGTGAATATGATTTCGAAAGTGATATGATTTCGGAAGTGAATATGATTTCAAAAGTGATATGATTTTGAAATGAATGTGATATTTTGATACGAAGTATGAACTGTTTGAAATATAAAATGACCAGGTGTGAAATAAAGCGTTTGGTCGTTAAAGAGACTGTGATCGGATATTGTCATACTCTCTGCTAATACCGAAACTGCTTTAATTACCGTGCACGTGGTGGAGAATCCAGAATGAAGTAGGAAGGTTTGGCTATGTCTATATGAGGTATGAACGCAACCCTGACTCCCACGAGTCAGCTTGATGTGATTAAAACAGGAGCTATACGTGGGCCAAGTGAGGTCGCACCTCGGATCGAGCATGCTTCTTCGATATCATATCTATCACTTTGTGATTTGATTAGGTGCCCTTTAATTTTAAGAGTGTGTTTCGAGGTGGGAGGTAGTAGCTGCCTGCAAAATGGTAGAATCCTACCCTAGGCATTGCCTCGTGTGCCTTGTCACATGCCTTATCGTGCCTATTATGAGTTTGGTTTGTGTCGTACCTCTGGAGTGCTCCCTAATAGCCCACCGGTCTGGTAGAGTTTACAGTACTGTATAGACTATGACATTTATATAAAAATGCGTTACGGGGGAAATGGGTAATGCCTTAATGCTATTTTAATATTTTACTTTACTGTAGACATTATCTATGTAGCGCATTGTACTATGCATGTAGATAGTTCCACGGATCCTTAAAGGATGGGAATCCCAAATATCCTTTAAGTTATATTGCATTTCACTTGAGTTGATTTACTTACATAAAAATGTTAATCTTGATTCGAGTGTTTTGTATTTTGCTTTATGCTCGGGTCAGACTGAGTGTCACAACATTTAGACTCACCTTTGGAGCTTGAAGCTTTGTTTTATCTATTTAGCTTTTCCATTTATTTTTAGATATTTCCAGTTGTTTATGTTTAGACTTGTCAATTGATTTTTTATTAGTGACTTCTATATACTTGAGATTTTCTATGGTATTTGTTTCAGACTCTTATTTTAGATTTTATGTAGTAGCTTCATGAACTACTATTTATCTATTCCGTTGTTTATTGTTATATTACTTTGTGTATTGATTCTGTGATTGATTTATTTACTGTATATGCTAAGTTTTTTCAAATATAAATTAACAATCTGTTGTTTTGAGCAATTCAATTTTGACATGTGTGGATTATTGTCGATTTGAATGGTTCGAAATAGCAGGTCGTTACGACACTGCCGCACTTGCTTCTTGATCTTTCCCTTGGGTTACATTTCATCCTCGCGCTGTCTGCTATGGCGTCTTTCCTCCTGTCTTCTTAGACTCAATCTTTACTTCCTCCTTGGAAATGACATTCAACAAAGCCACCTCCACCCATCCCTCAAAAGTCGCATCCATGGGAATTTGACTAAGGGATGAATACTGAAGAGGTTGATTCGGTCCTTTCAAACTACAAAGCCTTCTTGTTAGGAGTATTGATCAGCTCCATTCCAACCCTAGCCAACTCACTAAACTGATTTACATACTCTTTCATCGACATCTCTCCTCTGCAAATGTATGAACTTCTTCAACTATGCTCCCCCTTCAGCCCTGGATAGAAACTTCATCTCAAATCGTCTTCTAAACTCCCCTTAAGTAATCTCTCCCTCATCAGTCTCAGCAACTACCAGATCCTACCAATATAGAGCCTCCCTTGTAATTGCCAAGTGGAAAGTCGTCTCCTAATGTCATCTTCAAGACCCATCATTCCAAAATTCCTCTCACAAGTACAAATCAATGTCCTCGAATCCACATACAACTCAATCCCCACATATGACTTCCCTTATGGGCTGGCAACGTCCTAACATAACTTGGCAAAATCGATGGCAGATGGGTGGATAGGAACTACACATGGCACTCGCTCCGTGGGTCCTTTGTTAGGGTTATGCTCGGCGTGTCCTCTTACTTATTGATACCAACGTAACCAAATCGGGATGTTCACACCCGAAATCTCAATTGCATCGCCTGAGCCGTAGCCAATAAGATCACTCATCATTTATATCTATGATTTAGGAATTTATTAGAAACTTTTCCAAAGATGGTACTAGCAAAAATAAGGTAAAGAATTATTCATATTACACTTTATATATAAAACTTTGAAAAGGTTTTATCTATAAATACATATATTTATTTTGGAAATCCATTTTGAAAACCATTTTAGAAACCTTTTTAGAAAACTTTTTTTATTTTTTTTAAGTTACACATTGAGGATGAGCCCGTAATGTTGACTGGTCGAAGTGTCTCGTTGTCACTGCATCCATGTTCACCTTTCAATGGTAACATAATACCTCTTATTGCATCATGCTGGGATCCATCAACAACGCAGCATCACGTCACGTCGCTATGAATATTAAGGAACTCCCTTGGTGCCAGCCACACACTCCATCATGCATCATCATCAGTGCTGCGCGTCCACCGTAGAACCTCCTATGAGTATAGTTTACGATAGAATCGTCCCAGTCGAATATTGACCCCTGCTGGATAAATAACATTTATCCAGTCCCGTACGTCCTAGCGTCGTCCGCATAAGGAACAAACTTCACTACTTATACTAACCTCTCTCTATATATATATAATATACACAACCATTTTATTTATAACTTTGGCCATAGGTCGAGGTTCAGGCTATATCCCATTTCGATAGTCGATCAACCTCTTGCTTCTAGAGCGGTCTACCGCTTGTTGTCGACTGGCTCCAACGAGCGGTCGATAGGTCATCGTTGTTTACTGCTTTTAATTAGCAAAGATTATTTGTTTTTCATTAACCTTTGTTGTTCCAATTATAGTTTAACTTATAATTTGACATACAGTAACCCTAATTTATATATTTACAATTTATAATCGTCCCAATTTCAAATTAACTTGATAAAAGAGTCAACTTGAATCAATTTTAACTAACAGATTCACATAACAAATCTAGATTAGAAAAAAGAGGTCATATTCATATAGATTTTAATCATTGTTAAATATCCAATTTAATTTAACAATATATTTCTAATTCAATTTAAAACAATTCTAGATCAAGATAGGGTATACTAAAATTAATTACGTGTAAATCATCTAATTAACAATGAACCCACTCACCTCAAACCAAAACTATCCTCTCCGAATCATGCTTGGAATCTCCAACATTCACTAGAACTTCGTTTGATTTACTTTTCTTCAATCTCTTTACTTTTATTTTAATTTAGTTTGAAGAAATTTATGATTTGAGGAGAAAGAAGATCTCAGTTTTCAAGGGAGCAGAGTTTGGACGCACTGATTGTAATTTTTGTGAATTATAATTTGCATTAGGATGGTATGTATAATGGTGCAAACTAATATCGACTGTTCAAAATATACAATCTAATCTCAAAAGCTAAAAGATATACACGATTAAATCCAAGCCACTGGTCTAGCCAAACCCTAGCCGCATAAGGTCGATCGGTCGACCGCTTACCTTGGAGCAGTCGACCACTATGGGACGATCGGTCAAGGCCATGGTATCGAGCGGTGGAGCTTTCTATTTTCATAAGATTTCCTTTCTTAATTGTTTATTTAATTACTTGCGCTTTCAAATTTTCAGACGTTCATAACTTTTCATACTAGCTTTGTTTTCAAAAAGTTATATATGAAAATTGTTCAAAAAATCACTACGAACACAAGTTACAAGTTTCGTAACTAAATTTGGAATTTGAAAAAAAATCCATTTTTTCCCTTATTATACTTAAATTTAATTCTTATACTAAATTTTAAGTTAAATTTTCGACGTGTTACATTTCCGATGGCGATTGCTCATTGGTCTCAGACAATGATCTAGGTGAAGCTAGGGACTTCCTTGCTTTGTTGCTCTTACATTCTCGACCTTAGGTTGGTTTGTACGCTCAACTGCTCTGTTGAAAAAAGTAGTAGCTTTCGCTCCTACTGTTCTACTGTGGCCGAAGTCTTGGTTTGTTAACTGGCAAGATTTTCTAGATCTCTTGCGAGACACGATGCAGAAGACTTTGAAGATAGCCATGCCCTTAGTTTTCTTTAGTAAGTTTTTAATCGCTTGAAGTGCTAGGGGAGTACCACTGGTGTAACCAAGAGTGATCTGGGTGGTGATAACGCAAGACGACATGTCTCTGAAGTGCGTTGTTGACGTGCTTCTTCTTTCCTTTTTCTTTTTCTACTTTTCAATTCATTAGCGATTGAAAATCTTTGTAAGCCTAGTGGGGTGGGTACCGTGCCCCCGCACTCTTTTGAACTGAATAAGAACATATCTTTTGAGTTGAAAACTTGTTGTTTATGAAACTAGTTATTGTCTGTGTGATTGTTTGCCTATGGCTGGTAGAGATATCTTGGATAGCTAAGAAAGTCCCTTGCACTAGGTTGACCAATCTGTTTTGACTGATAGGCCGGGCTAGTCAATGGGCTCTGAAGCAAGCATTAACCGAGCAACATGATCGTTCATTAGGTGCCAAGGTCGACAAATGACGGCTGAGTTTCACTGTGTTGCTTTTTTGATGGGTGGTCCTGGCACAAACCTGAGCGTCGAGTGACTCAAGGTCCTCCCAGGCGACAACATTCAGGAGGAGTTCCTGCGTTATTTTTAGGAAAAGTTTCTTGTTTAAGACATGTTAAGTAGTAATACAATCATGCAATGGGCCGAACCTTGCATTGATAAGAGAAAAGTGCTGACAAGGTACTAAATGTCGGCTGGCATTGACGTAGATTGGAAGCGCATATTGGCTCATGGGTTCTCCTGGGTGACAAGCGGTCATATATAGAGTGTCGGACGGTCCCAGCTCGAACCAGAGCTTGTGGGGGCTAGAAGGTTCTCCTGGACGACATGTCGCCTGTCTTTAGGTGACCACGTTCGAACTAGGGCGGTGACATGTCGCTTGTTGTTAGGTGACCACAAGTCTTGGCTCGAACTAGGGCGCATGACTGACTCGAACACTTATGCATAGGGGGGTGATATGATGTTCAGACGAACTTATCTACGCATCACTCTACTGTTGGGCGGTCTCGGCACCAACCCGAGTGCTGAATGGCTTGAAGGTTCTCAATAGTGACACGTCGCACTAAGGAGATGACATGCGCTCCTGACTCGGACTTAAGCGCCGAGGGGCTTAAAGGTTCTCCAGGATGATACGCTGCAATAAGGAGCTGACGGACGATCTTGGCTTGAACCTAAGCAACTGGGGGCTTGAAGGTTCTCCAGGGTGACACGCTGCATTAAAAAGCTTTTGTAAAAGCACCCTCCTTAAATTTCAAAATACAGAGTTGCCCCTTCCAACAAAACTAAAAAAAAACCCTTACTTTTAAGTTTTAGAATATTTGTAAAGAATTCATCATACAAAAAATTATGCAAATATTTGAAGTTTGCAGACCGCAAAAATATTTGAAGAGTTCTCTTCATATATTTGTATTTTTCAAGTTTTTTTAATCATAGACACACATTATTATTGTTTAGCTTTAATGGCAAAAAAATGATTATTTATTAAAACTAGAAATGAAATGTGTTTTGGTAAGAGTTTCTCACGTAATAAATCTGAAAATAAAGAGCGAAACCAAATTTCCACGATAATAAATCCTGCAATCAGCACCCACACAGATGAAAGCTGAAAAAAAAATTACAGTTTTTTTTTTTTAACTAAATCAACTTTAGTTTTGGAAAGAAAAAGATATTAAGCCAGTGTGAAATTGGATGCGTTGATAGTTATCTAAATATTGACACAAATGATCATAGTTTCGTTTAGTCTAGTGAATGCTTTGACGGGAAAATGCTAAAGAAAACGCCAAACAATAATCTAACGCAGGGGAATTATCCTAATCAAATAAAACAATGGCAGCAGTAGCCTGCTCATCTTCTTTCTCTCGTTTTAAATGCTCAAGCTCAAATTTTCGAAGTTCAAGATCCAATCCTTCATTCCTGAAATTACAAAGTTGCAGGTTTCGAGCCTTTCGGCCTATCCAAGTCAACGCTGTCGACGCTGCTTCTTTCGATGTATGCAATCAAGAGGAAACTCTGTTTTTGGACGCAAAATCACTGATGGTGAAGGAATATTTCACTGAAGACGAATTATTGGCTGCTGTTAGATTGAGAATTCGAACATTTTATGAGTTCGATGATTCGTCTTTTAACGTCGAGGTAGTAGTGATTTTGATTTGTTATTTAAGATTAATGTCTGTTATAGTATTATTCACTTGATTTGAATGAATTAACAATATGTAGTTTAGGAACTGCAATCCTCTATCTCAATTATTTTGGTTAAAACTTGAATTTTAGTCAACCTGCTTAACATTAGTAGATTACCCTAACATTTGCCACTTGGCTGACCATGCAGGCAGCTCAGATGAACTATAGCGTTTGCATGTGATTTGGAAATTTTCATTTTGGTATCAGGATATATCCCTATATTCTGTCGTACAACAGATATGTTGATGACATTTTTAACCAACATATCCAGTGGTTGCTCAAAATGACGTTTATTTATACACATTGGATATGTCAGAGACATAAAGCTGCATTTTAAGGGTTTTAAAGGTTAAGGAATGACCGATTTAGGTGATAACACCAGTCTTTATGATGAATAAGCTGTAAACACACTAAGCTGTAAACACTCTATGTCATGTACCCTCACCCAACACAATAATAGTTGGTTATTAGCTATGTTTTTTCTGCATAAAGAAAATAAAGAACAGTGACATGTTGCATAGTTTGTTATGTTTTTAATGTGAAATTACTTTTAATATGTTCTCACAGGGCATGTGGCAGTTAGCCCACACATAAGACACACATATAATGAAATTAGTTTTGGTACCGTATCTTCAGTTAACCCACACAAAATCGATTGATGGTATGTACTTCCTCTCTTCATGTATAGAGAAGAAGCATGTACACTGTGGGACCATTCTCAAAGATAAACCAAAACTTAAAAGTTCATGGTATTTGGCATTTGTTATTTACTTTAAAAATGTCAAAAATTGAAGTGGTTGATGGCACTTGATGCTGATGATATATATTATTTGTTAAGTTCTCTTAGGATCATAAGAAACAATTGACAGAGCGTGAATATGAAGGGTTGAAAGATCGAGTTTGTGGAATGAGGATTGAATTCAAAAGAGTTACTTGTATAAACGCCACAGTGCCGTTATCAGCTTCATTAATGTCCGCTCATGAACTGTATTCTTCTTGTAAGGTATTAATATATTACTATTTAAATTGCACAATATTTCTGATTGGTGCAGCATCTTTCTGGATTTATGATTTTATGCTATAGTTGAAATAGTTGCATCTATGGCTTCAAATGTTACAACTTCTGCCAAGAAGCAACCATGCTAATAACTAAAACAAACAATTGGAATTTTCAAAGTTGCATGATAAATATTTTTATGTGGAAATTTAGTTCCGTCCCTTATTTTCAGATTTAATACATGGAAAATCCTTTCCAAAAACATGTTTTACATTACACCTCTATTTTTAATTTTGGCAATTTTTTTATTGTTTTGTTTGGAAAATAAATTTGAATATTAATACATATCTCTATAATCAAAACAATTTTTTTTTAATTTTCTTTGAAAAATGCAATTATCTGCAGATTTTTGCAAATATCTGCAGTCGAGTTCTTTGCAAATATTTATAGAGTTCTCCACAAATATCCTTATAAACCCTTTTTTGAGGAGTGATGGCTGTGTATTTTGAAACTTAAAGATGGTGTTTTTACGAAAGTTCTTTTTTTAATCATATAAGGTTCAACCTGATGTGTATAATGTAGCACGACCCTAGGAAATCAACTTCAAAACATTCATGTTTTGTTGTATATACTTGGCTTCCATCACAAACAAGGCTCGTTTGCATCATTGTTATCCTACAAATGTAGTTATCGTAATATTACTCATTTTTCTTTAGCGTATGCTAATTAGATTTGAAACAACTAGACCTCAGACTGAAATAAAAGTATACCGTTCATTTCGAGATCTAATGCAAAATAGTGTTTTCAATAGAATGACCAATATAATTTTCATGTGTGTGTCTATGTATATATATATATATGTAACAGTTCTCCGTGGATGGCGAAGACCGAGTAGTAGTTGGGACATTAGATCTTAACCAGTGCCTGACTTTGGCAGATGAATTAGCAGGGAAGAGACCTATGGTATTGCTCTCTACATTCCTATCTGTTCATATTTTAAACTTGAAGCAGACACTAACTAAGGCCTCATTTGCTTTAATTGTTAGTAGCCGAATTCTGATTGTTGATTGCTGAGTATTGAATTATAAATAATTGCTTTTTATACTTTCCAAATCTCAGTGGAATTAAACTGTATGGTTATCTTGACAATGTTACCCCTATATTAATTGGTTTTTCACATGATAATTATTAAACTGAGGAATTTAAACTATGATATATTTGAAAAATTAAAAAGTTTGAATGTTAGGAAGAAATTGTAGCTTTTTTTTTTTTACTTTTGAAAGAATTAAATTTCAAAATTTTATTTTTCAAAAAATTGAATTTAAAGAATTCAATTTAGAAAAGGATCTTTCATAGAATATAGTTATCCAAATTTTAAATTTTAAGCCTATTTATTTTCAAAACTTCAAATTTCAAAACTTCTAATGTTATAAAATTTAAATTTTAAGAAAAATGATCTTGAATGAATCGGTTTTTTTTGTTTTGTTTATAAAAAAAGTTTTTCTAAGATGATTAAGTTTTCCAGTTTTTGTAAATTCTAAAGTTTGTATTTTTTTTTTAATTTACAGTAATTTAATTATTCAAGGGTATAAGTGGAAAAAATTATTATTAAATATTAGAACTAGAAAATGCAACGTTAAAGTGGTTAACATTTTTTAGCTAAATTAGTGTTTTAGTTATGAATACTTGCAGAAAACGAACACCATTCAACTTCTTAGTTTTGAACAAGTGACTGCTTAAGTGGACAGTTGTTATAAACAAACAGGGCCTAAGATTAAAACCCATAATTTATTTTGGGAAGCTCCAAAGGAACATCATCTTTATTCCTTTAACCTTTGATCAAAAGTACCAGGATGTACAAAAATTCCTTTTGTAGGATAACAGTAACAAATAAATCTTTGATAAAACAACATAAAAGTAATCAACTCTAATTTTGGATTTGATACGGTAATAAATAAATCTTTGATAAAACAACAACATAACATCACAATTATTTTGCGCTATCTGGTTTGCCATATGCCATATCAAAAGCATCTATGAAAAACACATACACGATAAACAAAAACACCTTCTTTTGGAGCAACCCTTTAACGTATCCTTATCATATATGTATTTCAAAGAGATAAGACAATTTTTTGTAGCATCTACAAAATGGCCTGGTTTTTTGTATCATATCCATGTTCAACTTGGTCTTGTATATACGTTACCAGATTTGACATTTTTTTGAATGTATAATCTACTTATCGTTGAAATTATTTCTGTAAATAGTATCTTATTCTAACACTTTTAGCGAATCAAAATTCTTAATGCAATATATATTACGTATTAAAAATATTCATCTTGAAACTTTGATTCGAAAATTCTTATTTTTAGTGGAAAAGAAATATCAAAATAAGATACATTTCTATAGAAATGATGGGTATGTAAATAACACTTGCAAAAAATATCAAATTTAAATAACCAAACAAAAACCAAGGTTTGAAAACTCGGTTTCAATCTCGATTTTGGTCATTTGATTTTTTTTAGTTTCGGTCAGTTTCAAAAATTTCGAAGGTTTTGGTCCCAGTTTTGAATTTTTGATTTTTTTAAAATAAATTAGTAATAATAAGCGTTGTAAATAAAACATAAAATATAGTCTATAAACTTATAAAGAGATAAAATAAAACATACAACACTATTACATTCATAAACTATTTCTTGGAGCTATTTATGGATTGTTTTCATGTTTTTTCATCAACTTGTGTAGTACAATGAATAACAATTAAACTAAATTGAACTAAATAAGATGGAGTAAAAATATAAAATTAGTAAGCCAATATTAGTGAAGACCGGATTAAACTGAACTAAGCATAATGCCCAAACCCTACCCAATATTTTAACTCACCTAACTCAAACAATTCGCTAACCGACCCAATGATATTAAAGGTCTAAACCTAAATCATGTCGCCCTCACTTTGCAGCAACAACCAGAAGCAAATAGTAAACAATATTATTAGGGCACGAACCCTTACAAAAATACTATGTAGACTTATGTCACGAGAGAAGAAATTGCCTCCTGCCAAACTAGAGAGGAAATTTGCTACTTCCGAAGGTAGGGTTGAATTTCAGATCGATTTCTTTGTTGTGTCTAGTAGCAGCTTTCTTCATTCTTGTTTCGATCATTGTCGATTTTAATGTTTTTTTGTTTGTTTTTTTTTACTTTCTGCATATTTTTTCTATTGATTTGCATTTTTTGGTTGATGGCCGTAATGGGTTTTCGACTGGATTCCGTCCCGACTCCACCAAGACGGAATGGTCGGATTATAGGGATTTTGGATGAAACCTAATATCATGGCAAAAATACAAGTTGCGCACAAGTTGTGATACAACAAGACTAGATCCAGATGTGGATATGTAGGTGTGTGTAACTATATATACATGCATATAAATTTATGTATCTACATTTTTATGTGTGTATTTGCATATATATGCATATGTTTATAATGTTTAGCCTTAGCCTAAGGCATCTACATGTTTTGTTTTCTAAAAAGTAATATTCTAGTAAATAATTTTGAAAAAAATTGTTCAATATTTATATGTAAATCAAGGTTCGAGATCTCAATTTCGGTCTCAGTTTTGGTCTTTTATAATTTTAGCAATTTCGATATAATTCGTAAATTTTGTGAGTCGGTTTTAAATCTCGTCATTTATTTTCATATAGTCAACGTTTTAAAAAACGCGCGTGAGGCACACCTTGAGGCGCGCCTCAAGACGAGGTGCAAGCTATTACACACGGAGGTGTGGTTGGAAAAACGTTTATCCTCTAAAGCGTGCGCCTCAGATGGTTGAGGCGCAAAAAAGGCAAAATGCGTGCACCTCGATTAAAAAGCATGGTGAGGCGTAAGCCTCTTAAGATAAATTTTTGGCCTGCTACTTTACTTATCTTTCTATCTTATTTTTTTTTCCCAATCTGCTCACTCAACTCGACTTCACTTCTTCGAAGCAAAAAAGGTAATATTTTTTTATACTTCGACATCGATTACTTACTGAAATCGAGTTCGATTCCATTTGCTGGAATTGACTTGATTCCAGCAATAATTGATCAATTTTTATTTTTATTTTTTATAAAAAAAAATTGATTTTTAAAGCTATGTTTACCGTGTAATGTTTGGCATTGCATCCTGTAAATTGAAAAGAAGAGATGAGCAAAAAAGATGAATGCTTTATGTTTCTTGTTTAATGTTTGACATTCAATGTTATTTTATTTTACATTTCATTATATGTTTTGCGTTTTCTTTTTACCCGAAAAGCTTACGCACACCTTAACATTTTGAGGCTTACGGCTCGCCTCATGGATCTGAAAATGCCTTGCGTACGTTTTCGCGTTTTAAAACCTTGCATATAATTACACATATTGTTTAATTCATTGAAACAAAAGGTGCAATTTATAATTAATTGAAAAATAAGATATAAAGGAACAATATTGATTAATTATACATATTTATAACATTAAAAATGTTTACTCATTATTTCATTTCCAACCTTTTGCAGTTACACCATTTATTTATTTTGTGAATTTGTATGTTTCCTAAGTTAAAATTTGAAATTTTGAATATACATATTTGAAAGTCAAATTGATTTTTTTTTTTTGAAGTTTCCTCTATACAATTTGAAGTTCAATAATTTTTTTATTGAACCCGAATTTTGGCTTGGTTTCGTTTCCGTCCACACTGAAACCTAAATGGAAAGACTAAAATTTTGGTGTTTTGGTCGAAACCTCAAGCCTTGATCTACACACATACATAAACATTTTTACTGTATAAAAGTTGTAGTATCAATCATTTAAACTAATAAATTAGTATTAAGCTATATAGACTTAAATATGCAAATAATATAAAGATATTCAGTTTTCGAATAAAAAGTTTGGGTGCATATTGATGAAGTGCCTAATCTGAGCATTTGTCAACATGGCATGTGCATGTTGGAAAAACTTTTGTTTATTAAGTTATAGTAATATGGATCTTTACAGTTGGATTCTTTTAGTGTAATAATTCATAATTTTGACTGCATTAATACTATACTAGTCTACTTAATTGTTTTACCTAGAAGAACCATACATTTAACTTGTTTAAAAAGTTCAATATTTTGGCCCTGCCAGTATAAAAATACATTTTCATATTACTTGAAACATCTGGACATATTTATTGTCAATTAACTTGCACCAGCTGAGTATCTCAAAATTTGACTCTATTGGACGATTACATTCATTTGTCAAGCGAGCGAGAGTAAATTTTTGTATAAAAAAAAGTTCCAGTGACCATTTAGTATGATTATAGGCATCAATTATATTTTTGGTTGTCCATTCAAAACAACCACTTTCGGAAAAACGCTATCTTTGTAACCTACATTTTGTGACTGAAATTTGATTGTGATTTGAAACATATAAATCAACCTTAAAGTTTTAAAATTTCTGAACAAACATTATCCTTGCAATTTTGAAACTGAAAGTATGGTCTCATTTAAATTTCAAATAATTCATAGCATATTGAAAGTCGTTATCTATATCATAATTTCTTATGAATATTCGGTTTCACTTTTATCTCGCTCACGTTAATGAAATTTAGACCAAAAGTTGGTCAGAAATCGGTTTTGTAAAATTATTGAGATGGTATTTGGTTTTATCAAAAAAGTCGAAATCATAGATCTCTCTCAGCTAACAGGGTTGGCGCAGTTGGTTGATGGTTCGGACTGCGTGATCGAAAGTCATAAGTTCAAGCCCCGAAACTGACAACCCTGTAACAAGTACCCGAAGTATGTGTCTTAACTAATCTAGTAATTTGTTTTAAAATCCTGCGGTGTAGTTTATAACTAATATAGTATTCTATCTTGATCAAAAATTGTTGGAATGAAATGATTTGCATTAAATATATTGTACTGTTATACATTTTAAATGAGATTTGTATAATTGTATGAAAAATCATGATAAATCAAAAATGTTTGATCACCTCTAGTATTATGAGGGGAAAAATGAGAGGGACAAGGAAAAAACAGGATTATACGAATCTTCTTAAAATCCTCGACTATCCAAATTTTGGAAAACATGATATCATATTCACACATTATTTTGCAGAACATCAAAAAACTTCTAATTTGTAGCCAAATATCTAGGAAAAAATATCAATCGCTAGGATAAGAATTAGCGAGCAAAATCCAGTCACTTGTTGGTTTTTAAAGATTCAGGATGACTTAGAGATTGAAATTCAGTATCGAAAAGCGAGGATTAGTAAAAACTTAAGTTCGGAATGTGAATAATCAGTGGGAATATTATATGGATTGCTAATCTAAGATGATAGATCAAACAAAGGGTTACTCAAATTCAGTTTGAATTTAGAGCAAATAGAGACTGAAATATAAGTTTGATTTAGTTCTGAATTCACACTATACAAATTATTTGGTGTGGGATAAGTGCTTCACATTATTATTTCCAAACATGCGAAGGATTAAATTTAAAATCCCTCTGCGGTTTTGAATTTTCTCCATAATTTCAAATTCCTTTCATAGTTTTGAAATAACTTGTCAAAATTTATATAAATTTTGAGATTTTTATTTCTTTTTACACAAATGTACACTAATGCATGTCTTACTTCGCCTCTTAGTTTCATTCTCTGTCGATGTATTCATTTCTACAAAATTTCCTTTAAAAAAATTGTTGTTTCTAACCTCAACTAGTTGATTTCACTTTTACTATTTCACATAAACTATGACAAATTGATTTTTACTTGAAACTGACGTTTAGTCGATACACGGCTTCAAAAATTTAAGGCTGAAGTTTGATTGCGAATAAATCTTGTCTGAGACCCAGGTTTGAGAGATCGGTTTCAATCAGTTGATTTTTTTTAGTTTCGGTTAATTTTGGAAATTTCAGAAGTTTTAGTTTTGGTTTCGGTCCAGTTTCAAATTTTGTAATGAAAATATAACAATAAACATTGTAAATAAATTACAAAACATAAAACATATTCTTTAAAAAAATAAAATAACGTTACAGTACACTTACACAAAAAAGTAATTTCCGTAAAATATTACTACATGAATATGATGCAACACAAATAACCCAACCCAACACTTGTATAAAAAATAACATTCCACTGTTTGAACAAATAAAGCAGCCCAATAAAGTTGCCCAACAAAATTTTGTCAAACCAACCTCTTATTCATTCTCCTTCCCCCAAATATTAGTCTCCCGCTTCCTGAAGACCTACTAGGGCAAAAATAAAAACAAAAATAAAGTCACCTGCTTGAATGAAGCTCGTTGCTACTAGACAAACTTGCATGAAGCTCGAAGCATGCTGACTGATGCTCGAATAAAGCTTTGAATGATGCTTGTTATTACCGGAGGCTTGAATTTGAAAAGAATTGCAGAAAGATGCTTCAATTTTAATGAGATAAATTTTCGATTACTGCTAGACTCGAATTAGTTTTTATTTTAAGTTCAAATAATCCAGAACCAGGTTTTCTCTTCGGTTCTGGATCGTCACTGACCGGTAGCACCGGAATTCCAGTGTATTGGCCGGTACCTTAAGCCTTACTTAAGACTAAGTTATTCCCTATTAGGTCTCAAGTAATTGAAAGGTCAAAGATTAGATATTTTTTTTACATTGAATTATGACAAAACTCCCAAATATTTGAACTTGAAATTTGATATGAATTTGGTCTTGCTTTGGAATGGAATTTGTGATTGGTTTTCAATCATAGAAAAGTTGTGATCAAATTAGGGCTGTCAATGAGTATCCGAAATCCGTCCGTATCTGTATTCGAAATATGAAAAAGTATCCGATATCCTAAAAAAGATAAGAACACGGATATGGCTGTATCCGCATCGGATAATTATCCATTCGGTTTTTATCAAGGTATAGTTATTTTTTGTGTATTTTAGTACATAAAATGATTGTATTTACAATTTTATCAATATATATATATATATATATATATATATATATATATCTGAAAATCAATATTTGCTGCTTAAAATTATTTTCCTTAACGTATTTATTATTTTTTATATTTTTAATACTGAAATAAATTTATAATAAATCAAAATTTTGTATTTATATGTTTAGATTTATTGGTTGTGAACTGGTTGAAAAATATCCGATTTGCATCCGTATCCGCCGATACAGATATCCAACACTCGAAAATGATTTCGGATTCGGGTAGGATATGACACTATCTGAACCCGTGTCCGACTGTTTACAGGTCTAGATCAAATAGCTTCACAAATTCATTTTCAAATTTGTGGTTTTTGGATTGAAAATTTCAGTCTCAAATCTTATAATTTGGTCTGACTTTTAGTTTAATTTAGTTTTTTTCACTGAAAATTCCAATTTCAGATCAAAGTTTTTTTTTGTAATGAGCCTATTTGGTTTCAGTTTTTGAAACCAAAAGTAGATCTCATTTAAATTTCAAATAATTCATAGAAGTTCATATTGAAAATCGTTATCTAATGTATCATTGAATTTTTATGAATATTTGGTTTCAGTTTTATCTCAATTAAGTCAATGAAATTGAGACCAAAAGTTGGTCAAATTCAGATTTTAAAAATTATCGAGATCTCTTTTTGGTTTTATCAGAGAGTTGAAATCAAACACAACTTATCTTGTGTCACCACCGTGGTTTCAACCTCTAGACTCCAGTATTCTAATCCTATGTTTTACCACCAGGATACACAAACTTGTATCACACTATACAAATTATTTGGTGGGACAAGTGCTTCACCTTTTTTTTTCTTCCAAATCAGTGAAGGATTAAATTTTAAATCCCTCAACAATTTTGAAATCCCTACATAGTTTCAAATTCCTTCCATAATTTTGAACTATCCAGTTAATTTTTTTTTATCAATTTGAGATTTTTCAAAATTTTACACAGATGAAGACTAACGCATGTCTTGCTTAGCCTTCTTAGTTTTGACTCTCTGTCGATATATTCATTTCTACACAACTTGCTTAAAAAATTGTTATTTCTGACGTCAACTAATTGATTTCAGTTTTACTATTTCATATAAACTATGATAAATTAATTTTTACTTGAAACTGGTTTTTAATCAATACACTGTCCCAAATATTTAAGATGGAAATTTGATTGCAAATAAACCTTGCCTTGAGAATACGTCTTTCCCCATTATTAGGTCTCAAGTAAGTGAAACAGAATATTAGTCAATAATTCAATTTATTTTTTAAATTTTGAATCTGTGACAAAACTTAGTTTCAAATATTTAAACCTGTATTTTGATTATGAATTTGGTCTTATTTTGGAACGGAATTTGTGATTGGTTATCAATCACAGAAAAAGTTGTAATCAAATAGTTAATCTTGAATTCATTTTCAGACCTGTGGTTTTGGTATTGAAATTTTAGGTCTCTAATCTTATAATTTGGTCACAAATTTTATTTTTTGTATTTTTACCTAAAATTTCAGTCTCAAATCAAAGTTAGTTTTGGCATTGAACTACTTCGGTTTCATGCTTGATGCCTGTTGTTTCAATATCCATTATTCCTCGACTTCTTCAACGAGAGAATGTTATGCCTAATCATTGATAAATAATAAAACATGATCATAGATAAATGAACATATTGTTCTGTATGTAGTTTACCTAAGACTACTTGCAATATTCAGGGAACTGGACCGTCTCTCAAGAGGGCATACCTGAGCAATGTATGTGTCGCTAAAGAACTACAGAGAAATGGTTTAGGTTATGCATTAATTGCAAAAGCTAAAGAAGTTGCTTGTGATTGGGGTAATCTTCTCCATTTACAATATCCTGTTGTAGTTCAGTATTAAACTAGCAAAACGTTGCTTTACCCTAGTTTCCTTTTTTTTTTTTCCTCCCAACATTGCACTCCATTCTTGCAGGCATAACTGATCTTTATGTTCATGTTGCCGTGGACAACAAAGCCGCCAAAAAGTTGTACGAAAAATGTGAGTTTGTTTTTGAGAATGAGGAACCTGCCTGGCAAGCAAGATTTCTGAATCGGCCTAGAAGGTACCTTCTGTGGGCTAATCTTGCAAAATCCAACTTCTAAAGGTATACAATGAAACTTATCTTACAAATTAATTGAGCATCATAACTATAGCTGATCTCACGTGTATATTACAGTAATACTTGTACATGCACGTTCTCTTTTTTAATTCACTGAATTGAAATAAAAGTGATAAAACATCAATGATTTGTTCTTTAATGAAGTAGTTGTCTTTACAAGAACAATGTTGGCAAGTTATATGATTTAAATCTTTTAATGTATACAGTTATCTGTTATTGTGAAGGAAAATATTTCAATTTGGCTCAGTTTTGCAAAGTTATTATGCAAATAAACCAGTTTTGAGACTAATTGCAGAAATATGACAATTTGACGAGCTCGTTGTCATGTTGGTCAAAACATACCTGTCACATTTCAAATGTCTGTATTTTTTATTTATTATCGTGGCACAATTTCAAATTGCGTCTATTTTCTTTTGTAAAAAGTACATACATGCGCCATTTGAGATTTCATCCTCTTCTTTTTCATTATATGATGAAGGCGGCTTTTGAAAAGCCTTGTATGTAACATCAGTGGACGCAATTTGAAATGATGTCTATTTTTTTGCACCGTAAAACAACAGTCTCCCTCTTTCTCTTTTCATTATCACTATACCAAACTTCTTATAAACAAACCCGGTACTCCTTCTATCATCTTTTTCAGAAATCTTTTTCACTCGCATAAAAACAAGCAAAACTTGTGTTTTTATGGATCTAGTTTAATGATAACATTCTTTTGCTTTGTATCAATCAAGGTTTGATTTTATATTGCTTTATATCAATGAAGGTTTGATTTTATAAACCCTAATTTTTTTTGTTAGATTTTTTTTTTATTTTGGTAGTTGTAAACGAAAATTGTGCAATGTTGTATTAATTGTTATTGTGGAATGACCCCTAATTTTGTTTCAACTATTTGCTATTTTGATGGTGAGTTGGTTATTGATGAACAAATATGTGAAAAATACATTGGTGGTTCTTATGAATTGACAAAAGTTCGTAAATGTTGCAACTCGGAACAATTAAAATTATCGGTACAAAGCAGCGAAAATAAAATCTGAGGAGTTTGATATTAATCTAGTTTGCAGTTGGGCCACCAATTCCGAAACTAAAGCTATAAAACTTGTTGACGACGACGACATTGAATTAATGTTTTCTATTGTATCTAAATTCATAGAGTTGTTTGTTAGAAAAACTAGACGATTGCCGGTAGAACCTGTGCCGCCATCAGTAGTTAATTATCGTATTGAAAAGTATCTAGAATGATAGAGGCCATAAATATTGCTGAAGGAATTGTGTCTTCCAGTTCTAATAATCTGTTTGTGAGTGTAGCAAACTATGGTCAACAACAAATGTCCTTCGGATATCCTCCTTTCATGAATTATCAACAAGGTGTGCAATATATCTATCCGTATTCAATTCATGCTTCGCACGTACGAGTCAAAGATAATGCATGTTTTCTAATCTTGTTATATCATATTATATTCATTATGCCGGAGTTGATACAAAATTTGAAGTTTTATTTGTAGTTTATTTCACAACATACAACACAAAATAGTGACCATCGAATAGTCGTATGTCTTATCTAATTTATTCCACACCCTTCGAGTTGTGTCATATGAGCCAGAGGTATGTATTGTTTTGTAATGCTAATTGATTGACTTGCAATTTGAAACTTTAGAAAATTTTCATATTTTCATATTGCAGTTTTCCAACATATATATTACTACGTAGCCGGACGTTCCTTATTTTCATAATTTCATAATTCAATATTCATTATACTGGAGTTCCAAATATAGCTAATGACAATATAGATATAGACGTGGATGTATATGTACATGACGATCCTACTCTTGATAGCATGGATGTTGCTACTAGGCCGGAGAATGATAGGTCGTGGATCAATAACCAAGTCAACAATGAACCACTTAATTACGACTTTGGAGTTGAGGATGATATTCATGGAGATTGTGATAAAACAGAAATGGAGCTACCTTTGAATGATGATCTTTGTAATGCACAAATGATGGCAAGATCAGTTGTTGCAAATCTTCAAGTTAATGGTTAATTATTCTCATCCTCTAGTGTTCAAAATGTGTTCAAAGTCGATGTGGTATTTGAGAGCAAATCCTATAATAATTAAGTGAAAGGTCTATTCTAGTGTAGTTTCTTTTAAGCATCGAACAAAACAAAGTACATCATCATTTGCAATGTCGATTCAGATTGTCCAGAAATACATGCTATAGTTTCAAAATAATCCCAAGCAGGACGGTGGATCATTAGAAATATCCAAGCAAACATAATTGCGTCAATCCAAAAGTTAACTCTAATCACAAGTAAACAACATTTACTTTTTGGGTTTCGAAGATCATGCCTTTTGTAAAAGCTTGATTTGAATATAACAGCCGGAACTGTACATGTGTTAATGGAAGAACAACCGTTTATAAAAATTGGTTATATGTAAGTGTGGAGAGATTTGAGTAAGGCAATAGAACATATTTATGGTGACGGTGCAAAATCTTATACAAATCTACAATAATATTTTATTGAACGAACCCAGGTAATTTTGGACATGTAACAACCGATGAGTATAGAGTGTTTTGTTGAGCTTTTTGGGCTTTGTATTGACGGTTTTGTACATTATTGGCCTTTGATTTGCATTGATAGCACAGATTTGTATAGAAAATACAAATGTACCTTGCTTGTTGCAATTGCGATAGATGTAAATTACCAGCTTTACCCTTTAGCTTACGCAACTGTTGAATCAGAAAAATATGATAGTTGGGGTTGGTTTTTTGATTGCATGTGAAGGTGCATTCATAATGTTACTGATTGGCGTATCTATTTCATTTCTGATAGAATGAAAGGAATATCGACAACACTGGAAACCAATTGGAGATTGTCTTATAAACAGAATTTGTGCTAGACATTTGAAAACAAATTTTCAAGCTGTCGGTTTTAGAAACAAAAATTGGCGGGTTTATTTTATGCTGCAGCATGTGCTTCGGAGGAAGCCGAGTATACTAAAATCCAAAAAAAAAAAGAAGAAACCGCAAATATTAGAGTGCACAATTGAATAGAGAAGTTTGGATGGCAAAGAGAAAAACCGGGCATTGAGTAAAGATAGTGGTTGGTTTCATGATATAACCACTAATGTTTTAGAAAGTTTTAATGGTGTGTTTAGAGGCGCATGATCGTTACCTCTTAAAATTTTGGTTGTCTGTACTTTCTTTCGACCGATGGATTATTTCTGTCAAAGAATAAAGGTTGCTAAAAATTTCACAACTTGTTTATCTCTAAAATGGAGAGCGGTGATTACCGAGAGATCAAGTGAAGCAAGATGTTCAAGGCTAGTTCGATTCAATCAAGTAGAATGGAAAATAATTCACTATTTTGGTGATGAATTTAAAGTAACAATTAATGGTAATACCCGTTCTTGTACATGCAACATTCCATTATTACAATAGTTACCTTGTGCACATGTTATTGCTGCTTGTTCAACAATTGTAAATGGTGCGAATAGAGCTCATCATGATTTCGCATCACCTTTATACTTGGTTTAGAAATACTTGATGGCTAACACACTAGAGTTTTGTCCCATTCGTCGTAGATATTATTGGAATGCACATGATGGTCAGTTGGTTCTATCACCCACAGCTCGTAGACCATTGAGACAACATCGGTCTATAAGACTTAAGCGTACATGACGAGATGCATCCTCCAAAGGGAAGTACGTGCAATAGATGTAGAGTGCATGGCCACAGGAAGAATCATTGTACTTCCGCAACTTGAGTAAAAATTTGAATCTTCAATTTTAAGCCTATTAAAAATAATTTGATGGCTTAGAAAATTTACATTGATGATACCGAAGATAATGGAAGTTTCAAAATTGAATTTGGGAATGTTTTGTTCAGTATTGAAATTATATCGTTTAAATCGATATTTAAAAAAGGCCTACCGAGGCACAGTCTCAGATTTCGACGAAACTAGTTCCATTGAATCCGTAATATTGTATTCTTGTCGGATTTTAAATTTCGGAACGTTTGGAGTTGTTGTGTGACCATACGATAAGCAAACGCGTTGAAAATTTAATCGAAATTTAATTTAATAGCTGGATCCAAAAAGCTATATTCTCTATACGATCAAATTTGGACTTGAAACCTTTTCCATTGCGTTCGGAATAGGCGTATAACATTATAAACGCCTGGCGGCACACATCAATAGGATGTCGAGATTTTCGGTTTGATTTCAAGTCATTTTAATTCAAATTTAAATTAATTTGATATTCTATTAAGGCAAGGAAAAAAAATATTACTGAATTCAACATGTTGTTACCTCTTCAAGCATGTGTCCATCTTGCAACACGCGTCTTCGTCTTATAATAAAAAAATATATAAAAATATACAATCTCGTTCAAACTCGAATTAACTGAACAAATAAGAAAATCTCATTCTCCTCTTTCGTTCGAAATTAAAGCAATGGCCGAAGCTTTTCCAAAGCAAAAATCAAAAGAAGAAGAAGGAGACCGAAAGCTAATGAAAAAATGGAATGGCGACTTCTCGTTCAAATTGAAATTAACAGCGGAGCCTCCTTTTCGTTCGAAATCAAAACCCATCCACGAATTCGAAAAAAAAGAGGCATGTTCGAAACTCACCTCAGTTCGATCGGGGAAAAAAAGGGTTGTGTTTGAAAAAGGGGAATGGCGACTTATCAAATTTCGAATCCTTCCCAATCGGAAATCAAAATCAAAGTTGCGCGCGTTCGTGAGGGGGAACCGTGGCAGTTGTGTTCAAGGGTAGTCGCGACTGGTGGTTGTGCACTCGCATACGCGCATGTGTAGGAGGGGGATGATAGAGTGTCGTCATCGATGGTTTGAGGGGAAGGTTAGTGGTCGTAGCCGCTTGTGGGGGAGGTCGAACGGCGTCCAGAGCTGGGGGATGGTGGTGACAGCAGTGCGTTTGGCTCAGTTAGGGCTGCGTTCAAGGAGGGTGTCGGCAGCTGTTGGGTAAGAAATCATTCGATTTGTATATGCGTACATATCGTAGTTCGTTCTTCGATTTTTGATTTTAAAATACTAATCTGCTGGGTGAACGGAAACAGAGGAGGAGAGGAAATATAATGTATTTCAGAAATTTATTTAAGCCAGTTATTGTAAGGATAGAAAATGATTCTGTTTTAAAATTTAATATATATATATATATATATATATATATATTAGATTTTTGAAGAAAATAAGTAGATGTTTCAAAGGAAATATTTGGTAAAGGAAGTTACTATTTTATTTTTAATATTATGTATGATAGAGATAGATTTGTTAATAAAACTTATTAAATTTTTTAGTTGCCAAAAATATTTTATTAAAAAGAAAATTTATTAAAGGAATTTAGTTTTAAATTTAATTTTTAGTTAAATAGATTTATTAAAAAAAATTTGTTTGAAATTAAAAATATTAGTTTAAAAATCAAAATTGTTAGTTAATTAAATTTATTAAAGGAAAATGGGTTTAAGAAATTTAATTTTTAATTTAAATTAAATAAATCTATTAAATGGAAATTTATTTTTCGATTTGTTCGAATATTAATTAAATCATATAATTGTTTGTTACAAGGTTTAAAAAAATCGAGCTGGAATGGAAATGGACTGCAAATTAAAATCTAAGGTGAGATCTTCTCACTCAAATTATAATAATTGAAAATTTCAGTTATTGATTGATAGTTGAATTGTGATAGTTAAATTTAAATTGTTTATTGTGTTTGGATGATAAATTTTTATCAGTTGTATTGAATTAGACCCTATGCGCCGCATAATAGCGGATGATATTATATTAAACCCATATACCGCGATATTCCACCTCGAAGTGGAATTAGTATTATATATGTATTTGGAGGGATTGATTTCCCGCATTATATAGCAGATGAGACCCTGTGCGCCGCATAATAGCGGATGATATTTTATAAATCTCATATACCGCGATATTCCACCTTGAAGTGGAATTGGTATTTAATTGTTGTGCTAACGTCTGTGGATGCAGGAAAACAGGTTGGAGGGATCCAACTGGATTCCTCAAATATTGAATTTGTTTCAATGTTATGTGTTGATTATTTATAATCTCTGTGTGATTATACCAGTGATTGAAATCGTTGAAGGCTATAGTTTAGCCCAATATATTTTTGGTATCATAGGATACCGGAAATAAAGAAAAATTGGATTTTTAAAAATTCAAGTTGAAAATTTATAGTAAAAATTTATTTTTGATAATTGGATAAAATTTAAAAGAAGGAATTTTAAAAGAATAAAGTTTATTTTTGAATCCTATTGAATAAAATTCCAAAATATGGGAAAAATGCTTAATGAATGGATTTCGGGTGACATTATTCAAAGGTTGAACAATTTATTTAAAATACGGATTTTTAAATAGTTTGGAAGAAATAAAGGAATTTATTTTAAAAAGAAATAAATGTAGAAATAAATTTGGAATTTAATTTAGTGTTTGAATTGATTTTTAGGAAATCAATTTGGAATTTGATTCGGTGTTTGAAATTTAAATCTTTGGGAAACCGATTTGAAATTGATTTGGAATTTAAAAATAAATTTTGGAAAATAAATTCTGAAATCGATTTGGTATTTGAAATAAATGTTTGGAAAATCAATTTGGGATTTGATCTGGTATTTGAAATAAATTTGGAAATCAATTTGAAAATTGATTTAGTGTTGAAAGTGAATATTTGGGAAACGATTTGAAAATCGTATATCATTAGATATTTGAAAATTTAAATTCACAATGAAAATTTATAAAGGAAAGGGGAATTTGTTTTGAAAAATAAATATCGGTTTATTTTTAAAGGTGTGGAAAAATCTACGGATTTGGAATGTAAATTTAAAATAAACCGAGGAAGGTTTATTAACTGGCCTAGATGAACCATTTTGTAATGGAAAGAGAATTCTTTCCTGGAAAGCCGAGTATATTTTTAAAGTAGCTTTCGAAGTATAAATTAAAAGTTTTTAGAAATTGATTTGAAATAATATTGTTGGGGAAATTAGTTTTGGAAATTGTTTTAAATCTTTAAAGTAAAGATTTAATTAATTAATTATAGAAGGGATTATTTTAAAGATTAAATTGATATTTGATTTAGAAAATAGCTGTTTAAATATTTATACTCTATCTACTAATTTTATTTTAAAATTAGTTTGGACTTGAATTTTTATATGAGACATTAGTATAATATTTTCATAACTAATATTTAAGCAAGTGTTTCAAAATAGTTTTATTTTAAATATTTCCAAGTATATTTTGGATAAGTATTTTAAATTATTTGAACTCGGTAGATTTTCAGTGGAAATGAATAAATATTTGGAAATGTTTTCCGCGTAAGGAAAAATGATTTGAAATTTGTTTTCAAAGTATTGGAATGTGGAAAAGTGATTTGAAATTTGTTTTCAAATGATTGAAAGGTGAAAAGTGATTTGAAATTTGTTTTCAAATAGTTGAAGTGTTAATTATCTTGCGAAGATATTTTTGAAAATAAATAATTGGAAAAAATTATTTAAATCTTGGTGATTGTTGTGAATGTTGATTGATAGTTAAATAACCAACATTGTTGTGATTGTTGATTGATAGTTAAATAACCAACTATCAATATTGGCATTTAAATGACATTTGAATTTCGATGCGACCGAGGGTCGGATTCCAAATGGATATTCGAAACCACATCGAATCTTTGTATTGGATCTTTTGTTTAAAAGATCAAAATGGAATTTGTTGTGATTTGTTTGGAATATAAATGCAACACTTATTTTTAAAATAAGCGCTCACTATTCGGTTTAGCCGGGAGAGGACTTTGTGTTATATAACCCATTCCGAATAGTGATACGACGAAATGGATAACATTTGAAGACGGTGGTGAAGATCAGGTGTTTTCGAGAACGATAGGATAGCCTGTCGAATGACTCTGCACCTAGTTGCTTCGGTATAGAGATCTCCATATGTGATGGGGAGTCCGATCGGGATTGTGAATGCCCGGATTGCAAGGGCTTCTTTGGAAGTGCCTTCGGTTCTGTTCGAACCCTGAACAGACTTGTATGGTTGTATGTCAGACGTTACACTTTGAGATATAAAGCTGATTTCTTTCAAATACATTTCTATTGGTGGTGGAGAATTTATTCTCTTAGATTAACACCCTTCTTTGAGACGTACGAGCTCAGAGGTTATGTAGTTGATGGTTATTAGTGATATACTCCCAATCTGGTAGTGTGGGATGCTGAGTGCTGCTGATCATTTGTTGATCGAAGCAAGACCTTTGTGAAAAGCGTAGCTTTGTGGACGAGATTTCGTCGAACCTCGCAACTCGGTAATGGTCGAAACAGGAATGTTGCGGCAATGTTTTTAGGGGTCGCACCCTTAGGGTATGTCCATTTTCTTCTAGATAAGAGGTGATATCATGATATGGAGCCCAGATATTTATCTGTGTGGTTGTTGCTATCAGTTGGTGAATCCCGAGATAAAGGTCGGTAACGGCCGGGGATGGCTTACTTGTAGGTGTTACCTAGTTACAGAGGTAACCCGACCTTGTGTTGGTAGGGAACCAGTTTGGTTCTTGTGGGCGTCCCTCCAAAGGCGTGCTATTTTTAAGGAAGTTCCTTAGCCTGACCATTTGTTGGAAATCCAAAGAAACAATACGCGTCCTATACGGTTTTAGTTGTATAATCTGCTATGAAATGTGGGGGTAACCTGCTATTGAACATGGTAGCTATAGTAGGCATAAGTGCGAAATGTCTATGCTGGCTAAGATTAATATTGTACTTTCGAAATATTTTTCACACTATGCACTAATAATAATATCAAAGAGATTTTTGCGTATCAAACATATTTGACTACCATAAAGAGAAATCTCCTCCAATTCTGCGTTTGCATTGTGTGTGTGGCGGGAGGCCTTATGGTAGTTTCATTTTCCAAAGGCATAGCGGATTTCTTTATATTTTTTTTTGTAAAAATAACTGTTTTTAAGATCTCACACCAGTACCACGACTGACCTGGAGTTTACTGTTCCCTTTCTAAACTCTGGGTTCTCATAATTCTCCACACGGGCAGCCTAGAGTCAGGTTATCATTATTCTGGAGCGAAGTCGAAAAAGCTGTGTTGTGGAGATCAGAAGTTGAAGCTGGATGGCGAGACGTATGACTTTGCTATGTAGTGTCCGTTGCGTTTGGGTTGGTGCAAGTCAAAATTTCTATGTAAGCAAGTTAAAATAATTGCTAATGTTGTATTGTGTCGTTGTAAACTTTGATGATGTATGTATAAAACCGATATAGTTCTTTGTTTTAAAGAATATTCATTTATCTATTATATGTTGTTCTGCCACGAAATGTGAGAATCTGATTATTGTTTTTGTTCTTCTTCTATCTTATTTTTCTTAAATTCTAACGGTTCAATTTTATGGCATTCGATTGTGCGGCATTTGATACAGTGGACGTATTAATGTCGACTTTCGGGCGTCGAAAGATTGGGTCGTTACAATTTGGTATCAGAGCATTTGGTTAAGCGACAACCTTGGCTCTGATGGGGAATACTCATTAGAGATAGAGTCAGTAATACTCTAGAATGAGTTTGAGTGTAATAATAAATATGAGCGCGTATTTGTTAGTGAATATAAAAATTATTTTATATAATATTGACTTATCGGTTGATTGTTTATAGATTCTGGTTGGTGCAGTTTGGCCAACTGTATCGATAAGGGTTTCTAAACTCTTAAATAAGATAAACTGACACAATATTGTTTTAAAATAGGGTAAATGAAATAATTTTACCCAAACTATTTTCGTATATAAAACGAATGGTTTTCCATAAATTATTATAGTATAGGGTTGCTTGGATGTTAGGAATTGATAATATTAAATTATTATCATTATTATTGAATAAGAAATTGAAATGGTAAACAAAGAGCTAAGAAAATAAAATCCATATACAAATAGGATTTGTAAATATAAATTATAAATGTGATTTATAATTTGAAATAGAATTCCAGAGAAATATTTGAAAGAATTTGAAAGGATTTGAAAATTTTGAAATTTGGAAAGTTTGGAAATTAAATCCCTCTTGAGTTTGAAAATGGTTTTCAAAGGTTTTGGAGAAAAAAATGTTTTTAAAGGGATAAAAGCACTAAACTCTTTTCGGTCGCTGGAAAATAACTTCGGTGATGACTGCAGCATCATCGATGTTCATTTTTGAGTTTTCAGGAGTGGAATTGCTGCCAAATTATTTTAAATGGAAGTTATTTGCAAACTGGGTTTGGTTTTGGAAATTCAAAATAAAATTTGAATTGTGTGAAATTGTAAAATTAGTTCGAACTGAACTAAAGATAATAAAGGTGGAAATGAGAAAAAAAATGAATTGGAATTTTGTAATGAATTAGTAAATGAAATTAGATGAATCAGTTGTGAATGAAAGATAGTTGATAAAATTCAATATTCAAAAGGTAAATTGAATCCAAATAGAATTGTAAATTGAATTCAAATGAAATTGAAAATGCAAGATTCAACGGAAATGGATATATAACTTCAATAGTGAAGAAAAAAAATGGTATAAGAAATAAGTATTCAAACTTTTGTAATGGAACGTGCAAAATGATTTTTGAATGTAGAAACTGGATATGGTTGTTGAATAGCATACATGTGATACAAAGAAAAATGGAAGTGGGATTTGATTTCGAGGATAAAATTTTATTTGCTCGAAAAAGGTATGTATTTAAATTTCAGTATGAAATTTGATGATTTTCTTGTCCAACCGCTTGGCGTATTGTTTCCTTTTGAAAATCAAGGGGGCCGTGGTGCCATTTTGTAGTCGTACGAGCTAGCCGCGCAAAAGAGACGCTGGCAAAAAATTTCGAAAATTTAGAGAGTTAGAGCATTTTGAAAGTTTAAAATTTGAGTTTAAATTTAAATTTGAATTGTTAAGAAAACAATGTTATTTGAAACTTATATTTGATTTTGAAAAGTTAGTTGAAGTGATAATGAGTCTTTAATAAAAAGATTTGTTTTGGGCAAGCTGATAAAACTATTTGATTTTGGAAAGATAACGAATGAGTTAATGATCATTTTTCTTAACTTATAATTTCGGGACGAAATTCTTTTAAGGGAGAAAATTGCGACGACCTAGAAATTTTGAACATTTGAAGATGAAATATTTAATTAATTTTAGATATTTGAAGTTAATGTACACTTGAATTTCAGATATAATTATGAATTTGACAATTAAACGATTGAATTTAATTTATTAATGATGGGTAAAAATTTGAATCTTCAATTTTAAGCCTGTTAAAAATAATTTGATGGCTTAGAAAGTTTATATTAATGAACTGAAGAAAATGGAAGCTTCAAAATTGAATTTGAAACTATTTTGTTCAGTATTGAAATTATATCGTTCAAATCGATATTTAAAAATAGCCTTCCGAGGCACAGTCTTGGATTTCGATGAAACCAGTTCCGTTAGATCCGTAATATTGTATTATTGTCGGATTTCAAATTTCGGAACATTTGGAGTTGTTATGTGACCATACGATAAGCAAACGCGTTGAAAATTTAATCGAAATTTAATTAGTAGCTGGATCCAAAAAGCTATCTTCTCCATACGATCAAATTTAGACTCGGAACATTTTCCATTGCGTTCGGAATATGCGTATAACATTATAAACGCCTGGCGGCATGCATCGATAGGAAGTCGAGATTTTCGGTTCGATTTCAAGTCATTTAAATTCAAATTTAAATTAATTTGATATTTTGTTCAGGCAAGAAAAAATATATTATCGAATTCAACACGTTGTTACCTCTTCAAGCATGTGTCCATCCTGCAACACGCGTCTTCATCTTATAATAAAAAAATATTTAAAAATATACAATCTCGTTCAAACTCGAATTAACAGAACAAATAAGAAAATCTCGTTCCCCTCTTTCCTTCGAATTAAAGCGATGGTCGAAGCTTTTCAAAAGCAAAAATCAAAAAAATAAAAGAAAAAAAAGAAGGAGACCGAAAGCTAAAGAAAAAATGGAATGGTTCAAATCGAAATTAACCGCGGTGCCTCCTTTTCGTTCGAAATCAAAACCCATCCAGGAATTCCTAAAAAAAGAGGCATGTTCGCAACTCACTTCAGTTCGATGGGGAAAAAAAGGGTTGTGTTCGAAAAAGGGGAATGTCGACTTATCAAATTATGAATCCTTCCCAAGTTGAAAATCAAAATCAAAGTCGTGCGCGTTCGTGAGGGGGAACCGTGGCAGTTGTGTTCGAGGGTAGTCGCGACTGTTGGTTGTGCACTCGCATACGCGCCTGTGTAGGAGGGGGATGATGGAGTGTCGTTATCGGTGGTTTAAGGGGAAGGTTAGCGGTCGTAGTCGCTTGTAGGGGAGGTCAAACGACATCCAGAGCTGGGGGATGGTGGTGACAGCAGTGCGTTTAAATAGTTCAATGGTTGAACAATTTATTTAAAATACGGATTTTTAAATAGTTTGAAAGAAATAAAGGAATTCAATTTAAAAAGAAATAAATTTAGAAATAAATTTGGAATTTGATTCGGTGTTTGAAATTTAAATCTTTGGGAAACCGATTTGAAATTGATTTGGTGTTTAAAAATAAATTTTGGAAAAATAAATTCTGAAATCGATTTGGTGTTTGAAATAAATGTTTGGAAAATCAATTTGGGATTTGATCTGGCATTTGAAATAAATTTGGAAATAAATTTGGAAATAAATTTGAAAATTGATTTAGTGTTGAAAGTGAATATTTGGGAAACGATTTGAAAATCGTATATCAGTAGATATTTGAAAATTTAAATTCACAATGAAAATTTATAAAGGAAAGAGGAATTTGTTTTAAAAAATAAATATCGGTTATTTTTAAAGGTGTGGAAAAATTTACGTATTTGGAATGTAAATTTAAAATAAATCGAGAAGGGTTTATTAATTGGCGTAGATGAACTATTTTTGTAATGGAAAGAGAATTCTTCCCTTGAAAGTCGAGTATATTTTTAAAGTAGCTTTTGAAATAAAAATTAAAAGTTTCTAGAAATTGATTTGAAATAATATTGTTGGAGAAATTAGTTTTGGAAATTGTTTTAAATCTTTAAAGTAAAGATTTATTTAATTAATTATAGAAGGGATTATTTTAAAGATTAAATTGTTATTTGATTTAGAAATAGTTGTTTAAATATTTATACTCTATATACTAATTTTATTTTAAAATTAGTTTGGACTTGAATTTTTATATGAGACATCAGTATAACATTTTCATAACTAGTATTTAAGAAAGTGTTTCAAAATAGTTTTATTTTAAATATTTCCAAGTATATTTTTGATACGTGTTTTAAATTATTTTGAAATATTTGAACTCGGAAGATTTTCAGTGGAAATGAATAAATATTTGAAAATGTTTTTCGCGCAGGGGAAAATGATACGAAATTTATTTTCAAGGTATTGAAATGTGAAAAAGTGATTTGAAATTTGTTTTCAAAAGATTGAAAGGTGAAAAGTGATTTGAAATTTGTTTTCAAATAGTTGAAGTGTTAAAATTTTATCTTGCAAAGATATTTTTGAAAATAAATAATTGGAAAAAATTATTTAAATCTTGGTGATTGTTGTGAATGTTGATTGATAGTTAAATAACCAACTATCGATATTGGCCTTTAAATGGCATTTGAATTTTGATACGATCGAGGGTTGGATTCCAAATGGATATTCGAAAACCACATCGAATCTTTGTGTTGAATCTTTTGTTTAAAAGATCAAAATGGAATTTGTTGTGATTTGTTTGAAATCTAAATGTAACACGTATTTTTAAAGTAAGCGCTCACTATTTGGTTTAGCCGGAAGAGGACTTTGTGTCATATAACCCATTTCGAATAGTGATACGACGAAATGGATAGCATTTGAAGATGGTGGTGAAGATCGGGTGTTTTCGAGAATGATAGGATAACCTGTCGAATGACTCTGCACCGAGTTGCTTCAATATAGAGATTTACATATGTAATGGGGAGTCCGATCGGGATTGTGGATGCCCGTATTGCAAGGGCATCTTTGGAAGTGCCTTCGGTTCTGGTCGAACCCGGAACGGACTTGTATGATTGTATGTCTGACATTACACTTTGAGATATAAAGATGATTTCTTTCAAATACATTTCTGTTGGTGCCGAAGAATTTATTCTCTTAGCTTAACACCCTTCTCTGAGACATACGAGCTCAAAGGTTATGTAGTTAAAGGTTATTAGCGATATACTCCCAATCTGGCAGTGTGGCATGCTGAGTGCTGCTGATCATTTATTGATCGAAGCATGGCTTTTGTGAAAAGCGTAACTTTGTGGACGAGACTTCGTCGAACCTCACAACCAGGCAATGGTCGAAACAGGAATGTTGCGGCAAGGTTTTTAGGGGTCGCACCCCTAGGGTATGTCCATTTTCTTCTGGATAAGTGGTGATATCATGGTATGGAGCCCAGGTATTTATCTGTGTGATTGTTGCGTTCAGTTGGTGAATCCCGGGATAAAGGTTGGTAACGACCGGGGATGGTTTACTTGTAGGCGTTGCCTAGTTACAGAGGTAACTCAGCCTTGTGTTGGTAGGGAACCAGTTTGGTTCTTGGGGGCGTCCCTCCAGAGGCGTCCCATTTTTAAGGAAGTTCCTTAGCCTGACCATTTGTAGGAAATCCAAAGAAACAATACGCGCCATGTACGGTTTTAGTTGTATAACCTGCCATGGAATGTGACGGTAACCTGCTATTGAACATGGTAGCTATAGTTGGCATAAGCGCGAAATGTCTATGCTGGCTAAGATTAATATTATACTTTCGAAATGTTTTCCACACTATGCACTAATAATAATATCAAAGAGATTTTTGCGTATCAAGCATATTTGACTACCATAAGGAGAATCTCCTTCAATTCTGCGTTTGCATTGTGTGTGTGGCGGGAGGCCTTATGGTAGTTTCATTTTCCAAAGGCATAGCGGATTTCTTTGTACTTTCTTTGTAAAAATAACTGTTTTTAAAATCTCACACCAGTCCCATGGTTGACTTGGAGTTTATTGTTTCCTTTCTAAACTCTGGGTGCCCATAATTTCCCACACGGGCAGCCTAGAGTCAGGTTATCATTATTTTGGAGCGAATTCGAAAAAGATGTGCTGTGGAGATCAGGAGTTGAAGCTGGATGGAGAGACGTATGACTTATACTATGTAGTGTTCGTTGCGTTTGGGTTGGTGCAAGTCAAAATTTCTCTACAAGCAAGTTAAAATAACTGCCAGTGTTGTATTGTGTCGTTGTAAACTCTGATGATGTATGTATAAAACCGATATAGTTCTTTGTTTTAAAGATTATTCATTTATCTATTATATGTTGTTCCGCTGCGAAATGTGAGAATCTGATTATTGTTTCTGTTCTTCTTCTATCTTCTTTTTCTTAAACACTAACGGTTCGATTTTACGGCATTCGATTATGTGGCATTTGATACAGTGGACGTATTAATGTCGACTTTCGGACATCAAAAAGTCGGATCGTTACACCATTGAGGGGAATAACCGTTTCGCTCAGCGGCACGGTCTCACTAGATATCCATTTGGTTCGAGATGATAGTTTTTTACCCGAAGTTTTTGTTTTTCCTCGTAAACTCTCAATTACCCATTTGAGCGGGTCAGGAACAAGGATTTCCAAGTTTCTAGTAAGATGAATAAGCTTCTGGAGATGTGCACGAGGCAATCTAGCTATTTAGAAGTGCTTATCTAATTCGCTGTTTTTTTTTTGTATGTATTGAAATGGCAAGTTATATAATTGTCAAATATTAGACTCTGATTAACAAAGGGATATCTTCATATGTTGCTCATGGAGTACGTTGTAATAATTATATTTTTTTTAAACGTGGGATTACGAATAGGCTTATGTGATGAATTATGAAATACAATGTGAAAACTTATTATTAAGTTACATGGAATTTTTTATATTCACGTGCTTATGAAAATCGATATGATTAACATAGCTGATTTTTGTCACTGGAAATTAATATTCAAGATGACTGCAGCATCTGTAGCACTTAGTTTTAGACATCAAAGTGTGGGATGTTACAAGTTAGTACTAGAGCATAGGTTTATGGAAAACTTAAAAGATTAATTTTTTTTAAAGACATAATCCTAATGAATCAGAGAACAAGATTGGTATAAGGGATAACGTTATACTAATATACTTGTGTTTGCTATATGTAAGTATGCATTCTCTCCTCTCTTTTAGACTGTTCTTCTATATCTTACTAAGGCACGTATACAAATTATGAGAAAGCAAGGTAAAGAAGTAGGAAACCGAAGAGTGAATCTAGGTGGATGTAGCACTATAACCAATGGAAATGTTCAATCCGATACTAGAAGGAACCAAGGTCAACAAGAAAATGCTAATCAAAATGCAAATTCTAATGTAGGTGATGGAACCCCACTAGTAGATATGTGGACTATGAATCAGTACTTTGTCAAACTAATGCCAACTGGAGCAGCTGCAGGAGTAGCTAGTGGAAATGTTGATAATGCGGGAGGAGTTAACCCTACAGTGCAAGTTAGTAATAACTATGCTAAGCTGAACCGAGATTATACTAGTCTTAGAGGAAAACCTTTTCTTGAAATTGAGGATGCTATTGAAGTGGAGAATTGACTATTGGACCGCGAAAGAATCTTTGCTAACCTAGGTTTGATTGATGATCAAAAGAGGAGGTTGACATCGAGGCAGTTGCAAGGTGCTACTTTGTAGCCATTGTAGTGCCAGAAGAGAAACCGACTTAGGTTGAATTTCGAAGGAGATTCGATGAGAGATTCTTGTCTGAAGTAGCCAAGTTAACTTTCCTTAGGAGGTTTATGGAATTGGAACAAGGAGAGATATCTATGCTAGAGTATGCTACTAAGTTTGATGAGTTATCCAGCTATGGATATGCCACCATTGATACTGTGATTGAGAAAAAAGAGACGTTTATTCGAGGCTTGAGGCCGGAGATTTCCAAGGTGACTATGCCACATCTCGAAGATTCGAGTAATGTAGTGGTGGAAATGGCCATAAGGAATGAGGAGATGGTTGTGGCTTTTGGGAAAGAAAAGTGATGGAAACCCAGAGTTCTTAGAATTAGAAGAGGAAGTTCTTTAAGAAGAAGGAAGCTCAGAAGGGTGGAGTTTCCAAGAAAGAGAAAGCATATATTACTTGTTATAGGTGTGACAAGAAGTGGCACTATGCTAATGTATGTCGATCGGGTGATGGTAAGACAGTTGTCGGATGGTAGAATGTGAAGTGTTTTAACTGCGACCTAGTGGGGCATTACAAGAATAAATGTACAAAAGTGGCCAAGGCTAATAAAGGAAAGGTATTTTCTCTAGAGCCGTCTACCTCAAGACTGATTGCTGTTGAAAAATGAAAGTCTGTGATGGAAGGTACGCTTTTGTTCATAGTATACCAAGTAGAGTATTGTTTGATATGGGTGTATCACATTCGTTTATCTCTCATTGCTTGGTAGATAAGTTAGATCTAAAACCATCATACCTTGTCACTTCCTTAAGGGTCACGAATCCAGTAGGAGGGTATGCAAATCTTGGGATGAGATGTGACCATCTAGAATTTGAGTTGCTAGGTTATAATTTTTCCTACAGTTTGTTTGTGTCTAATTTTTTGGGTTTCAAGATTATTTTGGGTATGGATATGGTTGAGAAAATATGATGCCAGGATATTCCTAGATAGGAAAATATCATTGAGACACCCAAATAGTAGTGACTGAATTATATACTCAGTTGAGAATACGAGTCCAAAAGTTTGTGCTTTATTAGGTGTCACAGAAGTGGAAGATGAATTAAATGGAGTTTATGCTGTAAAAGAATTTACGGATTTTTTTGAGCTAGTTACAGGATTATCATCGAAACGAGCAATTGAGTTTCAAATAGATCTTGTACTTAGATCTAAACTCGTTAGTAGACCATCTGGCAATATGACACCTACCGAGATGAAGGAGTTAAAGGTGCTGCTAGTGGACTTATAAGGAAAAAATTTCACTAGACCTAGAGTTCGCCTTGGCGAGCGGCCGCGGTGTTCAAGGAGAAACCGGACTGGTCGTTAAGACTATGTATCAAATATCATAAGTTGAATGAAAAAAGGGTAAAGAATAGATATCCTTTGTCGAGAATCGATGATTTATTTAACCAATTGAGTGGAGCCAAAGTATTTTCCCTATTGAATTTGGCTACAGAGTTCCACCTCTTGAGGGTGGTGAAGGATAGTATTCCTTTAACGATGTTTCGAATAAGATATGGTTCATATGAGTAGTTAGTAATGCCATTCAGATTGACTAATGCGCCTACTTTCTTTGTGGATTTTGATAAATTGAATTTTCCGAGAGCACTTGGATATGTTCATGTTGATATTCATTGATGACATTATGTTATATTTTAAGGATGAAAGAGATCATGAGATTCATCTTAGAATAGTGCTTAAGTTGTTAAGGCAACATCAACTAAAAGTGAAGTTTTCAAAGCGTCATTACTGGAAAAGAGAAGTGAAGTTTCTTGATTATGTAGCTTCAGAAAAAAGATTGTTCGTCGATCCTGCCAACATCGAAGCTGTTAATAATTAGAAGAGGCCTAGGTTGATGACCGAGATAAGAGGTTTCCCTCAATTAACTGGGTATTACCTGAGATTTATCAAGGATTTCTCATGGATAGTAGCACCTTTAACTAAACAAACCAGGAAGGACATAAAGTTTATTTGGTCTGATAAATATGAGTAAGCATTCCTTAAGTTAAAGCATTTGTTGACCAATATGCCCGTATTAAATGTTTTGGATGGGAATTAGGATTTAGTGGTGTATACGGATGCATGTGGAACAGGGTTAGAAGCTATGTTGATGCAAAAGGGTAAAGAAATTGCCTACACTTCTCAACAGCTCAGACCACAAGAAGTTAGATATCCGACTCATTATTTGAAGTTGGCAACGATGGTTTTCCCATTGAAAGTGTAGAGACACTACCTCTTAGGGGGGAAATTCAAATTGTATACGAAAGCCTTTGAGGTATTTATTCTTTCAGAAAGAGTTGAGTATGAGATAGCAGAGGTGACTAAGTTTTAACAGCTTATGATTTTGGTATTGACTACACACCAAAGAAAGGAAATAAAGTGGTAGATGCAATTAGCAGTAAACATCAGAATGTGGTGTTAGCTATGTTGGTAGAATGGAAGGATTTAGAGGCATTAACTACTCGTAGTATGTAGTTAAGATCAACTGCTAGTTCTAGTCAAAACACTGCCATGTTGTCTTGTTTAGAAGTTCAGCCAGTATTGAACGAAAAGATTGCTCTAAGTAAAAAGATGTCCATGGTTTGTTGAGCGGATTAGAAGGTTGGCGGGTGGAACCGAGATTGATGATTTGAAAGATTTTAGCCTTGACCAGAGTAGATGGTTAAGGAAGAAGAGGTGGCTATGTTCCAAATGTTGGTGAGGTTAAGCAAGGAAGTTCTTAGGGAGTGTCATCATTTGAAATTTACTATACATCGTGGAGGAACTAAGATGTACTAGGATATGAAAAGAAGTTTTTTATAGAAAGGTATGAAAAGGGATGTCAGCTTATAGGTGAAGTAATGTATGAATTTCCAGCAAGTGAAAACCGAGCATCAGAAGCCAAGTGGTTTGCTTCAACCTTTAGATATACTAGTTTGGAAGTGGGATTCGATATCCATGGATTTTATTAATAGTTTGTCATGGTCGAACAAGGGAAATGAAATTATTTGGGTCATAGTGGATAGAATGACCAAGAGTGCACATTTCATTCCAATTGACGGTATCTGTATTGGCTAAATTGTTTATGAATAACATTGTCAGACTACATAGGACTCCTAATAGTATAGTTAGTGACAGAGATACTTTATTCATTAGTGAATTCTAGAAGAGTCTATAGAAAATGTTAGGTAACAAGCTTAAGATGAGTACTTCTTATCACCCACAAACGGATGGACAGATAGAGAGATTTAATAAAGTACTTGAAAATTTAATGAGAGCTTATGTACTAGATTTTAGTGGGTCATGGGAAGACCATATGCATTTCGTTAAGTTTTCCTATAATAATAGTTATCAGAATAACATAGGAATGGCGCTTTCGAATCTTTTATGGAAGGCTATGCAAATCTTCAGCATATTGGTTGGAGATCAAAGACATATTGGTCCTTGATCTGGACATGGTAAAAGAAGTCCCGAAGAAGATTGAGTTAATCAGAGTTTAGATAAGGGAAGCTCAGTATAGGAAGAAATCTATGTAGATAAGAGGCGTAAATATTTAGAACTCTCACTTGGGGATCTTGTTTTTCATTAAAGTATCACAGAGGAAGGAAGTGGTACAATTTGTAAAAGTCAGGGAAACCGGCGTCGAGATATGTTGGACCGTTCCCTATTATAGAGAGGATTGGAAAACTCGCATACCGAGTAGAGTTACTAAGTAATTTGACATGAGTCCATAAAGTTTTTCATATTTCCCATCTTAGAAAGTACGTGCGTAATTCAAAGACTTCTATTGCTCTGACTGCATTGGAAGATTTAGTAGTAGAACCAGATCTGACTTCTGTGAGACAACCAGTTTGTGTTGTGGATAGAGATGAGAAGAGGATAAGAAATAAGACAGTCAAGTTAGTGAAAGTCTACTGGAGTAAAAATGAAAAAGACCGTACTTGGAAGACTAAGTACATGATTAGGGATATTTATCATGAATTGTTATGATGGTATGTTCTATATTTGTTGTATGTAGACTTTGTAGCTGATATGATATACTAGCGTTGTTTTCATATTTGATATGCTTGTTGTGTAGTTCTTACTGAATTTCGACGATGAAATTCTTTAAGGAAGAGAGCCTGTAACACCTTTAATTTTAGTCTAACATTATTCAGGATATTTAATTAGATAGATTAAATAGAATAATATAGTGGGACATGGTGATGAGGTTTGATAATTAATTGGGTTAGGCCTTAACTAATTAGCTGGTAAGATTGTTTTAAAATTTTAACATATAAATGGATATATGAGAAGGGAAAAACCCTTAAACCTCAACTTCTTATACATTCTCACTTATACTCATAAACAATCAAAAAAAAACCTAGAAGCTGGCCATTTCTAAGGGTAAGGGAACGAAATCAAAAGTGATTTGGAGGATAAAGCTTAGGAGAATTTAAACTCCATCAAATCACAACTCCAATTTCTAGATCAAGGTAAATAATAAGTGAACCATCTCTATTTCTTATCCTTGAATTCGGCTATGGATAGTATCTGAGTATCCGAATTATCTTGATAATTTTTGCCATGTTATGGATGTATAATCGCTATTTGGATAGAATAATGATTTGGGGAATTTTTACGAAATTATTTGGATCATTTTTAAAGGGAAAACCTAAGTTTTTAAACTCCAAATGCTTTAATTTTCAAATATGTTGCATGAAACATTAATTTGAAAATGGGTTTTTAATTTCATAATATTTTATGAATTTCCTAAGAAGGAAGTAGTGTTTATCTGATTTTTATTATTAAAAATAATTAAATAATTATTTTGCTATATAATTATTTTAGCCCCGAAAGTTTTATATGGAAAAGAATACGTTAATTCTGATTTTTAGAGAATTTTGGGGATTTTTCCCAAATAATTATGAATTACTATGAATTTATTATGTTAAATAAGCATTTAAATTAATAATTAATTAAGGATATTGACTAATTAAGTTGGTGTATGTTTTTGGGAATGAAAAATTGGTTGCGGTAGGTTTTTTTAAAAAGAATTAGGTAAGTATAGTATTATACAATACAAATTTGACAAGAACAAAAATTTGGTGAAAAGTAATTGTTTTTTAGTGGAAATAAATCAGTTTTATGATAATTACGATATTGCCATGTTGCCCGTATCAATGTCGAACCCCAGCGACATCAATTTGAATGGATACATATGATATCAACTATGTTGGTATAGAATTGATCTGTCTTGGTTGGAGTCAGAGTATAAAACATGCGGCATAGAATTGATGCTGATATGCGTCATTGAATTAATGTCGATATGGCAATGACATAAAGAGTTGGGGCTATGCTGCCTGCCTTAATTTCTTTGTTTTAATATCTATATCGCACGGTATTAATACCGCTAGTTTTCACCATAGTTTTAAATGACGCCGCATACCCCTATTTTGATACCAACTATATTGAGGCAGTGATGTCGCAAGTAATCTATTTGATATTAACTGTTTTATGGCGACTATGTCGCTATTACTTTGTTTTGGTATAAAAGAAATTTATATTGTGGGTTGTCAATGCCGACACCCTATTTTTATATCATATAGCCGAAAAACTCTATTTTTCGACATTATGGTGGTAATGCCGCTAATGACTTATTTCATCGATAATTCCAAGCGGCATTGATGCCGCTATTTTTTATTTCAATGTTGACAAGGCTTTGTTTATGCTAACTAGAACTATGATTTAAAGAGGCGAGATAGCCTAAGTTTATGAAAGTTGACAACCTTATGATTTCAACAATTAGCCGTATGACTTATAAAATCAATTTTTTTTTCTAACCTTGGATAGAGGTCCAAGATTCTATGTTGTGGCATGAATACCGCATATTTTCTATATTAAGAACGGCGAGCCATAAGTTTTATTTAACATTGTTCATTAGGGTTACCAATATAGATTAACTTAGATATGTTATATACTTTAGAAATTTGACATTGTTCATTGGGTATACCAATGTATATCATATTGATACCTTTTTTATGAATCGACATTAATCATTGGGGACACCAATGCATATATTTTGAGATGTTATAAATTTAAGGGGTACACAACCTAATTAGGGACACCAATGGACATAGGTGTAACATTTGGGTAAACATGAATTAAAATTTGATAAGTGATGGGTTCGTAGTTATTCTAGGAAAAATATTAGATGTGCGATGGATAGTCCACATCATGCTGGAGATCGATAGTCTTAACCTGTTTGACGAAGGGTTCATAGTCATCCTAAGAAAAATATGAGATGTTTGATGGATAGTTCACATCATTCTAATTAATGAAATATGTGAGATGGATAGTCCACATAAATTTGATAATGAAACCATATGCGATGGATAGTCCATATGGTAGGGGATGGGTAATCCAATACATGTTACATGATTGCAGATGCTTATTTATTATGTTTTAACCATTGTGGATATAGGAGCACAATATATGATTGATATCTTTTGGTTAGGATACTAGTGAGCGGAAAACCCTTTCCACTTAGCGACTGGTCTCACTAGATATCTCTTTTGTTCGAGATGGTAGGTTATTATTCATACCATGCTATTGTCTAATAAGAAGTTTTTTTTCTCCCTTAAACTCTCGGGTACTCATTTGAGTAGATCAGGAATAAGGGTTTCTAAGTTTCCAGTCAGACGAATGAGCTTTCGAAGACGTGCAGAAGGCAATCTAGCTATTTAGGGTTCCTTCTCTAATCCTCTGTGTTGTTTGATTTTCTCTGTTTGGATGTAATGGCTGATTATGTAATTTATAAGTTTTAGACTCTTATAAACCATGAGGGCATCTTCATATGTCCTCTTGGAGTATGTTTAATATTATATTTTCTCTGAACGTGGGATTAAGAATGAGATTATGTAATGAATATGACACATTATTTATGAAATGTAAAGTGAAAACTTATTATTAATTTTTGTTGAAAATTTTCATATTCATGTACTTATGAATATTGATATGATTAACATAGCCGCATTTTATCACCGAAAATTAACAATACAGGTGACTGCAGCATCCGTAGCACATTTTTGGCCTTAAAGTAGGGAATATTACACTTCTTAAAACATGTATTCTTCGCATTGAAAATTATGTGAAAAGTTTGAAGAAACACTTCAATCTCTCAACGATATTCTCTCCTTTGTCTTAAGAAATCAAAGGCACATAGAATTAAGTCAAATGCAAATTATCAAAGAGTAAGAAAAGCATTTCACTACCCTTCGATGGTTGATTTCTTCCTCAATAAAAAATTGATCAAACAAACAAACTTGTATTCTCTAACAACAAGGATAATGAATATTGGAATGTCATTAAAGCAAATCTAATCTTTGGATTTGAGGGTTGGCTTAAAGTTTCAATGAATGTGTAGTTATTCAGTTTGTTTCAAATAATAAATATGTATATAGCTGAATATTAATTTGTTTAAATGGATATTCTTAGGTTTAGATTTGTTTGGATTGATATTGGATTTATTTGTTTTAGTTTTGATTGTATGTATGGATTAATAGTGTGATTTGAACAAATGGATTTGAATTAATGGATATAGTTTGCATTATCTTATTTATCATTATTATATCATATATCTAGTTTTAATTATCAACATATAATCATTATATATCACAATCATATCATATTACATCATTATGTATGGTTTAATTATTTAGTACGAACATCATTGATTTTGACCTCATATACTATAGAAGTATTTCATTTAGGGGTAGTTTTATTTTTCATCCATTTTTGTTGATGACAAAGGGGAAGTAAATATAAAATATACACATATATTTTAGGGGAGTTATGTAACTAATGGGAAGTTATATTATAATTTATATACAAGAATATTTAATGGTTGTGATCATCAAAAAAGAGGAGTTTGTTAATACCTCGGTTATTGATTTTGATGAAACCAACCTTATACAATCATATAAAATATAAATACTAATGTTTGGCCAAGTTATATAACATATAATGCAGAATATTACACAAATGTTGAATCAAACACTGTACAGTATAAAGACTCAAGAAAAATACATGAAAACTCATGAGTTCAAAGACCAAGATATGAAGATTTCAAGATTATAATTTAGTATATAGAGTCAAAACATATATTTTTAAAGTACTTGATAGCGATCTTTGATCTCTATCTCCACTTTTCTAATATTTGTATTTTTAACAAAAATAAATTCAAAATATTTCATAAATTTTTTAAAAAGTTCAAAATGTTTATAAACTATGTTCAAACTATTTTACAAAGTATCCAATTATTTTACGAAGTGTAGGATTTTCAAAACATTTTAAAACAAATAATTTTTCAAAATACATTAGCATATGTCGATATATAGGAATAGGGCATGTCATTGTACATGTCGACAAATGGTTTTTCAAATTTTAAAAGGAAGCATCTATTCATTGCAACTCTTTACAAATAGACATATCCGTTGATTTATTATATAAAGCAGAGTACAAATGAATTATTTGACAACTAATTACCTACTTTCATTCCTCCTCTTACTTTCTTGAAAATTGCATTGAAAAATACACTCTATTCTCTTCAAAATCACGTAGAATAGATTCATACTTCATTATACTGATTCAATTAATTTCTTAGTGTTTTTGGAACATCTATCTCTGAATTCAATGATCAAAGTGTTGTCCAAGAAGCTATAGGAGCCTTCGATTATAAAGTTCAAGAAATTCTCTTTGGAAAATCTATCAACACTATTTGTAGTTCTTTTGGGTGTGCTTGTAGCCCATTTAAATCAAGCAGGAATTCTTAGTAGCCCAGAAATCTAGTAGGCGTGCTTGTAGTTCGGTCAAATCAAGTGAGTCTGCCATGAGCTCAAAAATTCAGGAGGATGTATCTCGTAGCCTCGAAATTAAGATTATACTTAGGTTTGCCTTTTGCCCGGTTAAAGATTGGCATTTATATAGAAATTTGTACAAGAAATTGTATGCGACCGGATGTAGGAGAAATCCAAACTAGTATAAAATCTCTATTGTCATCTCTCTAACTCTCTACTTTACTTTATTGTTTTTATTTTTCTCTGTGATTAATGTCGGTATATTTGTTAATAATCCATAATTTAATATTAATCTTGAAAGAAATTTGAAAAGATATACATAAGTTCGAAAACACTATTCACCCCTTCTTTAGTGTTTAATTAGCACTAAGATCCTTAATTTCGCAACCCACACTCGTAAGACCACGCCACACATAAACATATATAGGTTTTTATCTTATGATAACCCAGCCATTTTATTAGAAAATCCTGTCATATTATAATAATGTTTAGGGTTTGAAACAAATATATAACATAACTGAAATATTTACATTAATTACATTCAACGACATATTTAGTATACAACTTAGTCTGCAAGGCATGTATTGGAAAATGGATTTCATCAATTACAAGGCTACTGGGGTACCGCTCATCACAATACACCTCTAAATAAAATGAACCAAGGGTCACACACAGACCCCTGCATAGAAAGACCGACCTATCCCTTCCTTGATAGTACCAAATATGTCATCACTACGATTGTTTCTGACAACCCGCTTCTGCCACCATGACAAACATAATCTATAAATATCGGTCTAGATACAAGTGATGACCATATCCTAATGGTAGCGAACCATATAGTCTTGTAACATATCTCATATTTTAGTCATTACCGGACGTGAGGCAGCATTTTACCTTTTTAGAAAATCTTACTTGGAATGCTAACACCGTCCTCCATGTAACAATGCATCGCTATCATTCATCCATACAAGTTATTCAGGATATGAACAAACCGAAGGCACTACTTCAACTATATTCTTTGTTGGTAATCAGCTTCAAGATTAATAGTAGGTAGCCCTTATACTTCAAAGAACGTTGCTTTTGATCCCATTATCTTCAAGATGTCTCCAGTTCGAACGCTTATGCTAGTTCGAAGTGGTTTTTAGATAACTCATGCTTAATTGATCCCGGTCTCTCTGATCTAATAATCAATAATTTCAAAATATCCAGATACTTATCTCATCGGTATAAGTATATTCACAAAACACTACACTTTCAATACTTATAATATATAACAACATACTTATCTCAATGCTATAAGTATATCCACAAAACATTTATACGAGATTCCATATTTCAAAAGCTTATTTAAATAGGCCAAAAATAAATGTCATTTAAAAACAATGTTTGTTACATACCTAACCACTTTCCTTTTAGTGTAAGAAATGGATCGTATGGAAATTTGACCATATACTTAACACAACTTCCAAATTTCAAACTTGTATTATACATCAATTAACAAATAGTTGGACAAATTAGCAAACTATCCTTTCCTCAACGTACATTCTTAAACTCTCACAGATAGAGATGAGTTTCCATACAGTGAAATTTGGTATTAAGTATGAAAAAATACTTTCTATACCACCATAAATTATAAAGATCATTTATAGATATCAAATCTTCTATTCTTATCATATTTTTGATGTTTCAACACACTCTATCCCTCATCAAGAAACGAAGCCATGTAAGTCAGGGCACTGATTGCTCCTAGCCTTGCCTTAGTTGAAACACTTCGATTTTAGAGCTCATAGATAGAGGGTCAATCTATTCACCGGCTTTTAGTGCCATGTATAGGATTAATTAATTTTCATAAGTAACTGAATTCATATGTGGAAATAATACTTTATATACTCAACATCAATCTTCTATTTCAAACTTAAACTATCCCTTGGTTAACAATGAAGCCTTTCAAGTTGGGTTATTGTTACCTCCTAAACCGTGACTCGGCAACATTCTCATCTTTCAGGATTGGTTGAAGTTTCGCTACCTTGAAGCTTAATGTCAAGTATAAAACTTCATAAAATCCATATACTATTTCATTTAAAATAAAGTGTTATGAACCAAACTTCCTTTCCAGTTTCCCGAAACCATTTACTATAACTAGAATGTTGTGGTCTCTAATCATCTTTCTTTCCTCAGAAACATTTATTATGAAAATGGTGTTTTAATCCATGTTTTTTCTTATTTAAAATCATATTTAAATCACTTTAAATGTAGTTTAAAATCTTCATTCAGCTAGACATTGGGAATAAAGGAGTTTCGCTTTTTATAAAGTACCGCTTGCTTTATTATATCAAATAATCTTTTAAATCACTTATATAAATTTCAAAACTCTTTTGAAACACTTTATTTTATTTTAAAACTTCCATTCAAATCATAACCTACAGCCGTCACCTTTAAAAGAGAATTCGACTCTGGAAAGTAAACAGATTTCCTTTATATGAACCCCTCGGTTAAATTTCCCAAAATAATCCTTTATATCTCAAATCTCTTTTAAAAATTTTATTTTTCAAAGCACATTTTTGAATTACTTGAATTATAATTTAAAACTCTTATACAAAACATCAGGATCTTTAAATCAAATCCAACTTTGATTTCAAAAGGTATGATTTTTTCGTTATAAAATTTAAACCTCTTATTTAAATAAATAAAATAAATTCTTAAAAATATATTTAAAACATCAAACCCCTTTTTAAATACCTAAGAAACCTTTCTAAATCACATTTGAAAGAGAATTTACAAAATTTCTAAAGTATTTAACCTTTAACACTTTACTAAAATCGTAGATTCCAAAGCGCATCTATAATGACTATTGCTATATGGACCGTAATTTTAAAATTGTCTTTTGTAAATTAAATAGCTTTTAAACTTCATTTCTTGAAACCAAATCTGAAACTAAGTGCTTTTAAAAAGGAAATCAAAACCATAAGAAATATCTTACAAAGGACGAAAGTGACCTGGTGACTGCTCTAGCACATCATTAAGTGTTATAAATTAGTTCTACATTAAAAATAGGACAACTTCCAAGATATATCACAATTTACATATGTAATGGCCGGGCTACCAAGCTTCCAATATACAAATATTTCAAATACACATATAACAATGAAACGCAAATCAATTCCAATGATGAATCTCGTTGGATCCCTCTAAAACATTCAAATTCTTCGATGTGCCTTTGCCGCGACCTATTCACTGCGAAGCACTTCAACTTCCTTTACTTTAGTCCCCTATAAAGAATGGTTATTTATTTCATTCGCTTTCGAGCAGGAATCTGCTTCCAAGCGGGAATCTAACAACATCAAACATTACATACATACAGCATAAACAATAATATTTTTACAACATGTCACCTTGCTTTTAAAACTATTTCAAAGTGATACATCTCACTTTTACTCTCGAGCAAGCTTTGCAAAAAAGCCATAATTCCTTGCAATTTCCAAACTCCCTCCTTCCCTTGCATTCCTTTGCTCCTACCTCCCCCTTTCATTCACATCCATGTCTCCACCCTCTAAACATGCTCATGGCCAAGGCTTCCAAGGGGCTTGTGTGCTTCTTTTCTTCAAACTTCGATTTGACGGTTGAAGTTTTTATGTTGTATGAGGATCATAAACAAAGTTTGAAGGAGAAAGGAATTGATTTGCTAAGGTTTTAAGAAAGTCAGAGAGGAGAAATACATGGAAAGAGTGTAAATTTTTTCAAATGAATTCGTAACCAAAATGAGAAATTTGGGTACTTATTTATAGAGTTGGCTAAATGTGGGAAAAGACTTCAAATACCCCTTTAACAAGACCTCTTTTTCCTCCAAAGGTGCTTTCTGCCATACACCTTCTCCCCTTATTTTAGTCCAAGGTACACCTTTCCATCATACACTAGCCACGCTAAGCCCCATACTATTATCCTTTAGGTACTGCACATCATATCTCCCTTAAAGTGTAGCACAAAACAAGGAATTAGAGTACACTTTTACCTAGCCGTGATGCCTCACCCCAAGACCTACATTAACAAAGAGTAGAACTGGGTACTACTTCTGATAATGCGGAGAATATGGCTGGTTAGGAGCAACCATCTACAGCTTTGTCTTAAACATCTATTGAATACATCGATAAATGCTCTAAATTTTTTTCCTCTATCTCAAGTAGATCGACATATCCAATAAACTCTTAATACAAAACTATAGGTGGCTACAGATCTATCAGAACAAAACACAACAACTGAATGCATATCACATCACAGAATAGCAAATTGCAGATATATACATATATATACACAGATATATCCCCAGTGTAATACAAAATGACACACATAAGTGGTACGACGACCACACAATATACAACGAGTCAAACATATACACATCAGAGCCAATATAAAAAGCTACACAAATAGATGATAACAAATATATCCAAGCGAAAGCGGAAAGGCAAAGTCCAACGGGTACCTAACCTGAAACATCTCAGTTTGATCCGAGTATAAAATACATGGGTTAGTCTAGCTAAAACAATCAGACTAATAGGATAAACGATAATAAGAAGCATATGAATAAGGGAGATATTTTTCTCAAAAGAGAAGAAACAATTCTAAGTTCATATGGCTACTTCAAGTGATATAATGTTACTTAGCATGAGTATATGATCTCAAAAGAGATAAATAAACATTCAACAAAATATTAAATATAGCAACCTCATATCATCGGCTTATCCCAAAACAACAATTATGGTTTCGATGAACCATAACTACTAAAAAGAAGAAATCTCAAAACTCACCATAGCGGCAATCTCAAATAAATTCTCGAAATAGAGAAATCTCAATCAAAAATACGCCATAAGGCAATCAAGTATATCTCCAACATAAGAGAGTATAAATCTCAAATAAACGCCAAAAGGCAAATCTCAATAAACGCCAAGTGTAGGCAACTCAAATCTCAAATATAGAACTCAAAGGAGTTCAATTTCCAAAGATGTAACCGCCATATATATGATGTCTCAAACGGCTCAAATAGCCAATAATAAAAAGGCGATACACTTGGAAAATCTCAAATAATCAATGAAGTCATCTTAAAATATTCGCAGGTGCATTAGGCGAAGTGTGCCGGGTATTGTTTTCTTAAATAGGTACCTTGTCCGAAGGCAAATACGTCACAATGACAAATATGCCACAATGGCAAATATGCCGCAATGGCAAATACGCCGTAATGGCAAAACGTCTCTAGGACAAATACGCTGCAATGGAAAACGCCGCAATGGAAAACGCCGCAATGGCAATGACCCGAAGGTCCGGTACTAGCAATGGCAGCTGTGCCACAAACTCTCTGATAGGAACCCAAAAAATGTTAATGTGCGTCCTATACCGTACGTTCGCACTAAACGGTTTACTAACCGCTAGTAAATTTCACACTCAAAGCAGTAAAAAGTTTACATCATCTCCTTCCTCTTCAAACTGAAAGAAAACCAAACTCAACTCTTTTTGCAAATTCCAAGCTTATATCTTCAAATTATTTCATCAAACTAAGATCATTTTCAATCTAGAGAAAATAAAAAGGTAACCACCTCCAAAACATCATTATTTCATCAAAAATCTTTGTTTGAGGAGAGGGTTTTCTAATTACAGTAATCTTCTTGCATGCTGTTTCTTCTTACTGTACAAGTTCTTGAGGGTCAACTTCACAACCAAGCTTCCACCTTTCTACATCAATCCGAGCTTTTGCATTCATACAGCAAGGTGAGTTGCAATACTCACAAAATCTAGCCGAGCCAAGCTCAAAATTGCTAAAATAGTGAATATTTAGCTTCTGTTCATGAATTTCTGTAGTAGTTTTACTTTATTTGAAATTAGTTCATATTGCTACTTTGAAAGGCTGTAACTTCTAATTTCGGCAACAAAATGCTACCGGATTTCTTTCATTTAGTAGTTTGCATGTTGATCTTGATCTCTGCAAATTTTGGTTGAAAAATATTATCATTTGGATGTTCAAAACAGTGGTAGAAAATAAATTCAAACCCAGATTTTTGCCTGTACACATTTTGTTTTCTGAGTTGCTACAAACTTGGCCTGAGTCCATGTTTAAGACAACATATGTCTTTCGTTTCTTGCTGGAATTCATCGATTCTTTTTTTCCTGAAAGATAAAGTTTTCTAATTTATACATACCAATTTTTAGCTCAATCTGAGGTCGTTTGTTCCTCTGTTTCAGGCCTGTAAGTTGAACCTAAGATGGCTTTCAGGCCTGGGCACATTTTTGTTTTTGAACTGTTGCAAACATGGTCTGAGTCCATGTTTGAGACAGTGTAACTTTTTCATTTCCGATCGGAATTCATTGATTCTTTTTTTGTTTGAAAAATAAAGTTTTCTAATATGTGTATACCAATTTTTAGCTCAATACGAGGTCGTTTGATCCGCTGTTTTAGATCTATAAGTTGAACCCAAGATGGTTTTTAGGCCTGCGCACATTTTTATATTTGAACTGTTGCAAACATGGTCTGAGTCCATGTTTGAGATAGCGTAACTTTTCATGGCTTCTAAAAATCATTAAAGAAAGTAACTTTGTTTACTTTATTTTTTACTATTTGCAACTTTATTAAATGTGTATAAATATGTATACAAATATTAGTATATGTGCGTAACAATAGTGCAACAACTTTCGTTTGATAAAAAGTCAAAAATTCAAAAAAAAGAATTTCGATCATATTTTCCATTTTTCATCGAACTGTTTATTTTTGAAAACAAACTTTCAAAATGAGTTCACCATCATTGGTTATTAATTAAAAGAGGGTTATTTGATTATTGAAAACCATTAGTTGAATATTTAAAATTAATTAGATATTCATAAATCAAAGCGATAAAATTTTGAATCATTATATCCTTCCCCTTTAAAAGAATTTCGACTCCGAAATTTCGTCACAACCAATCAGTATAGAGACAAGCCATATTGACACTTTGCCCTTTAATTTCCCTAAATTATTAATGAAACATTTCATCAAAACGCAACTTAAGTTTTAAACTTGTATAATACCCTACTACCACCTGAGAGTATATACAACTATATGATTTAATCTTATCCTTTTGAATTCAGATGCACGCTGATCTTAAAACTAAGTCGACCACTTGAACCTCTTTACCGTCTGATCTGGTCAGTAGCTAAGAAGAGTTGGACCCCGATATCCAAACTCAGTTCTAGAGTCAATTTTTCCTTAGCTCTCTAAGAAAATATGTTTATTAGTCGACCCAATAACACCAAATAGTTTGTACAACTTAAATGTTAAAACAAAAGGCACGGTTTAATAAAACAAAACTTATTAAAACCTTTTATTAAATTTAACTTATTAAAACTTTGATAAAATTATTTCTTTAGTAGTCAAGAGTTATAAACCCATATTAAAAATTTCACCTATCAACGAACTCTTTTATCAAAATGCCTATGACGCCTTACCCAGAGACCCACACTAACATAAAATATTACATAGTAATATTGTTAGCTAGTGTAGATAATTGGGCTGGTTGAGAGTGACCATCCATGAATTTTACTTTAATCTAGCATTGATACGTTGATTAATATGCTATACATTTCTTTTTCAAGTGAAATCGACATATACAATTCAGCCTTAAAACAAACTATGGTGGCTACAATAAAAATCCAGAACAACATATAATAATATATAGATCACAGAATCTAAGATCAATCGTAGTGGAATATAATATATACAAGTGTGAATCGACACATAATAGATACATGATGTAGACCACACATATACAAAGTGCTACATCTCAAAATGAATATGTACACAAAAGGAGTCTAATCTCAACGCAATGTACTACATAATGTCAAATATATATATATATATATATATATATATATATATATATGATGGCAAAAGAGAACTACTAGCTAATAGGTAAGATATCCACTATAAAGCCTCAAGCTTAAGGACCTGAAACATCTCAGTCTGACCCGAGTATTATAAAAAAAATAAACGGGCCAGTCTAGACTACATTAAATGTGTTAGCAAAACTGAATGATAGATAAAGTAATATGGATCTCAATTATAAGCATATATCGACAAATATTAAACGTGCATCAATAACTTTAAATCACCAAATACAAAAAAATCATCATAGCTTCTTTAAAGCAAAAACCTCCGAAATGATTTAGTGATAATCCAACAATGTTCAATCTAAAAATGTAACAAATAGAAATCCAGAAAAGTAACGACCCGGTAAATTCGAAGGTATTAAATGAATTAATTTAATATGATTTTTAATCTAATTTAGAATGAAATAAAAGTCTTAAGATTTTATTTGAGTAAATGTGGGAATTAGATATAGTAATTGTAATTTAATGTAACAATTTAATATTTATATGGCAATAGATTTGAATAATGTAAATTGTCATACTTAGTATAAGTTAAATATAAGAAACCAATAAATGTTGAATTTGTGAATATTAATAATTATATTAACTAGAATGGGACTCATTAATATAAAAATCAATAGTGGAGATTGTACATTTGGTTGTAAAATGGATAGTGACTAAATAAGAGTGACCGTTGAATAAACCAATGCAATAAGTGTAGATAAGTAATTTTAATGAATGCTGTCGATGATAAACTTACTTAAATTAGTAATAAATTAATTAGGTATATGAATAGTAAATTTGTGGACATGGTTGGTAAATATAACTAGATAATATGAAATAAGTATGCATTTATGATATGAAATATATGTCAATGTTAATTTCACCTATAAATGTCCATTTATCGAATAGCAGGGTTCTAAATCAAGTAACGGATTTGTTAAAGTTTTAAATTATAATTTAATGTGAAATTTTTTGAAGTTAAAATGGAATAAATTGGAAAATGAAGAATGTTGGACCCAAATAAGTTGTAAACAAGAAAAATCCCATTTTTAATAAACTATGTGGGAAAAGAAATGAAACCAAAATGAAAATGTGAAAATATAAAATGTAATGAAATTCTAAGTAATAATGACTTTGTTAGTTAAGTGAAAACTGATTTGATATTAAGTTGTAACTGGATAGAAATCAAATTTATTTGGAATTGATTTGCAATCAATTGAATTTATTGCAATTAAATGGATTCAATATTTAAAATAATTATGTAAATATTATTTGGAAGAAATTGAAGTTATTTGGGTAATAAGTATTGTAATTGGCTAATTTAGATACTTTAAAGTGAAACGGAAATTATTAACGCAAACAGTTGATTGCAATATTTAATTCATCTAATTGATGATAAGGATTTGTTAGATTTATTTAATAGGAATTTTGGGGCATTCAACAGGTAATTGCTAATTTTGAATCGAATTAAAGGGATTACTGAAATCAAAATTTAGCAACTTTTAAACCATTGCAATTGATTTAGAATATAAAGAGTTGTCTATTTAATTGAGTTAAATTTTTGAAATTGCGTTGTTGCAATTAAATGGGAAATAAAACGTTAAGGATAACCAGTATTCAAGATTTACCATCTATTTAGTATATTAATTGTAACTGATAATCAACTGCAATAAATAATAAATAATTATTACGTTAACGTTAATTTAAGTGATAGTTGAAATTTAATATTTAGGACTTATGTAAATATAAGTTCAGATGAAATTTGAAATATTTACATATTGAAATATGAATCCAATGATAAATCCTTCTATTTGACAATAATAATGGAAAGTAAATTTAATTAGAATTTTGGAAATTTAATTTATAATTTGGTGAAATTAATGAAATTTGGGGATTTCTAAAATTTTAAATTCGACAAGTTAAATTTTGTTTAAATTAGTATAGGTGATTGAAAAATTTATAATAATAAGAATCGTCAATTATAAAAAAGAAATGGGAAATTTGATTTAATTGACTAAATTTTAATTTATTTAATTAATACAAAAATAGCCATTTTTGTCACGGACTCGGATTTCGACGAAACCAGTTTCATCGGATCCGTATCGGTGAATTATTGTAGGGTTTCAAGTTTCGTATCGATCGGACTTGTCGTTTGATCGTACGAACATGAAACGCCTTGAAATCGATTTAATTAAAATCAATTTGAAATCAATTTGGAAATTTTGTTTTCAGCATAACTTCTTCATACGATCAAATTTGGACGTGAAACTTTTTTCATCGCGTTCAGAATATTTTAAAATACCTATTTGGATATATGGGTTTAACAAATTTCGTTCCGGAGTCAGAAAGGGCTTTTTGGGCCGACTACCGCTTAGCACGTTCGTAATTCGTGCCCACCTAGCCTTCTACTATTTGTCTATATATATGTTGTGATAAACCCTAGCCTCCATCTTCTATCATTTGTCTATACGTTCATTTTCTTCATCTCTTTTTCTTCCTCAATGGTTGCAAAACCTAGATCTAGTTCAATCCAAAATTCAAATGAAATTTCAAACTCTTCAGAAAAATTCCATAAAAATATATGTCATAGTTCTCAGTGTTCGTAATCTGCTGGTGTAATTTGTTTTTCGATTGGAGCTATCGTTTGTCCAGAATAATTCAGATCATTTTCGGCCTTACATCGTCGCTGTAACAAACTTCGTCAGATCGTCAAACGATTCCTGGGTTTTGGAGAGGAAGCTGAGGGGAGTTGATCTGGATGGGTTATCGTGCAAATCGACGGTCAGATCTGTGGGGATTTTGGTTTTAGGGTTCGGTTTTACCATTGGACGAGGCGGCGGCTGAGGGAGATGGACGTTCGGACCTAGGGGGATGGAGGCGGCTCGGCAAGGGCAGGCTAGTGGTGGTGGTAGCTCGGTGAACGGTGGCCGGAGGTGGATGCAATTGGCGGTCAAAGTCCGGTCAGTAGACGTGAAGATGGGTTCGTTTATTTTCTTGCGTTCGAACAAGGGAGTGGGTGCCTGGACGAGGGAGCATGCTTACGTGGATTGATTTTTGAGTATGTGATTGTGTTCTTTTTGGTTTGTTTATTTTATTTTTGTTTCAATCGATTTTTCGTCATAATTTTCACATACGGAATCCGTTTCATGCGAAATTTCTTTTGTTAGGATCGTATTTAAATTCCGGATCTGATGACGTAGGTTTGGACAGATTTGGAGACCGTCGAAATTTTGGGTTTAAATCGAATTTAAATTTGATTTAAATTCAAAAGGTGAGTGTTTAACCCACTCACAACTTATAAAAGTTTTTATGTTTTTAAATTAATGTTTGATATGAGTAGAAATTTATTTAGAACTGTTTGGCATGTTTTATTCATCATATCTGTTTATTCGCATTTATTTAGATTAACTGTTAATTTAGTTTATTTATTTCATATTAATTGACAGTTAGAATTTATTTTTGCGTATAAACTACTAGATTACAGTCATTAAATTTATTATGGAATATAAACTGTTAGTTAATATCTGTTATTGATTCCTGTATAATTCATATACTCTGTATCGATGATTGTTTAAAACTGGATGATGATTGCAATTGATGATTGATATTTGGGAATGAATGCTATAATTATATTGTATAAACTGCAAGTCATCATGCATTTTCATTTTTTTTGGGATTGTGGTTTGAAATGATATACAACCGCATTTTTATTTTTAAATTGCGGATTGAAATGATAAATATCTGTATCTCTTGACCATAGGATAGAAAATTTTATACAGGCACCGTGGTCTATATGTAAATATTTTAAAGTGATTTCTATGGTTTGGATGGGATACGATTTATAAAATTTTAACTTTGATATTTTATAAATAATTATTCTTCTATATATATATATATATATGAAGTTAAATTTTAAATTTAAGTTGTGTATAAACCTGTTGAATAAAAATGAAAATTTAGAAAATGGAATGTGAAATTTATATTATATGTTTAAGTTTGGAAATTTTAAGATATGATATTTATAACTAGATTTTCCAAGATAAATATAAAAATGAATATTCTAGTATAAAGTAAATTTGAGAAATTATTTAATTTCTAGAATTTGGAGTTTATTTATGGAATTTATGTGAATATTCAGGACCAAATAGTAGAACATTAATTTGTTGAAAGAATAAAATCCAACTTTAGTTTTGAAATATAAATACTCCAAATTATATATATATACATAAATTGAAGTGGTTTTGGAACTTGAAAGTGATATTTAAATTTTGGTTTAGACTTTAAATAAAGAAAATATTTATAAAGCCATGGAAATTATTTTCTTTACAAAGTAACCTTAAAGTTAAACCATTTATTCTATTTACCGTTGAATATCCAAACCATTTAAGTTCTAGAGGTTATGGTTTTAAATTATGAATTTCGAGATATTATACTTTGAAAGTATAATTCAAATGGTTGGTTTCCAGATATTATAAATTTTAAAGCAGTATGGTTTATGGAAAGAATTTTATTTGGAATAAAATGATATCATATTGTTTTGGGTTTTAAAATGATATCGTATTCATAGTTTGAAATGGAAAATTTTATTCTGGTTTTAAAGTATAAACTATTTTTAAATGACCGCGGTGTTATAATAACGACGGGTTAGCAAAGAGACCGGGATCGGATATGGACATACTCTCTGTCGATATCGAAAACCACTTTGACTAACCGTGTACACGGTGGAGATTCCAGAATGAAGTAGGATGGTGGCGGCGTTTCCTGTAAGGTAAATACGTGGACCCAACTCCCGTGAGTTGGCATAAGGTGGCTAAAACAGGAGCGATTCTCGGGCCAATGAGGTCATTCCTCTGATCGGACACTCCTCTTCGATATTATACTTTGACTTTGGATTGATTCAGTGGCCACTTTTATTTTTGATTTTGGGGGAGTTTGTTCGAGGTGGGCGGCAGCTGCGCGCTGTGCGTTTCCACCAGCCCGGATAGCAATTGGTATATCTATCCTGGCATTGCCTAGCTGTGCCGTGTCACATACCCTATCGTGCCTTGTACGAGTTTGGTTTTCTCCCGTAGCCCGTGTGGTATCCTCTGGTGGCTTCCCGATCAGGAGGGACTATGATATTGGATGGACTACTGGGACTATTACGTGTTAAGGTGGAAAATGTAAAGCCTTAACGCTATTCAAAAGTAAGTTTATTTTATAAATAGACACTATTATAATAGCGCAATATACTACATAGTAAATAGTTTAACGGATCCTTAGGAGATGTAAATCCCAAGCATCTCTTGAGTTACTGCACTCATATTTATTTCTGTAAATTTAACTTACATAAGATCTTTTAGTTCTGACTCGAGTGTTTTTGTCTTTTCAAATTCGCTCGGGTCAGTCCGAGCGTTTCAGGATTTGAAGATTTAGATCTGAAGGACGAAGACGAAGATTTGTATTATTATTATTTATAGTATTGCACTACACTCACACTGTATTCCGCTGCATTGATATTATTGGTATGTGAACTCTGATATTTAATTGTATAAAGAAGAATCAAATGTTTTGTAAACAGTTTTATAAACTGTATATTTTATTATTATATTTTATCCTTCCGCTGTGAGATTCTATTTTGTTTTATTTCTTCTCTGTTTTCTTATTTACCCCATAACAATCCGCCCTTCCGTATGGTTTGAATTGGCACGTGCGTCTGTTTAAATCGTGCGAAAGGCGGGCTGTTACAAGAAATCTCATAAATAAGGGAGGCAATAAACTTCAAGATTGGTGAAATATATTCACCTTTATGCATGTAACTTCAAGGTAGACGTATCAGTCTATAAACATCAAGGCAGGTATGAGACCTATAAACATCAAAATAGGTATATAACCTATGGACTCCAAGATAGGTACAAAATGTATAAACATCAAATAGGAACAAGTCCTATAAACATCAAAGGCGAGTCATAACTCGTTGAAAAGTGTTAAATATTTTTATATAGCAATCGAATAAATAACCACCATGCGTCCCATACCACATGGGTTTACCTAAAATTTTAATATATAATAGTGAACTCCACTTATGTGTAACAATAGTTTTATTGAACAAGTTCAGGTTTTAATCGGTAAAACAAACGTGAGCGTTCCACGCCACTCATTTTATTTAACTGTTTTAATCAATTCTCATTCGATCGATGACATGCAATTTTATGAAAATATTTCTCTTTTAAAACTACTTTTAAAATATTTATTTATAGTGAATACATGTATATAAGTAAGCTTTACAAACTATTGTTCCAAAACATTTCTAAACTTGCATATGAGAATAGACAATATATATGTATATTACTAAAATCCTTTATATGAATACACACACATACACACGCATATTAGATTTTTCTATAAATAGTCTTGTATAAAATGATTTGATTTAAAATCAGTCACTGATAAATCAGGTTGAAAATGTGCATCAAAAGTATGTAATTCTCCTAAGATCCATAGAACATTTCTATGGTATAAAAACATCAAAATGAATTCAACAATTCATAGATCATGAATCTGGAAAATATTAATGAACTTAATATGAATTGCAGTATTAAAATTAAGCAATCAACTTATGGAAATCAACTGGGAAAACAAGTGATAAATGGGCCGATCGGGAAATTCCAAAACGTAATTGGATGTCAAGTTCAGGCTACAATAGGTGCACCGGTTCGACCAGCCGATCCACTGATTGGCTCGCCTGGGTTAACGTTTAAGTGATTCTAGTATTCTTCCATCCAAACGTTTTCGCTCATTCTTCCTATGTTGCTTCTCTAACAATATAAGGTACTGAATAACAGTCATGTATGCATATAAACATGTATAATTGGATGAAAGTCATGATTTCATATGGCGGGTTTCGGTAAACAGCAAGTTTAATTTAATTAGACAATGAATCCATTAACGTATTGAGATCATATACACTTCAAATTCAATCATAATCATATACAAACAGCAACCAGTTATCTAAGGCTAGAATTCGTGTGATAAACTCACCTAACCAAACCTGGAATGGAGTAATAGAGTTTGGAATCTCCTATGCCTTTCCGTTTCAACCTCAACCAAGGCTATGAACAAAGATTGGATAGGAATTAATCAAAATCAGAAATCAAAAACTGAAATAAATTATTAAATTGATTCATAGATATACAGAGGAGATTATCTAATATCAAGACACATAAAATAGATTGAATGCACTTTAAATTCACTCTTGGATTTGCAAATTTAGGGTTTTGGGACTTAGGAAATTTTTGATTTTCTGGTTTTGAGATAAAAATGAGAAGTGAGAAACGATGTATGTACGTTTTGTGATTTTATCTTTTGGTTTTAGGCTAAGTAGGCAAAGAATGTGGATTTGTTAGCTAAGTGTTGCTAATTCTTTCAAAACCAAAGTGTTGCTAATTTGTTGTATTTCATTTTAACAATTTATACATAATAATTTAATTGAATGGATGTTCAAATTTAACTAACATTTATTTCTAAAATTTCATTAATATAAACAACATGTCAAAATCCCACTTTTCATTAGCAATGAAATATTTTATCAAAATTAACTACAACTTATAATATAAAAAGCCATTCCCCATATTTTTAATAAAATGAACCATTATTATAGAAACTATATTTCTACCAATGAAATTGTATTCTTATAATTGATTTATTCATTTTCTTCAAAATTAATCTTGTATATTTAAATATAAGAGTTAAATAGCACAAAAAGGAAATTCATTAAATTCCTAGTTTATTAAAGTCTGAATCCATTTTAATTTGGAAATACAAAAATATACAAATTCCCCAAATTCACTTAATTAATTATGTAATGATCCAGAATTTTAGTCATTTGATTTTGTAATATTTAATTGATTTTAAATATTTTAAATTTAATTTATAGAGTAAATAACTAGAATTTCAAATATAGTGATATATAGGATAATTTAATTGTTGAATTTAATAATTGAAATTGTTTAAATAATCGAATCTTGGGTTTTAAGTTGGATAAAAGTAATTTAAAAGCTTATTTATATCTATTAAATAAGAATGAGGATAGTAAAACTTTTAAATTGGGTTTAAAAGTGATTTGCTTGATATTGAAAATAATTTGTTTTAATTAACATATAAAAATAGCCTTCCAAGGCAATATCTCTGATTTTGATGAAAACTATTTCATTGGATCTGTAATAACTAAATATAATATGCCATCAAATTTCTTGGCGATCAGACGAATCGTTTGCTCATGCGAGGTCGAAACACATAGTATCTAATATCGAAAATTTACTATAATAAATAGGTTCAAAAGGCTATCTTCTACATAAGATCGAATTGATCTCGAAACAAGTTCTATTGTGTTTAAAATAGGGGTATAACATATAGAACGCTAGACGGTCGTTTGGAGTTTGAGATTTTCGAACGTTTCATAACTTAATATTTTAAAATTTAAATAATACATATATGACCATACTTTAGGCCATAACACTATCTAGTTCTTGCCACGCTCTCCACTTTTTAGGCCATACCCCATACCTCCATATTTAAAACATTCCTTCTTTTTTATTTTATTCTTCCAGCAAGCTTTAAGAAATAAAAAAGAAAAGAAAGGGAGCCAAATTACAAAAATTAAAATAAAAACATATAAACTATAGGAGTAGTCTATTTGAGTTTATGGTGCACGTATCTACCTGTAGGCAAGCTTATGGTGGGTGTGACCATTGTTTTGAGGGAGGGTTGGGTTTCATTGGAATTTGAGATGGAGTTTGTGCATTCGGAGGGTGGAAATGTGTTTGTCATCGTAGGAAGAAGATCCAGTGGGATTTTGGAGGTTCGTAGTGGTCGAGGGTGGTTTTTGTCCACTGTAAAGACGAAGGGAAGGAGGGGTGGTTGCTTTTTTATGTGGAGGCTTGGGTTGGTTTTTGATGGGATGAGGTAGTGGAGCTCAGAGAGAGATGGAGTTTGGTGGTGGTTTCAGGACATTTCATGGAGGGGTGGAGGAGCGATGGCCAGTCTAAGGTGCGGCCTTGGTGAAGTCACGTACTAGAGTGACAAATTCAAACTTGGGAAGAATGGTGAGGGGGTATAAGTGTAATTAAGATGATATTGTAATTAGTTTATTTAATTTAATTTAAAAATGTATCGATAACTTATAAAATTGGTAACTCCTTCATACGAGGTCCGATCGAGATCAAACTTTTTGCGTTGCTTTCGTAAAGACGAACACTTTACGATGGAACTAGTTTGCAAGAATTTGAAGACTGTTGAATATTGCTTCCAAGCCGGAATGGTTTTGGTGAGTTAAAATCGCCTTTTAGCTAACCAGTAATATTTGTAGTTGATAAAAATTATTGATTAGATGTATGGATGATATACTGTTTTATATTGTTGGTTGGATATATTCCCTCCTTCAGAGCGAATGAAACCCCATTGCATTCCCATGTTAGAGGGATGACCCTTTGTATACGAATCCCGCCTCGAAGCGGTTGATTTATATGTTATGATTATATAACGTTTATGATGCAGGGGGAAATAGGTGGAGGGATCCAATGGGAATTCTCGATATTATTTAATTGTTTCCATAATATTTCTTTTATATGGATTATTGAATAATGAAAATGATTGTGGACACTGTGGTTATAACATCGTTATATGTTTTAAAATAAAACTCGGTAGTGATATAAAATCAATATAGATATTGGTTAAGTGTTAGGTAGCTATTGGCCTCAAATTAGTATTTTAAAAATACTATAAATTGTCGTTTAAGTTGGAATTAGTCTTTTGAAAAGAAACGATTTTTAAACCTGAAATTGGGTTTCGAAAATATTTTGTTTCAAGGATTATCTATTAAATTACATAAATATTATTTTAAGGTTATTTAATTATATTAATATTGTTTTAAAGTTATTAAATTAGATAAATATTGTTTCAAGGTTATTTAATTATATTAATATTGTTTTAAAGTTATTAAATTATATAAGTATTATTTTAGGGTTATTTAATTGTAGTAGTATTGTTTAAAGTTATTTTTTTATGGTAATATTACTTTAAAGAATTTATCAAAATGTTAATATTTGGAAAGATTGATCATTTCAAGAATAATTATGGTTTGAAATTAATAATAAGGATTATTAATAATGTTTTGAAAATAAATTTTTATTATATATAAAAATGGTAAGGATTAATTATTATTGTTTCTTAAACAATATTTTGAAATTATTAATTATTATTTTTAAGATGTTTTAAAACTACTAAATTTCATTTATTTATAATGCTTATTGTTAATAATCATTATTATATAATGGTGTTTTGAAGTCAAGATTTTTAATTATTTTTAATCGTTTCCGAGACCCATGAATATAGTGAAAGACTTGGATTTTATAAGGAGATTATAAAATGGTTTGAAGACTTAAGGGAAGATTATTTACAAGGTTAAAGAGTTTAAAAGTGGTTAGATATTTATAAATAAATTTTAGAAACGGGTTTATAGATTTATAAAAGATTAACAAATGAGTTTTACAAATGTACAAAGAGGATTTATAAGTGATTGCAATGCATAAAAGAAATTTTATAAATGGTTTGGGAATTTTTATAAAATGGTTTATAAATGATTTAGGGATTATAAGAAGTTTATGAATGACTTTTAAATCGAATAAAAAAGGAATCTTTCTTAGTGTGTAAATATATTTATACCGCTGAGATAAGTATATCGATATTTTATAAGTATTGAAATATAGGAATTGGTGGATATATTTTTGTAAATGTATTCTTATACAAGTAATTTACAAAGCTATTTTTATTTATAAAAGGAGGCTAGTGATTGCTTATGTGCTTAAACATTGTTGGTTTTCCCTATGAAATAAATCCTTGATTAAATGTTGTTATTCGATAGTCAAATGACTAACTATCGAATTTGGACCCAAACATAACTTTTGAAATATCTAAGAGAAACATATGAGCTATATGGCACAGTCATCTCCGATGATGCTGTACTGTGCGTATAAATCTAGTTTCGTTCTTCTCGAACAATGATAAGGAAATCCATCCACTAATAGTTAGGAGGTGATCTCTAATCTTATCTTTGGCTATTTATTTCCTAAAGAACCAGGGTTGAGTTTATCAGGTATTATCAAATGTGATTTCGAAGAGACCGGGATCAGATATGTTATCCGAAAACCACTTCGATCCAACGAATGCATTTCAAAGTGAAGACACCTTGTAGATGATGGAATTTGGAGATAGAGCACTCAAGTGTTTCATTTAGTCCTAGAATGAACTTGTATGGATGAATGATGGTATTGCATTGTAGCCTGGAATGTAGTATTAGCATTCCAAGTAGGAAGTGCTATATAAAATGTAAAACGTATCCTCAAGCCTCATCAACCGGGAATGACTGAAACATGGGAGATGCAGCAGGGCAAAGTGGGTCGCTCTTAAGTAGGGTGTGATCATCCCTATATAGAGTCGTTATTAACTCTCATTTGTATGCTTCGTGGCCCAATAACAATGGGTAGATCATATTCAGTACTATCCGGTAAGGGATAGGTTGAATCTGTGTTGGCAGGGGTCGAAAGGTTTGACCTCGGTGTTATTTTTCTAGAGATGCACCATGACGGGCGGTACCCCGGTAGCTCAATCATTGTATGTAATCCATTTTCTAGTACGAGCCTTTACGGTTTTAGTTGTATATGTATTATGATGGAATTTAATTAATGTAACAACTTCGGTTAAGATTAAAAAGTATTTATGTCTAAACCATAATATGATATCAAAAAATTTCATATGAAATTGTTTTGGTAATTATAAGGTAAAAACTCATCCACGTTTATGTGCAGCATGGTCTTAAGAAATACTTTTGATTTCAAAGAATTTTCTTATAACTATAAATCTAGTTTGGTGTGTTTTCTCACGTTGGTTTTCCACGCTGACTCGGGTGTTATTTTATTATAATGCTCGGATCAGACAGAGCATATTACAGACTGGTTTGGATGCTTTGGAGCTTCAGGAGACGACATTTTAAACACAGTTCAAAATCTTCATTCAAACATCACTTAAAAAGTCAGCACTTTTTGAAAAGAATTTGACTTTTGAAATAAACGGGTTTCCCTTTTTATAAAGCACCACTTGTTTCATCATATCAAATAATCTTTGAAATAACTTATATAAATTTCAAACCACATTTAAAACACTTTAAAAACAAAGTTTTAAAACATCCATTCAAGTCTTAACTTGAAGCTCTCAACTTTAAAAGAGAATTTAACTTTGAAAAGTAAATACATATCCTTTATATAAACATTAGTTAAATATCCAAAAATAAATCCTTTAAATCTCAAATCTATTTTAAATATTCTATTTTTCAAAGTACATTTTTAAGTACATAAATTTTAATTTAAAACTCTTATACAAAATATTACTTGAGGATCCTTAAATAAAAATCAACTTTTATTTGAAAAGATAAGATTTTTCCATTATAAAATTCAAAACACTTATTTAAATAAATAAAATAAATTCTTAGAAATATATTTAAATTTTACATACTTAAAAAACCTCCCTAAAAACAACGGAAAGAGAATTTTGCAAAATATTTAATGTGGAAAAACTATTATACTTTACTACAATCATAGATTTCCAAAGTGCATCAATAATGACTATTGTTATATGAATCGTAACTTTTAAAACTTTGTTTTGTAAATCAAATTGCTTTTAAACTCTATTTCTTGAAATTAAATTTGAAACCAAGTGGTTTCAAAATGGAAATCAAAACCATAAGAAATAACCTTTCAAATTACGGAAAGAGTCTTAACGACTACTCTATCACATCATCAAGTGCTACAAATAAATTCTACAAAAATAGAAGTCAACTTCCAAGTCATATCACAATCTACACATGCAATGGCTGCACTACCATGCTTCCGACATACAAACATTTCAAATATAAATATATAAATGAAATACAAATAAATAGTGGCGAGTAATCCTGTTGGATCCTTCTATAAAATTTGAATTCTTCGAAGTGCCTTCGTCGCGACCTATTTGCTATGAAGCACTATGACTTTCTTTTCTTTATTCCTCTACGAAGAATGGTTATTTATGCCATCCGCTTCCAAGTGGAAATCAATAACTTCAAACACTACATACATTCAATATAGACAATAATATTTTTGCACATATCATGTTACTTCTAATACTATTTCAAAGTGAGATATCTCATTTTTACTCTTGACCAAGCTTTGCAAAAGGCCCCAACTCCTTGAAACCACCAAACTCCCTCCTTCCCTTGCATTTCCTTGTGTCTACCTCCCTCTTTTATTCATGTCCAAGCCTCCACCCCCTAACATGCTCATGGCCAAGGCTTCCAATGGGCTTATGTGCTCCTTTTCTTCAAACTTCAACTTGATGATAATTGTTGTTATGTTGTGTAAGGATTTTTTTGGAGGAGAAAGGAGTTGATTTGCTATGGTTTCTATAAAGTTTTAGAGGAGAAAGATATGGAATGAGTGGATATTTTTGCAAATGAATTAGCAACCGAAAATCAGAACCTTGGAATTATTTATAGAGTTGGAAAAATGTGGCAAAAGACTTTAAATGTCCCTTTGCCAAAAGTCATCTTTTCCCTCCAAAGATGCCTTCTTCCATACACCTTCTCTCCTTATTTTAAACCAAGGTACACCCTTCCATTATACCCTAGCCACCCTAAGCCTCATGCTATCATCCCTTAGGTACTACATAACACATCTCCCTTAAAGTGTGGCACAAATTAAGGAATTAAAGTATACTTTTAAGTTAAAGATAATGGCGTGTTGAAATTATTAAATAAAGTAACTTTGTTTACTTTATTTTGTACTATTTGCAACTATATTAAATGTGTATAAATGTATTTATACAAATATGGGTATATGTGTGCAACAACATTACAAAAACTTTCGTTCAGTAAATAGTAAAAGTTTCGAAAAATGATTTTCGATTACCTGTTCCATTTTTCACCGAACTATTTATTTTTGTAAGCAAACTTTCCGAATGAGTTCACCGTCATTAGTTATTAATTAAAAGAGGGTTATTTGATTATTAAAATCCATTAACTAAATATTTAAAATTAACTAAACATTCATAAATCAAAGCAATGATATCCTGGGTCGTTACATCCTTCCCTCCTTAAAATAAATTCGGCCTCGAAATTTCATCACAACCAATCAATACAGAAACAAGCCATACAGATACTTAACCCTTTAATTTGAAATTATTTATGAACACATTTTATAAAAACATAACTTAAGTTTTAAACCTGTATAATATCTTGCTACACCCTGTGACTATATACAACTATCTGATTTGTCATTTTAAATTTAGATGTAGACCCAAAATAAATCTGGGTCTTAAAACCGAGTCATCCTCTTTACCGATCCGATCCGGTAAGTAGCTAAGAAAAGTAGGATGCTGGTATCCTTAGTCCTATAAGATAGAGATGTTTATCAATCAACCCAATCACGCCAAATTGTATAAACAACTTAGATGTTAAAACTGAAGATATGAGTTAATGAAACAAAGCTTATTAAAACCTTCTTATTAAATTTTACTCAATAAAACTTTTGTTAAATTATTTCTTTTGTAATCAAGAGTGATCTTAACCCGTATTAAAAATTTCATGCATCAAAACACTATTTTATCAAAATACTCTTTTATTTGAGTTCATTTCCTTTGGGGAAACTTAAGAAATAAATACTTGGTTTTTAATTTCAAAACCTTTTTAAAGTGATACTGTATATTTTAGTTTGTAGAAAATATATATGCATCGAGTAACACTAAAATGATACCAAGGAACTAGGCCTACCAAGTAGTATCATACATTAAGTTGTTAAGAAGGGTAATACTTAAGAGAAGTACTTATCATCCGAACACATCTCTTTCTCATTTTTAGTCATTTTCGAGCCACACAAACGAGTTAACATAAAAATACTTCTTCTTTTTCAAATCCCATTTTGAAATATTATATATATTTTCATATAAATAGTTTTAACAAAAATTTTATCACCAATTTGCTTCGGGTTCATTTTAATTCAAACTTGTTTCGATCATAAAATGACAAATGGAATAATTTACTAAGAGAAAACATCTAATAGAAGATTAATCAGATTACCATAAAACTAATTGAGACTCATCCCCTGAATTATCTAAAGAAAGTGTATCTTACTTAAAATTCTGTTTGAAAATACTTATACTTATTAAATACTTACAAGTAATACTATTATTATTTTTTCCAAAAATCATTTGAAATCCCTTTCAAAGACACCGGGATTTAAATTCTCAGAAACCATCTTTATTTTAGAAGACACATATAATAAACTAATTTATATGACATTACTTTTATATAATAACTTCCTTTATTATAGTAACCCTTTATAACACATTACTATCGAACATCCTATAGTCAAACTATAAAATTTAATTCACAAGGTGTCCGTATTTAATTTAAACAAACAAATAAATGCTCATAAACTGGCTGAGCACAAACAATCAATCAAAAAACAATAGTCAATGCTCCTAAACCGGATAAGCATGACTAATGAAATAATCAATGATAAAAATAAATATTATTAGTTTCTAACAAATAAACACCTCATAAATAACTACATCAATTTTTGAATTTATTTATTTATATATAAAATATAATCTTATATAAAATCATTTCATTTACCAATTTTAAAAACAATACAATGTTAGTTTGCCTTATTTAGGTGTTTACGAATCCCTATCGATATTATGTGTTACATGTCTCGACCAAAATTCGTAATCACTCAATGGATCAATCAATAAAAGGAATATATAAAAATAAATAAACATCCAAATCATCCAAAATATTAACTAATAGCATCCAATCTCAATCAAAATCCAAAAAAAGCAATAAATTATGACAGTTAACTAGTTTTCAATAATCGGGAATGTAACCAGCAGTTTAACTCCAATTTCAAATTTAACTATCGATTACAAATTCCTAACAGTTCAATTCATGTGTCAATTTAAATGTCAGTTAAATTATCAATCAATGGTCAATAGATTAAATTACTTCTTAAATTCGATTTAGCTAACATAAAAGTATTTTTGTACTTCGTGAGAGTTTAAAACACTCACCTTTATTTGAAACGGAAAATTTTTCAGCTTCAAATAAATTCCACCTCCACTCTATGTCAGAGCCTTCATTGATACGATCACAAATTTCTCTTGAATTCGATCTCGCATGAGAATGTTATACGATAATTAGTATAATCACATAATTAAAAATTTAATTAGCCACTTAACTAAAATAATTAATTAAATAAACCTAACCTAATCACTGCACATCGTTCCCGCTTCTTCTTCTTCCCTGGCTCGAGCTTGCGCACGTGACTTTGCTTTCTTTTTTTAATCGATCATCCCGAGAGCCCATATCGACGTCGTCGCCAACCTCCACCGTAGTCGCGCCTCCCCCAGCGCACCACATAACCGCTGCCGACACTCCATTGCGCACATTCGAAATAAATTGCGAAAAAAACCCTAAACTGCGCACCTAAATGCCGCCATCGCCCTCGTCGCTCCGATCACCTCCACGCGCCGACACACACATACGAACATTGCGACTTCGTTCATTTGTTTTTTCTCCTTTTTTTGCAAAATTGAATTGAGATGGAGCATAGTACTGAGGGGAGAGAACAATATACGTAGGCGTACGAAATGTAGGATGAGGGAATATACATTATTATTCTAATTAGAAATATCTAGCTTTTAAAGTGTTCGAAATTCTCGAACTCTAAATGAGGCATGCCGCCTAACATTCTAATAATTATACCCCTATTCCGAACAGAAAGGAACTAGTCTCGAGAGTGAATTCCATCGTATTCAAAAGATAGCTTTCCAAATCAAATTATTCTAATTAAATTCTTTTAATTAATTTCTACACGTTTCAAGTTCGCACGGCTAATGATAAGCCCGATCGCTAGAAAACTTAAAATCCTATAATAATCCATTATTATGGATTCGATGAAACTGGTTTCGTCGAAATCCAAGACAGTGCCCAAGAAGACCATTTTTACATATTAATTAAAACAAGAAGTTCCCAAAATTAATTTAACCACTTTAAATTCAATCTTAAAAGTTAACAATTTTCATTCTTTTTTAAATAAAATTTAAATCGACTTTCGACATCATTTTTAATCATATTAAATTCAAGATTCAATTATTTAAATAATGTCCAATATTAAATCTAAATAATTTAATTATCCAATAAATCCATATAATTGAAATATAAGTTATTTAACGTACAAAATTTACTTTTAAAATGAATTCAAATAATAAAACAACCACTTCCATTTCACAGTAATTCAATATGTATTATTCAGTTCCAACTATTGGTTATAAAGACATTCAATACATAAAATGTCATTTCAATACTTGTTATTTCCAAAATCTTCGAAATTGGTTATTTTAAAATTTTATTCAAGTTCATACTCAATAAACTACATTAATAAATCATTTAATTTTTATTTCTAACCATTTTTTTCAATAATTATATTAAATTCAATAATTTAAAATAGTTAAAAATATGGGTCATTGCACTCTCCCTCACTCAAAACTTTTCGTACTCGAAAAGGGATTAAATAAGGAATTTGATATACGATATATTTTACTCAAAATAATCGACATATAAAACATTAAAATCTTATTGATAAAACTTTTACTATGCTTCCACTACACCCCTCCGATACCGGCTTTATGGAAGTTACATCTTATTTATAAAAACGGGTTATAATTTTTTTTTAAAAATCTCAAAAGTTTTCTATCACTCGGGTTTACGAAAAATTTCGGCAGCGTCTCCTTTGCGTGGCTCGATCATAATTTTTTTACAATATAAATATATATCACAAACATACCAAATATACATCTCATCTCAATGATGAAGCATCCCATAGGGAAAAATATAAAAGTGCGGTATGTAATCCAAGATATGTACCGTATCATTAATAATACGAGCGAGTTTGCTCAAATTAAGCAAGCAAAAGCAAATCAAATCCGTGTACACATCCAAACGGTCTTCATATGTACCAATCTTAACTCAAATTAGAATAATAGTTGCATATAAATGACATAGAAACATGTATGAGTTTAATAGAACTATATAACATGAATTCTGAATCTAAAACATAAGAACAAGCACTAATACACAACCATAACAATCATATGCAATCATAACAGTTATAGCTATGATTTTCAACCAAAGAAACCATCCAATAATTAATATTCATCCAACTAATTCATAGCTATCACAATTTACATTTTCAATGTCAATATTTAATTTATACACTATATTCTTATAAACATTCATTCTTAATTAACATCCAAATTTTTATAAACATTTAATTGGTTTGCTTCCAATTTATTTACATCTATATCATTTACATTCAATTTATTCAAATTTCAATTATTTCACTTTTTGTTTAACATGTTTCTTGACAAATCATTTTTGGATCATTTTGTAAATCATTTTATTTAACCTTATTTAAGTTAAATTTTATTTCATTATCACTTAGTATATTCTCTTTAATACTAATATCATTCATAAGCCATTTCATAAGACCATTTAAGTTTATTATAAACATCTTATAAAATGCAACTCATATTTATTATTAATTCATAACTTAAGTTCATATTAATTCGTTGATTAACTTCATTAGTTCATTTTATTAATTCATATCATTAACTTACTTAAGTAAATTTTATTTTATAACTCAAATTTATTACTACAATCAATTTAATTCAACTTTTCTTAAGTTAATTTTCATCTTATAATTCATTTCATTAACTTATTTCATATTCGGTTAGTTACCATTTAATTTATTAAAACTCACTCCACTTGTTTCAATTTATTTACATCCAATTTAAATCAAATTCAATTATTTACACTCATTTATTTACATTCAATTTAATTTTATAGCTTAAGTGGAATTAATTCACTTTACTAATTCATCTAGTTCTAGCCATATCCAATTCAATTCATTTAATTTTTATTAAGTCAAACTTTATTTCATTTAATCCATTACTTAGTTTATTTAACTTTAATTAAGTTAAAAATTTATTTTCTTATCATTCACATTCAACAAATTTTAAAAAAAATTAGCTTAATATTTCTCAAATCTATAAGTTATATAAACTTATTCACTTAAAATTTCATTTCATTATTTTGTCTAATTCATTCCAAATAAAATTCACTTTTATTTAAGCTTCCTTGAGTTAAACTTCATTTTACTAAATCAATTCATTTAACATTTCTTAGGTAATTCTTTTATTTCATATCTCCAATTCAAATTTTCTTTTGTTTGGTTATCCAAAATGTTCATCCGTTTTTAAAATTTTGTCCTACTTTCCTGTTCAAATTCATAAGTTATAACTATTTTCTTATCTATACTATTTTCAATTTATAAGTTCATTCATATATTTATCAAATCGTACTTAGAATATTTTTTTCATAGTCAAAACTTGTTTTAACAAGAAATAAATTACTTTTGGTAGCAATTCTCACTTAGAAACTCGAAAATGAATACTGGCAATGCTGTAGTCATCCCCAGAATTATTTCCCAATGACTAAAACGAGTTTAATGCTTTTGTTTCTTTCAAATATCTTTTTAAAATATAATTCTTGTCAAAGCATTTTCAAATAATATTATTATTAGTCTTGAAGACTTCGAAAACAATTATGAAAATCAACGGGATTATAAATTCTAAAATTGCTAGCTTTTAAATCCTTTCTGTTTATAAGCTATATTATAAATATACTTATACAATTTCATTATCTTATTATGAAAATATAACGTTAATTCAAATCTTTATTATGCAAAAAATTCTTATTGTAATTAGATTACAATTTAATTATCGAATGCTTCATGAAATAGAGTTCACCAAGTATTTGTTTTTAGTTTAATTCAACCAATAATCGATGATAACTAAATATTATCATCTCCTAACAAAAATATTCATTGAAAATTATCATTATATATAATATAACTTGGGTAAAATACTTCATTTACCCTATTTTAAAAGACTTGCCTCGTTAAGTGGCTAGAAAACTCCTATCGATAACATGGTGTCTCACACACCGACCAGAAATCTTAAACAACTCAACAGATAAGAAAATACAATATAAAACATTTTATAACATTAACAAGTACGTGCTCTCATATATATATATATATTAATATATATGTGTATATATATATGTATATATATAATCTCAAACAAACTCATTCTAGGGTATTACTATTCTATCTTTAATGAGTCAAACCCCACAAAGCAAGGTTATCACTAAACCAAAGTTCTGACGCTAACTTTGACGACCCGTATTTTGGAAGGTTTAAATCGATAATAATCCACACATGCCCAACTCAAACAATCTGAAACGCAAATAATCAATGGGATTAATTAAGAAAAGTAGAAAACAAATACAGAATTTTGCAATGGAATGACAAAATATAATGATCAAATAAATAGTTCATGAAGCTGTTTATACTATACATCTGATTATAATTTTACAAATTTTATCAGAGTTATATATACAATGGAATAGTAGAATAAAGCAGCAGAACACATGATGCATGGAATAATACTAGTAGTAACAATATACCAAATCTTTCGTCTTCGTCCTCAAGAACAATAATCTTCAATGCGTTGGAAACTCAGGGCTGAACCGAGCGTAATGAAAGATAAAACACTCAAGTCAGGACTAAAATATCCTTATGTGATTCAAATCAATATCACATATAACATGAGTGTAATAGTATTAAAGATGTTTATGGCTTTTTACATCTTCTATCCAGTGTATAACGTATATGCAATAACTCAAGGATGTTATGGGATTCTTCATCTCTTAAAGATCCATCAAAATATCTATATATAGTAGAATACGATAAATATAATGTCTAATATGTAAAATAAATATCTTTCTTAGCATTAAGGCTTTACATTAATCCCCTTTAACGCATTTTTAAGCATGTCATACAGTTTGCATAAAACTCTCTAGTAGCATGTCGGGGGATAGGGATGTGTCGTGATACGGCAACACTAAACCAAACTTGTAGTGGCCTCGTATAAGGATAAAAGTATGACAAGGCACATGAGGCAATGCCCAAGATAGGATACTACTAGTTCGGATCGCTGGGATATTGGTAACGCATCGTAGGTACGACTGCCCATCGCCTCCATCCATCCCATAACGAATCAGAAGGAGGTTATCCAAAATCAAGGTGCACCAATCAAAACTAACATCAAAAGTAATAGCATGGACCAAGTCCAAGAAGAAAATCAAGGAACGGATGTCCGTTAGAGGTAGCTAGCCTACTTGGCCCTGTCAAGCCATCCCGTTTTTGTCATTTCAAATTGGCATAGTGTAGAGGTCTATCCATCATCATCCTCTTTCTTCAAATACAGCAAACCACTTCATTCTAGAGTCTCCTCCGCGTGCATAGTTGTTAAAGTGGTTCCAATATTGACAGAGAGTATGCCAATAAGAGGCTCCGACCTCTTTAACAACCAAAAGCTGTTTTACACACTGGTTGATTCTTTTACATTTCGAAAACATTCATACTTGATATCAAAATATCATATTCTCTTCAAAAATCTTTTTCACTTTAAAATACCATATTTACTTAAAATATGCCAATTTCACTTGGAAATCATTTTCACTCGAATATCCCAATTTCACTTCCAAAATTGTTTCAAATTTCAGCTTAGGTTATAACTTCATTTTAACCAAATTTGCATTTAAATCCACGATTTAAATATAAAAGGTTCCCACTTTGACCAGTCTGAATTTCCAAAAAATAATTTGAATAACATTAAATAGTTTAAAATTTTAAAATAGTTTGATATAAAATAGTTGAGTATTGAAAATGGTTTATATAGTAAAATAGTTTGGAAATTAAAATAATTTAAATATTTAAAAAGGAAGAATTTAAACAGTTTATATTAAAATAATTTATTTGAAAATAGTTTCAATGTCAAACTGATTCAATTCCAAATATTTCAATTCAATCGACTCGTTTTCGATTTAAATTAAAATCAACTTCAATTTCGATTTCAAATTTCGATTTCGATTTCGATTCAAATTAATTTCAATTTCGATTTTTATTGATTTGATTCAAAAGGTTTAAGCTTCAATTCAATTCTCAATTTTAAACCATTTTAGTTTATATAAAGTTCGAGTTCAATTTCAGTATGTTGATTTAAATCACTTAATTCTAATTAGACTTCAATATTTGAATTTTAGATTCAAAATTTTGAAATAATTTGATTTCGAGCTCAATTTTCAAAATATCCCTTTATGCCACTTATATTTAAAAAATTCAAAATTCAAGTAAAAGTTCCAACCTTTAAACAAATTCAGAATTTTTTACTTCAAATCATACGTCGAATTTACTTCACATTTCAAAATAAATTCTTAAACAATTCTTTTAACCAATTCAATTTCAACATTTCAAGACTCAAATTTTAAATTAATTCAATCTTTATAAATTTGATTTTTGTTTCTTAAAACAAAATCATCTAAATAAATTCAAATTCAAGAATTTAAAACCATTTAATTTGACTAATCCGGTGTCCATATATAATTTTCTATCTTATGGCCAAGTGAATAGTTAATTCAATTTAATTTCGGGATGGATATATACTAATTCGACCCAAACCAAAGTGCCATAGATATATATCATTTCAATCTATTTTTTAATTTATTCGAAATACTTTAATTAACAGTTTTATGTACTATCAATAATATACAGAGTGAAATGGGAATATTAAAAATAAATAAACATCCAAAATATCAACCACTAGCATCCAGTCTCAATCAACATCCAAAATAGGCAATAAATCATGACAGTTAACTACTTTTCAATAATCGAGAATTTAACTAGCAATTTAATTCCAATTTTAAATTTAACTGTCGATTACAAATTCCTAATAGTTCAATTCATATGTCAATTTAAATACCAGTTAAATTACCAATCAACAGTCAATAAAATTAAATTACTTCATATATTCAATTTAACTAAGATAAAAATACTTTAGTATTTCATGAGCGTTTAAAACACTCATCTTTATTTGAAAAAAAAAATCAACATTAATTAAATACCACTTCCATTTCATATTGTAGCCTTCGTCGATACAATCATAATGCGATTCATTTCGCTCGAATCGGACCTCGTACTAGAAAGTTATACGATAATTAGTATAATGACAAAATTATAATTTTGATTAGCCACTTACTAAATAACTAATTAAATAAACCTAACTTAATCACCTGCATATCGTTCCCGCTTCTCCTTTTTCCTAGGCTCTAGCCTGCGCACACGACTTTGCATTCTTTTTTTTCTTTTTTTCGATCATCGCCAGAGGCCACATCACGTCGCCGTCGACCTCCACCGTAGCCGCGTCTCCCTCGTGCACCACCTCGCTGCCGCTAGCTCTCCATCGCACGCCCATTCGAAATAAATTGTGACCAAAACCCTAAACTGTGCGCCTAAATGCCGTCACACTCTCGTCGCTCGGGTCGCCTCCACGCGCTGCCGCGCGCGTACAAACGCCGCGACTTCATTCATTTGTTTTTTTCTCGTTTTTTATGCAAAACTGAATTGAGAGGGATGATAGTACTGAGCGGAGACAAGAATATATATGGGCGTACGAAATTTTGGATGAGGGAATATATATTATTATTCTAATTAGAAATATCTAGCTTTTTATACGTTCGAAATTCACGAACTCCGAACGAGGCGTGCCGCCTGGCCTTCTATATATTATAGTCCTACTCCGAATACAACGGAAATAGTCTTGGAAGCCAGTTCCATCATATTCAGAAGATAACTTTTCAAAATTCAATTATTTTAATTTATATTTTAATTAAATCACTTTAATTAAGTTCTACGCGTTTCAAGCTCACACGGCCAAACGGTAAGTCCGATCGCTATGAAACTTGAAATCCCATAATATTTTACTATTACAGATCCGATGAAATTAGTTTCATCGAAATCTGAGACAGTACCCAGAAAAGCTATTTCTATGCATTAATTAAAACAAGAAATTCCCAAAATTAATTTATTCACTTTAAATTCAGTTTAAAAGTCAACAATTTTCATTCTTGTTTAAATCGACTTTAAATCAACGTTCAACGTCATTCTTATTCATAATAAATTCATGAATCAATTATTTAAATAATGTCCAATATTAAATCTAAATAATTTATTTATCCAATAAATTCCTATAATTGAAATATAAGTTATTTAACTTATAAAATTTAACTTTTAAAATGAATTCAAATAATTAAACAACCATTTCCATTTTACAGTCATTCAATATTTATCATTCAATTCCAATATTGACTATAAACACACTCAATACATAAAATTTCATTTCAATGCTTGTTATTTCCAAAATCTTCGAAATTGGTTATTTCAAAATTTTATTCAAGTTCATACTCAATGAACTACATTAATAAATCATTAAATTTTTATTGCTAATCATTTTTTCAATAATTATATTAAATATAATAATTTAAAATAGTTAAAAATATGGGTTGTTACATATTGGTTGCTTGGCTTGTTATTTTTATGCAATGCTATGTTATAACAAGTATTCGATGTAAGAGAAGAATATAAAATAGAAATACATGGGCTTGATCCCGAAAGGGTACATGTGCAGTTTTTCCCCATGCAATAGCCCACGGATCGCTTGAGGCAAAGGTACATTGGATAAGGAACATCTCAAACATAGTTGACCACATTTTGTATATTTTTTCATATTATCGTACATTACCACGTATTTGTAAAGTTTGCAGGTGGAAGCAAATGATAAAAGAGGCCTGGATGAAAGTTATATATACATAGGTTGCTTACTTGGTATATCTCTCATGTATCATAGTTGCATGTTTTATAGATTTAATAATGTTGTATGGGAAATTGTAAATTATTTATTTTGTTGATTTAGGCCTTGTATGATATTCACGTGCTAAGATAAAACATACCATTGCTTAATTCTGCTATGAAGTTTTTTTTACCTTTTGTTCATTATTTAAAATTTTAATTATATAATCAACTACCCATTGTTTTTTATATCTGAAATTAGCGAGCAAGCATGTTTTGATGGTGTTTGTCACTAATCTTAGACATATGGTGAGACATCACATTGGCTGAAAAAAAAGAAAAAAAAGGGAAATAAAAATTTGAACATTATATTCAAATAAGGAGAGAAATTTTATTTCATGAGCTTTTGGAGAATCAAAGATAAGTTGAAGCACTCTCACTCTCTCCAATATGTAGTCCTCTATGTGTATTATTTTATGACACGGTTTTCTTTATTTCCAAATTATTGAACCTTGATGACATACGTTACAACTCCACGTTGAGAATGAGAGAGAGTTACTAAAGATGAAATGGTACCAGTTCGTCGTAATCATTTCCAATGCGCTCATTTAGATGGTAATATTTCTTATTCGTTTCTATATATATCAGCCACATTTGAATTAATATACTTAATTTAGATTTTGAATAATATGTATTAATCAGATATGATATTATAATTTTTTTAAATTAATTTACACACACATATACATATGCAGGCGCATGCTTACATAATTATATTTAAAATTACATTATTCCATAAAATTAGATTTTTTTTAATGTATATATAAATATATTCAATATTAATGAATATATGTGTTGAGTCAAAAAATGACACAGCACCCTTGATTAGTCACAACGAGATGAAAATATATAAAAACGAAAATAAAAGTTTGAACACATGGGATTTTATAATGGTTCGTTCTTAAATCAATTGCCTACATCCAATTTAATTTTATTTCAGATAGCTTTACACATGTACAATTGAATTATAAAGTTTTAGTTCTAGAAAATCAAATGAAATTCGAGTTCAACAGTACTTTATGGCAAATATAAAGTAAAGAGTTTAGATTTGAGAAATGATCCAAGGTCGGAAAGAAGATCGCTTTTCCATTGTCCAAGAATGTTTTTTATAGGCGAATCCATCCATCAAAGTCACAAATTCGTGGAAGACTGGGTAAGAGATCCAATCCATGCCTTTCAGGATGAAGACCAAGTAAAACTCATAAATTAAATTATGTTGGCATAAATTGCAACTTGTATCTTCACTTTTCCCAATACTCGTCCAAGTCTTCAAGTTTTCTAGCTTCGTTGTCCAAATTTCTCCTACAAATCTCAATACAGACGTGATTTGTCCAACGTGAATCTTTTTTTCTGCAAAGTCAAGGCATCTTTACCTACCATTCAAAAGTAGGCCAATACCCAAACATGTCGATGCCGACATGTCTGATCGTGTTGGTGCTAATAAGATCAATCAAGTTGGTACCGACCAAATTTACTTGCACGGTTCTTTGCCAAACTTCTTATATTCCTCAATTTCATCACCCCAGACAACTCCATAGATTCTTGATCCATTTCTTCATCATCTCGAAGCCCAAATCCATCAAGAAGTTGCCAGGTTCAAATGATGGATAACACTTGCTGCCTAAAGTATGCATTCACGTAAATAAATCATGCTTTGGATCGAGCTAAGCAATCAAATGATAATTGAATAGAGGTTATCAATCAACCAATAATCATCTTGAAATATAGCATTTATTGCAAGAGCGTCTATTCATTGCTTAAAATAACCTCTTTGTAATAACTCGTTTTTTCGATAATTTAAATTATTGAAATAAATCAAATAATTTTGGCCGAGGGGAAAATTTAACATTTTTCAAACTTTTGAATTTGAAAATGAAACAGGTACTATTGTGATGCTTTCATTTTTCTTATGCATGTCATTTATTCATTTGTCTGAATTGAATTCTGGATATGAAAGATATTAGAGTTTTTGTATGTTGGAAATTTTAAATTTAAATTACACCGACGTAGAAAATTTGAATAGACACTCTACCTTACGTATATATGATAGTGAGTTATTCTATTTATAAATTTAAAACTCATTTTTCCAAACGCGTATTCCACTTCTCCTTTTTCCTCTTAGAAAACAGAAAACCCTCTTTATTTTAAAAATCAAATTCTATCCAAATACTTCACTAAAATCATCAATTTAAATACTGCATTGAAGAGCGAGTCGAGGGCTATCCTCCAATCCTCATTAGATCACGTGTTCTCATATTTGAGGCATACCCAATTTCAGGTAGCGAACAATTTGGAATCTTTTATAGCATTGTGAGTGATTTCCACCTAATTTATAATATACTCTCCTCAATCTTAAATTGTTTTAAGTAAGTATGGTTTAAGATTAGAGAGTTTTGATTATAGATATAACTAGTGAAAATATAACTGATAATAAATAGTAATATCATCTGAAATTAAATGGAATTTAGTTATGAAATCATCAAAAAAATGATAACTAGTTGATATTTGGCCAACTAATGGAAAATAATGTAATTTTAAGATTGTATATGATTTATGTTTGATCAATAATCATTTCAAAATGCATGGAATATTATAAGTTTGGGCTTATGATAAATAACCTCATAAATAAGAAAATTAAATTCGCAATTTTGATATATATATATATATGTATGTATGTATATTATATGTATATATAAATATTACAACGAGGATGTTGGAATTTGGAAAATATATGTATATAGTTATTCAATTTCTTATTTAAATCATGATAACACTTTATAACATAGTTTCAAAAAGATTTTTATAAGTTTAAAAAAATATCAATTATAAAATCTAATTTTATATGATTTGTTATGGAATATTAAAGATATATGCAAAAATTTCACATTTTGCACTAGAAATAGAATATATATATATTTATATATATATATATATATATATAACACAATGTGTGTATGTAATATATATATATATTATATAAAAATGTTACTGAAATGCCAAATGTTATTTTAGGTCATAAAATGATTTTTAATATGAAACTACTTTGAATTTAAAGTATATTTTGTTATACACACACACACAAGGATGTATATTCACTAACTTTTGGAGTGATTCCTAAAATAATTTCTACTTGAACTCCTAGTGAATATGAAATAGATAGATAGTATAGACTTCAATTTGAATAAAGAAGAAAATGGTTTTAGAATCGATAGGAAAATGATGAAGTTATGATTGTTACAAACACTAGAGATAAATATATAAGTTCCAAGAAATTGTCAGGATTTCCAAATTTTCATGTATACTGTTCCACTTGTGTGCAGTACATTGGTGCCCTAGTGCAAACAAAACCTGCATAATAAAATTAGGCTAATATGGCTAAGCTTAATAACTTAAATCAATTTGAGGCTTTTCTTGTGGATTTTGGACATCGATTAGTGATGTTTTAAAGCATAACCCTATTTAATTGGAATTTTTTTGATGTGCATATATAAATGGATGAATGTTTGTATATATGTGTGATATAAATGAATATATACGTATAAATAGTCCACCGTTGTTGATGTTTTTGCTTGAATATTGATTTTGAGAACTCTATTAATTATCATGGTAACACGATCATTCAGTATGTGTAAAAAAATCCAAGGTGCATGTTGTTGTATGAAAATTTATCCATAGGTTGTATATAGAATTGCATCCATTTGGTGATTCAACGATATTATGCACTGGATTTGAGTATGATTAGATCATATCGTCGACCATGTAAATGTACCGGATTGAGACCCAGTTTCATGAAATTAAACATGTACCGTTGTATTGTTTGACTAACTTGTTATATGCATGTGAAAGAAGATTAAGGTATGAATGGTTAGCATAATTATCTTGGTATTATTTGGGAATGTCTAGAGTATGTTGTAGAGCAGGCATACATCACTCACCAGACTGTGGTCTAACCATCTCCCTATGATTTTTTCTTTTTATATCATTACTAGGTTGATGGAAACTGAAAAGTTATGCCGAATGACGCTGGATGGAGCAAATGGCATATGCATTACCATCGTATATAGATTTGTATATAAATAATCATCTGCCATTATTTATATGTATGTGTGGATTTGGAAAGGGTTCTGTTATACTTAGTTATGTATATAATTGGGTCTATCATTTAAAGTAAAGTGATATTTGATTTATACTATATGTTATTATTTCCTACTGCTGCGAGTTAAGAAAAATATAGGTAGATTTATCACATTGTTTGTTTTCTTAACCTAACGACGCTCGTTTCCAGGTTTTGGGGTTTACGCACCATGAGTTAAATCCGAAGCCCAATGTAACGACCCGTAAATTTCAATAATTAAAATTGGTTAAATTAATAAGATGTTGTAATTAAATTTTAAAAAAAACAATCTTTAATTTATATTGGAGCGAATGTTAGAAATTAAATGTAGCAGTTGTAATTAAAATTAACTATTTAAAATGAAATTGCAATTAACTGAAATAATGTGAATTGTCATACTTGGTTATAAGTCTAATGTAAGAAACAAATGGGAATGTTGAATTTGTGAATTATTAATAAAAAATAATAACTAGAATGGAATTCAAAGTGTTATAATAATGGAACGTTTAAATTGTTGCATTTGGGTATAAAATAGGAATGTTAATACAAAGAAAGGCTGGATGTTTGAATATAGTAGTTTAATGAAAGACAAACAAATCATTCCATCTAAATCCATTTTATAATAAAGCGTAATTATTGTAGCAATTGGAATTAAATATTATGCAATTGAAATAAAGATGAAAATAGAAATGGAATAAAATTTGTGTTATATATGGGATAATAACTTGGGTTGATAGGTAACAAACTTTTAAATGCAAATAAAAGCAAATAAGTGACAATTATTATAGGTTGTTTATTTATTTAATGTGTCAAATAAACTTTGGTAATCAATTTCAATAAATCTAAATTTAACGTTTTGTTAATGCAAATTAAAGTAAAAATTGATGCAATAAATAATGGAGCCAAGGTAAAATAATTTATTGGATTTAAAATCTAAATTAACGGGTGAAATTGACAGATTTCAATATGATTGGATTATGGTAGTTATTACACAATAAATGAAAATAAAATAGTTAATGCGAATAAAGGTGAAACGAAAAGTATCAGTGTAATGAAACGTAACCAAATGTTAAATATGTTTATAGGATAACGATGGTTTGAATATTAAGAATGGGACTCAAGATTTATTTATTTATTTGAATTTAAATTATGGTAATTGGGTTTATTGCAATTATTGGAATTATATATTTAAATATTACGTTAATGTAATTTAAGATGAAATTTGAGAATAACAATGTAATAAACCATGAACGAATGTTAATTTTATCTATTTGGTGATAAGGGATTGAATATCAAGATTTAAAATCAAATAAATGGATTTATATGAAACTTCAATTGATAATTTGTGAATTTATTTGAAATGAAATTAATACGGTAATGGGTAAATTAATTTAACTCAAATTTGATGTCTGAACTTATCTGAATTATTGTAAGTAATTAAGAAATCCAAAAGGGAATGAAATTTGTCAATTATCGAATTGGAATAAAAATTTGGATTTTATTAATTAATTATTATTTTATTTAATTAATGTAAAAATAGCCATTTTGGCCACTGACTTGGATTTCGATGAAACCAGTTTCATCCGATCCATACCGGTGAATTATTGTAGGGTTTCAAGTTTCGTAGCGATCAGACTTGTCGTTTGATCGTACGAACGTGAAACGCCTTGAAATCAATGAAATTGAAATCAACTTGGAAAATATTGATTTTAGCATAACTTTTTCATACGATGAAATTTGGACATAAAACCTTTTCCATTGCGTTTAAAATATTTTAAAACATCTATTTTGATATATGGGTTGACCCAATTTCGTTCTTAGTCAGAACGGGCTTTTTGGTCCACTTTGTCGCTAGCGCGTATATCTATCTTATCCGATCCATTCTATTTTCAACTCTGTCTATAAATATCCAATTATAAACACTAGCCTACTCCTATTTCTCATTTGTCTGTACGTATATTTCAGCTATCTCTCCTCCTCAATGGCAGACAAACATATTATAGATCCAAACACAAATCAAATTTCAATCCAAAGTCAAAAATTCAATCTCCTCAAATACTATCAAATTTTATATGGATTCGAAGCTCTCGAAGAGCGTAACTCAGACTGCAACTCTTTTTTCGATTCGACCCATTGTTTGTCCAGAAATCGAAGAATAATTTTCCGCCGTTCATCACGTCGGAATCAAACCAGTCTGATTGTCAAACCAATTCTGGGTATTGTATAGTGGACCGAGGGGATCGCATCGACATAGTTTGTTCGTGAAGTTAATGGTTAGATCGAGCAAAAAAATTCAATAGGTTTTAAACCCTAGTGGGGGCGGCTGTGAGAAAAAAGGGGGAATTGGTGTCGTGACCTCTGGTCGTCGAAAGAGGGAAGCAGGACGTGCGCGCGGCGGCGGTGACAGGCCGCAAGGGGACGACGGCGTAGGGAGTGACAGCGGCACATGCGTACGTGGTGGCTGTGTATATGCTCGAACAAGTGTAGGTTTCCAGTTTTGTTCCGCGTGATGACGTTGAGCTCCTGGGTGACGTGGCCGAGCTTGTGGGAGAAAGTTGTTTTTCTTTTGTTTATTTATTTTAAATTTAAATCTTTTAATATTCTAACATATGTAACTTTCGCCTACGATATTCAATTCATGTGCAGTTTTCTCCGCTAGGTTCATATTGGAATTCCGGACACTTTGGCGCTAGTTTGGACGAACTTGAAGATTGTCCAATTTTTGGGTTTAAATTCAATTTAAATTCAAAAGGTGAGTGTTTTAACCCACTCACTACTTCTAAAATTTCTTATGTTCGTTAAATTAATTTATGTTGTGATTATGAATTTATTTATGACTATTTGTATATTTTTAATCATCATATTAGTTAATTGCATTTATTTGAATTAAATCGTTATTTAATTTATTATGAAATATAACTGCCAGTTAAATTACCTGTTATATATTATCAGTTATATATCTATATTGATTGATTGTTTGTATGATGATTGTGATGGATGTATGATTTTATGATGGATGAATGGATGTTTTATTTATATCATCATAATCTGCAAGTTGTTATGCATTTATTTTGATTCGAGATTGCGGTTTGAAATGATATGCAACCGCACTTTTATTTGCGGATTGAAATGATAAATATCCGTATCACTTGACCATAGGGTAGAAAATTATATACAGACACCGTGGTCTATATATTTAAATATTAAAAACAAGGATTTCTATGGTTTTGTAAAGAAATATATGATTTATGAGATATTGATTTGGATATTTTATAAATGTTCTTTTATATATAGTTAACTTCTTTGTTTAAGCTATGTATAAAATTGTTTAAGTATAAAAGAAGTTTAATAATAAAGTTTGATTTTGTTAAGATATAATATGGTTAAAGTATTTATTTAAATTATTTTGTATATAGAGTTTATATTGCCTTAAATAAAATTAAGATGGGAAGATATATATGAAATTGATTTGAATCAAATTTATTTAAGAATTTTACTCAAACAAAATCTGATTTGAAATTGAGATAAATATGGGATTTTATGAAATTGAATTTATTTGAGAATTAAACTCAAAAGGGTTGATGGGAGATTTATTAAATTGGGAATTTTAAAAAGGTATAATTATTATAACTTGATTTTTGGGTCTAGGTGAATTAGATGATTATTTCAAGTATAACAAATTGAAGGCAATATCTAGTTATTTGAAATTTGAGTTTTATTTAAATAATAAGGGGTTTATTATATAAAATATTTCAAAACTAAATAATAGGAAATTTAATTATTGGTTTGAAATTATTAAATTTAGTTTTGAAATTTCGAAATATTTAAAGCCTTGAAATATACCGAAATTTGAAATGTTTATAGAAATTGAAAGGTTTCAAAGTTATGAATTTAAAGCATTATGTTTAAAGGGGTTAAATTTCAAGTGTTTGGTTTTGAAGTATATAATTTGGAAGGGTATGATTTTTGGAAAAGGGATATATTTGAAATAAATGTATTATATGGATTTGAAATAAAAATGATATCATATTGATTTGGGTTTTAAAACGGAAATGATATCGTATTTATTTGGTTTTGAAATGGATATTATATTCTGGTTTTAAAGTATAAGTTATTTTGAAATGACCGCGGTGTTATAATAACGTTTGGTTGTTAAAGAGACTGGGATCGGAAGTTGTCATGCTCTCTGCCAACTCCGAAAACCATTTTAACAACCGTGTACGCGGCGGAGATTCCAGAATGAAGTAGGATGGTGGCGGCGTTTCCTTTGAGGTAAATACGTGGACCCAACTCCCGTGAGTTGGCATAAGGTGGCTAAAACAGGAGTGATTCTCGGGCCAATGAGGTAGCACCTTTGATCGGACACATCCCTTCGATATTATACTCTGACTTTTGGATTTATTCGGCGGCCACTTTTGATTTTTGATTTTGGGGGTGTGGCTCGAGGTGGGCGGTAGCTGCGGCTATGCGTTACCACCAGCCCGGATAGCAATTGGTATATCTACCCTGGCATTGCCTAGTTGTGCCGTATCACCTACTCTAGCGCACCTTATACGATTTTGTTTTATACCATACCTATGGAGTGCCCTCTGACGACGTCCAGTACGGGGAAGATTACGATACTTTATAGAATATGGGAATATATTATGTGTTAAGGGGAATATTGGGTAACTCCTTAACGCTATTTTAAAGTAAGTTTATTTTACTAATAGACACTATTATAATAGCGAAGTATTACTACATAGTAAATAGTTTAACGGATCCTTAGGAGATGTGAATCCCGAGCATATTTTAAGTTACTGCACTCATATTTATTTCTATTGATTTAACTCACATAAGATCTTTTAGTTCTGACTCGAATGTTTTGTCTTTTCAATTCGCTCGGGTCAGTACGAACATTTCAGGATTTGAAGATTTTATTCTAGAGGACGAAGATGAAAATTTGTAGTACTATTATCTACTATATTATTCCACTACCCCATTTAATTCCGCTGCATTAATTATTATTCCCTTGTATGTGTACTCTGATATGTATTGTATAAGTATAATCGAATATTTTGTAAACAGCTTCATGAACTGTATATTTGATTATTATATTTTATCGTTCCGCTGCGAGATTCTATTTTGTTTTTTTCTTTCTCTACCTTTTCTTATTTACCCCATAACAATCCGCCCTTCTGTATGGTTTAAGTCTGACGTGTATGGTTTATCGTCGATTTAAACCGTGCGGAAAGGCGGGGCGTTACACCCAAAAATGGCAAGTTATGTGCTGAATTATTTCTTTCCTACAACAAAGTTAGAGTCTTCGATTTTCTGGAAGCTATATCATATCTCAATCTGGTAGACTCCCTTTTTTCTTCTCTTATTTTATTTTCTCTATTTTTTGCCCTTTTTAATATATAAGGTAAAACGTGTTCGTGCTACATGATTATGCTGATGTCGACATGATTACTAATTCCCATATAAAAGTGGTAATTGTTGAATTTTCTAAAGTTCACTTTGTATTCTCAGCACACCATGTTTCTTTATAAATCCTAACCAATCATGATTTTTAGTTTCCAACCTTCATCATCTTCGATGCTGACTACTTCAACACTGCCACAGCCTTAATGCCACCACCACCATGAGCCGCTTCAAATAAGCCATCACCTACCTTTTCGAGTTGAACGTACTGTATCTCATTCTAATTCAAGGTGGTTTTTGCCTTTGTCTCATTGTCATTGCCATCCCATTATGTTGAGGTTGACCCATAGTCATCGATCCATATTTGACTTTGATTTCATGCATTTCCTTTCTTTCCCAGTTCACATTGCAGACTTGAAAAGTTTAACTCAAGAATCTCATGTTACATGAAGTTGGCTCCAAGCTTTCCTAGGTCTGACCTTAAGTTTCCCTTTCTTGCAAATGCTTGGTATCCACTTTAGGTCTTCAAGACATTGGCTCCGATTTTTTTGCATGTGACCATTTTTTATTTATTTTTGACATGTTTCCATATATAAAAAAGGGGGTAGCTGATTTTGTTGAACATTGGATGAATATGGATACGTGACTTAGTTTAGGTAGGGAAATTTCAAGAAACGGTCACATCAAACACATTTCAACGTTCAATAAAATTGTATGTCAAAACTTAAACATCACCATTCTGTGCATCTGTAGAGAACGTCTCTATATTGCTATGGATAATGGTTCTATCATTATTCATTCTGCAATAACATATAAAATTGAACATAAAGTTTCATAGTGTGGTGAAGCTTAGTTGCCAACACCAGCGGGCTATCCACACAGAGTGTTCACGTACACCATGGAATAGACATAGGACACACACTGCGCAGACTGACATATTGCACTACCCTGGTCAATTTATCGAATCCAATCAGCCCACACTCTTTAACATCTATTTGATTCTGTACATTAGCTACATGGATTTAATCAAATAAATATCAAGATCAAATATAATTGATTACCTTTTTCATTAAGTTTTCAAGTAGAATGGAGGATCCTGGATGATCTCCTCATTTTTGAACTAGTGCTCGCCCTTCTACACTACCAGAGGTAGGGTCTTCTACCACCCAAGCATTTACATCTACTCCATCAGAAGTAAGGCTCTCTATCGCTCATGAACTTCAGCTTCAAGCCACTCCATCGGCTTAACCTCATGAGCACGCCCCTCCAAGGGCAATCGACATGTCATTCTTTTTTGATGATCCTCAAGATCAAACACCCCCTAAATTGAATGTAGAAGAACTGAAACTAATCTTCCTCAAGAATGGGATTTCCAAAGATGACGTCCTTCTGCCTCAACCCTACTAAATGGCTCATCTCCACCAGTTGGCTACACCACACATAATAGATACATATCCTATCGGGAGACGTGCCCTATTTTAATGAATTCCTCAAATTCTTCCCTCAAGTTCTCATGTTAGCTTCAACTCAAGTACACTCAAACGGTTACATCCGGCTAAGCTATCTTTATATTATGTTCATGGTGCATTAGGGCCATCCATCCACTTTCGAAAAGCTTACTTACTTTCTCATCTTTAAAAAGAGATAAGAGAACCTTTATTGCCAATAGTCGAAGCATCCAATTGCTATAAGGTTGTTCAAGGACTCCACAATAAGAGATTACTTTAGGGATGAATATTTATTCATTCAATGTCCTAAAACCTTCAACCACCCATGATTGTCCGGTCAAAAGCTTCCTCCTTCAATACTCTTATCACATTTTGGGCTTTCTTCACCAAGTGACTAACACCATCTCTATATTTCTATCGGATCTCCTAAAACATGTCCCAACTGAAGATTTTACAAATACAATGGCATTCTTGAAGGGGATCCATCCTGATTTGAGGAAAACTTCCTATCTCCTTAAAAATGCTTGACTATGAAATTCCACCTTCTTTACAATGGAAAGAGCGCCATCCCCATCCCAGTTCCTACTGAGTGATTCAAGCTGTTATTGGTCCTTCTGCTCTGATTAGTGACTCCGATAATGATGAAAAAAAGGAGCAAAGAAGGGCAAGAATTCAAAGAAAATCTCAAAGAGAATAGAGGCATTGAAAATGTAAACAAGGAATTGATAAGACTAAGATGGAATATAGAAAAAGGAATGGGCGAAGAAGTAGATGAAGGAGAAGATGAGGTAGAGGATAAAAGAGATGAAGTTGAGGACTACAATGCTGGTGGACATGAATCATTTGGAGAGACATCCCCTGGGGCATTGTGTTCCCATTACCTCCCAACCAAAATGATTAGCGATCAAATCTTCCCAACTTGCGATTGAACCACATCATGATTCTGTTGAAGTGTCAACCCCTCCAATAGGCACATTATACATCATCTTCGATTCTTTAAGCGATCTTGGGAACCTCTTTGACTTTCCCTCCAGTGGGTTGAACTTCGAAGATACCCTAAACTCTAGCCTACACAATTTTAGCTTCCCTTTGAGTGATATATTCCAGACCGCTGAGGGTGGCGTTAATCCACCTCTAGGCCCCCTCGAACATGGTCTATAGGCTACCTTGGGCATGCCAAATCTTCACACATTTCTACAATCACAAGCACAAACACTCTGCACTTGTTCTTAATACATTGTTTCAATTCTAATATGGTCCGCCTTCCTTTTTAGGTACAGTGGTAAGACACATCCAAATGGAAAGGCTTTGAGAAGGCACTGGACAATACCATTCCCAAACTCTACGGTCCTCCTACTGTAAGTCAAAGACAAAAATATTAAGGAGGAGGGATCAGGAACGACACAATGCAAATAAAAATTAGGCCATCGCGACAAACAAAGTGAATTGCACGACAGCTATAGGCGCGACTCGAACCCTACTATCGACTCCACTCACATTCTTAATCTTCCAGCTTTACCTGTCCTTCCACTAAGAACTTACTCCTTCATGTCAACCTCTTACAACCACTATTTCAGCTCCCTATCAATCCAAAATAGTTGGACCTTCCCATTGTCAGCAATCTCATGGGACTAATCTATTCTGTTACTACAAAGATGGAAGCGTCTCCTCCAGAATTATATCTTGAGGAGTATAGATTTGATTGCAATGTTATGGACTTAATGCGAAGTTATGTGAACGACGACATTGCTAGGGACCAAGAGGTCATAGAGTAGCTATATCAATGGAAAAAGTTCACTAAGAGCCTCTTCAATGTCAATTGTGCCAACCAATTGATCATTCGAGCCTTCGATACGGAGAGAGCCCACCCTAACCACATATGCAAGGATCACAAAACCGAGTTGGCCAAAGTTAAAAAGAAAATAGATGAATAAGCCAAATCTACCAATAATTCTCAGCAAAGGCTATCTACGTTGGCAAAGGCTCATGCGACTGAGAACTTAGTTATGAACGAGTTGCTATAGGATTCCCACACCCCAAGTGTCAACCTCGAGAAGGAAAACAAGGCAAAGGAAGTTGAGAACGTTGCGCTCCAAGTCGAGGTCGCAAATCTCAGAGCTGACCTGAAGGATGAATAAGAATCAAGAGAGCAGGCTCAAGGCTAGTCTACCAATTTAAAAATCAAGTTGGCCAACGTAGAAAAAAAATGCGGATCTCATAAAAAAATAGTCCAAACTAAAGAAGAAACGGAAGCCACTCTCCTCCAGTTCTTTGCTAATATTATAAAGATAAAGAATCTCATATGGTCGGGAGATGGCTATCTTAGGACACTGGCCGAGGCCTAGGACGAAACTATCAGAAGAGCTGGAGACTTTGGTAGTGAGGTTTATAAATAGGCATTAACGAGAAAATTACAGATGAAGATGACATGGTAGCCCTGGAACTGGGCTGGAAAACTTTGCAAAAAGGGCTGTAATCGAGGAATGGACGCCTGCTAAGACTCCTACAAATCCCAGCTCTTTAGATCATGAGGATGACTCTATTCCAGCTCTAAAAGAGTCTCTAGTGGACATCATCACTTTTACGATAACCATTCTAGAGGTTGTCATAAGTTAAATACCTGTATTTATAGTTCCCGATAATAGCACTTCCAGGAGATAGGATCTCGATACCCCGGCCTTCACTCCTCCAAAATATCCTCCTATTATGCATGTGCCTTCAAAACTCTAAAGGAAGGCGAAATCACTTAGTCCTCCTCCAAAGAATATTCGCCACCCAAAGTTATATCTCTCATCCCTTCGATCTTTGAGGACTTCAGTTCTCGCCTAAGGATGTCTCTAATCTCAACCTTTTTGTTTATAAACTTACACAATAATTGCTAACACTACCATCATTGTTTCTTTTCCTATATGCCTTAGGCTCGAGCGCTTTTAAAAACGAGTCAACTATCATCACCATATCACTCATTCCTCCTGTGTCATCTCCCAATTCCCATCCTAGCCTTAACTCTGAGAAAGTAAGGGCCGTATAGAACTTGGAAGATGCTGAAGGTTTAATTAATGATAATTTACTATAATCAATGAGAAAGGGCCTAAGACAACCTCAATTGTAGATAGCTAAAATTTGAATTCTCAAAGGATCCTCCTCCTCCATTATCAACATATCTTACTAACTTAATCATCCATTTCAATACATGCTGAGTCCATTTAGATTCCTTTCACGCCTATGCTTGTAGCTGCCTCTAATCAACCAAAATCTAGTTCCAATGATGACAAGAATCCACTTTCAGATCCTGCTAAGGGAGGAAAAAAAGCCTTCGAGAGGAAGGGCAATATCCTAGCGAAGAAACCAAAGAAGAAGTATGACGTCCAGCTTCTGGAGATTGATTCTATGTTGTATTTTGTACTTTATGGAATTGTCATGTATATAAGCCGATGTTGTGTGGATGTGGCCCCTACAAATCTTATACAAAAGTTATGTAAATAAAATATTGTTTTCTATCAAACCTTTTTCCTATTTACATTAATGCATCTTTTAATTTCCATTGCCTATATACTTGATAACCATATGTAATTTAATTACTTATATACTATTCATGCTTGTATCTATGAAATATGTAATGTCATTATTTACTGTAATTTCGTACGTACGTACATATATACATACATACATACACACACATATATATATATATATATATATATATATTACTGCAGTTACTCAGCATTATTTTATTACTTAGAATTATTTATCATGAGCCAAAATGCTCTTACTTGACTAAAAAATAGCATTTCTTTTCCTAACCCCATTTATCTTTGATTAGACATATCTCGTTTAACAGTAAATGAAGTTGTATTTGCAAAAGACACAATTTCATACTGACTCCTATTTCCGTGTCTCAACTGCCCATCTCCAGGCATCTGTCCTTGACCTCACTATCTCCGAGTGGCGATCGAAGATACTTCATCAATTAACCCCGTTTTCATCAATCCAATGCATCAGGTTGGGCTGTAAACATGGTTACACCTACAAACAAATCCAATTCAATATCGGTTCTTATCTTTGGGATTTGATGCCTTAGATGCCTATCTCTATGCATCAATCCATGACATCTCCTATCTTCAAGCACCGGTCAAATATTAGATGTAAAGGTAATCATCCGATCAACTCCAATACGATTACATTCCAGTGACCTGATCGTTGCTCACATGGTAAGGAGTTCATCGGCATCTATTTTTAGTAGTTTGACATCCGGTTTCAAAATACAGAATGTCTAATTTTGTCGCTGAGATGTAACAAAAAGTCATACTTTTAAAAATATGGTTCCATTGATTCTATAAGCAGCTTTATTCAAGAATGAAAGAATGGAAGACTTTGCCTTCACATTCTAGTCGATAGTATGTGTTGTTTGCAAATAGTAAATCAAAGTAAAATAGCATCGTAAGTGTTCGCTATTCGATGCCTATGGAATTGAGGTCCCATCAATTGTCCATAGCTTGAAAGTTCCATCTCGAAACTTCCATCAAATCACATAAGGACCTTCCCAATATGCGCCAAGTGCTCCCATACCAGGAATAATCCGTTTCAAAACAAGGCCACCTATCTCGAAGGTACGATTTTTGACACTGGAATTAAACTATTTTGGCACTGTTATCTAGTAAGAAACTACCCTTAGATCAGCCTATTCTCACTTCTCTTCGAATAAGTTGAGGACTCAAACAAGAGTTTTTCATATATCTTAGGACTTTAATATAGTCTTTGGGGAGAAGGAACTTCAGATTCAGTTGGTGTCATGCCTTAGTTCCATAGGCCTGAATGATTGGGGTATAGCCAGTTAGGAACTTGTGGGTTGTCCAATAAGACCACAATGCAAGTAGTAGCTTATTAAACCATTTTCCATTAGCTCTCTTCAATCTCTTCTTGATGATGGATTTGATTATCTTGTTCGCCACCTCGACATGTCCATTCGCTTGCGGGTGTGCTATTGCCAAGAAGCATTCTCAATTTGATACCAAGCATAAAAGATTTTGAACTTGGAATTCTCAATTTGAGTTCCTTTGTCAGTGATTGTCTTATGTGGAACTTGGTATCTGGATGAATGTTCTTTACTACAAAAGTTAAAGTACCCTTTTCAAAGTGATCGTTGTTACGGTTCCATTTTAGCCCATTTCTGAAGTAGTCCACATATACTATATCATATTTCACTCCGCCCCTTGACATTGGTAGCACATTGATGATGTCAATTCCATACACCTCAGTCAGCCATGAGCTAACAATTTCAACAAGCATATAGGATGTGTATCTTGGTATCTTTGCAAACCTCTAGCATATGTCATGTCTTCTTGAATAGTTTGTTGCATCTCGGCTAACTACCGACCAGAAGCATCCATAGCAAAGAGCCTTCTTTGCTATTGTATGATCCTTTTTGTGGTCACCGCAGCTACCTTCGTGCATATCTGCAAGAATTTTCTTAGAGTCATCTTTGGCAACACACTTTAGTAAAGGCATTATGAATACTCTGATATACAACACTCCTTGCATGAATGAGGTACATTACGTAAGAATTTCTATCGTTTATTTCTTTCGTATGGGAGAGTCTCTTTTAGAGAGTATTGTTTATCGAAATCAACATCTATCTCGTCTATGCTTAGTGTCATCAAAGTCTCAAATGGAATGATAACCAATAGATATGCATCCTCAAAGCTTGCTAGCTTAGCGAGTGAGTTAGCTTCATATTTCCTCTCAAGGGATGTGCGTTATCGTGTAATGTTCGATATCATTCAGTTATTCCATTACTTTTGTCAGGTAAGGGGTAAGCCTTGCTCCCTTAGCCTAAAATTCCTTTTTCACCAAATAGACCACCAACTGAGAATTGCCGAATACGTGTAATGTCTTGATCCTTAGTTCCTTTGTTGTCTTGAGTCCGCAAACAATACTTCATATTCAACTTCATTGTTTTTCACCGGGAACTCTAGCATTAAGGCATAATAGATATTTCCTCCCTTTGGGGTTAAAAAAACAGCTACTATCCTAGGATTATGCCCATTGGAGGCTCCATCTACATGTAACTTCCATTGACAAAGTTGAATTCATTCCTCTTCATTTTTATTATCCTAGATGGTGAAGTCAACAATGAAATCCACCAATGTCTTTCCTCAAATTGCCTTCCAAGGATGGTAAGATATATCATACTAGCTCAACTTGATATTCCATTTTATTAATCTCCCTAAAGTTTCAAGTCGGTATATTACTTTTCTCAAGGCTATTCTCTCTGCACTTTAGTGGATTGAGCTTAGATGTATGGCCTCAACTTCCTCGCATCTATCAACAATTAGTATATCGGTTTTTCTAGATTTGGATTTTTTTTTTCTCAATGGATATTCTACCAACAAACTGTTTGGTAATGTAATATGTTGGCCTTTTGGTTTTTCTCTTCTTTCGCATGAAGTTTGCACTCGGTACGTGAGTAGAGGCTATAAGTAAATAACAAATTTTCTCCTATCAAAGGTTTTGATAACACTAGTGGTCTCTCCATATATTCAAATAGAGTCTAGAAAGAATCTGACCTTCCTTCATTTATACAAACTTCCCTTCTCTTTCATGAGGGCATTGAAGTATGGTATGCACTTATATGTTGCCTCCGAGACGAATATATTCAGTGCTGCAACCTTCCTGTTCAAGTTCTGCATCTCCCTCCTTGTCTTAGGGATGGTAACCTCTCTTCATGCTTTCGTATATTTATTCAATGCCCCTTGGGTTCACAGTAAAACCCTAAAACTTTCCCATTGTGACTTCAAAAGAATACTTCAATGGATTAAGTTTATTCTATATTTCTAAAGTACATCGAACATTTCAAATAAGTTGCCATATGATTCATCGATAACTATGATTTCACAACCATATCATCCATGTAGACCTTTATAGTTTATCACATTTAATCTTCAATAATATTTTTTACTAGACGCTTGTAAGTAGCTCAGCATTCTTCAAATCAAATGACATGACTCGATAACAACATAGCCCCAAATCGGTGATGAAGCTCGTATGCTCTTATCTGAGGTATGCATCGCTATTTAATTGTAGCTTGAGTACGCATCCATGAAGGATAAATGTTCATGTCTGGTTGTCGCATCTACAAGTTGGTCAATATGTGGCTTGTAGAAATAGTCCTTTAGGCATGCCTTATTCAAGTCAGAATAATCATTGCATATTTGCCATTTCCCGTTCACCTTCTTGATCAATACAGGACACGATACCCATTCTAGGTATAGAGCAGCGTGGATAAAGTCATTTGACTTTAGCTTATCTACTTCTTCTTTCAATTCATCGAATTACTCTAGTTCCCTACCATGCCTCTTTTTCTTCACAAGAGGTATCTTAGGTCCAAATTTAATGCATAGAATGCTATCTCCAGTGAATTTCCACACATATTGGAATATATCTAAGAAAACCCGTCCATATTTTCTCAGAGAAACCATACCATCCTATGACTTTGTAGGTCCATCAATTTATATAACTTTTTATTAGACCCAGGCCAAGTCATAGGAGATATTGTTATGTATTTGAAGAATTAATGCAGATGGGCTTAACTTCATCATTCCCTTTCCCACGTTGCTTTACCTCTTTGAGCTTAGAAACATAGCACTATCGGCGTATGCTTTGATTTCCTTAGATTTCCTCTACTCTATTAGAAGTTGGAAATTTCATCAGCAGACGCCATGGACAAATTGCAGTCTGAAAGCTTGCAAGGGCCGGTGGGACCAGAAAAAAATTATATGGCAAAAAACCATCCACTACAAAAAATAATTGCACTCGCACAACTTTGTGATCACCTTGTGCCACCTACACCACACCGACTCCTTAGCCTATCAGATTAATCCTTGGATTTGGATTTTACAAGGCTTCAGACTCTTCTCAACAAGGCATATTTTTTCAATGGTTTGTTTGAACATGATGTTCGCCAAACTCCCATATTTAATAAGGACTTGGTGCATAGTAGCTAGCCCTATCATGGTCATTATCACCATGGAGTAAATCATTTATGCTTTAACCCTATTAGAATCTTATTTCTTAATACAATATCATCTATCATCATCCTATGTTGCTTTATTGGAGGGCCATCCTCTTTTAGAAAAAATTTTCTTGAGGCACATGCCTCAAAGAGTTGTCATAGTGCTCCATTAAATTCTAGCTCTTCTTCGTTAGATGCATACCCCTAGATACAGTACTAATCGTAATTCCTCTCATTTACTATCTTGGTCCCTCTCCACTAAGCCTAACTTGAATCCCACAAGTAGGATTCCTTTGGGTTTATTCATATGCGCTTCAGCCTATGGGTTCCTGACATACTAATATAACCTTTTCTTTTGAATTAAATCCTCGATGACATCCCTTAGATGTCTGTATTTATTGTTATTAGGTCCACGGGTTTGATTGAAGCGATAATACTTTCCCTAATGTCTTTCTTCCCCAGTTTCCTCTCTTAGAGGTAGTTTCTTTGCCGCTAGTACCTTGCATAACAAGGTAGATATTCTCAACTATGTCATTCAAGGGAGTAGTTTCCCTCCACTAATGCCTTGGTCTATTCTCTGAGAATTATTGTTACTATTCCCAATGTTTTCTACAACATTTCCGATGCTACCACCACTCTATTTGATAGCAATGTTGCTCCGCATCGTAGTAGTCAGTCATATTTAACCATAAGTAGATATTCCTACATCTGAATCTACCTCTTCTAATGAAGAATTAGGATACCTTTTGATAAAATACCTCCATGGTTGATGGCTATTTTCTTTGAAGTCGCCTTCAAAAATCCATTCTCAGGTGAAACCCATTAATCAATGCCATCAAGATAATCTCCTCCTTGTAGTTGTTTACTTGAATAACTGCAACATCGAACCATTTCAAAAATTTCTTCAGAGTCACTCCAGTACTTTAATAAATATTTGATAACGACATCACATCTTCGATCATATAGTATGAACTTGGACTATTCCATGAAATTCTTTTCCAATTGATAAAGGATTATATTGACCTCGGTGTGAGTCCAACAAGTCACATCGTCGCAACTCCATTCAAAAATATAGAAAAGCACATACACCTTAACAGCATCTAAAGCAAGAGAGCTATCCATATGTCATCTGTACTTCAGCGGATGCTACCTTGGTTGTTGATGTACTTCAGCGGATGCTACACCGTAACACCATCTAGAATATTTCTGGTAAATGGCGTCAAGCTTGATGATGAACACCATTCATAATTGTTTCTATATTGATTTTCATTCAACAACCTCTTAACCATATCAACAATGAACTCCTCGCTACTGTGGGTGATTAGACAACAAGCATCATGCACATCCCCGATTGTTTGACTTTATAAACACTCTTAGTCCATTGCACGACGTCTAGGCTCCTCAATCATTAGGGAAGCCATTAGGCCAAACCCTCTCTGTCGATGCCTGGATAGTTCAGTTGCGTTCTTTTGAACACCATCAGTCTGAGCACCAATAGCTTGTCCCTCATCAATGCCAACATCTTGCAACTTTTCTTTCCTATCGGATAGACTCGTAGCTTCAGCAATCATATCAATACTGACTTTATTGGACATGTTGGTCTGACATGTTTTGTCTTCAGCTGGTTTCCACTAACTTTTAAAGCTCTCTTCTATGTTGCCCTAACCACTCTCTACATAGGTTGTTTTCTATCCTTCTATTATGTTATGTCGAAGATGAGCTTTCTTTACTAGAATCATAAGAAGATAATTCCCTCTATCTTTAGTTTGCCTCTGCGATTCAGTTCTTTTTCGAGGCTGAGCCGATGTTTCCAATTTCTCTTGCATTGTTTTCACCAAATCTATTTGATAATTTTATTACTATATTATCCTCGTATTCGTATCAAAAATCATCGTTTCCATTTTAATTCTTGTTAAGACTTCGGTCGGCTGAGATGATGATGCCAGTAGGGCTGGCACAGATTGATTAAATCTCTTCTTTAGCATGTTGAGATCCTTCATGGTCTTCTTCAATAATGGTTCCATATTTTATACTGCCCTCCTTGGATCATGCTAGGTTTTTTAGGGCATAATGTCACTTGATGATTCTCTCACAATTACCAATCTAAGTCGTCATCATTTATCTGATCTATAAAATGATTCTTTTCTAAAATCCAAGTAACTTCAATTCTACAATAAACAATCTCTAGATGTACCCTCTGGATACTTCAAATCAAGATTTCAAACTAGATCTTCACCTAAGAGTCTTCTTTCTCAGTGAAAAAATAAAAAATATTGAGTCAGAAAGTGACACAATACCCCAGATCGGTCACAAATGAGATGAAAATATATAAAACCGAAAATAAAAGACGTAATGAAGAAATTTGGTACATCTATAGCTTTAAAAGCTACAAAGAAAACCCGTATCTTATTTACTTGGAGCTGATGAGGGGTTGCAAAATCATCACTGAGACTTGGAACAAGCTAAGTTTCTTTAAGGTTGAATGCTTCTGTGTAAATTGTCCACCTGGGTTCACTCGTATATGGATATCTTGACATATGTTTTATTTCAAACGCCAGTGTGCATTTGTCTTATAGTCTGCATACTTAACTTTCTCCGTGATACAGATGTTCTAATGAAACCCAGCGACAGATCACTTTCGAATACCATTAATACTCTTATGGCAGTCCTAATCAAGGATAGGTATATAAGAACTATATTGATAGATGAGAGCCTTCTCGCCTATGGTTTATTAGAGGAAGGCCGTAGCATCAACATAGTTCCAGTTGTTAACATTGATGATGATAGGGATAAAGTTGATAATAATCCACCCACAGGAGGCGAAGTCAATCCTAATTTGTCTATGGTCTAAATCCCTGGTGCTGGAGCCGTAGAAGATACAGAATTAGAATATGAAGGCACCAAGGAAGGCGAGATCATTGAAGAGAGCGGTGAGGCGGGCCAAAGTAACATTGGAGTCGGCATGGGTCCCAGATCGAACAACCTAGAGACGACCCACCGCCTGCTCCTAAAAAGAGATTGATTATGAAAATTTCAAAGATGCAGACTTTCACTCAGTATCCACCGGTCACAAGTGCAGAGAAGACTCCATCTATTCCTTAAATTGGCTCATTCGTCGGTCTATGGTTTATCCCTATAGAGTTTGGCTCTTTTGACATTGGTAATATCAACATCATTGACATCGGTTCCTTGATACACTTTGAGAAAGACACCACTCCAATCGGTGCGGGAGAGGTTACTCCCATTAGTAAAGCTCTAGTATATGGTCCGTCAGGGTGACACTAGGACAGACATGTACATGTGCACTATACGACACTTGCTCCTGATCTGTGTCCTTGCTTGTTTGATCTAACTCATTTCTATTTGTTTTTCATGTTCAATGGATAAGAGAAAGCATTCATTTCGATACCTGGAAGAGAAAGCATATCATGTTCGATGCCCTTGGTCGAGCTCGTACTACGAAGGGAATGGTCAAGACCATGACTCAAGTTATCGCTCCAGTCACTACAGAGACGATTGGGACATGAGTAGTTATGGTAGATCCCATTCTTCTCATGATTCCGCTTCTAAGTAATAACCTAGATCCAGATCCCATCCTTCTAGAGGCCCGGATAGGCAACCTGACCGCCGTGATGATACTCCATCGGCTGACTCTTCTTAAGCTCCCTCTTCTACATTTATTCCTATACCGCCTATAACATTATCCCATCCCAATAGGTCTTTCGAGCTTAGACATCATAAGTGTGGCTTCGATACTATTCATCAGAAGTCCGATAAAGGGAGTGTTTTTGCTCTGGCCATTATAGAGGAGTAGTCGGTAGATATTATGGGTCAGATGACCGAGCTCAAGAATGAATTCGCCAATATTTTCTTTGATGCATTTATGTTTTTGCCAAACTTAGAATTCCTGGTGAAATCTAACAAAGGACCATCTACTGCATGATCAATGTCCACAATCAGTACAATAAATGGGAAAAGCTGGCCAAAAGTATTTCAAAAGTTTCAAGAGAAAGGCTACAGGAGGTAGAACCAAAAACTCATTGAAGCCGAGAATAACAAAATAATAGCCGCTTTCGACACAGAAATTGTGAACTTAAGAAAAACTCAAGCCGAAGGGGAGCAGAAAGTCGAGGAGTCCATTAAAGCATTCAAAGTTGAGAGATCCAAGCATTTGAATGAAATCAAACAAGCGCATCATCAGAACCATGAGCTTGTCATGGAAAGGGATGCTGACAGGGGGAACACAGTTGAATTGAAAACCAAGCTCAAGCATGAGACAAGGAAAATGATGAAGCGTAAAAAATTTCTCGACACGCATGCGACGAGCTGGAGCTGTTAAGATAGAGAGGGACAATGCATTCAAAAAGACCAAGGACATAAATGCTCTTGTTAAGAGAGAAGTTGCAGCTGTAATAAAATAGGATGAGGTACGAGTAAAAGAGTAGACGATGAAGAAGTTTGAGCCACTAATCACTCAGTACAACGCCAATGTGCTCAAATTTCCGAATCTATAGTGATCTAAAGAAGATTACCCTTTGATGCTTACCTGTGCTGGGGAAAGGGTTGTTGAGGAAGAGAAATAATTTATTAACAGTGATAATAATGACATGGAGTGGCTGGAAAATCAAATATTAAAGGGGAACGAACCTGAAATCCTTTATGATAATTGGCATCCTATTCATCAGGAACTTAACGCAACCCCCAAAAATAATTAGGTGAAGTTTCAGGCCCTGCGCATCATAATGCTACAGCTAATCAAACTCTTAAGACTCAAGCTGCTCCTAGTTCCACTGTTGATTCCTCTACCGATGTTGGTTATGACCTAGAGAAGACACTGGACTAAAAATCCACTGTTTTCTCCCCAATTCCCGAGGGAACTCCTCAAAGCATGCCAACTCTTGTGAAAGTTCAAACTGAAGAAGGCATCTCGTTGACTTCTCCTATTATTTAGAAAGTTGATGTGACATCAATCAACGTCATTAATCTCTCTCTTTGTACTTCTTTAGCTATAGGTCAGCCTACCGTTGCTCTGCTTCCTCCCAAAGACTCTCAACCGAGGCAATAAGCATCAACGATAGAGTTCGTAACCGTCATGACCTCAGCAATAATTCCCAGCATCTCGGTTTAGGAGATTCCAAGCCTTGACGAGTGCATGATAGATGCTTTATTGGAAGAAGGAAACAATGAGAATCAGGGGACTTAAGTTGATGAGGACATTATTATTACCGGGGTTTCCCAGTCCCTGTTCGGTCCCTCCATGCATGAGTTTGAGTAAAAACTTGAGATGTACATCCTCCTTACTGTTCAAATCAAGCAGGAGAAAATAGATGTTTTCCCTCCTCCACCATCGATCAATTTTCCTGGATAAACCATTTTTGCTCCATTTTATATACCTTCGTCCAGAAGTGCTCAATGTATGTCGACGGTATTTTCATAAAGCTTTCCAACCTCCATTTCTCAGCCTATTAGCGGCTAGAGTTTGCTGGCTAGATCTTTGCAAAGCATCCCCTCCAAATGCTAATGCGATGGAGGAAGAGGTGGAAAGAGGCAAGGAGAGAACTCGATTGAAGTCTCTCTTAGTTCTAAGAAGAAGAAGAAGTCAAAGAAGAAATAGTTGCTAGTTTGTTTCTTCATAGATAGACTCCTTTTATTTTTTGGCCGACTTTATATGGGTTTGGCTCCTTGTTAGTGCCTTTTTTTTGCTTGGTGTGAACCATTTGTGCTTAGCTTTCTTGGTTTAATGTTAATAACAAAAACCATTTGCTTTGTAAAATCTTTGTTCAAATTTTTCTAAGTACTTAAGAAATATGCCTTCCATTCAATATACCTATGATTTATACCTTTAAGTAACCATTTTCAGATCAAGCCCTTACCCCTTTGTGATTTGCGACTTGCATCGTTCTAACTAAAGCAATCCTTAGGGTAAACCACTTATGATAGTGGCTTGAGTGTCCTTTTCTACGATAATAGTTCCAACCGCACCAAACTATGGGAGCAAGTTTAAATCAACTACTTAGAATCGTAGTCCATAGATCCTCATTTAGGATGTTAGCATTCTACCATGCTGAACTTCGAGCATGGATCGAAGGCTTAGAAATTGGATCCCGCTTTACTTTGAGCAAGGATCTTTCATTTTGGCCTGCGCTAGGCAAGGTTTTAAGGATCAGACGGACTCGACACGTCTGTTTCCATTTATACTCCTACCCCCAGTCAGAGGACAAGAGATGAGTGAGCGATCGGTCATATCACACTCATTTTGATTTATACTCCTACACACCATCCAAGGGTAAGAGTGGGTGTACGGGTGGTCGTGTAACATCCGGTTTTAAGTCTACGTGCTTGCCTCTAATCCGAAGGCGGGAGTGAGTTTATAGAGGATTGTGTTACTATGGGAATAAGAGTTTGGGTATGGATGCTAATATCGCATCCGATTTAAGTTTATATTCTGTCTCCTGCCGTGGGAGCGAAAGTTGGGTTGCGGACAGCTCTTGACCCCAATCTGAAGGCAATAATTAGCTGATGTCAATCTCTAGACATGAATAGGAACTTCATGGGCCTGTCATGGGCCACTAAAGTTTGGTCGGTGCCTATCTTCAGGTACCTACACACCCGCATTAATCATATGCAGAATCATTCGGGTTGATCAAGTCAAAACTCTTAAGAAACGAGAAGACATGTTTCCTGGCTTGAAAGGCTACTTTATTTGATTAAAGATGGGAAGTGATAGAATTCTATCGTATATAAGGCTCAAACCAGTTATTTACAAATTCATTCTCTAAGTGAAATCGCGTCATAGGTGCTTGCTATTCCATGCCCTCGAGAGTGAGATCCTGTCCATGTTACCAGCTTAAAAATATCATCTCTAGGCTTTTCCTCTATTGCATATGGAGGGCCAGGAATATTCGCTTGAGGACCAAGTCGTTGGTTTCAAAGGTTCGACTCTTAACTTTGGTGTTATAATATCAAGCAACTTAGTGTCTGTGAGTGGCTGCTCTCAACTCAGCTTTGGCATGTTTCTCATCGATCATATCAAGAGACTCTAGAAGGAGTTGCTTCTTTGTCAACGGATCATAGTGAGTAACCTAATGAGAGGGCACTTCCAATTTGACCGGGATCATATCATCTGACCTATATGATAGGGTGAATGAAGAGTGGCCAGTATTTGACTTATAGGTGGCCCGATAAGCCTAAAGTGTTAATGGGAGTCCATCGATCACTTGCCTTTGGCTTTCTTCAATCGTTTCTTGAGAATAGAATTAATAATATTATTCACCACTTCAACATGTAACGACCCGTATTTCTCGATGATTAAAAATATTAAATTTAATAAGATTTTGGAATTTAATATTGGGAGAAATTAAATTTTTTGATTTATTTATGAGAAAAATAATTATAATTTTATTTAATAATGCTGTTGATAACTATTTTAAGGAAACCTCAATCAATTGAAATAATTGTAAAGTTACTTCGGTTATAATTGTAAATAAGGAATAAATTAAATGTTGGATTTAATAATGAAATTATATGTTATAAATTAGAATAGGTTTATTAAGGAATATGAAATCGGTTAATTAGTATGTGAATTTATTATTTTTGTAAAAAATAAACATAGAAATGTGTTTGAATTATTAATGTGTAATAATAGTTTAATTATCATTTTATTCTTTAATCTGTTGAAATTTAATTTGGAGATGAATGTGAATTAGTGTACTTTAATGTTACAATTAAATTGAAATAAGATGACAACTGAAGAATATGAACATAATAAAATGTAAACTAATTTTAATTATATTCATAAGGCAATAGTTGATTTAAGAATAAGAGTGAAAATCTGAATAAAAGAATTTGATTGAAATTTAATTATAATTAACTAAATCTTTATTTCGATTGTGATTGAACGCTAAAATTAGTGCAATATTTAAATATTGAATAACGTGGAATAATTTATTTTAAAAGATTTTAAATTTCTATATAATTAGAAATTATGAAATTGTTAACAGTAAAATTTGAATTTAAAAGTAATTAAAATAATTTAATAATAATTTATTTAATTAACGTGATAATAGCCATTTTAGCTACTATCTTGGATTTCGACAAAACCAGTTTCATTGGATCCGTAATAGTGAATTATTGTAGTATTTCAAGTTTCGTAGCAATCAGACTTATAGTTTGATCGTGCGAGCTCAAAACGCGTAGAAATCAATTTAATGAATTCAATTGAAATAATTTGATTTTAAAAGCTAACTTCTGTATACAATGGAATTAGGGTGTAAAACTAGTTCCATTTAAGTGTAGAAATACAAAAAAGCTATATTTCGCTATGTTCGATAGCCTACTTTCATTTTAGAAGCGAAACGGACTTTTCGAGTCGTTGTTACCGTTTCGACCCATTTCGATATGTTATTAATTCTTATCCATCTTTGTCCATATAAATAGATTTCTTTTCTGAAACCCTAGCAGCCTTTTCTTATTTCTATACATACTTCTATTCTAATCTGTTCCTCCTTCTTAAATATCAGACAATATAAAAAACCCTAATTTGCAAATTTCAATTTCAAATCAAAATCAAATCGAAAAATTTAAACTCTCCAAACTATATCATATTATATATCGTTTGAAAGCTCTTGATGAGCATAATTTACTGCTATGATTCATTTTTTGATTCGATTCACGGTTGGGTCAGAAATTGGCGATTTATCCTCGACCGTTCATATTAGGTTTTCAGATTCGACTGTGGATCGTCGATTGTTTGACGATCGAAAAGCACCACTAGGTAGAGGAAACAAAGCAGTGTTGATCCATGTGGTTCATTCTTTGTTAGCATGCTCGGAGTCGACTGGAATGGTGGTGGAAGTGAGGTGGTGGTGTGGGTTCTAGGGGAGGTCGCGGTTGGTCGCGAGTGCATGGGGCCGAGGCGTGGGCTGAGGAGAGAGGCGGCAATGCTCGATTGTGGTGGCCGTGTTTGTAAGCGAAGCGGTAGTAGCTCAAAGGCTGGCGGTTGTTGTTAGGTCATGCTCGGTTGCATGAGTTGAAACGAGAGGCTAGGGTTTTGGGAAGGTTAGTTATTTATAAATATGCCATTCAATTTTATTTTAATTTAAATTGAAAATTTATATATTTCTAACTTCAATAACTTTTTCATATGAGCTCGGATTCATACGCGGTTTTCTCCATTGCGATCGTATTGAAATTCCAGACATTATGGAACTTATTTGTCTACGTTCTGAGACTATTAGATTTTGGGCCTAATTTGGATTTTAAATCGACTAAAAATCTAAAGTGAGTGGTTTAACCTATTCACAACTACTAAATCATCTTATATTGTTTAAATTAAATTTATGACATGATTAGAAATTTATTGATTGGTATTTGGTATTTTAAATTATCGTTTAAACTTATTTTGAATATATACTGAGTTTAATAGCCATTTTAAATTAATAGTGGAATGTAAATTACTTGTTAAACACCTAATTGATAACTAGTTAATCATTGTGATTGATTGGTTGATTGAATGATGATTGTGGTGGATGCTTAATTATCGATATTTTGGATGATATGATGTTATGTTTATTTTATATGTTGTTATCAAACTACAAGTTTCCTTAATTATCGTTAGGAAATCACTTTGGGTTGAAATGGTACATACCCGAACGATATTATAGATTAGGGAAAAATTGTTATGGGTTGAAATGATAAACTTGAGCCATTTTATCGATTTTGAGTTTTACTTAGGATTGTGGGTTGAAACGATGTATACCCGTAAATTTATATTATTGCGGATTGAAATGATATATATCTGTATCACTTGACCGGGGTAGAAAATTATATACGGACAACGGATTGGTTAAATTAAATGATTTTAAATCTTTAAATCTTGGATACAGTTAAATGATATTTTGAAATAAATTTAGATTTATACGAACCAAATTATTTTAAAAATCCAAGATTTTAAAATGTTGATATTGAAATTGGTTCCAATGAATTGTTTAAAGAATTAAAATTGAAATCTTAAAGTTGAATTTGAAACATAATTAAAATTTATCAAAATTGAGTTATTATAAATGTTTGATTATTTAAACTTTGATACCTATTGAATTTGAAGTGGTTTAAATTTGTAGTTCAAACATGGATTTCAAATCAACATAAATTGAAATGGTTTTAATGGAAATTTAATTGAAACCTTTAGCCTTTTGAATTGAAATCATTGAACTGAGATTTTGAATTGATTTGTGAAATTGGATGAAACAATTCTAATATGAAACTATTTTTGACATAAACTCTTTTAATATACAAACTCTTTTAACATATAAACTATTTTCTCATATAAACCATTTTAGTATATTAACAATTTTTAATACATTAACTATTTATATATATATATATATTAATATATAACATATTTTAATATATATACAATTTCTAATATATATATAAACTATTTAATCTATAACCTATTTTTAATTATAAACTATTTATATATATATATATATATATATATTATTTTACATTTATAAACAAATTTTAATATATATATATGTGTGTGTGTTCTTATATATAACATGTTTTAATATATAAACTATTTCTAAAATTATTTTAATATATAACCTATTTTAATATATAAACTATTTTTAATATATAAACTATTTTAATCTATAACCTACTTTTTTAAATATTAACTATTTTACACGTATAACTATTCTAATATATATATATATATATATATATATATATATATATATATATATATTTCAATATTCAAACCGTTTAAAATTGGAACCGTTATGATTTAGATTTAATTGATTTAAATGTGAATATTTTGATATGATGATTTAACTTATTTTGTGGTAACAATTTTGAAAATAAAAATGATTTAAAGTGAATAATGATTTCGAAAGTAAATATGATTTCGAACATGATATGATTTTGATGTGAATATGATATTTTGATATTAATTATGAATTGGTTTTGGAAATGTAAAAGAACCAACCGGGTTGAAATAAGCATTTGGTTGTTAAAGAGATCAAGATCGGATATTGTCATACTCTCTACCAATACCGAAAACCACTTTAACAACTATGCACGTGGTGGAGAATTCAGAACAAAGTAGGATGGTTTGGCGAACGCTACGTATGAGGTATGAACGCAGCCCTGACCCCCTCGGGTCATCTTGATATGACTGGAATAAGAGCTATATCTTGACCAAGTGAGGTCGCACTTCCGACCATACATGCCTCTTCCATACCTTATTTATTACTTTGTGATTGATTTGGTGGCCACGCTTGATTTGTTTTTAGGAGTGTGTTCCGAGGTGGGTGGTAGTAGCTGCTAGGTGTTACCACCAGCCAGATTTTGCAAAACGGTAGTATCCTACCCTAGGCATTGCCGCACATGCCTTATCGAGCCCACAATGATTTTGGTTTATGTCGTATCTATGGAGTGCTCCTCGATAGCCCACCGGTTTGGTGGAATTTATAGTACTGTATAGACTATGACATTTATAAAATTGTGTTAAGAGGGATTTGGGTAACACCTTAATGCTATTTTAGTATTTAACTTTACTGTAGACATATTATAATAGCGTATATTAATACACAGTAAATAGTTTAACCGATCCTTAGGAGATGGCAATCCTGATATCTCTTAAATTATTGCATGCATGTTATACACTGGATAGGAGATGTAAAATTCCATAAACATCTCTAAAGCCATCACACTCATTTATTTTATTTTGATTTAACTTACATAAGATCTTTTAGTTCTAACTCAAGTGCTTTATCTTTCATTATGCTCGGGTCCGCCTGAGCTTTCAGCGTTGAAGACTTTATTTCAGGAGGATGAAGACGAAGATTTAGTATATTATTACCATTTATTATATTTATTCCACTACATCATGTTGTTTCACTGCATTATTTATTTATTCCTGCTGTATGTATAACTTAGATCTGTATTGTGAAAGTGTAATCAAATTTTATTTGTAAACAGCTTCACGAACTGTTTATTTGATTATTATATTTGGTTATTCCGCTGTGAGATTCTGTGTTTTGTTTTTTTCTTCTTTTCTATTATTTTCTTATTTTCTCCATTAACATTCCTTCCTTTTGAATGGTTTGAGTTGACATGTGCAGTTTATTATCGATTTAAACCACAAAAAAGGTGGGTTACTACAGTTGGTATCAGAGCTTTGGTTTAGCGATAACCTTAGCTTTGTGGGGTCTGGCCCATTAGAGATAGGGTAATAATACCCTAGAATGAGTTTTCCTGAGCATACATATATGAGAGAGCGTACTTGTTAGTGTTATAAAATGTTTTTATATTGTGTTAATTTGTCATGTTTAGTATTTATATATTTTGGTCAGTACATAGGATGTTATGACACCGATAGGGATTTCTAAACACTTAATAGGGATGACCGACGCGGTATTGCTTTCGAAATATAGGTAAATGAAATAATTTTACCTAGCATTATATTTTTTATATAAAATAATAATTTTATAAATGGGTATAGTTGTATGTGATATATTAGTTTGTTAGGAAGTGAAACTTTATAAACATTGGTTGTAAAATAAAATTTACAAATGAAATATATATAAATTGGAAAATTTAAGACTTAAGTTTCGGGGTTTGGAATTTGGTTTCAAAAGATTTTGAAATATAATATTAGTATTATTATAAAGTATTTTCAGATATAAATATTTTTTAATGCGATTTGAAAGAAATGTTTTAAAGGAATTTTAAAAGCAAAAAAGTTCTAAACTCGACATTCATTTTCGAGTTTCAAAGTGGGAAGGTCGGTGTAGTAGTTTACTACACATTTGTTTTGATAAACAAATCTTAATTTTAAGATTTCTAAATATATTTGATATATAAAAGATATGAGTGTGTGTATGTGTATTATTTCAAAAGGATTTGAAATGAACCCGATAATTTAGTTCTTAAGTTTTTGTTAAATTAATGATTTTCTGTTTAGAAATAAAGTGAAAATTTTAATAGTTAGAAACCTTTAAAATGAAAAATAAGAAATTAAGAGTTAAGTTATTAAGGAAATGTAAAGAAGTTGAAGACTCTCACTTGAAAATTTATGACTAATGAAATTATAGGATGTAAATTATTTAATACTTTTGCTAACTAAAATGAATAAGAGAATTTGTTTAACATTCAATTACATTATGAAACATATATATAACCTGTTAAATGTTTAAAAGTTGAAATGTTAATAGGAATATATAATATAATATTATACAAGTAAAAGCTTAATGATAGAAATGCCTTAAAAATGAACATATGTTTATAAATAAATGAGTTAAGATTTTACGAGGATATTATGAACTTAAGTTATGTTTTGAGGTGATTTATAATTAAATTGAATAGCTAAAAGGGAATACTATTTAAGTAAATAATTATAAACTTACATAAATGATTGAAATGATTCATTAATGAATAGTAATATTAAATTGAAATCAAGTTGTGAAAACAATGAATGAGATTGAAAGATAGAAGCACTTAAGTATGAAATGTTTATTCATGAATATTCATATTAATGGGAATCAAGTTATATAAGTAAATAATAAATGTAAATTAAACTGCAAGAAACTTATACAATATTTTAAGAATTGATTTATTGATGATCCAAATAATTGAATGGAAATAACATATATAAGTAAATGAATGTAAATTAATGGAAAATGACATTGAATGAATGAATCATAATAATAATGAAAAGGGAATCTGATTGAATAAACTTAAATCATATTAAATTCTATGTTATTTGGCTAATGGGAATTTTAGGAAAGGATACTTCAAATTATTTAAGGTTGTATGAATAATCTATTAAGTAATTATCCAAGGCTGTAAAGCGTATGGTATACTTAGTAGTTTATTTATCACCCTTGTATGATTAAAAGTTTCTGAACATGAACAAACCATTAGTTTTGGTTGATGTGTATGTATGATGGATACTTTGATTCATATAATGGTTGTATGGTTTTGTTGCATATGTTTTGTGTTGGTTTGCTTTTATTACTAATTGAAATAACTAAGTATTTCTCTTGTACATAATTCTCACTATTTTGGATTATATAAGTGAAATACAGGTTTATGGAAGCAATAGCTATCGCTTTTGGTTTCATAAATAAAGTTGTTTGCCCGACAAATAGGTACGTTTTTGGATTACGGTTTTGCAACGATATTTTATTGTTTTCCATGGTTTGTGATGTTTTATTTTTGAAATATGATATATATATATATATATTATAATTGTTGATATTATTATTTTCTGGACCTATCCGTATAAAGGCGACTGCCGAAATTTTTCATGAATTTAAGACTTAGAAAATTTTATGAGAATAAAAATGTTTTCAAACTTTATTAGACTTGAATATGAAAGATTAAATGTTTATAAATTGATATATCTTATTTAAAACTTAAATATGTAAGTTTAAAGTGTTTATAAATTGATTAGTTGACTAAAACATATTAGTTTCGTAAGTCCTTCTTTTCCTTTTCGATGACGAAAAGTTTTGAGTGAGGGGAGTGTAAGGACCCATATTTTCCAATGATTAAAAATATTAAATTTAATAAGGTTTTGAAATTTAATATTCGGAGAAATTAAAATTTTTGATTTATTGATGAGAAAAATAATTAGAATTTGATTTAATAATGTTGTTTGAATGTTGTTGACAACTTTTTATGGCAACCTCAATCAATTGAAATAATTGTAAAGTTAATTCGGTTATAGTTGTAAATAAGGAATAAATTAAATGTTGGAATTAATATTGATATTGTAGCGACCTGTAGTTTCGTACTCTTTGAGCTGTCAATAAACCATACTTGTCCAACCGAAATTGTACGAAAGGGAGTATAACTGGAAGAGAAGAGGATATAAGAAGAACAAAACAACAATACAAAATCTCACAATCGCAGCGGAACAAAATATAATATATATAGTAACAGATCTTTGTACAAACGAAACTGTAGCAATTAATATTCATAAAATCATTAGAGTACAATAATCAATCTGGACAGATAGAATAACTTGTCCTCATCAGTATTGACTATACAATCTATACAGACAATGGAACATAATCAAGTACGTAGACTACGCCTGGGCCTCCTTTAGCTCGTCTCATTAGGTCCATAGCATCCTAACCTGAATCTGTAATACTCGATCTGACTCGAGTATTATAATAAAATAACACCAAAGTCAGTATGGAAAACTAGCTTGAGAAAACAAACTCAATTTGAATTATTACAGTTATCAAAATCCTTTGAAAAATAAGGGCATCTCTTACAACCGCTTCACACATAAACATGACGGGTTTTTACCTTATGATAATCGAATTTTTTTTAATTAAAATCATCTGATATTATAATAGCGTTTATAGAAAGTAAACTATAAAATAGCTGAAATGTTTGCATCTCACATTTCAGCGTAGTTGGGCACAATCAAAACCATACAGGCTCGTAGTGGATATTGGATTTCATACAATGACTGCGCTATTGGGTACCGCCTATTACAGTGCACCTCTAGAAAAATGTACCGAGATGTACCTGACGATCCCTGCTAACACAGGACCGTCCTACCCCTTACGAGATAGTACCGGATATGTTATCATCCTAGGTGTTCCCACCCTAATCGAGCGCTCTCTTTTCCATGCACACCATATACATAATTGAAATATATCCAGGGGTATCCAGAAAAGTGATAACATGCCCTACTTGGGTGCAATCGACATAGCCCTGTTGCATCTCCCCTATTTTAGTCATTCCTGGTTGATGAGGCTTGAGGCTACGTATTACCTTAAGAATAGCACTCGTTCTTGAAATGCTAACTTTGCCTTCTAGGAAACAATGCAAATGATACATTCATCCATACAAGTTGTTCTGGGTCTGAACAAACCAAATCTCCAAAATCAACGTCTTCATTAGCTTCATGATATCACAATCCGTAATGCACAAATTAGATCGAAGTGGTTTTTGGATAATCAAATCTCATCCCGATCTCTTTGAAACAATCAACGAATTTGGGTAGATTTGATAGTCCGTTATTTAACTATCAAATAACACACATAAGCAATCACCTTGCCCATATCATAAATTTTCCAAAATATTTATTTCAAAATATCTTTACAAAGATAACCAAATTTCTTCCAATATTTCAATATTCGAAAATAAATTCAAATACTTATATCCATAATTGGATATTTTCGATCCATCTTAATACTTAGAAATATTTTATTCCAAGTCCATTTTAATTCAACAATTTAAAAATAATTCTAAAGTAATAATCTCATAGTTAAAATATTTCAAATCCCTCCCATTCAATACTTAGGAAATATTAATAAGTATATTTTTTCGAAATCATTTTATTTCCAATACTAAGGAAATATTCTATTTATTTCATACTTCATAAAATCTTTACATTTACTTGTAATTTCCTTAACTCGTTTATAACAAGTTCTACCAGTTTCTGGAATTCATTAATTAATTTCCTTTAAAATTTCCAAAATCGATCATACCTGTCTAAAATTCCATCTACTCATTTCTAACTTCTTTTATGAATTCTAATTCATTTTTGAAGTTCTGTATTTAAACACTTGGGAATTTCCTTGAGCGTCCAGACTTCCATTATAAGATTTCTGTTATCAACATCATATCCGTCAAATAAACCCCTTTTACAAATTTCGACGGTATTTATAAATAAATTTCAATCATTTCAAAACCCTATATTAATGATGAGTATTTTAAAAAAAATTATTTTTTTTAAAACTTGTTAAGTAATTATTTAAAATATTAAAACATTTTAAATAAACGTCGATAATTCATTTCCAATTTATTTTTAAATAAAGCTAAACGATTTACAAAGCTTATTATAAAAATTTGAATTTTTTTAAAATTAATATTATATATTTAAAAAATCCACTTCCCGAAATATTTCAATATCAAAACAGCTTTAACTATGTAGTTTATAACTAAAATATCCCATTTTAAACAAACTAAATTTCGTGACAAAAATATATTTTTAAAGTTCCAATATCCAACTTCAACTTATAAATTCCTCTCAATTCATGACACATCGATTCCATTCTGATCCCTTAACCATTCTCACATTTTAAAAATAGAATCCACTATTTTTTCTAAAAACCAATTTTCATATCTCGATATAAATTCACACTGTAAATTTATATTCCAATTTATCGATTAATATCATTTTTCCTTATTTATAAACATCGTTTATAATTTTATAAACTCATTTGGGTTTTTCTTGTTTATAAAAATAATCTCATTATAAAATTGTATTTTATAAACCCATTTCTTCATAAATTCCATTTATTTAACAAATCGATTTAAAATATCGATTTCAACTCCTTTCTATATTTTTCAGAAATATCATTTGAAAATACCTTTATCTAAATTATTTTAAAATCAATTCCCTTTAAAATAATCCAAATCAATTCCCTTTAAAATAATCCAAATTTCAATATAAATATTTTTATATCCAAAACCTCCTTTGAATTTCTTCAAATTTAAAAATAATATTATGGTATTTAAAATACCAAAATTAAGGCCAATGCTACTATACCATCCAATAATTCAAATCACACGACAATCCATAATAGATTATTAAATCACATCATCGCTATATACGGGAACATTCTATATATTTGAGGAATGCAGTTGGATCCCTCCAATATATTTCCCTGCATCCATAGATGTTATATAAGATAAAATACCAATCCCGCTACGAGGCGGGATAACGCGGTAATGTAGGGTCATCCGCTATTATACGGAGCACATAGTGTCTTATCCGCTCTTCCGGCGGGAAATATACTCAACTACTAGTATGTAGTACTATATATATAATAATATAACATCCAACCGGTAATAAATTTATAAACTCATCCAATCAACCAATCATTAAGTTTTACGTTTATATTAAAAGTAGAAATCCAAATAAGTGAGACTTACTCGTGTTGATTTTTAATTTGTAATCCGTTTCAATCCTAAATTTGTTCCGTTGCGTAGTGTTTGTCGCTACGATTCCACATGACTCGTGTTTGTAATTTTAAACCTCATATGAATAATTTATGAATTATATAAATTAACAATTTTTATACTTACTAACTATACTTGTTATTAAATTTTATTAAAATTAATTACTAATACCTTCTTCTCAAGCGATGGCAAGCTTTCCAGATTTGATTGATGACATAACCAAATCAAAGCAACAAGGAACTGGACATCATGAATATCTAGACCTAAACTCAAGTAATTCGAAGCATGGTAGGATCAATCACACAGCGGTAGCAATAGCCCAACATCTCATCTCAAACGACAGCGGCTGGAGGATCCAGGCGAGTTGAAGGCAACTTCCTCCCCCTCTCTCCACCATGATCGTGCCTACAGCCACTACTGCACACCACCATGGCCACGGTAGGTTTTGCCCTTCCCTCCAGTGTCGGCGTCGACCTGTAGATCGTCGCCATCTCCAAGAAATAACCCATGAATGTCGCCACCTTTTCCCTACACGCACATGCCTCACGATCTCCATCTTCCACGAATAGCATCGGTCTCAACGACTTGCATCTCATCTATGTGAGCAATCCCTCTTTGCCACGCCTCTCCCCTCGTCGTACTAGCAACAGCCCACGTGCGATTCGATCGCTATTTATTTCTTCTTCTTTTTTCAAAAACGAACAAGCAATTTCGATTTTTTTATTTCTTCATGAAAAATGAACTGGTTAAGGAAGAGAAACATGATACAAATTTGGGGTAATGTGTCTCGAATACCAGTAGTGTTTGATTGGTATGACTTTCCAATTTTTAATATTATTAAATTTCCAAAATATCTCGTATTATATACAGGGAAATCTCGAAATCCTATCGAGGTGTGCCACCTAGCATACCTAATATTACACCCCAATTTCGAATGCAATGGAACAAGTCTCCAGGTCTAATTCGATCGTATGAAGAAGATAGCTTTTTGAATCCAACTAAAATATTAAATTTTTAAAATTAATTTCAATGCGTTTTTATCCCGTATGACCAAACGGTAACTCTAAATGCTATGAAATTTGAAATTCGACAATAATTCACTATACGGATCCAACGGAACAGGTTTCGTCGAATTCCAAGACTATGCCCCGGATCGCTATTTTAACACGTCGATAAAATCATCGATTTTCAAAAATTGACGAAGTCACTTGAAATTTCGGTTTTAAATCTTACTAACTCAATTTTAATTCAAATAGAATTTATATCAATCATTTCCATTCATATTCAATTCAAATTTCAATTATTTACCATTTCCATATTATTATAAATCGATATATTTGAAATTTAAATTCATTTCATAATTCCAACAAAAATTTTCATTCTAAAAAATCAATTTAAATTCCAAATCAATATTTAAAACCATTTAAATATCCCAAATCAAATGATGGAAAATCCGGTTCGTTGCAACTTTCCCCCTTAAAAGAATTTCGTCCCCGAAATTGCTAAGGTAGGACGAATGATTCAAACCTGTTACTTTTCAAAAATCCACTTAGTTAACTTGCTATATCGCTTTCCTAAACCACTTAGTTTCATAAAAAACACTTAGTTTCCATTTCTAAACCAAAACCCATTTTTTCGATTACAATTCGGAATCAACTTTTAGTTAACAAAAATTTTCAATTTTTTTGGTGGAATCTCCCTTGTACGGAGAGCCTTTTGCAATATCACAAATATAATAAAAATGATATCATCAACCACATAGTGAGAAACACAATATATAGCAATATTTATATCATTTTCGCATTTATACTGAAAGCGTACCTTATATTAGCGTTATTAAGCAAGCGAGCATACTTTATATGCAATTTCGTAACCCAAATCTAGCCCAATAGCCTCCTTGTACTTGTACTTACTTAAATAAAACCCATAAGTTCCAAAAAAATGAAATTTAATAATGTCATATCCTTTTAACTCATTAATTATCTAAATTTCATAAGTAAAACATATTATAACATGTAAATTTAGGATGCATAAACAATTACTAGGTTCAAACATTCGATTATTCATTTATAGTCGATTTATACATCATTTCATTCAATTTATAATGATTCACAAGCAAATTTACCTGCATATTTATATTCATTTTCAATAGATTAAAATCCATTTTATTAAGCTTCGAAATCATTCCATGTAAATCGATTCTCGAATAATTCAGCTCAGGTTCCTGCACTTGCATTCATATTGATTTCACTTCCAACTTATATTACTTCCTTTCCATTCACTTTCATTTAATTCACATAGTGTTATTTACTTTATTTTATAGTGAACGACATTTCATTCCATGCTAATTTATTAATAAGCCATTTCATAAATTCATTCGGGGCAAGTTTCCGTCCAAATAATTAACTTAAGTAAATTCGTTTGTTTTTATATAACTTAAGTTCATTTCCATTTAAATCAAATTCCATTCCATTTAATTCTACTTAAGCCCATTATAATGTTGTCATATCACCAATTCTGATTGTTATCATTAATGACTTATGTTCATATTTCAATTTTTATGAATCAATATTTCAAAACTTATTTCAATTCAATTTTTACTTAAGTCAAACTCTTTTAAACTGATTTCACATTCATTTTATCACAATCAAATCCAATTCCATTATATAATTCAAATTTGGATTTCTACTCCAGAATTTGCTTGCTTTGTCTCGACTTTAGTTAATTCCATTTTTATAATCCAAACCTGGAATTTCATTCCTATTAATTCAAATATTTAACCATTTCATTTTGGTTTACCACTTTTCAATTTGATAAGTTGTAGAACTTATTATTCACAATTTCATAAATTCGATATTTGAGTTATTCGGTCAAAAATTTATGACTTATAGTTATATAACTATTTTAGAATTCAATTTTTTAATCAACTCAATTTGATATTGCATCAAATCCAAATCCAATTTTATTTCTTAGCTTAAATTAAATCTCAATTCATTCAATCCACTTTTACTAATTCGAGTTATTTAACTTGCATAAGTACACTTTTAATTTCATTTTTAAATTCACATTCATTGGTTCTTTTCATTATCACAATCACTTCATTTATTTATTCCATTTACTTTGCTTAAGTTAACTCTCATTTCATTAGTGCACTTCATTAATCCAATTCAAATCAATTTTATTTTAAAAAATATTATTTTTATTTAACTTATGTTACATTCCATTTAATTTCATATCTTGACTTTCATATTTTCCTTCCTTATCTATGCTATTTTCCAAATTATAAGTTCAAAAACTTATTCTCCTTATAATTTTCACCCAACACTTAAATGACAATCTTAGAATTCGAACACCTGGTTTTATTTGAAATCAATTTGAAATCATATATATTCATATCTTATTTATTTATCAAATCAAAAATCTTGAATTATTAAAGTCAAACTTTTATAGGAACAAGACTCTAATAAAAAATCACCGTGGTAGCAATCTATCACTTAGAAACTTGAAAATGAACACCGATGATGTCACGATAATCATCGGAATTATTTTCCAGCGATTGAAGTGAGTTCAGTGCTTTATCACTTCAAAATCCATTTAAACAGTTTTTATTCAAATACATTTCCACAATAATATTACTATTATTTATTTCAAAACACTTAGAAAACATTTTCAAAGTTTATGGGATTTAAGTTTTCAAATTTTGATTTGAATCCATATCTAGTTTAACTCGTTATTTAAATCATATTTATACAATTCCTATTTGGTTTTATAGGCCATTTCAATTTTTATAATCTTGTTTTGATTATAATAATATCAACCAACTAAAATATACCATTATAATTTCACAAATTTTTTTCCTTTATATCAAAATATATTTTTGGGTAAAATTTATTTCATTTACCCTCTTTTAAAAAAAATACTGTGTCCGTTTACATGGTTTAAGAGTTTAGAAACCCTTATCGATATAGTTGTACTTCCCGTACCGATCAGAATTCATAAGTACTCAATTGATAAATCAACACAATAGAAAACATTTTATATCACAAATAAAAACGCGCTCATATCTACTAATACACTCAAACTCATTCTAGGGTGCTACTGACCCTATCTACAATGAGTAATCCCCACCAAAACCAAGGTTCTCGCTTAACCTTCAGCTCTGATACTACATGTAGCAATCTATAGTTCCGTAATCTTTGAGTTGTCAATAAATCGTACTTGTCCAACCCAAATTATATGAAAGGGCGAATAACTAAGAGTAAGAAGAGGATCGAAGAAGAACAGAAACAATAATATAATCTCACAATCGCAGCGGAACAAAATATAATATATAATAACAGATCTTTATACAAAAGAGACCGTAGAAATTAACATTCATACAATCATCAAAGTACAACAATCAACAATCAATTTGGACAGCTATAATAATTTGTTCTCATTTGTGCTGAATATACAGTTTACACACATAGTGGAATATAATCAAGTATGTGGACTAAGTCTGAGCCTCCTCTAACTCTTCTCTTTAGCTCCATAGCATCCTAATCTGAATCTGTAATACTCGGTCTGACCCGAGTATTATAATAAAATAATACTGGAGTCAGTCTGGAAAACCAGCGTAGAAAACAAATTCAATTTGAATTATTACAGTTATTAAAATCCTTTGAAAAATAAAGGCAACTCGTAAGACCGTATCACACATAGACATGAAGGGTTTTTACCTTACGAAAACCAAAAACATTTTTTTATTAAAATCATCCGATATTATAATAATGTTTATAGAAAGTAAACTATAAAATAGTTGACATGCTTGCATCTCAAATTTCAACATAGTTGGGCACAATCAAAACCATACAGGCTCGTAGTGGATTTTGGATTCCATACAATGACCAGGTTACTGTTGTACCACCCTTCACAGTACATCTCTAGAAAAATGTACCAAGATTGTACCTAACAATCCCTACCAATAAAGGACCGACCTACCCCTTACTGGATAGTACCAAATATGTTATCACCCTAGGTGTTCCCCATCCCAATCTAACGCTCTCTTTTCCATGCACAACCATATCCATAATTAAATATATTCGAAGGTATCTAGAAAAGTGATAACATACCCTACTTGGGTGCGACCCACTTAGTCCTGCTACATCTTCCCTGTTTTAGTCATTCCCGGTTGATTAGGCTTGAGGCTACGTATCACCTTAAGAATATCATTTATTCATGTAATGCTAACAATGCCTACTAGGCAATGATGCAAATGATAGCATTTATCTATACAAGTTGTTCTGGGTTTGGACAGACCAAAACTCCAAAATCACCGTCTTCATTAGCTTCACGATATCACATTTCGTAATGCACAAATCAGATCGAAGTGGTTTTCAAATAATTAAATCTGATCTTGGTCTCTTCGAAACAATCAACGGATTTGGCTAGATTTGATAGTCGGTTGTTTAACTATCAAATAACACACATAAGCAGTCACTAGGTCTATATCGTAAAATTTTCAAAATATTTATTTCAAAATATTTTTATAAAGATATTTATCCAAATCTATTCCAATATTTCAATATTCGATCCACCTCAATACATAGCAATATTTTCATCCAAGTCCATTTACAATTAAACACTGTAGAAATATTTCTATAATAATAATAATCTCGTATTTAAAATATTTCAAATCCCTCCCATTCAATACTTAGGAAATATTAATAAGTATATTTTCCTGAAATTATTTTATTTCCAATACTAAGGAAATATTCTATTTATTTCATACTTCTCAAAATACATACAATTTACTTGTAATTTCCTTAACACGTTTACAATGCATTCTACCGGTTTCCAGAATTCATTGATTATACTAAGGAAATATTCTATTTATTACATACTTCTCAAAATACATACAATTTACTTGTAATTTCCTTAACTCATTTATAATGGGTTCTACTGGTTTCCAGAATTCATTGATTAATTTCCTTGAGAATTTCCAAAATTGATTATACCTATTTAAAATTCCAACTATTCATTTCTAACTTCTTTTATGAATTCTGATTCATTTTCGAAGTTCTATATTTAAACACTTGGGAATTTCCTTGAGCTCCCAGACTTTTAATACAAGATTTCTCTCATCAAAATTATATCCGTTAAATAAACCCCGTTTACAAATTTCGAGAGTATTTATAAATAAATTTCAATCATTTCAAAACCCTATATATATGATAAGTATTTTTTGTAAAAAAATTAATTTTTTTAAAACATGTTAAGAAATTATTTAAAATATTAAAACATTTTAATTAAACATCAATAATTCATTTCCAATTTATTTTTAAATGAAACTAATGGATTTACAAAGCTTATTATAAAAATTTGAATTCATTTAAAATTAATATTAGATATTTGAAAATCCACTGCCTAAAGTATTTCAATCTTAAAACAGCTTTAGCTATATAGTTTATAACTAAAACATCCCATTTAAACAAACTAAATTTCTCGACAAAAATATATTGTTAAAGTTCCAATATCCAACTTCAGTATATAAATCCCTCACGATTTATAACACATCAATTCCATTCCGATCCCCTAACCATTCTCACATTTCAAAAATAGAATCCACTATTTTTCCCAAAAATCTATGTATATATCTTGATATAAATTCACATTGTGAGTTTATATTCTATTTTATCAACTAATATCATTTTCCTTTATTTTTAAACAACGTTTATAATTTTATAAACTCATTTGGGTTTTTCTTGTTTATAAAAATAATCTCACTACAAAATTTCATTTTATAAACCCATTCCATTATAAATTCCATTTATTTAACAAATCTATTTAAAATATTGATTTCAACTCCCTTCCATATTTTTCAGAAATATCATTTAAAAATCCCTTTATATAAATTATTTTAAAATCTCTCTTTAAAACATTTTATGAATGGTTAAGTATAAATCCAAAATCAAATCATTGTTTTATCCAAATCAATTTCCTTTAAAATAATCCAAATTTCGATATAAATATTTTTATAAAATCTCGTTTGAATTTCTTCAAATTGAAAAAATAATATTTATCGTATCTAAAATACCAAAATTAAGGCTAGTGCTACTGTAGCATCTAATAAATCAAATCTCGTAATCCATAACAAATTATTAAATCACATCATATATTGCTATATATGGAAACAATCTACATATTTGAGGACACCAATTGGATCCCTTCAACCTATTTTCCCGCATCCATAGATGTTATATAACATAAAATACCATTCTCGCTTCGAGGCGGGATATCGCGGTAATATAAGATCATCCGCTATTATGCAGGACACATGGTGTCTTATCCGCTCCAACAGTGGGAAATATACCCAAATACTAACATATACTACTATATGTAAAATAATATAACATCCAAGTGATACTAAATTTATAAATTCAACCAATCAACCAATCATTAAATTTAACATTTATATTAAAACCATAAATCCAAATGAGTGATATTTACCCACTTTGATTTTCAATTTGCAGTCGGTTTCAAATCCAAATTTGTTCCATTGCATAGTGTTTGTCACTACGATCCCACATGAATCGTGTTTGTAATTTTGAACCTCGCAGGAATAATTTATGAATTACAAAAGTTAATAATTTTTATACTTACTAATTATACTTTTTATTAAATTTAATTAAAATTAATTACTAATACCTTCTTCTCAAGCGATGGCAAGCTCTCCAAATCTGATTGACGACGTAACCCAAATCAAAGCAACAAGGAATTGGACATCGGGAATATCTAGACCTAAATTCAAGTAATTCGAAGCACGGTAGGATCAATCAGGCAGCAGTAGGAACAACCCAACATCTCATCTCAAATGACAGCGACTTGAGGATCCAGGTGAGTCGAAGGCGACTTCCTCCCCCTCTCTCCACCATTATCGTGCCTACAGCCACTTGAGGACTACCGCACACCACCAGTCCCCGGTAGGTTCCGCCCCCCCTTTCGGTTTCGGCGTCGACCTATAGATCGTTGTTATCTCCAAGAAATAACTCATGAACGTTGCCGCCTTTCCCTACACGGGCGTGCCTCACAATCTCCAGCTTTCACGAACGGCATCGGCCTCAACGACTCTTATCTCATCCATGCGAGCAACCTCTCTTCGCTGTGCCTCTCCCCTCTACGTCCTAGCAACAGCCCATGCGCTGTTCGATCGTCATTTATTTCTTCTTATTTTTTAAAAATACAAACAGGCGATTTTGATTTTTTTTATTTCTTCCTGAAAAACGAACTGATGAAGGAAGAGGAACACGATATAAATTTGGGCCAAAGCGTCTCAAGTACGAGTAGTGCTTGCCTGGTTTAATTTTCTAATTTTAATATTATTAAATTTCCAAAATACCTCGTATTATATACAGGGAAATCCCAAACTTCTATCACGGTGTGCCACCTAGCGTTCCTAACGTTATACCCTATTTCGAACACAATGGTAAAAGTCTTGAGGTCTAATTTAATCGTATGGAGAAGATAGATTTTGAATCCAACTGAAATATTAAATTTTCAATATTTATTTCAATGCGTTTCAATCCCGTACGACCAAATGACAACTCTAAATGCTACGAAATCTGAAATCCGACAATAATACACTATTACAGATCCAAAGGAATATGTTTCGTTGAATTTCGAGAATGTGCCCTAGACCGCTATTTTAACGTGTCGATTTATCGACGATGGACCAAGTCACTTGAAATTTCGGTTTTAAGAACTTACTAACTCAATTTTAATTCAAACAGAATTTATATCCTTGTCAGTAATCATTTCGATTCATATGCAACTCAAATTTCAATTATTTACCATTTCCGCCTCACGACAAATCATTATATTTGAAATTTAAATTCATTTTATAATTCCAATCAAAATTTTCATACTCAGAAATCAAGTTAAATTCCAAATCAATATTTAAAACCATCTAAATATCCCAAATCCAACGATGGTAAATCCGAGTCGTTACAGAAATTACATGTTATAAATTAGAATAGGTATATTAAGGAATATGAAATCGATCAAATAGTATGTGAATTTATTAGCTTTATTTGCAAAAAATAAACATAGAAATGTGTTTGAATTATTAATGTTAATAATTGTTTAATTATCATTTCATTATTTAATCCGCTGAAATTTAATTTGGAAATCAATGTGAATTAATGTAATTTAATATTACAATTAAATTTAAATAAGATGATAACTGAAGAATATGAATGTAATAAACTGTAAACTAACATTTATTATATTCATAAGGTAATAGTTGATCTAATAATAAGAGTGAAAATCCAAATAAAAGGATTTGATTGAATTTTTTTTATAATTAACGGTTTTTATTTCAGTTGTAATTGAACGCTGAAATTAATGCAATATTTAAATATTGAATTTAACATGGAATAATTTATTTTAGAAGACATTAAATTTCTGTGTAATCAAAAATGATGAAATTGTTAATAATAAAATTTGAATTTAAAAGTGATTAAATTAATTTAATAATAATTTATTTAATTAACGTGATAATAGCCATTTTGGCCAGTCTTGGATTCCAACGAAACCTGTTTCATCGGATTCGTAACAATGAATTATTTGGGATTTCAAGTTTCGTAGCGATCAGACTTATCGTTTGATCATGCGAGCTCGAAACATGTAGAAATCAATTTAATGAATTCAATTGGAATAATTTGATTTTTAAAGCTAACTTCTGTTTACAATAGATTAAGGAATTGAAATTCCATTACGTTTAAAAATATCAAAAACCTATATTGAAATATATTGGATGACCTACGTTCATTTCGGAAGCATAGCAGGCTTTTCGGGTCATTGTTATCGTTTCGACCCAATTCGATATGTTATTAATTCTTATCTATCTTTGCCCATATAAATAAATTTTTTCCAAAACACTAGCAACCTTTTCTTATTTCTGTATGCACTTCTATCCTAATATGTTCCTCTTCTCAAATATCAAACAATATCAAAAAACCATAATTCCCAAATTTCAATTTCAAATAAAAATCAAATCCAAAAATTTAAACTCTCCAAACTATGTCATATTATATATTGTTGGAAAGCTCTCGATGAGCGTAATTTGCTACTGTGATTCGTTTTTTGATTCGAGTCATGTTTTGGCTAGAAATTGGTGATTTATCCTTGGTCGTTCATATTAGGTTTATGGATTCGACGGTGGATCGTCGACTGTTTTACCATCGGGAAGCGCCACTGGGTAAAGGAGGCGAAGCAGTGTTGATCCATGTGGTTAGTTCATCGTCAACGTACTTGGAGTCACCTGGAACGATAGTGGAAATGAAGCAGTAGCGTCGGTTCTAAGGGAGGTCGCGGTTAGTCACGAGTGCATGGAGGCTGCGACGTGGGTTGAGGAGAGAGGCGCTGTGCTCGATCGTAGTGGCTGTGTTTGTAGGCGACGCAACAGAAGCTCAAATGTCGGTGGTTATTGTTAGACCATGGTCGGTTGTGGGAGTTGAAACGAGAGGCTAAGGTTTTGGGAAGGTTAGTTATTTACGAATATGCCATTCAATTTTATTTTAATTTAAATTGAAAATTTATATCGTTCTAACTTCAATAACTTTTTCATATGAGCTCGGATTCACGCGTGGTTTTCCCCGTTGCGATCGTATCGGAATACCGAACATTATGAAACTGGTTTGGTTGCATTCTAAGACTGTTAGATTTTTGACCTAATTTGGATTTCAAATCGACTAAAAATCAATAGTGAGTGATTTAACCCACTCACAACTACTAAATCATCTTATATTGGTTAGATTAAATTTATGATGTGATTAGAAATTTATTGATTTTTTTTGGTATTTTAAATTGTCATTTAAATTTAATTTGAATTTATGTTGAATTTAATTGCCATTTTAAATTAATACAAGAATTTAAATTGTTTATTAAATACCTAATTGATAACTAGTTAATTATTGTGATTGATTGGTTGATTCAATGATGATTGTGGTGGATGCTTAATTGATATTTTGGATGATCTATTATTATGTTTATCTTATATGTTGTTATCACACTGCAAGTTCACTTAGTTGTCGTTAAGAAATCACTATAGGTTGAAATGATACATACACGAACGATCTTACAGATTAGGAAAAAATCATTATGGGTTGAAATGATAAACTCGAACAATTTTATGGATTTTGAATTTTACTCCGGATAGTGGGTTGAAATGATGTATACGGGTAAATCTAAATTATTATGGGTTGAGATGATATATCCGTATCACTTGACCGTAGGACAGAAAATTACATACTGAACCAGATTGGTTAAATGAAATAATTTTATTTCCTTAAATCTTGAATCAAGTTAAATGATATTTTGAAATAAAGTTAGATTTACATAAACTGAATTATTTTCAAAATCCAAGCTTTTAAAATGTTGAAATTGAAATTGGTTTAAATGAGTTGTCTAAAAAATTTAAATTGAAATCTTAAAGTCGAATTTGAAATATAATTGAAATTTATCAAAATTGAGTTATTACAAATGTTTGAATATTTAAACTTTGAAACCTATTGAACTTGAAGTGGTTTAAATTTGTAGTTCAAACATGGATTTGAAATCAATATAAATTGAAATTGTTTTAATGAAAATTGAATTGAAACCTTTAGCCTTGTAATTGAAAACGTTGAACTGAGATTGGTTAGAATTGATTTGTGAAATTGGATGAAACAATTCTAATTTGAAACTATTTACGACATAAACTCATTTAATATACAAACTCTTTTAACATATAAACTTTTTTCTCATATAACCATTTTAATATATTAATAATTTTTAACACATTAACCATATATATATATATATAACCTATTTTAATATATAAACTATTTCTAATATATATAAACTCTTTTAACAATATATATTATTTTCTCATATAAGCAAAGGAAATCTTTTGTTATGGAAAGTCATGGCTAATGCTATTAACACAAAACAGAAATTAGCAAGTATGGGTATCATTAACAATGAAGATTGTGTATTCTGTCATAGGCACCCTGAAACAAATACACATATATTTTTTGAATGCTATTATACATTTGGAATCTGGTGCAGGCTACTATCAAATGGCGTTTATCATAAACCAATTAAAAGCTCGAAATTAGAATGGTTTAATATTTTCAAAGCTACAAGGTGGAGATCCCCTAAGACAGATGCTTTAATGATTATGTTGAAGGTTTTTATATATGAAATCAGGAGGGAAAGAAATAGGAGGATGTTTGATATGAAGGCTGAATCTGCTGCAGCTGTTTATAATATTATTGATAGGAAAATTCGAAAAAGGTTAGGAAGGTTGTAGTGATATATCTCATGTTATTTGGGCAATCATGTTTCATACTGTCTTTCTGTTTTGAAATTGTTTGTATGTGATGTAATTCATGGTATGTATCATGTATGTGCATGTAATCTTAAACGAGTTATCAAATAAATTGGGCAGGGCTCCCTTAGCCCATTGCTTTTCAATATATATATATATATATATATATATATATATATATTATTATATATAACCTATTTTAATACATAAACTATTTCTAAAATATATTTTAATATATAACCTGTTTTAATATATAAACTATTTCTATTATATAAACTATTTTAATCTACAACCTATTTTTTCTAAAATATAAACTATTTTTAATGTATTACTATTCCAATATATATAAACTACTTCCAATATTCAAACTGTTTAGAATTGGAACTGTTATGATTTACATTTAATTGATTTAAATGCGAATATTTTGATATGATGATTTTAACCTATTTTGTGGTAATGATTTTGAAAATGAAAATGATTTAAAGTGAATAAAGATTTCGAAAGTAAGTATGATTTCGAAAGTGATATGATTTTGAAGTAAATATGATATTTTGATATCAATCATGAATCGGTTTTGGAAATGTAAAAGAAACAACCGGTGTGAAACAAGCATTTAGTTGTTAAAGAGACCGAGATCAGATATTGTCATACTCTCTGCCAATACTGAAAATCACTTAACAACTGTGCATGTGGTGGAGAATCTGGAACGAAGTAGGATGGTTTGGTGAAAGCTATTGTATGAGGTATGAACGTAGCTATGACCCCCTCGGGTTAGCTTGATATGACCAAAACAAGAGCAATACCTAGGCCAAATGAGGTCGCACCTTCGATCGGACATGCTTCTTCGATACCATATTATTACTTTGCGATTGATTTGGTGGCCACCCTTGATTTGATTTTAGGAGTGTGTTCCGAGGTGGGCGGTAGTTGCTGCTATGCGTTACCACCAGCCCGGTCTGCAAAACGGTAGTATCCTACCCTGGGCATTGCCTCACGTGCCTTGTCATCTGCGTTATCGAGCCCACTACGATTTTGGTTTATGTCGTACCTATAAAGTGCTCCCTGATAGCCCCACCAGTTTGGTAGAGTTTACAGTATTGTATAGACTACGACATTTATAAAAATGTGTCAAGGGGGATATGGGTAACGCCTTAATGCTATTTTGATACTTTACTTTACTATAGACATATTATTATAGCATATATCACTACATAGTAAATAGTTTAACGGGCCCTTAGGAGATGATAATCCCGAACATCTCTTAAGTTATTACATACACGTTATACACTGGATAGGAGATGTAAAATCTCGTAACCATCATTGATGTCGTTACACTCATTATTATTTTTGACTTAACTTACATAAGATCTTTTAGTTTTAACTCAAGTGTTTTGTCTTTTATTATGCTTGGGTCAGCCTGAGCTTTTTATTGTTGAAGATTTTATTTCTGAAGGACGAAGATGAAGATTTAGTATATTATTACTATTTATTATATTTATTCCACTGCATTATGTTGTTCTGATGCATTATTTATTTATTCCTACTGTATGTATAACTCTGATCTGTATTGTAAAAGTGTATCAAATGTTATTTGTAAACAACTTCATGAACTGTTTATTTGATTATTATATTTTGTCCTTCTGCTATGAGATTCTGTGTTTTGTTTTTCTCCTTCTTTTCTCCTATTTTCTTATTTACCACATTAACAATCCTCCTTTTGAATGGTTTAAGTTGACATGTGTGGTTTATTACCGATTAATCGTCCAAAAAGGTGGGTCGTTAAACAACATGTCCATTCATTTGAGGATGTTCCGCCACTGCAAATCTACTCTCTACGCGGTGTCAGTAGTAGAAATCCTTACACCCCACACAATCAAATTGGGTCGCATTATCGGTAACAATTGCTTCGGAACTCCAGAACGATAGATGATATCTCAAAAGCAAGCTGATTACTTTCTTTACAGTAATAATGGCTAAAGGCTAAGCCTTAGCTCATTTTGTAAGTAATTGACTGCCATCGTGGCGTACTTTGCACCAACTTTAGATACCGACAATACATCGATAATATCGTTACCTTAAATTACAAAAGGCCAAGCACTAACAATTTGAGTAATTTCCATCGACGGGGACCTTCGCATTTTAGCAAATCTTTGGCATTTGTCATATCTTCAGGTGTAGTCATATGCGTCTAGATTAACAGTCGATCAAAAATATCCATAATGTAGGATCTTATTTGCTAGGTTCTACTCCTAGTTTGGTTGCCACAGGTCCCTTCATGAACTTCTCGTAGAACTCGTTTGGCCTCATCGTGAGCTACACCTTGTAGCATGAGGATGGAAAAACCCTGCCTATACAGTACTTCTTCTTGCATGATATATCTCGAAGATTGTCGAAGGATTTTTCATCATTCGTTCCTTCATTCTGGAAGGATTCCTCGTTTTAAATAGTCCCAAATTGGAGTCATCCATGACTCCCATTTAGGCGTAGTCTCCAAGGTCCAATCGACATCCATTTGATCGATGCTCGGAGCTAAATTTACTTCCACTGGAACTAGACCCATGAGTTGCACATCTTCGAAAGTAGCTAACTTAGCAAGAAAGTTGGCTTTCTCAATTTCCTCCCTTGGAATATGAGTAATTGTGTAATATTCAAAGTCATTAAGTAGCTCGAGCACCCAGTTTAGATAGGGAGCTGGCAATGCTCATTTTGCCTGATACTCTTTTCGAACTTGGCATACCACTAGTTGAGAGTCGTAGATAATGTGTAAAGTCTTTATTCCTAGATTTTTGGCTATTTTGAGTCCTGCAATCAAGGCCTCGTATTCATCTTCGTTATTTGTTGCCGAAAAATTGAGTTTCAAGATGTAGTTGATCGGGTGTTCTTCAAGAGTGACATGAATGATTCCATCACTGGAACATCGATCGTTAGATGCACCATCTTTTTACATCCTCCATCCAACTTCTTTTTCTCCACCACTCTCCAGAGGATCATCTCATGCAGTGAATTCGACTAGAAATCTGCCAAAGCCTGGCCCTAGATTGCTCTTCAAGGGTGATAAGTGATATTAAATTGACTAAATTCAATGTTCCATTTTAACAACCTTCAGGAAGTCTCAGGTTATTGCAAGACTTGTCGTAAAGGATGGTCGGTAAGGATATTGATTGGTTGAGCCTAGAAATAGAGGGAGAGCTTTTTCAAAGCAATTAACAGACAGTATGCAAGCTTTTAAAATCTTGGATGGTTTCTTTCTGCTCCCGTCAACCGCTTGCTAATGTATAGATCATTAATTGGATGCGAGATTCCTAATGTACAAGTGCGGCACTTAGAGCATGTACCAACTTTGAGGTACAAAAACAAATCCTCATCATCCACTAGTTTTGAGAGAATGAGAAGTCTCTCCAAGTGATCCACTGGATCTTGGAATGCGTTTTTACACTCATGATTCCATGTGAAGTTTCTCTTTCCTTCTTGATCACCTCGAAGAAAGGGATGCATTTGTCAGCGGCTCTGGAGATGAAATGACTTAGGGCGGCGACCTTCCCATTTAGTCTTTGGACCTCCTTGATCATCTTTAGGGCTTCGATTTCTCTCAAAGCCTTGATTTCTCTAGATTGGGTCCAATCCCATCGGAATCAACAATGAAACCTGAGAATTTCCCAAACACCACACCGAAAGAGCATCTCAAGGGGTTGAGTTCCATTTCGTACTGTCTCTGCCAAATTATCAATACAGTTTCTTCAGCCCTGTGACTTCACAAGCATGTCGTCCATGTAAACTTTCATTAACTGTCCAATCTGGTTCTTTACCATCCGATTCACAAATCTTTGGTAAGTCACTCTTGTGTTCTTTAATCCGAAAGGAATGACCAGTTAGCAATAGATTCCGAGGTCGATGATGAAACTAGTGTGTCCCTGACCTTGGACGTGCATCGAGATTTGATTGTATCCAAAGTACATGTCCATAAATGAAAGTAACTCAAGTCTAGCATTTGAGTCCACCAACCGATATATTGTCGGAAGTGGGAAGCTGCCATTCGGCATGCTTTATATAAGTCCAAATAGTAAATGTGTGTCCTCCACTTCTCATTCACTTTCCTAACCAAAATAGGGTTTGATACCCAAAATGAGTATAGAGCATCGTGGATAAAGCCATTGTCATTCAGCTGTTCCACTTCCTCTTTGAGTGCAGCGGATCTCTCCGGACCCAGGCTGTGGTGTTTCTGTATCATAGGAATGCATTTAGGATTAATGTTTAATGCATGGCTCGTTATCCCAAGCGAGGTCCAACACATATCCGAGTGTGTGCAGTCAGACACATCCAGGTTTACTTGAATAAACCCAACCAACTCCCTCATTACAGTAGTACAGAGCTAAGATACAACCTTCAGAACTTTGCTTGTGTCATCCCTGTTGACTGGAATAGCAATCAACAACTCGGCAGGTGCTGCTCGTCCGCCTTTTGACTCTTTTTATCTATTCGTGTCAACATAGAGCCGACTAGTTTGCTAGAGTCGGGACTTAGGCTGTAGTTGCTATGCATCCGAGCCATTATGCAAAGGACCCCCTCTACACTCTTTCCTTTCTCCTTATTCCTTGCTTTCCTCCGTTCAACGACATAGCACTCACGGCCAGTCACCTGATCTCCGTCCACGTCCCATTCCATTATATGTAGGGAATTTCATAGTTAAACACCAGGGAGAGATAGCCATTATGAATTCAGCTGGATCTTTAGGATAACGGTTTCCGATTCCGTTGAGTGGTCATAATAGAAAAAGGGACATACGTTTAGAAAGTTATATCTATTTTATGTTTTTAAAGCTACTGGGCAGGATTAGAATGTAATTAATTGAGCCCATTAGTGAGCCTATTGGTTTAGTTAGAGAATACTATAAATAGAGGGCCAAAGAGGCAAATTAAAAATTCCTCTCATTATAAATCGGGTCTACACCCTAACATGCCCCAAATCCATCCTAATTTCATCCAAAATTACCCAAATAGCTCTTTAAATCAAACTAGATCGCGAATTAGAGATTGGATCCTCAATTAGGGATCATCAAATTCCTTGATTTGCAGTGCTTTTCTTCACTTTCAAATTAGATTTATATACAAGTTGATTGAATTTGTTAATTGGTGAGTGGTTTATAACTTCTCACTATGCTTGCATGTTTATATGGTAGAATCATAGGATTTAACATATTATCAATTTATTTTTGTCTATAAAACCTTTACTAACTTTAATTACATGTTAAACTATGTATATAGTCTAAATTGATTAGAAATCACCCTTGCTCATGCTCTTATATTCATGGTATATGTAAATCTATGTTAAAAATTGACTTGTTTATCTTTTTTTGATGGATTGCATATTTTATTGAATGAAATTACTTATTATTCTATATTTGAGTGTTATGATTTGATGTTGTTTGCTAGTTGTGATTACGTGGAAACTTAGGTTGGAGAATTAAGCAAATCGAAGGCTAAGTTGGTCGGAATTGGATGAAACTTAGTGGATTTGCTTAGGAGCAAGATGGGAAGCTATAGGATTGCAACGACCGGAATCGTCGATGATTAATTTGGAATATTTAAATAGTTTAAATATTGGATTTAGGATTTATAATCAGGTTAATAAGTTTTCAAAATGGAAATTTTGAGCCATTTCGAAATTGTGGAATCGTTAATTTAATTGACGCGATAAAATAGCTATCCAGGGCACAGTCTCGAAATTCAATGAAATCAGTTTCGTTGGATCCGTAATTATGTATTATTAGCGGATTTTAAATTTTGTTGTGTTTGGAGTTATCGTTCCATTGTACGAGATAGAAATGCGTTGAAATTAATATGGGAAATTTAATATAATAATTTGGTCCAAAAGGCAATCTTCTCCATACGTTCGAATTAGGATTCAAAACCTTTTTCATTGCGTTCAGAATAAGGGTATAACTTTATAAACACCCGTCAGCATGCCTCGATAGGGGTTTGTAATTTTGATGTACGTAACGAGATAATTTTTCAATATATATATATATATATATAAAAAGTTTAAAAATCAAATCAGGGTCAATTCCCAACAGGCCAAAACTATGCTCAGTTACCCTAGGGTCGACCTATGATATGATTTAGTCGATTCCATTTATTTTCAAATGCGCCTGCACTTCATCTTTCAAACCGTGATATCACTTACTTCCTCTTCATTTTATAAACAACAAATTTATTCATTCTACATCAAAAGGGAGGCACGATTAAATCATGATTTTCCCCTTCTCAGATCAAAAATCAGGTTAAAAGAGATATACGAATTGCAAGTTCCCTTTCTTTTCCTTTCTTTGTTCCTTAAAAAAGTGCACTCGACATGGAAGTCGAACATTGCGAGTGACTTCAATGGGTCGACTGGAAGACGTGGCTGGGAGGGCAGCGCTCGATGGGGGAGGATCAGTTTGGTTCGCGATAAGGGTTTGGATACTTGGCTCACGCGTGAGCGAATCAGGAGGAGGTGGAGGACGAGACTAGGGAGGTGCGTAGTGACTTGATGTGGGAAATTCATTTTGGATGAAACGGTGGCTCACAATGGCCGAAGTGGGTTCGTAGTCTGGTGGGTTTGGTGGTCTGGGTGACGATGGGGGAGGCACAGTCGAGACTGGCACAAATTGATGGGGGTTGTGGTGATCATGAGTGAGAGGTCATGGTGGACTCTGATTGGTCGTCGATGTGACTGGTGGCGGGGGAGAAGCAAGGGTGAGACTGGGATGTTGTCAGGTAGATGTTGATCGAGGTGATGCGTTGTTGTCGTGTGTTCGAGTTGACTCGGCAATGGAAGCTATCTGAAGGTTGTTGCCTTCGACTGTAGTAGGAAGGGGTAGCGGAGGAGAGGGATTAAATTTAGGGTACTTTTGGTGTAGGTCCTTGGTAGGTTTCAAAATTCATAAAAAACCAGTGGAAAAAAGTATGTAAATTAGGTCCTTATTTTTGAAAATCATCAATAAACATAAAAAACAAAAAAAAACTTCCAAATTTTAAAAATTATTTCAATTAATATTTATCTTCGTATTCATGTCAAAAAAAATAAAAAAAACGAAAAGGGAAAAAATGACACAAAGTATGTTTTAGGAATACTTGCGGACATGTATGCAATTTTAGAGAATAATTGCAGACATGTCTGCACTTATTCTGCATAGCTTGCCTTTGCAACTAAAAATTGCAGATATATAAACAATTTTAAGGAATAAGTGTAGATATTTACGTAAATATCCTGATTGCTAAATTAAGGTGCTGTTATTCAGTGAATAATTGCATACATTTCTGTAAATATATGGAGTAATTGCAAAGATGTCTGCAATTATATAGATTTTTACTCAACGTTGTTATTCAGTGAATAATTGTGTACATATCTGCAATTATATGGAATAATTGCTTACATATCTATAATTATTTAGATGTATATCGAATGCAATTATTCAGTGAATAATTACAGACATATCTGCAATTATATAGTATAATTGCAGATATGTCTGTAATTTCTTTTTTTTCTTTCAAAAATCTAGTTATAATATTTACAATTTTTGAAAAAAAATTTAAGCACTACCGTAAAAAACACGAAAAATACATGCTTCTATAGTAAAATATTTATAAGGACCCGCTTTACAACTTTTTATAGGGAAGATGTCTTTTGAGTTAACTTTGGTTTTAGGGATGCAGGACTAATATTCACTTAAATTTATATGGTAATAAAATTTTCTTAAGACTGAAATTAGTGTCAATGTTAATTATACACATACATACATACATACATACATACATACATATATATATATATATATATATCGCATAATCTACTATTCTAATGTTTAAAATTTTATAACCTATTCATATAAGGTCTAAAATCGTGAAGAAACAAGTCGAGATGGGAGTGGTTTGCAAATAAATGTCAAGGTGATAATTCCTCACTCATTTGGATTACCACATTTAAATTTAAATGCTTAAATTCAAATTATTAGATGTTTGATTGGGTTGATAAATTTTAATTATCTATTGGATGATTATATAATATCTATAGTAGTATATATATTAGTAGTTGGGTTGATATTCCCGCATATTATAGCGGATGACACCCTATGCGCCCGCATAATAGCGGATGACCCTATAAACTGCGATAATCTACTCGAAGTGGGATTGGTATTTTTATTATTTTCTAACATCTGTGGATGTAGGAAAACAGGCTGGAGGGATCCAACTGAATTTTTCAAATATATTTAGTGTTTTTCATATATATAAAAATATATGATGTGATTGAATAATCTGTAGAACTACTGTATGTTGTAAAAATTTAAATGTTATAATAGCATGGAAATTAACTTTGGTATATTAAGTAATGTAAATATTATTTTGAGTTTCTAAGGAATTTAAAGGAGATTTTTAATATAAAATCTATTAGCAAAATTTAGATTATGTAAAAAGACTAATTTGAATAAGCAAAAATTGGTTTTTGATTGTACTAAATAACGTGGGAAAAAAATATTTTAATAAAGAATTTGAAAAAAATTATATAATAAAATTGGTAAAGATGAGATTTTAAAATGATATTTGGAAAATATAGAAAGAAGTTAAATCGATATATAAAATAGATTGGCAAAAATAAATAGAGTTTATAAGGACTTAAATTTATAAAATAGAATATTACAAATGAGGTTATTATTAGTGGAACTCAAAGGAGTCATAAAAATTTATATACGTTGTTTATTGATAAAGAAAAAAACCGATATCAGATGACAAATTTGGAATATAAATTTTACAGGAAAAAAAATTATATTTAAAAATGGGAATAGGGTGAGAGAAAAACAGTAGACACTATTTTGAAGTGAAAATGGTTAAGGAGACCGAAATGGAAGTGTTGTAACGGAAACCAAGAAGATTTATAAGTTGAAATTTGGTTATTGAGACTTAAAAATTTATTTTACTGATAACTTAAGTTTTTATTTAAAAAGGAATTTTTTTATTTATTAACTAAGAAATTTTAGAGTTAATTAGTATTTAAATACTTCAGAAGTGAATTTTCAAATACTTAATATTTATTTTAATGAAATCCTAAATTTTTAAACCTGCTTTGAAAATGATGTTACAAAAAAGTGTTTCAATATTTTAAATAATTATTTACATATGTCTTAAAAATAAATTATTATTATTTTATTTTAAATACTTATTTTTATTTACATATGTATATATATGTAGAGTTTTGACATGTTTTAAATTTATCTACAAACCTTTTCGAAAGTCTGAAAATGGGGTTATTCAGTCGAGGGGATTATAAGAAAATACTTAAAATAGAATCGGGAAGGAAAGTAAGAAAATTTTCGAAGTAGTTGATAAAAGTGAACTTTGAAGAATGAAATGGAATTCATAAAGAAGTTCAAAGGGAAATGAGTTTATAAGCAAGCATAATTGGTTTTGGAAATATTAAGGGAATTTATTAAGGAATTCCAAAACTTATAAAATATTCGTTATGAGCGAGTCAAGAAATTTACACATAAAATTGTAAATGATTTTAAGAAAAGAAATAGGAAATAAATAAAATACTTCCTAAGTGTTGAATATAAAATGAAGTAGAAAAATATTCTAAGTATTGGAAAGGGGTAGAATACTCCGTTGAAAAATAAAAGTATTTGAAAAATGTTTTCAAATGTTGAAGTATGGGAAGTAATAACTTATAAGAATATTTTGGAATAAACTTTGGAAAATTTGAAATAAGGCCTAATATCTACTTATGGATGTTTAATTGATAGCTAAATAACCCATTATCAATATTGGCCAATTTTGTTAATCGTTTTGAAGAGGCCGAGATCGAAATTAATTTTTCAAAAAGCCACTCCAATCCGGTTTGAACGTTACGAATGAATACCGTGAAGATGTTAAAGACGGTGATTCGGTTTGTTTATATCCAGGACAACTTATATGGACGAATGCTATCAGAACATCGTCATTGGAGGACAATGAGCATTCCAAGTAGAATTGTTTCTTGAAAAGGTAACGCTTAGCCTCAAACCTCATCAATCGGGAATGACTAAAACAGGGGAGATGCAGCAAGGCTAAGTGCGTCACACCCAATTAAGGTATGTTATCACCTTTCTAGATGTCCTTAGAAACCAAATTAATATGGATATGGTTATGCATGGAAGGAGCGCTCGATGATAAGGGTGGGAACACCAGAGGTGATAACATATTCGGTCTGTCCAGGTTAGAGGTAGGCCGGTCTTGTGTAGCACGGGATCCTGGCGTGGTCCTCGGTACATTGTTCTAGAGGTGTACTGTGATGGGAGATACCCTAATAGCCCGGTCATTCATTGGAATCCATTCTCCAATACGAGCTTACGGCTTTGTTTGCAGAGCCTAATATGTTAGAATTTAATTAATGTAACAATTTCAACTATTTGAATAAGTATTTGTATTTAGACATTATTATAATGTCACTGGATTTTCTATAATATGTTTTGGTTATCGTAAGGGAAAAACCCATCATGTTTATTTGTGGCGTGGTCTTATGAGATACATTTGTTTCAAAGAATTTTGAGAAAGCTAATATTCAAATTAAGTGTGTTTTTCTCACGCTACTTTTCCAGACTGACTCGGGTGTTATTTTATTATAATACTCGGGTTAGACCGATTATTACATATTCAAGATAGGAAGCTATGGAGTTCAGGAGGCGAGCTGGATGATAGAGACATACTTCTGTACTTGATTAATATTTTCCACTGTATGAGGACAAGTTATTATAACTGTACAGATTGACGTATCGATTACTGTACTGTAATGATTGTATGTTTTAGCAGTAACAGATTCTTTTGTATAAAAATCTGTTATTATATATTATATTTATTCCCCTGCGATTGTGAGGTTCTGTGTTGTTCTGTTTCTTTCCTTCTATCTTTTTATTCTTCACCCTGATGAACTGGTGTTTCCGACACTTGATTGCTCGGAATTCTATATAGTGGGAGTATTGATGTCGATTTTCGAGGGTTGAAAAATCCGGTCCGTTACAGGGATAAGTCACACTTCATTTAGAGTTGAAGGATAAATTCAGCCCTGAGCTAAGAGCTTATCTCGACACTAAGTCAACGAGACGACTTATATGGGTCGGTGGTAGGCATGGAAAGTTAAAGCTTGGCCAGGTGAGATGTTACATAGCAAGATGAAGGAAATTTGCTAAGTATAGGATGTGATGATGAGTTATCTCTAGAACTTGGAAGTGGAGCTTTAGATTGGGACCGAGTTACAAAAGGATGGATGAATCAGGGTCTAGGGCATCTGGAGGATGCGTACTAGAAGGAATAAGAGAGAACAAACCAAAATATGGCTAAGGTTTAACTCGGGCCCGAGTTAAAGCTCAACTTGGCACCGAGGTAAGAGGATAGTTTGATGGCAGTTGAACTTCTGGGGACTGTTGTGGAGGTTCAATAAACTATGCTAGAGATGTTGGCTTATTTGTATCAGGTAAGATGATGGTATAACAGCATGATGAAAAGCTATGGCCTTCGGATGTTGGCCCGTGTTGGGAGTAGGTTCCAAAGATGGCGGCTCGTAAAAGAGGGAGCTGTATGATCAGGGAATGTGTAAGGGTTCCTCTTGAGTAATGAAAACTGGATTGAGTAAGAAGGGCTTGGTATCCAAATGGAGTAAAGGTGGGCTCAGATGTATGTGCTAAGGAATCATTGATGCTTGAAGAGTTTTCAGTTGTACTCGAAGCAGGGCTATTGTAAGTGGGAAGGCTTGTGGGTCAACTGAGGGAACTAAATACCTTGGACTAATAGCTTTGGGTCTAGTGTCCGGTCTATTTTTGGGCTATGAGATACGAAAGTATAATAGAAAACCTGGATTTTCTTTAGTCCATGGCTTACGGGTGATATGAGTTATCATATATTCAGAGCATAAGGAGTGATAGCTAGAATTGTTGATGGATGCTATGGATGCTTCGGTTATTTAGTAAGCAATCAATCATGGGTCAAGGAAAGTAGGTATTGGAGATAGGGATACCTAGAAGAGTGATATCCTCCTTTTGGTTTGCGGTATACCTTTAAGATATTGTAGAGTAGCATTATAATGTTATATGCTAACTCTTTGGTTGCAGGGACATGTCAGGTATGGTTTGTGTGCTCTTGTTCCTTACCATATTTACTTGTATAGTACTTTGAGACTCATTTACTTCTTACGTCAGAATATTGTCTGACCATGGTTTAATGCTTTATTTCTTATTGTCTTAGTACTCTTAAAAGAGTAGAGTAGATAATAAGTCTAGGTGATGCAGTAACTGTTCAAAGGATGAGCTGGATGTAGCTATCTCGTATTATATACATATATGGAGTCTAAGTTTATGCCGCTATGCAGCACTAGGCAGCCTTAGTAGTGATTGGTTACTATTTTTTTATGTAAGATAGTTGTTGGCTTTTTTCTTGTTGTATAAACTCTACTATTGATGTATAACTGTATGGATATTATACTCTAATAATGATAATCTGTTCACATTGTTATTACTGCATCTTCTGTTGAGTATGTGATATTATATTTTACCCATGCGCTATAAGATATACGACAGGTTATATGCTATATTGATTTGTTTCAACCCTGATGATCATCTTATATCAGCTGGACACGACAGTAGTGCATTGTTTATATACTATTGATGTCGATGGTATAGGGGGATCATCGCATTTGGTATCAGATCTTTGGTTATATGGTTAACTGGAGTTGTTACCATGATCCAGCAGAGATAGGGAAGGTGCTATTCCTTTAGACTGGATCGAGAGTGTATATGTATAAGAAAGAGAGCATACTTGTTGTAAGTTTGGTTTTCAAAGCTATATAGTAATATATTATATAGTATAAGTGGCATGCACATAAGCACTATAGACATGGTTTTCTTTACGAGAGCTGATCGTTCTTGTTACAGATAAGAATGCGCCGGCATACAAGGAATGTTGTGAGGAATTCTTCTTCAGGAGTAGTGTAACATCCCCATTTTGAGGCCCAAAAGCAAGCGCTACAGATGTTGTAGTCATCTATAGTATAAATTTACGGTGATAAAATGCGGTCATGTTATTGTGTCATAATATCAGAAGCATAAGAATATGAAATAATTTTAAACACTATTTCAAAGCAAATTTTCATATTTCATTTTAAATATAATATTTCATGTTTATTACATAATCCCAAATGTTTCCAACGTTCAGATAAAATTAATTATTATAAAATACTCCAAGCCCGACATATGAACATGCCCCCACGGTTGTTACTAAATAGATAGCTACATCCTCTATCAATACATTTAAACAAAACCTAACATAATACAATGGATAATAGTAACAGATAGGCTCCTACATAGCTAGCTTTGCCTCCTGCACCTCTCTGGAAACTTTATTCACCAAAACCTACTTAACATGTAAACACTTACTCCCGACCTACTCAAATCAAATTTTAAGCACCCGGGAGTTTAAAGGGAAAACACAAACCTTAAGTCGGATAAAAAGCCTAGCTTGAATAATAATATACCATCTCGATTTACGGATATCTAATGAGACCATGCCGCCAAGCAGAATGGGTATTCCCCTCACTAATATCCCTTTTAAAAATATATCTTATGCAGATCAAATTCCTGCAACCAAACTGGTTAAAATTGACAATGTATACAATAATATGCATGATGATACATAGGCAATCATGATTATCTATCAAATCCATGGACTATCTGTCCCAATGTTTAGTTTTCATAGGGTAACTACCAACCTGCATAGCTGACTTGGGCATACTAAACACACCAACTTTCATAATTGACTGTTAGAAGAATATTGGATGGTCTATCCAAATACACTTATCCTAGTGTTTATCTGAATATCCGTCAAACTCATAGTTTTGCTTGGCTTACTATGAACCTAAAGGTTTTACAGGCCAACATATAACCTATTTTATCTTTATGTATTCCTTTGTATGTGTAAACTTACTTCTAATCATATCAATGACAAAGCACTATACAATGGAATTTTGGATTATATCAGCTAGGGACTAACAGTTGAAGTATAGGGCGTTAGCTTATACCATTCCCATCTAGTTTTCTAATCTCCAAGTTAAATTTATCTTATCACAATTTATCGAAAAGTGATAAGAGTATTCATTCTTTAGCAAAACTCTAGTCTAAATACGATTTTATATTTCCTTAAAATCAATTTCTTTATAAATGATTTAACCCTTGAAATTATATTTAAAACAAGAAAAACATGGCCCTTTACTTTATCCCAAAATATTTGTGCCATGATATATTCTTTTATAAATCTTTGTTGATGAAACTCGAAGTCAACTTGGGGTCATCACCTCTTAAAAACTATAGGCTATGAAGTCGAACTTAATAAAGTTTTCTTTTGGTGAAGCTCGGCGTCATTCATGCCACAAAGGATTATCGCCCCTCTGCAATAACGAAATATGTTAAAATCTTGGATATTTAAATATAAGGTTGTATAGTCGATGTCATCCTCATCGCATATCATAATATCGAGTTTCATAGGTTTGTAAAGTGATAAAAGCTTTAAACTTAAAAATAATAGGTGAGGCATTGATAAGCCTACGACGCCAAAGCTTTAAAGGGAAACGTGGCCTGTTTACATTAATGTCGACAACGATGACTTAGCTGCTTTAAAAAGGTTTAAAGAGTTCAACGACAATGATTAGAGTCGGTAATGATGAAACAAGGCACTAGATTGCCAAAGTAAAATAGGCGGCAATGCCTTAAGGTCTGCGTCAACAAGGGTGACTTACGATGAAGTAGTTTAAAGATGACATTAGGAGTACATGCGACATTATCGAAGTTGAGGACATATGCGCCGACGTCATCGCCAATCTATGTGATTTCATTCCAAAACACTTAGAAGTGATATCCTATGCATCCATCAAAGTTATCAATGTATAGGGGCGACACTAATGCCTTTGACGACGATGTGTTGGCAAGGTAAAATTGTAACTTTTAGCAAAACTGTTTTCTTTCCAATAAAAGCAACATCTTTCTACCAACTCCTTTTATGTGTCAAATTCTTATTGGGCAATATTGGGCAATATTTTTCTTTGCCAAAATCCTTTTCAGAGAACTATTGTTGTTTAGAATTATCATTTCCAAAACAGTTTGCAAATTAAACTTTTATATCAATATTTTAGTTTAATAATTAAGCCTTTCTAACTGAAATAATTCATAATAAATCTTAAATACTTAGAAAAAATCCCCAAAAATCATAATAAATATGATTTATTATATTCTTTAATAAATAAAAGTTTTAGGATCACAAACTTTAATTAATTATTTTTAATAACTAAACCCGAAATAAAAAAATTCCTCCCTTGAGAAAATCATAAAATATTCGTGCATTATCAAACGATTATGAAATTTAAAATTCGTTTCTAAACATCATATCCAAATGTCAAGTCATTTGGGTGTCATATGATAGGTTTTCCAACTTAAATATATCAATAAATTCCATAATAAATCATATAAATTTATGAAATAGCATATGTTCATTCAATCATTTAAAACATAGCATAATAACATCAAAACATTTGGATTTATATTTAAATCCAAAAATAGAAATTAAAACATGAGATGCATAACTATTATTCACCTTGAATTATTAAAGAAGGTTGAGATTTGTGTTTTAGAACTGGTTCCCCTATGCTTTGATATTTCTTCCTAACTTTTCTTCCTTTGGATTCCTTGATAATAGGCCACCTATTCTCCTCTTTAATTTCATTTGTATTGAATGAAATGAATAAGGAAATGAGAACGAGATTATATTTTGAGGAAGTACGATCCTTTCCCTTTTTTCCTTCTTATATATCCTTCTTCTTATAAATGTTCTAATTAATTTCAGTAGTTATGGCCCGACCTATTTTCATTATCATATCTCAATCTCCTTAACAGGCCACATTTTTTTAATTTATTTATCTAATTAAATATCCTAAATAAAATTAGTCAAAACTAAGGGTGTTACTGACTCCCCTTCTTAAAGAATTTCATCGTCGAAATTACGATAAGGTACACACATCAAACACATAAGCATGGATGTAAAATATACCATCAAACAATACAAGATAAGTGTCCCCTATCTTGTCCTCTGTCTTCCAAGTACAGTCTCTCTCATCGTCACTCTACTGGACTTTTATTAATCTGACTGTCTTGTTTCTTAGCTTTTCTCATCCTTAGCCATGATAAGCATATATGGTTCCACCACTAAGTCTTCCAATGCAGTCGGAGTTATAGTACTCTCTAGATTTCGAACACACTTCCTCAGATGAGAAAAATGAAAAACATTGTGGAGTCCTACCAATCTTCTTGGTAACTTTATTCTATAAGCAAGTTTCCCAATCATTTCTATAATAGGAAATGGTCCAACAAACCTAGATGCCAATTTCTTTGATTTCCCAAATCTTACTACACCCTTCATTAGGGATACTTTGACAAACACATGATCTCCAACTGAGAACTCTAAGTCCTTTCATCTCTTATCTGGATAACTTTTCTTCCTAGACCGTGCTTCCTTTATTCTATCTCTAATTCACTCAATCTTTTTTACAGCTTCTCTTACCATATCGAGATCAAGAACTAATCAATCTCTGGTCTCCAACCAATATACTGGAGATTTTTCTAATCTTTCATACAAAGCTACAAAAGGTATCATCCCTATACTAGTTTAATAACTATTGTTATATAAGTCGACTAATTGTAGATGGTCTTTATATGATCCTCCAAAATCTAGAATACAACCTCTTAATAAATCATCCCAGACTTTGTCAACTCTTTTCGTTTTCCCATCAGTCCGTGGATGGTAAGTGGTACTCATCTTGAGCTTGGTACCCAAAACCTCTTATAGACTCTTCCAGAATTTTCTAGTAAATAAATAATCTCTATAACTGACTATACTAGTAGAAACTCCATGTAGTCTAACTATACTCTTTATGAATAACTGGACCTAAACAGGTATTGTCCTTGTCACTTAATGGGAATTAAGTGTGCACTCTTGGTCAGTTTATCCACTATAACCCACATACTTTCATTTCCTCTATTCGGTCTTGGAAACCTACTATGAAATCCATAGATATAAAGTCCCATTTGCATACTGGTATATCCAAAGGCTGAAGCAATCCAATAGGCTTCTGATGTTTGGCTTTTACTTGCTAGCAATTCGAACACTGTTTTACCCATAAAACTACATCCCTTTTCATACATTCCTAGAAGAAACTTATTTGAATATTAGGATACATCTTAGTTCCTCTAAGAAGAATTGTAAACTTCAATCGATGACACTTCCTAAGTACTTCTTTTCTTGAGTCACTAATATCAGGAACACAAAATCGTCCTTTCTTTCTCAACCATCCATTTTAGTCAAGATAAAAATCCTTCAGATCCACAATCCTTATTCCACCTTCCACTCTTTTAATTCTTTCAACTAGCAATGGATCATCTCTTTGCGTAGAAGCAATTCTATATATCAATACTGGTCGAACTTCCAAACTAGATAACAGTGTGGTATCCTGACTAGAACCGGCATTTGATCTTAACCATATACTACAACTAGTTAATGCTTCCAAATCTTTCCACTCCGACATCATTTTAACACTGCATTATGATGTTTCTTACTAAGCACATCTGCAACTTTGCTTCCTTTCCTTGATGTGTGCTCAATTCTAAAATCATAAGCAGATAGAAACTCCAACCATCCCTGTTGTCTCATTTTCAACTCCTTTCGAGAGAATAAGTACCTTAAAGACTTGTGATCCGTATACAACTCGAATCATTCTCCCAAAAGATAATGGCTCTATACCTTTAAAGGAAAAAATCATGGCAACTAACTCTAAGTCATGGGTTCGATATCTAACTTCATGCGGTTTGAGCTATCGAAAAACGTAGGCAACCACTTTACCCCTCTACATTAGCATAACTCCCAATCATGTTCCACATGCATCTTTATACACCACTAAATCTTGATTTCCGTCCAAAACAACTAGCATGGGTGCATTGGTTAATAAATATTTCAGCTTCTGTAATGCCTCCTCACATTTATCGGTCCAAGCATACTTTACATCCTTCCTTGTTAGTTTAGTCACCAATGATGCTATACGAGATACATCCTTGATGAATCTTCAATAATAGCCAGCTAATCCAAGAAAACTCTTTATCTCAGCCACCATCTTGAATCTCTTCCAATTATTTATAGATTCTATTTTAGCTAGACCTATTGACAACCCTTTTTCTAAGATTGCATAACTAAGGAACTTTACTTCTTTCCTCCAAAAATGACACTTCGAATATTTCTCCTTTTGTTGATTCCATCTCAACATTCCAGCACTGTTCTAATATAAGTCTTATGGTCATGCTCGTTCTTAGAATATATCAAAATGTCATATATAAACACTTATACAAATCTATCCAAATGCCCTCGGAAGATTCTATTCATCAAATCCACAAAGAAAGCGGGCGCATTTGTCAAACCGAACGACATTACTAACCATTCGTACAAACCATATCTTGTTCGAAACAGCGTCAATGGAATACTACCCTACGCCACTCTTAATTGATGGAAACTTATTACTAAATCCAATTGAGAAAATATTGTGGCTCTACTCAATTGATCAAAAAAATCATCGCATGGAAAAGGATACCAATTCCATATCATCTTCTCATTTAACTTACGACAATCGATACACATTATTAACGACCATCCGCTTTTTTACGAACACCACGACCACTCCCTAAGGAAAACTGCTTGGTCTAATAAAACTTTTTCCTTCTAATTCACTACCTGCACCTTTAGCTCCTTCATCTTGGTAGGTATCATTCTACTAGGTGGTCTACCTATGGGTTCAGCTCCAGGTACAAGATCTATATGAAATACAATAGCTCGTTTCGATGATAGACCTATAATAGGCTCAAAGACATCTGAAAATTCTCTAAGTATGAAATCCCATTCAACTCATCTTTTTCATCCATCACACCCAACAATGCAAAAACATCCAAACTAGGATGCTCTACTGAGTATACAACTCGGTCACTACTATTAGGATGCCTTAATGATATTTTCCTATTGTAGAAAAATATTCTAGCATCATACTTACTTAACTAGTCCATACCCAAAATAATCCTAAAGCAAAGTAAATCAAACATGTGCAAATTGAAGGCAGATATATGAGCTAATAACTCAAAATCTAAGTGGTCACATCTCATCCCTAAAGTTGCATATTCTTCTATCGGATTCGCAACCCATAAGGAAGTAGCTAAGAATGAGGGTTCTAGGTTAAGCCTATCTACCGAACAAAGAGATATAAAAGAATGTGATGCACCAGTATCAAATAGTACTCTAATAGGTAAAACATGAATCAAAAGCATACCTCCCATCATAGCCTTTCCTTTTTCCTCTGTTGTGGGTCGCAAGGTAGCTGGCTCCAAGGCAAACATTTTCCGATGCTCAACCTTAGCTGGTTTCTTGCATTGATTCTTGTAATGCCCGATCTGGTCAAAGCAAAGCACTTGATGTTCTTCCTCCTAATCACCTTCTTTCCATCACTTGAACAACATTCATTTGAAAATGCCCTTTCTTGTCACACTTGTAACACAGTCTCAGACTTCCCTTTCCTGGTAACTCACTCTTATGAGCTCCCTTTTTATGAAAGAGCTTCCTCTTCTGATTCTATCCATCCTGATTCTCTACTGGCTTAAAGCAAGCATATCTTCATTTCTCAAAGCTATCTCCACGACTACATCACATGGATCCCTGAAATGTGGTATAGTTGCACTAGCAAGCTCAGGTCTCCGTCTAAGAATGAACTTCTCATTCCTTTTGATCGTTGTTTCCATGGTAGCATACCCATATCTGAATAGCTTCTCGAATCTCATTACATACCCCAACACTGTCATATCCCTGTGCACTAGCTTAGAAACTTCCTTAGCAAAGTTGACTTGGAGACCTTAGACATAAATCTCTCTTCAAACCACAACCTGAATTCATATCAAGTTAAAGTTTCCTCTACTACTCCGACAGTAATACTATTCTACCAATATAATGCAGCTCCTTGCGGTTGCTTGGACTCCAATCTCCACTTTTGCTTATCGATCAACCCAAGATCAGTGAAAATTCTTTCACAATGAAGCAACCAATTCTCCACTTTAATTGTATCCTTCGTTCCAATAAATGGCATCCCCCCAAGTCTTGCATAATCTCTACTTATAACAGCGTAGTCTTTGACATCTAGAACTTCAATATTTTCTCCTCCAGCATTTCCACCAATTAATCCAGCAGCAGCTCCTGTTTGCATCATGTTGCAAAAAACCGATACATAACCCATATCAACCGGTGGTGTTCCCCCACCAACATTTGTAGTTGTTGGTTAACCCAGGTTCCTTTTAGCATTGGACCTGACATTTCCATTATTGGTGTGCTTCCTCCATGGAGATTCACCCTTCCGTTTCCTACCTCCATATCTTACTTCCTTAAATCTGCATTCAAACCTTAGTAAGATACGAAATAACAATCTAATAGAGAGGGAGAACTGAGACAAAATGTATATCTACATATAGCAATATAAGTACATTATTATAGCATTATCCTATAGCCCAATCTTATTCTTAGATTCATTTGGATTATATTTTCAAAACTCTTTTAAGTTCAAAAATTCTTTTAACTTTACTAAAACTTTTTCTTCGATAACAAGTTGTAACATCTTCGATTTTGAGGCTCAAAACAAAGAGCTATAGATGCTGCAGTCATCTATAATATTAATTTTCGATGACGAATGCGGTCATGTTATTGTGTCATAACATCAGAAGTATAAAAATATGCAATAATTTTAAACACTATTTCAAAGAAAACATTCATATTTCATTTCAAAGACAATACATATTCGTCATGTCATCCCTAATCTTGCCCAGGTTCAATTATTACAAAATACACTAAGAGCGACATATGAAGATGCCTTCATGGTTGATCAGGGTTATAAATAGAAAGATATATCTTTTTTCAATACATACATACAACAAATGACATAACATAGTTGATATTGTGATAGACAGATTCCTACATAGCTAGCTATATCTCCTATAGTTTTCCAGAAGCTTTATTCGCCAAAACCTAATTAACTTGTAAACTCTCACCCTTGACTTGCTCAAATCGAATCTTGAGCACCCAAGAGTTTAAGCGAAAAACAAAAACTTCGAGTTGGACAAAATGCCTAGTGTGAATAATAATATGCCATCTCGATTTATGGATATCTACTGAGACCACGTCATTGAGTAGAACAGGTTTTCCCTTCACTAATATCCCTTGTAAAAGTATATCCCTTGCAACTCAAATCCCTACAATCAAACTAGTTAAAAAAGACAATGTAAACAATAATATGCATGCATGCTACATTGGTACTCATGATTATCCATCAAATCCATAGACTCTCCGTCCCAACGTTTAGTTTCACAGGGTAACTACCACCATACATGGCTGACTTAGGCCTACTAGACATATCAAATTTTCTAACTGATAGTTAGAAGAAAACTGGATGGTGTGTCCAAAAACACTTATCCTAGTGTTTACCTGACTATCTATCAATTTCATAGTTTTGCTAAGCTTACTTTGAACCAAAAGGTTTTGAAGACCAACATATAACCTATCTTATCTTTATGTATTCCTTTCCATTTGTAAACCTACTTTTAGTTATACCCTCGACAGAGCCCTACACATTTAAATTTTGGACTTATATCAGCTAGGAGCTAATAGTTGAAGTATAGGGCGCCACCCTACACCAGTCCCAACTGGTTTTATAATCTCTGAGTAAATTTATTTTATCACAATTTATCCAAAAGTGATAAGAGTAATCATTCCTCAGTAAAGTTCTGTGCTAAATGCCCTTTTTTATTTCCTTGAATTCAGTTTATTTATAAATGATTTAACGCTTGAAATCATATTTAAAACAAGAAAAATATGGCCCTTTACTTTATCCTAAAAAATTTATGCCATGATATATGCTTTTATAAAACTTTGTTGATGAAATTCAACGTCACTTAGAGGTCCTAGCCTCTCAAAAACTATAGGCTATGAAGCCTAAACTCAGTAAAGTTATATTTTGGTGAAGATAGGCATCATTCATGCCACTAGGGTCATCGCCCCTATTCAATAACAAAATATGTTAAAATTTTGGATATTTGAAATATAAGGTTATGTAGTCGATGTTATCATCATTGCATGTCATAGTATTGAGTTTCATTGGTTGCAAAGTGTTAAAAGCTTTAAACCCAAAAATAAGAGATGGCGCATTGATAGTTCTTCGACGTCAAAGCTTTAAAGAAAATGTATCCTTACTATGGACATTTTACATTAATGTCGATGACGACAACATAACTACTTTAAAATGGTTTGAAGAGTTAGGTGGCAATGGTTAGAGTTGGTATGGATGAAACATGACACCATGTTGCTGAAGTAAAAATGCCAGCAATGCCTTAAGGTCCGTGTCGATAAAGATGATTATGATGAAGTAGTTTAAAGTCGACGCTGGGAATACATATGACACCATCAAAGGCGAGGACATATATGCCAACGTCCTCGCCAATCTATGTGAATCCATTCAATAACACTTAGAAGTGATATTGTATGCATTCATCAAAGTCGGTAATGTATAGGGGCCGCACCAATACCTTCGCGATGATGACTTCGGTAAGGTAAAACTAATTTTTAGCAAAATTGTTTTCTTTCTAGTAAAAACGACATCTTTCTACCAACTCCTTTTATTTGTCAAAAATTGGTTGAATGATAATTTACTTTTCTAAAATTTGTTTCAGAAAACTACCGCTATTCAGAATTATCATTTCCTAAATAATGTTCAAACTAAACTTTTATACTAATATTTTAATATAATAATTAAGCCTTTCAAGCTCAAATAATTCATAATAAATCTTAAACACTTGGGAAAAATCTCTGAAAATCATAATAAATCTAATTTATTATATTCTTTAATATATAAAAATTTCAAAGCTAAAAACTTTAATTAATTATTCTTAATAATTAAAACCTAAAATAAACTAATTTCTCCTCCCTCGAGAAAATCATAAATATTTATACATTATCATAAAAATATAAAATTTAAAAAATATTTCTAAAATAATGTTTATAACATCATATCCATATTTTAAGTTGTTTAGGTGTCATATGATTGGTTTTCCAATTTATACATATCAATAAATTCCATAATAAATTATATAAATTCATCAAATAGCATATATTCATCCAAGTATTGAAAATATAGCATAATAATATCAAAACATTTAGATTTATACTTAAAATTGAAAATAGCAATTAAAACATAAGTTGCATAACTATTATTCACCTTGAATGATTAAAGAAGGTTGAGATTGTTTTTAGATTTGATTCCTTTGAGCTTTGATCTTTCTTTCCAATTTTATTCCTTTGGATTCCTTGATGATGGCCGACCTATTCTCCTCTTTAATTTTATTTGTATTAAATGAAATGAATGAGGAAATGAGAATGAGAGTATATGTTGAAAGTATGCTCCTTTCCCATTTTGCCCTCGACATACATCCTTCTTCTTATGAATGTTCTAATTAATTTCATTAGTTCGTTAATTAAGGCCCGACCCAACCCATTTTAATTATCAAATCTTAATCGCCTTGACATTCCACATTATTTTATTTTATTTGTCCAATTAGATATCCTAAATAATGTTAATCAAAATTAAAAGTGTAACAATTAGAGGAAGTAGTGGGATCGAGAGTTGCTATGGTTGATGTCTAAGCCATGTTCAATGCTATGATGGCTAATATGATGAGGAATGCTCCTAGAGTGGTGATAGGTGGAGGTGCTCCCGTGCAAGCGCCTGGGTTTGACGTCACCAAGCTAAAAAAAGATTATTTTACTCTTGGAGGGAAGTATTTCATGGGACGGTGTCAGTTATAAAAATGCAAGATTGGTTAGATATTTTTGATTTCATCTTTGGTGATATGGAGGTGGAAAATACTGTGAAGAGAAATTGCTTCGAGATAGCTTCAAGATCGAGCCATGAATTGGTGGAATGCTGTCACTATTACTACTCCAAAAGACCTGGGATCGGTTAAGATGAGGTTTGAGGAGAAATTTATTCTAGCTGCTCAAAAGTCAGTTATGTTTGAAAAAATTGATCTCAAGCAGGAAGAGATGACAGTTTATTAATATATGGCAAAATTTAATGCTTTGTCTAAGGATGGGATATCTTTCATCGACACTCCATTGAAAAAGAATGAGAAATTCATCATCGGTTTGGGTGACTACTTGCGATAAAAGCTAATGGACCATATAGATGAGCTATTTGAGAAGCTTGTAGGGAAAGTGCTTCACCATGAGAGCTTGTACTCTAAGGCTAAGACTGATATTGTTGTTTCTGCTGAGAAAAATGAGCCAAAGCCACACCAAGGTGGTGAAGGCAAGAAGAAGTGGAACGAAAAGAGAATGCAGCCCTAGGGAAAGGGTGGTAAGAAGAAAAGTAAATGGGAACCTACTGGTTTTGGATGTAACGAAAAAGGTCTGATCAAATATTGCAAGGTGAGCGAGAAGAGAAAATGTTACGACTGTGATAAGCCTGGGAATTTGAAAAAGAATTATCCAGAACCTGTAAAGGATAAGCAGGTAGTGAAAGTGTATGCCTTGGACACAATCCCGACTTTGTCGAGTTCTCCCTCGATGAAGGAGAAGGGGAAATGAGTCATCATCTAAGGTATGCTTTCTACTGGTGAAGTTCCTATTCAAGTTTTTTGACACCGTTGCTTCTCATTTGTTCATATATAGTGACCTGGTAGATAGATTAGGATGGGAATCTAAGATAGTAGACCGACCCTTAATCGTGACAAATCTTTTTGGAGACTCTACTAGTCTTTGTAAAGTGTGACGTGGCCTAGTTTTATCGAGTCATGGATGTTCTTTGGTTTATGATTGTTTTATTTTGAACTTTATTGGGTTCTGGATCATCTTAGGTATGGACTGGCTTAGGAAGCATGCGACCATAGTGGACTGTGAGAAGTTGTTGGTGATAATCAAAAATGCATATGGGCGAACGGTAGTGATTAGCTTCCTTCCATAGGATGGGGAGATGGTAAGCTTTCTAAATTCGCCTAAGGTTCCACTGGTGGGATTATCATCAGTGCCTATCACTAAAGAGTATTCGGATGTCTTCGAGGAAGTGATTGGATCGTCGCTGCATAGTGAGATCGAGTTTTGAAAATACTTGGTAAAGGAAGCCAGACCGATAGTTATGCCTTTGAGACATATGGCACCTAGAGAGAAAAATGTATTGGAGGTACAAATGAATGACCTATTGAGGAAGATGATTTATTTAAAGAAGCATATATGAATGGGGCGCACATGTAGTATTCACAACGAAGGCAAATAGCTCTTTGAGGTTATATGTGGATTATCATCGACTGAACAAAGTGACGAAGAAGAAAAAGTATCCACTCCCTCGCATTGATGACTTACTTGATCAGCTGCACGGTGCGAAGGTGTTCATCTAAATGGATTTAGCGAAACAATTTCACCAGTCGAGAGTAGCAAAGAACAGTGTGACTATTACTGCATTTCGTATGCCGTCGGGTTTCTGTAAGTGGTTGGTGATGTCGTTCGAGTTAACCAATGCTCCAGCATACTTAGTGAATCTCATAAATCGAATTTTTAGAGATTGGACGAATAAGTTTGTGCTTGTGTTCGTGGATGGTATTCTGATCTACTTCAGAACTGAAGAGGAGCATAAGACATACTTGAGGAGTGTGTTAGAGACATTGAGGAAGCACAAGTTGAGAGCGAAGTTCTGTAAGTATCACTTTTAGAGAGAAGAAATGAGATTCTTAGATCATGTCATTTTGAGATAGGGTATAGCCGTGGATCCTGCGAAGGTGGTAGCGGTCCAAGATTGGAATTAGACCAAGAATTTTATGGATGTAAGGAGTTTCCTATGATTGGCGGGATACCATAAACGCTTCATCAAGGACTTCTCCAAGATAGTGGCACCATCTACCAATTTGACAAAGAAGAATCAGATTTTTGTATGGAATGTGAAGTGTGAGCATGTATTTGTGAGTTTGAAAGAGAGGTTGACAAGTGCATCAGTGTTAACCATTCCAAGTGGAAATAAAGAGTTTACAGTATACACCGATGCTTGTGGTACTTGATTAGGTGCAGGGTTGATGCAAAAAGGGAATGTTGTTGCTTATGCAAGTTGACAGCTAAATCCGCATAAGTGGAATCACCAAACTCATGATTTGGAATTTGCAGCAATTGTTTTTGCTCTGAAGATGTGGAGGGACTATCTATAAGGAGAGAGGTTTGACTTGTTTATTGACCACAAATCCTTGAATACATTTATCTTTGAAGGATCTTAACCTTCGTCAACAATGGTGGTTTGAGTTCTTTGCCTCTTATGATTTTGGTATTTTCTATACTCCAGGAAAAGGGAATGCGGTTGCTGATGCGTGGAGCAAAAGAATGCTGGGTTGTGTGCGGTATTCTCGAAATGGAAGTAGATAAAATATATTGCAGGATTTGATTTCGGGTTTCACTGCGAGTTAGAACCTGAAATGTTGGCAAAATTATCAGTTGGACCAGCTCTGATTGAAAGGATCGAAACTAGTCAGAAGTGAGATGCTAGGCTAGCCGAGATCATAGTAAAGATAGAGGAAGGAGTAGAATATGAAGATGTGAAGCAATACGAACTCGGTCGAGAAGGTTGGCTTCATAAAGACAGGAGATTGTTTGTTTCCAATGTTGATAGATTACGAGATGAAGCGCTAGGAGAGTATCACCATTCCAAGTTGACTATTCATCCCGGTGGTAACAAGATATACCGAGATATGAAGCAAACTTATTACTTGGAGAGTATAAAGAGGTATGTTGAGGCATTCATCTCAAAGCATATAAACTGTCAGTTGGTAAAGGCAGATCAGAAGAAACCTAGTGGATTGTTGCAACCATTAGAGATTCCTGAATGGAAATGGGAGCAAGTTTCGATGGATTTTTTGATGAATTGTTGATGACTTGAGCAGGGTACGAAAGCATTTGGGTCATTGTTGATCGGTTGACCAAGAACCCATCAAGTCAAGCTGGATGGCGTCCAAGCTGGTGGAGTTGTGTTTAAAATGGATAGTATGAGTCCATGGTGTCTCGAAGAGCATTATGGGCAATCGAGACTCGTTGTTCACTGGTGAGTTTTGAAAGATCTTACAGGAGGTGTTAGGGACAGAGCTGCATCTTAATGCAACTTATCACTCGCAAATGGACAGGTAGACCAAAAGAATAAATCGTATATTGGAAGATCTCTTGCGAGCATGCATTATAGACTTTGATGGATCATGGGATGATCATTTGCATTTGGTGGAGTTTGCATACAACATTTATCAGTCGAGTATTAGCATGGCTCCGCATGAAGCATTGTATGGGCAGCCATGTAACTCTCCTTCATGTTGATGGGAAATGAGTGAAAAATTGATACTAGGGCCATATATGATTAGAGAGAATTCAAAGAAGACCGTGGTCATTTAGCAACGAATGAAAGCTGCTCAGGATTGACAAAAATATTATGTAGATAAGAGATGGAGAGATTTAGAGTTTTCTATCATAATATTGTAATTGTGAAAGTTTCTCCTCTAAAGAATGTAGTTCGATTCGATAGGAATGGGAAGTTGGCATCAAGATTTGTAGGACATTTTTCGATAATTAAGGGGATTGAAAAGCTAGCATATAGGTTCGACTTGCCTTATAAAATGGCGGGCATGCACAACATTTTTCATGCCTCTGATCTATGGAAGTTTGTGAACAACTTAGGCATGAAGATTACACCAAATTGGCTAAAAGATGTTGAGGTAGAAGCGGAAGTTTCTATATCTCATAGGCCGCTTCATATTGTTGGGTTTGATACGAAATAGCTTATGAGAAATAATGAAGCTAATTAAGGTACAATGGAGTGGAAGTGAGAACGATTGTATGTGGTAGATGGAAGAGAGCATAAGGACTTCTCATCCGGAGCTCTTTGAATGTAAGACATCATTTATCATGTTTATTTTCACATTACATATTATATTTGATAGTTAGTATTTCGCTTGCTAGGATAGACTAACTATTTCCAATTGATTGCATATCTGCTTGTTTGAGATGTGTGATGGTTGCTTATGATTGGTAGACATATAGGATAACTATGGCTACATATACTTTCTCTTGATTGGGGATTTTGAGTGCGAAATTCTTAAAGTTGGGGAGGATGGAATGACCAGTATTTTATGTATCGAAAGATCATAAAATATTTTTATTTCATTCATTTAAGGTCGTATGGTTCTATAATTTTAGGATATAACTCTTAGGGGCATTTTACATATCTATTATTTTTCGCGAATTTCTATATGATCATTTTAATACTAAAAATATTTTTTAGACTATAACTTTTGGTAGGGGTTGAATTAGGGTCTCAAACTCATTTCATTGCTTGAGGATAATGGTTTTCCATTTCGTGGAGTAGTCATAATAGAAAAACAAACTTACGGTTAGAAAGGTATGCCTACTTTAAGTTTTTTAAACTGTTGGGTAAGATCAGTGTGTAATTAATTAAGCCCAGTAGTGAGCCCAATAGTCTAATTAGAGAGTACTATAAATAGAGGGTCGAAGAGTCAAGCTAAAACTTTTTCCACTTATTTAAATCATCTAAACCCTAATTAGCCCTAGATCCATCATAATTTCATCTAAGTTCACCCAACCATTCTCTAAATCGAACTAGATTACGGACTAGAGACTGGATCCTCAATTAGAAGCCAGGGATCATCAAATTGCTTGATTTGGAGTTCTTTTCTTCATTTTTCAAATTAGATATACATACAATTTGATTGAATTTGGTAATTGCTGGGTGGTTTATACCTTCTCACTATGCTATACATGTTTATATGGTAGAATCATAGGATTTAACATGTTATAATCTATTTTTGGCCATAAAACCTTTTCTAACTTTAATTACATGTTAAACTATGTATATAATCTAAATTGATTAGAAATCACTCTTGCTTGTGCTCTTATATTCATGTTATATGTAATCTATGTTAGAAATTGACTTGTTTACCTTATTTTGATGGATTGCATATTTAATTGAATGATATTACTTGTTATTCTATATTGGGTATTATGATTTGATGTTGTTTTTTTAGTGTTGTGATTTCATAGAAACTTAGGTTGGAGAACTGAGCAAATTGGAGGCTAAGTTGGTCAGAATTTGATGAAACTTGGTGGATGTGCTCTAGAGCATGGTGGAAAGCTAAGTGAAAAGTCGCACTTCTTTTAGAGTTGAAGAATAAATTCGGCCCTAAGTTAAGAGCTTAACTCGACACCGAGTTAAGGGGTGACTCCTATGGGTTGGTGGTTGGCATAAAAAATTAAAGCTTGGCTAGATGAGATGTTTCGTAGCAAGGTGAAGGAAATTGCCTAAGTATATGATGTGGTGATGAGTTAAGGATATTGCTTAAGTATATGATGTGATGATGAGTTATTTATAGAACTTGGAAGTGGAGTTTTGGATTGGGTCCGAGTTATCAAAAGAGGGATGAGTTGGGGTTTAAGGAATCTGGAGTATGAGTACTAAAAGAAAGAAGGGAGACTAGACCAAAATATAGCTAAGGCTTAACTCGGGCCCGAGTAAAGGGCTTAACTTGGCACCAAGTTAAGGAGGAGAGTCTGATAGCAATAGAACTTCCAAGGACTTTTATAGAGGTTCTATAGATCGTGCTGGAGGTATTGGCTTGTTCGTATGTGTTGGACAACGATATAACAGCATGATGAATAGCTATGGTCTTGGATGTTGACTCATATTGGAAGTAGGTTCCGATGATGGCGGCTCAAAAAGGAGGGAGCCGTATGGCCGAGGAATGTAGAAGGGTTCCTCATGAATAAAGGGAAATAGATTGAGCAATAAGGCCTCGATATTCAAATGGATCAAAGGTGGGATCAGATGTACGTGCTAAGCAATCATTGTTCTCGAAGAGTTTTTAATTACACTCGAAGAAGTACATTGTAAGTGGGGACATTCATGGGTCAATTAAGGGATATGTATACGTTGGACCTGTGGCTTTGGGTCCAGTGCCCAGCTTTTGGCTATAAGATACGTATCCAGCTTTGGGCTACGAGACACGTATCAGCTTTGGGCTACAAGATATCAGAGTATAGTAAAGAACTGGCATTTCCATTAGTCCTTGGCTTGGGGGTCATAAGAGTTATCATAAATTCAAAGCACAAGGAGTGATGGTTAGCATTGTTGACGGTGCTATGGATGCTTTGGTTGTTTTCTTTAGTAGGCTATCACTAATAGGTATTAGGGGAAGTAGGTATTGGAGATAGGAATACTTGGAAGACTAATATCCTTTATTTTGTTTTTGGTATACCTATATGATATTATCGAGTAGAATATTATAGTATTATATGGTAACTCTTTGGTTGCATGGAAATATTAGGTATGGTTCGTATACTCTTGTTCCTTACCATATTTACCTATATAGTATTTTGAGACCCAATTACCACTCATATCAGACTGTTGTCTTACCCAAGGTTTTATGCTTTGTTTCTTATTATCTTGGATACTCTTAAATGAGTAGACTAGATAACAGATCTATGATGCAATAGCTATTTGGAGGATGAGCTGGATGGAGCTTGATAGTCGTCCTATATCGGCTGGGTATGACAACAGTGACCTATTTATATACTATTAGTGTTGGTGGTATATGGCAGTCATAAAAAAAACTCATCCTTGTTGGATAGCCTTGGCAACAACGCAAAACAATGTAGGCTTCGAGGACTTCAATGCTCTCTTCATAGGAAGCCACTGACTTAGGAGCAAGCATGTGAGAGTCACTACAAGAAAATGTGCTTTTAATAGCATTAAATGGTAGTGTTTAAACATGAAGTGCTATTATTTCACTTATTCTAACATAGTGGAAGCATTTCAATTTTAATTCGAGTTAGGATATATTTTTAGGCGAGTTGAGATTTCGCTTTTCATTTAGTACACTCGCCTTATTTTCACTTTTTTATTATATACCCCAAAATTAAAATAATACCCTAAACCATCTTGAAATAAGTTTCTTTTCATGTTTTTTTTGCATTTTTATGTAGAACCAGTTGCCTCTTGAAAGTCGCATCATAAGGCTAACAAGGTTTATGCTTTGTAAACAAAACATGAGTTGTGTATTAATTGTAGGAAGATTGCTTGTTATTATGTCTATTGGTCGATTCTATGTTGTTTTTGGATTTCAGTGATGAATACTATTGTTCTTCAAGTTTCATACCCTCAACTTCATTAGATTCAACCAAAACTTGCAAGAATTCCTCTTTAATTTATTTTGCACTTGGTGTCTGAACTGCCTGATTAGAAAAGAATTTTGGGTGCCACATGCTCATGCATTATGGTTAAGATTATTATCTTAAGCTATTAACATGATATATTCCGATATGTGTTGCGACATAATTGTGTAATGTTTATTAGTATACCATTGTATATCATTATTATTTTTTTGTGATGAGTTTATTGCCAAATAACTCAGTTGGATATATTTACAAGTTATATTAGACTTGAAGTTACACGGTACATTTTGATAATGATTATTATGGTAGAGAATGATGATTATTAGACTTCAATTTACATGTTCTTGAGATGTAGTTTACATACATGCATATTAAGTTTTCATTATTTCTGAACATGGATAATATTTTCAAGCTACTTTCTATTTTCTGGCCAACTGCAAAGGGATATATGTGATCATAATGCAAATCCTTACTTTGCTAAGTAGTTGGTTTATATATCACCTCGGTTTTGCTTAAGAAGTTATCACTTCTTTTGTAATTATGTTTTGAAATTCAGTTTCATAAAGAAAGGGGTTTCTTTCTCTTTTGTATCTTATCATTTTGATGTTGAGATTTTTTCTTTTGCTGAACAAGTCATGGTTGTACATAACACATCCTAGGTTTCATTTTTTTATTAATATTTTGTCTACTGTATATTAAAGAACCACCTGATTATATATTATACGGTACACCAAAATAAGTAGCATTATATATATACGTATGTATGTATGTAAGTTTATGTATATACATATTATTACAATGCGTTAGTGCTAGTAAGTCAAAATTTTAATAAACAGTATGGCATGGTCAATGTTATATCGTATATTGTCCTATATTTCAAAACATCAACCGACTAGCATTTATTTTTTAGCTAAGATATGGCAACGATATTATTAAATTACACTTTGAACAACATTGTTTATACTATATTAATTAAGTTTGGTGAAATTTGTTTGTAGCTTTAGTTCATGATTTTGGTATCTTGGACATATTTAATTTATGGATTTGGTTTATAACTTTGGACATAATCAGTAATTGAGTTCGATTTACAAATAACAAGCAGTCCAATAAAGTTAATTTATTGTATTAATTAATTTTTGTATGTAAACGTGCTACCCAATTGCTTAACAATTAGGCTCGAGAAATCAACAATTTGCCTAAAGATGTTGGGCTTCACGTACCTAAAGATGTTACTTCATTACTATAAAGGAAGCTTATGCAATTAAATACTATAATGAAATGTTTAATGGTGAAATTTGTGATAACTTACCAAGCATTCATTGCAGGAGGCTGATAAATACCAAAGGAAGAAGGATGATGTCCAGATTAATTACAGAAACTGAAATCCTGAATGCTTTGAATGCCATCCACATTGACTCCAGTCCTGGACCCGACGGACTCGGCTCCAAGTTCTACATTCTCCACTGGAGTGACCTGAAATATCACATTATATCAACAATGCAAGAAATATTTCAAACTAGAAAGTTTGTCAAAGAAATCAATAATACCTTCATCTATCTAATTCCTAAAAAAGTTAATCCTTCAAAAATTGAGGATTACCGGCCTATTACATGTTGCAATGTGATATACAAAATTCTAAGCAAGATTTTTTGCAGCAGAATGAAGATGATATTACCTGATCTCATTTTTGAATGCCAAAGTACCTTCATTAAAGGTAGTAGCATTTCTGAAAATTCGCTTATGGCACATGAGTTGGTTAGTAATTTCAATAAACCAGGTTCAGATAAATTTTGTCTAAAGGTTGATCTCCACAAAGCATATGATATAATTAATAGACAATTTATTATTCATATGCTCATTGCTATGGGATTCCCTTCAAAATTTGTGAGCCTTATAAAAGAATGTATAACTACACCTAACTTCTCTATTCTGATTAATGGTATACCAAAAGGTTTCATAGGGTCCAATAGAGGCATTCGGCAGGGTGACCCTCTATCCCCCTACTTGTTTGTAATCGCCATGGAATACTTTTAGCTACAAATGGAGTTGGCTACTCATCACAAGCTTATTCATACTATTTTTAACTTCCAGCCTACTACGAGTCACTTACTCTATGCAGATGACTTGCTCATCTGTATAAAATCCAGCAATGAATCAGCATCAGCAATTAAAGACATTTTCATTAACTTGGAAAAATATACCGGGCTAAAACTGAATGAACAGAAAACCAAATGCTACTTTAACAAAAATTGCAATAGGAGAGCAGAGGTGTTTGATATCTTGAATTTAAAGGAGGGAAACCTTCCAGTCAAATACTTAGGGGTTCCATTATCTTCTAATAAAATCACAGAAAGAGATTGTGCATCCTCATCTCCTCCATCAGGGATAAACTGCAGGGTTGGAGCTCCAAACTGTTGTCTCTTGTAGGCCGAATAAAATTGGTGCACACTGTTATTCTTCTAAATTTAACTTCTGGTTGCGAACTTTTCAACTTCCTGATGCTTGTATCCAAAAAATTGAAAGAGTTTGTGCGGATTTCATTTGGAAAGGTGGTCTACACAAGATCAAATATGATAAATTATGCAGGCCTAAAGATGAAGGAGGTGTAGGACTTAGAAGATTAAAAGATATGAGAATAGTGCACACCCTTGAACAAGCTTGGAGAATTATCAATGGAAAAGGTCTTTGGGGAAAATTGATGAATAAAAGATACATCAGGGGAAACTTCTGGCAAATGGCCATAGATAATAATGCTTCAGCTAATTGGAAAGCAATAATGAAAGCCAGACACATCTTAGCTTCCCTTTATGCTCGTGAAATAGAAAATGGAAGAGAAACCGACCTATGGAGAGATCCTTGGATGCAAGGAGAATATTTTATTGACATCTTGGGATTACAGACTTTTTCTTACTTTGGATGCCCGAACAAAAGAGTTCAAGAGGTGATAAATAATAATATGTGGAACTTCTCTTCATTACCAATAACCCAAGACAGAAAAGAAGGGATCCATTATATGCCAATCTATAATGGCGGAGATATAGGTTTGGGAGCCTACAGACAATGAATTCACTTCTAAATCTACTTGGAACGAAATTAGAAAAAAATAAAATAAAATTGCATGGAGTAAAATCATTTAGGACCATGTCAACAATCCGAAAATGGCATTCACTACCTACAAAGCAATAATGCGAAGATTGAAAGATAGATTATCGAAATGGGGCTTAATAAATGATATTGTCTGTATTTTATGTAATCAAGAGATAGAAACGCACGAACACCTATTCTTCGAATGGGCTTTCTCTAAATCGGTGTGGAATTCGTGCAACAACTTCCTAAATCTAACACCGCGCTCAATCTATGTACTTAATGCCCGCTATTACCCTGTTATAACTCCGCAATATCTCATAGCGGATTTCTACTGCTATGATTTTTCCATATAGCCCCAAAATATAGCATTTCCACTTTAATCTCCGCTATTTCCGCTATATCTCAATATTCCCGCAATATTTTGCTATTTCCGCTATATCTTCTTTAATAAAATGAATTAAAAAATTGCATTTATACATTATAAAAGTTATGAAACTAATTTATTTGATTTAATTTTTAATATATTTTCAGAATGAAAATACTCTAATGTTCTACTAAATTCAATTATGTTATTTAACAGTTTTATGTTTATTTAAAGTATATTCGCACATTTTTTTGTTTAAAATCATTTATGTATTAATTATAATTCAATTGAATGATAATTTTTCATTTAATTACCATTTATATATTTGTCAAAACATTAAGTACGAGTTTTATATACTATTTTAGAGCTATCCACTATATCCCGCTATATCCTTGCCGTATCCCCGTTGTAATTTTTTGCACCACCGCTTTGAATCCGTCAAAATCTTCAACTGCACAGCACTCAATTAAACTTGAAGAACAGATCAATTACCTGACTTTGCGGGATAATGGCAAAGACATCAAAACCAAACTGCACAAAATCGCCGTTACTGTAGCTGTATGGAACATTTGGAAGGAGGGAAATCTAAGAGTGTTCCAAAGCAAACAAAGAAATCATACAGAAGTCAGCAAGATAGCAATTGGAGACATGCGATTAACGTTGAAAAGAATCAAGAACGATCAACTTACCAGGTGGGAACAAGTCTTAATTCATACTGAAGAAGTGGATCAGACTCTTCCATTGTCAGGAATCCAAGATACGAGTCGCCAGAACCGACCGCCATGATCTGCGAGCTGAAGGTTTAAAGAAGAAGTATGCGTTGTCTAATTTGGAAAGGCTCTAGTTGTACTAAGTTGTATTAACTTATCTATATGTTGTACTGGTCCTTTTTGGGCTATCGTTTTGGGCTGAAAATGCCTTAATAAAAGTTTACCCATTTTCAAAATAAAATAAAAATAAAGGAAGCTTATATGATTATTATTTTTAATGTTTGAGTAATGTAATTATAATCCATCTATTTAATCATTTTGGTTTCTATAAGGCTAGATGGTATTCATGTTACAATAAAGTAAAATGGTATGAGGCTAGATGGTATTCATGTTTATGCGTGGAGCAAATATTTTAAGTTTAACCGTCATTTGGGGTCCCTTGTCCAACATCATCAATACTTCTCTCTTGCAAACCATTCAATAGGAATATACATATACTTCATATGTAAACTTCTCTCTGTGTTTCTTTGATTATTTGTTGCGTGTTCATAGAAAGAAATTGAGCATTACGACCAATATAGGCATTAGTAGCTTATAGAGCTTGAACAACCAAAGAGCAATGTTGCTTAACAAGATGAGATGGAGCTTGATGATTAGGAGAAGTTGAGGTAATTATGGAAGGTAGCATTACATTAGATTGGAGAAGTTTGCAACTACCAAGACCATGTAAATACATATAATGTGAATTAATAGCTGCAACATCAAGTGTAACACTCTGAAAATTTAGGAAGATAATTTAATAAAAAATTAAATTTAATATAATAAAAAAATGGATTTTCACGAACTTTCGAATTTGGCTACGTAACTTGTACTATTGCATTTGTAGCCTTTTTTCAAACAATTTTCATATATGAACTTTTAAAATCGGAGCTAGTATGATAAAGTTATAAACGTTTGAAAATTCATAGTGAAAAATAACTAAATAAACAAATTTTGAGAACAAATTTTAATAAATAAGGGAACCCACCGGTCGATAGATAGACTGGACTAATTGATCGCAAGTGATCGACTGCCCCTATCTACAACAGTCGACCAGTCACGTTATTGCAGCTAGGGTTTGTGTAGCCGAATTACTGATCGTATAGTTTTACCAACGCTTGAGATTAGATCATGTCTTTTGGACGGCCAATATTTGTTTGCACCCCTACAAATATAACCCTAATCCTAACCCTAATTCACAAAAGTTAGAACCGGTGCGTCGAAACTTTGTTCTTTTAAAAACTGAAATCCCCCTTCTCCTCAAATCATAAATTTCTTAAAATTAAATTAAAAATAAAAGTAGAAGAATAGAATGTAACGACCCATAAATTTAACCGGTTTTAATAACATATTAATTTAAATTTTGTGGGAATTTAAACGATAAAATTTGAAATATGAATTTGATATTTGAAATACGTCCAGTTAAACATAGCAACGGGTAAATTTTCGTCTGAAAATATGAAAGTTAATTTCGTGTGTAAATTTACTTCAATTTAACCAGTTAAAAAGCGATGAAAATAAAAAAATTTCAAAAACAAAATATTTTTTCATAGAAAAATTCTAAACCATCTTCTGAGCAAGATGTCAGTTTGTCGTTTTTTCAAATTCGGATATCTGTGGCTCCGTCGATCTTATTTCTCTATGTTTTTCATGCATTTTCCGCTATTATAAAATTTTGAATTTTTATAATTCAATCATACCACCGACATTTGTATACCGTTCTGATCTTATCATCATGCTGATCTCAGCGGTATATTCACTTTCATCATTTACTTAAATTCTATCGTTATCGTCCCTTACGGGTTTGAAATTTGAAAGACAAATTAAGTAAACATTTTTTTCTTTACATTTTGTATTTTTTTAAGTTGAACGTGAACGGTTCATTTCACTCTCCATTTATAACTTTGTTTCTTTGGGAAGGCAAAATTTCAATTAATTCCTCCCAAGCATGCTCGTCTCTTCCCAAAACAAATGTTTCTTGGCCACCCTTCTTCCACTACAGCTTCCAAATGCACAAGCTTATCTCCACGTCTTTATTTTTTTTGTTCTCTTGCGCACGTCTTCTTCTTTTTCCCCCCTTATTTGCAAACAACGAGCACCTTCCCTGTGCCGCATGTAGCCACCACCGAAGCTTCTCCCTCCTCAACGTCTCCGCCTCTGGTTCGGCCAAACCTATCCAAACAACGGCCTCACTCTGGAACACGAAGACCCGAGTCTCTTCATTTATATATATAAAAAAATCAACAGCCGATCCAGTCATTCCCTCACCAAAATCCGAGACCATCTGCGTGCGCCTTCCCACTGCCAAGTTCGAACCAAGAAGGCAACCACCCGACAACCACGCAGCTCTGCCTCTCCCTCCTCCGCCGCATCCAACCGATGACAGCAGCGCAACCCTCCACGTTGCCGCCGCACACCGTGCCACGACCATCATCACAGCCTCAGTCTCCAATCGGCCTCCTCTTATTCCGCCGCTACCCTTCTTCCTTCCCCTCTCTTGAAACTCGCGTTTGATTATATGTAAGTGCTGTAAATTTTGTTTGTGTTGTTTGCAATATAAATATATAGTATTCAGTAACTTTGATATATATCTTATAGTTTACTGTTACAAGCTTTTGTTGAAATGGGTACATTTTTTTTAGGTGCATATGATTCGGCGTGCATACATGTTTTGGTCAGTCACATATGATATTTGTTGAAAATGCATATTTTTGAACAACGGTTATAATTTAATACATTAGTTTTGTCTAAGTTTAAATCATATATATGGTCCTATGTATATGTTTACAGTATGTGTATGAGTTTATATGATAAAAAGTTAGTACATATATCTATATGTTTACAAGTATAAAATTTGGACAAAGCTTACATGGTTAATGAAACTGTTTTACAAGTGTATATTTTTATATAAGCTTGTTATAAAAATTGTGTATATATGAGCACTGTGTTGTATATATGTTTGCTATGTATAGATTTATAATAGTTATAGTTATATACTGATTTTGATTTTGAAATATATAGGAGTTTGAATTATAAATCAGTTATAAGGTTGTGTTTTCCATTGAGCTTTAATATAGGAATTCATTAAAGTTTATTTATACGTACATTAGTTTGCAAAATTTATAAGCCCTGTTTATAAAGTTAATTATATCTAAATATACATTTTTATAAGCAGTATATAAAGTTAGTACATACAACAGTTTTGTTAAGACCTGTAGTATGAATATATTCATAGTTGTGTAAGTATCCGTTTGATTGCTATTCAAGAATTAGTATATATATGACCTATTTCGGTAGTGTATATATCTTATAAAATATGTTATATTTGTTATGTACAGTCTGGGAACATTTTTGTTATTGAGTTCATCTATTTTGTTCGTTTCATTTTATCGGCATTATTTATTAACTATTAATTTTGACTATGCATTTGTTTGTTACTGTATTACTTCTATAAACTAGTAGTTTATATGAAATTTTATTATAAATATTAACAGTAAAGAAATAAGATGTATGTAAGTATTTTCAGCAAAAAAATATATTAGCATTTATATGTATTTATTTCAAAATGTAATGTATATATATGTTTGATTTTATATGTATAAGTTTTTATATAATATAAGCTCACTTGTATCATTTATCTTCATCAATCCAGTTTTGATTTGTTCTCTCATCGACTTCTATTATCAGCTGTGTCCGTCCAAATTCGTACCATCTAGCGTTACTTGGGAATCCGTAGCTTACTCATTGCTAAATCTCTCTAACCTTGAAAGATGAGCAATCACTCACGATTAATATTCTTTTATTTATTAAATCCGATTTCAATTGAAACGACAAATTGAAATACCTGTTGTTAGTTATTTACACTGTTAAATATATACTATTATCTGTATCAGTTCACCTGTGATATCTGACACCGTTATCTGTTAATTATTTAGGCAATGATAATACAGTTTGGCTGATAATTAATTGATTGTTGATGTTTATATTGGATGTTAAATTGTTAAGTATAAAGTGATAAATAATTTGAAATTGATGTAGGATAGTTTTAAAATTGTGCATCAACATAAGTGTTGAATTTGATTAGTTAATTAGAATAATATGACCCCGTTTAATTGTTAAGTTAATTGACACGTAGAATTTGATAAATTACACTTGGAACCTTTGAACGGATATTGGATTAATTGTTTTAGTATAAAATTGAAATTAAATGACAAGTGAAAAACCGTATAAATACTAATGTAATAATCTTTAATCTACATGAAAAGATAGTGTAGATTCTAGAAGTAATTATATTAACTTACACAAATAACAATGTGAATTAATACGATTATTTCGGGATTATTTGAATTGATTATTGGATTGTTATTAATTGTTGTTATTGCTTGTTTATTTACTTTGACACCATCCCAGTTATCACACTGCAAGTTCCCTTTGTTATGTTTTGATTTTTGAATTGAATTGGAATTGGGTTGAAATGATAAATACCCAAATGAACTTGACTTAGGATAGAGAATTAAATAAAAATCCGATTGGTCAATAAATTGATTTAAAAATAAAATAATGATTTTATTCGAATAAAGAATAAGTTTTGAAATAAGGTTAGAATTTGAATCTTTGTGAAAGGAAAATGTAAATATTGAAATCTGAAACAAATACTAACGTAGTAATTGAGAAAGAACGTTATTTGAAGTTTAATCATTTAATAATTAAATTTGGAATTATTAGTAAATAATTTGGAATCAGCAATAATCGAGTTTTGAAATTATTAAGTTTGAAATCATTTAATAATTAAATTTGAAATTATAGTTAAGTTGGAATTATAATTAAGTTTGAAATTGTTAAGTTGAATTTATAATTAAGTTGAAATGATTTGATAATTAAGTTTGAATTCATAATTAAGTGGAAATGATTTAACAATTAAGTTTGAATTTATAATCAAGTTTGTAATTATTAAGTTTTGAAATTATTTATAATTAAGATTGAAATTATTTAATAATGGAATAATATTCAATTATTTGATAATTTAATAAAAATTGAACTTTTGAATAAGTGGATTTGAACTTCGTTAATAAATGAAATTGAGTTTCTTTATTTATTAAAGTTTTGGAAAAATTGTTTAAGTAAGTTAATAAGTGAAATTGAAACTTCTCGATTATGTGAAACTTAGATCTTTTATTAATTGAGTTTGAAATTTGTAACGAAGTCAATACATAAGTGAAAATCGAATTTCTTTAACAAGAAATAAATGTGATTTATTGAAATGAATGGGATTTATTGAAATCAACGGAAGAGTTGTAATTTAAAGAATTGATTTGACGAATTTAATTTATTTCGATTGGATGTTTTGATATAATGAAGTTGAACGTAAGTAATCGAGTTAAATGAATTGGAATTTAAATAGAAGTTGTTTTGAATGACAAATTTACTTAATGAATATTGAATGAAATCGATAAATGAATTTAAATTGATTTGAATGAAAATTAAACTATTTTAAATGAGTTCGGAATGAAACTTATATTCGAACTTGAATCCATATTTGAATTGTTTTAAATAAAATTTGAAATAGAATTATAAGATTTTGAAATGGTAATTTGGAAGTTCAAAGCGTAAATTATGGAAATGACTTTCGTAAGACAAATGAAATGTTGATTTTTGAACTCTAATTGAAATTGAATTTGATTTTGTTTTGAAATTTATTAAACGACCAATCGATGTAATAATTACGAAAGTTATTAAAGAAACCGGAATCGGTTGTGGATATACTCTCTATCTAAACCGAAAACCACTTTAATAACTATACACGGAGTGTGATCCAGAATGAAGTGGTTGGAATGATGTACGTGATGACTGAAGAAAGAGAACGATAATGGATAGCCTTGACACTTGTGTCAAATTGGAAATGACTAAAATCAGGAGCCGTGCCGGGCCAAATGGGGTTAGCCACCTCGAGCGAACACACTTCTTCGTAAACTACTCATTACTTGTTATTGATTGGTGCACCCTCGAAATTTCAGGAGTGTTGTTTCGCGGTGTTGCGATCGTTGCGGCGATGCGTTTTCACCAGTCCGGATCAGGCGAACGGTAGTTTCACTACCTTGGGTATTGCCTCATGTGCCTTGTTATACTTGTATCCCTATATACGCGACCACTACGAATTTGTTTTGTGTTATACCTATGGAGTACTCCCTGATAGCCCACTAGTTTACGGTAGAGTTTACAGTGCTGTATAGACTATGACATTTATAAAATGTGTTAAGGGGGACTATGGTAACGCCTTAACACTATTTTGATACTTTATATTACCGATAGACATTATCTATTTAGCGTACACTACTATATAGTAGATAGTTAACGGATCCTTAGAGGATGGTGATTCCAACATCCTTTGAGTTACTTGTATTTCGATTGCTTTTTCACTTGAGTTGGATTTATTGATATGAGAATATTAATCCTGACTCAAGTGTTTTGTGTTTTGCTTTACGCTCTGGTCAGACTGAGTGTACCAGTATTCGGGGCTCACCTTTGAAGTTGGAGCTTTGCTTGAAGATCCAGCCATCTATTCTGCTTTCATTATTCAATGATTCCAGTGATGTATTATGATTTGTACTTGATGTACCATATTTCTCTTCTGTTGAAAACTTTGATGTATCTTATATATTTATATAGTAGCTTCATGAACTACTATCTCTTTTACTTCCGCTGCAAATTATTACTCTGTGTCTGTGATCTGTGATTATTTATTTACTGTATATGTTCAGTTTTGCCAAATTTTAAATTAACATTTCGGTATTTTGAATTATTCAAGTCCGACATGTGCGGATGCGAATAGACCAAAATAGCGGGCCGTTACAGTTGGTATCAGAGCTTTTGGTAGCTCTAGGCAAAACTTAGTATATACGGTAAATGTATTTACAGAATCACACTCATTCGAGTTTCAATCTCTTCCTTTTGACTCAATTCCTTTGAATGTTGGAACGTTCCCTCGGTTCCGGAATTCATTCTTGTTCCCCACTACTCGTCTTCTTTTAATTCTGGAGTATCCCATAACTCCACTTCGAATGATATTTATAATGAATCGGCGGTCTCGCCAAACTTTGAATGATTTGTAAAAGGGTGAAACTCCCTTGCAATAGGCATTGATTTACCGGAGATTTCTGTATCCTCGGTTTACGATGTTATTTATCTTCTGCTATACCTGAATTCTATTTCTTGAGATCGAATGTTGGTTTACCTCGGAATTCTGCATCGATCTTATTCTTGAAGTCACGGACGACCCGGTTAAGATTGTCCGTAAATTTAATAAGCATATCCATCTTCGATTCTGTTCATTGAATCATATTATCTTTTCTTTCGAACTTATATTCGAATCAAAATTCTCTTTGATTTGATTTTCCGTAAAAATTTAATCTCTATACTTATTTTGAAATCCATTATTGTATCGTCGAGGGAGGAAGGTAATGTAAATTTATATTTAAAATGTTTTAATATATATTGTGTTGTTTGAGTTGTTGATGTTGATTTGGGTTTTCGATCGATTCGTCTGATCAATGCTATCGATGGAATTTCCAAAACATTTTAACAGAGCAAATTGACACGATAATGTTTCAAATTTAGTAAATAAAATAATTTTGTACGATTATATTATATATATGGATAAATCTCTCTGAAATTAAATTTTTAATAAAATTGTTGTCAGAAATGATTATATTTGATTATTATTTATTGTTTTGTAAACCATTGACTATTGCAATATAAATAAATGAATTTATAAAACTTGTTTATAATTTGATTTGGAATTCAAGTGAATTTAAATTAGAATCTGAGAATTTAATTTCCGATAATTCCAAACTATGGTTTTAAAGTTTTAAAATGTATACTATTTAAAATATTTTCAAATAGAACCCATTTTCAAAGAATTTTAAATGTTTTAATCAGTGCTCTCCTATTTTGTTGCTGGAAAATAATTTCGATGATGACGGCCGCATCATCGACATTCATTTTCGAGTTTCGAAGTGGAGAGACCATCAGTAGCTTGCTACACTCTTGTTTTGAAATGAATTTGATTGAAAAAAATTTAAGTACAACAAGATTTAAAACATATATATAAGTATTTGATGTAGATTTGATTTGGATACAATGTATATATATATTTATTTCTAAATTGTTTGAAGTCAATCGGAAATTTAATTCTTAAAGTTTGGGTAAAGATGATTTCAATTATAAATGAAACCAAATTTTGAATTAATATTTAAACTTGAGAGAATTGAATTAGAAGTTTTATTTGGATAATACTCAATTGCATTTAATATAACATACCTAAATTTTCAAAAGTTAACTATGAAATTGAATATTATACAGTATAAAATGATGTTAAAGGAGTTTAAAAATAAAATAAATTTCAGTAGTTATAATAAATGTAATTACACTTTATATATATATGATAAGATATATTAAGTGAAATAAATTTAATAATTTGGAAATTAAGAAGAATTAAGTTTGTCGAACAAAGTATGATTATAATAAAAGACTATTTAAAGATATGTCTTTGAAACTGTCAATTTAAGAAAACTGGATAATATATAATATAAATTGTCTTTATAAATAAAATGTGAGTGCGTATAATGAATGTTATTCGCTTAAATTTTAATTATGAAATGTTTATTAAATAAATAATAGGTGTGGTTAATAGAAAAATTTGATTTGAAAGTTAATAAATTGAATTAAACCAACTTAAGGGAATATCTTGAATTAATTGAATTTCATTTGAAAGAAACTTTTGTACCTAACATTAATAAATGTGAAATTTAATGAAAATCTTGAATATAAAAACAAAATGGTTGAATATGAACTTATTTAAATTGAAACTTATATGGTTTAAATTAACTGTTATTATGTAATTCAAGTCTATTTCTTTTGGTTGTTTCTATTCTCCTACTTCCTTCCTTTTCGGGGACGAAAAGTTTTGAGTGGGGGAGAATGTAACGACCCGTAAATTTAACCGGTTTTAATAACGTATTAATTTAAATTTTGTGGGAATTTAAACGATAAAATTTTGAAATATAAATTTGATATTTGAAATACGTCCAGTTAAACATAGCAACCGGTAAATTTTCATCCGAAAATATGAAAGTTAATTTCGTGCGTAAATTTACTTCAATTTAACCAGTTAAAAAGCGATGAAAATAAAACTTTTCAAAACCAAAATATTTTTACATAAAAAATTCTAAACCATCTTCTGGGAAAGATGTCAGTTTGTCGTTTATCCAAATTCGGACATCTATGGCTCCGTCGATCTTATTTTTCTACGTTTTTCATGCATTTTCCGCTATTATAAAATTTCGAAATTTTATAATTCAATCATACCATCGACATTTGTATACCGTTATGATCGTATCATCGTGCTAATCTCAGCGGTATATTCACTTTCATCATTTACTTAAATTCTACCGTTGTCGTCCCTTACGGCTTTGAAATTTGAAAGACAAATTAAGTAAACATTTTTTTTCTTTACGTTTTGTATTTTTTTAATTGAACGTGAATGGTTCATTTCACTCTCCATTTATAACTTTGTTTCTTTGGGAAGGCAAAATTTCAATTAATTCCTCCCAAGCATGCTCATCTCTTCCCAAAACAAATGTTGCTTGGCCACCCTTCTTCCACTACAGCTTCCAAATGCACAAGCTTATCTCCACGTCTTTATTTTTTTTTGTTCTCTTGCGCACGTCTTCTTCTTTTTCCCCCTTATTTGCAAACAGTGAGCACCTTCCCTGTGCCGCATGTAGCCACCACCGAAGCTTCTCCCTCCTCAACGTCTCCACCTATGGTTCGGCCGAACCTATCCAAATACCGGCCTCACTCTGGAACATATAGACCCGAGCCTCTTCAATTATATATAAAAAAAATCAACAGCCGCTCCAGTCATTCCCTCACCAAAACCCGAGACCATCTGCGTGCGCCTTCCCACTGCCAAGTTCGAACCATGAAGGCAACCACCCGACAAACTCGCAGCTCTGCCTCTCCCTCCTCTGCCGCGTCCAACCGATGACAGCAGCGCAGCCCTCCACGTTGCTGCCGCACACCGCGCCACGACCATCATCACAGCCTCAGCCTCCAATCGGCCTCCTCTTATTCCGCCGCTACCCTTCTTCCATCTCCTCTCTTGCAACTCGCGTTTGATTATATGTAAGTGCTGTAAATTTTGTTTGTGTTGTTTGCAATATAAATATATAGTATTCGGTAACTTTGATATATATCTTATAGTTTACTATTACAAGCTTTTGTTGAAATGCGTACATTTTTTTTAGTTGCATGTGATTCGGCATGCATACATGTTTTGGTCAGTCACATATGATATTTGTTGAAAATGCATATTTTTAAACAACAGTTATAATTTAATACATTAGTTTTGTCTAAGTTTAAATCATATATATGGTCCTATGTATATGTTTACAGTATGTGTACGAGTTTATATGATAAAAAGTTAGTATATATATATCTATATGTTTACAAGTATAAAATTTGGACAAAGCTTACATGGTTAATGAAACTGTTTTACCGGTGTATATTTTTATATAAGCTTGTTATAAAAACTGTGTATATATGAGCACTGTGTTGTATATATGTTTGCTATGTATAGATTTATAATAGTTACAGTTATATACTGATTTTGATTTTGAAATATATAGGAGTTTGAGCTATAAATCAGTTATATAGTTGTGTTTTCCATTGAGCTTTAATATAGGAATTCATTAAAGTTTATTTATACGTACATTAGTTTGCAAAATTTATAATCCCTGTTTATAAAGTTAATTATATCTAAATATACATTTTTATAAGCAGTATATAAAGTTAGTTCATGCAACAGTTTTGTTAAGACCTGTAGTATGAATATATTCATAGTTGTGTAAGTATCCGTTTGATTGCTATTCAAGAATTAGTATACATATGACCTATTTCGGTAGTGTATATATCTTATAAAATATGTTATATTTGTTATATACAGTCTGGGTACATTTTTGTTATTGAGTTCATCTATTTTGTTTGTTTCATTTTGTCGGCATTATTTATTAACTATTAATTTTGACTATGCATTTGTTTGTTACTGTATTACTTCTATAAACTAGTAGTTTATATGAAATTTTATTATAAATATTAACAGTAAAGAAATAAGATGTATGTAAGTATTGTGCAGCAAAAAATATATTAGCATTTATATGTATTTATTTCAAAATGTAATGTGTATATATGTTTGATTTTATATGTATAAGTTTTTATATAATATAAGCTCACTTGTATCATTTATCTTCATCAATCCAGTTTTGATTTGTTCTCTCATCGACTTCTGTTATCAGCTGTGTCCGTCCAAATTCGTACCATCTAGCGTTACTTGGGAATCCGTAGCTTACTTCATTGCTAAATCTCTCTAGCCTCGAAAGGTGAGCAATCACTCACGATTAATATTCTTTTATTTATTAAATCCGATTTCAATTGAAACGACAAATTGAAATACTTGTTGTTAGTTATTTACACTGTTAAATATATACTATTACCTGTATCAGTTCACCTGTGATATCTGACACCGTTATCTGTTAATTATTTAGGCAATGATAATACAGTTTGGCTGATAATTAATTGATTGTTGATGTTTATATTGGATATTAAATTGTTAAGTATAAAGTGATAAATAATTTGAAATTGATGTAGGATAGTTTTAAAATTGTGCATCGACATAAGTGTTGAATTTGATTAGTTAATTAGAATAATATGACCCCATTTAATTGTTAAGTTAATTGACACGTAGAATTTGATAAATTACACTTGGAACCTTTGAACGGATATTGGATTAATTGTTGTAGTATAAAATTGAAATTAAATGACAAGTGAAAAACCGTATAAATACTAATGTAATAATCTTTAATCTACATGAAAAGATAGTGTAGATTCTAGAAGTAATTATATTAACATACACAAATAACAATGTGAATTAATACGATTATTTCGGGATTATTTGAATTGATTATTGGATTGTTATTAATTGTTGTTATTGCTTGTTTATTTACTTTGACACCATCCCAGTTATCACACTGCAAGTTCCCTTTGTTATGTTTTGATTTTTGAATTGAATTGGAATCGGGCTGAAATGATAAATACCCAAATGAACTTGACTTAGGATAGAGAATTAAATAAAAATCCGATTGGTCAATAAATTGATTTAAAAATAAAATAATGATTTTATTCGAATAAAGAATAAGTTTTGAAATAAGGTTAGAATTTGAATCTTTGTGAAAGGAAAATGTAAATATTGAAATCTGAAACAAATACTAACGTAGTAATTGAGAAAGAACATTATTTGAAGTTTAATTATTTAATAATTAAATTTGGAATTACTAGTAAATAATTTGGAATCAGTAATAATCGAGTTTTGAAATTATTAAGTTTGAAATCATTTAATAATTATAGTTAAGTTGGAATTATAATTAAGTTTGAAATTATTAAGTTGAATTTATAATTAAGTTGAAATGATTTGATAATTAAGTTTGAATTCATAATTAAGTGGAAATGATTTAACAATTAAGTTTGAATTTATAATCAAGTTTGTAATTATTAAGTTTTGAAATTATTAATAATTAAGATTGAAATTATTTAATAATGGAATAAGATTCAATTATTTGATAATTTAATAAAAATTGAATTCTTTGATAAGAGAAATTGAATTTTTGAATAAGTGGATTTGAACTTCGTTAATAAATGAAATTGAGTTTCTTTATTTATAAAGTTTTGGAAAAATTGTTTAAGTAAGTTAATAAGTGAAATTGAAACTTCTCGATTATGTGAAACTTAGATCTTTATTAATTGAGTTTGAAATTTGTAACGAAGTCAATAAATAAGTGAAAATCGAATTTCTTTAAGAAGAAATAAATGTGATTTATACAAATGAATGGGATTTATTGAAATTAACGGAAGAGTTGTAATTCAAAGAATTGATTTGACGAATTTAATTTATTTCGATTGGATGTTTTGATATAATGAAGTTGAACGTAAGTAATCGATTTAAATGATTTGAAATTTAAATAGAAGTTGTTTTGAACGACAAATTGACTTAATGAATATTGAATGAAATCGATAAATGAATTTAAATTGATTTGAATGAAAATTAAACCATTTTAAATGAGTTCGGAATGAAACTTATATTCGAACTTGAATCCATATTTGAATTGTTTTAAATAAAATTTGAAATAGAATTATAAGATTTTGAAATGGTAATTTGGAAGTTTCAAGCGTAAATTATGGAAATGACTTTCGAAAGACAAATGAAATGTCGATTTATGAACTCTAATTGAATTTGAATTTGATTTGGTTTTGAAATTTATTAAACGACCAATCGGTGTAATAATTACGAAAGGTATTAAAGAAACCGTAATCGGTTATGGATATACTCTCTATCTAAGCCGAAAACCACTTTAATAACTATATGCAGAGTGCGATCCAGAATGAAGTGGTTGGAATGATGTACGTGATGACTGAAGAAAGAGAACGATAATGGATAGCCTTGACACTTGTGTCAAATTGGAAATGACTAAAATCAGGAGCCGTGCCGTGCCAAATGGGGTTAGCCACCTCGAGCGAACACATTTCTTCGTAAACTACTCATTACTTGTTATTGATTGGTGCACCCTCGGAATTTCAGGAGTGTTGTTTCGCGGTGTTGCGATCGTTGAGGCGATGCGTTTTCACCAGTCCGAATCAGGAGAACGGTAGTTTCACTACCTTGGCTAATGCCTCATGTGCCTTGTCAAACTTGTATCCCTATATACGCGACCACTACGAATTTGTTTTGTGTTATACCTATGGAGTACTCCCTAATAGCTCACTAGTTTACGGTGGAGTTTACAGTGCTGTATAGACTATGACATTTATAAAATGTGTTAAGGGGGATTATGGTAACGCCTTAACACTATTTTGATACTTTATATTACCGATAGACATTATCTATTTAGCATACACTACTACATAGTAGATAGTTTAACGGATCCTTAGAGGATGGTGATTCCAACATCCTTTGAGTTACTTGTATTTCGATTGCTTTTTCACTTGAGTTGGATTTATTGACATGAGAATATTAATCCTGACTCTATTGTTTTGTGTTTTGCTTTACGCTCGGGTCAGACTGAGTGTACCAGTATTCGGGGCTCACCTTTGAAGTTGGAGCTTTGCTTGAAGATCCACCATCTATTCTGCTTTAAGTATTCAATGATTCCAGTGATGTATTCTGATTTGTACTTGATGTATCATATTTCTCTTCTGTTGTAAACTCTGATGTATCTTATATATTTATATAGTAGCTTCATGAACTACTATCTCTTTTACTTTCGCTGCATATTATTACTCTGTGTCTGTGATCTATGATTATTTATTTACTGTATATGTTCAGTTTTGCCAAATTTTAAATTAACAATTCGGTATTTTGAATTATTCAAGTCCGACATATACGGATGCGAATAGTCTAAAATAGCGGGCCGTTACATTGAATAAGATTAAATCAAGCAAAAATCTATAGTTCAGAGGAGATTCTAGGCGTATCTCATAGGGAATAACTTTGGTTTGAGGTGAGTGGTTTCATTATTAATTATATCATGATATATATAATTAATATTGGTATAACATATTTGATCTAACTAGTTAGAAATCAATTTAGAAACACTGTTTACTTGAATTTGAAATTTAATAGTTATATGAACATGATTTCTCTGTTCTAATCTGGATCTAAATAATATGAACTTGTAAATTAAGAAACTGGTAAATCTGAGTGTGCCCTTTTTTTCAAATGGATATAACTTGTCGATTTTGATGTTAAACCTAAGTTAAACTGATATTCTACAAACTAAAATTGAATATTTGGTTTTGAGAATTACAAATCATAGATTCACAAATTTTATTGACTGTAATTAAAGTTGCAAGTATATTGTAAGTGAAAAATTAATAAACAAAAGCAATGATAATCGAAAATTAAATTAAAAATAGTAAACAATGATGGCCAGTTGACCGCTTAGTGGAGCCGGTCGACCGCTCACTGGAGTCAGTCGATTGCTCCAGGAGCAAGAGATCGACCGATTATTATTTTCTAAGAGTAGTATGAACCTCAGCCTAAGGCCGGTGTTATTAATAGAATAGCGGTATGTATTATATATATGAATGTTAGTATGGTAAGGAAGCTTGTTCCCTATATGGTGACACTAGGATATTGCGGGACTGGGTAAATGATATTTATCCAGTAGGATCGACATTCGACTAGGAGCGAATATGTCATCAATTACAGTCACAGAAGGTTCTATGGTCGTCGGGCTATACTGATGATGATGTCTGATGAAGTGTGCGGCCTAGCACCAACAAGGGTTTCTTGCTATTCATGGTGATGCGACGTGATGCTGTGTTATCGATGGATCTTGGTGCGGTGCAATAAGAGGCAATATGTTACTATTGAGAGGTTGTTCGGGATGCTGCGACGATGAGACACTTTAGTGAGTCGACATTGCAGGCTCCTCCTCAGTGTGTAACTATGATATTTGTAGTCATAGTTGTGGGAAATGTGGTCCCATGGTGAAAATTGTAGGGATATTCATGTGGCATGGTGATGTGTAGTCGTGGTTGTAGGAAATATAGCCATATTGTGGAAATTTTTTGGATTTATGTTGGAATAGTTATGTGTATTCATAGTTGTGTGAAATGTAGTCCCATGGTTGAAATTTGAAACCTGTTTAGAATAGTTCTAGTAGCTATTGGCCGATCATGAATTGTTTCGAGGTTCGTTTAGTTGTTCGATCCTAAGCATAAGGCTGCATAAGTAGTTAGTGTAGGTGTGTATTAAGCTAACCCCTTAAACAAAGAAATAAGTAATTCATGGACGCTTGTAGGACATCCTAGGTCAGGTAGAGTAATAGTAAGTCGACTGCATGTGATCATCATATATTGATGATGTAACTCATTCACTATATTTTTGTCTGACCCACCCCTTTTCCTTTCTTTTTCCCCCACTATAGGAGGACAAAACGACAAGTGATAAGCGGCAAGCGTGGCACATAGTTGCTTTTTATTTTCTATTACTCTCCATGTACTGCTTATTATATTTAGTATTTTATCAAACTATTTGATGTTTTTCTGTATACTGTGGATTTGACTAAGTATTGTTTTAAGACTATGTATGGGTAATTTTCTAAGAAGACTACTTTTGGTATTTATATATTTTTCTGCCTTCCATCGTGAGATGTAAAAGTGTAGTATGTCTTAGATTATATCGTTGTATCCTTAGACTTTGAAATGTTTAAAAAAAACCAACAGCTTGTACTTCATAGCACCAACATGAGTCCAAATCTCCATAGACTTTGGAGAGGTGAAAATTTTGAAATCATTTTAAGTTTAAAATCTGGATAAGTTTTTTTAAAAAATAACTGGAAACAATATTGTTTTTGAGCAAAACACAGCAGTACTCGAGTCAGATTCGCTACAACCCACACGAAGCTCGAAGTAACAAAGCAACGCAACTATCACTACGCATCTACCCGAGACGAACACAAGGGAAAAACTCAAAATCTTCGGTTTAGGCGTCTTCTTCCCAAAACTCAAAAACAGCAGATACGTGCCATGGCCACCGTGCATGTGCACGGCCGGAAATATCGCCGCCATTCAACTTTCTGGCCTTCGGCAATTCAGCCTCGATCTCGAAAAACTCTCCAATGAAGCAGATCAGCAAACACGAAAGCAAATACAAAAATGACCTATCACACCAAAACAGGAAGACGCAAGAGATCAGAAAAACCCCCGGTTGCCGACCAACCACTCCACCTGAACCCAAACTGTGATAACATCAGACGCCTCTCAAGCCACCGAAGCCATCTCCCCTCAAGCGATCGAACCCGGTGTGCCTCAGTCGCCGCACGAACCCCATCAACATCGACCACACAACCGAGCTCAAAAACCCTACTTCGACCGAATTCGATCATCACCGCCAATAGAAAAATCCAACAATATTTTTCCATCAATCTACCATCCTCCAGCCTCCTCCGAGCGAAAGCTCGAAGCTCCAGTCGACGTCATTCAATGGCAATTGCCCAAAATCCCGAATTCGAGAAAAATTTAAATTCTCGGCCAATACTCCATTAAAAATTACAAAATTTATTTCTAAATTCATGATTTGAATTTACCATCCAGATTATAAAATCAAATATATAAATTAACACATTTGATTTTTACCTTTTTCCTAATTTTTACTGTAATCCTTAAATTTACAGTATATTTAACAAATCGAATAACTTAAAATTATTTTCAAAAACTATAACACATTTCTTACCCTTTTCTTTTCTAAAATCAAAGTCTAATTTTTATTTTACAGAGAGATGGGGATTATTTTGTGATGGTAGTTAGCCTGTTACTAATAACAGAGCACGAGTATAAATATTTATAGATATTCACACAAGAAATCAAGCATCTTCATACATATATTCAGATGAAATGAAGCATGCAAACCAAATCACAACTTTATCACACAAAGTTATCACATGCAACATCTAAAACTGTTTTTAAATAAGAGTTTACTCACTGTTTTAATATCATTAGAGAAAGCTTGGAAGTTTGATTTCTGGAATTTGATCTGCTGTTTGATTATTACTTGATTCATGTTGATCTTGAATCTTTGCTTTGCTTTGTTCAAGAAAAACCAGAAATTGCTTTACTGTTCAATTTTCCTTTGATCTTCTTGAATGATTCGGTTTTAAAATGCTTGTTGTTGTTTGGTTTTCTTCTTCTTCAGGTTTTTGAGATGTAAAAATGAAACCTGGTTCTTCTTCTATATTTTGAATTAAAGGAAAATGCCACTTGTAAAATGTATTTTCTCTAAGCTTACACATGTTCAAATGCATGTATTACAAGCTTACAAGTGTTTTGAATCTATAAATTAAATATTTCTTATGTTTTATATTATAAATATTTTTATTTTATTTTAAGTTTAATTCTTTCATATATATATACACACACATATCCTATATATATTCGAGGAAAGTGTTAACCTTTATAAGTTCTTATTTTAAACTTATCATATATTTAAATAAATGTTTATCTTATGTTTCTTTTTCTTTTTTTAAATATAGAGTTTACTTTATATAGCTTTTGCAAATTATCAAATTGAACCCAAACAATAGCTTTTTAATCACCATATATATATGTGTGTGTGTGTGTGTACTTGTGTACATGTATATGGACACACTTTAAAGTTTTCAAAAATAATAGAGTTTACACATATTTATATATATATATATTTAATGATTTACTATTAGATTCATCATTTTATTTCAACTATTATTATAGTTTTCAAATTCACTTATATACATCCAGACATCTTAATTATCAATTTTATCTGTTTAATCCAAATAAAAATCAGTATCCCCCTAGTTTAAAATCAGTTAATCATCCAATTAACAGTTTTTCAAAATTCGGGTTATCACATTCCTCCCCCCTTAGAATCTTTTCGTTCTCGAAAAGGTTCGAAGGCAGAATTTATTAAAATACTTAATATTAATTAAATCACTTTTGATCATTTTTTTAAAACATTTTAAAACCTATATAATATTGCCAAAATAGTTACTTTTATAACTCTATGTTTCCACAAGTCCGTCTTTGTTCTCACAGAAATTCGGTCATACGTTGATCAGGCGTAGGACTGAAGATCTATAAGTACTTAGCAGACCCATTTTCAACACCCAGTGAAAATACTTTAGAAAATAATTTTATTAAAAATATAGAAAACATTTTTTTGAAAATAGAGAGAATATCTTTGGTGAGAATGCTCTGGAAATCATCACCCCTATCCATGGTCGCAGTTAACCCGATGGTTATGTTGCCATCCCGACAAAGTCCATAGATAATTGTAGGCCTCCGCGCCCCTCGATTACGCCATGGAACCCACTACAGATCGCAGCTACAACCGGGATTACGTTGATGTCACAGCAAAAACCCATATAACCGTAGGCCTCAGCGCCCTCGAATTCCGCTGCCAAAAGAATGAAATATCTCCACTCCACTTGACCATAGATCGCAGTCTACCGATGTTACGTTGCCTTCCCGGCAAAATCAAGCGTAGAACGTTGACACTCTCCTCCACACAATTTCCGCTATGGTCCACACAGTAGAACGCGGCGACATCGAGTTACACTGTCGTCACAACACAACCCAAATGCCTCTGTAGGCATCAACGTGCTCGACTTTCGCTACCCAATAATCCTCAGGAACTAGTTTTGTCCGGATTCCTCACAGGATCAACTTTAGAACCTCCCCCTTAGAGGCTCAAGGTAGTACCAACCTATGGTACTCCTGAGAAGCTCATCCTAAGGGAGCACCTTTTTCTCCAGAGCCATTTTCAAAACACTTTATACTATACACATATAGTATCTTCCAATATCATACACCTAGTATGAATCTCATATAAATTTCTTTTTCTCAAAATCGATTATTCCAAAATCGATAATCCTCAAGCTAGGCTTTTCCAAATACCAATATTGATTTTACCCAAAAATCAAAAAGCCTTTTCCAAATTCATAGGTTCCCAAAACCTTTTCCAAAATCATTCTCGTGATCCTTTATACGTATATATGTAGAAATATATAACTTCTTAAAACTTTGGATCTCTTCAAACTTGTATAAAACCCCTTTTATACTTCAAAAACCCATTTCTTCTTGCTATAGATTCAACAAGGGGAGATTTATCTTATATATAACAAAGATACATAACTTTGTTTATCCCAAATCAAATATTCAAATTTGATTACTCTATAAAGTCACTTACCAGTTTACTTACTTCTGTAAAGTAAATTTCTACCATAGAAATATCTAATTTCTATTTTTACTTCATAATATATTTCACAAAATATACCTTTCATTTCAATAACATTTCATATTTCTTGTCCACAAATTCCCCGTATCAATTTCATTCAAATCCGTACGATGTACACATATCATCCGTACGCTATACCAATCTGACTGCTCACTCGATCACATAATTTCAATTCCGAACTAGTATCGTCCATCCGACTTCCTAGTGCGGACTCAAATCTAGTTTCTTGATCAGAAACTGTCATTCTCCTTGCATAGCCTAACTATGATAGAGAATATCCAGAACCAATCAACAATCCATATCCAGGTTCGCCGTCGAAAATCGAGTGAAAAATTCCAATTTGGATTGATATAATTATCTCGACATTCTGTGCTCGAATCTGGATCAAATCACTATGCGAATAGAATAATATACATACATCATTCGTATTTATCTTTATTGATTTATTAATCAAATGAATTCCCTTTCTATTCACATTCACTTTAATTTCATTCACTTATTCACAATTGTTTCAATCCCATTTGCATTATCCTTCAATTCCTATCTCAAGTGATAACAAATCATAAATAGTTTGAACTCTGTCCAGCTTAAATTTAGAAAATAGCTTGAAAAGTTTAAAACAGATAAATAGTAGAAAAATAATTATTAGTTTGTAAAATATTGTAAAATAGTTAAGTAATTGTAAAATAGTTGGAAAGTAGTCAAATAGTCATAGAAATTTTAAATAATAGTAAAATAGTTGTAAAATAGTAATCAGTTATAAAGTAGTTGAGAAATAGTAATTAGTTTATAAAACAGTTGTAAAATAGTTAAATAGTTTCAAAAATAATTGTAAAATAAATATAAAATAGTCTTGGGTTTTAAAAAGAAAAGTTGTGTAGTAAGTAGTTAGGAAAATAGATTTAAAACAGTTTATATTATAATAATTTATTTGAAAATAGACCAGAGCCAAACTGTTTAATTTCCAATCTCCATCACCCATCAATTCAATTTAAATTTCCTCGTTCATTTAAATTGACTCAATTCCAATTTGAGTAACTTCAATTTCCCTTGAACTTGATTTATCCTCAATTCAAGTTGAATTAATCTCAATTTCTTTCCAAATTCAAATCAAATTCCATTTGATTTTAAACCTATTCAACTTTAATTACAATTCCAGATTATTCAAATCAATTTGGACTAACTTCAAATTAAACCCACTTCAATTTCAAATCATCTCAATTCCTGTTTGAATAAATCCCAATTCCATTTGAATTTGAACTTATTCAACTTTAATTTCATTTCAAATCAACCCAACTCAAATTTTCCATTTGAATTTTTAAACTTATCCATCTTCAATCATAATTCTAATTAATTCAAATCAAATTTAATTTGAACTAATTCAATTCAAAATTCAAATTAAAACCATCCCGAATTATATAAATTCGAGTTAAATTTTTAAATGTTGATTTAATCCTTTAAATCAAATCAACTAATATCTTTAAAATATTTAATTCTGAATCCAAATTCCATTTTTATCCTATTTCAAAGTTCAAATAATAATTCAAATCCTTTTTAAACAACTAAATCTTTAAAATTCAATTTATCATCAAATTTTAATTTTGAAACCAAACCTTTGACGTTTTATCTTAAACATTCAAAATTTAAGTCCAAAATGATTCCATTTTATCTTAATAATGGATATATTACCGCACCTCATTTCTTTATTCATTTGAACAAATCCAATTTCAGCTTAAAGATTATTAATAACAATAGGATGATATCATTCAAATTATTTTAAAATATTCATCCATTTCCAATTTCAAGATCTCAAACCCATTTTGAGATCACTCAAACTCCCCATTCAAATCAACCATTTTAACTTCTCAAGTTAAATCCCAATTTCATCTTAAAATTTCCAATTCAGGTTGTTCATTCAAACTTATTTAACTTCTTCTATGTTAAATTCAATTTACTTAATCCAGTCAACCCAACTCAAATTTGAATTCCCGCTTCAAATTTCAAAATACTTTCCCACCTATAAGTTCAAAAACTTATCACTTTGGGTTTTCACATTTCATTCAAAATTTAAAACTCAACATTTAGAGTTTATTTCAAACCATCTTTGATATTATGTATATTCCTCACATATATACATATTTTCTTCTTGGCCCACCAAGCCGAATTTTAAAATTTAAACCACCCTTGGTTTTTAATTCAAAACAAATTCTTTTATAGTTTACAAACAACATCTTATTCTAAAATAAGATTATATTCAAAATAGTTTGAATAATATTATTTCCTTTACATACCAAGTTTTCCTTAAATTTTAGACCACCTTTGATTTTCAATTCAAAACAAATTTCGTTAAATTTCCAAACAACTCTTGTCTGAAATAGGACATCTTCGTTCAAATATATTAAATAACATTTCTTTATTACTTTGAAACAATTTTCAAATTCTGGACCCAGATTTAAAACTTTACAATTTAGATCACCTTCCGTTCCAATTTATAAGTCATCCTTGCCTAAATTTTTACTTCCCTAAAACATTTTATTTTGCTTACTCATTTATAAACATTATATTATTAAACACAACAATGATAATAACCCAGGAAACCAATCCATTATTATCTTTTTCTGAAATTCTTTTCCAAATTCAAGATTTTAATTTCAGTTTGAATCCATTTCAAACTTATCTTTATTTAATTTCAATTTGGTTGTATTTCTATTACTACTTAATTTAATTCTAATAATTTAACAACCAATTACCTTAATTTCTATAAGAAAGAAATATTGCTTTATATATCAAAATATATTCTTATCATTTAAAATCTTTATATAAGAAAATAACAAGTACGCTCTCATACACACACACACATACTCAACTCATTCTAGGATACCATTGACCCTATCCTAAATGAGTAATCCCACCAGAGCCAAGGTTCTCGCTTAACCTTTGCCCTCATACCAAATGTAACAACCCGGGATTTCGATTCCAAAAATTCCAGATAGTTAGGAAAAAAAGAAAGAGATAGAAGAAGAAGAAGAAGCAGAAAACACAACACAGAATCTCACACTCGCAGCGGATCAAAATATAATATTAAATAATAACAGTTTACAAAAGAATACTGTATCTGTCAATTTCATTTTAATACATGAGAATTACAACATTCCTCAAAACACTGGACATATATACGTATCAACATGACCTAGATAACAGTAATATATCACAGAGAAAATACTCTACACGTTCCTGCCATCCAGCTCGCTTCCTGAGCTCCAGAACTCCCTTACATGGAAATCTGTAACACTCGGTCTGACCCGAGCATTACATCAAATTAACACCCGGGTCAGGCTGGAAACCATCGTGATTAAAGCCATCTAACAAGGAATACAAAAGCATAAAACTTACATAAAACCCGAGGTAACTCGTATCAATTTTCAAATTCATAATTTGTTATAGACATCACTTATTTCACACAACAATTTCTAAGTACCAAAACTTAGATTAAATGGTCCAATTCACTTAAATCATTCCATACCAGTCTATTGATTTCACATATCAATCTATAGAGAATCAAAGTGGTTTCGAATATTAACTAATATCCGACTCCGGTCTCTTCGAATCCAATGTCATCTTAACCCAAGTTATTCAAATGATTAAATTTAAATACAGGATGACACTTTTACACAGCAATTCATCTTAGATAACCACAATATCTCTGTTTAACCCAAAATATCATATTACAAAAACATTCATTTCATAAAGCATCACAATCACATATTATGGATAACAAATAATCCAAGGTATTCAATTATCATTCAATCTTTCATAAGCAAGATAAATTAGCCATACCATTCTAATTAATTTAAATAGATTAAACTAATTACTTCCATCATCTTTAAATCGTGCTTACTCAATATTAATTACAAATCAATTAATTAATCATCCTCTAATTTCCCATCTTAATTAACCATTCTTGATTAATTATTCTCTAATTACATTGAGTAATTAGCCTTTAATTAATTACAAAAATTAATTATTCTTAACCATTTGCAGTAGTTAACTTTTTCTGAACTTTCATTAATTAAATTAATTAATGATTCTCTAATTACTTCTTTAATTAAATATTTTTTTTTCAAATTGATTCATTTAATAATTAATCTTTAATTAATCACATCATTAATCAACCCTGATTAATCATATTCGGTAATTAACTATCCTTAATTATTTACCTTAAATATCTCTTAAAAATTAATTAAATCTTTAATTAATTACACTAAGTAATTAATCCTTAATTACTTTCACAAAGTAATTAACCTTCAGTTACTTTCATCCAGTAATTATCCCATTTGTTAATTATCCTCAATTTAATTAACCTTGATCGTTAATTAATTTAACTTTTAATTGCTAATAAAATTTATTTATTCTCCACCGATTAATCCTTTAATTACTTAGATTAAGTAATTATCATTTAAGTAAATTTAATTATCTTTTAATTATTTCCATCAAGTAAATATCCCATAATCGCTTAATTTAATTTCTTAATACTTAATCACTTCCATTAGTTAATTATCTTTAACTAACTATATTCATTCTATTAACCTTTAATTACTTATTTCATCAAAAAAAATTGCCTTGTTTTATTTTTGAAAATTTTGAAATCGTTTAAGTTTAAAATCTGAATAAGTTTTTTTAAGAAAGAACTGGAAACAATATTGTTTTCGAGCAAAACACAGCAGTACTCGAGTCAGATTGGCTACAACCCACACGAAGCTCGAAGTAACAAAGCAACGCAACTATCACTACGCATCTACCCGAGACGAACACAAGGGAAAAACTCAAAATCTTCGGTTCAGGCGTCTTCTTCCCAAAACTCAAAAACAACAGATACGTGCCATGGCCACGTGCACGTGCACGGCCGGAAATATCACCGCCATTCAACTTTCTGGCCTTCGGCAATTCAGCCTCGATCTCGAAAAACTCTCCAACGAAGCAGATCAGCAAACACGAAAGCAAATACAAAGATGACCTATCACACCAAAACAGGAAGACGCAAGAGATCAGAAAAACCCCCGGTTGCCGACCAACCACTCCACCTGAACCCAAACTGTGATAACATCAGACGCCTCTCAAGCCACCGAAGCCATCTCCCCTCAAGCGATCGAACCCGGTGTGCCTCAGTCGCCGCACGAACCCCATCAACATCGACCACACAACCGAGCTCAAAAACCCTACTTCGACCGAATTCGATCATCACCGCCAATAGAAAAATCCAACAATATTTTTCCATCAATCTACCATCCCCCAACCTCCTCCGAGCGAAAGCTCGAAGCTCCAGTCGACGTCATTCAATGGCAATTGCCCAAAATCCCGAATTCGAGAAAAACTTAAATTCTCGGCCAATACTCCATTAAAAATTACAAAATTTATTTCTAAATTCATGATTTGAATTTACCATCCAGATTATAAAATCAAATATATAAATTAACACATTTGATTTTTACCTTTTTCCTAATTTTTACTGTAATCCTTAAATTTACAGTATATTTAACAAATCAAATAACTTAAAATTATTTTCAAAAACTATAACACATTTCTTACCCTTTTCTTTTCTAAAATCAAAGTCTAATTTTTATTTTACAGAGAGATGGGGATTATTTTGTGATGGTAGTTAGCCTGTTACTAATAACAGAGCACGAGTATAAATATTTATAGATATTCACACAAGAAATCAAGCATCTTCATACATATATTCAGATGAAATGAAGCATGCAAACCAAATCACAACTTTATCACACAAAGTTATTACATCCAACATCTAAAATTGTTTCTAAATAAGAGTTTACTCACTATTTTAATATCATCAGAGAAAGCTTGGAAGTTTGATTTCTGGAATTTGATCTGCTGTTTGATAATTACTTGATTCATGTTGATCTTGAATCTTTGCTTTTCTTTGTTCAAGAAAACCCAGAAATTGCTTTACTGTTCAATTTTCCTTTGATCTGCTTGAATGATTCGGTTTTAAAATGCTTGTTGTTTTTTGATTATTTTTTTCTTCAGGTTTTTGAGATGTAAAAATGAAACCTGGTTCTTCTTCCATATTTTGAATTAAAGGAAAATGCCACTTGTAAAATGTATTTTCTCTAAGCCTACACATGTTCAAATGCATGTATTACAAGATTACAAGTGTTTTGAATATATAAATTAAATATTTCTTATGTTTTATATTATAAATATTTTTATATTTTTTTTAAGTTTAATTCTTTCATATATATACATATCCTATATATATTCAAGGAAAGTATTAACCTTTATAAGTTCTTATTTTAAACTTATCATATATTTAAATAAATGTTTATCTTATGTTTCTTTTTTTTAAATATAGAGTTTACTTTAAATAGCTTTTGCAAATTATCAAATTGAACCCAAACAATAGCTTTTTAGTCACCATATATATATATATATATATATATATATATATATATATATATATATATACACACACACACACTTGTGTACATGTATATGGACATACTTTAAAGTTTTCAAAAATAATAGAGTTTACACATATTTATATATATATATATATATATATATATTTAATGATTTACTATTAGATTCATCATTTTATTTCACCTATTATTATAGTTCAAATTCACTTATATACATCTAGACATCTTAATTATCAATTTTATCTGTTTAATCCAAATAAAAATCAGTATCCCCTAGTTTAAAATCAGTTAATCATCCAATTAACAGTTGTTCATAATTCGGGTTATCACAGTATAGCTCCTAAAGCTAGTTAGAATATTGAACTTGATGAAGGGATTATCGAGACGTGATTTAATCGAGCTTAGGTTATAAAATATTGGACCGTAGAGTCTCGATAGCAAATGCCAAGAAAGTAAAGTGCAGAAAGTAAATAACACCGTGATTTTTGTAGTGGTTATGGATGAAAGTCCCTACATCCATTGTCATTTCCTTATTTAGTTACTCTTATCTAGTGAGAGGCTCATTACATTGCGTTTATGCATTTCCTCCATTAATAGGTTTGTAAATAGAGCTCTAATATAGGAAAGTACAACATTATTTTCTCTCTCAATACTTTTGCATTCCATAAGACCATTATGCCTTGAATTTCTGCCTATTTATAGCCAGTATGCTGTGCTGCCACTGGTGGAAAGTCTTCTCCTTAGATCGCTGGTGTGGCCAATTGAGTAGCAATGATTAAAGTTTGCTTTGGACATCTAATGATGCTACTTAGAAGGCATGGATTGGTGACTTATTTTCCATGCGAATAACCTCTGTTGTTTGTTATTTTGTTGTTTGCATCGGCCAATGATTCTTGTTATGCTAAACTGAAGTTTTATGCCTTGGACATACTAACAGGCTTTGTCTTTTGGCCTACCAACTTATCCTTTTGACACAAGTTGACTTTCTCGATTTTATACGTCTAGGTGGCATAACCCCTCCTTATACGCATAGTTAGTTGATTTGGGACTTACGTGGGAATATAACTGCTATTTTTGTTATTGTGATATTTGGGTGTAATATATGTCTCTTCAAAGTTCATTCGTATGATGGATATTGAGTGGACTTTGACGCAGATGAGTATGATTTATTTTCTTTAATTATCTTTCAAGTTTGGTCTTCATTAAGTGTTTGAAGGGGAGGTACAATACTGATTCCATGTGGCTTGAATATTGAAAGCAGAATTCTCAATTTATGTTAGAAAACTGGATTATCTTGCTAGGAATCAAATTTTAGTTTGGGCCGGAAGGCGTTGTTTTAAATGGGTCGTGAGGTCTTATTTTTTTTAAAATCGATCTTCTCATTTGAAGCCAGCTAAACTAAGTGATAAGTGAAATTATTTGAACACCGAGAGGCGAAATCAAATTTGACACCATGAGATCAAAATTTCTGATAATGTATTTGCCACTTAAAGCCAACTAGGCTAAGTGGTAAGTGAAATTGTTCGAGCACCGAGAGGCAAAATCTAATTTAAGACCGTGAGGTCAAAACTTCTGAAATTATGATTACCACTTGAAGCCATCTAGGTTAAGTGGGAAGAGAAATTGTTCCGGTACTGAAAGGAAAAGGATAAACTGGACCGTAAGGTCAAGGAGGCACTTGTCTTACAAGACCTATAAAAAGAGGAAGCCAAGATCTGATTCTGAAAGGAGGGGTCCTAATCTTGCATTAAATGCTTATGACAATTGTCACAATTCTATTGGTTTCTTCGGAAAAGCGTCTTTCTTTTCTCTATGCCAGGATTATTCACATTCTAATAATGCCATATTTAATCTATGGCTAGGATCAAACTGACTAAGTAATCTCCACCATTGGTTCTAGGATTTAAATTAACCTTTTTTCTTTTCTTCTTCTTTCTTACACATATTATCTATGAGTCGGTGGAATAGGGATCTTAAGGATAGATTAACATTAGAAGGGGGTGAATAGAGTTTAATGGATTATATGAATATTTTCCTTTATGATCCAACTTAGAATGATGTAACTAACAATCATAGAAGCAATCACAGAATCAAAGTGCAGATAAAAGTAAATGTAGTATAAGTAAAAAGGAAAGAACACAGTAGGATTTTATACTGGTTTAGAGTTACCCTACATCCAGACCCGTACAATTCCTTGTACGAATTTCTTTTCAACTAGTAATTACAAATACAATCTCGATTTCAAAGCTATGAGACATACTCTCTAGAATCCCGACTTCTGGATAGAGTAACTTGATTTCTAGGCTACAAGTACACCCACTAGATTTACAGGCTACTAAGCACATCAAACTAATTTTACGGGCTACAGTCACACCCACAAGTATAGCAGTATGATTTGGTAGAGTTTTACATACTCAGATCTTTGATTTTGATTACAGTTGATCTAATAACTTTTGTATAGCACTTTGATCTTGGTTTGAGTGGGAGAGATGAGGAAATTAGATGGTAGATGAAGGAGAATCAAACTAGTGATGATTGAATTTGATTGTGGTTGAATTTCGTCGGAATTTGGATATATTTTGATTTAGAAAATGAGAGGTGGAAGGATGAATAAGAAAATTATTATTAAAAGTTCATTTGGAAGTGTAGCAACCCGAACTCCAATGGATCCGGATTTTTGCAAAAATGCTAAAATCCAAGCCCATTGAAACCCGAGTTGGTATCTATATCCTGTAAATAGGCAAAGATAAATATATTAGAGCTCAAATAAATATCTCACAATGGAACTGACTAAAATATAATAGTAAGTAAATACTCATCAAGATAATAATACTTTTTAAACAAGTGTCACAAAGCTAGAAATTCTATGCCATCTATCAAACTTGTGGGATGATATAAGGAAGGAATCAGAACTAAAGTTCTGGTGAATAGACAAATTATACGCTTCTAAGCATAACTCTACATATAACGTTATATTTCCATTTTCTGTTATATTAGGTTTATTGGGTTCATAATACTCTCACCTCTGTGTGTGAATCATACCCATCTACTCCCTAGTAGATCAAGACCTAATGACCAATATATATGTAGCTACATACCCAATGACAACATCGGTCCTAGGTATCACCCATAGTACCTTCCGTATCCTCCTTGAAAAGGACTCCATCATCTCGCTGCTAGAGCGTAATGTAACTACATCTGTAAAGGACAGCTTCGTGAGGCCAACAATACAGATGTTCCATCGTCTACAATGAAAAGTGAAACTGCATCCGCACTAGCTTATACTAGTACTCGGACATCCACAATGTACCACTGAGTGTGTACCTTGAGGACTACACGTAATCGTTCTGTCTACTACCTGAGCTCCACCAACAAGGTCCACCTTGTACGAAACTTAGTCGGGGATTTTCTATATCTAAAAGGTCCGCTTCATTAAATACAGATATTCTACTTGGTTTGTCTCTTTTCTTATCGTGGCTATGAACCCACGCAGCCCTCCCTCAACTAATCAAAAGACCTTTCAAGAGCTAAGTTGTTTTTCCCTACTGCAAACAATCTAAACATCCAATTGGAAGTGCCCTTCATCTAATTTGTCGATAGTGAAAGAATCGTTGGCTTAATGGTTTAACTATAGTCTTTACCGAACTCGCTCTGACTGATGATGTTGATACCCGCATGCGGCTACCCTTATGGGTCTTGCCCACTGTAACCTACTCGAAAACTAGAGTACAGTGTCATACGAATATCCTACTCCATCATTAATTTTTTGACTGCCTAGAAAGGTCCGTTTTATTAGGCATGCAAAGCAGTCAAGGCATACTCTCTTGATGGAACACCTACAGATCTGCCTCCGGGGGTGCAGCTTCATTAGGCCTACCCCAAAGGCCATCCTAGAGTATCCTTACATCCTATTGAAGTCTCGTACTTTCTTCTAGCCCAAAATAACTAAGTTGGACATGCTCTTTCTATACTAAAAATCTATGATTAACTGCTTCGTTGGGCTCTTTATCCAGATTCTCTTTGGGCTACTCCAAACGCACCTTACCATTTTATTAAACACTACGTCTAATCTTTAATTATGCATTTAGTTTACTTTTCTTATTCCGTTGGCTACTTTTTTACCCTAATCAACATTCCAAGCCCCACCTGCGTGTGAGACCATCAGTCCTAGACCTAAACGGGAATGTTGCCGATACGAGCCACTACTGTTATTTTTTCTTATTAACTTAATCCAAGATATAAGTTTGATAAAATAATCCTCTTTATTTCATTTGTTTTAATTATAACCTACGTGTTACAATTATACTTGTAATTGTCACTTTTATATTTTTTTCTTTCTTTTGTAACCTACTTGTTATAAATGTAATTGCAAGTGTCTCTTTTCTATTCTAGTCTACCTTCTTTTAATATGATACCAAAATTTATTTAGTTCTCTTATATTATTTAACAGTCTTATCTTAGGACTACATCCAACTGTCATAAGTTACTTATCATAATAACTGCTTTATTTTTTACTCTACTATCTGTGCAATAAATGCAGATCTAGTCACATATTCTGTTTATTGTTTCTAGTCTTATCAAATGATTAGCTTGATTATTTCTTCTTCTTTAATTTCTTTGATGCTTCGCGTTATTCTCTTTTACTTAAGGAAGTAGTTCTATTCTATTTGGTTGGTTACAAAAACTGTGCTGAAAACCCATTTTCATATTTTAATACTAAATAATGCTATAAACAATAACTCATAATTGCAAGATATTTCTTTTATTGTTTCTTTAATTATTGAGTAATGCAAAATACAATAATATCTCTATTTTGCACTAATTCTTTCTAACTTTTATTCTTGCAATTACATTTATTGTTATTCTTACAATATTAAACTATGGAAATGTATTCCTTTTTCTAAACCAACTAACTAATCTATCGCTAACTTTCAAATCAAGTTATTAGATTTTCCCATTTTATTTCATTCCTAAAGTTTTAATATAATTTATTGTAAATTTCTCACTTTTAGGCTTATTCCTTTCTCTATAATTTTTAAGCCTAATATAACTTATATTTTTGGATTCCTTTCTTTTTCCATATAAATAACACTTAAATATAAGTACATTTCTCTTATATAATTTACAGTTTCAACATAACTAAATAGTAAAACTAATTACCGAAATTAGTTCAAATATTGAATTAAAATATTTAACGAGAATCTAACAACGTTATATATCATCAACATAAAAGATATATATTTTAAATCCACTCACCTGAAAAGAAAACACTCCAAATTTCAGATCTAATTTTTTTGTCCACTTCTATTAACCATACCCTTCCCTTTTGCAGCCCTATGGATCCACAAATCGGAATTTGTATGGATTTATAAATCTGGATCTAATTGAAGAAAAATAAATAGATAAACAAGAAAACCATATCTAAAAACTCACCTCACGTGGATGGCTTAGTTTGGACATCTCTTCTCTAGATCTACAGTTTCTATTCCCAAATTGCAAATCAAAAAACCTAAATCTAACATATTTGATTTCTGAAGAATTGGAGGAGAAAAAAGTGACAGGGCTTCCGTGCTCATTCAGAAAAATATGAGTTTGAAGGCAAGCCCTCTACGTTTATTTATAGAGAGCTAAAGCAAAGTCGTCCGTTCGTTTGCAACCACTGAAATCTAGCTGTTAAAAACAAGCAAAATGCGTCAGCTTTGACGTGTCTAGCCATTTTTATTTTATACATATTAATTTATTTCTTCTACTTTTAAACGTTATAAATTATTAAACATTAACTTTTAACTATTTACTATCCATTCTAATTAATTTCCACCAATTGCAAATTTAATTCCCTTTATAACACATGTTTATTTTGAAATTCAAACATTGCTAGTTAATGTTAAATTAATTTCCTTTAATTGCTAATTTGATTAACATTGCCTACTAATGTTAATTAATTACCTCTGATTGTTGATGGTAATTAATTTCCTTTATGACGCACGTCTATTTTGAAATTCAAATGCGCATTATTTTTGGAATTTATACGTGCATATATTTATAAAAAAATATTCATGCACATTTACATGTATAATTATTTTTAGATACGGAACTTTGAATGTCAATAATTTTTTCGTACGAAATCCTTCAAGGGAATTATATATGTAAATTAATCAGAAAATCGCCACGAACACAATGGTATAAGTTTCGAGGCCGTATTCTGACAATTTAAAAAATGCTCTTTTTCACCATTTATAATTATTTTGGTTATTTAATTATCTAAAAATGCGGGGTGTTACAGGAAGTCTAATATTTATAGAGGAATAACGGTCCCTTCCATTCGTGAAGAGATACGATGAAAAAAACACTTCTTTTGAAATTAAAATTTTTGAAAAAAATCGGCCATTATGTCTATATAAATACATAGAGTATGTCGACATAATCTTTTTAAAATTAAAATATACTTTGAAATAATATTTTGAAATCTCGTTATTTTATAAAATAGTTTGATACTTTGTAAAATAAGCATAGTTATACACAGTTTAATCAATATAAAACTTAATAAAACTTTATACAATAATTTTGAAAATTTTAATGTAAATAATATATATAAAAAATCAATATAATTATAACTTAATAAAGCATAAACAAAAATTCAATACATATATATAAACTTAAAAACATTAAAATATCTTTATAAGTATAAGAGATTGAAAATCATTTTGAGAATATTTCGAAAATATTATTTTAAAACCAAAATATTTGAAAAACAATTTAAAATAAAATTAGAGAAGAAGAGAGAGATCAGGAAAGTGCTATCAAGGTTTCAACATAAACTCTATGACCCTATAACTTATCTTGAATATCTTGAAATCTTAAATTCTTCAATGCCCATGAGTCTTCATTCTCCGATTATTAAAACTCTATATCATCATCTTGAATCTACTTTTGATATTGTACGTTCTTCTTAATCAACACCTATCTAATATCCTACACTATATACTATATACAACTTGATAAAACATTGATATCTATATTTTACATATTGTCCAATAGTTGTTATCATCAAAATCAATACCAAAGGTACTAACAATATCCCCCTTTTTTACGATGACAACTCTGTGTATAAAATACAACATAACTCCCCACGGGTTTTAATCTATACCTAGATTATGTATATTTCTCCTTCTTTGTCATCAACAAAAACAACCACCTAAAGTTATAACTCTAACACTACCTCTTACTTTTACTCTAATTCCCCCTAAATAAAATATTATAAACAAATGACCTATAATGATGATGAGAATGATTTATATAAGAATAATAAGTGATATTTAAAATGAGATAATCATGAAATGGAAATAATGATAAAAATGATATATAAGAAACAGTAATTGATAACGCAAATCATTAATATTAACTAAACCAATCTATTTATTCATTCAATACCACATTATAATCTAATCACATCTTAAAACGTACATATAAATAAGTAAAACAAATGTTAAATTAAATTAAATACACACCACACAATCAAATTAACGAAGATAAGTACCATTATAACATGATTTCCTAATAATCGAGGACTGTGAATAGGATTATAAGGACAATGAAGGCAAAATTTCCCATTTTGTTCAATGATATTTTTATCTCGATCGAAACATACTTCTTCGACACATCGAAATTTGTCATCTTCCTCCATATATTCTCTCTTCTCTTCTTCTTCCTGTTTTACTTATCATCGCTGCCTTAAATGGGGTTATGAATGGCCAAATTTGCAGAATCATCTTTAATAACTATTGGATCCGTAGGATCATCCAATAGATAGTTTTGCAAATTGCAAAGAATTTTACTTTGTTTCTCTTGTCCTTTGGACATACAAAGTTGTCTAACTTGTATTTCAGTCAACATCTCTAGAACATTCTTCATTTCTCCTTTCAATTTAATAACTTTGGCTTTAGTAGTGTTTTGGAAAGGACCTTAAATAGGACAAGGAAAGGAATACGATGAGTTCTCTTCTCTAGAATGTTTAGGATTAGAGGATGTTAGCCCACCGTTTGGCAAGGTCGTAGATTGACATATTTAAATAAATCGGTTGCTCGGTTGTCGAGACTGGAATGCAATGGGTTTAGTTAATTGGATGGATAGACGATCAATCACGGATGGTAATCATGATTATGAAGCCGGGATTCATCGTATTCGATGGGCAAAAGTCGCGGGATACTCGAAATACAAGTTTTTACAAAAGTTGAATTGTCGCTGGTTACCGGGAGTTTGCTTCAAGTTGTATTTGGACTTGCTTCAGGTTTTCTTAATGGTTTCTTCGAGTCATCTAGGGTAGTGCTTCAGGTCGGTTGGAAGCTGGGTCGGTAGGAATCTGGGTCGGTAGAAATCTAGGTCGATAGGAAGCTGGGTCGGTTGGAAGCCGGGTTGGTAGGAATCCGGGTCGGCTGGAAACTGGGTCAGTAGGAATTTGGGTTGGGTGGAAGTTGGGTCGGGTGGAAGCTCATTCGGTAGGAATCCGGGTAGGCTGGAAGCTAGGTCGGTAGGAAGCTGGGTCGGTAGGAATCTAGCTCGGTAGGAATCCAGGTAGCTGGAAGGGTCGGAAGGAAGCTGGGTCGGCAGGAATTTGGGTCCGTAGGAATTTGGGTCGGTTGGAAGCTGGGCCGGTAGGAATCGAGATCAATAGGATTCTCGATCGGCAGAAATTTGGGTCGGTAGGAAGCTGGATTGGCTGAAAGCTGAGTCGGTTGGAATTTGAATCGATAGGAATCCGCATCGGTTAGAAGCTGGGTCGGTTGGAAGCTGGTTGGTAGGAATCTGGGTCGATTGGAAGTTGGGTCGGTGGGAAGCCGAGTTGGCTGGAAGCTGGGTCGGTAGGAAGCTAGGTCGGTAGGAAGCTGGATCGGTTGTTTGGACTCAATAATGGTCTTAATGCGTCCGAATCAATCGGGAAGCCCAGTAATACGGATTTTGCCTATAAATACAGCAAGCGGGCTTTAGAAAAGGGATCTTCATTCTATTTCCCTTCTTCTTCCTCATTAAGGCTACATTTCCGTTATTGTTTTGAAAACTTTGGATTGTAACTGTAATCGATTCTCATATCAATAAAAAGGAAATTTTTGAAGTGGATGTAGGTCAGAGTCAGCCGAACCACAATAAATCCGCTGTTTATTCTGCTTTCTTTTTAATTTTTACTGCTCTTCATATTTATACTCTCTACATACACTCTATCTGTTATCTGTGACCATTGGTTGGTGCTTTCATTTATGTTTGGGTGTTAATGACCAATTTTGGCGCTAACAGAGGGGGCGATGGTTTATTTGTTTCAGAAGTCTAAAGCAGATAGAATGTAGTGAAATGAAGAAGAAAGTCAAATTTATGTTATTATCACCAATTTGAATTTTAGAGGGAAATTTTAAAAAAATTACCATTTTAGGGGAAAGGATATGTCGACATATATTGTAACACCCTACCTATACCCATACTATCCAAGAGTATTATAGAGTAACATTGCCAGATAATATGGAGAATGAGGCCATATGGGCTACACGTGTGAATATTCCCTTAGACTAAACCGATATGTCTTAAAACGTCAAATATAAAACTCGTCAGTACATACACAATATCGGTACATAAAAATAGACATGTGTGCCTTCAGGACAGAACAATACATAATATATAATACAACATAGAGAATATAGGGTCAATCGTAGCATAATATAAAACATAAATACATTAATGTTATACAATGCAATTCATATGTCAATTATATACATATATATAATGAAACAATGTCAAACAAATATCATGTAATAATCCTAATATAGAACTCCTCTAATCCCATTAAAGAAAAAGGTGGTCACGTCGTCACTATACCTGAAATGTCCCAAACTAACCTGAGCAAATTATAATATAACACACAGGTCAAAATATGTCTAATCAAGGGTATTTAATAATAGTGTAAGCACAATATAATCATCAAATAATAAGTTGTATTTATATATGTAACCATAAATAGTCAGCAAGGGATCACATTACCCAGTAACTCAAATCCATAAGAAATAGTCAATACCGAATTCAAAGATTTCATCACCAAAAAAATTCATCGAATATAAATCATAGAACCAAAACAACTGGGTGAATCATACATATCTAGAAATCATTATCAATTGCAAAATAATCAGTAATGAGACATCCTCAAGTGAAGTTGAGCAGTAATGAAGCAATGCCCGCTATTTCTCTCAACCTCACATTATAAAATACCATTATCAAATCACTATAATCAATAAGAAAGATTTGAGCTAGCTCATAACAATATCCAAATATAGTCAATAATAAGTAGGTCGTCTGCCTGTAAAAGATCGTCTGTCTGCCAAAGAAGGATACGAGGTTGACCATACTCTAGACACAGTCTCATGTATAATCTCATCTATACATAATAAATGTCCATCTACTACCCCCATAAATATTCATACATCCATATATTATGGAACCAGATCGGAGACTAACAGCATGTCTGCCAGCTCCAGGGGTCACATATGGTCCATATGACACGACTCCTACAGTCATCAGCTACATTACCTCTCCCCTCTCGGTATCATGAGAATGATCGACCATAGGCTCGACAACGCGTAGCCTCTTTGGTCATGATTACCAACATGTGCCCTTATATGGTAACTGACTGCTGGTCTATGCGACATAGGGGTAACCTACTACAAATCCCATGATGCACATCAAATATAAAAAACAATGGTGTCATGGATATGTGGTGCAACCCCAAGATTTGGTCGCTAGGGTGGATATTGGCCAATTTGGTTCACTTTCAAAAAATAAAGAGAGTCGGTCTAAGGTAGACGGACATATAACATACTTAGTTTATGTGGCTAACTAGTAGCCTTTATAAGTACTCACCGCAGTGAGCCATAGACAAAATACCCCGTATTGGCTATCATCCACAAGCAAAGAATAACTGAGTAAATAATACAACGACATCCCATACCACCGCATATTACTAATTCGTTTACTCAATGCTCACACATCACACTCGCTCCCTCCATATTCTATATAACAAGTCCAAAGAATAACCGAAAAAGTATTACTGAAAGTCCCATACCAGACGGCATCATTAAATCATTTATTCATATCTTATCATATAGAATAAATATCAATAATTCAACCAAAAAGATATCAACATCGTATCATATCAAAAATAACAATCACATCAGTATCAACGGTGAATAATTCGTATAATCTATATATATTCATTTATGCAAGAAAATAAATATTAGAATAGTAATAGTAATATAAAATTAGGTTGTTTAAATAAATAATTATAAAGTAAGCGAATTAATTCTTAATAATAAAGTAACCGCAACTTATAACTTAATATAACAAAAGAAATAATAAAAGATGGATAAATATTTCATATTCATTTTAATATCAAGAGACTTATATCTAATAAAGTATTATAAATGTTAATGTAAGGCTACTAAAAACTTGTTAATATGTACATATGTAAATAGAGTTGTTCGCGTACATCAAGTATTATAACAGCAGGCTTTATAACAAAGAATACTTGAACTTCAAGACCCAACAAGGAAATACACAAAATTGGCACAATATAAGTTAATGAATAAAATTATGCAAAAATATGAAGATCAAAGAATCAACTCAGCAGGATGGTAGTGCAATAACAAAACCAAAAGCTTATATATTAGAATCTCTATAAATAAATATATAAACTGATATATATATATATACACACACACGCACCCATCCATAAGTACATAAACACATACCCACGCCTACAATGTTACACATGCAAGCACCCAAAATCCTATACACGCACCCATTCATATCCAAGCACAGTACCCACAAAGTACACGGCTACATACATATATCATTCAATACTCACACACCCACTCGCTTGATCTACTGTACACGTAAAAGTAACAACCACACAAATCTATGTGTGTGTATTGTACACTCCTAATTTTTGATAACGTTATTTAAAAGACTTAATTAGATAAATTAAATAGAATAATGTAAATAATTAGAGTGATAAAGGAATTGAGGTTTGAAAATAAATTAAGGGTCATGCTTAATTATTTAAATGGGCTTAAGAATTAAGCTAATTAATTTACACAAGGGCTTATTAGGAAATAACCGCACCTTATTACCATAACCCATATAACCCACATTTCATTCTTTCTCATGTTCATTTTACAAAATACAAAACATAAACAAAAGTGCTTATTGTTTGCCAAAGATCCTACTTCTACAATTGGTAGCAAGCCTCCAATTCAAAAGAATGTTTAAGACGGTTACGGATGTTATGGTCCCGTAGACCGCTTTCCTTTTTATGGGCATACTGAAGAGCAATGCCAGAGAAAAGAGGAGATATTAAAATTTAAAGCTAAGGATTCAAGCTAAGGGAAACTAATCTTAATCAAATCTTAAGTTCCTTATCCTAATCAAGGTGTGTCTAAATCTTCTGTATTTGGTTTTATGATCATTTTTTTCAGGTTTAAGATTCAATGCATTATTATGATGATTTTTGATTGATGATATGCTCGGATTTGGACATGTTAGATTCAAACAAAAAATTGATAATTATTTTACACGATATTAAGGGTAAAACCGATTATAATGGTTTTAGTATGCCATGAGAAAATTTGATGTTATCTAAAACATGATTTTAGAGATGGGTTTTTATTCTTATAACTTTCCAAGCTATGGAAAATTTATTATGAATTTCAACTGAAATATGTATAATTGGGTTTAGAAAATTATTTAGATTATTTTATGAAGAATTTGGGTCTGGAATTTTTATAGATTAGATAACATATTGAGAGGGCATTTCTGTAATTTTTTGGGATATTTCCTAAGGAATTTACTATGGAAATAAAATTATTTTAGATGAAGGAATTAATTTTTTTATTGGTTTTGCTAAATGGAAGGGCTTATTTGTTACATTAATCTCATTTTAAAGGAAAATCATGGCATAATAAAAGAATTTTGAAACGATTTTAAGTATGGAGTTTTTGAAGAAGTTTTCCTTGATTAATAGGTCAAAAAGATTAATCAAGTTTTATATGAAATGAATTCAAGGATATTAAACCATAGGTGTAGGTATTATAATGTTTACTCCTTCATATATATGTGTGTGTGTGCGCGCGCGTGTGTGTGTGCGCGCGCATGCGCGTGTGTGTGTATTCACATTGTAATGGACCTATAATTGTATTTTAGGAAATGGTAGAATAACCAAGTAGGTTGACCCAGTAGTGAATATAAATTAAGTTTACTCCTGAATGAGTAGAATTGCATCCAGGAAGTCAGATAGACTAGAATGTAGGATGCCAGAATAATGGCTAAAGAAGTTGTCAGGTAGACAGATAGACAAATTCGTATAAACCCATGACAACTACGTTTAGGAAAGTTCTTGGAAAGGGCCAATAGTTCATAGTAAACCCATGAAAACTATGATTTGCTTGAGTTATTGGCAAGGGCCAACAGGTTTGTAGTGAACCCATGAAAACTATATCCGGATTAAGCTATTGACAGTAGTCAATAGATTCCTAGTTAACCCTTGAAAACTATGATAAGAGGGAAGTTATTAGAATATCAATAGGTTTAGAAAGAACCCCTAAAACAATAAAGTTATTGGTAAGGGCCAATAGGTTATTAGCGATCCCATGAAAACTATGAAACCGGATGGGAGTCTATAAATAAATAGATTATTAGTCAGCCCATGAAAATTAATTGGTTAATAGTGACCCTACAAACTATTACTAAGACAGATAGTCAGAATGAATAGGGATGAGAAATCCAAAATTTACTTACTTGTTTTCATACCATCATAATATTTTGAATAGCTATGATTTAACCATTGTGGATGCAGGTGCATAATATATGGTTTTATAAAGTTTTAAATGAGATACTAGTAAGGGAAAAACCCATTTCGCTAAATGGCGTGGTCTTACTAGATATCTAAATGGTTTGAGAGGGTAGATTATTATTCATACAAGCCTTTATGCCTGACTCGAAGTATATGTTTTTCCCTTAAACTCTCGTGTGCTCAATTGATTTTGAGTAGTTTGAGAGTTGAGGTTTTCAGGTACCTCATTAGAGGAATAAGCTTCGAGAGACGTGCAGAAGGCATGATAGCTGTCACGTCCCGAATTTCAGCGTTCGAAAATCGGCATCCGTACTTCACTTATACTCGAATGCCGTAGATTCAATCATTGAAATTCGATTCGTGCCGGAGCTTATAACACATTAAGTACAACAACACAGTGGAAGAAAACAATGAATATCATATAACTCCAATGAATACAATACCCATGATATACAACAATGATCACAAATACACATCAAAGATCTACAACAATACAGTAGAAATACAAACGCACTGGCAGTGGAAATAACTTGAACTATAAATGGAACTCCAATTCTCAGCAATCTCCATCACCAAAGAACCAACCCAGAAGTAGCTAGAACTCCCAATCAAGTTGTACTCAGTAAGTCCAACCATGAATGCTGAAGTGAAGCAAATGCGATCCCTAAATCCAAAGGCTCCAACGATTTCCAAAAGCTATCAAACCGAAGGCTGATGGCTATCGAATCTACACCTACTATTGGATTATCTAAAAAACCCAACTCTAGACTGCCCATGTGGAATGTAGTGGGCACCTAGAGTTTAGGAAGGGAACAATAAACTCCGGGTCAGTCATGGGACTGATATGAGCAAACAAAAACAGTTCAAATAAAAGAATTTAAAATTGAAATCCGCAATGCTTTTTGGAAAACGAAACTGCCATAAGGCCTCCTGGCATACACATGCAATCGCACACTTGTGGGAGATTTCTCCTTGTGATAGTTAAACATGCTTACTACGCAAAATCATTTTGATATTATTATTAGTGCATATTGGAAAACATTTCGAAAGTATAATATTAATCTTAACCAGCATAGGTACCATTACATTATGCCAGCTATAGCTACCACCTGAGGTGGCAGGTTATACAATTGCAATCGTAAAGGGCACGTATTATTTGATTGGATTTCCAACAAATGGTCAGGCTAAGGAACTTCCTATTTCCATATGTGAACGCCTCTGGAGGGACGTCCCGAGAACTTACCCAGTTCTCTGCCAACACAAGGCCGGTTTACTCCCTTTCCGGGAGTAAAACCTAAGATATGCCACCCCCGGTCGTTTGCGACCTTTATCCGAGAGCTCTCAACCACAAAACAACATCACATAGTAATCGATTTACAGTGTCCACATGAGTTAAGTATCTAAGCTCCATACCATGATACCACCCTTTTCCAGAAGAAATAGACATACCCTAGGGGCACGACCCCTGCAACCTTACCGCTTCATTCCTGTTTCGACCATTTTCGAGGAGTGAGGTCCTGTTGCAGTCTTGTCCACAAAGCTACGCTTTTCACAAAGCCATGCTTTGATCAACAAATGATCAGTAGCACTTCATATGCCATATTACCAAATTGGGAATGTATCACTAGTAACCATCAACTACATAACCTCTGAGCTCGTACGTCTCAGAGAAGGATGTTAAGCTAAGAGAATAAATCTCCGCCACCAAACAGAAATGTATTTGATAGAAACCAGCTTTACATCTCAAAGTGTAACGTCAGACACACATTCATACAAGTCTGTTCCTGGTTCGAACAGAACCGAAGGCACTTCCAAAGAAGCCCTTGCAAATTCGGATAATCCCTAATCATGTCTGGACTCCCAATCACATATGGAGATCATTATACCGGGGACCAGTCGGTGCAGAGACATTTGACGAGTTATCCTTTCGCTTTCGAAAATATTCGGTCTTCACCACCGATCTTCAAATGATATCCATAACGTCGTATTATTATTCGGAATGGGTTATATGACATGAAGGCCCTCTCCCGGCTAAATCGAATATTGAGCTCAATATTTAAAACATATGGATATTGGGTATCTCAGTTAAGTCACAATTTATTACCCAAAACAAATGATTTAAACAAATTACCATTTTAAATCTTTTTAAACAAAAAGATTCATTTCACAAAGTTTAACCATCTTTCACAAAGATTCATTCACCATATTTAAACAATTCCCCTTTCAAATTGGATTAACTCATCCAATCATTAAATCAAAGATTCAATTTATAGTTTTCAAAATCCTTTCTAAAGATTCATTCATAACTTTCGAAACAATTTCCATTTTAAATCTTTTATACAAAAGATACACCATTCAAAATCCACTTTCAATTTCAAAACAAAGTTCAACCATTTTTTCACAAAGATTTACTCATAGCTTTTAAAACAATTTCAATTCTGTTTCAAACTTGAAATCTTTCAATATAAATTGGAAATCCTTTCTTTATATGAAAGCTACTATTATTTGAAAACAAATAGTTTTCGTTTTCGAAAAAATCCGATTACATTTGCATAAGTTAAAGCCCTTAAATCTTGGGTTAAATTTAAATTTCCAAAAACAATAAAAAATCCGATTACATTTGCATAAGTTAAAGCCCTTAAATCTTTGGTTAAATTTAAATTTCCAAAAACAATACTTTTAAAATGGTTTAAAACTCATATGAACATATTTATAACTTATATAACCTTTTTAAACCATAATTTCTAATTATAGAATTCAATTTCAAATATTGAATTCGAATTCAAATCCAGTTATTTAAATTCCATACTTTCTCAAGTTATTAAAAATAACTTTTATCTTCAAAACTCTTTTTCAAAAAAAATTCACATTTAATCCAATTAAATTTCCAAAATCATTTGGATTCAAAATTCAGTTTTAAAACCATTTCAAAAATCCGTGACTTAACCAATTTTCCTCGTGGAATCCATATTTGTGTGTGTATGGTGTAATCCAGGGGTTTTACACAATAGTGTAACATCATCAATCATCATAGATTCAATCATATCAATATTGATAAGTGGTATAATCTATAACACTTATCTTCATTCACAGATTCACAGATACATAGTATAAATTAATCACAGGTAAATGAATTACATTCATCACAGATCACACCAAAACAATTCATAGCACAAAGCATAACATATCAGGGATATCGAACATATCAACAATCAATAGAATTCAAACATTCATCAATAAGATTAATTAATTATCTGATTAATTTAAATCAGATTAATCACTTATAAATGAATTATTAATCCTGGTTAATTAATGTTAATTAATTGCAAACCTTATTAGTTAACCTTTAATAAATTAATTAAACTTTAATAATTAAATAATTAATCTTAATTATTTAATTATCCTTTAATTAATTACCTTAAATTAATTAATTAACCCTTAGTTTATTACCATTTAATTAATTATCTTTAATTAATTACAATAGGTGATTATCCTAATCACTTATATTAATAAAGCATAATTTAATTGTATTATTTTATCACATGATTAATTAAAATTAATCATTAATTAATTACTTTTAATTAAGTATTTCTTTTTAAGTAATTAATTATCTTTAATTATTTATCATTAATTAACTTCATTAATTAATCCTCAATTGATCATCTTTAAATAATTATCTTTTAATATAGATTAATTCACCTTTAATTAATCATCACCTTTAACTAATCAATGAATAAATTAATTAACCTTTAGTCATTAAATAATTAATCCTTAATTATTTAATTTCTGTTAATTAATAATCCTTAATCAATTACATTAATTAAATTAACCTTAAGTCAATTACATGATTAACTAACCCTAATTACTATCATTATCACATTCATCATATCACATTTGAAAACACTTAAAGATTTTAAATTAAACAATTATCCCAATATATTATTATTTAAAAACAAAACAATTTCAAAATCTTTACTTTAACATTTAAACTTTGAAGCTCGATTGAAATCTTGTTTAATAATCTTACTTCGAAAAATTTAGTTTACAGTCTTTTGAAAACCTATTTATTCAATTTTAAACTTTTAAAAACTTGTCTTAAATAAATTGTTTGAAATCTGCTAAATCATTAAGCCCAGAAAAACCTGGGCAAATCTTCAGTTTTCCCAATAAAAACTTCGGGTCGAACCCTCTTTTAAAACTGTTGAAAAAACACAAAAACGTTCGCGCACAAGAACTCGAGCCACAACCACTTTCTCCTCGGTATAAACTTCGAGTTAAACTTCTTCTTCCCTGATCCAATTACCCAGACCTCATTTACATACGTGTGCACGTACACCACTACTCCGTCCATCTTCGATCTTTGTCGGTATCCTCCACAAGTCACCAATGACTCCGACCATCAACTCGAGCACCCAGAAATGTCAAACCCTTCTGAATCCAAAATTTATTGTATCTGGCGCTACCTGGTACCAAAACCCCCAACGAAATTAACTTGCCGACGACAATCACGATCATCTGAGGCTTCGCCACCACTTCCAAAGCTTCATCACGATCATATGCGTTAAACCCCCTTGTGCGATCGCTTGCAGATCAACCACGACGACGCATCAACCCGATTTCTAGTATCAACTAAAAACTAGGTCAGAAACCTACTTTGTCGAACTTCGATTACTACGGCCACAAAAAAATACAAATCCATTTTTCTCGTAATCGTAAGTCCTCCAGCTAGCTTCGACAAAGAACACGACCCTATCCACCATGTCAATCGCCAAAAACTGACCAATTTTCATTTTCTGTTCATCCATCAATTCCCTCGAGTTACCCAATTAAAAATATTGATTCCATTTTTAAATTCATATTTTTTGAAGATAAATCAAATTATTTACATGAAACAGTAAATCATTGAAGTTGAATTCTTTGATATGTTGAGATTTCACTGTCATTTTCCTTCCAGTGAAACACTATTTTCAAATCTTATTTGAAATTATTTTTGAATCAAATAACTTGCTATTAGTAACATATATTGTTCATACTTCATATTATAGATGATTATGGGAATAGAAAATTAATTTTTTTACTTATTTTAAGCCTAAGAATGAAGAACAGAGTTCTTTGTGTGTGTGTGTGTGTGTGTGTACGGACATGGACATGTTATATCATATATATATATAACCTTATTAAATTTCATTCATGCAAAGACATCAATACATTACTTCAGCCATTCATCAAGATATAAACGTATTAAGGTTTTTAAAAAGTGATGTTCGCTCACCTTTAGTTTCTGGAAGTAGAGAACAGGTTTAAACTTGAAAATGAAAAGAATTGATCTATTAGCTTTAACAAAACTGAGTTGAATCTTTAACTTGCTTTGATTCTTGATTTGAATAGATCTTGAAGCTCAAATGTTGGAATTTGGATTTGCTGCTAAACTTTACTGTTTGTGACCTTAGCTTAAACAAATGAGTCGATCCATGGCTTAAATTGTTGTTTCAGGCTTGAAAATCTTCTTTGAGTTTGAGACTGTGAAGATTTTGTTTTTATTACTTTTGATTCTTCTCTGGTTATGCTTCCAAGCCTTGAAGCTGAAGCAAATTTTGATTTTTAACTGCTGTTTTGCTTCCCTGATTTCCAGGTTTTGATGTTGAGATGATTAGCTTCCAAGCTTGTATTTTGTTTTGATAAAATCTTTATTGTTTCTAGGTTGAGAATTTTTTTTGAACTGAGAATTGTAGTATATTTTTTTTTCTTTTCTTTAATACATATCAATAAAAATTTAAGAGAATTAAATGCCACTTGCTAATCTTGCATGCTAACTCACCTGCCCTTATTTAATTCTTTGGTTAAGAAGATTGTATTTGTTAATTACATAGTTTTATTATTTTACAAATGTCACAAATAAGAAGTTTTATGTTTTAAACCCTTTTCTTTAATTTTTGTTATAAATATGTTTTAAAGCCCTTACTTTATCTAATTTAAAACTTTGTTTTAAACCCCTTTTAGTTCTATAAATTACTTAACTCTTTTATCTTTATATCCTAAACATTTTAAATAATATCTAAAATATGACTTTATATTATATTTCCTATTAAATAAATGCAGTTTTTTTATTTATCATTAATATAATCTTTTAAAGAAAAAGGGTTTTAAAATTTAACTATACATGAACAAATATTTTAAAATTTAGTTCTTAGTTAACTTTTGAAAAATTTATTATATCAATTTCAAAATATCATTTTCAAACCAAAATGCATGTTTTTAAATAATTTAGAAAACAAATTTCTTTCAATTTTTGAAATAGTGCTTTTCAAATCCAATATATATGTATATTCAAAACTTTTATTTTAAATTTCAATTTAAAAAATTAATATACAATCAAACAATATCTTTTTATAAATACATATTTTATTCTAATCATAATTTGTTTATCTTCCAAATATTTATCTTCAACATATATTTTTATTGTTATATTTTCAATCCAAAATCAAGTCTATAGTCAATGTATTATTCAGAGTATTTATTTCTAAATTTCCAGCTATAAATTCTATTTTAAAAATCATATTTATATCCATTTATACTAATAAACAACAAAATATCTATTTAAATTTGGAAATTACCAAATTAATTCACAATTTAATTTCAAAAATTAAATTAATTTCCAATTAAATTTGATTTAAAAACAAGAATGTTACGGATTCCCCCCTAAAAAATTTCGTCCCTGAAATTTGCTAGGGAGACAACAAAAGAATATAGAAAGATAGAGAGATGAATTACCAGATCAAGCTGAATATCTATTCTGCATTTGGCTTACCAAATCAGAATATCATCAATAGATATAAGAACGAATCTATTTAACACTTCACAAGATACGCGGGTCATCCAGATCTATGAAATATGTAGGGGCATTGGTTAGTTCGAAGGGTAACTAACCGTTCGTAGAATATATCGAGACCCAGATAATAGATAAATGGATTTAATCTTCCATAATTCTCAAAGACTAGATATGGATATCAAACTCAAGTTGAAATACCCCAAATTATATATTAACTTGTCCCTCTTCGGACTTTGATCCACATGAGAAATTACAATAGAATTTCAAATTTTGGCTTTGAATGAAATCATTCTATTAATACAAATCTTCATATTTAACTTTATACTTTTATTAACCAGTTTATTTTAAATTTATTAAAGTTAAAACGATAGAAATTTAACGGAAAGAATACGAATTAGGAACTTATCTACATGATTCGCAAGGCCGCCATCACACCGAATCTTCTTCTTGTAGCTGCCACGAAGCCGTCAAAGAATCGAATATGGATCAAAGGAGATTGATAGAGAAAGAGTTGTTCCATGTTGTTGCAGGGTATCGACCATTTGTAGTATTTCCCCTATCCCCTACCTCGTCCTCTTCTTGCACTCATACTTACTATCAGTGGATAGTAAGAGAATTTACTAAGGCATTTGAACGGATATCTTAGGGATATACTCATTCAAGGGTATACTTCACCCTATCTCTAATGAATTACCTAATGTGTTATACTCCTGAGCTAAAGTTTCAACCTTCAGCTCTGATACCAAGTTGTCATGACTCGACTTTCAGCGTTCGAAAAACGGCATCCGTACGTCACTTATACTCGAATGCCGTAGATTCAATCATTGAAATTCGATTCGTTTCGAAGCTTATAACAAATTAAGTACAACAACACAGCGGAAGAAAACAATGAATATCATATAACTCCAATGAATACAATATCCCATGATATAAAACAATGATCACAAATACAAATCAGAGATCTACAACAATACAGCGGATATACAAAGGCACTGGAAGTAGAAATAACTTGAACTCCAAATGGAACTCCAATTCCCAGCAATCTCCATCACCAAAGAACCAACCCAGAAGTAGGTCGAACTCCCAATCAAGTTGTACTCAGCGAGGCCAGCCATGAATGCTGAAGTGAAGAAAATGCGATCCCTAAATCCAAAGGCTCCAACGATTTCCAAAAGCTAGAAAATCGAAGGTTAATGGCTATCGAATCTACACCTACTATTGGATTATCTGAAAAATCCAACTATAGACTGCCCGTGTGGAAAATTGTGGGCACCCGGAGTTTAGGAAGGGAACAAAAAACTCCGGGTCAGTCATGGGACTGGTATGAGCAAACAAAAACAGTTCAAATAAAAGAATTTAAAATTGAAATTCGTAATGCTTTTTGGAAAATGAAACTTCCATAAGGCCTCCCGGCACACACACCATGCAATCGCACACTTGGGGGAGATTTCTCCTTATAATATTCAAACATTCTTACTACGAAAAATCCTTTTGATATTATTATTAGTGCGTAGTGGAAAACATTTCGAAAGTATAATATTAATCTTAACCAGCATATGTACCATTATTATGCCAGCTATAGCTACCACCTGAGGTGGCAGGTTATGCAATTGCAATCGTAAAAGGCTCGTATTTTTTGATTGGATTTCCAATAATTGGTCAGGCTAAGGAACTTCCTACTACCATATGGGAATGCCTCTGGAGGGACGCCCTGAGAACTTTCCCAGCTCTCTGCCAACACAAGGCCGGTTTACTCCTTTTTCGGGAGTAAAACCTAAGATATGCTACCCCCGGTCGTTTGCAACCTTTATCGGAGAGCTCTCAACCACAAAGCAACATCACACAGTAATAGATTTACAGTGTCCACATGAGTTAAGTATCTGGGCTCCATACCATGATACCACCCTTTTCCAGAAGGAATGGACATACCATAAGGGTGTGACCCTGCAACCTTGCCGCATCATTCCTATTACGACCGTTTACGGGGAGTGAGGTCCGGATGCAGTCTTGTCCACGAAGCTACGCTTTTCACAAAGCCATGCTTTGATCAACAAATGATCAGCATCACTTCGTATGCCACATTACCAAATTGAAAATGTATCACTAGTAACCATCAACTACATAACCTCTGAGCTCGTATGTCTCAGAGAAGGGTGCTAACCTAAGAGAATAAATCTCCGCCACCAAACAGAAATGTATTTGATAGAAACCATCTTTACATCTTGAAGTGTAATGTCGGACACACATCCATACAAGTCTGTTTCGGGTTCGAAAAGAACCGAAGGCACTTCCAAAGAAGCCCTTGCAAATCCGGATAATCCCTAATCATGTCCGTACCCCCCATCACATATGGAGATCTCTATACCCGGGGCCAGTCGGTGCAAAGACATTCGACGAGTTATCCTTTCGCTTTCGAAAATATCCGGTCTTCACCATCGGACTTCAAATGTTATCCATAACATCGTATCATTATTCGAAATGGGTTATATGACACATAGGTCCTCTCCCGGCTAAACCGAATAATGAGCGCAATATTTAGAACATATGGATATTGGGGATCTCAGTTAAGTCACAATTTATTACCCAAAACAAAGATTTAAACAAATTACCATTTTAAATCTTTTTAAACAAAAAGATTCATTTCACAAAGTTTACCCATCTTTCACAAAGATTCAATCACCATATTTAAACAATTTCCCTTTCAAATTGGATTAACTCATCCAATCATTAAATCAAAGATTCAATTTATAGTTTTCAAAACCCTTTCCAAAGATTCATTCATAACTTTCGAAACAATTTCCATTTTAAATCTTTTATACAAAAGATACACCATTCAAAATCCACTTTCAATTTCAAAACAAAGTTCAACCATTTTTTCACAAAGATTTACTCATAGCTTTTAAAACAATTTCAATTCTGTTTCAAACTTGAAATCTTTCAATATAAATTGGAAATCCTTTCTTTATATGAAAGCTATTATTATTTGAAAACAAATAGTTTTCGTTTTCGGAAAAATCCGATTACATTTGCATAAGTTAAAGCCCTTAAATCATGGGTTAAATTTAAATTTCCAAAAATAATACTTTTAAAATGGTTTAAAACTCATATGAACATATTTATAACTTATATAACCTTTTTAAACCATAATTCTAATTATAGAATTCAGTTTCAAATATTGAATTCGAATTCAAATCCAGTTATTTAAATTCCATACTTTCTCAAGTTATTAAAAATAACTTTTATCTTCAAAACTCCTTTTCAAAAAAATTTAACATTTAATCCAATTAAATTTCCAAAACCATTTGGATTCAAAATTCAGTTTTAAAACCATTCAAAAATCTGTGGCTTAACCAATTTTCCTCGTGGTATCCATATTTATGTGTGTGTGGTGTAGTCCAGGAGTTTTACATAATAGTGCAACATCATCAATCATCACAGATTTAATCATATCAATATTGATAAGCGGTATAATCTATAACGCTTATCTTCATTCACAGATTCATAGATACATAGTATAAATTAATCATAGGTAAATAAATTACATTCATCACAGATCACACCAAAACAATTCATGGCACAAAGCATAACATATCAGGGATATCGAACATATCAACAATCAATAGAATTCAAACATTCATCAATAAGATTGATTAATTATCTGATTAATTTAAATCAGATTAATCACTTATGAATGAATTATTAATCCTGGTTAATTAATGTTAATTAATTACAAACCTTATTAGTTAGCCTTTAATAAATCAATTAAACTTAATCATTAAATAATTAATCTTAATTATTTAGTTATCCTTTAATTAATTATCTTAGATTAATTAATTAACCCTTAATTTATTGCCATTTAATTAATTATCCTTAATTAATTACAATAAGTGATTATTCTAATCACTTATATTAATAAAGCATAATTTAATTATGTATATATATTTTATCACATGATTAATTAACTTTAATAATTAATTAATTACTTTTAATTAAGTAATTATTTTTAAGTAATTCATTATCTTTAATTATTTATCATTAATTAACTTCATTAATTAATCCTCAATTGATCATCTTTAAATAATTATCTTTTAATCATAGATTAATTCACCTTTAGTTAACCATCACCTTTAATTAATCAATGAATAAATTAATTAACCTTTAATCATTAAATAATTAATCCTTAATTATTTAGTTTCCCTTAATTAATAATCCTTAATCAATTACATTAATTAAATTAACCTTCAGTCAATTACATGATTGATTAACCCTAATTACTATCATTATCACATTCATGACATCACATTTGAAAACACTTAAAGATTTTAAATTAAACAATTATCCCAATATATTATTATTTAAAAACAAAACAATTTCAAAATCTTTACTTTAACATTTAAACTTTGAAACTCGATTGAAATCTTGTTTAATAATCTTACTTCGAAAAATTTAGTTTACAGTCTTTTGAAAACCTATTTATTTAATTTTAAACTTTTAAAATTTTGTCTTAAATAAATTGTTAGAAATCTGCTAAATCATTAAGCCTAGAAAAACGTGAGAAAATCTTCAGTTTTCCTGAGAAAAACTTCGGGTCGAACCCTCTTTTAAAACTGTTGAAAAACACAAAAACGTTCGCGCACAAGAACACGAGCCACAACCACTTTCTCCTCGGTATAAACTTCGAGTTAAACTTCTTCTTCCCTGAACCAACTACCCAGACCTCATTTACACACACGTGCACGTGCACCAAAACTCCGGCCATCTTCGATCTTCATCGGTATCCTCCACAAGTCACCAATGACTCCGACCATCAACTCGAGCACCCAGAAATTCAAACCCTTCTGAACCCAAAATTTATTGTATCTGGCGCTACCTAGTACCAAATCCCCCAACGAAATTGACTCGTCGATGACAATCATGATTATCTGAGGCTTCGCCACCACTTCCAAAGCTTCGTCACGATCATACGCGTCAAGCCCCCCTTATGCGATCGCTTGCAGATCACCCACAATGACGCATCAACCCGATTTCTAGTATCAACTAAAAACTAGGTCATAAACCTACTTCTTCGAACTCCGATTGCTACGACCACAAAAAAATACAAATCCACTTTTCTCGTGATCGTAAGTCCTCCAGCTAACTTCGACAAAGAACACGACCCTATCCACCATGTCGATCGCTAGAAACTGACCAACTTGCATTTTATGCTCGTCCATCAATTCCTCTCGAGTTACCCAATTAAAAATCTTGATTCCATTTTTAAAATTCATAGTTTTTGAAGATAAATCAAATTATATACATGAAACAGTAAATCATTGAAGTTGAATTCTTTTATATGTTGAGATTTCTCTGTCATTTTCCTTCCAATGAAACAGTATTTTCAAATCTTACTTTAAATCATTTTTGAATCAAATAACTTGCTATTACTAACATATATTGTTCATACTTCATACTTATAGTTGATTAGTGGAATAGAAAAAAAAAATTATACTTATTTTAAGCCTGAGAATGAAGAACAGAGTTCTGTATATATATATATATATATATATATATATATATATATATATATATATATATACACACACACATACATACATATATATATACAGACATGCACATGTTATATCATATTTATATATATACAACCTTATTAAATTTCATTCATGCAAAATACGTTACTTCAGCCATTCATCAAGATATAAACATGTTAAGATTTTTAAAAAGTGACATTCACTCACCTATAGTTTCTGGAAGCAGAGAACAAGTTTGAACTTGAAAATGAAAAGAATTGATCTATTAGCTTTAACAAAACTGAGTTGAATCTTTAACTTGCTTTGATTCTTGATTTGAATAGACCTTGAAGCTTAAATGTTGGAATTTGAATTCGCTGCTAAACTTTACTGTTTGCGACCTTACCTTAAACAGATGAGTTAATCCAAAGCTTAAATTGTTGCTTCGGGCTTGAAAATATGCTTTGAATTTGAGGCTGTGAAGATTTTGGTTTTATTACTTTTGGTTCCACTCTGGTTATGCTTCCAGGCTTTGAAGCTGAAGCAAATTTTGATTTTTAACTGCTTTTGCTTCCTTGATTTTCAGGTTTTGATGTTGAGATGATTAGCTTCCAAGCTTGTATTTTGTTTTGATAAAACCTTTATTGTTTCCAGGTTGAGATTTTTTTTTTGAACTGAGAATTGTAGTATATTTTTTTATTTTCTTTTAATACATATCAATAAAAATTTAAGAGAATTAAATGCCACTTATCAATCTTGCATGCTAACTCACCTACACTTGTTTAATTCTTTGGTTAAGAAGGTTACATTTGTTAATTACAAAGTTTTATTATTTTACAAATGTCACAAATAAGAAGTTTTATGTTTTAAACCCTTTTCTTTAAAAAAAATTAAATACGTTTTAAAGCCCTTACTTTATTTAATTTAAAAATTTGTTTTGAACCCCTTTTTGTTTTATAAATTACTTAACTCTTTTATGTTTGTAACCTAAACATTTTAAATAATATTCAAAATATGACTTATATAATATTTCCTATTAAATAAATACAGTTTGTTTATTTATCGTTAATATAATCTTTCAAAGAAAAAGGGTTTTAAAATTAAATTATACATGAACAAATTTTAAATTTAGTTCTTAATTCACTTTTGAAAAATTTATTATATCAATTTCGAATTATCATTTTCAAACCAAAATGCATGTTTAAATAATTTAGAAAAAAATTTCTATCAATTTTTGAAATAGAGATTTTCAAATCCAATATATATATACATACATATATATATATATATATATATATATATATATATATATTCAAAACTTTTATTTTTAAATTTCAATTTCAAAAATTAATATACAATCATACAGTATCTTTTTATAAATACATATTTTATTCTAATCATAATTTATTTACCTTCCAAATCTTTATCTTCAACATATATTTTTATTGCTATATTTTCAATCCAAAATTAAGTTTATAATCAATGTATTATTCAGAATATTTATTTCTGAATTTCCAATTACAAATTCTATTTTAAAAATCATATTTATATGCATTTGTACTAATAAACAACAAAATACCTATTTAAATTTGGAAATTACCAAATTAATTCACAATTTAATTTCAAAAATTAAATTAATTTCCAATTAAATTTGATTTAGAAATAGGAATGTTACAATAGCTATTTAGAGTTCTTTTCTATTTTGATTTCACCGTGTTTTGTTGTAAAGGCAAAGATATTTAATTGCCTAGTTATATACTCTGATCGTCCAAGTGCCATCTTCATATGTCGCTCTTGGTGTATGTTGTAATAATTATATTTTCTCTGAACGTGGTTCTCATATAGGGATTATATAATGAATTTGAAATTTCTTTGAAATGGACTGAGAAAGTTATTTGTTGATTTTTAAAATTTATCATATCCATGTGTTTATGTTGTATCAATTTATCTAACATTATCATATTTGATCGCCGAGGATTAATAACTACGGATGACTGCAGCATTCATTGCCGTTAGTCTTGGGCCTCCAAGTAGGGGATGTTACAAGTTGGTATCAGAGCATAGGCTTATGAAACTTAAAAGAAATTTAAATCTAAAAGATTTTTTAATACATAATCCAATGAACCAGAAAATAAGATCTAGGTTTGGGTTAACGCTGTAATAACATACGTGTATTTGATATAAAAACATATATATATATATATAAGTATGTATTCCCCCTCTCTTAGACCGTTCTTCTATATCTTACTAAGGCTCGTTTGCAAACTTATGAGGAAGAAGGTATGGAGGCATGAAATAGAAGAGGAAATCTCGACGGAGGAAGCACCGTAACCAACGGAAATGTTCGACCCACCAGAAGAAACCTGGGTTAACGGGCTAATGCTAACCACCAAAATGCATATGCCAATGTGGGTGTTGGAAATCCACTAGTGGATATGGGGTGATGTATTAGTTTTTCATCAATATGATGCAAGCTGGAGCCGCTGCTAGAGCTGGGAAGGTTAGTGGAGCTAATCTTGTGGCTTCAATTAGGAATAACTATGCTAAGTTGAGTAGAGATTGCACTAGTCTTGGAGGGAAACAATTGATAGGAATGGAGGATGCTATAGAAGTTGAGAATTGGTTGTTGCATTGTGAGAGGATATTCCATAATTTGGGTTTGGACGATGAGCAAAAGAGGAGGTTGGCCTCTAGGCAGTTGCAAAGGGTAGCACTTCATTGTTTGAATTGTGTTACTGCCGAGGTTCCGGAGGTGGAACTGACTTGGACGGATTTTAGAAGAATATTTGAATAGAGGTTTTTTTCTGAATTTGCTAAGTCAGCGTTGATGAGAAAGTTTATGGATTTGGTGCGGGGGGAGATGTTGGTGATTGAGTATGCTACTAAGTTTGATGAGTTGTCCCGATATGGGTATGCTACTATAGACACCGTCATCAGAAGGAATGAGAGGTTCATTCGAGGATTGAGGCCTGAGATTGTCAGGGTGACCCTGACACATATATGTGATCCTTGTAAGGTATTTATGGAGATGGCAATCCGACATGAGGAGATGCTTGCTCATTGTGATAGAGAAAAGCCGATTGAAATCTAGGGCCCTCAAGGAAAGAAGTGGAAGTTCTTTAAGAAGAAGGGAGCCCAAAAGGGGGAGGCTACTAAGAAGGCAAAGGATAATTTGGTTTGCTTCCAGTATGACAAGAAATGTCATTATGCTCAAGAGTGCCTGTTAGGCAAGGGGATGAAGGAAGCAGAAAAGAAAGGTGTGAAGTGCCTCAGTTGTGACCAGGTTGGGCGTTATAAGAATCAGTGTCCAGGACCAGTTAGGGCAAACAAGGGAAAGATTTTTGCTATTGGACTATCATCTACTAGGCCAACTGCAGCTGCAAAGGGAATAATGTGATGGAAGGTTCGCTTTTGATTCAGAGTATACCAGTTAGGATAATATTTAATACTGATGCATCACATTCATTTATATCTCAAATTTTGATAGATAGGTTACGCTTAGAACCCACATACCTTTTTACTTCCTTAAGAGCTACAAATCTAATAGGAGGGTATGCAACCCTAGGGATGAGATGTGACCAGTTAGAACTAGACTTGTTAGGTCATAAGTTTGCATGCAGTCTATATGTTTTTGATTTTGTAGATTTTGTAATCATTTTGGGTACGGATTGGTTGAGTAAGTATGAGGCTAGGATATTTTGCCAGGATGGGGAGATATCACTAAGACACCCTAGTAGTCATAACTGAATCATATTCTTGGTGGATAATTCTGACCGGAGTAGTTGTGCTTTGTTAAGTGCTATGGAAGTGGAAGAAGAGTTAAGTCAGGTTCGAGTTGCAAGAGATTCTGTGGATGTATTTGAGTTGGTTACAAGACTACCACCGAAACGAGCTGTTGAGTTTTGAATAGATCTTATGCCAAAGCTGAACCTATTAGTAGACCACCTAGTAGAATGACACCAACCGAGATGATGGAATTGAAAATGCAGTTAGTGGATCTAGAAGGAAGGAATTTTCAAGCAGTTCGCCTTGGGGAGCGACCGTAGTGTTCATGAAGAGACCAGATGGGTCGTTGAGGATGTGCATCGACTATCACAAGTTAAACGAGAGGACGATTAAGAATAAGTGTCCTTTGCCAAGAATTTATGATCTATTTGATCAATTGTATGGAGCCAGAGTGTTTGCCCAATTGGATTTGGTGACGGGTATCCATCGGTTAAGAGTGGAAGATGACAGTATTCCGTTGACAATATTTCGGACTAGGTATGGTTCGTATAAGTGGTTATAATGCCATTCAGGTTAAGAATGCGCCTTCTTTTTTCATGGATTTGATGAATCGAGTTTTCCAAGGGTACTTGGATAGGTTTTTTTTGATGTTTATAGATGACGTTTTAGTATACTCTAAAGATGAAAGAGAGCATGAGGATCATCTTAGAGTAGTGCTTGAGATGCTGAAGCAGCATCTGTTGAAGGTGAATTTTTCCAATGTAATATTTGGAAGAAAGAGGTTAAGTTTCTTGGTCACGTGGTTTCAGGGAAGGGCTTTTCACCTAATCCAAACAAGATCAAAGCTATTAATAACTGGAAGAGACCGAAAATGATGACTGAGATTTGAAGTTTTCTTGGCTTTGCTGGCTAATACCGAAAATTCATCAAGGATTATTGTGGATAGCATCGCCCTTGACTAAGATAACCAGGAAGGATGTGATGTTTGTTTGGTCTGAAAAATGTAAGGAATAATTCCTTAAGTTAAATCATTTGTTGACCAATGCACCTGTGTTAATAGTTCTGGATGGAAACCAAGGGTTGGTGGTGTATCCCGATGTATGTGGAACTGGATTGGGAGTTATGTTAATGTAGAAGGGTAAGGTGATTGCATACGCTTCTTGATAGTTTAGACCTCATGAAGTGAGATAACCTACTCATGATTTAGAGTTGGTTGCGAATATCTTCGTATTGAAGACTTGGAGGCATTATCTCTTAGGGTAGAGATTTGAGCTATACACAAGTCATAATTTTTTTAGGTACTTATTCTCTCAGAAGGAGCTGAATATAAGACAACAGAGGTGACTAGAGTTTTTTGCTGCTTATGATTTTGGTATAGAATATACTCCTGAGAAAGGAAATAAAGTAGCGGATGCTCTTAGCGGAATACATCGGAATGTGGTGTTAGCTATGTTGGCAGAATAGAAGGATTTAAAAACTTTGACTACTTGTAGTGTGAAGTTAAGATCGACTATTAGTTCTAGTCAGAGCTCAGCCATGTTATCTTGTTTAGAAGTTCAACTAGTGTTGATCGAAAGGATTGCTTTTAAACAGAAGGAGGATCCATTAATAGCCAAGATGAGGTTGGAACCGAGATCAATGATCTAAAGATTTTAGTCTTAACTAGAGGGTATGGTTGAGAAAGAAAGGACGGTTGTGTGTTCTGAATGTTGAGCTTAAGGAAAAATATTCTTGGAGAATGTCATCAATCCAAATTTATGATTAATCTTGGAGGGACCAAGATGTATCAGATATGAAGAGGAGCTTCTATGGGGAAGGTATGAAGAGGGATGTTGGCTTGTAGGTTAGGCAGTGTGCAAACTATCAACAAGTGAAAGCAGAACATTAAAAGCTGAGTGGATTGCTTCAACCTTTAGAGATTCCAGTTTGGATATAGGATTCGATATTTATAGATTTTATTGACGAATTGCCAAGGTCAAATAGAGAAAATGAAAGTATATGGGTTATAGTGGAAGGGTTGAACAAGAGTTCCCATTTCATTCCAGTTAAGTCAACAGGACGGTTCCTGTTTTAGCTAAGTTGTTCGTGAAGAACATATTTAGACTACATGGAATTTCTAGTAGTATAGTCAGTGACAGAGATGCTTTTCTTACAAGAGAATTCTGGAAGAGTGTAAAGGATGTATTAGGTACCAAGCTTAAGATGAGTACTACGTATCACCCATAGATGGATTGGCAGATAGAGAGAGTCAATAAGGTACTTGAGGATTTACTAAGAGCTTATGTATTGGACTTTGGTGGATTTTAGGAAGATCACCTACATTTGATTGAGTTTTCCTATAATAATAGTTATCAAACTAGTATAGGAATGGTGCCTTATGATTCTTTTTATGGAAGGTGATGCAAATTAGCAGCATGTTGTTAGGAAAATTAGAGACAGATTAGTCTTAGGTTCGGATCTGGTTAGAGAGGCGATAGAGAAGATTGTGTTGATCCTAGAAAGGATGAAGGAAGCTCAGTCTAGACAAAAAAGTTACACAGATAAGAGGCGTAAAGACATAGAATTCTTAGTATGAGATAAGGTTTTCAATAAAGTATCACCGATGAAGGGTGTGGTACGATTTGGAAAGTCATAGAAACTGGCACTGAAATATGTTGGTCCATTCCAGATTATAGAGAGGATTGGAAAGCTCGCTTATAAAGTAGAGTTACCGAACTGTATGGCAAGTGTCCATAATGCGTTTCACGTGTCTCATCTTTGCAATTATGTGCACGATCCAGAGACTATTGTTCCTACGACTGGGTTGGAAGATTTGATAGTAGTGCCTTGTAGTGTCGTTGGGGAAATGGCAATCCGACACGAGGAGATGCTTGCTATTTGTGCTAGAGAAAAGCCGGTTGAAATCCAAGCCCTCGGGGAAAGAAGAGGAAGTTCTTTAAGAAGAAGGAGCCCAAAAGGGGGAGGCTGCTAAGAAGGCAAAGGCTGATTTAGTTTTCTTCAGGTGTGACAAGAAAGGTCACTATGCTCATGAGTGTCGGTCGGGCAGGGGGAAGAAGGCTGTAGGTACTTCAATTTTGACTAGATTGGGCATTATAAGAATCAGTGTGCAGAACTAGTTAGAGTAGACAAGGGAAAGGTTTTTATTGTTGGACCATCATATTCTAGGCCAACTACAGCTGAAAAAGGGAAGACTATGATGGAAAATACGCTTTTGATTCATAGTATACCAGTTAGGATACTATTTGATACCGGTGCATCACATTCATTTATATCTTAGAATTTGGTAGATAGGTTATGCTTAGAACCCACATATTATGTTACTTCCTTAACGGTTGCGAATCCAATAGGAGGGCATGTAACTCTGGGGATGAGAAAGGACTGGTTAGAACAGACTTGTTAGTTCATAAGTTTGCATGCAGACTGTATGTTTTTATTTCATAGATTTCAGAATCATTTTGGTATGGATTGGTTCAGTAAGTATGAGGCTAGAATATTTTTCCAGGATGGGGGATATCACTAAGACACCCTGATAGTCATAATCGAATCATGTTCTCGGTGGGGAATTATAATCGAAGTAGTTGTGCTTTGTTAAGTGCTATGGAAGTGGAAGAAGAGTTAAGTCAGGTTCAAGTAGCAAGAGATTTTGCAAATATCTTTGACCCGGTTATAGGACTACCACCGAAACGAGCTATTGAGTTTCGGATAGATCTTGTGCCAAGAGCTAAACCTGTTGGTAAACCACCTAGCAGATTGACACCAACCAAGATGAAGGAATTGAAGGTGCAGCTAGTGGATCTAGAAGGAAGGAATTTTATTAGACCAAGAAGTTCGCCTTAGGGAACGGTCACAGTGTTCGTAAGGAAACCAGATGGGTCGTTAAGGATATGCATTGACTGTCCTAAGCTGAACGATGGGATGATTAAGAATAAGTATTCTTTGTCGAGAATTAATGATCTATTTGATCAGTTATGTGGAGCTAGAGTGCTTTTCCAGTTGGATTTGGTGACAGGTTTCTATCATTTAATAGTGTCAGAGGGCAGTATTCCATTGATAGCATTTCGGATAGGTATGGTTTGTATGAATGGTTAGTAATGCCATTCGGATTAACGAATGCACCTGCTTTCTTCATGGCTTTGATGAACCGAGTTTTTCGAGTGTGCTTGGAAGGTTTGTCTTGGTATTTATAGATGATATTTTATTATACTCTAAAAAAAAGAGCATAAGGATCATCTTAGAGTAGTGCTTGAGACGCTAAAGCAGCATCAGCTGAAGGCGAAGTTTTTCAAGTGCCATTTTTGGAAGAAAGAGGTTAAGTTTCTTGGTCATGTGGTTTCAGAGAATGGCTTGTCAGTTGATCCAGATAAAATTGAAGCTGTTAATGACTGGAAGAGATCAGAGATGGTGATTGAGCTTAGAAATTTTCTTGGACTTGCTGGCTATTACCGGAAATTGATAAAAGATTCTCGTGGATAGCAGCATCTTTGACTAAGCTAACCAGGAAGGTTGTGAAGTTTATCTGGTCTGATAATTTTACGAAGCATTCCTTAAGTTAAAGCATTTGTTGACCAATGCACCTGTGTTAATAGTCCGGACGGAAACCAAGGGTTGGTGGTGTATACTGATGCATGTGGAACTAAATTGGGAGCTGTCTTAATGTAAAAGGGTAAAGTGATTGCCTACCCTTCACGCCAACTTAGACCGCATGAAGTGAAATATCCTACTCATAATTAGGAGTTGTAATCAATGATCTTCACATTAAAGATTTTGAGGCATTATATCTTCGGAGAGAGAATTGAGATATACACAGATCATAAGTCTTTAAGGTACTTATTCTCACAGAAGGAGCTGAATATGAGACATCACAGGTGGTTGGAGTTTTTGGCTGCTTATGATCTTGGTATAGAGTATACTCATGGGAAAAGAAGTAAAGTAGCAAATACTCTTAGCAGAAGACATCGGAATGTGGTGTTAGGTTTCTTGGCAGAATGGAAGGATTTAAGAAGTTTTAACTACTTGTAGTGTGCAGTTAAGATCGACTTCTAACTCTAGTCAGAGTTCTTCCATGTTGTCTTGTTTAGAAGTTTGAATGGTGTTGATTGAAAGGATTGCTTATAAATAGAAGGAGGATCCATAGGATTAGAAGGCTTGAGGTTAGAATCCAGATCGGTGATCTAAAAGCTTTTAGTTTTGACCACAGAGGATGATTGAGAAAGAAGGGAGGGTTGTTTGTTTCGAATGTTGAGGGCATAAGGAAAGTAGTTCTTGGAGAATTTCATCGATCCAAATTTATGATTCATCTTGGAGGGAAGAAGACGTGTCAAGGTATGAAGGTGAGCTTCTATTGGGAATGTATGAAGAGGGATGTTGGCTTATGGTTTAGGCAGTGTGCATACTGTCAACAAGTGAAAGTCGAGCATCAGAAGTCGAGTGGATTACTTCAACTTTAGAGATTCTAGTTTGGAAATGGGATTCGATAATCATGGATTTTATTGATGGGTTTCTAAGTTCAAATAGAGGAAATGAAAATATATGGGTTATAGTGGACAGTTGACCAAGAGTACCTATTTCATTCGAGTTAAGTCAACCAGGATGGCATCTGTTTAAGTTAAGTTGTTCATGAAGAACATAGTTAGACTACATGGAATTCGTTGTAGTATAGCTAGTGATAGAGATGCTTTGTTTACTAGCAAACTCTAGAAGAGTCTACAGGATGTATTAGGTACCAAGCATAAGATGAGTAGTGCATATCACCCTCAGACGGATGGGCAGAAAGAGAGAGTCAATAAGGTACTCGAGGATTTACTAAGAGCTTGTGTATTGGACTTTGGTGGAGCTTGGTAAGATCGCCTACATTTGGTTGAGTTTTCCTATAATAATAGTTATTAGACTAGTATAGGAATGGTGCCTTTTGAAGCTTTGTATGGAAGGTTACGCAAATCTCCAGTGTGTTAGTTGGAAACTAGAGACAGGTTGGACTTAGGTCCAAATTTGATTAAAGAGGCGACGAAGAAAATTGAGTTGATCTGAGAAAGGATGAAGGAAGCTCAGTACAGATAGAAAAGTTACGTAGATAAGAGGCGTAATGATCTAGAATTCTCAGTTGGAAATTGGGTTTTCATTAAAAAATATCAGCAATGAAGTGTGTGGTACGATTTGGAAAGTCACAAAAACTGGCACCGAGATATGTTGGTCCATTCCAGATTATAGAGAGGATTGGAAAGCTCGCTTACAGAGTATATTTGTCGGACAGTATGGCATGTGTCCATAATGTATTTCATGTGTCTCATCATCGCAAGTGCGTGAACGATCCAGAGATTAATATTCCTCCGGAAGCGTTGGAAGATTTGATAGTGGAGCCTAAATTGACTTTTATTAAACAACCAGTTCGGGTTGTGGTGAGAGATGAGAAAAGATTGAGGAACAAGACAGTCAAGTTGATGAAAGTTCAGTGGAGTAACAACAAAAAGGACTGTACTCTGAAGACAGAAAACATGATTAGAGATACTTATTCTGATCCGCATTGAGGGTATGTATATAATAGTTTTATATAGATAGTTGCTAATCAGGTAGACTAATATAGTTGTTAGGAGTTGTTGTAGATGATTTCTATGTTTAGTATTTAGTGTTTACCGAATTTCAAGGACGAAATTCTTTAAGGGGGAGCCTATAACACCCCTAATTTTTGAAAACATTATTCATAAGATTAATTAGATAAATTAAATAGAATAATGTGAATAATTAGAGTGATAAGGGGATTGAGATTTGAAAATAAATTAAGGGCCATGCTTAATTATTTAAATGGGCTTAAGAATGGCTTATAAGTTAATCAATTTACACAAGGCTTATTAGAAATAGCATCACCTTATTACTATAACCTTCATTACCATAACCTTTATAACACACATTTTATTCTTTCTCATGTTCATTTTACAAAATACAAAACGTAAACAAAAGAAGAGCAAAGCCGGCCAATAGGAGAAAAGAGGAGAAAATCAAATTTAAAGATAAGTATTCAAGCTAGGAGAAACTAATCTCAATCAAATCTCAAGTTCCTTATCCTAATCAAGATGAATAATAATATAAATCATCTCTATTTTTTATCATTTGTTTTCAGGTTTAAGATTAAATCCATTATTATGATGAATTTTGATTGATGATATGCTTGGATTTGGACATGTTGGATTCAAACAAAATAATTTGGCAATTATTTTACATAGTTTTAAGAATAAAACCGATTACAATGACTTTCGTATGCCATGAGAAAATTTTGTCTTATGTAAAACATGATTTTACTGATGGGTTTTTATTCCTATAATTTCACAAGCTATAGAAAATATATTTCAATGGAAATATATATAATTGGGTTTGGAAATTTATTTCAATTATTTTATGAAGAATTTGGGTCTGGAATTTATATATATTAGATAGAATATTGAGGATGAGTTTCTGTAATTTTAGGGATTTTTCCTAAGTAATTTACTATGGAAATAAAATTATTTAGGTGAAGGACTTACTTGTTTTATTGGTTTTGCTAATTGGAAGGGGTTATTCGTTAAATTAATCCATGTTTAGATCTAAAATTATGCAGGAGTTATTTTTATAAAGAATTTGAAAAGTTGTGGTAAAACCAATCAAATGTTTACAAATAAGCAAGTTAGTTATAAAGTGTTTGCTTTAATTGGCATTAAATCAGTTTTTACCCAGAAAAGTGGGTTTCGTTTCTTTCAGAAGCACCCTTCGACCCATTACTTCCGCTTCAACCTAGTCGAAACCTACCAAAGCCAAAACAAATACACATGATATCGCAATGATGGTACATAGTGAATTGGATAAAGGCGAAAGACATGGTATCGAAACCATTACTTTCAATGGGGTCAAAACCTTTGTTTCACTTTCCAAAGATAAGTGCCTTCCTTCTTTTCAAAAGAATACTTTTGACCAAGTCGAAACCTTTGCTTTCGCATCTACTGCCGCCTCTTTGTCTAAGTGGAGCTTTCAACGAGTTCGTTGTTTATAATCAAATATTTTCGAAAAGGGTGGTTTCAACCTAGTCGATACCTTGCTGCCAATATTATGCCTTTCGAATATATAGAAGTCGTCAATGCTTTCGAAAGGTGGTGCTTGTTTTATACTTTAGCTATGCCACTTCCTTAAACCTTTCAAAAGGGTTCAAGGGTTTCGAAGGCAATGAGTATGAAAGGGGGTTTCAATGCTATCATTCAATGTTTTACTTAATGTTTTGAAGCTTTCGAAAGAAATTGGTTCCAAAGCCATCAAGTTTTCCCCAATCATTTTTAGTTAAAGTTAAATGGTTTCAAAAGGAGTATTTTCGTATATATTCACTTTCATCCAAAATTTATTTTCAAAGATAAACCTAATGGTTTTGAAAGAGGTACTTTCATTGGTTTTGAAGTTATGCTTCTAAGAGTTAATAAGTAATGCTTTAATACTTTTGAAAGGTTTAAAATGAGGGTTTTGAAAGAGATGATTTAAAGTGTTTCGAAAGGTATATGTTTGTATTTTGAAAAGAAGATTAGAATGCTTTCGAAGGAGGTTATCCAATGGTCTCCGAAATAAAGTTATAAGGTTCAAAAGCCTTATCATTCAAAACAAATAACACAAGCTCATTTTAAAGGAAAACCATGGCATAACAAAAGAGTTTTGAAATGATTTTAAGTATGGTGTTTTTGAAGAAGTTTTTCTTAATTAATAGGTTAAAGGGATTAACCAAGTTTTATATGAAATGGTTTCAAGGATATTAAACCACAGGTGTTGGTATTATTATGTTTACTCCTTCATATATATATATATATATATTCACATTGTAATGGACCCATAACTGTATTTTAGGGAAGGGCAGAATAGCCAGCTAGGTTGACCCAGTAGTGAATATAGATTAGGTTAACTCCTGAATGAGTAGAATTGCATCCAGGAGGTCAAATAGACCAGAATTTAAGATGCCAGAATAATGACTAAAGAAGTTGTTAGGTAGACTTCGTCATGGTGAACCCACTGAAACTATGTTTAGGAAATTTATTGGTAAGGGCCAATAGGTTCATAGTAAACCCTTGAAAACTATGATTAGACTAAGTTATTGGCCGGGCTAATTGGTTAATAGTGAAATCATGAAAACTATATCCGGATTAATTTATTGGCAATAGTCAATAGGTTCCTAATCAACCCATGAAAACTAAGATAAGAGGGTTGTTGCTGGAGATACCAATAGGTTCAGGGAGAACCTATGAAATAATGAAATTATTGGCAGGGGCCAATAACTTCTTAGTGATCCTATGAAAACTATGAAACCGGATAGGGTGTCCATAAAAGAACAGGTTATTAGTCAGCCCATGAAAACTAATAGGTTAATAATGACCCAAGAAACAATAACTAAGACAGAAAGTCAGAATGAATGGGGATGGGTGTAATAACCCGAAAATTAAGCTATAATAATTAACTAACGTATTAATTAAATAATAAAATAACTCTGTGAAATTATCAGAATTGAGCCACGAAAGTTGCACCATTGTGTTAGTGGTAATTTTCTGGTTAATTTCCATATATAGAACACCAGAATCCAAGCTAGTATGAAGGAGCCATGAATTAAACAAGAAAAAAAAGAAATAATAATAATAAATAGGGTTAGGTCGACCGCCAGGTCGACCTAACCACTCCTTAGGTCGACCAGCCAGTCGACCTAGGAGGAGGGATGGTCGAACAATCCCTTTTGGTGAGCGAAGAACTTATTTCTTCGTTTGCCTGCAATTATAACACGTCATTTTTGATTTTTTCTCTCATCTGGTTCATCTGTGCTTCTATCCGATGGCTCTTATTTAGCCCATGATGTGGTTGCATCCTATTCGATCCCCGAATCTAACGTTTTGAGATCCAATTCTACCCTTATAAATAAGTCCCTAGGCCTAGCACTTCTTCTCATTCTAGATTTTCTCCAATTGAGTTCACTTTTTCAGGAAGGACCCTAAACGGAATAATTTTCTAAGGAGAAAATCGTTTTAAATTAAAATATTTAACAACCCTAAATGGATCCAGGAAGACCAAAGGAAGCGCTAAGGACCACAAGTGAGTGATTGTAATTATTTTATACTTTTAAGCAATTTTAAATAATAGGGTTTCCAACAGTTGTAGTTTTACTATGATTTTGGAATAACCTTTTTAGCAGTTATTTACAGTTTTAGATTTATTTTCAGTCTATTCCTTTTTAGCTATTCTTTTCGGTTAATTCTAGCTTATTATTGTTAATTATAGCTTTTCCATTTTATTTACAGTTTATTTACAGTATTTAAGTTTATTTACGGTTAACTATGCTTTATTTAAATCTTTTTCTACGGTTTGGATTTTCTTCTATAATTGTCAGTTTTTGTAACGACCCAGAATTTTGAACATTAGAAATTGAAATATGTAATTTTTTTTAGATGCTTGAAAGTTATTTTGACTTGAATTTTAAATATCATAATGAATTTGGCAATTAAATTATTGAATTTAATTTATTGAAATTGGGTAAAAATTTAAATCTTCAGTTTTAAGCTGTTTAAAAATATTTCAAAGGCTTACGAAATTTAGATTGATGATACTGAAGATAATGGAAGCTTTAGAATTGAATTTGAAAATGATTTGTTCAGTTTTGAAATTTATCGTTTAAATCGATATTTAAAAATAGTCTTCCGTGGCACAGTCTCGGAATTCGACGAAATCATTTCCATTGGATCCGTAATATTGTGTTATTATCGGATTTCAATTTCTAATTTTCGTAGTGTTTAGAGTAATGGTGTGGTTGTATGATAAGCAAACACGCTGAAATTAAATCGAAAATTTAATTTAATAGCTGGGTCCAAAAAGCTGTCTTCTCCATACGGTCAAATTTGGTCTTGGAATCTTTTCCATTGCGTTCGAAATAGGTGTATAACATTATAAACGTCTGGCGGCACGCTTCGATTGGAGATCAAATTTTTGAACTGCATTTGTCGAAATGATATAAATTTGAATTTAAAATTTTAAAATAAAAATAATTGTTGAAAACCCTTGCATAACACGTATTATAATTTTAAACACGTGTCGTTTACAAATCAACACGTGTTCGTTTAGAAGCTAGAAAAAAATATTATACTTTTCTCGTTCATAAGAGGGAAAAAAATCAAACAAAAAGGAAAATGGCCGCCCTCTTTCAATTTATCTTGAAATCAAATTCGCAGATTAAAAAAAATGGCCGAGAGAAATATCAGTGTTTTCCTCTTTTCTTTCGAATCAAAGCGAAATAAAAAAAAGAGATGGTATGAGAATCGAATTCGATTTCGATCGAAGTCAACTCGACTTCAAAAGGAGATCTAGCATGCACTCGTTCACGCGAGTGTTGGAATCGATAAACGGATGGCATTCGAAGCGGCGAGTGGCGGGGCATCTTCAATCGAAGGCGGAGCAAGCGACGATTTCTGGAGCAGGGAGCTTCGAGGGTTGTGAGCCACGCATGTATTTTGTCGAATCTGGGTGACGTTGTCGTGAAATCGCGAGCGTATTGGAAGCTCGCGCGCATTCATCGACGGTCGCGGCAACGCTTGCAGTTGATCACAATCATTGGTTCGACGATGGTGTGGCAGTAAGGTATTTTTATTTTGTTAATTTTATATATGTACATATTAGGAAAATATAAATACGTTTTTGTAAAGTATAAGTATTTTAATTTTATACATATATACCCTGCATTTGATTTTTGCAGTAACTGGAAAGGAATTTTATTTAAAATTATATACACACACACGATTTCTACTATAAAAAGTAGACACACACACACACATATATATAATATATCGGCGGTAAAACTTATGCAGTAATAATATAAATATGTAGTAAGGTATTTATTCATTTAGTTTTTGAATTGATAAATATATATATATATATATATATATAGACAAGAATCATATACGCATTTGAAATCTCCCATTATTTTAAAATAATATATGCACTTATGATTAATTTATCTAGTTATTAAAAATAAATTATTAAGGTAAATTTAGTTTTAAAGTTAATTATTAGTTAAATAAATTATTAAAAAGGAATTTGTTTAAAATTAAAAGTATTAGTTTAAAATCAAAATTGTTAGTTAATTTAATTTATTAAAGAAAAATTGGTTTAAGAAATTTAATTATTTGTTTAAATTAAATAAATTTATTAAATGGAAATTTTTTATTCAATTTATTTCGGATACTAATCAACTGTATAAAATTGTCTATACAAGGTCTAATACTGGGAAGAAGACAAGCTGGAATTACATTGGATTGCAAATAAAAGGGCAAAGGTGAGATCTTCTCACCCAATTGGAATTTCCAGTTTAATTTTAAATTGTTAAATTTTAAATTGTTGATTGTGTGCTTGGATGATAAATTATTATCAGTTGTATTGGATTAGACCCTATGCGCCGCATAATAGCGGAGGATATTATATAAATCCATATACTACGATATTCCACCTCGAAGTAGAATTGGCATTATATATGTATTTGGAATGATTGATTTCCCGCATTATATAGTGGATGAGACCCTATGCGCCGCATAAAAGCGGATGATATTATATTAATCCCATATACCGCGATATTCCACCTCCAAGTGGAATTGGTATTTAATTGTTGTGCTAACATCTACGGATGCAGGGAAACAGGTTGGAGGGATCCAACTGGATTCCTCAAATATCTGAATTTGTTTCAATATTGTGTGTTGAATTATTTATTATCTGTGTGTGATTACATTTATGATTGAAATCATCAAAGGCTATAGTTTATCCGGATATAATTATGGTATCATAGGATACCAAAAATAAATAAAACTGGATTTTTGAAATTCGAATAGAAAATCTGTAGCAAATTAAATTTTAGAAATTGGGTGAATTTAAAAGAAGAGATTTAAAAGGATAAAGATTGATTTTTGTAATCTTATTGATAAAATTCTAAAATATGGGAAAAATGTTTAATAAATGGATTTCGAGTGATATTATTCAATAGCTGAAGAATTTATTGAAAATACGGATTTTAAATAGTTTGGAAGAGATAAATGACTTTATTTTAAAAGGAAATAAATTAAGAAATTAAATTTAGAATTTGATTTGGTGTTTGAAATAAATTTAGAAATCAATTTGGAATTTAATTTGGTGATTGAAATAAATTGGAAATCAATTCGGGATTTGATTTGGTTTGAAACTGATATTTGAAAATCGATTTGAAAATCGTATTTTAATGGATTTTTGGAAATTTAAATTTACAATGGGAATTTTATAAAGGAAAGAGAAATTTATTTAAAAAATAAATATTGGTTTATTGTTAAAAGTGTGGAAAGGAATTTGAATTTGGAATATAAATTAAAATAAATCGGGAAGGATTTATTAATTGATTTGAATGAACCATTTTAGAATGGAAGGTGTATTTGCCCTAGAAAGCCGAGTATGTTTTTAAAGTAGCTTTCAAATATAAATTAAAAGTTCTAGAGTTGGTTTTAAAAGGATATTTTGGTGAAATTATTTTCTTAAGCTATTTTGAAAGTCTTTAAAGTAAAGATTTATTTAATTAATTATAGAAGTGATTACTTAAAGATTTAATTGATATTTGATTTAGAAAATGGTTGTTTAAACACTTATACTCTATCTAATAATTTTATTTTAAAATCATTTTAGGCTTAAGATTTATATGAGATATGGGTATAAAATTTCATAACTAATATTTTGAATTAAAGCGTTTTAAAATAGTTTTATTTTAAATATTTCCAAGTATATATGTTTGGATAAGTAATTTAAATTATTTTGAAGCATTCGAACTAGGCAAATTTTTTAGTGGAATTAAATAACTACTTGGAAATTTATCACGTGTGAGGAAAACGATTTGAAATTTGTTTTCAAATGGTTGAAGTGTGAAAAATATATCTTGTAAAGATATTTTGAAAATAAATAATTGGGGGAAAATTATTTGAAATCTGGTGATTGTTGCGAATGTTGATTGATAGTTAATAACCGACTATCAATATTGGCCTTTTAATGGCGTTTGAATTTCGATGCGACCAGGGGTCGGATTCCAAATGGATATTCGAAAACCACATCGAACCTTTGCGATTGTGATGGATTTCTTGTTTAAAAGATAAAAGTGGAAATTGTTGTGATTTATTTAAATCTGAATGTAACACTTAATTTTAAAATAAGCGCTCGTTATTCGGATTTGTCGGGAGAGGACTTCATGTCATAAAACCTATTTCGAATAATGATACGACGAAATGGGATTGCATTTGAAGATAGTGTTGAAGACCGGGTATTTTCGAAAGCGAAAGGATTACCTGTCGAATGTCTCCGCATCGGGTTGCTCCGGTATAGAGATTTTATCACCCTTTGTAATGGGGATTCCGGACGTGATTAATAAATATCCAGAGTGCAAGGGTTTCTTTTGAAGTGCATTCGGTTCCGTTCGATCCCGGAACGGACTTGTATGGATGTATGTTTGACATTACACTTTGAGATGTAAAGCTGGTTTCTATCAAAAACATTTCTATTGGTGGCGGAGAATTTATTCTCTTAGCTTAACTGAGACGTAAGAGCTCGGAGGTTTTGTAATTGATGGTTACTACTGATACATTCCCAATTTGGTAATGTGGCATACGAAGTGTTGTTGATCATTTATTGACCGAAGAATGGCTTTGTGAAAAGTGTAGCTTTATAGACGAGACTTCGTCGGACCTCACAACCCGAAAATGGTTGAAACAGGAAGGATGCGGCAAGGTTATTTGGGGGTAGCACCCCCCGAGGGTATGTCATTTCCTTCTGGAAAAGGGTAGTATCATGGTATGAAGCCCAGATACTTAACTTATATAGTTGCTACAAATTTATTACTTTGTGGTTGTTGCTTTGTGGTTGAGGATCCTCGGATAAAGGTCGCTAAGGACCGAGGGATGGCATACTCGTGTAGTAGTTACCTAGTTACAGAGGTAACCCGGCCTTGTGTTGGCAGAGATCCGGTTAGGTTCTCGGGGCGTCCCTCCAGAGGCGTTCCCATGTAGAAATAGGAAGTTCCTTAGCCTGACCATTTGTTGGAAATCCAAAGAAACAATACGCGCTCTGTACGGTTTTAGTTGTATAATCTGACATGGAATGTGGCGGTAACCTTCTATTGAACATGGTAGCTATACTAGGCATATGTGCAAAATGTCTATGCTGGCTAAGATCAATATTATACTTTCGTAATGTTTTCCACGCTATGCACTAATAATAATAATATCAAAAGGATTTTGCGTATCAAGCATATTTGACTATCATAAGGAGAAATCTCCTCCAATTTTGCATTTGCATTGTGTGTGTGGCGGGAGGCCTTATGGTAATTTCATTTTCCAAAAGCATAGCAGATTTCTTTTTATTTTCTTTGTGAAAATAACTGTTTTTAAGATCTCACACCAGTCCCATGACTGACCTGGAGATTATTGTTCCGTTCTAAACTATGGGTGCCCATAATTTTCCACACGGGCAGCCTAGAGTCAGGTTATCAGCTATTCTGGAGCGAAGTCAAGAAGTTGTTGTCGAGATCTGGAGTTTAAGCTTGATGGCGAGACGTATTACTTATACTACATAGTGTCCTCTGCGTAGGAGTTGGTGCAAGCCATTTTTCATGTGGTCAAGTTAAATGCCAGTGTTGTATCGTGTTGTTGTAAACTCTGATAATGTGATGTATAAACTGATATAGTGCTTTTGTTTTAATGAATATTCATTTATCTATTATATTTGTTCCGCTGCGAAATGTGAGATTCTATTATTATTTCTGTTTCTTCTTCTATCTTCTTCTTCTTTAACCCTAATGGTTCGGTTTTCCTGCATTCGATTGTGCGGCATTTGATACAGTGGACGTATTGATGTCGACTTTCGGACGTTGAAAAATTGGGTCGTTACAGTTTTCTTCTATTTCTCATTTTTCTTTGCGAATGAATTAGAATAGATTAAACGCTAATATGGACTAAATTATAAGAATACTGAAATTACAGAAAATAAGACGTAAACTATGAAGACTGTAATTAAAATGGAATTGAACTGAAATTAAGCTTAATTATTGGACTTGGACTGAATTAAAGAGATTTTCCTAGTTATAACTTATAATTATAACTAAAAAGAGTAATGATGAAAGAAGCTTATTTTTACACTTAGGCCTTGGGTTAAGTAAAAAGCATGATTATAACATAGGTTATAATGAGAAACGGAAAAGAATGAGACTTATTTTGGGACTTAGAATAAATTAATAAGCAAGATAGAAAGTAGAGGCTTATTTAAACAATTTATACTAAGTTAATAAGCAAAAATGAAATTAGGATCTGTACCAACAGCATTCTATGGTATTTCTATAGACACGGTGTCTCACATTAGCCTGAAGTGTTATGAGGGCACGCTTATGCTGTAGAAGTGGTAAATAAATGGTCAAATAATAGAAGTTCAAGTCATGGGGATTTGGACAAGGGGTGCAACTAGATATTGTTTGGATGATGGGCATGTACCAACAACATTCCCTATTATTTCTATAGACACGGTGTCTCACATTAGCCTGAACTGAGATGAGGGCATGCTTATGTTGGAGTAGTGGTAAATAGATGGTCCAATAGGTGGAGCAACAGGTAACATGAGCATAGTAGTTGTCATGCATGTGGCTTTAAGTTGGTGCTCAGCAATCATTATAAGTTTCACGCGTGTAGCTTCCAGTTGGTGCTCAGCAATCATTATGAGTTCCATACGCTTAGTAGGTGCCTTTCGTAGGCACTAGTGTCTAAACTTCAGTGGACACATAGTAGAAGGCTGATCGAAAGGGTAGAATCAGGTGTTCAGCCTAATTAAAGTAGGATTGGAAATTCAGCCTAATCAAGTAGCTATTAAGGACAAGTGCAAACAATCAAAGTTATCCAATCGTATTAATTTAGCAATAGTTAAATCGTATTTATTTTCAGCTCTATCTTTCTTTCCATTTCATTTTATAACTAGAACTGTTGCAAAGTCTATTATCTTTACTTTGCTTAAATATGTAATTACTATCATTCACGAGACTTTTAGTCTGACCCACTCCATTATTTTCCCCTTTCCCCCCCATAGGCAAACAGGGGCAAGGACGGTAGACTGTAGATTATTGGAGACTTCTTTGGCAGAGATTCTAGCACGTATTACTTTTCTTCATTTCCAGTTTTTAGTTCTTTTGTTGTACTAGCACTATTTGAGGGATGTTTTATTCTCTGATTTTATTGAGACTATGGTTTTTAATTTCACAAGACATGTATGGGTATTTTGACATATGATGTATTTGGTATTTTGTGACTTATTTCGTTTTTAAAGAAATTATGAAGTTTTGTTCTAAATAAGTTATTATTTTAATTGTTTCCGCTATTTTTATCCATTTTTGTCTTGTGAATCTTAGCCTCTGCTAGCTTTAATTATACCTACAATGCACCAAACCTTTTAGTGTGTCCTTTTGTTATAATAAGAGGTGTGAGTTGTTTCATTTGGTATCAGAGCCTAAGGTTACAGGATTCCTAAAAATTTGTTTTAAAAATAGTATTTTCCAAAATAACTTGTTTTAAAATGTATTTTTTAGAAAGAAACTCTTAGAAATAGTTTTGAAGTATAAAAGAGTTTTTGTAAAAAAAACTCCTCAAAGTCCAGTTCAAACTTCTTTTGATTCATTCAAGCCTAAGTTATTTCCTTTTCTTTACATAGTATGGCTGACTGGTTTCGTAAAGCTACGGTACCAAAGGTGCAGGGTAAGTGCCTAATACAACACTGGTAGGTGGAAATCCCTTTAATCCACCTACATCAGCCTTATTTTCCAAGATATGCAAGTACTTCGCTAGCATAGGGTGCGGAACGTTTTCTGGCACGGAGGATATCGAGGAGACAAGCGAGGTTGGAGGATATGGAGCGAAGGTTTAGGTTATTAGATTGAAGGACCGATAATGAATTCAACCTACATATTGGCAGCTGAAGGGAAAACTTAAGGAGGATCCTACAAGTTCTAAGAAGCAGTGGTGGAAGGACAAGAGGAAAGCGGAAGGCCCTCAGAAGCAAATTAAGAAGGGAGTGAACTGCTATAGTTGTAGGATTATTGGTCAATACGTAAGAAACTACAAGAAAAAAAAGATAAAGGGAAAGTGTTATACTTGCGGACAGCCTGTTCACCTGAGTAGGAATTGTCTCCGGAGGACGGACAGGGAGCGAGTGCACCGACAGTGCAGATTCAGGCGTTAGATGCAATACCTTCCAGCAGCATTTCGGATAGAGGTAGGAAAGTCACCATTAAAGGTTTGATTTCTATTTTTAATTTTCCCATTTGGACTCTTTTCAATTATGGATCACCACACTCTTTTATCTCTAGTTCTTCGATATATTGTTTGCACTTAGACATCGCTTTAGTAGTAGACCCCATTGTTGTTTTAAACCCCATAGGTGGAACGCCACACGTGTCTATGGTTTGTAGGGGTTTGAAAAATTTTGTCCTTGTCGTAGAGTTTGACTGTGACACCTATCCTATGCATTGGGATTTGTGGGGTATGGGATGGTTTTGGGAATGGATTGAGTATCCACTTATGGAGCTATATTATACCACGAAAGGAGAGTCGTTGGACTAGAAACATGCAGCAGTGGGACTCTCGAGGTTTCTAGCGACCCGCAAGGGTCGGTCATGTTAAGCTTCCTTTATTCCCTCGATTCATTATCATCCAGGTTAGATTTGGTTACTATCATCAAGGATTTTACGGACGTCTTTGAGGAGGATAGGGGACTACCCCTAAGAGAAAGATTGACTTCATGGTTTATTTGAATGATAATGCTAAGCCAGTAGCATTACCCTTGAAGCACATGGCACTAAAGGAGAGAAAGGTATTGAGCAAGCTGATTCGTGAGCTATTGGATAAAGGCTTCATTATAAGGAGCATACTGGAGCAGGAAGCGCCAGTCGTCTTCGCTACTAAGGCGGATAGTTCTCTTTGATGTTGCGTAGACTATAGAGAATTAAATAGGCTCACGAAAAAGAACCATTATCCACTTACTAGGATAGATAATCTTCTTGACCAGCTGGTTGGCTCTTCGGTATTCTCTTTGCTTGATTTAGCCACTGGATTTCATCAACTTAGGGTCACTGATGACAGCATTGATAAGATCGCATTTAGAACACTCGACAGATTCTTTAAGTGGTTGGTTATGCCTTTTGGGCTAACCAATGCCCCAGCCTATTTTGTAGATTTGAAGAGCCGTGTTCTTAGAGATGTCCTAAATAAGTTCATGGAGGTATTCATGGTTGACATTTTGGTCTTTTCCAAGAGCATGGAGGAGCATTTTGTTCATCTAAAGGAGGTTCTTCATCAGTTGAAAACAAAATTCTTGAAGTATCACTGCAGTGTAAGGAGGTGAGTTTCTTAGGGCATAGAGAAGGTCTATACATGGTAGGGGTTTGAGAAATGGTTTTGTACACTTAGGTTTGGATTATGGAAATCCAAAGAGTGGTAGGCAAAGATTGGAAATGTACAATAGATGTAGTTGAAAATAATAGAAGAAAACCCATGTGTAAATAATTGCAGATGTTATAATTGTTTTATATAAATGGATTTAACGATAGTGCCTTGGAATAAATATAAGCATATAAGAGGAATAGGAATAAAAGATTTTAGTTTAAGTAGGGTACTCCTAAGGTAGTAAGAAGGAAAATCCACTTTATGTCTAGCCCAATAAAAGGGAATGGTTGAAATTAGAAAGCTGGTAATATAATTGATAGAATTGAAAATTTTCATTGTTTTTTAGAAAATAAATATGAGGCTTTTGAAAATGGTATGAAATTTAAATGGTTTTTATATGATATAAATTTTATTAAAAGTGAGATTCTTTTTGAAGAATCATAACTTGCTAGTTTCTTTGTAGGAAAACAAAGATTTTAAAATATAAAGACCTAGAGATTATTAAGTATCGAAAACATAGGTTACAACATTTATTGTTGTAATAGATGTTTTTGTGAAAAATCAAGGGAGCATAGACTATAGCACTATTGTTATAGTAAGTGACTCCCAAGTGAAATGTTTTACTATCATATTTATTAGTATTTATTTAAATCCATACACTAGTATTTTTGGGTTGTCGTAACGGTGTTTTACGCAACATCTGTTTTAACCTAAATAAAAAAAGATAATTTCTAAGAATAGAAATAAAGTAATTTTTGAATACACTTATTATTTAAATAAGCATAAATTTTTTTTTCCAGTTATGGATACACATTAAACAGTTTTGAAGATGAGTTTTTCTGAAGAAGAAAAATGTGTGTAAGTTAGATATTAGAAAATGTCTATCATGGGATAATATAAGTTAAACATACTTTAATATATTGGGATGAAAAGAATAACGATATAATTTTCTATGAAATCGATATAATGATTTGTGTAAGTTATAAGGAATATGTGAAAGAGATATACAAGGTATGAAAAGCACTATATTTCGTATAACCTATTTCCAAAAAAAATATAAAATAAGTTCCTTGTAATTTCATATAAACATGAAATACTCTTTTAAAGGATTCATAGAAGGTTTTAATGTTAATAATTTCTCAAAGGAGAAAGTTGTTCCAATACATTAAGGTATGAGACAGTTAGGTGTAAAATGAAAATGTTTTCAAAACACATTTTTTAAAGATATTTTAAAAAGAAAAGTGTTTGGTGAAAAAGTAAATAAGTTTTTGAAAATGAAAAACTTAATACAAGTAAAATTTAATGATCCCAAATTTTATAGAAAGCTCTAAAAGTCTTTAAAAGAAAAGAGAAATAAGTTTTAGACTTAGAATTTGGAGGTTTTCCCCTCTAGGGTTGGGAAATAAGGTAAATTCAAAAAGCTATAAGGATGCAAGTCTAAAAAGATAAAATGTTAAGCAACCAAGTATTTTTGAATTTAATAGAAACTTAAAAATAACACTTTAAAAGACAAAGATTTTGGGATTTTGATATTTTAAAAGTTTAAAAACCTTAGTTTTTGAAATGATAAATACCAAACCAAATTTATAAGTGTGGAGTAGATAGGAGCCATTTCCTAGGTATGATGGAAAAAGGTGTAAGACTATAAAGGAGACAACAGTGATTACTTTTAGAAGTAATAATGAAAGTCCCTATAAAGTGTATATGACACTAACGAGAACCTAGGAGTGTTGATTCATGTGTGCAGACTAAAAAAGAGCAGTAAAATGAAACTAGTAAGATTGTAAGACACACATTATTGAGGACGTGTATTTTTGATTTTGGAGAAACTTGGGAGAAGTATCTTCCTTTAGTGGGATTCTCATATGATAATAGTTTCCAAGCTAGCATTAGAAGTGACACCTTTCAAAGCTCTTTATGGAAGACATCGCAAGTCGCCTTCATGTTGAATAGAGTCTACAGAGGGATTGCCTTAGTTCCGACCTAGCTAAGGAGACTTCGGAGAAGATTATTTTGATTAGGAGAAATTTGTATCTCATATCCTCATCTTTTCAATAATAAGTTTTATAATTTTCTATTTCCATCTTTAGTTTTGAATACGTTCTTTACTTTATTATCCTTGGGAAGGTAGAACATAGGATTTAATCTATGGATGGTAGGATTTGATGTAAACATGTTATTGGAACATGTTATGAATGATTAATGGTTACAAGTGTTTGCTAGTGGATGCTAGTGGACGCATATACTTACACTAGGCACTATTATCTCTTAAGGATCGGCCTAACTAGGACACTAGAGCATATGCATATGGATATGTGCGCATTTGCATTTTTTATTTGTATTTTCATGATTGCTATAAATGGATGATTCTCGTATGGTTGTTGCATTTGGAAGACGATTGTAGCACACATATAGAACTATCAGTTACCAATAGGGAATTTTGCAACTATTTGGATACATAGCATGGACATGATTGCATAAAAGGAGGTCAACTGAATCAATGGACCGCCTAATCTTTTGTGTTAGTTAGGGACATCGACACTACACTAATTGCATAAGTATCATAAATCGCATTATAAAAACTTAAGGACAATGGATGAATGGGTGATGATTGAGTAGTTGGTTGTAGAACTTGGATGAAAACATTTAGTTCATTCTTCTATCCTTAGATATTTCGGGAACGAAATCCCTTAAGGAGGAGAGAATGTAACAACCCGAAAATTAAGCAAATAATTAATTAAAAAATTAATTAAATAATAAAATAACTTTGTGAAATTATAGAAATTGAGCCATGGGAGTTGCAGCAATGTATCCATGGTAATTTTCTGGTCAATTTCCATATATAGAACGTCAGAATCCGAGCTGGTATGAAGGAGTTACAAATTAAACAAGAAAAAAAAGAATAAATAAATAAATAAATATGGCTAGGTCGACAAACCAACTGACCTAACCACTCCTTAGGTCGACCGGTCGGTTGACCTAGGAGGAGGGACGGTCGACAGGGCAGTCGACCCACCTCTTTTGGCGAGTGAAGAATTTATTTCTTCGTTTGCCTGCGATTTTAACACGTCATTTTTTATTTTTGCTCTCCTTCAGTACATCCGTGCTTCTATCCGACGGCTCTTATTTAGCCTATGATGTGGTTGCATCCTATCCAATCTCCAAATCCGATCGTCTAAGATCCACTTCTACCCTTATAAATAAGACCCTAGGCCTAGCACTTCTTCTCATTCTAGATTTTCTACAATTGGGTTTACCTTTTCAGGAAGGACCCTAAACGTAATAATTTTTCAAGGAGAAAATCGTTTTGAATTAAAATATTTAACAACCCCAAGTGGATCCGGTAAGACCAAAAGGAAGACTTAAGGACCACAGGTGAGTGATTGTAAATATTTTAAATTTTTGAGCTATTTTAAATAATAGGGTTTCCAGTAGTTGTAGTTTTACTATGATTTTGGAACAACCTTTTAGCAGTTATTAACAGTTTTAGATTTATTTTCAGTCTATTCCTTTTTAGCTATTTTTTTCAGTTAATTCTAGATTATTATTGTTAATTATAGCTTTTCCATTTTACTTACAGTATTTAAGTTCATTTACTGTTATCTATGCTTTATTTACATCTTGTTCTATGCTTTTGGATTTTCTTTAGTAATTGTCAGTTTTCTTCTATTTTTCTTTTTTCTTCACAAATGGATTAGTATAGATTACATGTGAATATGGATTAAATTATAAGAATACTGAAATTACGGAAAATAAGATGTAAACTATGAAGAGTGTAATTAAAATAGAATTGAACTGATATTAAGCCTAATTATTGGACTTGGACCGAATTAAAGAGATTGGCCTAGTTATAACATATAATTATAACCGAAAAGAGTAAATGATGAAAGAAGCTTATTTTTACACTTAGACCTTGGGTTAAGTAACAAGCATGATCATAGCATAGGTTATAATGAGAAACGGAACAGAATGAGGCTTAGAATAAATTAATAAGCAATGATAGAAAGAATGACAGTAGAAGCGTATTTAAACAATTTATACTAAGTTATAAGTAAAGATGAAAGTAGGACTAGTACTAACAGCATTCTTTGGTATTTATATGGACACGGTGTCTCACATTAGCCTGAAGTGAGATCAGGGCATGCTTATGCTATAGAAGTGGTAATAAATGATCAAATAATAGAAGTTCAAATCATGGGGATTTGGTTAAGGGGTATAACTATTTATTGTTTAGATGACGGGCCTGTACCAACTGCATTCGCTATCATTTCTATGGACATGGTATCGAACATTAGCTCGAAGTGAGAGGAGGGCATGCTTATGCTGGAGTAGTGGAAAATAGATGGTCATATAGGTGGAGCAACGGGTAACATGAGCATAGTGGTGGTCACGCGTGCGGCTTTTAGTTGGTGCTCAGTAATCGTTACGAGTTCCATGCGCTTAGTAGGTGCCTTTCGTAGGCACTGGTGTCTAAACTTTAGTAGATACATGGTAGAAGGCTGATCGAAAGGGTAGAATTAGAACTTCAGCCAAAGTAGGATTGGAAATTCATCCTAATCAAGCATATATCAAGGACAAGTGCAGACAATCAAAGTTATCCGATCGTATTAATTTAGCAGTAGTTAAATAGTATTTATTTCCAGCTCTATCTTTCTTTCTATTTCCTTTATTTCTTTTTATAAATAGAACTGTTGCGAAGTCCATTATCTTTAGTTTGCTTAAATATGCTAGTAATTACTATCATTCACCCGACTTTTAGTTCGACTCGCTCCTCTATTTTCCCATTTTCCCCTCCAAAGGAAATCAGGGGCAAAGGAGGTAGACGCAGATTCTTAGAGACTCCTTTTGGCAAAGATTCTAGCATGTATTCCTTTTTTTCATTTTTAGTTTTAGTTCTTTTGTTGTACCGGCACTAGTTGAGGGATATTTTATACTCTGATTTTATTGAGATTACGGTTTTTGATTTCACAAGACATGTATAGCTATTTTGACATATGATGTAACGACCCGGAATTTCTGTCATTTGAAATTCGTATATTTAATTTATTTTAAATATTCATGAATGAATTTTATAAGCTAAGTGAATTAAATTTTGAATATGTGGATTTAATTATATAATTAAATCGATAATTTAATATTTGAAAATACAGAAAAAAATTGGAAATTTGGTTTAACGTGATTAAAATTGATTTGTAAAGTTGTATTAAATCATATTGGAGTTAGAATGATGTTATAGAACTTTTAAAATTGAATTAAAAGTTAATTTGAAAAATTTGAATATTTTTATATTTAATTGACGAGTAAAAATAGCCATTTTTCAAACAGTCTCGGATTTCGACGAAACCAGTTTCATCGGATCCATAATGTTATATTATTGTATGTTTTCAAATTTCGTGTCAATCGGACTTACGGTTTGTCCGGGGCAAGCTAAAACGCGTAGAAATCGATTTGAGTGAATTTTTAATTTAAATAATTCGATTCGAAAACTTATCTTCCAAATTTGATCGAATTGGCTCCCGATACATATTTCATTGCATTCGGAATGGGGATAAAACATTATAAACGCCAGGCGGCACGCTTCATTTGGAGTTCGGAAAAATTTCGGGTGAATAGTGCACGGAAATTTTCTATATAAGGACCTCATATTTTCACAATTGCAACAAACCCAAAATTGAAACCCTAGCCGCCAGTAATATTTCCATGGCCGAAAATTCATCTTCTTCTCCTCTTAATCTCTCTCAATCCATAAAGAATTAGCAATTACTTTCAACTAGGAACTTGTAGAGGATCGTGAGAGCTTCAAATCCATACGGATGAGTCGACGAATCGTCGACCATATGTGGAGAATTTTGGCCGCGTTCGTTCACCGTGTATGCGTGTTTTTCTAGAGAGATGGGGGGCCGAGCTGCACGTGTTCACAGCCGAAGGTCGAGCTCGTGGAGGGCTTCAGCGTGATGGTGGTTGATCGACGAATGGATGAACGAAGGAGGTCGCGTCATTAGGGTTTTGGAGGCGGCTTGGGTTCATCTTGCACGGCTTTGAACGATGGGGAAGAAGGTAAAAGGAGCGGCCCTGATTTGATGGAAGAAAACGAACGGCGGAGATGGATTGAGGTTTAAAAAAAATAAAAAGAAATTGTAAATATTAATATATTTAATTCGTTCGAACTTTAAAAACGTGTAACTCTTTCATACGAGGTCCATTTCGCATGAAACGAATTGCGTTAGGTTCGTATTGACGAGCACTACGCGATGGAGCTAGATTGGAATTGATTTGAGCCAGTGTAAATTTTGGGTAAAATTAAACGCGCGTTTAATTTTATTCGAAATAAAACACTGTAACCGTTATTGAAAGCAAGGTGAAAACTTCTCACTCAATCGAAACTGTTTCGATTTAAATTTTAAATAGTTAGATTTAAAATTGCTTGATTGTATGATTGAATGATAAATTTTTATCTATTGCTTTGAAATAGACCCTATACACCGTATATTAAGTTGATGTTATTATTAAAAACATATACCGCGATATTTCACCTCGAAGTGGAATTGGTATTATATATGTACTTGGAGTTGATTTTCCCGCATTATATAGCAGATGAGAACCTATTGCGCCGCATAATAGCGGATAATATTTTATAAATCCCATATACCGCGATATTCCGTATTGGAACGGGATTGGTATTGTGCTAACATCTGTGGATGCAGGGAAACAGGTTGGAGGGATCCAACTGGATTCCTCAACAGTATTGACTTATTTACAAATATTGGGATATATTCTGTTATCATATTGATATATGGTGTTTGGATGTCGTGATTGTTATATTCAGTGCTGTTGCAGCATTGGGCCTATTTTTGGAGTTTTAAAAATGTTAAAGTAACGATTTTGAATTTAAAAGGATTTCCAAGTGATTTTTGAAAATATACATTTTATTGAATTTTAGAATTGATTCATTTTAAATAAATAAACGTTATAATTTTAATGTTATAAAAATTATGATTTTTGAGAAATATAGTTGAAAATTGATTTTTGAAAATATGGAGTTAATGATTTTATAAAATAGATTAAATTAGGATTTTTGAATTATTATAAACAGTTTATATAAAAGATTTATAAAATTGATATTTATAAATTAAAATATTGAAATTATAAAATGAGTTTTTATAACTGTTAAAATGAAATATAAATGGATTTCGTAAGTAAATGAAATTTATAGATTTATAAATTGTGAAGTTATAAGATGAATACATTTTATAAAATAAAAGATTTATAGTTAAATTTACTTATAATTTGGATTGGCAACTAAATAAGATATAATAGAATTTGTAAATAAAGTAATTTTTATAACTTGAAGTTTTTATAATATATAAATGTGAATTTATAAACATTGATTTATAAATTCAAGATTGATTGAATTTGATAAGTTAATTTGTATAACTTATTAAAGGAAGCATGTCCACGATTTTGGACAGTGGATAATCCTTTAGATAAAATGTGTAGAAAAATGTTGAATTTGGTAAACGATTTAGATTCACATTTTTGGACGGTAAAAAATATATTAAAGAAATGTTTTGTGGAAGTGATATTTTAAATAGAATTAAAACAATTTAAACGTGTTTTTAAAATGTATTGACTATCGAAACTATAGATTTCAACATTCATTGTTGAAATAGACGTTTTCGAGAAATAAATGGAAATGGTAGACTATAACACTGTTGTTATAGTAAATGATTTTCGAAAGGAAATGTTTTTATATAGTATTGGAATTTATATATCTATCTAAATTTCGAATCCCTATACTAGTGATTTTGGGTTGTCGTAACGATGTTTTACGCAACATTCGTTTTGACTCAAATGAATGTGTCTAAGAGAATGTTTTCCTTAAAGAATAGAATATATACTTAATTGTGTTTTAAGTATATCGAATATTTTTCAAATGTTGAGAATAAATAGATTTGTGAATTACTTATTGTTAAATAAGTGTGGAAATGTTTTCCAATATGAAGTGAAATGTTTTGGATTTTTATCTTTTATGGATAAATTGAAAATGAATAAATATTTGGAATTGCTTTTCCAATATGAAATTGAAATGGTTTAGAGAATATATCTTTTTAAAGATAAATTGAAGTGAATATCTAGCAAGTTATTTAATTTATGGAAGATTAATAACAAGGGCCTAATGATTGTTATGGTGCTGAATATTTGTTGGTTTGCTTTGATAGTTAAATAACTGACTATCAATATTTACCTTTAAATAGGTATTTGTTGTGATTTGCTTGAATTTGAATGCTACACTTATTTTTAAAATAAGCGCTCGTTATTCGGTTTAGCCAGGAGAGGACCTTTGTGTCATAAATCCCATTCCAAATAAGTGATATGTCGTCATGGATAGCATTTGAAGACCAGTGTTGAAGACCGGGTATTTTCGAAAACGGAAGGATTACCGTCGAATATCTCTACATCGACTGATCTCCGATATAGAGATTTTATCACCCTTTGTGACGGGAAGTCCGGTCGTGATTAGTGAATATCCGGATTGCAAGGGCTTCTTTGGAAGTTCCTTCGGTTCTATTCGAACCCAGAATGGACTTGTGTGGATGTGTGTCTGACGTTACAATTTGAGATGTAAAGATGGTTTCTATCAAATATATTTATGTTGGTGGCGGAGAATTTATTCTCTTAGCTTAACACCCTTCTCTGAGACGTACGAGCTCAGAGGTTATGTAATTGATGGTTACTAGTGATATATTTCCAAATTGGTAATGTGGCATACGAAGTGCTGTTGAGCATTTGTTGATCAAAACGCGACTTTTGTATAAAGCGTAGCTTTGTGGACGAGACTTCGTCAGACCTCACACCTCGATAATGGTCAAAACAGGAAAGATGCGACAAGGTTATTAGGGGATCGCGCCCCCTTAGTGCATGCCATTCCTTCTGGATAGAGGTGATATTATGGTATGGAGCCCTGATACTTAACCTATGTTGTTGCTGCAAACTTATTATTTTGTGGTTGTTGGTGAATCCCGGGATTTAGGTCGGTTACGACCGGGGGATGGCATATTCGTATCAGTAGTTACCCAGTTAGGGGTAACCCGGCCTTGTGTTGGCAGAGATCCGGTTAGGTTCTCGAGGCATCTTTCCAGAGGCGTACCCATGTGGCAATGGGAAGTTCTTTGGCCTGACCATTTGTTGGAAATCCAAACTCCAATACGCACCTTGTACGGTTTTAGTTGTATAACATGCCATGGAATGTGGCGGTAACCTGCTATTGAACATGGTAGCTATAGTAGGCATAAGTGCGAAATGTCTACGCTGGCTAAGATTTATATTTTACTTTCGAAATGTTTTCCTACACTTTGCACGTATAATAATAATATCAAAGAAAATTTGCGTATCAAGCATGTTTGACTATCATAAGGAGAAATCTACTCCGATTCTGCGTTTGCATTGTGTGTGTGTGTGCGGGAGGCCTTATGGTAGTCTCATTTTCTAAAAAGCATTGCGAATCCAATTTAAAAATAATTCTTTGTTTATTTTTAAAGATAAACTGTTTTAAGTTCTCACACCAGTCCCATGACTGACCTGGAGTTTATTGTTCTCTTCCTAAACTCTGGGTGCCCATCATTTTCTACATGGGCAATCTAGAGTTAGGTTATCAGGTCATTCTGGAATTCAGGAGTTGTTGTGGAGATCAGGAGCGGGCTGGATGGCTTGGCGTATCAACTAGTATATAGTATTTCTTTTCCGCAGTTTGTTGTTATACACTCTGATTATGTAATGTAATAACTGATATGATTCTTTGTTTTAAAGATATTCATTTATCTACTATATGTTGTTCCGCTGCGATTGTGAGATTCTGATATTGTTTCTGTTGTTTTTATTTCTTTCTGTCTTCTTCTATCTTCTACCACTTCTTTAACCCTAACGGTACGGTTTTCCGGCATTCGATTGCTCGGCAGTTGATACAGTGGACGTTTTAGTGTCGACCTTCGTACGTCAAAAAATCGCATTCATTACATATGATGTATTTGGTATTTGGTGGCTTATTTGGTTTTTAAAAAAATTATGAAGTTTTGTTCTAAATAAGTTATTATTTTAATTTTTTTCCTCTGTTTTTATCTATTTTTGTCTTATAAATCTTAGTCTCTGCTAGCTTTAGTTATACCTACAACGCACTACACCTTTTAGTGTGTCCTTTTGGGTATACTAAGGGGTGGTGCGTTTCATTGGGAAACCTTAAATTGATTTTCTTGTTTGCATATCATCATAATATTTGGAATTGGTATGATTTAACCATTACGGATGCAGGAGCGTCATATATGGTTTTATAAAGTTTTAAATGAGATACTGGTGAGGGGAAAACTCGTTTCGCTAAGTAGCGTGGTCTCACTAGATACCTAAATGGTTTGAGATGGTAGATTATGATTCATACCAGACTTTATGTCTGACTTGGAGTTTATGTTTTCCCTTAAACTCTCGGGTGCTCAATTGATTTTGAGTAGTTTGAGAGTTGAGGTTTCACTACAACAAAAATGCCCTATTACAACGCCCTTTTTACAACGGGCATTTGCTGCCCGTTGTAATAGAAGGCTATTACAACGGTCGATTCGGGACCGTTGTAATAGATGCCCCCTTTTACAACGGGCATTTGCTGCCCGTTGTAATAGATAGCTATTACAACGGTCCATTCCGGACCGTTGTAATATATGCCCTATACAAGACTCTTTTTACAACGGTCCATTCAGGACCGTTGTAATAGATGCCCCTTTTTACAATGGGCATTTGCTGCCCGTTGTAATAGATCTCTATTACAACGGTCCATTCAGGACCGTTGTAATATATTTATTAATTACACTTAATATTTAATTATTATAATTAATATTCAATTATTTAGTAATTACATTTAATATTCAGTATTTAATATTCAATATTAGATAATTAAATTAGTAAAATTCTAAACTAAATTCATAAATACATTTGAAATTTTCATAAAATTCAAGAATTAAAGAGTAAAATTTTAAGATAACTTAAAATTTTAGAAAGTTTCCGAAATCTTAGAATATTTAATATTTCAAATAATTTAAAATTGGGAAATTTTGTAAAATAAACTTAAAAACATTTGTAAAATTTATAAACAAAAATTTGAAATTTTCATAAAATTATAAAATAAAGAGATTAAAATTTTATAAAATATTTAAAATTTCAAAATATTAAAATAATTCAGAATTTGAGAAATATAAATTTTACTGTAAAATTTTTAGAAACTAATGCCCCTTTTAGTTTCAAATGCATTAGTAATTACATTTAATATTCAGTATTTTACTGTAATATTTTAAAACCCTAAATAACTAAATAACTAAAACCCCTTTTTAAATAAACAAGGCCGGCCCACTTGAAGTTCACCGTCCCCTTCTTTTGTTTGTGAAAAATGTCGGCCTCTCTTTGTCGAATTAGGGCTTCGGCTTCTTTCTCGAATTAGGGCTTCGTTCTGATGATTGATGCTCTTGCTTCTCTGATGTTCGATTGTTGCCCTTGCTCACTGCTTCGCTTATGATTGTTTGCTCCTCTGTTGATCGATTGTGAAATTAGGGCTTCGGCTTCAATTTGGTATGTAACTTTCCTTTTTGCTTGAATGCTTGAATTTGATTGTTGCTCTGCTTGCCGATGATGAACTTGGGTTTGTGATTGATAGTTTGATTGTGAATTTTAGCTCATATTCGATGATGATACCTTCGGGTTGAATTTATATGAACTCGTTACACTTGAAATCCTTCATATCAATTTAATATTTTCCTAATTCTCAATTTTTTGTTACCTGTTGCGCACGGCTTCTATTCTGTAGCGTTCGATCATCTTGATTAACGCGGCATTAAAACTTTTCCCTTTTTCATTTCTGACCTTTTCAAAGGCGTATTTGATGCACTGTCATCAATTCGAATTCTCTGGTTCTTCCATGATTTCGACTTCACTGTGAATTATTGTTGCATTCCGTATTTGTTTTCGAATTAATTAATTCGAAGATTTCTTCCTATATTTGTTTTCTCGGCCCTTATTTGTATTAATACTGACCATATGTAGTCAAGAAATTTGATGCAGAGATTTCTTTCCAAATTAATTTTCTTTGACTTAATTAAAAATACGATTTTGATCTTTAACTTCGGCTTGATTTCTGCACTGACTTGTACTTGCCACTGTCTTGTGTTTTCTACTGCACATTCACCTGTTTACAATATATGTGCATACATACATATGTATGTGTGTATGCATATATTCTTGGGTTTGTGCTTGGACTTCAACTGCTTCATGTTCTGTTGATCTTGATTTTGTTTCTCAGTCATGTATTCACCTGCATGTAGTTGTGCACTGATTCTTTCGAATTGCATACTTCATCCATTTGTTCATGTTGCTGGACTTGTTTCACTGGTATCTTCCCTGTGTTGATTTGAGTTGTTGTCATCTGCACTTGCACTTGATATTGTAACCTCTTATAATCATTCTGGCCTTGCTTATCACGGTTTGATTTTGCTGGTTCGACTTGGCATTGACTGTTTCAATTTGTCTCAACTTGATTTCTGATTTGTGAATTATTCAACCTTGGTCATCACGTTGCTGACATTTGCTTTGACCAGTTGATTTACTTTGGCCATACTGTTGAAATAGTGTTCTCTGACCATATCTTCTATCATTTGGTACTGCCATGCATTTTCATAGTACCATAGCTTCTTTGTTGCACTCGAGTTAGTTCAAACATGAACTTGTTGCTTGGTTCACTGTGTTACTCATTGATTAGTTTGCATTGTCATATTTTATTCCTGTTGCCTTCATTTGCCATTGAGTTTTGTAGCTTGGTGTCATGTTTGCTGGACTTGTTGTTGGCATGTGCATTGTGTTTATTTGTGTCCACACGATGCTTTGAGTCTGCAACTTGTAGCTGGACTTGATTTGTGCCTTGTCCATTCTCATGTGTTCATCCCTGTAGTATATGTTAGTGATACATTTTGGAGTTGGTTCATGTTGCTCTGCACTTTGATGTTGTAGTCTCTGACTTTGCTGTATTCATGCTTTTATGCTTGTGACATTCCTCTGCCTTGTTGACTGCATCACCATACTCTATTGAGACCTGTAGTCTTATTTCATGTTGCTGTGCAGTAGCTATGCCTTACTTGTCTCTGCTCCATCCTGGTTGCTTCCCTGACCTTGTATCACTTGATTCAGAAAAAAAATTGGAACTGGATTAGTGCAGTTTTCATTCTAGTTTGTAACTGCAGCCATGTTTCATTTTGAGTTGCAGTGTTGGTCTAACTTGCTTGAGTTTCACTGCCATAAGTCGTGCATGTGTGTTGCAGTTGTTTATATGCACTTCATCACTTCAGTATTGTATTGTTTTATGTAGTAGCCTGGACTGGTGCATACTGTTTCTTTACTATGTTGTATTATTCACTGATGCACTCGTATCACTGGTATTTGTGGTCGTCTGCACCTCTGGCATGCAGCTTGAATTGAGTTGAGTCGAGATAGCTTGCATGATTTACTTGCATTGTGGCATTGTGTTCTGGTCATTTGCACTTGCAGTTATACTGCAGTTATCTTCGAGTCTTCTGTATATTTTGTAGCATGTCACTGGACGCATTCCTGTAGTAGCTTTGTTGTTGCTGTGTTCACTGTCACTACGCATTGTTGTGAGTAGTTGGAATCACTGTCATTTGTTTCTTCACTTGTGCATTGTTGTGTCTGGTTCGTTGAGTTCTTGGTTGTGACAGCTCTATATAGTTTGGAACTGTGTCATGGTGATGCATTCTTGAGTCTTGGATATTGAACAGTATTATGTTGGTTTGGTTGTTTTAATAAAGAGGTTGAACTTGCACACTTCATGTAGCCTTCATGTTTGGTCTGACCTTTGCACATATGACTTTCTTCATGTTGCAGCTGATTTTTTTATTTTTTTATTTTGATGTTGCCACTATCTTCTTTGTACTCCAGCATACAGTTGGTAGTTTGCATTCTCTCATGGTTAAATTCATTGCTGAGTTGATCATGTTTCTGGATTTGATCAATGCTCGGTCATGTTGCATTGTGTTGAATCCAGTTTGTTATTTGGGTTTGACACTGTGCTGAATTGTTAGCAGTGCTTTTGTTTGATTTGTGCACACGAGTTGGCGGGGCAGTGCACACGTGTACAAATGTATACGTGTGTACTGCAGCCACTTATGTACAACCTGTCCCTGATAAAATGCTGATATGCACAGATACAATCAATGACGAATAACCCAAATAACTGAGGCAAACAATGTTTTCAAAATCATGTTTCATTTTATATTGCAAAGCGCATATTCAACAAAACTCGGGTTTGACCTTGTGCTCGTGTCGTGATTTTAAATATATTGCATGTGAGTTGAACCCGACTTTGCATTTGGGTTTGACCTGTGCTCACTTGTCCCTGTAGCATTATCAAGTGTATATCGGTGTGCACGGCCTTGTGGCATATACAGTGATACACTGTGTATGTCACAAGTTGTTCGTGTATGATGAATTCAAAATTCAAATTTAAATGATGACGAACAACCCAAATAACTGAGGCAAATACTCTTTTCAAAAAATTCACATTTTATTTTATATTGCAAAAATATTTCTTTTTCAATTTTACCGCGTTAGTAAATATTTTTGCAGATTGCTCAGATGCTGGATTCTAACTGGAAAGAAGTTGAAGATAACAATACGAGTGTGAGTGATATGTAGTAAGGTTCTGAATGTAAAATAGTGATGTAATGAAATTTGTATCAAAATTGTATAGTGAATAGTGAGAGTTTGAATTTGTACTATTTAAAAATTGTAATAAATATTTGTTTGAATAAAATATTCATTTGAATTCAAAATCTATGCTGTAATTTTTTTTTAAAATTTGCATTCATTTTGCAACGGTCAGAAACCGTTGCAATATCATGTATTACAACGGGCATTGCCCGTTGTAAAAATATGTATTACAACGGGCATTGCCCGTTGTAAAACATGGTCGACCTATTACAACTAGGCCTAATACAACTGGCGCATGCCCGTTGCGAAATGCATATTACAACGGGCATTGCCCGTTATAAAATGCCTGTTTTGTTGTAGTGTTTTCAGATACCTCTTTAGACGAATAAGCTTCCGGAGACGTGTAGGAGGCATGATAGCTATTTAGAGTTCTTTTCTATTTTGATTTCGCTGTTTTTTTTTTTGTAAAGGGAACGAGGTTTAATTGCCTAGTTATATACTCTGATCATCCAATGAGGCATCTTCATATGTTGCTCTTGGCGCATGTTGTAATAATTATATTTTCACTAAGCGTAGTTCTCGTATTGGATTATGTAATGAATTTGAAATTGCTTTGAAATGGAATGAGGAATCTGTTTATTGATTTTTAAAATTTTCCTTATCTATGTGCTTCAATTATATCAGTGTATCTAACATTACCGTATTTGATCGTCGAGGATTAATAACTTTGGATGACTGCAACATCTGTAATTGTTAGTTTTAGGCCTCCAAGTAGAGGATATGTGTGTGTGTGTGTGTGTGTGTGTGTGTGTGTGTGTATAGCATGAATACCAGCTTTATCCTTTCAGTTCTTCCATTGAAATACATGACCTAGCCTCTTGATTTATTGATTTAAACACTCACACATATTTATATATAAACTAAATGTAGACAAACTTAAAGTACTGAAATATACTCATGCAAAATAAGGATGTTTAAAATAATGCATTGTACACTTTCTCTCACATAGCAAAACCAAGCCTATATATTAACACACTCACTCTTGTACAAAATGTTAGCTAAAGTTTATTTAAACATTATAAATAAACCCATTTATTTACTAATCATAATATCAAGCAGTATGGTCCATATAAGTTGTATACAAACACAATTAGCATACTGAAAGAGCATTTCAAAAAGAAACATAAATTTATCTCTACTACTAATAAAGAAAATTCGTTGAATTAATTTACTCGGCGTTTTTTTGAAATTTCGAAAATGCCCTTACTTTCCGTTTACATAATACAAACATCTCGTGTGCGAAGCACGGGCCAATTCTAGTATGCATAAGCAAAACAGATTTAGATGAAAATAATCCCTGGCAACATAATTAAAATGGCATGAATGAGATATTAAACAGGTATTCAACCCACCATAGAGTCTCTCATAATCCACACAATTTTCACAAATATACGTTAATTGCTACGAAACTCCTATTAGATAACATTTTATGTATTGTTAAAACGAAACCCTAGTTGGTTCACATTGCTTATGGAATAAACTGAAGTTATGAGTAATATGTATATAACATTGTTGACGTGATTATTTAATTCAAATACATAAAGGTGTACACTTTTAATTTATTTTATATTTAAAAACACATGTATATAGTTTAACTTACCGCTGAAGCCTTTACATAGGTATATTTATATCTACGTTGTGCTATTAAAATCTGAAGTGCAATAAAGTATGGTGAAGCAATGAAAACATTTCCATAAGTATACTTCCTTCATATTGTCTAAAAAAGAATGATTAGGCCAAAATCACAATGACGATGGGGATTTATAAATATACACATCACTTACCAAAAATATAAACTCACACATACTCAACATATACGAATATATATGTGTTCACTATCTCACTGAAATGCAACGCACGCACATGTGAAGACCGATACACACAGGTAGGGAGATACGTGCTGGCGAACGCAGCTACACTCAGACAGGGAAGATACCCATTGATTCACATGCTCAAGCACAATAACGCACTGCGATGGTGCACAATCACTGATCGAATGGTCGCTGGCCATAGCTGCATGTTGTTCGCCTATTTCAGGCGATTCTTTTCCCTTTCATGGACCAATATTAACATGATATCAATAACGTTTTTCGGCCAAGCAAAAATCCAATTCATGCATAATGCTGTATATGATTTTATGTCTGAACGTAGAATGTGAGTGGAAACTCATATGTCATTCATAACAGGTACGTTTAAATTTAGTAACATGAACAAATATGAACACAGTATCATAAATTCATATATAAATACACCTAAATGCAAACTCAAGTATTACAAATATGGATTAGAGCATAGACACGTGAGTGATAGACACTCACTAGCGAATCGAGCCTTTCTCTTACCATTCATCATTTTTGAGTACGCTTACACTCAACAACATTAGCACCGAAGCAAACAAAGGTTGAGCCATAGAAGTGTATATATCTAAAAACGAACATTCTCATATTTCTTATTTTATTATAGTTTATACAATTTGTTTTTAATTTTTGAAGTGCAGCCAAATCATTTGGTGGCTTTTGGAGAAAGCTAAGTTATTTTCCTAAAGGCTAGCGTGAGTGTACAATAATAGGATAGAGAAAACTCTAGAAAAAATAGATTTGGGCTTGGGCTTTGCAAGGTAACTATAAAAGAATGTGTATATGTGTGTGTGTATATATGAATTCATTTGCTTTTATTCTTAAACTAAATTCCACTTACTCTACACGTTTATAATTCCTTTTCAAGCTATCATTATATTTCATTTCTACCATTTTCTTTAATAAATATTATTTTCCACATTTTTACTTATTTAAATTAAATTATCTTATTTTTCTAAAATTTTAATCTTTTTATTTATAATTCCAAAATCCATTTCCAAAATAAATATCTACATTCCAAATTAATTAACAAAATTACCGTTATTAACTTAATTTAATTACCACTTAAAACTTGGTTGATACATATATGTTATAATTTTGATTATTTTGTTTTTCTTTATATTTTGTAATCTTTACATCATTATTTTTATATTTCCAATAGAGAACAAATTTCTAGCTCCCTTCTTAACTTAGTAAAAGATGCTTGATTCAATGGTTTTATTAATACATCAGCTATTTGATTTTCAGTGCTTATATATTCAAGTGATATATTTTCTTTGTTTACATTATCTCTTAGAAAATGGTATCTTATATTAATATGTTTAGTTGTAGCATGATGAATTGAATTTTTAGATACATTATTCGCACTTGTATTATCACGGTATATTGGTGATTTAGTAAAATTTAAACTAAAATCTTTCAATGTTTGTTGCATACAGATAACCTATGGAAAGGCTAATACTGCTAACATATATTGCTTCTGGCATAGACAAAGATACAGAGTTTTGCGTCTTACTAAATTAGAAGACTAGAGAGTGTCCCAAAAAGCGACAAGTTCCGCTTGTATTTTTTTTGGTTTAATTTACAACCATCGTAGTCAGCATCGTTTTATGAAATTAACTCAAAGGAGTCTTAAAAGAGTCCACGGTCTAATGTCGTTTACATATCTCAAAATTCCTTTTACAAATTTTAAATGAGTTTCTTTAAGTTGAGATCGATATCTTGCACAGAGACAAACACTATCCATTATATCAGGTCTACCAGCAGTTATATAGAGTAGTGATCCAATCATTCCTCTATATAATTTTTAATCTATATCTTTTGAATTTTCTTCTTTATTTAATTTTTCATTAGTTGACATGGAGTTGGTTTGCTGCTGGTATTTGACATACCAAATTTCTTAACTAAATCTTTAGCATATTTTTCTTAACTAATAAAATTTCATTACTTAGTTTTTAATTTGTAATCTAGAAAATAATTTGGTTCTCCCATATGACTTATTTCAAATTCCTTAATTATTATTTTTGGGAATTCCTTATTTAGTTTGTCGTTGGTAGATCCAAAAATGATATCATCTACATATATTTGTATTAACTGGATACCATTTTTATCTCTTTTAATAAAAAGTATATTGTCTACTTTTCCTATTTCAAAATTTGATTGTAATAGATAGGATTTAAGTTTGTCATACTAAGCTCTTGGAGCATGTTTCAGACCATACAAAGCCTCCTTTAATTTATAAACATATTAGGTAGTTTTTCGTTTTCAAAAAGTGGGGGTCATTCTAAATATAGAATTTCTTTAATAAAACGATTTAAAATGCACTTTTAACATCCATTGATATAACATAAAATTATTATGATTAGCAAAAGTAAGTAAAATCGTATAGCATCTAATCTTGCTATGGGTGCAAAGGTTTCATCAAAATTCATTTCTTCTGCTTGACGATAACCTTGTTCAACTAATTGAGCTTTATTTGTCACAACCTCTCCTTGTTTATTCATTTTGTTTTTATATACCCATATAGTTCCTATTATGGATTTATCCTCAGGTCTTGAGACTAATTCCCATACATCTTTCTTGTAAATTAATTCAATTCCGCTTGCATAGCAAGAATCCATGAATCATCATTTGATGCTTCCTTTGGATTTTAGTTCAATAGTTGAAATAAAAGCAACGTTACTCATTTTACTTAGTGATTTCTAGTTTTAACAACAGATACAGTATTTCCAAGTATATTTTCTATAGAAAGATCTTTTACATATCTTGTTCTTTTATTTGGATGTGAATTTTTTAAATTGTTATTATTTTCATTTCCGGTAATCTCTTTTCATTTGGGTTTTCAATATTTTCTTCTTCATCAATATTTGGATTATAAACTTTAAAATTTTCATCAAATGAGACATATAATATCCCTTCAATAATATTAGTTCTTGTATTAAAAACTCTATAAGCTTTACTTCTATTTGAATATCCAATAAAGATTCCTTTATATGATTTATAATCAAATTTATCCAAATTATCTTCAGTATTTAAAATAAAACATTTACTGCCAAAAACTCTAAAGTATGATACTTTAGACTTTTTACTATAGAATAATTTGTATGGTGTTATCTTAGTTAATGATCTTATTAAAATTCTATTAAACATATAACATGCAATACCAACTACTTCAGCCCAAATTTTTTAGGTAAATTACTATTATATAGCATAGTTCTAGTGCACTCTTGAATCGTCCTATTTTCACATTCTAGTACCCCATTTTGTTGTGGTGTTCTTGAAATGAAAAATTATGAGTTATACCTTTCTTATTACAGAAATTCTCAAAATTTTCATTTTCAAATTCTCCACTATGATTATTCCGAATAGTTCAATTTTACCAATCATTTATTTTTGAATTTGTTAACAAAGATTTTAAACATTTCAAAAGCATCACTTTTAAGTTTAAGAAAATCGTCTAGGTAAAACTAGAATAAATCATCTACGATTACAAATACATATCTACTATGATTTATAAATTTTATCTTCATGGGATGGAAAAGATCTAAGTGAAGAAGTTCAAGAGGTTGAGAGGTAGAAATTGTATCTTTTGATCTAAAAGAACTTTTTCTAAGTTTTCTAATTGACATGCATCGCATAAACTATTAACTTTAAAATTCATTTTGGGAAGACATGTAACTAGATCATTTTTAGCTTTTAGATACTAGTTTGAAATCCAAATGACCAAATCTTATATGCCAATCCGAGGATCACTTGATTCAGCCAAAAGAGGTGAATTATCATTTAAGAAATATATAGATGTTTCATTTCCTAATACCTTCAAAGATAATGTTTGACTCGTTATCTTCAATGTGACATTTACCTTTTACGAATTTAATTTTGAAACCCTTATCACACAATATGACATTATCTTCAATGTTTGACTCAATAGATTATGCTTTGAATTCCTAATTAACAAAACATTAGAAATAGTAGGTATTTTAGAATTACCAACATTGTTGATGTTAATCACATATCCTTTAAAGTTGTCTCCAAAATTTATTGATCCACCATTTTTATAAACTATATCTTTCAAAAATTTCGAATTTCTAGTCATGTGCCTTGACATCCACTATCAAATATCCTTTTTCCTTTTTGATCTGTAAAGTTTGATCATCCAGTGTATGTTCATCAAAAGCCATGTAACACATATGTTTCTACAAATTCATACCATTTCAAAAGATCATGTAATTTTATAATGAATAAATGCAAATATAAAACAACGTAATGATGATTTTGCAAATTATCTTCTCAAAACTAGTGTTAAAACTATTATCAAAAATTCATTGAAACTTTTTCAAAAATCAGATTATGAATACTTTGAAAACCAATACTCTAATACCAAATGTGAGTCAATGGAATTGGGATCTTAAGGCTAAATTAACACTAGAGGGGGTGAACTGTGTTTAATGGATTATATGAATAATTTTTAAATTCTTTAAGATTCTACTTGGAATAATTTAATCAACGATTATAGAAAAAGTCACAGAATCAAAGTGCAGGTAAAAGTAAATACAGTATAAATAAAAAGGAAAGAACACATTAGGATTTTATACTGTTCGAAGTTACCCTACATCCAGTCCCACACAATTGCTTGTACGAATTTCTTTTCAACTACTAAATGCAAATAAAATCTTGATTTCAAGGCTGCAAGACATGCCTTCTAGACTCCCGACCTTTGGGTAAAGTCACTTGATTTCTGAGCTATAGGCACACCTACTAGATTTAGAGGCTAATAAGAACACCCATTTGATTTCATGGGCTGCAATCACACCCACAAGTATAGCAGTATGATTTGCTGGAGTTTTACAGACTCAGATTTTCAATCTTGATTTTAGTTGATCCTATAACTCTTGGATAGCATTTGATCTTGGTTTGTGTGAGAGAAATGAGAGAAATCAAAGAAAGAAGAATCAAAATAGTGGATTTGATTCTAGTTGAATTTCGGTAGAGTTCCGGTATATTTTGATTTAGAAAATGAGAGAGTGGAAGGAGGAGAGATGAATAAGAAAATTATTACTAAAAATTCGTTTGGATGTCTGGTATTTATGGAACAATGGTAATTTCCATTCGTGAAGAGGTACGACAAAAAGACACATCTTTTGAAATTTGAATTTTGAAAAAAATCGACCACTATGCCGACATACATACATAGTGTATGTCGACATACTCTTTTTAAAATTTAAAAATACTTTAAAACATTATTTTGAAAACTGGTTATTTTGAAAAATAGTTTGATACTTTGTAAAATCATTTAAGCATAGTTTATATAATTCAATCATAATAAAATTAATAAAACTTTACATAATAATTTTGAAAATTTTAATATAAATAATATATATAAAATCAATATAATTATAACTTATTAAAGTAAAAAAATTCAATATATATAATATATAAACTTAAAAACACTAAAATATCTTTATAATCATAAGAAAATGAATATCATTTGGAGAAATACTTTGAAAAGATTATTTTAAAACTAGAAAATTTGAAAAACAATTTAAAACAAAATTAGAGAAGGGGAGAGAGATTGCGAAATTACTATTAAGGTTTTAACATAAATTCTACGACTCTATAACTTATCTGGAATATCTTGAAATCTTGAATTCTTCAATACTCATGGGTCTACATTCTTCAACTCTTGACACTCTATATCAATGCCTTGAATCTACTGTTGATACTGTAAGTCTTTTTAATCAACAATTGTCTGATATCCTACACTATATAATATATATAACTTGATAAAACATTAGTCTCTATATTTTATATAATGTCCTACAGTTGTTATCATCAAAACCAATACCTAAGGTACTAATATTATCAACAGCTGCACTCACCATTAAAGCTTTGAAATCTTTGCAAATTACTGCAAATTCTTGGCTTAAATAGTAAGTCCTTGATCTTTTCAATAATTTTATTCGTATGCTCTTCCGCTATCAATATTTGCGAGCATTTTTGAATCTGCAAAATATTCGATTTTAATCACTACCATAATACCAATGTTTGATTATGATTTGTAATACCATTCGATCAGTCAAATCATGATGCCTATTGTCCGTAGATTAAGATTTTGTCTCTAAATCAAATCTTTGACCAACCCAAGTCAACAATTTCTTTATCGACGAAATGGTTATTTTGGGGGATTTTGAATTTTGAACCTGGCCTAAAAGATTTAATTTTAGATCCAGTTCTTCTTTGGAACTATAGGACTTTATTACACCATAATTTCCTCAAAGTGCAAATTATAACCATTTTAAGAGAAAGTTCTTTGGCTTGTAATTTCGAGACCCATCGTTTAGTTTCCAATAAAAGCTTAAATACCAAACTCAGTAGCCGGGAGCATGTGATCTAAAAGCAAGAGTGAAATTTTCAACCAAGAATCTAGATCATTGTCCAACTAGGACAACAAGCTTAGCCGAGAGTAGCAACTGCTAAAACCAGGGGCATTTCAACAAGAATCAATAATCATTGACTTAGATAACTCCAGACCGAGATTAATGATAAAGATAGATAAAAGGGATCATGGAAGATATATAAATATATATAAGTGTCATATTAGCAATCCACATCTAAATGTACTCAACCAGATGATGACAAGCGTTCAAATCTATATCGCATGTAGCAAGCCAGATCAACGTTCCCAAGAGAAGGCTTTCCACTAATGGCGCCATGGCATATTGGCTATTAATAGGCGAAAATCCCAAGGCACAGGGGATCTTTAGATGCAAAAATAACTTACATAAATTATATAGTACTTTCCTATATTAGAGCTCTATTCAAAAACTCATTAATGGAGGAAACGCTTAGATTAAACATAATAAGATTCTCAGCTATTCAAGAGTAACTAGATAAGGAAAGGACAGTGGATGCGGGGAGTTTCAGCTCAAACTACTATAAAAATCTCAGTGTTATCTACTTTCCACACTTTGCCTTTTTTGCATATACTATTATTACTCTACGATTCAGCATCTCAAATTCAAAACTTAGTTATGTTATGTCTTGGCAACCACTCTATTGGTTCCAATATTCCATTTGACTTTCGGAGACATACCTTCGGACCTTAGAGTATTAGTGTTGATGAAATTCCAAATTAACATTTTTAGGGCTAGAAGAAGGGCCCAAACCTTCGCACTTTTCTCCCTTTTAAAGACCTTACAGAGCATTCGAACCAATTATGTCAAGTTCCAAGTACAAATGAGTCATCTCGGAAGTACCCCCCACCTTTGCATTTAACTCACTGAAGAAGATAACTGAAAGATTGGTCGCCCTTATTCTGTAAAAGGAAAGTGGCAAAAGGTATAATCTTGTTTATGAACTTCAAGTTCTCAAGATCAAAGAACTTTCGAAGTATCTCCAAGAATCACACCATGAGTCTGCTCAACTCCATGGGACGGTGAAGGCTGTGACAAAAAAAATCGAGGACTTAAGTTTTGTAATAATGATAAATAAAGGTTCATATCTCTCTGTTAAAAGAGCCCCCCAGTTACCTTTACTCTTCAATCTTGGAGGAAGGTCAAACGAGACCAATTTCTTACTTCCCCCAATCGATGTTTACATTGGATCTTCTAGAAATACGAGGAGACCTTCATTATCCAAACTATTCTCCATTAGTTAAAGAAGATCTAAAAGGGAGAAACTTTTTTATTAACCATCAAGCGAATGGACATGAAATAGACAAGTGTCGAAGACTATCTCAGGCGTAGAAAGATTCATACAGAAAGAGAGATTGACTGAGTTTATCAAATAGTTGCTTAAATATCTCATCTTTATAAATATCTACATTTTTAAGTTTTAGGAGAAAATTCGTGTTAGACTCATTCGACTGAATATGTATACGCCCTTTTCTAAAGATAAAGGATGCTATATGGATCTTTATATTTGAAGAAATCTCTTATCTTACCAAAGACGCTCCCTTTCAGGTTTAGCTTTTTCCTCTCCTAAAAAGTATAGTCCAATTTCGGTATCCATGAAATTCTATCTCTTTTAGTTATTTTTTATCGTCTTGCCAGCATCTAGAGTCCAAGGATTGTAACTCTTCTATTGACCTGATGAGGTCGATAAAGAGTTTCACTTTTTTCTAAAAAATGTTAACTCTCTTAATGATTCGCTCTCTCAAGTTTGAAGTAAACTTGTTTTCTACCAAATAATGAGGTCTACCAATTATTCAGTTTCAAAAAAAATCTTTTATAATCCAAAAAATTCATGTTTTCTTTTGTAATCTGGTATGATCATCTACTTAACATAGTTTTAGATAATTGACACCAGCCAAAAGTAGCTTTAAATGGCCAACACTCGCCAAAAGTGCATTTATTGGCTGACACCTATAAAAGTGGTTGTAGATGATCGACACCAGCTAAAAGTGGTTGTAGATGGCCAACGCCAGCCACAAGTAGTTGTAGATTGGGACCCAACGAAAGGTTGGTAGACCTCACCATAAGAGTACCCCATAGTGATGCACAACAAAGTGTAAGGCCAATATCACATGGGTTTAAAAAGACGTCGAAAAGTATAATGCATGTTAAAAATGAGCCATGGCCAAGTATTACTATTTGCTAGGTAGATTTCCAGTTAAATTAGAATATTAGGTAGATTTCCAATAAAAGTGAGCTACGCCAAATAGTACCATGCGCTGGATAGATTGCGGGCTGGATTAGAATATTGGGTAGATTTCAAATAGTGGGAGCCATGGTCAAGTACTACCATCTTTAGGTAGATTCCAATAACAATGAGCCATGGTCATATAACAACCCAAAATTTAAGTTACAATAATTAATTAAATAATAAAATAAGTTTTTAAAATTGTTAGAATTGAGCCATGAGAGTTGCACCATTGTTTCCATGGTAATTTCAAGGTCAATTTCGATATATAACTTATCGAAATCCGAGTCAACTGGAGCAGATACGAGAGAAATACGAAATCGGAACAAAACAAAAATAATAATAATAATATAGACATGGGTCGACCCATGCCATAAGCCAGTTCGACCTATAGGTCGACCCAGGCTTGTGTAAGGTCGACCTTAGGGTCGACTCCCATAGTAGCTAGGTTGAACCGCCTTGTTTTTGGACGAGGAAGTTTCCAAATTTGAGCCATATGACGTGTTTTGCAATTTTCTTCAAATCCTGTGCGTTCGTGCTTTCATCCGATGGTTCCTAGTGAGCCTATGACGTGGTTGCACTAGATTTATTTTTCAAATACAACAGCCCGAGATCCCTAAGCTATACTGTAAATAAGATCCTAGACTAGCTGTTTTTCTCATTCAGTTTTCTCCCAATTGGGTTTATTGCCTGAGGTTGGATCCTAAAATGAAAACTTTTCTTAGGAGGAGGTCTTTTCAATAAAAATATTTTATGCCCTAGAAGTGGATCCGGGAAGGCCAAGAAATAGAGCGAAGGACCATAGGTGAGTATGTTGTAATTATTTTAGATTTTTAAGTAATTTAAAATAATAAGGTTCTCAATACTTGTGGTTATTCTGCAATTTTGAGATAGTTTTTATATAAGTTATTTATAAGTAGTTTTTAAAGTTATTTTCAGTCTGTTTTATTCAGCTATTCTTATTTTGCTTTTTTGGTTCAATTATTTACAGTTATTTGTATTTATTTACATCTATTTTACGTTAGAATTTAACCTGTAAATTTAGTTTCTTTTTATTCCTTTATACACGAATAAAATATAAGAATATTAAATAGAGGAGAATTTGCTAACATGGATTAAATAGAAATGAACACCGAATTTACATAAATCAGATGTAAAATAAGAAAGAACTATAAAAAAGAAGATAGATTGAAATAGGCAAATTTGAGACATTTAAAAGTATGTTTATAAGTAGTGGTTATAACTAAAAATATAGAATAGAAGAGTAACAATTATAACATAGGTTATAATTAAGAAGAAAGAATAGAAAAGGCTTATTTTAAAACTTAGATTAAGTTAATAAGCAAATATTGTAGAAATAACAGAATAGGCCAAATTTAAAACTCACACTAAGTTAATAAGCAAACATAGAAGATGGGTCCGTACCAACAGCATTCCCTTTCAGTGAGGAACTGATGGTCTCACAATAGTTAGGTGAGGCTGGGACATGTTTATGCTAATTAGGGTACATAAGTGGCCAACAGATTGAAGCTCAAATCTGGGGATTTGGGCAAGGTGCGCAAACTAGAATTTGTTTATTAGGACTAGTACCGGCAGCATTCCCTTTCAGACTAGGGTTGATGGTCTCACAACACTTAGGTGATGCTGGGCAGCATTCCCTTTAAGACTCGTGCTGATGGTCTCACAACAGTAAGGTGAGGCTAGGCACACTTATGATAATTAGGGTGAATAAGAGGTCAAAATAGATGGCGACACTTAGTGTTTACCGACGATGACCGAGCGTGCGACATCGATTAGGGTAAATAGTTTGCTACTGCATTCCAAGCATTAAAAAGGTGTCTTTTGTTGTGACCAACAGAATTGGTTCATAGTGGCACAATAGAGATAGAAGGTCGATCAATGGGTAGAATTAGGATTTTAGCCTAATTAAAATAGGACTAGGGTTCCAACCTAATCACAATTATCTAAAATAAGTGCAAACAATCACAATCAAAGCAAATAGAACCAGAAACATCATTTTATCCCAGTTTTATCTTTTCTATAGTTTCCTTTCATATTAGAACTGTTGCTTAGTCCATTATCTTTATCTTGCTAAAGAATGCTAGTAATAACTTTCACTCACCAGACTTATAGTCTGACCCACTCCTTTATTTCCCCTTTTCCCCTATAGGCCAGCAAAATTGAGTACGGTAGATTCAGACCACTTAGTGATATATTCTTGGAGTTCTTCATGTATTCTTCATTTTCTTTTTAGTTTTTTTTTCACTCGACTATGGATGTGCTGATACTTTTTGAGAGGGATGATTTTTATTGTTTATGTACTCCGATGATGTGATTAAGATTGTATTTTTCACGAGACATGTGCATTTGGTTTTCAAGACATATTGTGTTTTGAAATGAAGTTTAATTTTAAATGTCTAGTTATTATTTAAATGTTTCCACTGTTTTTATTTATTTGTCTTGTGAATCTCGGTCTCGGTGATGCTTAGCTATACCTATAACGCACCACATTTTTTAGTGTGCCCTTTTTGGGTATACTAAGAGGTGTGGAGTGTTTCACTTGGTATCATAGCTTAAGGTTACAAGATTCCTAAAAGCTTGTTCTAAAAGTAAAGTATTTTTAAAAGGTAAAAATCCTCAAACTAAAAGTATTTTTCAGAAAGAAACTCTTATTATAGAAATAGTTTTCAAGTATAAAAGAGTTTTTATAAAAATTCCTTCAAAGTCCAATTCAACATTCTTTCGATTCTTTCAAACCTAAATTTTCTTTTCTTTACATAGAATGGCAGATGCCCCCAAATATTCCAAAGGGTGTCCAAGCCACTGCTTGGTTCCGGAGATACCACCAAGCTACAGCACCAGAGGTGTAAGGGCAAGCACCCAATGCAGCACCAGTAGGTGGAAATCCTATTAATCCACCTATAGCAGCCAATTTTTCTAAGCTATATAAGGAATTTTCTATTCTAGGAGGCAAAATGTTTTCTGGCATGGAGGATTTCGTAAAGGCACAAGCTTGGTTGAGGAATACGGAGCATGTATTTGGACTGTTAGGGTTGGAAGACGGACAGAGAGTTCCACTTGCATCTTGGCAGCTGAAGGGAGAAGCTTCTTACTGGTGGGAGATCATAGAGATGGAAGGTAGAGAAATTGGTTGGTTTGGATTTCAGGAAAGATTTGAGAGAAAGTTCTTGCCGCAAGCCGAGGAAAGCATGTAGTTGAAGAAGTATGTTAGTCCAAAGCAAGGGAATCTTTTGGTGAAAGAGTATATAAATTAGTTTAATGAGTTATCGCGGTTTGGAATGGAGCTTGTTAATACACCGTATAAGAAGGCCACCAAGTTTGCTAAGGGTTTGAACCAGCTCCTCCAAGGGTTGGCATTGACACATGTACCTATGGGAGCGATTTATGAATCACTTGTGGAGATGGCTCTCATGTCAGATATAGCTAAGAAAGAAGAGGTTAACGAGGTTCTTAAATCAGAAAACTCTAAGAAGCAGTGACGGAAGAATAAGAAGGATAAAGACAAGAAGAAAGGAGGAGGACCTCAAAAGGGATAGATCAGGAAAGGTGAGAAATATCATAGTTATGGATTAGTTGGGCATTTCACAAAGGACAGTAAGAAGGACATGATGGAGGAGAGGTTTTATAACTGTGGGCAGCCTGGACACCTTATTAAAGCTTGTCCTTAGAAAGAGGGGCAGAGAGTAAATGCATCGATAGCGCAAATACAGGCTTTGGATGCAACACCTTTTAGTAGTGGACCGGATTGAGGTAGGAAAGTCTCTATAGAAGGTTTAATCTCTATTTTTGATTTTCCTATTCGAACTCCTTTTGACTCTGGAGCATCGTATTCTTTAATTTCTAGTTCCTTGGTTGATTGTTTGCACTTAAATATTTCTCTAGTTGTAGACCTTATAGTTGTTTCAAACCTCATAGGATCATCGGCACATTTATCCATGATTTGTAGGGGGTTTGAAATTTTTATACTAGGCATAGAGTTAGAATATGATACCTATGTACTAGGATATACAGGATATGGGATGATTTTTGGGATGGAATGATTATCAACTTATGGTGTGATATTAGACTGCGAGAGGAGAGTTGTCAGACTAGAGACATGTAGCGGAAGGACTCTCGAGGTTTCTTGCGACCCATAGGGGTCGGTCAAGTTTAGCTTCCTTTACTCCCTTGATTCATCACTAGGAGAGTTAAATTATATTCCAGTTGTTAGAGATTTCCTAGATGTTTCTGAAGAGGTTAGGAGACTACCCTGTAAGAGAGAGATTGACTTTAGGATCTATCTGATTGACAATGCTAAGCCAGTGGCATTACCTGTGAGACATACGACTTCTGGGGAGTGGAAAGAGTTAAGTAAGCAAATTGGCAAGCTATTTGGAGAAGGGCTCCATCAGACGGAGTATATCTGAGTGGGGAGCGCCAGTCTGCTTCGCTACAAAGGCGGTGGTTCCTTCGACTTTGCATAGACTATAGAGAGTTGAATAAGCTCATGAAGAACTGTTACCCACTTCCTAGGATAGACGATCTTTTCGATCAGTTGGTTGGATTTTAAGTATTTTCTCAGCTTGACTTAGACACTGGATTTCATCAGGTTTGGTCGTCGACGATACCATCGATAAGACAGCATTTAGGACACCAGATGGATTCTTTGAGTGGTTGGTTATGTCGTTTGGGTGATCAATGCCCCAGCCTAGATTTGATGAGCCGTGTTTTTTGAGATGTCCTAAATAAGTTCATTGTAGTATTCATGGACGACATTTTGGTGATTTCCAAGAGTATGGAAGAGCATGTTATTCATCTTAAGGAGGTTCCTCGTACACTTCGTGTTCATCTTTTGACGGTAAAGTTCTCGAAGTGTCACTTTTGGCATGAGGATGTGAGTTTCTTGGGGAATGTAGTCTCAAGAGAGGGTTTAGCTGTGGATCTCGCTAAGATGGTAGTAGTACAGGACTGGAAGGCCCCCAAGAACGCTATGAAGTTAGAAGCTTCCTTGGTTTGGTTGGCTATTATAGGAAGTTTAATAGAGATTTTTCTAAGATTTCAGCACTGCTTACTCGCCTCACTAAGAAGAATACGACATTCGTGTGGGACATAGATTGTGAGGATTCCTTCGCGATGTTGAAAAGGTCCCTTACTAGTGGACCAGTGTTGGTTTTACCCGACAGAGTTACGCCTTTTACATTATACACTAATGCATGTAGGACGGGTCTTTGAGCAGTATTGATGCAAGATGGGAGGATAGTATGTTATGGAAGTAAACAGTTAAGAACTCATGAGTAGAACTACCCCACCCATGACTTGGAGTTGGCTGCTATTATTTTACGCTCCAGTCTTGGAGACATTGCTTGCTAGGAGAGAGGTTCGAGCTTTTCACTGACCATAAATCATTGAACTACCTATTCTCATAGAAGGATTTAAACTTAAGGCAACAGCGTTGGATGGAGTTTCTAGAATCATATGACTTTAAGATAGCTTACACCCCTGGTAAAGGGAACGCAGTTGCAGATGCGTTAAGCAGGAAGCGAACAACTCTTAGTCCAATGTTCATGGTGTGGAAAAGCCTAAAATTTATTTCCACCTTCGATTTTAAGCCCTCTACGGACATTACTCCTGATTATTGGCAGCACTTGAGGTTAAGCCTACCCTCATAGATCAGATTGGCTCAAGGCAGTAAGAAGATTTAGAGCTTGTGGATATTCTGGATAGGATTAGCAAAGGAGAGATCTCTAAACATCTCCAATGTTATTCCATTGATAGTAAAGGGTTGCTAAGGAGAGATGAAAGGCTTTGTGTTCCCCGCACTAGTGATTTGATGAGAGAAGTTTTAGCAGAAGCACACCATTCTTGAATGATTATTCACCCAGGTGGTGATAAGATGTACAGGGACATGAAGAGAGTGTTTTATTGGAGTGGCATGAAGAAGGATGTAGTAGAGATTTTGGCTAAGTGTCTTGTATGCCAAAGGGTCAAGGCGGAGTAGGAGAGGCCCGGCAGATTACTTCAACCATTGGATGTACCCGAATGGAAGTGGGGCAGTGTTTCGATGGACTTCATAGATGGTTTACCCCGATCTAGGAAGGGGAATGCCAGTATTTGGGTGATTGTAGATCTTTTGACTAAGAGCGCTCACTTCTTTTCGGTCGAGAGTAAGATGACATCACCTTATTTGGCATCCATAAACGTTCGTGAGATAGTCCGACTTCATGGAGTTCCTTCTAGCATAGTGAGCGACAGAGACCCTATCTTTACTAGCGATTTTTAGAGGAGATAGCAAGAAGCTTTAGGTACGCAGCTTAGATTGAGTACGGCCTATTATCCTCAGAAGAATAGACAAACGGAGAGGGTTAATAGAGTTCTTGAGGATTTGTTGAGAATGTGCATTCTAGATTTTGGAGGAACTCGAGAGGAGCACCTTCCTTTAGTGGAATTCGTATATAATAACAATTTTTAGGCTAGCATTGGAATGGCACCTTTTGAAGCCCTTTATGGAAGACCTTGCAAGTCGCCTTCGTGTTGGTTAGAATCTACAGATAGATTGCCACTTGGTCCCGACATGGTTAGAGAGACTTCGGGAAAGATTGATTTGATTAGAAGAAGAATGAAGATGGCCCAAGATAGACAGAAATCCTATACAGATAAGCGGAGAAGGGATATTGAGTTCGAGGTAGAAGATTTGGTTTTCATTAAGGTGTCTCCGCTGAGAAAGATAGTAAGGTTTGTATCAAGTCGGAAACTTTCTCCAAATTCATAGGACCGTTCCCCATTGTGGAAAGGGTAGGGAAGACGGCGTATTTGATAATGCTACTAAAGAGGCTCGCGGGAGTTCATGATGTTTTTTTTCATGTTTCGCGCTTGTGGAGGTGTTTACATGATTCAGCAGAGGTAGTGAAACTTAGCCTACTCGATGAAGTTGAAGTGGAGATAGAAGCATCGGTTCGTCACATTTCTATCAAGATCGTTGGACGTGATATCAAGAAGCTTAGGAATAAGGAATTCTCTTTAGTTAAGGTGCAGTGAGGAGATAGTATTAAGGACGCTACGTGGGAGGTTGAGGAGAAAATACGTACCTCTTATCCACATCTCTTCGATAATACGTCTTGAATTTTCTATTCCAATCATTAGTTTTGAATATGTTCTTTCCTTTAGCATCCTTTGGGAGGTTAGATCTTAGGATTTAACTTATGGATGGTAGGACTGAATGTAAACCTGTTACTAGAACATGTTATGTATGTTGGACACTAATGTTTGCTAGTGGATGCTAATGGGCGCATACATATACACTAGGCACTATTATCTCTTAGGGATCAACCTAACTACGTCACTAAAACATATGCATATGGATTTGTGTGCATTTTATTTTTTATTTTATTTCCATGGTTGTTATAAATGGATGATTATCATATGATTGTTGCATTTGGATAATGAATGTAGTACACATATAGAATTATCGGTTATCATTAGGGAATTTGCATTCATTTGGATACATGACACGGACATGATTGCATTAAAGGAGGTCGACTAAATCAGTAGACCATCTAATCTTTTGCATTAGTTAGGGACATTAACACTAAGCTATTTCATATTTCATAAATTGCATTAGAAAGCTTAAGGACAATGGATGTAATGAATGATGGTTGAAATGTGGGTGTAGAATTTGGATGAAAGTATTTATTCCACTCTTCTGTCCTTGAAGATTTCAGGGACGAAATCCTTTAAGGAGGGGAGAATGTAACAACCCAAAATTTAAGCTATAATAATTAATTAACGAATTAATATATAATAAAATTAGTTTGTGAAATTTTCTAGTGTCCGTGGTAATTTTTCGGTCGATTTCTATATATAACTCGTCGAAATCCGAGTCAGTATGGAGAAGATACGAGAGAAATATGAAATCGGAACAATAAGAAAAAAGGGCATGGGTTGACCCATGCCATAAGCCAGTTCGAACTATAGGTCGACTCAGGCTTGTGTAAGTCGTCCCTAAGGTCGACCCCCATAGTAGCTAGGTCGACCCGCCTTGTTTTTGGATGAGGAAGCATCCAGATTCGATCCATATGACGTGTTTTGCAATTTTCTTCAAATCCTATGCGTTCGTGCTTCCATTCGATGGTTCCTAGTGAGCCTATGACATGGTTGCACAAGATTTAATTTTCAAATCTAGCGACCTGAGATCCCTAAGCTACACTGTAAATAAGACCCTAGACCTGGCTATTTTTCTCATTCAGGTTTCTCCTAATTGGGTTCATTGCCTAAGGTTGGACCTTAAAAGGAAAACTTTTATTAGGAGGAGATCTTTTTAATAAAAATATTCTATGCCCAAGAAGTGGATCTTGAAAGGCCAAGGAATAGAGCTAAGGATCGCAGATGAGTGTTTTGTAATATTTTAGATTTTTAAGTATTTTAAAATAACAGGGTTCTCAATAGTTGTACTTTTTTTGCAATTTTGAGGCAGTTTTATATAAGTTATTTTACAATTAGTTTTTAAAGTTCTTTTCTATCTATTTTATTAGCTATTTTTATTCAGCTATTTTATTTAGTTATTTACAGTTATTTGTATTTTTTACATTTGTTTTTCATTAGAATTTAGCCTATAAATGTTAGTTTCTTTTTATCCCTTTTTACGCGAATAAAATATAAGAATAGTAAAAGGAGGAGAATTTGCTAATATGGATTAAATAGAAATGAACACCGAATTTACAGAAGTTAGATGTAAAATAAGAAAGAACTGTAATAAAAAGAAGATAGAATGAAATAGGCAAATTTGAGACATTTGCAAGCCTGTTTTTAACTAGTGGTTATAACTAAAAAGATAGAATAGAAGAGTAATAATTATAACACAGGTTACAATTAAGCAGAAAGAACATAAAAGACTCATTTTAAAACTTAGATTAATTTAATAAGAAAATATAGCAAACAGAAGAGGCTTATTTTAAAAAGTACACTAAGTAAATGCGAAAATAAAAATAAAAGAAGGGCCCTAGCAACTGCATTCCCTTTCAGTCAAGGACTAATGGTCTCACAATAGTTAGGTGAGGCTAGGACATGCTTATGCTAACTAGGGTACATAAGTGGCCAATAGATAGAAGCTCAAATCTGGAGATTTCGGCAATGGGCACAAATTAGAATTTGTTTGTTAGGACCAGTACTGGCAACATTCCCTTTTAGACTAGGACTGATGGGCTCACAACACTTAGATGAGACTGGACATCATTCCATTTCAGGTTAGGACTGATAGTCTCACAACAGTTAGGTAAGGCTGGGCATACTTATGTTGATTAGGGTAAATAAGAGATCAAAATAGAGGGCGACGGTTTGTATGTACTGGTGATGACCGAGCGTACAACATTGATTAGGGTAAATAATTTGCTACTACGTTCCAAGCGCTAAATGGGTGTCTTTTATTATGACCAACATGATTAGTTCACAGTGACACAACAGAGATAGGAGGCCAATCAACGGTTAGAATTAGGATTTCAGCCTAATTAAAATAGGATTAGGGTTTCAACCTAACCACAACAATCCAAGACAAGTGCAAATAATCACAATCAAAGCAAATAGAATCAGAAACAGCATTTTATCCCAGATTTATCATTTCTTTATTTTCCTTTCATACTATAACTTTTGCTTAGTCTATTATCTTTATCTTACTTAAGAATGCTAGTAATTACTTTCACTCACTGGACTTATAGTCTGACCCACTCCTCTATTTCCTCTTTTCCCCTATAGGCCAACAAAATCGAGGACAGTAGATTCAGACCGTTTGGAGATATATTCTTGGAGTTTTTCTTGTATTCTTCTTCTTTTCGGTTTTCTTTTCATTTGACTTTGAATGCATTGGTACTTTATGAGAGGGATGATTTTTATGTTTATGTACTCTGATGATGTGACTGAGATTGTATTTTTCACGAGACATGTGTATTTGGTTCTTAAGACGTTCTGTTTTGAAATGAAGTTTAATTTTAAATGCCTAGTTATTATTTAAATATTTATGCTTTTTTTATTTATTTGTCCTGTGAATCTTAGTCGGTGATGCTTTAGCTATACCTATAACGCACCACATCTTTTAATATGCCCTTTTTGGATATACTAAGGGGTGTGGGGTGTTTCAGGTCAAGTAGTACCATACGTTGTGTAGATTCCAAGATAGATTAGAATATTACGTAGATTTTCAATAATACTGAGTCACGGTCAAATAGTACCATGCGCTGGGTAGATTCTCGGTTAGATTAGAATATTAAGTAGATTCCCAATAGTAACGAGCCACGGACAAAAAGTGTCGTGCATCATGTAGATTCCTAGTTAGATTAGAATGTTGGGTAGTTCCTAATCACAGTGAGCCATGGATGAAATTGTCATGCACTGGATAGATCCCTAATTAGATGAGAATATTGGGTTGGTTCCCAATAGTAGTGAGCCACGATCGAGAAGTATCATGCATAAGATCAAAATAGGATAGGATTCCTAATAAGGTTAGAGTTTAGGTGGAAAGTCCCTAAGTAAAAATAAGCATTGGGTAAGGATCCCAATGCGAGCCACAAGGATCGCATCTAGCTAGTTTAAATAGACATTGAAAACCTTAATATGGCAAGACACCAAAAGGTAAGAAGGACCCCAAGATGGAGTTAAAAAGGACAAGCAAAATGGCGATTGAGACTGATTTTTATGAATAGATATCTAAAAAGGGACTTTCTCAATAGCTTCTATCTACCTGAAAATGTTGTCGACGTGATTCTGATATTGGGCATATCTATTAGAAATTCTTCCATAGACTAGGATTTCTTTGGGTCCATTAAAGCAGAGAGATGCTCCTTCAACTTGAAGTGAGTTGAAAGAACTAGTCAATCGAAAAGACAAAATGGGACCTTAATGTAATTGACTGATTATCAATTTAGAACACAATGTACAAAATAAAAGGAAAAGGGGAAATGTCTCATAAGCCTTCACATATGTTTTTAACCTTATTTTCGGTCTCCTTAATAGCCTTCTCTAGGCGAGATTTGAAATGCTCCTCCAACTTGTTATATGCCTTATATATTCATTCCTTCTTAAATTTCTTGAACAAAATCCTTTGGCCATCCTTAGAGTAAATACGAATTTCCAATGTATTAAGTACTAAGGTTGAAGGAGAGCTCCTCTCGGGTTGAGGATAATGCCCAAAAGGGCCAATAGTGGTTCTATGAAAAGAAGAAAGTCCTATAGCAGCACGTCCTCTACCTCTACTCTTTCTGTGAGCTGAAGGGGATGCGACTGTAACTTTGTTAGTTCGCTTATTCTCAGTTTCAAGTTTTCATAATTTGATTGCTAAAATCTCTTGGTGAGCTTCGTCCAAATGCTATCGAAGTGTGGATGTGAACTCCCATAAACTAGAAACAACAGCTTCCATAGCCTGGCCAGTAACCCGCCTTAGAATAGTAGACATCTTCTGTATAACTCTTTGAGAGTTTGCATTAAGGGTCATTGTCTTTTAAGACGACATGGAATTAGGTACCAAGATTAAGGCTACACTTTGTTAGTTCAGCTATTTATCATCAAGACTTCATTGCAAGGAGGCATAATCTCTCTAGTTCTTAGCATTTAGGAAATGATTAACACTAAATTAAAACCAAAAAAAGGCGAGGTAATTATATTTCATTCCATAAAGAATTATTACATATAGCAAAAAATGAAAAGTACATAATTAATGGTCTCCGGAGATAGGCAAACTTCTCTTTGGTAGCTAAAATAATCTTAAGGCCTCTACTCCTAGTATCAGTAAGGGACCTCAAAGGTCTGGTTATATTGGAAAAGGTAATATCCACCCTTCGATACAATAGTCCTAATGGAGAAGAGTCTACTAGGGGTAGTCTAAGGGTAACTTCTAGAATGCATTAGGGAACATATTCTGAGACATGTTCAGTCTTTCGTGGGCAATAGCTAAAGGAGGTGGGTTGCATTTTCGGTAACCAGAAAGAGCCTATGGAGTCATAGTTAGGCTCAAATCATAAATCATCTAAGAAAACATAATCTTTTGTTCTTTAGCTACAGATCTCCCAGATGCAGTTTAGAAAGTCGAGCAAACTCTTAAAAAAACCTCATTTCGGTTGTCTAAAGCAAGTTTTAATTTACTCCTAAGAACTAAAATTTGATTGGTTAACCTAGTACCTCTAAGATAGTTGGGTTTTAAGGGTGCCTATAGTCACTAGCAACCACGAGTTTTCTATTTGGCTGCTCTTTTATAACACTTCATAATGAGAGGTGAAATTCCAAGGTCAACTGTCGCCATAAATGAAAGTGTAAAGAAAGCGTAGATGAATTATTACAGACCAAAATTTAAACATCATCAATAGGAAATTCCTAAGATTCAGAATCATGGCGTACCTCTTCTCTAGCCTTATCCTCCTTTACCGGAATGGAGTGCCCAACGCCTGCTAAAGCTGTGCTTTCTCATACCTCTAGGGGAAGCTCTCATCGATCTTCTTTCCATTGGGATTAAAGCCCATAGAGAGAATCACACACTTTTTCTAATTATGCTTATAAGCTTCTTAAAAAAATTTAAAGGCTTTGACGGCAGCCACCTTCTCATCCTTTCCCCTAGTAACCAGGTCTGAGAGCCCTCACTTGGCTTCCGCTAACTCTTCTTCGGCCTCTTGATGCTTGGCTTCTGGTCTTTTAAAGCCTTCTCTAGCTCGGTAATCAAGGTTTTAAAAGCTTTCAACTCCAAAAGCTTCTTCTTCCTCTCGTCATGAGCCTTCTTCTCGGCCTTTTCCTTGCATACAGCAAGCCTTTTCCCAATAGATTCAGCCTTCTCTTTATATTTGACCAATTGTCTCACAACACCATCAACCTTCTCTAGCTTTCCCTTCATCTTATGAAACCCTCGGTGCAAAATTGAGAAGTCGGCCAAAGCTTGAGAAAAAAATGTTATTATAGAAATTAAAAAATCAACATTTAATCGGAAAGAATAATATCTTTACCCTGAGATGGTCCTCCATTCCATAACTCATCATCCTCCTAAAACTACTAATGTCATCAGCTAACTCCACTCTGTGGTTCCCCACAACTTTGGGTAAATAATCATCAGTAGTAGAGTGGGTTACTTCGACCACTTGATAAACCTAGTCCTTTGGAGAGGAACTAAAATAAGAGCATCTGTGTCAGGCATAGCTTTAGAAGAAGAGATGCTCTTCTTATATTTCTCAGTTAGGGATGGATCCTTTGGAGCTGACTTTGGTTGAACAAAAGTGGAAGTAGAGGAAGACTAATTCAAGAGACTTTCCTATTGTAAGCATATTATCAGAAGCCACTGCGATATGGAAAAAAGAAAGCAAGTTAAACAAGTAAAATTATGTTCATGGAAGTTATATCCTAGAACACATGTTATAAGGTATTCAAAACCAAGGTCTACCCTCAGGGGTGGCATCTTGTCTTTCAGTCTTGACATTTTTGGGGTCAGCATGAGTCAATCCTTCGGGATAATATAAGTCAATCACATCTAGGGACTTCATTTCGGTTGAAGGGGGATTGTATCTAAAAAACTTAGCAGAGGTTAATAACAACATGCCAACCTTACGATTGGCCTCAGTATGGACAACATGTCTAAGCCTTTCCCCTTCTAGAATTTTCATCACCTCCACATACCTTGAGTCGAAGATGTCCTTGAGGGTTGGAGCCTTGTCCCTCCAAAGTTTAGCTAAAGAAAAAAATTGATATCAAAGAATGATATGATCGAAGCTTAGGAGAAAAAGCATTCTAAACAGGAGAAGTTTGAAAGCTTACAAGTCTCCAATAGTTCAACAACTCGAGGATCATCTATCTTCACGAAAAACTAGTGAGTGGTCGTTACCTTGTTGAGATTAGGCATTTTCTTCCAAAATCAAAAGAAATACAAGGGAACTGTAGAACTACCGGATGACTTATATAAATTATATAAATAATGAATCTCAAAAGAGGTCATGTTGTGGTACCCTTTCTTCCAGTATAGGATCGCTAAAGCTGATAAATTGCTATATAAGACCACCCCTAATTAGATCAGATTAATTCCATAGAATTCCAGGACAATAACAAATAAAGGAGCAAGAGGAAGTGATATCAAGTTTACTAAATGATTTATAGTGTCCAAGTAAAGAACCATCAGGGGGTTCACTCCAGTCATCTTCCAGACTTAGAGCCTTAATATACCTATAACTCTCCATCCAATTCTCTAGCTCCCCTTGATTGATTATAGGTCTTTCCTCGAGAGGTCCAAAAAGGGACCAATGTTAAACTAGTTACTTAATAAGAATTTTGAAACGCTGACCGAAAAGGCTTAAAGTCTTATGGTCCAAAAAGGAATTAGGCCTAAAATTTGGTTCTACAGCCCGAACTCAAAGGTCTGAATTCTCTCAAAGAACTAGCCTATAAATAAAGCAATTATCCACCTAAATTGATAAAAATTCAGTTTGGGGACAAAATCATAGTTTAACAGATAACATGCATCAGAGATTAACTAATCAAACAATACCCCAAATCAAAATTGATCATTGGTATCGTAATGGTGATCAAAGTCGAAATTTTCATAAATTTAAAAAAGGGAAATGCTCACAAATAATAATAGTAGTAAAAGATACTAATAAAATCATAGGACAGATCGAAGGCTTACCAATTCTAGTTGAAGATTTGCAGTAATTTGTAGTGGTCTCCAATCTTTAATGGAGAATGCAACTATTGGAAACATGAGTGAAGAAGAAGAAGAAAAGGAAAGGGTTTATTAAAAGCTTCAAGACCAACGGTAGAGATTACCTGGCTGATTGGGCATTAGCTGTAGATTGCATGTAGCAAATCAAAATATGAATAATCCTAGAGTAAAGAAAAGGAACACACTTTTTAGAGAGACCAATGAAATCATGATAGTTGGCAAAAGCATTAAATACAAGAAAGGACCTATCCTTTCAAGGTTAGACCTCGTACCTTTAGGTCTCACAAGATAAGTATCTTCTTGACCTCATGGTCCCAAGTTAGATTTTACCTTTCGGCACCAAAACTATTTCGCTTATCACTTAGCCTAGATGGCTTCAAGTGATAAGCACAGTTTTCAAAAGTTTTGACTCTCGGTCTCAAGTTAAATTTTGCCTCTCCATACCAAAACCATTTCGCTTACCACTTAGCTTAGATGGCTTCAAGTGACAAGCATAGTTTTCAAAAGTTTTGACCTCATAGTCTCAAGTTAAAATATTCCTCTCGGCACCAAAACCATATCACTTACCACTTAGCTTAGATGGCTTGAAGTGACAAGCATAGTTTTCGAAAGTTTTTACCTCACGGCCTCAAGTTAGATTTTTTTTTCCTCTCGGTACCAAAAACAGTTTCGGTTACCACTTGGTATAAATGAATTCAAGTGATAAACATAGTTTTCAAAGTTTTGACCCTATGGTCCCAAGTCAGATTTTGCCTCTTGACACCAAGAACAGTTTCTCTTACCACTTAGTCCAGATGACTTTAAGTGACAAGCATAGTCCTTAAAAGTTTTAGTCTCACATTCTTATGTTAGATTTTGTCTCTTGGCACCAAAACCATTTTGTTTACCACTTAGCCTAGATGGATTCAAGTGACAAACATAGTTGTTAGAAGTTTCAACATTAAGGTCCTAAGTTAGATTTTGCATTTCAACACCGAAGTAGTTTCGCTTGCCACTTGGTCTAGATGACTTCAAGTGACAAGCATAGTTTTCAGAACTTTCGACCTCACTGTCATAAGTTAGATTTTGCCTTTCGGCACCGAAGTAATTTCACTTACCACTTAGCCTGGATGGCTTTAATTGACAAGCATAATTTCAAATACTTTGACCTCACAGTCCCAAATCAAATTTTGCCTTTCGGCACTGAAGTAGTTTCGCTTACCACTTAGCTCAGATGGCTTCAAGTGCCAATGATAGTTACAAACATTTGAACCTCACAGTCTCAAATTAGATTTTTCCTTTCGATACCAAAATAATTTTACTTATTACTTAGCCTAGATGGTTTCAAGTAGCAAGCACACTTTTTCAAAAGTTTTGACCTTACGGTTCTGATTTAGATTTTTCCTCTTGGCACCCAAACAATTTCACTTATCACCTAGCCTAGATGGCTTCAAATGACAAATATGATTTTGAAATTTTTGACCTCACGATCCAAAATAAAAATTTCACCTTTCGGTTTTGAAAATCGTTAACTATTGGCCATTTAACCAAAGAAACCAACTAAGCCTTCGCCTTTGGACACTAATTTCAAATTGTTTTCAAAAACCTCTAAATAAGATTAGAACTTTATGAGTTGCCTAAGTAAAGCAATGCTCCTAAAAGTTCCCAAAATATCACTTCGTTTGAAAACTCAGGATCAACTTTATGATGAAAACGGAGCAAACAAGCTAAGAACAAAGCATAATGTTACACCATAATTTCCACAAAGTATAAATTATGAAGAATTGAGAAGAAGATACCTTGGCTTGTAATTTCGAGACCCGTTATTTAATTTCCCTCAAGGGCTTAACCATCGGGCTCAATATATGAGAGCATGTTTTCTAAGAACTTGAGTAAAAGTAGCAACTAAGATTGAGACCATTGTCTAACTATAACAACAAGCTTCACCAAGAGTAGCAACCATCGAGAACAAGGGCATCTCAACAAGTCTCAACAACTAACGGTCAGACAGCCCAAACCGAGATCAACAGTCGGGATAAACAAAAGAATCCAAGAAGCTATATATAAAAGTGCCACGTCAGCAATCCACATCAAAATATTTTTCAAGCAGATGATGACAAGTGTTAGAATTAAAGCCGCATATAGCAAGCCAAGTCATCAATCCAAGTGAAAGAATTTGCACTAATTGGAGAACCTTAAATTCATTATAAATAGTGGACCATGTGCTACTAAAAAGGGGCTGGCTCAAGTTTTACTGACTTTCTATGATCATTTAATATTCCTTACTCTTTTTAAAAAGCTTTAATCATAAGATCATTAATGGGGGATTTGGTTATAAATGTACTTGTACTCCAAATCAAGGAACAAAGCTAGAATAAGAATTTCAAAGTGGATGTAGGGATCTCAGTCCCGAACCAAAATCTTGTGCCTCTTTTAATTTTTGGCACTTATTTTTGCGTAGCCTCGGTATTCACTTAACTTTCTTATATCCTTTCGGAACCAGCTTTCGAACGCTATGGGGTGTTAGTCAGACGAAAAATCTGCCTAACATTTTTAGTGCTAGAAGGAAGGCTCGAAACAACATCATTTGTTCCATTTTGGAAATCCATCGCCATCATCTCTCTAGCCATGAGTAACTTTGAAAATAAGAAACCAACCCTGAAGCTACCCCTCAACCTCCTTATCTAGCTCTTTAAAAAAGTCCGGCTGCCTTCATCTTGACAAAAGGTCGAGACTGGGAGTATGTTCCTATCTATGGACTCCAAGCTATCCAAATCAAGCATCTTTTGGAGCATCTTCCGAAGCCTCTCTAAGAGTTTGCTCAACTCCAAGGGATGGTTAAGGCTATGGAAAATAGGATCAAGGACTTGAGTATCATAATAATGACAAGCAAAGGTCCATCTCTTCCTACTAAATGAGTTTTCCCAGTTATCTCTAATCTCCAATCTCAAAAGAAGATCGAACAAAACCAAGTCCTCACTCCACTTAACCAAAGTTTGTCTTAGGTCTCTCTGGAAACTTTTGGAGAGATCCATTATCCAAAATCTCTCCCATTGACCAAAGAAGATCTGAAAGGAAAGAACTATTGTGTCTACCATCAAGTGAATGGACACAAAATAGATGGATGTCAAAAAATTTCTCAAGCCATGGGAAGGAAAACTTCATACAGAAAGGGAGAACTGAATTTCTTAAACGATTAGTTTAATATCTCATTTTTATAAATATATAATTTCGCTTCTTTGTTTTAGGAGAAATTCATGATATGTAAGCCCGGTCGACCGAGTATATGTATGCCCCCTTCTAAGATGAAGAATACTATATAGATCTCTATATTTGAAGAAGCCTCCTATCTTTCTGAAATGCTTTGTTTGGGTTTAACTTTTCTCTTTCTCGATGGGCACAATCCAGTCTCGGTACTTATAAAATTCTATCTAATATGTCTCTTTTTTTGTTTTTTTTTTGTTTATCACATCTGTATTTAAAGTCCAATGGCCAAAACTCTTAAATTGATCTGATGAAGTCAATAAAAAAAGTTTTTCTTTTTCTAAAAAAATATTAGTTCTCTCAACGGTTCTCTTTCTCAAACTTGAATCAAACAAATTTTCTACCAAATAATAAAGTTTACCAACTATATGTTTGCATCGACTAAAGTTCTATGAACTAGAAGATAGCCGAACGAATTTTATAATAAAAATACCGCAAGCGCACAACATACACATGTAGTACGTGGCGAATACGTGTCGAACCGTAGGGAATTGATGATTTTTAAAATGCTATTCAATCAAATTATACCAATTTGGAATGAAGTTAAGCTGGAGAATTAGAAATTTAGCTAACTAACTAAAAGAAAAGAGATGCAAATATAATAGTTAAATGACAATTTAGAGAGTAAATCCACTCTCTAGATCACATAGTTCAACGCATGAAATCATGATCTCTCTTTTATGGTCATTAGTGTTTTAATTGATGTGCTTATCATAAGTATGACATATTTGTGCTATTAGTTAGCCCAAGATAAGCCATCAAACTTTAACACACCCCTTAAACCACTTATTAACTTTCATGAAACTTGACAATGAAAATGAAATCTATTTTAAGTATGGCCTATTAACTATTGATTAGAAATGTAGACCATCAAATTTTAATTTTAAATCACTTTCTTGTAAAGATGCAATTAGTGTTAGAGATTGTTTAAGCATAGCCTATTTTGTTTCAACAATATAGGCTATCAAATTCAAAGCAAAAATAAAAATTAAACCACTTTAACTTTCTTACTAAGCACAAAAAGAGAGCATGAATTAACAACTAGTTGAAGCTACATAATTAGAGAGCTTCATTACCCCTAAATTGAAGGGGTTTAGCCTCTCATATTTGTCATTTGATTAACAAATGCAGCTAGCAACATGAAAGCAAAAGGAAAGGAAAATGAAAGCTAATGGAAAAGAAAACTAGTCAAATTGCATAAAATAAAATAGATCTACACTACAACATGAAAGGAAATAAACAAGAAAAGGAAAAGAACATATATTAAATTGCATAAAAAAGTTACATGAAAAGAAGAAATGGCTAAGTAGCCATGAAAAGAAAGAGAGCTCTCATTTTATTTTCCTAAGAGAAGAGAGCCTAAAAGAGAGACTAAAAAAGAGGGTTACATGAAACATAAGGGGTATTTATACAAGTTAGAAACCCTAATGCATATATTTGGAGAATGCCCAAAATGCCCTTGTAGGAAGTGTGGTTGCCAAGTTATCATTAGCTTCAAAAATCCCCCACATAAATGTACATGAAGCTTTAATGGCCTTTTAGCATGTGCATTAGCTCCAAATTGAAAATCAAGGTAATTGGGTGGGGTCCTCCATGTTCTTCACTTTAAATTATTTCCATCTTCATTCTTTTGTATCTTCTTTGCGCATACATATTTCTTCATGAAACCACTTGTAATTGAGTTTAATTTCCTACAAAAAAATATAGAAATTTCCAATTAAATTTTTTCAATTTAATATATGCACAAAAATGACCATTTTGCCCCTATATGAAAATGAATATGTAACCATTTGAAATAATATGAATTTTTGGTTTAAACAAGTTAAAATAGCCGATATGATCATTTATTCAATTTAAACAGATTAAATTTTGGTGGTAAAAATATGCACATTTACATGCACATCAAATACCCCCACACTTATCTTTTTATTCATTCTCGAATAAAGAAAAACTAAGGTAAACCTGTTTTCGTAGAAAGCATGATTGCATTGAGCGTATGCAACAAGTCGTTAAACCTCTAGGTGTTCCTAGTAGGACGAGTGTTGTCTCGTGAGCGTTTTCAGCGGATACTACCCACAAAATCCAAATGCATGATGAAAATATTTACAAAATGCAAAATTTATTTACAAAGAGATGAATGCGAGTTTTTAAAAATATTACAAATGAAAGATTTACTTTTAAATTGACACAAATAAGTTAAATATAGGTTTTGGTCATTATCTTGAGATTTATCTCATTTACTCGTCAAAGTTTTCAAAAAAAAAAACAAAGTTATCATAACAAATAGACTATAGTTTAGCTCGTTGTTTCGGTTGATAACAAAGTATAACTATGAAATGGATCGTTAGTTGATTATCAAAGTTTATCAAGGTGGTATATTCATTTCTTTTCAATAACAAGTCAAATCAAATAAGTTAAAATAGTGCTTGAATTTCATTTGCTTACTCTCTCTTATTTTATTTTTTTGAAAATTTTAGTTAAACTATCATTATTTGTAATCAAACTTCATTTTTATTTTTGTTAAGACAAATATATTTTCGATAAATTCGATTTAGTACACCAAAACCATATATTTATCTTATAGTGTTTCTTTAAAAATAAATCAAAATACTTAAAATAAATTGATTTTTTTTTTTGAGTTTTGGAGGCAAAAATGAAAATTAATCATGAAAAGTCAAAAAGAAGATGGGTCTCCCACCACACCTGATTTTGACTGTATTTCCACTGTCAACCCAAGTGGAAGGAGAAAATGAAAACATAACCTTTATTTAAATGGAAATGAAAAGATGATTATTTACAAGACATCAGAAAGTATGCCGTTAAAGAGTAAATGAACCGATCTTCCAAAAACCGATTCATTTGTCTCGCCAAGTACGCGAGACACAGCTTAAGCGTAGAAAACCAAATCGTAAAAGGATTTGGAATCGAATATGGATTTAGAAAAACGAATGTAGTTTTATTAAAAATCGTACGAGTTGTTTTATTTTCGATAAATTTTTTGGTAGATATAACGATTCATTGAAATTCAAGTTTGTCGTTGAAACATTCTTCAAAATTATTGATTTCAAAATCAAAGTGTGATTTAAATATTTCCCGTCGGAATTTAACAAATTTTTCATCCAAAAGTCCAAAAAATTTGTGTTTATTAAATTCGTCTTCCTTTGTTGGATTATCAACAATTTCATTGCGCATCTCAAGTCAAAATCCAAAGTTATTGTATTCAAATTTTCAAAATAGAGAAAAGGAAGATCGAATTTTAAATTTGGTTCCATACCCGCAAAAGAATTGAAATCCAGCTCAATTACCATCTTTTCAACAACTTCGTTAAGATTGTCATTTTCAATTTCGAAAGTTGTTATTTGAAATCATCGATTTGGGTAAAAGGTGGATTATCACTTGACTCATCACGTTGGAATTTGATTTTGTTTTTCAAGTTGTTTCATATATGTTTCAAACAACGAATCCGTGTGATCATCATAAATTTCGTTCATTTGTTCAACAAAATCCAATTTATAGTTATTAACTTGAGAAATTTTGATTTGGATTTGTTGAGAACAAAAAATTTCACTCGTATCGTAATCGAGATTATTCCCATTGGCAAAATTATTTGAAAAATGGATCACATTTTTGTTTTGATTTTGAAATTCATTTTTGAGTTCGAAATTGATTTGGCATGGGTTATAATCGAAATCGTTTGAATTTTGAATTAAATTCAAATTTTGAAATCCTTGGCTCGAGTTATTACACAAATATGAATTGCACAAATCATTTATACTTTGATTTTGTTGTGTAGAGAATTCAAGTAAAGTTGAAATGCTACTTTCAAGAGTCAAGGGTTGGTCATTGTTTTGAAAACTTTGTTGTTCAAAATTCGAATTGTTTATAGAATAGTTGTCGTTAAAATATCCATACGAATTTGGAGTGAAATCATATGGATTATACTGATCTTCACAACTATAGTAAAATTCTAATGAGTAAGGAAAAGGAAACTCGGACATTTTCAAGAATGTTTTTGTTTTTTTATAAAGAAAAAATATTTACGTATAGAATTTATTTTTCAAAATGGAAAATATTGTTTTTTATTTTTCAATTTTTTTTTTGTTTTCGTAAAGAATTTATATTTTTTATGGATTTTTGGAATTTTGATTTGAAATTTTCAAAGGAAAAGAAAAAAAAACTAAGTTAAGAAATATTTACAATATTTTTTTAGTTTTGGATTTTGAGTTTTTTTTGTTTTTTTTTAAAATATGCATGAACTAATGCAACTAAATGAACGCAGTGGTTAATTACAAATGATTTATCCTAAGTTAACCCAAAAATGTATACTCACACTTTGTCTTAAATCAACAAGATAGTTCTCAATCAGGTAACGGACAGGATTTATCGGTGCACCATGAATCACCGTAGCAATGCAGCCGAAGATTTAAGTACCTTCAGAGGAACAACCACTATAATATTTACGAATCACTGTAATATTTATAAACGACTATTGCTCTACCGTAGCCTAAACACCAAAAAATTAAATTGTTCAAAGAAGACAACTTGTCAATATACAATTAAGTGTTATAGATGTCTAACTGTTATTATTAATCAAAATTTAAGATGAAATGCAAAACTGAAATTAAACATGTATTAACAATGCAACTACGAATGAATTTTTTTTTTTTTTTTTTTTAGTTTTTTTTTCAAATGCAAGAAATCAATAATGCAATTCAAATAAAACTAGTTATGAAAGTCGTAATTTTTTTTAAAAGCAAGTAAGCAGAGCAGTTTTATAGTAGCGACTGCTTCCTTTATCTGCTTTGACAACCTGAAAAGAAGTCAAACACAAATATATAAAGTTTATATATATATATATATATATATATATATATATATATGGGTGAAACTTAAAATAAATTAAAACGAAAACAAATTAAGTTCAAACTCGATTTTTTTAAGACCGAAACAAATGGAAAACAAAACAAATGAAACAAAATGAACAAAACAAATGAACAAGATAAATATAATTGTTTTTATTTTCAAATCTATAAGGATGGAATCTCAAAACAATTTAAAATAAAACAAACAATTTTTTTTAAGAATAAATAAAGCAAACCTAGAAACAAATTAAGAAAACTAAAAAAAATTGAGCAAACTCGTTTTTTTTTTTCTTTTCTTTTTTTTTTTGTTTAAAGAGCATTAAGCCTGGCCCGAAATAAGCGGAACCCGCACTTCACTAACTCTTGCACAGCGCATTGAATAAAACATTTCAACCAAAACAGAATTCCAAACTTTCAAACAACAAGTGAAAATTCGAAACTCCGTAAATCAGCAAATCTCAACCTCAATTTGTAGTTGGAACCCGTGATTGGAGAGTGTGTGATGATTGGTGGCGCGTGAGTATCGAGTGGACGGGTAGTTTCAAATCGTAGTGGTTCACTAGGTTTCGAAGAAGAGGGAGGTATTGGTCGAGGCGATTTCAGGTGGGAGTCGTGTTGTGGTCTAGTTGAAGGGTTTTCGCTATTTGCAGTTGAGGAAGCCGAGGGGGTGATCGCGATTATTGTTTGCTGGTTTGAGCAGTGTAAATGTTGGTAATGGTGAGATGGAGGGGAAGTATGTAATGAAGGTATTTGTGGCAGAAGGACGGTGAGCGGTGGTTTGTTGAGATCGCGTGGGGTTCTACGTGAAGTCGCGGTTGAATTTGGGGAAGAGGCGATTTCGTAAGTCTCGATTGATGTTGAGGAGGTGATTCAGATGGAAGCTCCGAATGTATAGTTCGGGGAAGTGGGTATTGGAGGTAGTCAGGGTGGATTCGTGGGTCCTGATTGTGGAGGCACTGTGCAGTGCAAATGCAATGAAGAGCAGTGCAAAGGTATGTAGCTGTATAAAAAACTATTGATTGGCAGCAACCAGTTTGTTATGTATGGGGTTAGTGAATGTTTTGGAGAATAGTATGGTCAAGGCAGTGGAATGAGATAAAGGTGGCAATGGGATGTTGGTAGATATATGATTTGGTCTATGAAGTGATGGTAAAACTTTTATTTAAAAAAAAAAAAAAAAAAAAAGGTGGTAGTGCAAGATGGTTGAAGCAATGTGGCGTTGAACTTTCAGGTGACAGCGGTTAATGTATTTGCTTCTCTGGTAATGATTGTAACAGGGAAGAAGTCAGAAGGCAATGCAGATGTGTATTGGAGTTTTTGTGGTGGAGAAGATGAAGGGGAATTGCAACAGAAGGGAGGCTGTTGTACAGGATTTTGGTAGTTTGGTGATTTTGGTAGTTGGAAATGGTTGTATAGGTGATAGTTTGCAGCAGAAGTGGTGATGCCAGCAGTGTAGTTTTGTTTGAATGAGAACAATGGGGAGATGCTTGAAGTTTGGCTGGTTTGTAACTGATCAATGAGAAGTATGGCAGTGATGTATATAGCAGTTTGGAGATAGTGGATGTGGAATTATGGTAGAAGTGTCAATGATGTGATGTACAGTGATTTGTAGGCCGAGAAATGGTTGGCGGCAGGCAGTTTTAGAATATGGATGAAGTGAGGAAGTGATTGTATTTGCTTGTGGGTGGGTCTGTCACCGGTGATGGTGAAGGTTGGAGTTGCTCTACAGGCAGAAATAGGTGAAGAGGGTATGATATGAGATGTATGGTGGTAGTTGATGACAGGTGAGGCAGCTTGGGGTCTCTGAGGTGGTGGAAGAGGACTGTAGATGCAGTGGCAGAAGTGCACAGAGGCCAATGCACACAACAGTAACAGTTTTGTAACAGAAATGCACTGTGTAAGCTGATGTGAATGTAAAACAGCGAAGAAAATGTATATGATCAAAACAGAAATGTAAATGAAAGTGAAATAAATTTTTTTTTTTTTAAATTGTGTATGTCTTTTTTTTATATGGAAATGCAAATGAAAATAGAACAACAAGCACGCAAACAAAATTGAAAACAAAAATTACGCAAACACAATTTTTTTTTAAAAAATACAATAAACACAAAAAAATTAAAACACACAAAATCAAATAAACTAATAATTCGAAAAATAGAAAATCAAAATCAAAACAAACTCCCCGGCAACGGTGCCAAAAACTTGTTCGCGTCGACTAAAATTCTATGAACTAAAAAATAACCGAACGAATTTTAGAATAAAAATAACCGTAAACGCACGACGTATACTTGTAGTACGTGACGAATACGGGTCGATCCGCAAGAAATTGATGATTTTAAAAATGTTATTCAATCAAATTATACCAATTTCGAATGAAAGTTAAGCTAGAGAATTAGAAAATTAGCTAACTAACTAAAATAAAAAAAGATGCAAATATAATAGTTAAATGACAATTTAGAGAATAAATCCACTCTCTAGATCACATAATTCAACACATGAAATCATGATCTCTCTTTTATGGTCATTAGTGTTTTAATTGATGTGCTTATCATAAATATGACATATTTGTGCTATTAGTTAGCCCAACATAAGCTATCAAACTTTAACACACCCCTTAAACCACTTACTAACTTTTATGAAACTTGACAATAAAAATGAAAACGAAATCTATTTTAAGTATGGCCTATTAACTATTAATTAATAATGTAGGCCATAAAATTTTAATTTTAAATTGCTTTTTTTTGTTATAATCATATTTTGATGAAGAGGCAATTAGTATAGGGATTGTTTAAGCGTAGCATGTTTGGTGTCAACAATATAGGCTATCAAATACAAAGCAAAAACAACAATTAAACCACTTTAATCATTCTTACTAAGCACAAAAAGAGAGCATGAATTAACAACTAGTTGAAGTTACGTAATTAGAGAGCTCAATTACCTCTAAATTGAAGGGGTTTAGCCTCTCATATTTGTCATTTGATTAACAAATGTAGCTAGCAACATGAAAGCAAAAAGAAAGAAAAATGAAAGCTAATGAAAAAGAAAACTAATCGAATTGCATAAATAAAATAGATCTGCACTACAACATGAAATGAAATAAACAAGAAAAGGAAAAGAACGTGTATTAAATTGCATAAAAAAGTTATATGAAAAGAAGAAATGGCTAAGTAGCCATGAAAAGGAAGAGAACACTCATTTTATTTTCCTAAGAGAATAGACTAAGAGAAGAGAGCCTAAAAGAGAGACTAAGGAAGAGGGTTACATGAAACATAAGGGGTGTTTATGTAAGTTAGAAACTCTAATGCATATTTTTGGGGAATGCCCAAAATGCCCTTGTAGGAAGTGCGGTGGTCAAGTTATCATTAGCTTCAATAATGCTCCACTTAAATGGACATGAAGCTTTAATGGCCTTTTAACATGTGCATTAGCTCCTAATTGAAAATCAAGGTAAGTGGGACGGGTCCTCCATGTTCTCCACTTTGAATTATTTCCATCTCCATTCTTTCGTATCTTCTTTGTGCATGCATATTCTTTCATGAAACCACTTGTAATTAAGTTTAATTTCCTATAAAATAATAAAAAATTTCCAATTAAATTTTATCAATTTAATATATGCACAAAAATAATCATTTTGCACCTATATGAAGATGAATATGTGACAATTTGAAATAATTTGAATTTTTGGTTTAAACAGATTAAAATACCCGATATGATCATTTATTTAATTTGAATAGATTAAATATGATAGTAAAAATATGCACATTTACATACACATCACTATGTAATTTTGAAAGCCTCTTACAAAATAAGCCGAAGGCAAGAAGATTCCATTGTTAGAGAATTAATTTATATATCAAGCTATCGAAGAGAATATAATGAGAAAGAATGGTGGCAGAGCAGTAAGTCTTTTGGAAGAAAGAGAAAGATTGTCCACGTTGTACAAGAAATTCTGAGGGAAGAAGAAATTGAGCTTGATCTTGATCCAAAGCAAGTGACCGAAACAGCCTCATCAGCCAAGACTTTAAAAGAAGTATAACTCGATAAAAATGACAAGTCTAAGACAGTTAGATAGGAACTTGTTTCCACCCTTACATGAGCTAATTTCCTTCTTCAACATAACCAAGATGTACTTTCTTAGACTCGGTCATTTGTCATTGTTTAAATATGGATCCGAAGTTTACTCCCGTAAGGTAAAAATGGAGACTTTTAGACAAGGTTCGATATATGGCTCTATAAGAAGAAGTTGAAAGGTTTCTAAAGAATAACTTCATTTAAGACATTTACTATCCAAAGTGGATCGCTAATCCAATGTTAGTAAAGAAACAAAATGGGAAGTGGAGGATTTGTATATACTTCACTGATTTAAACAAAACTTGCCCAAAGGAATGGTTCCCTCTACCAAGAATTGATCAGTTAATAGATGCTACAAGCAAGCACCAATTTCTTTCATTCATGGATGCCTATTCTAGATATAATCAAATTCCAATGTTTAAGCCGGGAACATACAGGTTTCTTCACTAACATGGGTTTGTTTTGTTATAAGGTAACGCACTTCGGTCTTAATAAAGTAGGGGCAACATATCGAAGGTTAGTCGATCGAATGTTCACCAATCGGATAGGTCGAAATATGGAAGTATATGTTGATGACATGTTGGTTAAATCTAAGTAGGCAGAGAATCATGTTTCGAATCTAGCCGAGACATTCGAAGCTCTTCGAAAATATTAGATGAAGTTGAACCCTTATAAGTGTACCTTCGGAATACAATCCGAGAAGTTCCTAGGTTTATAGTTAGTGCTGGAGGGATAGAGATAAACCCGGATCAGATAAAAGCTACAACCAACATGAAGGCTTCAACTAATGGATAGGAGTTAACGAGATTAAATGGATAGAAGAGTGCCAAAAGGCATTCGAAGACCTGCAAAAGAACCTAAGTTCTCCTCCGGTATTATATAAACCAATAGATGGATAAACCATGTTCCTATATTTAGCCGTCTTGGATCAGGCCATAAGTTCGGCCTTAGCGAGAGACGATAATGGGATCTAGGGACTTGTGTATTATGTAAGTAAAAGGCTAGATCCAGCTGAGAAACACTACCTTGTAATTGAAAAGCTTGCCTACAGCTTGGTGTTCTTAGCAAGAAAGCTTTAGCTATATTTCTAGGGCCATCCTATTAAAATCCTTAGGATCAACCGCTTCGACAAGTAATTAGCAAACCCGAAACTGCAAGGAGGTTAATTAAGTGGGCAATAGAACATAGTCAGTACAAGATATCATGTGAGCCTAAGACAACAATGAAGGGTCAAGCATTAGCTAATTTCATTATTGAATGCATTGGTTTCAGAGCCAAGTCGAAAAAGAAGTGAGCAAGAATAAATAACTCTCTTTGAAACTTTATGTTGACGAAGCCTCAAATGAACAAGAGGCAAGTGTCGGCTATATCTTAGTGGCCCAAAAAACCACCAAATTTATTTCACGATCAAGATCCTCTTCTCAACAACCAATAATGCCACAAAGTATGAATAATTGTTGAATTGAGAATGGATATTTCCATCAAGATTTCGAAGATCCAAATATATAGTGATTCCCAGATAGTGGTCAAAAAAATTCTTGGTTACTACCAGGCCCGAGAGCTAACTTTAGCTCTTTATGCTAAATAGGTAAAGCAACTACTTAAAGATTTTTGGAGTAATCATATAGAAAACATTCCCAGGGATCAAAACGCTAGGGTCGATGCCTTAACAAAATATGGAGCTCAAAGGATGTAAGAAAGTTTAATCCAGTCGAGATCCTAGACAAACCTATCATACAGATGCCAAAAAAAGTGTTAGCTATAACATAAGCTCAAGTTAACCGAAGCGAATCAACAAAACCATCAATAATTGAAGAAAATTGAATGTTGCCATACATCCGGTATTTTAGTGAGGGTATTCTGCCTTGAGAGTAGTCGAGGCAAGACAAATTAAATATAATGCTCCAAAGTTCAGCATTATAGATGGAATACATTATAGGATGGGATTCTCAACCCCATACACTTGATGTGTAGTGGCTTCGAAAGGTCAAAAGTTATTGAAAGAAGCCCACGACGGAATTCGAGGAGACCATTATGGTGTTCAAAAATTGGTAAAGGAAATACTACGGTAAGATTTCTATTGGCCAACACTAATCAAGACATATTATAATATGCAAGAAAATGTGATAGGTGCCAGTTTTGTGCTAAAGTGTCAAGATCTTCTCCTAGCAAGCTCGCCCCGATGATGAGTCCATGGCCCTTCGATATTTGGGGGCATCGATCTTATTGGTCCCCTTCCGAATACTAAAGAAGGGGTAAGATATGCCATAATTGCAATCGATTACTTTACAAAATAGGTCGAGGCAGAACCGTTGGCTACCATAACCTCCCATCAACTAATAAAGTTTGTGATAAGGAATATTGTATCTAGATTTGGTCTTCTGCATAGAATTATAATGGATAAAGGCACTCAATTTGAAAGCCAAGAGTTTGCATAATATTGCCGAAATCATGGTATTATTAAGAGTTTTTCTTCGGTAACTTAGCCATAAGAAAATGTAGTCGTAGAGGTAGCTAACAAAACTATCAAAGCTTGTCTGAAGAAAAGATTAAACAAGGCCAAAGGCAACCAAGTGCCTTTTGTTCTGCAGGATTATAGAACAAGCTCCTAGACCTAGACATGACATACTCCCTTCTCCCTGGTTTAGGTTTTGAAGCCATGCTCCTTGTTGAGTTAGAAATTGCCACTTATAGAAGGTATTGTTATAATACGTAGAAAAATGTAGAGCTCCAAAAGGAGTCATTAGATTTGTTACTTGAGCTCCAGGACCAAGCCGCTTTGAGAACAACAGAGTGTATTCGGAAGATGACCCGATACTCCAACCAGAAAGTTCGGACTAGAAAATTTGAGAAATGAGACTCTTCGAAAGATAATGCCAAACACCAAAGATCTGACATATGGACCTCTCAACCCTAATTAGGAAGGACCTTAATAATTCATGATGTCATCCTTCCGGGAACATATATGTTAAAGAGGCCAGATGGAAATATAATACCTCGGACTTGGAATGCCGAGCACTAAAACATTATCACAGCACAAGGTTGCTATCTGAATATCAATAATTCAAGACAGTAACCAATCTTTTAGCCATAACCTAGGTTTGTTGCATGAGGCTCCAGTTTTCTTAAGTTTTAAGCATCTCAAACATTCCATCAAAATATTTTAGTCATGATTATTATTGCGATCAAGTAATAACACGCAACTTACAAAAGTGCATTAAATTTTTTAGTCATGATTGTTCTCATGATCAAGCAATATCAAGAAACTTGTAAAAGTGCATTGAATATTTTAGTCGCGATTATTGTTGAGATGACTATGCAAATTTCAAAAATGCATCAAAACATCTTAGCCATGATACTACTCCGATCAAGTAGTATCATGTGAATTTTAAAGCCACACTTTTGCCTCCAGACAAGAAAATAATTTCATCTCTCTATAATTACTTAGTTTCACCAAGTGAATAATATTGCCTCATGGCATTTAATTTTTTTCCAAGTAAATAATTTCACATCACGACAACTACTTAGTTTCGCCAAGTAAATGATTTCTCCTCATGGCTAAATTCGCTAAGTAAATGATATTGTGTTATGGCAATTACTTAGTTTTTCCAATTGAATGATGTTACCTCATGGCAACTACTTAGTTTCATCACTGGGCAAAGTATCAAAGATTATAAAATTAGGTAGGTACCCAATATAGTGAGCCATTGTCAAGTAGTCCCATTCATTGGGTAGATTCTCAAGAAGATTAGAAAATTGGGTAGATTTCTAATATAGTGAGCCATGGTCACGTAGTACCATGCATTGGCAAATTCCCAAGAAGATTAAAAAATTGGGAAGATTCCAACATGGTGAGCGTTGGTCAAGTAGTACCATGCATTGGATAGATTCCCAAGAAGATTAAAAAATTAGGTAGCTTCCCAATATAGTGATCCATAGTCAAGAAAAACTATATATTGGGTTGGTTTCCAATAATAGTGAGCCATGATCAATCATGTTGTGCAAAGAGTGAGTCATGGGAAGTTGACCGTGCCGAACGCACCTAGTGAGCCACAACCAAAGTATTGTGCAAAAGAGTGAGCCATGGTCAAATCGTGTCATGCAAAAAGTGAGCCTTGGTCAAAAGTACCATGCACGTGCTGTAAAGTAAGCCATGTTCTTATAGTAGCGTGCAAAATATACTCATTATACCACCACTAGTAGTTTTCAAAACCGATACCTATGTAAGCCCAAGTTTAGATGATCGGAACATGGTATCGAAGTAATTTTATCTCTAGGCGCTTGTTTCAAATTATTTTTGAAACCCTCTAGATGATGTTAGATTTTAAATTATTTTCTAAAACCCTCTAGTTGACATCTGATTTTAGTTTATTTCCTAAAACCCTCTAGATGAGGTTAGATTTCAAACTATTTTCAAAACCCTCTAGATAAGGTTAGATTTCAAATTATTTCCTAGACTGTCTAGATAAGGTTAGACTTCAAATTATTTTCTGAAACCCTCAATATGAGGTTAAATTTCAAATTATTTTTGAAACCCTCAATATGAGGTTAGATCTCATATTGTTTCCTAAAACCCTCTAGATGAGGCTAGATTTCAAATTGTTTCCTAAACCCTCTAGATACCAAGCATGATATGACACCATTCTTTCCAAAGTCCACCTCATACCAACCGTATGAGGTAAACTTTAGAGGGCATGCGTTATACCATAACTTCCATAAAGTATAAATTACGAACATTTGAGAATAAGATTCCTTGGCTTGCAATTTCGAGACTCACTATTTGGTTTCCCTCAAGGGCTTAAGCATCGAGCTCAATATCCAAAAGCATATATTTCGAGAACTTGAGTAAAAGCAGCAATTGTGATCGAGACCATTGTCCAATTATAACAACAAGCTTAGCCGATAGCAGCGACCATCGAGAACAAAAACATCTTAACAAATCTCAACAACCAACAGCTTACACAGCCGAAACTGAGATCAACGGTCATGATAAACAAAAGAATCCAAGAAGCTATATATAAAAGCGCCATGCCAGCAATCCGTCTCAAGATAATTTAAACCAGAAGATGATAAGTGTTTTAATTAAAGCCGCCTATAGCAATCCAGGTCATTAATCCAAGTGAAAGTATCTACACCAATGGGAGAAACTCAAATTCGCTATAAATAGAGGACCACGTGCTACTTAAAAGGGGAATGGTTCAAGATTTTCTGACATTCTATGATCATACAATATTCCTTACCCTTTTTAGAAAGTTTTAATAAAAAGATCATTAATGGTGGATTTGGTTATAAATGTACTTATATGCCAAATTGTGGAATAAAGATAGATGCAGAATCTTCAAAGAGGATGTAAGGATCTCGGTCCCGAACCACTATAAATTTTGTGTCTCTTTTACCTTTTAGGACTTATTTTCTTCGTAGCCTCGGTATTCGCTTAAATTTCTTATATCCTTTCAGAACCAACTTTTGAAAGCTATTGGGTGTCAGTTAAATGAAAAATATGTCTAACACATATCAAGACACCATTCTTTCAAAATTCCACCTAATACCAAACATATGTAGTGAACTTTGGGAGCATGCATTACACCATGATTTCCATAAAATGCAAATTACAACCATTTGGTAAGAATGTTCTTTGGCTTGTAATTCTGAGACCCATTGTTTAGTTTCCAACGAAAGCTTAAACATCAAACTGAGTAGCCGAGAGCATGTAATCCAAAAGCAAGAGCAAAACTATCAATCAAGAATGAAGACCATTGACCAACTAGGACAGCAAGCTTAGCCGAGAGCAGTAACTGCCGAAATCAAGGGAATTTCAATCAGAATCAATAATCAACGACTTGGATAGCCCTAGACCGAGATCAACAATCAAGATAGATGAAAGGAATCATGGAAGGTATATACACACACACACACATGCATACATACATACATACATATATATATATATATATATATATCTCACTACAAGAAAATTTACCTTTTACAACAGCAATAGATAACGCTTTATTCCTTAGCGTTATTGTTTCCCTTAATTTGTTTTAATTGGGATAGGAGTGTAACGCATTGAATGAGGGGACTCTTATTTTCTACTATTTCCCCAAATTATTTTTCCCTTCCTTCTTACTCATTTTCGTGGGCGCCATTTCCTAAATTATTTTTCCCATCCCTCTTACTCATTTTCATGTCCGTTCTCTTTTCCTCAAATTATCTCCTCTAATCCTCAATCTTACTTTCTTGGCCACAATTTTGTGGCCATGCTTATTCGCCTGCTACCTCCTTCGATTTGGATGTCTCCCACCATGTTGCCACCCTCCTCGTCGTCGTACTCTCCGTCGAGTACCATCTCATCCTCAAACACTACCTCCCGGCCACTTTTGAAGACATTGAACAATCCCTTCTCTGCTTGACTACGTGGCTATTTAGTTTGCCTCTATTCCGTAAGAAAAGCTCATGTTATAGGCAGGTAGAGAACCTGAATCAAGTAATAATTACTAGCCCTAATCTTTTAATTTTTGTAAGTTTTGTAGTTGATAAAATATACTAATAGTCCCTTTCCATTGATCAACCCTATATGAAAAAGCAAATTTAAAACTATTCAAATTTTAATTTGGTAGCTTTGAGATTGAGAAACTGTATGGTATGCGATGTAGTAGAATACATCTTGAAGTTGACGGTTGTTGGTTCTTTGACATTGCATTTGAATTTATGTAACCTTGCTCTTAACAAGTGGACTGATTTGTCTTTCCATTTGGTCTTCTGGTTGTGTATATATGTTCGTCCTCTTTAGCATTCGGTAGAATACCATTAGCTATAACTTGATTAAACAAGAAACTAAAAAAACTCTTGTCTTATGTGATGTACTTAGCCTAAGATCAAGATGACAGCATCATACAACTTGAATGACCATATATACTGATGAAAAGAGGTCAAATAAAGCAAATAAGAATAGACCCTTTTGGTTATATGTTACCTTAAAACTCACTAGATAAACACTCTAATAGGATCTTATAACCGAACTATTTAGTCATGATGAATGGACAAGAAATTAGGGTAGGTCCTTATGACAACCTATGAACCTTGGATATGATTCAGAATGAACCATAATTTGAGTGAAGTTAATTCAGCTATGAGTTTATTGGATATTTTTCCGATTATTGTGAATTATAAAACAAAAAAAAGTCACTTCTCCTTTATCTAATTAACAATGTAATGTATATTTTGACTGAAACTGTGCTGAATAACAAGTTTTGAAGATACAATTGTGCGAAGTGCAATCTTTGAATCTTCTTGTATTTCTTTGTTTTATATGCTTTGATGTTCATGCATATATTCTTCTATAACTTTCTATGTTTTAGTTCAACTATATATATTTTAACCTTTTTATTGTTAAATTACTCGAGTTATGTTTTCTTACATTTCATCATGAATCTTGTTTAGGAATTCACATTTTAACATCCAAACTTTTCTGATAAGACAAGAAAATGCATTTTGAACTACTTTCACTTTCAGATACATGATCAGCTATGGTGCATGGTATGTTTGCTAAATCCTCCTATAGAGTCATTTGGGCATGTCATCCCTTATATAAGTAAAAAGGAGGCAATAAACATTAAAACTAGTTTACTACCTTGATAGAAGTCTGGTTTATGGAGCAAACAAATTACGACCATGAACTGCAATAATTTTAGAAGAATGATCATTATTTGATTGTTGTGAAAGAAATTTTAAGCAATATCTTTACATGATCAATATGATCCATCAGAGGCTAAAATGAGATTGACAGAGATAAAGTTAATTCCAAGAGATGATTATTGGTAATTGACATTGCTGGATGAAGGTAAGTACATCTTGGATTCTTACTATTAAGCTATAGTAGTATTGTCATTGCATGCATCTATGTATAGACGATGCTAATGAATTAAGTATTAAGTTATACTTTTTTGAGTAGGATTTGCTGGTTGCTTCAAATCAATTCTATACAAGGATGTTCATATTGGTATGAACCTACCACAGTAACACCAAACATGTTTAGGTGGTATGGCCATTTTTTTTAAAACAGTACCTTCATGTATTGACTACTGCTGAAAGCAACAAATATTTTAAATCTCATTATGTGCAGGTTCCTAGTCTTCTTCCCTCTTAGAGCATCAATTTATATGCCTTCGGGATCATTAGTAGTGTAACATCCCATCTTTTTATACGTTTTAAGTAGATACACATGCCTGCTCAAAACCTATAGAAGAAGGATTGTTATTGGGGTGAATAAGAAAAAGCAGAGAAAGAGAAAAGGAAAAAACAAAACAGAATCTCGCATTGGAATGAAAAAATATAATAATCAAATAACAGTTCATGAAGCTGTTTACAAAACATTTGATTATACTTGTACAACACAGAATCAGAGTTACATATATTAGAGATAAATAAATAATAAATTGCAGCGGAACAACATGATGCAGCGAAATAAATATAATAATACTAATAGTACAATACTTCGTCTTCGTTCTCCAAAAATCAAGTCTTCAACCCTGAAATGCTCAGGCTGACCCGAGCGAATTGAAAAGACAAAACACTCGAGTCAGAACTAAAAGATTTTATGTAAGTTAAATCAACGGTAAAATGACTGTGACGGCGTCAGAGATGTTTACGGGGTTTGACATCTCCTACCTAATGTCTAATGTGAGTGCAGTAACTTAAGAGATGTTCGGGATTCACATCTCCTAAGGATCTATTAAACTATCTACTATGTAGTAAAATACGCTATTATAATAGTGTCTACAGTAAAGTAAAGTATTAAAATAGCGTTAAGGCATTACCCATATTCTCCTTAACACATTTTTATATATTTCCCATAGTCTATACAGTACCGTAATTTTTCTGTAAACTAGAGGGCTATCAGAGAGCACTCCATAGGTATGGTAAAAAACAAACTCGTAGAAGGCGTGTTAGGGCATGTGAACACGATACACGAGGAAATGCCAGGGTAGATATGCCGCTTGCGGATCTGGACTGGTGGTAACGCATGACAGCTACTACCGTCCACCTCGGAACACACTCCTAATCAAAATCGAGAGGTGGCCACCAACAATCACAAAATCAGAATATAATATCGAAGAAGTGTACCTGATAGGAGGAATGCCCTCACTTTGCCCGACATGGCTCCTAATTTTTGTCATCTAAGCTGACTCACGGAAGTCAGGGTCACGTTATATCTTATACAGAAATCGTTCACCAAACCATCCTACTTTATTTCTGAAATCTCCACCACGTACACAGTTGTTAAAGTGTTTTTTCGTATTGGTAGAAAGTATGACAATATCGATCTCAGTCTCTTCAACAACCAATCGCTTACTATACACCAGATGGTTCTTTTACATTTCAAAAGTAAATTCATAATTGATATCAAAATATCATATTATCAAACCATATCACTTTCAAATCATATTCACTTTCAAGTCATATCGTTTCCAAAATCATAATTTCTTCCAAAATCATTTTTTCAAAACAGGTTAAATTCTTACTTCAAAGTCATCATTTCAATTTATTATAACATTTTAAATCCCAACTTAGGTTAGAACATCATTTAACCTTATTCTCTTTTTAAACCAATTGAATTGAATATAAACTCTTCCGCGTCACTTAGTTTGGAAATTTAGAAATTAGTTCAAATAGTTATAAATATTTAGTTTAATTATAGGTTAAAATAATTTTAAATTGATTTAAGATAGTTAGATTTAAATTAGATTAAGTATAATTAAAATAGATTAAATGGCTTTAAATATATTATTATATTTAAAATAAATTAAAATGGTTTAATTAGCTTAAAATAAATTAAATTAGTTTAAAATAGATCGAAATAATTTATATAGTAAATATTGGTCAAATAGTTTAATAATTTTGAAAATCTTAATAATTGCGAATTTTAAAATAATATATTTTAAAACAGTTTATACTAAAATATGAATTTGGAATTTATTTCAAATTAAACCATTCATTCCATTACAGCACATTTGGACCAATTTCAATTTCCAAACCAACAAACCAAATTTCAAATCTTCAATTTTTTTATTTCAATAAATTATAGAATTTCATCTCATTCAATTCATGTTCAAATATCGATTCAAACTGCTCTAATTTCAAAATATTTCAAAGTTATGTTTCAAACAAATTCAATAGTTCAATTCCGATAGAGTTTCATTTATACTTAAAAGTTTAACTTTAAACTTCCAATTTAATTTCTTAAAACAATTCCTTTAAACCAATCCACATTTCAACATAAAACTTGATTTTCCAATAATAACTCAATTAAATTGCCTACATCCACTATGAAATGACCGATGTTTATTGAACTTTACTCGTCGATTACAAAAGATTATAATAGTACAACTGAAGTTTGATAATGATTTCGACAGAGTATCAGCCTAGAGAGGACTAAAGTCCCTTTTCTGAATGCATATGGTTGCTATGTATAGGCTTAGGCTGAAAATATCTCGCCCAAATCTCGGAGGACTTCTTCTCCCGTGTGGGTAGGCCCACGGGATCGAGTTCAAGTGGTTTCGATATCGATCAAGAATTTATCCTTTTTGGCTGAAATTTATCTGGTACATTCTTGACGTTGTAGGCAAGCTCCTGTGAAAAATTGGTGGCATTTGGACTTGTAGATCTCGAGTTATGATCGATGCAAGTTTGGATTTGCATGACATTTTCGTCTTCGTATCGATACTATTTCGCGGCTATGTTCGTGTCGATGCTTGCATGCTACTTCGTATTGATGGTTGGAGGTCGCCTTCGTATCAATGATTCATGTTGGCTTTTTCGTATCGATCGATGGTTGTCGTTGTTTGTATCGATGGCGGGAGATCGATACAAGATGGATGGAGGAAGAACAATACGAAATGGACATTGGTTGATGGATATGAAGTGTTGTTAACATGATGGATACGAAGTAGCTTCATTTTGATGGATATGAAGGAAGTTAGTGGGCGATGGATACGAACTGAATCTCTCTTGGGGAATGGATACGAAATTGGATGGATATGAATAGAGTTGGATTTCTCAGAATATCATTTAATTAAATTCAAAAATTAAGGATTTTAAAATCATTAGTTTAACCAATCCGATGTCCGTATATAATTCTCTGCCCTAGGGTCAAGTGATACGGATATTTATCATTTCAATCCGCAATTTAATATTTTACGGTTATATATCATTTCAAACCACAATCCCGAATTGTTATAAAATCACTCGAGTCTACCATTTCAACCCATAACAATTTTTCCTTAATCTATAGATTATTCGGGTATGTATCATTTCAACCCATAGTGAACTTGCAGTTTATAACAATATAAAATACAACATCCATTCATCCAATATCAACAATCAACATCCATCACAATCATCATCCAACTCAATCAATAAATATCAATACAGAACTGATAATCAATAACGGGTATTTACTGGCAGTTTAAATTCATAATAAATTAAATAACGATTTAATTCAAATTAACTGAGATGATGATTTAAAATATACCAAACAATCATAAATAAATTTCCAATCACAACATAAATTTAATTTAACAAACATTAGAAATTTTAGAAGTTGTGAGTGGGTTAAATCACCCACCTTTGAATTTAAATTCAATTTAAATCCAAAATTCAAACAGTCTCAGAATTAGTCCAAACTAGCGTCAAAATATCTGAAATTTCAATACGATCCTAGTGGAGAAAACCACGCGTGATCGGACTTCGTATGTAAAAGTTATATTGATTTAGAACGATTGAATTTCAAAATAAATAAAATAAAACGGATTAAAACAAACAACCGCTAAATCACCGATACGTCACTTACTTTAGCCTACATACGCGAACCCTATATCGTCTGAACAGAAGATAGCCGCCGCCACTCATCGAGGAATTGCGCCACCTGGACACGCCTGCACCTAGATCCACGTACGCCGTCGAGCTTCTCTCCCCAAGCCGCGCCTGGTGGTGCCCTCCACGACGAACGCGACTCTCCGGCGAACCCCGCCGTCACCGCACGTGGAAGGCCAACGATGGCGAATTTCGACACCTACAGACCAAACGAGCCACTGGATTGACTCACCTCCTCCTCCTCTACGCGCTGCAAACTCCCGATCGACCAAACAACGAAGATCCACCGTTTATCGAGCAAGTGGCCTATGAACGGCCGAGGTTCATCTTGAATTTCAGACAAACGATGGTTTAAATTGAAAAACGAATTACAAATCTAAGATGCGCTCGTCAAGAGCTTCAAATCGATATATAATTCGATATAGTTTGTGGAGTTTGATTTTGGAATTGAATTTGAAATTGAATTTGAAATTTGAGAATTAGGGTTTGTCTGCAATTGGAATGAAGAGTTGAGAAGAAATGTACGTACAGACAAATGGAAATGAGGAGTGGCTAGGGTTTATAATGAGGTATTTATATGAATAGCTGAAATAGAAAAGAATGGACCAAATCGACTTGAACGATAAACGATCCGAAAAGTCCGTTTCGACTCCGGAACGAAATGGGTCAACCCATATATCAAAATTGGTGTTTTTGATGATTTCAAATTCAATGGAACAGGTTTTAAGTCCTAATTTCATCATATGAAGAAGTTATGCTAACAATCAACTTATTTCAAATTGATTTCAATTGATTTCAATTAAATTGATTTCTAGGCGTTAGAGCCCATACGATCAAACGACAAGTCCGATCGATACGAAACTTGAAATCTTATAATAATTTACCGTTACGGATCCGATGAAACTGGTTTCGTCGAAATCTGAGACAGTTGCCAAAATGGTTATATTTCAGTTAATTAAATAAATAAACATTATATTAATTAAATCACTTTCAATTCAAATTTTAATTATTTACAATTTCTATCATTTTGGCTTACATAGTAATTTATAATCCTATATAACAAAATTCCATATCAGTTAAATGTTGCATATTTCACCAATTTCAAAGCTTTTAAATTTCAATTTCAATATATTCAGATATTATAAATTAAGTCTCCAATAAATTCATTTATTTGATTTTTCAATCTTGTTATTAAATCAATTATTCTCTTATCATTTTATAGGTAAAATTAACATTGGTTTATATCCTAGTGCATTAATAATTTTCAATTTCATCTTAATTTCAATTAACATAGTATTTAATTTCATTTACTTACAATAAACCCATTTATTATAAATTGAATTCCAATTATTTACAAATTAATTCCAATAAATTGATTTGATTCAATTTCAATCTTTTTATTAAGTCCATTATTACTCCATAAACCTAGTTAATCTTTGTTTTACTTTTCGCTGCCTTAATATAGACCAATTTCCATCTTTAGTTTGTATTAACGATCATACTTCCATTTTATTGTATTTTTGTCAAATATATACATTAATTATGACTAAAAATCACAATTTATTTATTTAACTTGGTTTCGTTCTTTTTATTACATCACTTATCAAATTATGAATAGAATTAGCGTTCCTATTCATTTTGTTATACTCACAGTCTCATTTATTGTCTTAACCTCATTAATGTAACATTAAAGTTCATTTAATTCTAATTGATTTCCCATTTAATTTAATAGACCAAATAAATAGGTAACTTATAACAGTCGTTACCATAACTTTTAATTACACTTATGAATTCATTATTCACAACCAAATATTGCAATTCTTATGTAATACTAATTTTATTTAATTACCATTAACTCTCTATTTCATACAATAATTAAGTATATACGTTTGTTTCTTATATTAAGTTTTATAACCAAATATAACAATTTACATTATTTCATCATTGGAATTTCATTTCAATTGTTAATAATTAGTTTTAGTTACTATTGTTATATTTTATTTTAGCATTCATTTCATTACTAAATTGCAAAGTTTTTTATTTCTTTCCATATTAAATCACCAAAACTTATTAATTTAACAATTTAAATAGTCGAAGATTTACGAGTCGTTACAAGTGGAAGCCTACTTCTGGCGCCGTTGTAGTCCAACAAAGGTTAGTTTCTACCTCGCAGTTGCTAATGATTTATAATCATCAAGCAAAATTTACAAATCTTGATCGGCGTGATCATTGTTTGAAATGACATCAGGAAAAATACATGATATTTTGACATTCTATTTTTCTATAGGCTATAATTAAAATTGTAGATCCATCTTCTACCATTAAATAACAAATTTTTATGTTTTCTAAAGATAGATTGAAAACTCATTTTCATAATTCAGTCATTCAGGTTTAAAGCTTTCTAATGAAGTGTATCCAATGTCTATAGTACACTTTTTTAATGAAGGCTAAACCTTCTAATGATGTTGAACTTCCTACAAAGAAGTTTGAGTTTATTTATACCACATATATGCATCTTTTATTTTCTTCATTAAACTTAGTTTACACATGTTAGTTATAAAAAAATAGGTGTCTCTAACCCAAAAACCAATCAATGACCATGCATTTAACAAAACATAATGTAACTAGCATGTATAAATTAATTTTTATGTTCGGTTTCGAAGTTGACCTTCCTCTAAGTAATGGCCGATGGTGCACATTTTAGAGCGGTAATAAACAATTTTAATATAAGGTGAGGTGGATTCACTAGTTGGTGATTATGTGTTGACGTTCCATGTTTCTTTTTATATGTTTTGTGAACGGTCATTACAAGTCAATAGTTATAGTAGAAAATTCATATATTTTGAAGTTGATTCATAGTTCATGCGCAAAGCATTCGTTTCTGTTAATATATATAAAAGTTATGCCCATCAAAGGAGAGATCGTAAATTAAAACGACAAATCATCTTTAATTGAGTTAATCCACTTGTGTATTAGCTAAACATTATTCCATGGATTAAGTTAAACATGCATTAACTGATGAATTTGATGGATAAATATAAAATTATTGATGCTTACATTGCGTAGTAACAAAATACCATGTCCTAGTATTACCATTTGCTGAATTCACCTGGTTAGCAAAATAATGTGATGTATGTTAAATAGCTTCTACACCATCAACAAGAAAACCAAGAGGTCTAGCACAAAACAACCCCCTTACAAAATACTTAAAAGCATAGGGTCAAAAGCCTAAAATAGAGATCAAATAAGGGATGAAAAGACCATTAGGGCAATGGGGAAAGGAATTTGCAACAGAGGTTGGAATAATTTGTCGCATATATGCACCTTTGACATGTCGTGATTAGAGGCTTGTTAAAGGACCATGCAGGCATAGATTACGCTATCATATTTTAGTAAGTATTTTTCAAATGCTGGCCTCATTCTGAATTTCATATATTTGACTTTGAAGCTTAATTATTATCTTGTGTAAGAGAAGTTTGATATTGATCTTCACATTCCTCAAGTGGAGCGGGCTGTGAACCATTATTTGGGGGATCAGTTTAAAGACTTTAGGTGTAGATTCCACAAACACTATTTAAAATTTGAAATGAAGAACAACACCATCAAAACCCGTATATAGGTGTCACACATGAGAAGTGGGAAATCGTTTGTAGAATGTTTGAAACAAAAGAATTCAAAGTAATAAGTATATTTAAAATGGTTACATTTATCTATTTATTAATGATATATACTATCACCAAAATTCAATTCTCAGGACCTCAGTACAAAACATAAAATTAGCAGGCAACAACTCAAGGCGAGTCATTGTGCAGGATCTAAATCATTTGCACGTTACAGAGAGGAAATGGTAGTATGAATCATGAATTTATGGTTTGCATACTTCATATTGAAAATTTTAGAGTCGTCACTTGATTTTTTTTTCATAAGAGCGTGGCAAAGAGACTCAACAGCAGCTAGGCAGAATCTAGCTATATCGCTTAACTCACTCAGAAGGAAACGAGTGAATTTGCCTAGAAACATAACAAATTATGTAACCATAATATTTTATAACCGTATACTAATAATTTCTTATCCAAGATTTTTTTTAATGACATATCAAATTTGTACTTATAGAACAGTATGGTGGATCTCCAAAAGCAACCTACACTTGGAGAATCCACTTCAATGACAGAAGGTGAAATATGTGATCAAGTACTGGGTGCAGGCCTAAATATATAAAAGGCCTTGGGCATGGCATACTATCATCTTCAGCTTCAAGTTGCAATTAGTTTGGTTTAAGCAATGTTATCTTAATGGCAGGGTGTAATAACGAGCTCACCACACAATCGCAAGAACAAAACCTTCAAATGCTAGAACAAAATCGTAAGACTAAAGAGTTAGAATTAGCGTAACACCACGGCAGATCGTTGGGGCGCCTTTATGCAACATCGTAATGAAACAGAATCTTCTACATTGGTAATAAATACTGTTTATATCCAATTTCCTATAGAATTGTATTAAGTGATTTACATTACTAATTTGTATCAGATTTCAATGTGTGAACTTTCAAAACAATGTCTGTTTTGATTCTAAAAGCACATTTACAAAAAAAAAAAAAAAAAAAAAAAATTAGTCCATTTAATAAAATAACCATCATCAAACTAAATGCCATGGGTGACTACAACAGATATTTGTGTTTACTGTTAATTATACTATTCAGCAGTGCCATTATACTAGTTAATCTAGATGATATATATGTGGTATTTATTATTGATATTGTGAAATATCATTGGGTATATGCGTCTACTTTTTAACTTAATGAATATAGGATATCTTAATTATACAGGCTTTGTCTTCTGCTTACATTGTATGCATCTATGACCAAACTGTTAATGAAAATAATGCATTGCGAACAAGTTAAGATACCCTGACTTACTGACTGCCAAAGTTTTAAGCACAGGTGTATTATGCCTTGATTTCAAGTATCTAAACTTCCCTATTGGAGATGAACCACCAACATAAAAGGAAGGAAACCAGTGGCAGCATGGTACCTTTGCCGTATCTGTAAGTCAAACTTAACATCAAAATAAATGTGCGTTTAAGGGACTAAGTTATGCTTTTACCAACTTACATACGTACACAATAGCTTATCTATTCACATCTAGTATTTATTCACTGCTTTGAAGAGTTTCTACCAATAACCAATTTACATTACTAATTTATATTTAGTTTCACTGTATAAACTCTCAAAATAATATTAAAAGAATAAAATAAAATTAATCCATTTAACACAATAACCATGATTGAACTAATCACCAAGGTAAATATATGAAATATATGCTTTTACCTTTAATTAAACTGTTCAATCGTGCCGCAAATACTAGCTAATCCCGATGAAATATGTTTGGTGTTTCATATTAATACTATAAAATATCATTAGGTATTATATGTGCCTCCCTTTTAGCTCAATGATTATATGATTCTTTTGAAGAATAAAGTTAGATGGTTTATTTCATGAATATATTTCTAAAACTAACTTGTTCTTGTAGATTATTACTTTGGATCATTGAATTGACATTGGCAAGCATTCGACAGTTATTTTGTAAGAATTCTCTGGATTGATGACTCTATTGGTGAGCAGAAACTCTAAACTAATGTACACTTTTGATTCCATCCTAGTTGCTGTTTTTCGACACTAATATGAAATCTGTATTTTAGAAAACGCCGATATTAATATGGCATTTGTGCATATATATATATATATATATATATATATATATATATATATACATATATATATTGTTCTAAGTGAATCAAGTTACCGTTGGGCCATTAAGTGGTCAATGTTTTGTTACTTGGAGTTATTGATGGGATGCCATTATATAACTGCTATTACATCTGAGAGCAGAAAACACCATTATATTATTTTATTATTTGCAGTTGGTGAATCAAGTCAATATTTGGTTAATCAGTTGAATCGCTAATTTCATGCAAATGTTAAATATGTAATGAACTATAGAAAGTTCTTGACGTCTGATTACATTATTCTGGATGACTTTGTTGTGTTACTACTATGAAATAACGATTACAAGTTAAAATACTCGATACAAACGAACAATGCTCAACACGAACCGGCTCTAGAACCAGTATATTCTTTAATCTTACAACAACTTAGTTTTATAAAACCTGACTAAATTATTAATAATAATAATAATAATAATAATAATTAGTTTTATAAAAAATAACTAAGTTTATATTAATAATATTACTAATAATAATAATAAATTAAAAAATATTGACCAAGTTATCTAAATTTATCATAATAATAATAAATTAACTAACTTAATTTATAATGATTATAATAAAGTAATAAATTATAAAATAATAATAGTAATAAATTAACTAAGTCTATAAAAATTAACCAAGTTTAAAAAAATTATACCAACAACAAGAGTCAAATTAGTAATGATAATAATAAACAATTAAGTTTATAAATATTAACTAAGTTTCATAATCATTAATAAAGTTTAGAATGAAAACAACAACAATAATAATTAACAAACCAACTATAAGTTTTATAAAAATTAACTAAATTTATATTAATAATAATACTACTACCAATAATAGTAAATTTTAAAATATTAACCAAGTTATCTATGTTTTGTAAAATATAACAATTTATATAATAATGATAATAAATTATAAAATATTATCCATACCTAAATTTTATAAAATGTAACTAAATTTGTATGATAATAATAATAATAAAATAATAATAAATTTACTCAGTTCATAAAATTTAACTTCGTCGACTAAGCTTTATAAATATTAACTAAATTTGTAATAATAATAATAATAATAATAAATGAACTAAATTTATGAAAATTGGCTAAGCTTATAAATAATTATAATAAATTATAAAATATTAATCAAATTTACTGAGTTTTATAAAAAATAACTTATAATAAAGTAATAATTATAAAACAGTAATCAAGTTTACTAAGCTTTATAAAATAATAATAATAGGTTAATTTAGTTTATAAAAATAAACTAAGTTTAAAATAATAATACTAACAACAACAATAAGAATCTTAGTAGTAGTAATAACAATAAACAAACTAAGTTTATGAATATTAAATAAGTTTCATAATAATTAACCAAGTTTAGAACAGCAATAAGTTTCATAACTATAAACTTAGTTTATAATAATAATTATACTAATACGAATATTGATAAATTATAAAATTAATAAGTTTCATAAAAGATAACTAAGTTTAGAATAACAACAACAATAATAATAATGATAAATGATAAAGTATTAACCTATTTAACTAAGTTTTATATAATTTAGCTAAACTTATAAAATAATAAATTAACTAAAGTTTATACACTACAAGAAAAGTTGATTTTGATGATGCAAATAGATAACATTTTATTGCAATTATAATTAATTTTTAAAAATTATCTATGTTTAAAATAATAACAACTACAACAACAATAATAATACTAATACTTATAATACATTATAAAATATTAACTAATTTGCCGAGTTTTATAAAAATTAATCAAATTTATTTATATATTAATAAAAATAATAAATTAACTAAGTTTATAAAAATAGTGACACTCTAACTCTAAAAAGTAACACGGTAAGGAATCAAATGATACCAGAGCAAGAAAACAAGAACAACTTGCAAATAGCAAAGTAGTACAAAAGTGATACTCTAACTTATATTACAATTATATCTTGGTTTCCAAGAGTCGCTCTTAAAGATTTTCAAATTGAAGGTTAGATGTTATATTGAGCCAAATACAGGATTTATTGTTGTTGTTGTATCTGAAACATTTATATATTTCAGTAATAACTGGGTTTCATATAAAGAAAGGTTGGGTAGTGAATAAAGATGCAAGGGCTCTACACTTCAACCGGAACCTGTATGATGAACCATTGAAGTTCAGACCATCGTGATTCGACGTACCTACCCATGTTTGCATATATGGCAGTTTTTAACTGATGATTTGAAATAAAAAGTGGTGATTTTTCCTTCTTTTTTTGTTCACTAAAAAGATCTAAAATCATATAACTACTTTGCTTTTGGCGTAGGAGGAGGACTTTCCTAGGAATGAACTTGGCAAAAAATATAATGTTGATATTCCTGCATCGGCTAGTTACAACTTACAGGTATGTTTTTCTGGTTTTCTAATCTGGTCAAAGCTGTGAACCATTCCTCTTTTATTTTTTTTCTCTTTTTTCTTTTTCTAATGGAAACATTATATAATATATACAATGTTATATAAATGTGGGTGGAACATTTATGCTGCTCCTTTTGCTTACGTCTTATACATTGCAACTGATGTGTGGTGATTTTGTTTGCTTGAGTTTGTTTTGGTGTATCGGTGAACATTTATGCTCCTGTTTCTTGCGTTTATGAATGGATTAGTGAGTTGTTGTGTGTCCTTTCTGAGTGAGTTCGAGAGTGTGTACGCATGTGTGTATCTCAGCTTGGGGTTGTGTGTGTACATATATATGTATGTGTGTGTGTTTGTGTTAAAATGTGTATTGTGCGTGCAAACTTAGGTGTGTGCAAGTGTGGTCAATGTGGTCACAAGTATGCATTAGATTGTATTTTCCTACGCATTCATATTTTATATTCGCTGCTGGTTGTTGGAATGGTATCGTTACATAATATTTTATCTTATTTTCTTTATTTTTTCAAAGATCAACTGCTCTGTAATCGTCGCCGTTTTATAGTATGTTTAGTATGCTTTATATTCCTCAAAGTAGAATAGTCAACATTGTGCCTATGTAACAAATTTGGCCAACGCAGATATCTGAATGAAGCCTGCATAACCAAGGTCAAGTTCTTTGGTCTAGAGACTACAGCAGGGAACATGCACCATATTTTTGAAAAACAAAAATCATTACATTTACCATTTGCTTGAATGAAAAACGTTTTCATTCGTCACCACTAATAACATGGCGATGATCTATGCATTTAAAAACATTTGCCTTCAAGATAGTGTATGCCAATGAGTGATGTATATGTTGAATAGGTTCTGCTACCCAGAGAGTGAGATACAATGCAGACATGAAATGGCACTGGATTCCACTAGGAAGAGATTGTTGGTAGGAATAATAATAAATATATTTAGCTAAGTTTATAAAAAATTAACTAAATTTATATAATAATAATAATAAATTAACTAAGATTATAAAAATTAACTTTGTGCATTAAGTTATATAAAATATAAATAAGCTTATAAAAATAAATAAACTGACAGTAACAACAATAATTTAACTAATGTTTATAAAAATTAACTAAGTTTATAATACTAACAATAATAATAAAATAATAATAATAAAATAATAATAATGATTAACTAAGTTTATAAAAATAACTAGATTTATTTATATATTAATATAATAATAATTACTAATGTTTATGAAAATTAACTAATTTTATAATAATAATTGTAACGACCCAGAAATTTTAGTAATTAAAATTTGAATATTTAATTAATTTTAAATATTAATAGGTGAATTTATAAGTCGAATAAATTTTATTTCGAATAATGGGATTTAATTGGATAATTAAATCGATAATTTAATATGTGAAATTATGGAATTAATTGAAAATCAAGTTAAATATGATTGAAAATGATTTGGGAAATTTTATTTTATCATATTGAAGTTAGAATGATATTTTAGAACTTTTAAAATCGAATTAAAAGTTAATTTGTGAAAATTGAATATTTTAATATTTAAATCGACTAGTGAAAATAGTCAATTTTTGAACAGTCTCAGAATTGAACGAAACCAGTTCCATTGGATCCGTAATAGTTAGTTATTACCGGATTTCAATTTTCATGTCAATCGAAGTTATCGTTTGATCGTGGCAGCTCGAAACGCATCGAATTATTTTTAATATTAATTTGGCGAGTTAAAATAGCCAATTTTCAAAAAGTGTCGGATTTCGACGAAACCAGTTTCATCGGATCCGTAATGTGATATTATTGTATGGTTTCAAATTTCAAGTCAATTGGATTTACCGTTTGTCTGGTACAAATTAAAACGCCTAGAAAATCGTTTAAATCGGTTTAATTTAAATTGAACGTTTGTAGCCATAACTCGCACAGATGTCCGAATTAGCTTTCGAAACCTATTCCATTGTGTCCGGAACGCGGGGTAAACCCTAGAAACGCTGGTTACGGCGCGTGAATCGGAGTTCGGAATTTCCGGAATGAATAGTGTTGATTGATTTTCCTATAAAGAAACCAACACCCTTCATAAATTAAAAAAAAAAAACTAAACCCTAGGTCAAATGCAGCCGCCACCTCCCTGAACGAATGGCCGAAATACACTTATCTTCTTCCCTCGAATTCTTCCAATCCAAGCAACGATTCATGAAACTTTCAACTAACAAATTGAAGAGGGCATCAAGATCTACAAGTTCAACGGGTATGATCGCGAATGGAGTTGTATATTGTGAGTTATGGGGCCGCGTTCCCTGGAGGTTGCGTACGCATTTCAGAGCACAAGGAGGGCCCGAGCTCCACCCCAGGGCAGCCGAGCATAGCTCTTGGTCGTGGCTTCAAGGTGGTACCATCTGATCGAGCTAGAAAGTGATGATGGAGGTGCGAATTTAAACCCTAATTATGTGTTGATGGGTTCTTTGTCGGCCTGAGAACGAGAGGGAGTTTGGGGAGAAGCATACGCACGGTCCAGATGGTTGATGGCAAGATCCAAGGGCTAGGATTTGCTGTAGGGTTTTAATTATAAAGTTATGTTGTAAAATATTAAGTTATAAATTCGTGTAAGTTTAAAAATCAATATCTTTTTCATACGAGGTCGAAAACGCGCGAAACCAGTTGCGTTGGAATCGTATGGACGAGCACTACGCTATGGAATTAGATTGGAGTCGTTTGGAGTTAGTGAGAATTTCGGATAAAATTAAACGTCCGTTTAATTTTATTCGAAATAAATCGCTAAAACGAAATTGAAATCAAGGTGAGAACTTCTCACTCAATCGAATCAGTTTTGATTTTATTTTAAATAGTTATATTTAAAATATTTGAATGCATATTTGAATGATGATTGTTATCTATTGATTGTTAAAATAGACATTATGCGCCGTTAGTAAGCGGATGTTATTTATTAAAAACATATACCGCGAATATTTCATAAACAGTGAAATTGGTATTATATATGATAGCAATATATATATATATATATATATATATATATATTGGCATATGTATATATTGGAGTTATTGATTTCCCGCATTTGTATAGCGGATGAGACCCTATTGCGCCGTCTATTAAGCGGATAATATTTTAAATCCCATATACCGCGATAATTCCGTACTGGAGTGGAATTGGTATTGTGCTAATGTTTTTGGATGCAGGAAAACAGGTTGGGGGGATCCAACTGGATTCCTCAACAGTATTTATTTGATTTTGGATATTTTGATATTCGTTGATTATCATATCGATATATGATATCGTGATTGGCTATTTGGTATGTAGCATCATTGGACCAAATTTTGGAATTTTAAAAGGATTTCAAAGTGATTTTTGAAAGTATACGTTTATAAAATATTTTTGGAATTGATTTATTTTAAATAAATAAACGTTATAATTTTTAATGTTATAAAAATTATATTTTTGAGAAATATAGTTAAAAACTGATTTTTGAAAATATGAGGCTAATGATTTTATAAAATAGTTTAATCGGGATTTTTGAAATTATTATAAAGAGTTGAAAATATAGGATTTATAAAATTTAATTATTTTATAAATCAAAATGGTGAAATTATAAAGGAGATTAAAGATGTTTTAAAAGAATAATAAATTAAATTGATTTATATAAAAGATTTATAAAATTGATAATTTATAAATGAAAATATTTGAATTATAAAACGAGTTTTTATAAGTGTTAGAATGAATTGTGAATGAATTTCAGAAATGAATGAAATTTATAGAATCATAAACATTGAAGTTATAAATGGAATTTTATAAGCAGTAGGTTTATAAAATTGGTAAAGTTATTAAAAGAATGGTTTTGGATAAATAATTGAATCTTATAAATTATAAGATTTATAATTATGAAGTTCAAAGGAACGATTTTTGCAAACAAATAAATTATAAGTATTTAACTTATAATATGAACTTTTAGTATATCATTGAGATATGAATTCAGATAGGTTAATAAAGGAATTTATAAAGGAAGTTGTGGTAAAATAAATAGAAATGGAATTTATAAACGTTGTTTTATAAATTCGCAAACGACTTATTTTGATAAGTAAATTGTTATAACTTATTTATGAAGTTATATTCACGTTTTGACTGTGAATAATCCTTTAAAATGAAATGTATAAAAGGATGAAAATTGTTAACGTAGTATATTCATGTTTTTGAATAGTGAATAATATGTTAAAGAAAATGTTTAGAATGTGATATTTTAAATTGAATTAAAACGATCTAACGATGTTTTAAAATGTGTTGAGATTCGAAACCATAGATTTCAACATCTATTGTTGAAATAGACGTTTTCGAGAAATAGAAGGAAATGGTGGACTATAACACTGTTGTTATAGTAAATGGTTTCCGAAAGGAAATGTTTTGTATAGTATTGGGATTTATATATCTATTTTAATTTCGAATCCCTATACTAGTGATTTTGGGTTGTCGTAACGATGTTTTACGCAACATTCGTTTTGGCCCAAATAAATATGTTTAAGAGAATGATTTCCTTAAAGAATGAAATATATACTTAATTTTGGTTTAAGTATATTGAATATTTTCCAAGTGTTGAAGATAAATAGGTTCGTGAATTACTTATTAAATAAGTATGGAAATGTTTTCAATATAAAGTGAATATTTTGAGAATTTATCTTTTTGAAGATAAATTGAAAAGGAATATTGAAACCTAATTGAAATCGTATATTCATAGATATTTTGAAATATAAATTCACTATGGAATTTATAAAAGAAAGGAGAACTTGTTTAAAAATAAATATTGATTTATTTTTGAAGTATTGAAAATAATATATCTTGTAAAGATATTTTGGAAAATAAATAATTTGGAAAATTATTTGGAAACTGGTGATGTGTGCATATCCATTGATAGTTCAATAACCGACTATCAATATTTACCTTTGAATGGGTATTTATTGTGATTTGCTTGAATTTGAATGCCACACTTATTTTTTTGAAAAAGCGCTCACTATTCGGGTTAACCGGGAAAGGACCATGGGGTCGTATAACCCATTCCGAATATGTGATACGTCGTTATGAATTGCATTTGAAGACCGGTGTTGAAGACCGGATCTTTTTGAAAGCGAAAGGACAACTCGTCGATTGTCTTTGCACCGAGTAGCTACAGTATAGAGACTCCCTATGTGATGGGAAGTCCGGACGTGATTAGAGATTATCCGGATTGCAAGGACTTCTTTGTAAGTGCCTTCGGTTCTGTTCAATCCCGGAACAGACTTGTATGGATTATGTCTGACGTTACAAATTGAGATATAAAGCAGATTTCTTTCAAATATATTTCTGTTGGTGGCGGAGAATTTATTCTTTTAGCTTAACACCCTTAGAGGTTATGTAGTTGAAGGTTATCAGCGATATATTCCCAATTTGGTAATGTGACATGCTGAGTGTTGCTGTTAAATGATCATTGTGTTGATCATTTGTGATAGGATCTTTTATTTGATCGTCTATCCTGGTGATCATTTCTATGATCATTTGTTGACCCAAAGCATGGCTTTTGTATAAAGTATGTTTTTGTGGACGTGACTTCGTCGAGCCTCACACCTCGGGAATTGTCAAAATAGGAAAGATGCGGCAAGGTTATGAGGGGTAGCGCCCTTTAGGATATGTGCATTTCATTCTAGAAAAGGGTGGTATCATGGTATGGAACCCAGATACTTACTCATGTTGAAAACACTTTGTTATGATTGTGTGATGATGGTGACGAGCGCTCGGTGAAAGGTCCTAAAGGACCAGGGGATGGCATATTCGGTCAGTTGTTACTCAGTTAAGGGTAACCCGGCCTTGTATTGGTAGAGATCTGATTTGGTTCTCGGGGATGTCCATCCAGAGGCATTCTCATGTGGCAATGGGAAGTTCCTTGGCCTGATCATTCGTTGGAAATCCAATTCCCAATACGAAACCTTGTACGGTATTAGTTGTAGAACCTGCCATTTACTTATGGTGGTCACCACTGTTTAGATGGTAGCTATAGTAGGCATAGTTCGAAATGTCTATGCTGGCTAAGATTTATATTCTACTTTCGAAATGAATTTTTCTCTACACTATGCACTAGTAATAATATCAAATGTTCTTTTTATTGCGTATCAAGCATCTTTAACTATCATAAGGAGAAATCTCCTCTGATTCTGCGTTTGCATTGTGTGTGTGTGCGGGAGGCCTTATGGTAGTCTCATTTTTAAAAGTATTGCGAATTGACTTTAAAAATATTCCTCTATTTTGTTTTCAAAGATAAATAAACTGTTTTGAGTTCTCACACCAGTCTTGCTTATGCTAGGTGATATGTGATGGGGGGTTCTCACTTCGCGGTTTGGTGGCGAACGGGAGACTCTTATCCCCACACGTTCTCTTTACGGGGTTGGTTAGGCGAAGCCGTGACATTCGAAAGGGTGGCCGTAAAAGCAAGTTTGGGATATCAGTGTAAGCCACGGTGGGGCTGGGATGGTTGAAAAGCCTACCGGTTGTGACCGCTGACGGTACGTTCCTTACATCTGGTATCAGAGCATATGGTTAAGCGACAACCATGGTTCTGTTGGGTATTACTCATTAGAGATAGAGTCAGTAGTGCTCTAGAATGAGTTTGAGTGTAATAATAGATATGAGAGCGTATTTGTTAGTGAATATAAAAATTGTTTTGTATTGTGTTGACTTATCGGTTGATTGTTTATAGATTCCAGTCGATGTAGTCTAGCTAACTATCGTAGATAGGGGTTTCTAAACTCTTAAACAAGATAAACCGACACGATATTGTTTTAAAATTTGGTAAATGAAATAATTTTACCTAAATATATTTTATATATGAAGAAATAATTTTTCAAAATTATTAAAATGTATATAAGTTGATTGTTTAGTTGTTTGAATAATCTAAATTGAAGAATAATTGTATAAGCAAATGAATTATAAGTATGAAATTATAATTAATGTGATTTACGATTGAGAAATAAACTTATATATATATATGAGAAGTGAAACTATGTGAATATATTTATGAATATGAATTGTAAATAAAAATGAATTTAAAGTTAAATGGAAATTTACTTTAGAATTGGAATTTGAATTGATTCATAAGTTGGAATTTAAGTTAAGTAAAAACAAGTGATGTTTATAAAAAAAAGTATAACTTAAGAAATGTTGAATTAAGTTGATATTGGTATCAAAATAAATTAACAAAGTTAAGTGATAGATATGAACTTAAGTTATGTAAATGAAATTCAAATTTTGTAATTGAATTGAATTAATGGATTGAATGTAAATCAATTGAATGTGAATTTAGTTGATATGAAATAAATGTAAGTGAAATTCATTAAAATCTAATGTTATTGGAAGTTGAATAGTTGAATGAAAATCAATTTAATTAAACCAATTGATAAGCAAAGGAATTTGGTTGTAATTAATATACATTGATTGTTATATGGTTGTTAGTTGATTGATTGTATATAATTCATTAAGTAATAATGAAATTGAAAGTTAAATTAATTGAAATTCAATTGGAAGTTAAGTGAATCTTAAATAAAATTGAATTTGATTTGGAAGTGAACCAACTTAAATATGAATTAGTGAATATAAACTAATAGAGAATGAATGTTAGTAAAAACATCCACTGTATATGAATCAAATATGATTAAATTGAAAACCAATTCATTGGATATGAATGAGAATATGAATGAATATTTATTGGTTATGAATGTTAGTTGGATGATAGTTGGTTGATGGTTGAATATATTGCTTTTATTGCATTTGCTATGTTGGCATATATAGTTATTATGTTGCTATATGTTTTATATTGATGCTATTTTCATATATGCATGTTCTCATGTTGTTTGTTGAGTGTTTAGTAGGTGCGGATCGCGTTTGCTTCGCATTTGGAGCTCGCTTTCGCGCTATATTAGCCGTATATGCTCGTTAATAATATATAAGGTACATATCTCGGATTAAATACTGTACTTTTATACTTTTTTCCCTGCAGAATGCCTCATTACTTGATGAGATTATATTTGTGATATATATACTGTCATTTTTTTTCGGATCGAGCCGCGCAAAGGAGAATATGGCGAATTTTTCCGGAAATTTAAGGCGTTAGAAATTTTTTTTTGAGAAAGTTGGAAAATTTTGAAAACTTAGACTTTGATTTGAAATTGAAAGTTAAACAATAGTAATTGTTTTTGAAAAGATAACTAAGTATGATTTAAAAACTTAGTAAAGTTATTGTAAGAAGTTTAACTACGAATTTTGGGAAAATTAATAGATTCTGTAACTTTTCTTACTTGTTAATTTCGAGGACGAAATTCTTTTAAGGGGGGAAGATTGTAACGACCCAGAAATTTTAGTAATTAAAATTTGAATATTTAATTAATTTTAAATATTAATAAGTGAATTTATAAGTCGAATAAATTTTATTTCGAATAATGAGATTTAATTGGATAATTAAATCGATAATTTAATATGTGAAATTATGGAATTAATTGAAAATCGAGTTAAATATGATTGAAAATGATTTGGGAAATTTTATTTTATCATATTGAAGTTAGAATGATATTTTAGAACTTTTAAAATCGAATTAAAATTTAATTTGTGAAAATTGAATATTTTAATATTTAAATCGACTAGTGAAAATAGTCAATTTTTGAACAGTCCCAGAATTGAACGAAACCAGTTCCATTGGATCCATAATAGTTAGTTATTACCGGATTTCAATTTTCGTGTCAATCGGAGTTATCATTTGACCGTGGCAGCTCGAAACGCATCGAATTATTTTTAATATTAATTTGGCGAGTTAAAATAGCCAATTTTCAAAAAGTGTCGGATTTCGACGAAACCAGTTTCATCGGATCCATAATGTGATATTATTGTATGGTTTCAAATTTCAAGTCAATTGGATTTACCGTTTGTCCGGTACAAATTAAAACGTCTAGAAAATCGTTTAAATCGGTTTAATTTAAATTGAACGTTTATAACCATAACTCGCACAGATGTCCGAATTAGCTTTCGAAATCTATTCCATTGTGTCCGGAATGCGGGGTAAACCCTAGAAACACTGGTTATGGCGCGTGAATCGGAGTTCGGAATTTCCGGAATGAATAGTGTTGATTGATTTTTCTATAAATAGACCAACACCCTTCATAAATTAAAAAAAAAAACTAAACCCTAGGTCAAACGCAGCCGCCACCTCCCTGAACGAATGGCCGAAATACACTTATCTTCTCCCCTCGAATTCTTCCAATCCAAGCAACGATTCATGAAACTTTCAACTAACAAATTGAAGAGGGCATCAAGATCTACAAGTTCAACGGGTATGATCGCGAATGGAGTTGTATATTGTGAGTTATGGGGCCGCGTTCCCTGGAGGTTGTGCACGCATTTCAGAGCACAAGGAGGGGCCGAGCTCCACCCCAGGGCAGCCGAGCATAGCTCTTGGTCGTGGCTTCAAGGTGGTACCATCTGATCGAGCTAGAAAGTGATGATGGAGGTGCGAATTTAAACCCTAATTATGTGTTGATGGGTTCTTTGTCGGCCTGAGAACGAGAGGGAGTTGGGGGAGAAGCATACGCACGGTCCAGATGGTTGATGGCAAGATCCAAGGGCTAGGATTTGCTGTAGGGTTTTAATTATAAAGTTATGTTGTAAAATATTAAGTTATAAATTCGTGTAAGTTTAAAAATCAATATCTTTTTCATACGAGGTCGAAAACACGCGAAACCAGTTGCGTTGGAATCGTATGGACGAGTACTACACTATGGAATTAGATTGGAGTCGTTTGGAGTTAGTGAGAATTTCGGGTAAAATTAAACGTCCGTTTAATTTTATTCGAAATAAATCGCTAAAACAAAATTGAAATCAAGGTGTGAACTTCTCACTCAATCGAATCAGTTTTGATTTTATTTTAAATAGTTATATTTAAAATATTTGAATGCATGTTTGAATGATGATTGTTATCTATTGATTGTTAAAATAGACATTATGCGCCGTTAGTAAGCGGATGTTATTTATTAAAAACATATACCGCGAATATTTCATAAACAGTGAAATTGGTATTATATATGATAGCAATATATATATATTGGCATATGTATATATTGGAGTTATTGATTTCCCGCATTTGTATAAGAATTAACAAAATTGGCATATGTATATATAAGGTTTAAGAAAAAACTAAGTTTATAGTAATAATGATACTAACAACAATAATAATAAATTATAAAATATTAACTAAGCTAAATAAGTTCTATAAAAATTAACTTAATTTATATAATAATAATTAACTAAGTTTATAAGAATTAACTGAATTTATATAATAACGACAATTAAGTAAGTTTATAAGAATTAACAAAATTTATGTAATAATACAATAATAGTAACTAATATTTATGAAGATTAACTAATTTTACTACTACAATAACGACGAAACGGTAATAAATTAATAATAAGTTTTATAAAAACTAACCAAGTTTATAATATTAATAATAATAGTTAATTATAAAATATGAACCAAGTTGACTAAGTTTTATAAGAATTAACAAAAATTATATAATAATAATAATAATAATAATTTTAAAACTAACTTCATTTATTATGTTATATAAAAATTAAATAAGCTTATAAAAATTAACTAAGTTGATAATAATAATAATTTAACTGATGTGTGTGAAAATTAACTAAGTTTATGATAATAGTACTTTATTTTGTATTTATAAAGTGTATCCTATCTTTGGTATATATGATTCATAATGTTTCTTTAGCGCATGCTAAATGATAGCATGTTGTTGTTATTTACGGTGTACACAAAATATATAGTTTTGTTTTTGTTGAATATGCGCTTATATGATTTTTGTTCGATGATAATAAACATATATACATCCGTTTAAATGTATTTGTTAATGTACTATTTTATTTCTCATAGATTAAATAAATATTTGCTGAATAAAATTAAATAACACAGATTTTGAATTCAAACGAATATTTTATTCAAACAAATATTTATTACAATTTTGATAGTACAATTTCAAGCTCTCACTATAACTATACATTTTCAATTACAATTAATTTTTACATCTTCACCTCACTACATATCACTCACACTCGTATTGATCTTCAACTTCATTCCAGTTAGAATCCAACATCTGAGCAATCTGCAAAAATATTCACTAACACAGTAAAATTGAAAAAGAAATATTTTTGCAATATAAAATAAAATATGGATTTTGAAAATATTATTTGCCTCATGTATTTGGGTTGTTTTTCATCATTTAAATTTGAATTCATCATACACAAACAGCTTGTGACATACACAGTGTATCACTGTATATGCCACAAGGCCGTGTGCACCGAAATATACACTTGATCGATTTACAGGGACAAGTGAGCACAGGTCAAATCCAAATACAGGATTCAAATCAGGTGCAACAAAAATAAAATATCGACTTCAGCACAAGGTCAAACCCGAGTTGTAAAACTGGATTCAACTCAAGTGTAATGCACATTCTACACAAATTCAAGAAGGCACCAAATAACAAACAAAGTGCAAAGGTCAAGCCATCACTGCAAACTCGACTCAACTCAATGCAATTCAAACTGCAAGTCCAAAACAAGTACAGCATGAACAAGACTACATGAACACGATAGGCCGAAACAAAATGCAACAAAAACAAGTGTACAGCGACAATAACCAAGGCACAAAGGAATTTCAAAATTATACATGCAAATTCGACAAGCAACAGAAGGCAACTGATCCAGTTACAACAGAGAATCAAGTCGACCAGGTAGAAATGATAATAATGCAACACAGTAGAGACACCATACAACATACACAATATGAAGACCACCAGTGCACAGACTCAAGGCAACAAGAATGGTCAGAAATCGTGCAACATGGTCAGAAGCAAGGCAACAGAGACTCAAGCAACAACATGGACAACAACAAACATCGGCAGTGTTTCAGTAATGCACAGGTACAAACAACAGTGAGCACATTCATATATACAAATGCAAAGAACAGCGGTGATGCAGTGCAACATCTACGACAGCAAGTACATGAATGCAAACTACAGGAATGAATATCAAGCGATACAACTGCAAGTATCAAGACCAGTAAACAAAACTGAAATTCAAATACCAACTGCAAATATCCAAGTACATCAACTCAATAACAATCTAGGCAAACCAGGTTGAACAACTACAAGTACAGGTTCAAGGCCAGAATGACCAATAAATGCAATTACAGGAAGTCAACAAGAGAATTCATGAATGTATACTGAAAGTAAAATCAAGTGTGTATGCAATTACAACCAAAGTCGAATGAAAATCAACTGTGGCAGCCAAGGAGTTAATCGCAAGCAAAGTCACGGGTAATCAAGGATTTGACTAGGTTAAACATCGAAGTCGTGAAAATATACAGAAGTCAAGTGATAAAAATTCAAGTGCGTATACAGTATTGACAAAGTCAAAAATCAACACCGTGATGAGCACGGCAATTCAAAGCCGCAATTCAAAACCGTGGGTATCAAGCATCAGAAATATACGATTATGAACAAGTCAGAGAAAATCACCATCATCCACACGATAATCGAATGGCCAAAGCACAGAATTGACGAATTCAAACAATTATATACGAATGCAAATACAGGAATTCGACCTATATATAAACCATTAATCATCGGAAAAATTAGGCATCGAATTCAAGCAAGCATAAAATCAGTAAAAGCAAAAGCATATAATTACATACCGAAGCAAGGAAGGAATTTGATCAACGAAGCAGCCGCGGTGAGCAACGAGGAATCAAATCGAGCAGGGCAACACGCAAATCATCATTGATTCAATCGAATTAAAACAGGCGCTTCGAGATACAAAACCCTAAATCTGGAAAAGGGACGAACGACATTTCTTTCTCAAGAAAAAGCAATCAGACCAATATAATAAAAAGAGAAAAGGGGGACGCAATTTTATCTAATTACTGGGCCGGTCCTAATAATATTTGGGTTTAGTTTTTTTTTCAAAAATAAGGGTTTTATTTTATTTGTTTAAATTCTTTTTAAATTTTGTAATTTCGTATTAAACTGTTTAAATTTTTAGTCGTGTGACTAGGGGACAAGCTACGTGGCGTAGCTTGAGAATTCGCAACTCAGTGGCTGAGTTGTGGCAGGGTTTTGAGCGTAGAGTTAGATTTAGTCGATAGCGGGTGTCGCGAGTTTACGTGTGTAAGCGAGGGACTATCTAATTTCTAGTAGAAACCTTGGGGGCAGCACGTAGGCAGGGTTTTGCCGAAGCTGGGTAAATTCTATATCGTTCTATTTCTGCATTTATTGTTCTGCTATTATCTGTGCTGCTATTGTTCTGTGATCTGTGTTGAAATTATTTTATAAGCTTCCGCAATTAATTTTATAACTTATACTATCACCCTATTCACCCCCCCTCTAGGGTGAAATCGATCCTACAAGTGGTATCAGAGCTAGGAACAAAAGCCGTCTTTGTTTTAAAATTTTGATTTTTTTTTTACAAAAACCAATTTTTGTTTTAAAAATTTGAATTTTTAAAATGGCTTCTTTTAATACTGCTTTTGCTAAGGGTTAATCCATAGTTAGACCACCAATGTTCAATGGTGAATATGCTTATTGGAAAAATGGATGGAAATCTTTCTGAAAACCATTGACGCTTGGAATATTGTTGAGACAGGTTATAGAATACCAACTATAACTGTTGATAATCAGGAAATAGAGAAACCAAAGGAACAATGGACAGAACTAGAAAATAAATTACAAAATACCAATGCTAAAGCTATGAATTCTATTATCTGTTCATTGGATCAATTTGAATTTAATCGTGTCTCACATTGTCTAACTGCACAGGAAATATGACAAACACTAGAAGTGACTCACGAAGGAACATCTCAAGTCAAAGAATCTCGCCTTGCCATGCTAAGCAGCGAATACGAGAACTTCACAATGGCGAAGGAAGAAAATGTCAAAGAGATGCATGGACGACTTTCCAATATCGTTTACAAATCAAAAGCTCTTGGAAAATCATACACAGAGTTGGAGATAGTCCGAAAAATCCTTAGAGTCCTTCCACGAAAATTTGAAGCAAAAGTGACTGCCATTCAAGAATCAAAAGATTTGAAACAAATGAAAGTCGAAGAACTCATCGGAAATCTCACCACTTATGAGCTAGAAATGAAATTCAAGGAAGAGCGTGAAGGAGGAGATACTCGAAAGAAATCAATAGCGCTCAAAGGAACAACCGAAAGTGATGATGATAACGATGATAATGATGGAGCAGCAGAGCTGGCGCTACTAATAAAGAAATTCAAAAGGTGGAATCACAAATACGGAAATCCAACTTGAAATCATGAATTGAAAAGCAGAATAGGCAAAGCACTTGACTACTCAGAAGAACAGGAGATCATCTGTCATAAGTGCAACCAACCCGGACACATCAAGCCCAATTGTCCTCGAAATCTACGCGACTTTGGAAAGAAACAGAAAAAGAAAAGTTTTGCAGCCACTTGGGATGAAATGGATGAGAATGATAAAAGTACTAGCAGTGAGAGTGAGAAAGCAGATATGTGCCTTCAAGGAAATATAACTGATAGCGACGATGACGAGCCAAGCGAGGTATCAAAACTTACTCACTCTGAATTACTTATTTATTTCCACAAAGTAAATGGCAGTTTTGAACGACTTAGGGAAAAATACGCCAAACTTGAATCTCAAAAGGATACTTTGATAGAATGCAATGAACAACTTGATCAATTAGTTAAGAACTATCAACGTAGAATCCCTAAGTGTGATAAGTGTCCAACATTCGAAGAGGAAATTAAAAAATCAGAAATCAATATAAAATCACTTGAAAATGAAATTCTGATTTTAAAGGAGAATGAAAATACTAGAAGAGAGAATTCTATTAAAAAGTGCACACAATTGTTAAACGAAAATGAATCTCTCAAATCACAAGTCCAACAACTGTCTACTACTTTAGATAAATTTTCCAAAAGTGAAAAATCGTTGAATATGCTATTAGGAAAGCAAACGGTTAATTCGGTTAGACAAGAACTTGGATATAATAGTTCGAAAATTGTTGAAAGCAATATTAATCAAGTTAATTCTATTTGCACAATTTGTAGAAAATATGGACACAATCACAATAATTGTTGGTATAGACCCAAACATGTGAAAACTATACCGATTTGGGTTCCAAAAGGCACAAATATAAAATCTCTCGAAGTTAAACAAATTTGGGTGCCGAAGGGAACAATTATAAATAGTTTTGGGTCTTTACAAAATTGTTTTTAAAAATTTTCTGCCACTAACTACCATGGACCTATAAAAACAAATAGGTCACATAAATCTTTTCCCGTGTAGGTGTGGTGGCAGGCTAAGAAACAACAATAGTGTTCTCTGGATTTTTGGCTGTTCCAGAAACACAACGGACGACAAAGCAAAGTTCCTTAGCCTAGTTCAAAGGTGACAGAATCACAATAGACAACCATGAAAAATATCGTAAAGGTAAAACAGGTAAAGGTATATTAATTTGAGCGATATATTAAATGTGATAATCTGCACCGCATTCAGAATTAAATCAGCCAATAATGAGATAATGAAAAGATGATGATTCTAGCTTATTCAACATAGTTGGCCAAATTATATTCTTATGCCAAAACACTAAAATTCTGTAGATTCTTTTAATTACTTCATCTATATTAATTTGGATTAATAATAGTGTTTATTTGGATGATACAATTGCTTATAATACGGCTAACTCTATATTCACGGTTTCTGGTTATTTACACGGCTTCAATTCAATTTCAAAAGAATGTCATTTAAATTGTTGTTAAAATTGAATTTAAAATTTTTAGTGCACACTTCATGGTTTGGTCAATCAAATTCAATTAATGATGTTTTTGAGTGAGAGAAATTCAGATGCAGATTACATTGATAATCTAGTTGATAGAAAAATTACTAGTTGAACATGATTTTTGAGACATTTAGAAACTGTATCGTTTTTTCAAAGAAAATATCTGCATATTCTTCATTTCAAATAATTTTTAAAAAGCAGAAAATTTTCTTTTAAAACCCACTGGAGAAAATCTTTTATGACCATATTTTCAGATTAGTCATTTTTGAAAAATTAATTTCATAATTATTTTTGAATTTGATTTTAAATGACTATTTTGACTAATCTGATTCCCTAATGTTTATCGAAAAGAAAAATAGTGATTGAAAAAGTGATGAGTGTTAATATTGATCAAATATTATGACTCGAGACGGTATAATTAATAAATTTCTTTAGAAATTTAAACAAGAGTTATAAAACTTTTTGTTGGTAAAAAATTCCATCATCTCTATATCTATCATATTTCTAACAACGATCACTCATCAAAATTCTATATAGTTTGTCAATATGTGGTACTTCAAACAGGAATCGTTCGTTTTTCATTTTTACGTTTTTTAAAAAAAAATTAATAATAATAATAATAAATACCAAAGTATTCACTCTCATATAAAAGTCCTCACGGTTATGCATGGGTGAATTACTTGGAATTTGTTATGTGCTTCCATGCTCATTTAAAAGTCCTCACGGTTATGCATGTATGGAACGCATATCAAAAGTTGATTTTTTAAAATAAACAAGTTGATTTTAATCCCATTTAAAAGTCCTCACGGTTATGCATGGTTAGAAGATACTTGAATTCATTTTTAAAATAAAATAAAATTGGAATACTACTAATCTCATTTAAAAGTCCTAACGGTTATGCATGGTTAGTAGATATTCAAATTCCTGATATAACTTACCACGAATAGATACATCTGCATGGTTTTATATGATGACATCATTTCCATCATTCTAAAAGTGGAATATGCGCCTAACAAAATATTTATGATTCTTGTTTGATTTTTTATTGAAATTTAATATTTATATTCAATTGAGTTTTAATGTTGAATTAATATCGATCACTATATCTCTACTTTTCTATTACTATTACTCTTTTGCTGATAACAAAAGGGGGAGAGAAAGGTTAAGATTTTGACAAATAAAATCAAGTAGAGGTCAAATAATCTTCTATTTGTATCTAGGCTCATTTGCATATTTTTATTTGTATGCATATATGTAGGGGGAGTATTGTGTAGAGAGGAAGCATTTAAATAGGGGGAGCAAATTAGAGCATATCAATGATCAAATACATTTAACATATTCAGAATTTTAAATATATGTTTGTTGTCATCAAAAGGGGGAGATTGTTGAATATGCGCTTATATGATTTTTGTTTGATGATAATAAACATATATACATTCGTTTAAATGTGTTTGTTAATGTACTATTTTATTTCTCATAGATTAAATAAATACTTGCTGAATAAAATTAAATAACACAGATTTTGAATTCAAACGAATATTTTATTCAGACAAATATTTATTACAATTTTGACAGTACAATTTCAAGCTCTCACTATAACTATACATTTTCAATTACAATTAATTTTTACATCTTCACCTCACTACATATCACTCACACTCGTATTGATCTTCAACTTCATTCCAGTTAGAATCCAGCATCTGAGCAATCTGCAAAAATATTCACTAACGCAGTAAAATTGAAAAAGAAATATTTTTGCAATATAAAATAAAATATGGATTTTGAAATATTATTTGCCTCAGGTATTTGGGTTGTTCGTCATCATTTAAATTTGAATTCATCATACACGAACAGCTTGTGACATACACGGTGTATCACTGTATATGCCACAAGGCCATGCACACCGAAATATACACTTGATCGATTTACAGGGACAAGTGAGCACAGGTCAAACCCAAATACAGGATTCAACTCAGGTGCAACATAAATAAAATATCGACTTCAGCACAAGGTCAAATCCGAGTTGTAAAATTGGATTCAACTCAAGTGTAATGCACATTCTACACAAATTCAAGAAGGCACCAAATAACAAACAAAGTGCAAAGGTCAAGCCATCACTGCAAACTCGACTCAACTCAATGCAATTCAAACTGCAAGTCCAAAACAAGTACAGCATGAACAAGACTACATGAACACGATAGGCCGAAACAAAATGCAACAAAAACAAGTGTACAACGACAATAACCAAGGCACAAAGGAATTTCAAAATTATACATGCAAATTCGACAAGCAACCGAAGGCAACTGATCCAGTTACAACAGAGAATCAAGTCGACCAGGTAGCAATAATAATAATGCAACACAGTAGAGACACCATACAACATACACAATATGAAGACCACCAGTGTACAGACTCTAGGCAACAAGAATGGCCAGAAATTATGCAACATGGTCAGAAGCAAGGCAACAGAGACTCAAGCAACAACATGGACAGCAAAAAACATCAGCAATGTTTCAGTAATGCACAGGTACAAACAACAGTGAGCAAATTCATATGTACAAATGCAAAGAACAGTGGTGATGCAGTGCAACATCTACGACAGCAAGTACATGAATGCAAACTACAGGAATGAATATCAAGCGATACAACTGCAAGTATCAAGACCAATAAACAAAACTGAAATTCAAATACCAACTGCAAATATCCAAGTACATCAACTCAATAACAATCTAGGCAAACCAGGTTGAACAACTACAAGTACAGGTTCAAGGCCAGAATGACCAATGAATGCAACTACAGGAAGTCAACAAGAGAATTCATGAATGTATACTGAAAGTAAAATCAAGTGCGTATGCAATTACAACCAAAGTCGAATGAAAATCAACTGTGGCGACCAAGGAGTTAATCGCAAGCAAAGTCACGGGTAATCAAGGATTTGACTAGGTTAAACATCGAAGTCGTGAAAATATACAGAAGTCAAGTGATAAAAATTCAAGTGCGTATGCAGTATTGACAAAGTCAAAAATCAACACCGTGATGAGCACGGCAACTCAAAGCCGCAATTCAAAACCGTGGGTATCAAGCATCAGAAATATACGATTATGAACAAGTCAGAGAAAATCACCATCATCCACACGATAATCGAATGGCCAAAGCACGGAATTGACGAATTCAAACAATTATATACGAACGCAAATATAGGAATTCGACCTATATATAAACCATTCATCATCGGCAAATTTAGGCATCGAATTCAAGCAAGCATAAAATCAGTAAAAGCAAAAGCATATAATTATATACCGAAGCAAGGAAGGAATTCGATCAACGAAGCAGTCGCGGTGAGCAACGAGGAATCAAATCGAACAAGGCAACACACAAATTATCATTGATTCAATCGAATTAAAACAGGCGCTTCGAGATACAAAACCTTAAATCTGGAAAAGGGACGAACGACATTTCTTTCTCAAGAAAAAGCAACCAGGCCGATATAATAAAAAGAGAAAAGGGGGACGCAATTTTATCTAATTACTGGGCCGGTCCTAATAATATTTGGGTTTAGGTTTTTTAAAAAAATAAGGGTTTTGTTTTATTTGTTTAAATTCTTTTTAAATTTTGTAATTTCGTATTAAATTGTTTAAATTTCTAGTCATGTGACTAGGGGACAAGCTACGTGGCGTAGCTTGAGAATTCGCAACTCAGTGGCTGAGTTGTGGCAGGGTTTTGGGCGTAGAGTTAGATTTAGTCGATAGCAGGTGTCGCGGGTTTATGTGTGTAAGCGAGGGACTATCTAATTTCTAGTAGAAACCTTGGGGGCGGCACGTAGGCAGGGTTTTGCCGAAGCTGGGTAAATTCTGTGTCGTTCTATTTCTGCATTTATTGTTCTGCTATTATCTGTGCTGCTATTGTTCTGTGATCTGTGTTGAAATTATTTTATAAGCTTCCGCAATTAATTTTATAACTTATACTATCACCCTATTCACCCCTCCTCTAGGGTGAAATCGATCCTACAGTTTTTATCCATGGACTAGATTAGTCATTGTTCTTTGACAATTTTTGTACAAATTTTGAACTAGATGGTGTTTCTTTTTATTAGGTTTTAATTTCAATGTTCTCATTGAAACAAATAGGATAGTATATTAATTATATTAATTGTCATAGCTTGTTTAGTCTGTAGCACCGTGTAAACATAACTTTTTTGTTATATGGTCTTGAGTACAACTGTATTTTAATAGGTTAGTTAAAACTCAGTGCTCTTTCTCTTTTAGTTCAACTTATGTAATATTTATAAAATTAAATTACGGTGATCTAGTTTTACATGGAATGATTGTACAACACACATTATGTGTATTTTGCAGGTGATAAAAACATCTTACTATGGTTTGGAGGATGCTGAAGGTGAGACTATAAATTCATATCTATTAAGGTATTATAATAATAGTAAATTATCAATGACGTAATTTTTTCACCCTCATTTAATGCGCTCATAAGGAATATCCAAAATGTTTTTATACATTATTTATTATTTAGGCTGGTGCAAACCGCATTAGAAGATCTGGAGGATAGCAGATGCATCAAAATGACTGAAAATTCTATGGATTCGATGATGTTAGGGTTGTTTATTAGTGACATCTCTATGTTTTGGTTTTTGTGGTTTAAATTTCGAGATATTATATGTATGAATATGTTATGTGTTTAGTAAAACATTTTACATCTCTATTTTTATCATTTCTATGATTCTTGCATTATTTAAATGATTTTATATTAAAAAAGATTATTGTAGCATATTTTGATATAGTACTGAATACTTTAATTTATAATTATGAAGAGAGAAACATCAGAACTGTGAAAAGAAACCATAACGCTTAAAAAGTGTTATATTTATTTAATAGCGTTGAATAACCGCTATTAAATGTATCAATATTACATGCATTTAACACAAAAACGCTATGGTATCATAATAAGCGCTATAAAAAATAACGTATAGCAGGTCCGTAACCGCTATAACAGAACTTATCATAACATAGTATAAACGCAACCGTTGCTAATGTTTCATAGCGGTTTATTAGTGTTGTGAAATATCTGGCATCTTCGTTAACATGTCAATGTACAACGTTTAGAATATGTTGTTAACTTGTTTTATAGCGGATTATTAGTGCTATATTAGAAAGGAAGATAGTGGATGATTTTCGCTATAATATGCAATTTTTTTATACCGGTTGTTTTAGCGCCATGAATTGTCCACTTATTTATAACACGTCGTTATACAACGTTTATCAGACTGCTTTATAGGCTTTAATGGCCTTTTTCCAGCGCTATCATAGGGTCTTTTTGTTGCAGTGTATGCGCCACAACAGCAATCCATGTCAAAATGCACTCAACTGGATGATGATAAGCATTCAAATTTATACCACACATAGCAAGCCAGGTCATCAATCCAAAGAGAAGGCTTTCTACTAATGGCGCCATGGTAATTTGGCTATAAATAGGCGACAATCCTAAGGTACAAGCGATCTTTGGGTGTAAAAAGAAATTACATAAATTATATAATACTACCCTATATTAGAGCTCTATTCAAAAACTCTTAATGGCGAAAACACTTAGATTCAATGTAATAAGCTTGTCGGCTATGTAAGAGTAACTAAATAAGGAAAGGACAGTGGACGTAAGACTTTTAGCATGAACCACTATACAAGTCTCGGTGTTATCTACTTTCCGCTCATTGCCTTCTTTGCATATACTATTATTACTTTACGATTCAGTATCTCGAATTCAAGACTTAGTTACGTCATGTCTTGGCAATCTGTTTATTAGTTCTAATATTCCATTCAACTTTTGGAGACATAACTCCGGACCTCGGGTGTTGGTGTTGATGAAATTCTACACTAACAGATTTTAAGCCTCTCTAGTAGAGTTTTTAGAATTATCATGGATTTTTTGGCTTAACATTAATCTTTTCTAGACCCTTCGATGGATAAACCAATGACTGTTCAAAAGGACTTAGAGAACTGGATTGAGAGATGTGGAGTTGAGGGTGTTGAGGTTAGGGTCCAATTCTAGATAACAACCAGAGTTAACCCCTGAAGGGTTCTTCACTTAGACATTAGAGCACTTAGCATACGGAATATTACTTCCGCTTACCCCTTTGTTTGTTGACATTCTTGAATTTTATGGACTTAATCCAATCCAACTTGGGATTTTCCTGTATAGTACTCAATCCGCTTTAGCCATCTTATATTGGAAGAAAGGGTACCCAAGCACGACCACTTTTGAAATTCACCACCTGTACAAGTTGCATAAGTGACCCAGTAAGTCACCAGTTCCCCTGTATTTTCTTCGATTCTGGAAGAAAATGCCCCTGATCAAACCACTTAGCAAAGTGATGGCTACACATTGTTTTATGTAAGAACAGATGATCCCCGCATCATTAGTGAGCTACCAGAGACTTGTAATTTTTCAAACCCTTCTTGCCTAAAATCCCTTGCTTCTAAACTTTGATCATATCATTCTTTAATACCTTTTTCCTTTTGAATCCTTCAGCTAAACTCGGGAGTGATAAGACTTCGACCTTCAAGGATCTTATGATGTTAGGTATGAGGGAGTGATGAAAATCCCTAGGGGGAAAGACATAAGCACGTAGTCCTTACCGAGGCCAATCTCAAGGCTTGCAGGCTATTGCCATCTTTTCCTAAGTTCCATGGATATGAACTTCCTGCTTTCGAAACTATGTCCTCGAATATAATTGATATATATGATTTTAAGGAGGTTACCTACTCTGATCCTAAAAATACAAAAACTGAAAAATAAGATGATGTTCCCGAGGGTAGACCTCAGTTTTAGTTATATTACAATATGCACTTTAGGATGTAACTTTCATGAAATATTAACTTGCTCATCTAACCCGTTTTCTCTTTTTATGGGGTAGTGTGTTTTGATGATGTACTCCAAATTGTAGAGTTTCTACTAAACAAAACCATCCTCTCTCAGCCCTACTCGATCGAAACCAGCTTTGAAGGATCCATCCGAAGTTAAGAAATAAAGAAAACACAAGAATGTCCCTTCTGCAAAAATCATGCCTGCCCCAGACTCCCTTGCTTTAACTCATTCTTCGAGGGATCGGCTGAATCAGGTGGGTGAGGTAACTCATTTCAGCTATTGATCCCCACTTATTCAAGGTTGTAGGGAACTCCTGAGTAGAGTCAGCTGATGATACAGGGAAGAGGAGGATGATGACTGTGGGACGGAGGATTATCTTAGGGTATGGATCTTCTTTTCCTTATGAAATATCTATGTCTTTAGATTTCATACGAACCTCCTTTCTTCTCAATTCTCTTTCGTGCCAGAAGATCATTTCACTTTTGGATTTCTATATATTTATAGCTAGTGTTATCCCGCCTTTTGGCAAGGCCGAGATACCAAGGAACTGACTAGAAAGAAACAGGATCATACATCTTCAACTTTGAATGATCGTTGGGCAACTATAAATATCGACGAATTTTATCCGAGTCCGGATCGGGTTACAATTGATAAGACACTTCAAGCAAAGCTGTAGAAACCAACGTTCCAAATTTCGAAAAAATCCGAGTTCGTATACTCAAGATGTCGCAAAAAGAAAATAAGGAGGGTAGGCCTTATTTCGAATCCATACGAGAGACCCAGGCTCGCATCGATCAAGAGTTCGAATCCATCGAGGCACGCATAGCTTCGAACCCAGGAGCGAGCCCTTGCCTCGAACCCATCTCACATATCTACGTTCGAATCCATCTATGTATGTCTCAGTTCGACTCCATCCAAAGAATGTAGGTTCGAATCCATCGAGGGCGCGCCATGTTTCGAATCCATCAGAGTGCTCCTGTCTTCGAATCCATCAGAGTGCTCCTGTCTTCGAATCCATCAAGCGAGAGTTCTTCGAATCCAACATACTGAAGCAACTTCGAATCGATCTGCAGTAGCTAACAACGATCGATCCGAACAAGTGCCAACATCATCGATTCGAAAGAAGATAACCCTCGAATCCAACACATCGAATCCATCAAGTCGTAGCAGCTGAAGCCAAGGACTCGACCCTATCGATTCGAAGAACATGGATTCGAAGCGCGCATATCAACTAAAAATGCAATCTTGAATCGATCATAACTTGAGATCTACAAGTCCAAATGCTATGAAATTTTCACAGGAGCTTGCACGTACATAGAAGAATGTCCATGCCAAGTTTCATCACGATTGGACACTTTTTTGATCGATTCGAACCAAGGGTCAAATCGATCCAAAAGTGGGCCCGGATCTCCAAGTTTCGGCCATGTGGGCCCCCCACACGTGCCAGAAGTGGTCTTCCCGAATTTTAGGAGAAATATCAGCCTCCAGCACCTATAAATAGAGCCCCTGGTCATTCAGAAAGGGGATCGGAGAATTGTGAAGAAAAATCACGGCTAGACGCTGCCAGAATTGCTTCAGAGCACCACCACTGCCTTTGATTTTTAATTTTGGCTTGCTACTTGCTGTACTTTGAGATCAAAAGTTGTATTCTCCGAATATCAAGCAATAAAGTAACAAAACTTCATAGTGGACGTAGGCAAAACGCCGAACCACTCTAAATCATTGTCTCTTGTGCAATTTACTTTCTGCTATTTGGAGTTTTTGTTAGATAATCTACGTTTTAATTTACTTTCTTCATTTATTATCTCTTCAAAAACTTCCGACGAGTGTTGTGCCCAATTTTGACACAAACACTTTGGTGCTTTCACTGAGAAGAAACCCAGTTTTTTTTCTCCTGTTCCTTGGATCTATCTTCGATACCGGATTGCATAAATCTAAGAGAGAGATCCAGACCTCATATCCAAAATCCTTCCATTCTACTCAGATTTGTTAAAAGTCTAGGAAAGAATTCAACGTTTCAAAATGGTAAGTACAAGAACCACTTCTAACATTGGTGATCAAGAAGGTCGGGATAGGCAAAATCCCGCACAACTATAGTCTACTAATCAAGATGCTGCTGGGCATACGGACCAGTCAGGTCCGATCACAAGGCAAGAGTTTCAGGCGCTGCTCCAAGAACTAACCCAAAGCCGACAACAGCTAACTGAGCAGTTGCGCGCTAACGCTGAGTTAACCAATCAACTGAATCGCCAAAAGCGAAGAAGATCCAAAAGGGATCATGCTCCTCGTTCTTCCACCGAAAGCTCCGCTTCATCTGACTACAGTAACAGATTTATCCATCCCAGGTTAGACAGAAACCATGCGCAAGCTGCTGACAATCATCAGGCATTAACCGTTGGGCAAATAAGGGTTGGACCATCTACCAGCTTCCATACTGGACCCTCCTCCCGAGGAGGCACTATTCCACAAAACACTGCAGATGATCGAGCTGCTACAGCCGCTGCAGTCGACATAGGAGTTGATGCTCGAGATCACTCCAATCAAAATTATCATCAGCAGGGACAGGCTCCAGAGCCCTACGTCCCAGAAGACATCGAGCCAAGGAGGCAAGATGAGGATCGTCGACAGCGCCTGATCCCACCTCGCACTATGGAACCCGACCATACTTTGGCTCACCACCCACAGAATTTTCCAATACCAGATTTCTCAGCCATGGTACGACGAGTGATTCGCGAGAGTCAAGGCCTAACAAATGACGATTGGGGGATCTCCCGGAGTCATACCCCATTTACCGATGACATATTATACGCTGAACCTCCTCGACGATTCAGAATGCCAACCCTTCCCATGTACGAAGAAAATTCCGACCCAAATCAACATATTCTAAAATATGAATGGTCGATGACTGCTGCAAGAGCTGATGACGCAGTAAAGTGCCGCAGTTTTCCTATTTCCTTAGGGGGAATTGCGACAATGTGGTTCACCCGATTACCGCCACGATCTATTTCTTCGTTTGACCAGTTAGCTACTAAATTTGTTGAACAATTTCGCATGCATATTGCCCGACCTAAAGATGTTAATACCCTATCAAGTGTCACTCAAGCTCCCGGAGAAACACTTAGACGATATTTGGAGAGATTCAATGTTGCGTGCGCAGAGATCACCAACCCCAATGATAATTCCATTCTAATGGCTTTGACCAAAGGAATCGACCCTGATTCCGAGTTCGGAAATTGGTTAGCCGGAAAACCTCCCGCATCGTTGGACCGTTTCTATTCCAAAGCTGCTCAATTCTTGAGGCGAGAGGATGCGAAACAGTCTAGGAAGCAGGACGATGCAAGGCCCAGCAGTGAAGGGATTCAGAGTAATGTTGCGGTTAGACAATCCGGAGAAAATTCGGGAAAAGTCAAATTGAATATCCAAAATAAACAGGCCCAGCGATCAAGAAACGGTGATAACCGAAGCAAGAAGCAAGATCAGAATCGTGGTCCGAGACGTAGGGCCGCAATGTTTGACAGTTATACACCGCTTAACACGTCATTGGAAAACGTATACTTACAAACTTGTAATACTATGCAATACAAGAAGCCTGCTCCGAAGCGTTCGTCAGAGAAGCAAATTCAGACAGGGAAGTTCTGTAGGTTTCATGAAAGTTATGGGCATAATACCAATGAGTGTAGACATTTGCAAGACCTCATTGAAAAGTTAATCAGAGAAAGAAAGTTGGACCAGTTTGTTCGGGCGCCGCAGTTTGGTGGAGCAGGCCCATCTAATCAAAATCGAACGCAGAATCAGGAAAGACAAGGTGAACCTGCTCGCACGGGCGGAAGGTTGGTGATCAATACAATAAGTGGTGGCCCTCATCCGGCAGACAGAAGTTGGAGAGAAATGGAGTCATATGCTAGCTCAATCAGGCATGTAGACTTTGAATGCTATAGCAACTCGGAAGACGGAACACCGGCTAAACAACAAAAGACAATGGCTGATGAAATCGTGTTTAGAAATCGAGATGCCGATAAAGTCGAAGCTCCCACAATTGACCCATTGGTTATATCCACTCAAGTTGGTCCTGCTTGGATGAAGAGGATCTTGGTAGACATCGGAAGTTCCGTAAATATATTATTTAAAAGAGCATATGATTTAATGAAAATGGAAGCTAAGGACTTAAAGTCTTGTCAATCACGAGTCCACGGCTTCAATGGGAGTGCAACAATACCAACTGGAATAGTTGAATTGCCAGTAGAGTTGGGAGCGGGAGAGTGCCGAAGAGTTCGGATGTTGCAATTTGTTGTCTTAGATATTCCTTCATCGTACAATGCTTTTTTGGGCCGACCGGCCCTTGCCGAATTTAGGGCTGCTATTGCCCCATGGTGTTTAACTCTGAAGTTCCCTACTGACCACGGAATAGGAGTTGTACAAGGAGATCAGGCTGCTGGAAGAGCCTGTTATGTTGCCGAGCTGCGGGAGGCGCAGCGGAAAGAGAAAGGAAAGGGCGTAGAGGAATCTCTCTGCGTCCGTTTTACTGACGATTGACAATTAGCGTCTGGGCCTCGGCCCGGGCACCACAACCAATTCCAAAAGGATCTTGATCCTAGGGATAATGATAATAAAGAAGAATCTACGGAAAGCCAGGCTTCTCCGGCCGAGCTAACCATTGATGTCCCGATTGATGATGATCACGATGACTCGAGGATATTGAAGATTGGGTCTCAACTTGACCAAAAGACACAACATGAATTGGTTGATTTTCTCCGGGCGAATCTTGACATGTTCGCCTGGACACACTCTGATATGTGCGGAATCTCGCCTAACATCGCGAGCCACACCTTGAACATTGACCCGCGGTATATCCCGGTCAAGCAGAAAAGGCGTAGAATGGATCCAGAGAGATCTGCTGCTCTGAAAGAAGAGGTCGATAAGTTGAAATCAAATGGGTTCATTAGAGACGCTTTATACCCAGAATGGGTGTCCAATCCCGTACTTGTCGGGAAACCAAATGGAAAATGGAGAACGTGTATCGATTACTCTGACCTGAATAAAGCCTGCCCGAAAGACAGCTTTCCACTCCCCCGGATCGATCAGCTGGTAGATTCAACCGCCGGACATGAATTGTTATCCTTCATAGATGCTTACTCAGGTTACAACCAGATGCCCATGCATGTACCGGATCAAGAACACACAAGCTTCGTAACCGACTTGGGGTTGTACTGCTACAAAGTCATGCCTTTTGGATTAAAGAATGCTGGCGCGACCTATCAACGCTTAGTCAACCGAATGTTTGCCAATCAGATTGGAAAGACTATGGAGGTCTACGTAGATGACATGTTGGTGAAGTCACGATACTCTGGTGATCATGTCAAGGACTTGGAGTCAATGTTCGACATCCTCCGGAAATACGGAATGAAGCTTAATCCACTAAAGTGTCATTTCGGAGTCGCATCCGGAAAATTCCTTGGGTTCATTGTCAATGCCCGAGGAATAGAGGCCAACCCCGAAAAGATCTGGGCTATCAGAAATCTCCAAACTCCAAAAACCGTAAAACAAGTTCAGAGTCTTAATGGAAAATCGCAGCACTGAGCAGGTTTATCTCAAAATCAACCGACAAATGCATTCCCTTTTTGATTTGATTCGAAAGGGGAAACGAAATTTCGAATGGACTACAGAATGTGAGGGAGCATTTCAATCGCTAATTCAACATCTTTCTGTACCACCAATCTTATCAAAGCCTATAGATCATGAGCAGTTATATCTTTACCTGGCAGTATCAGAGAATGCAATCAGTGCTGCATTAATTCGGGAGGAAGACCAAGTGCAAAAGCCGGTCTACTACGTGAGTAAGCGATTAACCGGAGCCGAAAGAAATTATCCAAAGCTTGAAAAGTTGGCATATTGCCTAGTCATTGCCTCGAGGAAGCTCCGTCCATATTTTCAGGCTCATCCTATTACTGTGTACACCGACCAGCCGTTACGACAGGTCCTTAAGCGGCCTGAGACGTCTGGTAGGTTGTTAAAATGGAACATCGAACTGAGTCAATTCGACATCACTTATACTCCAAGGAGAGCCATTCACGGCCAAGTCCTAGCAGATTTTATAGCCGAATTCACTATCCCTGAGGACTTTCCCGAGACCAGCAAACCTCCCAAATACCTCTGGAAGTTGTACACCGATGGTGCGTCAAACGATCGGTGCTCAGGAGCTGGGGTAGTGCTTGAAACCCTCGAAGGACGATCCATATGTTATGCTTTAAAGTTCGAGTTCCGAGCAACCAACAACGAAGCTGACTACGAAGCCCTACTTACCGGGCTAAAGCTTGCCCGTGATCTGAAAATCATTGCTGTAGAGATCTACTGTGATTCCCAGTTGGTAGTATACCAAGTTCGAGGAGAATATCAGGCCAAAGACCGAAGATTAGCTGCTTATCTGACTCGGGTTATGGTGATTCTTAACCAATTCGATTACTATGCCATTTTCTATATACCCCGAGAGCACAATCAAAAGGCTGATTCATTGGCAAAGTTAGCAAGTATGGGAGAGGCTCAACAGTTGGGGGCTGTTCCGATCGAAACCCTATCCTCTCCGAGCATTGATCAAAGGGAGACCGATTTCACGTTTGAAGCTACCTCCAGTAGGGAGTCATGGATGACCCCTTATCGAGATTATATCGAACATGGTGTATTGCCTGAGCGTCGAAGCGAAAAAAGACAAGTTCTACGAAAGGCCTCACGATTTGTTATTCAAAATGGAATCATGTACCGGAGAGGATACTCTGTCCCTCTCCTCTGATGTATCGCACACGAGGAAGTCAAACGAGTGTTACACGATGTACACGAAGGAGAATGTGGTGATCACACTGGGGGGCAAGCGCTCGCAAAGAAAATACTTCGATATGGGTATTATTGGCCTACTATTAATCGCGATGCTGCAGACTATGCTAGGAAGTGTGACAAATGTCAGAAACACGCTCGGATTCCTAGAGCTCCTCCTACTGAAATAACCCAAATGGTCAGTCCTTGGCCATTCGCGATATGGGGAATAGACATCATCGGCATGTTGCCTCTGGCCAAAGGTGGCGCGAAGTACGCCATCGTCGCAGTTGATTATTTTACCAAATGGGCTGAAGCTGAACCCCTTGCAACAATTACAACAAAGAAAGTAATCAACTTTGTAGTACGTAACGTCATCTGCCGTTTTGGTCTCCCGCATAATATCATCACCGATAACGGAACTCAATTCGACAGTGCTGAATTCAAGAATTTCTGTCAACGATTCCACATCCATAAGAAATTCTCTGCAGTAGCGCACCCTCAAGCAAATGGTCAGGTTGAAGCTGTTAATAAAGTTATCAAGTCCATTCTAAAGAAGCGACTGGAAAAAGCCGGGGGCAAATGGGTCGACGAGCTTCCCATGGCACTATGGGCCTATCGAACGACTCATAAAACTGCAACCGGTCATACCCCGTTTTCTCTATCTTATGGTTCTGAAGCTGTTATTCCGGTCGAAATGGAAGTACATTCCCATCGTGTAACGTATTATGATTCGAAAACAAATGCCATACTACTTGCTGAGTCTTTGGATTTACTCCATGAGAAGCGCGAAGAGGCTGATTTGAGGGCAGCCGCATATCGAAATCGAGTCGCCCGTCTGTACAATGCCAAGGTCCGTCCGCGAACCTTCGAACCCGGCGATCTCGTACTCAAAAGGGTTTACCCGGTCCCTTCACACATGAAGCCAAATTGGGAAGGGCCGTATGTAATTTCGCAAAAGCTCGGAGATGGCACGTTTAAATTATCGACAGTCGATGGTCTTACTTTGCTGAGAGCTTGGAATAGCGAAAGTCTTCGTCGCTACTACATATAAAAAACTTTACTTGTTTATTTTCTGTCAATTTATTCCTTTGCATTTTATTCTAACATTTTGAGATTTAAGTTTGTAATAAGGCAACTGACTTTGCCATATTTTCTCGTTTCAGCAATAAAATGCCATCTCTTCGAGCCAAAGCTGTGATTTACTGAATATGACATATAATATCACAACGCACGGAGAGCAAAGTTCCATCATGCAGTGGGATTTATTCAAATAGGGAGTGGCTGTGATACGACCGGCCACTCGCTAAGTGAAACCCGAGCTCGGGGGCAGAACACTACATCAACATTCACAGGGATTGATACACGACAATCCCTCCTCCTACCCCAAATTCCCAGAGTGTGAATTAGGGTATAAACTTTAACTTTCGGTTCCCGGAGTGTGAACCGGAGTATAAATCCACGCACCCAGAGTGTGAGCTAACTCCAACTTCCCAGAGTGCGAATTGAAGTATAATCATTCAACAATTCGTTCCCAGAGCGTAAACGGACTCCAACTTCCCAGAGCGTGAATTGGAGTATAAACATTAGACAATTCGTTCTCAGAGCGCGAACGGACTCCAACTTCCCAGAGTGTGAATTGGAGTATAAACATTAAACAATTCGTTCCCAGAGCGCGAACGGACTCCAACTTCCCAGAGCGCGAATTGGAGTATAAACATTCCATAACTCGTTCCCACTGCGCGAACGGGCTCCAACACCCCCAAAGTATTAGTTGGAGTATAAACATCAAATCCATCGTTCCCAGAGTATGAACGAATTCCTAAAAAGCCCAAATAGGTGAGACTGACCATCTATCGGCTAACTCCAAGTTCCCAAAGCACGAATTGTAGTATAAACATCAATTCCAGGTTCCTGGAGCGCGAACCGTACTACAAACGTCGATAACTTTCAAATTCCCGTAGTGCGAACCAAGTTATCGATTACAAATTATCCTAAGTCCCCAGAATGTGGACATGTGCTCAGAGTTTGCAAAAATGCACTCTACCACCAAAACACAAAGGTTAATCCCCGAGCCATGAGAGATTCCTGTGCTCGAGTACATTAGCATTATAAGTGTCGAGAAGATCGTCGAACTCAGCTTCTACTCTAAATATCTCTGCCTGAACTCTCCCTTCTACCTCTGCCTCCACCGCTTCAACTTTAGCAACCGCCGCGTCTCGCTCGGCTCGGAGAGACACAGCTTGCTCGCATGCTTCCTGTGCGGCCGCATTAGCGTCATCTTTTTCCTTGTTTAAACTGGCGAATTTAGCTTTTAACTCCTCAAGTTCCCTGACCGCCGCATCTCGCTCGGCCTCAACGTTTTTGTACCGATGGCCTAAATCCTCAACTAAGGTACAATGCGCTTGTTGCATTTTCGCCATCTCGGCTAGTGTCTCGTCGACCTTCTGTAGCGACTCCAGTTCAGCCTTGCGAGAAGATTCCGTTTCGGATTGAAGTACGTCAACAATACGGTTCTTCTGAGCCAAGTCTACTTCCAAGTTCTCAATAACTTTGGCTCGTTCAAAGGCTACTTTCGAGGCTTTAACAGCCGCCCTGTACCATTCTTTATACTGAGCATAAAAATTCCGGGTATAGCTAAGGGCGGTGTGCACGGCCTCTTCGGGGATTCTTTTAAGATTGGGTGGAAAGATATAGGCGTCAAAGCATATTTCTGGAAAGTCTTTTTTCAACTGAGCAATTCTAATAGCCCCTTCACCAGACGGTTCAAGAGGTGCCTCCTCCACGGTTACGGTCGTGGCCGTATCGGTCCTTGAACGATGTGGACCAGGTTTAGAAATTTGTTGAGATGGTTGTTGCCGCGAAGTTTCGACTGCAGGTGCTTGGCCCCTGGGTGACGGAGGAGAACGAGAGGATGAACGATACCTTCGGTCCCTATTAGAATGCTCCTGGCTAGAATAGTGTCGGGAATGGTCCCTATCACGATGCTCCTGCTCATAATACCTCCGCTCACGATCCCGGTCAGAATCCCTGCGGCGAGACTCATAATAGGATGAAGAATGGTGTACTCGCCGAAGTTTATCAAGTGTAGAAGGACGATTCGACATGGCACCTGTAAAAAAGGAACAATTCGATTAAGTACCAAGAAAAAACACTGCAATGCGTGTGGAAGTCGTAAAGTGTTGTGAAAAGTATATAAATGCGCGAACCCCTCGACCAACCAGAAGCGTCGATTACACTAACGGGTAAAGACGCTTATATCAAGCGCTCCCCGGAGCTCTTCCAACCCGGACCCGTGGTGGAGAGATACGTAGTCCGGAATGGGAATATCGTCCAACCCTGTGAAAGGGTCTCCGGACTGACAAGGAGAGGCGCTGGAAACAGTAACCCCAGGTTGGGAACGGGTTACGACTACAGACTTCCATCTCTTAAACTTAGGTACAGCAGCCTTGCCTTTCTGACCCTCTTCTATTCGGGAAAGGTCGGCTGCTATATCAGTGTCTGTGGGCGTTCTTTCATCATCGCTCATTTCTCTTATTACAACGCCAGGTTTTCTCTTCGCCACTTTCTTCTTCTTCCTCGAGGCCGATTTCGCCAAACCTTCAATCACAATACTCTGGCCCATCTCAATCAAACCCAATGTCCTTAAGTTATCATCAGTCAATAGCAAATCTATGTGCCTTAAGTCATGGGGAACCCTTTGCAAGCTTTGAACGACACCCCTATAATGCCCACCAGTAGGTCTCGAAATGATGGCTGCAAGAGTGGCAGAGTATTAGTGTAAAGTATTAAAAGTGACCATTCAATAACGAATTATGATGCTTACGTCTGGATAACCATCTCCTGGCAAACCCTGGGGGGCATCGAACAAAAAACCACTCGTTCTTGAAATAACTAAGCCTGGTCCAGGCCCCAGTCACGACCTGACAGTTCCTGACCGCCTCCAGAAAAGTGAAAGACGGGCTATCACCCCTACTCTTAAAGTTGAAGATGTGCCTGATCTCGTTAGGTCTTGGCGGGCGAAAAAGGCAATCCATAAATATGACGAAGACACTGTTTAGTAGTGCATGCCCGTTGGGATGAAGCTGTGAAGGAGCGATTCCTAAATACGACAGCATCTCTCTGATATATTGGTTAAAAGGAGGAAGAGATCCAACCGCACAGGCATGGCGGTAGAAGGCAGTATATCCTTCAGGAGGGTTGTGTGGTCTATCACTAGCACTGAGTAATAAAACATCGTCCAGAGATATGTTGTGTTTCGAACATATCCGGCCCAACAGAGACTCTGAGATATTGGATTGAACAGAATCGACCGGATCTTCGATAAATATGGCCTCCGGCAATTCATCCGGGGCCGGATCTACGACTTCAGGAGGGATGTCCGGAATCTCAAGCGCTGGAAGGGGCGAGCTTTGTGCTTCTTGTTGTTGAGAACTCGAAGACTCCATAATTAACTAACTCACCAGAAAGCGGCGTTAAAAACGTAAAAAACCCATGCATTCCCGCGGTGCAAAGTGTATGAGTATGTTGTGCAATGCAAGTGCTAAGCAAAAAATTTAAGCAGATTTTACAAGATGAAACGAGGTGTCCGAACAACGAAACTTTGGAATTTGAGAATGAAAACGACCGTCATTGCTGACCGTCACTTTCACGCCACCCAGAAGCTATTGGCCAATTCAAGTAATAAATTCGTTATATTTTGTTTAAGTCATGGTGCCATCAACGAGCTTCAATAGAGAAGTCAAGTTAAATTCGATTATGCAAGGCCGAAGCTCGTCAGGGTCAAGTATGCTAAAGTTCATTAAGCTCGACAAAAAGTTCAAACTTGAAATTGGTCATAGCTCAGAAGTTGGAGCCAATTGTAGAATCAGAAGTTTCAGATGTTCGAACGTTTGAATCGATCGACTCGAATCGATACGAGTCGAATCGAAGACGTTCGAATCCATGCACCTCGAATCCAGGGAGGTCGACTCGATGCAGCTTTAGGGTGGAGAAGTACTTCGAATCCATGAGCTATGCATAACTTCGAATCGATCCACACTGAGCACCTTCGAATCAATCAGGGTATTATCAACTCGAATCGATCGGCACGGTCCTTCGAATCCATCAGTTCGAAATCTCGCAATCTTGATCGATTCGAATTACCAATTCCTACATCGATTCGAAGTCTCGCCTTCTTGATCGGTTCGAACTACTTATGCCCTAATCAATGCGAAGCAAGGAAGGAAGATGACATCCAACATTGCCTACACTTCTCCCTGATAACACTCAGAATCAATATGACTCGAATGGTCTCGATCCCCAGATCCATCGAATCAAACATTTCAGATCTTACTATCACTCATGGTTTTCGAAAGAAAAAATTGAAATCGATGTCAAATTTTCAGTTTTCATCGTTCTATACTCGGATCGATCCCTTGACTTACCTGATTGGATTCGATTATAGGTAAAAATTTGGAAAAATTGGATCGATTCGTGCAGAATGCAGTTGTATCTGGCGTTGGAAGATCGATTCGGAGATATAACTACAGTAAAAAGTGAAAAGTAAGAAGTTAAAAATGAAGACGGCCTTGGATATTTATATGGGTTCCACAGAAAACGCGTGGCTCTTCAACTCCCGGTTGTGTTTACTTCCTACCGCCGGTCACTAGCTAAACCCATCGATTCGAACAAACGCTCGATAACCCATTGCGCTCGAATCCATCGCAAGGCCGAATCCATACTCTGCTTCGAATCCATCCCAGTTTAATCGATGCGAGGCACCATCGATTCGATGAAACACTGAGCAAAGGTAAGACCATTGATTCGAAAATACATGATTTCGAATCCATAAGACAGCATCGATTCGAAGCACTTGAATGAGGGCTGAGTTGAAGAATCCTATCGATTCGAACAACCTATTCCATGACCAGCAGTTCCATCGATTCGAAACCCTATCGGTTCAAACAAGCACGCTTCGAATCCATTTAGCACCGTCGATGAGAATGAATACAACACTTCAATATGAAAAATTAACTGGTCTACCTTTTACACCGATTCAGGAGAGGATCGATACAAAAGGATGATCATAGATGGCTATAACAACAATACGTTAATCCTAATCCCAAATCGGTTCAGGAGAGGGCCGATGCAGAATTCGATAACAAACCAAACTGGCAACAACTTGCAATCACGCAACGCTAACCAAAGTCAAGGTGATACACGTATACGCATATGTTTGACTAACATTTGATCTTTATCATTCACAGGGATCAGACATCCATCTTGTCATGGTTTCAACGACGAACAACCGATCACAATCATACGACAGTTGATAACAGTAATAAAGGATACAACTTTCAGCAGAGCATGTCCCAATTGTTCAGCATTAGATTGTAGCCTTTCAAAGCACGTCATGTTTACACAAGACGTACTTTGGTGGGCAAATGTTATCCCGCCTTTTGGCAAGGCCGAGATACCAAGGAACTGACTAGAAAGAAACAGGATCATACATCTTCAGCTTTGAATGATCGTTGGGCAACTACAAATATCGACGAATTTTATCCGAGTCCAGATCGGGCTACAATTGATAAGACACGTCAAGCAAAGCTGTAGAAACCAACGTTCCAAATTTCGGGAAAATCCGAGTTCGTATACTCAAGGTGTCGCAAAAAGAAAATAAGGAGGGTAGGCCTTATTTCGAATCCATACGAGAGACCCAGGCTCGAATCGATCAAGAGTTCGAATCCATCGAGGCACGCATAGCTTCGAACCCAGGAGCGAGCCCTTGCCTCGAACCCATCTCACATATCTACGTTCGAATCCATCTATGTATGTCTCAGTTCGACTCCATCCAAAGAATGTAGGTTCGAATCCATCGAGGGTGCGCCGTGTTTCGAATCCATCAGAGTGCTCCTGTCTTCGAATCCATCAGAGTGCTCATGTCTTCGAATCCATCAAGCAAGAGTTCTTCGAGTCCAACATACTGAAGCAACTTCGAATCGATCTGCAGTAGCTAACAACGATCGATCCGAACAAGTGCCAACATCATCGATTCGAAAGAAGATAACCCTCGAATCCAACACATCGAATCCATCAAGTCGTAGCAGCTGAAGCCAAGGACTCGACCCTATCGATTCGAAGAACATGGATTCGAAGCGCGCATATCAACTAAAAATGCAATCTTGAATCGATCATAACTTGAGATCTACAAGTCCAAATGCTATGAAATTTTCACAGGAGCTTGCACGTACATAGAAGAATGTCCATGCCAAGTTTCATCACGATTGGACACTTTTTTGATCGATTCGAACCAAGGGTCGAATCGATCCAAAAGTGGGCCCGGATCTCCAGGTTTCGGCCATGTGGGCCCCCCACACATGCCAGAAGTGGTCTTTCCGAGTTTTAGGAGAAATATCAGCCTCCAGCACCTATAAATAGAGCCCCTGGTCATTTAGAAAGGGGATCGGAGAATTGTGAAGAAAAATCACGGCTAGACGCTGCCAGAATTGCTGCAGAGCACCACCACTGCCTTTGATTTTTAATTTTGGCTTGCTACTTGCTGTACTTTGAGATCAAAAGTTGTATTCTCCGAATATCAAGCAATAAAGTAACAAAACTTCATAGTGGACGTAGGCAAAACGCCGAACCACTCTAAATCGTTGTCTCTTGTGCAATTTACTTTCTGCTATTTGGAGTTTTTGTTAGATAATCTACGTTTTAATTTACTTTCTTCATTTATTATCTCTTCAAAAACTTCCGACGAGTGTTGTGCCCAATTTTGACACAAACAGCTAGTATACTGTGGCACCATTGGTGGATAGTCTTCTCCTTAGATTGCTGGAGTGACCTATTGGGCGGCTACGATTAGAGCTTGTTTTGAACATCCAACGATGCTATTTAGAAGGCGTAAACTGGTGACATTTCCCGTGCAAATGGCCTCTTGTATCTGAGCCATTTGTTATCATTTTGTTTGCTTCGACCGATGATTCTTGTTATATTAAGCTAAAGTTTCGGACCTTGGACATGCTAACGGGCATTGTCCTCCAGCCTGCCAACTTATCCTTTTGATACAAGATGACTTTCTTAGTTTTATATGTCTATATGGTGCAACCTCTCCTTATGCACATAGTTAGTTGGTTTGGTACTTACTTGGGAAGATAACCGTTATTTTTGTTGCCGAGATATTTAGGTGTAACATACTTGTTCCACTCCAAGCTTGGAAATGGTTTATGCAAATGAAAGACAACATTAAGACGATGCATGTTATTTTTCCATTTCGTTTCATACACACACACATATATACATATACATACATACATATATATATATAATTATTTGTCAAAGGCATACATCCCTGCAAGTCTTTTGTTAATATTCCTGTTGGATATAGCCTAAAAGTAACATGACATAAAGTTAGCAACTATATACCAACTTAAAAGAGACATAATACACAAAACAACTATTGAATATATAATATGAATTATGCAGCCAGCTTTTGCATTCATAAGACAACATGCATGCAAACTGTTCAATTATCCACCACTGTAGTCGCAAGTGCTCCTTTGCTGATACTTGGAGGAGATGAGCAAATGCCGAACGACGAATTTTCTAGCTCCATGACTGATTTACCTAAACTATAAGAAAATGACTTGTAAAGTCATCAAATAAAGGAACACATGTATGAATATTTTCATTTTTGTGACCTACTGCGAAAATTGAGAAAAAAAAAGATTTTCATTAAGATGATTGAGACCGAGTCGGCGAAAGGAAAAATAAATGGAAAGTATGTAAGAAAATTCAAAGGACAATCTCACTATTTTAGGCAAAAACTTGATCACCTATTTTGCTTAACAGTTAGTCTATCATTTTCTAGTTTGTCACACCAATTTACATTTTCTCTTGGCCGTTACATACATTTCTTACACATTTATTTTGTGGTTATGCATTGGGATACGGTGCACGAGCCCTCCTCCGTTCCGGACATACTAGACTTACTTCCTTAGTTTGTACTTCTATAGTTTTTTCACTCTTATTACTAAATATAACTTACTTGTTTGCCCTTAAGGGAACTAAGCTGCCGCATAGGTCGAAGTAGAGAGCAAAGGATATTGACAGGGCTATCCAGATAATTTTGCGCTTGTTTGATTAGTTGTGTACTATATTATGTTGAATTATGGTTATATTTGTTTATTTTTTTATGCAGAATTGTTACTAGGGATGTGACTTTCAAATTTGACAAGAGGACAATATGAACTTAGAGAGAAGAAACGTGCAAAAAAGCATAAGTAATAAATATTAATAGTCACTAAGATATACTACAAGTCATCGAATTTAGCATAACACGACAAAAACTATCAGTGGTTATAACTGTGTATATCTGCGTTATAGATATTTGCATGGATACTTGCTGATGAGATATTGCTCCTGGCGGTAGGAATAAATCGCACTACTATATGGAAACCATCCGCACCGGATTGCAAAAACGATGCGAAACCCGCATCGAATCTTCTAACCAAAACACATACCCCAAAATGAACCGACCCGCATCGGTACGGTTCAGTTGCGGTTTGGACGATTGAACCAAGCATACTAAACCAGACCGAACCGAAATTTATATTAGTAATCTTATGATAAAAATATAAGCAACTCCTACTTTATTTTAGATTTCAAAGATATACATTCTATTTTTAGCGTATGTTGTTGCTATATTAATAATAATCACTGACATAAAGTAAGAAATTATAGTTTTGGTATAATATTTTTCGTCTCATTTCTTTTGAATAAATGCTAATTATAATCTCATTCTAGTCATTTTCTTTAATGATTATGCATTGACTAATGTTGATGTTTGGTTAATCACCATAAAAAATCTCGCTTGTAGGTAAATGCCAAATTGAAATATTCATATAATTAAGAAATAATCTTTCATTTCATTATAACATTATGTGCTTTAACCTTAAGTGTAAAAATTTCACACAGTTGCCTACGTAAATTGATTGTTGATGAAAGTAATTCTCTTATTTCATATTTAATATGGGTTCAAACTGGACCGGACCGAAACCGAACCTTATTACATTCAAACTGGACCGAAACCGAACCGTTTAAAAGATTAGTATAATGGTTTGTATTTTTGATTAACCGTTTGATGCGGTGCGGAAGTGGTTTGGACTCCAACCGCACCAAACCGACCCGCGCCCACCCCTAATTGCTCCACTTGTAGATATAAATGCATTTATAAACATGCACAACCAAAACATATAACATTTATGTTCTGATAAAATATTGATAATGTTGTATATGTATTTCGTAGTATATTTTTCCCACTCAAAAATGTGATATTTTACATCTTACTTCAGCTATGTACCTAGATTGTTTATATCCTCTTGATTAAATAACTCTCATAAATACAAAATATGTGCCTAAAGTAAAGTTGTATCTGTACTTGATCATAACTGTTGAGATGTTGTGACAAGTTTAGCTATTTTTTTTTTGCAAGTATATAAGTATGTTGCTTGTGAATAAAAGTAAATTAAAGTTTTTCTTGAGAAGTATTATATAATATACATACAATCATTTATATAAGAAATAAATCAAATTATAACCATATTTACCATATAATTTATAGTATTTTATCTAATTGAAACAGGAGAAACAAGGTTGAAGAGCCAGGTCAGAATAATGTTCTATACAAGTGTGGTATTGTAACTGTTCTATATATAGTAGCTATGGTCTGATAATTTAAAATATAGGCGGTTGAGGTAAATGTAATCACTACAAGGAAAAAGGCATTTTCCGATGGCCGAAAATCGTCGGCGGCCGCCATAAGCCGTCAGAAAATGTCGTAGGAAAATAAGGCATCGGGGAGCAGTGTTTCCGATGGCTTTCGACAATCTCGCCGTTCGTATTTCCGACGGATTCCGACACCTTTTGGAAGCAGTCGGAAACCGTTGGAAAAATTGATCTGAAAGCGGTGGAAAGCCGTTGAAAAAATATAACCTAAAAGCTAACGGAAGCCGTCAGAAGCCGTCGGAAATCTGCTACAATTTATTTTATATTTATGCTGCAATATAGCATTCTATTCACATTTCTCATACAAACATTATTCCACCAATACTGCAGAATCCAATATATAATATTCCAACCAAATATCAAAAACCAAACTGTACTCAATTCACCGAACAAAAAAATACATAAAATTAAGTCAAAACACATAATTTTACAACAAAACAGTTATGTGTATCATAACATAGTACATAAATCAACAACTACCTCCACCATCTACCAAATCATACACAAAAAAACACATCGACCAAAGCAATCAATCAATCTCCTCCAGAACCAGAGCCAGCAGAGGAAGGAAAGTGGTCACCATACTGCTTCATGTACTCGGCAATACGTTGGTCTAGCAACTGTGTGGTCTCTATGGCCTACCGACGGTTCTGCTCCTCCAGCTGCGCCACTCTAGCCCACAAATCTTCTATCTCTGCTAGATCGATCTGAGCTCTAGTCTTCTGCTCCATCTCTGACTGCTGACATGTAATAAATATTTAATTTAGCCGTGTGATCTCTGTAAGTGTATGTGCAGGTATGTGAATGATTAGCAGTGTGATAATGTTATTTAATTTAGTTTATGCATGTTTATATAAGTGTATGTGCATGTTGATAACATCTTAGATTGTGGTAATACCAAATAACTATAGTGACAAGATGGTTGATTTATATTTTGAAATACTATAATTTTGAATTTTTTTAGCATAAGTAAAGTAACTATAGGGAATGATGAGAGCAATAAATTTGAAATTACTCTGTTTTCTATCTCTCAGATGAGAGGGAGATTGGTCAATTTATAGATACAAACAGTTGTGTCACCCAGCAAAGAGATAACTATTTTGAAATGAAATGACTAATTTCAAAAATGGTCTGTAAGTTGGTTAAGGAGTGCCATGAGATTAAACCATGAAACTATAGACTGAATGAGGCTTCCAATGTATTGGACAAATATCAACCATTACAAAACATTATTTTGTATTTTAACAAATTACTCATCATTTGAACTTAGAATTTACACATATTAGATGATGGAAAAAAACATTAATTGATGTAGTTCTCATAGCATAAATCGCCATTTTGATACCTGAAACACTAAAGGCCTTTATTTACAAATTATTGCAGCCATATGTAATCTGCTCTAGTAAAGTAATTGTATTTCATATTTGTATGTTCATTTTTACTTGTTAATCAAGATACTAGTTCTAAAATGAAGAAAAAATTAGCAATAAAATAATTTATGTCGATGCAAAATAATTTTATCCTTGTATTATTTTATTTCAAAACAAACGTACAAGTACTCATTCAGTTTATATATTTCCATTCAAAAATCATATGTTACTCGAGTATTTTAATGAATCCACATGTTACATTAGTCGCTAATAAATAAATATAAATATGTCGTTAGAAGCACCTAAGGTTTTTATGGCAAGTCACTCTATTTCAAAACTTTGTCCATTACCATTTTGCCGCATTGAATTTCTTCCTGCATTTAATGCAATAAAATAAAAGCTACAATAATTTACTGGTTAATGAAGTTCTAATTATTACTTATGTATAATGTATACATTTGAAAATACGTTCTTTTGGCCATTTTTAAATTGTGATTCAACCATTTATTAACAAAAATATTAATACGTTACATTACGAGATATCACTGCTTTTGATCTCTTTAACAGTTAATGTGACAAATTTATGCATGTGTACAACATATATCAGGCAAATTAAATTAAATAACAGGTCTTTTTCGTTTTTTTTCTTCTGAAATGACATTCAAGTAACGAATTAATATATTCTGGTAATGCATAATGCTTTCCTAACGAAGTGATTCAAAACCAATGTATTGAATTTTAAAACTTATATGATACCCAATATATTATTTACTTACATTTGATTGCCAAATCTGTATTGTCTGTCATGCTCCGATGGATCCATAACTGACTCAAAAATAGCATTCTCCTCATCCGTCGTCAGCTGATCTCGACCCGTATCAGCAAAGAGTTTCTAGCACTGCTCCATAAACTTTTCCTACATTAACAAATTAATATCAGTATATCTTATTTCATTATATTTTAACAAGTAGAAAAATTACTAATACTGCATAAAATGAAATATGCTTACATGGATCTTGTTCAATTTATCATCGTGTCATGTATACGAAAGTGTCCCTTCCGAATTTACGTGCTTGATAGCATGCATACGAGTAAACATGTTTATATAGCCCATGGGACCATGCGCCTCAGCTTCTTGATATTAATTTTTACATACAATTACTGTACATTTAAAATTATATAGCACAAACTATTTACAATTTGCATTCGGTAAATTTACCAACTCCTGCTGATACTGCTGAAATGACTTCGACCATCCGCGATGAGTGACGGGATTTTTATTTATGTTTGCAGAATTTCTTTCCGACTCTGCCCGTACATTCAAAATTTGATACATTATTTATTAATGATGTATTTTTTGATATTTACTACCAGTCAAATAATTAAAAAAAATTAGTATACTTGCCTTCGCCTCATCGGTTTCCCAATATTCCAACCATGCTTGCCATACGCTCTCCCCCATCCAACCTGGTTTCTTAACTGATTTCTTGATTTCGGATATCCATTCCCTATATTTTTTACGCATCTTCTTCATCCAATATTCTCGTGCCAGCTGCATATCGTCTGCCTTAATGTCTATCTCAGCCTGTATTTCCCGATAAAAAGCAAAAAGAATATTAAACTGTAAACGATAAACAGTAAAAAAACGACAAAAACGAATTAAAAATGGAAAACAAAAAAAATATACTTACTAGGACATCCTGCCAGATACACTCTACTATGTGGGGAGGAATGTCATCCCACTTCGACCAACACGCACTCATCCTACTCCGGTAAGAAGCTCTAGAAACATACAACACAACCTTCGAGGGAAGTAAGCCGAACTCCCTGTTTTTAAATATGATACAGATAAGTACGTACGTTTATCAAAAAAATAAGATGCTGAATAAAATTTAATTCTTACCCCTCTGCTCTAGGTACTAAAGAAACTACAGGACGCTGTGATGCTCGCGATGGACCACTGCCATCGCCTCCTAAAGAACGAGAAGTGCTCCTACCTCTAGATGACATTACGATAAACCTATGGCATATATACACATCATTTCAAAAGAGAATAATAACATTGTAATGAAATTTATTTCATACGTAAATGACATCAATGGTATAAATTGCTAAATTAATGACTGAAATGGAAATAGAAATGGAAGTGTGTTATACCTGATTCATAATGGGTCTTACGTTCCGACGATATGAAGATTACATTGCATTTTTAATAAAAATTGCTAAATAAATGACAAATGAAAATGACATAAAACATGTAAACTATGGTAAACTTACAGATTTGGTTTCATAGTTATATCAATTTCATAATACATCAAGAATTCAACATAGTTACATCAATTGCAAAAAAAAACCATATTCGGATTTTTATCAATCATCATCGTCATCTAGTTCAGATTCGATCCGTTTTCTACGATATTTTCCTCTGCACTGTCAAATGCTTCTACCAAAATATTTGATTCATCGATCAAAGGACCAAAATATGTATAATCGTCTCTAATTATTATTTCATTATTTTCCTCAAGATCTGCCTGATAAGCTTGTTCATTTGGAATATTCTTCACATCGAATGTAAATCTGGCCTTTGTTTTAAAAACTGCAGACCAATCTGCTTTATCTCTTTTTAGAGACGGATAAGAATCGTAATAAACTTGCAATGCTTGTTTGGCTAGTACAAAAGGATCGTACTTGTGATAGTGCGATGTATGCTTTATTTCGATAAGATTATAATCCTTGTGCACATTAATTCCAGAATCTGGAACATTGCCAAATCAATTGCTCTAAATAGAAACACCTCCTCCGCGGGTCGTGAGAAATATGTCAGTTGAAAATTTTGTGCTAGAACACCATAAAAATCATTTATGTGATTTTTTGGATCATCACTACCTTTAACAAATACACCGGTATTATTCGTTAATTTTTCCACACCGTATTCTTTGGTGTTAAATTTATATCCATTGACGAAATATATTGGATATGTCTTGACCACTCTTTTTGGTCTCATCGCAAGATGTTTCAACCCTTCGTCAACAACACAATTTCTGGGCTCATAAACATAATTTGAAAACCAACCGGAAAATTCTTTACTGAGATGTCCATTCGGATGTTCACGTTCATAAACACTGTATATATAAACAAATTATTACATTAGGTTATACACGCGCATGCATTATAGAAAAGAATAAAACATAAATTATTATTTCAGATTACCTAACAAATGGTGCAACCTCGGCACAATTTAGAAGAATATAAGTGTGTGCTATATGAAGATCTCTATCGTCTAGCCATATTTCTACATATTTTCCAAAAGGCCGACCATGTTGTCTAAAAATAAATAACATTGCTTGAGAGGACTCTTGTTCGTTGCCTTCGTCATTACTAGGAACACTTTCAAATGATATATTCACACGGTCGTTGAAATAGTGAGAGAAAAAGAACGAAGCTTCTTCTTCAATGTAAGATTTACATATCGAACCTTCAACTCGTGCTTTTTGCCTCACTTTTTTCTTCAGATGATTTAGATATCTATACAAAATTAATTTACATTAACTTCATCTTTAAAATGCAATTAAATTACATGAAAACATATTACTTACCTCTCAAATAGATACATCCATCCATATTGGACAGGACCTTGAAGTCCTGCTTCAGATGGAAGATGGACAGGTAAATGTTCCATTACATTAAAAAAAACCTGACGGAAATATTTTCTCTAATTTGCAGAGCAATATAGGAATATCTACTTCAAGTTTACATAAACATTGCACTTTTAGAGTAGTCGTACAAAGCTCTTTGTAAAACATACTAAGCTCTGTTACTACCTTTCAAACTTTTAACGCCGGTAGTTCTTTGAACATAACGGAAAATAAATTTTCCATCATTATGTGATAGTCGTGGATTTTCATTCCGCTCAATCTACCAATTGTAAAGTCAACACATCTACGAAGATTTGATGATATTCCATCAGGAAATCTTAACCCTTCCACCCATTTTAACACAACTTTAACTTGATTATTGTCTAATTCATAATATGCTTTGTATATTTTTTACTATTATTTGGTTTCATATGAAGCTCAAGATGTTTGCATTATTCTTCTATATCGCGTCTTGATTTCAAATCATCATTCGTCGTACCTTTCACATTCAAAATTGTGTTTAAAACACTATTAAATATAATTTTCTCATTGTGCATCACGTCTATATTATGACGAAGCAGAAGATGTTTCCAATACGGCAACTCCCAAAAAATAGTTTGTATGCACCAGTTATGAACAATCGATTTGCCTTTAATTTCTATTTGCACTCCAGTTTCATATATTTTTTGATAGTCTCTAACAAGTTCATATGTCTTCGCTTAACTATATCGTTGGTGGTTGTCTGGTTTCTACTCTGTTAGCTAAAATGTTTTCTTGTCTCATCTGAAGAGATGATTTACATGGAGAAAATATCGATGATAGTCAAACCATTAAATTTTCTTCCCATGAGGTAAAGAAAACGCTTGTCTTTCATCCATTCAATATGGACATGCTAAACGACCGGCAGTATTCCATACTGAAAGCATTGCATAGGTAGAAAAATCACTTATAGTCCACAAACAAAGAAGCAAACATATGAAAATTTTCCTTCTTGGACACATCGTATGTTTCTACTCCTTCGTTCCACAATATTTTTAACTCCTCAATCAACGGTTGTAAATATACATCCATTCCTTTTGTTGGATCGTCGGGACTAGGAATGACAACAGTAAGAAACATATATTGCATTTTCATACACATTCATGGAGGTAAATTATACGGTGTGACGATAATGTCGGGATGAATATTTAGAACCAAATTGAGAAAATGGCGAAAAACCATCCGTGCATAATCCTAATCTAACATTTCGACTCTCCGCTGCAAAATTTAGATATGTTTTATCCAAATGCTTCCATGCTTCTCCATCGGCCTGATGTGTCAACGTACCATCTTCCTCCGTTCTCACACTATGTCATCTCATATTAGATGCAGTTAACAGAAGATGCATATAATCTTTGAAGCCTTGGAGTGATGGGTAAGTAATGCATATGCTTGTACGGAACTTCCTTCCCCTTCTTTTTTCTTAGTTTATCTCTCCTGATTACAAATTTTACAATTTCTAAGGTTTGCGCCTTCTTTCCAAAACAACATGCAGCCTTTTAAACATGTATCTATTTTCTGATAAGATAAACCAAAAGCCGACATAAGTTTTTGAACTTCGTAGTGATTTTCACATATTAGATTATTGGATGGCATATGACTTTTTGTAGTCTGTACAACAGCCGTAAACCCAGCTTCAGTGATGTTGTATTTTGACTTCATCGCAATGTATTCTACAGTTACTGACAGTTGAGTTACTCATTTCCAACCATCCCAAATAGGTTTCTTAGCAGCATCTAATAAATCATAAAAAAAATTGCTTCATTATTTGGTTCTTCAACATTTCTATCATCATCGTCAACTTCAACCATAGAAAACATTGATCGTGCTGCATTTTCGACCATATTTTCTATACGGGTCATCGTAACTACTTCGTTAACGACACTTTCAGATTCTACAGAAGTATTTGCTACAACTTCTCCATGCCGATCCCAAACATAATACTCTGGTACGAAACCGTTTGGCACAAATGAACTTTCATAATATCTGGTAACAAATACTTCAAATGTCTACACCTACTACACGGACAACGAATTTCTGGATCGTTTCCGTTATTACTTAAAGCGACTTCAACAAATACGTTTATACCATTATAAAAATCTTCTTTTATTGAGCCTCTCAGTCCTTTTCTTTGGTACATCCATCTCCTCCAATCAACAAAATAATCAATCATTTTTTCTATTTGAGAAAATGAGTCACAAGTTCAAAATTTAACATTTTTTTCAAGAATATAAATTCAAAAAAGATTATTTTCATGGTCGTATAATATTTGAATTTAAAGAACTATTTCACAAATTAAAAAATATTTTCAAATATGACACATTTCATTTTTTAACGTATCGATATAAAATTTTATGCAAAAAAATACTTTTTCCATGGTCAGACATCCTACTTCCCATTACAAATATAGTAAGCATTTACATTTCGTTTATTACTTCGTCTCAAACGATTCAACAATATTTTCCTTTTGTTCCCTGCATTCTACACAAATACGTGTACGTAGAAAATAAAAAAGAAAAGTTAGACCGGAATTTATGAACCGTTTGAGATGAAGTAGTATACAAAACGTAAATGCTTATTGTGTTCATAACTTGTCTAATACAGGGTCAAATCCAACAATATTGTACCAGATGAATATAAATGGTCATTTTTTTAGAAAAAACGACTATTTATATAACGATCATGTACAACACTCGTCAGATAGGGCCAAAAACTCTCTAAGGGACATTAGTTAATTAAATGTGCGCATTTTACGAAAAAATACAGTTTTACTAACTATGTACACACACGATCACAAATTATACATACTCTTTAAACTTCACGATAACATATGAAATAGATATACCATGGGATGCTATAAACCATTATTACGCAATTGGAAACAATTGCAATCACTAATTAGCTCTAATTTATCATCTTATGCAAATCTAGATTTAGGGCAAAAATTGGTTTTTTGCCCAAGTTAAGATATTGTACCTGAGATTAAGACAATAGAGTTTGCTTAGGCGGCCGTGGAGGATCCGAAAGCTCGAAATTGGAGATTGAAAGCTTGTAGGAGGGATTTGGGGGTTTTTGATAAAAAAATTCGTGCTGCAAAATGAGGAAGAAGAAGGCTCGGCTGGACCTGTAATTTGAGAATTTCTGACGGCCGTCAACGTCCTCCGACGGCCTGTCGGAAGCCGTCGAAAATTAGTCGTCGAAAGTCATCGATACGTGCTGTCAAAATATTAGTCTTTTTTAGTAGTGAATGGTTGAAGAGCTAGGCCAGAATAATGTTCATAATAATGCATTTTATGATGAAGAAACACTTCTTAGAAGTGAACAACTGGCAATGTGCATTTGTGATCCTCTAGATGCTCATCATTGAATTATAAGTGGTTCCTAGCATTATACCTATTTCATAAGTTATGTCTTTGCAATTTTTTAATTATTTTAAATATATTAACTCTATTTTTAATCAATTTTTTAATTATATTTCTTTGCCTTTTGGATTCGTAAGTAAGTCGCTTAGTCATTTAGCCCAGTAAATTATATTGTACATTTTTATTTATTATACAAATTGATAGATCTAGTTAACCCTTACGTAATGTTTTTTCATGTTTTAGGAAAATAGATGTAGGTAGCAATAAGTGGTATATATTTTAAATGAACCAAAACATATCTGGTAGTTCAATGTGTTTTTACAAGCCTATCCCATTTTGTTACATTTTGGTTCAATCTGGAACATGCTCAATCTGTATTTTCATAAGCCTGCAAAGTTTATCGAATATAAACTTGTTTTTGTTCGGTCTGTTTTTTAATAACTTACCATACATAAATACAAATTGAAAGTTTTTGCGTAGTTTATTTAATTATTAACTTTATTACATATTGCAGTTAAAACTAATTATGTACCATACTTCTCAGAAGGTTTTTTGCAAGTTCTCATTGTTGATTATTATACTTATCTACATGTACATAAGCTTTTTCAAAGAAATCATCAGCTGTAGCAACAAATTGGTTTGCCTCTAATCGTTAGCTTGGTTATGAAAACTTCTCTATGTGAGGTTACAGATTTTACGTTAATTTAGTTGTCTTGGTTATGGACTTTATGTGAACATGGTTATTTTTTAAAATATTTTGTATCGAATTACTTATATATCGTATTTCATATGTGATCAACATGTTTTTTGGTTGTTTGAATGTGATGACTATATGAGCAATTATTGCTTTCATACTAAAATATGTTATTACCATATAATATCTTTAATAATAGTTGTAATATCTTTGGTGTCACACTTTTTTGGTATCAACGTGAACTACCAAAAATGTCCCTCTACAAATATTATTAAATATTACTATTGCTTAAAAATAGGATCTAACGGTTAATTTTTTTTAACAATTCAAAACATACTTATCTTATTATCACTTAGAAATAGGATCTTACGAATAAACTTTTTTCAAAGTCATTTTTCACCAATTAATAACAGAAATAAAAATTTAAACCAATATAAAATTAAGTCCATTCTTTAGTAATTTGTAATAGAAATAAAAATTCAAACGCCCCTAAAAGTAGGATCTAATAATTAAACATACTTTACAAATTCAAAACGCTTTTAAAAATAGGATATAAAATTAAATTTTCTTTAAAATTCAAAATACTTCTCTACAAATATACAAATCTTAGTATCACTTGAAATAAAAAATTATTTTTTTGACTGATTTAAACATATACAATTTATAACAAAAATATTTCACGCGCGAAGTGCATGCCATTACACTTGTATATTATAAACAAAATGAAGTGGAAATTGAATGAGCTACTACAGTAAGGGAAATCTACATAAAAAATCAACAATTTTTAGCAGCTGCTACCAAAATATATATATGATGACATACAAAAAACGCAACCAGAACAGTTTATAGTAGTGTCAACAATACTTTTTAGTAGCATTTATGCATCGTTGTGATAAAAAGAATTAGGATGTGTTTGTAGAACGTTGGAATATATTTCTTTTCGTTGGCATTTATGAAAATGTAACAGAAAGTCCTGAACTTTTAGTTACATGTCGTATAACAATATTCTCTACAATACTACTATGAGTTATGGTAGTATTTTTTGGGCGCTACTAAATCTATTTTTTGTTATAATGAGTCATTAGTCGTTGATCTTAGATGTCCTTATATATAAGATAGGCATTTGGTTTCTGTCGGGAACTTTTTGGGGGCGAAGGTGGAGGAGGGATTCATTCGGCAACTTACGGGGGTAGCCCTGAATATTGACATAAGTGTTAGGTCTCAAGAATTTTCCAAGAAGGAGGGAGGTAGAGATCAAGATCACTAATGATGGGTATTTTGCGCTCAGTCTAGTCATGAGGCCGATCGATCAAGCGTCTTGTAAAGGAATGCTTGGCGAGTGCCGAGAGGGCTCATTCCTCATGCTAGGGTATTTTCGATGATCCACACTTACAGTTACCATGTTTTATACCAGATGCGCGATATCAAGTGCGAAAAACTTACATCGAGGGCTACTAACCACTAGAGTAAAATTCGACCCTCCTTCCAGTGCTATAATGTAGACTATATTCAGGTGAACCATAAAAAGCAAAGATTACTTACCAATCATCCAGTTTAAAAGCTAAAATGAGCATTCAATAGGTACGTGGCACAAGATATAGAGTGGTCTAGCAGAGTTGCCTACGTCCATTATGAATTCCTCATATTAGACAACTCTCTTACAATTACAAGGAGTTACATTATATATAAGATAAAAAGAGGCGGCTCAAGACTATTGCTGCTACTAACCTTGAGGGCTTGTTAAGCTTAAAACCGTGAACGGTGAGCTATTATGAGAATCTACTACTTAGTGCTAAGCCGAGGATGTAGGATCGCAAGTGACTAATAGATCGTCTGAATAAATCGACCATTGCAGGTAGTGACCAACCTTCTGAATTAGTCGATCCTCAGCAGAGGTCAACGTCAAAAGGAAAGATCATGCCCCGCTCTTACTATTTAGGTATCGTTCACCTATAGTGGTAGCATGTTGCACAACATGCACAGTGTCAAAAGAGGATACACTTGGTTGTACTTTTTGTTGGCCTTACCCACATGTTACTATGGCAAGACGAAGCAGATAGACCAGCCTTTTTCCAAGGATATGGAAAGAGATAGGAAACTGCTAGGGGTAATGCTGAAGCAGCATGCCGAGTTTGGTAGGTCTGACTGCACTGCCTATAATGATATTGAATACCAATAGTAAGGTTGCTTTCGGGGCTACATTAAAACCGGGTTGGCGATGGGCCCCGCCCGAGGCAATCTAAAGACGCGTTGATCGACGGATGGGTTGACGAAGGTTCTCGAGAAGGCGAGCTATTCGAGAACCAACTGGTCATAAGTGGGGTATCGGACGATGAGAAATGTGCCAAGTAGTGCAGATGTATTACTTTGCTTAATGAGCTAGTAGTTGGTTGTTTCTTCGAGGTGCACCGGTCAAGGGCCGAATAATGGAGAGGACAGAAAAATAAGGGTCTAACCTGAACGACGATTAAGGGAGACTTGCTGATCTATTTCTGATTCTCGAGTAGCCTGAGAAAGGCTGGCCTAAGCCCAGGCCAAAGTAGATTAAGCTAAGAAACCTTGAGTAGCCTTTTGCCCTATTACAAATTTTTTTAGTAAAAGAACCACTTGCCTATTAAAACATGCATTTTTCCTCTATTTATAATTGAAATAATATTGCCTTTCGTGTAATGACCCTTTAAAAGTTACCCAATAAATGGCCGAAGTATGAAGCTCTCGAAATGTTAGGGCAACTTAAGATGTGGTAAGCTATTTTGTCCCCTTGTACTCATGAAAACATAGTTTGTTTACTGTTTTCTCCCTCAATATGTTTATCTCGAATAACATGTGCTAAACCTTTTTATTTTAAGGTCCATTAGTAATATTAATCAAATTAACCTTTTCATCTACTAGGTTAAATTTAAATGGTTAAAGATGTGGTATGTCAATTGAAAGAGCGCAAATTACGTTAAATTTTTTGATATAGCATATTCATAAAAGTTCACTCACATTCACACAATAAGAACTAAACTTTGATTGACATCTGTTATACTATAATTTTTACTAAGTAAATATGTGCTTTCATAAATGTATAAAGTGGTAAAGGGAGTAGGCTTTCAAATTTCAAAGAGGCCTGTAGAATAAAAAATTGAAATCTAGGGTTTCCTTTCAGCCATGGGGAAAATCAATTCCCTCATCACATTCCCTCGAATCTCTCCCAATATTATTCCCTAATCAGATGACCTGAGGCTTCTCACATCAGAAAGCCATCAGGGGTTGTCAATATTGATAAAGATGGTTTTAAATTGGTTCAATCCAAACAGCAGAAGAGGAAAGAGGCTAAGAGATCACAGGAGTTGCTATCGGCTTTTAATAGAGACGGTAGAAAAGGTCGTGATGATCAGATTATGACCACTAATACTGCAAAGAATGTTCAAATGTTGCCGCTATAGAAAAAACCGATAGCCATCTCACTGAATAGAGAGCAAGGCCGTAAATACCTGGGCTGATATTGTTGCTAATCAGCCTCAAAAAACCAATGATGAAGATTGCAATCCAGAGCATATTGCACCAATCAAGATTAACAACAAAAAGTATGGTTTGGTAAAGGAAGAGGTATGTAAAAGGGCAACCGAAACATGGAACAATTATGTTCTTGTGTATGTAGTGGGTACCAAACCATACAACATGTTTTTTAAATCATATATTCAAAGAGTTTGGAATCCGATTGGTGAGTTTGAAATTTTTACAAGTAAGAATGGATTCTTTCTTGTTAAATTCAAAGATTCTCAAGATTGATCTTCAGTATTGAAGAATGGACCATATTTTTGCAATGGCAAACTCATCATAGTGAGAAAGTGGTCTGATTCTTTGAAAATGGACATAGACTTGTTAATGTCTATGCCCATTTGGGTAAGATTACCCTATGTTAATCTAAAATTATAAGACAAAGAAGCCTTCAGCGTCATGGCCAATATTATAGGAAAACTCATCAAAATGGATGCAGCTACTACCTTAAAGACGAGATTGAATTACGCTCGCCTTATTATGGAAGTTTCTATGACTAATGAACTTCCATAGGAGATCAATATCACTCTCTATAATGGCGAAAACATCACACAAAAAGTGGAATAAGAATGGGTTCCACCGAAATGTAATATATGTAATTGTTTTGGTCACACTAGAGAGCAGTGTAATCCAAAAAAGATGTGGATACCCAAAACTAGTAATCAAAAAAGAGATAATCCTCAAGAAGATAGCTCAGGGTAATTCAAGAGCCAAATCTCAATAAAGAATCAATAAATCAGTCAAGAAATCAGAAAGACAACGATCGAATCAATCAAGAATGTATCATTTTCGATCAAGAAAATAATATTGAGGTGCTCACCGATCAAGAAGATCAGATCATAGCTATGGAAGTTTGTCAGTTTAAAGAATCTGACAATAATTCAACCGTTCTGAATCAGCACAACAAAAAATGTCTTTTATAGCACCATTTAATAACGCATTATTCTAAAGCGTTATTGTTTACCTTTAAATATTTGTTTTTTTACACAATTTATTTTGTATGTACATATGCAACGCTTTGGCGCCAAATTTTCGTCTCCCTCCCAAAAACACACCCAATTTCATCTCCCTCTCAAAATAACACTCAGCCATTTTCTTTTCCCTCCTAAAACAAAATAACCCTAATCGAAGTTCTATTCCATCTCTAATCTATGAAATTCAGCTTTTGTACTCCATCTCCGATCTTCAAAATTTTGCTCTTCAGCAGTTGTGAACTCGACGACGTCAGGAACCCAAATTCCCAAATATTCCGATCTTAATTTGTTTCATTGAGGAGGATGTAACGCATTCTGGCAGTCTTTTATTTTCGTGGCCGCCAATTCCCTAAATTTTCTACCACTTTCCTCTTCCTCGAATTATCTGCTCCAATCCAAAAACAAATTATTTATCAAGCTATAATCACCTAAACCCACTTCCCCCTCCCTCGAAAACCACCATTTTAGGGCTTTACCATACTGGAAAACAGTGGCTTCAGGTCAAAGCATCTGTCTCTAGTCGTCGCAACCGCGTTTAGTGGTTGCAAGCAAAAGCAATGTCGAGAATCCTCTCTAAAACCCTTATCCATAAAACTACAACCCCGTCTTTATCATATTCTTCATTGAGATATAGCAGTCTTTGATTACAATCGAACTAACCAAATCAAAAGGCCGTCGAGCTCATTGAAATTGATATAGGAGCCGATAATGATGATTTTGGTTCAGAATATGGTTTCAACGGGCGTAAATTGCGAATGTTCAGAAAAGCACCGCAGGCTGTTATAATAAGAAGAGCTACTCTCGATTGAACATGCTTTTCATTCTTGGATCTTCTTATTGAATCCCACCTGCTTCGAAAATGGATTCTCAGATAATGACCAGTGAGGAGAAGCCTTCTCTAAATCTATTGGTTGGCTTTTTTTCCATTTTTATTCAAGGTACTTATACTAGTTTCATTATTAACGCTTTCTTTTGTTTGTTAAAGAAGGTCTATAAATTATTTTTGGATGAAAGATATTAATATGATGATATCTCATGTTTATGAGAATGTTTTTAGTATTTCACCTATGAGCTTAAGTTGGTTAGTATGCCAAAAATACATCTAACGTAAATGATGACAGGTCCGCCTTAGGAAATATTATTATTGGTTACAATTTCAAATTAGCATCAAAAGTGGAATTTTTTTATCATCATTTTATTTAAGCTCTAATCTAATTTCAATGAGTTAGTTATGGTTATATCAGTGGTAGACCATTTTTCCCTTGTTTGTTGTCTAGTATTGGCCCATGATCAGTTTTGCGGTAATGTAGTGGTGAAAAGGTGGTGATTTGGTCGTGGTTTCAGGAAATGTATGCTTGAGAAAGCAGGGAGAACAAGTTTGTATATTAAGAAGAGGTTCGGTAATATGAAGATGAACTATATTATAGGGTAATAAGAAAAATAAGCATTAGAATGTAATATAAGGTAAGAAGAAAAGAGGAGAAACAAACTCAATTTTTAATTCGAACTTATTCAATTTCATCCAAATTTGTAATTAAATTTGCTAAATTTCTTGGCTATTATTGTTTTCATAAATTGTTTACTGAAGTTTAAGACAAACAGATCATTTGTGGAATAAGTTTCCTTGGTTATTTGAAATTACATTTCATTAATTATACAAACCCTTATTTAGGACTATAGAACATTAGCTAGGCTTGTGACAACTACAAAAGTGAGCTTCTCAAAATTACGAACATTATATAACTCGATACATTTTGGTTTTCCAATTTTATCTTATTACGGGCATAAATTTTACAAGTCTCTCTCTACAATCAATAAGTACAAGATTTTAGCACCAAGTATAAAAAAGTGAATAACTACTTACCAGTATTGCTAATGATTAAAAAAATAATGAACTCTTCTAGGCTGATAATATTTCATTGTTGTAGAGATGACAACATCTGAAGCATATGGCAGATAATAATATTTTATGGTAATAATGGAGAATGAATACATTTACTTTGAATTTTGGAAAGGTAAGTTAACAAAAGGTTGACATGTACGTGTTTAAAAAATAATATATTAATCTAATTTATTGTTCATTTCACTCAGTGCACATAGTGTCTACAAAAATTTATCATGGCACTCTTATATAAGGAATAATCATGAAATCAAATTTTATACAAGTATGTTACTCTTTGATAGAAAAAGTTATTTAGAGAAAATAATGCATGTAATTAACTATGACAGCTTAAGTTGTAAAGTCTAACAAAGAATGGTTAATACTCCTACCATCAGAGGATGTCATAAAGTATAAAGTTAGCAAAACTAGTACTAATCATGATTTTTCATCTCTACTCAATATATCAAGTGTATGGTAATGTAAAGGTAATATAATGTTTGTAAATGGGTTTATTATGTTTTTAAATTATACCATATGCATAAAGTAATGATGTCCCTACCATCAAATAATTTCATAATAATCTAAAGTTGCCAAAAAAAATGGCTGCCTATAATCATGGTCCCGTTCTACCAACAAAATTAAGTGTTGGGTAAGTGCAAGTTGATATAGTATGTATGTATAATATTACGTTCATGTTTAATACAAATGTGTGTTTTTTTTGTTTGTTAAGTATAGTAGTTTGTTATACTAAGTTTTAACAATATGTACTATTTCTCACGTAAAACGTACTATTCTAATTTTTTTTAGCAAGTACAACAAATCTTACTCTTGTTAATAATATGTAATAAATTGTATGAACCTCAAATAGTATATGGTACGGAGCACATCAACTAATTCTATATAAGCTAATTGATTCTAAGAATTTTTTTAGCAAGCACATGGCCTTGATAAGAATAAAGAGTGACTTAGCCATATTCAATCAACTTTACACGTGCTTATTAATTTACTGAGAAGAAATAGACACTTTGTTTAAGTTGAAACAACCTTTAGTTCCTAAGAAGTAGGCTTAGGAGCATCTGATGTAGCAGCAGCTTCTAGATCATTAGATCCTTTTAGGTTTAAATGATCCAATATGAATATCTAAGCATTCCAAAATTACTGCAAAATAGCTTGAATAAAAGATTTAAGAGGCAACTGATGAATTGGAAATCATTTAAAAGCATGGCATATTATATCTCATCTAGACTTACAAATTGGAAATTTGGCAGGCGAAGAATTGTTTGAGGACTGCGTAGTTGAATGACGAATTTAAAGAGGCAGCTGAAATTAACACTATGTACCAAGTTAAGGTAAAATCGTTAACATCGCATCCTTTTTGCATTTACATGATGGGGTTTTCCATATTACATCCTTGTTTATACACTCTATCCATTTATCAGTGCTTGCATACTGTTAACATGCTATAGTTTATTTTTGTTATGTTTTCTTATCATACTATTAACAATTTGATGTATTGGTGTTCAGTAAAATTAGAAGTTCCAGTTCATTCTATAATGTGTTTGATTCGACGGTTTTAATTCAACGAGTAAGTAAATTAAAAGTTCCTTAGTAAAATCAATGCTTGAAATTTTGTCAACCATGGGTACTAGTCGTTGTTTTGAATTTTTACAGTCGAATCCACAATAATGAGTATTTATCACTTGAGCTTTTGTACTTTTATCTAGGAGACATAATGCAGTTCGGATGACTAAATCTTCATTTTCACATACCCACAGCATGGTGATCGACCGATCGATAAACCGACCCATCGACATTTTGTAGACTATTCTTTCCGGCTTGAGGTTTTGTTAACATAATTGGTAGGTTCAGCTTTCTAAGAAATTCATATTTTGTGAATGCTACCACTGGTATTTTGTTTGTGCCTAAATTTTTTTCTTTTTCTTGAAAACTAATATGCAGAATATTTTTGGCTTTCCTACTTTGTCTTTCTTTTCATTTATATTAATATTTCTTTTTGATGTCACTGTATGTATGGCAATTGCAGATCCATTCTGCTGCTAGCATCTTGGATAAGGAAATTTTTATCAAGTATGATTGGAAGAGTGGTTATTTCAAAGTTATTGACCTTTAAGCATACCTATAATCAATATATATATATATATATGAAATTTAAGTGTACGCTCCATTGATTATCAAACATCAAACGATGAAGCATTACTTTTGATTTTCTTTTTCTTTTTTCCTCAGACTAAGAATTGGGGCTGATAGATAATGAGATGCTTAATATTATCTGAATTATTGTACTATATTAAATGAGTGGGATGGTTGGGAATTAATTAAGTTGAACAATAAGGTTCATTATTTTCACGAGAAGAACAAATTGTGTTATTTCTATATTATTTGTATGTTTTGTATAGTTTAAAATACAGAAATATAACATTCTATAATTCAGAAGAAAAAAAATAGTGGATAGACACTGATCGGATATGTCATAGAGGTTCGGGTTCCATATGGCATATTTTTATTGTTTAGATTGAGGTTATCCTAATTTTGAGAAATTTTAACTTTATTTTATTGCAGCACATACATGGTTGATATCACTAAACTGTGGACCAAAATAGAGCCTTCTACTTCTCATACACCGATTATGGCCATCATCGGCAGTTGATGGTAATGACAGCTCTGAATGTACTTTATCTGGTCTGAATGACTCTATAACAAGTAGGGTAGTAGTGAATGACTAATACTGTATCTGGTCTAAATGAATCTATTACCGTCTAAGTCCAGCTCTAAAAATCTATTTTATAATCGACAGGAGATTCAAAGTATATAGTCTAGATATGCAAGTTTCAAAAAGAACTGAGTACATAGGTATGTGTGTCAAATAAGTAAAATCTGTTGATTTACCCTTCAGACTAATTTTGATAGAGTATCAAGAAATTGATGCTGAGTTGTGTTAAAGAAATGAATCAAATAATTACAAGAAAGACAAGTTGCATCAAGTAGAAAAACAATAAAATTAGCCAGTGCTACCCAAATCAAGTTACATTGGTGTCTTCAAATCATGGACTGGTCCTAATTGCTGCAACAAATGGTAAACTATTTACTCTTTATTTTCCTAAGGATAAGCCAGTAAGCCCTTTAATATGGTTGTATATACCAAGAGTACGTATTAAGAAAAATAGTTATAGGCTTATGTATTTATTGTTTTGTCAGGGCTGGAGTGACTTGTGACCCCAACACAGGTCGTGTTGCTGACCTGTCGCTTCATGGCGAACTAGTTGATCGTAGTATCAACACGGCAGGCAGGTCCAGGCTAATGACTGGACAAATTTCTCCAGCAATATGCAAGCTGTTGCGTCTTTCTTCACTTATTCTTGTAGACCAGAAGCAAATTACAGGTACGATTCCAGAATGTATGGGGATGTCCTGGTGATTTCGGCGGGCTTACCAATCTTATCGTGCTTAATCTTCCTGAAAACAAGCTAAAAGGTATGTACTTAATTTAAGGATATTTATTATTATTTTCTCCCAGGAAATGAAATTTTCAAACTATTGTCTGAAATAATGATAAACTGGAAGCCACATCTGTTAAAAAATATTACTTACAAGCAAAAGAAATCACTTGATAGTAATGCTATAAGCTGTGGCTGATCATAATGGACATATTGACATTAGTTTGATGTTATTTCATTAATATTATTCGTTTTATCACATTATCTTCTCTAAAATATTGGTTGAAGCACAATACAAGCGATGATATATGGTTAACATTGATAATAATGTTAAGTTACTAGGTTGGATATTAGTTAGATGTCCAATTTTATTTATTTTACTAGTGTTTGTTTGGATTGAATGATAAACAATGAACAAGATTTACTAAGGATGTAAGGCACTGAAAGTTGAAAATTTTACACTTGCTCATGTATCTTTGCAAGCCTGCTATTTTAGCAATGATACTGATCTACCTAATCATAATGTGGCATATGAAAATGTGGGCATGGACATAAATGAGCTAACGCAAATAATATCATTTACTCATTTATTATTCCAAGTTGCAATCTTGCAGTTGCAAGCTTGCAGACTTTGCAACTGCAGGTTGCCTGTAACTTGTAACAAGCCATTAAGTATGAACATGGATCTTATATTACCACATGCGGTGCCTTGGCAACTATTTCAAGACTAAGACCGGCTGTTCCACAAGAGACGAGCATGTTGCCAAAGATGATAGTGCAGTTGACGAATTTTGATGGGACAAGTAAGTCTTTTGCAGAATTTGAATGGGAAAACAAGGTACATTTTCTTTGCTTTGTTTTGTTAATCTTATATTGATAATTTGTTATGCATGCAAAGATTGTATGGTTTACTTAGATTGATGTGTACATATGCATGTTTCAGTTATTTTGTATTCTGCGAATGCCCCATGGTATGTTGGGTTCATAATTTCATATATGAAACTCCCTGAAATTGCGATTCAAAGTATATGCTATTTAATGCAGCATATGTGTGTGCGCGCACCCGCGTGCATGCGTTTCATATTGCTCGTTAATTCTACCTGCTATGAATTTGCCATTAGCTGAGAATTGAATTCAAGCTAATTACATTCTCAAGGGAAACAGAGTTGCAAAGTGCCACAAAACAAAGTTGTATATTTATTTCTTGAAGTATTATTTGATGTTAGAAATATAGTCCAAAGGATAATATATGAGTATACACTCGCTACATTGGAAAACTCATGTATTAGCTACAAAGTTGAACCATCTGATATTTAATGTTTGTTTTTTTCTAAATTTATATTTGATCACACTGAAATTACTATAAAGTCATTCCCATATAATCTATTATTATGTTCCTATATCAGGTAGTTGTGAACACTATAATTCAAGATGAAAAGGAATTTTTGGATCACATCATTAAATCAACTAACATGAAGTGCCTCACTCCTCCGTAAGTATTCTTCTTGTGTTCATCTGTACTGCTTTATTTTTGTCAGAATCAAACTTGTGTTGCTTAGTACGCAACTAGATCAGATCTTGCATGTTGGAACTCTGTAATGTTTGTACTCTGTAATATTTGAAAGGATTGCTTTAATGTTTGTACTCTGTAATGTTTGTACACCTATTAAATTGACATTATTTTCTTTTTCTCTGTGTTAACTTGACTGCAGGCTTATGTTTTATTCAATGGTTATGCACTTGCTTTAATGTTTGTACACTGTAATGAAAAATACATCACATTTCTTTCTGAGCATGCTCTTGTGTTATATTTGTTAGTTATAATCTTTATTCGTTTATGAAGATTTAGTTTGATTGTTATTATTAAAATGTAATATATAGGCATAGATCTTGAAAAGTGTATCTACGATTTTTGTAGCGGCATATATGAGCTGTAAAAGAATTTATCAATACTATAACATGTTGATTTAATAGCGTGAAATGACCGCTATTGAATAAATATTTTATAGCGGCAAAATGGTGTTATAAAGATTTCCAATTCCATTGAGATTTAGCTGTATTATAGCGGCCACAATGAGCTATTGAATAAATATTTTATAGCGGCAAGATGGAGTTATAAAGATTTCCAGTTCCATTGAGATTTAGCTGTATTATAGCGGCTATAATGAGCTATTGAATTAACATACCATAGCGGCTAATTTGCGTTATAAAACTAAGCTCAACCGCAGCGGCATATTTTGTGTTATAAATATTCAATAGTTTTTTATAACATGTCGATATACAGCGTTTATCAAACCGCTATGGTTGTGATTAATAGCGGCTATATGCCGCTATAAAAGACACTTTTTGTTGTAGTGAAAGTGGTCTGATTCTTTGAAAATGGATATAGACTTGTTAACGTCTATGCCCATTTGGGTAAGATTACCCTGTGTTAATCTAAAATTATAAGACAAAGAAGCCTTCACGTCATGGCCAGTATTAAAGGAAAACTCATCAAAATGGATGCAGCTACTACCTTAAAGACGAGATTGAATTACGCTCGCCTTCTTATGGAAGTTTCTATGACTGATGAACTTCCAGAGGAGATCAATATCACTCTCTATAATGGCGAAAACATCACACAAAAAGTGGAATAAGAATAGGTTCCACCGAAATGTAATATATGTAATTGTTTTGGTCACACTAGAGAGTAGTGTAATCCAAAAAAGATGTGGATACCCAAAACTAGTAATCAAAAAAGAGATAATCCTCAAGAAGATAGCTCAGGGGTAATTCAAGAGCCAAATCTCAATAAAGAATCAATAAATCAGTCAAGAAATCAGAAAGACAATGATCGAATCAATCGAGAATGTATCATTTCCGATCAAGAAAATAATATTGAGGTGCTCACCGATCAAGAAGATCAGATCATAGCTATGGAAGTTCGTTAGTTTAAAGAATCTGACAATAATTCAACCGTTCTGAATCAGCACAATATAGTGGAGGGGAGTGTTAATGAAAAGGTCTTTAGCTATGAAACCCCTCCTATCTCAGAGCCATGTTTAGTTACAGAGAATGGTGGTACAAAAATATATAAAATCTTGCATAAAGATAACAGCCAAACTGGGAACAATCTAATGCAAGAGGAGTCTCCTTTGGATTTTGCTGCAGATATTGAGTACAGGGTAGACATCAACTCAACATTGCCTCGCAAGAAGGTCTCTCCTCCTAAGCAGGCTGCAATAGCAGAGCACAATGACTCTGCATTGCCTCGCACATCTAATTTCGATATTTCTCTGATTAAGGTCCCTGTAGCAGATCAAAAGGAAGAAAATGAATTAGATATGGTTGAAGCTGCTGACCAATTTGATATATCTATTCTACATATTCCAAAATCAAAGGCTACTGGTAAACTAAAGGGAAGTAAAGAGAAGAAAGCTTACAAACAAAAATACATCTCTATTAATGCAGAATGGGATGAGATGTCTACAAGGTTAAAAGCCAAGAGTGTAGATAATAAGAGGAGAGGTAAGAGTACTTCCGTGTCAGGTACCATTTGAATCTCTTTTTAATATTTTTTTAAAATGTCTGTATTTGTTTGGAATGTCAAGGGTATGAATTCCCCTGCTAAGCAGTCTGATATTTTATATATGATCAATATTTACAACCTACCATTATTGCTCTCCTAGAGAACAAATTGAATGATGAAAATTATGAGAAATTCTGTTTAAAGTTGTCTAGTAACTGGAAGTCTACAAATAATAATGATTGTAACTGTAAAGGAAGAATCATTATTATTTGGGACTCTAATATCTGGATTAACTTAAATGTTAATAAAGACAAACAGTTTATTGATTGTCAATTTAAAAATCTTGGTGGTTTTTTGATCCAAGTTACTAGTGTTTATGGTAGTAATTTTGAAAATGAAAGAAATGAATTATGGCATAAACTGACTTTTTTGAATTCAAAATATAATTTTCCTTGGATTATTTTTGGTGCTTTCAATACCCTGTTTCATGTTTCTGAGAAATTTGGAGGAAGCAAAATTCCTCAAAGTGAGTTTGATAAGGTTAATAATTTTCTCTTAAACACTGGTCTTATGGAACCAAATATTAGTGGGAATAAGTATACATGGAAATCTGGTTTGGCTAAAAACATTCACTGTAAGTTAGATAGAATTTTAACCAACAAGGAATTTTCTAATAGTTTCTCAGATTTTATATGTTTAACTCTAGAACAAAATTCTAGTGATCATACCCCTCTTATGATAATCCTATCTAACACTGTAAATTTAAATAAGAAAGTAGCCCCTTTTAGATTTAAAAATAATCGGGTTTTAGAAGAGAATTTTAATAATTTGATGGAAAACATTTTAAAATTTTCATATAATGGTACTAAACAATATCAATTTAGTATGCTTTTGAAAAATATTAAATTCAATATTAAAAATTGGAATAAGAATAATAGTGTGGATTTTTTTAGAAAGGAGGGTAAAATTTTACAAAATCTTGTGGATGATAACCCAGGTGATTTGAGTATAGTTAGCAATTTTTTTAATAATCAGAAAATTTTATCTACTGAAATTTATAAAAATACAATTAATGCCAAACAAAAAGCTAAGGTAGATTGGTTAACTCTTGGTGATGACTGTACCAAATTTTTTTTATGATAAAATGAGTAATAGAAAGCATATTAATAATATTGGTAATATCATAGATATTTCAGGTAACATTTCCAATGCTTATGCCAAAATTGTTAATGAAGCTGTTGAGTACTATGAAAATTTATACTTTAATGAATCTATTGTAAAAGAATTTTCTCATATTATTTGTAAAAACATTTTGAAAGATAATGCTTTAGATATTTTACTTGCTCCTGTGTCTATAGAGGAGATAAAACATATTATTTTTAATGCCGGTGATAATAAAAGCCCAGGCCCTGATGGGTTTAATGCAAAGTTTTACAAAAATCAGTGGGATAATATTAAAAATCAAATTTTATGAAATCATTAATGAATTTATGGATAAAAGTAAAATTCTTAAAAGTATTAATCATACTTTATTACCCTTATTCCTAAAAAGAAAATTCCTTCTAATATTGGAGACTATAGACCAATTTCATGTTGTAATTTCATTTACAAAATCATTTCTATTATCTTAAGTAACATAATTAAAATATTTCTGCCTTTCATCATCTTTGAAAAGCAGAGTGCTTTTGTACCTGTTAGATTAATTTCAGAAAATTCTATGCTCGCTCATGAGATGGTGAGAAAATTCAATACAAAAAAGAGACAACGTGTGCTTAAAAATAGATTTATAGAAAGCTTATGACAAAGTGAATAGGCATTTTATTTATCATATTATGAAGTGTGTGAGATTTCCAAGTAAATTTTGTGACTTGATCATGGAATGTATTAACACCCCTACATTTTCTATACTTATTCAAGGTAAATCAGAAGGTTTCATCATGAGTAATAGGGGTATTAGACAAGACGACCCTCTGTCTCCTTACTTATTTACAATGATAATGGAATTTTTTTCTGTTCTAATGGATATATAAACTACGAAAGAGAATATTAATCCCATAAATAGAGTCCAACCTTATATTAATCGCCTTATCAATGCTGATGATATGATGGTTTTTATTAAGGCCAATAAAAAAATGCAGTATCCATTAAAAATGTTTTTGACAATTTGAACAAATTTGCAGGATTGCAAATAAACATAGATAAAAGTAAAGCTTATTTCAGCAAATGTAGCAGTTATAAAAACGATGTTCTAAATGTTTAAAAATTACTGAAGGTAATCTTCCTATAAAATATTTGGGATTGCCATTATCTGTAAATCAAATTAAAGATTCAGACTTCTCTATTTTACTGGATAAAATTCAAGAAAGAATGGAAACTTGGTCTAGTAAACTTCTTTCTATTGCAGGAAGAGTATAATTAATTAAAACTGTAGTTTATGCAATTATTTTATATTGGTTACAAACTTTTCATATTCCTGCTGCTTCTATAAAAAAATTAGATAGCAGATGTGCAAATTTTTTGTGGAGAGGTAAATACCACAAAATTAATTGGGATACAGTCTGTAAACCAAAGGATGAAGGTGGGTGTGTCATTAGAAATATGAAGGACATTAGTCTAACTTGTCATTTAAAATTACATTGAGATTTCTTAGTGCAGACTCGCTATGGGCCAGATGGATGAATGCCAAGTATCTCAGAAAAGGTAATTTCTGGAATATTACTCCAAACAGCAATCAGTCTAATACTTGAAAACATATTTTAAATTGCAGAGATATTGGTAAGTATCTTTTGAAAAGAAATTTTAAATCAGGTGCTGAACCAGCTTTATGGTTTGATCCGTGGTTTAAAAATGACTCCTTTGTCAAAAAAATTGGATGGAGTAATTTAGTTCTATTTGGGGATTCAAATGCAACAGTGTCTTCTATTATTATAGATAATCAATGGCAACCTCAAATTCACCCAATTACTAATCCTCACAGAGATGAAATATGTAAAATTCACATTGATAGCAATGCAGACAGTGATTATTGGATATGGAAAACAGACAATAAAGGGAAGTTTTCTTTTAAAGTCACCAAAGTTGATTGGTATGGCTGTATTTGGAACAAGGCGAACAACCCCAAGATGGCATACTGTACTTTCTTTGCCTTTCATAATAAATTGCCAACTTGGGACAAAATAAATAAATCGGACAATAGCTCTAGTTCACTTTGTTCCCTATGCAATCTAGATAATGAGAGCTTTAATCATTTATTTTTTGAATGCAGTTATTCACAGTTTATATGGAAGCATATTAAAGTTAAACTGGATATTCAAAACAATGATAAACTGGAGCTCAAGCAAATTATTCAGCTTATTAAAACCAAGTTCAAAGGAAGATCAATTGAAAGAGATCTTGCTCACGTATATGTTATTACCGCGGTCTATCGTATTTGAAGAGAGAGAAATGCTCGTATTCATAACAAAGCTAGTAGCAGTAAAGAGTAGATATGGCTTATTATTGAAACAGACAGTAAGATCATGCTCCATAAATCAAAAAAAAAAGTGAAACATCAAACCAAGTTCGCTAATTTAGCTGAAGACTGGAGTACTGAAGCAGGAAGTAAGCATCTGAAACAAATCTTAACCCATCTAAAGAGTATAAGGACGAGTAATCATATATCTGATGAGCTTATCTCAGCTAATGCTTTCAACAGAGTTCATTTTGCCTCTAACCAAGATCGTGCGTCTAACAAAGCTCGGGATACTACAAATCAAGCGTGCGCTGTTTTTCAGAGGGAGAACTCAACAGATTTGGGTCTTTTTGACAACAGATCTGCTGATTTCATAAGGAATTATCAACTTCAGAACTGCATCTTTACTTCTGGATAGACTGATGGTATGAGAAGCAAGTTTGACGAAGGCCTCTCGTATTGAGAGAGGGGCGAAAACAGTGGTGTTAAGGGTGGTGGCGAAGCATAATTTCTTTTTTTCTCTGAAGGTGTTGAGGAAATGATAGAGTTTGTTGACGGCCCAAGTGTTAGGGTTTGCGTTTGTAGTGAGAGTTTTCGGGTTACCAGAAATATTCGCTTTCTTTTGTATTTGGGCTGGGCCCAGTTTACCTCGTTTCAAAGATCAAAGCTATTAATGATCACTCACTAATGCCCAAGTCAAATCACTTTAGTTACTACCATTTCGGTCCATACATCAATCAGATTAAAGATCATCAATCAAGGGTATTACCGATTGATGAACATTGCTGATCCATATGACACACTCCACCCAAGAATTGCAACAAGTGTTCCAATTTAAACATGACAATCTTCCCAACGTTTGATATATGTCAACCCCAAACCACTGAACCAGTATAAATAAAGGGTCATGTCATTCGCAGAGGGTAACGAGCTAAGAGAGATGAGAAGCAAACTAGTACCTCTGACCGAAAAATGTCGAAGCGAATGTAGAAATTTTTTGAATCACTGTCCGTGTCTTTAATTTATGCTGATTTCATCATTTTTCTTCTTTTAATTTCTCTTTTACTTATTTCATCTTTCATGTTTTGTTTCTTTTTCAATTCATGATTGTTAAAGCAAATACTTATCCACAACTTTTACAACTGAATCTTTGCCAAAACGATCATTGTAAAGAAATCAATAGGTATCAGGTTTTATATTAAAAATAATATTGATTTTACTAAAACTAGTTAATCAATGATTGGAATCTGTTGACTGATTTTTTTCTAAAAAATTGGATGCTTCTATGGTTGTACATTTTAATACCACAAGTCTTATGTATATGTCCAACAGTTCGAATTATGTAACACAAATTTTAAGCTTGACTTCTCACATCAAAGTTGAAGCGCATAACCACTGAGATAGTGGTGCTGGTCAGATTGAACTTTTGTTAAAACGAGTTTATTAAAAAGAGTAATATATAAATATGGAATGTTTATTTATTTTTTAAATGAGATTGAGATCAATATGGAGCAAAACATGTTATTGTATGAAATGCAAATATATACATGTGTGTGTGTGTGTTTATGTGTATGTAAGTATGTATGGAGTTAGAATCCGCAACCCTCTTATCTAGCACCACCTAGCCCTCTGGTATCAACCACATATTTATATATAAATAATTGTTTTTCTCTGTTTTGTCACATGAGCCAATTATATAAATATAAACATGAAATTGATATTAAGGAGCTAGCGATGATGCTAAATCAGCGGGACTACGGATCCTAGCTCGTACTTATATACAAGATTTTATGGCACGTGTAGCGTACATGCATATAAAATATTCTTATAAAATCATAAAATTTGAAATTTCTATATAGTTTCGATAAGAATAAACTTAAAAATATAAAGCAAAAAAATATAATTATTATCGGAGCAGAATTTTAAGCTCATGCCCTTATTTATGTATCAAAATTTACAGTTAAAAATATATGTCAACATTTGGTTTTTGTAAAATTTGAACTTCTTACTTTTGTTTATACATAAAGGCATCATTGAATCTTCAGTCAGATCAAAAATTTGTGTTTTTATTCAAGCTATTAATAAAAAATATATATATACATATATTGTTTTCCTTCCTGTCACATATCACAAATGTTTGATATCAAAGGCAAGGGATGCCGTTACGGGCGTAGCGCAAATATACATACGCGCGCCAGAGCTGGAATTGAAAAAGAAAATTAATAGAAATCAGTAAATATAATTAGTTCAGCATTTTGATGAGTATGTGTTACACCTCTTTGTCCAAAACACGCTAATACCGCTGTAAAATGTCCAAAATCGGATTTTTAGTCAACGACCAGTAAAATACCGCATCAATATCTTCTCCCATTTTCATTTCCAATCATTTCAATCCGAGCAGAAGAAAAAAATACAATAAATACAAATCCATTCAAGGGCGGCGCAGAGATCCTCGCGTTTAAGGCGTGGGGATTAAGCAGGCAGTAAGACGATTTGATTCAATGGCGTACAGAAGAAGACAATCAAACCCTAAATCGTTTTCGACGTTTCAAGAAATTAGATCTGATGATATTAAATCCCCGCTTTCTCCGACTGGGCCGGTCGACGTAGAGCCAGAGACACCGTCACTAGCAGCTCAGGCGATCAGGGCTTCATCTGCTCATCGAGATTCTTCAATCTCCTCTGCTTATTACGGAGACAGAACTGTTCCTTCACCCACCTCTGCTTCGTCTTCCCATTTCAAGGAATCTACTAATCGGGTGGGTACTATTATTTTTAGACCGTTCCTTGTTTTTCAGAGTAGTTTATGTTGATTCTAGAGAAAGTTCCAATTTTGTTTAAATGGTGATGGTGTTAGGCAATATTTTTGCTTGTTTTTGCGGTAGATATAGCAATTTGCGATTTGATCATATATTTGGATTTAGTTTATTTAGTTGAAGTGACGAGTTTGTTGGCATATTAAGTACTTATGAACCGTTAGCATTTAATATTAAACATTTTCACGATTTTCACGATCATATATTTGAGTATGTTAAACATTTCTCCAGCTTGATCTTTTGATGTGTTTGGTGGTATGAATTATGACAATTTTACATGATTTGACCAACATTTATGATGTTGCAGCCACAGAATTTCAAGTTAGCCAGGAAGATAAATTCACCAAATTTTACTTTTTATACAAGGCCTCACTTAAGAAACAGCTTCAAATGAATAAAAACAAAGTCAAGAAATAATAACACGAACTGTCAGTTTAAATGCGTATAACAATGTCTTATGGTGACTACGAGCATGTCTGGCAACTCCTTAAAAGTAGTCAAAACTACGTGCAAGTAACTTATTTTAATTTTGATGTTTGGGAATTTGTTATTAGTAGCCTGCAAAAATAACTAATAAGAAAAAATTTGAGAAGCAATTTTATAGGCAATTTTGACAAAACATTTCTACTTAAAAGTCAAAGTACATCCTGACATTCTACTTATAATTCACCATTTAAAATAATTAGAAGTTATATTCAAAATTGATTTTAAGGAGTTCCTAAATAAATTTTTGACAAACGAGCTCACCTATAAAAAGTAAAATAGTGTACGTGGACAAAGTAAGTCAATAAAACTGGATTCGTGTAAAATACAAATTAAGAGCATTAGAAAATGAATTATTATCACACTTCCTAATGTGAAAAGTGATATCTTAGTATAAACTAATTGTCTGATGTGCTACACACTAGATGTTGCTTTGATACTATAGAACAATTTACAATCACGTAACCGAATGATCATGTGAAGAGTGGTCTCATTGTATTTATGTATGCATGTGTATGCGTGTGTCTATATATATTACTTGTATAAAGTGAGGTTATGTTGTATTAATTTCAGATGTGAGACTATTGTCAAATGCCAACAAAGATGTACTAACTTATTGTACAATGCTCCCGATCTGTCCTGGGGTTCCTATCTGGTTAATTATTTTGTAGCTATGCCGTGTAATTAGGTGAACTTAAAATAGAGTGGTGAATGTGTGGGTGGCATAGAGGTCATTCATTATCATCATCTATTTGTTATGAACAAGTAATTTGTGGAGTCAAGCATGCACGAGATTCTGATTGTTTTACTTTGACAATGTGAATATTTTAACACAGCACAAGGCTTGATTACCATCATCATGCTACTTAGGTAATATGTGAAATAAGGATCTTATGCTCAATAGAAGTGTTTAGATCAGTATGATGGGAGCTAATCTGGTCAATGTATTTTTTATTTACTGAAATAGGAAGAGGAAGTATTCCCCATATGATGTCATGTCATACTAGAAAATTCTTATACTTTAAGGGTGACCGGACTTGTAGAATAATCATCAATTTGTATGTGTAAAATAGTTTTTATAGTATCATATGAACTATGTTAGTAATATATTTGTAGGTTAAATAACTAATATTGCAAACATACAGTAACAAGATCAGCTCTTCTTTTTGAAAATTAGGATTTAGGATTTCAATATTTATCATGTAAGTAAGTAGCAAGTGAATTAATGTTTACTGTAAAATTACACTTATATAATCAAAAATCTTTTGGCTGTGCACCAATTGGCAACAAATAGCTGAGTGTATTAGAATAACAGCTGGGGAACTTGTGTCTGCATTGATCAATAATATCCCAGTTATATATTTGATGGTCCTAATTCTCTGATGGGTATGTTTAGCAGGTCAAGTGCATTTATTTTTATTTTTTGGTCAAACCCCCTCAAAACTAGGACTTTCATCTAACTTAGCTGACAATCATTTTTGTGAGTTCCCTTAGAAAAACTTGTCAATTTTCTTTATTCAGGTTAAAATAGTAATTGAAAATACTGATATTGGACATTGATGATACTCTGTGTTATGGTGTGTGCCATTATCATTTCATTTCATATGCATGTTCTATACTAAAATAGTGATCTCTAACTTACGTAGGATTCCAGGGCTGTTGAATACACATCAATGCAAAGTTTAAACGAGTCCAAGTATGGATTTTGGGGTGTCTTAGCTAGAAAGGCTAAATCTCTTATTGATGATGATATTGCACCTTCAACATTTGGAAATGACAGCAGAAAGCCACCTCAGACATTAGAGTCTAGAGTTGAGGTAAAATATACAGTCATCTAAATAAGTACCATAATTTTCAGAATATTGGGTTCTAATGATTTGAATTTATGAATTTTTCCTTTGTTATGCTAATTATAATAACATTTGTACCATGTAACCGTTGCACTCCCTTTTTATCACTTTTTTTCTTCTGTCTAGGTATTTTTTTTTCCAGTGTAATATAAATTGTATGGAAGCTCTGCAATAGTGCTAAAGTTCGTAAGTTTGTGAAATTATTTTAAAAATAAACACAATAATTTTGGTTTCAGGATTGTTTACATTTATTATCTGAATTAATTAATAAATAACGACTAACTATGTAAATTTCTCTTGTTATATTTACCGGAGAATGTTGTTATTAGTTCTAGTGATTTATTGATTATGTAGTTTTGAACTGAGCAGTCTTGGAAATCACAGTGTTTTTAACTAAATCAAGTTGATTATCTGTCATCACAAGTGTTGGCGTTAAAAATGGCACCAACATCCAAATGTCAGATAAAAGTACGAAAATGTAGAGATCCAAATCAAACAAGCAAAAACAAGAAAGTAAAAGGGGACAAGTGTTTTTATATTGGTTCGGCAAATACTTCTGCCTACATCCACTTTATTCTTTTTTATTAGTTGTTTTCTTTCCGGGTTACAGCTAGTTTTATCAGATCTGGCCACAACATAGTGGATCTCAAATTTACAATGTAGTTTCTAGAGTATGTTTGAGGAAGGAGATCCGAGTGAAGAAGAAGATGTAGAGTCTGAATCCGAGTGAAGATCCCTCTTTAGTTGCAGTAGGGCCGGTATTTATAGAGAAACTTGCCAGTAGTCCCGGAGGTCCAGGTTAATCGAAGTCCAGAAGCAAGTCCAAGTGTATAGGATTGAGCATGCCAGCCGTTTATCAAAAAGGACTTCTCAGTACCGAGTGTTTTTTTAAGTGTAAACTTCTTGTTTCCACTTGCTTGGTTCTTGTATCTCTGACTTGATGCTTTTCAAACTCTTTTCCTTGAAGATTAAGTTCTTTCCAGTGGTCTACTTAATATTGTTTATCTTGTTTTTCTTTCTTCTCGTCAGTCCTTGATATTGCTCTTCCTAGCTCTGAGGTAAGCGCCTTACCTCAAAAAGTTGAAGTAGTGTATGAAGTAAAAGGAGTTCATGTGGCCAAAAGAGGTGAAAAAACCTCTCGGTACTTAAAGAAAGCTCTCGATGCCGAGTTGTTTACTTAGCTCCAAAGTTGATGGGTTTTCTTTAGTTGTTTTCTCTTGTTCTTTTGATTGTGTTTCCAAGTTCATGAATTGTCTTCTTCATTCTGGCTTTCTAAGTTCAGTTGAAATTTACTCGGTCAAAAAGCTTTTTAACAACAAACACACTTGGTAGTTTTGCTAGTATGTGGTACATTGTAGTAATCATGCACATTTTGTTAGTGTACAGTAATCTGATATGCGGCCAGTCTTTGGTTGGTCTATGCTAAGTTGGTATCTCTTTTATATTTTCCACTCCTTACGACTCCCACTTATTCCTCTGTTGTCTCTTCAGTAGATACAGCTTGTGCAGGATGGTTCTAGTACAAATTTCATTATACCTATTTTGGACATCAATAACATGCTATTGTTTTTTCTCCTTTTTCTTCTTTTTTCAGTCCTTTTTCTCTACAATTCCTTTTATTATAATTCTTGCTGTTGTTCCTGAACTCTGTTACAAAAATTATGTTCTTAGTTAGCTTACCTTCTCAGGACATATTTTTAGTATTATGAATATTGAATATTTATCATATTCTTTTTTTTTTCTTATGGAAGGCTCAACAATCATATCAATCATTTGATGGATACCGGAAACCAGAAAGTGTATCCTCCCACAGAAGTGCAGATTCAATTTCATCTTCTCTTAATCACATCGGTGGTACAATCAAAAATAAATTTGAAGTAAGTTGAAAGTTCACATTTTTGCTGTTTACATAGTTTACATGTTTTGAAATTATCACAAGTTTGTATAAATATTCTCTGTTGAGCATTTATTCTTACTGTAGTTTTTCCTTGTATCATGAGTACATTGATAGTATAGAGATAACATTTATTTAAGAATGAGTTTTGAAAATTGCCCATAATTACTTATGTTACTGCTAATACAATTTTTAGCGTTGCTCAGTTAGACAATGTCTTGTAGGATTAAAGTTGCCGTGGCTTTTGATTGCTTGTTGCCTTTGGCTTTAAGGGTGAAAACTATTAGAACAGATTAATATGTATATTATGTTGGTCAAGGACAATGTTTGAGGGTAAGACACCTAGTGCGAGTTGTTAGAGGTCTTGGATTGGAGCATACAAAATTGGTCGTTTTTTAAAAGTAATGTCTTTTACATGGCCGAAGTTGATTTATATTATACTGTTATTAGCTTTGGGTCTCCGCAACCCCCCCCCCCCCCCCCCCCCCCAAAAAAAAAACACTTCTCAATACAATTTCATTTTCTAAATTAATTTAACTCTCTTGATTTTACATGTTTATTCTTTAAACATAAGTTTTGTTAAAGTTGTTAGTATAGTTTGATGAATATAGGATTCTCACTAAATACTCTTTAAACCATTTTTCTATTACTATTTTCAGGAGGGTTTGGCAATTGTTGAGAACAAAACTGCTGATATAATCCAAGAAACAAAAAAGATTAACATCCGGAGAAAAAGTGGTGGTTCTTCGCAAAATCAAGCTGACAAATCATCTGTGTATAATTTTCCTCAAGTTCAAGCTGACCATGAAACCCAGCTGAAGGCATCACGCGACGTAAGGTTGCAAATGTGTATCACTGGTTTATATGAAATACTTAAATATGTTTAGGGGGTTGTCATTAGTTTAGCTAATTGCTTTGAGCTTTAATAAGTAATTAGTTTTCATGGTCTGGCAGTTATAATTAATTAAACACATCTTTTGGTATAAGAGGGAGATATGCTTGGACTTCATATATCTCCCAATTTATAATGGCGGTGGAGATACTCATTTAGGAGCAAGCTTTGTACGCGTCTAAATTTGAGCTTGATAGTTTGGCACTTGTAGAAGCTTGGCGTCAGTTATTTAAATGGTTTCCCTAGGCAGTTAATGCTATAAATTACAGCAGAGTTTCCATTGTACTTAACATATAACTACATGTGTAACCAGTGTTATACCTTTACTTCGAAATTTTTATAGAATCTTGTTCAGCATTTGTAGAGTTGCGTATTTTTTTCTTTTCGTATTTTATTGTGAGAGCAAGTTGCTTTGTTTTGTTTTAGGTTGCAAATGCTATGGCTGCAAAGGCCAAACTTCTATTAAGAGAATTGAAGACTGTAAAAGCAGATCTTGCATTCGCCAAAGAACGATGTGCTCAACTCGAAGAGGAGAATAAAATGCTGAGGGAGAGTCATGATAAAAGAGGACCTGAAGATGATGATTTGGTGTGCCTCTATCTTCAATTTTTGTTGTGATTTTTCGTCTCTTACACTGATATTAAACGATCCGTTCATTATGGCAAGCACTCCTCATGCTGTATAACCATGATCATTTCAAAAAAAAAAAAAAGGATTATTTTTAATTTGGGCAAATTATAAAATTTAATTGCACAAATAGAACACGTTTAAAACTATTTACAAATATATGCCACTTTTGGCCATGTCAGCGCTATGCTGGTGACATTTTAAACGTTGTCAGTATATTTTTTTTACAGGATGTAGTATAACATGTACTATTTGGAAAGTCATCCATGTTAAATAGATAAACAGTACATGCGACTCTTGAAGATGCGCCTATGTTATTTCCAAAAATATTACTGCGACTCTTGAAGATGCCGCCAGTGCAATTTTGCCAGCATGACGCTGACATGGTCAAAAGTAGTCTATATTTGTAAATAGCTTTAAATGTGACCTATTTGCGTAGTTAAATTTTAAAACAGGCCTAAATTAAAAAAAATCCTGAATAAACCCATCGTGTGGAATTATCACAATCCCCTTGCACGAATCAACATGTAAATCAAAGTGAATATACAATTCATGACACTACCCTATCCATCGTTTCAATGAAACATGAGCTAATGGTTCATGGATGAAAAACAAATGATGGTAGTTAATCATAAATGTTAGCTAATGGTACTTAATTATGTGATTTTACATAATATACAATGACATATTTTATGCAGATAAGGCTGCAGCTAGAAACATTATTAGCGGAAAAAGGGAGGCTAGCACACGAAAACTCGTTATATGCTAGGGAAAATCGATTCTTAAGGGAGATAGTGGAGTACCATCAGCTTACAATGCAAGACGTGGTATATGTTGATGAAGGAATAGAAGAAGTAACTGAAGTATTCTCCAACAGTCCTAGACAGTTGTTATCTCGATCCAGTTCCATTTCAAATTCATTTAACAACAACATTGCTTCATCTGCTTCAATCGATGGAGTTTCTACAACTACAGCAGGTAATAACATAACTCCTTCAGGGGTGGTTGTACATGAAGCTTGTGGTGTTGTTCCTACTCCCCCTACGACTCGGACGAAGGACAATGAAGATGAGAATTTGAAACTGTAGAAAATGGGGTTTGAATTGAATGTGGAATTTTCTTGCCTTTTGTGGTTTTGCCAGCTTCTTGCCCTTGTTGAATATGCTGCACTGTAATTTGTTGATGTTTTTATACAAGTTTATTGATGTATGATATGTAACGTTAGACTTCTAAATTAAGTGATTATATTTTTGTTTAGAGTGAAACTTTGTTGTTATATGTACAGTGCTGGTTAGTTCAACTGCTGTGTATGCAACAACACAACAAAAATCTGCAAATAGTTCTTATCTGTTTGTGTTCGAATTGTTTAACCGATGTTATGGTAATAGATACTGTGTCATACTAAATAGTTTTTAGTCAATATTGAGTTATATCACAAGTGTTGTCTGTAACAGTAAATTTAGTTTTGTTAATGGTAAATTTAATGGTAAAGAAATGTCAAAACGAGTCGTAAATATAATTTTATCAGTCGTATTAAATATTTTTTTTGATTAGTTCTAACCATATACGATTTTGAATAAATATTATATTTAGGAAGATATTTTTAGTATTATTTAGGGTAACGTTGTTGTTATTATTATTATTATTATTTTAAAGCTTTGAAATTTAAGGTTAGCGATGTTATTATTTTATATTGCTCTAAAATAAATGAAAATTTATGACGAATCAAGAAAATTTTCTATATAAAATAAATGAAACTGTTGATCTAATCAAAATTTTCTACATAAAATAAGGGGAAATTAATTTAAACAGGAAAATAGACGCAAGAAAGAAGTTGTGAAAAAATTTAGTCTCAGGGACAGCAAGTTTGGTTTTTAGTCTGAAGGACATTTGTTAGTGTAAACGGAAAATGATAGTTACAACTATCATTCTGTGATTTACCCTAAAAAGTGTCCTTCAACCTAAAAAGAAAACTTCTTGTCCTTAGAACTAAATTTTTCTGCAAATTTTTCCTTGAGGCTAAAATCCCCTAATTTAAATGACAAAAATTACTATACTTTTAGCCTAAAGGACACAACGTCAATAATTTAATCACAAAGGCAAATATTCTTCCAAAAATTATTCAAAAGGACAAACATTCTTCCAAAATTATTCATAAACACAAACATTTTTCCAAAACTGCTACCTAATTAAAAACTGATACCTAAAAACTGCTACCGATAACTACAAACAGATACCTAAAAAATTCTATTAATAAGTAAAAACTGATACCTAAAGAAAGTTGTCGTTCAGACAAAAATACTGAAGGCCTGTCCTTAGGCTAAAACACTGAAATTTTTTGTCCTTCACAGTAATTTCCTGATAAGGAATATATGAAACCGTTGATATAATTATTGATGGGGTTTGAATTTGTAACAAAATAATTACCATTTCATCATTTTCAAAAATCTTAATGCAATAATTTTAATGTTTTTATGTATCGGTAAATTTACCATTATCAATTGTATACTAACAATCATTTAACAACAATAATAGTAAAGCAGCGATAGTCATTTTTAACTTATCAATGATAACGGTTTTCTCTATCCGTTACCAACATATTAGCCTTAGTTATTGATGTACGTTGCATACCAGTATGCTTGCAAAGAGAGGAATTGTTTAAGTTGGATGGTCATTTTCCAGTAAACCTGTTTACTTTGCGCTGTTTGTGTGCATGTTGCCAGCAATATGGATGGTTTTATTTGCAGCGTGGATGTTCCATTTGCGATATCAATTTATAACCAAATAATTTCTAGAAATGCAATTTAACATTATAACAAGGGAAAAAAATTGTAAAGGATATTTTATTTTAAACTAGTATAACCGCACAACGGTGGAGAAACCGACCGTTCGATTGTATAACTTTGATAAAAAATATACATTTAAACTTTTTGTTAATATTACCTAAACATTAAGTGATAATATGTTGGAAAAGAATAAATTGAGATTTGAATCTGAAAATATGAATTTCAAATTTAAATATTAATCAAAGCATTCAAAATTGTCGATTTGAAAATGAAATTTTAGAATTTGAAAATCATAATACATTTGAATTTGAAATCTTTGATGCGCGAAGTAAAAGGAGGAAATTTAGGGAAACCGCGATGAGACAAGATACAGGTTTTTAGGGAAACGGCGATGAGACAAAATCCATTTTTTTTGTAATCAAGGCATTCAATATTGTCGATTGGAAATCGAAATTTTAGAATTTAAAAATCATAATAGATTTGAATTTGGAATCTTTGATGCGTGAAGTAAAAGGAGAAAGTTTAGGGAAACCGCGATGAGACAAGATCCACGTTTATAGGAAAACCGCGATGAGACAAGATCCACGTTTTTTGGCTTTAGAAAAATTCATTTTGGCTAGTGACAGTAAGCAAACCTCACTAACGGTCGGTTTGATAATTCGGCACAAGGACATGCGCATTTATTTATTTTTCTCAAGGACAAGTCTAATGCCCATTCGCGGGTTAAAACAATACATTGTCTTACCGATTCACTTCATTCGTCTTCCTTCTTTGATTTCGAATTCTCTCTCATTCGCTCACGAAATTCTAATTGACAACAAAAATGAAGCCCTAAACTAGAAGTAAATCGTCATCGCCAACACAATCGTTAACTTCGACAAACGACGAACCACACTAGAAATTAAACAACAATCACCGATTCGTGAAATCGATGACTTAGCTTTAGCGGAAATTTAGCAACAAACTCCAAATCGAAAAACCAAAATTGTAGCTCCACTAGATATTCAACAACAACACACGATTCCAAAAAAGGAAAACCTAGCTCAATCTGAGTCGAAATCAGAGAAGATGAAAGCGAAAGCGAGCAAGTTAACATTACAAAAACGGCCAGTTGAAGAAGAAACACAGCAAAATCGAGAAAAAAGAACAAATAGAAGAAACGAACAAAATAGAGCAGATGAAAACCAATCAAAAATAACAGAAAACATATCAGAAAAGGTAACTAATACTATAATATCAAGTATAACAAAATTAATATAGTTTTATTATAATAATATTGAATTTATTTGATAGAATAATGAAGAAAATATGCGCAAAAAACAACTGTTGAGAAAGCAACTGAAGAACAATTGCAAAAAAAAGAACAAAGATCGAAGACAAAAAAAATGAAAAAACCATCCAAAAGGAAATTCAAACAGAAACTCAAAATACAATTCAACAGGTAAATGTTACTGCAAAATTATGAAACTGATACTAACAATATCATATTATTAAATGTACTATAATAGTATCAAAAATGTTAAACAGGAAAAAGCTCAAAAAGAAAAAGGAAAACAAATTGCAAATAAAAAATCCGAAGACGAACAAATCAATTCGGTAAAATTACAAACACTATCACTTTATGACATGTTACATATTGCAAAAATGATACCTATAGTTTGTTTGGTAAAAGACAAGGCTTTGTAGTTTTAAAAAATAGTTTTCGTCATTATTTATTAAAAACTGATACTAATATATTGAAAAAGTGATACCTACTATCTGTTTGATTTAAGTTGGTGCCTTGTAATTGAAGAAATTATTTTCACTCACATATACGATAAACTAATACTAACATACTGCAAAACTGATACCCACCGACCGTTGTGTGGAGCTGATGCCTTGTAATTTAGAAATTAATTTTTCATCTTATTTGTAGCAAACCGATACCAATACCTTACAAAGATGATACTCACTTTACATTCGTTTGAAGCTGATACTTTTAATTTTACAACTTGTTTTCACTGTAATTTGTTATAAAACTAATACTAATATAAACAAAAAATGATACCTCCAGTTTGTTTGTTTGATGTCATTGTTTTGCAACTTTAAAATTATATCAACCGTACTTCTTAATAAACTGATACCTAAATTTTAAAAAATGATTCTCGCCTTTTGTTTTGAGTAGAATTGAAAACTAATAATTTTATAAACTGTTTTCTATATCATTGGTAACAAAGCTGACACTGATATCTTCAAAAATGATACAAATAAATTTCTTTTTTGAAGTTTTTACTTTGTGCCTTGATAAGTTGCTTTTTTTATAAAACTGATACTGTTATAAACCAAGAATGATACCTACAGTTTGTATGCTTGAAAGCTATAATGTGGAATTTTAAAAATTATTCGAAATATCTTGTTTATGAAAACTGATATATGTATCTAACAAAAATGATACCCACTAACTATTTTGACTAGTGTTGATACCTTTATAATTCTATAAATAATTTTCAAAGTATTTTTAGCAAAAACGACACCAATACAATGCAAAAATGATACCAGAAGTATGTTTGTTTGAAATTTGTACTTTGTACTTTTTTGAATTGTTGTCACTACATTATGTTTAAAAATCGATACCGTCATAAATAAAAACTGATTCATAAATTGTGTATGTTTGAGTTAAATGATTTGGAGTTTCCAAAATTCTTTCAAATGATATTTTTATGAAAACTAACACCAGTATTCAACGAAAAGGATACCTACTAGCTGTTTAGAATAGAGTTGATGTCTTTCTAATTTATAGAACATTTTCCATGTAATTTGTAGCAAAAATGATACCAATAGCTTGCAAAAATAATACCACTAGCATATTTGTTTGAAACTCTTACTTTTTACTTGTATACATTGTTTCCACTGCATTTTATTTAAAAACTGATAGCATTATAAACGGTACCAACGTTATCTATGTTTTAGATTAATGATTTGAGTTTTAAAATTATTTGCACTGTTAGGTTTATGAAAATTGAGAAAATTGATACCATTATTCAATGATACCCACTAGATGTTTTGAGTAGAACTTATGTCTTTCTAATTTTATAAATAACCATACGATTTGTAGAAAAAATGCTACCAGTAACTTCTAAAAATGATACCACTAACATGTTTATTTGAAGCTTGTACTTTGTACTTTAAAAAATTGTTTTCACTGCATTTTGTTTAAAAACTGACACTATTATAAATCAAATATGATACCTACAATTCATATACTTGAAGCTATTAGTTTCAAATTTTCAAAATTGTCTCAAATCTCATTTTTTTGAAAACTTACACCTATATTTAACAAAACCGACACCTTTCAACTGTAAAAATGATATTCCTTATATATTTGCATGAAGTTGTTTCAATGCAGCTGATACCCAACATATTGTTATGTTTCAACATAATTTGTTTCATTTTCAACTTAACGCCTCTATTTCAAACAATAGGATGATGATGATTTTGTCAATTCACATCCTACAAGCATGAAAGTCATATCTAAAGGATCAGAGCTGGAAATAGCAGAAGCTGAAGATATAAAGCCAGACATAGCATACAGATGTGGCTTATAAGCAATTTTCAAGATGATAAAATTGGTAAAAGAAAAGAATGGCCTAACCAAAAAAATATATGGACACATTGAAAAAGACTCCATTCTACAACTTCTTCAATGTCTTTTATGAAGAAAGAATAACAATGAAGGAATGCAAGAAGCATCAACACAACTTAGATGCTTTATACAAATGCTTCTCAATTGAAACTCATACTTTCTTGTTTGGAGAAGAAAAAATAAAAGTAACTCCCACAGACATAAGCTTGCTTTTTGGTTTATCGTTGAAAGGAGTAAACATAGAACCGACATAGAAAATGACAAGCAAAACCATTCCAATAGAGTGCAAATAATTTGCAAAAAGAAATTTTGGCAATTGTACATTTATTACAAGATATGTGGTTGAAAGAAGAATAAAACAATAGATAGCAAAAAAGAAAAGACAAAATGAAGAAGGCCTACCATTGTTGATAGTAATAGAAATATTATTAACACTTTTCTTTCCCAACAACCAACAAAAATTGAGATGGGGAATTCTACCGTTCTTGATTGATTTTGAAACAATGCAAATAGTTTCTTGACCACAAATAATAAAGAATTTTTTCAGTAAATTTTTCAAAAAAATTATCCACAAACCAAGAAACATGTCAGGATGCTCCATGCTTCCGTTGGTAAGATATATTAATCAAAGTATTATTATTTGAAATATACATTATTTTTAATAATCATGTCTTATCAGTTCTTTATATGCTTGTAGTACTGCACATGCGAGAAGATGAAACTCATTCAACCAAGACGACAACGTATCTAAGATTTACCAAGATTTGTAAGATGGGATTTGCTAAAGCTTAAAGACATAATAGTCAAACAATTTTTCGACAATGTAAAAGATGGAAACATAAGTTAAAACTCCATCTTACCAATGTTAATCAATATCACTTTAACTTTTACTTCGAATAAATTTTAGCACTATATCTTTTCTTCTATCATTTCTGACCATCCATACTATCAGTTGTTAACTCATACATATTATCAGTTTCAATACTTGGTATCAATTTTGTCTCTGCATAGTATTAATTTCAAAACTTAATATAATTTGTATCTCTGAATAGTATCAGTTTAGCTTCTACATAGTATCAGTTTCAATACTTGGTATCAATTTTGACTCTGCATAGTATCAGTTTCAAAACTTAATATAATTTGTATCTCAGCATAGTATCAGTTTAGCTTCTACATAGTATCAATTTCAATACTTGGTATCAATTTTGTCTCTACATATTATCAGTTTTGTCTCAGTATATTACCTGTTTGGCTTCATCATAGTATAAATTAAAATACACAATAATACTTGATATCATTTTAACAGTGTACATAATCAGTATATAACTCTGCATAGTATCAGTTTCATAACTATTAACTTTGCTTCTATTAAAAATTCAATTATCATTGTAAATTATAAGATAATAGCATAGCTTAAAACTAAAATAAAATTCCCGTACCAATTATACAGGTGAAAGAAATAACTAATCTTCTTCCACATGAAGAAAGTCTTGTTCAAACAGCATCTGTAAAACAACAAATTAAGCAACAAAGAAAAAGAAAAGCAAGAGAAAAAAAGAAAAATTGAAGAAGCTTATCAAAGTTTTTGATCATTTGAAGAAGACGTAAGCATTAGAGTCTTCCAACTGCACATAAAAGATTTAGAAGATGAAGCCAAAAAAGAAAGAAGCAACTAGAAAAAGTTTCTAGAAAAGTAAACGATGATAGAAGTCGAGAAAAAAATTCTAAAAATGAAACAAGAATTGAGAGAAATCAAGTCAAAATTGCAAGAGAATGAAGAGAAAAATTCAGACACTGAAGTACAAAATCTGCACATTGTAGATGAACATAAAATGGACAAAGACAATGAAGAAAAATTTGAAGAGACAAATGTCGATTCCAATGTACAAAGACACCACACAACAACTAAAATAAATGAAGATACATGTATAGAGATGGAGACCAAAAATGCAAAAAATGTCCTCAATTGAAAAAAAATGAAGAAATGAAGCATAAAATAAAGAAAGAATTGTAGAGCATGATATAGAAAAATCAACTGAAATGGCAACTGAAGCGCATGAAAAGCTGCAGATGGAAACAGAAAATGAATTGCTAGAAGAAGTGCAAAATGAAGAAAATAAATCATAAAATGAGCAAAGAATTGCACAACATGATATAGAAAAAGCAATTGAAAGTGCATGAACAAGTGCAGACAGAGACTGAAAATCAAGTACAAGAAAAAATGCAAAATGAACAAAAAGAAGCACAAAATGAAGAAAGAAATGCAGAGCATGATGTAGAAAAAGCAGCTCAAATACCAACTGAAATACATCAACAAGTACATGCATAAACCGAAAATCAAGTGGAAGAAAAAGTGCTACAACCAAATTAAGATACACCATTAGAGACCGCAAAAGAAAGTATGGACATACTAGACAAAAGAAATGAAACAATTCTTCCAATAAATAAAAAAATGGTAGAAAAAGAAAATGCTCAAAATATGGAAGAATATACCACTGTCAAAAGCCAAACTTTACCCTACCATGTTACAGTACTTGACTTCACTCCTCCAACTTTCAAACTATATGACACACAAGAGTTTAAAATGGAAAAAAATGAACAAGATGATGAAAGAAACCAACGAAACCTACTGGTCGAAAAGGGAAAACAACAGTGGCAAAATCAGCTGTCCGAAAAATCAAAGCAACACAACAAAACAACTTCTTATGTCCAAAGAGTATAAGCAAGAACAAGAATAAGAAAACAAAGCGATAGCTTTGACTATGATTAGAAATAGAAAAGATAGCAAATAAGCAAAATCCAAAATAACAAAGATGATAAAAATAAAAATACAGAAGAGGACTTCCCAAAGCCACTTGCAGTAATAGACCAACACTTTTAATGATAGACTTAGTACACTACAAATGCTTGATATATCTGAATATAGAACAAAAAATGTAATCAAAACTTTCTTTCTCTGACATCAACACAAAATTAAGTTTACAGATATTTATACTAATGTTACATACGAAAATAACTTTAATTAATTGATTCAAAACTATTCTGTTAAAACAGTGAAGTAGCATGGGAGGATAATGACACAATCAAAGGAGGATGTGTGATAATTAAAAAAACACAACGACATATACTTGTAGAAAATTATACGGATGGGCATGTACATAAATTTATATTTTTCTTTAATAATACTGATATCAATCAAAATAAGCAAAAACCAATACCTAATAGTTGTTTGATTGGAATTCATGTTTGGTTATTTTATGTTACTCATAACAAAACTGATACTTACATATATATTCAAAATTGATACGTAATTTCTGTTTGTTATAACTTGATGCTCTGTAAATTTAATTATTTAGTTGGCCATCATATATGACAAAAGTAATACCAAAGTAGTGCAAAACTAATTCCAAGTAGTCCTTTGATTAGAATTAATGCTTCATTATTTTATAAATTATTTTCATTATTATGTATAAAAAACGATACCTGTATATATGAAAAACAGATACCTAATTTCTGTTTGATAAAAATTGGTGCTCCATATTTTAATTATTTATTTAGTTTCACATATGACCTAAATAATACCAAAATAATGCAAAACTGATACCTAATAGTAATATGTTTGGAGTTGATGCTTGCTTGCTTTCTAAATTATTTTCACCGTAGTTTACATCCATATTGATACGAAAATAAAAGCAAAAAATGATACCTAATTTTTGGATCGTAAAACATAACGATTGTAAATTTTAGAAAAATCTTTTGAGTACCAAGTACAACAAAACTGATAACAAATCAATGCAAAAACTGATATCCACAAGCTGTTTGATTTGGGTTGATGCTTTGTTATTTTATACTTTTCAATATACACAGCCACTATTAACATTACAGATACTATTTATTATTTAATATTGCTTCACGAATAAGAAAAACTTACGATTTCCTATTTTTAATATAGATAATTGACTAAATGTGGACTTGAAAGCATAATTATGCATTCACGACCGCGATGACGGTAAATAGAACTATAATATGCAAGTACATAATAATTGCTTCATACATTAAATTGCAACTTTTTTCCGTATTCAACAAAAAGGAGTTGTCTGTGATCTAAAAGGTGTTAAAAAAAGTTTGGCCCTACCTATGCTTGAAAAAATTGTACAGGAAAAAGATGTAGAAATGTTTATTTTCCGTTGCATTGTGAAAACCATTGGACGTTAGTCACTTTGACATACCCAACAATGCAATGATGTCATATAGATTCTAGACGTCCTAGAAGATCAAACAAAAAAAAACAACTCTAGTTTGAAAGAAGTTATGAAATCGGTATGATATTTTTTTAAAAATTACTTAATACAATTAAAAAAAGTGAACATAACCTAACTTTGTATCATTTTGTCTTTAATAAAGGAAACAAATAGAAGAAACGCTTTGAGAAGTCTGGAAAAAGAATAATATACAAGATATGGAGGTGAAGCCAGACGAAATGCATCAAATCAAGTGTGCACAGCAAGAAGAGAACACGTAAGTTTTTTTTGGTAATAATGATACGTACTGAGAACAAAATTGATACTGGAATTGAAATTAGTAGTGATACTCAATTGACAGTTGCTCATTGTTAAAACTTGTTGTCTTTTTGCATTATAATCTTTTATACAAATTACTGTACATCTTTATCTGCCTTTTGCATTGAATTGAATTTGATTCATACACAAGATATTATACAGTTCAATAAACATCTGATTCAGATCTAAACTGGTACCTACATAAATAAAACTGATACCTACATAGACATAACTGATATGTCAATATATAAAACTGATACTAAATGTATATATAATCAAAACTAATACAAAACAATTGCAAAAAATCTTAAAAGGATACCTATAGGAACTAAAATTCATAATAAAACTAATGCTAAGTGTGGTAGTAAAACTGTTAAATGCTTTAATTAAAAGCATACTATCTGTTTGTACCATTATCTCTGAAATACAAAATTTTATATTAGTTACAAACCTGATAATTCAAGTGATGCAAATTGATACTAACAATATATTTTGCTTCAAACAGGCTTGACCGTGGCATATACGTAATGACATTCATCATTTCACTCAACAGAAGTAGAATACCAATCAAAATAGAAGCTGAGCAGATATTGTCATTAAGAGCAAGAATTGTGCATGCATTACCGACGGACAATAAGCACTGCTGGAATTTGTTCGAGTACATGTCAAGCCTTGAAGAACAAAAAAAAGTGAATTGTCTGCAAAACCCGCTGCTATGTTCATTTGCTCTAATATACATTTGAGATATTGTGTTAAAAGTAATAGAAATTGGATTTTTTTTAATGTTGATACAAACACTTCTTGATATTACGTCAATTTGCTGTAAAGACTGTACTTATTTCAAACATTGAAAAAATTAGCTTTTTAACTTCTCTCACACTTGATGTTCTATTATGATAATAAATATATTTATATTTACAAATGAAACTGATACCAACAGTGTGCATGAACTGATACTATTTTTTTCACCCACATGTATGATTGGAATTGATGTTTGATTATTTTATAAATTATTTATTCAAATGTTATTTACAGCAAAACTGATACCTATATTCATGCAAAATGATACCCATTAGTTGTTCCATATAACATGAACCTCTATGAATTAAATTTACCTTACTGTAATATATAACAAAAGTAATATAAAAAATAGTGCAGAACTCATACTTAGTACCTGTACGATTGAAATTCAAGCTCGATGATTTTAAAAATTGTTTTAAATATTATATATAACTAAACTGATACCTATATTTATGAAAAAATGATAGCCAGCAGTTGTTTGATATAATAAGATGCTTTACAAAATTTAATTATCTAGTTTACTGTCATGCATATCAAAAGAGATACCAAAATAGTGCAAACTTATATTTAGTAGTTATTCGATTGAAATTCATGTTTGTTCATTTTATACACTATTTTCACTATAAGTTATAGAAAAAATGATGCTTATGTATAAGCAAAAATGATACATCATATATTGAGTTGCCAACTGCACTTTTACACTTCTACATCATATATTGAGTTGCCAACTATTCACCATAACATACTATACATTATATATTGACATTTAAGCTCATAATTCTTTATACAATTTCGCACTTCACAACTCAGCAAACGAATAATTTTAGTCACTTAAAAAGTAGAAAAAAATCATGTACAAATGATTCAAATATCATGCAAAAAATGATATTATAGTTGTTTTATACCTGAAACAGATTAAAAACACACAAAAACCAGTACCGTAATTTGTAATATCAAAACTGATACTAATGCCATACAAAAACTGATATCACATATTTTACTTACCTGAAACTGAAACTAATCGAACCAAAAGCTGATACCAAACATCCAATAAAAATAAAAAACCGAACAACGTGTAAACATTATAACGCATCACTTCCCATGCAACATATATATTCCAAAACACACAATAGTCAACTAAAAATGATACTATATAACAAAGTTCAACTACAATGATCTAGTCAATGTCAAATTTAGTATATGATAAACCAATGCACTTATATAACAATGTTCAATTGCATAAATTTGCCTAAAAGATATAAAACTAAGTATATCTTCTTAGAAGCTTGACAATCAAATTATATCTTCTTAGAAGGTTGACAATTATGCTTGTTGTGATCATATTGCTTGCATACACCACATCAAATTTTTTTATTTTGAAAATATGCAAATCCTTCTTTCCGTTTTATAGAAGGTCTATCAGCACCTCGTTTCTCCATTGATGGCTTAGTAACATCTTCAATGCTTGCATGAACAATTGGTTTATCAAAATTAGGAATATGATTAATAGAATTAGCATAAGAAGAACAATAAGCATCAATGGTGAAATAGTACTCAACAAAATTATAAACATACAACTTTGACTTGTTCATGAACTTAATAGAGTGAGCACAAGGAAATCCTATAACTTTCCATTAATTGCAACTACAACTCCACTCTTTAAGATCAATACGATGAGAGTTTGGCGATTTCACTCCAAAATCAAACTCTAAAGACTTGTATAAATCCTATATGAATCCTTCTTCAATCAATTCTCTTAAACGAGATTCAACAGAAGGACAAGAGTAGTATTCCATAATCAACACTCCTCTCTCCTATTAGCCATTTGTTCCATAACTTGTAACGACCCGTAAATTCTAGTGGTTTTTAATAACGTGATTAACTGATTTTTTATGAAATTTTAGATAATTATATTTTGAAATAAAAACTTGATATTTGGAATACGTCTATTTAAACATAGCAAATGGTAAATTTTCATCTGATAATATGGAAGTTTATTTTTGTTGTATAATTTTATTTAAATTTAAATCCGTTAATATTTAATAATAATAAAATATTTATCAAACCTAAATATTTTTATATAATAAATTTGTAAATCATCTTCTGAGTGAGACGTCATACTTCGTTTCATCAAATTTGGACTGCTATTGCTCCGTATATCTTATTTGCGGCGTTTTAGCAGCATTTTCGCTACCAGATTTTGATTTTTGATAGGATGGTCATATCACTGATATCTGTATACCATTTTGACCGTCTCATCATGCTGATCTCTGCGGTATATTCACTTCTATATTTCGGGGTTTGGTACGCCGTGAAATCAGTACAACGATAACCGTATCGGTACTCTTCTCTTTCGTTTCAACTTGTTCTATAAGAAAATTTTAAGAATTCATATATAATTTGGGTTTGAGGAATAATCTGCTCGTCACTTCCTATGCAAATATCATCTCCTCCTTTCCCTTACCTGGCAGGCATGCGCTTCATCTTCCTCCTCATCCGACCTCTCTCTTCCCTAGCTCTTCATCCACCTATGGCGCACAGCCTCTTCCACCTCCAACCCCATGCACTTCTTCTTCCCATCACTCTCCTTCTCCCTGACCAACTCGCGAGCATCCTCTCCCTTCCCACCACTAACCCTAGCCTTCCAACTCCTCCCCCTAGCTTGGCCGAGCACTCTTTCTTTCCCTCTCTTTTGTTTTGGCTCCACCATCTCCATGTTTCACACGTGCAGCCTCTCTTTGTTACTAAGGTAATATATATATATATATATATATATATATATATATATATATATTGCATATGTTTGTGACAGTTTTATACATATGGTGTACCGTGTACTTGATGACTTGATGTTATCAGTGCTTGTTGATATATATGTTATCTTTAAATTATGATATGTGTACAAGTTGAGATATTTGCTTTATAATTGGTATATTAACTACATATAAGCCTGTATATAACTAAAGTTATATATATGTTACAGTATGTGTATATGATTTTATAAAAGCTACAATATATATATATGTATATATGTGTGTGTGTATATTTTATCATATGTTAGCTTACATATTATAAGTTAGTTATGTGTTATAAGATATATTTTATAGTTTACTTTATGTTAGTGTAAATGTTAGTTTATATAAAATATGTTTTTACAGTTTATAAAGAATAAAAAAATATATGTTACAATCCGTTAGTATATAAGCTTTGTAGTTGTATATATATATATTTTTCCAACCTGAAAACTACTTTGTTTCTTTTGTCTTATATTTTACAGTATACGCATATGTTCTATTATATATATTATAATAAATTGTTTATATTGATTTTATAATAAACAATGATATTTGGATTTTTTTTCTTTAGAATTATGTAACATCCCGCCTTTTTGTACGCTTTGAACTGTCGATAAATCACGTACATCAAACTCAAACCATATAGAAGGGTGGATTGTTATTGGGGTGAATAATAAAAGCAGAGACAAATCTCACAGCGGAACGACAAAATATAATAATCAAATAACATTTCATGAAGCTTTTTTACAAAGCATTTGATTATACTTATACAACACAGATCAGAGTTACACATGCCTGATAATAATAAATAATGCAGTGGAACAGTATGAATGTAGTGGAATAATATAATAAATAATAGCAATACAATCTTCGTCTTCGTCCTTCAGAAATGAAGTCTTCAAACCCTGAAATGCGCAAGCTGATTCGAGCAAATTGAAAAGAAACACACTCGAGTCAGAACCAAAAGATCTTATGTGAGTTAAATCAGCAGTAAATAATAGGAGTGGAACGACTCAAAGATGTTTACGGGATTTGACATCTCCTATCCAGTATCTAACGTGAGTGCAGTAACTTAAGAGATGCTCGGGATTCACATCTCCTAAGGATCCGTTAAACTACTTACTATGTAGTAATATACGCTATAATAATAATGTGTAATAGTAAAATAAACTTACTTTTAAATAGCGTTAAGGGGTTACCCATATAGCACTTACAACGTAATAGTGCCAGTAGTCCATCCAGTATCATGGTTCCTTCGGATCGGGAAGCCACCAGAGGATACCACACGGGCTATGGGAGAAAACCAAACTCGTACAAGGTGCGCTAGGGTAGGCGACACGGCACAACAAGACAATGCCAGGGTGGATACACCAATTACGCATCCGGACTGATGGCGACGCATAGCGCGCAGCTACCGCCCACCTCGAGCCACACCCCCATAAATCAAAGGGCCCCAATCAATCACAAAGTAATAGAATGGTATCGAAGGAGTGTGTCCGATAAGAGGGGCTACCTCACTGGCCCGTACGCGCTCCTGCTTTAGCCACCTTATGCCAACTCACGGGAGTCAGGTCCACGTACATACCTCAAAGAAAACGCCGCCACCATCCTACTTCATTCTGAAATCTCCACCGCGTACATGGTTGTTAAAGTGGTTTTGGGAGTTGGCAGAGAGTATGACAACTTCCAATCCCGGTCTCTTTAACAACCAAACGTTATTATAACACCGCGGTCATTTCAAAATAGTTTATTCTTTAAAACCAAATATCATTGCCCTTTCTAAACCAAATCAATATGGTATCATTTTCATTTCAAATATATCCTTTTCTAAAACCATAATACTTTCAAAGTTATAATATTCCAAAACCAAACGCTTGAAATATAACCTTTCAAAACATAATACTTTGAATTTCATAGCTTTAAAACCATAACTTCCACCACTTAAACGGTTTGGATATTCAAACAATATATAAAATAAAATAGTTTAAATTTAAAATTACTTTATAAAGTAAAATAATTTCCTCGACTTCACAATTTTATTCACTTTATATTAAATCTCAATTCGTAACTTCCAACTCACTTTCAGTTTCAATAAACCATTTCAATTTGTAACAATTTCAAATATAGATTACAACCTCTAAATAAACCATTTCAATAGATTTCAAAGCTTTCAATATTCAACATTTCAAAAATAAATTTGCTAACTCTATATATGTCAAATTCAGTTTACTATTATTCAGTTTTAAAATATTTACTTAATAATCCCAATATCATTCAAATAAACTCCAATTTCAAATAACTAAATATTTCCCTCACTTTATTCAAACTTGATTATTCATTTATATAACCTTAAACAAAAATCAAGTTAAAATCATATTCTTTAAAATATCAAATTCACCGAGTCCCAAATCGATCTTAAGTAAAATCCTTATTAAATACAATTTCAAATCAATTTTCAATTTATCTTTCAACCATAATTTGTTGAAATCATTATAAATTCTATATTAAAATATAATTTATAAATGCTGAACCATATTATATTTTAAATAAAATCAAACTTTAGTATTAACTTAATTATATCAACAAATTTATACATAGCTCAAGTCAAGAATTTGAATATATATATATATATATATAATAGCATTTATGCAATATCTAAAATCAATATTTATATAAAACCATGTATTTCTTTCCAAAACCATAGAATCAATTTCAAAATATTTTTATATATATAGACCATGGTGTCTGTATATAATTTTATATCATATGGTCAAGTGATACAGATATTTATCATTTCAATCCGTAATTTAAAACATAAATACGGTTATATATCATTTCAAACCACAATCTTGAAAAATAAAAATCCATAACAACTTGCAATTTATAACAATATAAAATGCAATATCCATTCATCCAATATCAATCATCAAACATTTATCACAATCATCATCCAATTCCATCAATAACATCAATATAGAACAGATAATAAATAACAGGTATTTACTGGTAGTTTATATGCAAAAATAAATTAAATAACAATCTAATTCAATAAATTGAATTTAATTGAGATGATGATTAAAAATATGTCAAACAGTCATAAATAAATTTCTAATCATATCATAAATCAATTTAACAAACATAAGAAATCTTAGAAGTTGTAAGTGGGTTAAAACACTCACATTTTGAATTTAAATTCAATTTGAACTCAAAATTCAAACAGTCTCAGAATTTGTCTAAACTACCACCATAATGTCTGGAATTTCAATACGATCCTAGCGGAGAAAACCACGCATGAATTGGACCTCGTATGTGAAAGTTATTCGAGCTAGAAGATTGAAAACAAAATTCAAAATAAAAATAAAACGCACCCAATAAGATGGAGCCACGTCAGCAAGCCACGTTCCTCTCTACCCAGACCGAAACCCACATCAACATGCGATAAAAAGAACCCATATTTCACCGTTGACCGATCGTTTGACCACGCACGGCGCCGCCACAACGCCGCTTGCGACTCTGCCACCCTCGTGCTCGACCACCAACCTCGCCTTAGCCACGACGTCGATCGACGACGTCCTGTACCAACAGTTATCGAATTTTTCGAACCCTAGTTCGAATTTTCCAAGCGATCTGACTGTTAGTTTGTCGAACGACCACCACCGATCAACTCAGCAAAGCCCCCACCATGCCATGGTACCACCAATTTGTCGATCAGACGGAGTTGATTTCGACGTAATGGATGGCTGAAAATAGATTATCAATTTTCGAACAAACAGAGCTTCAAATCGAAAAACGAATTTCAAATCTGAATGCACTCATCGAGAGCTCCAGATCGATATAAAATTTGATATGTATTGAGGAGTTTGAATTTTTGAGATTAAATTTTGTATTGAACTGGGTTGTGAATTTTAGGGTTTGTCTGCCATTGAGAAAGAGGAGCAACAGCTGTACGTATAAAAATGAGAAATAGAAAGGCTACTAAGGTTTATAACCGGATATATATAGGTAGAACAAAATAGAATAGTTGGGCTCGATTTGGTTAGGAAAAATTGAACGATAAATAGCCTGAAAAGCCCGTTTTAACTTCAGAACGAAATTGGATTAACCAATATATCAAAATAGATGTTTTAAATATTTTAAATGCAATGGAACAGGTTTCAAGTCCAAATTACATCGTATGAAGAAGCTATACTAAAATCAAGTGATTTCAAATTGATTTCAATTAAATTGATTTCTAGGCGTATCGAGTCGGTACAATTAAACGACAAGACCGATCGCTACGAAACTTGAAATCCAATAATAATTCACTGTTACGGATCCGATGAAACTAGTTTCGTCGAAATCCGAGTCAGTGGCCAAAATGGCTATTTTCTAGTTAATTAAATAAATTAATAATTGATTAATTAAATCAAATTTTCAATTTCAACTCTATAATTAACAAAGTTCATCGTTTTTAAATTTCTTAATCATTTACACTAATTTAACCAAATTTAGATGTCAATTTAGAGTTGATTAATTTATCAATTTCAGTGTTTAATTTCAATTTCATTAAATTCAGAAATTGTAAATTAAAATTCCCAAAATTCATTTAATAAATTTTTAAACCTTGTTATTCACGTCTTTTATTACAATAAGGATATAACTAACATTGGTTCATGATTTATTACATTAAGATCTCCAAATTTCGTCTCAATTCCCCATTAACGTAATATCTAATTATTTAATTCTATTTATTTGCAATAAACCCAATTACTATAATTTAAATTCAAATAATTTAATAAATCCTGATTTCTATTCTTGAAATCCACCAATTGTCGTATTATAAATGAAATTGACATTATTTTCAAATATTATCTTAATTTACATTAACATAATATTTAATTACATTTATTGAAATTTATTTTCCAATTTGCTAAATACAATCAATTATGACCTTGCAATTATTTCAATCAATTGGGATTGCACTAAATTAGTTATTTATCAACTTGCATTAACATTATTACCTTACAACATTTTATTTCTTCCAATATTAAATAACAAGATTCATTAAATTAATAAATTTAATTATCGAAATTTTATTGGTCGTTACACTCTCCCCCACTCAAAACTTTTCGTCCCCGAAAAGGAAAAAGGAGGGAAAAGAAGGAATTAAGTAATGAATATACCTTACTCAAAAATATTAACTTTATAAAAACATAAATTCACAAAATTAATTTGTTTAAATAAAATATACCAATTTATAGCCATTAAATCTTTTTATACTCAAATTAATAAAGTTTGGAAAACATTTTTTAAAATTTTCTAAGTCCAAAATTTACGGAATTTTTTGGCAAAGTCTCCTTTGTACGGGGAGGCTCGGAAGAAAATATAATATCACATTTAAAAAGATATCATATAATTTCCAAATAATGTATCCCAACAAGGGAAAAACAATATAATAACGCTATAAAACCTAATCCGAGAACGTACCTATTTGTCGGGCAATCAACGTTAAATTATGAAATCAAAAGTAGTAGCAAATGCTTCAATAACCTGCATTTCACTTATAATATAAAAAGAGTTAATAATTATATAGAATGAAATATTAATTTTGTTTCACTCACTAGCAAACAAATCAATGTCAAACAATAACAATCACTTGCAACCACAACATGCAATCATCATACAGAATCAACACAATTCAACTATCCATCCATATGAAACAAAACAAATAGTTTAGGTTCAAAAACTTTAAATTGTACATGATGAAAAATAAACTACTAAGTGCACCATTTACTCAACAGTCTTAGATGAAACTAAATAGATTATTCGTACATCCAGACAATCTTAAAGTATTCTTTCCCAAACAACCATAAACCAAACAAACAACAATTCCAAACAATAGATCAAATTAATTTTTATCAATTTCATTTCATAACCTTTGTTGTTTTATTTCCTTTTTTTCATATAATGATTTATCTTTTTAATTTACATTTAACTTCTTACAATTTTTTATTTATTTTCATTTATTCATATCATGTAAATTTTCTTTTTATCATATTACATTCATTTATTCACTACTTAATTTCATTTATTTACAGTATCCATCTTTCTACTTATTTTTAAAATAAATAACTTCAATATTTACTTAAGTCTATAATTACTTACTTACAAAGTTTACCTGCTATCATATTTTATTATAGTAAGATTTCCATTATAACCTAAGTTTACAACAATTACAACATCAAATTCTTATTTATTAAATAATTTCATTGAATACTTTCACTACTTAAGTTTTTACTTGTATAATATCCATTACGTTTTCTTATTAACATTTCAACTTTTTACATCTTTTGGTAAGTTATATATATGCCTTTAAGAATGTAATTGAAAGTCATACATGTTTTCTCATTTCTTTTAACTAATTTAATGTTCAATAGTCATATCCTTTGTTTTATAGGTTACAATTTCAACTTTCTTTTTAATTCCATTTATATTTTAGCATTAAATCTCTTATTTCCTTTAGTGGTTTCAATTATTTATTAGTTACATTCCATTTTACTACAATAATTGAAACTATTAATTAACAGAACTTAAGAACTAAATACCGGGTTAAATTTCGAATCATTTGTAAATAATAGATAAATGTATATACTTACAACTTGTATATCCAATTATATTTAAACAATTTGAAATCTTATATTTGTTTATCAAAATAAATCTGCAGTAAAACTACTACAGTGGCCTTCCCACTTCGAAACTTGAAAATGAATGTCGATGATGCGTGCACTCATCATCGAAATTATTTTCCGGCGACAAAGAGGGGAGTACAGAACTTATTTCTTTCCAAAATTTCTTTAAAACAATTCTTTCAATTTATATTGAAATATTTATATCAGAAAATACTTCTAATAATATTATTATATTCCAAAATCTTTGGAAAGAAATTTAAAAATCCCAGAACTTAAGTTCTAAAATTTTCAAATTTTATTTTCTTCAAATTTTGTTTCCAATCAATATTTATACATTTCGCTACCTAACAACTAATATATTACAACCAAATATATATCATTTATAAAAAAAATTATTTTGTATATATAAAATATAATAGGCAAAATTATTTCATTCACATATATTCAAAACAAATATTGTGTCGGTCTGTCCTATTAAGTGTTTAGAAATCCCTATTGATGTCATAGCGTCCTATGCACCAACCAGAATTTATAAATACAAAACGGACAAATTAACACAATATCAAAACCTTTTATAACACTAACAAATACGCTCTCTCATATATATACGCTCAGCGACTTATCATAGGGTATTACTACCCTATTGATAAAGAGTCAAACCCCACAGAGCTAAAGTTTATCGCTAAACCAAAGCTCGGATACCAGATGTAACATCCCGCCTTTTTGTACGCTTTGAACTAACGATAAACCACACACGTCAAACTCAAACCATACAGAAGGGCGGATTGTTATTAGAGTGAATAAGAAAAGCAGAGAAAGAAATAAAACAAAACAGTATCTCACAGCGGAATAACAAAATACAATAATCAAATAACAGTTCATGAAAATGTTTTACAAAATATTTGATTATACTCATACAACGCAGATCAGACTTACACATGCCAGAGAATAATAAATAATGCAGCGGAACAGTATGAATGTAGTGGAATAATATAATAAATAATAGTAATACAATCTTTCCTTCGTCCTTCAGAAATAAAGTCTTCAAACCCTGAAATGCTCTGGCTGACCCGAGCGAATTGAAAAGAAAAACACTCGAGTCAGAACTAAAAGATCTTATGTGAGTTAAATCAACAGTAATAATAGGAGCGGAACATCGTCAAAGATGTTTACGGAATTTGACATCTCCTATCTAGTGTCTAACGTGAGTGCAGTAACTTATGATATGCTCGGGATTCATATCTCCTAAGGATCCGTTAAACTATTTACTATGTAGTAATATACGCTATCATAATAATGTCTAATAGTAAAATAAACTTATTTTTAAATAGCGCTAAGGGGTTACCCATATAGCCCTTACCACATAATAGTCCATGTAGTCTGTCCAGTATCATGCTTCCTCCTGATCGGGAAGCCACCAGAGGATACCACATGGGCTACGGAAGAAAACCAAACTCGTACAAGGCGCGCGAAGGTAGGCGACACGGCACAACGAGGCAATGTCAAGGTAGATACACCAATTACGCATTTGGACCGATGGTTATGCATCGCGCTCAGCTACCGCCCACCTCGAGCCACACCCGCAGAAATCGAAGGACCCCAATCAATCACAAAGTAATAGAATGGTATCGAAGGAGTGTGTCCGATAAGAGGGACTACCTCACTGGCCCGTAAGCGCTCCTGTTTTAGCCACCTTATGCCAACTCACGTGAGTCGGGTCCACGTATATACCTCAAAGGAAAAACCGCCACCATCCTACTTTATTCTGGGATATCCACCGCGTACACGGTTGTTAAAGTGGTTTTCGGAGTTGGCAAATAGTATGACAACTTTCGATCCTGGTCTCTCTAACAACCAAACATTATTATAACACCGCGGTCATTTCAAAATAGTTTATTCTTGGAAACCAAATATCATTGCCCTTTCAAAACCAAATCAATACGATATCATTTTTCGTCTCAAATATATCCTTTTCTAAAGCCATAATGCTTCAAAGTTATGATATTCCAAAACCAAACGCTTCAAATATAACCTTTCAAAACATAATATTTTGAATTTCATAGCTTCTAAACCATAACTTCCACCACTTAAACGGTTTGGATATTCAAACAATATATAAAATAAAATATTTTAAATTTAAAATTACTTTATAAAGTAAAATAATTTCCTCGACTTCACAATTTCATTCACTTTATATTAAATCTCAATTCATAATTCCAACTCACTTTCTGTTTCAATAAACCATTTCAATTTATATCGATTTCAAATATAGATTCGAACCTCGAAATAAACCATTTCAATAGATTTCAGAGCTTTCAATATTCAATATTTCAAAACTTAATTTGCTAACACTATATATGTCAAATTCAGTTTACTATTATTTAGTTTTGAAATATTTACTTAATATTCTAAATATCATTCAAATAAACTCCAATTTCAAATAACTGAATATTTCCCTCACTTTATTAAAACTTGGTATATTCAATTATATAACCTTAAAAAAAATCAATTTAAAATCATTTTCTTCAAAATCTTAAATTCAGTGAGTCCCAAATCGATTTTATTAAGTAAAATTCTCAATTAAATACAATTTCAAATCAATTTCCAATTTATCTTTTAACCTTAATTTATTGAAATCATTATAAATTCTATATTAAAATATAATTTAAATAAATGCTGAACCATATTTTATTTTAAATAAAATCAGACTTTAGTATTAACTTATTTATATCAATAAATTTATACATAGCTCAAGTCAAGAATTTGAATATTTATATATATATAGTAGCATTTATGTAATATCTAAAATCAATATTTATATAAAATCATGTATTTATTTCCAAAACCATAGAAATCAATTTCAAAATATTTATATATATATAGACCGCGGTGTCTGTTTATAATTTTCTATCCTATGATCAAGTGATACGGATATTTATCATTTCAATCCATAATTTAAAACATAAATACGGTTATATATCATTTCAAACCGCAATCTCGAAAACTAAAAATCCATAACAACTTGCAGTTTATAACAATATAAAATACAACATCCATTCATCCAATATCAATCATCAAACATTTATCACCATCATTATCCAATTCCATCAATAACATCAATATAGAATAGATAATAAGTAACAGGTATTTACTGGCAGTTTATATGCAAAAATAAATTAAATAACAATCTAATTCAATAAATTTAATTTAACTGAGATAATAATTAAAAATATGTTAAATAGTCATAAATAAATTTTTAATCACATCATAAATCAATTTAACAGACATAAGAAATTTGAGAAGTTCAAATGAGTGTGTAGAGTGGAATATAGCTTGGAATTAATTGAGATAAGAAAATTCTAGACTATTATATTCATATCTTCTAAACGAACAAAGAAAATCAAAATTTCATTCAGTAGATCTTGAATTAAGTCCAAATCAATTTTTTAGAAAAATGACGCTAGTGCAGTTAAGTGACCATAACGGAAAATCCGTTTAAATGAACATTTTTAATATTAGAAAAATATGAAATAAATTTGATAAATATATTGAAATGGTTTAAAAGAGATTTGGATTGGAAAATGTGAATTATTAAATGCTTAAAAGTTGATTTAATCAAATAAGCTTATATACCCCGCAGGTTATGCTGCGATTGATATAACTTTTTGAATATGAGTTTAAATGCAACGATTTTTTCCAAAATCAATTCTGAATGTTTTTAAAAAAGAAAATTAAGCATTTTAAAGATAATTTGGAATCTTTATGATCAGTTTCAAAATAAGTTGATAACTGAGGATGCGGAAACGAATAGTACATTTGTCTTGCATGTGAGATCTAGAAAGATAAAACAAGTTTAACTAAGGTTAGGGATGGAGCAACCAGTGCCCTGAAATTACCTGGCCCATGTTTTCTTTTCTTAGGTGAGGGATGGAATAGATCAAAAGGAAAGCCCGGATGCTCTAAGATAAAAAAAGATGCTATTAAGTTTTTCCAAAATAAAAGAAGATCGGTATTATCCAAAATTTAAGCAATCTCAAAATGAACGATTTCTATGATCCTATTTACTCAAAAATGTTTTGCTAAGATCGATTTTAGGGTTTATCATAAACGATGTCTTAAATAACATTATTTTTGATCCGCCTAAAAGTTAAGGAATTTGGATCGAGAGTTAAGTAAGGAAATTTGAGATATTATCCAAAGCAAAAGAATGAATTTCTTAGAATTTTTTTAAGTCAAAAAGAAAGAGATTTCGAAATCATCCGAAAAGAATTAAAGTGAAAAGAGACTTAATAAATCTTGTACACTCATATTCATTTTTTATCGACAATTGGATTTTGAAGGAACCAGAGTCGGATTTGGGTGATTTCTATCCAAAAACCACTTCGAACCAATATATACGTTCGAACATGAAGATATGTTGAAGATGATGATTATTGAAGACCATATATCTTCATAGCATGAAGTGAAGACTGCTGGTTGAACATGCTCTGGGTAGCTCCCATTATAGAGTTATTTATAGCGGTGGTCTCCTCGTGATGGAGATTTTTCGGATTGCAAGGACTACTCGCTACTAGTGGTAATAGAAGAGTGCCTTCGGTTTGTCAAGTTCCTGGACAACTTGTATGGACGTTTGTCTGACATTGCATTTCTAAAGATTACGCACATTGGTTTTTACAAACGTACATCAGTGGTGACGGAGAATGCAACTTCTCTTAGCTTAACACCCTCCTTGAGACGTACGAGCTCAAGGGTTGTATTTTTGTGGAAGGAAATTAGTAGTTAACGGAAATGGCAATGTGGCATTCAAAGATATGATATATGCTATGTGAAAAGGTAATCGTTGCCTCAAGTCTCATCAAACCGAAAAAGTTAGAAACATAATTAGATGCGGCAAGGCTAAGTGGTTCATTCCCATATAGGGTATGATCATCCCCTTCTAGATATATTTCTTTCCACTATGACGTTCGGGATGTAAATTAATGTGGTGTATGGAAACGAGCGCTCGGTTAAAGGTTGGTTACGACCGGGGGATGACATATTCGGTACTGTCTAGTTATAGAGGTAGGCCGATCTTGTGTTGGTAGAGGTTCCTTTGTGTTGTTCCTCTAGGCATCCATATAGAGGTGTACCCATTTCGGAAGGTAGATCCTTCACCTGGTTATTTGTATGGAAATTCATTCTCCAATAAGAGCCTACGGTATTATTTATATTGGCGTAATGAATTGCCTCAAAATGCTATATGGGTAGCCATTCCGAATAAGATTAATAAGTTATTTGCAAATGTTTTCAAAGATAGGTCATTAGAAATAATATCAATTGTTTTGATATAAAAGTGTTTTACTTCTCATAACGTAAAAACCCGTCCGTGTTTATGTGTGAGTGTGGTCTTATGAGATACTATTTATTTCCAAAGGATTTTTATTCAAATGCTGATATATGACATTGTCATTTATTATTGATTTTTTTCTCATGCTGGTTTATCAAGCCCAGTCTGGGTATTTTCAATACTCGGGTCAGATCCGAGTAGTTTCAGGTTTTGTCGAAGACGGTTCGAGTTTCCAAAGGAGAGCTGGAGATATTCATCTACGTCTGTACATATTCTTTTATCCTCTGTACTTAGTTGTTTTAGTTTGATGTTTGTCAGCAATTGTAAGGACGGATGTTTATAACTGTCCAGGCTAAATTTAGGTTAGAATCTGATATAAAATTTTTAAAAACTTTCCATTGTAAAGATATTTAATCAATATTATATGTTATTCCATTCGTGTGAGATTCTATTCTATCTTATTTTCTTTATTACCAGTCATGTTCCGTATTTTTATGCAATTTGAGTTGGACATGTATGGTTTGTTGTCGATTCAAAGGGTACGGAAAAATAGGTTATGACATGTTATATTATATTCATCATTGTTCTCACTCTATAAGTTGCCTATTAGTATAGAATTCCCTATGGGTTGAGATGATACATACCCGGACGACCTTGTAGAATAAGAGAAAATCGTTATGGGTTGAAATGATAAACCCAACCGATTTTCATTACATTGAATTTGGGATTGCGGGTTAAAAAAATACAGCCGTAGATAATAAATTGCGGATTGAAATGATAAATATCCGTATCACTTGACCATAGGATAGATAATTTTATACGAACACCATTGGTTTGTATACATACATACATATATATTGAAGATTATTTCCAAGGTTTTTGAAAAGAAAATATGGTTTTAATGAATATTGATTTTAAGATATTATATATATATATATATATATATAAATATTATTATTATAAAGGTTTAAATTTTAGATTTTAAATTTATATGTTTGGAAATTTTAAATTTATAAGCTAGTTTTGAAGTTATAACTTTTAAGATAAACTATTTTTTTAATATAAAAAATAGATTTAATATAAAATAAATTTAATAATAAGATTTAATTTAATAGTATATAATATGTTTTTAAGCATTTATTTAAAATTTTATTTTTAAAGGTTGATTTTTATAGTCATTTTAATAAATTGAGGTTGGAAAGATAAATTTGAAATTGATTTGAAATTGTATTTGTTAGCGGATTATATTTAAATAAGATTGGTTTTGAAACTTATTAAATTTGAGATTTTAAGATATGATTCTGTAGCTTAATTTTGATTTCAAGTGATTAAATGAATATTTCAAGTAAATAAATTGAATGGAATATTTAGTTTATTTAAATTGTAATTTAGGATTTTATTTAAATGATATTGGATTGACTAAGTGAATATTTCAATATTAAATAATAGTAAAGTTGAATTTGAAATAAAAACAAATTTATCAAAATTGAGTTATTATAAATGTTTAAATATTTGATGCTTTGAAATTTATTGAAACTGAAATGGTTTGATTTGTAGTTTAAATCTATGTTTGAAATCGATATAAAATGGTTAATTGAGATGTTGAATTAAACTGATATTTATGAATTAAGATTTAATTTAATTGAATTTTGAATTCGAGTGATTTGAATCGATTTGTGAACTTAAGGAAACTATTTTACTATCTAAAGTATTTTAATATATATATATATATATATATATTACTTTATAAATTATTTTAATATAATTTTTTTAATATAAACTATTTTATTATATAAACTATTTTAATATAAAACTATTTTTAATATACTAATTATTATAATATAAACTATTTATTTTATAACCGTTTTATATACAAATTATTTTAATATATAAACTATTTTATTATATAGTATTTTTAACATCTAAACTGGTTAAGTGGGAAAAATTATGATTTCAAAGTGTTATCATTTCAAAGTATTATGATTTCAAACTATTATGATTTTCAAGTGTTATGAATTTCAAAGATTCATAACTTTGAAAGTGTCACACTTTTAAAAGTGCTATGATTTTTGGAAATGTAAATTATTTTAAAATGGGTAATGATCTCGAATTGATATGGTTGAAATAAATATGATATTTTAGTTTTGAAGTATGGTATTTTGAAATGACCATGGTGTTATAATAACGATTGGTTGTTAAAGAGACCAGGATCGATTATTGTTATACTCTATGCCAATACTGAAAACCACTTAACAACCGTGTACGCGGTAGAGATTCCAGAATGAAGTAGGATGGTTGGCGACGTTCTATTTGAGGTATATACGTGGACCCAACTCCCATAAGTTAGCTTAAGGTAGCTAAAACATGAGCAATTGACGGGCTAAATGAGGTAGCCCCTCTGATCGGACACACTTCTTCGATACCATTCTTTTACTTTGTGATTGATTGGGTGCACCATCGGATTTTTGGGAGTGTTGATCGAGTTGGGCGATTGTTGCGGCTTTGCGTTACCAACAGCCCGGAAGTGTAATTGGTACATCTACCCTGGCATTGCCTAGTTGTGCCGTGTCACCTACCATATCGGAGCCACTACGAGTTTGTTTTGTGTCATACCTATGGAGTGCCTTTTGGTAGCTTCCAGTTTACGGAGATATTACGGTACTGTATTGACTATGGCACTATAAAATGTGTTAAGAAGGACATGGGTAATGCCTTAACGCTATTTCAATAGTTTACTTTACTATAGACATATTATAATAGCGTATTGTACTACATAGTAGATAGTTCCACGGATCCTTAGAGGATGGGTATCCCAAACATCCTTTGAGTTACTTGTATTTCAGTTGATATTTCACTTGTGTTAGATTTATTGATATAAGAATGTTTATTCTGACTCAAGTGTTTTGTGTTTTGCTTTATGCTCGGGATAGACTGAGTGTCACAACATTTGAGACTCACCTTTGGAGTTGGAGCTTCGCTTGGAGATCCATCTATCCATCCAGCCTTCAGTTATTTTAGTTGACTCTAGTGATATATCTAGATTTTGTTATTTGACTATTGTATTGAGACTTCTATGTATTCGAGACTTCTGTTGTATCTTGTTTAACTCTGTTGTGTGTGTGTGTGTGTGTGTGTGTGTGTGTAGTAGCTTCATGAACTACTATTCATTTGTTCCGCTGCTTATTGTTATATTACTCAATGTTTGTGATCTGTGATTTATTTATTTACTGTATATGCTGAGTTTTGCCAAATATAAATTAATTATCTAATATTTTGAGCAATTCAAGTTCGACATGTGTGTTTGTTTATGCACTTGGCGGGTGGAACATGATAGAGGGTTCTCGTATTTGGGGTTGGTAGCGAACGGATGACTCTTACTCCTACATGCCCCGTAGGGTTGGTGCAGCGGAGAGGCTGGCCATAAAAGCAGAACACAGGTACCATTATATACTATAGCTGGCGTTACCCCACTGGCATTGTCCCGTTACAGTTAGTATTAGAGCTTTGGTTTTAGGCAAAACTTAGCATATGTAGTAGAATTAATTACAGAATCACCTTCGTTCGAGCTTGAATCTCTTCCTCTTTGATTCAGTTTCCTTTGTATTTTGGAACTTTCCCCTTCATTCTGAAATCCATTCTCGCCTCTCCCTATTCATGTTTTGTTGATTCTAGAGCATCCCATAGCTCCACTGTATGATTTGTAAAGAGGTGAAACTCTTTTACAACTGGCATTGATTCACTAGAGATTTATGTATCCTCGGTTTAAATGCTCCTATCTCTTGCTATGCCTGAATTCTATCTCTTGTGATCGAATGTCGATTTGCCTCATAATTCCGCATTGATCTTATTCTTGAAGTCTCGGTTGACCGATTAAGGTCACCCGCGATTAACATTTGTATATCCATTCTTTTCTCTTTTGCTATTTTATTATTTTATTTTTATTTGAGCCTATCTTAATTAGAATTCTCTTTGATTAGATTTCCTCTAAATTTGAATCTCTAACCTTGTTCTAGAATATATTTTGGAATCATCGAGTGAGGGAGTGTATTTGTAGTTAATATATAAATGTTTCATAGTGTGTTGTTTGAATTGTTAAGATTGATTTGTGGTTTCGATCGATTCACCTGATCGGCGCTATCGATAGAAATTTCAAAACACTTGAACAGAGTAAACTGACACAATAAATTTTGTGTGATTAAATTATATATATAACTATAAATTTTTCTAAAATTAAATAGTTGACTAAATTGGTTGTTGAAAATGATAATATTTTGATTTTCATTTGTTGTTTTGTAAAACATTGACTATTGCCACATGATAAATAAATGAAATTATAAAACATGGTTTATAAATTGATTTGGAATTGAAATGGATCTAAATTAATGATTTAAGAATTAAATTTTCAGTATTTTAGAAAATTATTTTCGAATAGAAATTGTTTCCAAAGAATTTAAAAGTTTTAAATTAGTACTCTTCTCTTTTTTCGCTGGAAAAAAATTTCGGTGATCGCTGTAGCACCATCAACATTCATTTTCGAGTTTCAGAGTGGAGAGACCACTTTAGCTTTGCTACAATTTTATTTCGGAAAATAAATTAGATTTGAACTTTAAGTATGACTTGATGTATAATATATATAAGTATATGATTATTTATTTGATTTGATATATAGAATATATATATATATGTGTGTGTGTGTGTGTGTGTGTGTGTGTGTGTATATATATATATATGTACACATTCATCTCTAAATGTTTGAAGTGAACTCGGAAATTTTATTCTTAAATTTTATGTTAAGAATGATTTCAATTATAAATGAAGCCAAAATTTTGAATAAATATTTAAAACTTGAAATAATTGAATTGGGAAAAAGGGAAAGAATTAATTTGGATAAAATATGATTGTAATAAATGTTTATGCACTTAATTTATGATTGTCGATAAATGTTAAATGAGATAAATAAAATAAATTTTGTTTTGGAGAAACCTTTTTATAGTAACATTAATAAAATTTGAAACCAAATCAACTGAACAAAAATACCTTGAAATAAAATCAGTTAGTTGAATATAAACCAATTAAAAAATATATGAAATTTATATGGTTTTAAATTAATTGTTTTATTTTGTTTTTTGAACCTGTTTCCATTTTGGTTGTTTCTATTCTCCTACCTCCTTCCTTTTCGGGGACGAAAAGTTTTGAGTGGGAGAGAGTGTAACGACCCGTAAATTTTGGTGGTTTTTCATAACGTAATTAGTTGAATTTTTATGGAATTTTAAATAATAACATTTTAAAATAAAAACTTGATATTTGGAATACGTCTATTTAAACATAGAAAATGATAAATTTTCATCTGATAATATGGAAGTTTATTTTTGTTGCATAATTTTATTTAAATTTAAATCAGTTAATATTTGATGATAATAAGATATTTCTCAAACCCCAATATTTTTATATAATAAATTTGTAAATCATCTTCTAAGTGAGACGTCATACTTCATTTCATCAAATTTGCATTCCGTTGCTCCATATATCTTATTTTTGACGTTTTAGCAGCACTTTCGGTACCAGATATCGATTTTTGATAGGATGATCGTATCACTGATATATGTATACCGTTTTGATCATCTCATCGTGCTGATCTCTACGGTATATTAACTTTTGTATTTCGAGGTTTGGTACGCCGCGAAATCAGTACAATGATAACCATATCGGTACTCAATTTAACCTTTTGATGTCCCATGACCTTTTATTTATATACGTGAGAATCGATAGCCTCTAACATTTATGTTTATTGAATTCAACGATTGACTTTCAAAATTCCCATCAGTTGCTTTATTAATACTGGTTCGTCCTTACATTTTCTCTGGTTCCTGGCTCTCTTCTCTTTCGTTTCGGCTTGTTCTATAAGAAAATTTTAAGAGTTCATATATAATTTGGGTTTGAGGAATATTCTGCTCATCACTTCCTGTACAAATATCATCTCCTCCTTTCCCTTACCGGACATGCATGCGCTTCATCTTCCTCCTCATCCGCCCTCCCTCTTCCCTAGATCTTCATCCACCTATGGCGCACGGCCTCTTACACCTCCAACCCCATGTGCATCTTCTTCCCATCACTCTCCTTCTCCCCGACCATCTTGTGAGCAGCCTCTCCCTTCCCACCACCAACCCGAGCCTTCCAACTCCTCCCCCTAGCTTGGCCGAGCACTCTTTCTTTCCCCCTCTTTTGTTTCGGCTCCACCATCTCCATGTTTCACACGTGCAGCCTCTCTTTGTTACTAAGGTAATATATATATATATATATATATATATTGCATATATTTGTGACAGTTGTATATACATATATTGTGTACCATGTACTTGATGACATAATGTTATCAGTGCTTGTTGATATATATGTTATCTTTAAATTATGATATGTGTACAAGTTGAGATATTTGCTTTGTAACTGGTATATTAACTACATATAAGCCTGTATATCAGAAGCTATATCTATATTAATATACACATATGTTGTGTGTATTGTATGTTTGCTATATATAATATATATGTAGTTTTCACATATATAGTGGAAGCATGCTGCAACCGTGCCTGTTTATTTTAAGTTATATATATATATATATATATTTAGCTTATGTAAGTTATATAAGTATATACCTAGAACATATATCCGTTGAGCTTTAATTTATATGTATATATATATATCTTAGTTATATCTATATTCTATCTACTTTCATATATAGAAGTTTTTGTAAGTCATCTTACATGTATAGGTTTATATATATATATATGTCTACATATATTAGTTTATATGTTATAGTATGTGTATATGAGTTTATAAAAGCTATAGTATATATATAGGTGTATGTTTTATCCTATGTCAGCTTAAATATTATAAGTTAGTTATGTTTTATAAGATATATGTTATAGTTTATTTTATGTTAGTGTAAAGTAAGTTTATATAAAATCTGTTTTTACAGTTTATAAAGAAGAAGAAAAAATATGTTACAATCTGTATTAGTATATATAAGCTTTGTAGTTGTGTGTGTATATATATTTGTCCAATCTGAAAACTACTTTGTTTCTTTTGTCATATATTTTACATTATACGCATATGTTCTGTTATATATATATTATAATAAATTGTTTATATTGATTTTATAATAAATAATGATATTTGGATTTTTTTTCTTTAGAAGTATGTGTGTATGTATATATGTCTATATGTATATATATTACTTTAAATATGAGTTTAAAATCTTATATTAATTATCAGAGAACATATATGGATATAATATTTATTTTGCTTCAGTTTATGTTAAGCTAATTTTGATTTGTTTCCATCGATTCCTTATTTATCAGCTTTGTTCGTCAAATTCGTGCCAATCTTGCTTTGCTTTAGAATTCGTATTTGGATTCATAACTCATCTCATTCTCGTTCATCTTTAGCCTCGAAAGGTGAGCAATCACTCACGATAAACATTTTTATATTTATTAGATTTGATTTCAATTGAAACGACAGTTGAAATATGCTATTGCTAGTTATTTAATTGCTATATGTATACTGGCATATATATATATATATATATATATATATATATATATATATATATGCCAGTATCTCTAACTTTTCACCTGTGACATCTGACACCATGATTTGTTACTTATATTTTATCTATTATTAATGATATATGCATGTTATTGATATGTTATATTATATTATATTCATCATTGTTCTCACTCTGCAAGTTCTCTATTAGTATAAAATTCCCTATGGGTCGAAATGATACATACCCGAACGATCTTGTAGAATAGGAGAAAATCATTATGGGTTGAAATGATAAACCGAAGCGATTTCATTGACATTGAATTTGGGATTGCGGGTTGAAAAGATATATACACGTAGATATTAAATTGCGGATTGAATGATAAATATCCACATCACTTGACCATAGGATAGATAATTTTATACAGACACCGTTGGTATATATATATATATACACACACATTTTGTAGATGACTTCCAAGGATTTGAAAAGAAAATATGGTTTTAATGAATATTGATTTTTTAAATATTATATATATAAATGTTATTTTTATAAAGGTTTAAATTTTAGATTTTAAATTTATATGTTTGGAAGTTTTAAATTTATAAGTTAGTTTTGAAATTATAACTTTTATGATATCTTAATATTTTACTATTTTTTTAATATATAAAATAGATTTAATATAAAATAAATTTAATACTAAGATTTAATTTAATAAAATTTATATAGTATATAATGTGTTTTAAGTATTTATTTAAAATTTTATTTGTAAAGGTTGATTTTTATAGTAATTTTAATAAATTGAGTTTGGAAAGATAAATTTGAAATTGATTTGAAATTGTATTTGTTTGCGAATTATATTTAAATAAGATTGGTTTTGAACTTATTAAATTTGAGATTTTAAGATGTGATTTTATAATTTGATTTTGATTTAAAGTAATTAAATGAATATTTCAAGTAAATAAATTGAAGGGAATGTTTAGTTTATTTAAATTGTAATTTAGGATTTTATTTAAATGATGTTGGATTGACTAAGTGAATATTTCAATATTAAATAATAGTAAAGCTGAATTTGAAATAAAAACGAATTTATCAAAATTGAGTTATTATAAATGTTTTAATATTTAACGCTTTGAAATCTTGTGAATTTGAAATGTTTTGATTTGTAGTTCAAATCTATATTTGAAATCGATATAAAACGGTTTATTGAGATGTTGAATTAAATTGATATTCATGAATTAAGATTAAATTTAATTGAATTTTGAATTCGAGTGATTTGAATCGATTTGTGAACTTAAGGAAACTATTTTAGTATCTTAAGTATTTTAATATATATATATATATATAGATATGTTTTACTTTATAAATTATTTTAATATAAATTGTTTTAATATATATATACTATTTCAATATAAAAATATTTTTAATATACTAATTATTTTAATATAAAATATTTAATTTATAACTACTTTATATACAAATTATTTTAACATGTAAAATATTTTATTATACGTACTATGTTTAACATATAAACTGGTTAAGTGGGAAAAATTATGTTTTCAAATTGTTATGATTTCAAAGTATTATGATTTCAAACTGTTATGATTTTTAAGCGTTGTGAATTTCAAAGATTTATAATTTTTAAAGTGTTACACTTCTAAAAGTGCTATGATTATTGGAAATGTAAATTATTTTAAAATGAGTAATGATCTCAAATTGATATGGTTGAAATGAATGTGATATTTTGGTTTTGAAGTGTGATATTTTGAAATGACCACGGTGTTATAATAACGATTGGTTGTTAAAGAGACCGGGTCGGTTATTGTCATACTCTTTGTCAATACCGAAAACCACTTTAACAACCGTGTACACGGTAGAGATTCCAGAATGAAGTAGGATGGTTGAGGACGTTCTATTTGAGGTATATACATGGACCTGGCTCCCGTGAGTTAGCTTAAGGTGCTAAAACAGGAGCAATTAATGGGCCAAGTGAGGTATCTCCTCCGGTCGGACACACTTCTTCGATACCATTCTATTACTTTTTGATTGATTGGGTGCACCCTCGTATTTTTGGGAGTGTGGATCGAGTTGGGCGATTGCTGCGGCTTTGCGTTACCAACAGCCTGGAAATGTAATTGGTATATCTATCTTGGCATTACCTAGTTGTGCCGTGTCGCCTAACGTATCGAGACCACTACGAGTTTGTTTTATGTCGTACCTATGGAGTGCACTCTGGTAATTTCCAGTTTACGGAGGTATTACAGTACTGTATAGACTATAGCACTATAAGTTGTGTTAAGGGGGATATGGGTAACGCCTTAACGCTATTTTAATAGTTTACTTTACTATAGACATATTATAACAGCGTACTATACTACATAGTAGATAGTTCCACGTATCCTTAGAGGATGGGTATCCCAAACATTCTTTGAGTTACTTGTATTTCAGTTGATATTTCACTTGAGTGGGATTTATTGATATAAAAATGTTAATCCTGACTCGAGTGTTTTGTGTTTTACTTTATGCTCGGGTCAGACTGAGTGTCACAACATTTGAAACTCACCTTTGGAGTTAGAGCTTTGCTTGGAGATCCATATATTTGTCGAGCCTTCAGTTACTTCAATTGACTCCAGTGATATATCCAAATTTTGTTATTTGACTATTGTATTGAGACTTATATGTATTCGAGACTTCTGTTGTATCTTGTTTAACTCATGTTGTATCTTGTTTAACTCTGTTATAATATATATATATATATATATATATATATATATAGTAGCTTCATGAACTACTATTCATTTGTTCCGCTGCTTATTGTTATATTACTTTGCGTCTGTGATTTTGTGATTTATTTATTTACTGTATATCTTGAGTTTTGCCAAATATAAATTAACAACTTGATATTTTTAGCAATTCAAGTGCAACATGTGTGGATGCGAATGACATGAAATATCGGGATGTTACATAACTTTTACTCGAATTCCATCTAAGCATACCGTAACAGGCAAGGCCCATCCATCCAAAATCCAATTATTCAAACTTTTGGCAACATTTGAACTACATTCACCATATCGTTTATTCGGAAAAAACAAATCAGCCCACTTATCAAAAGGCTTATCCTTCAAGAAATTCACAGCAGCAACACCACAAGTTCACAAAATTCAGAATGTGTTTGTTCAAATTCATACAAATTAGAAGCTCTAGAAAACATCTTGAAAACCTCAATGATAGACATATTCGAATTCTTTGCTTCAACAGCAAAAAGTAGATTCTGCTCCATATGAAGATAGAGGTAACCATGAAAGGCTGAAGGAAAAACTTCATGAACGCCTAAAATTAAATCTTGATGGAGATCCTATAGAAAAATCAAACCATGATCTTCTTGAAGCATTTGTTTTAAATGACTCAAAACCATTTCCAATTATCCAAATTTTTTAGAGAAACTATACCGATAGCTAACGGGAAAAAAACTGCACATAACAATTTTAAACAAATATTAAAATAAAATTCAATCAACTCTTAACTTAAAAACCGATACCTAAAACTACTACCGTTAACTAAAAAATGATATCTAAAAACTGCTATCGATACTTAAAAACTGATACCTAAAAAATAACTAAATTTTGATACTATACATTAAACATTTTAAAATAAATACATACCTTGATTTCCTTTTTGCAGTGGCACCCATCAAAATACCTAGCCATCACCTTAAATGAGTAGCATCTAAAAATATCATAGGCCGATAATACTTAAAACCAAGTAAACAAGCACCAAAACTAATAAATACTCTCTCAAATTTATTAGTGCAAGCATTAACTTTCATATCAATACAACTACCTAGATTATGCTTCTTCGGTGCTTCTAAATACCAACTCAAATCATTGTAGGACACAACATCATTACCATTCAATTCCATCAAAGCATGTTGTTTTCCACAATAAGCAAAAGAGTAAGACAACTCAAGATTGTATTCTCTTCTAAAATCGTACATTATATCTTTAGGTTTTTACTAAGGCAATCACGAATCTCATCAATAATCAACAATTTGACAAATGCACTAGAAAGATGTGGATTATTAAAATTTCTAAAGCCAGTCCCAAAAGAACGATCACTAATCAAACTTCTAATGAAAGCCTATTAAGTTACCCGAAATCACAAGAAACATGCATTTTAAATGGACATCCATTCGTAGACGAAGAGCAAATAGCAATAATACTTCTATAACAATTCTTTGAAAAAACTAATTCACATCCCTTTCGAATTTAGTATGCTATCAAAAGTTCCCTAAAATCATTAGCTCCTCCAAAAAAAAACCAACAAAATCAACAATGGATAATTTCGAACATCTCTTCATCATATCCTTCAAATAACTTTTACTATGGACAACAACATTTGAATACAAAGATTCGCTAGAAGATAAATAACTAAGAAGATTAGATGAAGTTGAAGTGGAACCACCACCAACATTCTCCAATTGAGAACCCTTGACCTTAACGATAAAAGGAAAGAATGCACTCTTCTTATGCAATTGAAAACAAAGTATACTCTTAAGATTTGAATCGGTATCAACCACAATAACTTTATTCTCAAACACATAAGAAATCTTAATGGATAAAGGAGCTAATTGAGACCAATACCCACAAATGTCATTCTTCAAATTATAAAAACAACCATCAATGGACAACCGAGTGTTGAAAGTATTATCATCTAATACAAACAAAGAAAGAAGGCTATTATCACCATTGCAAAAGAAAAAAAAAATCAGTAGAAAATTATAAAGAAAATAATTTTTTTTCACAAAACAGATATCTACTTACAGTAAAATTGATACCTAAAAATTGAACCTCAAATTAATAGTAAAACTAACACAAAAACATACTTCATGAAATGTTTCATACTAACAAAACACTAATTTAATCCATCTATTATTTGCTACACATCATCACCTTTACTTTGCAACATCTTCATTTTTTTATATGCTCAAACAAACAAAACATTAACAATACTTCCATACTACAGTATTGCAAAAAAAGGTACCTAAAGCCCGATCCTCGCATAAATAAAAATAGCAATATATTATCAATCAAACCAATATGAATGTAAAAAAAAACAATTAAAAAATGTTTGCTTCAAAATGTTAATTTATTACTTAACATCTGATACTCAAATTGATAACAAAAATGATACTTCATTGAATGTTTAATACCATAACAACACAATAATTCAACCCATTGAATTTTAATACATAATTATACATACTCCATAACAACTTCAAATTTATAGGCACACAAACAAAACATTACAACACTTCAAAACTTTATTATTGTGAAAAATGATACTAACAAAAACTAAAAATGATACCTAAACACCGATCCACAGTGAACTAAACACAACAATAAATTTTCATCCAAATCAATACGAATCCAACATATACACCAGTGAACAAAAAGCAAATAACATTCGATTTAAAGCAAATTAAAAAAAGTTGCGGTATATAAAAGAAAAGAATGAACCCGCTGCCACTGTCCAAATTTTCCATTGAATATGAAAGAAGAAAACACAGCAACGAAACTGATTTCAATTATTAAAAAGAAAAATAAAACAATGTTAAAAACCACCAAATTAAAACTCTGATAGAAGAAAAAGAAAAAAGAAAAAAATTAGAATCATACATAAATATGAGAATTTACAGCATCGAATTGAAAGAAAAGAGAATCAAAATCATGATAACATGAGTGAATCGCACATCACAATAAAGAAGAACGAAGAAGAAAATTCAAATTTAAACGCGAATAAGAAAAAGCGAAGAAGAATTAAAGTGGAAAAAGAACGAGATCGAGGAAGAAGAGAAACCGCGTGCGACAGTTAGAGTTGTTTAAAATGTTTTAACGCTTTTGTCTTCGAGAATAAAATATTAGTGAGCTGTCCTAGCTTGTAAAAAAGCATTTAAATTTGTCCTTAACAATATTTTTCTGTTATAACAATATAAAGAAATTCTTTTTGTATAAGCTTCTTAAAATAATAAGTTGTCGCTTTACCTTCTTTTTAAAACTTATTGCCAATATACGGTGGTTTTCGCCATGTCATGTGATATTAGCTTTGGGTTTGTGTTTTACTATTTTAATTTCACAATACTATGAGTTGCATCTAAATAATTTCCATTTATTAAGATTTTATTTGAGCATAAAAGCGTCTCTGATTATATGTCTCGGGATTTATAACCATTACTTCTAAACAGTAGTTTAAACTTCATATCACTTGAAACATAAACTGTGAGTTTGGAGATTTTGATCAGGTAATCAGAATCTCATATCAACTTCGAGCCGTAGATTACAATATTGTAGATTACAATATGTACGATTACGTAATGGTGACCAATTTGGTTATAAAATTGTAACCAAATCTAGATGCCTGTTGGTAGGCATTTGCCTAATAGGCACCTGTTAAAATAGGCCTTATAATATACATCTATTTAACAGGCCCCTAGATCAAGTATCTCTTTAATAGGTGCTCTAATGGTTGGACACCTGTAAAATAGGCCTCAGGCTAGTCCAACGGTTAGTTTTCAACCCATATATAAACACATCAATTCAAGTTATTTTCTTGCAACTAAATTTTTTATTATGGATATCATTATACATTACTAGAACATGTAAATCAGAAGAAGATTACGACATTCGCTACAATTTGGTTAATTTCTACATCGATCCACCATTCGAAAATAATCAATCTGCTAACACATTCTGAAGAAAGATCATGTCCAACAATAATACGAAGGATGCGGAAAGAAAATGTTCGTTTTCGTCGTTGAAGAACCGTAGGGGAAAAATTAGTCGTTAGATCCAAGCCTTCGAATCCCAAACGTACAAGATTAAGAATGCAAACACAAGTGGTATTGGTGGTGATCATTTTGTGGTATGTATTTTTTTTAATTTCTATAATAGTATACCATTCATAAAACTTATATCAGTATTTTTTTATAGAGAAAAACATTAAATAAGCTTTTGATACAAGTTTGTTTTTGAAAAAGCTCATTATTATTAATTCATGTATTGTCACAACTTAATCACTCAATATCAAAAATGAAAATCATAGGTGTGAAGACCATGCTAGGGCTACAAAGCAACAGAGGAAAGGAAAGAACAAAGCAAAAAAGTTATAGTTTAAGTCCGAACGAATTTTAAGAATATGATATGTCTATGAGCGAATCTAATCTTACGATTGATGATGATTTCACTAGGTTTTGTTGGGTTTTACCCAAATTTAAAATCCCACATTGCAAAATATCTTAGACCACATCTTTTGATATACTAGCACTCAACTTATTGAAAATGAATACTGAAGAAGGAAGCTTGTGAAGGGCACATAGTTTAATACTCAAAATAGTTTAATTCTCAAAAAATGGTATAATATCTTTAGTAGTTAGAAAAATGGACACACGAAAAGTTACAAGTATTAAATACTTGTGATCATGGGTTCTACCAATTCTTATTTATTGTAATGAATGACTGAGATTCTTTGTGGCACAGGGGAACGAAAAACAAAAAATATGAATTAAACCCCTCTCCTTTCTTCCTATCTTATGTGTTCAAATAAATCTCAACCATTTTATAATGATTTGTTCAATATGTGAGACTCACCGAGTCAAATCTATTGGCAATGATATAAAAATTAATGGTTAATAAAAAACGGCCACATGAAACATTAAGCCTGGGGACAGAAGACTTGAACTTTTCTAAACGGAGCTATGAAGGATTTGATGGCAAAGTAAATGGAGCGGAGAGACAGATCGATACAATACAGTAAGCATACGTGATAGGTAACTATTAATTTGGTTGGTTTCTTAATTGGGATACATTAAAATGTGTACGTTTTAATTTTTTTTTGGGTATGTACACACTGTTATGGAAATAAGTACACGCAATTGTGATTTGCAGTGATGAGAATCCACATGCAGATTTGCAAGCAATGGTCAGGTCCCATCAATTGGGCCAAAATCAATAGGGTTAGACTTTGCTAACATGTTATATGAATGTACGTATTATTTAATTTTTTAATTTTCTCTAATAATACAAGACATCACACGTGGAACTACGGAGGAAAGAATGATGCAATTGAAAACAAAAAATTAGGTATATTTGACTACTAATTGAAAATACTAAAATCACTGAATAATTTTTACCATTTGGTTAAATTTAAATTTCTCCTTATTATTACTTTATTAGTTTTGGCATCCTTTATATATCCTACATTTTATGTAAAACCAAAAAATGATACATATGAATAGATATCTTATCTTTTAATCATCATATATAATAGTGCAAACCCGTGCTTCGCATACAGGTTGTATCTGTATTTTATTTTCCGGTTATCAATGCAACTTTGTTTATTTTATTGTAGAATTATCGTTATAGTGCTAATTAATTTGGACATTATTCTCAAAAATAGTTTAATTTCAATTTTTTCAAAAAACATTTAAATTAAATAAACTTAGAAGAATGAAAAGCATTAAAACTTTGAATTTTTTGTGATATAATCATAGATGTCTATTAAACGATTATTTTTGTAATTGTAAAACTGTATTTTTTTAACTGGGAATCAAGTAGTTAGAATGATAAACATGGTATTTGTCTTTAATTCATTGCTTTATTTCTAATGGTCATTCTGATTTTTTGAGATTGGGTCGGCAATTACAAATTGACGTCTATTGCAATGAATCACATAGCAATGCCACTCAAATGAAATAAGCGTGTCGTAACCTCAAAATAAATAAATAAAACATAAGTCAAAACAGTGGATAATACCAAAGATAAATCATGGAGAAGTAAAAAGTATTTTTTTTTTTTCATTCTGACTTGATATACTGAACGAACCAATGGCTTCACGTTCTTATTGAAACATCACAATCATAATGAAGAGAGCGGGAAAAGAACTTTCTCGCTTTTCAGGTATTAAATAAATGTTCATATAGTGTTAATGATTTAGAAAATTCAAGCAAATACATTTTCTATTACAAAGTAAATAACATACGAATGTTATGAATTTTGTGAAAGTGATAAAAACTTCAATATTATATTAATGCCTGGATATTTTTTCCTGAAATGACTGATTATATTTGTTCTCCTGATGTAATTGGTTAAAAGGTCGGCAAATTTGCAAAAACTTCATAAATGTGTTGGCTTGAATATTATTGCAATGCGGCCTAATATATCTTTAATAATAGTTGTAATAGCTTTGGTGTCACACTTTTTTGGTATCAATGCGAGCTATCAAAAATGCCCCTCTATATATTATCTAATCTTAATTACTTAAAAAATATGATCTAATACTAAATTTCTTTTATAAATTTAAATGCCCATAAAAGTATGATCTAATAACTAAACAAGCTTTAAAATTTAAAACGCTTCTAAAAATATGATCTAAAATTAAACCTTCTTTACAGATTCGAAATATTTTTTTTACAAAATATGACTTAAAAATAAAAAATTATTTTTTTAACCTTTTTAAACATATACAATTCATAAGAAAAGCATTCGTCGTGTCCCATTATACTTCTCCAAAGCTGAAGTTCAACATTTTCATGTCTGCAAGCAATATGTTTCAGGCTCTTGTCTCCAATTAGCTTAGAAAAAATAACAGGCACCATCCCACAAAAAAAGACATATAGATTAGAAATGGTTCAAAATGCAAACTCGTTAACAGCGAACAAAGATGACTGCAAGCAAAACACTACTTCTTTCGAATTGAATTAGATATATAAGGACCGAAGATTAAACCACTCGCTGATATGCGAGTGTATGATACCAGCTGCAAAATAATCATGTTTTCGGTTAGAAATAACAAAGTCATTATTTGATAAATGTAACTAATATTTTTAATACAAAGCAGGATAGAAATAACATTTATATCTATTACGCTTTATAACTTCTATGAATATTTAATTTGTTTTTGAACCTACTTGAATTACTTACATGTTAAACGGTTTGGCAAACTTAGGGAACACTAAAATGGGTGAGGCAGGATTGGGATGCAGACGTTCATTTGCTAATAGAGTTCATTGCATGTTTATATTAACATAACATTTTTTAAATCTGTACATTATTATGTTTCCTCGCATCTACTAACAGATTTCATCGTGGAATAGAAAATTTTCTAAGCCAAGATTAGTAAAAGGTGTTTATTTTTTACATCTCTATTATTCATGACTAAAGGTAAAATTACCTATATCTTTTTTGATATATAATTCCCTAACATTTATAATAATAAAATCAAGATATAAATACATAATAATAGGATATGAGTAATCTAATCATAAATCCCAATCAAAACATGATTCTTATGAAACAAATAATGCAAAATTAATAATTTCTTAAACATCTGATATGTTTATATCATTTAGATGCATAATATATACATTTTCTATAAATATGATCCAATTTACTTTAGAAAAAACATATAGATTCAAAATATTTATGTAACTTCCACTATAACAATGTATCACTACAAGCATCCAGAAAATAGTGTCCATCTTGGACGTCATCTTACTTTGTTGTCTCAATGCTGATGATTCAATATTTTTTCTTTTCTAGTTTCTAGACCTCACTGCGCTACGATGATTAGGCAATATTTTGTTAAAGTGATTCTTCTTAAAGATCTTGTACAACAGTTATCAGCAACTATAAACCCTCAACCTCTTTCATAGCAGCCAGAAGAGTTTCTAGCAAGAATTAGCAATGTTCTAAATGAAATAAAAATGCACTGCTTCAGTTTTCTTGCACTTGCATATCAGCTTAGTCACTTGAAAACAAAAAAAGTTTCAACGGCTCTATTCATGGCTGCCCAGATCTGAGTATTGCGAAATTCTTCTTCTCTTCTCCTTCTCCTCGAATACTTCTGTGATCTCACTAATTTCATCTATTATTACTGCTGTTGGATCTCTGTTTGTCATCTTCTATGGAAGATAGAGGGGAGTTCGTTTTGTCAGGCTCATTTGTTCGAAGTTGTCCCTCTTTTGCAGCCATCGGCGCTGCCCTGCTAGCGGTGGTTGATGCCCCAATATCGGTCTGCTTCTCTGGCCTCAACTCTATCGAAATTAGGGTTTATTCCCTTATCGATTATGGGGCTTTAGCTCGTAATCGGTTTTTGTGGGTTGATAACGGTTTCATGGAGCTTGTTCCGGTGTATTGTGGTGGTTTTTCTTCTATCCTCTCCCCGCGTCAGACAGTTTCTTCGGCATCGACGTCGTCTTTCGCTTCGGCACCAGCTGCTGGCTCCAAGAAGGATTTCGTCGCCTTCTTCGAGCCTCGGCTTTCTTTTGCCAGTGATTGTGGGTTGGTTCCGTCAGGTGAGGTTCCGGTGTTAGTGGGTTCGCTTTGCTGTGGCTCTGCTGAGGTATCGGTGGATTTGCCTTGTGCGGCGGTTCAGGGGGATTCGGGTCCGGTGGATTTTTCGTTTGAAAGTGATTTGGACTCGCTGGAGGAAGGAGAGTTCATCACCCCTCCGCCTCGGGGCCGGTCGGTTTCGAATTGGTCCAGTTCATCTGGTTCTGGTGTTATTGTGGGTGTTTGTGTTGGCAATTTTGAGCAGACCGTTGGATTTGTTTCTGTGGGTCTTGTTGGTGGTGTGTCTGATAGCGGTGAGGTTGTTGCTCTTGGTTCCCTGTTTGATGTGGCTTTGGTGTTCGCTGGGTGGGAGGAGTTGTTGTCCCCCTTTCGGCCACTTGTGGTGGTGCGTGTTTCTTCGATGGGGCTGGTTGTTGTTGGCTTTCCCGCTGGTGGTTGTGGTTGGTCTGTTATTTTGGGTGGTCTAGAGTGGGGCTGTCAGTTTTCTGGTTCGGTTCCTGTTGATATGGAGTGTGGTTTGTTGCTGCCGCAGGTGGTGGGTGGTTGTGCTTTCTCTGATGCTGTCTCTCTGCAGCAAGTTTGGCTTTTGTTTGGTGGTCAGGTGACTTTTTCGTCGTTGTTTTTCTTATTTTTGGGTAGTTTTGGTTTGATGTTCGTTGGGTGGAATCGTTATGCTGGTTTGTGGTGTGGCTTTATGAGCATGGTTTAGTTTCGGCATGTGCTCCCTGACACAGACCCACTCCCGGTGGTTGAGTGTGTGTCAGGTCACTTTCGCTTTGTTTTAACCGTTAGGTGCGAACAGAGTTGTTGTTTCTGTTGGGTATGGTTTTCGTGCCATTACGAGGCCTGGTCCGTGTCGTGGATGACGTTTTTTCGCGACTTCTCCTTGGTTGGTCCATCCTTGTCCCGTCGGAGAGATCTCCCTGTCAGGGTCGATTGGCTCAGGAGGCATTCCAGCCCTGTGTGCATAGTGTACCATGCATCGGTCCACTATGCGGGCAGCCTGAAATGTTGCCAGTCACTGTCGACTAGAGAGGGAGATATCTCAGCAGGGTCACCTTGCGAACCATTCCCATCTCGCGGGGCTGTCTGTTTAGTGACAGTCCGGCATGGGTAAGGTTCCTACAGCATCGGGGGATGTGTATTATTAGCTCCCCTACATTCTTTCGGTTTCCCCTTTCAGTTTCGTCTTCTCCTGCTTCTCCGTCAGCTCATTGCTCCTCCGTTTGCTCTCTTCCTTCGTCTTCGTGTTCTATTTCGATCGTCATTCCGATGCTTAGTCCTGCGGAGATTGCAGCGATTAATGAGCGTCTTTCTCGCCTTACCGAGAATTCTGCTCCTTCCTGTGCTTCTTCTTCTTCATGTTCTTTGGTGTGTTTTGATGATTCATCGGCGTCCGAGCCTAGGCGTCAGTCTAGACGCCGTGCTGCGCGTAGTAGTTCGAGAGGCGCTGCTGCCTTGCCTCGTACTATCCGTACTTGCTCTATAGCGGCGACTGAGCTGTCCGAGAGGACGGCTCGATCCTTTTATTATCGTATCTGAGCTTCATTCGTGCTGGTCTTGGGTTGTATCGTTATTCTTGTTGCTGCTCTCCTCATGTCGAACTTCCTTTTCTGGAACATCCGTGGTATTGGCAATGAAGCTTCTGCTGCTAGACTTAGGAGGATTGTGCGTAAGCATTCCATTGGTCTGGTGGCACTTTTGGAGACGTTGGTGGGTCCCGGCGCGATCTCTCAGACTCTCTTGTCTCTTGGCTTTGGTGGCGCGCTAGCCAATGAGTCTGGTAAGATCTGGATACTTTGGTTCAGAGATTGCGTTGTTCGCCCTGTTTTTGATTCTTCCCAACTTTTGTCTGTTCTGTGTCAATCCCCCTCTTTCCCGCAACCGTTCATATTTTCGGCGATTTATGCCAAGTGTGAACGGTCTGAGAGATTATCTCTGTGGGAGGACATCTTGTCTCTAGACGGTGTTGGGTGCTCCGTCTCCGTCGTCGGAGGTGATTTCAATGTTGTTGCTAGTCAGGCAGAGAAATTAGGAGGGAGGGCTATCAACCGGCAATCGGTTTCTGATTTCAACTCCTTCATTGTTCGATCCGGTTTAGCTGAGTTTCCTTTCGTTGGCTCTGCTTTTACTTGGTCTAACAACCAGGAGGGTCCGAATCATATTCTCTCTAGGTTGGATAGGGTCTTTGGCTCTGCGGATTGGTTTAACCTTCCTTTCTCTTTCTCCCTTTCTCATCTTCATCGCTCTTGCTCTGACCATGCGCCTTTGATCTTACGATGCGCTTCGTGGTCGTTATCTGGTCCTACTTCCTTTCGGTTTCTGAGCATGTGGAATTCCCATCACTCTTATTTACAAGTGGTGGAGGATTCGTGGTCCGCTCCGATTGAGGCTGCTCCGATGGTGGCTTTCTCTCGGAAACTGAAACGTCTTAAGCTCTGTCTTAAGTCGTGGAATTCCCTTGTTTTCAAGAACGTTTTTGATCGTGTGAGAGCGGCTGAAGAGTCCTTGATTCTAGCCGAATCCTTGTTCGACGAGAATCCTTCGGCCGTAAATAAGGAGAATTGGGCTCTTGCCCAACTGTCTTTCTCATCGGAACTCCGTATTGAAAACTCTTATCTTAGTCAGAAGGCCAGGATTAAATGGGTGGTGGAAGGTGATATGAATTCCAAGTTCTTTCATTCTTCAATCCGGAAGAAAGCAAATTTGCTCTCTATTCGTGAGATATTGAGAGAGGACCAATCTGTGGCTTCCTCTCCGGCTGAAGTTAGAGATGTTATTGTCTCCCACTTCCAGACTTATCTTGGCCTTCCTTCTGCGTCTGAATCGCATTCGGACCTTTTGTCCTTTATTCCTAGGATTGTTGCGTCTGAAGGAAGTGAAGCCCTAGCATTCCCTCCTTCGTCGGATGAGATTCTTGACAGTGTTTTTGCTCTTAGTAAGGATAGTGCCAGTGGTCCGGACGGCTTTAATGGGTCCTTTTTTCGGCGAACCTGGCATATTATCCAAGCTGACCTCCGTCTGGCCATTCAGCATTTCTTTTCTGGTGGAAGCCTTCCCATTAGCTGGTCTTCCACCAACTTAATCCTCATTCCGAAGTGTGATAATCCGAAGGCGTGTTCGGATTTTCGCCCGATCAGCCTTTGTAATTTTGCCAACAAAATTATATCTAAGGTTTTGGCCACTCGTTTAGCTCCGTTGCTTGACCGTGTTATCTCTTCCTCTCAGGCAGGTTTTGTGAGAGGTCGTTTGATCTCTGACAACGTTCTTCTAGCCCAAGAACTTGTTTCTCAGATTGACCGCAAGGTTAGGGGTTCTAACATCGTTTTCAAACTTGATATGGAAAAGGCCTATGATCGCATGTCTTGGTTTTTCATTATCAAGATTCTCCGGGCTTTCGGTTTTCCTGAAACCCTGATCGATTTGGTTTGGAGGCTCATTTCTAACTATTGGTTTTCTGTTATCATTAACGAATCGGCCAATGGTTTCTTCAGGTCGGGAAGAGTTATCCGCCAAGGAGATCCTCTATCTCCAACTCTTTTCGTTATCGCGGCTGAGGCCTTCATTCGTGGGATCCACACGTTGACTGTTTATGGTCAAATTCAACGCTTTGGGATTCCATCAGGTTGCCCGCTTATTTCTTCTCTGTCTTTCGCGGATGACATTGTCATCTTCTCTAACGGAACCAGGTCTTCTATTCGTCGTCTTTCTAATTTCATTCATCTTTACGAGCTTTGCTCGGGCCAACGGGTCAACTCTTCTAAGAGCTGTTTCGTTCACGCAAAGGACATGGTCCAATCGCATGTTTCTTGGGTCGAGTCTTTCACAGGGTTCAGGGCTACTTCTCTACCTCTCCCTTATTTGGGTGTTGTTCTCTACAGAGGTAGGAAACTTAACGCTATTTTTGATCCCCTGACGGACAAAGTCAGGGGAAAGATTATTCGTTGGAATGCGTCTCATCTTTCTCAGGCGGGCAGATTGGTTCTGATACAATCAGTGCTATGCTCTATGGGCACTCATATCTTCGCCGCTATGTCCCCTACTTCCTCTTTCTTTCGATCGTTCCAATCTTTGGCTTCTTCCTTCTTTTGGGGCTCCAAGGGCGACAATCGTCGCCACCAGTGGGTTTCTTGGGATTCTATTTGTCGTCCAAAGAATGAGGGCGGGCTAGGTCTGCGCAACCCGAAGGACATCTGCTCTGCTTTCGCTTGTAAGTTGTGGTTCAGGTTTGGTACCAACGACTCCTTATGGGCGAACTTCCTCCATGCTAAGTATAGGAGACTGGCCCCGTCGGGCTATTCTGGCTCCCCGTCTTTCGCTAGTGAAACTTGAAAGCATATGCAATCTGTCAAATTGCTAGTTGATTCTCATAATGGTCTAATCGGATGGGATGGCGGTTCCTTTTCCATTCAAAAGGCCTGGGATGCTTCGAGAATTCATTCCCCGTCCCTTCCTATTTTTACCTTCATCTGGGACGCTCGTATCCCTCCTAAAGTTTCCCTCCTATTGTGGAGATTACTCCATAAGGGGGTTGCTGTGGATGTGAATATTCAGCGAATCGGAATTCCTCTTGTTTCCCATTGTCGTTGCTGTGGTAACGGGGAGTCGGAGTCAGTGGATCACTTGTTCTTCGGGGGATGGTGTGCTAGCTCCTGTTGGCATTACTTTGGCTCCTTATTAGGAGTTCGTGGCCCTATCTCCTCGTCTCAAGATTTGTTATCCTCTTGGTGGATCGGTAATTTAGGTAGATCCCTTCGCTCCATCCTTTTCCGCTTAATTCCTTGTCTTGTGTGCTGGCACATCTGGTGTGCGCGGAACAAGGCAATTTTTGATGACTCTCCTATGAATCCGCTATCCGTTATCCGGAGGGTTCGTGAAGATGTATTCCTGGCATTCCGAGGGCGTCCTTTCAGAGGTAGGGTCTCCTCTCGTTCCGTTCGTTTGGTGAACCTTTTATCTATCTCCTGTTCTCGCTCTCCATCCAGAGCGGGTATCGGTTGATCGCTGTTCCGGAGACGAGTGGTTCTGCCCTCCAGTCTCCTTCTTGTCCGTCTTCCCCCTCCTTTTTTTTTTTTTTTTTTTTTTGCTTTCAGGTTGTAGATTTCTTTGGGTGGTTTCAGCCCCTTCTCCTTATGGGTGTGTAGCTAGCTTGTGGCTGGATTTCGGGGCCCTCTTGGGTTTAGCAACCAGGGACATTCGTTTTCCACCGCCTATTTCTGGATTGTGGCCGACTATGGACTTTTAGCTTCTTCTTATCGACTGTCGGCCTTCTGCTGCTGGGTTGTTGGGTGGTTTCTTCTGCATTTTATTGCTTGGTCTCTTGCTGGTCTTGTTTTCTGTTTGTTGGGTAGAATCCGTTGTTCGGTGTCGGGCGGTGGCCTTGCCGGAGCTCGACTCGGATAATGGATGGACGGTGGCTTTCTGGGGCTCCTAGGCTTTCTGGGGCTCCTCAGTCTGTCCTTTTATTTTGTTCTTTTCGGTTACCTGTCAGGCTTGTTGACAGCTTTTGGTTGAGCTGATATATATATTTCCTTTTTCTTAAAAAAAAAAAAAAAAAAAATGCCGAATAATTTCATTATTAAGGTATATAAACATGTTTTAGAATATCCAATAGAAAAAAGGTTAAATCATTATCATATTCTAAGATTCAACAATTTCCTTCCTTGATTCTCCGAGAACTTAAGTAAAACATAGCATGTATAAACTTTAACCGGAAAGGGCTTTTAGTTGTATTATTAATGGTACCTACTTTTGAAATATAAATTTATCTTGTTAAATAAAATTTATCTTTCTTACACATCCAAGGATACTGATCCAATTAAAGTAAAAAAAAATTGTTCATTATTTCTTCTAACCTGACTTCAAATTAACAAACATCAAAATAAATTTAATTATTAAACATGATGATATTTGGATATTAAGGAATATAAATTGAAAGTGGATAAAATATGTACATATGAGGATTGTAAAAAAAGCAATGTGTAAAACATACCTCTGAATGGTCATTCAAGACTACATGACTGTCCATAAATAACATCTGAAAATATTTTAAATTGTTATTACCAACTGCGAAAGAACCCATTCCTCACAAATAATGCACGATACGCATACACAACCCCACGCATACATACAAATAATATACCATATAGATACATCCATATATACATACATGCACTCACAGATATGTGTGTGCATGTGTATATGCATGTAACATCCCGCCTTTTGGTATGTTTTAAATCGACGATAAACAACACACATCAGACTCAAATCATACCAAAGGGCGGATTGTTATTGGGGTGGATAAGAAAAGCAGAGAAAGAAAAAAAACCAAAACAGAATCTCACAGCGGAATGACAAAATATAATAATCAATTAACAGTTCATGAAGTTGTTTACAAAAACATTTGATTTCACTTTACAACACAGAATCAGAATTACACATATCAAAAATAATAAATGACAATGCAGCGGAACAATATGATGCAGTGGAACAATATAGTAAATAATAGTAATACAATCTTCGTCTTCGACCTCCAGAAGTAAGGTCTTCAAATCCTGAAATGCTCAGACTGACACGAGCGAATTGAAAAGACAAAACACTTGAGTCAGAACTAAAAGATCACATGTAAGCTAAATAAACAGTAAAATATAAGTGGAACGACGTCAGAGTTGTTTACAGGATTTTACATCTCCATCTAGTGTCTAACGTAAGTGCAATAATTTAAGAGATGTTCGGGATTCACATCTCCTAAGGATCCGTTAAACTATTTACTATGTAGTAATATATGTTATTATAATAATGTCTATTAGTAAAATAAACTTACTTTTTAATAGCGTTAAGGGGTTACCCATATAGCCCTTACCACGTAGTAGTCCCGGTAGTCCATCCAGAATCAACGTATCTCCAGATCGGAAGACTAACCTAAATACTCCACGGGCTACGGGAAAAAACCAAACTCGTACAAGGCACACTAGGGTAGGTGACATGACACGCAAAGAAATTATAGGGTAGATATACCAATTACTATCCGGACTGGTGGTGACGCATAGAGTGCAGCTACCGCCCACCTTGAGCCACACCCCAAAATCAAAAGTGGGCACCGAATCAATTTCAAATTCAGAATATAATGGAATGGTATCGAAGGAGTGTGTCCGATAAGAGAAGCTACCTCACTGGCCCGGAAACGTTCCTGTTTTAGCCACCTTATGCCAACTCACGGGAGTGGGGTCTACGTATATACCTCAAAGGAACGTCGTCACCAACCTACTTCATTCTGGATCTCCACCGCATACACGGCTGTTAAAGTGGTTTTCGGAGTTTTGGAAGAGAGTATGACAACTTTCGATCCCGATCTCTTTAACAACCAAACGTTATTATAACACCATGGTCATTTTCAAAATAGTTTATACTTTAAAAACCAAAATATCATTGCCCTTTTTAAAGCCAAATCAATATGATATCATTTTCATTTCAAATATATCCTTTTCTAAAATCAAAACACTTTCAAAGTTATAACATTTCCAAATCAAAATACCTAAATATAACACTTTCAAATTATAATACCTTGAAACTCATAACTTTGAAACATAACTTCCACCACTTAAATGGTTTAAATATTTAAAAAACTTTATATAATAAAATAGCTTCTTCAATTTCACAAATCAAATCCAACACAACTCGAATTTCTACATTTTACATTTAACCAAATCCCAAATCATAAATTTCAATTCAATTCAGTTTCCAAATAAACTAATCCAAATTTATCGATTTCAAAACAGATTTGATCCATCGAATAAACCACTTCAAATTCAATATATTTTAAACTTTAAGTATTCAACAATTTCAAAACTAAGTTTGGTAATTCCGATTCAACAATTAAATTTCCTATTATTTAGTTTTGAAATACTTTACAAAATAAATCCTTTACTGTTTAATAAAGCTCAAATTTCAAATAACTGAATATTTCCTTCAATTTATTTATACTTGAAATATTTATTTAATTCACCTTAAACCAAAATCAAGTTATAAATCATATCCTTTATAGGTCTCAAATTCCATAAGTTCCAAATCGATTTCATTTAATAAATTTCTACATTTAATACAATTTCAAATCAATTTCAAATCTATCTTCTCAGCCTTAATTTTATTAAAAATCATTATAAACTCTATACAAAATATAATTTATATAAATACTTAACCATATTACATTTTTAATAAAATCAATCTTTACTTTTAAACTTGTTTTACGCCAAACAAATTTATACATAGCTAAAAATCAAGAATTTAACTATATATATAAAGTAACATTTATATAATACCTGAAATCAATATTTCTATAAAACTATATATTTCTTTACAAAACCATAGAACCATTTCAAAATATTTATATATATCGACCACGATGTCTGTATATAATTTTCTATCCTATGGTCAAGTGATACAGATATTTATCATTTCAATCCGCAATTTAAAATGTAAAAACAGTTATATATCATTTCAAACCGCAATCCCGATTGAAATAAAAATCCATAACAACTTGCAGTTTATAACAGTATAAAATACAACATCAATTCATCCAATATAAACCACCTAACATTTATCACAATCATCATCCAATTCAATCAATAACATCAATATAGAACAGATAATAAATAACAGGTATTAACTGGTAGTTAATATTCAAAAATAAATTAAATAACTATTTTATCCAAATAAATTCAAATAAACTGAGATGATGATTCAAAATATGCCATACAGTCATAAATAAATTTCTAATCACATCGTAAATCAATTTAACAAACATAAGAAATTTTAGAAGTGGTGCATGGGTTAAAACACTCACCTTTTGAATTTTAATTGACTTTAAATCCAATTTAAACCCAAAATTTGAACAGTCTCAAAATTCGTCCAAACTTGCGCCATAATGTCCGTAATTTCAATGCAATTCTAGCGGAGAAAACCGCGCATGAATTGGACCTTGTACGTAAAAGTTATGCTAGTAAGAACATTAAAGTTAAAATCTGGAAAAGAATAAATAAATAAGCTAACGAATTAAAATCAGACACGCGTACCATCCTCCGCACGCGCCAGAAATGCTGCTCAACCAAACTCTAATATAGCCGCCGCTACGTTCTTCAATTCTTTGCCGCTCACATTCATCTCCGACGTGATCGCACAACCCCGCCACCATGCCCAAGTTAGGCCGACCCCCCAGGCCCAGCGTCGCGCGTTACGACCCCCCTGGCCACGCTCGAACGAAAGTGGTCGCCGCTTCTTTGACCACTGATTGTCGTGCATCCAAACACAGTTGACTTGAGGTAGCCACATGGATGGACAGCCCTCAGCCTCCTCTATGCGCCTTTACCTCCCGATCGATCGCAGGATGAAGATCCACCGTCGATTCTTGAGCCATAACATAAATGGCCGAGAACTAACCATCCATTTCTAGCCACACAAAAACCCAAATCGAAAAATGAACCATATATTTGACTTGCGCTCGTCGAGAGCTTCAAATCCATACATAATTCGATATAGTTTGTGGAGTTTGATTTCTGAAGTTGTGCTTTGAATTGAAATTGGAATATTTAGGGTTTGTCTGCCATTGAGGAAGAGGAGCAACAGAAGTTTTTGTACGTATAGAAATGAGAAATAGAAAGGCTGCTAGGGTTTATAACCGGATATATATAGGCAGATTAGAAATAGGAACAATTGGATCGAATCGATTTGAAAGTTGAACGCTACACGGCCCGAAAAGCCCGATTCGACTCCGGAACGAAAATGGATCAACCCATATATCAAAATAGATGTTTAAAAATGTTTTAAAATCAATGGAATATGTTACATGTCCAAATTCCATTGTATGAAGAAGTTATGCTAAAATCAAGTTATTTCAAATTGATTTCACTAGATTTCAATTAAATTAATTTCTAGGCGTTTCGAGTCCGTATGATCAAATGACATGTCCGATAGTTACGAAACTTGAAATCCTACAATAATTCACCATTATGGATCCGATGAAACTGGTTTCGTCAAAATCCGAGTCAGTGGCCAAAATGGTTATTTCCTAATTAATTAAATGATTTAATATTAAATTAATTAATCACTTCTACAATTCAAATTTAATTATTTACCATTTCTTTCATTCCTGATTACAATTAAACTTATAATTCATTAATCAAAATTTCCATGTCAATCAATTAAGCTTATAACTCATCATCATAATCAAATAACAGTTCATGAAGCTGTTTACAAAAACATTTGATTTCACTTTACAACACAGAATCAGAGTTACACATATCAAAAATAATAAATGACAATGCAGCGGAACAATATGATGCAGTGGAACAATATAGTAAATAATAGTAATACAATCTTCGTCTTCGTCCTCCAGAAGTAAGGTCTTCAAACCCTGAAATGCTCAGACTGACCTGAGCGATTTGAAAAGACAAAACACTCGAGTCAGAACTAAAAGATCATATGTAAGCTAAATAAACAGTAAAATATGAGTGGAACGGCGTCAGAGTTGTTTACAGGATTTTACATCTCCTATCTAGTGTCTAACATGAGTGCAGTAACTTAAGAGATGTTCGGGATTCACATCTCCTAAGGATCCGTTAAACTATTTACTATGTAGTAATATACGCTATTATAATAATGTCTATTAGTAAAATAAACTTACTTTTTAATAGCGTTAAGGGGTTACCCATATAGCCCTTACCACGTAATAGTCCCAGTAGTCCATCCAGTATAAGCGTATCTCCAGATCGCGAGACTACCCTAAATACTCCATAGGCTACGAGAGAAAACCAAACTTGTACAAGGCACACTAAGGTAGGTGACATGGCACGCAAGGCAATGCTAGGGTAGATATACCAATTACTATCCGGACTGGTGCTGACGCATAGTGTGCAGCTACCGTCCACCTTGAGCCACACCCCAAAATCAAAAAACAAAAGTGGCCACCGAATCAATTTCAAATTCAAAATATAATGGAATGGTATCGGAGGAGTGTGTCCGATAAGAGGAGCTACCTCACTGGCCTAGAAACGCTCCTATTTTAGCCACCTTATGCCAACTCACGGGAGTCGGGTCCACGTATATACCTCAAAGGAACGTCATCACCAACCTACTTCATTCTGGATCTCCACCGCATACACGGCTGTTAAAGTGGTTTTCAGAGTTTTGGAAGAGAGTATGACAACTTTCGATCCCGGTCTCTTTAACAACCAAACGTTATTATAACACTATGGTCATTTTCAAAATAGTTTATACTTTAAAAACCAAAATATCATTGCCCTTTTTAAAGCCAATTCAATATGATATCATTTTCATTTCAAATATATCCTTTTCTAAAATCAAAACACTTTCAAAGTTATAACATTTCCAAATCAAAATACTTAAATATAACACTTTCAAATTATAATACCTTGAAACTCATAACTTTGAAACATAACTTCCACCACTTAAATGGTTTAAATATTTAAAATACTTTATATAATAAAATAGCTTCTTCAATTTCACAAATCAAATCCAACACAACTCGAATTTCTACATTTTACATTTAACCAAATCCCAAATCATAAATTTCAATTCAATTCAGTTTCCAAATAAACTAATCCAAATTTATCGATTTCAAAACAGATTTGATCCATCGAATAAACCATTTCAAATTCAATATATTTCAAACTTTAAGCATTCAACAATTTCAAAACTAAGTTTGGTAATTCTGATTCAACAATTAAATTTTTTATTATTTAGTTTTGAAATACTTAACAAAACAAATCCCTTACCATTTAGTAAAGCTCAAATTTCAAATAACTGAATATTTCCTTCAATTTATTTATACTTTAATATTTATTTAATTCACCTTAAACCAAAATCAAGTTATAGATCATATCCTTTATAGGTCTCAAATTCCATAAGTTCCAAATCGATTTCATTTAATAAATTTCTACATTTAATACAATTTCAAGTCAATTTCATATCTATCTTCTTAGCCTTAATTTTATTAAAAATCATTATAAACTCTATGTAAAATATAATTTATATAAATACTTAGCCACATTACATTTTTAATAAAATCAATCTTTAATTTTAAACTTGTTTTATACCAAACAAATTTATACATAGCTAAAAATCAAGAATTTAACTATATATATAAATTAACATTTATACAATATTTGAAATCAATATTTCTATAAAACCATATATTTATTTACAAAGCCATAGAAATCATTTCAAAATATTTATATATATGGACCACGGTGTCTGTATATAATTTTCTATCCTATGATAAAGTGATACAGATATTTATCATTTCAATCCACAATTTAAAATATAAATACGGTTATATATCATTTCAAACCGCAATCCCGATCGATATAAAAATCCATATCAACTTGCAGTTTATAACAGTATAAAATACAATATCCATTCATCCAACATAAATCATCAAACATTTATCACAATCATCATCCAATTCAATCAATAACATCAATATAGAATAGATAATAAATAACAGGTATTAACTGGCAGTTAATATTCAAAAATAAATTAAATAACTATTTTATCCAAATAAATTCAAATAAACTGAGATGATGATTCAAAATATGTCAAACAGTCATAAATAAATTTCTAATCACATCACAAATCAATTTAACAAACATAAGAAATTTTAGAAGTTGTGAGTGAGTTAAAACACTCATCTTTTGAATTCAAATTGAATTTAAATCCAATTTAAACCCAGAATTTGAACAGTCTTAGAATTTGTCTAAACCAGCCTCATAATGTCCGTAATTTCAATACGATTCTAGCGGAGAAAACCACGCGTGAATTGGACCTTGTATGTAAAAGTTATGCTAGTAAGAACATTAAAGTTTAAATCTGGAAAAGAATAAATAGATAAATAAGCTAACGAATTAAACGCAGACACGCGTACCATCCTCCTCACGCGCTAGAAATGCTGCTCGACAAAACCCTAATACAGCCGCCGCAACGTTCTTCAATTCTTCGCCGCCCACGTTCATCTCCGACGTGATTGCATAACCCGCCACCATGCCTAAGTCAGGCCGACCTCCCAGGCCCAGCGCTGCGCGTTGCGACCCCCCGGCCACGCTCGAACGAAAGTAGCAGCCACTTACCACTGATTGTCGTGCATTCAAACACAGTTGACACGAGGTAGCCGCATGGATCGACAGCCCTCAGCCTCCTCTACGCGCCCTTACCTCCCGATCGATCGCAGGATGAAGATCCACCGTCGATTCTTGAGCCATAGCATGAACGGCCAAGAACTAACCATCCATTTCCGGCCACCCAAAAACCCAGATCGAAAAATGAACCATTTGTTCGATTAGCGCTCGTCGAGAGCTTCAAATATATATAATTCGATATAGTTTATGGAGTTTGATTTCTGAAGTTGTGTTTTGAATTGAAATTGGATTGGAATATTTACGGTTTGTCTGTCATTGAGGAAGGGGAGCAACAGAAGTTTCTGTACGTATAGAAATGAGAAATAGAAAGGCTGCAAGGGTTTATAACCTGATATATATAGGCAGATTAGAAATAGGAACAATTAGATCGAATCGATTTAAAAGTTGAACGCAACACGGCCTGAAAAGCCCGATTCGACTCTGGAACGAAAATGGGTCAACCCATCTATCAAAATAGATGTTTAAAAATATTTTAAAATCAATGGAACAGGTTATAGGTCCAAATTCCATCATATGAAGAAGTTATGCTAAAATCAAGTTATTTCAAATTGATTTCTATTGATTTCAATTAAATTGAATTCTACGCATTCCGAGTCCGTACGATCAAATGACAAGTTCGATCGTTACGAAACTTAATCCTACAATAATTCACCGTTATGGATCTGATGAAACTGGTTTCTTCGAAATCCGAGTCAGTGGCCAAAATGGCTATTTTCTAGTTAATTAAACAATTTAATATTAAATTTATTAATCACTTCTTCAATTCAAATTTAATTATTTACTATTTCTGTCATTCTTGATTGCAATTAAAATTATAATTCATTAACCAAAATTTCCATGTCAATCAATTAAGGATTTACCGAAAAATTTATAGTGTTTACCTTCAATTTAAGTAAATTAAAATAAATTATATAATTATCACCATTTGCCTATCAAATTACCGTTTATTACGTATTATTTCATTAATTAATATAACTTTGAATTTATTTCCTAATTTACAATCAATTATAGCCTTACAATTGTTTCAATTAATTGGGATTGCACCAAATTAGTTATTTATTAACTTGCGTTAACATTCTTACACTTCATTCCCGTTATTAATTCATTAACAAATTACAAAATTTTATTTATTCTAGATTTAATTACCAAAATCTTATTAACTTAACAAATTTTAAACATCGAAAATTACGGGTCGTTACACTCTCCCCTACTCAAAACTTTTCGTCCCCGAAAAGGAAAAGACGGGAAAAGAAAGAATTTAGTAATCAAAATATTTTATTCAAAATATTAACTTTATAAACAATATATTTACAAAATTAATTAATTTAAATAAAATATACCAATTTATAACTATTAAATCCTTTTATACTTAAATTAATAAAGTTTGAAAAACATTTCCAAAAAATTTCTAAGTCCAAAATTTACGAAAAATTTCGCCAGAGTCTCCTTTGTATGGAGAGGCTCGGGAGAAATTATAATATCAAATATAACAATATATAACATAATATCTCAAAATAAGATATCCCAACAACGGGAAAATATATATAATAGCGCTATAAAACCGTAATCCGATAACGTACCTATTTGTCGGGCAATCAACGCTTAATTATGAAACCAAAAGCAGTAGCAATTGCTTCCATAGCCTTTATTTCACTTATATAATCCAAAAAGAGTTAATAATTATATAAAATAAAATATTTAAATTGTTTCACCCACTAACAATCAAACCAATGTCAATTAACACAATCACTTGCAACTACAACATACAACCATCACATAAAATCAACACAAACCAATTATCCATTCATATCAAACAAACAAATAGTTGTTCGGGTTCAACTTTATATTGTACAGAATGAAAAATAAACCACTAAGTACACCATTTACTCAACATTCTTAGACGAAGCCAGGTAGATTATTCATACATCCAAACAAATTTAAAGTATCTTTGCCCAAACAACCATAAACCAACAAACAACAATTACAAACAATAGATCAAGTTCATTCTTATCAATTCCATTTCACAGCATTTATTATTAAACTCCTTTTCATTCATATAATGTTTCATCCTTTAATTTACATTTATTTCTTACAAAATTTTATTTCCATTCACTCATTCAGTGTTTTTTTCATCTACTTTCATTTATTACTTGCAATTATTCATTTTCATTTATTCAGATCATGCCAGTTTCTTTTTATTGCATTAAATTTATTTATTCATTCATTCATTATTGCATACTTCATTTATTTACATTCATTTGTTTATAGTATTTATGTTCAATTCAATTTCTTAGCATATCAATTCATCTACTTAAGTTTTTAATTACTTTCTTATAATACTTACTTTCTATTACAATTTATTATAGTAATATTTCAATTATAACATAAGTTTATAACAACTACAACATCAAATTCTTATTTATTAAAGAATTTCATTGAATACTTTCATTATTTCAAAAATTTTACTTGTATAATATCCTATTACATTTCCTTATTGAAAATTACAACTTTTAATATTTGATAAGTTATATATATGCTTTAAGAATGTAGTTGAAAGTTATACAAGTTTCCTCAGTTCTTTTAAATTAATTTAATGTTCAATAATCATACCCTTTGTTTTATAGGTTACGAATTTGAACTTTCTTATACTTTCATTTATAACCTAGCATTTAATCTCTTATTTCATTTAGAGGTTCCAATTATTAATTACTTACATTCTATTTCACTACAATAATCGAAACTATTGATTAACGGAAATTTAAGAACTAAATACCGGGTTTTATTTCAAATCATTTTAAAATAATAGATAAATATATACTTATAACTTATATATCCAATTATATTTAAAACAATTTAAAATTTATATTTGTTTATCAAAATAATTCTACAATAAAACTACTACAGTGGCCTTCCCACTTAGAAACTCGAAAATGAATGTCGATGATGCATGCACTCATCACAGAATTATTTTCTAGTGACATAGAGGGGAGTACCGAACTTATTTCTTTCCAAAGTTTCTTTAAACAATTCTTTCAAATTATATTGAAAAATTTATATCAGAAAATACTTATAAACAATATTATTATATTCTAAAATCCTTTGAAAGCAGTTTCAAAAAGTCCCAGAACTTAAGTTTCGAAGTTTCCAATTTTCATTTATTTGTAAATTTTATTTTACAACCAATATTTATAAGTTTCACTACCTAACAACCAATATATTGCAACCAAATATAACCTTTATAAATTTATTACTTTATATACAAAAAATATAATAAGCAAAATTATTTCATTTACCTATATTCAAAACAAATATTATGTCGGTCTATCATATTAAGTGTTTAGAAATCCCTATTGATGTCATAGCGTCCCACGCACCAGCCAGAATTTATAAATACAAAATGGAACAAATTAACACAATATTAAAACCTTTTTATAACACTAACAAATACGCTCTCTCATATAAATACACTCTCCGACTCATCATAGGGTATTACTACCCTATAATAAAGAGTCAGACCCCACAAAGCTAAGGTTTCGCTAAACCTCTCTCTGGTACCAAATGTAACATCACGCCTTTTTGTACGTTTTGAATCGTCGATAAACCACACGCGACAGACTCATATCATACCAAAGGACGGATTGTTATTGGGGTGGATAAGAAAAGCAGAGAAAGAAAAAACAAAACAGAATCTCACAGCGGAATGACAAAATATAATAATCAAATAACAGTTCATGAAGCTGTTTATAAAAACATTTGATTTCACTTTACAACGCACAATCAGAGTTACACATACCAAAAATAATAAATGATAATGCAGTAGAACAATGTGATGCAGTGGAATAATATAGTAAAAAATAGTAATACAATCTTCGTCTTTGTCCTTCAGAAGTAATGTCTTCAAACCCTGAAATGCTCAGACCGATCCAAGCGAAATGAAAAGACAAAACACTCGAGTCAGAACTAAAAGATCTTATGTAAGCTAAATCAACGATAAATATGAGTGGAACGGCGTCAGAGATGTTTATGGGATTTGACATCTCTTATCTAGCGTCTAACGTGAGTGTAGTAACTTAAGAGATGTTCGGGATTCACATCTCCTAAAGATCCGTTAAACTATTTACTATGTAGTAATATACGCTATTACAATAATGTCTATTAGTAAAATAAACTTACTTTTTAATAGCGTTAATGGGTTACCCATATAGCCCTTACCACGTAATAGTCCCAGTAGTCCATCCAGTATCAGCGTATCTCTAGATCAAGAGACTACCCAAAATCCTCCATAGGCTACGGGAGAAAACCAAACTCGTACAAGGCGCGCTAGGGTAGGTGACACGGCACACAATGTCTGGGTATATATACCAATTACAATATGGACTGGTGGTGACGCATAGCGCACAGCTACCGCCCACCTCGAGCTACACCCTTAAAATCAAAAATCAAAAGTGGCCACCGAATCAATCTCAAAGTCAGAATATAATGGAATGGTATCGAAGGAGTGTGTTCGATAAGAGGAGCTACCTCACTAGCCCGGAATCGCTCATATTTTAGCCACCTTAAGCCAACTCATGGGAGTCGGGTCCATGTATACACCTCAAAGGAACGACGTCACCATCCTACTTCATTATGGAATCTCCACCGCGTCTACAGTTGTTAAAGTGGTTTTCGGAGTTGGCAGAGAGTATGACAACTTCCGATCCCGGTCTCTTAAACAACCAAACGTTATTGTAACACCGCGGACATTTTCAAAATAGTTTATACTTTAAAAACCAAAATTTCATTGCCCTTTTTAAAACCAAATCAATACGATATCATTTCCATTTCAAATATATCCTTTTCTAAAACCAAAAAACTATCAAAGTTATAACATTTCGAAATCAAAACACTTAAATATAACACTTTCAAATAATAATACCTTGAAACTCATAACTTTGAAACATAACTTCCACCACTTAAATGGTTTAAATATTTGAAATACTTTATATAACAAAATAGCTTCTTCAATTTCACAAAGCAAGTCCAACACAACTCGAATTTCTACATTTTACATTTAACCAAATCCCAAATCATAAATTTCAATTCAATTCAGTTTCCAAATAAACTAATCCAAATTTATCGATTTCAAAACAGATTTGATCCACCGAATAAACCATTTCAAATTCAATATATTTCAAACTTTAAGTATTCAACAATTTCAAAACTAAGTTTGTAATTCCGTTTCAACAATTAAATTTTCTATTATTTAGTTTTGAAATACTTAACAAAATAAATCCCTTACCATTTAATAAAGCTCAAATTTTAAATAACTGAATATTTCTTTCAATTTATTTATACTTGAAATATTTATTTAATTCACCTTAAACCAAAATCAAGTTATAGATCATATCCTTTATAGGTCTCAAATTCCATAAGTTCCAAATCGATTTTATTTAATAAATTTCTACAATTAATACAATTTCAAGTCAATTTCATATCTATCTTCTCAGCCTTAATTTTATTAAAAATCATTATAAACTCTATGTAAAATATAATTTATATAAATACTTAACCACATTACATTTTTAATAAAATCAAGCTTTAATTTTAAACTTGTTTTATACCAAACAATTTTATACATAGCTAAAAATCAAGAATTTAACTATATATATAAAGTAACATTTATACAATATCTGAAATCAATATTTCTATAAAACCATATATTTCTTCACAAAACCATAGAAATCATTTCAAAATATTTATATATGTGGACCGCGGTGTCTGTATATAATTTTCTATCCTATGGTAAAGTGATACATATATTTATCATTTCAATCAGCAATTTAAAATATAAAAACGATTATATATCATTTCAAACTGCAATCCCGATTGAAATAAAAATCTATAACAACTTGCAGTCATAACAGTATAAAATACAATATCCATTCATCCAATATAAATCATCAAACATTTATCACAATCATCATCCAATTCAATCAATAACATCAATATAGAATAGATAATAAATAACAGGTATTAACTGGCAGTTAATATTCAAAAATAAATTAAATAACTATTTTATCCAAATAAATTCAAATAAACTGAGATGATGATTCAAAATACGCCAAACAGCCATAAATAAATTTCTAATCACATCACAAATCAATTTAACAAACATAAGAAATTTTAGAAGTTGTGAGTGGGTTAAAACACTCACCTTTTGAATTTAAATTGAATTTAAATCCAATTTAAACCCAAAATTTGAACAGTCTCAGAATTTTTTCAAACAAGTGCCGTAATGCCCGTAATTTCAATACGATTCTAGCAGAGAAAACCGCGTGTGAATTGGACCTTGTATGTAAAAGTTATGCTAGTAAGAACATTAAATTTTAAATCTGCAAAAGAATAAATAAATAAATAAGCTAACGAATTAAACGCAGACATGCGTACCATCCTCTTCACGCGCCAGAAATGCTGCTCGACCAAACCCTAATATAGCCGTCGCTACGTTCTTCAATTCTTCGCCGCCTACGTTCATCTTCGACGTGATCGCATAACCCCGCCACCACGCCCAAGTTAGGCCGACCTCCCAGGCCCAGCGCTGCGCATTGCGACCCCCCTGGCCACACTCGAATGAAAGTGGTAGCCGCTCCTTTGACCACTAATTGTCGTGCATCCAAACATAGTTGATACGAGGTAGCCACATGGATCGACAGCCCTCAGCCTCCTTTACGAGCCCTTGCCTCCCGATCGACCGCAGGATGAAGATCCACCGTCGATTCTTGAGCCATAGCATGAAAGGCCGAGAACTAACCATCCATTTCTGGCCACACAAAAACCCAGATCGAAAAATGGACCATATGTTCAACTTGTGCTCGTCGAGAGCTTCAAATATATATAATTTGATATAGTTTGTGGAGTTTGATTTCTGAAGTTGTGTTTTGAATTGAAATTGGATTGGAATATTTACGGTTTGTCTGTTATTAAGGAAGAGGAGCAACATAAGTTTCTGTACGTATAGAAATGAGAAATAGAAAGGCTGCAAGGGTTTATAACCGGATATATATAGGCAGATTAGAAATAGGAACAATTGGATCGAATCGATTTGAAAGTTGAACGCAACACGGCCCGAAAAGCCTGATTCGACTCTGGAATGAAAATGGGTCAACCCATCTATCAAAATAGATGTTTTAAAATCAATGGAACAGGTTACAATTCCAAATTCCATCGTATGAAGAAGTTATGCTAAAATTAATTTATTTCAAATTGATTTCAATTGATTTCAATTAAATTGATTTCTAGGCGTTTCGAGTACGTACGATCAAATGACAAGTCCGATCATTATGAAACTTGAAATCCTATAATAATTCACCGTTATGGATCTGATGAAACTGGTTTCGTCGAAATCCGAGCCAGTGGCCAAAATGGCTATTTTCCAGTTAATTAAATAATTTAATATTAAATTAATTAATCACTTCTTCAATTCAAATTTGATTATTTAACATTTCTGTCATTCTTGATTACAATTAAAATTATAATTCATAAACCAAAATTTCCATGTCAATCAATTAAGGATTTATCGAAAAATTTATAGTGTTTACCTTCAATTTAAGTAAATTCAAATAAATTATATATTTTTATTTCAATTAAATTAATACAATTTGTATTCAATCTCCTTATTCAATCAATCATCATCTCATGGATAAATTTAACATTAGTATATATCCAAATACCCTAATATTTTTATAGTCAACAACTAAATTCATATTAACATAGTTTTTAATTACATTTAATTGCAATGGATTTAGATCTAATTCAATAGATTAAATAAATGGGTAAACAATTAATGATTATCACCATTTGCCTAATTTAATCCTAATTATAATTCGCTATCAACCAACAAATATCATAATTATGTATCTAACATTTTTTTGTCAAATTACCGTTTATTACGTATTATTTCATTAATTAATATAACTTTGAATTTATTTCCTAATTTACTATTTACAATTATAGCCTTACAATTGTTTTAATTAATTGGGATTGCACCAAATTAGTTATTTATTAACTTCCATTAACATTCTTACACTTCAGTCCCGTTATTAATTCATTAACAAATTACGAATTTTTATTTAGTCTGGATTTAATTACCAAAATCTTATTAACTTAACAAATTTTAAACATCGAAAATTATGAGTCTTTACAATGCATATACATACATTTTACTTTGATACTTATTTAAAATTTCTTCAATCGGAGGGGGGAATAACGATGAACAACACAGCAGCTATTTGATGATGAATATAGAAGATGAAGGAAAAGGGGACGGAAAAGGAAATGGATACATATAACCCGACAGATTGGGCTGAAACCCAAAATATATTCAATTGTATTTGTGTTGCTAACAGTTGCAGCAATTGATAAGGCATAATCTTTTCAATGTATGGTCTTGAGCTTGAAGCACAATATATGCACCAACCTCACTTTTACAACAGTAATAATGTCAATTTTTTTTCAATTATTTCATCATATTACTTTGAAACTGCTAGTTATACATGGATAGTATAATCGAAATTTTATACAAAATATGGAGAAACTATCCTATGTTCACACAAGAAGCTATAACAGTTATCCAAAAAATGCACACGCTTCGATTTGATATCTAAATGTTTGAGTCCCTTGAATATAAAATGTAAAATGTTACCATAAAGTAATCAAATCATTTTTGAGTAGAAGAGTAGAAAAGAAGTAAAAACTAAGAATACATTAATCGATAAGTACGAACATTGGAACTATCCAATATAATGAAACAGAACCTACTTCACTTGGAAACATAATATGTATACTAAATTCATGTATCAGTAACTTCTAAACAGTAAGAATGGAAACATATATTAATCATTTATTTTATCTTATTACATTGAAACTGCTAGTTACACATAGACATTGTGATTAAAATTTTAAATTATGAAAAGAAAAAAAATTTGTGTTAGGAAATCAAATCTACGTTTCGACGACAACAACTGTCAATAGAAATCAAAGATGCATATATATGTCTATTTACATGTAATTGCTAAAGTAACATCATTAGAGAGACAAGAACAAGACTCAAAGAACGTATCAAGAGACTACAAGTCGATAAGATTAGTAGAGCAATAACACAGATACACAAAAAGCAACATGCACAAGATCGGACGTCTGGGTGCACTAGCCAGACGTTTGAATAAATCCTTTGGATTACAAACTAGACAGAATCAGACGTCTGGTTAATGTACTCAGACGTCTGAAAGGCAACTATATACAAAAAATATATAGAGCCAGACGTCTGAGACATATTCCAGATGTCTGGAACTGAACTCGGATTTTGAAATTCAAATAACAACTGCCACATTTGAAGATACGTCTTCGCTTCTCTCCGCTGCAATTCTTCATCACCATCAGAAGCAACCATAGGACACTTGTTAATGGATGAAACTACTCAAGGAATCTCTCTATTACTATAAATAACATCAAGAATCCAAGAGAAGATTTTACCTTACTTACTTGTGCTCTTTACTCTTATACTCTGATATATTCTTGATCCCTAGCAATCATATATTTGTATTTCACTCTTCCATATATTCAGAACTCTTCAATCAATATTCTCTAGATATATATATATTGGAAGCATTTGTACCAAATAGTCAATATTCATGTTATAGAACACATACTTGAGAAGAACAAGCTATTGTAACCTAGCCTATTCCTCCGGGCGAAGTGATGGTGTTTAATAGTCGAATTCCGAAGAGGAGCTTTGGGACTAGACGTAGGACGGGAGGTCCTAACCAGTATAAAATCCTGGTGTGCTTAGTCTATATTTTACTAGATTAATTTTATATTAGTTATATTATATAGTTAGTCACATATACTTGCATATACACTACACGATCCATCCTTTAGACTTTCAATTTGTTCCCCTGGAGAAGTTATAACATTTTTGCAAAAAATGTATACACTGTTTGATTGGATATCTAGGTTTTTAGGTCTACCAAATCTAAAATTTAAATAGCTAATATAAAGTAATCAAACCACTTTTGAAGGAAAAGGGAGTTGAAGTAAGAACTAAAAATAAATAAATAAATTTGCACTAACCTCTAAAGTATCCAATATAGTAGGGAAAAACGTGTACTTAACCTAGAAACATAATATCTAAACCAAACTCTGATACTACCAATTCGTAAAGACCAGAATAGAAAAATAAATATGATGATAAGATGATATAAAGTTTGCGAAGTAAACTTAAAAATTCAATAAGTGGAAAAAAAGACGATGATACAAAACCGGGAGCTATTTGATGATGGAAAATGGAAGATGAAGGCACAAGGGATTGAAGAGGAAATAAACATATAATCTGATAGATTGGGCCGAAACCCAAAATATACAGTATTTAATTGTATTTGTGTTGCTAACAGTTATAGCAGATTAGGAATAGTCTTTTCAGTATATTATCTTAAGCTTGTAGCATAACATATGTACCAACCTCGCTGATTAGAATACTAATTATGTCAATTTTTTTCATTTGTTTCATCATATTACTATGAAACTGCTAGTATATACATGGATACGTGATTGAAATTTTAGACAAACTATGGAAAAATATCCTTTGCTCACCTAAGAAGCCATAATATTTATCCCAAAAGTGTATACACTTCGATTGGATATCTAAATGTTTAAGTCCCCTGAATATATAATGTAAAATGTTATCACAAAGTAATCAAATCATTTTGGTGGAGAAAAGAAGTAAAAACTAAGAATATATGACTTAATTTGTATTAACATTGGAAGTACCAATATAAGGAAACAAAAAATACTTAAATTGGAAACATAATATATATACCAAATTTTGTAAACACTAAAAATAAAACATAAATCAATTTGTATATTTTATCCTATTACTTTGAACTGCTAGCTAGTTAGCATGTTTAAAAATTTATACAAAATATGCAAAAAATATATCTTGTTTCCTTAGAGAAACTATACTATTTATGCTAAAAAATGTGTACACTCTACGACTGGATATCTAAATGTTTAGGTCTCCTAAATTTAAAATGTAAATGGTTAATACAAAGTAATCAAACTACTATTACAGGAAAAAGGAGTTGAAGTAAAAACCAAGAATAAGTAATCAATCTGCACTAACCTTGAAAGTATCCACTATAATGAAGAAAAACCCATACTTAACTTGGAAACATATTATCTATACCAAATTCACATATTCCTAATTTGTAAAGACAAATAAAATAGAAACATGAATCAATGCTGATAAGAAGATATAAATGTTGCAAAATCATCATGAAATGCATTGAATTAAATTTACTTTAATAAGTGCAAAAAATAAAGATAATAAAAACTTGGTAGTTATTTGACGATGAATGTAGAAGATGAGGGAGAAGGGGATATAAGAGGAAATGAATACATTTAACCTGATAGATTGGACTGAAACCCAAAATACACATGCCAGTCTGGTAAGAAATGCTTAGCCCATTAAATCCCACAACCACTAATGATTTAACCAAAGTTAATCGGTGCTTTGACAAATATGTACTCCTGAGAAGATAAAAATATATAGCACATAAACCTAGAAAAAAAGCACAGTGCGGAAAAGCAATCCAACTTGTATCTTTGGCCAACATTAGGTTTGTAGAATAGAAAGTATTCCATGGAAGACAAATGCACAAGATAAAAAATTGTGAAAGAAAAAAAAACCATGGAAGAAGACACAAAGGCATCTGCCATCAAATAACTGCCAAAGACAATTGAGGCAGAAAAGAAAATTTATTTAGATAGAAGCAAGCAATAAACATGAAACCAATGAAATCACTATGATTTCGATCCTTAAGTATAGGAATTAGAAATGCGAAATACATAAAAGCCATTTTATTTCAAAGTTAAATCAAAGCAATAAGTAGGTAGAAAACATACCTATGAGAAAATAAAGATATAAATAAACAAAGTATCTTCAATGAACTATCTTCATTAAAGTATCTTCTTTCAGATTAGGTGTGAAGCTTATGTTTCTTTCATGGTTATAAATTTATAATGATCAAACTAAGCTGTATAATGATAAAATTCATAGTAATAAAATTAAATATAAACTGATTTAACTAAAAGCAGATATGAACATATCAAGCATCTTATACTGCCAAGCTATACAAACCTAATGGTTAGATAATTTTATCACATATCATGTTTGTAGTTTAAGAAAAGCTAATAGTTCCGCAATATTTGGTTTGTCGGTCCTTTCATTACCAATTATAGAGCTTGAATAGGTGATGTATATAACATGGGAATATTGTATTTCAAACATTTCAGCAATCCGTAAATTTGAAAATCGTGGTCGTTGGCCTTTTTTTCCACATCCAACGCCGATAAGTGGACAACATTAATTTTTGGGTTGCCACTTATCCCTTAAGATGAAATCATGAGCAATATATCTAAATAGATAAATTGAAATTTTAGATAGACATACCACATTACATATCCAATGGCTTTTCAGATGTTCAACAAAAATGACTAAGTGGTATCTCGATATTAACATTTTTTTTCTACAAATGACAGATCTAGAGAACAACTTCAAACAAATTTACCAACCCTTTAATTTTTGGTCAATGAGTTCTACCAGTGGATTTACATAACATAAGATTATAATAATATCAATAGTATCGGCTATCAATAAATTTGAGAACACATATATTTCCATTTATAATCAATGTTTAATTCATGTGAACATACTACCATATAGTGTCAGAATGACATAAATGATTATTTCTTACTAAAAACCAGCTTCAATTTGGAAGGGTTCATCTCAAGGGACGATAATTGTATCTAATAGAGTATTGTTTTTGGCTTATGGAAAGAAACCTAACATAATCAAATTGATTCTTTTCGAGACTAATGATTGAGCGGAAGATATGAGTTCATGTTTAAGGTGTGCTCCTTAAAAGAATTCAACCACTTTTAGGACATCCAAGAAAGCCAAACACCACAATAATCAATGGTGTTATTTAAAAGTTATAATATGAATAAATAAGATCAAAAACTATAATACTACTAATGATGGATCGAGAGAGTAACTTAAATTACCTTCAACCTTTAATTATGATTTACATAGTTATAACAGTAAGTGCACAAAAATCAAAAGCTTAATGATGTAAATATACCCCCATATCTTATGGTATCCCTACCTAACTTCAGACACATAAATGGAAAATTTAATGTAACACCGCATAAACAATAGTAGTAATGTGCATAGGAGTAGTAGGAGAATGTAATAATCAAAAATTTGACAAAGAAATTATATAATTTACAATTTTAATCAAATAAAAGGTTAATAGAAAACATTGCATGTTGTGAGATCAAGTGAATAAGCATGTTTGTTCCAACCCTAACTACGAAAATGGGGCACTACCCTTATTTGCTTCATTATAGACTTTATAGTAATAGCATATAATTTAATGAATGTCAGAAACCTAAGTAATTAACTGCATACTCATGGCACCTCTCACACAAAAACTGTAATTGACACTTACAATGTCAGTTACATGCTCTAATATATCCGTGCAAAAACAACCAATACTGATTTGGTGTGCTATTTGTGTAATCATTTTAGCAAGTAATTAAATAAATAAAATGAACTAAAAATATTACAATATTTCAATATAGAATATGTACATAATAAAAGTACCTTTTAGATTGCAATACAATAACATGTAGTTACCTCCCTCCTTTTCATTGACCTCTTAAAAGTAGCCTTTCTTGTATCAAAATCAAACTTAATGAAAAAAAGAAAATGATAGAGTGGATTCCATCAATTTGATTGTGAAAATAAGAGGACATGTGCAACCCTATAGGCTTTCCATTTTAATTCATTTGGTAGAAATATATTTTAACAGAATAAATAAGTTTAGCATTTTTAATGTATATGGGAATAGAATTTGAACACTATGGTCAGATGTTCGCTAGCAATTTCCTTAGTTTCAATATGCAATAACATAATACATACAAAAAAAACAACTATGTCTTCAATTAATCAGAAAATCTTATAATTTAACGAACCTATGTTCTTCCTCGGTCCATATAATCATTTTTCTCCTTTCATCGACCACAGTCGAGCATCCAAGCCCACTGCTCCATTTGCTACTATTATTTCGATGGCAAAAGATTATCTATATTTAGAACAATAAACTTGACATGTGAAGTATAATCGCATTGAGTAAATAAAACAACACTAAAATTAACCAAATAATACATTAAAACTCAAGCTCGAGGAATATTTACAGTTATATACCAAAAAACTCAAATCAAGCAATGGTATTTCTCTACCATACAGGTTGCTTAGAGTATACTAGAAGCAAAAGGTAAACTATACTGAATCATGATCCAAGCAGAAAATAGTTATATCAACATTACATAAAAATTAAACTAATGCTTTCTGGGATGTCAATGACTTTGTTGATTGGTATTCATGCACTATTTGTGTAGCACAAATTAAGTTTTAGTATTCTTTCTCACATTGAATATAAGGCGATGGCATTTATTTTGGGTTCAAATATGTTTTACAGACATGTTAATATATTTTATACAAGCCAATATGCAAATCAATGCAGTGGGAAATCTTTGAAAACTAACCTTTATCTTATCTTATAAATACAATGTCTATATAAGCGATTGCTTTAGCCATATAAAATGATATTTAAACATCTACTTTTGGGCATGAGTAGTGTTGCTGGTCAATTTTTTATGATCGAGATCTTTTCTTCTTTATGCTAAATTCTAAATTCCACCAATATTATAAGAGTGGATTGATTACTAATTTTGCAATCATCTTTGAGTTAAGAAGTGGTAATTATTCTGACCATGTCAAGGTTTCTTCTTTAGTGAAACTATTTGAAGCATGCTTCTAAAAAAAATTGGATGCTACTCAATTGCATGCTAACTATTGTTACTTATGAATTTGAATATCGTATATCATTAAAAAATCGGGTGTGTAAATGCATCATCACATTCTTTACTTGTTTATAAGTTAAGTACCTGATTGATGGATATATTACTTATTTAAAGTCCGTAGGGAGTAGGGATACCCAAAAAAATGATCGTCAATGAGAAATAATCGTTTGAGGCTTCTTGTATAAAAGTACTGTACTCTACTGTGATAAAAGGTGGAACCCAATGCCCGAGGATCCCGCACGATAACGAGCTCTTTCGATAATGTACGCAGCTTTTCCCTTGCATTCCAAAGAGGCTGTTTTTGGACTCGAATCTGGACGTCCAAATTACCATGCGGGTGACCTAACCGTTGCGCCAAGGCTCCACCTCTACTGTACTCTATAGTGATAAAATAAAAAATGTTAAACTTGAGTACTCTGAATATTTTATTATATCACATTCAAATTTAATATATCGTACTATATACAAACAAACATGTTAAGATAAAGTAGTGCACCATGTCTTGAAGGCTGAGTAAGCTCAAATCTTCACCAATACTCCAATGTATGCCTTTCTACATACAATTTCTTTTCCACTTTAAATCTCAGTTTGTTAATCTTATGTGAATGCTTAGGTTCAAATTATGATTGTAGCTAAAATATGAAAGCAACGATAGTTGATTGAACGAAAGAATTAGATGTTACCTAAGAAAATAAATGACCGAGAACCATAAACAAGTATTAATCGTAAGGTTTTCCTTCTAAGCAATGACATCAAATTCAATTGTTCTTCATATAAATTACGCTGATAAGGAAAATGTACCAGTAGTTAAATAGAAATACATGGATGAACTTGCTATATTTTTATGACTACGAAATGTCGATTTTTTTATTTCCACCAAGGTCGCTATTTCAATATCCAAAAGTTCTTATGTTATCCAATCCATCATATACAGAGAAGTAAACAAAAACCTTTCCTATTTTAATTTACCGCAAAAATATACGTACTACAAAAGGGATAATAAAAAGTTCATATATGCACAAACATAGAATGTAGCAATGTACGCAATATCTTAGCTCGTTTAAATAAACATATTTCTAAAGAATTCATAGCATAAAATAGGGATAAGGGGAAAATGTCATACAAAAAATCTTCGCATACCCCACTTTGGTGAGACATGTTGGTTAACCTTAGTTGCAAGACAACAAATTTGACTATTTTGCATGCATTATAAACCTTGTAGCTTTGTGGTTGATTTTAGAAAGATTTTGAAATTTGTAGTAATGAAGTAACATTACCCGCATTCATTAATATCACTAAATTCCCACTAAAACAGCATTGATCAAAAGGCATTTAGGACTTTAATTTCAATGTTCTTTTAGTTGTTAGAAAATGAAAATTATTTGAATTGCTTACCATGTATTGTCTCAGTCTCAAAAAGCCGAGCAGAATGACAACTTCAAGTGGCATTCCAATAAATATATAACTAAAAAGCAAAACAATTAAAAGGGTTACATTTTTTAGAATCATCACACGATGTAATTGAAATAGCTAAAGACTTTCATTTGGATTTAGGATTTTGTCATGAGTTCCCAATTCAGATTTACACTCACTATGTTGCAAATTCATCATTAGATTATAACTTAACTCATCGGGGGTTTTAATAAATGGTTGTTCAACTACTGCATCATACAAGAAATGATAACAACAAAATAAGGAAAACGATTGAAATGACCCGCAGTTCCATACCCCTTGAGTCGACCCTATTCTCCATCACTCAACTCAAGTTGAACGGAAATACGAACCATTTAGGTTAAAGAAGAAAGAGGTAGAAGAAGGAAATAGAAAACAACATCAGAATCTAACCATCACAGCGGAATAAAATATAATAGATACTAAATGATCTTTACACTAAAACAAATCTGTTTATACATTACATCATCAGAGTATACATAACACACAACTGGACAGTAATCATAACCCATTCTCACAATCTGAATACACAACGGAATATTTAACACAAATACGAAAGTACGTATTGCCATCCAGCTCGTCTCCTGTGCTCAACAGCATTCTTTCCTGTATCCTATAATACTCGGTCTGACCCCAGCATTATGGTTAAATAACACCCGAGTCGGTCTGGAATACCAGCGTGTGAAAACCACACTCAACTTGATTATTAAAGTTTCAAAATCCTTTGGAAATCAAAAACATCTCGTAAGACCACGCCACAAATAAACATGCCGGGTTTTTACCTTACGATAGCCAAAACACTTTTTATCAGAATCCTTTGATATTATAATAGTGTCAATAGAAAGTAAAATAGAATCTAGCTGAAATGCTTGCATATCACGTTTCAGCAATAGTTGGCACAATCAAAATCCTACAGGCACGTAGGGAGAATGGATTTCCAACTAATGACTAGGCACTGGGGTACCACCTGTCACAGTACGTAGCCTAGATCACCGTACCGAGGATTACTCCCAATCCACTGCAACACAAGACCGGGACTACCGCTTACTGGATAATCCCGAGTAAGATCACCCCACGGTTGGGATCAGCAACCGCACCACTAAGCCGAAATAAAAAAGGACATCTAGACAGGGTTGACCTCACCCTAATGGGTGCTACCAACCTAGCCTTGCTGCATAATCCCTGATTTTCAGTCATTCCCGGTTGATGAGGCTCGAGGCTAAGCGTTACCTTTTTAGAACATATTCTTAGAATGCTCACTGTCCACCTGATGATGTTCTGAAAGCATTCATCCATAAAAGTTCGTCCCGAGTTCGAACGGAACTGAAGGCACTACTCCTACTACATCCATTTTAGAATCATCCTCAGGATTAGTAGCGACTAGCCCTTGCGCTTCAGTGCTCCATCTTCGACTCCGAACTCATTTTCCCCACGAAAACATACAGACCGGATCGAAGTGGTTTTCGAGAAATTAATCCCAATCTCGGCCTCTTCGAAACGATCAGCGCTTTGGCCAATATTGATAGTCGGTTATTTAAATATCAATTAACATTCACAAAAAACCATTAAACATAAAAATTTCCCCAAATTATTTATTATCCTCAAAATATCTTCGCAAGATATATTTCCATTTACATCCCTTCGAAAACAGTTTCAAACCATCTTCTTTTTACGGAATAAATTCTCCAAATATTTTCTATTTCCACTGAAATCACCAAGTACAAATACTTTAGATTTTAGAATAAATTTAAAAACGCTTTATTATGAAATATCCTTTAAAACATTTAAATCAAAAATTACTTTAATACTTATTCAAAATATATACTTTAAGAATATTTAAAATAAAACTACTTTGTACAATATAAAACTGAATTTCTAACCTTTAAAACATAGTACCGAGCCACCTTTAAATAATTACTGCTATAATAGATTAAAAGAAAATACTTACTTTAGAATTATATAGTTAGAAACAATAAATTTTCCAAAACATTCTTTTTAAAACAACTTTAAACTTTAAACTTATACTTTTACATTTGTTTAGAAAACGTACTTGACTATCCAGAGAAATATGCTTCTCTTTCACATCTTTTTAAAAATAAATTACTGTTTATTTTTTAAACAAATTTACCCATTCTTTTAATAAATTCCTACCGTGATTTTATTCTTCCAAATATCCACTGATATATTACTTCACTTTTATAAACCCAGTATATAAATTTCTTAGTCTCAAATTCCTTTTAAAATTCCGATTCCAAATACTTAGATCAATTTCCAAATTAATTCCCAATTTACTCCATTTGAAATAAATTTCTTTACTTACTCAATTTTTTTCAAAATCCATTAATTGCAGACTTTATTCCTTAATTATGATTTAAAATCTTTTGACTGAAAACACCAATTTCAGATTTCCCCAAATTCCTTCTTTACCCTTTTAAATAAATTCAAACCTTGAATTTTAAAATAAATTCTTTATTTCTTGAAATAACATCGCTTAATTTTAAAATTCATTATTTCTCTGTTTATTCAAAATCCCTTTTCGTACCCAGAATTTATTAGGATTTAAAAATCACTTTTATTCCTTTCCAATTCATTCTTATTTTCATTCAAATTCTTTATAATTATTTTACTTAAAATTCACTCTTTTATTTTCTTTTCAAAAATCCAATTCTATATATTTTCATAACTCAGTGTACCGAAATATATTCGAGCAAACCATAACATTCAATATTCCAATTATCAATATAATTCATCACAGAATATCAAATATTCATAACACAGAATATTAAACAATCTAAATAATTTTGAGGAATTCAGTTGGATCCCTCCAACCTGTTTCCCTGCATCCACAGATGTTAGCACAATACCAATTCCACTTTGAGGTGGAAAATCGCGGTATATGGGTTTTAAATATAAGATCATCCGCTATATAATGCGGGAAATCAATCCTCCAATATATACTATATATTACTATATATAATATATAACACATCAAATCAATTCAATCATTCAACCAATTATTTAAATTTAAATAAAAATCCAGATGAGTGAGATTAACTCACCTTTATTTTTATTTGCAAATCCAATCCATCTCAACTCGTTTCTCCATGATTTTAGACCTTCTATAAGTATTTCACGATATGTTACTATTTGAATTAATCACATAATTAGTCACCATTTACTTATTTAATTTTCAACTTATAAATTTGATTTAAACTAAATTTTTATATAACTCTACAGTATTTTTAAACCCTTTTTATTTTCAAACTCTTATAAAATAATTTATTCATATACATACATACATACATACATACATACATACATATATATATATATATAATATGTTTCCTATGAAACCATATAATAAAGTAGCCTAATGCATTTAAAAAAAAATTAAATTCATAGTTCTTCGACATTCAAAATTCTTATTATATATAAAATTTCCAAAATCTTCCTGTATACATATTATATTTTCTTTTTCATGAATCAAACCCCTTTTTTTTAAAAGAAAAAAACTACTGTTAAAACCTTACATATTTCATCATCATCTATAAATATCTTCTGTAATTAAATAAATAGATAGATGAAACTACCTTATAGCAAAACAAAGAACCAAGGTCACCACGCGACCCCAAACTTTTCCGTCGACGCTGAGCTTCAGCCACTGCCGTGCCTCGAACCACCTCACCATCCGAGATCATCACGACTCCACGAGCTGCCCTTCACTAATATCTCATCCATTCTATGTCGTGTACCTCGAACGCGTGTACGTCCCCTCAAGCTTGCCATTGATTCGAACAAAGCTTTGACCTCTCTTTGATTATTTCGAACGAAATCATTCGATTCGACAAAAAGAAGGGTAGCGACATCCCTTCGAACATCTCTAGATTTTAGATCTGAACAAGAGGAGATGTCAGGCATTGGCGCATCTCTAGGTTGAAATCGAATTGGGAATTTGAAGCGAAGAGGAAGAAAGAAAGATCACTATGCGCGATTAAAGATTTGAACGAGAGATCGATCGGCTATATTTATTTGAATTTTTGATTTCCAGATTGAAAAAGAAGCAAACCATTTTGTTTGAAGCTTTGATTTCGATTAGATTTTATTTTTGAAAGGAAGAAAAGAAGACGGTATATGATATAAAGGTGAAGTGTGGCGTATTTCACAAGGTTAGCTATAGTAATGGAAGTGAATGTAAAAAGGTCTGATGTGAAATTATTTCGGCTGAAGGTTGACTGGTATATGAATATATATATTATTTTTGAATTCAAATTTTAAATCATCATGGTTTTCATAGCTTAAAATTTCAAACCCCAATCGAGGCATGCCGCTAGATATTTGTAATGTTATACCCCTATTCCAAATGCAAGGAAATAGGTTTCGATTCCTAATTCTGTCGTATGGAGAAGATAGCTTTTTGGACCTAGTTATTATATTAAATTTCGATAAAATTTCAGCGCGTTTATATATCGTATGCTCACACAACAACTCCAATCACAACGAAAATTGAAATCCGATAATAATATAATATTACGATCTAATGGAACTGGTTTCGTCGAAATCCGAGACTTTGCCTCGGAAGACTATTTTTAAACGTCAATTTAAACGATATATTTTCAAAACTTAACAAAACACTTCCAAATTCAATTTTAATACTTTTACTATCTTCAGTACTATCAGTATAAATTTTACAAACCCTTAAATTATTTTTAACGGGCTTAAAACTCCAGATTCAACATTTTACCCAATTTCCAGTAATTAAATCCAATAATTAAATTTCCAAAAAATAGTGAATTTGAAATTTAAGTTACAAACTAAATTTTAAATATTAGAATCAACTACATATTCCAATTTCAAACATCCACAAATTTCGGGTCGTCACAATGATATTAAATTTCAATACAATTTTCAAGGACAATACTGATATATTAAGTTTGACAATATAAAAATAAAGTTCGAAGTAGCAAAACTTCATACCAGAACTAGATCTATTTCTTGGTATTTTGCAGGAATTAAAAACGTCTTTTAACGATAACGGTTTGGTAGATTTGAACTCGATTGTTGCTGATTTGAATGGCGCTATGGGGGCCACTTTCGTTGCTGCCGTAATCCAAGTCCGCTATAAGACCTGAGAAGTCGCCAATGGTTGTGGATCCGTATTCATCTTGGGATATTGTTACTGGATTTGAATTGTGTTAATGATTAAGGGAAATGAATGTTTAGGGTTTGGGTAGAAGCAAGACAAAAGAAAACATTAAGAATGTTCTTTTGTAAAAGAAAAGGATATGCGAAACTGTTGAGTTCCAAATTACATATGGAGGGCTTCAGCACGAAGAAAATCAAACTCAGTATTAATATTATAGTATAGATAAATTACACAGTTTGTTACCATTAATTAAATAAATATACGTGTAACTCACTACAACAACATACACTTCTAATAGTACATTAATCTATCATTTTTTGCTTCCAGCACACCTACACAATATATATGTACATACACAGATATTGTTGGAGCTGAGCCAGCACGCCGCGGTTTAAATGTGTAATTTCAAAAATTTTATTTCATTTTGGATTTTATTGGGTCCATGAAACTTAAATTGATTTAGATCAAATCTAAATTAATTTTAAACAAAATCACTATTTTATTTATTAATAGAAAGATTTTATTTGATGTTATATATATTGTATAATGTGCACATGTGTATCATATACATGCATGTGCAACATATACAGTGTGCTTGATTTAACATACTTCTTTCTAAGTGTTGAGTTTTACACCACAGTAGACATGTTAGCCTCTCTATATGCATATATGGTGTGTGTGCTTGTATATAAAATTAAACATATATATATGTATATGTGTACATAAAATCCACTTTACACATAAAATAATGTAAAAGCATTCTAATTTTAATATACACATACATACATAAATATAATAATAATAATAATAATAATAATAATAATAATAATAATAATAATAATAATAATAATAATAATAATATACCACTTTCGATAAAGTGGCATTTGTTTTTTGAAATTCAAATCGCATGTTCTGCCTCCAATCCCTCTTCGCCTGTTCCTCCCCCTAACCCGCTCCTACCAAATCGCCTGTTCCGCCTCCCAAATCGTCAGCTCCTGCTCTCAACTTTTCTGCCTACACATTCCAAATTCATCGCTTGCGTCTTTAGATCTGGTTGTGGGCAACTCCCTCTTCGTCATGTCAATCTCGGGTGGCTTGTGGGGGCGTGGTCGATCTATCTCCTCCTCTTTCAGATGAGGCCTCTTTTCCACCGCTCAGTCTACCCTCTGATAGGTCTCCAACATCCTTGGTATTGTCTAGAATGGCCATTGGTTTAAATCTAGATATTTGCAATTTGAGTGGGCCCATGGCTGCTAGTGGTGCAGTTTCCGTTTGTGGTGGCTCTGGTAACATTGACTTGACTACTGCTGAAACTATGGTTCATCTACCTGCTTCGATGGGACAAACAGTGGTGGTAGAACTTATAGGTGCTATCTTGGATGGTGCTTGTCATTTGAGTCCTAGATTGAATCCCTCCTCAGGTGCTCCAATTGCGAAGCATTTTTCAGTTGATGGTTCAGAGCATGGTCCAAAATCGGGGCTGTAGACCTCATTAGCTCATCCGCTTTCTCAGGCAAATCCTTCTTCTTTGCCTGTTTCTCTGTTTGGTGGTGATAATTCCAACCCTAGTAGCAGTTGGTCACCCCTGTTTAAGAATAGTCCTGGTAATGTTGGCTGGTTCTCGCCCAAGTAGTATATTATCGATTTTTCTGACAAGCCTCTCCTAACATCTAAGGAAATCGTTGACGCAGGAGTTGTGTTTTGAAAAGACTACTTGGTAGATTCTTTTTAGATGACATTCTCCGGTTTTCGGTTGTGAAAAATCATGTTCTTGGAGTCTGGCATTTAAAGGGCCCGGTCAATATTAGGTGTGATAATTTTATGTATTTCTTTAGGTTCTCCTGCTCATATGAAAGAGCTCGTATTTTAGAATATAATCTGATTATCATTAAACGAAAAGTGTTTATTATTACCCAGTGGAGCCCTTCCATTGACTCCCTCGTGGGCAGGTCCTCTCCATTCTCGTTTGGGACCATCTTTCAAAAACCTCATCGGTCTTTCAATCTCTAGAGGGGGTAAACTGGTTAGAAAATCATATTAGTAGGTTGATCTTCTTTGATATTTCCACATGAGCATAGACAAATTCTCTGTTATGTCAAGACTCTTTCTAACGACCCAGGATTTTATCGTTTTGATTTATAAATATTTAATTTATTTCAAATATTCGATTAATGGTTAAATAATCAAATAATCATCTTTTAATTAATAACAAATGGTAGGAAACTTTTTTTTAATTTTGATTACATAAAAAGGCAGTTCGTTGAAAAACAAAAAATGTGACTGTAACCCAATTTTTGGATTTTTGACTTTTTATCGAATGACAAGTTGTGAAAACTTGTAATACCTTTGTTTATACTTTAAACAACATTTTAAAGTGTTCAACAGGGAACATTTTAAGTTTAAAATGTATAAATAAGTAAAATATAATAATAATGACTAATTATATTTATATGCAAATTAGAAAATGATGGATTTGAAATCTTAAGGGTAAAAATCAATTTAAGTACATGATTCACCCTATTAACCACCATTTTTTCTTGTGGGTGACTTTTTGAAATGATCCGAGAGTTTAAAGTTTGAACTAGGGGCATTGAGGTCATTAGTTTTGTATTTATAAAAATAAACATTCATCTCACTTTCATTCTATCCTCATTTTCAATTTATCTTCTTAACTCCACTTTCCCATCTTCGTTACTTTTGTTTACCTTGAAAAAGAAATCTTGACTTTTAAATCATAAATTTTTATTCCACTAAAGATAAAAATTAAAGCTTTTCAAGCCATGTGGAAGGTGAGATGTTAAATTATTGTTTAAATATTTTGGGTAGGAATGTTGTGCAAATTTATTTGTAACTAGAATTGTGATTTTCTTTTGAATCTCATGTTTAAGTAATTAATTTTTTAAAAAAATATTATTTTGATTTATATTTGCTTTATAATTAAGGAATAAAGCTCACTTTAATATAAAACATACATAGAGAGTTGTTGTTTCATCACTTTCTCTTCTCTATTCCTTGAAGTAAACATTCCCGTCTTGATTTCAAAAATCACTATCTCCAAAACCTTTGAGAATTAGCTCGATGTTCCAAATAGAAAATCATTTGTCTTTGAATCTAGTATTTGTTAAAAATAGTCTAAGGGGTTACCGTTGAGTATGGCGGGAGAATACTGCGGATTATAGTAAGTACTCGAAAATGTCAGGTTTTCGTTGTAAACGGGTCGACGAATGGATTTTCCAGTCTTGTTCGTCTCGATAAGACATGATTTTTAGAGATTGTCATTTAATTTTAGGACTTGGGATTGCGGCAAGGGATGTGATGAACTATTTTAGGTAAAAATAGGATTTCCGGCAAGCTAGGTGTCGAGGGCAGGGACGGAGGTATCTGGAACTAGCCATGGACCAAGGTGGAATCATAGGCGGTGACGGCAGGAGTTCAGGTGGTTGGAGGAGCTTGGACGAGGTCGATTTAGGGTTTGGGTGTTTTGGATTTGAAAACGACAATGCTGGCAGCGATGAAGGTCGTCGTGTGGCTTGAGGTCCCGGGTGGCGGTGTAGTGATGGGTTGGCTTTTGATTGGCAACAGTGGCGTGGGGTATAGTTGATCGTGGAGGAGGTGGTGGTGATTTGAATGAGACAGCCTCGTTTGTTTTGGTACATGAGTGCATTTTTTATGGGCTTTGGAGTTGGATTTTGTTTCAATCAGGGGACGGTGAGGATAGTGGAGTGACGAGTAGGTGGATGAAAATTTGTTGGAGGTGTAACATGCACGGTGTTCACGGTTTTTTGCACATAAGGGAATCAATTTTGAGCAATTTGAATTTAGGGGAGAAGGTAAGGGAAGCGGGTTGGGTTAATTAGTTGTGGATTGGGTATAGGGGAGCAGGAATGTATTTTCTTAGTTTTAGTTTTATTTTATTTTATTGACATTTCAAACTTTAAAAATGATATCTCGCTCGTTTAAAACCTGATTGACTCGCGGATTTTTGCACTAGGTTCGTATGAACTAGTAAAACACTATGATACAAATTGTTATTCATTTAAGATAGGTACAATTTAATAATAAAATAATATTGGATGCATTTATTTGCATTTTTTAATAACATAGTTAAAAAAGTGTATACTTCATTGGTGATTTCTATTTTGCCAAATAAAAAACCAATCCGTTAAATTTAACTGAATAGATTATTTTAGGTATTTTTAGAGTGAAATAAAACACCGTTCTGTTATAATTAAATTGTGTAGATTATTAATGACAGTTGTTTTCCAAAATAAAATCTCGTTCCGCTATTACATTAAATTGAACATTTATTAATATGCCGATTAATTGATATGTGAATTAATCAATATTGGAAAAAGTGATGTGTTAACTATTGATGGTTAATTATGGACTTGATTTACATATATATTACTTACATAAATACCATTTATGCGACTTGATATGTTAAATTGAATTAAATGGCAGCATGATTAAGTACCGTTGTGGTCACTAAGCATCTTTTCGAATTTCTAAAATTATGGATCTGAATTGACTCCAATTTTATAACAATTTGGGGATAAGTGTTTATAAATGATGTTTTAAAGTAAGTTAACTAATTATTTTTAAGTTATTAAATTATTATTGTTGTTTTTGAGTAGTTTATCGGTTTAGTTTAGTTTAAAGTTAATTAAATGTTTTATTAACAATGTTTTTAGAGTTAATTGTTTACTTCATTAATGATGTTTTAAAATAAAATAATTATTTATGATGTTCAAAAGTAATTAATTAGTTGAATAAAATGGTTAAATGATAAATTTATTTTATAAAAAGGATTGAACTTAGTAAAAAGGATTTATTAGAGAAGACATATAAATGATGTTTTGTAAAGGAGATTATAAAGGATATTGGGTAAAGGAGTTTATAAATCATTTTAGAAATGTTTAAAACAAGTTTTATAAATAGATTTTGAGATTTATAAGAGGATTTGTAATATGTAACGAGCTTATAAAAAGGATTTATAAAAGAATTTTTAGAAAGGGAATTTTTTTAAAAAAGGAATAAGATTGGTTTTTGATCATTAATACTTCTTATTTATGGTGGTATGGAAACATTCTTTCCACACTTAACACCAAAGGATAGTGTAACGTTGAGATTTTATCGGGATCCGAAGGTCGGCATTCTTACGTCCATTGTATCAAAAGCCGCATAATCGAATGCCGGAAAACCGAATTGTTAGGGTTAAAGAAGAAGAGGTAGAAGAAAAGGATAGAAGAAATAAGGAAACAGAACAGAAACAATATCAGAATCTCACAGTCGCAGCGGAACAACCTATAATAGATAAATGAATAATCTTTAAAACAAAGAACTATCTCAGTTAATACATTTCATTACATCAGAGTATACAACAACAATATGCAACACAACTGGGCAATGGACAATTATACAACATGTCCTTACAGGTGAATTTACAGCGGAAAGATAATATCATATACAAGTAATACGTCTCGCCATCCAGCTCGCCACTTGGGCTCCAAAGCACTTCTGAATCCAGAATGACCCGATAACCTGACTCTAGACTGCCCGTGTGGAAAATTATGGGCACCCAGAGTTTAGGAAGGAAAACAATAAACTCCGAGTCAGTCATGTGACTGGTGTGAGAACTAAAACAATTTATCTTTAAAATAAAGAACATGATAATTTTTTTTAAAAATAGATTTGCAATGCTTTTTAGAAAATGAGACTACCATAAGGCCTCCCGCACACACACACGCACACACACAATGCAAACGCAGAATCGGAGAAGATTTCTCCTTATGATAGTCAAAAATGCTTGATACGCATTAAAAAGAAACATTTGGTATTATTACTAGTGCATAGTGTAGGAAAAATATCGAAAGTAAAGATATAAATCTTAGCCAGCATAGGCATTCCGCACTTATGCCTACTATAGCTACCATCCAAACAGTGGGGCGCCACCATAAGTGAATGATAGGTTCTACAACTAAAACCGTACAAGGTGCGTATTGTTTTATTTGGATTTCCAACAAATGGTCAGGCTAAGGAACTTCCTACTGCCACATGGGATCGCCTCTGGCGGGACGTCCCGAGAACTTAACCAGCTCTCTGCCAACACAAGGCCGGGTTACCTTTGTCACTAGGTAACTACTACACGACTATGCCATCCCCCGGTCCCTTTGGACCTTTATCCGAGCTCTCGATCACCAGCATCACACAGTAATAAATATAGTGTGTCAACATGAGTAATTATCTGGGCTCCATACCATGACACCACCCTTTCCAGAAGGAAATGACATACCCTAAAGGGCGCGACCCTCATAACCTTGCCGCATATTCCTGTTTTGACCATTTCCGGGGAGTGAGGTCTGACGAAGTCTCGTCCACAAAGCTAGGCACAAAGCCACGCTTTGATCAACAAATGATCAATAAATAATCATCACATAGCAACACTCAGCATACCACATTACCAAATTGGGAATATATCGCTGATAACCTTCAACTACATAACCTCTAAGCGCGTACGTCTCAGAGAAGGGTGTTAAGCTAGAGAATAAATTCTCCGACACCAACAGAAATGTATTTAAAAGAAATCTGCTTTATATCTCAAAATGTAATGTCAGACACGTAACCATACAAGGCTGTTCCGGGTTCGAACAGAACCGAAGGCACTTCAAAAGAAGCCCTTGCAATCCGGGTATTCACAATCCCGATAAAACTTCCCATCACAAAGGAAATCTCCATACTGTAGCTAACGGTGCAGAGACAATCGATAGGTCATCCTATCGTTTTCACAAATTCCCGGTCTTCACCACCGGTCTTCAATGCTATCCATTACGTCGTATCACTATTCGGAATGGGTAATCCGAATAACGAGCGCAATAATTTAAAAATAAGTGTAGCATTTCAATTTCAACCAATCCACAACAAATACCAATTCAAAGGTCAATATTTGATAGTCGGTTATTTAACTATCAATCAAGATTCACAACATCACCCAATTTCAAATAATTTCCCAAATTATTTATTTTCAAAAATATTTTATAAGATATATATCCCATACTTCAACCATTTGAAAACCAATTTCAAATAAATTTACACCCTTACAACTTTCATTTCGAAATGGTTCATTTAAACCAATTAAATAAATCCTTATCGATTTATTAAATTTACGTTCCAAATCCGTAAATTAATCTCCACACTTCAAATTAAATCAACGTTTATTTTTAAAAAAATTCCCTTTCTTTTATAAATTCCATAGTGAATTTACAATTCCAAAATATCTATGAATATACGATTTTTAAATCGATTTCTAATATTCATTTTCAATTTATTTGTGAAAGATAAAATCTCAAACATTCACTTCATCTTGGAAAAACTTTTCCATGCTTATTTAATAATAAGTAATTCACCAATTTATTTATTTTCAACATTTGGAAAATATTCAATATACTTAAAATCTAAATTAATTATATATTTTATTTTATAAGGAAAACATTCTCTTAAACACATTTATTTGGGCCAAAACGAATGTTATGTAAAACATCGTTACGACAACCCAAAATCACTAGTATAGGGATTCGAAATTAAGATAGGTATATAAATCCCAATACTACATTAAATATTTCCTTTCGGAAATCGTTTACTATAACAACAGTGTTATAGTCCACCATTTCCTTATATTCCTCGAAACATCTATTTCAACAATAAATGTTGAAATCTATGGTTCAATACTTAATACATTTTAAAACATCTTTAAATCGTTTTAATTCTATTTAAAGCATCACTTTTCTAAAATATTTCTTTAATATATCATTCACTGTCCAAAATCGTGAATATATTTTCTTATCCAAATTCAACATTCCTACATATTTTATTTAAAGGATTATCCACTGTCCAAAATTATGGATATATTTCCTTATCCAAATTCAACATTTCTACATATTTTATTTAAAGGATTATCCACTGTCCAAAATCGTGGAAATATTTCCTTTAATAAGCTATAATAATTAACTTATCAAAATAAGTCGTTTTCGGATATATAAAACAATGTTTATAAATTCCATTTATATTTTATGCCCACTTCTACCTATAAAAATCACTTTATTAACAAATTCTATCCATATTCCATTTACACGCAAAAATGCAATTTATAAGTTAATTACTTATAAATCTTTTATTTTATAAAATCTATTCATTTTATAATTCCACAATTTATAAATATATAGATTTCATTCACTTATAAAATCCATTTATATTCCATTTTAACACTTATAAAAACTTGTTTTATAATTCCAATATTTTTAATTTATAAATATCAATTTATAAATATTTTATATAAATCATTTATAATAATTCAAAAATCCCAATTTAAACCATTTTATATATTTATCAACTATTTATCTAAAAGATCACATTTTGGTTATTTCTCAAAAATCATAATTTTTATAACATTAAAATTACAACGTTTATTCATTTAAAATGAATCAATTTCAAAATTAAATTTTATTATGAATTCTCAACTTAAGTTTTCACAAAAAATCGAATTTTATTTATTTTCGGCATCTAACGATACTAAAAATATATTCGATTAAATTTTAGCCTTTAACGATCTCAACTACAAAGATAATCACAAAGATTATAAATAGATCAACACACAACATTGGAACCAATTCAAATGTTTGAGGAATCCCGTTGGATCCTTCCAACCTGTTTCCCTGCATCCAAAGATATTAGCACAATACCAATTTCGCTTCAAGACGATATATCGCGGTATATGGGATTTATAAAATACTATCCGCTATTATGCGGCGCAATAGGGTCTCATCCTCTATATAATGCGGGAAATCAACTCCAAGTACATAAATAATACCAATTTCACTATACGGTGAAATATTCGCGATATATGTTTTTAATAAATAACCTCCGCTTACTAACGGTGCATAATGTCTATTTTAACAATCAATAGATAACAATCAACATTCAACATACAATCAAGCAACTTTTAAATATAACTATTTAAAATTTGAATCAAAACCGATTCGATTGAGTGAGAAGTTCTCACCTTGATTTCAATTCCGTTCCAGCGTTTTATTTCGAATAAAATTAAACGCGCGTTTAATTTTACCCAAAATTTTCACTAACCCCAATCGCTTCCAATCCAGTTCCATTACGTAGTGCTCGACAAAACAAAGCCAACGCAACTGGTTTCGTACGTTTTCGACCTCGTATGACAAAGATACACATTTTTAAAGTTTACACGATTTATATAAATAAATTTACATGTTTTATCTAATATACTTTATACCCCCTTCAATCCAGGCCGTGCATTTTGAATTCCTAGCATCCTGGCCATTCACTTTTTCTTCCCCAAAGCATCTATGTCCAGGTCGAGATAACCCACAAGCCGTTACTTAGGATTTCATGTCTCTCCATCTACGACGAACTCTGGCACGATCGGTGACCTCCAATAGAACGGCCATCACGCACTACACCACCGCTTGGAACTTGGCTAGGCTCGGTCGACTACAAGCCTCGTGATTTGTGCTCGAACGCGGCACGAACGGGAGCAAACATCTCCCCCTACAAAACTCGAAAACCCATCATCGCCATATGGATTTGAAGATCTTGCTCCGCTCTACAACTTTCGTGTTGAACATTCTTTGAATTGATGAATGGATTTGAAAATATTGGAGGAGAAAGAATCGACTATTTCTGGCCATTGAATATTGAAGTGGCGGCTAGGCTGTTACAATTAGGGTTTGCAAAATTTGTGAAGAGTATGGTGCTCTTATAGAAAATTTCTCGAGTTACTATTCATCCGGAATTTCCGAACTCCAATTCTGTCGCGGTAACCGGCATTTCTAGGGTTTAACCCGCGTTCCGAACATAATGGAACGTGTTTCGGAGGCTAATTCGATCATCTGTGCGAGTTACAGCAATAAACGATCGATTTAAATTAAATCGATTTAAACTAATTTCTAGGCATTTTGGTTTTCCCCGAACAAACCGTAAATCCGATTGACATGAAATTTGAAACCTTACAACAATATCACATTACAGATCCGATGAAACTGGTTTCGTCGAAATCAGGGACTGTTTGAAAAATGGCTATTTTCACTAGTCGATTTAAATATTAAAATATTCAATTTTCACAAATTAACTTTTAATTCGATTTTAAAAGTTCTATAACATGGTTATAACTCCAATATGATTAAATAAAATTTTACAAATCAATTTTAATCATATTTACCCAATTTTCAGTTATTTCTGTATTTTCAACTATTAAATTATCGATTTAACTATCCAATTAAATCCAATTATTCGAAATATAAATTATTCGACTTATAAATTTCACTTATTAATATTTAAAATCAATTAAATATATGAATTTTAATTATTATAAATTCTGGGTCGTTACAAACTTTCCCCCTTAAAAGAATTTCGTCATCGAAATTACCAAGTAAGAAAAAGTTGCAGACTCCAGTAACTTTCCAGAACAAACCATTCTAGTTAGATTTTACAATTCTCTTAAGTGTTTAACTTTCCCAAAATTCATAGTTAAACTCCTTACAAAATCTTTACTAAGTTTCCAAATCCAAACTTAGTTTTAAAAATTTCCCAATTTTCCCAAAAATATTCTAACGCCTTAAATTTTCGAAAAAATTCGCCAGAGTCTTATTTGCGCGACTCGATCCGAAAAAAAAATGACAGTATATATATCATAAATATACATCTCATCAAGTGATGAGGCATCCCGCAGGAAAAAAAGTGTAAAAGTACGGTATGTAATCCGAGATATGTACCTTATTTATTATTAGCGAGCGTATACGGCTAATATAGCGCGAAAGCGAGCTCCAAATGCGAAGCAAGCGCATTCCGCACCTACTAAACACTCAACAAACCATGAGAAACATGCATATATGAAAGTAATATCAATATACAATATATAGCAACATAACAACTACATATGCCAATATGGAAAATGTAACAAAAACAACAATTGCAACCATCAAACAACTATCATACAATTAACATCCAACAAATCAATAACCAAATTAATATTCTTTCATTTCTCATTAATATTCAATGAATTGGTTTTTTTTCATTTTAATCACATTTGATTTGTTAACATTGGATTTTACAACATTCATTTACTCATCTCCAATTAGTACACATTCACTAATTTACATTCATTTTAGTTCACTTCCAAATCAAATTCAATTCTGTTCAAATTTATTTACTTTCAATTTGGATTCAATTACATAGCTCTCAATTTTGCTAATTCAATTTTATCAACACTTAATGAATTCATATACAATCAACTAACAATCAAATAACAACCAATGTATATTCGGCATAACCAAATTCATTCAATTTACATTTAACATTCAATTCGGTTCAACATTTTTTTTTATTTCAATTGGTTTAACATTTAATTGATTTTCATTCAATTATTCAACTTCTAATTACATTGGCTTTCAACGAATTAACACTTCATTCATTATTTCATATCAACTTATTTACATTCGACTGATTAACATTCAATCCATTTATTAATTTAATTGCCAATTCCTTTAACAATATAAGGTTGAATTTCAGTTATACAACTCAAGTTTACATTCATTCAATCAACTTTATTATTTTATTTTGATACCAAAATCAACTTTATTCAATTTTACTTAAGTTATATTTCTTTTAAACATCATTTGTTTAACTTCACTTAAATTTCCACTTATAAGTTCAATTCAGATTTCAAATTTTAATTAACTTTTACCAAAGTCAAATTTTCATATCACTATCAAATTCATACTTCATTTTACTTATTTTCATCAATTTCAACTTGGATTTTTTTTAATTTTCAAATTTGTTTATCACAACAAAACTCAAATTTTCAATTTACTATGGTAGCAAATCCCTCACATAGAAACTCGAAAATGATACTGATGATGCTGCAGTCATCATCCTTATTATTTCCCAGCAACAATAGTTAAATCTTTCTTTATAAAATTTCACTATTTTCCTTTACTTATACAAGATTGTTTCACAATTGTAAATCATTTTAATTATAATTCCATACTTATAATTCATTTGCTTATACAATTCATTCTTTTACAATTGTTGTTTTTATTTAACTTATTCAAACAACTTTATTTGATTTATACATTTTTACATTTTCAACAACCAAACAATCAATTTATATGCACTTTAATAATTCTGAAAAATCATTCCTTTATATATAAAATATAATCAAGGTAAAATTATTTCATTTGCCCAATTTAAAACAATATCGCGTCGAATTTGTTCTGTACAAGTGTTTAGAGATCCCTATCGATAGAGTTGTACGGACTATACCGACCAGAATCCATATACCAATCAACGAACCAATCATCACATTATAAAATAATTTTATACTCACTAACAAATACGCGCTCATATCTATTATTACACTCACACTCATTCAAGAGTACCACTGACTCCATCTCTAATGAGTAATTCCCAACAGAGCCATGGTTGTCGCTTAACCAAAAGCTCTGATACCAAATGTAACGTTGCGATTTTATCGGTATCCGAAGGTTGGCATTATTACGTCCACTGTATCAAATGCCGCATAATCGAATGCCGGAAAACCGAATTGTTAGGGTTAAAGAAGAAGAGGTAGAAGAAAATGATAGAAGAAATAAGGAAACAGAACAGAAACAATATCAGAATCTCACAGTCGCAGCGGAACAACCTATAATAGATAAATGAATAATCTTTAAAACAAAGAACTATCTCAGTTAATACATTTCATTACATCAGAGTATACAACAACAATATACAACACAACTGGGCAATGGACAATTATACAACATTTCCTTACAGGTGAATTTACAGCGGAAAGATAATATCATATACAAGTAATACGTCTCGCCATCCAGCTCGCCACTTGGGCTCCAAAGCACTTCTGAATCCAGAATTACCTGATAACCTGACTCTAGACTGCCCGTGTGGAAAATTATGGGCACCCAGAGTTTAGGAAGGAAAACAATAAACTCCGAGTCAGTCATGTGACTGGTGTGAGAACTAAAACAGTTTGTCTTTAAAACAAAGAACATGATAATTTTTTTTTTAAAATAGATTCACAATGCTTTTTAGAAAATGAGACTACCATAGGGCCTCCCGCACACACACACAATGCAAACGCAGAATCGGATGAGATTTCTCCTTATGTTAGTCAAAGATGCTTGATACGCATTAAAAAGAAACATTTGGTATTATTACTAGTGCATAGTGTAGGAAAAATTTCGAAAGTAAAGATATAAATCTTAGCCAGCATAGGCATTCCGCACTTATGCCTACTATAGCTACCATCCAAACAGTGGGGCGCCACCATAAGTGAATGATATGTTTTACAACTAAAACCGTACAAGGTACGTATTGTTTTATTTGGATTTCCAACAAATGGTCAGGCTAAGGAACTTCCTACTGCCATATGGGATCGCCTCTGGTGGGACGTCCCGAGAACTTAACCAGCTCTCTGCCAACACAAGGCCGGGTTACCTTTGTCACTAGGTAACTACTACACGACTATGCCATCCCCTGGTCCCTTTGGACCTTTATCTGAGCGCTCGATCACCAACATCACATAGTAATAAATATAGTGTATCAACATGAGTAAGTATCTGGGATCCATACCATGATACCACCCTTTCTAGAAGGAAATGACATACCCTAAAGGGTGCGACCCTCATAACCTTGCTGCATATTCCTGTTTTGACCATTGCTGGGGAGTGAGGTCTGACGAAGTCTCATCCATAAAGCTAGGCACAAAGCCATGCTTTGATCAACAAATGATCAATAAATAATCATCACACAGCAACATTCAGCATGCCACATTACCAAATTGGGAATATATCGCTGATAACCTTCAACTACACAACCTCTAAGCGCGTACGTCTCAGAGAAGGGTGTTATGCTAGAGAATAAATTCTCCGCCACCAAAAGAAATGTATTTGAAAGAAAGCTTCTTTATATCTCAAAATGTAATGTCAGACACGTAACCATACAAGTCTGTTCCGGGTTCGAACAGAACAGAAGGCACTTCAAAAGAAGCCCTTGCAATCCGGGTATTCACAATCCTGATAAAACTTCCCATCACAAAGGAAATCTCCATACCGTAGCTAACGGTGCAGAGACAATCGATAGGTCATCCTATCGTTTTCACAAATTCCCGGTCTTCACCACCGGTCTTCAATGCTATCCATTACGTCGTATCACTATTCGGAATGAGTAATCCGAATAACGAGCGCAATAATTTAAAAATAAGGGTAGCATTTCAATTTCAACCAATTCACAACAAATACCTATTCAAAGGTCAATATTTGATAGTCGGTTATTTAACTATCAATCAAGATTCAGAACATCACCCGATTTCAAATAATTTCCCAAATAATTTATTTTCAAAAATATCTTTATAAGATATATATCCCACACTTCAACCATTTGAAAACCAATTTCAAATAAATTTACACCCTTACAACTTTCATTTCGAAATGGTTCATTTAAACCAATTAAATAAATCCTTACTGATTTATTAAATTTACGTTCCAAATTCGTAAATTAATCTCCACACTTCAAAATAAATCAACATTTATTTTTAACTAATTTCCCTTTCTTTTATAAATTACATAGTGAATTTACAATTCCAAAATATCTATGAATATACGATTTTTAAATCGATTTCTAATATTCATTTTCAATTTATCTCTAAAAGATAAAATCTCAAACATTCACTTCATATTGGAAAAATATGTCCATACTTATTTAATAATAAGTAATTCACCAATCTATTTATTTTCAACATTTCGAAAATATTCAATATACTTAAATCTAAATTAAGTATATATTTTATTTTATAAGGAAAACATTCTCTTAAACACATTTATTTGGGCCAAAACGAATGTTACGTAAAACATCGTTACGACAACCCAAAATCACAAGTATAGGGATTCGAAATTAAGATAGGTATATAAATCCCAATACTACATAAAACATTTTCTTTCGGAAATCATTTACTATAACAACAGTGTTATAGCCCACTATTTTCTTATATTCCTCGAAACATCTATTTCAACAATAAATGTTGAAATCTATGGTTTCGAAACTTAATACATTTTAAAACATCTTTAAATCATTTTAATTCTATTTAAAACATCACTTTTTCAAAATATTTCTTTAATATATCATTCACTGCCAAAATCGTGAATATATTTTCTTATCCAAATTCAACATTCCTACATATTTTATTTAAAGGATTATCCACTGTCCAAAATCGTGGATATATTTCCTTATCCAAATTCAACATTTCTACATATTTTATTTAAAGTATTATCCACTGTCCAAAATCGTGGATATATTTCCTTTAATAAGCTATAATAATTAACTTATCAAAATAAGTCATTTTCGGATTTATAAAACAATGTTTATAAATTCCATTTATATTTTACGGCCACTTCAACTTATAAAAATCACTTTATTAATAAATTCTATCCATATTCCATTTACACGCAAAAATCCAATTTATAAGTTAATTACTTATAAATCTTTTACTTTATAAAATCTATTCATTTTATAATTCCACAATTTATAAATATATATATTTCATTCACTTATAAAATCCATTTATATTCCATTTTAACACTTATAAAAACTTGTTTTATAATTCCAATATTTTTAATTTATAAATATCTATTTTATAAATATTTTATATAAATCATTTATAATAATTCAAAAACCCCAATTTAAACCATTTTATAAATTTATCAACTATTTATCTAAAAAATCACATTTTGGTTATATTTCTCAAAAATCATAATTTTTATAACATTAAAATTACAACGTTTATTCATTTAAAATGAATCAATTTCAAAATTAAATTTTATTATGAATTCTCAACTTAAGTTTTTACAAAAAATCGAATTTTATTTATTTTCGGCATCTAATGATACCAAAAATATATTCGGCTAAATTTTAGCCTTTAACGATCTCAACCACAAAGATAATCACAAAGATTATAAATAGATCAACACACAACATTGAAACCAATTCAAATGTTTGAGGAATCCAGTTGGATCCCTCTAACCTGTTTCCCTGCATCCAAAGATATTAGCACAATACCAATTTCGCTTCAAGACGAAATATCGCGGTGTATGAGATTTATAAAATACTATCCGCTATTATGCGGCGCAATAGGGTCTCATCCGCTATATAATGCGGGAAATCAACTCCAAGTACATAAATAATACCAATTTCACTATACGGTGAAATATTCGCGATATATGTTTTTAATAAATAACCTCCGCTTACTAACGGCGCATAATGTCTATTTTAACAATCAATAGATAACAATCAACATTCAACATACAATCAAGCAACTTTTAAATATAACTATTTAAAATTTGAATCAAAACCGATTCGATTGAGTGAGAAGTTCTCACCTTGATTTCAATTCCGTTCCAGCGTTTTATTTCGAATAAAATTAAACGCGCGTTTAATTTTACCTAAAATTTTCACTGACTCCAATCGCTTCCAATCCAGTTCCATATCGTAGTGCTCGACAAAACAAAGCCAACGCGACTGGTTTCGTACGTTTTCGACCCCGTATGACGAAGATACACATTTTTAAAGTTTACACGATTTATATAAACAAATTTACATCTTTTATCTAATATACTTTATACCCCCTTCAATCCAGGCCGTGCATTTTGAATTTCTAGCATCCTGGCCATTCACGTTTTCTTCCCCAAAGCATCTATGTCCAGGTCGAGATAACCCACAAGCCGTTACTTAGGGTTTCATGTCGCTCCATCTACGACGAACTCTAGCACGATCGGTGACCTCCAATAGAACGGCCATCACGCACTACACCACCGCCTGGAACGTGGCTAGGCTCGGTAGACTACAAGCCTCGTGATTTGTGCTCGAATGCGGCACGAACAGGAGCCATCTCCCCCTACAAAACTCGAAAACCCATCATCGCCATAAGGATTTGAAGATCTTGCTTCGCTCTACAACTTTCGTGTTGAACATTCTTTGAATTGATGAACGGATTTGAAAATATTGGAGGAGAAAGAATCGACTATTTATGGCCATTGAATATTGAATTGGCGGCTAGGCTGTTACAATTAGGGTTTGCAAAATTTGTGAAGAGTATGGTGCTTTTATAGAAAATTTCTCGAGTTACTATTCATCCGGAATTTCCAAACTCCAATTCTCGCGTGGTGACCGGCATTTCTAGGGTTTAACCCGCGTTCCGAACACAATGGAACGTGTTTCGGAGGCTAATTCAATCATCTGTGCGAGTTACGGCAATAAACGATCGATTTAAATTAAATCGATTTAAACTAATTTCTAGGCGTTTTGGTTTGCCCCAAACAAACCGTAAATCCGATTGACACGAAATTTGAAACCTTACAATAATATCACATTACGGATCTGATGAAACTAGTTTCGTCGAAATCTGAAACTGTTTGAAAAATGGCTATTTTCACTAGTCGATTTAAATATTAAAATATTCAATTTTCACAAATTAACTTTTAATTCGATTTTAAAAGTTCTATAACATCATTATAACTCCAATATGATTAAATAAAATTTTACAAATCAATTTTAATCATATTTACCCAATTTTCAATTATTTCTGTATTTTCAATTATTAAATTATCGATTTAATTATCCAATTAAATCCAATTATTCGAAATATAAATTATTCGACTTATAAAGTTCACCTATTAATATTTAAAATCAATTAAATACATGAATTTTAATTAATATAATTCTGGGTCGTTACAGATAGTGGATTGGTTTATAATAAGAAATGTTCAAATGATATTTGTTTTTGGTCTATTTAAATATGAATTTGGAAAAGAGGAAATCCTCCTTAAGTTTTGTAATATAGTTATTCCGGTGAGGTCTGTATATGAATGTTTTTCTCAAGTATTGGAAAGAGTATAAGAGGTTGCGAATATAATCTTTTGTGAAGATATTTTGAATCAAAATAATTAACAGAGAGTTAATTAAAATGAAAGATTAATTAATGAAGGCTTAGTGGATCCTGCATGTAGTTAAACCTATGTTTGATTATTTAATTGATAGTTAAATAACCGACTATCAAACCTTGGCCAAAATATAACTCTAGAAATATCTAGGAGAAACACGAGGCTTATATGGCACTGTTATCTTCGATGATGTTGTACCGTGCATTTAATTTTTTTTTGTTCTCCTAGGTCAAATGATAAGGAAATATGTCCGCTTAAACGGTTAGCGGGTGATCCCCACTCTCACGTATTGTCGGATTATTTCCAAAAGAGCTGGAGTCGAGTTGCCAAAAATATCGATTTAGTTTTAGAGTGACCGATAAGCGAGGGAATGTACTTATATGAAATGACTCGAAATCGTAACCACTCCAAAATCATATGCATCATTGATGCTTTGGAAGAGGTTCAAGATAGTTCAAGGTGGTCGAAGATGGAGCTCTTTGAACTGTAAGGGTTACTGCTTCTAATCCTGAGGGTGATTCCAAAGTGGATATAGTAAAAGTAGTGCCTTCAGTTCATTCTTTCCTTAATAACATGTATTGATGAATATTGACATTGCATTACGCCTAGAAGGCAGTATTAGCATTCCAAGCGGGATTTTCTAAGAGAGAAAAAAGATAATCGTGATCCCATGAGCTTTACAAACCAGTAATGACTAAAACATGGGATATACGGTAGAGCTATGCGGTTCGCTACTATTGAGAGCAGTCATTCCTCGATCTAGAATCAATATTTATGGTTTTGGTATAAGCATGAAGAGTGGGGCCAGGACTGTTGCACATTATTTTTGGAGGCGTGGTACCCAGGGACTGATGTAATCCAGTATGCCATGTTAAAAGGGTAGCCGACTCTGTGCTGGCAAGGGGTCCATGTGAGGCCCTCCGTATATTTTTCTAGAGGTGTACTATGGTAGGCGATATCCTAGTAGCCTTATCATTGATGGAAATTCAGTCCCAATACGTGCCTTTATGGACTTAGTTGTGCCCAACCAGTGAAATGCAAGCATTTTAGCTATTTTATATATTTATTTTTCCCTCTAGACATTATTATAATATCAATGGATTTTCAATGAAAATGTTTTGGTTATCGTAAGATATAAGTGTTTATGTGCGTTGTGGTATTTTGAGATACCTTTCTTTTGAAAGGTTTTATAAAACATTAAAAATCTATTTGATTGTGTTTCTCATGCTGGTTTTACCAGACATATCCCAACATTATTTTTCTTATAATACTCGAGACAGCCCGGGCGTATTTTGCATATTTGGTTGGACACTTTGGAGCTTCAAGAGATGAGCAGGGTCCTCCAAGGCATATTCATGTATTTTATCTTCCACTGTTTTGTTCTTATTGTATTTATCAGAAATTGTAACGAAAGGTTCTTATAATTGTCCAAGGTCTGGTGATAATATAATTGTACTTTAATTAATGTATTTATATAAATGTTTCTTTTTGTAAAGTTCATTGATATATTAAAGATTAATCATGACGTTGTGAGATTCTGTTCCGACTTTTCTTTTTTTACCCCAACGATCTCTTTTTGGCACTTAAATGTTCGACATGTGAATATCGTGGATGTATTAACATTGAGTTCTGAGGACTGAAAAGGTGGGTTGTTACACTCTTTTTGAGATCTCCCCTTCTAGGCATTTTCCTACTCGTACTCTTATTTCCCCTGTCGAGAATATAGTTGCCTATATTAATGTCACTTACCAATGGAAATCTCTTATTTACAGCCCATATCACTCCTTTGTCCTTATTAACTCGACTTGCCAGCATTCTTCCGCCAACATAGACATCCCTCCCCCTAAGAAAACCCCTACCGAAGCCTCCATCTAGGTGATGGAAGGTTAGAGTTCTGCCTCCCCCTAACCCATATCTCTAGAGCCTCCCAACCATGTTTCCTTCGCTCCTCACCCTCCTGTCTACCCATCTTCCCTCCCACCTGACCCTTCTGATGATGCCCTCCAGAGTTGACCCTATTTCACCCTATGATTCCCCTATTACTTCCCTTAAGACAAAATTTATCCACGTTATCATCTGCGACCCTCTAAATGTGGAGGGTATTGCTCTGGAGTTATTTGAAAAACAAGCTGAAGGTACGCAGTTTATTTAGAATAATATGGTTGAGACTTGGTCCCACAAGGATAATGGGTTGTGCTTCCACTCTAAATGAAGGATTTCCTCGAAGTGGGTCTTAAATGACGAGAAGGATGAGCTGGAACTCTACTATAGGCTTATGGATGATGAGCTTGTCCTTTGTAATAATGGTGAATTTATTGCCGACAACGACGAGATCCTGGCTATACCAGATTGGGACCGGAAATTTATTTTCTCGCCATGCACGCGTGGTTATTGCCCCGAGCTCCTTAGCCGTTCTATCATTGTGCTAGAATTTAGTCGTGTCATCTCTATGGTTATTGTATGTGATTATTATGATATTACTGTCACTGATATTATTAGTTGTAGTTGTGCCTTGTTATTTTGTTCTTCTTATTTAATGGTCTTTGCTAGCTGGCTAGGCATGTTGGCAGTTACTTTGATGTGGGTTTCTTGCCATGGACCTCTTTACTTTTATTTTATATATATACATATGCTTAGTATGGTTGTATGGTCCTCGAATCATACATCCTTTATATCAAAATAATAATAGTAATAATAATGTTTACGAATATAAATATAAATAATTTCAATTATAATTTCAAATTTCAAAATTTAAAATTTGGTCTAGATCTGAAATTATCTTTTAAACTTAGATTCCAATTTATAATTTACTAATAAATTATATATTATTAAAATATATATGTATATATATATATGAAAATTTAATCATTTTTAAACATAAATATAATGTGTGTGTACATATATATTTATTAAAAACTGGTATAAAAATCATTTATAATATAAAATGATGTTATATAATAAAGTGTGTACATATATATCATATTATGTACATATTTCATTTTGGCTATTTTTTTTTCACAAAATTTAAGTTTTTTTAATAATTAATTCCATACAAAATATCTTTTATTTAAATATAAAAATAAATCCATGTAGAAAATTAATTTTTTATTTGAAATGAAATATCAAGTAATGTTTGTAAATTTATGTATATTAACATATAATACACACACAGACACATACACAGACATATATAAATCATTAATCTAAGTTAATTTGTTATATTATAAATTATATACGTTTCATATATAATAAATATATAGGCATGGTATTTTTTTACATATATTGTGTATATGATTTAACAAAATTTCATATATAACACCTATATTTATATATTAAAAGATAAATTTTTGTTATAAAATCCATTTTAAATTATTTTAAAATTAGAAAAATTAATTTTATTTTATTTTATCTTTGACCAAATGCTTTTATGTATATAATTTTTTGGTAATAATATATTAATATATTTATATTCTAAGTTGACTATACACACACAGATATATATATATATATATATATATATATATATATATATATATATATATAATTCATGATAAATTCATCTAATCTCACCATATATAAATATGGATAAGTGATAAATGAATATATACATATGAAAATTAGAAAATTGCCTTGACTATAGCTTAGTAGTAACACTTTGAATGCTGAGTAAATCAGACTCCTTTTGGATCTGAATCCAAAGTCCTCTAGAAAGCATTATCCGACGGAATGATTTATGCACCTTGTTGATATTTAATTCATCTTGTCATTTTCGTAGCATAAAATGATTGAGATAGGAGACAATATTTTTTCACAGAGATGGGTAGTATGAAGGTCCAAAAAAGTAACACAAATGAGGGGCTAAGGGTATTTAAATAGAAAAGAGAAGGAGAAGCTAAAAGTGGATCTAGATCCAAAAACTCTTCTACCAATTCAAACACCTTTTGAATCAAATCCATCCCCTCTATCCCACAGCCATGGTTTTCTACGCTAAGCCCCTTCATGGGCTTTACTTCCATTTCAAGCCTGATCAAATAATATACATTTAAATCAAATTTATATATACATCGACACCGTATATCGATATATGTGTATACAATTTTCATATACGCACTATTTTCAATATTAATCAACACAAATCAAGTAAAATGTTATAATTAATATTTCGTAAATATTAATTTAATTAATTTATAAAAATTATAATTAATTAAATCAAGTGGTAGTTGAAGTATTCAACATTCGGTTGTGTGACTCTTGGGTATAAAGTTGGTCAGCGATTAATATCAAATAACTCGATTATAAACATTCACACATCACATTAGGTAGTGATGAGGCATTAAGGCCAAGTTTATTGCTAACATAGCTTTGGTAAAATCCAATTTCACTTGTTTTAAGCATTACCCGTTAGTGACAATTATTCACATGAATTCCCTTCGTCAAAACTATATCACATTAGACTTATGGAATTTGGGAATGATCAAAATTCCAATATCTTTCATATTAAACTTTATGGTCTAAACACAAAGACCTTAGTTTAATAACAACAATAATTATTAATTAAATTGATTGATTAGGGGTATGCCGTAAGGGCAGTTATGTAATTTTTTTACATATATCTAACTCGATAACTAATCTTGTTCGAAATAAAAGGTTTTTTCTTTTTGTTATATACTTGTTATAATGTGCGATAAATAGCTGATTATTCAATTTAAGTATATTTAATCGAAAATCCATAAAATGACGTGTTTTGTGATAGTAATTACAAGGTGCTGTAATTATGAGTAATTTATCATGATATAATAAATGCACCGTTTTAAATATGCCTAGTCAAGATGTATCAAAACTAGATACCGATGCATCTATTGAGACTAGAGCATGTAATGCTCTCTAAATTTTTGGAATTACATTGCTAATGGTAGTTAGGGGGACCATGGGTTACGTACCGATATGTATTGGATTATCATGGAATAAATCACTCGATAATTTTTTGGTTAATGTAACTAAGGTTAAATAGAAAATACTGATGTGATAATATTACAAAATTTCCAAGACTTAAGAATACCATTGAGCTTCAATGTGGAAACTCTGCTTTGACTATGGTTAAATCATGGCACAATTTCCATTGAATGACTATAGTTGGATCGAGTGGAAGCATTGAAAGTGAAACGCTATTCAAGAGAGAATTCGTCTCCTCGGTTATATGAGGTAAGTATCACAATTAACCGAAGTTAACTCAAAGTCAAAGTTTCTGACCATATTAATTTGGTTAATAATAACTGTTATTATTAAACCAAGGACTTATGTTTGGAAACAAAAGTTGAATATGGATGATATTGGAATTTTGACCATTACCAAATTCCTACGTCCTAAAGTGATATGCTCTGGTGAAAAGAATTGGTGTAAATATTTATCACCATTGGGTAATACTTAAAGCATGTAAAATTGAATTTTACCGAAGCTATAGAGGAAATAAATTTGGTTATAATATCATGTTACTAGCTAAGGTGATATGTAAATGTTAATATTTGAAAGGTTTGATATTAATCGCTAACTGTGTATAAACTTAAGAGCCACCCAACCAAAATGTTGAATATTCCCACTATCACCTAATCTAATTAATTATAATTGTTATAAATTAAGTAATTAATTAATACTTGTGAAATATTAATTGTAAATTTTATTTGATTTATGTTGATCAGTATTAAAATATTGCATATATAAAAGTTATATACACACATGTCAATATACGATATCGACGTGAATTAGATTTAAATGTATGTTTATTTGATCGGGCTTAATGCAATTTTGTGGCTCGGATATGATCATGTATGACCAACCATTAGAAGGGGGTTGGGGCTAATTGTAGGTGAATAATGATTCAAAAGTTGTCAAATAGTAAGAGGAAAATGTGGATCTGGATCCTCTTTTTGCTCTTTTGAATCTCCACTTTTTGAACACCTCAAGCCCTACTTTCGCCTATATTAAAAAAATTCTCCATCTCTTCATTCCAAGCTGGCCCCCTTTATTAGCTTCCTCCATAATGTTAAGCAAAATAAAACACAAATTTAATACAAATAGTAGATCACTGGTTGCTGCAATCAGTCTAGTAGGTTGCTTTCGAAGTTTGGGTACTAATTCAAGGAGTTCATCGATTCAATGCTTCAATTTGTTAAAACCAAGCTTTAGTTATGGTAAATCTTTCATTTACATTTACATTTATATATAGTTGTTTATCATGTCATATATGTGCTTAAATAATATATTAATTATCATGAATCCACATATGTCGGTATTGTCTATATTGGATGAGTAATATATATATATATATATATATCCATGTGTGTGTATTTAAAAAACTTTATAAATATATACAAGCATATAGCCCATAGTTGCAAAACTAAAGAAAATCAAATTTAAAATGATTTTAAAACAAAAATTGATTTTTGAATACAAACATAGTTATATAAAATATACAAATATATATTTTGTTATTTATATACACTATTGTTTACAAAAATAATTTTTTTATGTCTGTGTGTATATATAATACATATATTTAAATTTGTTTTTAATATTATATATAATTTTATATAATATATATATATATATATATATTATAAAATATACTTACAAATATTTAATAAAAATTATGCATGTGATTTAGAAAAGTTTCTGTAAATAATAAAAAGTAAATATTTTGTTAAGATCTCTATTGGAAATCTTTAATTAAATAAAAACTATTTTTAAACCATATGTTTAAAAAAAATTATTTTGGTTAATATTATTAAGGCCAAATACATGATAATATATATAAATATTTTTTTTAATCATTTATTCACATTAATATATATATAATTATTATATATGTATATATGCATTTTTGAAATATTAACTTTATACACACACAGAGGAAAATAGGCGTAGGGAAGAAGTTGCAAAAAAAGTTAGTCTTGGGGACAACAAATTTGTTTTTTAGTCCGAAAGACACTTTTTAGTGTGAATAGAAAATGATAGTTGCAACTATCATTCTGTGATTTACACTAAAAAGTGTCTTTCAGCCTAAAAAGCAAAATACTTGTCTCTGAAACTAAATTTTCTTCAACTTTTTCCCTAAGACTAAACCCCCCCACACACAATATATGTATATGAAATTAAAAAAATATTTTTGAAATATACATGATATATTTATATTTATTTAAAATTTAATATAATGATTTGAATTTGAAATTTCTAGATATATTGTTATACATTTAAAATTTGAATTTTTTAACTTTAATTCAAGGTTAAAGTTATTTATAGTAATATTTACAATTATTTTATATTATATTGTCAATTATACTTACATATATATGTGTGTGTGTGTTTGTGTGTTTATATGTATAAATATTTGTGCGCTAGAAATATTATTTTATATTATATTAAACCACATACACATACAAGCGCGCGTGCGCATACACAAATATATATTTGTGTGTGTGTGTTAGACAACACACACACATATATATTGTAGGGCTAATGTGTCCATTGTATTTTCCAACACTTATACGTGGGTATTTTGAACCATGTACACTGTTTATGATGCACTTGCACATACGCATGCATGTGTATGATTCGCATGTTATATTATATATAATACACATAGCAATAAAATAACAATTTATTTGTAACTTAAATAAAATATTGATTTTATTTAAATAAATTTAAATAAGATCTAAATAAATTTATACCTTATAGGGCCAATAAGATCCAAAATGGAATTAATTTTTTTTTGAAATCCGTCCATTTACACCATTGCCTGTCGGCCCAGATCCAATAATGGCATCAAATCCAAATAGCCTATGCAGTCAAAATTAGTGGTATTAAGGCTAATATATTAGAGTCTACGAATATAGTAGTGTGTTTATAAAAGTAATGGCTAAGGTTGGTGTTATATCCTCCACTCCGAGACCCAAAAATAAACGCCACTGATGCTGCAATCATCATCAGAATTATTTTTAAGCGACAAAGTGAGTTCAGTATTATTTTGTACAATATTAAGTAAATTAAGCATTTAAATAAATTTTTATTGCATCAAATTGGTTTACATGGTTCATTATATCATCATTAATCCTTTTTGCTCACACGTTGGGGTAAATATAATAAAACATAGATAGAGTGCCATGCCCGCCACATGAAGATGCCGACATAGACACTTAACCAGTTATAAAATCTAGTTTTACATGGTGGAATTTTAGAGTATCTTTTATATGCAAAATATGCCTCATGCTTCATCTTCTGCTTCTTTATCCATCTTTTTAAAAGATACCTGTCTAAGCTATAAATTCAACCTACTTGAATGAGTAACCATGAGTTTATGGAAAATAATAAAAACATAAGTCAGATACAAAGCCTAGTATGAGTAATACTTTAACCTAAACAATAATCATATAACAAGACCTTGCCGCTAAAGCGTAAAACATGTTTTCCGCTCACTATTCCAATCATCATCCATTACAAGATGCTATGCGATAATATCATGTCCTGAGCAAACATAAACCATTAATTCATTTATAAGCGTGAGATTTTCTTCACACGGTTTAGATTAATACTTATAGCTAATTCAATTTAAATAGTCACTCAGGCCTTACTTTCACCAATTCAATAGCTTTACTAGACATTTAATGCAACAACTCGTACCTTAATGGGGCCAAATTATGATAAAAATCGAAAACCAAGTCCATCAAAGCACAGATCGTTGGATTTGGTGCCTGCAAATAAGCATGAGTGTTACCAGAGATTGATAGAAATCTAAACTCACAGCAGAAACAATAATAGGATAAGAATACTGACTATGACTTCTACCTAGGAATAATGGTATTCCTTGGATAACAAGTTGTCACATCAGCATCGAGCATGAGAAAAAGAAGACTTCTCCAACAACAAAGCACGTCTAGCTTCAGTGAACCGTTCCCTTAAATTTATGCTATGAGTGGTAATGAAGAGGGGGTCAGAACAATGTTCTGGTGACTGGAAATATAAACTGTCCATAACATAAACTTATACCAATTGGTTTCATTTAATTCTTATGTCCATCAAGTTTAGCAATTCTAATCTAACCTTGCATTGCACACACGATTACACGCTTACCCATTCCCCAAGGGGAGAGGCGGACCATTCAGCCCACTTAAAACTTCCAATTAGAAGCAAACCCCTAAAGAGATATCCCTCACCGCTTCTAAGTCCAAATTTGGACCATTTAATACTTTCTAATTAAGCAGACCTAATCTCTTACATTATCATGGGTCCTAGGATTAGTGATATCTCACGTCTGTAGTAAGTGCACTTGACTTCTGGTAGCATCAAAGCAAAGGACAATCTTCCTTCGAGTGACTCCAGTGACCTCGCATCACTAACCTACTAAGTCCAATTAACCATCCTAAGTCTTTACTTATATTATCTTAGGTAGACATTAGACTTAGCTTACTAACTCTCTTTTTGTTTAAGGAAATAAGATTTACCTTAAATATTTTCTACCTATAAATCCCCACTTAATGCTCATAAATGTCAACTTGTCCATAAAAACCTAATGGACATTTCCTAAGACATGTATGTATGATCACTAATTTTAAATTACTAACCTTATATATCTATTTCATTTTTATCAGTCCCATTAATCTGTTTATCCTATCAAATTATTACAACTCCCATATTTATTACCATTTGCTGCAGTTACAACCTTTTAAATTCTTTTCCCATTAGTTAATTATCCTAAACGCAAATATTACGTGCAAGCATCGTAATTAGCTTTTTATTTAATTATTATAAGCGTAGTAAATTACGTACAAATATTTACTTTTATAAAAAATGTTCTAGTTATATATCTTCACTAGAATATTCTTTTCCATATTAAATTGTTGGAATCATATCTAAAGAGATTATCTGCTATAATTTGCATAAATTAGCTTAAAAAAATATTTAACTTTAAAATATAAAAGATTACATCGTATGAAATTATAAGGAATTATCATTTCTTTTTGTTATTGAAATAGTCAGTGTAAACTATAATGAATTCATACTTTTCACATCTCTTTCTCTTTCTATTTGCATCCATTCCTTGTTAAATCAAACACTATATCTTTCTAAAAGGGAAAAAATCAAACTAATTTACAAATATTAAACGGATCTGAATTTCAACAATTCCAAATGTAGAAAAGTTTACATTCCAGCAATACTAGGGTAATAATCCAAATTTATAACATCATTATACAACCTATTTCAGATCTGGAATAAATTTTATTAAAATCAATATTTTAAGTTCATGCTTCCAGGACTGATTTCCAGATCAGGTTGTAAACAATGCTAAATCAATTCATAAAAACAATGTAGTGTTGGCATCAAAATTGACCACCAACACCCAATTATGTGAAAGCATCAATATCCAATTCAGTCATAGAAATATGAAGAGGAATAAATGAAGAATAAAATTAAAACAATCATAAAGCAAGTATATAGGGACACAAATTTATAATGGTTTGGCTAACTACGACCTACGCCTACTCCACAGATTTTCCTTTTTTATTAATTTATACTGCTGATTACAGTTACAACTCAATAAAATTCAAGAATAAAAATGATAGAGTATAGCCTAGGTAGAAGATGAAGAGAAGTAGAATCAAGATCCCTTTTCTGAAGCCATGCCTGCTGTATTTATGGGGGAAGACGACAACCAATCTCTCTAAACTTCATCTACATGACCTTCTTATCCATATGAGCCCACCATTCGCTAGGCCCTAATCCCAATGGAAAGGGATCAGTTCCGATCTCTCCATCGGTTGACTTTGAGGCAGCTATTCGCATTGACGCTTCTTCATGCTTTCCATCCATCTATATGCTTTGCCGATCTGTTCCTTCGTATGCTACACCAACCCATCTTTCGTAGGCTATTTCGACCCCTTGTCCATCTATCCATGCCAATCTCTTATTTGATAACTAAAGTGTAATGATCCCTTCTATCCTATAATGTCGATCCCTACTTTTTCCACTGAAGTATACCGATCTGTGCTATTGAACTAAAGCCTACCGATCCCTTTATGACATAGCCCACCGATCCATTTTATGTTGATCCCACCTTCATAAGCCGAAGTATGTCAATCCCTCATCCAACTAACCATACCGATCCATACACCTTCACTCCTGCCAAGCCCTTAAGCCTTACCATGCCATGCCGATCCATGGTGCTCCATCATGTCATGCTGATCCAAGTTATGCCGATTCCTGGGCTTCCATTTGCTAAGCTATTGAAGCGTACCGATCCCTCCGTAGGAGCCAACTCATGTCAATCCATCCTCTTCTGCAAAACGTGCTAATCTATGCCATTTAACTATGTCGATCCATCCTTTTTGGGATGAAATATGCCGAATCCTCTCATTTGCTGAATAGTATTCCATACTTTGAACATCCTGCCTTGCATATCTACCAATTCTTCTCAGTCCTGACTCCATATAGCCATTTGTTACTAATTTTTGGACCCTACAATCGTCGCTCTGTACTCGTCGGCCTTGATAATTGAGAAGCATGTCGGGTTAAGTCCACCTATGTACTGCCTTGCCAAAATGGGGGTTAACATGTTGCTGGTATTTAATTATTCAGATCATATTTGATTTTTTGTCTACAACTCTTATACAGTTATCCAATTAGTCATAAAAATCAAATAAACACCAATGGAATAATTTTCATATTATTGCAATCTATAAAATTTCCCACTCACTTTTTAAAAGCCATCCAAATCTCCAGATCCAAAGTAGAACCTTTGATTCATCTCCAAATCCTTTTTAATCCAAGAGATATATATAAAAGGATATATGCATACATTAGAATTACACATCTGAGAAGAGATTTGAGATTGAGTGAGAAAATAGATACTATATAAATCACCTCAGGTATGCATATAGTTGATTTTCTTCTCTTCTCTTTTTTATTAGATTTCTACTCTTCTCCGATTTGTATGAATATAGATACAAATATCTTATCTTTATAATTTTGAAAGAAAGTGGAAAAGAAGAAATGACAGAGCTTCGCTAGTGCCTTCATAAAAATATAAGAAGAGAAGGGAGGGTTAGGCCTGAATTTACAGGCACTAGAATAAACTAGAATTGTTCGATTTGAAATATTAATTCCGAGCCGTTGTGGCCTTGGGTTATTGTAGCCTCTAGGTCACCACCTGTCGACCGCCTTTGGGTCACCGTTCGACCGCTGGGGGTCTACCATCCCCAATAACGAGTCAGACTATGGGCCCCGTAAATTAATATAAAAATGTTAATTTTTTTATTTAATTATTTTCATTTTGAATCTATTTTTCGTCTGTAACTTCTTTGTTTGGACTCCGATCTCAAAACTCCAAACACGAAAGTTGCGTAGAATTTCACCGTAAACGCAATGATGCAAGTTTCTTGGTCAAATTCCATCATTTGCAAAAATTCCACTTTTGCAGCCTAGTTAACTAACTAACTAATCAATTAAATAACTTATTCCAAATTACAGGGTGTTATATTCTCCCCCCTTAATAAAGAATTTCGTCCTCCAAATTTTACCGATGATTAAGTCATGGTTTTGACTCCTAATTATCCTAAACTACACAGCCAATGAGTGTACAACAAATTTGGCAACCAAACGTGCATAAGTGCATAGTGTATTACTGTATCACCACACAAAAAATATGTATACAGAATGATTCTAAATCGGATCCTCCTATATGAATGCCTTTCTTTTGAAAACATGATGCAAACAACATATATATATATATATACACACACACACACTAGCAATTCTACATGTATGTAGCTTTTTAAAGAATCCTTTTAACCAAAACCCCCATACTCCTACGTATAGAATTATGAAGCAACCAATTTTACATTCATTTTCTATCATTCAACAATCTAACGCATCGAAAAATCGCTTCCTATGTTTTATTTCTATGCTGGGAAAAGGGACTTAGGTTGAGAATTTAACATTCTTACCACTCTATAATCTTTCTATTCCCATAATATAGTGGAAATTTCCTTGCTGCCCCAAATTTACTCCAAATTTTCCACGTACGAAACGCATAAGAAGGCTTATTTTCAAGCTCTAAAACAGAATTAAGTATAAAAAGTAAAATAGACTTGCGCACATCGTCGACAAGGTATGGAAATAGAAATTTTAAGGCTAAAACAGTTTTTCCCTTGTTATCGCTCGCATTTATCACATCGTCCACCCTAATGCACCAATAAATACACAAATTCTAACTCTACTTGCCTTTAATACGCCTAACGTGTGGCCATCAGAATCTAAGTTTTCACAAAAAGTCTTTCTCGCTTTTTAAATTTGTTTGAAAAATAAAATCCCAAAATATTTAGACGCGCGTTTCCCTTGAAATAAAATTTTGAACAAAATTCTTAAAGTATTTTAAGAGTCGGAATAAGTAAAACACAAAACTTTTTCGTACTTTTTTTCTTCCAAAAATGAACTTTTCAAATCAAGGGGAAATTTTTCAAAATATTTTCCTTTTCAAAAGTTTTGATAAATTAAGTCACAATTTCAGCGTAGTCGAAAGTAGGTAATGCGCTTAAGGCATAAAGAAAATTCCAAAATTCTATATAAAATTTGACATTTTATTTAAATTTGTCAACACATATATTATTCAAATTTTGTAGTTTTAAAGGAACTTGAGCAATGTTGACCTACGATATCAAACAACTTTATCACGTCCTCTGCTAAAATTTCCAACAATTCTAAACTTCTAGTCTTATATTGCATTTACTATTAGTCAAGTGTCTTTATGAGATTACCATATTTATATTGCTTCTTTACTATGCATCAATAAGAGGGGTTCACATATCCAAAAACAATAACACAGTCAATATATATAAACTCATGATATCGTGTGTGCTTTTTACAAGAGACAACCAACAGTTACAACCCAAATAACCTAGAAGAAAAGAACGAATGCTGGAAGGAAAAAGGAAACAACACCACAACCCTTAAAACAATGCCTACTGACTATGAGATGTCTTTCTCCACGGTTGGAGCTCGATCCATTACTATGACCCTTGAATAGTCATGGCATGGTGGTTATGCATCCAAATCTTGTGCTGCTGGCATTACTAGTGTTGCTGATGGCTTTGGAATTGCCATCTTCCTTAGAAAGGATCTAATGATGGTAGAAGGAACATTCTACTAAACTGCCTCTCTAAGGTGGTTCATTCATAATACCAAAAGACAAGAGTGGATAGGTGAAAATACGGAAAGTGACTCTGTGGAGTGATAATCCTTTACCAATAAACCGAATCAAAAGGGTGCGAGTCCAATTTATGGCGGTGCCACCAACACTAGCATAGGTAATCTTCCACACAATGGGATAAATCTAGTCATAACTTCCCGTCTTAGGGATGACGTTGTGCCGAATGATGCACATAATCAGACAAGCAAATAAACGTAGATTATCTGTCTTTCAAATACCGACATCTTGGGAAAAGATCCACTGCAAAATCTTTGAGTCGATCACATTAAAATCATCCAAGTCTGCGTCCTTTGTGGAGGCCTCTAAAATCTCAACAAGATCATCATTAGTCAGCTTAATGAAGACACCCTGCACCTCCGAATGAATCAGACTGTTGCCTCCATCGAAATTCTAGGCCAATAGGACATCGAAAAGGCAGATGCAGCACTGGTAACGTTCTTTCTCAAAGGTCTTGAAGCAGAGGATTGGTGCAAATCCTACCATGACGAATAGCTCTTCCATCCCGAAAATGGCTAAACCTTTTGCTCATTCCGAACCAGCCAAGTGGCCTCTTGAGGGTTGAGACCATGACGGTGCGAGAAAAATCCTATAGTGCAGAAAGGTATCTTGGGCTAAGATGTGTTTGGAGGGAGGAAATAGCGTTTAGATTTGGAGTGATGGTGGGGCGATACGTAACGTTCAAAACCAACACGAGGAGGAGGCGAGACTGCCGCTCCTTAGGAAAAACGACATCGCTTAGGGAAGAAACAAAAGAGAGAGGCTGATACTTGGATAAAGAGGCGGATGGAGATTTTGTTCGGCATGTTGAGAAAGGAGGAACAAAAGAAGACAACTGAGTGAATTCGGACACGACTTTAGCAGTCCCGTTCCAAGTTCAAGTTAAGCCAAAACTTGTTAACTGGCAGACCACTATAGGTTTGTCGCTAGGTGGTCAATCATTAGACGGGCTTTGGGTGTTAATGGGACATAGACCTAATCAGAGTCGGATTAAATAATAATAATCGTCTCGTGCTATCTCCTTCAATTCGACACGATTCGAAAGATTCCTATCCTAATCGCGGTGGTGTCAAAGCCTACCGTCTAGTTCCAAACCGTGCTCCAGCAATTCACAGTAGTCCCAACAAAACTGCTATAACCAACAATAATTCTAGAAACCCGAAAATATTTCAGTTGCTATTTCCTACTTACTTCGCATGAAAATATTTCTTCCAATAGCTGATGGGTACAACACTTCAAGCTACACAGCCTAATAAAATCTAATGTCATTCCTATTTTATCCATACCTTAAAGATTGAAAACTAAAAACCTTGATTTTGTTAACCAAAAAATCACTGAGCTAAATATATGCTCCTTTATACTTGTTTCTATATAATAGAAACTATTTCATACCAAAACTTCCCCTAAAATCAGACTTATGTTCACATACAAATATTTCAGAAATCTTTCTAAAACACAAATTCCCCAAATTGGAAAACTATTTTCTTGCCAAAAATAAGAATCAAGCCTTTACTAATATATATATTTATATTTAAAGATTTCAAAAATAATCTTTTATAAACTAATTTTTTTTCACACAATGAACTTAGTGGTGCACGTATTTCTATTAAAATGAAAATTTCAAAACTTTCCTAAAAAAAAATTTGCAAAATATATTCTTGGGAAAAGAAATCCTTTGAAAACCATTTTTTTTCAAAAATGTAAGGAATTTCAAAAATATACTTTACAAATATTCTCTCATAGGTTTTAGACTAAGGAATTGATATTATTATTTAAATAAAAATCCGGTTTGCCATCATAAAGGTAATCAACGAATACATTGCATAAAAAACGTACTTCCGAACAATTGCGACATACAGACTCTAATTTTTCGCCCATTTGGAATAAATGTGTGTCTCCGACTAGAACTCAAAATCCAAAATTACAAGGTAGCTAGAATCTCAAGCATCAAGTCAAACACCCACAGTCTCTGGGATTCAACCATATGTCGAACCCATGCTCTTCATCAACAGCGCTTTACCCATCGCCAGCACTCCGTGGGGGTACTTCGGAGTCAGCGTGAAAATCTTAGCTCTAAGATATTTCCAACTCATAGTTGCTATGCTCATTCCTTCAGAGTGGAACTACCACTACTTCTATAGTCGGAACTCTTAGAATCTAGCGTAAAAATACAATATTACTAGATAGAAAATTACAAATACATTCTATCAATTTATGCTAATTCCTCTTATCTACTACCTAGGCTCTGATACCATATGCAACAAACCGTACCTTAATAGGTCCAAATTTCGACAAAAATCGAAACCCAAGTCCATCAAAGCACAGATCGTTGGATTTGGTACCTGCAAATATGCATGGGCATTATCAGAGATTGATAGAAATCTAAACTTACAGTGGGAACAATAGCAGGATAAGAATAGTAACTATGACTACTACCTTGGAATTTATGTATTCTATGGATAGCAGATTGTCACATCAGCAACGAGCATGAGAGAAAGAACACGTCTCCAACAACAAAGCACATCCAGCTCCAATGACGTGTTCCCCTAAATCTATTCATGTGCGTTGTAGTGAGGAGGGGGTCAAAACAATGTTCTAATGACTGGATATATAAACTGTCCATAATAAAAACTTATTCCGATTATGTTTCATTTAATTGTTTTGTCCATCAAGGTTGGCAATTCTAATCTAACCTTGCATTGCACATATGATTATATACTTACCCATTCCCCAAGGTACAAAATACTGATGAAGCCCTATCAATCACCCAATACTTCCAAACCCATTAGCTAGTTAGTACTTCTAAATATTAAGAGGGATTCTACAATGCTTTAAAAAATATAAATTGGCAGACAACCATTTAAGACCTTAATCAAGGTAAGCCCTGTTGTTTAAGACCTATTCCCAAGGTGGTTTCATAACAATGTTGTCAATGGTTGGTGGTCCTAGCTACAAGACTTCTAACCACTATTAAAGGCTTTCGACATCTAATGTCCAACTATTACCACATCTATCGCTGATAAAATCATAGTCATGTAATAAACAGTATCCAAGCCACTTATATTATTAGAAAATAAGTAGAATCTGGTCATTTAAGACCTTAATTAACGTAGACCCCATCATTTAAGACTTATCCCCAAGGCATGCTCCTAAGCGGTACTATTTTTATTACGGTCTTAATAATGGGAGAGATTGTACCCAAGCCACTTAATACTTCCAAGTAGGAAATAGGCAGACCCTGGTCATTTAAGACCTTAATTAAGGTAGACCCTTTCATTTAAGACCTATTTCCAGAAGTGTGCTCCTCATTGGTACTATCTAGCTGTCATTGCTTAGTAATCTCATTGGGCTACTTAATACTTCTTTTATAGGAAAGATGAATAATCACTTAAGACCCCAAACTTGAAGCAAACCCTTCCTAGGATATCTGCTATCACTTTTAATTTTAAATATGGCATTTCACTACATTTCTTATTTTGGTAGGTAGGCGGATCCTTCAGCAACTTAAGACCTCAACACTGAAGTAAACATTTTTTAGAGATATCCCCATTTATTTATTTGGAATTTCACTAGGTTACTTAATACTTCTATTTAGGAGAGAGGTGGACCCTTTAGCCACTTAAAACTTCAAACCAGAAGCGAACTCCTATGGAGATATCCCTCATTGCTCCTAATTGCGAATTTGGACCATTTAATACTTTCCAATTAAGAAAGCAAGCCCAATCTCTCATATTATCATGGGTCCTAAGACTAGTGATATCTCACATCACCAGTAAATGCACCCAACTGCTGGTATACTCAATGTGAAGGTCAGTCTTCCGTCGAGTGACTTTACTGACCTCTCATCACTAACCTACTAAGTCCAATTAACCATTCTAATTCTGTGCTTATATTATCTTAGGTAGACATTGGACTTAGCTTACTAATTCTCTTTCAATTTAAGACAATAAGAATTACCTTAAGCATTTATCTACCTATTAATCCCCATTTAATGCTCATAAATGTTAGTTTGTCCATAAAATCCTAATGAACATTTCATAATATATTTATGTGTGATTAGTAATTTCAAATTAGCAACCTTTATATCTATTCCATTTTTATCAGTCTGATTAATCCATTTATCCTATAAAATTATTACAACTCTCATATTTACTACCATTTATTGGAGTTACAATCTTTTAAATTCTTCCCATTAGTTAATTATCCTAAACACGAATATTACGTGTAAGCATCGTTATTATCTATTTATTTAATTATTATAAACGCAGTATATTATGTCAAATATTTACTTTATCAAATATGTTCTAGTTATATATCTTTACTGGAATATTCTTTTCCATGTTAAATTATTGGCATCATATCTAAAAATATCATCTGCTATCATTTTCATAAATTAACCTAAAACAAAAGATTTAACTTTAAAATATAAAAGATTACATTGTTTGAAGTTACAAGGAATTATCCTTTCTTTTTATTACTGAAATAGACAGTGTAGACAATAATGAATTCATACTTTACACATCACTTTCTCTTTCTATTTGCATCTATTACTTGTTAGATCAAACAGTGTATCTTTCTAAAAGAGAAAGAAATCAAACTAATTAAGACATATTAAACGGATTTGGATTCCAAAGATTTCAAACGTAGAAAAGATTACATTCTAATAAGACTAGGGTAATAATCCAAATTTATAACATTATTATACAACCTATTTCAGATCTGAAATAAATTTCATTTAAATCAATATTCTAAATTCATGCTTTTGGGACCGATTTCCAGATCAAGTTGTAAACAATGCTAAATCAATTCATAAACTGGAATATGTAGGCGATATCTAATTATTCAGATCATATTCAATTTGTTGCCTACAACTCATATACAATTATCCAATTAGGTATAAAAATCAATAAACACCAAAAGAATAATTTTCATATTATAGTCGTTGATGCCAAAAAATAGGCATCAGTACCCAATAGAATCTAATCAGGATTAAATGAAGAATGGAACTAAAATAGAGCAAAAATCATAAATGAACATGCAAAATTTGTAGTGGTTCAGCAATCTTGGCCTACATCCAGTTCGTATTTTACTGATTTTGCACATGATTATGATTACGTAAATGTTTGGATCAGCTGGGATCCATTAGTACAAGAATAAAGGATAAAAATGGAAGATCCTTTACTGTAGAAAGAAGGATTCCTTTTCGGACAACATGCTTGCTGTATTTATAGAGGAAGAAGTATATGGATCGGGCAGAAATTTCGGTAGAAGAACTTCCATGCCAACACGAGACCACACAAGAATTTTGAGTCCCATTGGGGCCCACAATAGGAATCAGTATCGATCCCTATTTTGGTTTTCATGTGGATGCAATCCCTTTGGTTGTCCCTCATGATGTTAGCTACTTTTCCTTCGAATTTCGTGTCATTCCGGCTTACCGTTTGTGAGATATCGCGTTGTCCATGAAGTTTTGTTGCATGCATTCTGATTTTAACCAATCCCACTAGAGGGATAGAGATCAATCCCTCCTATCTCCTCTGATTTGGATGCAATCCATAGGGGGTATTCTCCATGTTGTAACGTGCTTACGTTCCAAGTTTCATGTTGATAACTTCTGTAAATTTTGAGTTATTGACTGATCATTGTTACAATATGCTGAATATGGCCGATCCCTTTTATACTGACCCCTTTTTATAGGTGATGTAATTTGCCCATAACTTGAGCATACGAACTCCAAACGACTTGAAACCTGAAACATAGCCTTGTCGGGCCTTCCTTATCACTCCATATCGATCTCACCTAATTTGGAACAAAAATTGAAGATATGTGTCGATCCCCTAGGTAAATGGATATGCACTGATCCTCCACCCAGGGAAAGCATTATTCCATACTTAGAATATTCTAGAGAGTCAATCTCTTGGTCCATGTTGATCTTTGCTTCATATCATTTCCTACGCTTGAGTTTTGAGTCTAATAATCATCTCTCCGGGCTATTTTCCTCGATGATCGTACAATCTAACTTTTCCAGTGAGTCTGGATATAGCTAGGCCAAAATGCCGGATAACACCAGCAATCTATAAAATTTCCCCCTCACCTATTAAAAGCGATCCAAATCTCCATATTTGATGTAGAAATTTTGATTTATCTCCTAATCCTTTTAATCCAAGAGATGTGTATAAAAGGGTATATATATGCATTAGAATTACAGATCTAAAAGGAGATTTGGGATTGGAAGAGAAAACAGGTATAAATATATAACTTACCTGAAATACACATATGGTGATTCTCTTCTCTTCTCCCTTTTATTAGATTTTTACTCTTCTTCGATTTATATGAATATAGATACAAATATCCTATCTTTATAATTTAGAAAGTAAGTGGAGAAGAGGAAGTGGTAGAGCTTCGCTACTGCCTCCATAAAAATATAAGAAGGGAAGGAAGGGCTAGGATTGAATTTATAGGCACTAGAATCAACTGGAACCGTTCAATTTAAAATATTAAATCTAGACCGTTGCAGCCTAGGGTTATTTTAGCTGCCAGGTCACTACCGATCGGCTGCCTTTTGGTCGCCGGTCGACCGTTGGGGGACGACCATCCCTAATAATGGGTTGGCTTGTGGGCCCGGGCAATTAATATAAAAACATTAATTTTTCTTATTTAATTATTTTCATTTTGAATTCGTTTTTCGTCCGTAACTTCTTCATTTGGACTCCTATCATAAAACTTCAAATAAGAATGTTGCTTAGATTTTTCCACAAATGCAATGGTGCATGCTTCGTGGTAAAATTCCATCGTTTTCACAAATTGCACTTTTGGAGCCTAATTAATTACTTAACTAACTAATTAAATGACTAATGCCAAATTACGAGGTTTTACACCTATATAACCGACTAAGTGTTTATCTTATTGCTTAGGACAAGCTACCATCAATGGACTGGTGGTAGACCACCACTGGCACATCGGTGTTGCAATAACCTAGGAAGAAAATCCTAGGTCAGGTGTCACTTTATCATGGTTTCTTTCCTTTTTTGGATGGGGGTTCATGCGGATCTTCGGTGCAACCTCGGGGAAGACTATAGGCTACTCGAGGAGGCGGAAAGCAAGGTGAAGCTCAAGATTCATATATGAATGTTAAGTGATTTCTATAAGATCAACAACCATCGAGCATAGGATTGGCATGGTGATTGGTCATTATTCCCGACGAACGTGTATGAGCGAATGGAGAAAATCCATACCTTCAGGTTTTGACCTCAGAGTACATATAGTTGATGAATTGTATCGGTCTCATGTTGGCAATCATACATAATATTGATCTTATATTAGTGATCACACACCATATTGGCTTATATTAGCGGCCATAAATGTTATTGGTCTTTTAACAGTGACCATAGTAATATTATATTTGATGTGCACATATATATACAACATCGGTGTTCCTTTCTGGTCTCAATGACATATTATATAGGATACAACCATCTTTCTCTTTTTTATAGAGGCATGCACAAGGATTGTTTAAGAATCCATAATGACTAAAAAGGGGGTGATGAAAATCACCTACTATGAGATAGCATATCACTTATGCTCAATAAGGGACATGCTAGAATTCAAAAAGGTCTTAGGTATTTAAAGTAGATCATATATCACCTTTGCTTAATGAGCGACATAGTGAGATCTACATGTGACCCATTATTGAGAATGTAGCTCATGGTCTATGGTACATTCAGGTACTGGATCTATTTACTATTGGGACTAGGTTTCAAGTATATAAAGTAGGTCGTATATCACTTATGCTTGGTGAGGGACACAGATGAGACCTACACGATTCACACGAAGGTGGCTCGGGGTCTATGGTACATTTAAGTAACGACATAATTTATCTTGAACCCTCAAAGAGATCATTGAATTGCGTTAGATGTCCATAGGGGACTTCACCCATCAGTAATGATGGGTGTCAATTTGTATTCTTTGGTTTTCCTTCATTGCTATGTTGTGCATATTATTAGTTGATCGATGTTATGGTTGTTACATTTATTATTATTGTGTACTTTGCAATAGACTTATATCATGATTACCCTATCTTGGGTATTAGGTTACCTTTATCCTAGTATACTTTTACGTGTCGGTCACATTATATTATTTATTCTGATTCATTGATTAAAGGAGAAGAGCAAGTTATGGTATGATTTCATATCTTTTGGATATGTTTACTTTGCTTGTTTATGGACAGTCTGGATTACCCCTTATCCATGATCGTGGAGAAGATTGGTCGTGCCTCGGTATTTTCTGTTTATTTCATGTAATATGTAGTATTTTAAAATAGGTCCCTTATACCATATTTTATATTTGAGTCACATTTTGTCTTTGTCTGTTTATGTTATGACAACTATTAAGTAATCGATTGAGTAGTTTGGTAGTTAGGTGCTTCTGGGGATACGCTTTCAGGACCGTTGGAGCACTATATGGATGTGATGTCAACACTTCATATATATACTTGATATTGTTGTAGTACATGACAAATATATATTTATATATGAGACTTGATATATCAGATATTATATTTAGAACCCCATATTATGAGAAGTTTGATGCATTCTGACTTTTTGTATTGATATTCATTTATCGATTATTTTTGTGAGTGTAATCTCTTATATATATACATATGTTGTTATCCTGTTCTGTTCATGTATATTCAATATATGATATATTGTCATTACACTATGAGACTCGGTTAATATGCCTTAGTATAATGTTTGTTTGAAATTTTCTTTTCCAACAATCTTCCTTTTGTTGTATTTGAAAATCAGATATTGTCATTCAATGCTGATTTTATGGCAGTATGAAGGGAAGGTTGTTATAGTTTGGTTCATGTTTTAGCCTTGAAACATCTAAAATCATCATCTTTAAATTTTCAAACATGAATGAATATTATTTAACATTCATTTCTTTGTTCCTCATCAGCAAAATATTGAACATATGTGCAATCCAAATCCATGCAAACGTGAAAGGTTTTAGGGAAACGATTACTCACTTTTGGTTTGATTAAAATTGGTTAAAGCCTTGCTTTGCTTAAGAAATGAATGCTTCTTCTCTTTCCTTTTAAAATTTCCTTTTCTCTCCTTGAAACTATGGCTAGTCTAAGCTCTATATTTTCCTTCTTTTAGTTTATGAAAAAATGAGGGAATGAATGAATAGTTGGGGTGTAAGGGTTTAGTAATTTGGGATTTGGCTAAAACCCTCATTCTAACCTATTCTTATTTAATCCTTAACTCCTCATCTACAGTCATTCACTATCTATTAATTAACTTATCTTTATCTTATCCATAATTTAATTTGAATAACTAATTATTCAATTAATTTTTCCTATATTATGATACCCTTAAAATATGAGGTATTACAATCTCTCCTCCTTATAAGAATTTCATTCTTGAAATTTAGACAGGATATGATAAATTTATTATTGTCAATCAATGTACACATTGTCGAACAATTATGTTAGCTCCTCACAAATGCAAGTAATCAATCATGATATATTATTTCCATTACTAACATATACAGAAATCATGTCATAATATCATACTAGTGTCACTGCTAGTCATTTACCTTCCCTGTGCAATCACTAATATCATCATCCCACTGGATGAAGATAAGTTTAATAACTTTGTTCCTTAACTCTTTTATATCATGACCTACTATCCCCTTGGACCGTTTAACATAAGTTAGATTTGGCCCTATACCTTAATCTTCGACTATCCTTAATTTGATTTGTGAAAACATTATGCACACCAACTAAACTACTTTGTAACTCGACTCGATAAGCGAGTTTATCAATTCTCTCAATCACCAGAAATGGTCCTACATATCTAGGTACTAGTTCCTCCACGTTCCTAAAGCACATGACTCCACACATCAGAGAAACCTTCACAAACACATAGTCGCATGCCGCAAACTCAAAATCTTTTCTACTCTCATTGGTATAACTCTTCTACCTTGATTGCGCCACCTTTATTCTGACATGAATCAATTCTACTATCTCAATAGCATCACTTACCAAATCGGGTCCCAACATAAGTTTATCTCTCGTGTCCAACTAACGAACTGGAGACTTTCATGGTCTACCATAAAGCGCCTCAAATGAGGTAATCCCAATACATATCACTAGTTTTTACATGCAAACCCTATAAGATACAAATAATCTTCCCATGATCCTCCAAAATCTAAAGCACTTGCCCTCGGCAAATCCTTGAGCACATGGTTCACCCTCTCTGATTAACCAGCAGTCTGCTGGTTAAGCCATGCTTATACTTAAATTTATACCCAGTGCACTCTGCAATCTTCTCGAGAACTCAGTGGTGAACAAAGTGTCTACATCACTTATAATATTGGTAGGAATCCCATACAATCTCACCAAATTATTCATGTATAGCTTTGCCAAACTAGTTGTCGACCATGCCGACTTTAGTGGGATAAAATAGCATCTTAGTCAATCTATCGACTATCATCCAAAATGCTACAACTTCTCATCCTCAACCTAGAAAACCCATCTATAAAATCCATGGACACTGAATCACTCTTCCAAGTTGGTACTTCCAATGGCTGAAGTAAACCGCTCGGCCTCTGATGCTTAGGTTTTACTTGCTGATAGGTGAAACATCTCTTCACAAACTCACCAACATCACTCTTCATCCCTTCCCCAAAGAATAATCTCTTCATGTCACGATACATCTTTATGCCTCTAGGATGAATGGCAAACATAAATCGATGATTTTCTTCCAAGACTTCTTTCCAAAGTCTTCTACATTTCGGACACACAGTCTTCCTTTCTTCATAAGTCATCCTTTCGATTCTATCTCGAATCTCTTTCAGTTCCTCAACATCCACCCTATCTCTAATCCATAATTCTCTTGGTTAATGATGAGTCTTCCCAGTGCCTTGTAGTAATTCTAGCAATAAAGGTTAGATGTACCTCCAAGCTTCCCCAGATCCTTATTTGACCCAGCATTAAGCCTATAGTGCACTCCATAAGAGGCTAATGTCTCTAACATCTTCCATTCTTCAATCATGGCTAACACTCCATTCTGATGCTTCCTACTGAAAGCATCAACAATCTTTTTCCCCTTTCCTGGTGTATATTCTATCTTGATATCATACGATTTAAAGAATTCTTGCCATCTTCGCTACTACGTGTTCAACTCTTTCTAAGAGAATAAATACCTAAGGCACTTCTGATCCATATACAATTCGCTCTTCCAAAAGATAGTGCCTCCATATCTTCAACATGAACACTACCACTGCCAACTCCAAGTCATGAGTCGGATATCTAACTTTATACGGCCTTAATTTCCTTAATGCATAAGCCATCACTCGCCTTCTTTACATCATTACTGTTCCTAAACCTATTCCACAAGCATCAGTATATGCTACCAATTCTTAATTTCCTTTAGGAATGATCAAGTTAGCGATCGTTAATAACTTCTTCAACTTTCGAAATGGCCCTTCGCACTTATCAGTTCATGTGAACTTCTCATTCCTCTCAGTCAACTAAGTCATGGGTGTTGCTATACGTGAGAAATTTAATGAATATGTGATAATAGCTTGATATACGTAAGAAAATTTTCATCTCCATGACTGTCTCTGGCCTCTTCCAATCATTAATAGCCTCTATCTTTGATGGATCTGTAACTAATCCATTCTCTAAAACAACATATCTAAGAAACTTACCCTCCTATTTTCAAAAACAACATTTCAAAAACTTTCCCTTCAACCCGTATTATCTCAACTTCTCCAGCACCACTCTACGATGGACTTCTTGTCTTTTCTCAGCCTTACAAATATACCAAGATATCATTAATGAAGACCAACATTATATATCAGGCTGGTCACAAATGATTCGGTTCTTAAGATCTACAAAGAACACTTGGGCGTTGGTTAGTTCAAAAGGCATAACTAACCACTCATATGGACCATACTTGTTTTAAACGCGGTCAACATAATAATATCTTCCATTACTATTATCTGATGGAACCCCATCGCTAAATCTAGCTGCGATAATATTCTAGCTCCACTAAGTTGATCAAAGAAGTCGTCTTTCCTGGGCAATAGATAACGATTCTTCACCGTTACTTCGTTCATCTTCCGATAATTAATACACATTCACAAAGATCCATCTGACTTCTTTATGAATACCCCGGATGCTCTTTACAACAAACTCCTGGGCCTAAACTCTTATGCTCAAGTTCCACCAACTACTTCTTTAATTCTTCTATTTCCTTGGGCAGCATTCTGCTAGGTAGTGTACTAATAAGTTTTGCCCCCGGTATCAAGTCTATTCAGAATTTAATCATCATTCTTGGTGGTAGTCCCATTACTGGTTCAAAAACATCTGTGAACTCTCAAACTACCAGGACAATACCGATCTTATCATCATCTTCTATAGCGCCAAGTCCGACTTCTCTTTCATTACGTACAAGGCTTCATAATTATTTATCTACCTCTTATATTCCGTAAGGTGATAACTCTATTCGCATAGTGGAGTCTAGCATCATTACGCATCAACCAATCCATACCCAACATTACCCCATACCCTATAAAGTTAAATACATATGGGTCGCAAACAAAAAAATGTCCATACAAATCAAACACAAGATTAGTGCATCTTAATTAAGTATGGCATACCTCACGATCAGATTAACCACACACAATTACATAATCAAATCTATTGTATTTAATTCCAACCTATCAACCAAAATTTTGAAATGGAAGAGTGTACAACACCGATGTCAAACAGAGCCCTATCTAACATGCTGAAAATCAAAATTACACTTCCAAACCCAGACTTTTCCTTCTCCACAGCAGTCGGTCTAAATGAAGGTCCTTCTAAAGCAAAAACCTTTGGCTTCTTCAGCTTAAGACAATCTTTCTTCTTGTTATCAAGCTTGTCATAAAACAAGCACTTAACCTTTACTTCACCAACCAGCTCTAGACACTTATTTGAATAGTGCTACCTTTGCCAGCAATTATAGCCGGTCATGTCAGCAACATCTTTCCGTTCTTCACTACCCTGAGCCTTTCCTTTTTGCTGCTAGCCCTTCTTGCCTTTCTATTATAGGGCACACTTCGTTTTCTTCTCAACTAGAGCCTTCTGCCCTACCTTTCAACATATATAAGTTCATACATCCCTGCCACATCTACTACTTCATTAAATGGAAGTGATAGATGAGCCATTGTTTTTTTACTCAATCCCAAGATGAATTTCTCCACCTAATATCTTGGAGTCCTAATCAAATCAGCTTCATATTTCAACAAGACATTGAACCTTTGCACATACTTCGGCCTAGTCAAACTTCCTTGCTGTAACTCCATAACTCCCAAAACACTGTCGATAACTTCGAGCCAGATACATATTTATCCTCAAATATCTCCTAAAACCTTTCCTAAGTAATTTCTTGCACAGAAAACTAAAACCTCATAGCTTCCTGTTAGACACTCTCCAGTCCCTTGGATTGTCTAAATACAAGCTTTACCTTATGAGCATCTATCTAAGTCCTCATAAATCCTTTTACACATCACTAGCCAATCACTTACCTCCAACAATGTTTCATTCCATCAAAGATCTCTTCTCCTAGGCTTCATAAATCCTTGTTCATATTAGCAAAATCCTCCCTAATTAGCTACACCGTGCCTCCCGATACATTCTGCGTCTGTGGTGGTACTGGCTGGTGCACTAAATTTGCCAAGGGCTGATGGAAGAATGCATGCATTTCCAAATTCCCTACATCTGGGTAGGTATTTCATTACTGTCTTCTCTGTGAAATTCTAGGGCTGCTGTTAACCCGTCCCTCCATAAGGCCACAAACATGTGGATTTAACTAAGTCGACTTCACGGTTATCGAGGTTGGAATGTGATGGATTCGGTTTGAAAGGATGAAGTTCAGTTGGATACGCCGCTCGGTCTGGAAGTCAATGGCGGGTCAGCCCTGGTAATGTCGCTTGGCATTGAAGATCGTCGTTGTGGTTTGGCATCACACCTCACTGGATATCGTACCTCACTCGGCATCATACCTCGCTCGGCATTGCAGAGAAGTCAGGGTCGCTCGGCATTGCAGAGAAGTCAGGGTCGTTCGGTATAAGGTGGTGGTTCGGTAGACACCGCTCGGCATCACACCTCACTCGGCCTCATACCTCGCTCGACATCGTACCTCGCTCGGGCTCATACCTCGCTCGGCGTCGTACCTCGCTCGGCGTCGTACCTCGCTCGGCCTCGTAACTCGCTCGGCATCGTACCTCGCTCGGCATCGTACCTCGCTCGGCATCGTACCTCGCTCGGCATCGTACCTCGCTCGGTATCGAACCTCGCTCGGCATCGTGGGGTCGCTCGGCATCGTACCTCGCTCGGCATCGAACCTCGCTCGGCATCGTGGGTCGCTCGGTATTACGGTGAAGACGGGATGGCTCGGTAATGGTGGTTCGGCCTTGGTTGTCGTTCGGCATGTGTGGATCGGTTACAATGATAAGCATGGCTTGGCTATGGCCTTAGTGGGCAAAAATTATTTGGGGGCCCAACAAACTAGATTTGCCTATAAATACAACATGTGGGTCTCCAGATGGGGGGATCTTCTTATGGCTCTCTTACTTACTATTTTCTAAGGCTAAGGTTGCTCTACCATTTCGTAACTGTAACTGATTCTTACATCAATAAAAAGTAAACTTCTGGAGTGGACGTAGGCCAAAGTTAGCCGAACCACTATAAAACCTGTTGTTCTTTACTGCTTTCATTTTCATTTTGACTGTTCTTCACATTATTACTCTCTACATATATTGTATCTGTGAGTTGTGACTGTTATTTGGTGCTTTTATCTGGATTTGGGTGTTAGTGACCATTTTTGGTGCTAACATTTTGGTGCTTTCACTGAGAAGGCGATCACTCGGGGATTTTGGAGCTAGGAATTTGGATTCTAGAAAGCAATGGCTAAGCCATCAACGAAAAAGAAAGTGACAGAAAGAAGCAATCAGGAGGGAAGTCAAGAGGCCTCCTTTGGAGCTGGAGCTGGTCAAGCATCCATCTATATCACTAGGGACGAGATGGAGACGCTGCTGAAAAGGCAGGAAGATATGATATGGAACCTGCTTCGATAGGTTGGACATGTTGGAGCACAAAGTCAAGGGAATGGACCAACCGTGGCTGCTGGCATTGCAGAACAGGGAACCAAAGCTGTAGAAGTTCCTTGAGGTCAACACCAGAACCAGGCTGGAAGGATAGAAGAAAATCTGCAAAGGCTCAGGGGAAGACCTTCAAGATTGGACACTGGGAGAGCGGTGAATAAAGCTCAGCAAGCAGGAACCAACGTGAACGTAAATGACCAACATGAAGAGTACTACCCAGAGTACCCCCTAGGACATGGGGGGCAAGGTAGAGATGCAAACAGAGGACTATCTCCGGATGGACACGAGCGGATGGCTGGATTAATAAGAAGGATTATGAGAAGAGGATTGTCAAGCGGAGGCTTTGAGGAAGTTAGTCGAAGTCTATTCACTCCGAATATCAGAAATGCAAGGAATCCTCCAAAGTTCAAGTTACCCGCGCTGGATCCTTATGATGGGAAGTCATACCGAACCATGCATGTTACCAGATATATCAGGCATATGGTAGTGCTGGGAGAACCTGAGGAAGTGATGGCACGATGCTTCCCTCTATATCTAACAGACTTGGCTGCGCTTTGGTTCAGGAAGCAAGAGAATGGATCAATCAAAACATGGGGTGAGCTAGTGGAATGCTTCATAAGACAGTTTAGGGTCCACGTGACACGACCCAAGAGTGTGATGACCTTAGCCTCAATGAAGCAGAGGACCAAAGAGTCCATAAGAGATTTTCTATTGCGATTCAATGCAACGTGGCTTCAGTAGTTCGCCCGGATCCATCGATGATTTTGATGGCAGCGGTAGCAGGGGTTGCAAAAGGCACAGAGTTTAAGGATTCTTTAGCAAGAGAACCACCACAAGACCTTGGAGAATTATATCATGAAGCTGAAAGATTCATTCGGCTAGAGGATTCACGCGTCAAAAGGCAAGAAACAAACGTCGTGCAAGGCGAAGGAACCTCCAAAGAACAGACAGGAATTGACAAGGGAAAGCGGAAGCAGGATGACAGATACGATGGTCCTGACAAGCGGAAGAAATTCTAAGAACCCAGATTCAAACAATACGATGACTTGACGGCAAGCCTGGAACGGATTTACACAGAAACTCGGGGGCACCTCCCCTATCAGAAACCACCCAGGAGAGATCCCACGGAACGGGAACATAGAAGTGGAAAGTATTGCCTATTACATGAGCTGGAAGGGCATGCTACTAACGAATGCCTCCATTTGAAGGATGAGGTGGAAGAGCATGTTAGAAATGGTAGATTTCCACAGTACGTGAGAAATCGGACAGTGGATGTAGGACTTGAGCAACTACCGCCTCCACCTGACAGATGTAATCCCGGATCGGGATCACAACTCGTCATCAATTAATCATGATGGCAAGGGCCAAGTTCATTTGAGCTAGGGTCGAACATTTAAATTTCTTAGATTTGATTTTAAAATAAAATAGCTATTCCACTTACATATGTATGGGAACCGGAGATATCCCCAAGCATGCTCTGAGATGATAATAGACCGTTTTGCCCGAAGGGGCAGTATCTAGATTTTTCCTTTATTGATGATTGGACATTTAGAATTTGAATTTAATAAATGAACTTGAATTTCATAAAATAAACCTTTGACCGGAGAGTTAAAGGACGAATATTGGAGTCAATTTGAAATTAATCGCTTTTTATGACCCTACCTGGAGAGACGGGGTTTGGAGTGCAAGAAGTGAGTTGCTTCACCGGAGAGCGACATGATCAACTCACTTAACGTCTTCCCCATTCACCGATGAGTGATTGGATCGGGGTTCGATAAGAGCCCGGAGTGGCTGTAATCGGTCTAGGATTTAGGCCATGACATCGCTTAATGTTCGAGGACACTGAACCGGAGTGCAGGGAGTGACGCTGCTTCACTAGAAAGCGACATGATTAGCTCACTCAACATTGTTTCCCCTTCACCGGAGAGTGACAGGATGAGATCCAGTAAGAGCCCGGAGAGGCTGACCACGGTTCAGGAGGATCATGACATCGCTTAATATTTAGGGACACTGAACCGGAGTGCAGGGAGTGACGCTGCTTCGCCAGAGGGTGACAGGATCCGCTCACTCAATGCTGTTTCCCCTTCACCAACGAGTGACAGGATGGGATCCAGTGAGATCCTGGAGAGGCTGACATCGGTCCTGGAGGATCATGACATTGCTTAATGTTCTGGGACACTGAACCGAAGTGTTGGGAGTGACGCTTCTTCTCCAGAGAACGACAGGATCGGCTCACTCAACGTTTTTTCCCCTTCACCGGAGGGTGATGGGATGAGATCCGGTAAGATCCCGAAGAGGCTGACATCGGTCCAAGTGGATCATGACATCGCTTAATGTTCAGGGACAATGAACCAGAGCGTAAGGATAGGTTTCTTCGTCAAAGCGCAACATGATATGCCTATTCAATCGTTAAGTTTGGATTGAACTTAGCAAGGGTCTGGAGAGGCCGTCAACGGTCTGGAAGGATCATAGGATTCGATTGCTGACTTCTAAGGGGCAAATTCAGAATTGAATAACGACTTGGAATGGTCACGGAATAAAACAATCATATTCGGATGGAATCGTTTGATAACGACTGTAGCACGGACTTCGAATATCGGATTTAAGGCTATTCAAAACACACCTTCCAATAGTAAGGCAAGTTTTAGGGGGCAAGTTTTAACCCACCTCTCAGTAAGGCCACAGATAGGCGGATTTAACTAAGTCGATTTCACGATTATCGTGGTTGGAATGTGACGGATTTGGTTTGAAAGGATGAAGTTCACTTGGATACGCCGCTCGGTCTGGAAGTCAAGGGCCGGCTGGCCCTAATAATGTCGCTCGGCATTGAGGATCGTCGTTGTGGCTCGGCATCACACCTCACTCAGCCTCATACCTCGCTTGGCATCATACCTCACTCGGCCTCATACCTCGCTCGGCATTGCAGAGAAGTCAGGGTCGCTCGGAATTGCACAGAAGTCAGGGTCATTCGGCATAAGGTGGTGGTTCGATAGACACCGCTTGGCATCACACCTCACTCGGCCACATACCTCGCTCGGCATCGTACGTCACTAGGCCTCATACCTCGCTCGACATCGTACGTCACTAGGCCTCATACCTCGCTCGGCCTCATACCTCGCTCGGCATCGCCCGGCCTCATACCTCGCTCGGCATCGTTCCTCGCTCGGCATCGTACCTCGCTCGTCATCGTACCTCGCTCGTCATCGTACCTCGCTCGGCCTTATACCTTGCTCGTCGTCGTACCTCGCTCTGCATCGTACCTCGCTCTGCATCATCGGGTCGCTCGGCATCGTGGGTCGCTCGACATTGTGGTGAAGACAGGGTGGCTCGGTAGTGGTGGTTTGGCCTTGGTTGCCGTTCGGCATGTGTGGGTCGGTTACAATGAAAAGCATGGCTCGGCTATGGCCTTGGTGGGCCAAAATTACTCAGGAGGCCCAACAACCTGGATTTGCCTATAAATATAGCATGTGGGTCTCCAGATGGGGGATCTTCTTTTGGCTCTCTGACTTTCTGTTTCCTAAGGCTAAGGTTACTCTACCATTTCGTAAATGTAACTAATTCTTACATCAATAAAAAGTAAACTTCTGGAGTGGACGTAGGCCAGTGTTAGTTGAACCACTATAAAACCTGTTGTTCTTTACTGCTTTTATTTTAATTTTGACTGTTCTTCACATTATTACTCTCTACATATATTCTATCTGTGAGTTGTGACTGTTATTTGGTGCTTTCATATGGATTTGGGTGTTAGTGAAATTTTGGACGCTAACAGCTGCCCCTCTCGATAACTATTAGTTTGCGTACTATCGTCTCCTTAACTAGAATTCACTCCCATTCTCCCTAAAAAAATTGGTTATGTAGATCTATTCTTGCTTTCTGCATAAGCATGGGCTCGTAAGAAATGGAAGTAAAGAGAGTGAGAACAATAATATAGAGCTAGATATGTTTTCGTATATATCTATATTCAAAATACAAATACATTATGTATAGTGTATACCCTCCCCAAGGTGTTCATTTTCTATCTCTTAGTTTCTACCTTGCTTCATTTTAATAAATGTCCCCTGACCTTGCTCTGATACCACATTGTAGCATTCCCTACTTCGAGACCCAAAATAGACACCGATGATGCTGTAGTCATCACCAGAATCATTTTTAAGCAAAAAAGTGAGCTTGGTATTATTTTGTGCAATATCAAATAAACAAAGCGTCTAAATAATTTTTTATTACATCGAACTTCTTTACATGATTCATTACATCATCATTAACCCTTCTCATTTCTTTGTAGAAATAAAATAATAAAACATAAATAAAGTGCCATGCACGACATATGAAGATGCCAACATTGACACTTAACTAATTATAATATCTGGTTTTGCACAGCAAAATTTTAAAGTACCTTTCACTTGCGAAACAAGCCTCCTTCTTTTTCTTCGTCTTAGTTATCCATCTTTCTAAGAAAATACTTGTTTAAGACATGAACTGAGCATACTGAAATAAGTATGCATGATTTTATGAGAAAAAAATAAAAATACGTATCAGACATGGAACTTGGTATGGGTAATACTTTACCCTAACAACCACACAATGAGACCTTACCGCTAAAGCAGGGAATGGGTTTTTCCCTCACTATTTCAGTTATCATCAATTACATCATACTATGTAATAACATCCCTGAGAAAACATAAATCATCAATTCATTTATAAGTATGATATTTTTTCACACCGTTTCGATCAGTTACTATAGTCAATTCAATTTAAATTGCCACGCACACCTTACTCTCACCAGTTCAATAGCTGCACTAGACACTTAAGACACCCACTTGGGTGTTTGTCTTATTTTCTCTCAATTTTATCATGAACATATAATTAGTTTTCCACCAAGGCGTCACCCCAATTCCGTTATTTATTATGTCGGGTTTTGACTAACGGTTGCCACTTAGGCCTTAAATTAATAATAATCAAATACAATGTCGTGAATAGATAATTGGAGGCAACAAAAGCCTTACTCCTTAGATCTCGTATATCCTTGTGAATATATAGTTAGACACTAAACAAGCCTTACACCATTGTTACTGTATATTATCACGAATTGACAAGGTTTGCCACTAACGCCTTCCATCAACGTTAGCAAATAAAATGTCGCATTTTAAACATTTATAGCGACACAAGACTTCCATTAACATTACCAAATATAATGTTTATTTTAGACGTTTGGTAGCCGCATGGGCCTTCCATCAATGTTACCAAATATAATGTCATGTTTTTTCGTTAATAGCCATGTAGACCTTTCATCAAGATTACATAATATAATGTTGTGGTTTAGATGTATTATTACCACTAAGACCTCAATTCACATTTCATTCCTTTTTTTTATGGTTCGACTCATCACCACATAGCTTAATCAAGTTCAATCCAATTTCATTCTTCATATAATTATTTCTTTTTATATTATTATTGATTATGGCCATTTCATCACTATGAAATTCTCAACCATACTAGGGAAGATGGCTTCCCAAGTGCTACAAAATTTCACTTTTTATTTAGACTTTCTTAATAGTATTAGCTATTTCATATTTACATTGCATGACTATCACATGTTACTTTAGGCTATCTCACATTGATGTTTCCCTAGCTATCATATGTTAATATTAGAATCCATCGTGATTTGAGTATTCAAGAGCCTTCACATGTTGAAAAGCTTCGAAGCTATTACAAGTTGACACAAGCTTCGAAGCTATTACAAGTTAACACACCCTAGGGCCTTCGTTTATTGACCTTACCCTAGCTATTGCAAGTTGATGCATATATAGGCTATCGCTAATTGATCCCAATGTAGTTATCCTATGTTGACATCAACTTAACAATTGCAAGTTGGTCCAAACAGAGCTATCGCATGTTGACTTCAGCTTGGCTATCGTATGTTGAGTTTATATAGTTGTCACAAGTTAATCTCAAACATAGCCATCGCACGTTGACATTGACTTAGCTATTGCGGACTGAGATATGACCATCGCAAGCTAGTGTTCATGGTAACTATCTCAAGTTAACCATGATAGTCTTGTAATTAGATATAAAACTATTTTGTTCCCATTAAAAAAATTTCTCTTCACCTAACCTAGATAAACATCAAAATTCTCATTGGTTTATCAAAGCTTATCAATTTCCTTTTCAAAATTTGTTAATTGCTCACTTAATCGACTTATTTATTTTCCATTAATAATTAACATTTTCCTTTGCTAATTAATTCTTAACAATTCAAAAATGCATGGGAAAAATTTCGTCGAAATCCAAACTATTATACATTGTCTCCTACAAAATTTCTAAGCCAAAATAATGATTTTAATATTTTAAATAATTAAATTCCAAAACTAGGCCTCTTCTCAACTTATGAAATTCCATATAATTTCAAAAAATAATGAAATTAAAACCGTCCCTAAATTACTATTTCACACATCATATTAAAATTTCAAAGTGATTTAGACAAAGTTTGGTTCACATTTCAGCGTTAATACATCAAAAACCATCATCTTTAAATTCCCAAACATGAACAAATATTCGTTAACATTCATTCATTTGTTCCTTATCATTAAAACATTAAACATACATGCAATCATAACCCATATGGGTTTGGGAGGTTATATAGAAAGGATTGATCACATTTGGCTTGATGAAACTTGATTAAAGCCTTGGTTTGCTTAAGAAATGAATGCTCCTTCTTTTTCCCTTTAAAATTTCCTCTTTCTTTCCTTGAAATCATAGCTGGCCTAAGCTCCTTGTTTTCTTTCTTTTAGTTTTTGGAAAAATGAGAGAATGAATGAAGAGTTGGGATGTAAGGGTTTAGTAATTTGGGCTTTAGGCTAAAACCCTGTTTAGACTATTCTTATTAAGTCCTTAACTCCTCATCCTACATTCTTTCACTATCTTTTAAGTAACGTAACTTTTAGTTTCTCCCATAATTTGTTTTTATTAACTATTTATTTATTTAATTTTCTTATATTATGTTACTTCCAAAATATGGGGTGTTACAGTTAGATTTGGCAAATCAAGCACTCTGCCATGCCCAGCTACTGGCCTGATCCGAAAGGATAAGGTAAAACCAAAGGTTATTTCTAATATAAAGACCCAAATTGAGGGCCTTAGGCTAATTTTAAAAATATATTTTCAAAATAAAATAAAAAATTTAAATTTCACCTTTTAATTTAAAATAAATAAAATAATATTTTAAATTTAAAAGGTGAAATTTAAAATATGTAATGATTTATCATACTTATAAAATAATTTTCAAAATAGTTTTGAAAATAAAATAATTATTTTCAAAAATTATTTAAAATTACTTAGGTTAATTAAATGAAAAACTAATTAAATTAAAAACAGATGTATTGATATATGTAACAGTACCGTAGGAAGTTAATGTAATATACAGATATATAATTTTTGAAATTAGTTATAACTAATTAAAATTATTTTAATCAAATGATCTGAATAAATGTAAGTTAATAAATAATATAGTAATATATATAAGATATGTGCGTATAATTATTAGTGTTATAGTGCATATATTCAATTTAAAATGTCTAAAATGAATAAAATAAAAATTAATTAAAATGTGAGTTAATTAATTAATTAATATTTAACTAATTAATTTGATTAAATAAGATTTAATTAAGAAGATCAATATAAGATTATACACAAGTTTATTGTACAAGTTAATTAAATTATAAAATGTTACAAGGTAATTAACCTTATATAATATAAATGTATAATGAAAGGTGGAAGAGTAAGAAACCCAATTAGACTTAAGGAATATATACATACATATCATACGTATACTGTAATCCCAGATGTATCCAAACTTTGAATCAAAAGGATATTACATAAGAAATACATTATTCCATAAGTCGATATCACTCTAAATATATGTTAAAGATCATGAATTTTTAATACAAAATTATCCTCTACCATTCATATATTAATAAATTACTTGCACACTCCTTAGTTGTTGAGCTTTCATCAAGCTAGGGATGTTATGCATAGTACTATTGTAACACCCTATAATTTTACGAGATTAAATAATTAAATTAAAATGGTGTTAATGAGATTTTTCATTTTAGAATCACCCAAATAATTTTTATGAAGTAATCATGATGCTGAATGCTTTCGCGATTATGAATCAACAAAATTAAGTAATATTAAGATTGCCTTTAAGTGGAATAATTATGTTGATTTAATGCTACATAATTATAAGGAGGGATGTTCGATATGTTAATAATCAATTCATTGATTATAATTTATCTTAATTCAAGCACGAAACAAAAACTAAAACAGTAAAGTACAGAAAGAAATAAAAAGGAAATTGAGAATTTACATGGTTCGGGTGTTAAAAATCATATGTCTATAGGTAAAAGTATATTACTTCTCTCTTGATTCTTAGTACAAACAAATACAATTTTCGATTTTTGTGTCCAAAAAGAGTGATGTATTTTTTTCCCCTTTTTTGCTATAGTGTCCTATTCATTTAAGCACACAAAGATTCATGTGGATTTCTAATGCCACTTTTTCGCTCTTTCAATTTCTATCTTTGAATCGTATCATGTGTTGACAATCCATCTTGCTTATTTGATTTACACAGATAACTAACATGGCCCTTCACGAAAATTGAAATTTAAGCGGTTGAATTTTGAACTTAGGCAGGAAGTTTGAAATTGAAGCAAAAAAATCCAAATTTGAATTGACCATGACTTTCCAATTTCTTAAGGCAACTGGCTTATGAACTACACATTTGTGTAGGTGAAGCCATAACGAGAAATTATCCTCTACCTCTGGAAGTACCACTTCATTTTCATCGCACTCTAGAATTACACTATTGCGAATAATTTATTGGGATCTATGCCTTTCTAGTACTTAAGATGTTGATTTCATATGGCATTCGAACTACATAAACGCTTCCAACATCATACTACACTGCCTAAGTCAAAATATCTTTAAAGCATAGTATTGGACATATAGGGTTGAGTGGTATGACTTGGTAAGAGAAACTACACTTATACTTTGAGGGGTAATCACCTCACCTGAATCTTCTTTAATCCATTCGTATCGATGAAGGACCGCGCCTTCGCCCTTGTCTCTAAGCTAGATTTAATGAACTTAAGGATGAAGTTGGAACCTCTTGGCACGCCTTCGAGGAAAAAGATTCGGCTTTGGTTGCAAAGTAGGCTTACCCCATTGTCTCATCCTATGGATCCTTATGTGTATGCTCAGTATTCTTTGAGATTGAGACGACGCTCTGTCATATCAAGATGGAGGCGTATCCTTATCACTTCGATGTCGATATAAAATTATGACATAATTCTATCACTTTAATCATCAACTCAATATGGCAACACATTCTTATAGCCTTTTTATGTTGATACAAGATTGTATTGCTGACCTACTACTTTAGATGTTAGTTTAAGATTATGATGCATCCCCATTTGCATGTAGTTGCTTCAGGGGTCGTGTTTTATTTCTTTGTTGTTAATGCAGTTTCTTTTGAGGCTATAGCACAATCTCCATGCTTTATTGCTATTTAGAGATTGTGTTGCAGCTTTGACTCATGAATGCTAACTTTTGGGACCGTAGTACAACCTTCATATTTGGTGTTTGGGAGTTATGCAATTTGAAAGTTGTGCCACAGCCACATCCCGTGAGAGTTAGGATTATAAACCTATCCCTGCACTATTGTGGCTATCTTTGTTTTAGGTGCTGTACTACAACATTTAAACTACGCTTGGTTGAAGTGCACAGTTTCCAAGTCTTGCTACCGTCTTGAGGTTTTGGCGTAGTATTGTCTAGATTTTTTTCTTGCTTCTTTTTCGTATTTTGACTCTTATTGTGGAAGAAGTTCTTTTGGCTTGGCGTTTATACTAATTTCACCTTGACAACGTTTGGAAAATATGGTCCTAACAATTGCCCCTAAGTCTGCAGCGATTATAGATCGGTGTGCATTTGTCTCTACTTTCATATTTTCCCTGCAACCCATTACTTCATTTTATTCTTTTCCTTTTTCTGAGATGAAAAATTCTTTTCCGCCATTTTGCATTTAATGCTTGAGTACACATGTCACTCCTTTATTGGCTAACCCTTTGAAAAAGCTGTTACTTTAGCCTTTTCAACTTTTAAGAATATTTGCATGGATCCTTTTGTCAATCTCCCTTATCATTAATCAATTGACATTTCCTTGGGTCCTTTCATTATTGCAATTTGAGTGGCTGAGATTCAGATTGAGGTAAGTATATATTTTTCATCTTCTTCTTCTCTATTTCTTTACCTGCTTTCACCCTAATTACCAACTTCATCCTCTCCAAGAACCGCTCTTTTTCCAAATAAAAGTAAGGTCATTCTCTCTCTTGTAGTTTTTTTTCTTATGCCTTAGAGGTAGCTAATGTGATGACCTCTTCTTCCTCTCCCCTATCATTTCCATCTAGTGTAACTGAGTTGTGGGAAATAAAGGGTATTCTTAATCACTTTGGGTTCGAAGGTTGTGGGTAGGGTTCCAAAATCTCATAAGCATATTCATATGCCTCTAGTTAGCTTCATTTTTATTATCCCCCAAGCATATCTATTACAGACTCTACCATCCTCCAAACCAAATTCTTTATTAATGGTTTACTACTATAGGTATTGTCCCCATTCAGCTTGCTCCCCTTTCCTATACCTTCTGATTGCTATGTTCATTCTTTATATTGGGAAGTGTACACTTTCTTCGTCTGAAGAACTCCAATTCTTATTTGATATCCATAAGAGCCCTTCTAGGGATGATTTTGGGTTCTTCTATACCCATGCAAAGAAATCGATTATTACATTTTTTTCCCCGTAAGGCCCAAAAATCGAGCGATCAATACATCTTTAGTTCAAAGCTTGATAACTTCTCTTCTTTCCAACCATATCCAAATCATCTTATCCTTTTCAATTCAGCATCAGTTCATATGAATCTTGCAGGAAGAACATTCTCAACATAGGTGAAGACGAGAGGAAAACAAAATTGTTTTTTATTGAGTTGCTACAACTGAAGTGCCAATTTTTGAATGCTAGGCTCAACTTTCCTATTCCATCTTTAAATTCTCTTCTACTATAGATAAATCTAGGAGTATAATTCAATAAGATAGACACTGAAATTTTTACGTTCTTTTTTTATTATATAAAGACGATTACTAATCCTAATTTAAATTAAACTTTTTTTACGCAGGCAAAATGGGAGATCATATTTTTGACTCTTTCTCGATGATGCTCCATTGAAGAAATTAGAGATGATAAAGAAGAGGAAGAGAGAAAACGAGAAGAAAGACAGTGCGAAAGCCTCCAATCATCCCTTTAAGAGACTGCATACACCTTTTCCCCCTCCTCCTTCATCTGATGTACTACTTCTCTCCCCTTCTAATGATTCCGAGACCTAAGCATTCGCTTCGTGCCTTTACCCGAGGGTGTCGTTATTGATCTTGTTCAGAGGTTAGGATGTGTCAACTTGGATAGCCTATCCATACTGCTTCTGCTCCACAATCCTACTCCCTTGCTCTTCCACTTCATGCTTTTCCTTTCTTCGAGCTTGCTACTGAACATGAAAGGCCTTGGGCCTGCGTAAGTACTTTATTCTCTTTCTTTGTTTGATGGTGGTTTATCTGAATAATTCCCAGCCGACTTTCCCTTCCTTTGTAATTGGTAGGGGCCTTAGAAATTGAGGTTCGAAAGAGGGCGAAAGATGATCAGGTCACATCCGTAGCGTATATTGCTAAACTTGAGCCAGACCTTGTTGCGGCAGCCTTCGAGAAAACAAAAATTGAGGAAGAACTTAAGGCCCAACAAGCGGAAACTAGAAAGGAGGGGAAGGTGGCGAAGGCAGCGAGGAGGTCTTGCTGTTGAAGGGATAAGTGTTGGGAGAAAAGGACAGATTACTAGGGGAGAAGGACAAAACTGTTGGAACTAGGCCAGCTTGCAGCAAAAGATATAGGCGAATTTCAAAATTTTTACCTTATTAAATCTTTCTTAAACTTACGAAGTCTAATTTATTTAGAACATTTCTAAATTTTACTAACATTAAATCTTTTATTTTATTTAAATTTATAAAGTGATATAGATTTATTTAATTCATGTTATAACACACACACACACGTGTATCATATACACATATGTATATATATGCATGTGTAACATATCAATCCATGCAAGATATAGCATGTTTGCGATAGACGTTGGGATTTACATCGTATTAGACATGTTAGCTCATCCAATATGTAAATATATTATTCAAATGTATGTATATATACACTTTTGTTTACATATATAAAAATACTCTACGTATATGTACATATGTACCATTTTCAAATGTGTGTGTATATATATAAACTTTTATTAAAATATATTCCTTTTAAATAAATATAAATGTAGATAAAAATATAAATATAAATATTTTAAATATAATTATGAAATATTAGCATTATAAATATATATAATTACATGAATATATTTAAATCAATTATAAATATATTAAATAAAATAAATACTAATTTGTTTATAAAACTTAGAATAGTACATACATATGTAAATAAATATTTTTTAATATATATACTATAGTAGTTACTTATATATATATATATAAATATAGACTAATATTTATAAAGAAAAAAATTATTTTTAATTATTAAACAATTACCTGGTCTTAAGCATGACTCGAAATATAAATTTTTTATTTATTGTAAATATTATTTAATTAATATTCATATGGCTTTAATTAAAATATTAGTATAAAATAATTTTAAAACATAATTTTAAAATTTAAATTTCCAGTAAATTTCAAAATTATATTTTATGCTTTGAAATTTTATTGCATAATTTTAAAATTAATTATATATTTTGAGTTATATTTAAAATATTTTTTAAATAATAAAGAATGGGTTTTTTCTTTATCGAATATGAATTATGGGATAACATAATTCTATAAAATGTGAAACATAATTTTTATATGATTTATATATATTTTAATATATTTAATTTAGGTAATTAAATGGTTTAAATAATATTTAAACAATAATAAATATATATATATATATATAATTAGTTTTTATTAATGCGAAATAAATTATATGTATAGTAATTTATTTAAAAATTTATATAAAGTATACTGTAGCGATTAAATTATAAACTATATTTATATGAATATATTTTACAATATATATTTATATATTAAGAAAATAAACAAAAATAGTTTTTTTCTAAATTTCTTAGCCATGCCATTATAGGTATGAATGTAACAAATTTTTTTATTTTATAAGTATATACATGAATACAACCAAAATAATATGTGATAATATAATTTACATATTAGAATCGTCACCTAATTAACTATATATATATATATAATAAAATATTACACTTATGCATGAATAATTATATTTTGGTCAGAAATATACCTTACTTCCAATGCCTTGAAGTATAACTTGAAATGATGATATGTTCTCCTTGAAATAGCTTCTAATTCAGAAGAGTGATAGTTCTTGAACCGTTGACTACTAACTATCGAATAACAGTTGAATTGACATGATTTGAACTTTATAAATTGGTGAGATTAAAAGGAGGATTTTGGCCAACAAATGTAAAAGGATGGAGTCTCTAAAAGATCAATCTAAAATGGAAGAAGATATGCTTAAATAGAGAACAGAAAGGAAAGAATTTGGGATCACATCATTTACTCAATCTCCTTTAATCCGAGCCATCCAAAATCACGGCATCTCTGTCCATATTAGACCCTCCTATACCCCCTATTAAGGTCGCATATACTATCCCCTTTAATGAGCCATGAACCCGTCTTTTGTCCGAATAAATATTTTGCATTTAAAATCTAATTTAAAATGCTTATCGATATCATATGTCGATTAATATATTTAGAACTTTTATAAATATATTTAATATTTATTTATCAAATCAAAATCAAAGTTAAAAATAATATTTTATAAATATTAATTAGTTTATAAAATTTATAAAATAATTAAATCGTTTGGTCAAAGGATAATTCATCGTTTCGATTGTGTGACTCGTCGGGTGTAAATTAGTCAATTAATATTGAACTATTTGAATATTAATGTTCACATGTCACTTAGCCATTCACATGATATTTTGGCCAATTCATCGCTTACTTGGTTTCAGCAAAATCTAATTTTACTTTGTTAAGCATTACCTGGTTGTAACTTTTATTTAGATTAATTCTTTTCGTCAAAACTGTATCACTTTGAACTTATGAAATTTAGTAACGGTCAAAATTCCAATATCGTTCATATTCAACTTTATAGTCCAAACACAAAGTTTCTGATTCAATAATAACAATTATTATAAACCGAAATGTTCTGGCCGAAGACTTTGACTTTGAGTTGACTTGAGTTAACCATGAACTAACCTTGTATAACTAACTAGACAATTCCTCTCGTGAATAGTGCTTCCCTTCCAATACTTCCACTCGACCCAACTATAGTCAATCGATGGATGTCGTGTCGTGATTTAACTATAGTCAAAGTGGAGCTTTCACATTGAAGATCGATAGTATTCTCAAGTCGAGATAATTGTGTAAATCAGTTACATCGATATTTGATGTTTGACCTTAATTATATTAACCAACAGAAGACTATCGAGTGATTCACTCTATAGTTATCAAATAATTATCCGTACGTAACTCTTTAGTTCCCCAGCAACCACGAATAATACACTGCCCAACATTTTGGAAGCATTATATACTCTACTCTCAACGGTATCGATATCTAGTCTCGATACAGCTTGACTAGGAATATTTATAATGGTATATTTATTTTCATTATGGTAAAGTACTCATGGATACAACACTTTATAACTCTTATCACAAAACATACCATTTATAATTTTTCTATTAAATATACTTTTAAATCTATTAATCAATTAATACAACAATTATATCAATTACATAATAGAAAGAAAATACCTTTTATTTCGAATAAGATTGGGTATCAAGTTAAATATATGTAGCAAATTACATAATTGCTTCTAAAGCATACCCCTAACTTTATAAATCTCCCACTTGTACTAAGGGTCAATTATGGAACCTTATTCCAACTACTCCATTCAGTTTCATCAAAACTAGTTAGGTCAGTCCCTCGGTGAACGGGTATGCTATTATGTTTCAATTGTCGACTCTATCAATCCACTCTTTCTGATGCTAATAAACTACCTTTATCACTTTATCATGTGGAACAATTCAGAGTATGACTCTCAATGTAATGGCCCGTTTTTCCGTACCCTTTGAATTGACAATAACCGCACATGTCCAACTCAAATTGCACAAATAAGCGGATCATTAAGGGTAGAAAGAAAATAAAGATAGAATAGAATCTCACATGAATGGAATAACGTATATTATTTCAATAGTAATCTTTACGGTGAAATTTTTTAAAATACAACATTAGAGTCTAACCAAGATTCAGCCTAGACAGTTATAACACCTGCCCTTACAAATGCTGACAAAAAACAAACAAAACAAATAAACTACAGCAGATAATAGAATATGTCCGTACGTTGATGAATATTTCTAGTTCTCCTCTGGAAACTCCAACTATCTTCAACTAAACCTGAAACTACTCGGATCTGACCCGTGTATTGAAAATATCCAGATCAGGCTTGATAAACCAGCATGAGATACTCGAAATTAAAAATGACTATATCATCAAAACCTTTGAAAAAAGGGTATCTCATAAGACCACGCCCACAAATAAATATGAACGGGTTCTTTCCTTATGATAACCAAAACACTTTTATATATCAAAACATTTGATATTATTTCTAGTGTCATTCCTTTGAAAACATTTGCAAATAAACTTATTAATCTTAGCCGAAATTATTATATCGATTAAATTCCAGCATAATAGGTTTACAATTAAGTCTTTAGGTTCTTATTGGAGAATGGATTTCCACACAAATGACCAGGTGAAGGGACACTACGCCATAGATTGCTTACTGCAACACCAAGAAGTGATGCAGAAAGTGCCAAAAAATGTTGCTGTAGGCTAAAAAAGGGCAAAGGCAACACTTTCTCGGTGATGCATTTTGCCGCGTTGCCGTAGAGTCAAAGGCAACATCTTTGCGGCCCTAGGACAGCATCGGTTCTGTTGTTTCCACAGGTACCAAATTTACTAAAAAGTGGGCCCCATAAATATTTGAATATGCGAGTATATGATTAATATACTATTTTATTTTCACAGAATTAAATAAATATTTGGTGAATAAAATAAATAACACAGAGTTTAAATTCAAACAGATATTTTATTTAAACAAATATTTATTACAATTTTGAATAGTACAAATTCAAGCTCGCACTATACATACACAATTTTGATTACAATACAAATTCAATTACATCACAATCTTTCATTTACAAATGTCCTCACTACATATCGCTCGTTCACTCATAATTTATCTTCAACTTCATTCCAGATTGAATCCAGCATTTGAGCAATCTGCAAAAATACACACTGATGCAGTAAAATTGAAAAGAAATTATTTTTGCAGTGTAAAATAAAATAATATTTTGAAAATATTATTTGCCTCAGTTATTTTGGTTGTTCGTCATCATTTAATTTTGAATTCATCAAACTAGAACAGCTTGTGACATACACAGTGCATCACTGTATATGCCACAAGGCTGTGTACACTGATATACACTTGATAAAGTGACACAGACAGGTGAGCACAAGGTCAAACCCAAATCAAAAGCTGGGTTCAACTCAGTTAAGTCACGATTTCAACACAAGGTCAAACCCGAGCTACAAGCTGGATTCGGCTCAGGTGCACTACAAATCATCACAAAACTGTCGATCACAAGAATTCAAATACAACCAACAAATGAAGACATATATAAGTGCATCGAACCACACAACAGCTCGAATGAGCAACTGCACCTGACCATACTCAAGTACACATGAAAACAACTCAAACTCAAGAAAGAAGTTCATCAAGCAACAACTCAAGTGAAACTGCACATGACTTAAATGCACCAGACTAAGCTAATGATCAAATAATATGTACCAGCTCAATATGCTATGTACAAGTAACCAAAGTCAAGTGTATCAAGACAGTTCACCAGGACTCAAAATGAAACTCAAAGCTAACATAAACACTAGTACAAAAAGTGCATATTGCTTCGCTTCATTTGCATCGGCTGAAGTAAAAACTGATGCAAATAGAACTATTTGCATCAGTTCTATCTTAATAACCGATGCAACTGATACATGGAAAGCAATAGGTAGTAAAAAAATCAAATTTGCATCAGTTCTCACCAACAACCGATGCAAATAGTTTTAGTCGCATCGGTTTTAAAGTCAACCGATGCAACTACATGTTGATGGCAATATGAAATTTAGGAGGGAAATAATGAAAAATTGGCTCCAAAGTAAATATTTTGAACAGATGTACTCCTTTCTCCAAAACAATTACACAGTTCCATTAGAAAATTGCATGCACCCAAATCTATTCCACACCAAATTTCACAGACAAGATTCTCAATTCAACATCGATTCAAGTCATTGCTGCTTGAAGCTTGCAATTTGTCGATGACTTGGGTTAAAAGTCAACTTGTTCACGTCGATTGCGATGATTGTTGTGGATGAAGGCGGAGTTCTGGTGGTTGTAGGCTGCGATGTTGCTTATTGGAGTTCGTGAGTAGTTGTAGGGTCTGGAAGTTGGGTTTCAAAGTGTTCGAGGCGATTGTTGAATCGATTTGGTTTAAAGGAGTTGTCGCGATTGAGTTGAGGTTGAAGGTCACAGTGATGTTTGGGTGGCGATCGTGGTTGCATGAAGTCACGGTAAAATTGAGGGCGAGTGCAGTGGTTTCTTGAGTTTGTTGATGGTTAGGGACGTAACAGTGTGATTTTTGGGGTTACTGGTTTGGAGATGATTTGTGGGGTTACAGGGTTGACGAACAACACGGTGATGTTGAGGGGATGTCTGATGTGATGATGGTTCAGCTGCAGTGTTTCTCTGATGGCAGGTCAGTGATTGAAATTGTTGTGAATTGGTTTTAATTTTTGTATTATTAGTAACACTGATGTTGAGGGCTTGTTGAATTGCAGTATTTCCAACCGCACCATAACTGAAAAAAATTGTGAATTGGTTTTAATTTTTGTATTATTACGTTGAAGGTCAAAGGAGTGGCTTCTAATTCTAATCATTGTCTTTGTCTTAGCCTGTAGCCAACAAGGTGTTTGTTGATATTATAATGTGATTTCTCCTCTTATATGTTGATGTCCAGATATCATTTGGAAAACTAATTCACTCAAAAGATTTTTACGTGATGCCTAGTTATAATATACACATATTATACTAATATATAATCAAATGGATTTTGACCATCTTCAGCAGCGCCCAAAGATTTTTCTATACCTCTTCTCTTTTATACAAAAAAGCTAAGATCCGACAGAGAATTTAAAATGAGGTAAATAATGCATTTTCAATTTGAATTGCTACACCCACTGTATTGGATATTGTTTCAACTTTCAAGGCACCCAAGATTCTTTATCTTCACTGAATTGAAAAGTTCTAAATCCCCAAATTATGGTCTTAGCATCCTAATTAGTCTTGTTCTACTAAAGTTGCACATAGATCTAACAAGATCTTAGTTTCTAGTAAACTCGGTTGGATATTATGGGCTACAAAGGAGATGTTATCCGCTCATATTTTGCTAGCCAAATTTTTTTAAAGTGGTAACTTTTTTGTTTTGAATGAACACCTCTTTTCTAATACACATTATCGAGTCTAAGTTATGAAGTAGGAAGTAATATCATAAATAATTTTTTTAGATTTATATTATATGAACTTGTGTTTCAGCCATAAATTGTTATGACGAAACTTTAAATTGATGGCATGAATATATTTTCTGATTTATCTTTTCTTGCTGCAAAGCGACATTTTAAGCTATAAATTCCAACTCTACTTGTCTAACAAAAAATTTATTAATACAACAACCTCCAAACATGTAAACAATACAATTTAATCATTTATTTACTGTCAAACTTTGTGTTTTGTAGCACTATTAACAATTTATATTGCTAAAATATCTGTATAAGGTGGTCTAACATTTTTTTTATTCTCTGGGTTTTAGATTTGGGTGCATAACTATGTGTAATGTGAATAAATATATTATGTTAACCTGTAGGGTTTTAATAAAAAGATGACACAATACCCTTTTATGTTATTATATTGTTCAAGTTACATCACCATGATTAGAATAAACAAATATCCCTATTAGTCTTAGAGATCACATTGGTTGTGCACATGTTTATGCACATCAAAGCAAGGATACCCTTTTCCGCTCGCCATTGGTAGTATTAAACATGATGAAAGAGTATGATGCAATATCTCCATGCTCTTGAGCTATTGTTAGTGAACCAGCAAAAATAATATGATTCTTAATTAATAATATTTCATGCTCTCAAAATCATTATCTACCATTTCCTATATATCTTTGGACAACAATATTTATAACACTGTAAACAACTTTTTGGACTGACTTCAAAGTTTTCAAATTACATTTGGCACACAAATAATCAATAAATAGTTTTACTCTGTTCTCATGGCTTTATTTTACATACATTCATTTAGTATTTACTTACTTGGCTCACTATTATCATGTTAGACGATTCTCTTCATAGAAATTATATCGAAACTGGTATTTGATTATTTAAATCCATTACAAATTCCAAAAATTGTCTCCAACGATGTTGTGTTTTATTAATTATATAATATGTAATTAAACCTATAAATCAAATGCATGTTCACTTATCAACAAGTTTGCTCCTACATGATAACAAATGGTCTTATATTACAATGATTCTCAAAATGGATCCAACTAATGCTAAAAAAGGGTCCAATTTCCTAATTTTTCTAAACCATGTGGATACTGAAAAGGACATACGATTAAATGAAGTCAGCTACCATTTGAACCAACTTCTACGCATTTGATTAAAGTAATTAGTAATGCATCATCAAATCTAGTATTCTACCAAGTACAAATTCAAATGATAATGACCAATTTGGCAATTCCATACACGCTTGGCTACAAATCACTTATGTCTCCTAATCAAAAACTTTCATGACACCGATTCTTTTGGTATCCAAATAAACCAAATAGTGTTCATATAATCCCAAGTTATTATGCATATACTTAAAAAGATATTTACTTGCACCACTGGGTTTGATTTTCTCATACCTCTCGTTAGTAAGCTGATGTTTTGGACCGGATAAGCCAACTATAAGAATTTGATAAATAACTTATAACTAAGTACAAATAAAAACAGACCTGATATTAACTCCATCACTGACATATCCAGACACATTCCTGGCCACCCAATTCTCTGCAGATTGCAAACTAGTAGCCAAACTTTGCTGCAATTCATTTGGGATACCAACCATAACCTTAATGTTAGTCTTCTTTAGTGCAATAAGAGTTGCATCTTCATCTGGGATACCAACCAATTCTCTGCAGATTGCAAACTAGTAGCCAAACTTTGCAGCAATTCATTTGGGATACCAACCATAACCTCAATGTTAGTCTTCTTTAGTGCAATAAGAGTTGGAATTGTAGACAAGTATTTATTTTTTCTGATTTTTTGTTAGCAATATATTTTCTGATTTATCGAGTCTAAGTTATGGTCACGTGCTTCTGCTCCCAGGTACCGCATATCTGGAACATCTTTGCTTGCCGCAATGGATTTAAGCTCGAGTTCTTCTGCACAAATTGATAGCCACGAACAGAAGGATCAAAATGAAGCTATAAGCAGAGCAGAAGATCAAAGTGGAACAGCTCAAACTATAGTTGATGTAGCTGAGATACTGAGACGTTGGACCCATGCTTTACAACGTATACACAAACAATCACTTCATCTGGTATGCTCTTTTCTTCTTTCGACTAAGCTAGTAGAAATAATTTTTGGTTTGATATTTTTCCGCAAAACATTTGAAAATGAGTACAGAGTTTATTGATTTATCATCAACTTATAATGTAATGTAATATGGTAGAAATAAAGTTTTTCTTGATAAATGTTTGGACCAATGAACTTATCTGTCTGATTGAGTTTAACTTTTATGTTTAATGTTTTTTTTTGTTGAAAAATTGTTTAATAAAGTTCTGTTTATGCAATTTTGTTTCTGAAAAAAAAATTATGCACATAAAATATTTTATTTTGTTGTACCTTTTGATATCTTATCTCAAAATTTGGGTAATTTTTTAAATTTGTAAAGTTCCCGTTTCATCCATTTAACACATAAATTTTTTCAGGATATTAATTATGGCAACCTTATACATATAGTATATAACAAGGGAAATAAAATAGAACATATACTTTTACTATAAATAATAAGTTTAATGTAGTATGGGTATTGAAAATCTAAACTTTCACACTTGTGTTGGGAATTATATTTCTAATAGGTAAAGATTTTTTAATCGATTTACGTAGACCCATAGATTAGATATACTAATCTATAAAACCTCCAAACATTTGAAACCATGATCCCAGGATTTGGTCATTTTGGGCCAATATGGACCCTTCATAGCATTTGACATCAGGACTCCTTTTTGAGAAACAGGTAAAGGCTAATGGAGGAGAGGGCCCTGAACTTCTACGGTGTGAATCCGATAGTCGTACAAGTGGACATGCTGAATCTTTAGCAGCAACAGTAGCTGAACATCGCCAACATCTAGCTAGCATACCGGTATGCAACCTGAGAATCCTTTGAGTTTTATTTATTTTTTCTTGTGCAGTTTTGACTAAAGATCCTTTGAGTTTTATTTATTTATTATGAATTGTCGCTTTGTGTTCAAATGTGCGGTAGTTTTTGTGGCTGAAGTTTTGAGTATTGATAGATGTATTGCAGTTTGGAGTTGTAAGTTGATGATGTAGGCAGAAGGCAGAAGGGCAGGGATTTGCTGCTGGGTGGTGAGCTGTGAAGGACAGAGAGGGTGGATGAAATGGTAGGAGAAGTTTGTGATGATGTTGGTGTGGAGATGTATTGTTGCAGAAATGTTGGTGTGGTGTGATGATGTTGGTGTAATGATGTTGGTAGGAGATGTAGGAGAGGTTATTATATGCAGTTGACAGTAAGTTGATGGAGGGGGTTGAGATGCTTGAACCAAGGTTGTGAGGTTGTCGAAGATGAGAAAGTGGGTTATATGTTGTAGTGAATGTTGTGATCATGGGAAGAAGGGGAGGCAAGGCACTGTTGATGGAAAGTGAGTAGTGGTGGAGGTTATATGTTTGTTTGAGGGTATTGAGAGTGATGAAGAAGGGATGGACACAGCAGTTTTGGTGACGAAGAAGGATGATCAGAGGTTTGGTGATGAAACAAGGCAGTGAGAGGTTTGGTGATGTGTAAGTTATGTATGTATGCAGTAGATTTTTTTTTTTTTTTTTTTTTTTGCACAGAAGTATGTTTGAGGTAACTAGCAGGTTATTTGATGTAACTAGATGGTTGCACAGTTTGATGTATCCACACTTATTTTGTATAGATTATTAAAACTGTAATTGATATATGCTTATTTTGGTATTATGTTATTCAGTTTGTATTTTCCATCAAATTTAATTTTGAATGATTGTAATATTGCATGCAATAATTGTTTGTTATAATCAATATATATATATATATATATATATATAGTCTATTTGAGTACTGTAATAATGATATTTTGCATCAGTTGTTAGTAACAACCGATGCAAAAAGGACATTTTTGCATCGGTTTCAGAACTGATGCAAAAGTGTTAAGCTTGTTGCATCGGTTGCATATGCATCGGTTGTTGAACTGATGCAAAAAGGGAGTAAACAACCGATGCAAAAAGGACCTTTTTGCATCGGTTGTTGAACTGATGCAAAAAGGGGGTAAACAACCGATGCAAAAAAGGACCTTTTTGCATCGGTTTCAGAACTGATGCAAAAGTGTTAAGCCTGTTGCATCGGTTGCATATGCATCGGTTGTTGAACTGATGCAAAAGGGGGGTAAACAACCGATGCAAATGGCCTGTTTTGTAGTAGTGAAACATGTACACACAAATACATATGCATGTGTACACATGATGAAGGGATAAGCACGTGCACCGGTGAAATAAAGACCGGACTCCATGCAGACCTGATTGCAAGTGCAAAGCAACATTGAAACAACTCGAGCTCTAGATAGTACACAAGTGAATGAATGAAAACATGTACATAATGTCAACTAGTGACAGTGATCAAGTGCAAGTGAAACACAACAGTACAAGTCGAAATACAACAACACACAATAAATCAGTTCAAGGTTAGACAAGTTCAACTATGGTGCAGCATATACATGTGTAGTGAAAACAACTACAAGTATCAAGTCGAGCCAAAGGCAGAGCTACCGAACATACAAATAGTTTGATACGTCAAGGCTGAAATTGAACAAAGATAGAGAAGAATAATTCAAGTTCAAAGGCACAAGTACATGAAGAAAAAAAACCAAGTAGGAAGGTTCAAAAATGTCTGAAGTCAATTTGCAGCATCAAGTCAGAGCCGTGATGATCAAGGCAACAATTTCAGAGTCAAGCCATAAATTCACGACGTCAATTTACAGTTATAAAAATCAAAACACTAGCAAGTTCAAAGCAAAGTCAGAGCCGAGATGACCAAGGAGCAAGCCGAGTAAATTAAGTAATCAAATATATGAAATTGAAAAGGTCAGAAATCATCATCAACGTCCAAGCAAAATCGTACAGCCAAGAAAAAAATCAATTGACGAAATCGTATAAAATAACATCATCGGCAGTTGATCATCGAGTTCAAGCAAGCTAAAACAGTAAAGCAAAAGTAACAAACCACACACCAGATTGTTGAATCGAACTCGATCATCGAAGCAGCCAAAATTGAGCAACGAGAACGAACGAACATTTTTCACAAGAAGCCGGCATTTTTCACAAGAAAGAGATACCCTAAATCAAAAATAATCACGAATCCCTAAATCGGAACGAATGAGAACAAGCAATAGGAAGCCACCATTTTTCACAAGAAAGAGATACCAGGCCGAAGAAATAAAAGTGGTTGAGTGAAACCCAAGCTTTTGCCGCTTTTATTTTGCTTCCCGCTTTAAAAATTATTTCAGCCTGCTTTTTTTTCAGCCCGCATTCATTTTTTTATAATATTTTTATAAGTCTATAGCTACTGCAACGTAGTGTTGACACCTATCCTAACATCCTGAAGCTAATGTTGTAATAGATAGAAATCAGCATAGCTACCGTTACATTGTAGCTAGGAACATATTGTATTTTCGTTGCAATATGCCATCTATGGCGTAGTGGGACTACCTTACGATGGATACACCTTTAGATGGATGTCCCAAGGCACAAAACATATGCCTTCTACCAACACAAGACCAGCCAACCTCTGTAACTAGATAGTACTGAATATGTCATCCCTCGGTCGTTGCCGACCTTTAACCGAGCGTGCTCTAGCATACAAACCACATTAATCTACATTCCAAACGTCATAGCGGGAAGAAATATTTCTAGAAGGGGATGATCATACCCTAATTGGGAATGACCCACTTAGCCTTGCTGCATTTAACCCTATTTTGGTCATTTTCAGTTGATGTGGCTCGAGGCAACGATTACCTTTTCACATAACACATCTTCTTTCACTTTGAATGCCACACCACCATTCCTTTGATCACTATTTGACTCCCATAAGCAAACAACCTCTGAGCTCGTATGTCTCAGAGAAGGGTGTTAAGCTAAGAGAAGTTGCCTTCTCCGCTACCAAGCAGCTGTACATTTGTAAAAGTCAAATGCTATGTCTAAAAAATTCAATGTCAGACATTCGTCCATACAAGTTCGTTCTAGGACTAAACAAAACCGAAGGCACTATCCAACTACCACTAATAGCGAGTATTCCTTGCAATCCGAAAAAACCTCCATAACGAGGAGACCATTGCTATAAATAACACTATAATAGGTGCGACCAGAGCATGTCAACAAGCAATCCTTACGTTATGAAGACCCACAGTCTTCAATAATCATCATCTTCAACATGTCTTCACTTTTGAACGTATACATTGGTTCGAAGTGGTTTTCGGATAGAAATCACCCAAATCCGACCCTGGTTCCTTCGAAGCCAATCATCACTTTAAAAGATGTTAAGTTCATATATGGATATCAATCATCAATCAATTACTTCATCTTTTATTTAAGTCAAATATCTTTCTTAGATATACTGTTTTCAATTTATTCCATTTTCTTTTGAAATGTATATGGAATCATTAAGCCTCATTTATCAAATCATTTGGTTTATTTAAAACTTTCTTAAATCTTGGAATAATTCCAAATCATTTTCTCTTTTACTTAGGAAAATCTTTCAAAATCATTTATTAAATGTTAATCAAAGATTTCTTATATTCAAGCTATAACTTTTAACTCGGGGAAAATATTCTCAAATCATTCATTAAATCTTAATCAAAGATTTCTTTCTTAACTTCAAATCATATTTTTGCAAATCGAAGATTTTCATAACAGAGTACTACTGCGACTTTAAATATGGTAAATTTCACCTCCAGGGACTAATGGCAAGTAATCCTATACTATGAAGATCATTGTCTTTAATGATCTCTGTCTTCAGTATGTTTTATTTCGGAAATTAGTTTGAAGGGGGTTTCGAATAGGAATCATCCAAATTCGATAATGGTTCCTTTGTACCCATCCTCGAATAAAAGATGTTAAGTGGTTAATTAACATTCAAATAATTTGTTTATTTTCTTTTATTTTGAAAAAACGTAAATATGATTTTTTAGAGCATCCAAGCTTTTCTTTCGATCTATTCCACCCCTCGTCTAAGGAGAGAAAATATACGCCTGGTAAGTTCAGGGCAGTGGTTGCTCCATTCCTAACTTAGTTAAAATATTGTTTTATCTTCCCAGATCTCACAGGTGGGACAAATGTACTAGTCATTTCTGCATACTCAGATTGTTATTACATTTAATATTCTTCACTTTTCTGTTTAAGTGGCATAAACAATTTGTCTTAACAATTTATTCGAACTCTTATTAAAACTTCCAAACCATCTTTACATTACTTAATTATTCCTTTAAAACCATTAATAAAAGATTTAGGAAAGAATTGTTAAGTTTAAATTTGTGACGAACCGGGATTTTTAGGCATTTGAAGTTGGAATATTTAATTGATTTTAAATATTTAAAAGTTAATTTTTAACTTGAATTCAAATATCACTATTTATTCAATAATTTGAAGTTGAGTAAAAGGCTGAATCTAGAGTTTTAAGCCTGTTAAAATATAATTTGAAGGCTTATAAAATTTATATTGATAATACTTAAGATAATAGAAGTATTGGAATCAAATTTAAAAATGGTTTGTTAAGTTTTGAAATTTGTATCGTTTAAATTGAATTTAAAAATAGCCTTCCGAGGATCAGTCTCAGAATTCGACGAAATCAGTTCTATTGGCTCCGTAATAGTATATTATTACCGAATTTCAATTTTCGTAGCGATCGAAGTTGTTGTGTGAGCGTACGATATATAAACGCGCTGAAATTTTAATTGATAATAATCGATTCAGAAAGCTATCTTCTCCATACGATCAAATTAGACCTCGAAACCTTTTCCATTACGTTCGGAATAGGCGAATAATGTTATAAACGCCTAGCGGCACACCTCGATAGGAGGTCAAGGTTTCATATTGCGATATCGAGACGGTTTGAAATTTAAAATTTTAATAATACAATCATATTTGTCCCAGTCAAAATAAAGTCGCATCAGCCTACTTTCTATCATTTTCAAAGCTTTTCCAGAATTACTGTACCCCATCTGCTACACGCTACCATCTCTTCGTGTCTCCTCCTTTAAAATCACGTTATCCTGTTCGAAAATCATCAAAGATTAAATAATAGAAAACACGAGCTTCTCATGGCCGAACTTAAAATTATCTATCTCCAGTACGCTTCGCCTCCTCCCTCCTTCACAAATAAATGTATTCAGTTCGTTCCTCAAATTAAAAAAAAATGGTGAACGGCAATGATTTCAAATCGAAATCGATCACACGCGAGTGAATTTCGAAGGGCCTCGACCTAGTGGGAGTGTCGAGCTAGGGATGCGAGTGGGCATTGACTTGGGTTCAAGGTACTGTCGTAGACGTGTGGTTCGAGTGCGATTAGGGTTGCTCGAACTCGTACGCGTTTCGTCTAGATGGGGGGCGCGTTTGAGTAGAGACACGTTCGAGTTTGGCATCGACTAGGAGGGACTCGCGGCACTGTAACGGCATGAAAGGGGAGGCAGAACTTGCGATTTGGGTTGATCGCGATCTGGTGGAAAGGTCCTTTGGAAGACGCGCGCTTGTACTCGAGCAAGAAGATGGATGGATGCGCGATGATGATTGAGGGTAGGGTCGTGGCAATCTTCTGCTTGGGTTCGGTTTGTGAGCAGTGAGGTAAGCCGAGATATAATTTGTTTTTCAATTAAAATATTTAGAAAGTAGATAATATATATAGATCAACCTGTTGTTGATTTGAATAGGGTTTTTAATTGAAAGACAGATGAGTAGGTATAATGACAATAAACAGAAAACTTATTTATTTTTAGATAGTGTTTAGAAAACTAATAATAAAATATATGAATTTTAAATGATTGAAGAACTTATAGGAAATCAGATTTGATCTATATATAATTAAAATTTTAAAGTATATGTAGTTTTGGATCAATAAATTAATATACATATACCTATTTTAAAGTTGCGAGTTTATTTTTAAACAATGGATTTAGTGATGAACTTGTTTTATTAACATATTTAAATATTTCAGTTGCTAAATGGTTTAAAGGAAATTTGTATAAAACAAATAATTAGTTAACTAAATGGGAATTAATTGTTCAGTTTATTCAAATATTAATAAATTGTATAAATGTTTATCCAAGGTTATAAACCGGAAAAACCAAGACAGAATTGAGGTGGACTACAAACAAATGCAAAGGTGAGTTAATCTCACTCAGCTGAGTTTAAATTAAATTTAAATAGTCAAATTCAAATAATTGGTTGATTGATTGATTTGATTTGGTGTGTTATATTATATAGTAGTATGTAGTATATCTTGGAATGTTTGATTTCCCACATTAAATAGCGAATGATTTTATACTTAAAACCCATATACCGTGATATTCCACCTCGAAGTGGAATTCGTATTTTATGTTGTGCTAACGTCTGTGGATGCAGGGAAAACAGGTTGGAGGGATCCAACTGGATCCCTCAACATTTGTTTAAATTATTTAATACCCTCTGTTGTGATTATTTGATATTATATGATGAATTATATTGGAATATTAAATGCTATGGTTTGATTGGATATAATTGGGTATAATGAATTATCAAAAATATATAAATTGGATTTTGGAAAGAAAATAAAAGAAGTCAATTTGTAAGTAAAATAATTATAGAAAATTTGAATAAATTTAAGAATGAATTGGAAAAGAAATAAAGTGACTTTAAAATTCTAATAAATAAATCTTAAGTATAGAAAAGAAATTTTGAATAAACAGAAAGTTGATGAGTTTTGGAATTCAGTGTTATTATTTAATAGAACAAAGCTTTTATTTTAAATTTAAGATTTAAATTTTGAAACGAATAAAGAAGAAATTGGGAAAATATGAAATTTGTATATTTCTATTAAAAGTTTTAAAATCAAATGGAAAATAATAATAATAACAATAAAGTCCATAATTGAAATTTTTTGAAATGAATTGAGTAGGTAAAGAAATTTATTTCAAATGGAATAAATTGAAAATCAATTTGGAAAATTAATGTAAGTGATTGATATTGGAAATTCTCCCTGGATAACCAAGTACGTTTTCAAAGTAAATTTTTAAGTATAAATTAAAAGTTTTTAAGTTGTTTTAAAAAGCAAGTTTTGGATAATTTATTATTTCTAAATATTTAAATTCTAAAAGTATGTATTTCCTTTAATCTATTATAGCAGTAATTATTTAAAGAGTGACTTAGTATTTTGTTTTTAAAAGTGAAAATCTAGTTTTATATTTTATTAAGTAACTTTATTTTCAAATATTCATATAGTATGTATTTTTAACAAATTGTTGAAGTAGTTTTAACATTAATGTTTTAAAGTAATGTGTTTTAAATTATTTTAAAAATCTAGTTTTGTGCTTGGTGATCCTAGAGGAGACAGAAAAATATTTGGGAAGGTTTATTTTGAAAAGGAAGATGGTTTGAAACTGTTTTCAAAGGGTTTGAAAGTGGAAATAATATCTTGTGAAGATATTTTTGAGGTTAATAAATAATTTGGGAAATTATTTATTGCTTGATGGTTGTTGTGAATGTTAATTGATAGTTAAATAACCGACTATCAATATTGGCCAATTACGTTGATCGTTTCGAAGAGACCAAGATCGAGATTTATTTCTCGAAAACCACTTCGATCCGGTTTGTACGTTTCGTGGGAAACGAGTTTGGATTCGAAGATGGAGCAAGTGCAAGGGCTAGTCGCTACTAATCCTGAGGATTGTTCCAAAAGAGATGTAGTAGGAGTAGTGCCTTCGGTTCCGTTCGAACCCGGGACAGACTTGTATGGATGAATGCTTTCAGAACATCGTCAGGTGGACGATGAGCATTCTAAGTGAAACGATCTAAAAGGTAAGCTTAGCCTCAAGCCTCATCAACCGGGAATGATTGAAAATCAGGGGTTATGCAGCAAGGTTAGGTGGGTCATGCCCAAGCAGGACGAGGTATACCCCTGTCTAGATGTCCCTTATTTCCGCTGTGTGGGCAGTTGTTGGCCACAACTGCGGGGTTATCTTGTTCGGGACTGTTCAGTAAGGAATAGTTTCGGCCTTGTGTTGCAAGAGAGCGGGCGTACTCCTCGGTACTGTGATCTAAGCCACGTACCGTGACAGGTGGTACCCCAGTGCCTAGTCATTAGTTGGGAATCCATTTTCCCTACGAGCCTCGTACGAGTTTTGTTTGTATTACCCACTCTGCGGCTAGTAGCTGGAATTTAATGAATGTAACAATTTCGGTTATTTTATAAGTATTTGTATATAGACCCTATTATGATATCAGAGGATTTCTATAAAAATTGTTTTAGCTATCGTAAGGTAAAAACCCGACATGTTTATTTATGGCGTGGTCTTACGATATGCTTTTGTTTTCAAAAGGATTTTGAAACTTTAATAATCAATTTGGGTGTGATTTCTCACGCGAGTATTCCAGACTGACTCAGGTGTTATTTAACTATAATGCTCGGGTCAGACCGAGTACTATAGGATACATGATATGATGCTGTGGAGCTCAGGAGACGAGATGGATGATGATACGTACTTTCATACTTTTTTATATATATTCCGCTGTGTTGAGTAGCTGTGTATCCAGTTGTATGTTGTTGATGTTGAACTGTGATTGATGTACGCTGATAATGTAATTTATAAACCGATATATTTGATTTTGAGTAAAGATCATTTATTATCTATTATATTTTATTCCGCTGCGATGGTTAGATTCTGATGTTGTTTTCTATTTTCTTCTTCTACCTCTTCTTCTTTAACCCAAATGGTTCATATTTCTGTACAACTTGAGTTGATTTAGGTAGAATAGTGTTGACTCAAGGGGTACGGATTTGCGGGTCGTTACACTTGGTATCAGAGCTTAGATTGGTGATAACCTTGGCTCTGGTGGGAATTACTCATTTAAATTAGAGTCCGTAGTACTCTAGAATGAGTTTAAGCGTATTAATAGATATGAGCGCGTATTTGTTAGTGAATATAAATTGTTTTAATATTGTGTTGATTGGTTTATTAAGTGACATATGAGCCTTCGTCGGCATAGTCTGGACAACTGTATCGAAGTGGTTTCTAAACACTTGAATAGAACAGTTTGAAACGGTATTTTTTTAAATGTGGGTGAATGAAATAATTTTACCTTAAAATATATTTTGATTTAAAGAAAAGTTTTTGTAAACTATTTTAGCTAATATATGGTTTCTTGGATGTTAGGAAGAATAATATTAAATTATTATCATTGTTGAGTGGAAATTTAACTAGAAATTGAAAATGTAACCGAAGGTTAAGTAAAATAAATTCATTTATAAAAGTAATTTTTAAATATAAATTAACAACATGATTTATAAATTGAAATATGAACAAATGGAAATTTATATTAGCGAATTATAGTTAAAATTGATTTAAGCAGGATTTGGAAATTTATATCCCGGAGATTTGGAAGTATTTTGAAGATAAATAATAGCATTGTTGTTTTGGGGTATTTCTGAAAGGAAATTGTTTCAAATAAATTTTGAAAAGGGATATAGCATTGAGCTGACTTCAGTCGCTGGAAAATAATCCTGGTGATGACTGCGCAGCATCATCAGTATTCATTTTTGAGTTTCTAAGTGATGGATTGCTGCCAAATGGATTTGTATAGAAGAACAAGTTTTGTTTGTGAAATTTCAAAGGAAATTTGTCCAAAAAAAAATCAGGACTGGTTTAAATTTTTGAGAAGTGTGATTTGAGATGTTAGAGATTTCAAAATGATTGGAAAACCAAAAGCTGAGAGTTTAAAATCCTGAATCCTTATTTGAATAGGAAATCATGATGAGATAAGTTATGAACTTATATAAATTTTTTTTTGAGATGATTCTTAAATAAGGAAGGAAAATACAAGCTTTGAATGTTGGAAATTTAAATATAAAGTGAAAAGTTAAAAATGAAATTAACTTGGATTGGGGAATAAAATTTAACTGGATTGAAATTAATTGAATAGGCTGAAAATAATATCCAGTTGTATTCGAATTAAGTTGAAATCGAATTGAGTTAAATAAATCTGAGTTAAAGTAAAATTGAATTGGAATAAAAATTCAATTGAGTTATTGAATGGAATTAGATTCTTACCTGAATAAGTTGGATCGGGATTGGGTTGGAATAAATAAATTAGGATAACTTGCAAAAGAATTGAAAATCCATGGAACAAAATATGCTTGGATTTTAAATAAGTGTAAAACTCGAGTTAAAAATAAAAGATGAATGTATTCAAGCCTAGGATGAATGGAAATGTGTGGAATAATAAGTTGTGACTTATAAAATTGAAAAATGGAATACAAAATCCAAAATAAATATTGTTTGATGTTTTGGATAATGAAATGAAAATCCAAACTTGAGTTATAAAATAAATTGAATTTAAGAAGATTAAATGAAGTGATTTTTGGAATTTAAAATCAAGTATTGAATTTTAACTAAGGGAAGAACTAATCTGATAATAAATTAGATAATGAAATATGTAATGAGAACCCAATGTAGTTAAATAGAAGCTGAACTGTGAGTTAATAATGAAGTTTGAAAATAAAAATCAAGATATAAATTAAATTCGACTTGAATTGTTAGTGAAGTAAATGAAATTGAATTGTGAGTTCATAAAAGTGGATGGTAAATTGAAAACAGATAGTGGAATCAGAATTTGAGTTATTAATTAAAATTTGACTTGAGGTGTAACAAATTAAATATAATCGGAAATGTATCCAATAAAAATGAAATTGGATTAAAAGGGTGATGGTTTGAATTGCAAAAAAAATCCAAATAAGTAGAAATACATTGGAAATGGCCTGGTTATTAATAAAATAATTTCAGATGAATTGAGTAAGGAAATGAAAATTCATAATGGATTGAGTGGATAAACTAATTATATTGAATAAATAAATGGATGGAATAAATAAAAATCAAATGAAATTGTAGATTTAAAATGAGATTTAACTGAGATAGAATTAAGTTGAATGGAAGAGAAAAATTACTTGTAAAATGAAAATGAGCTTAAGTAAAAAAATTAAATAAATTGAAGTAAATTGACTTAAGCTAAATAGATGGGGGAGTTGAATTGAATTTAACTTAAAACTAAGTTTAATGATATTGGGTGGGATTTAAATCAAGTGAAAATAAATTTACATCGAAATAAAATTCGGTGAGTTATAGATAATATTAATGGAATGAAAATTCTTAAATAAATAATTGTAAACCATTTAAATTGTTAAGGAATTGAAATAACTAGAGACAATAAGGAAAATATAATGTTTTCAAGTTAATAAAATGGTTTTAAATGAATGCGGATAAGAAAAGAAACGCAAATGAATGGATCGTGAATAAAATTTAAATAGAATATGTCGAGTTAGATCAAATGGTTGTGAATGAATCAAAATAGAAGGAATTTGATAATAAATTGAGTTGGAATCAATTTAAAATGATCATCGGCTTAAATGGTTATTTACTTGAATGAATATTACCAATTTGCATGGGAGAAATTAGTTGTGGGACGAAAATAGAAGAAAATAAAATTCTACGAATCATTGCAAGTAAATAAATTGATTTTTAAATCAATTGGAATAATATGGGTTTGTTGAAAATTAAAAATGAATTGAATGTAAGCGATTGAGTTTTAAACCATTCAAATTGATGAAGTTGTATATGAATGGATTGTAAACCATTCAAATTTAATGAAAATGGTTATAAATTAATTGAAACGGTTGAATTAGTATGACAACTATATACATTGCTTATGGAAAATGTTTGGTGTGCATTTCTTTTAGAATTCATGTGTTTAACTATTGCAAATAAATGAAATGTTGTTAAACTTCATATATATGGCACTTACATGTTTAAATTGAGTAAGTACAGGTACCTGGAAGCCGTGTGGCTGGATTTTGGGCACGCTAACTGCTAAATAAATAAGCCGCTTGCTTAAAAATGCTAAATAAGGTACGCCTACGCAAAAAAAATAGGAAATATGAACTGTTTTTGTTAGTCCGACCAGGTGGGTCGATGTATATATATTTATATCTTTTGTCAAATTACAAAAGCTCCTCCGTACAATGGAGACTCTGCCAAAAATTTTCGAAAATTTTGGGAGTTAGGAATTTTATGAAATTTTTTGGAGAAATTTTAGTTAACAACAAAACGATTTCAAACTGGAAATTGAAATAAATTAGAAAATGAAACTAATTTAAACTATTGACATGAATTAGTTATAAATGGAAAATAAAATTCAATATTCAGCGATGAAGATAAAATTGAATTCATATGGAAATGGGAGAACCAAATTAAATAGAAGTGGATATAAACTAAAGTGGTAAAGTAAAAATAAATAAGGAAACATATAAAATGCTTATACTAAACATAAGAATGGAATGGGAAATTCTTAATTGGAAATTAACATTACAAATATAATCTAAGTTAATATTTGAATGAATAAATATTGCCATTTGTAAGAAAGTCGCTAAAATGTTTTTGAATATTGTGATGGGATATTACTGCTAAGTAGGATATGCAGGTATTATAAAGGGAAAGGAAAATTGGTTTTGATTTTAGGAGATAAATTTGAAATGCTCGACAAAAAGGTATGTGTTTAAATTTCTATATGAAATTTGATTGGGTTTTTGATCGAGCCACTTGGCTTTTGTTTTCTTTTGGAATTTGGGAGCCCGTAGAGGCCTTTTGTAGTTGTATCGAGCTAGCCGCGCAAAGGAGACGCTGGCGAAATTTTTCGAAAATTTAGAGAGTTAGAAAATTTTTGATAATTTAAATTTGGATTTACATTCAAATTTGAATGGTTGAATAAGTAAAGTTATTTGAAAACTATGGAAGGTTTTGGGAAGTTGGTTGAAGTAATAGTGGGTCTGTATTAAAAGAATATGTTATGGCAAGTTAATTAAACTGTTTGGTTTTGGGGAAAAGGGTAACGGGTATTGGACCATTTTTCCTAACTAGTAATTTCGGGGACGAAATTCTTTTAAGAGGGAAGAATGTGAGGACCCGGGATTTTTAGGCATTTGAAGTTGGAATATTTAATTGATTTTAAATATTTAAAAGTTAATTTTTAACTTGAATTCAAATATCACTATTTATTCAATAATTTGAAGTTGAGTAAAAGGCTGAATCTGGAGTTTTAAGTCTGTTAAAATATAATTTGAAGGCTTATAAAATGTATATTGATAATACTGAAGATAAATAAAGTATTGGAATCAAATTTAAAAATGGTTTGTTAAGTTTTGAAATTTATATCGTTTAAATTGAATTTAAAAATAGCCTTCCGAGGCACAGTCTCGGAATTCGACGAAATCTGTTCTATTGGCTCCGTAATAGTATATTATTATCGGATTTCAATTTTCGTAGTGATCGAAGTTGTTGTGTGAGCGTACGATATATAAACGCGCTGAAATTTTAATTGATAATAATCGATTCGGAAAGCTATCTTCTCCATACGATCGAATTAGACCTCGAAACCTTTTCCATTGCGTTCGGAATAGGCGTATAATGTTATAAACGCCTAGCGGCATGCCTCGATAGGAGGTCAAGGTTTCATATTGCGATATCGAGACGGTATGAAATTTAAAATTTAAATAATACAATCATATTTGTCCCAGTCAAAACAAAGTCGCATCAGCCTACTTTCTATCATTTTCAAAGCTTTTCTAGAATTACCGTAGCCCATCTGCTACATGCTACCATCTCTTTGTGTCTCCTCCTCTATTTCTTTTAAAATCACGTTATCCTGTTCGAAAATCATCAAAGATCAAATAATAGAAAACGCGAGCTTCTCATGGCCGAACTTAAAATTGCCTATCTCCAGTATGCTTCGCCTCCTCCCTCCTTCACAAATAAATGTATTCAGTTCGTTCCTCAAATTAAAAAAAATGGTGAACCGCAGTGATTTCAAATCGAAATCAATCGCACGCGATTGAATTTTGAAGGGCCTCGACCTAATGGGAGTGTCGAGCTAGGGATGCGAGTGGGTATTGACTTGAGTTCGAGGTACTGTCGTAGGCGTGTGGTTCGAGTGCGATTAGGGTTGCTCGAACTCGTACGCGTTTCGTCTAGATGGGGGGGCGTGTTTGAGTAGCGACGCATTCGAGTTTGGCATCGACTAGGAGGGACTCGCGACACTGTAACTGCATGAAAGGGGGAGGGGGCAGAACTTGCGATTTGAGTTGATCGCGATCTGGTGGAAAGGTCTTGAGGAAGACGCGTGCTTGTACTCGAGCAAGAAGATGGATGGATGCTCAACGATGATTGAGTGTAGGGTCGTGGCAATCTTCGGCTTGGGTTCGGTTTGTGAGCAATGAGGTAAGCCGAGATATAATATTTTTTTCAATTGAAATATTTGTTTATGGTTTAGAAAGTAGATAATATATATAGATCAACCTGTTGTTGATTTGAATAGGGTTTTTAATTGAAAGACAGATGAGTAGGTATAATGACAATAAACATAAATGTTATTTATTTTAGATAGGGTTTGGAAAACTAGTAATAAAATATATGAATTTTAAGTGATTGAAGAATTTATAGGAAATCAGATTTGATCTATATATAATTAAAATTTTAAAGTATATGTAGTTTCAGATCAATAAATTAATATACATATACCTATTTTAAAGTTGCTAGTTTATTTTTAAACAATGGATTTAGTGATGAACTTGTTTTATTAACATATTTAAATATTTCAGTTACCAAATGGTTTAAAGGAAATTTCTATAAATTAAATAATTAGTTAACTAAGTGGGAATTAATTGTTCGGTTTATTCAAATATTAATAAATTGTATAAATGTTTATACAATGTTATAAACCGGGAAAACCAAGACAGAATTGAGGTGGACTGCAAACAAATGCAAAGATGAGTTAATCTCACTCAGCTGAGATTAAATTAAATTTAAATAGTCAAATTTAAATAATTGGTTGATTGATTGATTTGATTTGGTGTGTTATATTATATAGTAGTATGTAGTATATCTTGGAATGTTTGACTTCCCACATTAAATAGCGGATGATTTTGTATTTAAAACCCATATACCGTGATATTCCACCTCGAAGTGGAATTGGTATTTTATGTTGTGCTAACGTCTGTAGATGCAGGGAAAACAGGTTAATACCCTCTGTTATGATTATTTGATATTCTATGATGAATTATATTATAATATTGAATGCCATGGTTTGATTGGATATAATTGGGTATAATGAATTATCAAAAATATATAAATTGGATTTTGGAAAGAAAATAAAAGAAGTGAATTTGTAAGTAAAATAATTATAGAAAATTTGAATAAATTTAAGAATGAATTGGAAAAGAAATAAAGTGACTTTAAAATTCTAATAAATAAATCTTGAGTATGGAAAGGAAATTTTGAATAAACATAAAGTTGATGAATTTTAAACTTCAGTGTTATTATTTAATAGAATAAATCTTTTATTTTAAAGTTAAGATTTAAATTTTGAAAAGAATAAAGAAGAAATTGGGAAAATCTGAAATTTGTATATTTCTGTTAAAAGTTTTAAAATCAAATGGAAAATAATAATAATAACAATAAAGTCCATAATTGACAGATTTTGAAATGAACCGAGTAAGTAATGAAATTTATTTCAAATGGAATAAATTGGAAATCAATTTGGAAAATTGATTTAAGTGATTGATATTAGAAATTCTCCCTGGATAACCAAGTACGTTTTCAAAGTAAATTTTTAAATATAAATTAAAAGTTTTTAAGTTGTTTTAAAAAGCAAATTTTAGATAATTTATTATTTCTAAATATTTAAATTCTAAAAGTAAGCATTTCCTTTAATCTATTATAGTAGTAATTATTTAAAGAGTGACTTAGTATTTTGTTTTTAAAAGTGAAAATGTAGTTTTATATTTTATTAAGTAACTTTATTTTCAAATATTCATATAGTATGTATTTTTAACAAATTGTTGAAGTATCTTTAACATAAATGTTTTAAATTATCTTTTAAAGTAAAGTGTTTTAAATTATTTTAAAAATCTAGTTTTGTGCTTGGTGATCCCAGAGGAGACAGAAAAATATTTGGGAAGGTTTATTTTGAAAAAGGAAGATGGTTTGAAACTGTTTACAAAGGGTTTGAAAGTGGAAATAATATCTTGTGAAGATATTTTTGAGGTAATAAATAATTTGGGAAATTATTTATTGTTTGATGGTTGTTGTGAATGTTAATTGATAGTTAAATAACCGACTATCAATATTGGCCAATTACGTTGATCGTTTCGAAGAGACCGGGATCGAGATTTATTTCTCGAAAACCACTTCGATCCGGTTTGTACGTTTCGTGGGAAACGAGTTTGGATTCGAAGATGGAGCAGTGAAGTGCAAGGGTTAGTCACTACTAATCCTTAGGATATTTCCAAAATGGATTAGTAGGAGTAGTGCCTTCGGTTCCGTTCGAACCCGGGACGGACTTGTATGGATGAATGCTTTCAGAATATCGTAAGGTGGACGATGAGCATTCTAAGTGAAACGATCTAAAAGGTAACGCTTAGCCTCAAGACTCATCAACCGGGAATGACTGAAAATCAGGAGTTATGCAGCAAGGTTAGGTGAGTCATGCCCAAGCAGGACGAGATATACCCCTATCTAGATGTCCCTTATTTCGGCTGTGTGGGCAGTTGTTGGCCACAACTGCGGGGTTATCTTGTTCGGGAGTGTTCAGTACGGAATAGTTCCGGTCTTGTGTTGTTGGGGAGCGGGCGTACTCCTCGGTACTGTGATCTAGGCCACGTACCGTGACAGGTGGTACCCCAGTGCCTAGTCATTAGTTGGAAATCCATTCTCCATACGAGCCTTGCATGAGTTTTGTTTGTAGTACCCACTCTGTGGCTAGTAGCTGGAATTTAATGAATGTAACAATTTCGGTTATTTTATAAGTATTTGTATATAGACCCTATTATAATATCAGAGGATTTCTATAAAAAAAATTTAGCTATCGTAAGGTAAAAACCCGACATGTTTATTTGTGGCGTGGTCTTACAAGATGCTTTTGTTTTCAAAAGGATTTTGAAACTTTAATAATCAACTTGGGTGTGATTTCTCACGCTAGTATTCCAGACTGACTCCGGTGTTATTTAACTATAATGTTCGGGTCAGACCGGGTATTATAGGATACATAATATGATGCTGTGGAGCTCAGGAGACGAGCTGGATGACGATACGTACTTTCATACTTGTTTTATATATATTCCGTTGTGTTGAGTAGCTGTGTATCCAGTTGCATGTTATTGATGTTGAACTGTGATTGATGTACTCTGATGATGTAATATATAAACCGATATATTTGATTTTGAGTAAAGAACTTTATTATCTATTATATTTTATTCCGCTGCGATGGTTAGATTCTGATCTTGTTTTCTATTTTCTTCTTCTACCTCTTCTTCTTTAACCCAAATGTTTCGTATTTCTGTACAACTTGAGTTGATTTAGGTAGAATAGTGTTGACTCAAGGGGTACAGATTTGCGGGTAGTTACAAAATGTCATGTTCAAAAGGTTATAGAATTCGCAACTTAAAAGTGCTACGGAAAGTGCTATATAAGTTTATTTTATTTAAACAACTTATTAATAATTAAAAATTCATATTCTCCATTACAAATCTGTTTTAAACCATTTTAATGGATTTATCAAATTTATTTCATATTTTTAAATCATTTAAAAATATCATTTATAAAGAAACCCCCCCTTTTGGATCCCGAACTATAAAACCGTGATGTTTTTGGGAAATTGTTTTGGACATATTTCAAAATCTACTTGATGAAATTTCGATATTCTTTCTTCGTTGGAAAACTATGGATATAATAGTCTGGAAAATTCTTATCTTGAATGATTTTGAGCTATATTCCACTTTGTACACTCATTTAACTTTTATGGGTTGAAATTACGAACTACCTTTACACGACATGCCTAATTTTGACTTATTTTTCAATTTCTTTTCAAACTTCTTAAAAACACCTTTAAATGCTTATAAAACAGTTATAAATCATTTTATATGATATTTTTATATTTTCAAACTCATTTTTCATTTCATTTCATATTATAATATTATATCACTATAGTATCATTTCCAATCTTTTTCGATATTTTGAAGTCATTAAGAGGCTAAATAATTTCCATACACACATTTGTATGGATATAATTTCCATTGAATTAACTGTACTTACTAACCATTTCTTTTAACATTTATCAAACCAAGTTATCATTCTTTTAACAAACATATAATTGACCATAATATCAACCAAGTTATCATCCATTAAATCATCCAACATATAGCATACTTTTTATGTAATTAACTTGATATATTTTTAGAAATTAGCATCTTTAAAATATGAGTACTCACCTTTAACCAAAGATTAACATCCTACCAACATTATTTTTTCACTGAATCATCTTAACTTCACCAAGCCATCACCTAAACAACACTAATCACTTTCTAGTGCTCTGCCATCACTTTACTTCCACTTGCTCTCGACCACAAGTCTTTCCTTCTTCTTTGCTCTCGACCAAACCTTCCATCAACACCCATAAGCTCAGCTTCCCCTTGATCCTTCCCTTCATCTATCATTTCTTCACTTCTTAGACGCTAACCAATGTTTTGGTGATATTATAAGGTCTTTGGCAAAGTTTGGTGGTGTTTTGACTTTGTTTGATATGGTTTTGAAAAAGTTAGCAAGGAAATGGAAGTATAGAAGCCATTAGAGAGTGGAAGAAAAGCTTGAAAAAGGAAGAAGAAGAAGTGTAAAAAAGTGAGAAAGTGGATGCTTATTTACAGAAAAAGTTTTGGATTAAAATAATATTTGTAAAAAGACCAAAATACCGTTTACTTACTTTTTAAGAAACCTTATTTTTTCAATACTTAATATCACATTTCAAATCATTACTTTATTTAATTTTCAATTAAGTATTAAATAAAGAATATAATCATTATATTTGGTTTGATTTATGTTTACGTTTTGCTTTGAAATGACATGTTTGTCTTTTTGTGCTTACTTTTTTTAATTATATTCTAGAATTTTCTAAGTATGTTTAGTAAAAGTAAGCTTGATTAATGAATTAATTAATACTTATACTATTTGAATATATGTTCCAATATTACAATAAAGGTGCGACGATTTTGGGATAACTTTTAATCGACAAAACGTGGATTTTCGATAAAATGTTTTACGGTCACATTTTGATGTTTTAGTTTAAATATTTATTTATGTAAATCAAATTTAAAATTATATTTTTATATTCCTATCTTAAAATATAAACACTCATAAATAAATTATATTTTAATTTATTTAACCATTGAAGCCTACTTTTCTGAAATCAGCACTTTGTCACTTTGTCGATATAGGCAAATGTTACTGTTTTTGGGTATACTTCTGTTTTCAAATCCTATCTAATATTATTTGAATCATATAACCATACCTATTTTATATTTAAAATCACTTTAAATAGTATATTTTAAAGTGGTCAAATTCTGAGTCGTTACACTCAACTTCCAATGAGCTCTAAGTTCAATTATGAACTATATCATGACATTGTTATCAAATAAACATTTTATGTAATTCTTAACATTTGGAATCACACTCAACTCGGTTATAAATTTTTGCATTTACATTTTTTTTACATTACTTTTATTGCGGTGCTATTCAAGATGATGTACTTAGCCTTTTTCATTGAATCCGTCACATTCTTTCGTTAGAAACATTTCCAATTAAAAGGTTCTTAACTTGAATTTATTATTGACACATTATACTCAATATTACTTATGAAGTTTAAATTTGAACATTCCTTCATCAAGAATTTGTTGTTTAAGTAAACAATTCTCTTGTGTTTCATAAATACACGAGAACACTCCAAACTGCTATTTAGTAATATTAATTCTGATTTTATATTTTCCTCATGTATCAAATACATAAACAAATCATGATATTGTAGACAGTATAATATGTATGATTATTTCTATTGCCGATGCATAAGGAATCCATTTAACATGTTCTACATTAAATAATTTAATAAGGTGTCCTTGCATATTATTTTGGGACATTCCCAATATCTTTTATACTTATTATAAAAGATATCATTTACAAATCCAATATGGAGTATTAAAACAACTAAACTTGATTCTAACATAAGTATGTCGTTAACAATCAGCAGTGTGCTGTTTACTTAGAAATATCTATGTGCCTTTTAACATTCTTTCTTATAAGTACATGTTTCTTCTACATTTTGATTGATAATCATTTGATACATCTATCATAACACTTGTTCAATTTTGATGTTTTCAAAATGATATTTTTGTATGTGCTCTTGGATCATCTCCAAAAATCCATGAACTTAAATATCCCTCCCATTGACTTTGGCACACTTTGTTTGTTATGTGAAAACAAATTAGTCTAAATCTATGTTGCAATAATTTGAGAGTAAAATCCGAACCTATTTGAGCATATCGAATAGTGAATCAGTTACATTAATTTCAATAATTGAAATTCATGTAATATTCTTATCAATGTGGCTCACTATATTACAACTGCATTTATCTTTCTCTTAAAGGCACATTTATGGCCAATGGATCATATCCCTTCGGAAACAACTATCACAATCTTTTTCTGATAATGTACTTGGAATCTATTTTAGATTTGCACATTGTACCATATCGTAGAGTCAACACACATAATGGTTTAATTAAACAATCGAGTATAATTTATTCTTAACATTAACAAAAAAACTCATAGTTTCTCTTTAATGTACAAGATTACTCATCAGACGTTCTAATGTATTTGTTTTCATTTAGGTCCGGTCAATTTCATTTCATGCCTTGTAATTCGTTTATCCTTGGATTGTATCCAAATTCATTTTATACCAATAATTCCTTAAAAAATTACTTTGGTACAAAGTTGGTATTTCTTGAAACAGCAGTTATTTCTCAAGGCAATCATAAATATTTTATAAATTGCCTTATATAAAACTGATTTTGCATTAGTTCACAATATATTTATGTTCACAGCATAAATTTATCATTTAATGACTATCATTCCTAAATTTTCTTTGGACAATTCATATAGCATCCCATATGTATAATTATTACATGCAGTCTTCGACTCACATAACCTGGCAACTCCTTGAGCTATGATATTTAGGGGTTTCTTATAAGCCCTTGTAACGATCTAAGAATTTTATCATTTTGGTTATGAATATTTAATTAATTTATAATATTTAAATAATTGATTTTAAAAGCTTAATAAATCTTTTTATTTATTAAATAATAATGGTGAACTTGTTATAGAAAAGTATTTACAAAAATAATTAGTTCAAATAAATAGAGGTAATGGGACTAAAATTCGTTTTGTTTATAAATGGCATCAAAATACATGAAATTATTATGTTGGGGAATTGTCTTAGAAAAAACTATGCCATCAAAACCGAAATAATAAGTGATGTATGCCGACGAGTTTCATGACGATCAGACGTGCAGTATGATCGTGTGAGCTTGAAATACACAACGATTGAAATGAGAACTAAAATTTAATAAATTTTTATTATAAATATATACACCCTCACTCTTCCCGTTCATTTCACTTCTCCTCCCTCTCTCTTTCTTCTTTTTTTTCTTGTAGAAAATAAAACATAGCCACCACTTTCCTGAATTTTTTTCGAGAGCTATAGGCTATGGAATCGAGCAGCGTTCGATCCATTGAGTTCATATTGGCGAGGGCTTCAAATTCATGTAGTTGATGTTAGGTATAGCGTCAATTGTGAAGGAACTACATGAGAGGCTTAAATAGGGTTTTGGATAGGAGAAGATTTAGGTAGCGTTAGGCTAAGGCAATAGTGGGGTTAAACTTGTCGGGTGAAGACGAGTTGATGTTGACTAAATAATGTGGTGGTGCATATGGAGACATGACATTTCATTTGTCAATAGTAGGGCTTCAGGTCATGAGAAGGAAAAAGGGATCAAGCTTAATGATTTTGGGTGGGTTGCGAAGCTCACATGAAGGAGTGCAATAGAATTGGCCGTGGCTGATTTAGTGAAGTGTAGATCGAGAATGTGGGGAAGACGTCCATATGGCCATAGGTTGTATCGGTGATACACTATGCATGAGATTTAGGAACTAAGGAAGGTAGTTAGAAGGTAATTAGTTAAGTTGATTAAGTAATTAATTATATTTTAAAATATGATTTTTTATAAAATCAATAACTTTTTCATACGAGGTCCAATCGAGACATGGTCTTTTGTGTTGCACTCGTAGGGCGTTATCCACACATTGTAGTTGATTTCATCAAGTTTGGAGCAAGTAGAGTTTTGAGCTAAAATCGATCATCGTTCGATTTTAGATTGAGTAGAAATGAATAAATGTTGGTTGGAATTTTATGAGTTAACTCAACTTCGAATGAACTCTATATGATATATGTATTGATATAAGTTATTGTTTATGTGCTTGAATGATTTCTTTATTTTTCTTGGTTGAATTCCCATTCTAAAAATCGAATAGCATAATACGGGAAACTTAAGGAATTACATAGAGGAATCCATATTTCTAGCCACTTTTGATTTTATTTCATTTATATACTTATTGTATAAATTGATGAATGTCAAAATTGATTGCTTGGTCATATTGAATATAACTTTGATATGTTGTAAAAGTTGTAGTTGCAGATTTATGAAAGCACTTGTTAAGTGCTATGGTAGCTCTAGGCCTCATTATAGTATTTTGAAATACTATTATTTGTAGTTTTGATTTGAAATGGTTTTGTTTTGGAGAATGATTTCATGCGTGACTTTTATAATTTTCTGTGCTATTTTATTTAAAAAGGGTTTTGAACTTCTCTATTTAATTCAACCTTTTTGGAAATGTTTTAAAAGTATTCGGGAAGTATTTATTTTACATAAAATTTAATATAATAATGGATGTTTATTATTAAGAAAAAAACGGGAATTTATCTTTTATAATAAAGTGATTTCATTTCTAAAAATGATAGAAATATTATGGAATAAATATTTACGAAATGCTTTATATAAAATGTTATATGGAAAGAGAGATTTATAAATGGTATTTTATAAATAAAAGAATAGTTTTATAAATAATATTTATAGAAGGGAAATGGTATCATTTTTATAAACTAGAATAATAAATCGCATTTGTGAATTTATAGTGACACATGAAATGATCATTTTGTGGAAAGTATTTAGTCCTATCTTGAAACCGAAGATTTATGATATGTATATGGGATTTAAAATTAAGTGATATATAAGTAAAAAGAGATTTATAAAAGGAGTTCTATAAACAGAAAGGGATTTATAAAAGAAGTTATATAAATAGAAATGAGATTTTAAAAGGGGTTTCATAAAAGGAATGAGATTCGATTTCCATAAATGATCTTTATAACTTATGGTGATACAAAAAGTATTCTTTTCATACTTAACACTAAATTCTAAGGTATGGAAACTCATTTCTATCTATAGGAATTAAGAATGTGAGTCGAGGTAAGGATAGTTTCTAACTTTTCCAACTTCATTATTAATTGAGGGATATCAATGGTTTGAAATCAGAAAGTAGTGGTAAGTATATTTGGCTTAATTCCAATACGATCCATTTGCTTACAACAAAAGGAATGTGGATTGGTTTATAGTAAACAATGTTTTTAGATGACATTTGTCTTTGGCCCATTTATGTTTGCTTTTGAAATTTGAAAATGCTCATTATTGTTTTGTGAATATACTGGTTGAGATGAGTATATGGATACATTTTCTAGGTATTGAAAGTGTGATGTTTTGTGAATATACTTATATCGATTAGATAAGTATGTGGATATTTTTTCAAGCATTACAAGAGTATAAATGAATAGTGAATGAGTAATATACATATGTGTATCTTTGTAAAGGTATTTAATACAAATATTTACAAAGTGATTTTAATTAACGAAAGGATTAATTAAAGAGGCATATTGGTTGTTGCTCATGTGCTTAATCGTGTTTGGCTCCCATATGAGGTTAAATATTTGATTGGATTGTTTTCTTATTTTATAGTTAAATAACCGACTATCATATCTTGTCTAGTTTTAAAACCATCGATTGTTAGTTCGGAGAGACCGAGATTGGATCTGGTGAGTTCAAGGCATGTATGATAGAGGGTTCTCGCTTTGTGAATTGTGATGAAGCTTAGAATCTTACCCCTACACATCCCTTTACGGGTTGGTGTTGTAGTCGAGAGGCTGGCTATAAAATTGGATTTGAGGTTACCATGGTGTGTCACCTTCGAGAAAGGAGAACGGTACATGTGCTATTAGATCTTAGGTTAATTGGTTGAGTGGTTTATAAATTCTGGTTGATACAGGAGGTACAACTGTATCGATATGGGTTTCTAAACACTTGGACAAGGCAAACCGACACGGTATTATTTAGAAATTTGGTAGAAGAAATAATTTTACCTATGATTAAATATTATATACAAAAGAATAGTTTTCAAAAATTGATATAGTTATTCATGATGTGTCTATTTGTTAGCAAATGATAATATTCAATTGTTATCAATTATTGTTTGATTAGTCATGCTTGTCCAATTTAAGAGCATTGACAATTGTTTTCTAATTGATTGCTTATGCTCGACTAGTTTATGAGCATTTATTTGATTGATTAAATACGTACACTTTATGAATTCAATTTCACAATTTGACTAAAAGGCGTTCGTTAATAATTATATTGTTGAAAAGGAGTTATTCAATAAGTAATGATTTTATTAAGATGATTTTATAATTTGGTTTATAAGAAAGTGTTTATAAATTAACGGATTTTGGGAATTTTAATTCCGGTATTGCATGAAAGGATTTCAAATGATTTCTGAGAAAAGTTTACCTGAAGGTATTTATAAGTATAAATATTTCAAAGAGTATTTTAAGTAAGGTATATTTTTTGGATAGCCGGGGAATTAGCCTTGACTAATTTTGTAGTAATCTGAATAATCTTCTAAGTAACGATCAGATGTTTGCTTAGGCGAACGTTGTAGTGCACTTATAACTTATTCTCTTTATCATTGTATGATCGAAATATGTTCGAATTCGAATGAAACAAAATCAAGTTTTAGTCAATAAAATGCTAAAACTATTTTATTTATATAGAAATATATATAATGTTGTTTTGAAAAGGGGATTTGAAAAGAATGGAAGGTATGTTTATGTTAACCAGTTCAGGTGGCTCGAAAGTGACTAAAAATAGACTTGAGATGTGTTTGGATGGTAAACACTTCTCTTAAGTATTACCCTTCTTAGTAAAGAGATGTATGATACTAGTTAGTAGGACCCTGTTCTTTGGTATCATTTGGGGTTACTAGATCTATGTGTGTGTGTGTGTGTATATATATATATATATATATATATATATTCCATGGATTAAAAGATATATGATTAATTTAAATAATTTGGAATAAAAACTGGGTATTTAGTTTCTAAATGTCCTTTAAAGAGATTTGATAAAAAGCAGAAGATTTACATAACTCTTGGATAAAGGTTAATAATTTAACATAAGTTTCCAAATAGGTGAAATTTAATAGGAAATTTATAATAAACTTTGTTTTATTAAACCATGTCTTTTGTTTTAACTTCTAAGTTGTGTAAACTATTCGATATTATTAACCCAACTAATAAACGTCCTTATGTTAGAGATGTCTAAGGAAAAGTAGACTCTAGGACTGAGTTGGATACCATCGTCTTACTCTTCTTAGCTAATTACCAGACCAAATGGGTAAAATGGTATTAGAGGTTGACTCGGTTTAAGATCTAGATAATTTATTTAGGCCTGCATCTAAATTTAAGGAATAACAAAAAATTAAATCAGATTTTTCATGTATTCTTAGGATGTAGTAGGGTATTGTACACATTTAAAACTTAAAGTTATGCTTTTTTGAAATGTTTTCATGAATAATTTTGGGAAGTAAAATGAATTGGTGTGGTTAAGAAACTAATATAATAGAGACGTAATTGGTACATAGATGATTTTATTCATGTAACCATCCTTGATCCAAGATTTGACTACATGATTTCAAGGAGATTTACACCGATCCAAACAAGGATTTTTCACTCAATTTTTGAAGGCGAACACTTGATATGGATTCTTGAAATGATTATGTAGTTTTCTATCATAGTATATGACTATGTAAGGGGAACAAAGGTTTCTAATCAAGGAGCCTGATCAGAGTCTGCAAGTGAGCGATATTAGTTCGGAAAAGAAATTTGTATATTCAAGCAAGTGATCATGTTGGATATTGCATACGAATGGTCCATGTACATCATACAGAGGTTTGATAGGGCATGTCTGTGCGAGATATCTCACTTTGGAAATAATTTTAATTATAAGTTATTTGTTGTAAAATATTATGGTTAGATATGTTGTATTGTTTCATTTGTGATGTTTAACTCTATTTTGGGTTATTTAAGGGAGATAGAGATGCGTGGAAGCAAAAGCTTGCTAGTTGCTTTTGGTTTCATGAGTAGAGTTTGATTGCTCGCAAATTGGTACTTGTTTACGCTTAATGGGTGTGTTTTCTTTGTGACATACGCACTCTATAAGGTATATCCTATTTATATATTGTTGTTGTGTTGTCCTCGGATATGGGAGGTACCAAATATGGGCTTATATTAATGGTGTGATTTCTTCCTTTGTATATTTCGAGGATGAAATTCATTTAAGGAGAAGAATGTAAGGACCTAGAATTTCATCGTTTCAATTATGAATATTTAATTAATTTTAAATATTTTGATAATTGATTTTAAAGCTTAATAACACCTTTTAATTATTAAATAATAATGGTGAACTTGTAAAAGAAAAATATCTACAAAAATACATAGTACGAACAAATGTCGATAATGGGACCAAAAATCATGTTATTTATAAACAGTCTCGAAACACGTGAAATTATCATTTTGCGGCACTATCTTGGAATTTAATGAAACTTGTGCCATCAGAACCAGAATAATGAGTTGATGTACTTCGACGAGTTTTATGGCGATCAAATGTGCCATGTGATCGTGCGAGCTCAATACACTCGACGATTAAAAAGAGAATTAGAATATAATATATCTTTATTATAAATATATACAACCTTACTCTTCTCCTTCATCCCACTTATCTTCCATCTTTCTTTCGTTTTCCTCTGCTAGTAGAAAATAAAACACCGCTGCCTCTTTCCTGAATTTTTTCTGAGAGCTATTGTCGACGAACTCGAGCGATGTTAGATTCATTGTGTTCATATTCGCGAGGGGTTCAAATCGATATAGTCGATATTGGGTATGGCATCATTAGGGAGGAGCGACATGAGAGGCTGAACTAGGGATTTGGATAGGAGGAGACATAGGCGGCATAAGGTCAATGTGATGGTAGGGTTAAACTTGTTGGACAAGTTGATGGTGGCTAAGTAGGGTGGTGCGATGATGTATATGGAGGCACGGCATTTCATTCATCGGTAGTAGGGCTTTAGGTCGCATGGTGGAAGAAGGGATCGAGCTCAATGATTTTGGGTGGGATGCGAAACTCACACAGCAAGGAGCACAACGGAATTGGTGGTGGTTAATTTAGTGGAGTGTAGCTCGAGAAGGAGGGGAAGACATGCACATGGCCATGGGCTGAATCTGGGATACATTGTGCATGAGATCTTGGAAGTGGAGAAGATAGTTATAAGGTAATTAGTTAAGTAAATTAAGTAACTAATTAAATTTTATAATCAGATTTCTTATAAAATCAGCAACTTTTGTATAAGAGGCCTAATCGAGACGTTGTCTTTTGCATTGCGCTTGTGGGAGCGTTATCTATGCACCGGAACTGATTTTGTCAAGTTCGAAGCAAGTAAAATTTTGAGCTAAAATCAAATGTCGTTTGATTTTAGATCGAGCATGAACGCATAAGCGTTGGTTGGAATGTTGGTGAGTAAACTCACCTTTGAATGAAATCTGTGTGATACATGTGTTGATATAAGTTGTTGTTTATGTGCTTGAGTGATTTATTTGTTTGGTTTGGTTGAATTTCCATTTTGAAAAGCGGATAGCATATGAAATGAAATACAAGGAACTCAAGGAATTTTGTAGAGGGATCCAGATTACTTGCCACTATTGATTTTAATTTCATTTATATAGTTATTGTTTAAATTGTTGAATGTCAAAGCTTGGTAGCTTGGCCATATTAGATATGACTTTGATATGTTGAAAAAGTTGAACTCTTTTAGTTGTAGATCTATGAAAGCACTTGTTAAGTGTTATGCTAGCTATAGGCCTCATTATAGTATTTTAAATACTATTATTTGCTATTTTGATTTGAAAATGGTTTTGATTCGGAGAATGATTATAAATGTGACTTTTGGAATTTTCTATGGTATTTTATTTAGAAAGAGTTTTTGAACTTTAGTATTTTACTCCAACCTTTTTGAAAATGTTTAAAAGTACTTCAAGAAGTATTTATTTTATTGAAAAGTTAATATAATAACAGATGTTTATTATCAAGAAAATAAAAGGGGAAATTTATCTTTTATAATAAACTGATTCTGTTTTTAGTTTTGGAATAAATATTTGAGAATGCTTTACATTAAATGTTGTATTGAAAGAGAGATTTATAAATGGTGTTTCATAAATAAAAGAATAGATTTAAATGATATTTTACAGAAGGGAAGTGATATCATTTTGATAAATTGGAATAATAAATCACATTTATGAATCATAGTGATATATGAAATGATCGTTTTATGGAAAGTGTTTAGTCCTATTTTGAAACCGAAGATTTGTGATAAGTACATGAGATGTAAAACTAAGGGATTTATAAAAGAAGTTTTATAAATAGAAAGAGATTTATAAAAGGAGTTTTATAAAAGGAATGATATTTGATTTCCATAAATTAATTTTATAACTTAAGGTGGTATGGAAAGTATTCTTTTCATACTTAACACCGAATTATAAGGTATGGAATCTCGTCTCTATTTATGAGAATTAAAAATGTATGTCAAGGCAATGATACTTTTCTAACTTGTCCAACTTCATTGTTAATTGAGGGATAGTACAAGTTTGAAATCAAAAGTGGTAGTCAGTATATTTGGTTTAATTCTCATACAATCCATTGACCTTAAACCAAAAGGAAAGTGGCTTGGGTCTATAATGAACAATTTTTTCAAGTGACATTTGTCTTTGGCCCATTTAAGTATGCTTTTTTAAATATGAAATCTTTCATAATTGTTTTGTGAGTATAATTATATCGTTGGGATAAGTATATGGATGCATTTTCAAAGTATTAAAAGTGTAGTATTTTGTGAATATACCTATAATGATTAGATAAGTATATTGTGACAACCGTGATTTTTGATTACTGTCGAAATAAATATTTAGAATAGAAATTTTAAATCGAGTTTTGAAAAAATAAATTTGCAATGCAAAAATAAAATCATTTTCAAAGTCGGTTGTATAGTGCACGTTGTAAAGGACTTGCATTTTTCCTTTGCGCGTGAGAATGAATGGTCCATTTTATGAAAGAAAAGTTGAAACATTACTTTGTGCTGTCACATTCTTTTCAAAAGCAAGTGTGAACACAAGTTGTTATGCTGTCACTTATTTTAAGAGCAAAGTGAACACACACTTTTCACCATCATTTCTTTATATTTGTAACATGTCCTTTTCTTCTATTTGAGCACGTCTAGCTTTAAATGCAAGTGTACATTGGTGCCAGCGAAATTCATTTCTTTACTTGTACACTTTTGGAGGTATAGTAAAGTAGCCTTCATCATTTCTTTGTTCAAATTTCCAGTAGCTGCCTCTTTCTTTTGTTCCATCATTTTCTAGTTGCTCGATGAAACATCAATGGCAGATCAGAATTTTGCTTCTTTTGGATCCGGGTTGCCCACTGACTTTGAAGCAAAAAAAAAGTGAGTTGCAAAAAACTCAACGCATCTAATTTATTCATCATTCTTTTCGTATGAAAGATGTGTTACCCAAAGTATAGTCCGGATTCTTTAATTAACATACTTATTTTTTTCTTTTCATTTTTGCATGAAAATGGAGAATATGAAAGTATGTCCCGATCACCTTAATCTGGTATTTAATTCGTAATAACCTCATTACGTGTATACATGGCCTGATGCCATTTTATTTCATTGTATAAAATATTTTTTGTTCCTATATGCACAGGGTAGTTGTGTGCATGCATACCAAATCAAGGCATTTATCCTTCATTTTATTTACGCGTGTACCATGAAAGTGTGACCAAATCCATGTTTTATATTTGTGCATGTGTATAATTTATACGTGAAAGTAAATTTTCGTTAAAAAGTTAGTAGTCTAGGCTATTTTTCATGTACACATGGGTAGCGTTGATAATGTGTTCCAGGTCATTATTTTCATCACGCATATAAGCATTGCACTAGTATGTCAAGGTCTTTATACTTTTGGTCTATATTACTTGATTGTTGCAAAGTGGTGCTGCCAAGTCATTCAGGTTGTAAATTCTTATTTTCGTTGTGCGTATAAACTAGCTTTGCACTAAAAATCTAGACCAGACCCTATGTTAATATCTGCGTGTGCAGCTATAATATTGCACAGGTAACTTTGTGGATTATTTCGTTTAACAAGAAAACTAAAGTGAACAAGTGTGTTCATGTAGCGTGCAAATTTAGGTTGCATGAAAAGGTTTTAAAAGTAGCATACTTGCATGCAAATGAGTTAGTTTCCACCTTCGTCCTTTTTATTTTACGTTTGTAACCATGTTGCATTTTACCAAATTAAAGTGCCATGTCATTTTCGATGAGTACACACGTCCAGACCATTATATTAGGATGTACGTGCAAGCTTGAATTGCTTCGAAAATGGGTCAGTGTTTTAAAAACATGTTGTGTGAAAATGGATCCTGGCTTAAAAAGTTGCAATACAGAGTGTTATAATATAGTTTCCATGTTATATTGACATTCCTAGACCATCCTCTATTTTATATTTTTATTTGGGTGCATGCATGTTATGTTGACATTTCCAGGCCATCAATTTTCGTCTTTGTAGCGTGCGTGTGTACTTGTTTAAATTCATTTTGCATGTTGCACGTGAGTGATAATACATGAAAATATTTGAAGCAGTAGCATATTACCCAGACTTTTGAAAATTCATAGGTGTTCGTGTATTAAACCCTGGCCCTTCTTCAAAGTGCTACGTGCGTGCAACACTCGGCTGTGCATGCATGCTGTGTGTATAATTTATGGCAAACCATTTCCAGTCAATTTACTTTTGCTTTATAATTGTTGCGTGCCTACATCTTGTACGTGCACAATATTTTTACCTTTATACAAACCATATTGCAACAGGTGTGTAATATTTTTGCCAGGCCTTTGGAAATGTTGTGTGCATGCAAATATTTCGATGAAAATATAGCGGGGCAGTCCATTATTTAATATACGTTGAACCGGTGTTTGGTTTTAAAAACATATTTTGCACCCTTATTTTTATAACGTAATTTTTACGGCGGTATTATATTATTGAAGCATGTTGTTTTAATGATATTTTTGACGAATAAAAAGTACTGTTGTTTTTACTTCAGTAACCTTCAATTTAAAATGAATTTTCAAGCGGTTATCCTGCAACGCTGATTTGATATCCGTTTTTACGGTGTTATGTGAAGCGCAATTTCTTCGTCGAAATTGCTATAGTTATGGCTGTTTTAATCACCTGTTTTAAAAATCGGTTTAAAATAAAATTGTTTCCAAAAAATTTACAGTTTGTGCTTTCAAAAGAATGAGGAAGCGATTTAAACGCTTCAGCAAAATTGAGGACTATGTACCCTTACTTTTACTAATTCGCTTAATATCGGACTTGTCTGTTTGAGAATGTAAAATGTTATTTATATAAAGTACACAATTTTGCACTTTCAAGAAAACGATGAAGAGATTTAAATGATTTTGCAAAAGTGCGGAGTATGGATCATACTTTTACTTTTTCGGTTAATTCCGAACTCGTTAATTGAAATATTTGCTGCTTGATGATTTTGATGATTTTGTTGGGCTTTCGAGCCACTCCATTGGACCTTCGGGTCATATGATGGACCTTCGCGTCAATTACCCGTACTAGACCTTCGAGTTATCTGTTGGACCTTCGGGTCATTTGTTGGGCGCCAAAAATTATAGTACTTGGTAGGCTTCGGCCATATGAGATGCACGTGCGGCGTAGCTAAAACTCGCCATCTGCTGGGATCGATCCATCTTTTATGTTGATTTTCTATTTATCTTATTTTGATTTCTAGATTCTACGTATTGTTGTTTTGAATTCAATTGTTAAATTGGAAGTTGATTTTGATGATGTTTAATGGGATTTCTTCCTTTAAACTATGTTGATTACTATGTTATATAGTCTCATCCGAGATTACAATTTTGTGTATAGTTTCATCCAAGATTATAAATTTTCGTATTGTTGTTTTGAATTCGATTGGGAATTTAAAAGCTGATTTTGATGGAGTTTAAATTGAGATTTCTTCATTTAAACTATGGTGATTATTTATGTTGAATAGTCTCATTCGAGATTATTGATTTTGATGGAGTTTAAATTGAGATTTCTTTATTTGAATTATGATGATTATTTATGTTGTATAATCTCATTCGAGATTATGATTATTTTCTTAAGTATTATTTATCATACACTTATTTCTAAAGTTTAAATTAGACTGATCCGTTTATTATTTTCTTTTAAATAATAATCGGGTCAGACCGAGTTATTTTAGGATAGTTGCTATCTCTGATTCTGCTGTTGCTTCAGCTTTTGGGATTTCACTCCATCTTTTGTCTAGTCTTCGAGGTGTTCTTTTGGTGTATAGACTATCGTCTTATGTATGTTGATGTCTTAGTATATATACATTTTTTTCATGTGAACTATCGATTATTGTAGGATGTATTCCAGACTTGTCTTCCGCTATATATATGATATTACTGTTCTGATGTGATTATACTTATCCGTGTCGTTGTTATTATGAGTTGTTCTGAATTTTTCTTAAGCCATCGTGGTTTCGTTTTAGATTTGGATTGAAATTATATCGTTGGGAGTAATTTACACAACTCCCATCGATGTACTCAATACTCATCTAAGGCATAACTTACAGATGGTCACTTCTAACAAGCCTTATTCTTTGCAATAGTAGACGTTATTCCTTATTATAACCTTTGTTATTGTGAGTATAGAGGTGGGGTGTCGCAGCTTGGTATCAGAGCTGAGGTTCAAAACAAATTATAATAAACACAGAACAAAACAGAATGGAACATGCGTTACAACTATTCGAGGGTTTTATTCATGCCTTTCTAATCTATCCCTTCGTTGTTCTTAATCTTTTATCCTCTCTAACAAGTTGGAATATGTCTAGGAATAAATCTTATATTCCCGTAGTATTCCATTTGTTAAATTCCTATCAATCTTAGATTTGTATAAGGTTTTATTTTATTCTATGGCCGTTCTATCAGAGTTCTTTTGGATACAGATGCATCGCATTCATTCGTGTTAAAGGAACCTGTTGATGTTATTCCTTTTGGATGTTGTTAGTCTTTACGACCTTTGAGGATTGTAAATCCTATTGGTGGATCCGCTACTTTTGGTTTGCTGTGTGTTAATGTTGAGATTATTCTTTGTGATTTTACCTTTCATGCGAATCTGCATGTTATGGATCATCTTGATTTTGATATGATATTGTGTATGGATTGGCTCATCCGTTATGAAGTTCAAATTCTATGTCACGAAAGAACTCTATATCTCAAGCATCCCGATGCTAGCGAGCAGTTATCTATTATATTTCGAAGCATGGATCATACTTCGAATGCTCTTATTTCTTCCTTCGAATCAGAGGATGTCATAGATAATATTCAGGTTGTTTGTGATTTTTCTGATGTTTTCGAGCCTATTTCGAGATTGCCACCGAAGAGGGAAATAGAGTTTTGTATTGATCTTATCTCTGGTTCTCATCCTGTCAGTCATCCTCCCACGAGGATGTCTGCTAAGGAAAATGAGGAACTCAAGCAGCAATTATCTGAGTTGGAAGCCAAGCATTTTATTCGTTCTAGCTCATCTCCTTGGGGCACCGCCATTGTCTTTGTTAAGAAGCCAGATGGTACTCTTAGGCTTTGCATTGATTATCGCAAGCTTAACGAGCTCACTATCACAAAATAGGTATCCATTACCTCGAATCGACGACATGTTCGATCAGTTAAGTGGCGCTAAGCTCTTCTCCCAACTCGATCTTGCTACCGGTTTTCATTTGGCTACGAGTTACGGAAGTTAGCATTCCACTTACCGCATTCCGCACTCATTATGGTTCTTATGAATGACTTATTATGTCATTCAGTTTGCCCAGCTTATTTCATCCATTTTATGAATCGAGTATTCTACGAATATCTCGATGACTCCATTTGTGTATTTTTTGATTTTGGATGAAAACAGCAATTTAAAGTTTTGCAAATCTTTTTCTTAAGATCTACTTACAAGTATAATTGGATTTGTGTTTATCATATAGAAGATAATTTTGTGATTGTATTGCCCATTGAGTGCTTTAAGAATTCTGGTCGATGCGCTTGATCAACGTTATCGATAGGAATCTCCTAAACGCTTTGATGAGACAATTTGACACAATAAATTTATAAAAAGTAATTTTTTCTAGAAAATGATTTCATTAAGATAATTGTAATTTTGGAAGTTTTAGCTTTTCAAGAAATAAGATTATATGAAAGAACTCTTTACCGATACTCTTATCCTTGGGATTCCCGAAGGGAACCGAGACTTCATTATTTGTACCGTTACCAGCCATATTGGTTTCGGTGCTATTCTCATGCGAAAAGAGAGTAGTTGCCTATGCTTCTAGACAACTAAAGCCTAATGAGATTCGTTATGCTACCCCTGATTTGGAGTTAGCTGCCATAGTCTTTGTTCTAAAGATTTGGCGTCATTATCTATTGGGCGAGCGTTTTTTTCTCTTCACTAATCACAAATCTCTGAAGTATTTATTTACTCAGAAAGAGCTTAATATGAGGAACCAGCATTGGCTCGAATTTCTTGCTTCATATGATTTCGATATTCAGTATACCCCTGGTAAGGGTAATCGAATTGCTGATGTGCTTAGTCGCAAGCAACAAGTTGTTGTTTCCATGATGCTAGTAGAGTGGAATATTTTGGAAGCTTTATCTCTTTATGATATTAGAGACCGTCCTTCAGTTTTTGATTCTTCCGTGCTTTTATTTAGCATGGAAGCTCATCCTAGTTTGTTGGATCGTGTTGCTGATGCCCAGAAACAAGATCCAGATCTCTCGTCTTATCTAGAGTTATAAAGCGGAATCCCGAAGTGATAATCTAAAGGATTTCAATATTGATGTTCATGGTTGTATTCGGAAGAAGGGTTGGTTCGTCTTGCCTAATGTTTCTAATCTTAGAAATGATATTCTTGAGGACTGTCATCGTTCTAAGTATACTATTCATCCGGGTAGTAGTATGATGTATGCTGTTATGAAAGGCTTATACTTTTGGGAGGGTATGAAGTGTGATGTTGCAAGTTATGTGAGTTGTTGCATGACTTGTCAACTTATTAAAGGAGAACACCATCGTCCTAGTGGTCTTTTGCAGCCTCTTGAGATTTATGGAAATGGGATCGAATTTCTATGGACTTCATTGATGGTCTACCTCGTTCGCGGTCGGACCATACTAGTGTTCGGGTGATTGTTGACCGATTGACCAAATCAGTCCAATTTATTCCTATCAAGTCCAATCGGACTACTTCTTGTCTTTGGAGGTAGTTGGAAAGACCACTTATCTCTTGTTGAATTTTCTTATAACAACAGTTTTCAATCCTGTATCGGTATGGCTCCTTTCGAAGTCCTTTATGGAAGGCCGTGTCGATCACCATCTTGTTGGTTGGAATCTGGGGAAAAGTTAGTTCTCGGCCCCGATTATTTTCGTGAATCGTCTGAGATGATTGATATTATTAGACAGAGAATGAAGGAGGCTCAGAATAGGCAGAAATCTTATGCCGATCATCGTAAGAAGCCTTTGGAATTTTCTGTTGGCGAACTTGTATTAATTCATGTTTCCCCGGTGAAGGGTGTGGTGCGTTTTAGTAGCTCCGGGAAATTGGCTCCTCGTTATGATTGGACCATTTCCTATTACGGAATGCATTGGCTCTGTTGCTTATCGTGTATCGCTGCCTATTCAGTTTTCGGAAATTCATGATGTATTCCATGTATCCCACCTTCGTCAATGCCTTCGAGATTCAGATTCTGTTATTGATCCTCATATGTTGCAAGATCTTGAGATCTCACCCGACTTGTCTATTGTGCAAAATCCTATTTGTGTGCTAGCTTTAAAGGTTAAACGCCTTCGGAACAAAGAAGTCCTGCTTGTGAAAATTCAATGGTCCGCAAACCCCAAAGATTGCACTTGGGAAACATAAGAATTCATCGAGCGTTCTTATCCCGGTTTTCTCTCCTCTTTGGGGGGGGGGGGGGGTGAGCATTCTTATTCATCTTTTCTTTTTTAAATATTTGTTGCGATAAATTATTTGTGTTATAAACAACTTCTAGTATGAAAATTATGGGGGCGCAATTTTTATAAGGGGGAGTTTGTAACAACTGTGATTTTAGATTACTATCGAAATAAATATTTAAAATAGAAATTTTAAATCGAGTTTTGAAAATATAGGTTTGCAATTAAAAAATGAAATCATTTTCAAAGTCAGTTGTATTGTGCACGTTGTATATGACTCGCATTTTTCCTTTGCGCGTGAGAATGAATGGTCCATTTTACAAAACAAAAGTTGAAACATTACTTTGTGTTGTCACATTCTTTTCAAAAGCAAGTGTGAACACAAGTTGTTTTGCTGTCACTTATTTTAAGAGCAAAGTGAACACACACTTTTCACCATCATTTCTTTATATTTGCAACATGTGCTTTTCTTCTATTTGAGCATGTCTGGCTTTTAATGCAAGTGTACATTGGTGCCAGCGAAATTCATTTCTTTGACTTGTACACTTTTGGAGGTATAGTATAGCAGCCTTCATCATTTCTTTTGTTTAAATTTCCAGTATCTGCCTCTTTCTTTTGTTCCATCATTTTCTAGTTGCTCGGTGAAACATCAATGGCAGATCAGAATTTTGCTTCTTTTGGATCTGGGTTGCCTACTGACTTTGAAGTGAAAAAAAAGTGAGTTGCAAAAAACTCACGCATCTAATTTATTCATTATTCTTTTCGTGTGTAAGATGTGTTACCTAAAGTATGGTCCATATTCTTTAATTTCCATGCTTTTTTTTTCATTTTTGCGTGAAAATGGAGAATATGCATGTATGTCATGATCACCTTAATCTGGTATTTAATTTTTAATAACCTCGTTACACGTGTTCATGGCCTGATGCCATTTTATTTCATTGTTTAAAATATTTTTCGCTCCTATATGCACAGAGTAGTTGCGTGCATGCATACCAAATCAAGGCATTTATCCTTCATTTTATTTACGCGTGTACCATGAAAGTGTGACCAAATCCATGTTTTATATTTGTGCATGTGTATAATTTGTACGTGAAAGTAAATTTTCGTTAAAAAGTTAGTAGTCTAGGCCATTTTTCATGTACACAGGGATAGCGTTGATAATGTGTTCTAGGTCATTATTTTCATCACGCATATAAGCATTGCACTAGTATGTCAAGGTCTTTATACTTTTGTTCTATATTACTTTGATTGTTGCAAAGTGGTGCTGCCAAGTTATTCAGGTTGTAAATTCTTATTTTCGTTGTGCGTATAGCTTTGCACTAAAAATCTAGACCAGACCCTATGTTGATATTTGCGTGCACAGCTATAATATTGCACAGGTAACTTTGTCCAAGTGGTTAATTGATTCGGCTTGGTGCAGGATGTCACAAGTTCAAAACTTGCTTTCGAACGTTTATTTGACATTGGATATGTTGTCCCATTGATTTGTTGTATATAAAGTACCATTTTGAAAAAAAAACTTTGTGGATTATTTCGTTTAGCAAGAAAACTAAAGTGAACAACATGTGTTCATGTAGCGTACAAATTTAGGTTGCATGAAAAGGTTTTAAAAATAGCATACTTGCGTGCAAATGAGTTAGTTTCCACCTTCGTCCTTTTTATTTTACGTTTGTAACCATGTTGCATTTTACAAAATTAAAGTGCCATGTCATTTTTGATGAGTACACACGTCCAGACGATTATATAAGATTGTACGTGCAAGCTTGAATTGCTTTGAAATGGGTCGGTATTTTAAAAACATGTTGTGTGAAAATGAGCCCAGGCTTAAAAAGTTGCAGTCCAGAGTGTTATAATATAGTTTGCATGTTATATTGACATTCCCAGACCATCCTTTATTTTACATTTTTATTTGGGTGCATGCGTGTTATATTGACATTTCCATGCCATCAATTTTCCTCTTTGTAGCGTGCGTGTGTACTTGTGCAAATTCATTTTGCGTGTTGCACGCGAGTGATAGTACACGAAGATATTTGAAGCAGTAACATATTACCCAGACTTTTGAAAATTCATAGGTGTTCGCGTATTAAACCTTGGCCCTTCTTCAAAGTGCTACGTGCATGCAACACTCGGCTGTGCATGCATGCTGTGTGTATAATTTATGGCAAACCATTTCCAGTCAATTTACTTTTGCTTTATAATTGTTGCGTGCCTACATCTTGTACGTGCATAATATTTTTACCTTCATACAAACCATATTGCAACAGGTGTGTAATATTTTTGCCAGGCCTTTGGAAATGTTGTGTGCGTGCAAATATTTCGATGAAAATATAGCGGGGCAATCCAACATTTAATATACATTGAACCGGTGTTTGGTTCTAAAAACGTATTTTGCGCCGTTATCTTTATAATGGAATTTTTACTTCGGTATTATATTTTTGAAGAGTGTTGTTTTGATGATATTTTTGTAGAATAAAAAGTACTGTTGTTTTTACTTCAGTAACCGTCAATTTAAAATGAATTTTCAAGCGGTTATCCCGCAACGCTGATTTGATATCCGTTTTTACGGTGTTTTGTGAAGCACAATTTCCTCGTCGAAATTGCTATAGTTGTGGCTGTTTTAATCACGTGTTTTAAAAATCGTTTTAAAATAAAATTGTTTCCAAAAAATTTCACAGTTTGCGCTTTCAAAAGAATAAGGAAGCGATTTAAACGCTTGAGAAAAATTAAGGACCATGAACCCTTATTTTTACTGATTCGCTTAATTCCAGACTTGTCCGTTTGAGAACGTAAAATGTTATTTATATAAAGTACACAATTTTTCACTTTTAAAGAAACGATGAAGAGATTTAAATGATTTAGCAAAAGTGCAGAGTATGGAACCATACTTTTACTATTTCGGTTAATTCCGGACTCGTTAATTGAAATATTTGCTGTTTGAAGATTTTGTTGGGCTTTCGAGCCACTCTGTTGAACCTTCGGGTCATATGATGGACCTTCGGGTCAATTACCAGTACTATACCTTCGGGTCATATGTTGGACCTTCAGGTCATATGTTGGACCTTCGGGTCATTTGTTGGACGCCAAAAATTATAGTACTTGTAGGCTTCGGCCATATGAGATGCACATGCGGCATAGCTAAAACTCGCCATCTGTTGGGATTGATCCATCATTTATGTTGATTTTCTAGTTATCTTATTTTGATTTCTAGATTCTGTGTATTGCTGTTTTGAATTCAATTGTGAAATTGGAAGTTGATTTTGATGATGTTTAATGGGATTTCTTCCTTTAAACTATGCTGATTACTATGTTGTATAGTCTCATCTGTGACTAATTTTTTGTATAGTCTCATCCGAGATTATAAATTTGCGTATTGTTGTTTTGAATTCGATTGGAAATTTAAAAGCTGATTTTGATGGATTTTAAATTAAGATTTCTTCATTTAAACTATGGTGATTATTTATGTTGAATAGTCTCATTCGAGATTATTAATTTTGATGGAGTTTAAATTGAGATTTCTTTATTTGAACTATGTTGATTATCTATGCTGTATAATCTCATTCGAGATTATGATTATTTGCTTAAGTGTTATTTATCATACACTTATTTCTAAAGTTTAAGTTAGACTGGTCCGTTTATTATTTTCTTTTAAATAATACTCGGGTCTGACCGAGTTATTTCAGGATAGTCGCTATCTCTGATTCTGTTGCTGCTTCAGCTTTTGGGATTTCACTCCATCTTTTGTCTAGTCTTCGATGTGTTCTTTTGGTGCATAGACTATCTTCTTATGTATGTTGATGTCTTTGTATATATACATTTTGTTCATGTGAACTATCGATTATTGTAGCATGTGTTCCAGACTTGTCTTCCACTATATATCTGATATTACTGTTCTGATGTGATTATACTTATCTGTGCCGTTATTATGAGTTGTTTTGAATTTTTCTTAAGCCACCGTGGTTTCATTTTAGATTTGGATTGAAATTATATCGTTGGGAGTGATTTTCACAACTCCTATCGATGTACTCAATACTCATCTAAGGCATAACTTACGTGGTCGCTTCTAACATGACTTATTCTTCGCAATTGCAGACGTTATTCCTTATTATAACCTTTGTTATTGTGAGTATAGAGGTGGGGCGTCACATATATGAATATTTTTTCCAAGCATTGAAAGAGTATAAGTGAATAGTGACTGAGTAGTATGCATATGTATATCTTTGTAAAGGTATTTAATGCTAATATTTACAAAGTGATTTTAAATAATGAAGGGATTAATTAAAGAGGCTTCTTGCTTGCTTATGCGCATAATCATGTTTGATTCCCATATAAATTTAAATCTCTGATTGGATTATTTTTTTATTTGATAGTTAAATAACCGACTATCAAATCTTAGTCAGCTTTAAAACTATCGATTATCGATTCGAAGAGACCCAAGATCAGATATGTTATCTGAAAACCACTTCGAACTAGCATAAGCAATCAAATTGAAGACATCATGGAAATCGAAGATGGAGTTTTTTGTGTGCAAGGGCTGCTTGCTACTAGTCTTTAGGTTGATTCCAAAATGGATGTTGTAGAAGTACTGCCTTCGGTTTGTTCATATCCTAAATAATTTGTATGGATGACTGTAGACATTGCATTGTTGCTTGGAGGGTAGTGTTAGCATTCCTAGTGGAATTTTTAAAGAGATAAAACGTAGCCTCAAGTCTCGTACCTAGTAATGACTAAAACATGGGATGTACAACATGGCTATGTGGTTCGTTGTCATTAAAGTATAATCATCCCTGATCAAGATCGATATTATTTTTCGGATGTATGCTTCAAGCCAAGTATGGTTGTGGATTCAATAGTGGGATGGTCATATGCCATACTATCCTGGAAGGATTGTGGATTCAATAGTGGGATGGTCATATTCCATACTATCCTGGAAGGGTAGGTCGGTTCTGTTTTGGTCGGGGGTCCATGTGACTGTGAGGCCCTCGGTACATTTTTCCAGGGTTGTACTATGGCAGGCAGTAGCCTAATAGCCTTGTCATTGTATGTAATCCATTTTCCAATACGTGCCTTTTTGGACATAGTTGTACTAAATATATGGTTGAATGCAATCAATTAACTATCTTAGCTATGTTAAATATTTATTTTAAACCCTAGACATTATTATAGTATTGCTGGATTTTCTAATAAAAATGGTTTAGTTGTCGTAAGGTAAAAACCCATCCATGTTTATGTGTCGTATGATCTTACGAGATACTTTTATTTTTGAAAGTTTGTAACATTAAAATTCCATATGATTTGAGTTTCTCACACTGTTTTACCAGATTGATCTGGGCGTTATTTTCTTATAATGCTCGTGTCAACCCGAGCATATTTCCATACAACTTATGGATGCTTTGTTGCTTCAGGAGATGAGCTGGATGCCTCCAAGACCTATTCACATATTAAATTTTTCGTTGCATTTCCTGTATTGTATTTATCAACGTTGTTGAGGATAGGCTATTATAACTGTCCAGATTGATGATATGTTAGTATATTTTGATTGATGTATGTATATTATATTTTTCTTCCATAAAGATGATGCGTATATTATATATTACTCATCATGATGTGAGATTCTATTCTGTCTTTTCTTTCCTTTCACCCGAACAATCTGTCTTTTCAGTACTCGGATGCTCGGCACGTAAATACCGTGGATGTATTAGTGTCGACTTTTGAGGGTCAAAAAGGAGCGTCATCGCAGCCCTTATCTCATATAGTTTTGTAAAATATTCTTTCGAGAATATTAATTTTAATCTTGTGCACTACTCTCAAGTACCTACCTTATAGAAAGATTTTAACTCAACTTCACTCATCATTAATCGTTCTTTGTCCAATAAATTCGATTACTCCTTATGAAAGAATTATTATGTACTATAGGGAAAAGTAACCTTTGAGATCGAATCATTATTCATTTGAGGTACATATGGAAAGGTACATATGGAACTCTTTCCAATATACTCACCCATTCAATCAAATCGAATCATTTCTTTTGCATCTTATTTTATTTACTTCTAATTTATATTCAATGAGCTTATCATAAACTTATACATGTGTATCAAATACACATGTCCATGGCTGTAATAACTCATTGGTGAATATGACGAAATACATGGAACCATTTTGGTATTAATAGACTTACGATTGCATACGTCTATATCTATCAATCCAAAGAGTTCATCAACTCTTATGATGCTCCCACCAAATAGGTGCATAGCCCTTAATTGTTTGAGATATAATTAACTAATATCATATAATTCATAATCATATAATAAAAAATCATTTATCAAAACTATAAATTAGTTTATAATTCCAAAAACAATTGTAAACAATTTTAGGTACTTCGCTATTTTCCAACATATCACTTTTGTTGGGAAAAAAATACCACATTATAGTTTTAATTCATAACGAAAATTCATAATATTCACGCTGAAATATAACTGTATCTATTTTTCAATTGACGTCGAAAAATAGTAATTTTTTCTTAAATAATGCGCGGTAGATTTTAAAAAATAATTTTCATAGTTTAATGCAGTAAATAAATGCTATATGGCATGCTCCCAATATTTTCGCCATTACTATAATAGTGTACTAAATTCGAAGGTCCATCATTCACTTAATATAGATGATTTATTTCATATATTGCAATTAGTTTACAATGGAGAGTTCTTGATCAAATATCTTGTACTCAAAGAAATAAATCTCACGAAAAACAATTTTCCAAGTTAAAGTACATTTCAGAATAGAAAGTATACTTCTCATTCCAATGTTTAGTATCAGTTATTATTTCCACAATTCTCGTTTATAATGTTTATTTATGAAGTAGAAGTGACTATTCACTTCCATTATCCCAACTGTACCATAAATCATATCAGCTCTTGTACACTCGTTTTCTTTCTAAACGGTCAAACCATTTAAAAGAATAACCTTACTGCAATATCATAATGAACTTTGTACAAAAGTGCACATGATCATGCTAACATTTGAACACATCAAATATGTTGCACTCTACGTAAACTGATTAAACTAACAATTCAGTGCTCACATTCTTAGATCTTTCTTATAGTTTTGGTTTAGTGTTACTTTTAACACAATACGATATTTATTGTAATCAATCAAATTGAACAATCGACCTCACAATATGGTTTATTTACTTATTCCAGATGAACTAATTCATCAAAATGTCATACACTACGAACTATGACTGTTCATCTTATAACATTTATATGCGATTTTACATGGATCAAATATCCATAGTTTTGTATTGCTTTTAAGTTTGAAACTTATAGAATGCAATACACGCTGTTGAACAAATAAACACGCGAGTGACTAAATTTCGAACGTATTTAGTTGTTTTAAAATTAGGCGCTTGCATGGGTGTAGAAATGTTACCATGCAATAAGCATTTATTAGTAAGTATACGTTATATTCCTATTTGTCAATCTTCAATTCATTTCAATTGTATATCTTAACTGATAAATAGTTTATCAATGTTATTAAATGCACAAATTTATCAATGTATATTATTATAACATTATATAGAATACGCTCTTACAATATTGAAAAAGTTAAATATTATCATTTTATTTTTTAGTAAGGCACCCCCTGGTCTTTTATGGCTCTCCAAACCCTAACTGTAACGACCTAGAATTTCAGTTAGTTGAATTTGGAATAATTAATTGATTTTAAATATTAAAAGGTTAATTTTATAAGTTAAATAACTTGAATTTCAATTATAGCAATTTATTGGGTAATTAAACTATTGAATTTAATATTTGGAATTCTTTACATAGTTGAATCTTGAATTTAATATGAATGGAAAATGATTTCGAAACTTGATTTGAATTCTATTTAAATAAGAATGGAGATAGCAAACTTTTAACTTAGATTTAAAAGCGATTAATTTGGTTTTTATAGTACTTCGTTTTAATTAACGTGTAAAAATTACCTTCCGAGGGCACTGTCTCATAATTAAATGAAACGAGTTCCATTGGATCAGTAATACTAAATTATAACATGCCAACGAATTTCATGGCGATCAGATGTATCGTTTGACTGTGCGAGTTCGAAATGCATAGAAATTGAATAAAGGAATTTATTTTAATATAACTCAATTTTGAAAAGTTAACTTCTGTACACGATGGAATTGGGTTCCAATATACATTCCGTTGTGCTCGGAATAGGGATATAATATATAGAATGCCAGATGACATGCCTCGTTTGGAGATTGAAAATTTTGCGAGTAAATAGTGCTTGGGAAACTTTCTATGGAAGGACGTAAAATCTCAGCATTTGCGAAAACCCAAGAAATAAGAGCAGCAGCCACCACTTACATTCCAATGGCTGAAAATAACCCATCTTCCTCCTACAATTACTCCTCATCCACTCAATGAAATGTCACAACGTCTGAAGGCTAGTCGTAGAGCTCGACGATCTCTACATTATGTATATATAGATCATCGAACCGACAACGAATAGAGGTGAATTTGGGCTGTGTTCATTCGAACTAGGAAACATCATGGGTGGCATTAGGGTCGAACGAGCTTGCCATGGATGGTGGTGGGAGGCGCGGCTTGGGATTGGGGAGGTGATGGTGACGTTTAATTGGCCTCCGAAAAAGTAAAGGAAGTACGACGATCGAGGAAACTTTGGTGATGATGGATTCACGAACGCGATGCCTGGAAGAAGAAGAAATGCAATGGTGGAAAGAAGGAAACATGTGGCCAGATTTAATTTGATTTGAAATTTAAAAATGGGAGCGTCTACTGGGACACAAAATTAAACACGCTCAACGACACAAAGTAACAGCCGTCTGATGTTCTTAACCCAAGCCGTCATTTACTTACTGCCCAAATGGACACGTCATCTCTTCTTCCTCCTATTTTTCATGCTTAGATTTTTACCCCACTTTTTGAACGTTTTTTACCACTTTCTGAATGCCCCTTCTCCTCCATTTTTCACGCACTCTGCCTTCCATCCCTACGCTTTTCCTCTCTCACTCAACCATGTCGACTTCGTAGTTCGCATCTGCTGCAATTTCTTTCGGTTGTAACTAGATCTGGATACCTCGTTTCCAACCTGTAACCCCTTCTATTTCATTCGATCAGAGCTTGCGGAAAAGAAAAAATCCCTTGCACACGTAATATTTCATAAAAACAATGTTACACCTACTACGCTGTAAGGGAGACAACATCCTTGAAATGCCAACCGTTTTTGGAACCAAAAACTAAAATGCTTCAGTACTTAATTTTGCTTCTAAATGAAAGAAATTGAAAGGCTGCTTTAGATTTACCCAAATATACAGTAGAACTTGAAATGCTTCCCCGAGCAATAATGATGAACTGTCAAGTCTTCACTACATTTTGATATATATGTTTGACACATTATTTTTCGGTGGATGAATATGAAAAAGAGAATGACACTTACTTGATAGTTGACAATATCGTTAGACAAAAATGATGTTCATAAAGTTGGAAACATAATGAATCTTTTCCTCATGACTTTCAAAGTTGACAGTATTACCTTTCTAAACTAATATTTGATCTACAAGATGGTTCAACTTAATAAATGAAAGTTCTCTAAGTTGTACAACTGATTAAACAATTGAAACATGTGTAATAAGACTTGATTTTAAAACATTGAATGTTCAGTATGATGTGTATGTCTTTGTATCATATCGCATAGAAACAACACAGAAATGTATGAAAGAAACAAAGACTATAAGAACCAAAACATCAAATATCATTCACTCATTCATGCATCATTTAAAAAATAACACAATAGTCCGCTATAAATGCGGCAACTTATCAAATTAAGAATCCTCTGCATAGAGAAAACAATTCAAAGCCCAGGAGCTTTGCAGCTGCATAGACACATAACAATTCAATGATCAGGAACTTTGCATCTTTATTGGAGTTCGCAAATTTATTTACTTATTCTTGGAATTCAAGCAGCGATGATATTGACATATAGGATCCGGTCCAATCATTATTCAGCCAGGTTGCTTCTCAACGATTGTCAATTGCTGACCTATACACCATAGTAAAATATTAAAAATATTATAGTTACATGCTACCAATATATCTACTTACATTACACATTATATATTTCACTTGCGAACAGTAAAAAAGCAATATTGTACAGTTACTATAATACCTGTCCTTCCAGAGTTTAGAGGGCAATTTCTGCTATCATGACCCTCTGTTCCACAAGTTTTGCATTTTCGCCTTTTCTTGTTAGTAGACAACTCGATAGAGCTTTTAATTCTTTCTTTACCACCGCTTTGAACTAATCTTTTATCATCCCTTGGTCTTCCTTTCGCTTGTGAAGTATGAGGATCTTGAATAACTAAAGGAGTTTGATCGTTGGTTATTAGATACTTTAGATCATTATCTTCAGCTTTCGTTCATCAAGCTTAGTTTTTGCATCAAAAACTCTCATGAAAATTTCTTCTATTCCATTCATCACCATTTTGTACAATATTTCAGATTTCGATGCAATGCATGAAAGTTGGGTTGCTCTTCGACATATATGACTAAGTCGAAATGCTTCGCTAGATTTGGATTGACCTTCGTACATAGAATCATCCATAATCCTAAAAGAGTTAGCTCCTTTTTTCCACCTTTTTAAAGTGAAATGAGAAGGGATCTCATATACTTTGAGTTTGATAAGAACTTTTAATATATTCCTGTATGGTATTCCTTTAAACTCAAATAATTGGCACCGACAATAGCCTTTGTATGTGCATATATTAATTGTCACATCAAAATTCTCATATTCACCAACTTAGAAAGACACAATAAAGGATGCCATTTCTTCAATTCTTCCTTTCTCAATAGATCTAAACCAAATGGAATATTTTAGTTGTTCACAAAATTTATCAAAGACATTTCAGATGTATATGCTTGCAACATGTTTTAAAATCAAATTATTTCATCAATACTTCTGTTTTTATGCTCGAAAACAAAATCCTCATCGACTTCTATTTGGATAATTTTTTGCAATGCTTCATCATATCTAATAAAAAATTCCTTAAGATTTGTATTGGTTGAGGCAAATGCATTAAAGAAACTATTAATCCCTTAACTACGACCTGTAGTGTTCAACCCGGCATAAAAGGTCGAATGATGAAACATGAGGATCCAAGACTCACGTTGTTCAAAAATTTTTTATAGTCAATGATTATTTTGCAATTCATATTTCTCTATTAATGATTTCCATTGATCTTCAAATTCCTATATTGAATATGTGAAATTTAAACAATTTTTAAGATCTTTCTTGAAAGGGGATTTTTTGCGATATATATGAGGTAAGTTCTCTCCAAAAAAAAATTGCAAATGCCAAAGACATAAACGATGTCGAGTGTTTGGAAATACCTTTTGAGTAGCTACACCCATTACATGATCTTGATCAGTTATCATTGAGATTGGATGAGACCTCCCATTGCTTCAAGCCAGGTTGTAAATAACCAATAAAATATAGGTTCGGTTTCATCACATAAAAGAGCACATCCAAACAGTATTGTTTGATAATGATGATTTACACCAGTAAATTGAGAAAAATGGCATTGGATATTTATTTGTTCTAAATGTGGTGTCAAATGTAATCACATCTCCAAAATATTGGTAATACATACGTGATGGTGCATCTACCCAGAAAAAATTAGTATCACGTCCTTGTCCATCAAGTTGAACTGCGTACAAAAATTGAGGATTCTCTCTTTGTCTCATTTGAAAATAATTCGACGCATATTGTGCATCACCAATTTCCAAATATTTAAGTATATCTGACTTTAAATGGTTATAGCAATCCTTTTCGTTCAATCCCGCATTCACACCACCGAAAATTGCAGGAATTTTTGCTGTTGGTAAATTTTTGTTGTTGGAATACTTCAGTCAAGTCTTTGCAGCAGATGGCATATTCCTATTAGTTCGTAGTTGGACTCTTTTTATAGGAGATACAAATGATTGATTATGATCATCATTAAACATCATTACCGACCATTTATTTGTCAGCCCACTGTAAAGAATCCGCATCTTTGCTTGACATCCACATTTGATGGTGTTGGTGCTTCTATACATATTATCTATTCCATTTACATTATTATTTTTATGAAGCGTCCCTGAACGGGAACAAACTACACTTACCGAAGTTATTTTGTCAACGTGAGAAATAATCTTATTTGATGACCGAACACGGATAGCAAAACCTTTTTGTCGGTCGTATTCAATGTAATGGTTTTTTGCCTCGTCTAGACTATCAAAACTCATCCCAATATACGGTTCTGTAAAAGTAGAAATACTTCTATTTTGTGACAAATATGAATCAGTGATGTCGTAGCAATTTATTACTTTTTCCCGTCCACAAGTTTCGTTATCGGTTGATTCCTGTGATACACTATGATTGATCAGATCGTCCATACTTGCCACTAAAAGTCACATGCAATATTATATGTCAAGTAAATAGGAAATGAGAAATTATTGAATACTATTTTAGAAAAATGAAAATTTGTAGTACTGAAGTGTTATAGTATAATGAATGAGCAACGATAATCTTGTGGATCCTAATTTAAGAATAGTTCATACTAACTATGTGACGTATTCTATCTAAAATTAACACATGATCTGCAACCAAACAATTGCACTGCATTACTGTAATTAGATGAAGAAAAATGTTGTTTCAAAATATAAACTTGTTAGCCTGAGTCAAAAAATCATCATACTAAATATTCGTTTGATTTATAAAAGCAGGATATATTAATCGGTACCCCAAATTACATTGGCCAAGCACATAATTTTAGGAATTCAAAAATTACCAAAACCGTAGTTGAGAATCCGTTACAGCCAAGAGAAATTGCTGTAGATGTGAATTACGAAGTCGACGTGGTTGAGTGAGAGAGGAAAAGCGTAGGGATGGAAGGCAGAGTGCATGAAAAATGGTGGAGAAGGGGCGTTCAGAAAGTGGTAAAAAACGTTCAAAAAGTGGGATAAAAATCTGAGCATGAAAAATAGAAGGAAGAAGAGATGACGTGTCCATTTGGATAGTAAGTAAATGATGGCTTGGATTAAGAACATCGAACAGCTGCTGCTTTGTGTCGTTGAGCGTGTTTAATTTTGTGTCCCAGTAGACGCTCCTATATATATATATATTTCACTTGCTTTTAGACAATATATATATATATATATATATATATATATATATTTGTTGTCTATTTCTTTTTAGGTTGCCAAAGCAGATAAGGAAAAGAACATCTTGCTAGAATGTGCTTGTCAAAATAAATCGCTTGCTTATATAAAAATAATTGCCGCTTTAAAATAAATTGCTAATAATTCTACATGCTCTGGTATCGTGCTCTCATCTCTTGTTCTTATTTACTTTGCATTGTTGGTTGCTTGCATTAAAAAAATTTCAAACAAAAAAAATTTCATTCGTAGTTGCATCGTTAAAATCACGTTAAATTTCAATTTTGCATTCATCTCATCTTATTTTCTTTTCTAAGGGTAACACCCAAATCCACATACGGTGGGGTTGCATCACCCCTTCCTAGGCTCACAAATTGCATTTCATCTTTGAATTTTGTTGAATAATAATGGTTAGACATTTGACTTCAGGGAGTCATGAGCTTACCTAGGGCTTAATTGTATTTTGACAAGTTGACTTCTTTAAACAATTTATCTTCTTGGTGTCTAGGCTACAGCAGAGCAATAATTAGTTATAAATATTACGGTGATTCGTAAATATTATACTGATTGTTTCTCTGAAGGTACTTACACCTTTGATTCATTGCTAACATGATTCGTGAAACTCCTATCCATTAACTGGCTAAGAAATATTTTTTTGATTTAGGACAAAGTGTGACTGTACAATTTAGGGTTAGGAGCCACTAAGGACAAAAAATTTATAATTATCTTTGCATTCATTTAGTTACATTAGTTCGTGCATATTTAAACAAAAATTCAAAAAATCCAAAACTAAAAAAAATTATAAATTTTCCTTAACTCAGTTTTTTTAATTCAATAGAAAAAAATCTTTTTAAATATTCTTCTTTTAAAATTTTCAATCAAAATCAAAAATCCAAAAAAAATTCGGTTAGTTTTTTTAGAAAAACAAAAATCAAATATATATATACATACATATATATATATAATATCTTAAAATAATAACACCAAAAAAGGAACAAAAACTAAAAAACATAAAAAATGTATAAAAAAAGAAGATAATTTGAAAATCCAAAATCCAAATACAAAACAAAAACCAAATTTTCCTTTTGAAAAATAAAGTCCTTTTGGTAAATATTTTTCCTTTAAAAAAATAGTAAAAAAAACCAAAAACGATTTCTCACTTCATTTTCTAAACCTTGCTTCATTCTCTTAAAATCGATTCTCTTTTTTTCTCTCCTTAATTTTCTCGTTGGTGCATGAGTATTTGGATTTATGACACTTCTACGAATCGTTGGACTCATGATCCTTCTACAAATCGTTTAACTCAAACAAATGATCCTCTTGATATGGCAAACGAGAATGTCTCTCAAACTCTTATGGATAGAATCTTTCCCGATAGAGTTTCTATTCCTTCTTATATCACATACCGTCCCTATGGGTAATCATTTCGAAATTCATTCAAACCATATTGCCACACTTCTGAAATTTGGCAATTTTAAACACGATGACCCAAACATTTTCTTAATGAAATTCGAACAAGTTTATGCAACCATGAAACTCCAAAAACTTTTTGATGATGGAATTGAACTTCTATTAATTCCATTTGCTCTTACTGATTATGCTAAAAAATGGTTGTATAGCTTACCATCTAACTCGATAAAAACTTTGTAAGAATTCGTTAAAATTTTCTTAAAAAGGTTCTACCCCTTGAAGAAAACAACTAAAATTCAACATGAAATCATCAATTTTCATCAACTCAGGAGTGAACCATTCAAAAAATATTTTGAAAGATTTAAAGAGCTGTTGATAAAATGTCCACACCATAATTTTGAATAATGGACTCTTTGCCAAATCTTATACGATGGACTTGAAAATAGCTCACGAACCATGCTTGAATCAATGTGCCAAGAAAACTTTCTTTCCCAACATGACGATGATGCTTGGCAATTTCTTGAAAACCTATCTAAAATGTTGTCTCAATGGTAACGTTCTAATGAAAAACGAATTTACTCACGATTGAGCGCACACTCGATAGGACCGTCTTTAGCTTTGGAAGCTAAAATCTATGCAATAATTAATAAATTGGACAATGTTTTCTCATCAAACCAAATGAACCATGCTTCCCAAACTATGTGTTATAAATGTAACGATCTTAATCACATAGTCGATCAATGCCCTAATTCTGTCGAACAACTCAATGCTTTCAATAAGGCTAAGAATGACCCGTTTTCTCCAACGTACAATCCTGGTTGGAGAAATCATACGAATTTTGCTTGAAACCAAAATAATCCCAACAAAAATTTGGTTTGTCCCAATCTTCAAGCATTCCCAGATAATGCTTTGAATCGTCCCTTTCAACCTAATCATTTTCAACAAAACTTTGCAGGTTTCTCTCAAAATCAACCGCAATAATCTTTTGCTCCCTTCCCCAACACGATAAACATTTAAGTCCACTTGATAAAGGTCTTGAAACGTTGACTAAAAAATTTACATAAAGCCTCGAATTACACAATAATTTGCAAAATTTGTTAACCTCAAACATGCAAAATACGAGTCAATCAATTGCAAAACTTGAAATGCAATGATTCAATTATCCACATCTATAAGTGAACGTGAATGAGGAACATTCCCAAGTGAACCAGTTCTAAATCCCATAAATCAAAACACGAATTCGGATCAAGCCCATGTTCAAGATAGCAACGTAACCTAAATGAATGCTATCATAGCTCTGCATTTCGGTAAACAAATCTATAATCAAGTCGTTAATCCAAAAGATTAATTGGAAACTCCTCTTGGCACTTCTAAAACAACAAACGAATCTGAACAAAACATGGATCCAAATGTCGAATCAAATGCCAATCCAAATTCTTCTTCTACGCAGGTATACCCACTTACCGAGTATCATGTTCCATTTCCACATCGTCTTTAACCGTAAAAACATTCGGACCAAATGGAAAAGATGTTGGAAATTTTTAAACAAGTTAAAGTTAACATCTCGCTTCTTGACATCATTCAACAAGTCCCAACTTACACTAAGTTTCTCAAGGACTTGTGTACCCAAAAACGACACACTCATGTACCCAAAAAAGTTTTCTAAGCCACCGGACTTAGCGAAGTTTTATCTCAATCCCCATTAAATTCAGAGTCCTTGGATGTCCTACAATCTCATGCACAATAGAAGACAAAACGAATAACAAGTTTGATTTGGGCACGAGTGTTAATTTGATTCCTTATTCTATTTACCAACAAAAGTAACGCTTCAATTTTTCGATCGTTTGATAAAGAAACCTATGGAAGAAATCGAGGACATACTCATAAAAATCGATTAATTCATATCCCCCGTCGATTTCATCGTTTTGGTGACTCAACCCATTAATAATCCAATTAGTCGAATTCTATTAGTTTTTTGCCGACCTTTGGCTACTTGGAATGCTTCAATCAATTGTCGAAACGGTTCAATGAAAGCCTCTTTTGGAAACATGACTTTGGATCTTAACATTTTCAATCTTGAAAATTAATTAGACGAACCACATGATCAAATACTGGAAGTTCATTCAAGAAAATTATGATAACGAAACAGTTGACCTTGACAACGAATGCGAGACCGAATACGAACAACTATTTCATGATGAGCCTAACGAAATTGAAAATGCGCTTCTATTTGAATCACTCACCGTTGGTTCAGAACTTCCACCGAATTCTTTGATTGAGAAACTCCTGTGGTTAGACCTTAAAACCCTTCCCGAGCACCTTAAGTACACATACTTAGGTGATAATGAAACATTCCCTGTCATAATCTCTTCAATTCCCTCTCTCTTGATCAAGAAACGTCCTTGCTTTCAATTCTGTCAAAAAATAAAGAAGAAATTGGATGGTGGATCACCGATATAAAGTGAATTAGTCTCGCTGTTGTTCAACATCGCATCCACTTAGTTGTAGATGCCAAGCCTGTTCGTTATGCGCAACGAAGGTTTAACCCAAATTGAAGGAAGCAGTTCGTGATGAAATTCTTAAACTTCTCAATAACAGAATCATATACCCAATCTTCAATAGTTCATGGGTTATCCCAAGTCATGTTGTGCCAAAAAAAAATCTAGACTTACCGTTGTTAAGAACGATTCTAATGAGCCCATTCCAACTCGTACTCAAATGGGTTGGCGTGTTTGCATTCATATTCGAAAATTAAATGCTGCAACACGTAAAGATCACTTTCCTCTCCTTTTCATCCATCAAATGCTTGAACATTTAACCAGCCACGGATTCTATTGCTTTTTTGATGGTTTCGGCTATAACCAAATTCCAATTTCTCCCGAAGGTCAAGAGAAAACTACTTTCAAGTATCCCTTTGGCACTTTTGCGTATCGACATATGCCTTTTGGCCTTTGCAATGCTCGTGCTATGTTTCAAAGATGCATGGACAGCATCTTTTCAGATATGACCAAATGTTTTCTTGAAGTATTTGTGGATGATTTTTCAATCTTTGGAAACTCTTTTTCCTAGTGCTTACACCATCTTGAGTTGGTTCTTAAATGATGTAAGGATAAATACTTAATGCTAAATTAGGAAAAACGCCACTTCATGGTCACTCAAGGCATAGTCCTTAGACATATCATTTCAAAGAAAGGCACTAAGATAGATAAAGCGAAAATCGATGTCATTGCAAATCTACCCATTTCCAAATCTGTGAAAGACATTCGCTCTTTTCTTGGACATGTAGGTCTTTTCGACGCTTTGCGAAAGACTTAAGTAAGATTGCTTGAGCTCTTATGAATCTTCTTGGAAAAGACGTTCCACTATTAATTTTAATTGTGTTATGCTTTTGAACGTCTTAAAAACAAACTTATTTTGCTCCTGTAATTTGCTCACCGAATTGGGATCTTCCTTTTGAAATAATGTGTGACGCTTCAAACTTTGCAGTTGGTGCTGTCTTAGGACAACATCAACAAGATCCTTCACATTATCTACTATGCTAGTATAACTCTGAATGATGCTCAACTCAATTACATAACTACACAAAAAGAGCTTCTAGTGGTAGTTTTTGCTCTCAAAAAATTTCAAAAATATTTGATAGGCTCACACATTTCTGCTTACACTGACATTCCGCTCTTTGATATCTTTTCACTAGAAATGATGCTAAATCTCTTTTAATTCATTGGATCTTTTTACTATAAGAATTTGATCTTACAATGAAGGAAAAAAGAGGATTCGACAATGTCATAGCCGATCACTTGTCAATTCTTCCCAACGTACCATTGCCTTTACCAATCAATGAAAACTTTCCCGATGAACAACTCCTTTCTATTTCTGTCGATCCATGGTATGCCGACATAGTGAACTATTTAGTCACAAAATAAACTCCTTCATTTTGGTCGAAACAAGTTAAATATAAATTTCTTTTCCAAGTCAAGTACTTATTTTAGGATGATACTTGCTTATATATCGTTCAAACCAAATCATTCGACGTTGCATCCCGGATTGCAAAATCAAAAGTGTTCTTTCATTTTGCCATGACCAAGCTAGTGGTGGTCACTTCGGTCCTAAGAAAACCGTGGAAAAGGTGCTTCAGTGTGGTTGATATTGGCCCACTCTTTTCAAAGACTCGTTCGAATTTTGTAAAACTTGCGATCGTTGCCAAATATTAGGAAGAATTTCTCGATGAAATATGATGCCTTTGAACCCCATTCTTACATTCGGAATTTTTGACGTTTGGGGGATTGATTAATGGGAACATTCCCTAACTCTTTTGAAAATGTGTACATTCTCCTTGTCGATTATGTGTCTAAGTGGGTCGAAGCCGTTCCATGTAAAACCAACGACCATGGAACTGTTGTGAAATTCCTTGAAGAAAACATCTTTTCGAGGTTCGACACACCTCGCACAATAATAAGTGATAATGGCATCCATTTTTGCATTCGATCATTTGAAACTCTAATGAAGAAGTACTCGATAACCCACAAGTCATCCACTCCATATCATCCCCAAACCTGTGGTCAAGTTGAAGTTTCGAATCACCAAATCAAACAAATCTTGGAGAAAACCGTTAATAAAAATCGTATAGATTGGTCTCAAAAGTTAACGGATGAACTTTGGGCTTACCGTACTGCTTTCAAAACTAAACTTAAGATGTCCCAATTCTGTTTAATTTATGGTAAAGTTTTCCATTTACCAATTGAAATTGAAAACAAAGCATTGTGGGCAGTGAAGAACTTAAATTTCAATCTCGACGAAGCTGGCGAAAATCGAAAATTGCAACTCAACGAACTAGAAGAACTTAGGAATGTCACGTATAAAAACTCGAAAATTTACAAGGAAAAAAACCAAGCTTTTCTTGAAAACTCTATCTTAAGAAAAAAGTTTTCGCCAAACCAAAAAGTTCTTTTGTATGACTCTAGTCTTCATTATTCTTTGGGAAATTAAAAACAAGATGGACATTGTGCGAACTGTTTTTCCACATGGTGCCATAGAAATAAAAAATCCAAGGGGATGGATCGATTTTTAAAGTAAATGGTCATTGTTTAAAGCCTTTCTTGGAGTCTTCGAGTGATCAAGAGGAGGCGCTCATGATTCTTTATGAGCCATACTACGTCTAGTAAGAAATATTAACCTTCTTTTGTAAATACGTACATATTTTATCCGTTACACTCATTATATCACGCATTGACTATGGGGATACAATCAAAATTAAGTGTAGGGAGTAATCTTGTCTTCATTTTTGATTTTTCATGGTTTATTTTTTATCTTTTTCTTTCCAAAGCTTCTAAAAAAATCCTAAAACAAATTTTCTTCTAGCACTTTGAATTATTTTCGAAGAAATTAAAATCTTTGAAAATTTATTTGTCTCAACAAAAATAAAAATAAAGTTTGATTACAAGTAACAATGGTTTAACTAGTATATAGGAAGGTTCGTGGGTGATATCTATGAAGAATATCCTAATTGAAATCTTTGTTTGATAAGTGGCTGATTTAAAGTAATGACGATAACATTTTTTATATTCTAAGTTAAGTGGTGCCAATATGATATTGTAAAACTCTCTCTTCTTAAAAAAAATTTTTTACTACACACACACACACACATATACTATTAACACCTAGAGTCATGTGTTCACATGCAAGCATGTGCATTCGCAATGCTCTGTATCCTTCTTACGTAAGCACGTAAGGCAGTGCTTAATCAGTATATCTGGCCTCAGTTTATTAGAGTTAGGTGTATGTATATAAAAATTCTTTCATTAATAACGCCTACAGTCGATAGATTTACATACTTGTCCACTCGCCATGCTCTGTTTCCCCTTATGTAAGCCCGTAAGGCAATGCATGGGTGTTATATTTGGCCTTATTTTTTTGAGTTAAGCATATGTAAATATTGTTAATATCAATAAAAAATTTCCAGTAAGAAAGAGTCAGAAATTGAAATCCAAGCACTATTTTCACTTATGTGATTTGACTTATTATTCAAAAGAAATAAAATACCACTTTAAAAAACTTTGATAAAAACTAAGGATCCATTTCGTAATTGCACTATGTTATCAATTGAAACAACTGGCCAAGATAGAGTCTAATTATGATGATAACTTAATTTTTGTTGGAAGTTTTGACGGGACTTAATTTTCTTGGTAATGACCAGAACTATATTTAACTTATTCGTGTTAATTTAAACGTAAATTCTTCATTTGTAAATATTTTAAAAAACTTGCATTAATCTCTTTGTAAATAAATCTTGCATTTAGGAATTTTTCATATTGCATTTGGATTTTGTAGGTAGTATTCGCTGAAAACCCTTACGAGACAACACTTGTCCTACTAGGGGTAACTAGAGGTTTAACGGCTTGTTGCATACGCTCAGTGCAATCGTGTTTCATACGAAAATGGATTTATCTTAGTTTTAGTTTATTCAATGACGAGTAAAAAGATAAGTGTGGGGGTATTTGATGTGCACGTAAATGTGCATGTTTTTACTTCCATATTTAATCTACTTTTATTTTAAATAAATTTCATAATCGGGTGCTTTTACATGTCTAAAACCAAATTTATAAAATGCTTTCAAGTATCATTTATGCATCAATTTGGGGGTAAAATGGTAATTTGTGCATATATTAATTTTGAAAATATTCATTTGCACATTTTATTTTTATTTGTAGAAATTTAAATGGAAAATGAAAGAAGCTTTTATAGAAATATGTGTGCACAAAGGATGGAAGAACAAAGGAATAAAGAAATAAATCGATTAATGCAACATGGAGGACTCCATCTACCCAATTACCTTGAGCTACAGTTAAAAGCTAATGCACATATTAGTAGAGATTAAAGTTACATGCGTACTTAATGGAGGGTCAATTAAAAGCTAACGATAACTTGATGGCCACAATTCCTAAGGGGTATTTTGGGTAGCTCCCTAAATATGAATTCGGATTTTGGGCTTGTAAAAATACCTCTCTTATGTTTATGTAATGATTTTTAGTTTTTACGTTATATCATGCAAGTTGTAACCTCAAATCAAAAGAGAAATAATATGACTTCCTAAGCCTCTTCTTCCTTTACTCTTTCATGCTTTCATGTTACTTTATGTTCGTTTTTATTTGCATGCTCTTTTTATTTTCATGTTAGTAGTTAGATTTAATTTATGCAAATAGTTTAGCTCTCTTTTTATTTTAACTAGCTTGCATTTCTTTTGTTTTCTATGTCGAAATTTACATGTGTTGAAATGATAACACAAATAAGCAGCTAAACCCCTTCAATTGAGGAGTAGAAGCTCTCTAAAGTTATATAAACTTAACAAATTTTGTGATTTATGATCTTTTTTTACTGCTTTATGAAATGTGGATGTTGATGTAAGTTTATAAAAGGAAATTGATAAACTATTTTGTAATCACAGAGGGGCTATGATTAATCCAACATAAACATAATTTACATCATCATCTACTTAAGTGACTTTAATTGTGGAATTAAAATACAAACAAAATTTGATGATCTATGTTACTAATCAAAAATAGTAAATTGATCAAGCTTAAAACAGATTTTATTTTAGTTTCATAGTTATTTTAATGAGAGTGGACAAGTGGTTTTAGTTGTTGTATTATAGTTTGTTGGTTTATGTGACGTTAATTAATAACATAAATAGACCATACTTATGATAAAAACATCACTAATATCGCTTAAAAAATCAAAATAGAGAGATCATAGATTATTTTTGGGTTTGATTTATGTAAAAATATGAGAGTGGATTTGCCTCTAAATTATTTTCTAATCTCATATCTTCAATCAGTTTTTTTCTAGCTAGTTTTACATTTTTCTTAATTTAAAACACTATCAAGTTTGGTTTAATTTGATGGAGTAGAATGTTTAAATCATTTCAATTCCCTGTGGATCGATCTGTACTCTCCACGTACTGCAATTGTACGTCGTACGTTTGCGGTTACTTTTATTATAATTTTTTGGCGATTTTCTAACCAATAGAAAAACCGTCGATTCAGCATGCACTTACAATCTAATTTTTTTTAAAAGATAGTTCATATGCTAAAATTTATCAAAACATAGTTCATTTTCAAAAAATTCTTTGATATGGAAAAAAAGGAAATTCAGCCGACCGAACAGTATAGTTCAGTTGCCTAAATGATGTGCATGTGCACAACTTATCTTGAACGTTCAGACAGTTGAAGTTGATAATTCAGCTAGCTGAATTTTATGACTTTTGCACTGTTTTCTTGCTGATTCGATTTTAAATCGATTCAGCTAGCTGTATTGTTCCATTCAGACGACTGAATCTTCATAACGACTATACTTTGAAAAGACACTTCATTTCAGCGAATAGAAACAACTCTTGATTCAAGAGTTGCTTCCGTATTCTTTCATCGCTACTTTTCACGAATGATTGCAACTCTTAATTCCTATATATAGCCATGAAATTCATTTTTTCATCTGATTCTAATTCTCATTCTTATTGTCTAAACAATCTTGCCATTCGCATTCAATATTTTCGTTCCAATCAGTTGTTCATTCAAGCAAATTTTATCAGCGATTGAATAAACTACCTATCTTCATGAATTACACAATATACCGCAAAGGAGAAGATTACAGATAGGGTGTACGTTTTTGACTTATCAATGTTATTCAAGTGCATACTTAGTCAGAAACAATTTTAGTATTTGTATAGGAAATTGTAACACCCCTAATTTTTGATAACATTATTTAGAAGATTTAATTAGATAACTTAAATAGAATAATGTAAATGTTAAGTGATAAAGGGTTGAGATTTGAATAAAAAAAACTAAGGCGTGCTTAATTAACTAATTAAATGGGCTAAAGAATGGTTTTTAAGTTAATTAATCTACATAAGGGTATATTGGGAATTAGCCGCACATAATCCCTTACCCTTATATATATTATTGTTCCCCATTCACATTTCATTTTTCCTATTCATGATTCAAAAGCAAAGGCATACGTAAGATGAGGAGCCGGCTATAATCAAAGAGAAGAGAAATCAAGTAAAGCCAAGGAATAAAGCTAGGGGAATATATCTCGATCTCAATCCAATCTCCTTGTCTTAATTAAGGTGAATAATAATTCATTCCCTTTTTATTAGGTTTTATAATCATATGTTTTTGAATTTCAGAGTATATTAATTTTTATGATTATTTGGATGATGATATGCTTGAATTACAATTTGTTTAATTTGAACAAGAATGTTTAAATAAGGTTATATGCGGTTTTAGGGTAAAACCAATTAAAATTGATATTTAAATGCCATTGAATTTTTTTATATTATGTAAACATGATTTTGGAGTTGGGTTTTAATTTCGATAATTTTTCAAGCTACGGAAAGATTATTATGAGTTTTCAAAGAAAAATATGATTAATTAGGTTTATAAATTTAGTTCGGAAAATATATTGACAATTTAGGTGTAAAAATTTGATATGTTGGATAACATGATTAAAGTGAATTTCTGAAATTTTTGGGGATCTTTCATAATTGACAAATTAAATTATTTTAGAAGAAGGATTTATTTTCAATATTGGTTTTGCTTAATGGAAGGACTTATTTGCGAACTTAACCATGGTTTAGATTTGAATTTAACAACAGTTATTTTGGTAAAGAATTTGAAAAGTTGAGGTAATCAATTACAGGTTTACACGTGGAAGGTTGGTTAGATAAAAATTTGCTTTAAGTTGCACTAATCAGCTTTTACTTAGAAAAGTAGGATCCGCCTCTAATAGAAGTACCTTTCGACTCAGAGCTTCTGCCTTCATTCAAGTTGTAACCCTACTAAGCCGAAACCAATACACAAGATATCACTTAGATGGTATGTAGTGGATTGGAGAAAGGCGGAAGGCATGGTATCGAAAACATTGCTTCCATTGGGGTTGTTACTTTTGTTTATTTTAGAAAGAGAAGCGCCTGCCTTTGTTTTATTAAAACCTTTGAAGGAGTCGAAGCTTATGTTATCAGAAGAGGTTTTCTAAAGGCTTTCAAAGGGGTTTCCATCTAATTTTTGAAAGACTAAGCTTTCGAATGGGTTTCATTACTTATAAAATAATGCTTTCGAAAGAAGGGGTTCCGACCTAATCGAAGCCCTACTGCCGTTCTTTTACCTTTTGAATATATTGACGTCATCAATTCCTTTAAAGGGTATTATGCTTTAAAGATATTTTAAGCTACTTCCTAAATGCTTTCGAAAGGATCTAAGGGTTTTGAAGCAATGGCTTCGAAAGGGGGTTTCGATGTTGTCCTTCAGTGTTTTGTTTAAATGATTTGAAGTTCTCGAAAGGGATGGTGCCGACGCCATCAAGTTTTCCCTAAAATGTTATATGATAAAGGTTGGTTTTGAAAGAGATACTTATATTTGTATTCAATTTGACCGAAAATGAAACTTTTATATAAATCCAATGGTTTCGAAGGAGGGACATTCAATAGTTTCGGAAGGGATACTTCCAAAGGTTTCGTAAGGGGTATTTTCACTGGTTTCGAAGCTATGCTTTTAAAAGATGATAAGTAATACTTTATTACACTCAAAAGGTTTCGAAAGAGAAGTTTTAAAGTGTTTCTAAAGGTAGGGGCCTAATGTTTTCAAAAGATATTCATATGCTTTCGAAGGAGGTAGTCTAGTGAGGTCGAAAGCTAGGTTTTGAAGGTTTCAAAGGCCTTAGTTTTCAAAGAAAATAATCCAATATCATTTTAAAGGAAAACCATGGCATAAATAAATAAAGTGTTTTAGAAAGGATTTTTTGAATAAGTTTTCTTTGATTAAAGGGTTAAATAGATTAACCAAGTTATTGTGTTTGCTTCTTCATATATGTATATATTCACATTGTAATGGACCCATAACTATATTATGAGGAAGAGTAGAATTACCAGCTAGGTTAACCGAGTAGTTAATATAAATTAAGTTAACTCCTGAATGAATGGAATTGCATCCAAGAGGTCAAAAGTACCGGAATATATTATGCTAAAATATTATAGGCAGATATTGGTAGGGGCCAATAAGTTCTCAGTAAGCCCATGAAAACTGTGTATAGGAAAAGATATCGGCAGGTTCCAATAGGTTCATAGTAAGCCCATGAAACTACGTATAATTGAAGATGTCAGAAAGAAAGGTTCATAGTTAGCCTACAAAAACTATGATTTGATATTGGCAGGGGCCAATAGGTTACAGTGAACGCATGAAAACTATATCTGGATTAAGATATTGACAGATGTCAGCAGGTTCCTAGTCAGCCCATGAAAAACTAGGATAAGAAGGAAAGATATTGGAATAACCAATAGATTCCTAATCAACCCATGAAAACTAGTATAAGAATATAGATATTGGAGTTACCAATAGGTTCAATAGTGATCCCATGAAAACTATATAATTGGATAGGAAGTCCTTAAACATTTTACCAGTTTTTGTTAGTCCATTAAAACTATTAGGTTACAAGTAATCCTAGAAACTATAATAGAGACAGATAGTCAAAACGAATAGGGATGGATAATGCAGAATTGATTTACTTGTTTTGCATATCATCATATCATATTGTTTTGAACTATTTTACCATTGTGGATGCAGGAGTGCGATATATGGTTTTATAAAGGTTTTAAGATACTAGTGTGGGGAAAACCCATTCTGCTAAGCAGCGTGGTCTCACTAGATATCTAAATTGTTTGAGATGGTAGATTATTATTCATACCAGGCAATATGTCTGACTCGAAGTTTATGTTTTCCTATTAGACTCATGGGTACTCAACTAATTTTGTGTAGTATGAGAGTTGAGGTCGGGTACATCATAAGACGAATAAAGCTTCCGTAGACGTGCAGGAGGAATGATAGCTATTTAGAGTTCTCTTTTATTTTGATTTCGCTGCGTTGTTTATAATGGAAAAATTGTTAGATTGCTTGTATATACTATGATCATCTAAGGGGGGCATCTTCACATGTCGCTCTTGTCATATGTTGTAATAGATATATTTCCTCTAAACATGGTTAATGATTCTGGGATTATATAATGAATTGGAAATGTTTTGAAATGGAATGGTTCTTGTTTGATGTTTTAATTTTTTTCGTATTCATGTGTTTCTTGTATCAATGTACCTAACACCGCCATACTTGGTCACCAAGGATTAATAACTATAGATGACTTCAACATCCATAGGCGTTAGTTTTGGGCCTCCACGTAAGAGGATGTTACAAGTTGGTATTAGAGCATATGTTTATGAAACTTTAAAAGGAAATTAAACCTAAAAGCTTTTTGAAACATAATCCAATGAATTAGAAATACGATCGGGGTTGGGATAGAGCTGTAGTAACGTACTTGTATTTGATAAATATATATAAGTACGTATCCCCCCTCTCTTAGACCGTTCTTCTGTATCTTACTAAGGCTCGTATGAAGATTTATGAGAAAGAAGAAATGGAAGAAGGAAACAGAAGAGGAAATCTTGGTGGAGGAAGCACCACAACCAACTGAAATGCTCGACCTATACTAGAAGGAATCAAGGTCGACGGAGTAATGCTAACCAAAATGTCAATGCCAATGTGGGTGCTGGAAATCCACCCGTAGATATGGGGGCGATGTATTAGTTCTTCGTCAATGTGATGCAAGCAGAAGTTGCTGCTGGTGTTGCTGGAAATGTTGGAGGAGCTAATCTTGTGGGTCCAGTTGGGAATAATTATGCTAAGTTGAGCAAAGACTACACCAATCTTGGTAGAAAACTGTTTATGGGAACAGAGGATGCCATAGAAGTAGAGAATTTGTTGTTGAATTGCGAGAGAATATTTGCTGATTAGGGTTTAGATGATGAGCAGAAGAGAAGGTTGGCCTCTAGGCAATTGCATGGGTCAGCACTTCATTAGTGGAATAGTGTTATTTTCGGAGTTCCGGAGGAAGAATTGACATAGGCTGAATTCAGAAGGAGATTTGAATAGAGGGTTTTATCTGAGGTTGCTAATTCAACATTGATGAGAAAGTTTATAGATCTAGTTCAGGGAGATATGTCGGTTATCGAGTATGCCACTAAGTTTGATGAGCGGTCTCGATATGGGTATGTACTATGGATATTGACATCAGAAGTAATGAGAGGTTCATTTGGGGATTGAGGCTTGAGCTTGCTAGGGTGACCCTGACACATATCCATGATCCTTGTAATGTGGTTGTGGAGATGGAAATTCTCCATGAGGATATGTTTGCTGTTTGTGCTAGAGAGAAGCCCGTTGAAACTCAATATTCTCAGGGAAAGAAGAGGAAGTTCTTTAAGAAGAAGGGAGCCCTGAAGGACATGCTGCCAAGAAGGAAAAGGCTGATTTAATTTGCTACAAGTGTGATGAGAAGGATCATTATGCTAATGAGTGCTGGTCAGGCAAGGGGCAGAAGGCTACGATAAGAAGAATGTGAAGTGCTTTAACTGTGATCAAGTTGGGCATTATAGGAACCAGTGTCCAGAGCCAGTCAGGGCGGACAAGGGAAAAGTTTTTGCTGTTGGATCATTTGCTAAGCCAACTACAGCTGTAAAAGGAAAGATCGTGATGGAAGGTACATTTTTGATTCAGAGTATACCAGTTAGGATACTATTTGCTACCGGTGCATCACATTCATTTATATCTCGGTGGTTGGTTGATAGGTTATGCTTAGAACCCACATACCTTGTTACTTCCATAAGGGCTGTGAATCCAATAGGAGGGTATGCAACTCTGGGGATGAGATGTGACCAATTAGAACTTGTTTTGTTAGGTCATAAGTTTGCATGCAATCTGTATGTTTTCATTCCATAGATTTCAGAATCATTTTGGGTATGGATTGGTTTAGCAAATATGAGGCTAGGATATTTTGCCAGGATGGGGAGATATCACTGAGACACCTAGTTAATCATAACTGAATCATATTGAGAATTCTGACCAAAGTAGTTGTGCTTTGTTAAGTGCAATGGGAGCGAGAGAGGAGTTAAGTCAGGTTTTGTGTAGCAAGAGAGTTTTCAGATGTCTTTGAGCCAGTCACAAGGCTACCACCAAAACGAGCTTTTGAGTTTCAAATATATCTTGTGCCAAGAGCTAAACTTGTGAGTAGACCACCTAACATAATGACACCGACCGAGATGAAGGAATTGAATGTGTAGGTAGTGGATCTAGAAGGAAATTTTTTTATTAGACCAAGCTGTTCGCTTGGGGAGTAGCTGCGGTATTCATGAAAAAACCGGATGGGTTGTTGAGGATGTGTATCGAATATCGTAAGCTGAATAAGAGGACGATAAAGAATAAGTATCCTTTGCCGAGAATCGATGATCTATTTGATCAGTTGTATGGAGCCAGAGTGTTTTCCCAGTTGGATTTGGCGGCAGATTTCCATCAGTTAAGAGTGGCAAAGGACAACATTCCTTTTACAACATTTCGGACTAGATATGGTTCATATGAGTGGTTAGTAATGCCATTCGAGTTAACGAATGCACCAACTTTCTTCGTGGATTTAATGAACCAAGTCTTCCGAGAGTATTTGGAAAAATTCGTGTTGGTGTTTATAGATGACATTTTGGTATAATCTAAAGATGAAAGAGGGAATGAAGATCATCTTAGAGTTGTGCTTGAGAGATAAGGCAACATCAGCTAAAGGAAAAGTTTTCCAAGTGTCATTTTCTAAGGAAAGAGGTTAAGTTTCTTGGTCACATGGTTTTAGATAAGGGGTTATTAGTCAATCCAGATAAGAACAAGGCTGTTAATAATTAGAAGAGAAGGTGACTGAGATTAGAAGTTTTCTTGGACTTTTAGGCTATTACGGGAAAGTCATCAAGAATTTCTCACGAATAGTAGTGCCTTTGACTAAGATAACTAGGAAGGAGGTAAAGTTTGTTTGGTCCAACAAACGTGAGGAAGAATTCCATAAGTTAAGGCATTTGTTGATCAGTGCACTAGTGTTAGTAGTTCCAGATGGAAACCAAGGGTTTATGATGTATACTGATGCATGTAGGACTGGATTAGGAGCTGTGTTGATGCAAAAGGGTAGAGGGATCGCCTACGCTTGACGACAGCTTAGACCATGTGAAGTGAGATATCCTACTCATGATTTGGAGTTGGCTGTGGTGATCTTCACATTGAATATTTAGAGACATTATCTCTTAGGGGAGAGATTTGAACTATACACAGATCATAAGTCTTTAAGATACTTATTCTCTCAGAAGGAATTGAATATGAGATAGCAAAGGTGGCTAGATTTTTTGGTTGCTTATGATTTTGGTATAAAGTGTACACCCGGTAAAGGTAATAAAGTAGTGGATGCTCTTAGCAGAAGACATCAGAATATGTTGTTAGCTATGTTGGCAGAATGGAAAGATTTAGAAGCTTTGACTACCTGTAGTATGCAGTTAAGATCGATTACTAATACTGTTAAAGATCTGCCGTGTTGTCTTGTTTAGAAGTTCGACTAGTATGGATCGAGAGAATTGCTTCTAAGCAGAACGAGGATCCATTATTAGCCGAGAAGATTAAAAGGTTTAAGGTTGGAACTGAGATCGATGATCTGAAAGATTTTAGTCTTTACCAGAGAGGATGGTTGAGAAAGAAAGGACGATTATGTATTCCAAATGTTGAGAACTTGAGGAAAGAAGTTCTTGGAGAATGTCATCGGTCCAAGTTTATGATTCATCTTGGAGGGACCAAGATGTATCAAGATATGAAGAGAAGATTCTATTTGGAAGCTATGAAGAAGGATGTTCGCTTGTAGGTTAGGCAGTGTGCAAACTGTCAACAAGTGAAAGCCAAACATCAGAAGTTGAGTTGGTTGCATCAGCCTTTAGAGATTCCAGTTTGGAAGTGGGATTCGATATCCATGGATTTTATTGATGGGTTGCCAAGGTCGAATAGAGGAAATGAAAGTATATAGGTCATGGTGGATAGGTTGACCAAGAGGACTCATTTCATTCCAGTCAAGTCAACCAGGATGGCACTTGTTTTAGCTAAGTTGTTTATGAAGAACATAGTTAGACTACATGGAGTTCCTAGTAGCATAGTCAGTGCCAGAGATGATTTGTTCACTAGTGAATTCTGGAAGAGTTTATAGGATGTATTAGACACTAAGCTCAAGATGAGTACTACATCTCACCCTCAGACAGATAGGCAGACGGAGAGAGTCAATAAGGTACTCGAGGATTTGTTGAGAGCTTGTGTATTGGACTTTGGTGGATCTTGGGAAGACCACCTACATTTGATTAAGTTATCATATAATAATAGTTATCAGACTAGTATATGTATGGCCCCTTTTTAAGATTTGTATGGAAGGCCTTGCAAATCACCGGCATGTTGGTTGGAGACAAGAGACAGATTGGTCTTAGGTCCAGATTTGGTTAGGGAGGCTTCAGAGAAGATTGAGTTGATCCGAGAAAGGATGAAGGAAGCTCAATCCAAACATAAGTGATACATAGATAAAAGGCGTAAAGACCTAGAGTTCTCAATTGGAGACAAGGTTTTCATTAAGGTATCACCGATGAAGGGCGCGGTACGGTTTGGGAAGTCAAGAAAACTAGAACCGAGATATGTTTGTCAATTCCAAATTATAGAGAGGATTGAAAAGCTCGCCTAAAGGGTAGAGTTGCCAAGTAGTATGGCAGGTATCCATAATGTATTTCGTATGTCTCATCTTTGCAAGTATATGCATGATCCAGAAACTACTATTCCTCTGACGAGGTTGGAAGATTTAGTAGTAGAGTCCAATTTGACTTTTGTTAGACAACCAGTTCGGGTTGTAACAAGAGATGAGAAAAGGTTGAGGAACAAGAAAGTCAAGTTGGTGAAAGTTCAGTGGAGCGACAACGAGGTGGACAGTACTTAGGAGACAAAGGACATGATTCGAGATACTTATCCTGATCTACTTTGAGGGTATGTCTGTATTGATTTATATAGATAATTGCTAGTCATGCAGACTAATATGGTTGTTAGGAGTTGTTACAGGTGATGGCTATGTTTAGTATTTAATCCTTACTAAATTTCAAGGGCAAAATTCTTTAAGGAGAGGAGCCTGTAACACCTCTAATTTTTTATAACATTATTTAGGAGAATTAAGCAAATAAATTAAATAGAATAATGTAAATGTTAAGTGATAAAAGAGTTGATATTTGAATAAATATAACTAAGGTCATGCTCAATTAACTAATTAAATGGGCTAAAAAATGATTTTTAAGTTAATTAATCTATAGAAGGGTATAATGGGAATTAGCTACACATAACCCATTACCCTTATATATATTCTTGTTCCACATTCACGTTTCATTTTTCCCATTCACGATTCAAAAAAAAAAACGCAAACGTAAGAAGAGGAGCCGACCATAATTAAAGAGAAGAGAAATCAAAGTAAAGCTAAGGATTAATGCTAAGGGAATAAATCTCATTCTCAATCCAATCTCCTTATCTCAATCAAGGTGAATAATGATTCATTCCATCTCTATTTTGTTTTATAATCATATGTTGTCGGATTTAAGAGTAAATTTGTTTTTATGATGATTCGGATAATGATATGCTTGAATTACAATATGTTTGGTTTAAACAAGAATTTTAAATAAGATTATATGAGATTTTAGGGCAAAAACTTTTGAAATTGATATTTAAATGCCATGGAAAAAAATTTGGTATGTAAAAATGATTTTGGAGTTGGGTTTTAATTTTGATAATTTTCCAAGTTATGGAAATATTATTATGAATTTTCAAAGGAAAATTTGATTAATTGGGTTTATAAATTTATTTTGAAAAATATATTGAGAATTTGGATCTAAAATTTTGATATGTTAGACAACTCGATTAAAGTGAATTTCTGGAATTTTTGGAGATTTTTCTTAAGTGATTTGTTATGCGAATTAAATTATTTTAGAAGGACTTATTTACAATATTGGTTTTGATTAATGGAAGGGCTTATGTGCTAACTTAACCATGGTTTAGATCTGAAACTAGCAGTATTTATTTTGGTAAAGAATTTGAAAAGGTGAGGCAATCAATTATAGGTTTATACATGTGGTAGGTTAGCTAGATTTTCTTTAAGTGGCACTAATCAGCTTTTACTCAAAAAAGCAGGTTCCAACTCTAATAGAAGTACCTTCCAACTCATAGCTTTCACCTTCAATCAAGTTGAAACCCCACTGAGCCGAAACCAATACACAAGGTATCACTTAGATGGTACGTAAAGGAGTGGAGAAAGGTGGAAGGTGTAGTGTTGAAAGCATTGCTTTCGTTGGGGTAGATGCCTTTGTTTATTTTAGAAAGAGAAGGCCTGCCTTTGTTTTATTAATGTCTTTGAAGGAATCAAAGCTTATGTTTTCGGAAGAGGTTTTCTAAAGTCTTTCGAAGGGGTTTCCATCTTATATTTTAAAGAGTAAGCTTGTGAATGGGTTTCTTTACTTATAAAATAATGCTTTCGAAAGAAGGGGTTCTGACTTAGTCGAAGCCCTGTTGCCGTAGTTTTGCCTCTTGAGTATATTAAAGTCATCAATTCCATCAACGGGTATTTTTGTTTTAAAGATTTAAGCTACTACCTAAGTTCTTTTGAAAGGGTCCAAGGGTTTCGAAGGCAATGGGTTTGAAAATTTCGATGCTATCCTTTAATGTTTTGTTTAAATGATTTGAAGCTCTCGAAAGGGATGGTGCCGATGCCATCAAGTTTTTCCCAATATTTTTATATGATAAAGGATGGTTTCGAAAGAGATACTTTCGTTTATATTCACTTTGACCCAAAATGACATTTTTATATAAACCCAATGGTTTCGAAAGAGGGACTTTCAAAGATTTTGAAAGGGATACTTTCAAAGATTTTGAAAGGAGTACTATCACTGGTTTCGAAGCTATGCTTCTAAAAGATGATAAGTAATACTTTATTACATTCGAAAGGTTTTGAAGTTTTAAAGCGTTTCGAAAGGCAAGGGCCTAATGTTTTGAAAAGAGATTTATATGCTTTCGAAGGAGGTTATCCAATGAGGTGGAAAGCAAGGTTTTGATGGTTTCAACAGCCTTAGTTTTCAAAGCAAATAACCCAATCCAATTTTAAAAGAAAACCATGGCATAAATAAATAAAGTGTCTTAGAAAGGAGTTTTTGAAAATGTTTTCCTTAATTAAAGGGTTAAAGAGATTAACTAAGTTATTGTGTTTGCTTCTTCATATATGTAAATATTTACATTGTAATGGACCCATAACTGTATTTTGGGGAAGGGCAGAATAACCAGCTAGGTCGGCTCAGTAGTGAATATAAATTGACTCAACTCCTGAACAAGTAGAATTGCAACCAGGAGGTTAGAAAGAATAGAATATAGGATGCTAAAATACTAAAGGCAGGTATTGGCAAAGGACAATAGGTTCTCAGTAAGCCTATGAAAACTCTGTATAGGAAAAAGATATTGGCATGGGTCAATAGGTTCATAGTAAGCCCATGAAAGTTATGTATGATTGAAGATGTCAGAAAGACAAGTTCATTGTTAGCCCATGAAAACAATGATTTGATATTGGCAGGGGCCAATAGGTTATAGTGAACCCATGAAAACTATATCTACATTAATATATTGACAGATGTCAATATGTTCCTAGTCATCCCATGAAAAACTAGGATAAGAAGAAAAGATATTGGAGTAACCAATAGGTTTCTAGTCAACCCATAAAAACTAGGATAAGAGTATAGACATTGAAGTTACCAATATGTTCAGAGTGATTCCATGAAAACTATGTAATTGGATATGTAGTCCTTAAACATTTTATCAGTTATTCCTAAGAAACTGTTAGGTTACTAGTAATCGCAGAAACTATAATTGAGATAGATGGTCAAAATTAATTGGGATGGGTAATACAGAATTGATTCACCTGTTTTGCATATCATGCGGGAGCATGGTATATGGTTTTATAAAGGTTTTAAGATACTAGTGAGAGGAAAAATCGATTCTGCTAAGCGGCGTGGTCTCACTAGATATCTAAATGGTTTGGGATGGTAGATTATTATTCATACCAGGCTTTATGTCTGACTCAAAGTTTACGTTTCCCGTTAAACGCTCAGGCACTCAATTGATTTTGAGTATTTTCAGGTATCTCATTAGACAAATAAAGCTTCCGGAGACGTGCAGGAGGCATGATAGCTATTTAGAGTTCTTTTTTATTTTGATTCCGCCGTGATTGTTTGTAATGGTAAAGTTGTTAAATTGCCAATATATACTCTGATCATCCAAAGGGGCATCTTCATGTGCCACTCTTGGCTTATGTTGTAATAAATATATTTTCTCTGAACGTGCTTAATGATTGAATTATGTAATGAATTGGAAATGTTTTAAAATGGAATGAGTTCTTGTTTGATGTTTAAAAATTTGCATATTCATGAGTTCTTGTATATCAATGTACCTAACACCGCCGTATTTGGTCACCGAGGATTAATAATTATGGATTACTACAACATCTTTGGGCCTCTACGTAGGGGAATGTTACCGAAGTTCTGTTCGGTTGCTCAGGCGGTTGAAGTCCTATTCTGTTGATTAGTCGGTAGAAGTCCTATTTGGTTGCCCAATGGTTTCTCGCTTGATTGATTTTCAAGGCCACAATCACACCTTTTCTCGCTTAATAGATTACAAGAAAGTCTATAACTCTGAATAGCACTGAGAACCTTGTTGAGATAGTAATAGAGAATCAAACTAGAAGTAATCGAGTATGATTCAATATTGATTTCGACAGAGTAATGGTAAGAGTATGTATTAAGAAATGTGGAAGAAGAAGAGGAGTGAAAAACCAGAAAATCTGATGCAAAATTCGTTGAAACTAACCCTTATTTATATAATAACAACAGCCATGTCCATTCATGAAGAGTTATGGCGAATAGACACTTCTTTTAAAATTTAAATTTTGAACTCAACTGACACCATGTCGACATGGTCACCATAGGCATGTCGACATCCCAAAGGAATTTTTGATGATTTGATTTTCTTTGAAAATAACCTTTGTCTTATATTAAAACTATTTTAAACTTTTCTAATATACTTGACTATAGTAAAAATTCATAAGTAAATATAGAGAATAATATATATAAAATTTAACTATAATTTTATATTTAAATCTTAAGTATAAATATTTAAAAGTTAAATATATTATTTTAAAAGATAGTTTAAAATCAGGAGTAGTTCTGACATTGAAATTAAAGATAATTTTGAGGCTAAAATTCTTTAAAATCAGGATAGAGGTTATTGATGCTTTTAAAAGAAAGGTTTTGAAAACATTTTGAAAACAGGATATAATTTTGAAAAATCATTTTGAATAGAAAGTTAGCGGATACAAAACAATGTTTCACTAGATTTTTCGTAGGTTCCATCCTACTTAGGGTTCTATCCCTTTAACAGGCTCGAAGTGGATTCCATTCCACGAATAAATTGGATTTTAAGATGCCAGTGCTTTTCTACGAGTTTTTAAAAAAAAATTTAATTAAAGAATAATTTACTTCAATTCTTGAACTCTTGATACTCATGAGTCTTCAATCTTGATATCTTGAATCTCTATACTGTACAGTCTTCATTCTTGGTACCTGCATGGTTAAAAACTGCATATACATATATATCTAAACTTATAATGTTAGTATTTATATATTATAATCTATTCTAAGGTTGTTGTCATCAAATCCATCATCTCACGGACTAACAATCTCCCCCTTTTTGATAATGACAACCTTTGTTTATAAAATGTTACTTATATCTTAATAACTCCCTCTTAATCTATAACTCCCCCTTAATTTATGCCTAACTAACCTGTTTTATATTTCTCCCCCTTTGTTATCAACAAAAACAAACTCTAAACTTTATAACTCCAAACTATATAACTCTCCCTAATTCTAATATACCATGCGATTATAATAATTGTGCTATCATAAATAATCAACACTTAGATCTAATAGTAAATCTAATCCTAAACTAATAAATTGAATCCTAAACTACTAACTATCTTAAGTATATAATAACCGTATAGTTATATGTATTAATAAGAAGAACACATATAAGAACACAATTAATTTATTAATCATATAGTTGAATGTACATTTTTCGTTGTAAACGTAAGAAGGAATAAACAAAAATGGTAAAGAAAGAGAAGAAACTAATGTATGTTTTTAAACATAGGAGATCTATGAATCGAATAGTTTGGATAGTGGAAACAGAAATTTCCACGTTGTTCGACAAGATTCCCATTCTTGTCAAAACACACTTCTCCAACACACACGACTTGATCATCATCCTCCACGTGCGCTTCTTCCATGGGTTCTTCTTCTTCTTCTTCGCTGGCCTCTTGATTGAGTAAGAATCTTCATCAATCAAGATAGGGTTGGCTTGATTATGCATTATAAATTTTTGAAAATTCCTAAGAATCTTGCCTTGCTTCTCTTGTTCCTTTGCCATACGGAGTTGAATCACTTGAATTTCAGTCATCATCTGAAGTGCATCCTTCAGAGAGTCCTCTATTTTAGTCACACGAGCGAGAGTAGTACGTTGAAATGGACCAGACGTAGGAGAGGGAAACGAAAAGGTTGATTTTATGTTTGATTTGGAAGAGGAGGCCATTGATTATTTTATTTCAGAGAGAAGAACAGAAAGATAACAGAAATGATGAATAGAATTTCGAAAATGTGAAGAATATATAACCAATTATTTTGAATTTTGGTGGGAAAAGAATTTAAAAAAGAAAAACTTGCATGTCGACATGGGTATATGGGGGAAATCGACATGGTCCTTTTTATTTTTACTATTTGATTTATTTTAATGTTAATTATTATTTATAATTGTTATTTATATTTTATATTTCACTTATAGAACAAATACCTAATTCTCTTCTAAATTTAGTAAATATTGATTCATTTAAGGGTTTTGTTAAGATATCAGCAATTTGATTCTCAAAATTGATATAATCGAGAGTAACTACTTCCTTACTTATATTATCTCTAAGAAAAAGATGTTTGATATCAATATGTTTAGTTGGAGCATGTTGAGTAGTATTTTTGGATAAATTTATCGCACTCGTATTGTCACAATAAATCGACGATTTTGAAAATTTTAAACCAAAATCTTTTAAAGTTTGTTGCATATATATTACTTGAGAACAAGCTAAAGCAGCAGAAATATACTTTGCTTCAGTTGTTGATAAAGAAACTATGTTTTGCTTTTTACTATGCCAAGAAACCAGAGAATGCCTCAAAAAGTGACAAGTCCCACTTATACTTTTTCGGTCTGATTTACAACCAGCATAGTCAGCATCACAGTAAGATATTATGTCAAAAGAATCATTTTTGGGGTAAAATAAACCATAATCAGATGTGTGTTCAACATATCTTATGATTCGTTTTACGGCTTTTAAGTGGGTCTCTTTAGGTTGGGATTGATATCTGGCACAGAGACAAACACTATGCATTATATCAGGTCTACTGGCAGTAATATAGAGTAGTGCTCCAATCATTCCTCTATATAATTTTTGATCTACATCTTTCGAGAGATCTTCTTTACTAAGGTACTCATTGGTTGCCATGGGAGTGGGTTTTCCACTCGCAGTAGCCAAACCAAATTTACTAATTAGGTCTTTAGCATATTTTTCTTGACTAATAAAGATACCATTATCTAATTGTTTTATTTGTAATCCTAAAAAGAAATTTAATTCACCCATATGACTCATCTCAAACTCTTTTGTCATTATTTTAGAAAATTCTTTATTCATTTCAAAATTAGTTGATCCAAAAATGATATCATCTACGTAAACTTGTACTAGTTGAATATCATTTTCATGTCTTTTAATAAAAAGAGTATTATCTACTTTACCAATTTCAAAATTAGATTGCAATAAATAAGATCTTAATCTATCATACCAGGCTCTAGGAGCTTGTTTTAGACCATATAAAGCTTTCTTAAGTTTGTAAACATGATTTTGTAATTTATCATTTTCAAAGAGTGGTGGCTGTTCAACATATACTTCTTCTTTTACAAATCCATTTAAAAAGGCACTTTTAACATATATTTGAAATAATTTGAAATTATTATGATTTGCGAAAGCAAGTAGAATCCTAATGGCTTCCAATCTTGCTACGGAAGCAAAGGTTTCGTCAAAATCTATTCCTTCTTCTTGACAATAACCTTGAGCGATTAATCGAGCTTTATTTCTAACTACCTCTCCTTGTTCATTCATTTTATTTTTATAAACCCATTTAGTTCCAATTATAGTTTTATTTTCAGGTCTAGGAACAAGTTCCCAAACATTATTTCTAGTAAATTGATTTAATTCTTCTTGCATAGCCAAAATCCATGAATCATCAGTTGATGCTTCTTTTGGATTTTTGGGTTCAATAGTTGATATAAAAGCTACATTACTCATTTGACTTAGTTGATTTCTAGTTTTAACAAAAGATTGCATATCTCCCAGTATATTTTCAATAGGATGATCTTTTAAAAGTTTTGTCCTTTTATTAGGATGATTAATTTCATTATTAGTTTCAATTGATTCTTTATTTTGAGTGATTAAATCCTCTTCATCATTTATATTTTCAAAATTTTTGAAATTTCATAAAATGAAACATGCATTGTTTCTTCAATGGTGTTAGTTTTTAAATTAAACACTCTGTATGCTTTACTTCTATTAGAGTATCCGTTAAAGATTCCTTTGTCAGATTTAGGATCAAATTTATCTAAATTATCTTTTGTATTTAAAATAAAGCATTTACTTCCAAAAATTCTGAAATAAGATACCTTAGGTTTCTTTGAATAAAGAAGTTTGTAAGATGTCTTATCAGTTTGAGGTCTAATTAAAATTCTATTTAAAATATAATAAGCGGTAGCAACTGCTTCTGCCCAAAAATTCTTTGGTAAATTACTATCTGAAAGCATAGTTCTTGCACACTCTTGAATCGTCCTATTTTTACGTTCTACTACTCCGTTTTGTTGTGGAGTTCTCGGAAATGAAAAATTGCGAGTTATTCCCTTTTCATTGCAGAATTCCTCAAACTTTTCATTTTCAAATTCACCTCCATGATCACTTCGAATAGTTATAACTTTTAGAGAAAATTGATTATGAATTCTTTTTGAAAAGATCTTAAAACATTCAAAAGTATCACTTTTATGTTTCAAAAATATTGTCCATGTAAATCTAGAATAATCATCTACAATTACAAAAACATATTTACTATGATTTATTAATAAAATTTGAGATGGACTAAATAAATCAAGATGAAGTAATTCAAGAGGTTTTGAAGTTGAAATCATATCTTTTAATTTAAAGGAACTTTTTCTATGTTTTCCTAATTGACATGCATCACATAAACTATCTACTTTAAAATTCATTTTAGGGAAACCTCTTACTAGATCATGTTTTGACAGTCTAGATAAGAGTTTGAAATTCAAATGCCCAAATCTCTTATGCCAAATCCAAGGGTCACTTGTATTTGCCAACAGACACAGGTTATCATTTGATACTTTCATACTAAGAATATAAATATTCTTTTTCCTGACTCCCTCAAATATTATGGTTGAATTATTATCTTTGATTAACATTTATCTTTTTCAAATTTAATTTTATATCCTTTATCGCAGAGTTGACTTATACTTAGCAGATTATGTTTTAGATTCTTAACTAGCAAAACATTAGCAATAGTAGGAGTTTCAGAATTACCGACTTTGCCGATGCCAATCACATATCCTTTTGAATTGTCTCCAAATTTAACCAGTCCTCCGTCTTTGTATATAATGTCATTCAGTATTCCTGGATTGCCAGTCATGTGTCTAGAACTGTGTAGTTAATGCTCCGCTATCACCCCGCTATAACCCCGCTATATCTCATAGCGGATTTCTACCGCTACGATTTTTCCATATAGCCCCAGAATATAGCCTTTCCGCTTTAATCCCCGCTATTTCCGCTATATCCCGTTATTTCCGCTATATTCCGCTATTCTCGCTATATCTTTTTTAATAAAATGAATTGAATAATTGCATTTATACATTATAAAATTATGAAACTAATTTATTTGATTTAATTTTTAATTTATTTTTAGAAATGTAAATACTCTAATATTCTACCAAATTTAATTCTATTATATAACAGTTTTTAGTTTATTTAAAGTATATTCGCACATGTTTTTATTTAAAAGTATTTATGTATTATTTATAATTCAATTGAATGATAATTTTTTATTTAATTACCATTTATATATTTGTCAAAAAATTAAGTACGAGTTTTATATGCTATTTTAGAGCCATCCGCTATATCTCGCTATATGAATTGGGGGAAGCTGTAGGTATTATTGCGGGGCAATCAATTGGGGAACCAGGGACTCAACTAACATTAAGAACTTTTCATACGGGTAGGTGCGTAGCGAAAGTGAGTTGCCTTGAAGTCCTTGCTGTATCCCCGCTATGACTTTTTGCACCTCCACCGCTTTGAATCTACCGAGCACATTAACTGTACAGGTCTAGAACACCCACTATCAAGTATCCATTTGTTCTTTCTGATCTGCACAATTTTTCCATTGTGGATTGATTCCTCAACAGCCATAAAGCAAGATTCCTGCACATCAAACAATTTTGATAGATAACTTGAATTTGAATATTGATTATATGTAGACACATGCAATATTTCTAAACTAGTATTAACAAATATAGCCATTTTAAAAACTTTTTTCAAAAATTAGATTATGAAACTTTGAAAACCTCGCTTTGATACCAATTGAAAGAAATGCGGATTACGGATCTTAAGGCTAGGATTAACACTAGAGGGGGTGAATAGTGTTTATAAAGAATTACTAATTTTTTTTGAGTTTCTGTTAATTTAGACACAGATGTATGCAATCTACAGATACAGGGATAATCATAGAAACAAACATAGATGCAGAAATAAAATAAAAGCAGTAAAAGAAAGAAACACACTGGATTTTATACTGGTTTGGAGTTACCCTACATCCAGTCCCGCAATACAAGTACGGATTTCCTTTCAAAAGCAACTGTACAATTACACCCTCGATTTCAAGGCTACGAGGTACACCCTTTAGAATTTCAATCCTCTGGGTAGAGATACTTGATTTCCGGGCCACAAGTTTACCCGATTGATTTACCAAGGCTACAACACACCTTTTCTCGCTTGATTGATTTTCAAGGCTACAATCACACCTTTTCTCACTTGATAGATTACAAAAAAGTATATAACTCTGAATAGCACTGAGAACCTTGTTCAGATAGTGATAGAGAATCAAACTAGAAGTAATCGAGTATGATTCAATATTGATTTCGACAGAGTAATGGTAAGAGTATGTATTAAGAAATATGGAAGAAGAAGAGGAGTGAAAAACCAAAAAATCTGATGTAAAATTCGTTGAAACTAACCCCTATTTATAGAAGAACAACAGCCATGTCCATTCATGAAGAGTTATGGCGAATAGACACTTCTTTTAAAATTTAAATTTTGAACTCAACTGACACCATGTCGACATGGTCACCATAGGCATGTCGACATCCCAAAGGAATTTTTGATGATTTGATTTTCTTTGAAAATAACCTTTGTCTTATATTAAAACTATTTTAAACTTTTCTAATATACTTGACTATAGTTAAAATTCATAAGTAAATATAGAGAATAATATTTTAAGAAAGGTTTCTCCATTCCCCTACTTCACTGTGTCGCTCATGATGAGATAAAATGTATTTTAAGAGAAGTTCATGAAGGGGAATGTGGCGACCACACTGGATGGCAAACTCTGGCAAAGAAAATACTTCGTTACAGGTATTATTAGCCAACTATAAATTGAGATGATGCTGATTATGTAAGAAGATGTGATAAGTGCCAGATATATGAAATAATTTAAAGAGCTCTGCCAATGGAAGTCATGCAAACGGTCGGCCCATGGATGTTTGCCTTGTCGGGTATAGACATTATCGGCTCCCTACCGATCTCTACAGGTGGCACAAAGTACGCTGTTGTTGCAGTTAATTACTTCACCAAATAAGCCGAAGCAGAACCTTTAGCCATGATCACAACCAAGAAAGCAATCAACTTTTTTGTTCAAAACATCATATGTCGATTCGGTTTACTATAAACTATCCTGATAGATGATGGGACTCAATTCGACAGTGTTGAATATGAGACTTCTATCGGAGGTATCGTATTGAAAAGAGATTTGTAGCTGCCGCTCACTCTCAGGCAAAAAGACAAGTTGAAGCTGTAAATAAAATCATAAAGTCCATTTTGAAGAAGCGATTGGAAAAGGCCAAAGGAAAGTGGGTGGATGAACTCCCTACAACACTATGGGCTTACAGGACCACCCACAAGTCTGCAACTGGCCGAACTCCATTCGCCCTTGCTTATGGTTCCAAAGCTGTCATTCCTGTTGAGCTCGAGGTTTCGTCTCATCAAGTGACTTACTACAATCCCAAAAACAAATAAAAATCTCCTTTTGGAATCTCTTGACTTTATATCAGAGTAGCATGAGGAAGCTGATCTGAGGGCAGCTGCGCATCGACATTGAATCGCTTGGTATTACAACATTAAAGTTCGACCTAATACCTTTGAAATCAGCGATCTCGTTCTAAAATGAGTTTTTCCTACCCCAACACACATGAATACGATCTGGGAAGGATCGTATGTCATTAAACAGAGGCTTGGAGTGGGAACTTTCAATCTTGCGACTGTCGATGGTATCACACTTCCAAGGGATATGGAATAGCGAGCATTTACAATGCTATTTCACTTAATTTATTTCTTTTTCATTTTAGTTGTATTTGCTCTCAAAATTTGATTTAGCGTTTGATTTTCAAAATATGTAATAAGACAGATTGCATCATTCTTTTTTACTTAGCAAATAAAGCCTTGGACTCCTTTATATTTATGTTTACTATAGCTTTGTGTATCAGTTACATGACTAGACTGAAATAAAATTAGATTGATCGTGACACGGCAGATCGCTCGTTAAATTAAACCCTAAATTCTAAAGGGGAAATCAATCAACTACAAAGAATACGATCAGACTGCTCTTCGAAAAAACTCTAAGTCCCCAGAGTGCGGATTGGAGTATAAACACGAATCAATTATGAATCGTCAACCCACGAAATAACTCTAAGTCCCCAGAGTATGGATTGGAGTACAAACATAAATCGGGTGTGAATTATCCACCCACGAAATAACTCTAAGTCCCCAAAGTGCGAATTGGAGTATAAACATATATTGGGTGTGAATCGACGACCCGTGAAATAAATCTAATTCCCCATAGTGTAGATTGGAGTATAAACATAAATCGGATGTGAATCGACCACCTACGAACTAACTCTAGGTCCCCAGGGTGCGGATTGGAGTATAAACATAAATCTTATGCGAATCGTTCACCTTCAAAACAACTCTAGGTCCCTAGAGTGAAGATTGGAGTATAAATATAAATCGAGTGTGAATCGACCACCCACGAAATAACTCTAATCCCCCAGAGTGCTGACTGGAGTATAAACATAAATCGGGTGTGAATCGTCCACCCGCAAAACAAATCTAAGTGCCCAGAGTGCGGATTGGAGTATAAACATAAATTGGATGCGAATCGTCCACCCGTGAAATAACTTTAAGTCCCTGGAGTATGAACTGAAGTCTAAACATAAATTGGGTGTGGTTTGACCACCCATTGACTTACCTTTATCCCTAGAGTGCAAATACAAGTATAAACAAATAGATGAGTGCAGTCCGACTACTCATTATTCCATAAAATTTGGACTGAAAATGATATCAGGTGTGTAAACTCGCTAAGGATGGAGTTCGACCATCCACCACCTAACTCAGCTAACCAAGGACCGTTGAGTTCAGAAAGCATATCGTTAAGGCTCAAGCCAAGCGTTTGATACAACTCGAGGCTATGACCTCAAGAATGCCTTGGGATGGATAAATTAGATCACGATCTGATCCGATGAGTAATGAATAGAAAATACACAAAATGAAAAATATGATAGCTCGAACATTTAAATATAAGGATCATACACGAGAATAATAGAATTCTTATTAGCACTAAACTTGTTATACACTATACAAGATTATCAAAAATGAAACATAAAAGTGAGGGTCATGCTCAAACGAACACGACCAACGAAAAGGAAAAGTAATCATCCAAGCTATTTACTCTTTGGAGTGGCTCCTTCTGAACTACCACTCGACCCTCTCTTCGACCCATTTCTGCCTCGGCTTCTTTTCGAAGGAGTTTCTTCAATTATATGAATTGAGGCAGCATCACCTTTAGAAATAGGAGGGATAGAGGCACTCTCAGCATCAAAAGCGAGGGGGATATCATCTCGAGGAATTGTCCCACCATGAGGGATCATCTGGAGCGGGACAGGAATCGGCTCATCGAAGCCCGAATCAATAGGCTTAGCTTTTACCTCTTTTTAAATAGTTCTTCCCTCTCAACAAGCTCTTTTATGCTGAGGTCGCCAGTGGCGTCGAAAGAACATGTGATCACAACATTTTTATTAAAGGAAATTTCATGGTGTGTGTTGCTCCCTTCCTTGAATAATGCCTCCATGAATTGATTATCAATAGCAAAGCCTTATTCTTGAGAACCTTGAGCAGTAGCCGAAGTTGTAATTTAAATGGATTTGTCACGGCCACTTGTGACTCCAACTGAGGCTCTTGTGAGGGGAGAGGAGCGGCATCTGATAGAATCAAAGCTGAGAAAAAATAGGTGAAAATATTAGAAATATCAACCGATAACACCAACTTTACGAAAGACATGAAATGTTGACAGAATACCTTCCTTGGTATGGCTTTCAGGTTGAGCTGAAACATCCTCAGAACTGTGCTTTAGAATGGAGAAAATTGTGGCTTGTCTGGAACATACCAGGGAATGGTTGAAGAGCCTGCTATGGAGCTAGGGATGCCCCGGAGTGCTAAGGGCAATTCAGTTGTAATATCAGGTTGCGCCGAGCCGGAACCTTCACCCACTTCATGTAAAGAAGCAACATTAGACTCTTTCAATGAAAGTTGGATATTTTCCAATGTTTTTGGTTCGTCGCCTAATAGCATTTCATTTTCAAGCCTAAACAGGTCGATATCCTCTGAATTAAGAAGTTTCTTCTCTTCTGCCATGAGAAATTCCCACACGCGCTAGAGCTGGTAGGGATAATCGTCATTGAGCCATGTCAAATTTCTATGCTTCAGAATGTTAGCATTGTAAAGAGCACGAAATGGGTCAAGCTCATTCATTATCTCCTCCCTGACATTGTCTTTGGTAGTTCCTACTTCATGCTTAATAAGTATATCGACATTTTTGGCCCTTCAACAGCCGTGTCTTTCTCAAATCTGACGTTTACTAGCTCATCGTAAGCATCTTGAGCGATCTTCTAAGCATCATCTTTTTCTTTATTTGCATACTCAAGCTTGTCCTTGAGATCCGCTATCTCCTTCAAGGCTGGAGATTCAATATTCCGAGTTGTATCCCTCTCAAGCGTTATCTCTTGATTCCGATGTTGCAACACTTAAACCATATTAAGATGGCTGGATTTCATCTCTTCCATGGATTTCACAACAGCGTTAGCATTTTCTTCGACTTCTGCTAAGGAGGCCCTAGAGGCTTCTAGCTCGTTTGTCAAAGTGCCAATGATTCTTTTATCTTGAGCTTCCAAGCATTTTAGCTTTTCAATATCTGCCATGCGCTCGAAGGAGACTTTTGACATTTTCTTTGTTGTCTTCATCCATTCGCGATACTCCATGTGGATGCCAATGACATAGTCCATAGTTATTTTCAAAAGATGGTTTGGAATCCTCTTCAAGTTGGATGGAAAATAAAACCCTTCAAAACGTAAGTTCGGAGATTCTTCGCAGAGCACTGCCATATGAGCAGTTGGATTGATCGTAGAATCTTCAGTGGCAGCTTCAACTTTGGTACTTTTCTTGTCGGGACTATAGGTGGCAGCATGTTCATTATGGCGATGACGATCACTCTGCCGCTGAGAATGAGAAGGAACCAGAGACTATGGAGGCATTGAAGTGGTAGGAGGACCACAGGAGGAATCAATAGGTAGGTCTGTGCGATTAGCTGGTTTATTATGGCCTTTTGAATGAGGGGGTCTCGTTCTTGACCGACGTTTGTCCTGGGATGGCTTATCCCTATCACCCCTATCTTAATGATCCCGATCCCAACTGGGGCGATAAATGGAATCATAATACTCTCGACTACCATGGAAAGAGCCAGAGTGTGAACTAGAAGATTGATGTTGTATATCCTGAAGGGAAACAAACATGTTCCTCTTCCTCAACATCGTTTCCATAAAGGAAAACAGAAATCAGCCAACTTTAAGCATTAAAGAGCACAAGTCAAGTATAATGCAATGTTGAGGGGTGCAAGTGTGTGTAAGTGTCCTTGTGTAACCCCACAACAAACCTGGTGCAGAAACCTTGCTCATTGGTTAACGTACAGGTGCCTTGCTTATTAGTTAACTTCTCCTCTAGAAATAGGAATCTCGGTGCCAATTCTGGTGGGGAATTCCGACCCCTCGATGCTCACATCAGTAAAATGAAAAGTGTCAAGATCATCTGGAATCGATAGGCCAGACAAAGAGTTAAGTGGTAAACTTGAACACTCTGACGGTTGGGAAGAAGATTCATCTTGAAAAATTCAGGAGCCGTTGAAGACTTAGATTGATCAGAGAGTTGACTTTTCGGAAATTTATAATCGAACGTTTTCTTCTTTCTCTTATCAAGAATCAAGGGTTGTGAGGCCTACGAGGATCCAGCATCAACCTCAAGACCGAATTTTTCACCATTGTAACCGGGCACATCGCCTTTATGTCCTTCTGCATCATACTAGTGAATTCCTAAGCACCCATGACTGAGGGCACCAAGGGATCAGCTTGATTGTCCCTTTGACTGATTGCAGCCCATGGTCTTATCCCTACCGTCTGAGCAATTTTGGTTAGCGCCACGCCGAGGCCCTCTTCTATCAGACAAAAATTAATGAGAGTTCATCCATAAGCAGATATTCGATGATCCTTTCCTTGTGAGGTGCATTTTTCAGAGTTGTGACCGCCTCTTCATAAATATTGCCGCTAGTCTGGGTAACGACACCTATAAAGGAGTAACATAATCAGGAATACAGCTCGGATATCAATTTTCCATGCTAACATGAAAACAGTGGATAACACTTACGTCGTTCCAGCCATTGTCGAGTGAAACCGGGCGGACAACGAACGAAGAACCACTCACTTTTATAGGTGCTTAATTTGTTCCATGTGCCAGTTAGAATCTAGCACAACTTTACCGACTCAAGAAATGTAAACAAAAGACTCCCTGTCCGTCGCTTGAAAGTGAATATGAATCAGATGTCATCAATGGTTGGAGGACGGTGTAGGAAGTCCATAAATACCATATAAGTACAATTAAGAAGAGCGTAGTCACTTGGGTGGAGCTGCACTAGAGCAATCCTTAAATAATAAAGAATTTCCCAAATGTATGAATTGAATGGCGGGATGCATCTGGCCCGGCACATGAACTTGTTGCACACTGTATATCCTTCTGGAGGTCTGTGAGCCCTATCATCCCACGACGGAACCAACACATCGTCAAAAGGAATTCTGTATCATATGAAAATTTTGTGAAGGGCGCCTTCCTTAATTTAAGAAGCTATCGAATCAGGATGATTCTCCAGAATAACCGCATCCACTAGAGTGCTGGGAGAAGGATCGATAGCTTTCGGTGAAAAGATGGGAACAACATTCGAAACGTCAAATTGAAGTCCCAGGCTTCCTGGCTATTTCAAATGATGATTAGAGGGAAAATTATCAGATTCAGTTGCCAAACTTGATTCTACTTTAGGGTTATCTTGTTGAGAAGATGATCCAGCTAGCATAACTGCAAGATACCCAGAACATCTAGAACTTCTTTTAAACTTAGTAAAAATCATGGTTAGGTAAAGTAACCTGTGCCCCCTAGTGTATAGTGAATGCTAGTGTGGTTCGGTAAGGTGCTAAAAAATAGTAATAAGTTGTGCGAAACTGAAGACGGAAAAAAAGACGAGACTTCAGGGTTCAACCGGAGAGACCATCATTCCTAACCGTCTCAATCATTTACCTATGTCATCGGAAAATGATGTTGTTTGAGTTTTGCGATAGATTGTCAGCAAGAAAAGGTTTGATTTTTATCGAGGTTACTGATGAGTTTTAAGAGAATAGTCAAAGCCATTGGTTCATTTCGTAGTTATAAGATCATTTATTACCGAATATGCAGTTCAAATCATATGCAAGCCATATGCAAGTTCAAATATATGTTCGAGTATGCAAGGTTGAAGCTAATCATTTAGTTCAAGTTCACTTATTTGAGTTCCATTTTTGAAGTTCATTTACTAACAGCTGATCATTCCGCAAACAAGGTCGATCGTTCATAAAGGCAGTCCCACCGATCATTTCCCTAGATAACACCATTTGATTGTTCATAGTAGCCATATCCACCGATCGTTCTCCTTGGCCTTCAATGCCGATCGTTTTCTCCATACCATCAACCGATCATCCCACTTTGCCTTGTCCACCTCAAAAGCCTCAACCTCCAAAGCATTACCGATCATTTGTAGACGATCGTTAAACACTCAAGCCCCACAGTCTCAAGGTTTCGCCGATCATGGAAGAATGATCGTGATGGATCGGTCGAAATACTTCTCTAATTCCACTACATCATCCTCCTCAACAAACGATCGGTTAAGGCCATAATACGATCATCCCACATTAAGGCAAGTTACATCATCTTCTCCAAAAATGATTGGCTGAAGATTCTATCTCCTTCAATTCCTACTCGCTCCGTGGATCGAACTGAATATCACAACAATGATGAAGCTCAAAGTCTCATCCTTGAATCATAAAGAAAGTTTAAATTTGTTCTACCTAAGTTTAAATTGTGGAATCAAAGCAAAATCTAGAGAAGAACAATGATTTTTGGGATGCGGATTGTTGTTTGGATCGGTAGAAAAGGAAAAGGAGGCTTGTTTTCTTTACTTCGAGAAGGAACGATACGAAATGAACTGAAGGGATGTTTATATAGGTAGGATGTAAGCCGATCGCTAATACCCCAAAGATTATGCCGATCATTATCGGCCCTAAAATTGTGTCGACCGTTCCATATCCAACCTATATGTCAATCATTCCATAATCAAGCTATATGCCGATTGTTCGATATCCAAGATATATGTAAATCGTTGCATATTCAAGCTATATGTCGATCGTTCAGTAACCAAGATATATCGATCATTCCATAACCAAAAATGGTCCGAAATTTAATTTTAAAAAAAGAGGAGAATTATGGAATATATATATATATATATATATATATATATATATAAAATGATCGGTAGTAGATATTTTCCATAAAAATGTATAAAAATAACGATCGATAGAATTTTTTTTATAGAAAGTTTTTTATTTAAACTTACAACCACATACGAACATGTAATTGTGATTGGGAGTCAGATATAAACATGTATACATACTAGTATACAATTCAAAATTTAATTTTTTGAAATCGAAAAAAATTGCATATTCATCTGAAATCAACCGAAGAAAAAACTAAAGTCAAGTTGCTGAAGGTTAGAAATTGCCAGAAACAAAGCTGGATGATCGTTAAAAAGTTGTGATCCTGTGTTTATACTATAGGAAATCGACCAATCATCTCGACAAATAAGAAAAATATAACCCTCGATAAGAAAACAACTCAATGAAAGGATAACGACTATTTGATGAACCGATGGGTTTCTTTCTGACAGTTCAAAGCATGTTATGTTCAAAAAAAGACATACTTTGGGGAGCAAATGTTATCCCGCCTTTTGGCAAGGCCGTGATATCATCGACTTGACTCGGAACGGATGGTTATCAGTTCTAAGAATCGATTATATATGATACTATGAACGATGGTCAAGCAAATCCGAACTGGGTCCCAATCTAGGTGTAATCAGTATGGAATGACTAGCATAGGACCATGAAGTTGTACCTCAAATTTCAAGATGATCAGAGTTTGTATGCTCGAATTATGGACGAAGCAAGGATTTATATGGATCAATCGGGAACGATACATAAAACAACTTGGATCAGTGGAGAACGTTCAATATCTCAAAATCCACAAGGCCAATTCATCTAAACATTCAAAGCATTGATAAAATGAAGAGTGGACCCTATAAAAATGATCACAAGCCACAAAGTTGAAATACGAAGATGGCCGATCGTCGTTGTCGATCTATCGAAATGATCGATGGGTTCAATGCACGATCCAAGTACAACAAAGATCGATCCATGTCCAGCAATTTACAACTAAGAATGATTCCATATTTTAGGAGCAGTGTCAAGAGCTATGTGGGACCCTCTAAAAACGATCGCACATGAATTGGAAATAGGAAAAAACAATTGGTCAAAGTTTAGTTGGTCGTTCCAAATTGTCAAATTAAGGCCACCAATCGTTATGGTAGGCCCCTATAGACCTAGAGAGCCTTCTGCCAAATTCTTAGTGGAATATCTCATCATCTCTCCATATAAATATAGGACTTTTGGTTCATTTTCAGGATCTTTATGATACTGGTTACAAGAGAATTTATTTTAATCAAGTGCTATCTTTATTTCTCCATTATATTCAGATTCATAAGTGACTAATAAACGCAAACTTCAAAGTGTACGTAGGCATACAACGCCGAGCCACTACAAATATTTGGGTTTTTGATTATAGCCGATTCTCAGTTGCTTGTTTATTTATCTACTCGTTTAAATTTTGTTTTTCTTCATTTATTTCTTAACTAAATCTATTCTTGGGTGTTTGTGAACAATTTTGGTGCAAACAGTGCTAAATCTAGAAAAGATGTTTTATTTCAAAATTTTCACGATAATTTTATGGTCATTAGTTTTTCACGGAACAACTTCTACCCATTTAGAAACATAATCGACAGTAAGAAGAATGTGAAGATTTCCGAACGAGTTGGGGAATGGTCCTATAAAGTCAATTCCCCATATAACAAAATTTTCAATTGTGAGGATGGGAGTCAAAGGCATCATGTTTCTGTGAGATATTTTCCCTAACAACTGATAATGATCACAGGCCTTACAAATTTTTTATGTGTCTTTAAAGAGTGATGGCCAATAAAAGCCACATTGGAGCACCATTTCAACAGCTTTCCTAGGTTTGAAATGACCGCCACAAGCCTGGTCATGACAAAATGAAAGGACACTCTTGATTTTGCAATGAGGGATGTAACATCGAATGATTTAGTACGAGCAATATTTGAAAAAGTATGGATCATCCCAATAGATGTATTTAACTTGGGAAAGAAACTTGTACTTATCTTGTTTCGACCAAAATGAAGGAATTTCCTTAGTGACTAAATAGTTCACTATATTAGCATACCATGGATCGACAGAAACCGAAAGGAGTTGTTCATCAGGAAGGCTCTCGTTGATTGGTAAAAAAGATGGTGTGTTTGGAATATGCGACAAATGATCAGCAATGACGCTGTCAGATCCTTTTTTGTCTTTGATTGTAAGGTCAAATCCTTGGAAATAAAGAATCCAACGGATCAAATGAGACTTAGCATCCTTTTTAGCCAAAAGGTATCTAAGAGCAGAGTGGTCTGTGTAGACTGTAATAAGCCAATCAAATAAAATCAGAACTATTCGAGCGCAAAAACTACCGCTAAAAGCTCTTTCTTAGTGGCTGTGTAATTGAGTTGAGCATCGCTTAGAGTCATACTAGCATAGTAGATGACATGAAGGATTTGTGTCGATGCATTGTCTTAAGACAACACCAACCGCAAATTTAGAAGCATTGCACGTAAGTTCAAAAGGAAGATCCAAATTGGGCGAGCAAATGATTGTAGCAGAAATGAGTTCATTTTTAAGACATTCAAAAGAAGAGACACAATCAGAATTGAAATCGAAAGGTACGTCCTTTCCTATAAGAGTAGTCAAAGGTCGAGTGATTTTGCTAAAGTCTTTCACGAAGTGTCGGAAAAAGCCAACAAGCCTAAGGAATGAACGAATGTCCTTAACAAAAGTGAGAATGGTTAGATTTGCAACTCTGTCAACTTGCACTTTCTCTACCTCAATGCCTTCATTAAAGTGACATTCCCAAGGACAATGCCATATCTGACAACGAAATGGAATTTTTCCCAATTTAAATTTAAGTGTTTTTCTTTGCATTGAGTTAGAACCATCTTGAGATGGTGTAAGCACTAAGAAAAAGATTTTCCAAAGATGAAAAAAATCATCCATAAACACCTCCCGAAAGCATTCGCTCATGTCAGAAAAGATGCTTGCAAAGGTCGAATGGCATATGTCGATATGCAAAGGTGCCAAAAGGACATGTGAAAGTTGTTTTCTGTTGATCTTCAAGAGCGATCGGAATATGGTTATAGCCGAAATAAACATCAACGAAGCAATAGAAATCATGGTTGGCTAAACGTTCGAGCATTTGGTCGATGAAAGGGAGAGAAAAATTGTCTTTACGTGTTGGAGCATTTAATTTCTGATAGTAAATTCTAACATGCCAACCCATTTGAGTACGATTGGAATAAGCTCATTAGCGCCGTTTTTGATAATGGTAAGCCCGGACTTTTTAGGCATGACATGAATTGGGCTAACCCACGAACTACCATAAATAGGGTATATGATACCGTTATCAAGAAGCTAAAGAACTTCATCTCGAACTTCATCCTTCATTTTTTGTCAAGCCTTCGTTGTGTGTCATAAACAGGCTTGGCATCGTCAACTAAGTGGATGCGATGTTGAACAAGAGTAGGACTAATTCCCTTTATATCAGTAATCGACCATCCAATCGCTTCTTTGTTTTTCGACTAAATTGAAAGAAGCGAGGCTTCTTGATCAAAAGAAAGATTTGAAGAGATTATGACGGGAAATTTTTCATTGTCACCTAAGTATGCGTACTTAAGGTGAATAGGAAGAGGTTTGAGTTCTAACCTAGGAGGTTGCTCACACAAGGAATTTAGCTGAAATTCTGATCAACTGTGAGTGGTTAGATGGAAGTGCGTTTTCAATTTCGTTAGGCCCATCTTGAAACAGTTTTTCGTATTTGGTCTCACGTTCATTGTTAAGGTCAAACTATTTCATTATAAAAATTTCCTTGAATGATAACATCCAACGTTTGGTCGAATGGTTTGTTCAATTGATTTTCTAAATTAAAGATGTTAAGATCGATGGTTATGTTACCAAAGGAAATTTTCATTGGACCGTTTCAACAATTGATCAAATCATTTGAGCTTGCTAAGAAAGGTCATCCTAAAATCAAAGGAATTTGCTCATCATATTGTTTATGGGTTGAGTTTTAAGGATAATAAAATCGACAGAGAACATGAATTCCTCTACTTTAATGAGTACATCCTTGTTTTCACCTATGGGTTTCTCTACGGAATGATCTAGCAGTTGAAGGGTGACCTTTATGTTTTAAGCTCACCTAGAACTAGTTGATGGTAAACTGAGTATGGGAGCAAATTTATGCTAGCACCTAGGTCTAGCAAACATTTATTGAATTTCTTGTCTCCTATCGTACACGAGATTGTGGGGCAACCAGGATCATTGTATTTGATGGGAGTGGATTGAGATAAGACTTTCCTTAGACCATCGGCTAAAAAGACTTTTTTGGGCACTTGGGTGTGTCGCTTTTGAGTGCACAAGTCCTTTAAAATTTTGGCATAGCTCAGTACTTGTTGAATTATGTCTAAAAGAGGAATGTTGACCTTGACATTTTTGAAAATTTCTAACACTTTTCCATTTATTCTGAATGTTTCTTAGCATAAAGTTTATGGGGAAATGGAGCTCGCAACTTGCGACGACCCACATTTCGGTAGGTTTAAATCGACAATAATCCATACATGTCCGACTTAAACAATTCAGAATGTAGATAATCAATGGGGTTAAATAAGAAAAATAAGAAAAGAAGAAGAAAACTAACATAGAATCTCACAGCGGAATGATAAAATATAATAATCAAATAAACCATTCATGAAGTTGTTTACTATACATTTTATTATAATCAATACATATTTATCAGAGTTATATATACACACCAGGGATAATAAATAATGCAGTAGAATAGCATGATGTAAGGAATAGTAATAATAGCAATATACCAAATCTTCGTCCTCTAGAGAATAATCTTCAATATGCTGGAAAAACTCAGGACTGATCCGAGCGTAATGGAAAACAAAATGCTCGAGTCAGGACTAAAATACTCTTATGTAAGTCAAATCAATATCACAAAAACTTAGTGTAACAGCATCAGAGAAGTTTATGGGATTTTACATCTCATATCTAGTGTATAACGTGTGTGCAATAATTTAAGAGATGCTACGGGATTTTCCATCTTCTAAGGGTCTGTTAAATTATTTATGTTAATAGTATACGCTATACTAGGTAATGTCTATCCGTAAAATAAATATCAAAATAGCGTCAAGGCTTTACATTGATCCATCTTAACACATTTTTATAGATACAATACCAAAGTCATAATGGGCTCGTTAAAGATAAGTATGACAAGGCATGTAAGGAAATGCTTAGGTAGGATTCTACCGGTTTACCCTTTCTGGCTGGTCGTAACCAATCCGTGGTTGATCGCGACTATCAGTCCAAACAAAAGGTGCAACCATCGATTTGGAAATCGCAATGGTAATACATGGGATCAACGTAGCTAGAGGTAGCTAACTTCATTGGCCAGAATTAGGCTCCTATTTTAGTTATTTTAATTATAACACAAGTGTCACTTACTTCATTCCAGTAAACATTCGAAAATTCATCAACTACATTCTACATATCATCCACCCGTACATGGTTGACAAAGTGGTTCCAATATTGATAGGGAGTATGCCAATAAGAGCCTCCGGTCTCTTTAACAACCAAACTTCATATTACCGATTAGTTCTTTTACGTGTCGGAAACAATTCGTACTTGATATTAACATATCATATTCGCTTCAAAATCAAATCCATTTCAAAATCATCATATTTACTCAAATTATACCATATAATTTTTGCCTTAACATCTCAAGTTCACTTCCTTAATTCGTATCAACTTTCAATTTAAGTTATAACTTCATTTTAACCTCACCGCATTTAAATCCTAGATTCAAATATAAACATACCACCCTTGACCAGTTTGAATTTTAAGAAAATATTTGAATAATTTTAAAATAGGTTAAGTAGTTAAAATAGTTTAATAGAAAATAATTTGAGTATTGAAAAATGTATATACAGCAAAATAGTTTGGAAAATCAATATAATTTGAATATGTAAAAAGATAGATTTTAAATAGTTTATACTAAAATAATTAATTTGAAAATAGTTTCTAAGTCAAACTAATTGAATTCCATATTTTCCATTTCAAGCCAATTTCAACTTCCATTCCGATATCAAGTTGAATTTTACTTCGATCCCAATTTCAATTTACATAAATTCCATTTTGATTTTGAATTAATTCAATTTCGCTTTCAATTCCAATTGATTAAATCTAAATTCAAGCTTGAATAAATTCCAAATTAATTTCAATTTCAATTCCAAATTAATTTCAATTTCAGTTCCAAATTAATTTCAATTTCAATTCCAAATTAATTTCAATTTCCATTTTCAATTATCCGATTCAGCAATTAGATTTCAACTCAATTCTCAAATTTAAACCATTTCGATGTATATCGGTTTCGAGTTCGATTTTCAAGATATCAATTCAAAACACTTAAACCAAATTAACCTTCAGTATTCAATTTAAAATCCAAATCTTTAAATATAATTCAATTTCGAACTCAATTTTGAAACATCGTTATATATCACTTTTACTTAGTAATATCCAAAATTCGAACAAAATTCGAATCTTTTCAAACAAATCAATTTTTGAAATTCAAATCATATTCTGATTTCAACTTAAAAATCTCAACTTTAATTATTTAACACATTCATATTATCAATTTTAAATTTCAATATTTCGAGCTCAAGTTCAAAAATAACTCAGTTCCCATAAATTCGATTTTTTATTTCTTAAATCCAAATCATTTAAATAATTCCAAACCAAAATTTTTAAAATCATTTAATTTAATCAATCTAGTGTCCGTATATAATTTTATATCTTATGACCAAGTGAATCAAATTTTTAATTTTAATTCAAGGATGGATATGTATCATTTCAATCCAAAATAAATGCCAAAGGTATATGTTGTTAGTCCTTGAGATGATGGTTTTGATGACAATAACCTTAAAATAGGATTATAAAATATAAATACTAACATTATAGTTTTGAAATATACGTATATGCAGGATTTAACCATCCAGGTACCAAGAATGAAGACTATACAGTATAGCGATTCAAGATATCAAGACTGAAGACTCATGAGTATCAAGAATATCAAGATTATCAGGAGTTCATGATTTCAAGAATAAGTAATTTAATTAGGAATTTTGTTAAAACTCCTAGAAAAGCACTGGCATCTTAAAATTCAATTTATTCGTGGAATGGAATCCACTTCGAGCCTGTTAAAGGGATGGAACCCTAAGTAGGATGGAACCTACGAAAAATCTAGTGGAATATTGTTTTATATCCACTAACTTTTATTCAAAATGTTTTTACAAAATTATATCTTGTTTTCAAAATGATTTCAAAACCTTCCTTTTAAAAAGAATAAAAAACATATATCCTGGTTTTAAATATTTTTAGCCTTAAAATAATCTTTATCTTCAAAATCAAATTATCCTTAGTTTAAAACCATCTTTTAATAATAATGTATTTAACTTTTAATATTTATACTTAGATTTAAATATAAAATTATAGCAAAATTTTATATATACCAAAATATTATTCTCTATATTTATTTACGTATTTCAACTATATTTAAGTATATTTATAAAAGTTTAAAATAGTTTTAATATAAGATAAAGGTTATTTTCAAGGAAAAACAAACCACCAAAATTTCCTTCGGGATGTCAACATACTCAAGATACCCATGTCGACATAGTGGCAGTTGATTTCAAAAATTTTAATTTCAAAAGAAGTGTCTATTCGTCATATCCCTTCACGAATGGACATGGTTGTTGTTCTTCTATAAATATGGGTTGTTTTCAACGAATTTCTAGTCATATTTTTCTGGTTTTCGCTCCTCTTCTTCTTCCACATTTCTTTATATACATTCTTACAATTACTCTGCCGAAATCAACATTGAATCTAACTAGGTCATTTCTAGTTTGATTCTCTATCACTATCTCAACAAGATCTCAGTGCTATTTAGAGTTATAGAATTCTTTGTAATCAATTTAGTGAGAAAAGGTGTGATTGTGGCCTTGGAAATCAATCAAGTTAGAAAAGGTGTGATTGTGGCCTAGGAAATCAATTGGGTGAACTTGTTGCCCATGAAATCAAGTATCTCTACCCAGAGGATTGTGAATCTGGAGGGTGTATCTCGTAGCCTTGAAATCGAGGGTATAATTGTAAAGATTTCTTTTGAAAGGAAATCCGTACTTATGTGCGGAACTGGATGTAGGGCAACTCCAAACCAGTATAAAATCTGATGTGTTCTTTCCTTTACTGCTTTTACTTTATTTCTGCATCTCTGTTTGATTCTGTGATCATATCTGTGTTTGAACATTGTATACGTTTGTGTTCAAATTAACAAAAACTCAAAAATATTTAGTAATTTCTTTAAACACTATTCACCCACCCTCTAGTGTTAATCCTAGCCTTATGATCCGTATTCCGCATTTCTCACATATATCATTTCAAACTATTTCTTTATTTATTTGAAATAATTCAGTTTACAATTTTATATACTGTAAATAATATACAGGATGATATATGATGTATCAAAATAAATAAACATCTAAATCATCCAAATATCAATCAATTTCCATCCATCACAACCAACATCCAAATAGTCAAGAATCACATAAATTAACCAATTATCAATAATTAAGGGTTTTACTAGCAGTTTAATTCTAATTCAATTTAACTGTCAATTTCAAAATTCTATCAAATAATTTAGATGTCAATTTAAATGTCAATTAAATTTATCGAACAACTATCAATAAATTTATATCACTTCACAATATAAATTTAGCTAACATATAAATTATTTAAGTCAAATGTGAGCGTATAAACATTCATCTTTTTATTTGAAACAGAAATTTTTTCCAGTTTGAAATAAATTCCATTTCCACTCCAAGTCGAGGATGACTTTGATATGATCCCAATGCAATTTTCCCCACTCGAATCGGACCTCGTACAAGCACAATACGAATTAATAACTATATAGAGATTAAATGAATTAAATTTCTTTTAATTAATTTAGTAATTAACACAATTACCTCTAATAATACACGATTCAGCTTATTCATTCTCGCTAGTTCTTCTTCCCGGGTACGCGAACCCATCCACTGCTCCGTAATTTCATTCTTTTTTATACTAGATGCGATATGCCCAGCCAACTTCAATGACCAGACCCATGCCGCTGCTGCCATCAGTGCCATCTCACGTGCTCGTCGCGTGCTCAGAAGAGATGCTAACCCAGACCCATCATATTCCATTTGAATGAAACAACCCTAGGATGAGATCAGTGCTCCATCGTGACCATCTAAGCAAACCCTAAATCGATTGACCACGTTGTCGCCTTCCAGTTCATCGCACACGCAAGCCCTAAACTATCGTCGTCGCCTTCATGGACGCGAGCAATGCTTTGTTTTGTTTTATCTTCTATTAAGATTTCGTTTGTGTCCTTTCTTCGATCTAATACAAATTGAAGAGGTAGGTCAAGAATGAAATGTGGGAAAGCCCAAAAGAACATGCGTGCTTTGAATGAGTTGGAAAAAAATAAATAATTTTATATTAGAAAATATCTAACCAATAGCCTACGAAATTTCCCAACACCAAATGACTCGTGCCACCTGGCGTTCATAATGTTTTACCCCCATTACGAACATAATAGAACTAAGGCCTAATTTGATTGTATTCAGAAGATTACTTTTCAAAATCAATTAATTTTAATATAATACCTTAAATAAATTTTTACGCATTTCAAGCTCACACGGCCAAACGACAAGTTCCTTCGCTACGAAACTTGAAATCCTACAATAATTTACTGTTACGGATCTGATGAAACTGGTTTCATCGAAATCTAAATAGTGACCAAAAATGGCTATTTTTACTCATTAACTAAAACTAAAAATTTTCAAATTTTAATTTAATCGCTTTAAATTCAATTTCTAAGTTTAACAATCTTCATTGTTGTTCAAATAAAATTTAAATCAACTACCAATATCATTTTCATTCATATTAAATTTAGAATTCAATTTTTCAAATAATTTCCAATATTAAATTTAAATAATTAAATTATTCAACAAATTATATTAATAACCATTCATTTTAATTGAATTTTAGTTATCAACAAATATTTCATTCCTATCTAAAAAATTCAATATTTATTATTCAAATCTAACTATTGGTTATAATTTTATCACAATATAAATAATTCCTAAATTTCTGAAATTGTTTATTTCAAGATTTATCCAAGTTCATATTTATAACTCCATTAATAAATTATTAAATTTATTTCTAACCACTTTAATCCAATAACCACATTAAATATAATAATTTAAAATAGCCAAAAGTACGGGTCGTTACATACTCCCCTACTCCAAATTTTTTGTCCTCGAAAATGCGTTAAGTACAGAATTTGACATACAATATATTTTCTCAAAATAATTAACTTATAAACATAAACATCTTATTTATAAAACCATTACTACGTTTCCACTACGTCACTCCATCCGGCTTATGGAATTTACAACTTATATATTAAAACAAGTTATAAAAAATTTAAAACTTCTAAATTTTTCCAACTCTCGGTTTTACGGAAAATTTCGACATAGTCTCCTTTGCGCGGCTCGATCGGAAAACTTGATAATATCGATATAATCAAATGATATACATCTCATCTCAATATTGATGCATCCCAATCATGGGGAAACAACATATAATATCAAAAGGTGGTAAGTAATCCGAGATGTGTACCTTTTATTAGTGTTATAAGCAAGTTAGCTTATATTTTAGCGAGCAAAAGCAACATACACGCAATCGAGCTCCAAAAATGAGCACACACTCTCCGTACCTACTAAACACTAAATAATAGATGAGAATATGTATACAAAAAGAGGAATCAATATATAACATAACTATACAATAACTATATAAACAAACATAGCCATGCAATAAATGACACATCCAAACAACCATATTCAAGCAAATTTTATTCATAACCATACTATTATTCAATGTCAACATTTCAGTTCATACCCTTTCATTTCTAGAAACATTCATTTGAGATTTGAAGTAACAAACACTAACTAATTTTTTTGTATGTTATGTGAGATTAAAATTCAGTATATCAAAATAATCAGAGTGTTTGAATTTGATGTGCATATTACCAAAAATTAGCTATTAATTCTTGCACTAGGAAAATAGTGACATAAAGTCAGGTAGAAATGTGATGAAGCATAAATGGGAAAACAAAGGCCCAGAAAACATGAATTCCACCGAATATATATTAAGCCAGTCAAAGGTTCTAAAATAACTAGATGTTATGTCTACATTGTTATTTTGTGTTATATCCGTGTATCGTTTAAGTGCAGCATCATATGTGCTTTTTTGACTGCCTCGGTATGAGATTATACTATTAGGTTGTTAGCACTTGCAGGAATATTATGTGAATTTCTTTATATTAGCATCGACACACTTATAAGTTTCTATAAACAGTGCTCTCTTTATTATTGCTTCTATTAGAATAAGAGTTTCTAACAAACTCATTTACGTTAGTTTACGTCACTGGAAAAATGCAGTTTTATGCCGACAAAACCAAAATCTTTTAACTTATTGGTTACAAGTTCTCATAAGAGGACTCGATTACTAAATGTTGTTCACAGTGATGGTGTAACGACCCGTATTTTTAACATTTACTCGATTTACTTTCAATTGATTAATATTTATTTTAATGGCATTCGTTTTATTTATCATCCAATGAATTTCATTCCATTCATTTGTATTCATTTATCCATATTCATGTTCTTAGCATATCTCATTCAATACAATTTACTAAAGCAGCCATTCGAAATTTTTACTTAACAATTTATGTTATATAGCTCATTTTTATTATTACTTCATAACTTAATTTTATTTTTAATTCATCAACAACATTTCAATCATATTCAATTTTCTGAATGACTTCATTAGTTTTTTCAATTAATTTTTTTTCAGTCATTAATAATAATTTTCTTCATTTTATAACTCAAGTTCATTATTAATTTAAATCATAATTAATATAATTTCTACTTAGTTCAGTTACTTCCATTTAATCTTGCTTACATTCAATTCATATCACAACTTAAGTTCATCTTTATTCCAAATTAAATTTGACTTTATTTAACTCATTTCATCCATTCCTTTCATTAACCCATTTCATGTATTCATTTCATTTAACTTTACTTAAGTTAAAAAAAATTCATAACCTAAGTTCATTTTATTTAAGTTAACGTTCATTCATATACTCATCTTATTAACTTATTTCTTAAGTTGGTTTTATTTCAATTAGTAATCATTTCAGAAAGTTACAATTATATTTCAAACACCCTTTTGCAAATTTACTTTTGTTCTTCAATTAATTTACAAAGATACGAATTTATTTATCATTTGTTTACTTTCTTAGAACATTAACTAAGTTTATACATGTTTGTGCCAAAATTGGTCACAAACCACAAAAGCCATGAAATCACCAATATTTACACACAGATCCACAATATCTAATCACAATCCATAGATCCAGATAAAGTAGAGAATAAAAATGAAGAAATAGTAAAATTAAACTGAGCATGAAAGAAAAGAACACAGGGTTTATAGTGGTTCGACTATATTCGGCCTACGTCCACTTTGAATTGACCCCTTTATTCCTTTTGTCTTGATATTACAATTACAAGTCTTTGAAAATCAATAGCAAAAATGATAGAGTTTCCATGTAAGAGAAATAGAAGCCCCTCTTTATTTGCCAAAGGACAGCTATTTATAAGTGCAGATCCGAAAATATCCGCCTTAAAACCCGGCACACCTCTTTTCTTGCGCATTAGGCCCACCAAATCGATCCAGAGGGATTTTGGATCGTTCCCAGTATAATTCGTATTAATCCAAAGTTAGTCCAATCGGGTTGAGATCGATCACGAACCTTCTTGAGTGCATAAGGAAGCCCCTCTGAAAATTTCATGGCGTTTGGACTAGTAGAATGAGAGTTATGATCGATCTAATTTTGAGATTGTTGATGGGTTGAAGGCTTCGTATCGATAGCCCAATATTGATCTAGCTCTTATCGATCTGGTACGTATCGATCATGGGACTTATTAAGATGTGGAGCAATAATTGCATGTAGATCCATTTGTCATGCTTGTTGACCGCTTCATTTGCCTTGTCCTTCTTCATATCCACTAGTGCTAATCCTTTCGTATTGGTCCCTGTCTTTTTTTGTATTGATGCCAAAACCTTTTACTCGTATCGGTACTAAGCTATACGCTTCGTATCCATCGATCCATTCCCTGCTTCGTATCGATCTAAGCCACGTTCAAGTCCATGTTGTTTGTATCGATCCCAATGGCCTCATTCGTATCGATCTATAAGTGTAACGAGACGAATTTTGCCCGCTCGAAAATCGACATCCATACTTCAAATCGTATTCGAATGCCATAGATCCGATCGTTCAAATCCGATTCGCTGGAGCTTATAACAACATTAAGTAAACAACACAGCGGAATAAAAGAATAATATATTGATATACAGCTTTGATACAATATCTGATACAACAGATGATCCAATAGATATCAATATACATCAGAGACATGATACAATAAAATAGCAGCGGAAAAGAAAACGATAGATAACATCTAGCAGCGGAACAAAATAACTCTAAGATAGTCTTCAACGAAGAACTCCAAAAACTGCAACTCCATTTCCAAGAACCAATCCAACAATAGCTCGGAACTCCCAATAACGATGCACAAAGATAGGCAAGACTGGTGTGATCCAAAGACTGAACTAACTCCAGATAATCTACTAAACCTGACTATCTGAAAAACCCAACTCTAGACTGCTCGTGTAGAAAATAATGAGCACCCAGAGTTTAGGAAAGAAAACAATAAACTCCGGATCAGTCGTGGGACTGGTGTGAGCAACAAACACAGTTTATCTTTTAAAACATTCAACAAAAGATTTTCAAAGTCAATTCGCAATGCTTTTTAAAAATGAGACTACCATAAGACCTCCCGCCACACACACAATGCAAACGCAGACTTGGAGGAGATTTCTTCTTATGTTAGCCAAAGATGCTTGATACGTATTAAAAAGAACATTTGATATTATTACTAGTGCATAGTGTAGAAAAAATATTTCGAAAGTAAAGATATAAATCTTAGCCAACATACGACCATTATCGTATGCCTACTATAGCTACCATCTAAACAGTGGGGCGCCACCATAAGTAAATGGCAGGTTCTACAACTAACACTGTACAGGGTTTCGTATTGGGAATTGGATTTCCAACAAATGGTCAGGCCAAGGAACTTCCCATTGCCACATGAGAACGCCTTTGGAAGGACGTCCCCGAGAACCAAACCGGATCTCTGCCAACACAAGGCCGGGTTACCCCTAACTGGGTAACTACTGACACGAGTATGTCATCCCCCGATCGTAAACGACCTTTCTCACGGGATCCCGAAAACCAACAACCACAAAGTAATAAATTCGCAGTAACCACATAGGTTAAATATCTGGGCTCCATACCATGATACCACCTCTATCCAGAAGGAAATGCACATACCCTAAAGGGAGCTACCCCTCATAACCTTGCCGCATCTTTCCTGTTTTGACCATTTCCGGGGTGTGAGGCTCGACGAAGTCACGTCCACAAAAACATACTTTATACAAAAGCCATGCTTTGGGTCAACAAATGATCATAGAATGATCACCAGGATAGACGATCAAATAAATGATCCTATCACAAATAATCAACACAATGATCATTTCACAGCAACACTCAGTATGTCACATTACCAAATTGGGAACATATCGCTGATAACCATCAACTATATAACCTCTGAGCTCGTACGTCTCAGAGAAGGGTGTTAAGCTAAGAGAATAAATTCTCCGCCACTAACAGAAATATATTTGAAAGAAATCAGCTTTATATCTCAATTGTAATGTCAGACATACAATCCATACAAGTCTGTTCTGAGATCGAACAGAACCGAAGGCACTTACAAAGAAGTCCTTGCAATCCGGATATTCACAATCCCGATCGGATTTCCCATCACTTAGGGAGTTTCTATACCAGCGCGACTCGGTGCAGAAACAATCGATAGGTCATCCTATTGCTTTCGCAAATACCCGGTCTTCATCACCGGTCTTCAAATGCTATCCATAACGTCGAATCACATATTCGGAATGGGTTATACGACACAAAGTTCCTTTCCCGGTTAAACCGAATAGTGAGCGAAAATATTTTTAAAACATATGGATATGGGATTTCAATTAAGTCACAACTTATTACCCAAAACTTTTCTTCAAATGGCTTAACAAATTACCACTTTCAATCTTTAAACAAAAAGATTCATTTTCACAACCTTTAACGGTTTTAAACAATTTTCACATTTTAATCTTTTAAATAAAAGATTCATTCACAGATTTTCCAAATAAATTTTCATTTCAATTTGATTAACTCGTTAAATCTTTAAATCAAAGATTTAACTTATAGCCTTCGAAACAATTTCATTTCAATTTGATTTAAACAAATCATCAATTTAAATCTGTTAAAAATAAACAGATTTAATTCATAGTTTTCAAAAAGAATTCATTCATAACTTAGGAAAATCATTTCTCTATTCAATCTTGAAATTCCCCTAATTAACTGGAATCTCAGTTCTTATCTAAAAGTGTTTATCATTTGAAAACAACAGTTTTCATTTTCGAAATCTGATTCATTTATACGAGTTGAAATCCTTGGGTTAAGTTCAAATTCCCAAAAATAATACTTTAAAAATGATTTAACTCATAATGACTAGTATAATATCATTAATCCCTAGTTTCAAATTACAGAATTCAATTTCAAGTATTGAATTTAGATTTAAATCAAATTATTTAAATTCCAAAACTTAATCAAGTAATTTAAAAATAATAAATTTTATTTTGAAATTCCATTCCAAAAGCTTTTCACATTTATTCCGATTCCATTTCCAAAACATTTGAATTTAAAAATTCAAATTTAAAACTATTTCAAACATCTGTGACTTAACCGATTTCCTCGTGAAATCCATGATTGTCTGTGTATGAGTGTGGTCCAGGGGTTATACACAGTAGTGCAACATCATTCAATCATCATAGGTCAAAACACAGAAATGTAGTTGATAAGCGATATAAATTATAACGCTCATCGCCCATTCACAGATTCACAGATAATATACAGATGCAAATAAATATACACAGCTCAATCTACATAACAAAATGTCACAAATCAGATAGGATAATCAATTCAAGGCATCACATATAATACGATCATTCATAAGTAAGGTCAAGTATTTAATAGTCATTTATAAATAGGATTAATTAATCGTTTAATCCTAATTAATTCAATTTATTTCCAAGTAAATTAATTACTTACGAATTTATTTACCCAATCTTGATTAATTACTTACGAATTTATTTACCCAATCCTGGTTAATTACTTACGAATCATTTGATATCAATTTATTTATCAAATGCTTTAACAAATTAAATTATTTTTAATTAATCATATTAATAAAATCAACCTTTTAAACTAATTACATAATTTATTAACTTTAATTTGTCAAAATATCCAACTTTAATTTCAATAAGTGATTAATCCTTAAAATCATTTCTTAATCACTTCCATTAATTAATTAACCTTTAATAAATAAATTCTTTCCAAATTAATTACTTTAATTAATGATTTTAAACCCTTAATTACTTTTTTTAAATTAATCCAAGTCATTAATTAATTAAATAATTTAAATTATCCATTTTAAATTCACATGTTAACCAATACTTTATTATAAAGGAAATTCGAAAGAGTTCAAATCAAGTTCTCTTTTAAATTCACATATTTAACGTATGCTTTACGTTAAACTTATTTAAACATTTAGATTTATAAAACCTGATTTAATTCCAAATCTGGAATTTCACTTCGACTTTCAGTACAGGTTTAAATTTTTAATCTTTGATTAAATCTTTCCTTTACCAATTCACATCCCTATTTTGAATATAAATTCTTTTTGTTTCACTCAAGTGCTTAATCACCTTTTTAATTATTAAAATAATTCAAATTCAAAATTTTTAACAAATAAAACAATTTAAACTTTTTTTTTATTTAAACTTGATTATTTACAAACTAAGTTTTAAACAAACTTGAATTTATTATTATTTTTAAAACTTTGTTTATCATTTGAAATTTAATTAAAAATTCCTAAACAAGCCGAACAGGTTAACTGGAAACAACGTATACCCGAGGCCCTTAAAATTTTGCTTCGAGCAAATCAACTGAAATCCCGAGCATGGCTTCGAGCTTCCCCGTACCCTGCTTCTTCTTCTTCCCTGTATACACTTCTTCTTCTTTTCAATTTTAAAAAATTTAAAAGCTGCAGTGATAAAAACACTCATGCGCATCGGGTTCGACACGATTTGTTTCCCAAAAATACTCGAGCAACATCACGCGACAGCCACGATAACATCCCAGGCCATCCAAACACCAATGTGTTGTGCACATGCACGGCCAAACGCAAGGGCTCCGATCATCGCCATTGCATTGGGCAAAACATCGATCAACTCTAGACCAATCTCCAACCAACTAAAGTTCCCCCATCATCTCAAAAACGAATTCGAGTTTATTCTCGAAACCTGGAAAACAACTTAGCTTCACATCGAAACCTGTCAACGCCGCGCCTCCTCATCCCCGATTACCAGCGAGCACGCCATCCTTACCAGAGATGCAGCATGACCTCCTCGCCACATTCCCCCACCCGCGATCGCCAGAAACACGACGGCGACGCCGCGATCAACTCGCGACTTCGAAGCAGTAAACACGACCCTTAAACCCTAATTTGCTCTCGAATGATCAATACGATGGATTATAAAATCGTTGAACATTTTTCTGATGATCCATGACATTCAAACATGCTTCCTTTTTATTCTCGATATTTATCATCACCCCGACCAACAGATTTTCATCAAAACCCAATTTTCATTTAACTCGAGAATGCTCGTAATCCCCTTTCTTAGAAATTCTGATCCTTTTCTTAAAAATCTTAACTTCCAAAAACAAAGCACATAATCCAATTGAATTAAGAAATTAAAATACTTAATTTTAACATTCTTCAGTGTTTTCACTGTCCATCCTTGGTTTACAGTGAAACCATTTGATAATTAAATTCGAAAATATTTTTAAAACTCGGATATTGATTTTATAAACATAATTTGTTTATATTCTTAAGCCCACAAAGCATCAAAGGAAAAGCTTTTGAATTTAATTTGAAACAGGGACAGGAGACACAGAGTAATATCATTCTTTCCTGTGCACAATATATATACACTGACATTCATTTCAATATATAAAGCATGTGAACACAATTCACCACCATCCAAACATGATTCACATCATATATCAAATATAGATCCAAACATCAATGGAAATAGCAAAGTTAGGGGAATGTTTTGCTCACCTGTTTTCCAGTAAAGCAAGCTCAGAACTTCAAGTTGAAACAGCAGTTTGAATTTTCTTTTTGAATCATGTTTTGCTTTGAATTGAATGATGTTTGATTTTGTAAATGGTGATGTTTTCTTTTTCTTTTGGTTTTGCTATTTGCTTTTACATTTTTTTTTCCAGTTAGCTTACTAAGATTGGTTTGAATAAAAATGAAATAAAGTAGATGTATATTAAGAGAGACAGTGTTGTACAGGGTATAGGCTTACTTCTTTATTTGTTCTACATTTGTTTATTGATAAAATTATCCCATTTCGGCTGAGAAGATGTTATCAAGTCATGCTGAGGAGATGTGGCATTTAATGCATGTGCTATTGGGTTTACAACTTCACACTATTTGAATCATGTATGTACAGTTCTTTGCTTCTTGTTTACTTTATTATTGGCTTTCGGTTTTGTTTTAAGTGTACATGCATATTTTGTTTTGTTCCTTTATACCTGCATATTGTATACTTGGTGGCTACAGTGATTTTGTTAATCTTCTTTGTATTTTGATTTGTTTTCATACTTTTTATTGATGAAGCTAAATTCTTTCCAAGCTTGATGCTTTGCCACAGTTTGAAAATGTTTGAAGAATTTGATAACAATGTTTTCAAGTGTGCTTAGCCTTGTAAACAAGGGTTGTACATATAGAAAGAAAGAGGTGTAGGTACAAGATTATTGTATTTACAATATATATATAAATATGTCATTATTTTTTTTTTATATAGGTCAGAGCTTATTCTTCTTATGGGGGCTGAGATGATCTTTGGCTTATACTAGGGGTGAGGGCATTAAATGCTTTGGTTCCCATTTCATGTTTACATATACCATTTCTTTATTTTGTATGTACAACTTATGTATATACTATTTTTTTTTCTTTGTTTAGTTTACTTTGTATTACAAATAATTTTCTATTTTAATTATGTTTGTACATAGATGTTTTCCTTTCTTATGTTTGATTTGTTTATTTGGGTTGAGATGAAAGCTTTAATTGTTTATGTACTTTATGTTTTATTCTTATCTCTTTTACTTGTTTTTTTTACTTCTATTTTTAGTTTAAATATTTATCATAAATTTTACTTTAAAAATTATTGTTTTACATTTCTCTATATACACATATATTTTATATAACTCAAATTATCATCTTTTATAAATTTTTAAATCAATTTATCTATTTATTTCTATACTTGTGTCTAAAGTATATTATTTATTTTTCAAAATCATTTATTTAAGAGTTTTATTTAAAATCCAATATATACTTATATATTCTCATATATATACAAATTTTCAAACCCATATGACTTAATATATTTTCTATTTGAATCGGGGAAACTCGCTGCCCTTTATAATTAATTTTACAATTTTTTATTCAAAAATTCATTTAAATTATCAATTTAAATTCATAAAAATCCGGGGTCGTTACAGACTTCCCCCCTTAAAAGGATTTCGTCCTCGAAATTCGCAGGCACGAAAACAACACAGAGATAGCTAGATAGAGAAATATCTTTTCAGATCAAACTGGATATCAATTCTGCATTTGGCTCACCAAATCAGAATATCAACAATAGATACAAGAAATTATAATAAAATTTCAAATTTGGTTTTAAACAAAATCGTTTAATTGATTCAATTCAAATTATTCTTCATATTCTATTAATCAATTTAACTCAATTTAAAATTTCTAATTCATTTAAAATTTCCAATTTCAATTTTCAAATTCATATTCATTAAAGTTTTAATCAAAGAAATGATAAGAAACCGATGAAGATACAAAGTAAGGATTTTCTACAACGATTCGTAGGATCATCACCGCATCGAAACTTCTTCCTGTAACTGTCACGAAGAAATCAAAAATAATTTGGAAACGAATCAAAGAAATTTGATAAGAAAGATGTTTCCACTGTTGTTACAGAGTTTTGACTAATTATAGCTGTATTCCCATGTCCTCTATCTCGTTCTCTTCTTGCACTCATACTCACTATCAGTAGATAGTAAGAGAATTTACTGAGGCATTCAAACAGATATCTTAAGGATTACTCATTCTAAGGTTTACTTCACCCTATCTCTAATGAGCTACTTAATGTGTTATACTCCTGAGCTAAAGTTCAACCCTTAGCTCTGATACCAAATGTAACGATACGAATTTTGCCCGCTCGAAAATCGACATCCATACTTCAAATCGTATTCGAATGCCATAGATCCGATCGTTCAAATCCGATTCGCCGGAGCTTATAACAACATTAAGTAAACAACACAGCGGAATAAAAGAATAATATATTGATATACAGCTTTGATACAATATCTGATACAACAGATGATCCAATAGATATCAATATACATCAGAGACATGATACAATAAAATAGCAGCGGAAAAGAAAACGATAGATAACATCTAGCAGCGGAACAAAATAACTCTAAGATAGTCTTCAACGAAGAACTCCAAAAACTGCAACTCCATTTCCAAGAACCAATCCAGCAATAGCTCGGAACTCCCAATAACGATGTACAAAGATAGGCAAGACTGGTGTGATCCAAAGACTGAACTAACTCCAGATAATCTACTAAACCTGACTATCTGAAAAACCCAACTCTAGACTGCTCGTGTAGAAAATAATGAGCACCCAGAGTTTAGGAAAGAAAACAATAAACTCCGGATCAGTCGTGGGACTGGTGTGAGCAACAAACACAGTTTATCTTTTAAAACATTCAACAAAAGATTTTCAAAGTCAATTCGCAATGCTTTTTAAAAATGAGACTACCATAAGACCTCCCGCCACACACACAATGCAAACGCAGACTTGGAGGAGATTTCTTCTTATGTTAGCCAAAGATGCTTGATACGTATTAAAAAGAACATTTGATATTATTACTAGTGCATAGTGTAGAAAAAATATTTCGAAAGTAAAGATATAAATCTTAGCCAACATACGACCATTATCGTATGCCTACTATAGCTACCATCTAAACAGTGGGGCGCCACCATAAGTAAATGGCAGGTTCTACAACTAACACTGTACAGGGTTTCGTATTGGGAATTGGATTTACAACAAATGGTCAGGCCAAGGAACTTCCCATTGCCACATGAGAACGCCTTTGGAAGGACGTCCCCGAGAACCAAACCGGATCTCTGCCAACACAAGGCCGGGTTACCCCTAACTGGGTAACTACTGACACGAGTATGTCATCCCCCGATCGTAAACGACCTTTCTCACGGGATCCCGAAAACCAACAACCACAAAGTAATAAATTCGCAGTAACCACATAGGTTAAATATCTGGGCTCCATACCATGATACCAACTCTATCCAGAAGGAAATGCACATACCCTAAAGGGAGCTACCCCTCATAACCTTGCCGCATCTTTCCTGTTTTGACCATTTCCGAGGTGTGAGGCTCGACGAAGTCACGTCCACAAAAACATACTTTATACAAAAGCCATGCTTTGGGTCAACAAATGATCATAGAAATGATCACCAGGATAGACGATCAAATAAATGATCCTATCACAAATAATCAACACAATGATCATTTCACAGCAACACTCAGTATGTCACATTACCAAATTGGGAACATATCGCTGATAACCATCAACTATATAACCTCTGAGCTCGTACGTCTCAGAGAAGGGTGTTAAGCTAAGAGAATAAATTCTCCGCCTCCAACAGAAATATATTTGAAAGAAATCAGCTTTATATCTCAATTGTAATGTCAGACATACAATCCATACAAGTCTGTTCTGGGATCGAACAGAACCGAAGGCACTTACAAAGAAGTCCTTGCAATCCGGATATTCACAATCCCGATCGGATTTCCCATCACTTAGGGAGTTTCTATACCGGCGCGACTCGGTGCAGAAACAATCGATAGGTCATCCTATCGCTTTCGCAAATACCCGGTCTTCATCACCGGTCTTCAAATGCTATCCATAACGTCGAATCACATATTCGGAATGGGTTATACGACACAAAGGTCCTTTCCCGGTAAAACCGAATAGTGAGCGAAAATATTTTTAAAACATATGGATATGGGATTTCAATTAAGTCACAACTTATTACCCAAAACTTTTCTTCAAATGGCTTAACAAATTACCACTTTCAATCTTTAAACAAAAAGATTCATTTTCACAACCTTTAACGGTTTTAAACAATTTTCACATTTTAATCTTTTAAATAAAAGATTCATTCACAGATTTTCCAAATAAATTTTCATTTCAATTTGATTAACTCGTTAAATCTTTAAATCAAAGATTTAACTTATAGCCTTCAAAACAATTTCATTTCAATTTGATTTAAACAAATCATCAATTTAAATCTGTTAAAAATAAACAGATTTAATTCATAGTTTTCAAAAAGAATTCATTCATAACTTAGGAAAATCATTTCTCTATTCAATCTTGAAATTCCCCTAATTAACTGGAATCTCAGTTCTTATCTAAAAGTGTTTATCATTTGAAAACAACAGTTTTCATTTTGGAAATTTGATTCATTTGTACGAGTTGAAATCCTTGGGTTAAGTTCAAATTCCCAAAAATAATACTTTAAAAATGATTTAACTCATAATGACTAGTATAATATCATTAATCCCTAGTTTCAAATTACAGAATTCAATTTCAAGTATTGAATTTAAATTTAAATCAAATTATTTAAATTCCAAAACTTAATCAAGTAATTTAAAAATAATAAATTTTATTTTGAAATTCCATTCCAAAAGCTTTTCACATTTATTCCGATTCCATTTCCAAAACATTTGAATTTAAAAATTCAAATTTAAAACTATTTCAAACATCTGTGACTTAACCGATTTCCTCGTGAAATCCATAATTGTGTGTGTATGAGTGTGGTCCAGGGGTTATACACAGTAGTGCAACATCATTCAATCATCATAGATCAAAACACAGAAATGTAGTTGATAAGCGATATAAATTATAACGCTCATCGCCCATTCACAGATTCACAGATAATATACAGATGCAAATAAATATACACAGCTCAATCTACATAACAAAATGTCACAAATCAGATAGGATAATCAATTCAAGGCATCACATATAATACGATCATTCATAAGTAAGGTCAAGTATTTAATAGTCATTTATAAATAGGATTAATTAATCGTTTAATCCTAATTAATTCAATTTATTTCCAAGTAAATTAATTACTTACGAATTTATTTACCCAATCTTGATTAATTACTTACGAATTTATTTACCCAATCCTGGTTAATTACTTACGAATCATTTGATATCAATTTATTTATCAAATGCTTTAACAAATTAAATTATTTTTAATTAATCATATTAATAAAATCAACCTTTTAAACTAATTACATAATTTATTAACTTTAATTTGTCAAAATATCCAACTTTAATTTGAATAAGTGATTAATCCTTAAAATCATTTCTTAATCACTTCCATTAATTAATTAACCTTTAATAAATAAATTCTTTCCAAATTAATTACTTTAATTAATGATTTTAAACCCTTAATTACTTTTTTTAAATTAATCCAATTCATTAATTAATTAAATGATTTAAATTATCCATTTTAAATTCACATGTTAACCAATACTTTATTATAAAGGAAATTCGAAAGAGTTCAAATCAAGTTCTCTTTTAAATTCACATATTTAACGTATGCTTTACGTTAAACTTATTTAAACATTTAGATTTATAAAACCTGATTTAATTCCAAATATGGAATTTCACTTCGACTTTCAGTACAGGTTTAAATTTTTAATCTTTGATTAAATCTTTCCTTTACCAATTCACATCCCTATTTTGAATATAAATTCTTTTTGTTTCACTCAAGTGCTTAATCACCTTTTTAATTATTAAAACAATTCAAATTCAAAAATTTTAACAAATAAAACAATTTAAACTTGAAAAAAACCATGTTGTCCGCTTCCGTTTGAAATCTTAATGGCGCCTGATCCTTCTTCCTCCTCTTTCTCTCTTGATTCCGCCTCGTTTCCACCTCTAGTCTCTTCTCATCTTTCTGCTTCAACTTCTTCGTCTTCTGTTCCTTCTTCTTCTTCTACTCATGCTTCTGAGTCTGCTTTGAATTCATCTGTTCCTTTTGCTCCTCCTTCTTTGAATTCGAATTGGTCTTCGCTCTTCAAATCTTTACCTAGGAATGCTGGATCTTATAAACTGATTCATTTTGATATCTCTCGTGATAAGCCTAACACTGTTTTGCCTGATGTAGTTAAGGAGGAAGGTATTAAGTATTGGAATGATCACCTGGTTGGATTCTTTCTGGATGGTACTCTCTCTTTTTTATCTGTGGTCAATTTCTTGAAGAGATTCTGGAAACTCAAAGGTGATGTTGATTTTAAATCTGATGGTTATAATTTTTACTTTAAGTTTTCTAATCATGAAGATAGAGATCTTGTTCTTGAGTCGGATCCAATTTTCATTAGAGGTAGAATGTTCATTATAACTAAATGGGATCCTTCGATAGGTTTAACGCAAGCTCAGATCAAGAAGGTACCTATTTGGATCCATTTTCACAGGATACCCATCATTCTTTGGACATTAGTAGGTATTAATTGGCTTGCATGTCACGTTGGTAGATTGATATGTTTTGATAGTTCCACTGAAAAATCACAAAGATTTAAGTACGCTAAAGCACTTGTGGAGATTTCTCCTGATTGTGATTTACCCAGTTCTATTCATATTCCGCAATTAGGAAGTAACTGTCCTGATGTACAACTGTCTTATGACTGGAAACCTAGTATCTGCACTCATTGTAAAGTCTTTGGGCACAATACTTTATCCTGTGAGTTTGTGAGCAAGCAGAGTGTTGGGAGGTTTGATTGTGTTACTGCTGATGATAATAATCATATGGTGGGTATGAAGGTAGATAATTATCAAGGTGGTATTAAGGATGGTAGTGCAGTTGATGTTAATTGGAGAATTGTTAATAAAAAGAATAAAGGAGCTTGGAAACAGAAGAAAGTGGTTTCAATGGATAGAAATAATTTTACTTATGATGCTGGCAATCAGGTGAAAAAAGGCAAAGAAGTTGAATCTATAGTACTTCATAATAATAGTTCATGTTCTTCTGATAATAATAATTCCTTTGCTGTTTTGAATGATACTTCTCTTATTGCTAATAATAATAGTGCCTGTGAAGTTCTCTCTTCCAAATCTACTCTAATTCAATCCATTAGCTCTTCTGCTTCTGTTCTTAATAATCTTCCTGCTAATAATGATGTGTCATATGTCTCTGAACCATCTGCTTCCTTCATAATAAATGGAAAATCATCACCATCTGCTAGTTTATTAGTTTCTTCTGTTCCTCCAATCTCATCAACATCCACTTCAACTTCTTGTTCCTCTCAGTTTAGTGCTAAATCTTCCATCCTTAATCCTGATTCACCTTATCTTCATTTGTCCCCTCCAAATAATATTGTCTTACCACCACCCTCTGTTTCTATTGAGCTTTCTGATTCACAATCTGTGAGAAATATTGTAGGTAATTCTGATGATCTAAATAAAGGCAAAAATTTTAAGCCACATGAAGTCTTACCTTTATCCTCTTCCAAAAGCAATTCTCATCATAGACATACTAGGAAAAATCCTACCACTATATTTCCTCCTCTTCCTTCTAAATGATTAATATTGCTTTTTGGAATATTAGAGGGGCTAATTTATCCTCAAAGCAAGTTGACATTAGAAATCTTATTTTTAGAAACAATATACATATTATGTGTATATCTGAATCTAAGCTTGATACAAATGCCTCTTTGAAGGCTAGGAATTTGATTGCTCAATCATGGTTATATGATGACAATTTTCTTGAAGCCAAACATGGAAGATTGCTTACTTTATGGAATCCAAATTTTTTCAAAGTTTCCAGATTAAATGCTTCTGATCAATTTATTCACTATCTTTGTTTGCACTTGCCTTCAAATGTTTCTTTTCATCTTACTTCTGTCTATGCTCACAACTCTTTATCTTTAAGACAAGATTTTCTTAATTTCCTTCCTTCTTTAAAATCAGATACTACTCCATGGCTGATTGGTGGTGATTTCAATTCCATGTATGCTAGTAATCAGAAACTTGGTGGCACCCCTTTATCTCTTAAAGACATTTCTCCATTAAACAGTGCACTAATTCAATCTAATCTTTTATCTGCAAAAAGCATTGGTCCTGACTTTACATGGTCTAATAATAGGAGTGGTAATCCTACTTTATGTAAGCTTGATCATATTTTCTTAAACTTTTCTCTTCTTCAACTATGGCCAAATTCCTTTTATAATATCTTAAATCCATCTTTGTCAGATCACTGCCCATTATTATTTCATTGTGGAATTGATGATATACATGGTACAAAACACTCTTTTAAATTTTTTAATTTCTGGACTAAGCAAGATGAATATTTTGTTATTTTGAAGCAGGTGTGGAACTTACAATTTGGAAGGGATCCTCTGTCAAATATTAATTTCAAATTGAAGGCTCTTAAATTTCATCTTAGGAAGTGGTCTGCTACCATTTTTGGTAAGGATTTTAATCTTTCCACTCAAATTAGAAATGAGCTTCATAGAATTCAAACTATGTTGTCCGAGAGACCATTTGATATTTCCTTAATTCATTTGGAATCACAATTAAAAAATTCTCTAGACAATGCTATTCAAAAGGAAGTCTCTTCACTTAGACAAAAGATTCACTTGAGAATGGAGAAGGAGGCTGATAGGAATACTAGGTACTATCATAATTTTATTAAAGTAAAAAGGAATCATGAATGTATTCATCAGATCAAGAATATGTTTGGTGACATGGTTAATACTTTTGAGGGAATCAATGAGGCTTTTGTTCAGTACTTCAAATCCATTCTGGCTCCATCCAATTTATTCACTCCTGATATTAATCCTCTATTTCATATTAATCTCCCTACAATTACTATTTCTCAATCAAATGATTTGATTACTGCAATTTCTCAAAATGAAATTGAATCTGCTGTTTTTAGCCTGGATTCTAACAGTTGTGGAGGACCTGATGGATTTAATGCTCATTTTGTTCAAAAAAGTTGGAATATAGTTGGATCTGATATTATTAAAGCCATTCAATATTTTTTCCTGCAAAACAAATTCCCTGATTGTCTTGCTGCAACAGCTATCACTCTGGTTCCCAAAAAAATTAATCCATCTGCTGTTTCAGATTTCAGGCCTATATCTTGTTGCAATATCATCTACAAAATAATCTCAAAAATTTTGTCAAATAGATTGCAAGCTGTTTTACCTTCTATAATCTCAAATAACCAAGCTGCTTATATATCTGGTAGATCAATAAGTGATAATATTGTTTTGACACAAGAATTGTTGTATGGATATGAGAGATCAAATATTTCTCCAAGATGCATGCTTAAACTTGACATTAAAAAAGCATTTGATTCCATTGCTTGGCCTTCTATTTTAGATATTATGTCCAGAATGAATTTCCCCAAACCTTTTTTGGCATGGATCTACTCATGTATTTCATCACCTAGGTATTCTATTACTAGAGAGGGTGGTTTGTATGGTTATTTCAAAGGCAAACAAGGTGTAAGACAAGGTGATCCAATTTCAGCTTACTTGTTCATATTAGTCATGGAGCTTTTAAATTCTCTATTGAAAGATCTGGTTATTAAAAATAAGTTACAACTACATCCCAAATGTAATAATCCATTAATCACTCATTTGCTTTTTGCTGATGACCTTATTATCTTCACAAAACCCACTTTCCAAAATATTCAATCTATTACTTCATCTCTTGATCTTTTCCACTCTATTACTGGATTACAATAAATCTTCAGAAATCAAATATCTACATTGCTGGCTTAAATTCATCTCAGAAGAAAGATATCATTGATTTTTCTGGATTGCTTGAATTACCAAAGAATTCCTTTTATTTGGGTTTACCAATATTGAGTTCAAGAATTACAAAGCATAATTGCTTACCTCTTTTTGAGAAGATCATTGAAAAGCTTACTGTTTGGCCCATTGACAAACTTTCTCAAGCAGGTAGATTAACAATTATTCAATCCATTGCTGTTGCCATGACCAACTACTGGACAAGGCATTACTTTCTTCCTGTTAAACTGATTGAAATGATTTCTAGTGCTCTTAATAAATTTCTATGGCATGGAGACCCTTTTTCCAAGAAATTAATCCCAATCTCATTTTACAAACTGTTTGAAACTAAGAAGAATGGTGGTCTTGGTATAACTAACATCTTTCTTTGGAATAAGGCTGCAATATCAGTTTACTTCAACAAAATTTTTCAATCTGATAAAAGCTTATGGTCTCAATGGGTAAACCATCACTTGATTGGTCATAAGAATTTTTGGACTATGGAAATTCCACAGAACTGCAGCTGGAGTTGGAGAAGTATTCTTAAGCTTAGGCAAACATTTATCCCCTTTTTACAATGTAACTATACACAAATTAAAGGACTCTCATTCTGGCATTCTCCTTGGGCTAGGAAAGGTTTAATTTTAAGTACTGTTGTGGATTATAATCTCAGAAGAAACTCTGGCATCTCTGATTCAGCTATAGTTGATGAGTTTATCCATGATGATAATATTGTTTTACCATACTCTAGTTCTTGTCTTCTCAGGAAGCTCTGGAATGTTATTACTAACAATCAAATTATCAACAATGATAATTTCCTTATTTGGTCTGATAAAGGAAAGCCACATTCTATTAAACTTGTATACAAATCTCTAACTGGAGTTGGTTCATATTTCCCTTGGTATTCAAGAATTTGGAAATGTGGAGGAAGTGCTAAAGAGAATTTACTTTTATGGAAGGTGATGGCAAATGCATTGAATACTAAAGAAAAACTGTGTAGATTGGGTTTAATATCAGAAGATACCTGTGTTTTATGCAGAGCTGATAAGGAAACAAATACTCATCTGTTTTTTGAATGTTCTTTTGTATATCAAATTTGGTTTAAGCTTTTGTCCAATGGTGGATACTATAGACCTTCTACTGTTAGTGCTATTGAATGGTTTAATGTCTTCAAAGCTACTAGATGGAAAACAAGAAAGACTTTTATGCTCCTAAAGTTGCTCAAGAAGTTGATACATGCAGTGTGGTCTGAGAGAAATAATAGAGTTTTTGGAATTGATGTTAAAAATGCTTCTCAACTCTATAACTTGATACATGGCAGTATTCTTTATGAAATAAAATCAAGTTGTTACTGATGAAATGCCTACTCCCTGAATTCCATTTTAAAACCTCTGTTTGATGTGGAAGTTTGATGATTGCTGGTTTCCTAGCATGTGATAATATTGAAGTCTGTCTTCAGGTTGATGTTGTAACTGATTGTTGGTTCAGAGTTGTTTCTTGAAACTTTATAATCCATGTTTATGAATAAGGGTGGTGGTAATTGGTTGTCAGTTCTATAGTTATTATTGACAAAGTGGGTATTGTGGTGTATGTGTTTTTCTTTTGTTTCAGTGCCTGTAGGTTGTGTTGTATTGTGTTTCAGTGCCTGTAGTGTATGTGTTGTATTAGTGTTGTACCTTGGGTTTGTAAGTGTGAGTTGTAATTTGATATTAGTCAATAATATGAGCTTATAGCTCTTTGCTTTTCAAAAAAAAAAGAAAAACAATTTAAACTTTTTTTTATTTAAACTTGATTATTTACAACTAAGTTTTAAACAAACTTGAATTTATTATTATTTTTAAAACTTTGTTTATCATTTGAAATTTAATTAAAAATTCCTAAACAAGCCGAACAGGTTAACTGGAAACAACGTATACCCGAGGCCCTTAAAATTTTGCTTCGAGCAAATCAACTGAAATCCCGAGCATGGCTTCGAGCTTCCCCGTACCCTGTTTCTTCTTCTTCCCTGTATACACTTCTTCTTCTTTTTAATTTTATAAAATTTAAAAACTGCAGTGATAAAAACACTCATGCGCATCGGGTTCGACACGATTTGTTTCCCAAAAATACTCGAGCAACATCACGCGACAGCCACGATAACATCCTAGGCCATCCAAACACCACTGTGCTGTGCACATGCACGGCCAAACGCAAGGGCTCCGATCATCGCCATTGCATTGGGCAAAACATCGATCAACTCTAGACCAATCTCCAACCAACTAAAGTTCCCCCATCATCTCAAAAACGAATTCGAGTTTATTCTCGAAACCTGGAAAACAACTTAGCTTCACATCGAAACCTGTCAACGCCCCGCCTCCTCATCCCCGATTACCAGCGAGCACGCCATCCTTACCAGAGATGCAGCATGACCTCCTCGCCACATTCCCCCACCCGCGATCGCCAGAAACACGACGGCGACGCCGCGATCAACTCGCGACTTCGAAGCAGTAAACACGACCCTTAAACCCTAATTTGCTCTCGAATGATCAATACGATGGATTATAAAATCGTTGAACATTTTTCTGATGATCCATGACATTCAAACATGCTTCCTTTTTATTCTCGATATTTATCATCACCCCCGACCAACAGATTTTCATCAAAACCCAATTTTCATTTAACTCGAGAATGCTCGTAATCCCCTTTCTTAGAAATTCTGATCCTTTTCTTAAAAATCTTAACTTCCAAAAACAAAGCACATAATGCAATTGAATTAAGAAATTAAAATACTTAATTTTAACATTCTTCAGTGTTTTCACTGTCCATCCTTGGTTTACAGTGAAACCATTTGATAATTAAATTCGAAAATATTTTTAAAACTCGGATATTGATTTTATAAACATAATTTGTTTATATTCTTAAGCCCACAAAGCATCAAAGGAAAAGCTTTTGAATTTAATTTGAAACAGGGACAGGAGACACAGAGGAATATCATTCTTTCCTGTGCACAATATATATACACTGACATTCATTTCAATATATAAAGCATGTGAACACAATTCACCACCATCCAAACATGATTCACATCATATATCAAATATAGATCCAAACATCAATGGAAATAGCAAAGTTAAGGGAATGTTTTGCTCACCTGTTTTCCAGTAAAGCAAGCTCAGAACTTCAAGTTGAAACAGCAGTTTGAATTTTCTTTTTGAATCATGTTTTGCTTTGAATTGAATGATGTTTGATTTTGTAAATGGTGATGTTTTCTTTTTCTTTTGGTTTTGCTATTTGCTTTTACATTTTTTTTTTCAGTTAGCTTACTAAGATTGGTTTGAATAAAAATGAAATGAAGTAGATGTATATTAAGAGAGACAGTGTTGTACAGGGTATAGGCTTACTTCTTTATTTGTTCTACATTTGTTTATTGATAAAATTATCCCATTTCGGCTGAGAAGATGTTATCAAGTCATGCTGAGGAGATGTGGCATTTAATGCATGTGCTATTGGGTTTACAACTTCACACTATTTGAATCATGTATGTACAGTTCTTTGCTTCTTGTTTACTTTATTATTGGCTTTCGGTTTTGTTTTTAAGTGTACATGCATATTTTGTTTTGTTCCTTTATACCTGCATATTGTATACTTGGTGGCTACAGTGATTTTGTTAATCTTCTTTGTATTTTGATTTGTTTTCATACTTTTTATTGATGAAGCTAAATTCTTTCCAAGCTTGATGCTTTGCCACAGTTTGAAAATGTTTGAAGAATTTGATAACAATGTTTTCAAGTGTGCTTAGCCTTGTAAACAAGGGCTGTACATATAGAAAGAAAGAGGTGCAGGTACAAGATTATTGTATTTACAATATATATATAAATATGTCATTATTATTTTTTTATATAGGTCAGAGCTTATTCTTCTTATGGGGGCTGAGATGATCTTTGGCTTGTACTAGGGGTGAGGGCATTAAATGCTTTGGTTCCCATTTCATGTTTACATATACCATTTCTTTATTTTGTATGTACAACTTATGTATATACTATTTTTTTTTCTTTGTTTAGTTTACTTTGTATTACAAATAATTTTCTATTTTAATTATGTTTGTACATAGATGTTTTCCTTTCTTATGTTTGATTTGTTTATTTGGGTTGAGATGAAAGCTTTAATTGTTTATGTACTTTATGTTTTATTCTTATCTCTTTTACTTGTTCTTTTTACTTCTATTTTTAGTTTAAATATTTATCATAAATTTTACTTTAAAAATTATTGTTTTACATTTCTCTATATACACATATATTTTATATAACTCAAATTATCATCTTTTATAAATTTTTAAATCAATTTATTTATTTATTTCTATACTTGTGTCTAAAGTATATTATTTATTTTTCAAAATCATTTATTTAAGAGTTTTATTTAAAATCCAATATATACTTATATATTCTCATATATATACAAATTTTCAAACCCATATGACTTAATATATTTTCTATTTGAATCGGGGAAACTCGCTGCCCTTTATAATTAATTTTACAATTTTTTATTCAAAAATTCATTTAAATTATGAATTTAAATTCATAAAAATCCGGGGTCGTTACAATAAGCGATCGATACGAAATGTCCATCTAAGTCCTAGAAATTGTTGCTTCATTCTTCGAATCGATCCCAACCCTAATTGATACGAAGCATGCCGCCTTCTTCTGTTGTGTCAAACCAAATTGATGCACACTGCATCGATACGAAAGCCATCGATCCCAAGACCTATCGATCCAAATTAACTACCACCATGCTTGATACGAAGAAATCAATCCACATCCACTTCTTAACAGTATTTATCCATCCATAAATCAATCTTATGAACTCCGTTTGACCTGAAATTTGAAATGTAGCCTTTCCATGCCTTGTTAATCATTCCCAATCGATCCCAACTTGATTGGAGCTTGGTCCAATTTTTATGGTATCGATCATAGCTTTGTTTTCCAATCGATCTATAATCCTGATATCCATCCATTTTTAGCCAGTTCGTTGATATCCTGGCATTGTCCCAAAGGCGGGATAACATTTGCCCCCCAAAACAAGGCTTGCGATAGGAGGCGTGTTTTGAATAGCTTCAAGCCCAACATCCAAAGTCCACATTCCATCCATATGAATATCACTTGATCAATAATCCAATCCATTTCCAAGCCATTGTATCCAAGTGCCATAGCCATATCCTTATCCAAATCCATGATGCTCTGAGTCGATATACAATTCCAAATCTAGTAACCAAATCCCAAGCAGTTCCATAGCCATCCGAACCCGCAACCAAGTCTTAATCCATCCATATCCAATGACCAATAACCAAATCCATGACCTCTCTGGGCCGATATCCAAATCCGTGACCACTCCAGGCCTTTAGCCAAATCCGGTACCTATCCAGGTCCATTTATCCTAAGCCGAATCCGTAACCATGACCTCTTTGGGTTTGAATTCAAATTTATAGACCCTGTCGGGTCGCTTTATCCTACTTCGGCCTTAGCTCTCCGGTTAAGGACTTTAATGTTCTCCAGACTCGACTCTCCGGTCGAGGACTTTTATATTCTCTGGCCTTGACACTTCGGTCGAGGACTTTTATATTGTGTTCGAGTCCTATCCATCGCTCTCCGACGAAGGGACTCATAACTTGGTATTACTGCTCCGTCTCTCCGGTTGGGACCATAATTGCGTGACCTGTACTATTTATTACTTTGATCCAAATCTAATCAACACAGAGTCCAATTGACAACATAAATGTAAAGGATCGTTTTCCGGTACCTTTTGAATCCACAATAAACCACACATGTCTAACTCAAATTGCACGAAAAGACGGATCTTTAAGGTTGATAAAGAAAAGTAGACAGAATAGAATCTCACACGAGTGGAATAACATATATTATTTCAACGATAATCTTTACAGCGGAAATTTTTTTAAAATACAATATCAAAGTCTAACATAAATTCAGCTTGGACAGTTATAAAACCTGCCCTTACAAATGCTGACAAACATCAAACAAATACACTAAGCAAAGCGGATAATAGAATATCTCCAGCTCTCCTCTGGAAACTCCAACCGTCTTCGACTATCCTGAAACTACTCGGATCTGACCCGAGTATTGAAATACCCGGATCAAGCTTGATAAACCAGCATGAGAAAAACTCAATAATAAATGACAGTGTCATATATCAGCCTTTTTATAAAGATCCTTTGAAAAGAAAGAGTATCTCATAAGACCATGCCCACACATGAACACGAACGGGCTTTTACCTTATGATAACTAAAACACTTTTATATCAAAACCTTTCATATTATTTCTAATGACATTCTTTGAAAACCTTTGCAAATAAACTTATTAATCTTAGTCGAAATTGTTACATTGATTAAATTCCAGCATAATAGGTTTACAATCAAGTCCGTAGGTTCTTATTGGAGAATGGATTTCCATACAAATGACCAGGCGCAGGATCTACCTTCCGAAATGGGTACACCTCTAGATGGATGTCCCGAGAAACCATCACAAAGCTTCTCTACCAACACAAGACCGGCCTACCTCTTTAACTAGATAGTAACGATTATGTCATCCTCCGGTCGTTACCGACCTTTAACCGAGCGCTCGTTTTCCATACACCACATTAATATACATCCCGAACGTCATAGCGGGAAGAAATATATCTAGAAGGGGATGATCATACCTTAATTGGGAATGACCTACTTAGCCCTGCTGCATCTAGTCCTGTTTCGGTCATTTCCGGTTTGATGAGGCTTGAGGCTACAATTACCTTTCAATAAAGCACATATCACGTCTTTGAATGCCACATTTCCATTTCCGTTTAACTACTAATTGCCTTTCACAAAAATACAACCCTTGAGCTCGTAAGTCTCAAGGAGGGTGTTAAGATAAGAGAAGTTACCTTTTTCACTACCACTGATGTACGTTTGTAAAAACTAATGTACATAATCGTTAGAAATACAATGTCAAACAAACGTCCATACAAGTTATCCAGGAACAAGTTGTCCAGGAACAGGACAAACCGAAGGCAGTTTCCTCGGCCATTACTAGGCGAGAAGCCCTTGCAATCCGCAAAATCTCTATCACGAGGAGACCACTGCTATAAATAACTCTATAATGGGGGCCAACCAGAGCATGTTCAACAAGCAGTCTTCACGCTAGGAAGATCCATGGTCTTCAATCACCATCTTCAATATGTCTTCACGTTCGAACGTATACATTGGTTCGAAGTGGTTTTCTGATAGAAATTAACCAAATCCGACTCTGGTTCCTTCGAAATCCAATCATCGACAAAAGTGAATACGAGTATATATGATTTATTAAGTCTCTTTTCACTTTAATTCTTTTCAGATGATTTCGAAATCTCTTTCTTTTGACTTAGAGTAATTCTAAGTAATTCATTCTTTTGCTTTTGGAAAACATCTCAAATTTCCTTACTTAATTCTTGATCCAAATTTCTTAACTTTTAAGCGGGTCAAAAACAATGTTATTTAAGACATCGTTTACGATAAACCCTAAATCAATCTTAACAAACATTTTGAAGTAAATAGGATCGCAGAAATCATTCATTTTTGGAGATTACTTTACTTTTGGATAATAACAATCTTCTTGTAGTTCAAAAACTTAATACAGAATCTTTTTATTTAAGAGCATCAGGGCTTTCCTTTCGATCTGTTCCACCCCTCTCCTAAGAAAAGAAAACATAGGCCAGGTAAGTTCAGGGCACTGGTTGCTCCATCCCTAACCTTAGTTAAACACCTTGTTTTATCTTCCCAGATCTCACAGGCGGGACAAATGTACTAGTTGTTTCCGCATACTCAGATTTTCAACTTTATTTTGGAATTGCTTATAAATATCCCAAATTATCTTTCAAAACGCTTAATTATCCTTTTTAAAACATTCATAATTGATTATGGGAAACGTTGTTACATTTAAACTCATATTCCAAAAGTTTTACAATTTGCAGCAGAAAAGTGCTACCAAAAGTGCTAAATAAGCTTATTTTGAATTAAACAACTTTTAAACATTCGGTAATTCATATTTTCTAATCCAAATCTCTTTTAAATCATTTAAATAGATTTATCAAATTTATTCCATATTTTTCCATAATTAAAAACACCCATTTAAACAGATTTCCTGTTATGGTCACTTCACTGCACTAGCGCGATTTTTCTTGAAAATTGATTTGGACTTAATTCAAAATCTACTAATCGAAACTTTGATTTTCTTTCTTCGTTTAGAAGATATGAATATAATAGTCCGGAATTTTCTTATATTAAAGAATTCCGAGCCATATTCCACTCTATACACTCATTTGAACTTTTCGGCGCGAAATCGCGAACTACCGTTGCGCGACGCGTCTAGTTTTAACTTATTTTTCAATACTTGAAATAATCAATTCAAATTTTATTTCAACACATATAAAATCATTAGAAACCATTTTAAATCAATATTTTCACTTTTTAAAGTATTTAAAATATATTTTCACTCTTACCATATTATAATATTATTTTATTTCTATTATTTCAATATTAAATTTTAAATTCCAATTTCAACTCTATTTCAATTCTAATCTCAAACTAAACACGTTTAAAACTTAGATTTCAAATCTAATTTCAATTTAAACTTCAATTCAATCTCAAACTAAAGTTCACTTTTCCAAAATCGATTTCAATTTCAATTTCACTATTCATCTTAATTTCAATTTCAAATTAACTACTCTTTTCAAACCGATTCACTTCAAATTTCAAATTCTCTTTCATTTTGACTTTAGTTTCACTTTTAATGAAAAGAGACTTATTTTTCCACAATTTCTCGTATTACTAAAATAGGGTCTAACTAAACAAAGTGATTACTTAACTAATAGAAATTTAATATCCAAATTATCGTAACAACCATACAACATCCATATAACATCAATATTTTCCATACGGTAAATGTCATAACATTACTACGGATTATCCAACATATTCAAGCATTCAACCAAACATCCATATCATCAAATGGTGATTATTTAACATAACAGTTAAGCATGATAATCAATATAATTTAAAAAGCGGTGAGAATTTCTCACCATAATATCCACTCCGTCAATCTTTAATTTGAGATACGCGTTTCTCGCGAACGTGCTACTTTCCAACGTCTCGCCTTATTGCTTCTTTTCCGAATGCTTTTGTTTCCCTTTCCTTTTCTTTTCTCTTTTCTTTTCTTTTTTTTTGTATGGAGGAGGGTGTATATGGCTCGACTAAGGGGTGCATGACCTAGGGAGGAGGGTACGGCCTAGGTGGAGGTGGGTAGGTGGTTTGGAGGGCTCGGCCATAGTGCTTTTGGGCTCGGCCTTGGGTGGAGAGGCCTTGGCCGTGGGTTTGGGTGGGGGTGTAAGGTGTTGGAGTGAGGAGGAGGTGGGTAGGTGGTCGGTAGGTGGTAGTTTGACTTTGTTTTGGTGGTGTAAGGTGATGGTTTGAAGGTAGAAGGAAGAATGAAGGTGGAAGAGAGGTTGGATGCCATGTAAATGAAGGTGAAGAAGAAGGAGAAAGTGAAGAAGAAAGAAGGAATAAAATGTGAGAAAGTGGAAAGTATGGATGTTTATTTATATTTGAGCTTTGGATGGAAAATGACTAAAATACCCTTCTCCACTTTTTGACTTTTTAGTTTACTTTTCTACCCTTGATTTGACCTTTGCTTAATGGAGAAGAAATGGTTTGATTTGAATTTGTACTTAAGAAATGATGTTCGGATTTGATTTATGTACTTATGAAATGATTTTGCCTCTTTTTCTTACACTTTTAAAATGTTAAAATAACATTTGCTCATTTTCCATGCATACACATCACATCTCATTAATGTGATTTGAATTTGTGAAATGATTACTTTCTTTTCTTTCTTAAAGTTTGTGTTTTAAATGGAAGACTTTTGCACGATTTGACTTGCATTAAATGGATTTGTAAGTATGCATTAATGGTGAGCATATGTGTCATTACTTCCTTAAGTTAGCTTTCTTTTCACTTTTCCATTTGTTTGAATTTTAGGTGTATATGTTACATCATGTGTAAGAGAAGAGATGGTTATATAATGATGTTCTTTAATTTGTTTACTTTTACACTCTTTTGTCAAATCATAACTTTTACATTCTTTTTATATTTATGTAAATATTTTCAAAAGTAAACTCTTTTTGATTTTAGTGCTAAATGTATAATGTATATATAGTTTGTAAACTTGTATTTATAAGTTAGAAAATATATTAAGTTGCAACAACTTGTCGACAACTTGTTTTGGTTGAAAACGGCGTTTTTGACGACAAATTATACAGTCAAAATTTGACCTTTTTATTAAGCTATATATTGGAGTAAAACAAACTTTAAAATGAACTTTTTACTTCTTTAAATAAAATAAAACAAGTCTCTTTATATTTTAAAATCATATTAAATTAATATCAAAATCTCTAATTTTACAGTGTATGTAAAACTGACAAAATGCGATAAATTTTTGGTTATTTTTGTAAAACGATTATTGACAAACTTTTAAATCTTTTAACATACTTTTATTATCTTTATTAGATGTTTAAATAAGATTTATCTTTTTAAATAAATATTTAAATTCATTTATTTAAGCTTTTATTTATTTTTGACAAAACTTAACTTTTGTCGATTTGTTCCAAAATCCAAATTTATACTTTTTAAACTTATTAACTATAAGAATAGATAATTATTATTAGATATAACATATTTATTTAAGATTTAAACTCCTTTTAAATTTAAATCGAGCGAAATATCTCATTTTCGAAGTAGCGAAATTATGGGTCGTTGCATTCTACCCTACTCAAAAGCATTTCGTCCTCGAAATGAAATCAAAGATAAAGGAATCTATCCATACTCATCTACTCAAATAATTTGGCTTATTTCTATCATATGATAGAAAAGAAGAAAGTCGATATCATAACAACACTAAAAAAATGATGCCAAACATACATACAAAGATTTTCCACACTAACCTGAGTACTTATCATGTACTTAAGGTTGTACATACATACATCAAATCAAACTTCCATCCTAGTGCATACTGCACACTTAAGATAATATATACAACAACCAAACAATACTATACATCCAAAAACAACCATACTGATACTAATGCATACATCCACATAACTCATCATCTGTCCCGGGTATGTACTATACCCGAGGTCTATATATATACATACAAACCAAAACATCAGTCTAACCACTATATCTTAGTGTCTATTATTTGAGATAACTATCCAACTACTAAGTAGACAAACCCAAAACATTATACTATATGTGATATTTGATTCGATCTATTATTCAAATCCACAATTTTACCTCCAAACTAGTATCGATCCTCCGATTTTCTAGTGAGGACTTGATCAGACTTCTTAATCGCAAACCCTTGCTTTCCTTGCATAGCTCTCAACTATGATAGAAAACTTGTGTACATAATCATAAACTCTCATCAACGTTCGCCATAAAAAATCGAGTGATAAATCCTTTCTCGGATTGGTGTAAACACCTCAAAGTTCTGTACTCAAATCTTAGAGCAAAATTTATGTGCTGAAATAAACTACGTTCAACTTATGTACTTATTCACATTCATCTTTACCTAATACATTTCTTCAAAATTTCTTTTAATCCAAGTTTATTTCACAACCATTGCTTCCTTCTAAATATATTATTACTTAAGCATACAAATATGACTTAAACTTGTATAATATACTTTTACTTCCTAAGAGTATATATACATATCCCTAATCTTCAAATTGTTATTACTTCAATTAGGGTCTTCAACAATTGTGGAATTCTATTATTCTAAATAAATTTAGTTATAAAACTTAACCCTTAGTTTTATTTACCTAAGGTCTCCATTTAGCTAATATTATTTATCTTATCCATATATTAATAAGACAACTTTACTAAGTGTGCATCCTTTTTCTTACCAATCTTAACTTATTTACCTATCCATTTTTTAAATCAAAATTCTTAATCTTAAATCCATCAAATACCTTATAGTCAAATTGTGAAACTTAATTCACATGGTATTTGGTATTAACCTTTTTCATCTAACAATCAAACTACTAACTATATAATTCAAAAATATCCACTTCTAATCTTAGTTCATTTTGAGTTACAAATGTTACCCTACATGTATCACTAATTCAAAGTTTTATATTAGGATGATATTTCTTATATCTCTTATTCCTAAATTTCACTTTGATTTTAACCTAGTCAAAGTTTCTAAATCTAAAATTACCTTATCTCCTTATAAGTTATAGGACTTATCCTTTCATAATATATTTACCTAAAATTTCAATTTTGGCTCATCTTTTTCTATCTTATTGATAAGAATTTTTTCCAAGTATGCATTTTCTTTGTACTTTATCCAATTACAACATGTAGCTTCAATATTATCATCAAATATCTTACAGCCAAATTGTAAATTTTACTTCACAGGATATTTGTACTTAGCTTTTAAATCCATCCATTATGATAATCACTTAATCATTATTATTTCTTAATACTAAGTATCTAAGGGAATATGATTTGCTTTCAACTAATTGATCCTATATGAAATATCTTATAGTCAAATTGTGCAATTCTAATCACAAGATATTCATATTTTAGTTTCACTAAGCAAAGTCACAATCAATCCTTAACTTCTAACCCAAAAGGATAATAGTATTCCCTTTAATATTTATAACATAAACCCAAGGTAAAATTATTTCATTTACCCATTTCCTTTAAAACAAAATCATTTTTATAAAATTAACAAATACGCTCTCATATATATAATACTCTCATAACTCATTGTAGGGTGTTACTAACCCTATCTCTAATGAGTTACTCATCCTAGGATATTAGTAATCCTATCTCTGATGAGACTTACCCCGATCAGGCTTCGGTGTTCGCTCAACCAAAAGCTTTAATACCAAATGTAAAGGCCCGTTTTCCCGTACCTTTTTCATCGACAATAAACCACACATGTCTGACGCAAATTGCACGAAAAGACGGATCTTTAAGGGTGATAAAGAAATGTAGACAGAACAGAATCTCACACGAATGGAATAACATATATTATTTCAATAATAATCTTTACAGCGGAAATTTTTTTAAAATACAATATCAGAGTCTAACATAAATTCAGTTTGGACAGTTATAAAACCTTCCCTTACAAATGCTGACAAACATCAAACAAATACACTAAGCAAAGCAGATAATAGAATATCTCCAGCTCTCCTATAGAAACTCCAACCATCTTCGACTATCCTGAAACTACTCGGATCTGACCCGAGTATTGAAAATACCCGAATCAGGCTTGATAAACCAGTGTGAGAAAAACTCAATAATAAATGATAGTGTCATATATCAGCCTTTTTATAAAGATCCTTTGAAAAGAAAGAGTATCTCATAAGACCACGTCTACACATAAACACGGACGGGTTTTTACCTTATGATAACTAAAACACTTTTATATCAAAACCTTTGATATTATTTCTAATGACATTCTTTGAAAACCTTTGCAAATAAACTTATTAATCTTAGCCGAAATTATTACATTGATTAAATTCTAGCATAATAAGTTTACAATCAAGTCCGTAGGTCCTTATTGGAGAATGGATTTCCATACAAATGACCAGGCGCAAGGTCTACCTTCCGAAATGGGTACACCTTTAGATGGATGTCTCGGTAAACCATCACAAAGCTTATCTACCAACACAAGACCGGCCTACCTCTTTAACTAGATAGTACCGAATATGTCATCCCCCGGTCGTTACCGACCTTTAACCGAGCGCTCGTTTTCCATACACCACATTAATATACATCCCGAACGTTATAGCGGAAAGAAATATATCTAGAAGGGGATGATCATACCCTAGTTGGGAATGACCCACTTAGCCCTGCTGCATCTAATCCTATTTCGGTCATTTCCGCTTTGATGAGAAAAAGCTACGATTACCTTTTCATAAAGCACATATCACATCTTTGAATGTCACATTGCCATTTCCGTTTAACTACTAATTGCCTTCCACAAAAATACAACCCTTGAGCTCGTAAGTCTCAAGGAGGGTGTTAAGCTAAGAGAAGTTGCCTTCTCCGCCACTATTGATGTACGTTTGTAAAAACCAATGTACGTAATCGTTAGAAATGCAATGTCACACAAACGTCCATACAAGTCGTCCAGGAACAGGACAAACCGAAGGAACTTTCCTCGGCCATTACTAGGCGAGAAGCCCTTGCAATCCGCAAAATCTCTATCACGAGGAGACCACTGCTATAAATAACTCTATAATGGGGGCCAACCAAAGCATGTTCAACAAGCAGTCTTCACGCTAGGAAGATCCACGGTCTTCAATCGCCATCTTCAATATGTCTTCACGTTCGAACATATACATTGGTTCGAAGTGGTTTTCGGATAGGAATTAACCAAATCCGACTCCGGTTCCTTCGAAATCCAATCATCGATAAAAGTGAATACGAGTATATAGGATTTATTAAGTCTCTTTTCACTTTAATTCTTTTCGGATGATTTCAAAATCTCTTTCTTTTGACTTAGAGTAATTCTAAGTAATTCATTCTTTTGCTTTTGGAAAATATCTTAAATTTCCTTACTTAATTCTTGATCCAAATTTCTTAACTTTTAAGCGGGTCAAAAACAATGTTATTTAAGACATCGTTTATGATAAACCCTAAATCAATCTTAACAAACATTTTGAAGTAAATAGGATCGCAAAAATCATTCATTTTTGGGGATTACTTAACTTTTGGATAATACCAATCTTCTTGTAATTCAAAAACTTAATACGGAATCTTTTTATTTAAGAGCATCCGGGCTTTCCTTTCGATCTATTCCACCCCTCGCCTAAGAAAAGAAAACATAGGCCAGGTAAGTTCAGGGCACTAGTTGCTCCATCCCTAACCTTAGTTAAACACCTTGTTTTATCTTCCCAGATCTCACAAGCGGGACGAATGTACTAGTTGTTTCCGCATACTCAGATTTTCAACTTTATTTTGGAATTGCTTATAAACATCCCAAATTATCTTTCAAAACGCTTAATTATCCTTTTTAAAACATTAACAATTGATTCTAGGAAACGTTGTTATATTTAAACTCATATTCCAAAAGTTTTACAATTCGCAGCAGAAAAGTGCTACCGAAAGTGCTAAATAAGCTTATTTTGAATTAAACAATTTTTAAACATTCAATAATTCATATTTTTCAATTCAAATCTCTTTTAAATCATTTAAATAGGTTTATCAAATTTATTCCATATTTTTCCATAATTAAAAACATCCATTTAAACAGATTTCCTGTTATGGTCACTTAACTACACTAGCGCGATTTTTCTTGAAAATTGATTTGGACTTAATTCAAAATCTACTTATCGAAACTTTGATTTTCTTTCTTCGTTTAGAAGATATGGATATAATAGTCCGGAATTTTCTTATTTTGAAGAATTCCGAGCCATATTCCACTATATACACTCATTTGAACTTTTCGGCGCGAAATCGCGAACTACCGTTGCGCGACGCGTCTAGTTTTAACTTATTTTTCAATACTTGAAATAATCTATTCAAATTTTATTTCAACACTTATAAAATCATTAGAAACCATTTTAAATCAATATTTTCACTTTTTAAAGTATTTAAAATATATTTCACTATTACCATATTATAATATTATTTTATTCCCATTATTTCAATATTAAATTTTAAATTCCAATTTCAACTCAATTTCAATTCTATTCTCAAATTAAACACATTTAAAACTTAGATTTCAAATCTAATTTCAATTTAAAGTTCAATTCAATCTCAAACTAAACCTCATTTTTCCAAAATCGATTTTAATTTCAATTTCACTATTCATCTTAATTTCAATTTCAAATTAACTATTCTTTTCAAATCTGATTCACTTCAAATTTCAAATTCTCTTTCATTTTAACTTTAATTTCACTTTTAAATGAAAAGAGACTTATTTTTCCACAATTTCTCATATTATTAAAATAGGATCTTACTAAACAAATTGATTACTTAACTAATAGAAATTCGATATCCAAATTATCGTAACAACCATACAACATCCATATAACATCAATATTTTCCATACGGTAAATGTCATAACATTACTACGGACTATCCAACATATTCAAACATTCAATCAAACATCCATATCATCAAATGGTGATTATTTAACATAACAATTAAGCATGATAATCAATATAATTTAAAAAGCGGTGATAATTTCTCACCATAATATCCACTCCGTCAATCTTTAATGTGAGATACGCGTTTCTCGCTAACGTGCTACTTTCTAACATCTCGCCTTATTGCTTCTTTTCCAAATGCTTTTGTTTCCCTTTCCTTTTCTTTTCTCTTTTCTTTTCTTTTTTTTTGTATGGAGGAGGGTGTATATGGCTCGGCTAGAGGGTGCATGACCTAAGGAGGAGGGTACGGCCTAGGTAGGGGTGGGTAGGTGGTTTGGAGGGCTCGGCCATGGTGCTTTTGGGCTCGGCCTTGGGTGGAGAGGCCTTGGCCGTGGGTTTGGGTGGGGGTGTGAGGTGTTGGAGTGAGGAGGAGTTGGGTAGGCGGTAGTTTGACTTGGTTTTGGTGGTGTAAGGTGATGGTTTGGAGGTAGAAGAAAGAATGAAGGTGGAAGAGAGGTTGGATGCCATGGAAATGAAGGTGAAGAAGAAGTAGAAAGTGAAGAAGAAAGGAATGAAATGTGAGAAAGTGGAAGGTATGGATGCTTATTTATATTTGAGCTTTGGATAGCAAATGACTAAAATACCCTTCTCCACTTTTTGACTTTTTAATTTACTTTTCTACCCTTGATTTGACCTTTGCTTAATGGAGAAGAAATGTTTGGATTTGATTTATGTACTTATGAAATGATTTTGCCTCTTTTTCTTACACTTTTAAAATATTAAAATAACATTTGCTCATTTTCCATGCATACAAATCACATCTCATTAATGTGATTTGAATTTGTGAAATGATTACTTTCTTTTGTTTTTTAAAGTTTGTGTTTTAAATGGAAGACTTTTGCACGATTTGACTTGCATTAAATGGATTTGTAAGTATGCATTAATGGTGAGCATATGCGTCATTACTTTCTTAAGTTAGCTTTCTTTTCACTTTTCCATTTGTTTGAATTTTAGGTGTATATGTTACATCATGTGTAAGAGAAGAGATGGTTATGTAATGATGTTGTTTAATTTGTTTACTTTTACACTCTTTTGTCAAATCATAACTTTTACATTCTTTTTATATTTATGTAAATATTTACATAAGTAAACTCTTTTTGTTTTTAGTGCTAAATGTATAATGTTTATATAGTTTGTAAACTTGTATTTATAAGTTAGAAAATATATTAAGTTGCAACAACTTGTCGACAACTTGATTTGGTTGAAAACGGCATTTTTGACGACAAATTATACAGTCAAAATTTGACCTTTTTATTGATCTATATATTGGAGTAAAACAAACTTTAAAATGAAATTTTTACTTCTTTAAATAAAATAAAACGAGTCTCTTTATATTTTAAAACCATATTAAATTAATATCAAAATCTCTAATTTCACAGTGTATGTAAAACTGACAAAATGCGACAAATTTTTGGTTATTTTTGTAAAACGATTATTAACAAACTTTAAAATCTTTTAACATACTTTTATTATCTTTATTAGATGTTTTAAATAAGATTTATATTTTTAAATAAATATTTAAATTCATTTATTTAAGCCTTTATTTATTTTTGACAAAACTTAACTTTTGTCGATTTATTCCAAAATCCAAATTTATACTTTTTAAACTTATTAACTACAAGAATAGGTAATTGTTATTAGATATAACATATTTATTTAAGATTTAAACTCCTTTTAAATTTAAATCGAGCGAAATCTCTCATTTTCGAAGTAGCGAAATTACGGGTCGTTACAATAAAAGTCTATAAACGAAGAAAATCAAATGTCCAAAGTACCAAAAAAGAAACTAGAGTCCATAGAAAGCAGAAAGAATACTAGATTTCATTAACCCGAGCATCACAGTTTATCATCATCTCAGAGCATGCCTAGGACCGTCACTACAAGAAGTTTTATTTTTAGTGGCGCACAAAAAACGCTACCAAAACTTATGGTGTTGTTTTGATAAACGCCGTGATAAATCCCGCAACTAAAAATCCATGATTTTCAGTTGCATTTATTTCAACGCCACTATAAATCCTTCTATTGCAGCGTTTCTCAAACGCGACCATAAATCTTTTTGTAGCGTTTTAAAGACGCCACCAAAAGGTTTTTTGGCGCTAACAATAGAATTTCCAACTTTATCCCTACTTTACGGTTGCGTTTACTCAATGCTGCTATATGTATTTGTGTAGCGTTTTTGAAACGCTACTAAAAGTTGATGATCATTTTGCACTATTTTTTCATGCTATTTTTTCCTTTTGATGGTCTATTTTATTTCTACTATATCAATCAACAATCGCTCACATAATCATCATATTCAAACAATTAAAAAACATATTAATCATATAATCAAATATGATATCCATAACCATTCTAATACAATAGTTTTTTGATAAAATAACCAAACTCACATACAATAACCATTCATATACAAATTTACACACCAAGTACTAATAAAATGTTATACCAAACTGGTGCTAACAAAATGCTCGATTACCCATAATTCTTTGTTGCATGCACAAGTGAAAGCTAGAACCATAAAAGTCCAACCTTGTTCTCTTCGGAAATCCAACGCCTCCACAAGTGAAAGCTCAACATATAGTCAAACAATTATGTTAATTCGTAGGACTTTAAATATGATATCAAACATCTATAGCATTGTACAAGCATATCATACTATAAATAACATCATATAAATAATCAAAGATATAAACGAAATGAAATAAATAAAGTCCAATCTTACAGTTACATATAAAACTTTGTTAGATTAATTATATTATTATTTATAAAATTTAGTTAACTTAAACTTAGTTAATTTTATAAAACTTGTTTAATTAATTTTAACAAAACTTAGTTATTTTTATTAACTTGGTTTATTTATGAAAATAGATTAACTTAGTTAATTTATTATTTTTATTATATTAAAACTCGATTTAACTTAGCTTTATTATTATTGTTGTTGTTATTGTTCTTATAAACTTATTTCATTTTTATGAACTTAGTTAATTCATCATCATCGTCATTATTATTATTTTTTATAAAATTTTGTTAAATTAGTTATATTATTATTATTTATAAAAATTTAATTAACTTAACTTTAGTTAAATTTATAAAACTTGTTTAATTTTAACAAAACTTAGTTAATTTTTGTTAACTTAGTTAATTAATTAATTAATTATTATTATTTATAAAACTCGGTTAACTTAGTTAATTTATTATTATTACTATTATTATTAAAACTCAGTTAACTATTACTATTTATAAAATTAGTTAACTTAAACTTAGTTAATTTTATGAAACTTGCTTAATTTTAACAAAACTTAGTTAATTTTTATTAATTTGATTAACTTGGTTAATTTATTGTTATTATTTATTATTATTATTATTATTATTTATAAAACTCGTTTAACTTAGTCCATTTATTATTATTATTAGAACTCAGTTAACTTAATTATTATATTAGTTAATTTTTATAAACTTTGTTAATTCATCATCATCATTATTATTATTTGTAAAGCTTTGTTAAATTAGTTATATTATTACTATTATTTATAGAATTTAATTTACTTAAACTTAGTTAATTTTATAAAATTTTCTTAATTTTAACAAAACTTAGTTAGTTTACTACTACTATTATTTATAAAACTCAATAAACTTAATTATATTGTTATTATGACTATTACTACTACTATTGCTATTTATAAAACTCAGTTTGCTTATATTACTATTACAAACGTTTGAACAACCGTAAATAAAAGAATATAAATGATGAGCGTTGCCACTACAGCTCACACATTTTTCATCGGCTACCTTCATTTGTCATCAGTTTCGGCCACATTTTTGGACCAGTGCATCATGCTTATGTCTCCGTCGCCACTACAGCTCACACATTCAAGTTACATATGCTAATTCTACCTACTGCATTAATCCTGAGCTTTCCATTCCTATTCAGATTTGTGTGGTCAGAAGAAGATCAGGTCTAAGTTTGCATCGGATATCTATATTCCTTTCAGGCTTAGAACCTACTTTTAAGGTTACTTCACTTTGCTTCAGTTTGATACTATGCCAACCCATGTAAACTAACTTCAGTTTAATTTACAGTTTAACTTCCTTCACCACTTCACCAAGTTCACAAGCACTTCACATAGTCAACTGTTTCACCAAATGGCCAATCATTTCCTTCCTCAACCTACTGTCTTCACTTGAACTGCCACCTTCTTCCTACTACTCCAGCAACTTCACTGCTAGTATCACAGTGCACATCACTATTAAAATCCTACAGAACCTCATTGTCAACAAAACACATCAATTACATCAACAACAAATTGCAGCACTGTAACCTCACATCACCTCCTCTGCCTCACCCATCTGCAAACTCCAGCCTTGAGTATCTCCAGTACAACATCAACTGCACTTCACCTTCCAAACTATTTTCTCTAAACCAGCACCTCACTTCAACCAAGAAACCGCAATCCCATTGTCACACTTCTGCCTACAACCTCCACCATCCAACCACCACCCTCCTCTTACCTTCAACACCTCAACAACCTGAAACCATCACCCATCCACCTGAATAACTCCATTACTTCCAAACCCACTCCACAACCAAACTGCAGCCTGTAACCACTTTCGCAGTCCAACATCACCTATACGCCACCAAACACATTCCATTACAACTCTAAAACCAACCCTCAAACATTGCCATACAACATCATCACAGCAACTGCACCACTTCATAACTCATCTACAAATCGCAACTACTAAAACACTCAATACCACTACCATCAACATTCAGACCACCTTCAACCTGCTCCTCCACCAACCTTCTCCTCCCCAATTACAAACCCACTCCAAACTACACTTCAACACCCTCTGCATACAAATGATCATTCCTCCACCTACAGTCATGCTTCACTGATTTCTCTTTATAACTACCTAAAACCATACTGCCTACTCAGTCGCCTCACAAAATCATCACCGACTCCATTCCCACAACAGCGAAACCCAACTCAACCGCCAAATTTTTTGCCTTCGCCCATAGCCACAACAAGTTGCTTCTGTATCTCAGCAAATCGCAACCAAAAGACTCGAAAGCACTCAAAATTCCAAATCGGCGTTTTTTCCCAATTCGTGATTTCGCAATCTTTTTTTTAAGATTGTGTTTTCAATTTTTCCGTTCAATAGAGAAGGGGGTTTTCAGGCTTGAATTTTATTTCTAAAGAATTTTAGCATTTGGTATTGGGCACACACATCAATGACCAAACAGAATTTTTGTTAATTAGACACAAATCACCGACCAAGGAAAACGATCTTATTTGGTGATGTATTGCCAAACGATTTTCAACTTGCATTATATTGCCGTACGAATTGAGTAATTGAAAGGGTAAAAGTTTAATAGTTTTAGTTTTTTGAAGAAATAGCGAATTATGATACTCCTACCAAAACATTGAATTGAACAGATTAGACAAAGTTTGTAAGAAATAACAGAAAGATAACAAGTTGAATTGATTCATACCCATGACGTATGAGAAAATCGATTATAACAAGGCAACAGTTTGGCGTATATAAATATGTCTCCTTAATATTATTTGCAATATGAGTTATTGGGAGCAATCTAAAGCTGCCTACTTCTCCATCTGTAAAATAAAATCAGATGACCAAAATCAATATTATTCATGAATGTATATTTAAAGACCATCTTCGCCTTTTCAAAATGTTTTCGGTAAGAATTTTCCTACATACAATCTTTTTCTACTATACATAATTTCATTTCAAAAAGAAAAAAATATATATTCCATTTCATTTTTCTGCATTACATTTTTTTCTGTGCACTTATGTTTGTCGCTATGCACTTCTGCTTACCACTGCATTCCTTAATCACCACCTGTCCATACTTCATCTCACCGCCCTTTGACCATCTTCAACATCAACTGCTACTCCTCCTTCTTCTCTCAACATCCCTGCATCTCCACTCCTCTGCTTCACCAACCACACCCAGAATACTGCCATTAAATACCCCTTTGCCTTGTAACGCTACTCCTTTCACTATCCTGTCACTACTCCTTTCCTTGCCACTACACCCCTTTGCCTTGTATCACTGTGCATGTTCACATAACCTATAAACAACTGCCTTATTGCCATTTAATCTCTGTTCCACTGTACAAACTGCTCAACCTCCTCCTCAACACATCCATTGTCAGTACCTTCCCTTTGCAACCACCTCAAGCTGCAAGTCGTACTATAATTAACATACACTGCCATACATCTCCACTACTTGATTTTTGAACACAACTATATACAACTGCCATACATTTCTGCCTACATACAACCAACCTCCTATCACTTCTGTGCATACGTCCACACACCAACCACATAAACTGTGCACATATACTTGCCATAACCAATATACATCACTCAACTTCCCATCCAAGTGTTGTCAACCCTGGAACTTCACTGCTGCTCCTCACAAGTTCTACCACTTCACCACACATCCTGAAAAACAACATCAACATTAAAACCCACCAGTGTTCCACCACATAACTTCTGCCATCTGCTTCGTCAAACACCCATGTCATTCATTCAAAAGACCATCCCTACATAAGTCCTCCACTTTTCCAACATCATATCCAGCCAAAAACAGTTCCCCATCACTAGAGACACGCACCCTACTCCACAGTCACAAACCTCCTTAACCTCATCAAGCATACCAATAGTGTGCATTTCTATGCACATCAACTTCCTTTGCACACTACTAAAACCATCTCCCATGTCACCACTTCCTCCTTCTCCATCATCAATACTACCAGCACTCACCTCTATGCAATCAATATACACCTACCTCTGCACATCACCTTCACATACATTTTAAACACATTTGAAACATAACTATTACCTTCCTCTCGAAACATCCACTAAATTCTCTCCTTCCTACAGTAAACCAATCCAAAGAAAACCTATACAACCGTCCCTACTACAACCTCAACATCCTCACAACCACACCATCACCACATAAAACCATCAAACAAACACAATATTTCATACACACAGCCTAAAACAACCATCTTTATTCCTTTAGCATCCCTGCATCTAAACTGCCTACAAACCAGCAAACACCCACCTACAAGTCCATACAAATCAACTACTTGCCTTCTTCATATCAATGGCATCATCCCACAACACACATAATTTACAGCCACTCTACATTACCTCTACCACTACCCCTGCACACCATTCTCCTTCAAATTGCCATTTACCTCTGCATACTACTGCCATCATCCTTTACCTGTACACTCCTAAAAACCTGCAACACAAAATCCTACACCATCCAATTTCGTTCCTCCCCATTCAGTTGAACACTGGAACACCAAATCGCAATTGCCAAGGACCACCATTCGACCTCAAATCAACTTGCAAGAAACTCCACCACCGGTCAATCAAGCCTCAATCGTCGAATCAAACCCATCCTACCCACCTTGAATCACCAATTCAAATTCCATTTGCGACCAGATGCAATTCGCGGGCTTTTTTTGATTATTTTGGGTTTCTTTCTTATAAATGTAAAAGACGCATTTTTATTTGCTTTTTGTTTTGACAGAAGAGAAGCACAACAAGATTCCTACCCAATACTGACATCATAGTATTAATGGTTCAGCTTGAATTTAAACAAAAATTAATAACTAAAAGCATTACCTTTTCAATTTGAATAAAATCAACTGCTTCAGCTTTCCTACTAAATAATTTTCAACAGTGTAGATGCGAGAGCGAGATTCATTGGAGACTTGGTGATAGGTTATGCTAGATCTGAGAGGCACCGATGAGTTGAGTGATGGGATTGCAAGTAAAGAGAGAAGATTTTTTAGTTATGGATCTAGGGTTTTAATTGGAATATAGATTTGTAGTTTTGAGAGAAGTATAATGAGAATAAGAAAATTTGAAGCATAGAAAATTTAAGAGAAGAGAGAGTTGGAATTTTTGGCTAGGAGGCACTTAGAAATTTTTGGTGAAAAGTTTTGGCAGGTTAACCAAATATTAATCATTGCTTTTTCCGCATAAAGAAAAACAAACCCAAGTATTTAGGGTGGCATTTAGTTACAAACCCTGCCAATATATGCAACTAAAAATTGGTTTTCCTGTAGTGCTTCCTCGGTCCCGTGCATGTGTAAGTGACTTAGCCGCATCACTTTAGGGTTTATTACTTATTCACAGTCATAAATCTAATCGGTTTATAACAAGTTGATAACGTTTCCTGGATCCAGTGCCATTTTCGTTTGAGGTTGGCGGTGATCGCTCCTGTTCCACTATTACAGCTTGATTCCTCACGTACTATTGTAGATGGCCATACCTTACATGCTTCTCAACGATATCCTTCAAATGCATACAGTGGTTCCTGATGTACCCGTCTAGGTCATGGAATAGGCAATGCTTTATGGATTCCCGCTCGTATTAGAGGGTTCCCTTTTTGCCGGCCTTCGATACTTGAGGCACCCTCGAGTATCCAAATAAATCCTTTCCGGAGTTTCAGTTAAATCTGTTTAAGAAGAAAATTTTGATTCCCTCCATTGCCTTTTTTAAGTGTTGCCATTGTCGTTCATTTTGCTTTTTCCTCTATCGTCCTTATTTGAATCCTCCCTGGGTGGACCTCCACCTTTTACCGCATAAGCTTCCGCCTCTCTCCCTTCTCTCTCAGCCTGTGCACCTTCCTACCTTAGAAATCTTTCCACTTCATGGTAGAACTCCCCGAGATCCATCGGTGGATCCCGTTCCAATGATATCTTAAATTCTAAATTATCTGCAATTCCTGAGACCGCTGCCATCAAAACCAGCGATGGAGCAGGCCAATCCACCAAAGCCATTGCCACATTGAATCTGGTTAAGAAGTCCTTAAGTAACTCTCCCTTCCATTGTTTCATCGATGTCGAAGTCATCACGTTCTTGGGTGTGACTATATGGACCCGAAATTGCCTTATAAACCACTCAATCAACTCCATCCATGTGTCAATAGAGCCACTCTCTAGCTGTCTGAACCATAATGTTGCTATATCCATCAAATACAAAGGGAAGAACCTCACCATGACTTTCTCTGATGCCCCTAGCACTTCCATGTGTTTCATGTACCTTGTCAAATAAACAGTAGGATCCGTTCTCCCATCGTACATCTCTAGCGTTGGCAATCTGAAATCCGTTGAGTTCCTAGCTTGCCTGATTGTAGGAGAAAAAAGATTCCTATTCACATTCTCCAAGTCTCTATTCACCAATCCTCCCCTCATAGCCCATTTGATCATATCCGTTAATCTATCGCTGTCATTAAGTTGTGGCCTTGCCTGTTGCCTCTGACCTGCCCCCCAAGTTCATGAGGGAATCCTGAGATCTGTTTTCTTGGATGAGCACTCATTCCTCCATCGATGCCAAAATGCATAGTATCGCCTAGAATCTTGCATGGAATAGGATAAACATAATCTGAGGGTATGCCCCTAGGTCAGAGGCTTCTCTTGATGGTCCTACCCTGTCCTCTAACCTGGTGGCTCCATGTCCCCGACTCTGGTTCTAGACTTCTTCTCCTGCTATTCCATTCCCTTGATTTTGCATTCCAGTTTTTCCAACTTGCTGGAGTAGATTTACATTATCTCCTCCTACCTTGTCAGCATCTATTCCTGCATAGCATTCATCATCATCTCTATCTCATCTCTATTGATGAAGATTGAGGCTTGATTAACACCAGAAGAAGACTGTAGACTTCCTTCATGTCGATTCCGTTCCATTCTCTGTCTCCTTGTTGATTGCTTAGCATGGTTCCTTTTAGATCTGATCCCTTAGCTTTCCAAATCCGAACTCCAAGTCTGGTTTACCAAGTGCTAGTCCCTCTCAGTGAATGCACCAAAGTGTTTGTGCCGAAATTGGTCACAAACTCCAAAAGCCGTGAAAGAACTAGTGTTTGCACACAGATCCACAACATCTAAGCACAAATCATAGATCCAGATAAAGTAGAGAACAAAAATAAAGAAATAGTAAAATTAAAACGAGCAAGAAAGAAAAGAACACATGGTTTATAGTGGTTTGGCTATCTCCAACCTACGTCCACTTTGAATTGATCCATTTATTCCTTTTGCATTGAGATTACAATTACAAGCCTTTGAAAATCAATAGCAAAAATGATAGAATTGTCGCGCAAGAGAAAGAGAAGCCCCTATTTAGTTGCTATAGGACCACTATTTATAGGTGTATGTCCAAAAATATCTACCTCAAAACTTGGGACACCTCTTCTCTTGCGCATATGGGCCTGCCAAATCGATCTAGAGAGATTTTGCATCGATCCCAGTGCAATTCGTATCGATCCAAAAGTAGTCCAATCGGGTCGAGATCGATCACGAAACTTCTTGAGTGCATAAGGAAACCCCTGTGAAAATTTCATAATGTTTGGGATTGTAGAATGAGAGTTATGATCGATCTAAGTTTGAGATTGTTGATGGGTTGAACGCTTCGTATCGATAGCTCGGTATCGACCAAGCTCGTATCGATCTAGTACGTATCGATCACGGGAGTTGTTAAGACATGGAGCGATAATCGCGTGTAGATCCATTTTTCATGCTCGCTGACCGCTTCGTTTGCCTTGTACTTCTTCGTATCCACCAGTTGCTAATCCTTTCGTATCGGTCCCCATCTTTCTTTCCATCGATGCTAAAATCTTTTACTCGTATTGATGCTTAGCTATGCGCTTCGTATCCATGCTGTTTGTATCCATTGATCCATTCCCTGCTTCGTATCGGTCTAAGCCACGCTCAAGTCCATGTTGTTTGTGTCAATCCCAATTGCCTCCTTCTTATTGATGTATAATCGATCGATATGAAATGTCCATCCGAGTCCCAGAAACTATTTCTTCATTCTTCGTATTGATCCCTGCCCTAATCGATATGAAGCATGCTGCCCTCCTTCTATTGTGTCTAAACAAATCGATACACACTGCATCCGTACGATGGCCATTGATCCCGAGACCGATCGATCCAAACTATCTACCACTATGCTCGATACGAAGAGATCAATCCACAACCACTTCATACCAATAGTGATCCATCCATAACTCGATCATACAAACTCGGTTTGACTTGAAATTTGAAATGTAGCCTTTCCATGCCTTATTCATTATTCCCAATCGATCCTACCTTGATTGGTGCTTGGACCAATTTTGATGGTATCGATCATAGCTTTGTTTTCCAATCGATCCCTAATCCTGATATCCATCCTTTTTTAACTAATTCGTTGATATCCTGGCCTTGTCTAGAAGGCGGGATAACAATGCATTTCTTATGCAATTTAATTTAAATTTAATTTAAATTAAAAAAAATTCTTCTCTTATTATTCATATTCAACAAATTTTAATTGGTTTTTAGCTTAATAATTCTCAAATCTATAAGTTATACAATTTATTCATTTAAAATTTCATTTTATTATTTTATTTAATTCATTTTAAATACATTTTATTTTATTTAAGATTTCTTGAGTTAGAGTCCATTTACTTTATTTTATTTATCAAATTCAAAGTTTCTTTTGTTTGCTTGACCAAAAATATTCAATAGTTTTAAAATTTAATTTTACTTTCCTATTCAAACTTATATGTTATAAACATTTTATTCTTATATATGTACTACTTCCAATTACTAAGTTCAAAATTATTTCCATATATTTATTAAATCATACTTAGAATATATTTTTCTTTCGAAATCAAAACATGTTTTAATCGAGATATAAATTTCTTTTGGTAGAAATTCTCACTTAGAAACTCGAAAATGAATACTAGCGATGCTGCAGTCATCCCAAAATTATTTTCCAGCGATTAAAGTGAGTTCATTGCTTATTTTCTTCCAAAAATCTTTTCAAAATATTTTTCTAGTAAAAAATCTTTCAAAAAATATTAATTTTAATTTTTGAAGGTTTGAAAACAATTTTGAAAACAAAGGGATTCAAATTCTAAAATTCTTAATTTTTTAAATCCTTCTATTTATAATCTATATTATAAATCTACTTATACAAATTTCATTACCTTACAATTTGAAAATATTTCGCAAATTTACAAATTTGTTATTCCAAACAATTTTTTATTTTAATTAGATTTCAATATAACTTAATTATCAAATGCTTCATAAATAAAATTCATTAAGTACTCATTTTATTTTAATTCAACCAATAATCGAGGGTAACTAAATATTATCATCGTTTAACAACTAATGTTCATTAATAATTAACATTTTATAATATAATATATAGTTGAGGTAAGATTATTCCATTTTCCCTATTTTAAAATAATGTTATGTCGACTTGTCTCGTTTAAGTGTTTGAAAATTCCCATCGATAACATGGCGTACCATGCACCGATCAGAATTCATAAACAACTCAATGGATAAGTAAACATAATGTAAAACATTTTATAATACTAATAAGTATGCTCTCTCATATATACACTCAAAGAGACTCATTCTAGGGTAATACTACCCCATCTCTGATGAGTCAAACACCACAAAGCTAAGGTTATCACTAAACCTGGCTCTAATACCAATTGTGATGACCCACATTTCGAAAGATTTAAATCGACAGTAATCCACATATGTCCAACTTAGACAATCCAAAACTTAGATAATCAATGGGGTTAATTAAGAAAAGCAAGAAAAGCAGAGGAAAACAAACACAAAAATCTCACAACGGAACGATAAAATATAATCATCAAATAAACCATTTATGAAGCTATTTAATATACATTTGATTATTATCCATACACATTTATCAAAGTTATATACACATCAGGGGTAAATAAATAATGCAGCAGAGCATGATGCAAGGAATAATAAAAGTAGTAATATACCAAATCTTCGTCTTCCTCCTCTAGAGAATAATCTTTAATACGCTGAAAACACTCAGGACTCACCCGAGCGTAATGGTAAATAAAACACTTGAGTCAGGACTAAAATACTCTTATGTAAGTCAAATCAATATCACAAAAAATGAGTGTAACAACGTCAGAGATGTTTATGGGATTTTACATCTTCTATCCAGTGTATAACGTGCATGCAATAACTTGAGAGATGTTATGGGATTTTCCTTCTCTTAAGGATCTGCTAAACTATTTATATATAATAGTATACGCTATAATAGGTAATGTCTATCAGTAAAACAATTATCAAAATAGCATCAAGGCTTTACATTGATCCACCTTAACACATTTCTATAGGTACAATACCAAAGTCGTAATGGGTTTGTTTAAGGATAAGTATGACAAGGCAGGTGAGGCAATGCCCAAGATAGGATTCTACCAGTTTACCCTTTCTGGCTGGTCGTAACCCATCTTTGGCCGACCGTGACTATCAGCCCAAACAAAAAGTGCACCCATCGAATACAAAATCACAATAGTAATACGATGGATCAACGTCGCTCAAGATAGCTAACCTCATTGGCCAGACATAGTCTCTTATTTTAGTTATTTTAATTATGACACGAGTGTCAGGACTATCCATCATCGTTCCCTTACTTCATTGTAGTAACGTTTCCCAATTCAACCACTACACTTTGGATATCATCCACCGCATACACGGTTGTTAAGGTGATTCCAGTATTGACAAAGAGCATGCCAATAAGAGGCCCCAGTCTCTTTAATAACCAAACGTCATTTTACACACCGGTTGGTTCTTTTACATTTCGAAAACAATTCCTACTTTATATTAAATTATCATATTCGTTTCAAAATCAAATCCATTTCGAAATTATCATATTTACTCAAATTATACCATATCATGTTTGCCTTAACATCCCAATTTCTCTTTCAAAATTCGTTTGGAATTTTAATTTAGGTTATAATTTCATTTTAACCTCATTCCGATTTAAATCTAAGATTTGAATATAAACATACCACCCTTGACCAGTTTGAATTTTAAGAAAATAGTTTGAATAATTTTAAAATAGCTTAAATAGTTCAAATAGTTTAACAGAAAATAGTTTGAGTATTGAAAATGGTTTATATAGTAAAATAGTTTGGAAATTAAAATAATTCGAATATGTAAGAAGATAGATTTTAAATAGTTTATACTAAAATAATCTATTTAAAAATAGTTTCAAAGTCAAACCGAATTCCAAAATTTCCAACTCAAATCAATTCCAATTTCCATTTCGATTTTAATCGATTATATTCTGATTTCAAGTCGAATATTACTTCGATCCCAGTTTCAATTTACATAAATACAATTTCAATTTCGAATTAATTCAATTTCGCTTGCAATTCTAATTGATTTAAATTTAAATTCCAACTTGAATAAATTCCAATTCAATTTCAATTCCAAATTAATTTCTATTTTCAACTATCCAATTCAATGATTGAATTTCAACTCAAATTTAAACCATTTCGATGTACATCAATTTCCAGTTTGATTTTCAAAATATCGATTCAAAACACTTAAATCAAATTAACCTTCAATATTCAATTTAAAATCCAAATCTTCAAATATAATTCAATTCCAAGCTCAATTTTGAAATATCGTTTTATATCACTTTTACTTAGCAATATCTGAAATTCGAATAAAAGTCCAATCTTTTAAAACAAACCAATTTCTGAAATTCAAATCATATTTCGATTTGAACTTAAAAATCTCAACTTCAATTATTTAAAACATTCTTGTTATTAGCTTTAAATTTCAACATTTCGAGCTCAAGTTCGAAAATAACATGATTTCCATAAATCTGATTTTTTTATTTCTTAAAGTCAAATCATATAAATAACTCCAAATCAATTTTTTTAAAATCATTTATTTAACCAATCCGTTGTCTATACATAATTTTTTATCGTATGGCCAAGTGAATAAGTTATTAAATTTTAATTCAATGATGGATATATATCATTTCAATCCAAAATAAATGTCATAGGCATATATCATTACAACCTATATCTTAATTCGAAATAATTCAATTTGCAGTTTTATATACTGTAAAAAATATACATGATGATAAACATGATATATCAAAATAAATAAACATCTAAATCATCCAAATATCAATCAATTTCCATCCATCACAACCAACATCCAAACAGTTAATAATCACATCAATTAACCAATTATCAATAATCGGGGTTTTTTCCTAGCAGTAAAATTCTAATTCAATTTAACTGTCAATTTTAATTCTATCAATTAATTCAGATGTCAATTTAATTACTTCCTTTTTTCGACCAATCAAGATTTCGTTTGTTTCCTTTTTTTCGATCAGATACAAATCGAAGATGATGGTCGGGAATGAAATGTGTGAAAGCCGAAAAGAACATGCGTGCTTTGAATGAGTTGAAAAAATATATATTAGAAAATATCTAACCAATTGCTGACGAACATTTCGAACACCAAAATACTCATGCCGCCTAGTGTTCATATTGTTATACCCCATTCTGAACACAATGGAACTAGTTCCAAGGCCTAATTCGATCATATTCAAAAGATAGCTTTTCGAAATCAATTAATTTTAATCGAATGCCTTATATAAATTTCTATGCGTTTCAAGATCGCATGGCCAAATGACAATTCAATCGCTACGAAACTTGAAATCCTGCAATAATTTACTATTACAGATCCGAAGAAACTGGTTTCGTCCAAATTCGAGAGAGTGGCCAAAATGGCTATTTTTACAAGTTAATTAAAACTAGAAATTACCAAATTTTGGTTTAATTGCTTTAAATCCAATTTCTAAGTTTAACAATCTTCATTGTTGTTCAAATAAAATTTAAATCAACTTCCACGATCATTTTTACTCATATTAAATTTAGAATTCAATTATTCGAATAATTTCTAATATTAAATTTAAACAATTAAATATTCAACAAATTACATTAATTACCATTTATTCCAATTGAATTTTAGTTATCAACAAATATTTCATTTCTAACTAAATAATTCAAAATTTATTATTCAATTCTAACTATTGGTTATAACTTTATCTCAATATAAACAATTCCTTAATTTTCGAAATTGTTATTTCAAAATTTATCCAAGTTCATATGTAATAACTCCATTAATAAATTTATTTCCTACCATTTTAATCCAATAACCATATTATTTAATAATTTAAAATAGCCAAAAGTATGGGTCATTACACAATTCAGTAGGTCGGTCTACTTCAGTCGATGAAGGACAAGATTCAGAATTGGATTCAATATTTGGAATTAACTCAGTCAAGGGCATTAGAGATTTGGAAGACATTTTCGGTAAGTCATTAGGATTGATAATTTGGTTATCGATTTTCCTATTGCATTGCAAAGTGGTGGCAGCGACATTCATTTGATTCAAATTGCTATCTTGGATGACATGAGCTTAGTTCGAGTTTGTATTTTGACTTCTAGGGTTTGGAATAGGTTGACTCGGGAAACTACCTCTTTCCTGTTCACTCACTGACATGGCAAATTGACATGTTTGCATTTCGAGTTTAGCGATCAATTGACTTGTGTTTTGCATGTATGAGGTCAACAAAATTTTCAAATTGTTGTTCGATTGAAGATTTTGAATGGTTGCTTTAGCCAAAGCTTCAAGACTTTTATCAAGTGATGTCATTCGTTTGTCGTCTCGAGGAACAAAAGATTGTTCCACTTGGTTTTTAGAAGAGGCACAATTTTTTTTGAAGTGGTTGGACTGAAATGGTGGATTTGAAGCATTGTTTGAAAATGCTTAAAAAGAAGGTCAAACCAAATTCATGTTAGAATTATTTTGGTTCCATGCGAAGTTAGGATGATTTCTCCAACTGAGATTGTACACTGGAGAAAACGGGTCATTCTTAACTTTGTTAAAAGCATTGGGTTATTCTAACGAGTGAGGACATTGATCAATGATGTGGTCTGGATTATTATTTTATAACATAATGGTTGGAAAGCTTGGTTCATTTGATTAGATTAACAACCCATAAAAATTTAACAATTAAATAACGTAATTAACTGAATTTTTGTGAAAATTTAAACAATTGAATTAGGTAATAAAAATCTGATATTTGGAATGCATCTATTTAAACGTAGCAAATAGAAAATTTTCATTGAAAAATATGGAAGTTAGTTCAGTTGTGTAATTTTCTATTTCAATTTAAAATTAGTTAATTTGATGGAAATAAAATATTTTTAAAATCTGAAGATTTTTATATAATAAAAATGTAAATCATTTTTTGAGAGAGATGTCATATTTCGTTTCGCCAAATTTGGACCGCTATAAATCCGTTTATCTTACTTTCGACGAATTTGCAGTAGTTTAACAGCAAAATCTCGACTTTTGATAGGATTGTCGTATCGTCGATATCTATGTACAGTCTAATCGTCTCGTCGTACTCCGTAGTATATTCATTTGTGCATTTCGGATTCCGGTACGCGACGAAATCTGTGGAACAGGTATCTGTATCAGTACCCTTTTTGAACCTTTTGTTTTCCTGTATTCGTTCATCTATCTATCAGTTGAAAGCAAATAGTCATCGCTATTATTATTCCAAGAAATTTAACACCTAACTTTCATTATTCCCCATTGCAGTATAATTTTAGGATTGATTGCATCTCTTGGTCTCTTCCTTTCTTTTCTTTTCGTTTCACTTCTGCTCTGTTGTTCTTTGATATTCTAAAAGGAAAATAATATAATATACTAAGTTATATATTATTAACTGAGTTTAGCCTATCTCCTCCCCTCATCCACCATCTCTCTCAAACCCAGTGCACCACCGCCTGCTTTCAAAGCCTTGCCTGCAACTGATAGCCGCATCCTCCCACTTCTCCTCCACCGTCCTAAGCCTAGCACTCAAGATCCGCACGCTGCTCCGATCTCCCGCTTCCCTTCCCCTCGTGAACAATCCCCATGCTAATTAACAACAGCACACACGAACCCTGTCGGAATGAACTCCAAACTCCACGTGACCACCATCTCAACCCGCGTCTCATCCCCTCATGCAGCAGCATAACACCCCACCATGAAACAACCCTCTCCATGTCATTGCTTCCACCCTGACCTACTAGCCTTCGCCTTCCTAGCCCCTGAGCACGTGCAGCATGCTTTTGAAAAAAATTATAGTAATTGAAAGTTGCCGAACCTATGCAGTTTACATTCGACCCTTGCCTCCCCTTCCCTTGCTTTGCTCGCATCGCAGACCTGCCATCCGAGCACTATTCGACCTTTGCTCCATTATCACAAACCCGAGAAGCAGCACCTAACCGCCGCCTTCCCCATCTCACGCCACCTGACATCCCATCTCCCTCCGCCTGAACCACGTGCAGCCGCCGCAGTAACCTCGGTTCCATCACCTCCACCCGCCGCCTTGTTTCATCCGCCGCACCCTGACACCTGATGGCCGAGCTCCCAAAGCATGAGTAGCTATATATATATATATATAAAGGTATAGATATATATATATATATACACTCTATATATATTAATTTAAGTTTTATATCAAGGGATCTAATATTGTTTTAAAATATAATTTTTATGTGTTTTGAATTAAAACACTGATTTTAAAACATGTATATAGAATTTATTTTGATGTGCATTTCAAAATTGGAAATTGATCTAAAATATTATATATAAAGATTTTTATTTTAAAAAAATTGAATCACATATTGATTTGTATAAAAAAAAATTAACATACATAATATATATTTCATTTCAGTTATATCAAGTTGATTTTTGATTTGTTTTCATTAGTTGCTAATTATCAGCTTTGTTCGTCGTATATGTGTTCACCTTGCTTTTCTTTGAGAGTTGTTGTTTGGATTGGTCAATTGTCGAGCTCGTGATTCAAAATCGTAGCTTGTTGTTGTCTAATATCTCTAGCCTAGAGAGGTGAACAATCACTCACGATTAACATTCTTATATTCAATGAATTTAATTCACCTTGAAATAACAATTGAAATATGCTGTTAAATTTGAACTATAATTATATAGTTGCTATATATGATATGCTATTATTTGTGACTGTTCACCTGTGACATATGACATCATAACCTTCTATTTATATTACATTTAATTTTTTTTACTGATGATATATGTCTATTGTTGAAATGTTATATTATTATCATATTTGTTCTCAATCTGCAAGTTCCCTATCCCCATGGGTTGGAATGATACAACCCAAACGATATTATAGATTATGAAAAATCGATTATGGGTTGAAATGATAAACATAAGCGATTTTCATTGATTTTGAAATTTTGGGATTGCAGGTTAAAATAATATACACCCATAAATATTAAATTTTTGCGTATTGAAATGATAATATCCGTATCACTTGACCATAGGATAGAAAATTATATACAAACATTGGTATATTTTGAAAAATGATCGCTAAATTTTAAAAGGAAATACATGGATTTTATTAAATATTGATTTGTAATACTATAATATAACGAATTTCTTATAATATACGTGTAAAATTTAGATTTTTAAAATTTTATGTTTTGGAAATAAGATAGTTTGAAATATAATTTTTATGATTTTCTTATAATTTTATTCTTTTTAAAAATGTATACAAATAAGATCTAATGCAAAATACATTTAATAATAAAATTTAATTTAATCGGTTTATAATATGCTTAAGTATCTATTTTAAAAATAGTTGTTTTGTAACTTTAATAATAAAGGTTGGAAAAAAAGAGTAAAATTGACTTGAAATTGGATTGGTTAATAATTGAATTTAAATAAGAATTTATTTGAACTTATTGATTTTGAGGTTTGATAGGTATGATTGATAACTTGATTTGATAAAAAGTGATTAAATGAATATTCTCAATTTTAAATAAAATTGAGACTGGATATTTAATATTGATTTAAATTTATAAATTTAGATTTTATTCAATTGTTATTAAAATGATTTAAATGAATATTTTCCAATCTGAATAAAATTAAAGTTAAATGTTGAAATATAAATGAAATTTGTAGTGTAAATGTTGAACATTTAAACTTTGAATCTTATTGGAATTGAAGTGATAGTTCAAACCTGGATTTGAAATCGATAAATTGAAATGATCTAGTGAGAATTTGAATTAAATCTTTGACCTTTAAAATTTAAATTGTTAAACTGGAATTGATTTAAATTGAATTTTTGAATTTAAGCTGATTTGAATCGATTTGTGAAATTGAAGGAAACTAAATTTATTATACAAAATATTTTAATATATATAAACTATTTTACTATATAAACTATTTTTAATTTACAACTAATTCAATACATAAATTATTTTAATATATAAACTATTTTAATTTATAACTACATCAATATATATATATACTATTTTAAATATCTAAACTATTTGAGCTGGAACTGTTATGATTACAGAAGTGTTATGATCTCAAAAGTTTTATGATTTCGAAAGTGATATAATTTTTAAAAGTGTTACAATTTGGGAAATGAATATTATTTAAAGTGAAAAATGATATCGAATTGATATAGTTTTGAAATGAGTATGATATTTTGATATCAATTATGAACTATTTGAAATGAAATAACCACGGTGTGAAATAAGCGTTTGGTTGTTAAAGAGACCGGGATCGGATATTGTCATACTCTCTACTAATATCAAAACCACTTTAACAACTATGTACGTGGTGGAGATTCCAGAATGAAGTAGGATGGTTTGGTGATGATTCTGTACGAGGTATTTACGTAGCACTAACTCCCACGAGTCAGCTTGATGTGATTAAAACAGGAGCCACGCCAGGCCAAGTGAGGTCATTCCTCCTATCAGACACATTTTTTCGATACCATTCTATTGGTGATTTGATTTGGGTGCACCTTTGATTTGGGAGTATGCCTCGAGGTGGGCGGTAGTAACTGCTATGCATTACCACCGGTTCAGATCGACAAACGGTATATCTACCCTTGCATTGCCTTGTGTGCCTTGTCACATGTGTTATTGCGCCTTCTATGAGTTTGTTTTGTACCGTTCCTATGTGATGTCCTCTAGGTAAACCACCGGTTTGGTGGAGCTATGGTATTTTATAGACTACGAGAATATATAAAATGTGTTAAGGGGGATATGGGTAACGCCTTAACGCTATTTTAATAGTTTACTTTACTATAGACGTATTATAATAGCGTACATTACTATATAGTAGATAGTTCCACGGATCTTAAAGGATGGAAATCCCAAACATCATTTACGTTATTTGTATTTCAGTTGACATTTCACTTGAGTAAAATTTACAGGTATAAGAATGTAAATCCTAACTCGAGTGTTTTTTGTTTGCTTTATGCTCGGGTCAAACTGAGTGACACAACATTTGAGCCTCACCTTTGGAGATTTGGAGCTTTGTTTGAAGATCTATCTATCCATCTTTCAGTTATTCCAGTCATTTACGTTCAGACTTATCAGTTGCTTATGTATTAGAGATTCATTTGTACTTGAGATTCTGTTGTCTTTTATTTCAGACTCAGATGTTTTATAGTAGCTTCATGAACTACTATTTATTTATTCTGTTGCTTATTGTTTATTACTGTGTCTGTGATTTTGCGATTGATTTATTACTGTATATGAAAAGTTTGCTAAATAAAATTTTGACAATCTTTTGTTTTAAACAATTCAAGTCTGACATGTGTGGATGATTGTCGATTTGAATGGTTCGAAATACCAAGTCATTTCAGTTGGTATCAGAGCTCTGGTTTTGGCAAAACTTAGCATATGGAGTAAAAATTTAATTATAGAATCACCTTCTTTCAAACTTAAATTTCGTCATCCTGGATTAGGATTCTTTCAAATCTTGGAACTATCCCTTTTGTTCTGAAATCCATTCTTGTTTTGTCCTATTCGTGTTCTTCTGATATTGGAGCATCTCATAGCTTCAACCTCAACTGACAACTTCATCCTTGTGAGTGACTAATCACATAGGTGTCCTGCCAACTTTGGTATGATGTGTAAAGGGGTTAAACTCCTTTACAACAGGCGTCGATTTACCGAAGATTTCTACACCTCGGTTTTTATGTTGTTATCTCTTGCAAAGCCTGAACCGTTTCTCTAGTAGATGATTTGAGTAATTCTCTTATAATCAAAGGTCGATTGCCTTAGAATTTTGCAGGCAGCCTCATCTTTTCGATTGATAGTCAACCTAGTAATCTTGACTCCACCCGACGGTCAGGAGTTATCCTGATGTTTGGTGAAGTCACTTCTCCTCCTCTCAAGCGAGAAATTTAATTTTCACATCGATCTTATTCCTGGAATCTCGATTGACCTGGTTAAGGTCATCCACGATTAAAATAAGTCTATCCATCTTTCCTTTTTGTAATTTAATTATCTTATCTTCCTTTTGAGCCTTTCCCTGTTGTTGTAATTCTATTTGATTATGGTCCCTTAAATTGGAATATCTATCTGTAACGACCCACCTTTTTGGATGGTTTAAACCGACGATCAAATACTCGTGCCGATTCCAAACCATTCAAAAGGGTAGATGGTTATTGGGGTAAATAAGAAAAGAAAAGAAAGAGCAATAAAGGAAAACAAACAACACAGAATCTCGCAGCGGAACGATAAAATATAATAGTCAAATAAACAGTTCATGAAGTTGTTTACTATACTTTGACAATTATTTATACAACATTTATCAGAGTTATACATATACAACAGAACAATTAAAATAATGCAGCAGATAGCATGATGCAAGGGTAATAATAGTAATAGTATACCAAATCTTCGTCTTCATCCTCCAGAATAGATCTTCAAAAATCTGAAAAAACTCAGGACTGACCCGAGCGTAATGAAAAGACAAAACACTCGAGTCAGGACTACAATATCCTTATGAAAGTTAAATCAATCGTAAATAAATATGAGTGTAATGGCGTCAGAGATGTTTACGGGGTTTGACATCTCATATTCAGTGTCAACGTGCGTGCAATAACTCAAGAGATGTTACAGGATTTTCCATCTCTTAAGGATCCGTTAAACTATCTACTATGTAGTAATATACACTAAGTAGATAATGTCTATCAGTAATATAAAGTATCAAAATAGTGTTAAGGCGTTACCATAATCCCCCTTAACACATTTTTATAATGCCATAGTCTATACAGCACCGTAAGCCCCACCGTAAACTGGTGGTTATCAGAGGGTACCCCATAGGTATAACACAAAGCATAACGTAGTGGTCGCGAATAGGATAATCAGTATGACAAGGTACATGAGGCGATACCAACTAGGATACTAGTAGTTGCGTGATCCGGACTGGTGTTGGGCATAGCCAGCAGTCACCCCAACACCGCGAAACAACACTCCCAAATCAAGGGGTGCACCCAAATCGCATCACAAATGTAATAGATATGGCATTGAAGAAGCGTGTCCGCCAGAGGTGGCGAACCTCAATGGCCCGGCGCGGCTCTTGTTTTAGTCATGTCAGGGGTCATCCAATAATCGTTCTCTTTCTTCAGTCAACACGTACACCAAACCATCCACTTCATTCTAGATCAACACTCCACGTATAATAGTTATTAAAGTGGTGTTCGGTATCGACAGAGAGTATGTCCATATCTGATCCCGGTCTCTTTAATAACTACGTATTATTACACCGTTGGCTCTTTTACATTTCAAATCGATTCATAATTGATATCAAAATATCATATTCGCTTCAAAAATCGAATCCATTTCAAATATCATCGTATCTATTCAAATGTAAGATTCCATTTCAAAAATCATTTTCGCCTTAATTTCATTTCGATTTCAAATTCATTTCGAATTTCAATTTAAGTTGCAACTTCGTTTAAAACAATTCGTATTTAAATTCAAAATTTAAATATAAATATTTCACCTTGTTGACCAGCTTAGAATTTTAGAAAATAGTTTTTAAGTAGTTTAAAAGTAGTTTTAAATAATTAAAATAGTTAAAAATACTTAAAATCTTTAAAATGGATTTAAAATAGATAAATTAGTTTAAAATAATTTAAATTGGGTTAAGTAGATTAAAAATAGATTAAAATAGTTTAAGTATTTAAAAATGGTTTATATAACAGAGTAATTTGGAATACAAAATAAAACAGCTTCAAAACCAAACCATTTCAATTTATAACTTCCCAATTCAAATCAATTTTAATTTCCATTCTACCGATTCAATTTCGATTTCAATTCAAATCAATGTCAACTTTGACTTCAAATTTATTCAATTTTTGTTCACCTTTAATTTATTCAATTTCAATTTATATCGATTTGGAGCTTGATTTTTCAAAATATCCATTTATAACACTTAACAAAATTATCCATCAATATTCAAGTTTTAAATCCAAATTTCAAATATGATTCAATTTCAAGCTCAATTTCAAAATATCGATTTTATATCACTTACACTTAGTAATATTCAAAGCTCGAATTTAGGTTCAATCTTTAAAACAAATTAATTTTCGAAATTCAATCATATCCAAATTTTAAATTTCAAAGTCTCAACTTAAATTATTTAACAATTTCTTTTAATCAAAATTTATTTCAACATTCCAAACTCAATTTTTCGATAAATTCGATTTCTATAAATTAATTTCTATTTATAACTTTTAAATCAAAACATTTAAATAAATTTCAAATCGATGATTTCAAAAATTATTAATTTAGCCAATTTGGTATCTGTATATAATTTTCTATCCTATGGCCAATTAATTATTTATTTCAATTAAATGTCAGGGATGAATATATATTACTTAAATCAAATCAGAGTGTCATATGTATGCATAACAGTATATATAAGCAAATAAACATCCAAACAATTAAATATCAACCAATAACATCCATCAAAATACATCATCCAATAGACAATACAATTCATGGCAGTTTCATAGTTATCAATGTCAGGTAATTTAATTGCAATTCAATTTCAATTTCAATTTAAATTTAACTGTCAATTTAATTTCAACGGTTAATTCAAACGACAATCTATATGGCAATTTAATTTATCAAACAACGACAAATAAAAATCATAACACTTCATAATCTCCAATTTAACTAGCATAAAGATATTTAGTACGTTGTGAGCGTTATAAAACACTCACAATGATTTTTCGATTTTAAATCAAATCGAACGACGTTCGATTTAACCCAAAATTTTCTCTAACTCCAAACGATTCCAATCCAGCTCCATAGCGTAGTGCTCAACAAAATGATTGCAACGCAATTCGTTTCGTCCAAAACGGACCTCGTATGAAAGAGTTACATCATTTTAAAGTTTACACGAAAAATATAATAATTTTACAATTTCAATTAAATTTTCAACCTCATCAGATCTGAGCCGTTCGCTCATGCCCCCTAGATCCCAGGCTGCACGCACGCGTTTCTTTCCTTCCCAAACGCCTATACGTGAAACCAGGAACCCATTCACGCGTGCTTAGGGTTTAAGGCCGCCTCCACCACACTTGTTGATATCTCGATCAGGAGCCACCAATACGTGCGCCTTCCTCCACTCGACACTCGGCCAGAGCGGCGCTGAACTCGATGCCACTAAGCTCGAGAAAACTGCCACCAAACGCGAGATAAACGCGACCAATTTCAGGCTCCAACCGACGATGATAGCTCAGATCCACCGTTGGATCTGAAGCTCTCGACGAGCTTGACGTTTTTCCAGTTGAAGTCGAGTCGTGAAAGTGATTGGATTTGGAGGAAATCAAGGGAGAACGAGGTGAAGTTTCGGCCATTGGAATATGAAAGTGCGGCTGTAGCTTTTTGAAAACCCTAGGTTGTTTATTTTTGAAAAAAGAAGTTAATGATGTGCTTAAATAGAAAACGACGAACACTATTTATCCGGCTTTTCCGAACTCCGATTTACGCGCGGTAACTGACGTTCCTAGGGTTTATCCCACGTTTCGGACACAATGGAACAGGTTTCGGAAGCTAATTCCATCGTATGCGCGAGTTATGGAAATAAACGATCGATTTTAAATTAAACCGATTAAACGAATTTTTATGCATTTTGGCTCGTCCTGGACAAACGGTAAATCCGATTGACACGAAATTTGAAATATTACAATAATATCACATTACGGATCCGATGAAACTGGTTTCGTCCAATTCTGAGACTGTTCGAAAATTGGCTATTTTTTAGTCGATAATTAAATATTAAAATATTCAATTTTTACAAATTTACTTTTAATTCGATTTTAAAAGTTATACAACATCATTCTTACTTTAATATGATAAAATAAAATTTTACAAATCATTTTTAATCATATTAAACCCGTTATTCAATTATCCAATAATTTTCAATTTTAAAATCTTATTAACTCTATTATAATCCCAATATAACTTATATTCACTTTGGAAACCAATCCGAATCATATTAAATAAAATTTCAATTATTCACTCTATTTTCATATATTAAATTTCAGTATCAAATTGATCATATCAAATTCGGAATTTAATTACAAACAATTGTTATATTAAATTTAACAATTTGATTATTCTTAAATCACTATCTTTTGAAATATTCAAAACGAACTTATAAATTTAACAAATTCAAATTATAGAACAATCATTTTCATTAAAACAGTTATTCAATTCCCGTTATTCAATTATTCAATAAATTCCAAATATTAAATTTAAACAATTTAATTATTCAATATTTGACGGATTTCAATATTGGATTTTTAGATAATTTTTTTTATTATCAGTCGATTTACTATATCACATCAAATGAATTCCATATTATTATTTAACTACAGTTAGAGATAATGCACTCAACTAATATATAAACTTTCATTTCAATTGCAATTGGTTCACAAATTCAATTCGACTAACTAAATGAATAGGTAACTTAAATAATTTTCACCGTTACTTTTAATTACCTATAAGTTTATTATTTATAAACAAGTGTCACAATTACCTATTCAATACAAATTCATTCAATTACCTTTGACTACATATTATTTCAATTGATCTGGGATTTCATTCAATTCATAAATAATTAACTTAGATAAAATTTGTTGCATTTCGTTCTAGTTATTATTATTCCAAACGACTTACAAATTTTTTTCTAACACTAAATCACGAAATCTTATTAAATTAGCTATTTTAATTATCGAAAATTTACGGGTCGTTACACTCTCCCCCACTCAAAACTTTTCGTCCCCGAAAAGGAAAAAGAAGAGAAAAGGAACTAAGTAAAGAATTCAACATTTGATATATTTTATTCAAAATTATCCACTTATAAAACAATGAAATTCCATTTATAAAGTCATAACTACGCTTCCACTAAGTTACTCCAAACGGCTTCCTAACTTTAAAAGTTAGTAATCAAAACAAGTTATAAAAATTTTTAAAACTTGAAAATTTTTCTAACACCCGGATTTTACGGAAAATTTCGGCAGAGTCTCCTTTGCGCGGCTCGATCGGGAAAAAAAATGACAGTATATATACCACAAATATACATCTCATCAAGTGATGAGGCATCTCGTAGGGAAAAAGTGTAAAAGTACGGTATGTAATTCGAGATATGTACCTTATATATTATTAGCGAGCATATACGGCTAATATAGCGCGAAAGCGAGCTCCAAATGCGAAGCAAGTGCAATCCGCACCTACTAAACACTCAATAACTAAGTTAGAACCATGCGTATAAAGATAGATCGATATACTTAGCCTACACAACATATATATAACATATTTAACTTCAAAACTGAGATTTCAATTTCAGGACAGCAAACAAATCCTAGTTTTAGGTCAACTAAACGATAAAATTCGGCAACAGAATCTAAACAAAAGTTGTTGTATTCATTTCAGGCTTTCCGGAATGTCCAAAATCATCGAATTCGGACCATATGTTCAAAAATTATGGCCATTTTACTTAGAGAATACGCCTCAGCCTGGGCAATGAATTGCGCAGGTCAGCGACGTTCACCCACGTTTTCGACCTTCTAAACGACATCAAAACACAAAACACTTAAAACAAAAGTTTTAGATTAAGTTCTTATCTTTCCATAAAGTGTAAGATCATCAAAAGCCGATAAATCAGACAAAGGATATGGCGAAAATACTAAGGGTGTATACTACTGATTTTACTTATTTTTACACAGGACAGCGAGTAACATTCAAGTTTTTAACCTAGTAGACGAAGGAATTTTCTCAAGTTATCTAGACAAAAGTTATGCTATAGTTTCTAAGCTTTTCGAAAAGTCCAAGATCGTCGAATTCTGTTCAGCCATTTAAAAGTTATGGTTGTTTTCGTTTCAGCATATATTGGACAATTTTGGATTTTTCCCAAAATTTGCTTTTATTATTTCAAAGTACAAACCATCAAACTTCAAATTTTCTAAAGAACAATCATAAACACAAAGTCATTTATTTTCTTATTCATCCATGCAATAGGTTTACATTCAATTTGTTTCTGATTTATTCAAGTTTGTTTCATTCACATTTTAAATTCAAGTCAATTTGCTTCAATTTAAATTGAATTCAATTATATTTAATTTCACTTTGCTTCAAATTTGAATTTAATTATTTTAAAATTTTATTCCGTTTATTAAATTCCATTTACACTAATGAATTCTACTTAATCAATTATCATCCATCTAACAACCAATGCATATCAAACATTAACTTCCATCCAAAATCTACACTAAATCAATTATACATTTCCAAGTCAATTTTAATTTCATACACTTCCAAGTTTATTGACATTTAGTTATATTCAAATTTAATTAGTTTCCATTTACCAATTTTATATTTCATTAATTTTAAATTTTATTCATTCACTTATATATATCATTCATTTTACAGCTTAAATTTCTTTTATATTTACAACTATCAATAGATCTTCACATTTTATTATTCACTCTCACATTGGTATATTATTACTCTACTTATCCTTATTAGCATTTTAAACCTTTTAAGTATTTGGTAAGTTATAGTTATGTAAATAGAATGTAGTTAAACAACATACAACTTCTTTTCATTTAAAGTTGAATTTTCAATTAATTTATTCTTAAGTCATTACTTAAATTTCACTATAATTTAATTTCACATTTTCATTCACATATAGTATTTCCATTTTATATTAACATAACTGTGAATCACCTTTAAATGTTAATTTAAATTCCAATTATTTACTAACAATTTTATTTATATTTGCAAACCATTAATTAAATGCATATTTCATTATTCAAACCTATAGTCGTATATTATCCAATTAACAATTCATATAACATTTTTGAACTTCTTAAATATTTTGGTAAGTTATATCTATGCTATAGAATGAAATTTAATACTATGCGAGTTTTACAGTTTCAATTTTATTTTAAGTTCATAATTTCCTAATTCTAAGGATTTCTACTTCAATTGATATTTTCACTTAGCTCTTAGGTTCATTTCTCATTTCACAATTCAGAAGTTCCTTAATGATTCAAGTCTAAATTCATTTCAACCATAAAAAAAATCATTAATTATTAAAGGACTTAAGAATTCCAATCCCGGTTTCATTCCAAATCAAGTTTTGAAATAATATATACTTATATAATTTATATATCAAATCATACTATAGAGAATACAAAATAAAATAAAATTTGAATCAAAACAAGGTTTAGACAAGCTATTAAGTGGTCTTCCCCTACTCGGACTCTCGAAAATAAACGCCGATGATGCGTGCACTCATCACCGAAATCATTTTCTAGCGTCAAGAGTAGGGAATATAACACTTATCATAAAGAAAATCCTTCGAAAACAATTTCAACTCAATTATACTATCATATAATACTCATATTATATTTTTCAAATTCTTGTAAGTCAATTTCAAACACCGGAATTTAAATTCCCAAATCCAAGTTAAAATTCATTTATATTCATTATCAATTGTGTTTACAAGATTTCATTTTCCTAAATCCATTGTTATTTAATCAATTGTTGTAAATATAGACTGATCAAACAATAACGATAATAATCTAATATTATCATCTCCTAACAATCAATTCAATCAAAATGAATAAATATTCGAATAATTCTTTTATATAAAAGATATTCCAAAACGATATTGTGTTGGTTTGTCCTATTCGAGTGTTTAGAAATTCCTATCGACGCCTTGGCGTCCCAAGTATCGACCAGAATTCATAAATACTCAACGGAACAAAGTTAATACAATATAAAACCATTTTATATCAAATAAAAAGTACGCTCTCTCATATACACTCAACTCATTCATATAGTTTACCTCTATTTCAATGAGTTATTCCCCACTAGAGCCAAGGTTTATCGCTAAACCAAAGCTCTGATACCAACTGTAACGACCCGCCTTTTTGGACGGTTTAAACCGACGATCAAATACTCGTGCCGATTCCAAACCATTCAAAAGGGAAGATGGTTATTGGGGTAAATAAGAAAAGAAAAGAAAGAGCAATAAAGGAAAACAAACAACACAGAATCTCGTAGCGGAACGATAAAATATAATAGTCAAATAAACAGTTCATGAAGTTGTTTACTATACTTTGACAATCATTTATACAACATTTATCAGAGTTATACATATATAACAGAACAATTAAAATAATGCAGCAGATAGCATGATGCAAGGGTAATAATAGTAATAGTATACCAAATCTTCGTCTTCATCCTCCAGAATAAATCTTCAAAAATCTGAAAAAACTTAGGACTGACCCGAGCGTAATGAAAAGACAAAACACTCGAGTCAGGACTACAATATCCTTATGAAAGTTAAATCAATCGTAAATAAATATGAGTGTAAGGGCGTCAGAGATGTTTACGGGGTTTGACATCTCATATTCAGTGTCAACGTGCGTGCAATAACTCAAGAGATGTTACGGGATTTTCCATCTCCTAAGGATCCGTTAAACTATCTACTATGTAGTAATATACGCTAAGTAGATAATGTCTATCAGTAATATAAAGTATCAAAATAGCGTTAAGGCGTTACCATAATCCCCCTTAACACATTTTTATAATGCCATAGTCTATACAGCACCGTAAGCCCCACCGTAAACTGTTGGTTATCAGAGGGTACCCCATAGGTATAACACAAAGCATAACGTAGTGGTCGCGAATAGGATAATCAGTATGACAAGGTACATGAGGCGATACCAACTAGGATACTAGTAGTTGCGTGATCCGGACTGATGTTGGGCATAGCCAGCAGTCACCCCAACACCGCGAAACAACACTCCCAAAACGAGGGGTGCACCCAAATCGCATCACAGATGTAATAGATATGGCATCGAAGAAGCGTGTCCGCCAGAGGTGGCGAACCTCAATGGCCCGGCGCGGCTCCTGTTTTAGTCATGTCAGAGGTCATCCAATAATCGTTCTCTTTCTTCAGTCAACACGTACACCAAACCATCCACTTCATTCTGGATCAACACTCCACGTATAATAGTTATTAAAGTGGTGTTCGGTATCGACAGAGAGTATGTCCATATCTGATCCCGGTCTCTTTAATAACTACGTATTATTACACCGTTGGCTCTTTTACATTTCAAATCGATTCATAATTGATATCAAAATATCATATTCGCTTCAAAAATCGAATCCATTTCAAATATCATCGTATCTATTCAAATGTAAGATTCCATTTCAAAAATCATTTTCGCCTTAATTTCATTTCGATTTCAAATTCATTTCGAATTTCAATTTAAGTTGCAACTTCGTTTAAAACAATTCGTATTTAAATTCAAGATTTAAATATAAATATTTCACCTTGTTGACCAGCTTAGAATTTTAGAAAATAGTTTTTAAGTAGTTTAAAAGTAGTTTTAAATAATTAAAATAGTTAAAAATACTTAAAATCTTTAAAAATGGATTTAAAATAGATAAATTAGTTTAAAATAATTTAAATTGGGTTAAGTAGATTAAAATAGATTAAAATAGTTTAAGTATTTAAAAATGGTTTATATAACAGAGTAATTTGGAATACAAAATAAAACAGCTTCAAAACCAAACCATTTTAATTTATAACTTCCCAATTCAAATCAATTTTAATTTCCATTCTACCGATTCAATTTCGATTTCAATTCAAATCAATGTCAACTTTGACTTCAAATTTATTCAATTTTTGTTCACCTTTAATTTATTCAATTTCAATTTATATCGATTTGGAGCTTGATTTTTCAAAATATCCATTTATAACACTTAACAAAATTATCCATCAATATTCAAGTTTTAAATCCAAATTTCAAATATGATTCAATTTCAAGCTCAATTTCAAAATATCGATTTTATATCACTTACACTTAGTAATATTCAAAGCTCGAATTTAGGTTCAATCTTTAAAACAAATTAATTTTCGAAATTCAATCATATCCAAATTTTAAATTTCAAAGTCTCAACTTAAATTATTTAACAATTTCTTTTAATCAAAATTTATTTCAACATTCCAAACTCAACTTTTCGATAAATTTGATTTCTATAAATTAATTTCTATTTATAACTTTTAAATCAAAACATTTAAAAAAAAATTCAAATCGACGATTTCAAAAATTATTAATTTAGCCAATTCGGTATCCGTATATAATTTTCTATCCTATGGCCAATTAATTATTTATTTCATTTAAATGTCAGGGATGAATATATATTACTTAAATCAAATCAGAGTGTCATATGTATGCATAATAGTATATATAAGCAAATAAACATCCAAACAATTAAATATCAACCAATAACATCCATCAAAATACATCATCCAATAGACAATACAATTCATGGCAGTTTCATAGTTATCAATGTCAGGTAATTTAATTGCAATTCAATTTCAATTTAAATTTAAATTTAACTGTCAATTTAATTTCAACGGTTAATTCAAACGACAATCTATATGGCAATTTAATTTATCAAACAACGACAATAAAAATCATAACACTTCATAATATCCAATTTAACCAGCATAAAGATATTTAGTACGTTGTGAGCGTTATAAAACACTCACATTGATTTTTTGATTTTAAATCAAATCGAACGACGTTCGATTTAACCCAAAATTTTCTCTAGCTCCAAACGATTCCAATCTAGCTGCATAGCGTAGTGCTCGACAAAACGATTGCAATGCAATTCGTTTCGTCCAAAACGGACCTCGTATGAAAGAGTTACATCATTTTAAAGTTTACACGAAAAATATAATAATTTTACAATTTCAATTAAATTTTCAACCTCATCAGATCTGGGCCGTTCGCTCATGCCCCCTAGATCCCAGGCTGCACGCACACGTTTCTTCCTTTCCCAAATGCTTGTACGTGAAACCAGGAACCCATTCACGCATGCTTAGGGTTTAAGGCCGCCTCCACCACACTTGTTGATATCTCGATCAGGAGCCACCAATACGCGCGCCTTCCTCCACTCGACACTCGCCCAGAGCGGCGCTGAACTCGATGCCACTAAGCTCGAGAAAGCTGCCACCAGACGCGAGATAAACGCGACCAATTTCAGGCTCCAACCGACGATGATAACTCAGATCCACCGTTGGATCTGAAGCTCTCGACGAGCTTGACGTTTTTCCAGTTGAAGTCGAGTCGTGAAAGTGATTGGATTTGGAGGAAATCAAGGGAGAACGAGGTGAAGTTTCGGCCATTGGAATATGAAAGTGCGACTGTAGCATTTTGAAAACCCTAGGTTGTTTATTTTTGAAAAAAAGGTAAATAGAAAATGACGAACACTATTTATCCGGCTTTTTCGAACTCCGATTTACGCGCGGTAACTGACGTTCGTAGGGTTTATCCCGCGTTTCAGACACAATGGAACAGGTTTCGGAAGCTAATTCCATCGTATGCGCGAGTTATGGAAATAAACGATCGATTTTAAATTAAACCGATTAAACGAATTTCTATGCGTTTTGGCTCGCCCCGGACAAATGGTAAATCTGATTGACACGAAATTTGAAATCTTACAATAATATCACATTACGGATCCGATGAAACTGGTTTCGTCCAATTCTGATACTGTTCGAAAATTGGCTATTTTTCAGTCGATAATTAAATATTAAAATATTCAATTTTTACAAATTTACTTTTAATTCGATTTTAAAAGTTCTACAACATCATTCTTACTTTAATATGATAAAATAAAATTTTACAAATCATTTTTAATCATATTAAACCCGTTATTCAATTATCCAATAATTTTCAATTTTAAAATCTTGTTAACTCTATTTTAATCCCAATATAACTTATATTCACTTTGGAAACCAATCCGAATCATATTAAATAAAACTTCAATTATTCACTCTATTTTCATATATTAAATTTCAACATCAAATTGATCATATCAAATTCGGAATTTAATTATTCAAACATTTGTAATATTAAATTTAACAATTTGATTATTCTTAAATCACTATCTTTTGAAATATTCAAAACGAACTTATAAAATTTAACAAATTCAAATTATAGAACAACCATTTTCATTAAAACAGTTATTCAATTCCCGTTATTCAATTATTTAATAAATTCCAAATATTAAATTTAAATAATTTAATTGTTCAATATTTGACGGATTTCAATATTCGATTTTTAAATATTTTTTTTTATTATCAGTCGATTTACTATATCACATCAAATGAATTCCATATTATTATTTAACTACAGTTAGAGATAATGCACTCAACTAATATATAAACTTTCATTTCAATTGCAATTGGTTCACAAATTCAATTCGACTAACTAAATGAATAGGTAACTTAAATAATTTTCACTGTTACTTTTAATTACCTATAAGTTTATTATTTATAAACAAGTGTCACAATTACCTATTCAATACAAATTCATTCAATTACCTTTGAGTACATATTATTTCAATTGATCTAGGATTTCATTCAATTCATAAATAATTAACTTAGATAAAATTTGTTGCATTTCATTCTAGTTATTATTATTCCAAACGACTTACAAATTTTTTTCTAACACTAAATCACGAAATCTTATTAAATAGCTATTTTAATTATCGAAAATTTACGGGTCGTTACACTATCCTTGTTCAAAAATCCATTATAAGTTATCGTGTGAGGAAGTGTATTTGTAATTAATAAAAAATATTTTATATTAGGTTGTTTGAGCTGTTAAGGTTGATTTGGGGTTTCGATCGATTCGTCTTGTAACAACCCATATTTTAACAAATATTTTTAAATAAAATTTATTTGGAAACTTTGATTTTAAATCATTTAAAAATTAAAATTTTGGAATTTTCCAATGTAATTTTGGATTTTGTTTACAATTATTTTTTCAAATATAATAAATTAAAGATTTTGTAGAAATTTTATATTTTGGTCAACTTTGGTCAAACTTTGACTTTCAATTGAAATTTTCAAATTTGAATTTTTAAATTTTCAATCTTTTCTTCGAAGCTGAATTTGATTTTGATATTGGTTCTGCTTTTCGTTTCGTCAAATTCTGTTTTATACTTTTTAAATCTGATAAGTTTTAGCGTTTTACACGCGATTATTTTCAGTATTTTTGTTTATTCCCTATTTTATATTTCATTTCTATTTTCTATTTTGTTTATTTTTACTTTTATTTTTCATTCTCCACTTTTTTTTCTATTTTTCATTCCTTGTTTTCTGTTTTATTTTGTATGGGTTTGGTAATTCAAAAGGCTTATGTTTCTTTTTCTTTAATGTGAAGTGTGACTTTCTATTTGCCTAGCCGTTCAAGCATTTACACTTCTTAGCCATACAAAAAATTTCTCATCCCATCGATTTCTCATTCATGTTCACAAAAAGAAATTTTTTACAGTAAGTTTCTCATGGCTTCCTTTTTTTCATTTCCTTTTCTCTTTTCTTTTTCTCTTTTCTTTTGGTTTTGCTTCTCCTCTTCATTCTCGGCCATCACATGCTTCTTCCTTTCGCCAACCACAACTCCTCATCACCACCACCTATCACCAGCCATCTCCATCACCATCTCATCTCCACACCCATGTCGTGACCTAGATCTAAAAACCCCATCACAAAGTTGCCTTGAAAACCCTAGCCGAGCCTTACCCCATCCCTTCCTATTTGCTTGCCTCGGCCATCACTTATCACTCCACCTCCTCCTTTGCCTTGCTGTGAACACATCATGGTCGTACCCCTTTCTGATGTGACCAGATCAAATCCAAGCCATGAACCCAATGGCCGAACCATAGGAGCCATAGGTCGAACCCAAAGATCACATATCGTTGCCTTTTTGCCTTCTCACTTGACTTTGCATTGCCATCCCTTCATATTCTAGCTCATAGCCATGCATTTGACCTTGGCCAAGCATAGGTGCTTCAAAACAAATCATGTCGAGCCATGTTGATGATGGTCTAGCCCATTTTGATGGTGGCCGAGCCTACTTGAAGGGGTTAAGCCAATCTTGTTTCATTTTGATTCATATTTGTGCATTGTTTTGGTTTATAACCTTTTGTATAATATAGTTGCTTATATATGTTGTGTATTTATTTGTTTACAAGATTTTGAATCTTGTCTCTTCATCCACTCAACTCTAGTTTGTGTTTTGTCATGCTTTTCGAAGTTTGGTTGTGTGTCTTGAATTGTTATCTCCAGCTTTAGAAGGTGAGTTTATCACTCTCGGCATTCGTACTTATATAATTATGAAATAATGACAGGTGAATTGTAGTAGTTGATATGATATGTTATAGTAGTTAATATAGGCCAGTTGTATGATATTTTATGATGTTATAACCTGAAGGTATACCTGTTACATCACCTGATATGATATGCCATACTATACCGTTATTTTATTTACTGTTTCTCACACTGCAAGTTCCCTGTTAGTATAAAATCACTATGTGTTGAAATGATACATACCAGAACGGACTTGAGAATAGGAAAAAATCGTTATGAGCTGAAATGATAGGCTTAAACGATTTTTATTTTATCTTATTTTGACTTGGGATTGCGGGTTTGAAATGATATTTTAATTTAAAATTTTGATTTAATGATTTTCAATATAATGATATATTGGAATTTTATAAGTAAATATTTGGTTTAAAACTAAATTAAAATTTTATCTATGATAAATAACGTAATAATTTAAATTTGATATAATATGGAATTTTAATTCTAACCTAATAATAATAATAAATTTTATTTATGGAATAGATATTTTTGTATAAATAAAACTATGATAAAAATTGGAATAGTATGTTTAAACATGTTATAGCAGTATTCGTAGCTTTTTTAAAATGCTATGTAAATTTTGTTATGTTTAAAAAGGCTATGTTACTTTAAGGTTATGTTTTAAATGGGCTACTATTTCCAAATTATAACATTTTCTAAAGTGCTATTATATAAGGGTAACATTTTAAAAGTTTTATAGTTTCTAACTTATTACATTTTTAAAATGCTATAATAAGTGGATGGGTTTGGAAGTGGTATGATTTCTAAAAGATAACATTTTTAAAGTGCTATAACTAAGTATATAGATCTGGAAATATTACCAATTTTTGAAAATGGATATTATTTTGGAACGTAATAGCATTAGTTTTAAATGGTTTTGGAATATAAATGTTCTGAAATAAAAACCATGGGTTATAATAATGTTTGGTTTTTAAAGAGACCGGGATCGGAAGTTGTCATACTCTCTGCCAACTTCAAAAACCACTTTAACAACTGTGTACGAGGTAGAGATTCCAGAACGAAGTAGGATGGTGGCGACGTTTTATTGAGGTATATACGTGGACCCGGCTCTCGTGAGTTAGCATAAGGTGGCTAAAATAGGAGCAATTGACGGGCTAACGAGGTAGCTTCTCTTATCGGACACACTTCTCGTATGCCATTCTATTACTTCGTGATTGATATGGTGCGCAACTTTGTTTTTGGGAGTGTGGCTCGAGGTGGGTGGTAGTGGCTGCTACGCGTTACCACTGGTCCGGAAGTGCAATTGGTATATCTATCCTGACATTGCCTAGTGGTGCCGTGTCACCTACCCTAGCATGCCTTGTACGAGTTTTGTTTTGTGTCGTACCTATGGAGTATCCTTTGGTAGCCTCCCGATCAGAAGGTATTACGGTACTGTACAGACTATTGGCACTATATATGTGTTAAGGTTGAAAATGTAAAGCCTTAATGATATTTTTAAGTAAGTTTATTTTACTTTAGACATTATTATAATAGCGTATATTACTACATAGTAAATAGTTTAACGGATCCTTAAAGGATGGGCGGTCCCAAGCATCCTTTAATTTACTTGTGCATTTTAATACAGTTCACTTGAGTTGGATTACATTGTATAAGTATGTATGTCCTGACTTGAGTGTTTTGTGTTTTTGCATTATGCTCGGGTCAGCCTGAGTATTTCAGCTTTGGATTCACCTTCTAGAACTAGGATTTGCTGAAGACTATCTATCTATCTAGTTATTATCTATTTCCATTCAGTATTTCTATTCAGCTTATGTATTAGTGGACATTTATGTATTGGGATTTCTATTGTATTTATTTTCAGACTCTGGTATTTTGTACTTGTTTTGTGATTCTGTGTTGTAGTAGCTTCATGAACTACTATGGTATTTTATTTCTGCTACGAGTTGTTCTGATATTTTCTATGTCTGTGATTCTGTAATTCGTTTTATTTGCTCCAAATTATATTACGATCTATTGTTTTGAATTATTCAAGTCCAATATGTGGTTTTATTGTCGATTTAAATGGCCCAAAATAGTGGGTCGTTACATTTGATATCAGATCTTTGGTTTTAGGCAAAGCTTAGCCTGTAGAGCAAAAACTCATTAGAGATAGGGTAGAAATACCCTAGAATGAGTGAAATCAATCTTAGAATGATTTCTTTGTGGGAGAACATATTTTAAAGTATAAAATGATTTTTCAAATGATTTACAAGGGATTTTCAAAATAATTTTGATTAACTTTTCTTGTTTTGAAATTAATTTTTTCTTAACCTCTTCCCTTTCCTTATCCATCTTGTTAGTAATTTATCCGTTTAGGATATTCATTTAAGTTGTATCTAATCTTGTCTTTGTTTCTCATTTACCTCTGCCCTAAAATTCATTCTTTATTTTCCAGGATGAGTCGTAGGAATGTTAGAGGTAGAGGTTGTGGTGTTACCCCAGTTCCTTAGCCTGCTACACCAGTTAGGTTCACTACTCTCTGTAAGGAATACACCGAGCTTGGTGGCACCAATTTACCGGATCAGAAAGCATTATATAGGCTCAACAATGGTTGAAGGGATTGGAGAGGATTTTCTCCGGTTTTGAGATCACTGATGCTCAGAAGCATCAGTTGGCAACTTGGCTGTTTAAGGGAGCGGCTTTGGATTGGTGGGAGACTGTTACAGCTCACACTATCGAGGCTGACATTTCTTGGGAGCAGTTTAGGTATCATCTTCTGTTTGTCTTGAATTTGGTTTAGTTTTCTCTTTTTGCAATCTTTCTTATATTTCGTTATCGTGCTTTAGGGATGCTTTTGTTGTGAAGTGGATGCCCAAGGCACGGAAGTCTTAGCTGTATCGGGAATTCATGGATCTTAAGTAGGGTGATATGTCATTTGCTGAGTATGAGAGGAAGTTCAATTAACTTTCTAAGTTTGGCCCTAATCTGATTGAAACTCCTCTCAAGATGAATGAGAAGTTCATAGCTGGTACTCGTCCGGAGTATTATGATCATCTCATCGCTCATGTGCAGACCCCTTTCACTAGTTTGATGGATATGGCCATTGGATATGATAATCCTACTTCTAAGGATCCTCCAGTTGCTCGTGCTACTTTATCTTGGTCTTTCTCTGGTAATCCTAAGAAGAGAAAGCCTAACATTCATCAGCAGAAGAAGAATTGGAACAAGACTCGAAGGTTGGGATCTTCTTCTTCTTAAAGGCGGTCTATCGACCTATTTTCCATTACTTACTTGATATGTGATCAAAAGGGACACTATGCTAATAGTTGTCCTACTTTAATTGGTGCTTTTGTTCCTCTAGCTCGGTTGACCAGGTGTGATCTCTGCCACATTTGTCCGCAGCATGGCCATTTTAAGAAAGATTGTCCTACTCAGCAGAAGGGCATGCCTTCTGGTATCTTCGTTGTTACCTCTGCATCTTCACCATCTCCACCTATACCTGCACCTGACCCTGCTCCTAGTGATACACAAGGTACTCTTCAGGGCACTTATTCTCTATTTTATTTTCCTGTTCGTGCTCTATTTGATATTGGAGCTTCTCGTAGTTTTATTTCTATGGATCTTTGTGATAAATTTGAGCATCTTATTTCGCCCGAGTTGTCTCCTGTACCTTTATGTGTTTCAAATCCTATTGGTGGTCCTGCGAACCTTTGTAGGATTTGTAGAAAGGTGAAACTCTTCCATTCTAGCTATCGGTTTTCTGGTGATTTCTATATCCTAGGTTTTGATGCTTTTGATCTATTGCTTGGAGGTGATTGGCTGAAGAGGCATGAAGCCGTTATCTCTTGTAAAACCCGGGTTGTTTCTCTTATGGATGATTTTGGTAATTCTTTGGTGATTCAGTGTTATTTGCCTCAGGATTTTGCTGGCAGTTTTATTTATTCTCTGGATTCTTCTCCTGGTAATATTCATTCTACTTCTGTGGTCAAACTGTATCCCAATGTATTTGTGAAATCACTTCTTTACCTCATAAGCGGGAAATTAATTTCCATATTGATCTTATACCTGGAGCTCGACCTATAGTTCTTCCTTCCAGAAGGATGGCACCCAGTGAGAAGGTTGAGTTGAGGAAGCAAATTGAGGACTTGTTCTCCAAAGGTCTCATCAGACCTAGTCATTCAAAATGGGGAACATCGGTGGTTTTCGTCACTAAGTCCGATAGTTCTTTGAGGATGTGTGTTGATTATAGGGAGCTGAATAAGATCACTATGAGGAATAGATATCATATGCCTCGTATTAATGATATGTTCGATCAGCTCCATGGAGCTACAGTTTTCTCGTAGCTTGATCTTGCCATAGGTTTTCACCAGCTCAGAGTTGCTGGGGAAAGTATTCCCAAGACTTCTTTTTGTACTGAGAATGGTTTCTATGAATGGTTAGTTATGCCTTTTGGTTTGACTAACGCCCTAGCTTTCTTTTTTGATTTGATGAATCATGTTTTCGTGATGTGCTTAACAAGTTTGTTCTAGTCTTTGTTGATGATATCCTTGTCTTCTCTAAGTCATGTGATGAGCTTGATTCACATTTGAAATTTGTTCTGGAGACTCTTAGAAATCATCAGTTGAAGGCTAAATTCTCGAAATACCATTTCTGAAAGGATGAAGTTCGATTTCTCGGGCATATTGTTTCTAGTAATGGAGTTTCTATTGATCTAATCAAGATCGCTGCGATCAATGTAAGTCTTTCCTTTCTTCTCTTCCTGTAATTTGATCATTCTATCTTTTATTGTAGTCCTTATTTCTCCATATTCTATTGCTGGATTGGGAAACTCCTAGGACTCCATCTGATATCTGTAGTTTTCTGGTCCTTTCCGGTTATTATTAGAGATTCATTGAGAATTTTGCCCGGATTACTGCACCTCTCACCGCTTTGACTCGTAAGAATGCTAAGTTTATATGGAATGATAAGTGTGAAGCTGCATTCAATGAGTTGAAGCGTAAGCTTACTTCCACACCAGTGCTTACCATTCCAAATGGAAATGAGGGATTAACGGTATACACTGATGCTAGTCGTCAGGGTTTGGGAGCTGTTCTGATGCAAGATGGGAAGGTCATTGCTTATGCCGGTCGACAGTTGAAGACCCATGAGGCGAATTATGCTACTCATGATTTGGAATTGCCTGCTGTGGTTTTTTCTTTGAAGCTTTGGAGGCATCATCTTTTGGGTGCTAAGTTTGAGCTATTTACTGATCATCAGTCTTTGAGGTATATCTTCACCCAAAAGGATTTGAATCAGCGTCGGGTTAGATGGTTAGAGTTCCTTGCTTCTAATGATCTCGACTTTAGCTATACCTCTGGGAAAGCTAATGTTGTAGCCAATGCTTTGAGTCGGAAGAAGGCTATGTTGTATCAGCTTGTTGTTTCCTCTTCTTCTCTTTTAGATCGTATCATTGCTAAGCAATATGAGGATAGGATTATTAGGTTGATTAAGAAGAGTGTTCGTAGTAGAGTTGGTGGTAGTAGTTATGATGGTAGTGGAGCTCAGATCGATGATAGAGGGATTTTGAGGATTAACAATCGGATTTGTGTCCCGAATGTTGATGGATTGAGGCAAGAGTTACTTTGGGAAAATCATCGATCCAGACTTTCTATCCATCCTGGTGTGAAGAAGATGTATCAGGATATGAAGAAGCTTTATTGGTGGAGAGGTATGAAGCGAGATATCTCTGTCTTTGTTAGTAGGTGTGTGACTTATCAGCAAGTCAAGGCAGATCATCAGAAGATCCCTGGTTTGCTGCATCCCCTTGAGGTTCCCAATTGGAAATGGAAACGGGTTTCCATGGATTTTATTGATGGTTTACCGAGGACTCGGAGGGGCAATGAGAGTATTTGGGTTATTGTCGATAGATTGACCAAGTCAGCTCATTTCATTCCGGTCAAGTCTACCCTTTCTGCTTCTAGTTTGGCTGAGATCTATATGAGGGAGATTGTTCGTCTCCATGGGATTCCCATCAGTATTGTTTGTGATCGAGATCCTATCGTTACCAGTCAGTTTTGGAAACCTTTTTAGGAATCTTTGGGTACCCATCTAAATCTGAGCACTGCTTACCATCCACAGACCGACGGTCAAACGGAAAGAGTTAATCATATTCTTGAGGATCTTCTTCGTGCTTGTGTTCTGGATTATGGAGGATTTTGGGAAGATCGTCTCCATCTTGTTGAATTCACCTATAACAACAGTTATCAGGTATAATTTCAATCTCCTTTTTTGATCTTATCTTAATCTTTTATCTATCTTATTCCGTCTTCGAATTCAGGCTAGTATTGAAATGTCTCCGTTTGCTGCTCTTTACGGACGACCTTGCAGATGTCCATCTTGCTGGATTGAATTCGGTAACCGTTTGGTTCTTGGTCCTGATGTGATTCTGGAGGCTTCTGAGAAGGTTGAGGAGATTAAGAGGAAGATGAGGAGTTCTTAGGATAGGCACAAGAAGTATGTTGATCGTCATAGGAGCATTTTAGAGTTTTCTGTCGGTGATCTGGTTTTCCTTAAGGTCTCTCCCTTAAGGAATGCGATTCGGTTTGATAGGAGAAGGAAGCTTGCTCTTAGGTTTATTGGTACTTTCCATATCTCAGAGAGGATTGGTTCTATAGCTTATCGTTTGGATTTGCCTGAGAAGTTTTCTGGAGTGAATAATGTATTCCATGTTTCGCATCTTCGTCGATATCTGCATGATTCATCTTGATTGTCCAGCCTTCTACTCTTGAGAGTTTGGATATTGAGCCTAACCTTACTGTCTAGAGGAAGCCACTTCGTATTATCAATAGAGGTATGAAGCAGCTGAGAAGGAAATCTGTCAACTTGGTCAAAAAGCAGTGGAGTACTGATGATCGGGGATTGTACCTGGGAGATAGAAGAGAGCGTGCGTGCTTCAAATCCAAAATTGTTTGTTTCAGGTACTATTTGCTTTTCGATCTTATCTTTCTTTGCTTTCCGTGTCTCGTTCCTTTTCGAGGAAGAAAAGATTTGAGTGAGGGAGAGTGTAACAACCCATATTTTAACAAATATGATTAAATAAAATTTATTTGGAAACTTTGATTTTAAATCATTTAAAAATTGAAATTTTGGAATTTTCCAATGTAATTTTGGATATTGTTTATAATTATTTTTCCAAATACAATAAATTAAAGATTTTATGGAAATTTTATATTTTGGTCAACTTTGTTCAAACTTTGACTTTCGGTTGAAATTTTCAAATTTGAATTTTTAAGTTTCCAATCTTTTCTTTGAAGCTGAATTTGATTCTGATATTGGTTCTGCTTTTCGTTTCGTCAAATTTTGTTTTATACTTTTTAAATCTGATAAGTTTCAGCGTTTTACAGGCGATTATTTTCAGTATTTTTGTTAATTTTCTATTTTATTTTTTCTATTTCATTTTTATTTTCTATTTTGTTTATTTTTATTTTTATTTTTCATTCTCCACTTTTTATTTTCAATTTTTCATTCCCTATTTTCTATTTTATTTTGTATGGGCTTGGATATTCAAGAGGCTTATGTTTCTTTTTCTTTAATGTGAAGTGTGACTTTCTATTTGCCTAGCCGTTCAAGCATTTACACTTCTTAGCCGTACAAAACATTTCTCATCCCATCTCTTTCTCATTCACTTTCACAAAAGAATTTTTTTACAGTAAGTTTCTTATGGCTTCCTCTTTCTCCTTTCCTCTTCTCTTTTCTTTTTCTCTTTTCTTTTGGTTTTGCTTCTCCTCTTCATGCCCGACCATCACATGCTTCTTCCTTTAGCCGACCACAACTCCTCATCACACCACCCATGACCAACCATCTCCATCACCATCTCATCTCCACACCCATGTCGTGACCTAGATCCAAAAACCCCATCACAAAGTTGCCTTGAAAACCCTAGCCGAGCCTTACCCCATCCCTTCCTATTTGCTTGCCTCGGCCACCACTTATCACACCACCTCCTCCTTTGCCTTGCCGTGAACACACCACGGCTGTACCCCTTTTTGATGTGACCAGATCAGATCCAAGCCATGAACCAAATGGTTGAACCATAGGAGCCATAGGCCGAACCCAAAGATCACATATCCTTGCCTTTTTGCCTTCCCATTTAACTTTGCCTTGCCATCCCTTCATATTCTAGCCCATAGCCATGCATTTGTGACCTTGCCCGAGCATAGGTGCTTTAAAAAAAATCATGGCCAAGCCATGTTCATGATGGTCTAGCCCATTTTGATGGTGGCCAAGCATACTTGAAGGGGTTAAGCCAATCTTGTTTCATTTTGATTCATATTTATGCATTGTTTTGGTTTATAATCTATTGTATAATATAGTTGCTTATATATGTTGTGTATTTTTTTGTTTACAAGATTTGAATCTTGACTCTTCATCCACTCAACTCTAGTTTGTGCTTTGTCGTGCTTTTTGGAGTTTGGTTGTGTGTCTTGAATTGTTATCTCCAGCTTTAAAAGGCGAGTTTATCACTGTCGACATTCGTACTTATATAACTGTGAAACAATGACACGTGAATTGTAGTAGTTGATATGCTATGTTATAGTTGTTCATATATGCCAGTGATATGATATTTTTTGATGTTATAACCTAATGCTATACCAATTACATCACCTGATATGATATGCCATACTATACTGTTATTTTATTTGCTGTTTCTCACACTGCAAGTTCCCTGTTAGTATAGAATCGCTATGGGTTGAAATGATACATACCCGAACAGACTTTAGAATAGGGAGAAATGGTTACGAGCTGAAATGATAAGCTCAAACGATTTTTATTTTATTTTATTTTGACTTGGGATTATGGGTTAGAAATGATAATTCTCGAATTTTCTTGTAAATTACGGATTGAAATGATCCATATTCGTATGACTTGACCTAGGTTAGAAAATATTATACAGACCCATGGTTAATTTCTAATAGTTTACTAAAATTTATTAAGTATTTTAAATATTTAAAAATATGAAATTTTAATTTCAAAATTTGAGTTAATGATTTTCAATATAATGATATATTGGAATTTTATAAGTAAATTTTTGGTTTAAAACTAAATTAAAGATTTTATCTATAATAAATAACGTAATAATTTAAATTTGATTTAATATGGAATTTTAATTCTAACCTAATAATAATAAATTTTATTTATGGAATAGATATTTTTGTATAAATAAAACTATGATAAAAATTGGAATAGTATGTTTAAACATGTTATAGCAGTATTCGTAGCATTTTTAAAATGCTATGTAAATTTTGTAATGTTTAAAAAGGCTATGTTACTTTAAGGTTATGTTTTAAAGGTGTTACTATTTCCAAATTGTAACATTTTCTAAAGTGCTATTATATACGGGTTACATTTTAAAAGTGTTATAGTTTCTAACTTATTACATTTTTAAAATGCTATAATAAGTGGATGGGTTTGGAAGTGGTATGATCTCTAAAAGATAACATTTTTAAAGTGCTATAACTAAGTATATAGATTTGGAAATATTACCAATTTTTGTAAATGGATATTATTTTGGAAAGTAATAGCATTAGTTTTAAATGGTTTTGGAATAGAAATATTTTGAAATAAATAACATCGGTTATAATTACGTTTGGTTGTTAAAGAGACCGGGATCGAAAGTTGCCATACTCTCTGCCAACTCCAAAAACCACTTTAACAACCGTGTAAGTGGTGGAGATTCCAAAATGAAGTAGGATGGCGACGACGTTCTATTGAGGTATATACGTGGACCCGACTCCCTTGAGTTGGCATAAGGTGGCTAAAACAGGAGCAATTGACGAGCTAATAAGGTAGCTCCTCTTATCGGACACACTTCTTCGCATGCCATTCTATTATTTTGTGATTGATATGGTGCACACTTTTGATTTTAGGAGTATGGCTCGAAGTGGGCGGTAGTGGCTGCTACGCATTACCACCGATCCGGAAGTGCAATTGGTATATCTACCCTGGCATTGCCTAGTTGTGCCATGTCACCTACCCTAGCGCGTCTTGTAAAGTTTTGTTTTGTGTCGTACCTATAGAGAATCCTCTTGTAGCCTCCCGATCAGGAGGCATTACGGTACTGTATGGACTATTGGCACTATATATGTGTTAATGTGGAAAATGTAAAGCCTTAACGCTATTTTTAGGTAAGTTTATTTTACTTTAGACATGATTATAATAGTGTATATTACTATATAGTAAATAGTTTAACGGATCCTTAAAGGATGGGCGGTCCCAAGCATGCTTTAAGTTACTTGTGCATTTTATTACTGTCCACTTGAGTTGGATTACATTGTATAAGTATGTATGTCCTGACTCGAGTGTTTTATGTTTTTGTTTTACGCTTAGGTCAGCCTGAGTATTTCAGCTTTGAATTCACCTTTTGGAGCTCGGATTTGCTGGAGGCTATCTATTTAGATGTTATCTATTTCCATTCAGTATTTCTATTCAGCTTATGAATTAGTGGACATTTATGTACTGGGATTTCCGTTGTATTTATTTTCAGACTCTGGTATTTTGTACTTGTGTTTGTGACTGTGTTGTTGTAGCTTCATAAACTACTATGGTATTTTATTTCTGCTGCGAGTTATTCTGATATTTTATGTGTCTATGATTGGTTTTATTTGCTCTAAATTATATTACAATCTATTGTTTTGAATTATTCAAGTCCGACATGTGTGGTTTTATTGTCGATTTGAATGGTCCAAAATAGTGGGTCGTTACACGTCTGGCCCACACTATCGATAGAAATTCCAAAACACTTGAACAAAGCAAATTGACACAAAATCGTTTTCAAAATTTGTAAATTTTGTATGATTATAATATTTATATAAAGGTATATTTTTCTAAAATTGGATAGTTAAATGTATTGGTTGTTAGAAACGATAATATTAGATTATCATTTATTGTTTTTCAACATTCTTTAACTGTTAACTATTGTTATATGCTGTAAAGAGTTGAAAATTTTATAAGTATGATTTATAAATCTAATTTGCAAATGAAATGAATTTAAATATAGAATTTGAGGATTAAATTTTTGGTACTTTTCAAATTTTGGAAAAAAATTTATTTGGAAGCATTTTCGAAAGGAAATTTATTTCACAGAATTTTAAATGATGTAAGTCAGTACGCTCCTCTTTGGCTGCTAGAAATTAAGTTTCGGTGATGATTGCAGCATCATCGATATTCATTTTCGAGTATCAAAGTGGAGAAACAACGTAGCAGCTTTGCTACATTTTTGTTTTGGAAAAGGAATTTGATTTGAATTTCTTTAATATGATTCGAATCATAAAATATATATTTGTATATTTATTTCAAAATGGTGGGATGTGAAACTGGAAATTTAATTCTTAAATTCTGTGTTAAGTTAGGGTTTTCAATTATTGAAATAAATCAAAAATTGTGAAATATTTGAAGTGTTTAAAATTTAAACTGGAATTTAAAATAACTTGAAATAGTTGAACTAGGATAAAATTTATTTGTGTAATATTCAATTGCATTCTAATAAACATGTACAACTTACTTGAATTATTTAAAAAGTTGAAATGTTAAGATGAAGTTGCAATTGAAGGTTCTATAAGAGAAAACTTAGGCAAAAGAAATTAATTTGAACAATCTGTTGCCTATAAATAACAAATAAATTGGTATAGTGCTCAATTACATATGAAACATTAATAAAACATACCTAAAGTATTCAAAAGTTTAAAATGTGACTAGAATATGTAGTTGAACAATATATAAATAAAATGTGCAAAAAAAAAATTCTGATAGGGAATTCGTAACTAAGAATTGTGTTGTTATAATGAATGTTATACATTTAATTATGCTATAAGAAATGTAAATTGAAACAAATCGAATAATAAATAGAGAACGAGTAGATAAATATAAACTTAAGAAACTAAATGAGTAATAAAAGAATTCATATCTTTGTGAATAAATGGTAAATTATGAAGAATAATTGAAATTGAATTATATGAGGAATTAATTTAAGTAAAAGCAAATGGAATAAATATATGAGTTAAATAAAATAAATTTTGTTTTATTTTTTTTTGTTATAAATGTTAACAAAAAAACTCAGTGAATGCAAATACAATAAATTGAAATCAACCAAACGTCAATTCAATGACTATTTATTAATTGAATAAAATGGATTGAAACCAAATTAATTGAATATAAATTAATTTAAAAACTAATGAAATTTATAAGGTTTCAAATTTATTGGGTATCTGATAATACGTATTTCAAATCTATCTTTCCTTTTTGTTACTTGTATTCTCCTACCTCCTTCCTTTTCAGGGGACGAAAAGTTTTAAGTGGGGGAGAGTGTAACAACCCATAAAATTTTAACGATTAAATAACGCAATTAACTGAATGTTTGTGAAAAATTTAAACATTTGAATTGGGTAATGAAAATTTGATATTTGGAATGCGCCTGTTTTAACATAGCAAATAGAAATTTTTCATTGGAAAATATGGAAGTTAGTTCAGTTGTGTAATTTTCAATTTCAATTTAAAATTAGTTAATTTGGTGGAAATAAAATATTTTCCAAATCTGAATATTTTTATGTGATAAAAATGTAATTCATTTTCTGAGAGAGACGTCATATTGTTTTTTTGGCCAAATTTTGACTGCTATAACTCCGTTTATCTTACTTAAGACGAATTTGTAGCAGTTTAACAGCGAAATCTCGACATTTGATAGGATGGTAGTATTGCCGATATCAGTGTACCATTCAGATCGTTTCATCATGCTGATCTCCATAGAATATTCATTTGTGCATTTTGGAGTCCGGTACACGTTGAAATCCGTGGAACGGTTATCCGTATCGGTACCGTTTTTGAACCTTTTGTTTTCCTGTGCCCTTTCATCTATCTAGCGGTTGAAAACAAACAGTCATTGCTATTATTATTCCAAGAAATTTTACATGTGACTTTCACTATTCCCCATCATAGTATAATTTTTGGGTTGATTGCATCTCTTGGTCTCTTCCTTTCTTTTCTTTTCGTTTTGCTTCCGCTCTGTTGTTATGTCATATTCTAAAAGGAAAATAATATAATATACTAAGTTATGTATATTATCATCTGAGTTTAGCCTCTCTCCTCCCCTCATCCACCATCTCTCTCAAACCCAGTGCGTGATCGCCTACTTTCAAATCCTTGCCTACAACCGATAGCCTCATCCTCCCATTTCTCCTCCTCCTTCCTAGGCTTAGCCCTCAAGATCCGCCCACTGCTCCAATCTCCCGCTTCCCTTCCCCTCGTGAACAATCCCATGCTAATTAACGACATCACACGCGAACCCTACTGAGCCAAACTCCAAACGTCACGTCACCACCATCTCAACCCGCGTCTCATCCCCACACACAGCAGCTCGACCCGCCTAACACCCTACCACCAAAAAACCCTCTCCATGTCATTGCTTCCACCCCAACCTACTAGCCTCCGCCTTCCCTGGCCCCGAAGCACGTGCAGCCTCCTTTTAAAAAAACTATAATGATTGAAAGTTACCGAACCCATGTAGTTTACATCCGACCCTTGCCTCCCCTTCCCTTGCTTCGCTCGCATCGTAGCCCCACCATCTAAGCACCATTCAACCTTCGCTCCACTATCACCAAACCTGAGAAACAACACCTAACCACCACCTACCCTATCCCATGCCACCTGACAGCCCATCTCCCTCCGCTTGAACCATGCGCACCCGCCACAGCAGGCTTGGTTCCATCACCTCCACCCGTCGCCTTGTTTCATTCGCCACTCGCTGACACCTGATGGCCAAGCACTCAGAGCATGAGCATATATATATATATATATATATATATACATAGAAAGAGATACATATATATATATACTCTGTCTATATTAATTTAAGTTTTATATCAAGGGAACTAATATTGTTTTAAAATATAATTTTTATATGTGTTTTGAGTTAAAACACTGATTTTAAAATATGTATATAGAACATGTTTTGATGCGCATTTCAAAATTGGATATTGGTCTAAAATATTATATATAAAGATTTTTATTTTAAATAAGTGTTTAAATCAAATATTGATTTGTAGAAAAAAGTTATAACATATGTATAATATATATTTCGTTTCAGTTATATTAAGTTGATTTTTGATTTGTTTTCATCGATTTCTAATTATTAGCTTTGTATTCTAATTTGTGTTCACCATGCTTTGCTTTGAGAGTTGTCGTTTGGATTGGTCGATTATCGAGTTCGTGATTCAGAATCATAGCTTGTTGTCGTCTAATATCTCTAGCCTCGAAAGGTGATCAATCACATACGATTAACAATCTTATATTCAATGAATTTAATTCACATTGAAATAACAATTGAAATATGTTGTTAAATTCGAACTGTTAATTATATAATTGCTATATATGATATGCCATTATTTATAACTGTTCACCTGTGATATATGACACAATAACCTGTTATTTATATTATATTTAAATTTCTTACTGGTGATATATGCCTATTGTTGATATGTTATATGTCCCGACCCGTAATTTTCGATAATTAAAATATGTTAATTTAATGAAGATTGGTGATTTAATGTTGGAAGAAATAAAAATTTATGATATGATAATAATAATAATGTAATTGGGATAGAATGTAATATTATTAAATTAAGGAAATTGATAATTGCTTTAAATGTAGATTCTAATTAATTAAAAGATTAAAGAAGGTAGTAAATAAATTATAGTAATGTATGTATTGATGGATAATTGGATTTAAAGAGAAATTGATAATTCAAATGTTGATTACTTAATGAAATAAGGTGTAATTAATTATAATTGGTAATAGTTGTGGGGTAGTAGTAGTTATAACAACTGTTTGTAAATAATAAACTTAAATATGTTATTAAAGGTAGTAATGGTGACAATTGGTATTTGTTACCAATTTAATTAATCAATTACAAATATTAATGTCATTAAATGTTACATTACTGTGAGTTAAGACAATAACTATAAATTGTGAATGTAATGAAAGGTATAGAAATGTTAATTTTATTTACAAGGCAATAATTAATGAAATAAAAAGAGTGAAACAAAGACAAATTAATTGGTTGAGATTTTAAATTATAATGAAAGTAACAAAAATTAAATATAATGGAAATATAGTAGTTAATACAAATAAAAGATGGAAATTGGAGAATATAAATGTAATGAAATATAAAACAATGTTAACTATATCTATATAATATTGGTTGATTAAATAAAAAATTGAAATCAAAGTATAATCAATTTATTTCAATTGAATTATAATTAATTGGATTTAATTTCAGTTGAAATTGAACAACTTTAATTAGTAAAATAATTGACATTGAATTGTAAAAATTTGTTTTAATTGTTGTAAATGTCTATGTAATCAAAAACGATAAAAATGGTTAGTTAATTAATTTGAATATAAGAAGTGATGAATTTAATTTAATATTAGTTTATTTGATTTACGTAAAAATAGCCATTTTGGTAACTGGCTCGGATTTCGACAAAACTAGTTTCATCGAATCCATAACAGTGAATTATTGCAGGATTTCAAGTTTCGTAATGATCGAACTTGTCGTTTGATTGTACAGGCTCGAAATGCCAAGAAATTAATTCAAGTGAAATCAATTTGAAATAAGCTGATTTTAAGCTAACTTCGGTTACCTGGTTGTTTGACCATGTAATAAGAGGCTTGTCGCAGGTCTCCTTTGGCACTTTGGCATTGAAAGGTCATTCGACATTGAGGGGTCGATCGGCATCTTGCCTCGTTCGGCATAGGGTTGTCGCTTGGCATCTTGCCTCGTTCGGCATAGAGAGGTCGCTCATCTTGCCTCGTTCGACATAGGGAGGTCACTCGGCATCTTGCCTCGTTCCGCATAGAGAGGTCGCTAACATCTTCCCTCGTTCGCCATGAAAGCCTCATTCAGTAGAGCACCTCGCTCGACATTGAAGGGTCATTCGGCATGAAGCCTCGCTCGGCATCTCCCCTCGACCGACATCAAGTCTCATTCGACACAGATCTCGTTCGGCCTACATTTTTTACTCAGCACATTGCCTCGTTCGGCATACAGGTACCGTTCGGCATGCCTTCCTCGATCGGCATACGAATGCCGTTTGGCCTAAATATGTGGTTCGACAATTGTCGTTCGGCATTTATGGCTCGGCGTGTAGAAGTCACTTACCACGGGCCGAGGTATCTTGCTCCTAGGCCCATTAGGGAAGTCTGACCCATCTTCGTCTATAAATAGAAGGGCAGAGCACAGTGAAATAGACCTTTTTTTGTGAAAACATTGGAAGACTTTGCCGCATTCAAGGCTCATTCTTTTACTTAGCATTTGTATTCAAGTAGTTGGTGTACGGATTGTATCTGTAATCAATTGTTGAGTAAAGCAATAAAGATTAACTTCAAAGTGGACGTAGGTAGTTACGCCGAACCACTATAAATCCGATGTTCTTGTCTTTGCATTTAATTTAGCATACAGTTCTCTGTTTTAATTTACTTTCTTTATTAATCTCTCTGCATAACCTTTCTCAAGGGTGTTAGTGACCAATTCTGGTGCGAACATTTTGGTGCTTCCACCGAGAATTGAATTCTCAGGCTAATAGGATCTGCTTTGTAGCTACTGGATTGAATAAATCCCCCGAAGGAGATCCAATTTATTCATAGGACGTCCGTTGAATCTATTCAGAGTTTCGATCAACAACTCTACTATAGGAAGACCACATACCCGACCAGCCTTTCATAACGTGGACGTCAACGAGACTGCTAGCATACAACAGATAGGACCTAGTAATTAGCAAGCTAATCCTGGCATAGGGGCTGTTGGGGCTCATAACGAGACGGAAGTTGTTACTAGGACAGAGTTCAACGACCTGATGTGAGAACTCATGGAAAGCAGAAGACAACTTTCTGAACAAATTCATGCTAATGCTAACCTTATACTCAGCTTACTCAGCAACAGCATCAGTATGTTGGAGGTAGCCCCATTCGTTATTCTTCATCTGATAGTTCGACCTCTTCCGATGAACCTTCTAGGCGTAGGCACCGCAAAATGGAAACTACACAAGCAGGTGCCGTTGATCGATCAACTAGGGATCACTTACATCTTGTAGACCACATCCAAGCTGGAACGGGAAACTTAGGAGCTAGAGCACGTGTGGAGACTGGACGACCGGCTCACCAAGACCCTAATAAAGCTGGTCCCCAAGATACACGTTTGGCAGATCGCCAATAGAGGAGACACCAACCTGAGCGGTCCTGAAGAACAGAGTCCAACCTTCCATCCTCCATACAAACCCCAGACTTATCGGCTATAGTCAGACAGTTGATGAGAGAGAATCATGGCATGACCAATGAAGATTGGTGAATATCCAGGAGTCATACTCCATTCACGGATACTATCCTACAGGCCGAGTACCCTAGGAAGTTTAGCATGCCAACTATCCTGGCCTACGAAGGGAAGACTGATTCTAGACAGCATGTGATGAGGTATGAATGGATGATGGATTTGGCTAGAGCAAATGACGTGACCAAGTGTACATGCTTTCCAATTACTTTATCTAGAATCGCCACCATGTGGTTCACTCGACTTCCCCCACGGTCTATATTCAGCTTCGACAAATTGGCGATGAAATTTGTGGAACAATTTAGGATACATGTCACTCATCCCAAGGATGTAATGTCCCTATCTAGTGTGATCCAAGCTCCAGGGGAGTCATTGAAAGAGTACTTACAGAGATTTCATGTTGCGGCTACTAAAATTAGAACCCGTAAAGACCACACAATTTTGATGGCAGTAATGTGAGGAGTGGATCCGGATTCTGAGTTTGGAGATTGGTTGGCAGGAAAGCCTCCAACTACGTTGGAGCATTTCTATTCAAAGGCTCATCAATTCATAAGAAAAGAAGAAGCCAGGTAGGCAAGGCGAGATAAGGCACCAGGGCCTGTTCAGGAGACTGTGAAAAGTAACATCGCCGTGAAACAATCCGGAGACAACTCAAGAAAGGTTCAGGTCAATGTCCAGAACAAGTGTGGGCAATCTAAAGGGTCCGGATGAGGAAATCCTGGAAAGAAAAGAGAACCAGGGAAATGGAAGCCAAGGATTCCAACCTACAACGAATACACCCCACTGAATGCATCGCTTGAAAATATTTACCTGTCAACTTGTAACACTTTTCAATACAGAAAGCCTCGCCCAAAGGAGTCAATAGAGGAACATAAGCGGACTGGGAAGTACTGTCGCTTCCATGAGACTTACGGGCACAATACAGAGGAGTGTAGATACCTCCATGATGCCATTGAAAAGCTGATTAGACAGAAAATATTGCAGGAGTTTGTCAAGAACCCTCAGCAAGGAAGGTAAAAACATCGGACCCCGGACGCGGGCTGGCCCCACGTCATCAAGAGGAACCTACCCAAACTGTAGGGAAACTGGTCATAAACACTATCATCGGTGGACCTCATCCTGCAGACAAGAACTAATAGGAAATGGAGCGGTATGCTAAATCCTTGAGGCATGCAGATTATGTGTGTTGTTTGAATGTGGAGGATGGGACCCCCGCTAAGCATCAATGCATGATGTCAAACGATATAGTATTTAGGAGCCGAGATGCAGACAAGGTAGAGGCTCCTACTGTCGACCCGTTGGTCATATCTACGACGATCGGGCCAGCATATGTGAAGAGAATTTTAATTGATTGTGGAAGTTCTGTTAACATGATCTTCAAAAAGGCATACGACTAAATGAAGATGGAGACAAAAGATTTAAAGCCATCTGAAGCCCGTATCCATGGCTTTAATGATGAAGTGACTGATGCAGTGACTGATGCATGTTGAGTTGCTAGTTGAACTGGGACAAGGTGAACGTAGGAGGATGCGAATCTTACCTTTCATATTTTTGGATGTTGATTCTCCATACAATGTGTTTTTGGGTCGACAGGCCCTGGCAGAGTTTAGGGCAGCTTTGGCCCCATGGTGTTTGACTTTCAAATTTTCTGATAGACAAAGGAGTTGGTGTTGTGCATGGCGATCAGGCGTCCGGTCGTGCATCTTATGTGGCTGAGCTGAGAGAGGCCCAATGGAGAGAGAAAGGAAAGGTTGCGTACAACTCTGTCTGCATCCGGAATTCTGACAATTGACAAGTAGTGCCCGAGCCCTGGCTCGGGCCACATTCTCGGATCCATAGAGATATAGATCCGAGAGATGATGATGGGGAACCCAGGGAAGAAAAAGTAGCACCGGTTGAATTGACGATTGACATTCCAGTCAGCCGAGTTGACCCATCATGAGTACTCAAGATTGGATCACAACTCGACCCGTCAGTGGCCGAGGATCTCACTGATTTCCTCAGAGCAAATCTGGATGTTTTTGCTTGGACATATCCTGACATGTGCGGGATTTCTCCCGCTATTGCGAGTCATATGTTGAACATAGACCCAAAGTACGTTCCTATGAAACTGAAAAGGAGAGGCATGGACCCGAAGAGGTCCGCTGCTCTTAAAGAGGAGGTGGACAAACTCAAAGCCAATGGGTTCGTCTATGATGCCCTCTACCCTGAACGGGTGTCCAACCCTGTGCTAGTAAGGAAAGCGAATAGGAAGCGGAGAACTTGCGTTGATTACTCTGATTTGAACAAAGCATTCTCGAAGGATAGTTTCCCTTTACCCAGAATCGACCAGCTCGCCGACTTAACGGTTGGATACAAGTTACTGTCATTTATGGATATATACTTCGGATATAATCAGATCCCGATGCACATTCCAAACCAAGAACACAACAGTTTTGTCGCAGACATTGGGTTATATTGCTATGTAGTGATGCCCTTCGGATTGAAAAACGCGAGAGCAACTTATCAGCGTCTGGTGAATCGAATGTTTAAAACCCAGATTGGTAGAATGATGGAAGTTAATGTGGATGACATGCTTGTGAAGTCACGACATTCAAACAACCACATTCGCGACTTAGCAGAGATGTTTGATATACTCAGACATTATGGAATGAAGATCAATCCTTTGAAATATTCCATTAGCATTGCGTTAGGGAAATTTTTGGGTTTCATTGTGAATGCGCTGGGAATCGAAGCTAACATGGAGAATATTCAAGCTATTCGAGACATACAAGTGCCTAGAACTATAAAGTAGGTACAAAGCTTGAATGGGAAAGTGGCCACGCTGAGTCGATTCATATCCAGAGCCACAGATAAGTGTATTCCTTTCTTCGATATGATAAATAAAGGAAAGAGAAATTTCGAGTGGACATCCGACTGTGAGGAAGCGTTCCGAGCTCTGGTAAGGCATTTAGACAGTCCCCTGATACTATCGAAACCGGTAGACCATGAGATGTTGTATGTGTACTTGGCTGTATCCTATCATGTTATCAGTACGACTCTGGTTCGCGAGGAGGACCAAGTTCAAAACCCGGTGTACTATGTCAGTAAACGTTTAACGGGGGCAGAAAGAAATTATCCTAAGATTGAGAAACTATCCTATTACTTGGTGATGCATTACGCAAGCTCCGGCCATACTTTCAGGCACACTGAATCAGTGTTTATACTGATCAACCATTGCGGTAGGTACTCCAACGACTGGAAACTTCTGGAAGGATGTTAAAATGGAATATCGAGTTGAGTCAGTTCGATATTACCTACCTGCCATGAAAGGCCATACAAGGGCAAGCGCTAGCATACTTCATTGCTGAATTCGCCATGTCAAACAAATCAAACGGTAACAATGTCATACCTCCCGTTCGATGGAACATGTACACCGATGGGGCATCTAACGACCGTTGCCCGGGAGCTGGCATAGTTTTTGTGACTCCTAAAAGCCGATTAATTTGTTACACTTTGAAGCTCGAATTCCCAGCAACAAATAACGAGGCCGGGTATGAATCATTGATCGCTGGCTTGAAACTTATCAGAGAGTTGGGAGTAAAATCGGTTGAGATTTTTTGTGACCCACAATTGGTGGTATATCAGGTGCAAGGGGACTATCAAGCGAAGTGACAGAGACTTGCCTCATACCTCGCACGGGTTCAAGAGCTGCTAGCAAATCTGGAATATTATGATATTTCGCATGTCCCGCGTGATCAAAACAAAGAAGCCGATTCATTGGCAAAATTTGCAAGCACGGGCGATGCACAGCAAATGGGATTGGTTCCTGTCGAAACCTTACATGCTCCGATTATAAATGTAATGGAGATAGATTTCGTGTTAGAAATAGAAATCGATAAGGATTCATGGTTGACCCCCTTCAAATAGTACTTGCTACACGGGATCTTGCCCGAAAGAAGAAGCAAAAGACGACAAGTCATTCGCAAGGCTTCACGATATGTAATGCAGGACGTAATAATGTATCAGAAGGGATTCTCAACCCCCTTACTCCGGTGCATTGCCCACGATGAGATAAAATGAGTCATGAAGGAAGTCCATGAAGGAGAATGCGCTGACCATACTGGGGGGCAGACATTAGCAAATAAAATCCTCCGCTATGGATACTATTGGCCAACTTTAAATCGGGACGTTGCAGACTACATAAGGAGATGCGACAAATGCTAAAAGTATGCAAAAATCTCGAGAGCTCCGCCAACGGAACTCATGCAAATGGTTAGTCCCTGGCCGTTTGCAATGTGGGGGGTCGATATAATCGGTTCCTTACCTACATCTAAAGGTGGTGCGAATTACGCGATAGTTGCGGTCGATTATTTTACCAAGTAGGCAGAAGCAGAGCCCTTAGCCACGATCACCACCAAGAAGGTCATTAATTTCGTTGTGCGAAATATTATGTGCCATTTTGACCTCCCACAGACTATCATTATAGATAACGGAACACAATTCGAAAGCAAAAAGTTCAAAGAATTTTGTCTAAAGTATGGCATTGAAACAAGGTTTGCAGCAGTTGCTCTTCCAAAGGCTAATGGACAAGTGGAAGCTGTGAACAAAATAATCAAGTCCATATTGAAAAAGCATTTGGAAAAGGCCAAAGGCAAGTGGGTGGATGAACTTTCAACAACACTTTGGGCTTATAGAACCACACACAAGTCCATGACTGGCAACACTCCATTCGCATTGGCGTATGGCACAGAAGCCGTTATACCCGTAGAACTTGAAGTTCAGTCACATCGGGTAACTCATTATGACCCCAAGATGAAGCAGGAACTTTTACTAGAATCCCTGGACTTCATTGATGAAAAACGTGAAGAAGCTAATTTAAGAGCGGCCGCGTATAGACACCGAGTCGCTCGATATTATAAAGAAAAAGTCCGGCCAAGAGTCTTCGACATGGGCGACCTCATTTTGAAACAAGTTTTTCCGATCCCGTCGCATCTAAATCCCACATGGGAAGGTCCATATGTCATTGAACGGAGGCTTGGAGAAGGAACTTTCAAGCTAGTGACCGTTGATGGCGCGACACTCTCTCGAGCATGGAATAGTGAGCATCTACGGCATTATTATACTTAGTCTATTTCTTTCACATTTTAGTTGCAATTATTTCCACGATATTTTTATTTCGTTGATTCTTAGTTTTCGGCATATAATAAGACAATTTAGCTTGCCTCATTAATAAAGGCCTGAAGAAATTTTTTCCATGAATTATTGATGTTTCCGTGTATGATAATTTTATGGCAGAAAACAAGAGTTATATTATTCTGTCTGACGTACGAACGTGCATAAACAACTTAAAATCTCAATGTCCCCTGAGTGCGGATTGGAGTACTCTGAGTCCCTTGAGTGCGGACTAGAGTATAAACGACTTAAAATCTCCAAGTCCTCTGAGTGCAGACCGGAGTACTCTGAGTCCCCTAAGTGCGGACTAGAGTATAAAAGACTTAAAATCTCCAAGTCCACTGAGTGCGGACAGGAGTACTCCGAGTCCCCTGAGTGCGGACTAGAGTGTAAACGACTCAAAATCTCCAAGTCCCCTGAGTGTGGACTAGAGTACTCCGAATCCTTTGAGTGCGGACTAAAATATGAATGGCTTAAAAATTCTAAGTCCCCGGAGTGCAGACTAGAGTATAACTGACTGGAAGTCATCAAGTCCCCAGTGAACGGATTGAAAAATATTCTAAGTAGCCGAAGCATGGAATAAAGGATGTATAATTTCAAAAAAAAAATATGAGTTATATAAAGATGAATTGAGGTTTATGTAACCCCCAATAGCTCGGGTTACGACTATAATAATACAAAAAGCTGAACAGTTAAAGTCGTTTGAAAGACAAAAGAACTAAATTTTATTTATTCATCAAAATGAGGTTCTACCACAACTCCTCTAAAACGCGGAGTCAAAAGTCTATTTACATTGACTACGGAAATAAATAAAAATAATTATATAATCTAAGCTAGCTCTCGTTGAATGAGTGTAACAGCTACTTCTTTGACTTCTTGGGTTTCTTTTCCTCCTTTGTTTTCTCAGGTGACTTTTCCCCCACGCGTTTTTGTTTGGACATTTTTCTTGATGGGGAGGTAACAACTGAGGAAGAACGAGGGACATCTAGTGGCCTAGACCCACCAGGGAGGATGACCTTCAAAGGCTTGTCCAAAGGATCATCTTGATCCACGACTCGGTGCTCGACTTTGATTTCAGCTGTCTTTTTCTTTTCCTCTGCGAGCTGCTCCTTCTTGCACATATTAGAAGTATGTCCAGAGGCGCTTGCGATATCGATTTTATAACTTTCTTCGACGGGAGACAATGTCTCAGACTTATCCTCATCAAGCGCCTCAATCACTTATGCATCTCGACCAGGAGTCTCTCCCGCATGAATAGCCTCGCTCATTTTCCTCTTCTCCTCCTTGGTGTCATCGCTCCTTGGAGTTGGTTTAGGATTAGAACGGCCTGTGCAAAATCAAAAGAGACAAACGTTAGAATACAATAACCTCTCGTCGAAAACGACGGCACTCTTAACTTTAAGAAGAAGTGTTATATATCGGCTTCTTACTGGCTCTCAACCGTCCGAGGAGTCTCTCCCTCTGGAATGGGAGATAGAACATGAATGCCGAGGCCATGGTCTTCCTGGTCATAACCAGCATGTTGCTTGAATGGATCAAGTACTGGCCGATCAGCTGATTAAGTAGGAGGAGGAGCTGGAGACTCGATTCCAGATGGACCGGCTATGACATCCTTTCCTTTTGATGAGGAGGAACTTTTGCAGTAGAGGGCCATTGCTGTAGACAAGTCCAAAGGCTCGTTCCCCTTGAGAAATACTTTTATCAAAGCCTCTCATCAACCTCCTCAGTGCCCAAATCTACTTTTCTAATCTTTATTAAAGTTTCTCATGCTTCAGCTAGAGATTCGAGGTAGCCCTCGCCAAGAAAAGTTAAGTCTCGATGCATGAGAACACGAGCGTTGTATTCTGCTATGAGCAGGTCGAACAAGCATTTGATCTCCTCCCTTCCAGCCTCCATAGCCATCTCAAGGCGAGAGTCAATCTCCGCGGATGCTATTCTTTTGCCCTCTTCATGTGCTTCATCTTTTAGCATCCCGACTTTAGAGAGCTCGTCGTCGAGTTTTTCTTTCAGGAGTCATGTAGCAACAATCTCATTGCAATATCGCCGTGACTCATCCTGGGCAGCAATTTTTTCCTCTCTCTCTCTTTACGAAGTTGATCTTCCAACTCTTTGTCTAGGAGGGCAAATGCATCCGTTTCCTTCTGAACTGAATCTTTCTCTAAAGCTAGTCCCCGCAGCGTTGGACCGCTTTGTCAATTTCTTTTTTATGTGTCGTTTCCAGACGATTGACAGCCTCCGCAGTATCTTTAGCACTTTGTTGGGCGGCTTCGAGCTGAGATTTGTACGAAGAGAGCTATTCATCTTGATCTTTGATAATGTCCTTATCGTGAATGGCCTCGAGCTTCAGGCAATCAATTTCGTGTTGACGCTCAATAGAGGCTTATGAGACTTTTTCGGCTAAATGAACAAACGCATCATGTTGAACATAAACGTCGTTGTTACAAGCAATGGCGCTCTATTTGACGTGTTCTGGAATGTGATGGATCGTCGGAAGAAACTTCAGACCATCGATGCATATTTTGGGGAACTTAGCCTTAAGCTTGGCTAGCCTCTCTGATATCGTCGAATCGGTTGCGGGAAAGGGGGAGATGGTCTTGAGAGCTCAGTTTTCTTGTGCGGTTCCCGAGATTGTCGTGTGATGGATGAACCAGAGTGTTGATCACGAGGAGCATCGGATTAGGACTCTTGTGGCCATATTTCTCCCTGCCTTGCTCCGAGTGAGAAGGAGGATTATAATGGTATGAAGGCTGATGATAAGTTTTCTTTCAAGATTATGAATCCCGAGAGTGATAATCCCTGTCGCCGTCGTCATCACTATCCCGACGCCTTTCGGACCCCGAATCCCATCCAAAGTGGTGAAAGATGGATGACCCGCAAAGACGATCGAGCCCGTGTGTACGTCCCATATCACATGCACAGAATTTAAATAACGACAAGTTAGAAAAGAGTAGAGCGATGGTAGAAATTTAAGTGCAAGGTGAAGTGCACGTGTCCGTGTGTATCCTTGTGTTTCCCCCCAATGGACCAGTTTCTTTATCTCTACTTATGGGAGTTTTTTCTCCTTGAACATGGGCTTGAGCGCGTGCATCGCCTCTTGGGGGAAAATGAAGTTTAAGTGCTTCTGGATCATTGAACCCGAAGTTAAGCAAGTCATCGGGAATAGTGAGGTCCGACAGGCCTTTCAATGAACTCTCTAAGCGTTGAGGAGAAGGCTCTCTATCCAACGGGGTGATTGTGACTTTAGAGGTACCGCCCGTTGTCTTCTTCCTCAGTTTGTAGGTCAATTTTTTCTTTCCCTTCGCAGGGGGAGGCGTAACTTCTATATGGTGCACCTCGACTACCAGCTCTTGAGCGGGGCCAACATTCTCACCATGTACTTCGGGCGTTTCAGCTTCTTTAATCTCCCCCTCCTTAGATGTGTCAGGGGCGCCATGTGATAAGGGCCCAGCTTGTTTTTTACCTTTATCCAAGGCAGACGCTCTTATGGTGACACCATGAGGAAGGCTTTATCGACGGCCTACCGCCAGCAGCCCAAACTTTGAGAGCGACTCGTTCGAAATAAGAGATCGAATGTCCGGTTTCCTAGAGGGATAGCTCGAATAGCCTCAATGGCTTCAGAATATCCGGAGCCTTCGGGACGTGGGTTGATACCGGTAGAAGTAGATAAAGAGTTAGAAAAGGAGCGATCACCATCGAACGCAAGTATTAACCTAGAAAAGAAACTCACTTGCTTCTACCCATCTCCTTACAAAGCAGGGGGACAACACACGTAGAACTACTCTTGCTTATACTGGGCGAATTTGCTCCACTTCCCGGTTAGAATTTGACGCTTGCTGTGTGGTTCGAGAAATACAAAAGATGGGTTGTTCGATCGTCTCTTGAAATGATAAATATAATGGATATCGCCAGGAGTCGGGAGCCTAAAAAGAACGTTCATAAAGAGAGAGCACGTGCCGTATATTAATGCATGACAGTTTGGATGTAGTTTCAATGGAGCGATCTCAATGTACTGTAACAGATCATGGAGGAAGGAGTTGAATGGCGGAACACTACCAACCCAACACATAAATCTGTTATAGGCTGTGTAATTGATTGGGGGCATGTGAGGACGATCTTGCCTTGATGGAACCAACACATCATCGAAAGGAATCCCATGCGTCGAGCATATGCGACGAAGTGCACTTCCTTTAATTCTCGAGGCTTAAGGATCGATCAGATCGTCTAAAATGATCGCTGCATCCAGGGAATCAGGAGCGAAGTCAAAGGATGTGATCATAGGGCTCGGCATGTCTTGAACAGGAGTATTCGACGGATTTGAAGTCCCAAGTACTTCTTGTTGAGAAGATGGCCTGGGTCTGTCCGAGATCGTGGCAGAACTTGATTTCCTAGACATCTCTAATGTGTGTAGAATCTGATGAAATACCTGTTTGAACTATACTTAAAAAACAATCGACATTATACTTAACAACAAAAATACCCCCCCTCCCCCATGGTGTGTGAACTAGTGCATTCATGCAAGTATAAGTTCTAAGAAATTAAAAGTCACCGAGTTGATGAAATAAAGTTAGGCTTCGAACTCTCATCTTCGATGACTGTCATCGCTGACCGTCAACGAGAGCTTGTCGTAAGATGGTTTATGCTTTGAACACGACATTGGTAATATACGTTGAAGGTTATTATCCGTTTTAATCAAGTTGAATTCAGGTTTGTGGTTGTCAAAACAGAGGAGTTATCAGTCTGGATTGTCCGTTATGCTTAACTGCTTAAGTCCTTGTACTTGTTCACTGTCATATGTTCGGGCATGAAAAATAGGCTAAGTCAACTATGCATTATGTTCGACTAGTATTGTTGTTATCCACTGCTCCCCTACCTTCCCACTCCACCGTTCAACATGTGGCACGTCATGCCGAACCACAATCATGCCGAGCCATACCGCTCGGCACTTTGCCCTCAAACGCCGACTTCCTTCCTACACTTCCTCTCTACCGTTTGGCATAAATAAGTCCAAAAAGTCATGCCGAGCTGCATCGTTCAGCACTCTACCCATCTCCCACTTTTCTCCTGCGCTCCCTCTAACCTCGTTCGGCATAAGGGAGTTATGCCGAGCTGTGGTCATACCGAGCCACATTCATACGTCTTCTTCCAACTCCTTTCTTCAGACAAATTAAACATCTTCCTAAATGGCCAATTGACCACTACTTCAACTCGCACGCCACCCTCGACCAATAGTATCTACCATCATCGATTCCTACTGGGCTGATACCCTCTTCTTTTTCCTCTCCATCTAATCCTAAGGCTCGTTTAAACCCACAGATCAATCTTCCTAATCTATGTGACTTCCATCATTTTTGAGTTAGATGAGAGTTGCGGATTCGAATCTTGTATGATTCCCCATACTAGAGAATGTCTAGCAAGTGAAAGTTTCATACCTAGGATAAGGAGTTGGAATCTAGTGAGATACTCGAATTAGAAAGAAGTCTATTCAGGCTTGCTGCTGAAGGCAGTCGAAAGTTAACCAATAGGACTCGGAGATTAAAGGAGAGGTTGAGGTGTTAACAAGGATTTAGGAAAAGATGAGTTTGCAAGGGAGCAGATGTAAAAAGTAAAAAGGGAGAAGAAGGGAAGTGTTGAGTTATATAGGAACAAGGGAAGACAAATGGACAGTAACTGGTAGAACCGGTCAAAGCACTTCCCTCGTTCGGCATCAATGTCGTTCGACATCTATATGTCGTTCGACATCCAATGTCGTTCGGCATCCATATGTCATCGGCATTCAATGCCTCATTCAGCGTTCACGAGATCACTATAGAGTGGATAGAATAGGGGCTTAAAGGAAAACACGGAGTACTCATGGTTCAAAGCGCATCATGTTCGTCCACATGATAAACTTTGGGGGGCCAAGTGTTACCCGTTTGTTTGACCATTTAACAAGAGGCTCGACGCAGGCCTCGTTCGGTACACCTTCCCTCGTTCGGTATAGAGCATCGTTCGGTACAGATGTGCCGCTCGACGCATGGCCTTGTTCGGCATTGAAAGGTTGTTTGGCGTTGAGGGGTCGCTCGACATTGAGAGGTCGCTCGGCATCTTGCCTCGTTCAGCATTGGGAGGTTGCTCGGCATCTTGCCTCGTTCGACATAGGAAGGTCGCTCGGCATCTTGCCTCGTTCGACATAGAGAGGTCGCTCGGCATCTTGCCTCATTCGGCATAGGGTGATCGCTCGATATCTTGCCTCATTCGGCATAGAGAGGTCGCTCGGCATCTTCCCTTGTTTAGCATTAAAGCCTCGTTCGGTACAACATTGGAGGGTCGTACGGCATGAAGCCTCACTTGGCATCTCCCCTCGACCGGCATCAAGTATCGTTCGGCACAGATCTCGTTCAGCCTACATTCTTCAGTCAGCGCATTGCCTCGTTCGGCATACAGGTACCGTTCGAAATGCCTTCCTCGATCGGCATACGAATGCCGTTCGGCCCAGATATGTGGTTCGGCAATTGTCGTTCGGAATTTATGGCTCGACGTGCAGAAGTCACTAACCACGGGCCAAGGTTTCTTGCTTCTAGGCCCATTAGGGAAGTCCGACCCATCTTCATCTATAAATAGAAGGGCAAGGGCACAGTGAAATATACCCTTTTCTGAGAGAACATTGGGGAGACTCTACCGCATTCAAGACTCATTCTTTTACTTAGCATTTGTATTCAAGTAGTTAGTATACGGATTGTATCTGTAATCAATTGTTGAGTAAAGCAATAAAGATTAACTTCAAAGTGGAAGTAGATAGTTACGCTGAACCACTATAAATCCGGTGTTCTTGTCTTTGCATTTAATTTAGCATACAGTTCTTTGTTTTAAATTACTTTCTTCATTAATCTCTCTACATAACCTTTCTCAAGGATGTTAGTGACCAATTCTGGTGCTAACATCTTCATACAATGGAATTAGGACTTGAAACCTGTTCAATTGAGTTTAAAATTATCGAAAACATCTATTTTGATATATGGGATGATCCACTTTCATTTTGGAAGCGAAATGGGCTTTTCGAGTCGTTATTGCCAATTCGAACAAGTTCGATACGTTTATTTTCTTATCGGGCTTCAGTAATATAAATAGATTCTTATAAACCCTAGCAGCCTTTCATTTCTCATTGCTTTACGTATAATTTCTATCTGCTTATTCCTTTCTTCCAATGGCAAAAGCAAATGTCTAATTACAAACCCTACATTCCTATTTCAAAATTCAAATCAAAAATCAAACTCCTCCAAACTATATCGAAATATATATTAGTTTGAAGCTCTCAATGTCCCTAGGGGAACCCGGGACGGAGGGGGAATCTTACCACTCGAACACAAAATAAGTTAAAGTGTGATTGAATCATTCTTGTCGAAACGAAATAAGTTAAAGAGAACTTGAATATCAAATCATTCTTCCGCTGCTCATCTTGATTCCAACGCAAGTAGAGAATCTCCTAGGTCTTTTGCGGATCTTTCTTCCGTAGCAAGTAGAGAATCATTATTGCTTGGGGAGGTGCGTAGCGAGACTTCTAACTAGAAAGACTGGCACTCAGTCCTATGCGTAGCAGGAACTCTTAGACGTATAAGAGAATAGAGCGGAAAGAAGAGTTCTTTCTTTGCTTGCTAAGTATGATGTTGCTATCTAAGGTGTTTAATCAGGCAGCCTACTAACGGCCTAAAGCTGCTTATCAAGCTTGGGGAGTTTGTGAGGCGACAACTATAAGCTACTTAGCTCCTTCCCTCTTCGATCCACTCCCTCTTCGGAATTTTCATTAGTCGACCTAGCAAGAACCGTCTACTTGGGAATCGTTAGCTGGCCTCGTCGGTACTCGAGTGGGGTACTAAATTTGAATCCCCCCGGTCTTCAATCGAAAGTGGCACTTGAGAAGCATGACTAAGCACTTGGCAACTGGGATAATGGATTCCTCTCTAGTATTGCTCCCAGGGAAACTCCCTACACCCATGGTTCCACCGTGAAGCTCTATGTCTATGTGTTGGCTTTACCAAGTAGTCTGCATGTCCTTGAATTATGCGGCTGAACGAATTGGTACTGATTTCTTATCTTCAAGTTCTGATGAAATTAATAGTTTGGACTTGGTATACTAGGCTAAGAATAGTTTGGATCGGTTCCCCAGAATGACACTAGACCTCTTATAGGGGTCATTTATGAATTTTTTTTCTTTAACTAGACTACGTCACGGTGTCGAATTGCCTCGCTAGGCGAAGTCCTTGTTTGAACAACAAAGGGAGGAGTACTTATGCTCAATCCACTCACCCGGTAAAGATGATGAGGCGGCTATTAGGCATTTCCAGCTTTATGCATGCATGGGAAAGGAATGCCTTGAACAGACAAGGTAACGAGGCACGAGTTGTTCTTCCAAAGGCCAAGGTAGCGAAGCTGTTTTCTTATTCCCGGTAGCGAAGTATGAGTAGTGCTATTGTTGTTATCGGTCATCTGGAAAAATCATTGACTACCTATTCCATTGACTGATTTACATACCATAAAAACTGGAAGTCATTATGTAACGGTAGGCTGGTAGCATTGGTAGTGTAATAACCTAAGTGAGGTTGTAGCAAGCATCGGTGGGACTTCTATAGTCAACCAGTAGACAGGCCTCTGCACGACTGATAGTCCAACTTGTTGCCACTCATGTCGCTGATGAAATGAACCATAACATCATTCATGGCTTAAGCGAACAGCATTCCTTGATGAATGCAGAAGTTCTCTTTCTTTCAGTCCAAAAACCATAGTCAACATCGGGCATGGATAGACTCCTTTGAGAACAAAGTCTGAGACTGGTAAATAGTGGCATCATTCCCTTGCAGGAGTGCTACCGCTCCGCAGGTAATCCCGATAACCTAGCTCTGCACCTCCATAGATAGACTATAGAGAGCCTTTCATTAGCCACTAGATATGTTCGACAACTGGCGACCAACGGGACAACTGGGAGGTAGCGTAGCTGTATAGTATACTTCGAGCGAAGCTCATTATCTAAACTTCTCCTTTCATTTGTTAAGAAAATTTGAAAAGAATCTATAATATATTAATAAGTTTGGACCGCGAACACACTTCAAGCTCGTACCTTATTGGAGCCCAGATTAATATACTTGGACCCCTATCCTTGGCTACTGCTTGCTTGCTCACTGGCCCGCTGCTAGCTTTCTGGCTACTGGACTACTTTCTTGCGGCTGAAATCGACTGGCTATGCTACTCCTTTTGTTTTCCTACCGGCAGGACTGCAGCTACGACTACATACACATCTAGTGCAGTGGCTTGGAAGCAAGCCACCTTGACCATCTTTCAAAGTTCTAAATAATATACCGATCCAAGGCTTCCGTCGTGGACCGCTCTACATTCAGCCACGCTAGAGTGACTTCCGAAGCGCTACGGACGGGACGAAATTTGGCAGCCAATTGCTAGCTCTGAATAACCAGCAATAAGCTCAATTCTTCCATAACATAACGGGGCAGTGTGGCACGCGAGCCGAGTGACGTAGGTGTACAAGAGTACTTCGCACCATAGCCATCTCTTTTTTATAGGTTCTATGGACCGATGCCTACTGCTTCATCCGGTAGAAAAGATTCATAGATATGCCTGTAATTAGAAGGAAGAACCACCATAAAAATCTTCCTCGTGTATCATCTGTAGCAGAACTAAAAACGGGAGCTAGAAATCCGGACCGTATTGAAGAGGTTCCTGAGACACAACATGGAAGAGTCAAAATATTTTTAAGCGAGGTCCAAGAATGAAGAAGGGGTAGAATTACTGAATGAATACGAGCTGTAGCTAATACCCAAGGCATAAAAGACGCATTTTCTACCGGATCCCGAAACCACCAACCACCCCAACCTAATTCATGATGAGCCCACTAACTTCCTAGCGAGATGCCTACGGTTAAAAACAACCGACATGTCAAGATCCAAATTCGAATTGGTTCCTGGTCCTGGTCAGAGACCACTGTGTTCGCGGTCCAACAAAGAGGCGGCGACCGAAGGAAGCTCTCTTTCCATTACGAACGACACGCTTCGCCTGCTCCCTCCCCGTGTCCATTAGTGCTCCTGTCCAGAGCGAAGAGAAGGCTAGCGTTAGTGAGGCGCCCGAATGGGACCGAACTTGACCGATGATTGGGCCCTTCCGAATTAATATACCTCCCCAATTAATATACTGGCGCCTCGGCTAAAAAAAGCCTTTCTTCCAAGATAGCCTTTTGGATCAAATTGGTAGGTGCCCGTATTTAAGAAAGCATTTCGGATAGCTTACCCTAAAGTGGTTTCTGCCCACTTGTCTATTGGATAGATTCATAAGAATACTACTGAAGCAATGTCCTTATTCCCTTGTTATCTGTCTTGCTATATTAAATGCATGCCACGCTGTTTAGTTGATTTACGTGGCCCAACCACGATGTTTTTTAGGCGTAAAGGCTTTTAAGCACAACCACTAATTGATCAATAGATTTATCACCTGTCGAGGGTTAAGTGGGGTTGACCCACATTAGGAGGCCTTCCTTGCCCTTTGCATCTGACTTTATCCTTTCGAGATTCCTTTCACTCTTATTACTTGTGCTTCCTTGCCAATTCATTGATTAAATCATCGAGGCCCCAAAGTAAAACTTCCACAATGAAAATGAGATGTTCGCCTTCCAGGGCTCGCTCCCATTTGACCAGGGGGAAAGGATGGAAAGGGGGTTAATGGGGTCCGCTCCGTTAGCAGATTGCTACCATGTCCATTGTCCCTAGTTCATTGCAAATGGGAGTCAATGGGGCTATTTTGAAGGTTGAGAATGGAGGTCCGATGAAGTCTGCAAGTGCTAGCCGGAGTTGAAGATGCTAGGGCTCGTGGGGGCTCTCTGGTAGGGAAGACTGGAACCCTTGAGGGAGAATGTAGAGCTTAAAGCCCAGAAACTTCGCTCTTCAAGGGTAATCCTTGGGCAGAGCTCATCTCAGAGGGGTGATGAAGGAAAGAAACAACAAGGTATGGTCCCTAATATATTTAGTCCATTAACTTTGTAAATTTTCCAGTTGTGGATCATGAAGGGTGTAGAAAATGAAATCCCAACTGCAAGGCGACCCAGTATCTTAATTAGAGGTCCAGTACACTTCGCCAAACTATTCTTACTCTAGGCCAAGTATATTAATCCGGTAAAAGGCCAGGCGCCTGTAGGTTTTCGGCTGAGGCGCCGGCATATTAATTGGCGACCAACGGGTCCAGTATATTAATTGGCGCCAGTATATTAATTCAGAACGTTCCACTGGTTGAAAGAAGAGAGCGAGGCGAGCTCTGTAACCAGTTCACTTCAAGTGAACAAGAACAGTTACATTTAGGAGCGGAGCGAACAGACCCTCAACCAAAGTATATACCACCTGCTCCGTTGACTTGAATCTCTAGTTCACTAGGTAAGGTCTTTATTTTCAGTCTTGTGTCGTATGCTTGATGAGGCGCTACGGAGGTTGTTTTGATAAGCCCCTCGCAATTCCGTTTTCGGTGTTCCTTACTCGTAGTGGTATACCTCGATGCATCCCGGTGTTTCACAGAAGGATGATAAAACGTCGTGATGCTAAGACAGATCAATTAGTGAGGGCTCTCACTATTTTCACTTTTCAAATGAATCGAAAACGAATTTTGAATTTGAATCGATGGTCAGTTCCAGTCGAATTATTAATCAACTTTATAGCACGCTGTGTCGAGTTGGGGGATGTCTCTAAGTTGTTTGAAATCCCCATGGGGTTACGATGGGAACCTATGTGGATGTCTTCGTCTGTTTATTACTCTAACGTCAGGCGGACTAAAGATGCTCTCTGTCGCCCATTCCATCGTATGATATTGGAATTCTTTTCCATAGAGATTTTTGACAGGTAAACTATCCTGGTCACGACATCGGACGGAAGTCTTGATTGTCGGTCTCGATGTTGGCCATTTCAGTCGGAAAACCTCGAGTGCCTATGATTTTCTGATTTCTTCTTTCCACGTATCATCTTCCCGGTGAAGATGACCCCTTTTTGTGATCTTTTTCATGGTAGGTCTAGCAATCGTCGGACAATTGTTTTAATGAACTGTCACTAAAGAAAAAAAGAAAGAAGAGAAAGAATTGGGAGTTGGCGCCTACATATCAGGTTGCTTGCTTACCAAGCCATCCTGGCGAACTCCTCCAGTTCGATTATTATTCTTGACTTAACTTATTATTAAGAAAATAACTCACTATGAAAATAAAAAACGATCTAGAATCTACCCAAGAAGATAGAGAGTCCCACATACGAGAAAAGGCCACAAATGGAGTTGAACCAAGTAACATTGCAAAGGCATAATGATAGTAGGGTCGGGATATCCCCGCCCTCCGAACCGGACATGAGGTTCTCCCCTCATCCGGCTCTCCGTAGGGGAATCTCCACTCACTGCTTCCCCTAATATCCTCCCTTTACCAATTAATAGAATGGGGATTTACAGGAGATCCCAGAGGCTCGCTCAGACTATACCAGACATTATTACTAAACTACAAAGAAATAAAAGAGTTTAGTAGTCACTAGACTCACTATAGTAGTCCGTCTGGCTGCTCTTGCTTAAATCATTACTATTTTCCCGTGCTCAAGCAATTGCGCTCCCTATACCACTACCATTTAGGTAGGGACAATCAATGCGTAGTTATGGCAATAGTGGAATGAATGGGGATCCCTATCAATAGAGAAATTAATATTCTTATATAGAATCGATAGATGTATCTAGTCTGAGACGGCTCTACGAGAGGAATGCAATGGGATGGATGGTAGAGGGGTGCCTGCGCCCAAAAGTGATGATTCACTTGTCCCCTTGTCTATAGGGACCTCGTGGCATACAACCGCCATGACTCCTGCGTTATAGCCGCCCCTTTCTTTTGACTGCCTTATGGACAGACGAAAGAAGGGAAGTTACAAAACAAGGCAGTGAAGGCTCCCAAAGCAGACAGCAAGCCCCCACCCCGTACTGTGTTGTCATAGCGTGCCCTACTTCAATAAGGTGCTGTTGCTACGCGTGAAGAGGTCGAAGTATACTGGACCTCTTCCAGAGCTCCCTATCGCTCGAAAGTGGTGGCACGAATATACAGCAATATACAGCTACCTCCCGGTTGTCTAAGTTCCGGTTGCCGAAGCTCCTAATTGAATATACAACCGACCCAAATATTATAGGGTTAGATGTCGCTGCAATCAATGTACCAGTGATAATTAATATACTGGGTGTAAATCGGCCCAAATTAATATACTGGCCTCGCTTTCTTTAAAGTTCTCTAGGGGATGGGAAAAAGGTAAGCCGGCACTTGCATTTCTGCTAGCACTACAAAAAGCTCCGGTCTTAACGCCCCTACGGAAACTGTGCAGCCTTTCCTCAGGTTCGTAGAGTCGGGTTTCCCGTTTACCCACTACGGAGGAGCCGCCTCAACCAGGCAGGCGGCCACGGTTCATAATGCACTCTTCGCACAACAGATCCACTTTGAAGTTGACATATTCGCTCGGCCAATCGTCGGAATGTGTACGATATACCATAAGGGCCCAATATCTCAATAGCACCCTTGTCTAAAGCTTTGAATGAGACTGAACATCTGAAATGTAGGAACAATCTGACTAGAAAGTCATTCAAAACTTAATCGAAGAACCAGCGTTTATTGAAGAAGCAATAGAGTCGATTACAAAAAGTACTAGTTTGAAGGGCTCGTTGGAATTGATCCGCTACGGGATTTACATTATACACTAGAGAAGCACTTGAAGTACTAAACAAAATAGGTATTAGTTTTGTAATGGTTGGAGCAGCAAACTCGGATTCGGCAAGAATCTCATTTTTAGGTAGTGCGAAGGGGGAATTGGCCAAAAAATTGGATAGGGGTAAAGACGCAGCCGGGGGCTTACTCAAGTTCCTCCCGAACTGCGTGAAATGGTCGCCTATTACACGGCTAAAAAACTCTGCCTGGGGTAGGGATACCTATTCTTCGTCGGCGGTACGGCGCATGCAGGGCCTCGGTTTGCTGTGTGGACTTCCTATGCATTTCCTACAGTGTGCAATGGAACCCAGCTCTGCCGAGCCAATAGGAAAGAATCGGCGGACAGTAGAGTATGGCCAAGAGGCTTTCGTTGTTCGCCTCCCTATTAATATACTAGACTTGGAGATCTGTATTTTCTAAATTATAAAAGAGATGCTTTCTTTGAAGATTTCCTCTATGATAGTAGAGGAAGCGCTTTTCTAAAATGACTCCACGGAAGACTGCTTTTTCGAAGTATGGTGTCCAGCTTTTAGTTTTGATAAGCCAGGAACCTTCGTTTTGAAAGTAGACTACGCCGTACTGGTATAAGCAACCGTGGCCGCTAAACCATGGGAGTTGATATGGAATCCTGAGGTGATGACATCTTACGACAAAAAAACCTGGTCCTTGGACGACAAAAGATCCAAGGAACTAATTCCCCTACCCCCATTCCTGTCGTATCGATAGGTGCAGTTGCTAGTAGCAGTTAGCTTTCATTCCATCTATCCCAAGAGCATCCCTGATAGTTCAGTTGAACCGACGCCTCTCCAGCCTTTGCTCCAGGTGCTGCGCTGTGTTGCTTGAGTGCCTAAACGATGATTATGCCGCTGGCGAAGCCATTGGATTCGACCCCTTTTGCCACGTCTGGCTCGGATGGATCTGGTTCCGTAGGGCCAGCTCGTGATCATAAAACTTTTTGGCGGTCCCGGGTCCGGCTCTAGAGAGACTAAATCACGCTTATCCGTTACCGAGGACGAGCATAAGGATTGTCTAGGTCTGCCTCTCATCATTGAGAATATCGATCTCGGGAGCAAAAGAGATTGATAAAGCGATAGCCTCGAGCTAGTTGGAGTGGTGAATTCAAGGGATTAGGTTTCTGTTCCATGAAAGAAAGATCAGATTCTCTTATGTCCGTTACGGTCGGCCCTATCTTTGGATAGTGCCTTCCCTCCAGTATCGAGTCAGTTCCTTAGCACAAACGCTAAGCGATAAGAATTCTTCCTTCCTACTGGAAAGCTAAGGACCCAATAATGGAGGTTTCGAAGGGAATAAGAGTTCATAAAAGGGGGGTTAATAGGGCCCACAAACTATTTTTCCCTTTCCTGGCCATCAGTCAAAGCATTCCAATCCACCTGGTACCAACTAATCCTATTCTAGCGAGCCTCCATTCGGAGAAGCTGCATCCGAAATGGGTAGATCCGATCCATCTTATTCCTTCAAGCTTTCCTCTGACGAAGGGGAAACCCAAGCAACGACCAGCTCATTCACCATAATTTGGTTGGGGCGCGGCGGGTATTGAATATCTAAGTGCGAGCCCGCTAGCGATCCCTCTTTCCCAAGAACCCTTGGTTACGAATCGGCATCGAACTAACGAAAGAACCCATTACGTGATAGGGAGGAACTAATCTTCTAATCTTAAGAACAAAAAATAAGGATAAGAAAGGCATTTTAACTGCACGGACGAGGAAGCTCTTGACGCCTCAGATAGGGGCTGTCCAATTAATATACGGGAGTAGTTCGCCTAATCGAAAATGACAAGCATACAATACATACCGTAGGCAGAGGCCCAAAGCCAACCCAGGGAAGTGAGAGATAAAGAATGAGAGTTTAAAGCGGTCGTGCTTCTAGCAAGGCTTCACCTACGCTTGAATTTGACTGGACAAGTGGTATTTCGCTTCGGGATGCCTATCGGCTCGGGTGTTGCGCCATGGTTTGATGAAGCAGGGGGACACGGATAGGACTTGTCTCGGGTAAGTTTCAAGATCCTAGGATTAGAAATCCACAAAGGTGCCTGGTCCTAGCAATTCTAAGAATTCAAAATCGTGGCTATATTTCTGACTAGAGAAACCGACGTTTCACACTCCTCATTGGTAGGATTGGATTGTTCATCCGAAGGGCTTTTTTTGCTCCTCGATCCGAGTCTCGTTTGATGAAATGATGCTTATGATTCTGTTAGTGAGAAGCTAAGTTCCGCTTTAAGCCCGACAAGCGGGTAAGAGAACTAGCCCTAAAAGCAGGCAACCAAGAGAGGTAGGCGCGGAAGGAAGTGCTTCCAGTCGATTGAAGCGGAAAAGACTCCCCTCACTAGAAGACATTCCCCTCGGCCCTATATTCCGTTTCTGAGGATGGGGATAGGGATTTGGATGCCTCAGTGGAACCTCTAAAGCCATATATTCCGTCGACTAGACCTCCGCATCGATTGATTCGACTCCATCTCCACCAGCTAGCATTCAGAATCATAAGAATAGCGAACTAGAGAAAGCCTATATAATAGAATGTAATAAAGAAAATTGAAAAATACCCAACGTCGATCATCAGAGGGATAGTAGCGGACGAGACAAGCTCCTGCGTCTATAACAGATCCTTTAGTTTCAACTTCGACACCAGCGGCTACTTAAGCGGAAGTTCCTGTTCAAGGGAAGGACCAGCCTTAGAACCAACCTTAGACCAGACTTAGAAGCAACCAGAAGAGAAAGCCAAAGCCCCCAACTCAACTCCCCGAGACAACATCAGGGGGCAGCGATGACCAGGACCCGCACCCCCGGAAAAAGCGAAAGGCTCTTATTCGGCCATCCCTATAAAGCCTTCCCCTCGTTTAAAGAAAGCCCTCTCTGTGAGCTAGACAGCAAGTTAGCATTCGTCCAACTATCTAGGTCCATGATCCCTCACCCTGGTCTCTAGATGATAGGATTCCTTTCCACCGTCCCCTTGGCTCAGATAACCACACGAGCGTCTACACCAAGTTTCGCAGTCACTATGCACATACAAGGTAGCCCGAGTAGCGCCTCCATTTATGCAGGCCCTATCAATAAGGCAATGGTGGCTAAATTAATACGGCGGTTGTGACTAAGAAATTTCGTTGTGGGCGCTTGTCAATCGTTCTTACGCCCTTTGGCAAAGTTTTGGGGAAATCTTCAAAGATTTCAATTAAAGACAATCTTTTGGTTAAATGGGTCAAGTGGTAGGTTCAGGAATTCCCATTTCCACAATCTTGTTGCATGTACCGCCGAGTTCCACGAACGAAGAGAAGGAATGATTTGTTTGATTAATCGCCTGAACCTGCCTTTCTTTCTTTGCCGTGAGAGGTGGTCTAATCGCTAATAGATCTCTCAACGAGAGCCTCACTCTGTCTAGAGGAAATTGCTTCGGCGAATCCAGTTGATTAAGTCGTTGTGTCCGTCGATACCTACCTGCTTGGGGTGCGGGTAAGGGCTCACCTGTTGATTCTGTCGTTACATGCTTTTTGGCAGAGCCAGCCCCCACCTCCCACGGCTACAGCCAACATCAGGATGGAACCTATAAAGGTATAGGCATCGGTTCATTCAGTCAATGAAGCTGCAGTCGGTTCTGATGATTATGCCATTGATTCGGTAGATGAGTCAGTCGGTTCAGAAGTTGGTTCAGCGATAGATGTAGTCGATGGGGTAGAGGGTCTGCAGATGCTCGTCGAGCTCCTCATTGCCCCAATCTTCCCTATAGGCTTCTTGCTCTGCCAGCGCGACAACTGTCCAAATCATTTGACGCTTCTTCTCACTGAGAAGCTCCTCGACTTCCACTTCAGGTTTGGGGAGCTCCGGCAGAGGGACTTGAGTCTCAGCAGAACCGACTGCAGCTACTCTCTCCATTCCCTCTTCTCCCGGGTCCTCAACCTAATTTTATCAGTTGGGGGAGCAGAGGTGACCTCGAGCGGTGGATGGACAGTGATCTTTGTGGGAGCAGGGGTAGCACTCGGAAGGCTGGTCGGGCTTGTGTTCTTCCGAACGGACAAGGTCGACTCGCTGATCGAGGGCATGTGTGGAGGCGGCATTGTGAAGTATTAATAGGGCTTGGACGTCACTTCTGAATTTCTCTGCTTGCTTTTTGGATGGGCGCATATATGTCAAACGGGTTCACAATAAACAATCATCAAAGGCGATTGAAAAACATTAAAAAGAAAGGGCTCGTGACGATGTAGGGCAGGGTGTCATAGAAAGATGCTTGGGGGTAGTGGCTGTAAGATCGAACGGTTGTTTCTTACTCGATTGAGGAGGTGCGTAGCGATGTGAATAAGCAGAAAAGGAAATAATTTGGGTTTGAACTTACGTTCTCTGTATGCAGCTAAAGAAACCTATTATTGGAATACCTACAAAGAATGATTGACCATCACCGTGCCCAACAAAATGAGAGTTTAGGACTCTCCCATCAAAGAATTGAATTAAGAAGCCTTAGTTAATGAATTTCTAATGGAGAACGAACTTCTCTCTCGAGCTAATCCGTACTTGTGCAGATTGATAGGCTGTTTACGAGGATGTTCGGATACCACGTCAAAGGACCTGGCTTAAGTGTGATAGAAGCCTATAGCAATCTAGTTTTTCCCACTTTTCTAGTTACTGAGAGAGAGGCCAACTCTACATTTCACTTGTTCACTTCGTTCAAGGCACGAAATATAGAGTTCCAGAGGGGCAATTAATATACTGGGCCCAACTATTGAATTGAAGATGTTGTTCCATAAAAATGAATAGAATGACTACCCGAATCAACCGAATAAGCCATTAAAGAGGCCGTTGTTCCAGGGAGGTCCAGTATACTTCGACCAACGGGAGGTTCCTGAAGACTCGAACCATCACAGGGTTTCATTCGTTGGACGGCTAAGGCTTGGGGCATTGCAACCACGACAAAGCTGAAAGCAAGAGGTGCGTAGCAGCGTAACAGCTAACAGTAGTATGTGGCTCACCTTTAGTGCCTTAATTCGTTGTTAGTTCTTTAAGGTACTAATAAGGTGCTCTTGTAAGGAATCGACATCCGGTCACACATCGCTCTAGGCGACCGTACCACTAATGTGCTACCTCTTGAGACTGTAGGGAGATCAATGGCAATTATTAGGCATGACCTAATAAAATAGTATAGATGCCTAATTGATTAATTCAGAGGTACCGTACCGGTCACAGCTTATACGTTTGCTGGGCTAGTTTCAGCATTCCTTGTAACATCGTCCTTCGCAATTAATATATCGGCCTTCCTTATTTAGACTAGTGCGAAAGTTAGTAAGTAGAATAGGTCTACCTTTCCGTGTCCTGTGTTAAGCATAACGAGTGTGCCAATTAATATACTAGAGAATTTACCAAAACCCGTCTTTTTGGCTTGTTTTTGCCTGCCCATTTTTCGAAATGAGGTTTGTTAGGAGACACGTTAAAATGTGCCCGCCCGAAAAAGAAGAATTCTTTCATCCAGCATAGGTCGAAAGTGACTCAATTTGCCAATTCCCCAGGTGCCAGGTATTCATTCCCAGTATATTCATTGGGAATATCAGATTCATTTCATAGCTGATCTAGCGCTACGCACCACCAGCTTGAGTATCTCAAAAGCTCGCTACGCACCAATTAATATACTGGCGCTCCTGTTAGTCACACCTTACTAGTAAGAGGTCGCCAATGTTTATACTGGGAATAGAATGGATTGGTCCCCTAAGGTCGGAGTTATTCATACCTCCTTGACGGTCGCCTTTGTTCCACGTTAGTCGAGTAATCCTTTCTTTGTTATAGCATTTCTTCGTGTTAAGATTCGCGTATAAAAAAAAATAAATCTCTCCACATAGACGCATAGTTTCCTCCTCATAAGAAGGAGGGAACGATAGACGTCAGAGATAGCACAAAGCCATATCTATAACAGTTTCTTTTAGTTAATTAGTTCCATGCCTGTTATTGTTGACCATTTGTCCGTTAAATTATCAACGGGGTTGATTACTGACACAATGCCTTACTCAATATGCATGTGGAAATAGGAACAGACCATTCTTTGGGGATATAAAACCTTATTTTCTACTCCCTTGGTAACCCTAGTGCGGATCTTTCATTCAAAACATTGGAGTGACCTCGCGGGTCTATGTAAATAAGATTTTTTGTGCCAAGCCATAAGGCCAATGATCTACGGAACCTCTCAAGGAGACTAAGGGAGAATACCAAAGAGACACGGGGAGTACGGGACTACTAAAGGAGGAACCAATCATAAGACATGTTGATCAAATGCGGGAAAGAACAGAGAATTCCGCGTCGAAAAAACAAACATCTATTTTTTTGTGAATTGTATCTATTTCATCTAAATGAAATACTTCCTCACGCCTACTAACCGAACGAGAAGGTAGCGAGGATGAGAAGCAGATCGTGGTAGTTGGGAAAGAGCTTATTGATATATATAATCAAATGTAGTATTAATTGGAACTATTTCACGAGTTCGATAATAGACATCGCTTGACCGAATTTACCTTTTGAATTAGTAGACCTAACTAACTGAACAATGACCCGAACTCCCAAAGAAACTAGGGTAGTCATGGTTTTCGAGATTTCTCTAAGCAAAAAGGAGAATTTACCCAGTTTTGAATGAGCGATCTGTCTCATGTACAAGACCAGAATAGCTCTTCCTCCTTCATTTCGCAAACCGCGATAGCTTCTCGAATGAGCTATGAACCTCTATCTCCATAGTCAATAGAGCCTTTCTCATTTTTATTCAGTATGACAAGCTCATTATTCTTGCTGACTGGTGAGGGGACTTGCTTATGAGTCATATCACACGCCCAATTCTTCGTCCATAGAGTATGATTCCCAATCGGTAACCTTCCACTTCTTCTTCTTCCTCGGGGCGGTCTTTTAAGGGCTTAGACTTTAGATAGCGAAGCGACTCTATCGCTCTCTATTTCTTATGGGGCATCTATCATTTTCACTATTTTGAGGCGCTAATCGCTATATATTCTATGGGAGGCGCCCATTGTCTATAATTGCGGAACGAAATCTATCGAAATTATCACTTTGCTTCTTGCTACATATTAGGTACTCTGGATTGCCTTGGGAAATGGAGAAAGCCCGGTTACCACCCGTTGCAGCTAGCGAAGCGTAAAAAACACTTGATTAGTCAAGGGTAATTGAACTAAAGAAAATCCCATTACTGATAGAGATTCCAGTTGGTTGATCAAATAGTCAACCATGCTGGTACCTGAGATTGTGAGTCGAATTCCTATAGTTAGATGTCTCGAACAAGAGCAGAAGGCAAGCAAGCAACAACTGTTGTGTCCCACCTTGCGAAAGGCCAGAGGTTCTAAATAAGATTCCAGGAATCCAAATAATATTCATTGAGTTTTAGAGACCTAATGAGTGCCAAACATCTTTAGTCGAATTTTGATAGGCAAGAGAGATAGAGAGGATTGTGCCGGGAAAACAAGAATTGATACGAAATCCGCACTCGAAGCAATCAGGGTCAGCCGATATCGTTTACGAAGGTCTTTGCTTACGAAGTTGCACTTGAGGATCAATTTTCTCACTTCTGGTAAGTCTTTCAATATCTTCGACATCTAATATACAGTATCCAAATGAGATTCTTTCCAGTGAGCACTTCCCCAGTCCCCGCTTCGACTGGTGTGATTCGTTTTTCGATCGGATTCACTATTTGCCTAAAATTCGCAAATCAATTCTTGCCATTCATATTGGACTTTGGACGATCCAACGGTGGATCTATATCCGATCAATGATCGGGCGGTGCCGGTGCAATGGTGGTGTCGAGCAAGGCATGGGATAGTCGTCGTTCATTGTAGCTCAAGGGAAGCCGGAGGTGGCGGCGTCAGCATGGAGGGGGCGGCTCGGTGGCGCGTGACTAATGGTGGTCGTGGATTGGGTTGGAATTGACTGTAGTGATGGCAAAAATTAGGAGAAGATGGTGCTCCCTTGCAGTTGTCTTCGTTCCATCGCAAATTTTCTCTATGCGGCTAGGGTTCACACGTGAGCGTGATGACGTGACAAGGTAACATATGTTTATTTTATATATTTCAAATTTAAATTTCAATCGTTCTAAGTATCATAAATTTTACATACGAGGTCGAATTTACATGTGGTTTGTTCCACTAGGATCGTATAGAAATTCTAGACATTATGACGGTAGTTTGGATGAATTCTGAGACTGTTCAAATTTGGGCCTTATTTTGAATTTCAAATCGATTTGAATTCAAATGTGAGCGTTTTGACCTACTCACAACTACTAAATAATCTTATGTTAGTTAAATTTAATTTATGGTATGATTTGAAATATATTGATCGCTGTTTGTTGTGTAAAATTTATCATTCTGGCTAAATTTGACTTTTATTGCATTTAAACATCATTTAATTTAATATTGAATTTTAAATTGTCAATTTAATACCTGTATTAGTTATCAGTTATCTATTGATGTTTATTGATTTATTTGGATGATGATTGTGATGTATGTTTAATCGTTCATATTGGATGACTGAATGTTGTAGTTTATATTGTCATAATATTGCAAGTTCCCTATGGGTTGAAATGATACATACCCGAATGATCTATAGATTAGGGAAAAATCGTTGTGGGTTGAAATGATACACTCAAGCGATTTTATGGCTTTTTAATTAATTTTGGATTGCGGTTTGGAATGGGATATAACCGTAAAACATTAAATTGCGGATTGGCATGATAAATATTCGTATCACTTGACCTTAGGGTAGAAAATTATATACGGACAACGGATTGGTAAAATTAAATGATTTTGAATCTTTAAAATTTGTGAATTCAGTTAACTGGTATTTTGAAATAGAAATTGATTTATATAAACTAAATTATTTTTAAGCTTAAATGTTGAAATTGGAATTAATTTAATAAATTATTCAATGGATTAAAATTTGAATTCTTAAAGTTGAGGCGTCAAATATAAATGAATTTATCGGAATTGAGTTATTGAAATGCTTGGCTATAATTTTGGAATCTATTTTAAACTAATTTATTAAATTAACTATTTTAGTCAATTTAAACTATTTTAATTTATTTTAATCTATTATTGTAACGACCCGTAAATTTTCGATAATTAAAATAGCTAATTTAATAAGATTTCGTGATTTAATGTTAGAAAAAAATTTGTAATTCGTTTGAAATAATAATAACTGGAATGAATTGCAACAATAATTATCCAAGTAATGAAAAATAAAAGCTACTTAGTGAATGCCTTTGCAATCAAAAGTTGAATAGGATAATAAATGTTGAATTCATTGGGTATAATAGAGTAATTGATTGATAAGTAAAATCTATTTAAAATCAAATATTGAATATTGAACAGGTAAATTGTTTAAATTAAATATTTAAAACTTATTGAATAATTGAATAACTGTAAAATGAAAATAGGATTCTAAAATTGTGAATTGGTTTTAAAAGTTGAATCTTATAAGTTCAATTCCAATATTTCAAAAGATAATGAATTATTGGATAAGCGAAATTATTTAAATTTAATATTTGGAATTTATTGAATAATTTAATAATGGGAATTGAATAACTGTTTTAATGGAAATGGTTGTTCTATAATTTTAATTCGTTTCAAAAGTAAAAAAAATTAAGTTCGTTTTTGAATATTTCAAAAGATAGTGATTCAAGGATAATACAATTTGTTTAATTTAATATTACGAATGTTTGAATAATTAAATTTCGAATTTGATATGATTAATTTGATATTGAAATTTAATATATGAAAATAGAGTGAATAATTGAAATTTGATTTAATATGCTTCAAATTGGTTTCCAAAGTGAATGTAAGTTATATTGGGATTTTAATAGAGTTAATAAGTTTTAAAATTGGAATTTATGGGATAATTGAATAACGGGTTTAATATGATTAAAAATGATTTGTAAAATTTTATTTTATCATATTAAAGTTAGAATGATGTTGTAGAACTTTTAAAATCGAATTAGAAGTAAATTTGTGAAAATTGAATATTTTAATATTTAATTATCGACTGAAAAATAACCAATTTTCGAACAGTCTCAGAATTGAACGAAACTAGTTCCATTGGATCCGTAATAGTTTTTTATTATCGGATTTCAATTTTCGTAGCAATCAGAGTTTTCGTTTGACCGTGGCAGCTCGAAATGCATCGAAATTGTTTTAATATTTATTGGACGAGTTAAAATAGCCATTTTTCAAACAGTCTCGGGTTTCGAAGAAACTAGTTTCATTAGATCCATAATGTGATATTATTGTATGGTTTCAAATTTCGTGTCAATCGGATTTACCGGTTGTCCGGGGCGAGCCAAAACGCATAGAAATTCGTTTTATTGGTTTGATTTAAAATAGATCGTTTATTTCCGTAACTCGCACAGATGATCGAATTAGCTTCCGAAACCTATTCCATTGTGTTTGGAACGCGGGGTAAACCCTAGAAATGTCAGTCACCGCACGTAAATGGGAGTTTGGAAAAGCCGGATGAATAGTATTCGTCGTTTCCTATAAATAGCCCCTTTATTCACAAATTAAAAATAAAAAAGTCTAGGGTTTTGTACAGCCGCCGCCCCTTATACCAACCAATGGCCGAAAATCTCCTTCCTTCCTCCTCAAATTTCTTCAAATCCGCTAATCGATTCGCGAAACCTTCAACTAGTAAAGTGTAGAGCACATCACGAACTACATATCCAACGGTAGTGATCGTGAATGGAGCAAAGAATCGACGACAATTGGCTGCGAAAGGGGACGGGTTCGAGCACGATTTCCAGGCCTTAGGAGGGGCCGAGCTTGGCCATATGGCGGTCGTGGGTGGAGTCGGAGCTAGGCTTCGACGTGGCGTCACTTGATCGGAGCGAAGTCGACCATAGGGGTAGCGGCTATTAGGGCTAACGGCGGCCTTGACGGGTTCATGTCGCATTCGAAATACTGGGGAGGGAGAAGAAGCTTGATCGGCCTTGGTATCATCAACAGTAACGAACGGCTGTGATTGGTTGAAGGTTTAAAAATTAAAATAAAAAATTGATTAATTTATATATTGATTCGTGAATGTTTAAAACACTATAACTTGTTGATACGAGGTCGGATTGTGACGAAACGAATTGCGACGGGTTCGTTTTGTCGAGCTCTACGCAATGGAGCTAGATTGGAGTCGTTTGGATCTAGTGAAAATTTCGGGTAAAATTAAACGCTTGTTTAATTTTATTCGAAATAAAACGCTGGAACTGCATTGAAATCAATGTGAGTGTTTTATAACGCTCACAACGTACTAAATATCTTTATGCTAGTTAAATTTAGCATTATGAAGTGTTATGATTTTATTTGTCGTTGTTGGTAAAATTTAATTGTCATATAGATTATCATTTGAATTAATCATTGAAAATTAAATTGACAGTTAAATTGAAATTAAAATTGAGTTGCGATGAAATTAGCTGACATTGATAACTATGAAATTGCCATGAATTGTATTGTCTATTGGATGATTTATTTCGATGGATGCTATTGGTTGATATTTAAATGTTTGGATGTTTATTTGCTTATATATATCTTGTTATGCATACATATGACACCATGATTGATTTAGGTGATATATATTCATCCTTGACATTTACTTGAAATAAATAATTACTTGGCCATAGGATAGAAAATTATATACGGACACCGAATTGGCTAAATTAATTAAAAAAAATTAAATCGTCGATTTGAAATTTATTTAAATGTTTTGATTTAAAAGTTATAAATATAAATCAATTTACAGAAATCGAATTTATCGAAAAATTGAGTTTGGGAATGTTGAAATAAATTTTGGTTAAAAGAAATTGTTAAATGATTTAAGTTAAGACTTTGAAATTTAAAATTGGGTTATGATTGAAGTTTGAAAATTTATTCGTTTTAAAAGATTGAACCTTAATTCGAGCTTTGAATATTACTAAGTAAAAGCGATATAAAATGATATTTGAAATTGAGCTTGAAATTGAATCATATTTGTAAGTGGGATTTAAATTTGAATATGGAAAATTTTGTTAAGTGTTAAAAATTGATATTTTGAAAAATCAAGCTAAAAATCGATATACATTGGAATTGAATAAGTTGAAGGTGAATGTAAAATTGAATAAATTTGAAGTCAAAGTTGACATTGATTTGAATTGAAATCGAAATTGAATCGGTAAATTGGAAATTGAAATTTATTTGAATTGGGAAGTTATAATTGAAATAGATTGGTTTTGAAGCTATTTTATTTTGTTTTCCAAATTACTCTGCTATATAAACCATTTTTGAATACTTAAACTATTTTAATCTATTTTAAATCTACTTAACCCAATTTAAATTATTTTAAACTAATTTATCTATTTCAAATCCATTTTAAGATTTTAAGTATTTTAACTATTTTAATTATTTAAAACTACTTTTAAACTACTTAAAACTATTTTTCTAAAATTCTAAGCTGGTCAATAAGGTGAAATTTTTATATTTAAATCTTGAATTTAAATACGAATTAGGTTAAATGAAGTTGCAACCTAAATTGAAATTTGAAATAATTTTGAAACCGAAATGAGATATTGATGCGAAAAATGATCTTTGAAATGGAATCTTATATTTGAATAGATACGATGATATTTGAAATGGATTTGATTTTTGAAACGAATATGATATTTGGATATCAATTATGAATCGATTTGAAATGTAAAAGAGCCATCGGTGTAATAATACGTAGTTATTAAAGAGACCGGGATCGGATATGGACATACTCTCTGTCGATACCGAAAACCACTTTAATAACTATTATACACGGAGTGTTGATCCAGAATGAAGTGGATGGTTTGGTGAACGCGTTGACTGAAGAAAGAGAACGGTTATTGGATGACCCCTGACATGACTAAAACAGGAGCCGCGTCGGGCCATTGAGGTTCGCCACCTCTAGCGGACACACTTCTTTGATACCATATCTATTACATTTGTGATTCGATTTGGGTGCACCCCTTGATTTGGGAGTGTTGTTTCACGGTGTTGGGGTAGCTGCTGGCTATGCTTAACATCAGTCCGGATCACGCAACTACTAGTATCCTAGTTGGTATCGCCTCATGTACCTTGTCATACTTATTATCCTATTCGCGACCACTATGTTATGTTTTGTGTTATACCTATGGGGTACTCTCTGATAACCACCAGTTTACGGTGGGGCTTACGGTGCTGTATAGACTATGGCATTATAAAAATGTGTTAAGGGGGATTATGGTAACGCCTTAACGCTATTTTGATACTTTATATTACTGATAGGCATTATCTACTTAGCGTACATTACTACATAGTAGATAGTTTAACGGATCCTTGAGAGATGGAAAATCCCGTAACATCTCTTAAGTTATTGCACGCACGTTGACACTGGATATGAGATGTCAAACCCCGTAAACATCTCTGACGCCGTTACACTCACATTTATTTACGATTGATTTAACTTTCATAAGGATATTTTAGTCCTGACTCGAGTGTTTTGTCTTTTCATTACGCTCGGGTCAGTCCTGAGTTTTTCAGATTTTTGAGGATCTATTCTTGAGGATGAAGACGAAGATTTGGTATACTATTACTATTATTACCCTTGCATCATGCTATCTGCTGCATTATTTTAATTGTTCTGTTGTATATGTATAACTATGATAAATGTTGTATAAATAATTGTCAAAGTATAGTAAACAGTTTCATGAACTGTTTATTTGACTATTATATTTTATCGTTCCGCTGCGAGATTCTGTGTTGTTTCTTTTCCTTTATTTCTCTTTCTTTTATTTTCTTATTTACCCCAATAACCATCTGCCCTTTTGAATGGTTTGGAATCGACATGTGTATTTGATCGTCGGTTTAAACTGTCCAAAAAGGCGGGTCGTTACAATTATAACCTAATTAATACAATTTAATCTATTTTACCTATTTTAAACTAATTAAACTTATTTAATCTATTTTAAATCTACATAATATAATTTAAATATATTTAATCTATTTTATATTTATTTAATCTATTTAAAAATCTACTTAATATAATTCAACTCAATTTAATCTATAATTAATCTATTTAAAACATTTTCAAATCTAATTAAATCTATTTAATCTATATAAAATCTGTATAGATCATTTTAAAAATCTAATTAAAGACAATTTAAATCTATTTAAAATATTTTACTATTTAAACTATTTTAAATCTATTTAAAGTATTTTAAAACTATTTTAAAACTATATGAACTATTTAATTACCTAAATAATTTTCTAAAATTTCAGACTATGTAAAGTTGAAGTATTGATATCTAAATCTTTGATGATGATACAAACTAAATTGGAATTTGGAATTGATAGCCATTTGTGAAATGACATATTTGAGTGAACAAAATGATTTTGAAATGAAGAATTAATTAACAGAACTTATCGATAATTTTAAAATGAATATGGATTTCAAAAATGAATATGATTTGAAAGTGAATATGATTTGGAAGTGAATTGATTTTTGAAGGTGAATATAGTTTGAAGTGAATATGATTCAAAAGAGATAAGATTTGAAATTGGATATGATATTTTGATATCAATTGTAAATTAGCTTTTTGAAAATGTAAAAGAACCATCCGTTGTGAAATAAGCATTTGGTTGTTAAAGAGACTGAGATCGTATATTGTCATACTCTCTACCAATACAAAAAACCATTTTAACAACTATGTACATGGTAGAGATTCCAAAATGAAGTAGGATTATTTGGCGAACGATTTCTGTATGAGGTATGATGTAACCTCGACTCCCGTGAGTCTGCTTAGATGTAATTAAAACATGAGCTATATCTGGGCCAAGTGAGGTCATTCCTCCGATCGAACATACTTCTTCGATACAATATTACGACTTTGTGATGATTTGGTGGCCACCTCTTGATTTTGATTATGAGAGTGTGTTCCGAGGTGGGCGGTAGTAGATGATATGCGTTACCACCAGCTCGGTTCTACAATTGGTAAATCTACCTTAGCATTGCCTTGAGTGCCGTGTTCACAAGCAATAGAGCGCCTTCTACGAGTTTGGTTTGTACCATACCTATGGATTGCCCTCTGACAGCCCTCCAATTTACGGAGGAATTACAGTATTGTATAGATTATGGGAATATATAAAAATGCGTTAAGGGGGATATGGGTAACACCTTAACACTATTTTAATACTTTACTTTACTGTAGATATCTAATGGCCCGATGATTTTCGACCCCGAAAATCGACACTAATACATCCATTGAATAGAGTGCCGAGCAATCGAGTGCCGAAAATACCAGACTGTTAGGTTAAGAAGAAAGATAGATAGAATAAGAAACAGAAACAACCGCACAGAATCTCACAATCGCATCGGAACAAAATATAATATACAAATAACAACATTTTATACAAGAAAAGCTGTAACTGTCAATATACATACAAGATATCAGAGTATAACATCAATAAATAAATATGGACAGTTACAATAACATGTCCCTATATACTTCTGTACAGTCTATAATGCACAACGGAATATAATCAGTACATCCCCTGAGCTCCAAACGTCCTAACCTGAAAATCTTTAATACTCGGTCTAATCCAAGTATTACAATAAAGTAACACCCGAGTCAGGCTGGAAACCAGTGTGAGTAAACCAACTTAATATTGAAATACTTAAGTTCTGAAAAGTCCTTTGAAGACCAAGGTAGCTTGTATAATCCGATGAGTTTATTTGACTATAAACAAAACATTTGCCAAAATCCATTGGTATTATAAAAATGTCAAAATTCAGTTGCTTATTTAAAATGGTTAAACTTTGTTAAATAAAACCAACTCCTAATTATCAAACTCAAGGACCAAACACGTAAAGATTCAAATCGGAGTGGTTTCGGATAACGCTGATATTTGATCCCGGTCTCTTTGATTCTAAGTAATAAGGTTAAAAGGGTAAAAGTTTTAAAGTAAACAAATTTATTATTTAGGGTGAAAATATCCGAATATGGCATTTTACTACAACCGTTTATTTCAAATAAAATGTACCGTCATTTTAATCCAATTATTTTAACTCGATTGGTCCCTAGATGTCATAGACAAGAATAACCGAATTAAATTCAAATAGAATCAGGCCATGATATAGATCGTTAACCAAATTAATGGTCTATAACAAGTATCAAAATACTTCATACGTCAGGCTTTCATTAATTCTTGATTATCCCTATCCATTTCTTTTAAATCCAAATTACTTTCGAATTAAACAATTATTAATAGTAAATTATAAAATACCATTAATCATTTATAAGTTTAAGTTAAATAATAATAAAATTTATTTCCATTAAATTTGTAAAATATCACCGAACTTTAAATTACGGACTTAAATAGAAATTAGATTTTTAGTTAAAAGAAATGTGTGTGTGTGTGTATAAACTCCTTCGACTTTTTTTCTTTCCTTTACAATTTTTCCTTTCTTCCATTTTCTCTTATTTTCCTTTGCTTTATTCTTTTCTTTTTCCTTATATTCTTTTCTTGCCTTCTTTTCCTTCCTTTCCTTTCTTTACTTTTCTTTTATTTTTCCTATTTTCTTTTCCCCTACTTCTTTCTGGCCCAACAAATTTTTCGGCCCGCCACTCTTCTTCCCCTCTTTTTTTTTTTTTTTTTGCTTATCTCCTCTGTTCTTTCTTCCTTCTTCTTTTATTTCCCAAACATGCACACGTTATGCCTTGCACATGTACACGATGTCGAAAAACCCAGACTCATTGGCGATTCCCCTCGCGAGTCACCTACGACCCACGCATTACGTCTGCCCACTAGAACTGTTTCAGCTTCAGCGGTTCGAAATCGAACACTTTCACCCTAGCCTGATCGAAACCGGGCCTCCCAAAACCTCCTTGCCACACCATCCCAGTACGTCACTCACCACCAGACTCTACCCTGAGCTTTGCCACAACCACCCCTTTCTTTTCCCCTTGGTCCGCATCTCCCTTTTTCCCTCTCGTCTCCACCATTCCACGATAACCGAACCCACTCGAAACGCCACTTAAACCCTACTACGACCTCGACCACCCACTATTCCACACCATAGATCGTCCTCTTATTTTTCCCACGATCTCCATCTTCGCCGCCTCCTCCTGACCCAACACCGACCCCCATCCCCACCTAGTTCGCTGAAAATCGACAAAATCCCAAAAACTGGTCATCTCCCTCTCTCTCGTCACATAAGAAACTAATTTTTTTGGAACCACCCTAAAAATTTATCATTTCCGAAGACGAATCGATTCACATAAGTGAGATCTTATATTTTGATGCTTGAATTCTTTCAATTTTTGATTACTTACTGTAAAAATACTTTTCTTTCCTCTATACTTCACAATATCGCACGAAACGAAATTTAAAAGAAACTACACTCGAAAACACCCAACTTCTTCTTTAGAATTATAACCTAAAATCTAATGGATTGTGGGATAGAGATTTCAGTAGTTGGACGATCTATATATGTATTATACGTTTTGTTTTAAACAGAGAGGCTGTTCATACTTTGTGATTTCCAGAGTGTTGAAATCATGATAAACCACACATGTATAAGTTATGGATACTTACTATTACAAGAGTACTTGACAATATAAAAGGATTTACCCGAACATATGGATTCATACTAGCTTCACAGTAAGTAAAAGATTTGGTTTTGTTTTACTCACATTCTTTAGCAAAACGATGCACTGTGGTTACATTTTCTTGCTCTTGGGTCCGTAGCTTTAAGCTTCGATTTCCCTTTGTTTACTTGAGTGTTTTTTTGCTTAAGTTTGAAAACAAATAGTTTTTGTTCGAATGAGAAATATGAAACCAATTAGAGGTATATGAAGAGGAGGTAGCTACAGTTCTTTTATCCTATAACTTTCTTTTCTTTCGTTTTTAAAATATGATGACTTTATTTGAAAAAGGATGACTTGATATCCTAGTGACATGCAAATTTATTGATTAGATTTATTGTATGCTTGACTAGATTTGTTTTCATCATTATATTCCCTTGTTTACATACATGTACACTTCATATATGTATATATTTACTTACATATGTGTTTGTCATTACAAAGATAAATAAATGCATATGTTTACATTTATCCACATAGGAATTTGCACTTTTATCCACCTTAAACACTTATATATATACATATAAAATATACATTTTCACTTTGTCCTGCTTACCCCTCTTTATATTATTTTTATTTTATTTTATTTGAGTATACACGTGCTTATATATACGAATATTTATTATTTCCATAAGCATTGTTTATGTATACCTACTTTTATGTTTATACATATCTTTTATTGCTTATGTACATTTTGTCCTAATATGTATATATATATATATATATATATATATATATATATATATATATATATATATATATATTCACATTTATACAAACTTTCATGTATATTATTTCGTATGAGCCTACATTCATATACTCGTGTATGTATATACTTATATATATATATATATATATATATATTCAAACATCGTAAATTTTATAAATATATTATCTATATATTTACGGGTTTTTTTATCTCAATTTAAATAGTGGAGTTTCTATATATATATATATATAATATTTATTTTTCTATACGGTTCATCATATCTAGAGATTTTTATAATTCCATATTTATCATAGTTTTTAAGCCAATTTATAGATACAAATATTTTTATCTTCCAAAAAATTCATTTATTTGACTAATCAAAATTAATATTCCTATGATTTAAATCAGTTAATTTTTCAATTAACAGACGTTAAAAATCCGGGGCATCGCATTCCTCCCCCCTTTAGAACTTTTCATCCTCGAAAAGGAAAGAAGCGAGAATTTAAATTTTAATGTTTATTATCAATTAAATCATTCTTTAAACATTTAAACTCCTTACTCTTTTATTTTAAAATTTTAAAACACTTTAAAATATACATAATATTACCAAAATAGCTTTATATAAAAATATTTTTTATAACTCGATGTCTAAACAAGTCCATCCTTATTCTCATAGAAATTCCGTAATACGTTGAGCATGCGTACGACTGAAAATCTAAAGTACTCAGTAAACTCATTTTCAACACCCAGTGAAAATATTTGAAAAACCTTTTGTGTGAATGCTCTGGAAATCACCAACCCCTCCATGGGTCGCAGTTAGCACGATGATCACGTCGTCATCCCGGCGAAATCCATAGAAAACTGTAGGCATCTGCACCCCTCGATTTCACCATAGAACAACCACAGATCGCAGCTACACCTAGGGTTACGTTGCCATCATGGCAAAAACCATGTAACTGTAGGCATCAGCGCCCTCGAATTTCGCTGCTAAATGAAACTTCACCACATAGATCGCAGACTACATCAGTCGAGTCCCAATGTAGCCTTTAGGCACTCAACGCCACACGAGTTTCGCTATGGAACCACATAGATCGAAATCTACCGATGTTACGTCGCTTTCCCAACGAAATCAAACGTGGATTTTAGTCAATCATTGCCCCTCGATATATGCTATGGAAATGCAGTAGATTGCAGTTACACCAGAGTTACACTGTCTTCACAACATAACCCCAATGTATCTGTATGCATCAGCGCCCTCGACTTTCGCTATCCTAACCACAATCCATAGGAACTACAGTTTTGTCCGAACATCCTCTGGGATCAAAATTTAGAAACCCCCTTAAGGCTCAAGGCAGAACTACCGCGTGGATCTCCTACTATAAGTTTCAACTCTAAAAGGGAGTGCCTTTTTCCCTGTAGCATTCTCAAAACATTTCATACTATACACATATAGTATCTTTCAAATCATACTCTTTATATGTATCACATATAAATCCCATTTACACAATATCAATATCTTCAACATCGATAATTCCCAAACTTGGCTTTCCAAATTTTCAAAATTTTCTTTTTGCTAAAACCAAAGCCTTTCAAAATCAATGATTTTCAAAAACCCTTTCAGTTCCATTCTCATAAAATCATTCTTATCCATATAAGATTATTTTTTCAACTTGAATAATTTTCAGGTCACTTCATACTTATATAAATTCAACTTTATATTTCAAATATCCTTCAAAGGTCACTTCTTCTGGTTATAGATTCGATAGGGGAAGTTTATAATATATAACTTTATTTATGCCAAATAAAACATCCAAGTTTGATTTCTTTTACAAAGTTATTTGCCACATTTCTTACTCTTTATAAAGTTAGTTTCAGTTATAGTGTTATCCAACTTTCATTTTTAATCATCATATATTTCTCAAAATATATCTTTCTCTTAAAAATCATTTTGCTTCAATATCTGATTTCGTTCTAATTCAGAATTGCTTCGAGTTCCATTTGGGTCATATTTCAATTTTACCTCAATTGGTATTTAAATATAAACAGTTTCCACTCTGATCAGTTTGAATTTAGAAAATAGCTTTAAAAAGTTTAAAATAGTTAAATAGTTGTAAAATAGTTAAATAGTAAGTATAAGATAGTTTGAGTTAAAAAGAATGGACTGTATAGTAACTAGCTTAGAAAAATCCAAATAATATGAATATTTAAGAAAGTAGTTTTTAGACAGTTTATATTAAAATAATTTTATCTGAAAATAGTTGCAGAGTCAAACTAGTTCAATCTCCAATTTTCGATTCAAATCAATTTTTGATTTCCACTTCCAATTAAATTGATTCAATCTAAATTTCAATTCGAATCAACTTCGATTCCCATTACAATTTAAATCAGTTCCCATTTTGAATTTGGACTATTTTAACTTCGATTACATTTTCAATTAATTCAAATTAATTTCACCCTTGAAATAATTCCAATTTCATTCTCATTTTTCAACCACCTTAACTTATATAAATTCGGGTTTGGTTTTCGAAATGTTGATTTAACCACTTAAATCAAATTAATCTTTACCATTCTATTGAACAACCCAAATATTTGATAATGAAATCATGAGCCCAAGTCTCAAATACTCATTTAGATTTCCTTTACTTAAACTTATTTCAAGGTTCGAGTGTGAGTTCAGATCCATTTAAACAAATAGATTTTCAAAACTGATTTCCCAATTATACTTCAAATTTTTAAACCCAATCCCTTTAAACAATTCCGGACGAGGAATTCATTCTTAACATTTCGAACTTAAGTTCAAAATGATTTCATTTCATAAGTTCAATTTTTTTCTTCTAAGAATCAAAATCATTTAGAGAGTTTCAAAATAAAGTTTTATTTCCATTTATTCTAGGAATGGATATATATCAATTCACTCCACTTCTCAATTTTACTGAAATAATCCAATTTACAGTTTCATATATGCTGTCAGTAACAAACAGGATGATAGCAGGATATGTCAAAGTAGATAACATCCAAATTATCTAAACATCAGTCAATAGCACCCAAATTTTCTAAAACAACCATCAATAGCATTCATTACTAGTTTCAGGAATTCAAAACCCATTTTAATTTCAAAAGCCATTTTGAAATTATTCATACACAACCTCTTATCAAATCCTTACCTTTTTTCCAATTTAATCCATTTAACTTCCCTAAGTTAAATATTAATTTCACATTGAAATTTCCAATTCAAGTTTTACGTTCAAAACTTATTTAACTTCCCCTAAGTTAAATTTCCCATTCGTTCAATCCATTTAACCTTCCTCAATTTAAATTTTCATCCCATATTTTAAATTTCTTATCAACATCCCTTCCTGCTTATAAGTTCAAAAACTCTTTTCTTAGGGTTACGCTTCATATTCCAAGGGGATTTCAGAATTCAACACTTAGTATTTATTTCATATCATTGAAATCATATATATACACGTATATATAAACATATTTATCCATTCATCTATCACATCACAGTTTAAATTTTTGAACCACCTTGGGCTTTTAATGCATACAAATTCATCTTTAGCAACTCTTATTTTTAAACAAGGTTTCCATATTAAAAAATATACTAAATAATATCATTTATTATTTCCTTAACACTTTGAAACAATTTCCAAAATCCTTCTAGGTCTAGATTTAAAACTTCACAATTTAAATCCATTTCAAATTACAAGTCATACTTATATAAATTTTTACTTCCTTAAAACATTTCGCTCTATTCGTCATTGTCTGTTCGGTAATAAACATCCTTTATTAAGGCACAGCAACCCATATATGATAATAACTCAGATTATCGTATCTAAAACCCAACACACTATATATTACATCATAATTTACCGACAAAATATAATCAGGGTAAATTTATTTCATTTCAAAACACTTTGAAAAACACTCCTTCGAATTTTTGAAAATTTTAATTTCTGGTTTGAATCCATTTTTAGCTTGACTTACTTGTATGGTACATACTTAACCAAATTTCTATTTGGTTATATATGTTACCACTAAATTTTTATGATTTTATTTGATATATAATAACAACCAATCACCTTAATATAACATAATAATTTTGAAAAAATTATTTCTTTATATGTCAAAATATAACCTTATATAAAAACTACTTTTAAAATCGTTTATAAACTCTGTATATAAGAAAATAACAAGTACGTCCTCATATATAACACTTAAATCATTCTACGTACTACTGACCCTGTCTCTAATGACGAATCCCCACCAGAGCCAAGGTTCTCGCTTAACCTTCCACTCTGATACCAAGTGTAACGGCCCAAAGGATTTTAACCCCAAAAATCGACACTAATACGTCCATTGTATAGAGTGTCGAGAAATCGAGTGCTGAAAGTCCCAAACTGTTAGGGTTAAGAAGAAAGAGAGATAGAATAAGAATAAAAAACAACATCACAGAATCTCACAATCGCAGTGGAACAAAATATAATATACAAACAATAGCATTTTATAAAGAAAACTGGTAACTGTCAATATACATACAAGATATCAGAGTACAACATCAATAAATAAATCTGGACAGTTATAATAACTTGTCCCTACTTACTATATGTACAATCTATAATATACAGCAAAATATAATAAGTACGTCTCTACCATCCAGCTCGTCTCCTGAGCTCCAAACGCCCTAACCTGAAAATCTATAATACTCGGTCTGACCTGAGCATTCAATAAAGTAACACCCGAGTCAGGATGGAAACCAGCGTGAGTAAACCAACTTAATATTGAAATACTTAAGTTTTGAAAAGTCCTTCGAAGACCAAGGTAGCTCGTATAATCCGACGAGTTTATTTGACTATAAACAAAACAATTGCCAAAATCCATTGGTATTATAAAAATGTCTAAATTCAGTTGCTTATTTAAAATGGTTAAACTTTGTTAGATAAAACCAATTCCTGATTACCAAACCCATAGACCAAACCCGTAAAGATTCAAATCAGAGTGGTTTCGGATAACGCTAATATCCGATCCCGGTCTCTTTGAATCCAAGTAATAAATTTAAAAGGGTAAAATGTCTACAACTGTTTGTTTCCAATAAAACGTATCATCATTTTAATCCAATTATTTTAACTCGATTGGTCCCTTGGTGTCACGGACAAGAATAATCGAATTAAATTTCCGATAGAATCAGGCCATGATATAGATCTTTAACCAAATTAACGGTCTATAACAAGTATCAAAATACTTCACACGTCAGGCTTTCATTAACTCTTGATTATCCCTATCCATTTATTTTAAACCCAAATTACTTTCGAATAAAACAATTATTAATAATAAATTATAAAATACCATTAATCGTTTATACGTTTAAGTTAAATAATAATAACATTTATATTCATTAAATTTGTAAAATATCACCGAACTTTAAATTAAACTGAAATTAGATTTTTAGTTAAAAGAAATGTGTGTGTGCATATAAATATATAAATATAAATTCCATTACTTTTTTCTTTCCTTTACTATTTTTCCTTTCTTTCATTTTCTCTTATTTTCCTCTCCTTTATTCTTTTCTTTTTCCTTATATTCTTTTCTTGCCTTCTTTTCTTTCCTTTCTTTACTTTTCTTTTATTTTTCCTATTTTCTTTTTCCCTACTTCTTTCTGGCCCAACAAATTTTTAGGCACGCCACTCTTCTTCCCTTCTTCTTTCTTTTCCTTATCTCCTCTGTTCTTTCTTCCTTCTCCTTTTCTTTCCCAGACATGCACAAGCTATGTCGTGCACGTGTACACGATGCCGGTGAACCCAGACTAGTAACGGACTCCCCTCACAGGTCACCTAGGACCCCGCATTACGTCTGCCCCCCCCCCCAGAACTGCTTCAGCTTCACCAGTTCAAAAGCGTACACTTTCACCCTAGCCTTATTGAAACCGGGCCTCCTAAAACCTCCTTTCCATGCCACCCCAGTACGTCACTCCCCACCGGGCTCTACCCTGAGCTCCGCCGCAACCACCCCTTTCTTTTCCCCTTGGTCCACACCTCCCTTTTTCCCTCTCGTTTCCACCATTCCACGATAACCGAACCCACTCGAAACGCCACTTAAACCCTACTGCGACCTCGACCACCCACTACGCCACACCGTAGATCGTCCCCTTATTTTTCCCGCGATCTCCATCTCAGCCGCCTCCTCCTGACCCAACGCCGACCCCCATTCCTACCTAGTTTGTCGAAAATCGACAAAAACCCAAAAACTGGTCTCCTCCCCCTCTCTCGTCATATAAGCAACTAAAATGTTTGGAACCACCCTCAAAATTTATCATTTCCGAAGACGAATCGATTCACATAAGTGAGAGCTCATATTTCGATGCTTGAATTCTTTCAATTTTTGATTACTTACTGTAAAAATACTTTTCCTTCCTCTATACTTCACAATATCGCACGAAACGAAATTTAAAAGAAACTATACTCGAAAACACCCAACTTCTTCTTTGGAATTATAACTAAAATCTAATGGATTATGGGATAGAGATTTTAGAAGTTGAATGATCTATATATTATACCTTTTGTTTTAAACAAAGAGGCTGTTCATACTTTGGGATTTCCAAAGTGTTCAAATCATGATATACCACACATATATATAAGTTATGGATACTTGCTATTACAGGAGTACTTGACAATCTAAAAAGGATTTATTCCAAACATATGGATTCATACTAGCTTCACAGTAAGTAAAATATTTGGTTTTTTTTTACTCACGGTCTTTACCAAAATGATGCACTGCAATTACACTTTCTTGCTCTTGGGTCCATAGCTTTAAGCTTTGATTTCCCTTTGTTTACTTGAGTGGTTTTTTTCCTTAAGTTTGAAAAAAACATTTTTGTTGGAATGAAAAATATGAAACCAAGGGGAGGTATATGTAGAGGAGGTAGCTGTAGTTCTTTTATCCGATAAGCCTTCTTTTCTTTTTCTTTTTTAAAATATGATGACTTGATTTGAAAAAGGATGACTTGATATCCTAGTGACATGCAGATTTAGTGATTAGATTTATTGTATGTTTGACTAGATTTATTTTCATCATTATATTCCCTTGTTTGCATACATGTACACTTCATATATGTATATATTTACTTACATATGTATTTGTCATTACATAGATAAATACATGTATATGTTTACATTTATCCACCTTAAACACTTATATATATATATATATATATATATATACATATACAGTATACATTCACTTTGTCCTGCTTACCCCTTTTTGTTTTATTTTTATTCTATTTTATTTGAGTATACACGTGCTTATATATATGGATATTTATTATTTCCATAAGCATTGTTTTTATAACATGTATACCTACTTTTATATTTATATATATCTTTCATTACATATGTACGTTTTGTCCATATATATATATATATATATATATATATTCACATTTATACAACCTTTCATGTATATTATTTTATATGAGCCTACATTCATATACTCGTATATGTATATACTTATATATATTTTCAAACGTCATAAAGTTTATAAATAAATTATCTATATATTTATAGGTATTTTTATCTCAATTTAAATAGTAGAGTTTATATATATATATATAATTTATTTTTCTATGCGGCATATCCAGAGATTTTTATAATTCAATATCTATCATCGGTTTTAAGCCATTTATAGACATAAATATTTTTATCTTTTAGAAAATTCATTTACTCAACTAATCAAAATTAATATTCCAATGATGAAAATCGATTAATTTTCCAATTAACAAACGTTAAAAATCCGGGTCGTCACAAGATACTATTATTATAGTGTATTGTACTACATAGTAGATAGTTTATAGATCTTTAGGAGATGTTAATCCCGAACATCTCTTAAGTTATTGCACCCATTTTAGACATGGGATAAGAGATGTCAAACCCCAAAAACATCTCTGACGCCGTCATACTCATATTTACCGTTGATTTAACTTACGTAAGATATTTTAGTTCCGACTCGAATGTTTTGTCTTTTCAATTCGTTCGGATCAGCCTGAGCATTTCTAGGTTGAGGACCTTATTTCTAGAGGACGAAGATGAAGATTCGTACTATTATTATTTATTATATTTATTCCGCTACATCATATTGTTCCGCTGCATTTATTTATTTATTCTGGTTATTTGTAACTCTTATTCTGTATTATATAACTATAATCAAATGTTATTTGTAAAACAACATCATGAACTTTTATTTGATTATAATATTTTTTCATTCTGCTGCAAGATTCTATATTTGTTTTATTTATTTCTTTTTTCTTATTTATCACATAACAATCTGCCATTTTGAATGGTTTGAGTCTAGCATGTGTGTCTGATTAAAAAGTCCAAGAAGGCAGGTTGTTACTCTTGGTATCAGAGCTTTAGTTTAGGGATAACCTTAGCTTTGTGAGGTTTTACTCATATAAAATAGGATAGTAATACCGTAGAATGGGTCGCTCAGTGTATGTAACGAGAGAGCGTATTTATTAGTGTTATAAAAGGTTTTTCTATTGTGTTAATTTGTCCTGTTTTGAATTTATAAATTCTTGACATCGATAGGGATTCTAAACACTTAATAGGGCAGATTGACACAATATTTGTTTCGAAATATAGGTAAATGAAATAATTTTGCCTGTTGTATATTTTGTATATAAATAATAAATTTTATAAATGATATAGTTGGTTGTTATATATTTGTTTGTTAGGTAGTGAAATTCTATATAAATACTAATTGAAAAATAAGAGTTACAAATAAAATTAATATAAATTAGAACTTGAGAACTTAAGTTCAGGGATTTTAAAATTTTCTTTCAAAAGATTTTGGAATATAATATTACTATTATTTGGAAGTATTTCAGATATAAATATCCCAATATGATTTGAAAGAAATGTATTAAAAAATTTTTTTGAAGGAAATAAGTTCTGTACTCCCCTCTCTATCGTTGGAAAATAATTTCGTTGATGAGTGCATGCATCGTCGACGTTCATTTTCGAGTTTCAAAGTGGGAAAGCTGCTGTAGTAGTTTTACTACACATAGTTTTGATAACCAATCTAATTTTTCTAAATATGATTGGATATATATAAGTTATGAGTATATGTATATTGTTATTTTTCTAAATAATTGAAATGAAACCCGGCTGTTTAGTTCTCGAGTTTCTGAAAATTAGAAATTGAAACTATGGTAATGATTGAAATCTTGACTATATTAATAATTGGAAATTTCGAAAATGAAAATAAGAAATTTGATGTTAAAATGACTAATGAAATGGATAAGAAACCTAAATTTTGAAAACTGTAAACAAAAAAGGAAATGAAGATAAGAAAATGTAACTATTGAACATTCTGTTAACAAATATAATAACTTGTCTAACTTTCTTTCTATTACATTCTAAAACACACACACACACACACACACACATATATATATAACTTACCAAATTATTAATTTTGAAATGTTAAAAAGAATATGTAATAGAATATTATACAAGTAAAATTTGGAAAAAAATGATGAAAGTGTTCAACGGAATTACTTCTATAATTAAGAATTATAATGTTATAAATTGTTATAAACTGAAGTTAACAGTTTGAAATGCTACTAATTAAATATAATAAAAGTGAATAATGTAAGAAAAATGATTATAAGCCTAAGTTAACATTTAAGTTATTTAAAATCAGATTGAATGGAAAGGTGAATACTATAAGTAAATAATTATAAACTTAAATTAATATTGAAGCTATTTATAATTAAAACGAGTACTATATAAATTAAATGATTATAACTTCAGAGAATATTGGAAATGATTTAGAAATGGAGTTAATCTTCAATAATACTATATATGGAAGAATGAATGTGAAAAGAAAAATCTACAAATAGTGAATTGGATTGTAAAGGAACTTACCTAATAATGTATAATCCAATAATTGAAATAGAAATAAATTATTTAAGAAATGAATGTAAAGTAATAAAATGAAGGAAAATAGCATTGTATGAATAAAGAAGAAATGAACCCTTGTAGGTAATAATGAATGTAAATTAATGAAAATGAACATTATATGAATGAGAAAAGAAAAGTAAATGATGAAAAATGAAAAAAATCAATCTATATTGTAAATGTGAAGTAAACTAAAATAAAATGTACACAATACTTCAATGATGAATTCATTTGTGATCCAAATAATTAAAATGGATATAATTATGTAAGTAAAGAATGTAAATTAGTGAAATAAGCCTTGCATGAATAAATGAAAATTTAAAATTTTGTAAGAAATGAATGTGAATTAAAGAAAATCATTGTATGAAGAAAAATATGAATAATAATGACGTGAAAAACATTAATAGAATAAACTTAAAATATTATTTGAAATTATTGCTTGTTTGACTTATGGATTGGTTGGAAAAGGGTACTTGTATTGTGTAGGATGTATAAATAATCTATAAAGTTATCTAGGACTGTTGAGTGTTTGGTTTACTTCATAGTTTATTTATCATTTTATATGATTGGAAGCTCTGAACCCGACCAAACCACCTGTTTTGGTTGCAATGGATGGATGATTGTTTTCATTGTTGAGGTAATGTTTGTACTGTTGTTGCAAGTAATTGTTGTTATGTTGTATTGATTTGTTTTGTTATCTAGTTGAAATCAACTTAAATATTTCATTTTTATATATAATTATTAACCTCTTTGGACTATATAAGTGAAATACATGTTTATGGAAGCAATTGCTACTGTTTTGGTTTCATAGAATGAGAGTTAATTGCCCAACAAATAAGTACGTTCTCGGATTACGGTTTTATAGCAATATTATATTGTTTCCCATAGTTTGGGATATATTATTTTGAAATATATATATATATATATATATATGTTATTATTGATATTATTATTTCTCCCAGACCTCTCCATACAAAGAAGACTCTACTGAAATTTTTCGAAAATTTTGGACTTAGAAAATTTTGTGAAATGTTTTCCAAACTTTTGTTAACTTGAATAAAAAGTATTTAATTGTTATAAATTGATATATTTTATTTAAATTACTTAATTGTTTATTTTTTTTAATTTTATTGTATTCTGCCCTTCAACAACATTCTGGATTCTCATGTATGGAAAATGATATGAAATACCTTGGTCTTCCTTTAATTTCCAAAAGGATATCTAAAGCTGACTGTTTACCTCTTTACATCAAAATTTCATCGGTTATGTCTGCATGGAATAATAGGAATTTGACTCAAAGTGGAAGGCTTGTTATAATAAAATCTGTTGTCTTTTCCTCCATTGTTTACTGGGCTCGCACCCTAATTCTACCCAAGAAGCTATTGCATATGCTTAGGTCTGCCATGATCAGATATTTTTGGACTGGTAGTATTCATAACAGGAAGTTAGTGCCATGTTCCTTTTCTAAAATTGAGTCTCCCCTGAGATTGGGAGGGCTTGGAGTATTTGATGTTAGGAAATGGAACATAGCTGCTATGAGTAAACATTTTAATGCACTTATCAACAAAAGAGGTGGCTTATGGGTTGACTGGTCATGGCAATACAATATAAAGAACAAGTACTTCTGGAGCATGGATATCCCTCAAGTATGCAGTTGGACATGGAGAAGTTTATTAAATCTCAGAGTTGTTTTCCTCCCCATGATACAATATCCCATCAATGCAAACAATGTTGTTAGCTTTTGGCATGATCCATGGATTAGTAATGGTCAAATTCTTTCCAACATTTGTGATCACTTTCAAATGACACAATCCGGTATCCACTTTCATGCTAAAGTGAAGGACTTTCTGCATCTTAATCAAATTCAGTTGCCATATAACAGTAATCAGGTGATTAGGCAACTGTGGGGAGAAATTCAGCAAAAAACATTTAATACAAATCAGGTTGACGCTGTTACCTGGCTTAACAAGAATCATACAGTTGCAGCAGTTTACAAGTATGTTAGTTCCAGTGAGTCTCTGCCTGCAACCAAATGGTTAGCTATTATTTGGTCAGCTGATTCTTGTCCTAAGGACAACTTAATGATGTGGAAAGTCATCAACCAAGCATTAGTTACCAGAAGCTTGTTGAATAGTTATGGTATGACATGCTATGCTGAGTGTATTTTCTGTAATCAACATGATGAAACTACTGAGCATCTGTTTTTTACATGTCCTGCCCTTCAATTCTTGATGGATAAGATAAACTACATTACTGGTTTTAATCTTACATGTTCAATATCAAGAATACAATGGAGTTTAATCTATAAAGCAACAAAGTGGAGAAATGTGCAGGGCAGAGTTCTTGCTGTATGCTTGAAAGTGTGTATGTCAGTTATTTGGAGAGAGAGAAATGCCATAATCTTTGATAAAGTTAGAAGAAATGATGATCTGGTATGGGTAGAAGTTAGAAACAGAACTTATAGGCAACTTCAGAATAGTGCAAGTGTGTTTCATCAATCCCTGATTGATGCCTGGTCTTGATTTGCTGTCTTTCTTGCATTTTCTTTGTATTTTCCTGTTTTTATTTCTCTTTTGTACTTTTTTTTATTGTTCTTTGCAATAAAACTGGTAGGGGCCCAGTTAACCCCGCTGGCTATGCCAAAAAGATATATTGATCACTTAATTCTTCTTTTCCCTTCTTTCCCTTTTTAAGGACGAAAATTTTTGAGCGGGGGAGAGCATAACGACCCGTAATTTTCGATAATTAAAATATGTTAATTTAATGAAGATTGGTGACTTAATGTTGGAAGAAATAAAAGTTTGTGATTTGATAATAATAAGAATGTAATTGGGATAGAATGTAATATTATTAAATTAAGGAAATTGATAATTTCTTTAAATGTTAATTCTAATTAATTAAAAGAATTAAAGAGCTATAATTGATATAGGTTGTAATAAATTATAGTAATATAAGTATTAACGGATAATTGGATTTAAAGAGAAAATGACAATTCAAATGTTGATTAAGTAATGAAGTAAGGAGTAATTAATTGTAATTGGTAATAGTTGTGGGGCAGTAGTAGCTATGACAACCGTTTGTAAATAATAAACTTACAAATGTTATTAAAGGTAGGAATGGTGACAATTGGTATTTGTTACCAATTTAGTTAATCAATTACAAATAAATGTCATTAAATGTTACATTCTGTGAGTTAAGACAATAACTGTAAATTGTGAATGTAATAAAAGGTATAGAAATTTAATTTTATTTACAAGACAATAATTAATGAAATAAAAAAAGCGAAACAAAGACAAATTAATCGATTGAGATTTTAAATTATAATAAAAGTAACAAAAATTCAATATAATGGAAATATAGTAGTTAATACAAATAAAAGATGGAAATTGGAGAATATTAGTGTAATGAAATATAAGACAATGTTAACTATGTCTATAGAATACTAGTTGATTAAATAAAAAGATTGAAATCAAAGTATAATCAGTTTGTTGGAATTGAATTACAATTAATTGGGTTTAATTTCAGTTGAAATTGAACACCGTAATTAGTAAAATAATTGACATTGAATTGATATGAAAATTTGTTTTAAATTGTTGTAAATGTTTATGTAATCAAAAACGATAAAAATGTTTAGTTATTAAGAAGTGATGGATTTAATTTAATGTTAATTTATTTGATTTACATGAAAATAGCCATTTTGGCAACTTTCTCGGATTTCGACGAAACTAGTTTCATCGGATCCATAACAGTGAATTATTGCAGGATATCAAGTTTCGTAATGATTGGACTTGTCGTTCGATCGTACGGGCTCGAAATGCCTAGAAATCAGTTCAACTGAAATCGATTTGAAATAAGCTGATTTTAAGCTAACTTCTTCATACGATGGAATTAGGACTTGAAACTTGTTCCATTGATTTTAAAATTATCGTAAACATCTATTTTGATATATGGGATGTCCCACTTTCGTTTCGGAAGCAAAACGGGCTTTTCGGGTCGTTATTGCCAATTCGAACTAGTTCGATACGTTTATTTTTCTTATCGGGCTTCAATAATATAAATAGATTCTCAAAAACCCTAGCAACCTTTCATTTCACATTGTTGTACGTACAATTTCTATCTGCCTATTCCTTTCTTCCAATGGCAGAAGCAAATGTTCAATTACAAACCCTACAATCCTATTTCAAAATTCAAATCAAAAATCAAACTCCTCCAAACTATATTGAATTATATATCGGTTTGAAACTCTCGACAAGCGTAATTTGTTGGTATGGTTCATTTTTCGATCGGATTTGCCATTTTTTGAAAATTTGCAAATCAATTCTGGCCGTTTGTATTGGACTTTTGACGATCCAATGGTAAATCTGCATCCGATCGACGATCAGGTGGTGCCGTTGCGAAGGTGGTGTCGAGCAGGGCATGGGGTAGTCGTTGTTCATCATAGCTCATCCTAGATTCACCAGAAATGGCCCTTTTTGGTCAGTGGCGGCGTGGGTTTTAGGGGGAGCCGAAGGTGGCGGCGTCAGTATGGAGGGGGCGGCTCGGCGGCGCGTGACCAATGGTGGTCATGGATTGGGTTGGAATCGACTATGTTGACGACGAAAATTGGGAAAAGGCGGAGCTCCGCGGCGGCTATCTTCATTCGATCATGAATTTTCTCTATGTAGCCAGGGTTCACGCGTGAGCGTGATGACGTGGCAAGGTAATGTATTTTTATTTTATTTATTTAAAATTTAAATTTCAATCGTTCTAAGTATCATACCTTTTAGATACGAGGTCGGATTTATGCACGGTTTGTTCCACTAGGATCGTATCGAAATTCTAAAATTTTGACGCTGGTTTGGACGAATTCCGAGACTGTTCAAATTTGGGCCTTATTTGAATTTCAAATCGATTTGGATTCAAAGGTGGGTGTTTTGGCCCACTGACAACTACTAAATTATCTTATGTTAGTTAAATTTAACTTATGATGTGATTTGAAATTTATTGATTGCTGTTTGGTGTGTAAAATTTGTCATTCTGGCTAAATTTGACTTTTATTGCATTTAATCATCGTTTAGATTAACAATAAATTTTAAATTGTCAATTTAATACCTTTATTGATTATCAGTTATCTATTGTTGCTTATTGATTTATTTGGATGATGATTGTGATGTATGTTTGATCGCAAATATAGGATGACTGAATGTTGTATTTTATATTGTTATAATATTGCAAGTTCCCTAAGGGTTGAAATGATATATACCCGAATGATCTATAGATTAGGGAAAAATCGTTATGGGTTGAAATGATAGACTCTAGCAATTTTATGGCTTTTTAATTAATTCGGGATTGCAGTTTGAAATGATATATAACCGTAAAATTATAAATTGTGAACTGAAATGATAAATATCTGTATCACTTGACCCTGGGGTAGAAAATTAAATACGGACACCAGATTGGTAAAATTAAATGATTTTGAATCTTTAAAATTTATGAATTGAAGTAACTGGTATTTTGAAATAGAAATTGATTTATATAAACTGAATTATTTTCAAAGCCCAAGCCTAAATGTTGAAATTGGAATTAATTTAAATAATTGTTCAAAGGATTAAATTTTGAATTCTTAAAGTGGAGGTGTCAAATATAAGTGAATTTAGCGGAATTGAGTTATTGAAATGCTTGGATATAATTTCGGAATCTATTTTAAAGTAATTTAATCTAATTTATTAAATTACTATTTTAATCAATTTAAACTATTTTAATTTATTTTAATCTGTTATAACCTATTTAATACAATTTAATCATTTTTACCTATTTTAAACTAATTAAATTTATTTAATCTATTTTAAATCTATATAATATAATTTTAATCCATTTAACCAATTTTATATTTATTTAATTTGTTTAAAAATCTACTTAATATAATTTAACATTATTTAATCTATAATTAATCTGTTTAAAACATTTTTAAATCTAATAAATATATTTAATCTATATAAAATCTATATAGATCATTTTAAAAATCTAATTAAATCAAACTTAAATCTATTTGAATTATTTAACTATTTAAACTATTTTAAATCTATTTAAACTATTTTAAAACTATAAAACTATTTAATTACCTAAACAATTTTCTAAAATTTCCGACCGTGTAAAGTTGAAGTATTGGTATCTAAATCCTTGATGATGATACAACCTAAGTTGGAATTTGGAATCGATAGCCTTTTGTGAAATGACATATTTGAGTGAATAAGACGATTTTGAAATAAAGAATTAATTAACAGAACTTATCGATAATTTCAAAATGAATGTGGATTTCAAAAATGAATATGATTTAAAGTGAATATGATTTTTGACGGTGAATATAGTATGAAGTGAACATGATTCGAAAGAGATATGATTTGTAATTGAATATGATGTTTTGATATCAATTGTAAATTAACTTTTTGAAAATATAAAAGAACCATCCGGTGTGAAATAAGCGTTTGGTTGTTAAAGAGACCGGGATCGGATATTGTCATGCTTTTTGCCAATACCAAGAACCACTTTAACAACTGTGTGTGTGGTGTAGATTCCAAAAATAAAGTATGATGGTTTAGCGAACGATTTCTATGTGAGGTATGACGTGACCCCGACTTCCGTGAGTTAGCTTAGACGTGACTAAAACAGGATCTATACCTGGGCCAAGTGAGGTCATTCCTCCGATCGGACATACTTGATTCTGATTATGGTAATATGTTTCGAGGTGAGCGGTAGTAGTTGCTATGAGTACCACCAACCCAAATCTGCAATTGGTAAATCTACCCTGGTATTTCCTCGAGTGTCATGTTCACATGCCCTAAAGCGTTTTCTACGTGTTTGGTTTGTACCATACCTATGGAGTGCCCTTTGATAGCCCTCCAGTTTACGGAGAAATTATGGTATAGACTATGGGAATACCTGTGGAGTGCCCTCTGACTTTGTATAACTATAATCAAATGTTATATGTAAAACAGCTTCATGAATTGTTATTTGATTATTATATTTTGTAATTCCACTGTGAGATTCTGTATTTGTTTTTTTCTTTCTTTTTTCTTCTTTACCCTATAACAATCTGCCCATTTGAATGGTTTGAGTCTGGCATGTGTGTCTGATCAAAACATCCAAAAAGGCAGGCCGTTACATTATATTATTATATTATTTGTTCTCACCCTGCAAGTTCCTAGTTAGTTTAGCAATCCCTGTGGGTTGAGATGACACATTCCCGAACAATATTATAGATTAAGGGAAAATCGCTATAGGTTGAACTGAAAAACTCAAGTGATTTTCATTGATTTTGAAATTTTAGGATTGCGGGTTGAAATGATATACACCCGTAAATACTAAATTTTTGCGGATTGAAATGATAAATATCTATATCACTTGACTATAGGATAGAAAATTATATACGGACACCGTTGGTCTATTTTGAAAAATGGTTTGAAAGGAAATATATGGATTTTATTACGTACTGATTTTTAAAATTATAATATAAAGAATTTATTTTAATATATGTGCAAAATTTAGATTTTTAAAATTTTATGTTTTGGAAATTTTAAATTTATACGATAGTTTTGGAATATAATTTTTAAGATTTTTCTTATGATTTTATTTTAAAAAAATAATATAAATAAGATTTAATGCATAATATATTTAATAATAAGATTTAATTTAATAAAAAATTAATTTAATGGGTTTATAATATGTTTAAGTATCTATATAAAAAAATTATTAGTATTTTAAAAATAGATGTTTTATAACTTTAATAATAGAGGTTGGGAAAAAAATAAAGTAAAATCGACTTGAAATTTAATTGGTTAATAATTGAATTTAAATAATAAATATTTGTAATGGCCCGATTTTTCGACGCCCGAAAATTAGAACCATAAGGGTAAAAAGAAGAAGGAGATAGAAGAAGAGAAAACATATAACACTGAATCTTACCATCACAGCGGAATAAAATATAATATGTAATAACATATCTTTACACAAAAGAAAATTATATCTTTTTTATACATATATCATCAGAATACAACATCAGAGTTCAATACAATCAACAACGCACTCAGGATGGCTATAATATCCCATCCTTTCAAATCTGAATACACAGCGGAATATACACCAAATACGTCGGGTACGTCTCGCCATCCAGCTCGTCTCCTGAGCTCCACAGCAGTCCGTCCAGAATCTGTACTCTATAATACTCGGTCTGACCCGAGCGTTATAGTTAAATAACACCCAAGTCAGTCTGGAAAACCAGCGTGAGAAATCACACTCAATTGGATTATTAATGTTTCAAAAATCCTTTGAAAATCAAAAGCATCTTGTATGACCACACCACAAATAAACATGTCGTCTTTTTACCTTAAGATAGCCAAAACATTTCTTATCAAAATCCTCTGATATTATAATAGTGTCCATATACAAATACTTATTCAAATAGCTGAAATTGTTGCATGATTAAATTCCAGCATACTAGCCACAAAGTGGGTTCTACAAAAAAAAATCGTAAAGGCACGTAGGGAGAATGGATTTCCAACTAATGACTAGGCACTGGGTACCACTTGTCATAATACGTGGCCTAGATCACCGTACCGAGGATCCCTCCCGATCCCCTGCAACACAAGACCGGGACTACCCCTTACTGGATAATCTCAACTAAGATCACCCCGTGGTTGGGATCAGCAACCTCCCACTAAACCGAATAAAAAGGGACATCTAGACAGGGATGACCTTACCCTATTGCGTGTGACCCACTTAGCCTTGCTGCATAACCCCTGATTTTCAGTCATTCCCGATTGATAAGGCTCGAGGCTAAGCGTTACCTTTTTAGAACACATCTCTTAGAATGCTCATCGTCCTCCTGACGATGTTCTAAAAACATTCATCCATACAAGTCTGTCCCAAGCTCGAACGGAACCGAAGGCACTACTCCTACTACATCCATTTTGGAATCACCCTCAGGACTAGTAGCGATTAGTCCTTACACTTCACTGCGCCATCTTCGACTCCCAACACTCATCTTCCATACGAAAACGTTCAAACCGCATCGAAGTGGTTTTCGACAAATAAATCCCGATCTCGGCCTCTTCGAAACGATCAGTGCATTGGCCAATATTGATAATCAGTTATTTAACTATCAATTAACATTCACAAACAATCAGCAAGCCATAACAATTTCTCCCAAATTATTTATAATCCTCAAAATATCTTCGCAAGATATTTTTCCACTTTTCAACCCTTTGAAAACAGTTTCAAACCATCTTTCTCTCACGGAAATAAATACACAAATATTTTCTATTTCCACTGTAATCACCAAGTACAAATACTTTAGATTATAAAAAAAATTTAAAACACTTTATTATAAAATATATGTTAAAACATTTAAATTAAACTACTTAAACACTTTATTGAAAAATATATGTTTGAAAAATATTTAAAATAAAACTACTTTATGAAATATAAAACTAATTTCTAAAATAAACATTAAGCCAAACTAAATTTAAAATAAGAGTTACAAAATTCTATAAAATTTTAACCAAACTGTTTAAAATAAACTGTTTTATAAAATACAAATATTAATTATTTTCTTTATAATCATAATACCAATTAAATTTTAAACAATTACTAATAGAATAAATTTGAAAGATATTTACTTTAAAATTTAGAACATTTAAAAATAATAAATATTCTAAAACATTTCTTCAAAACAAAATTTTATAGCTTTTAACGTATAAAAAGTCTTTTTTAATATATACTTGGCTTTCTAAGGAAATACACTTTCCATTTCCTTACCTTTTAAAAATAAATCATTGTTTATTTTTAAAAAAAATTACCCATTCTTTTCTAAATTCACATCATGAATTTATACTCCCAAATATCCACTGGCATCCATGTCACTTTATAAACCCAGTTTATAAATCCCATAATCTCATCTTCCTTTTAAATTCCAATTTCAAACACTTAAATCAATTTTTTCCAATTGATTCCCAAATTACTTCATTTTGAAATAAATTCCTTTACTTACTACATTTATTTCAAATCCAATTAACTTTAGATTTTATTTCTTAATTATGGTATAAAATCTTTTTGACTGAAAATACCAATTTCATATTTCCTGAATTTCTTTTTATCCTTTCAAAATTAAATCCCTAAATTTTGAAAAATAATTTCTTTATTCCTCAAAATAATATCATTAAGTCTAAAGAAATATTTATTCTTCTTTATTAAAATACACTTCCCCTATTCGGATTTATTTATTTTAAACTTTAAAAATCAACTTTTATTCTTCCAAACCATTTAATTATCCAAATTCCTTAAAATTATTTTATTTAAAATTACCCTTTATTTACTTTAAAAATCCAACTTCATATATATATATATGTGTGTGTGTGTGTGTGTGTGTGTGTCAATTCTCTAAATTCCAATATATATAACCAAGCCAGAGTATTCAATAATCTCAATTTCCAATATGATCACTATCATTCATCACAGATCATCACACAATCATATCGCTGAATATATAAAATTCAAACGCTTTGAGGAATCCAGCAGGGTCCCTCCAACCTGTTTTTCCCTGCATCCACAGATGTTAGCACAATATAAAATATTAATTCCACTTCGAAGTGGAATATCGCGGTATACGGGCTTAGTATAATATCATCTGCTATTATGCGGCGCATATGGTCTCATCTGCTATATACCGCGGGAAAACAATCACTCCAAATACATATATAATACCAATTCCACTTCGAGGTGGAATATTGCGGTATATGGGATTAGTATAATATCATCCGCTATTATGCGGTGCATAGGGTCTAATCTAATATAACTGGTAATAATTTATCATCCAAGCACACAATCGACGATTTTAAATTTAACTATTTAAATTTAAATAAAACCCAGATGAGTGAGATTAACTCACCTTTGCTTTTGATATTGCAATCCGATCCAAATCGACTTGTCTTCTTTCCAATTTCGAACCTTATATAAACATTAACATTTAAATTAATCAACCAATTAATTACCATAACTTATTCAATTAACTAACAATTTAATTTTAACTAATTTTTTTCCTTTAATAATTTCTTAGCAGCTAAAGTAATTAAATAAGTTAATTTAACAAATAAATCTCCATTATTTCAAAATTAAACTATTAATTGAAAATAAGTATATATGTAAATTTATTTTATTTTTTTCTTCCTCGAAACTACTCATATATACTTTCAAAAATAATTTATAGATTTCAAAAATCCAATTTAATATAAACTTCCAATATTTTAAAATTCCTATTATTTTCCCAAAATCTTATATATATATATATATATATATATATATCGAGTAAGAAAAAGAAATCGTGTGTTTTCAGATATGATTTTTAGCTAGATCTAAAACATCAGCATTTTAAAAGCATTAAAAAAATCCATATCCGCTTACCTCATTCTTACCTTTAACATAATTTTTTTCTGTACATATATATAAATTGGAAAAAATCTATCATTTATATGTATTCCTGTATATATCTGTTCTTCAATTTCTATATATATGTCCATATAGTTTTTCATTTATAAATACTGTAAAATCAATCTCCTTTATATAAATATTTAAATTGAAAAACAAATTTATACCTCAACTTAACCTCATGTCACAACTCGAACTCAGGCTACCCTTATCGCGCATCCAGAACCGAGCTTGCCGACTCGCCTCGCTGCCCAAAGCCTCGCTATCGTGCCTGCGCAATGCTTTGCCTTCCTCATCTGATCCCACGCGATCAAAGATCGCGTCTCTTCCTTGCCCAGCCTTGCGCACGATTAGAATTGCCATCATCCACTTGCCGTTGGAACGAGCCAAATTCCTGTTCCTCGTACGTGTGCGCAAGCTACGAGATTCGATTGCAAACCCCTTCATTAAGTCCAATCGAGGATTGTCTGCCATTCTCAGAGGGACGAAATCGATTTCTATGAATGGGAACGAGTTTGATTCTGCTTTGCCATAAATTTTTGGTTCTTCTTTATATTATTAACTAGTGAGTAGCCCGTGCTTCGCACATGGGCAATACGTAGAAAATGTTGATGCAATAGATGTAACATGAGTAGTACCATGTATGGTGATTAAAAATTATATGTGTTAATATTAATGCAGTTGTGAAGTATGTGTAACAGAAACAACAATCACATGTGATGATGAATAGTATAGGAAGTTGAAAATGATATGCGTAAGGTTATATACGTGGTGGTTGGAGTAGATATGCTACTCTGATTGTCCATGTTATAAATATTTGTGCAGAAAACAGTAAACAAATCTGAGATGTAAGGGTGAGAAAAAATGGTAGGAAACATATGATGAAAATTCTTGTTGACGTGTTACCAGCATGTGTGTTTGCAATGAAGAATGCAACATGTTGAAAATTTTGTCCAGTGGCACTATATAGATCGTTAGTGTTACAGTGGGTACCGTAGTAAAGCTGAACAAATGCGATTTGTTTGCTTACAAATGTATATAACAATTAGCTCATTATTGATCATCGCAAACAAAGTTGAGGAAAACCAATATGCAATAGAGAGATAAATATTAGAACTGGCTGTTGGAATTAAATCAGCAGAAACGTTGGTCAGAGATATATAAGAGTTTAGTTGGACTTGAAATGCGCATAGTTAGTGAAATAATTCAGGACGACAGACAGTGGAAATCATAAAACATGCATTGTAAAAGGTACAATACATTAGTTTTAAAAGCAGACAACACAGAGATAAGACAACAAAACAGCATTTCAAAAAGAGTATGTCGGTACGTTAACTTTGCAGTACTAAAACAGCTATTTGTTTTAACTTTTGTCCCGAGTTAGTGAAGCTGGTACAACGTCACTATCATTCAAGTCTTACACAGTTACAAAATTGTAGATATCAATTATGTGTTAAAATAGAGGGAAAATGGTAATTGGTAAGCATGTGCAAGCAGTAACTTAGAGTAAAAATGCAGTGCATACGTTTGAACCAAAAAGCTTCACAATTAAAATCTCAGCTTGTACGTTGTTGCATGGATAAAGGAATAATTTGGAAGGGTCAGCAGTAAACGGCTAAGACACGTACGTGGCACGTATTGCTTCAACGAAGGCAACAACGACCGCGATAAGCATTTGCACGGTAAGAATACCGTATATTTTTCTGATGAAGGCCCAACTTTTTTCGGGTTTTCCAACATCATCGGATAGAGCAGCCACAAAAGGTCGTTCTCCACTGCTTGAACACATATAATATTGGAGTAACTTAACATTATGTATATTAAAATTCTAGTACTAACAGCATTGAATCCATTGAAAGTACATTAAACATTTTAGAAAAAAATGAAACTATGTTAATTTTAATATATAATGAGTGCCTAAATTTTAGTGACAAAATCAAAGATAAAAAATAACGTAACAAAAATGGATGGTTAAAAGTTAAGATAAACCGCGTACCAAGCGAAGTCAGTAAAGTGAAGCATGAAAAGCAATGGACGTCACCAAGAATTTGCCTTCACAACCAAAGCGGTGGAAATCATACGTTATTTTGTTTCAATGAAAGATTAAAAAGTACAACCACTTCAGTCTTGTCCAATTCTCTGTGGGGAGCAAAAATTGACCATATACACAAAATTAAATAGTCAGTTTTGAAACAAAAATGAGTTTAATTGCCAGAAAATGGCGTTGGGTACCTTTTTACCATTCAACAATGATTCTCCATCCTTTTCAAGTTATTTAAGCTTCCATTATCTAACTATTTTCCAATAAGAGTTCAATGGTACAATCATTCAGCTCTACCTTAACCCAATCAAACCTTGCAAAAACTCTCCCGAAACACTAATCTCCACAGACATTATTTCCCCTGTTCCCATTCAATCCCAAATGACCATTCCTCTCCCTCTATGGCAATAATGTCCTTAAATGTCTCTGTCAAGAAATCAGCTCAAATGCCAATCTTACTCTCATCTCCCCTACCCAGTGCATCATCTGTATAGGTAAACCATTCATTGAATTAAAAAAAAGTATTCCATAAACTACTAAATATTTAAACAGTTATACCATGTTTCATAGTCTATCTTTATCATCACAATTTCACTCCTCGTCGAATTATCCGTAGTCAGGTTTCACCGTCAAACTACTTGTTTCATAGTAGAGCAATGATTTTTTTTGTTTTAATCTGTATGTGATGTCTTATTCATTAATTTCAGTATGAAGTTATAATGGGAAAGAACACCTTTAATGTCAGATATTGATCTTATTATTGAAAAAACCGAGTTAACAAAATTTACTCAACTACAGAGCCTAACAGTTGGAAAGACTTTGCTCTAATAAAGTGAATGTATATCTGCATAACACAATTTGTATAAAGACTTATTTGATTACATATCTAAATTTCTATAATGATTTACTATTTAAACATGAATTTTGAAAACTCAACTAACTAAAAAATAACCAAAGCAACCTCCAAGTTTCTAGAATGTTTTGCCTATACACACACACACACACACACACATATATATATAATAACAATTCTCAAACATAATGAATATCACTTTTAGAAATGAAAAAAGTGAAATTTGACTGATGTTTTTATATTTATAAATATTTTGGAAATATTATATTGAATTTGAAAGCCTTTTACAACAAATTAGTTACTGAGCTAGAATTTTTTTAAATGAATGTTTAACATAAGCTTTACTTATCTGCCTCTTTAAACATCAAACTACAAAGCATCCTTGAAAACATTTTTGTTGTAACAATGAATTTTTTTATTTTTTTGCATACAATGTTCTAATATAATTTTGATTCAACAAAATAAGATGCTCATGGTTTATTTGAAGCAACAATGTTATAAATATATTAATAACTTGTAGTATAAAGCTATGAGACTTCACTGAAATGATACATGTTAAAATTTTAATTTTATATCCACATACCTATTGCAATTCTTCTATCTAATTATGTAGAAGAAATATTGTACGTCATTTACATTTTCAAGCCATTGTCCTTTCATTTCTGTAGCTCAAAGATTTGTTGCAGCAAGCCCCTTTATAGCCACCGTGATAATCATATGCAGTTCTCAATGTCCAATGACTAGGATAGTAGTAGGAGCCATGTTTATCATTACTATTTCCATGCATGGAAGACTAAGTTACTAAAAAGGTGTTCATACACGACCAACCCACTACAGATAGAATCATTTTAAATAGAATTAATCAGTTTATCATGAAAGTTAAGTCTAAACAAAAATCAGTAGGAACCCCAAAGTCATGATAGGTATCAATGAACAATGAAGTAGACAGAGAAAATTTTAGTGTTAGAATTAACGCTGTAATTCACTGATATTTGAAGGCAAAATTATCTTTCGTGTTATAAGATAGCACACAAGTAAAGATCATTATCACCACATAAGTATTATGTATATCGAACTGAAGCAGGCCAGAGTAAAAATAATTACCCAGGATGTTTATTGTTGACCATCTGTGATAATAGATAAAGAGTATTTTATCTATGGTTTTATATTTTCATAAAGTTTTAAGCAATATTAATCTTAATAAGGATGAAAAAAAGGTTAACGGTTGGTAATATAAATTCCTCAGATCACTTATTATGACATAGTGTATTACTGGTTTATCGATTTATGTAAGCATTTAAGCTTAAAATATCCATGTCAAGTTCAAACCTCCCAACTCAAGAGAAAAGATGAAACATTGACTGATTATGTTTCAATCAACTTGGGTTACTTAACGGTTGAATTGTGTTGCAGCGCATGCCAGTATTTATAAACATCAGTATCTCTTACAAATAAGCTGTCCGAGGATTCAACCTCTTACTGTTCAAAGACTTATTCATCCATAGCTAATATTATGTTTGCAATCCATTCATCCTACACTTTTTGGTAACCAAATAAGAAATAAAAAAACCGTAGAAAACTACTTGTGAAAAATTCAGATAATTTTGTCAAGTCTGAATTTCTAGTGATTCTTCATTACCACTTTACAATACAATTTGGTAGTTTATGATATTAACACTGGGACAACACAGAGTTTATCTTGCTAAAATGTCATACATTTAATTCATTTTTGTAAAGATCACATATGAGAATGTCGCTTATTCTTTGTCAATTTTTTGCAAACCGTGAGTTACTAAGAACAAAATGAAACTGCATGATACAACGATAAACTCAAAAAAATGCATTTACAAATTAAGGAGGCACACAGGCATTGTATATTTACACCAACGCTAAAGTTAAATTTCAAGTAACGTCAAAGTTATATTAAAGGTTTTACGCTCTACTACTTAAAACATAGAGTTATGAGGTTAAAGAGTTATGTTTAAACAATGTGGTTATAATGATTTTTTTCATGGAACTGGTTATATTTTCTTAAGTCAGTAGATACAAAATAAATCAAATCTGAAGTAGACTATACCAAAATTGCAGTGACATACTCAAATAAAATTCTGAGGGGGGTATTGTCATATATTTTATTTTTAATGCACTGTAAGCACACGCACAACATCATACATCTAAATATTTGTAGATAGTGGACTAAGAATACATGCAGTAAACAGGTAGTACAATCAGTTATGAACCTTAATTCTACATGCTCAACAATAGTAATCTATACAGCAACGGGAATCATACGTAATAAGTTAGAGTCAGAGCAGGGTGTTGTTAAAAATACACACATGTAATGCGTAGGAAAGCAAACCAAGTTAATGTCATACATCACGATGTAAGGAGGGAAAAAAATGTAACAAAAAAGGAGAAAAAAGAGTTGACGACTACATGGAAAGGAAAAGAAGCAGGTACAGACTGGTAAAATGTGAATGCACTACAATAGTGAAATCATGAAATGGTACAAATTAGTTCCGTTGCTTCTTCTCTCGAATCTTAGTTGCAGTACACACTGCATTCTGATCTTCTGCATCAACGTCCTATAGATAGGGGGAAAAACATGGCTTAAGTCTAGAAGAAAAAAAAATATTTGTAGCAGATGGAGACGATATTAACTAAAATGAAGTGGCGTAGTAATTTTTTGATAGGTGAAACAGTTACAGGAATGAGTGTTCGTATATACGTCACTCAAACAACGCTCGATACTGGCAAATGTGTGGAATGTGAACCGATTGAAAAACGCATTATAGGAGGATCAGTTAAGCGTTGTGTGTGAGATATATTAATTATCGGTAATCGTACTACCTTCCAGAAGGAAAGAACAAATTAATAGAACTAAGTACTGTCAGCATGAAGTGGTGAAAAAAAGGTTAAAAACTGCACCCGAATTACAATTCCTCTTCGCATTGCCTTTTTGGTGACTGGTGGAGTAGAAGCATGCACGACTGGAGGAATGATACCATCGCCGTCCTAGCAAAACAAATGAACGTCCTTTCTAAGGTACCAGTTGGACAGACAAATAATTGTAATAATTGTATATCAAACCTGATCAATACGTTTCTTTCCTTTGATATCTGCGTCAGGACGGTGTCTCCTGAATGATAATAAACTGCGATGCTATGGTTTGTGAAATTTATCTTTTGTTTTTGGATTGGACACTGCTTTTCTTTTTGGTTTCCGGTTTTGGAGCTTGGATTGAGCTCCTGGTTTTTCTTGCTTTTTGATTTGGATTTTCCTTTGGATGATTGTTTTCGGTTTTGGATGCTGGTTAGGATTTCTGGTTTTCTGGTTTTGGATTTGAATTTTGGATTTGGATTCTGGATTTGGATTTCGGATTTGGATTTTGGATTTGGATTGGATTTTGACTGGATTTTTATTTGGTTTTTTGTAACGGTCGTCGGGTATGGATTATGCCTGGCAAGGGGTGAGTCGCTTTGCCCGAACGTGGTAAATTGACTCATTCAGGTCGTCGAGTATGGACTATGCTCGGCAAGGGTCCGGAGTGACCAGGATTCGGCCTAGGACTTAGGCCCTATATTATCAATTGTTATTTTCAGGTCGTCGAGTATGGACTATGCTCGGCAAGGGTCCGGAGAGACCAGGATTCGGCTTAGGACTTAAGCCATGGCATCGTACAACGTCCAGGGACACTGGACCAAGGTCGTCATGTGTGGATTACGCTCGACAAGAACACGAGGAGGCTAGCTTAACGTCCAGGGACACTGGATCATGGCCGTCAGGTGTGGATTGCGCTTGGCAAGAGCCCGGAAAGGTTATGGATTTGGATATCGACCCAGAGAGGTCCTGGATTCAGTTATTGGCTATTGGATAAGGATGGTTTGGGGCTCGGTTGTCGTGTTCGGATGAACATGGAATTGGCTCAAACTTTGGTTATTGGATTTGGAATTGGATATCGACTCGGAGCAGTCAAGGATGATTTACTCTGCCGATATGGCTATGGACTTTGGATATTGGATTCGAGAATATCCAAAACACGCCTTGTTATCACAAGGCATATTTTGGGGGGCAAAGTGTTATTCCATTTTTTGGTCAAAACTGAAATATCGACAAATTGACAAGGAATGATGGATGCCGAGATTGAAAATCGATTGGAAGCAAGGCAAGAGTTCATTCGGCATTTTCTATGAAGGTTCATTCGGCATTCTCTTTGAAGGTTCATTCGGCATTCTCCATGAAGGTTCATTCGGCATTCTCTATGAAGGTCCATTCGGTATTCTCTATGAAGGCTCATTCGGCATTTCCTGCTCCACCCCTTAGCCGAACAAACCTACTCCTCTACCATCCACTGCCGAACCGGTATCACTACCGGACCACTTTACCACTTCCCTGCCAAACCATCCATCATCGGTCCACCGAACCATCCATCATCGGTCCAAGCTCCATGCCGAACCAACATCCCTAAACCCACCACCGGACCAACTCCATCTACATGCTACCACCGGACCAACCAACCACCGGACCAACTCCATCTCCATGCTACCATCACCCTACACCGAACCAAGGAATGCCGAACCAGGTGTGCCAGGCCAGAACATCAGCCCAGGCCCACCAGTAGCTATATACATCCAAGACCCCTGCCCCCAGCCTCACTCTATAAATAGAGGGGTAGGGGTACAACAATGGCAGACAAGTTTGAGAGCTCAAACCTGGAAGGAACTTTCAAACAACTTTCATACACTTGTACTACAAGCTTTGTACTTGTAATCGGATTGGAAAAGGAGAATAACATATAAAGTGGACGTAGGCACATTTTGGCCGAACCACTATAAATCTGTGTGTCTTTTACAGTTTAGTCCCTGCTTTTTACGTATTTGCATAAACCACCTAAATCACTACGAACAACATAAAATCAACTAAATCATACAACTTGGAGCTGTTTGCCCATCTTTTGTGCAAACGCATTTGGGTTATTTGCTGAGATCTGTGATTTGTGCTTGAATATCGCTGACTTATATTCATACACTGGTGCTTTCACGGTATTGGGTGTTTGTGACCATTTTTTACGCAAACATTTTGGTGCTTTCACTGAGAAGAACCAGCTCCCACTACATCGGATAGAAGTTTGGATTTGGAAGACAATGACTAGGCAAAACAGTAGAAGGCTAAGGGCTGAGAGAAGCCAACAAGGAGGAAGTCAACAAGCATCCTCCGGAGGTGAGGAAGGACCGGCTTCGATCTACATAACCCGGGATGAGATGGAGGCCATAACAAATTCACTGCAAGAGAGGTTGCTGAAAAGTCAACAGGAAATGATGCAAACTTTCTTGGAGCAAATGAGAGCTGCAGGAATGCAGAATTTAGGAACAGCTACAACGGCTATGGATGCAGGACAAGAAGCTAGGGTTATGGAACCCAATGAAGGACAAGATACGGAGCCAGGTGGCAATCAACAAGGGCTTGGGGGCAGGCCCACAGGATTCAACACAGGAGAACCTTTGGAAGGAGTTCAACAGGCTAGAACCAACGTTGCTGCTAACGAGCCACACGAAGAGTATGTACCGGAGTTCCCTCGGGGGCAACCCTCGACAGACAACGGTGGATTGGTAGATATAATCAGGAAGACTGTGCGAGGTGGTTTGACCAACGGAGACTTGGAAGGAGTAAACAGGAGTCCGTTCACTCGGGAAATAAGGATGGCTCAGAATCCACCAAAGTTCAAGCTACCTAGCGTGGAGGTATACAATGGCAAGGAAGACCCTACGGATCACTTGATGAGATATACCAGACACATGGAGGTGCTGGGGGCATCAGAGGAGGTGATGGCCCGATGCTTCCCTTTGTACTTGACGGACTTAGCTGCGATGTGGTTCAGGCAGCTGGAAGAAGGATCTATCAGGACTTGGAGGGAATTGGTGGAAAGGTTTCTGGGACAGTTTCGGGTCCATGTCAAGAGACCGAAGAACGTGATGACATTGACATCGGTAAGGCAAAGGATGGATGAATCGCTTAGAGCTTTTCTAACTCGATTCAGTGCCGCAGTTGCTTCGGTGGATCGGCCCGATCCATCGATGGTTTTAATGGCAGCAGTATCAGGAGTCAGGGAGAACTCGGATTTCAAGGTGTCTCTGATACGAGATCCCCCACGGAATCTCGACGAATTCTTTCATGAGGCAGAAAGGTTCCTTCGACAAGAAGATGCGAGTACGGATTTAAAATTGAAAAAGGTTAATGCAGTTGAGGGGGGAGGACCATCCAGCAATGGTTCGGATAAAAACAAAGGAAAAGGGAAGCTGGACGGTGATTCTGGAAATGCTAGAAAGCAATGGAAGGATCCAAAGTTTTCCACATACACAGGATTGAACGAGACACTGGAGCGGATATACCTGGATACTCGAAATCGCCTTCACTACCGGAGGCCGGCTAGGAGGGAACCAACAGAACGGGAAAGGACATCAGGAAGGCACTGTCTCTTCCATGATTTGGATGGACATGACACCAACAGCTGCAGGCACTTAAAGGACATAATTGAGGAACACGTAAGAAGTGGACAACTGCCGCAATATGTTGGACCTCGGAATGCAACGGCGAGGCAGGAGCAACCGCCGCCTACCTCAAGCTACGATGGTGGGAGGCCCAGGAATGATGGTCGGTTGATCGTCCCTTGACCAGGTTAATATGAAATAAGTAGCAAACTATTGGCAAGCAACCAAGTCATTTACACATGTACGGGGACGGAGATAGCCCCTAGGCATGCTCTGAATGATAATAAACTGCGATGCTATGGTTTGTGAAATTTATCTTTTGTTTTTGGATTGGACACTGCTTTTCTTTTTGGTTTCCGGTTTTGGAGCTTGGATTGAGCTCCTGGTTTTTCTTGCTTTTTGATTTGGATTTTCCTTTGGATGATTGTTTTCGGTTTTGGATGCTGGTTAGGATTTCTGGTTTTCTGGTTTTGGATTTGAATTTTGGATTTGGATTCTGGATTTGGATTTTGGATTTGGATTGGATTTTGACTGGATTTTTATTTGGTTTTTTGTAACGGTCGTCGGGTATGGATTATGCCTGGCAAGGGGTGAGTCGCTTTGCCCGAACGTGGTAAATTGACTCATTCAGGTCGTCGAGTATGGACTATGCTCGGCAAGGGTCCGGAGTGACCAGGATTCGGCCTAGGACTTAGGCCCTATATTATCAATTGTTATTTTCAGGTCGTCGAGTATGGACTATGCTCGGCAAGGGTCCGGAGAGACCAGGATTCGGCTTAGGACTTAAGCCATGGCATCGTACAACGTCCAGGGACACTGGACCAAGGTCGTCATGTGTGGATTACGCTCGACAAGAACACGAGGAGGCTAGCTTAACGTCCAGGGACACTGGATCATGGCCGTCAGGTGTGGATTGCGCTTGGCAAGAGCCCGGAAAGGTTATGGATTTGGATATCGACCCAGAGAGGTCCTGGATTCAGTTATTGGCTATTGGATAAGGATGGTTTGGGGCTCGGTTGTCGTGTTCGGATGAACATGGAATTGGCTCAAACTTTGGTTATTGGATTTGGAATTGGATATCGACTCGGAGCAGTCAAGGATGATTTACTCTGCCGATATGGCTATGGACTTTGGATATTGGATTCGATAATATCCAAAACACGCCTTGTTATCACAAGGCATATTTTGGGGGGCAAAGTGTTATTCCATTTTTTGGTCAAAACTGAAATATCGACAAATTGACAAGGAATGATGGATGCCGAGATTGAAAATCGATTGGAAGCAAGGCAAGAGTTCATTCGGCATTTTCTATGAAGGTTCATTCGGCATTCTCTTTGAAGGTTCATTCGGCATTCTCCATGAAGGTTCATTCGGCATTCTCTATGAAGGTCCATTCGGTATTCTCTATGAAGGCTCATTCGGCATTTCCTGCTCCACCCCTTAGCCGAACAAACCTACTCCTCTACCATCCACTGCCGAACCGGTATCACTACCGGACCACTTTACCACTTCCCTGCCAAACCATCCATCATCGGTCCACCGAACCATCCATCATCGGTCCAAGCTCCATGCCGAACCAACATCCCTAAACCCACCACCGGACCAACTCCATCTACATGCTACCACCGGACCAACCAACCACCGGACCAACTCCATCTCCATGCTACCATCACCCTACACCGAACCAAGGAATGCCGAACCAGGTGTGCCAGGCCAGAACATCAGCCCAGGCCCACCAGTAGCTATATACATCCAAGACCCCTGCCCCCAGCCTCACTCTATAAATAGAGGGGTAGGGGTACAACAATGGCAGACAAGTTTGAGAGCTCAAACCTGGAAGGAACTTTCAAACAACTTTCATACACTTGTACTACAAGCTTTGTACTTGTAATCGGATTGGAAAAGGAGAATAACATATAAAGTGGACGTAGGCACATTTTGGCCGAACCACTATAAATCTGTGTGTCTTTTACAGTTTAGTCCCTGCTTTTTACGTATTTGCATAAACCACCTAAATCACTACGAACAACATAAAATCAACTAAATCATACAACTTGGAGCTGTTTGCCCATCTTTTGTGCAAACGCATTTGGGTTATTTGCTGAGATCTGTGATTTGTGCTTGAATATCGCTGACTTATATTCATACACTGGTGCTTTCACGGTATTGGGTGTTTGTGACCATTTTTTACGCAAACAGTCGCTAGGTGGAGTGAGCTGTAATTTTCAAGTGTTCCAAAACAGAGGACAACGTCAGTAAGCGAGAAATTAAGTACATAAATATAGGTAGATGTATAAGCATGGCTTAGAACAAACCGTCTCGGTAACAGATAAATTTTTGGTGATTTTATGACAGTGAAGTAAGCATCCGGATTGTTCATCTCATAGTTGTTTGGTCTGAACTCAAACATCGCTTCAGCCCCGAGAGGTTGCGGAAAATGTTCTCAATTTTCTGGACCCCATTCTCCTGTAGAATGCAACAGTGATGTAAACCACATTGGATGTAACATGCCGTTAATAACATCAAGTCGGCAGGATTCAAGTCATAGCAGTGTACATGCGTCTGATTTTACAACGTACGTGATATAAAAAACGAAGCAGAGCAACCTACTGCAACCATGGATGACGCCATTCGTACTTGGGTAGTAATCAGTAGGGCAAGAAGAAACGGTATGAAAAAGCAGTACAGTTTGAAAATGACAGAGCCTTGATATGTACAAGTTGTGTAAACAGTAAATACTCATATAGGTGTGAGGTCAGAACTTGTACATGCTACCGTGTACATGGGGTGTCCACCACATCTAACCAGTCCAAGAAGAGAAAACTACTGTGGGGGAGCAGTGGTATGACAGTAAAGCATGGGAAAGCAACAATTCATGATGGCCAAAACTTGTAGTACACAACATTGGCAGACAGTGGATAGCAACAGTTGACTGTGTGGCTGAGCATTTGCATGGGTAGTAATAGTCACATATTAAAACTAATCTGGAGTACGTACATGTTAAGAACAGGTTGAAACGAATAGTCACATTTCACAGTACGGCTGCTGTGTAACTGGGTAATATTATTTACAACCAGATTAGCACACGTAAGCAGTTGTGCAGTTAACCGTGTAAAAAGAGCAAGACCAAAGATGACCGGTCCAACGTAAGCAATGAGAGTATAATATGATAAACTTACATGCACATACATTCCATTTTGATTACAACGTGCATAGGTATAGAATCTGTAAAATGAAATGCATAGTTGTATTATCTTACCGAGTTAAGTACGGCAAGCATGTCGTCAACCTTATTTCCATGTAACCATTCCGCCTCCTTGTCAAAAGCGGTGATAGTAGTAGATGTAGTAGAGTCCAATATGTCGACATTTAAACGGTACCTAACAAACATGTTTTTAGCATCCGTAATTATCCTTTTGTTGCAAGTAAAAAAGGAAAACTGCATAACGAAGAATCCGATAAACGGTACCTGTTTACAGGATGAGCTACCATTCGATGGCATCCGGAGAAGAAATATTTGGTGCCCTCAAAGTGAGCTGTAGACTTGCAGACTGTGCATGAAAGATAGCTCCACGAAGAATTTTTCAGTTGCACAATGGTTGCTGGCACGACATATATCTTACCCTGAACAAAAGTGTTGGTGGCATATATTTAGAGCTACATGTGTATAACTGTTTGTCTAAGCGCGATCAGCTGGAACGAAGACGTTTTGCAAGCGCGTAATGCATGGAGCTAATTTTGTTGAGCAATGAGTGTAAACTTCTTCAGCTAGACCTTTTCAAAATATTATTTAACATGTTTTTTCCTATTGCAATTCTTATTGTTGAGAAAGAAAAAGGTGGCGAAGGTTATGTCATTTAATCTAGCAACTTTTTACAAATTTGCAGGCACGGCTGGGAAAAAAAAAGTAATAAGAATCGCATAGACGGGACATTTATTATTTCCAACACTCCTACAAATATGTACACCTACGTGAGAATGTTTTTCCCAGTCAACGATGTAATATTTACCAAAAGATTGGTATAGATATGGTAGTTAACAAAGTGGAAGTACAAATGCAATATGGACAAATACACAAATTAAGGAATGTAGTATGCAAAAGCACTGAAACGACAACTGTCGCGCAACAAAACAGCGGCATGTAAAAGATAAGCATCAACATTTGGATGGAAAGAGATGTTATGTGCAGTGAGGAAAATTGGTGCATGCCCAGGATTCAAACAGAACACGATTGGCAGGGATAAAAGAACTATGTGCAAGCAATGAAAGTGGATGGACGGCGGTGGTCAAACTTTATGATTATGCGTGCGTTACGTGCAAGAACAACGTACCCGACAGGCAGCAGTCCTGACGTCAGTCAACAGCTGCGCGAGTGTGCTGTTTGTTCTTTCCAGTACAGTAGAACGGCCACCGGAGGAGTAGTCTATATATCAATTTTTTTCCAGCATGTTGGTTCGATCTGTGCAGATCGAGTAATAAAGACATATGAAATGAAACGGTCAAACGAATGCACAGCATGTTAAAAATTAATACCTCATCTTAATGACATCCAGTTCAGGAAAATCAATGTCCAAATATATTTTTGTTGCTTTAGTAGAGCTGAAAGTAAATGCACCTGAAAAAAGCGAAATATTAGTTAGAGGGAAATTGTTTTGTGGCGGGGATAGGCAAGTACAGAGATCGTAAACCTACGGCCGTAGGTAGCTACTATCGGGGAGGTGACAACAACGGTAGGCGAATTCTTAAACTTGTCTACCATAGGTTGGTCAAGTAAATCTCTTTGGCCCGCCCAAAGCGATACGACACTTGTATTCCCACTGTGTGATAAATAAGATAAGTATAACGTTAGGTAGAGTTCGGTTAATAAAAAAAAATATGAAATGGCGCCACCTGTTGCTTTCTGCGTGTAACTCTCGTTTTAGCGTTTGTGTACCACTTTTAGAAGTTATAGGGAATACATTAGTCACAACCCGTAACAGACCACCCAAATCTGTAATAAGCCACAAATCAACAACACGAGTGTGCGTAGATTACATAACGGGAAAATATGATATTTACAGTGGGGAGAAAGAGTACCGGTAAGATTGTCTATACAGCACAGTCGGGTTATAAGCGTGCCTTCATCAGCAAAGGCAAACTTGTACCGTGGTATTCTACCCACTGCATCTTCTACCTTCACTGCTCGGGTATCTGTTCGTAGAAATATTATCCATTCGTCATGTACGGTTCTGTACGTTGATTCAGCGTTTTGAACGTTGAACCGTGTCACGTCGTACACCGAAGGTTCTTCAAACACGTCTTTGAACTGGCGAAGTATATGCTTTTGAACCGTGCCAACCTTCTCATTTCCTTGTCACATTCCACAGCAAACACAAGAAATGGGACCAAACAGCTTGCAAAATAAAAAATTTGCATCTATGTATTAAACGTGCAGTACAAACAGTCAAAGTTTAAAATGCAAGTGTAGGGGAGAAATGGAAGTATGTGGAAGATTATGAACTACTGCCGGTGAATAAGTGTGGGGCAGGCGCAGTGTTACTATGAACCAACATGAAGTATAATTAAAGTTAAAACCACTAACACTGCCTGGGACGCATAAAACGCATTCATTCAAGCTAACGGATAGTAGCTTAGGTAGGGGAGGGGTACAAAAAAGGAAGCACACTAAGCGACTAAATAATAAAAGTAGACAGTAACATACCTCGCTGTCGATAAGCTGCAAGTTTAATGCATAAACTTCGTTCATTCCCTGACTGATCAATTTCCATAGCCTGGCCACTCGGACACGTACGGTATTCCAGTTTGTACCAAACACGACTTCTGACAGTAACATGCTGTTTGCGGACATTGTAGAAAACCAGCTGAGAAGAAAGTTAGAATTTTTATTTACGGAATTTTATGTCAGGCAGAAGGAAGATTTCAGACCATAATAGCAAGAAACCGTGCTCCAAAGGGAAGTGGGTAAACTGCTAGTACCATGTTCACGTCCTTCCAGTTTATGCGGCAACTGCTATTTAGTTTGTTCTAATTTCCTGCCGATATTGGTATTTTCCACACGTTCAAAGTGAATCAAAAATAGGTGTTTGTGTTGTCATCTCACGGTTACCTTTCAAAATAGGTGTTATCAAAAATAGGTGTTATCAAATATTTTTGCACCAGTAATACAACGTGAGTAGTTGACTAATTTGGCATAGCAAAAAATATGTGCACAACGATTGTACGGTAAAGCAATGTGATTTGGTTACTCACGGTTACCCATCCCATATTGTGCACCAATCATTTCACCGTTACCAAGAACAAAGATCTACAAAGCCAAATATTTTTGCCATATTTGATAGCAGTTAGGCAACCTTTTCTGTGATTCAGTTCTTAGTCAATAAGAACTAAAATTCACAGTTTTCACATATGCTTGTTCATGATATTTATTTAAAACTCGTACCAACGCTTTAAAAAAAAGTGTAAAAGTTCTGGTCAATACTGACAATGAAATACTTCATGTAAATGTTTGAAAAACTTGTGTATATACACGTACGTCAATGTTTGATATATCCTACATATGTGGTGCGTACGAAACAAAGATGTTATCCTACGTCAGTTTTTGATATGTCCTATATACGTGGTGCGTACGTCAGTTATTTTTGTGTACAAAACTTGTGTGATTCAGTTTTTGAACACCTTGGTAGACGTCATTTGGGGTATTGTGTTTTAGTAAGCAGTATAAAGAAACTACTGCATGATGTATGAATCCAAAAAAGTTATGTGTTAATAAACAGGATGTTGGACTGTTATGAATGGTCCTAGTTATTTTAGTACTAACAGCGTAGAGTATTTGTTGAAACTTGTTTGTAGTGCTATACTTCTTGTTAAATTTTGCTACAGTGAGTGAATCCTGTTTGTATTTTTTATGTTAGTTTTTTTTGGTGTACAAAGCTGTTACTTGGACAGTGTATTGTAAATGAGTGTTTACATTAGAATATTAGAACAGGACATACCGTATAAAACAGAGCTGTATGTAATTCATTCCAAGATAAAATGCTAATAATTTAAACATCAAATCATTCAAAGGTGAATCATTGAGTTATCTGCTACATTAAAAAAAGACCTTAAAATAGCCTATGTGCAGTTTGTTACAACAGGAACATCTGAAGTAAATCAAAATTAAGTACAGATAGTGGAAAACAAAAATAGACACTAAAGACAAAACATAGAACTTGGTATGCACAAGCGGTAGGATATGTTGGTTGACAATCTTCGTTAGTAATGCCTGCTCTTGTTTTGGACAGTTCTTTCTTGAATCCATTGCACATTCCAATATCTTTGTCAGTTTATCAGGTAGAGTATTCATTTCAGTACCCACGAAAATAAGCTCGAAGGCATCATAAATTTTGTGTCAAAATAAAAAATCTGCCCTGAATGAAAATAGTAAGATGATAGTTTTTAAAGTAATTACTCACACATGTATTTTCAGATAAGTCGAACGCATGGGGATTTATCTTAAGCATGTCTGGTAGCAACACAGAACGATAACACCTTATTTGGTTCAGTCAGTAAAAGGGTAGTTTATCAAGTAAAAGTATGCATCAATTGCAGACAGAAAAAGTAATCAATCATTAATCTGGAGTTTGTAAAAATTCTGTAATAGAAATAATCTAATATTGTCAATAAATGATGTTGTATTGCTAAATTTAGGTACGTTATCCTACTGTTTGATTTCCATCACTATTTGGCCCTCCTGTCCAAAGTTGTTGGCTAAAGGTGCACCTTGTAATAATTTTGTCTATGTTATAATTCAGTAATCAGATCACATATTTTTAAGTCAGAATTAAATCATTATGCACACAACTTAGCATCATAAACATAATGAATCCCTAAAAGGAACAATGATATCAATGGAAAATTCAATGTAAAAAATCAATATCGACAACCTAACCCAAAAGGAACTCTGATATGAAAGGGACAATATTATGAAACTAAATAAATTCAAACAGTAATAACGACTCCCTTATCAATATGCATAATGATTGGTAATACTATATTTATTTATACATACAGTTACAGTCAGATTGGTAATACTGTTTACTGTTCCCATTCATGCATATATGTTCTGTAGGATATGATATCTTATGGCTGTACCAATATTACCTCAGCTGGCTCAAGGTGACCCCGGTCAGTTGACTGACTCCACCAAACTCCCCTCTTCAACAAACCTGCAGCGAACGGAAGCATGCTTTCAAATTAGGTTTATGTACATAATATGGAATGGTGGCAAAGTTACAAAAATAATACAGTGTATGTAGCAGTAACATTGTAATAAAATTGTCATACTGTCATCATGTATATGAAATAAGTTTAAGATACTTTTACTACAGTCAATAACAGTGGAAGGATATCTAATTACAGAATGCGGTTATGCATATGGATGTAACTTGAAGATAGCCTGCTGAGGTTAACTGCTGATGAACAAATACGTACACGTAGCAAATGTGCTCCCTCTGTTACTTTTATATATCTGTTGCACTACGAAATACAATAATCGTGTAAGGGTCAATGCACTAAATTGTGTGTTCCGTAACAGATCATGGTAGTAAATACAATTTTAGTTCGTACAATGTACGGTAAGAGGTTAGCAAATTGTTTACCGCAACTGCTGTTTTAGAGGGCACATTATGGCATATTTAAAGTAATACAATGTGTAACAGCGAAAACTGAAAATGTACTGACAGGTACTTGCATCACATCATTAAGCGTTCTCAATAATGTACGACCCGATTTTTCTAGTATGGTTACCTTGCTGCTCCAATAAGGAGTCGAATTAGTACATAAACATGCACAAAGTTATCATACTACTAAATCAACCAAACCAAATTCGCGAATTATAGCAACAACAGAATGTTCGGATGATACCAGGTAAAAAAAGCTATTTCTATTTACATGTATAGTTACAGTCAGATATGTAATAAAGTTCAACGATCCCATTCTTGCATATATGTTCTATAGGATATGAAACCGTATGGCTGGAATGTCGAACGTAAACTACACGTGACTAATCACGTATAAGGAACTCTGATATGAACGGGACAATATTGTATAAACTACTGTTTGTACCCAAATTACCTTATACCTAACTCACAATTACGCATCTTCTGTTATAAATCATCATCCGGTTCATCTGCGCCTTCCATACCTATTAAATTTGAAACACTATGAACGTCGGAACGCATTAGGTGTGTGTAGTCTTGTAAACAACACTTTAAAATAACAGATGAGGGATGGAAAAAAATTCATACCAGAAATGTTCCTGAAGACTTCCTTGTATACAACGTTCTACGTGTAATTTTGAAAACCCGGTTTAGAAGTCCCAAGCAATATCTTCAGCCCAGAAATGGAAGTTGTTCTAGACAGTGCTACATACAGCTGTCCATGTGTAAAAACCGGCCTCGGCAAATAAATTCCAACCTGTTCTAAAGTTTGTCCCTGACTTTTGTTAATTGTCATTGCAAAACAAACTTTAATAGGGAATTGACGCCGACGCAGGACAAATGGCCAATTCATGTCATCGGATGTTAAAACTATTCTCGGAATCAATACTTTCCTACCCACATTCTTCCATGTTACGATCTCACATTCAATAACCTTCTTCGACAGTTGCGCAACAATTAATCTTGTTCCATTGCATAAGCCTAGATTCTGGTTAAGATTCCTAATCAATTATTGGCACACCCACCTTTAAACGTAACTCATGATTTGGCTGGCCTGAAAGTTTAAACGTGTTTAAAAATTCAGGAGGATAAAGAGGATGATGTTCTTCGGTTGTGTCAGACGCAGGGCTGATTGATTCTGCGCTGTAATAAGTTTGCATGGCACCACTTATAAGATCTATTGCATATGAATTAATTTCATCAACGCAATCGTTTGTTGGAGCCAGAATACACCTTTCTTGCAAAAAGATTTTTTTAATATATTCGTATCCAAATCAGGATACATCATTTCCACAATTGGATGAATGGCATTATCTGAGTTCGGTATAATATATTCATCAGGTATCCGAATCCATGTAGGTTCTTCGCCCACATCTAAGGACATAGACCTCACCTTCCCTTCGCCGACATTTAATATCCAGTTAGAAAACGAAGACAGCCTTGACCTTTCATCATCCGATAAGTTGTTATTTTTCAATCTCATGTTTACCGTTAGAGTGAAAATTTTGCAGTGTTGCCACAATGGCGAAAAACTTATAGCGGAGCATACAATCATCTCTCTGGTGCCTTTACGAACAACAGGTAGGGTCTGCCTGAAATCTCCACCCAGTACAACTGTCTTTCCTCCAAATACTTTACCAACTCATTATTCGAGCCGGAAGAAGTTATATCCGACAATGACTTCTCGAACGCCTCAAGTGCATTTCGGTGAACCATAGGAGCCTCATCCCGAATAATCAAATCCGTGCGTCTAAGCAAATCGGCCAAACATGACTGCTTGTAGATATTGCAGGTTGACATGTCATCGAGGTTCATAGGAATTTTGAACTTTGAATCCACTGTTCGTCCTCCGAGAAGTAAAAGTGATGCAATGCCAGAAGAGGCTACCGCAAATACAATTCTACTTTCCGCTCGCATAGTGCAGGCTAAAGTATTCCATAAAAACGTCTTCCCAGTCCCTCCACTTCCATAGACAAAGAAAAAGCCTCCTGTACGGTTACGAACAGAGTAAACTATAGCGTCAAAAACCATTCTCTGCTCCGAATTTAGTAGTGGCACTGATTGTTGCGCTTCCATGCGTAAGAAATCACAGTCGTAGTCCACCTCGTCATGTAAAAGAGTGTTATCCACCGAATGAAAATTTCCAAATTCAACTTCCGTTACGGACCAAAATTCGGCTACCGATCTATTGTTTCTGAGCATAAGCTTTTCCAAAGCAATTAATGCTTCTGATCGGACCTTATTCGAAGACATTTCTTGAGACCCACAATCGTTCCTGTGTACGTACCTCCATTCCATATCCTCGCTACACTTTTGCCAATGTTTATCCCACAGTTGCTTAGCGTTTGATACCTCACAAAAACACAACAACGTTGCAAACATTTCTCGCATACAGTTCGATGTAGCCTATGAAGCAGCTTCGGTTAATGCCTCATCCCATCATTGTCACCGTCTAACAAACCTCGTGCAAGGCACGTGTCTTTGAAGGTGCCGAAAAGAACACCATTTACTGCTCTAATGTCTTCATAACATGTAGGGCCACGAACAACATTTAAAAGCATACGCATATAAAACCTCTCTCCTGACGTAGGATGTGCAAAATAAATCCGACCTATACACTCCCCTTTCTGCCTCATCCTCCAGTCCTTAGAAGACTTATCCCATACCCACTTAGTAGGAAAATCAATATAAGTAAGTCAGCGAGCTGCGTGACACATTCTGTTGGTCTCCAACCACTGAGTGAACATAGTTTTGCATATATTATGCCTGCCTTGTACGTCATTCAAATGTTCTGTTTCATCAAAATACACAGTTTGCTCTCCTGGCAAATGAAACATTAACCTCTCCACTGCTGGAGTACGGTACTGAACATCAAACTCAAAAATTCGCCATGACGCTTCTGAAGCCGAAATATATCTGTAATCCAAATAAGTTTTTACTTCATCAACTTCCCGAACTAACGTGTATTCTTTGTTTACACTGTCTTCAATGACAACAGTTGCTCTATCATGCCCCTTGTTGATGTAAACAGGTATTTGATAGACCTTGTTCTATTGCATATCTCTACATTGATATGTGCCTGATATTAGACAACTAAATCAACATTATGCGGTATAACCCAACCGTTGTCCTGCACAAACCCATTTGACGTCTCGGTTGACAACCCATTGTTGTGTCGTCTGTACATAGGAAATCCAAATTTGTCAAAACTGGTTTCACTCCTCTACTGTTTAGGATAATGCTTGGAGCAACAACCTTCCACCATGCAAGCACATCCAGGATTTGCGTAACCGCATGGACCGTGAATCATGTACTGACACACCGACTGATAAGCAAACGGATCCGCATGTTTATCTGGTATCTCAGCACTAACCACTACATCAACCTGGCTAACAGTTCTTGGTCTCTGATCGCCAAACAGAAATATAAGTATATGAGCATGTGGTAGTCCCCATTTTTGAAATTTAACTGTGTAAACAACTGGGAAAAAACATATACAAATAAAGTATAAGCTAAGTCACCGTGAGATCATTTAAAAAATGTGTGAAAATAGTAAGAATTTGTCAGACTTACGTGCTTTGACTTTGCCAAAATGACATTCTGTCTTTATGTCTCGCAATAGCTCCATAACCTTCATAAGGAAAACATGGGAAACAATGTTCGGTCTATCCTCAGCTTTCTGACCGGGAATGTTGAGTAAAGTCATTTCAATTTCAGGCCACTTTGGGTTGCACGTAAACGTTACAAAAAAATCTGGCGATCCCGCCCTTCGACATATAGCCATAGCATCTTGGTAGTTTTGCACCATGTACCTAGGACCTCCTGTGAAAGAGGAGGGCAGAACAATTTTTCTTCCTATTGCGCGTGCACTTGTGTCACCAGCTGTAATAGCATCCTGGAGACCCTTGTATAGTTCACATCGTAATGTACTTTGGTTACTCTTTACCCACGATAGTCTGTCTTCTTCAATACATGTATAACTATCTATAATGAATTGGTGGAAAATCCTACCACCCCACAACAGAACGGAGCCATCTTCTACTCTGCGCTGAATAACGTACGCATGATATTCACGCATTGTCACGGTCGTTCTTTTAGTTTCTAACTGTACATCAAATTCTCTATATTGTATGCCACACCTGAAACCATCCTCACAATAAGGAAATAAAAGCGGATATTGCATTGACATAAAGGAAGGGTGCTTTTCACTAATCCTTTTCAGTACCCCATTCCTGTCTTCAATAACTATATCACGACAGCCACACGAATCCGCATTTGAGTTATCAATCAATGCTGCAATCTCTGATGAAGTTGGTAAATTGTACTGTCGTCCATCCCTACAACGTCTCTCCAACAGTCCGATGGTAATAGGCTGGTATTCCAATGCATGAAATCTTTCTCTAGCCATTCTGAACACTTTCGCCAACTTGCTATAGTTGTTGAACATGCATATTAAATTGTTGACAGTACCCACATCTAAATTTTGCGCCACACTTTCGCCACACGAAAAAACCCGGTTATTGACTTCATTACCGGTGTCATAGAAATATAACTGAGCAAATTTTGGTTTACCAATTGTCGGAAGAATCGAGCCAATACGATGGTGGTTTTGCCCGTTCAATCTGAAAACATACGGACCAAGGCTGTTGTTGACGGAGCTATCAACATTCCCACCCATTGACGTGAAAGCAAAAATAGAGTTATAAACTCGAATTTGTCGCCTAAATTCTTTTGAAACGGATCCTCCATTGTAGTCCAGAAGTGTCTCTTTCTTCAAACCAAAGCAATGCACCGCAGAATGAACACGTACATGAGGGTGGGCCAAAACCGTGAGCAGAAAACATCTTACTTGCATATTTTGCAAAAAAAAATAAAATTGAAACTGTTTGCACAATCAATACATTTTATACCGACCAACATAATGTACACTACATACGCCGTCCGTAATTATCAACCGCAGGAAGTCGGATATGTTGTGATGCAGCGAAGAGAGGTATGCCGTTCCCATGTTGAGCCAAGCCAAACGATGCCGGCAATGAGTCGGGGGGGCACCCTGTCAGCTGGTTGTTTTCTGAGACAACATATAACCATGATAAGAACATTGAAAACATGGAATAACCTGCAACGGACATGCTGTACATCAGATGTCTGCTGTTCCGTCAGACGCCCATAGCAGATGAAGAATAAAATCACTCTTACCGCAGCTGCTGTCCTCAATTTTTTGTGCCTTGGTTTTTTAAGCCTGTTATGGCGGTTTATCCAACAAACTGCAATCAGAAAACAGCAATTCATTAATAGTCGGGTATAGTATGCATAACTAGAAGGGGAAAAAAGGGTAGTAAAAGGATACGAACTCTGTCGACGGCAAGATCGGTCGATTGAAATCAATCTGATAGCTTCCTCCTCATGTCGTCGACAAAGAAAGTCGAAGAAATTATGCAGGGACATGTCTATGAAATGTGGACGGTAGTCATTACATCTCATCCATCTATTTGTATGATATTTTTTTGCCCATTTCCATCTCAGTAGCAGTCCGCATCTCGCTCTAGCAGACTTGCATACCTGGGTATACAAATTAATCCAGCCTTAGGACAAACGGAGCAACATCAATATGATTGCACATAGAACTGGAAGAAACGTTAATATACTTGCAAACAGCACAACAATGCGTTCAAAGATAGTATGAAAAGCATGCGTACCGACTGCTGACACGCACGCGTGTGCAGCATGCTACTGTCTGACAGCAAAACCAACCATCCAGCCTTCCACAGTTTGTTGAAAAATAAACAACAACCTATGCAACACTCATCCATTTTGCATTAAGACCATAAAGTAGGCGGATGTCAAGAGGAGCGTTAGAAACATAAACGAAAACTGTCATGGTTGTAGTCTCTAAAAAAAGACATGTTCAAATTGAATAAAACCATGAAAAAGATGAAAAACATACGTACTTCAGCCGGTCGTAGACAGTGCACCTGTAAACGTTATTTCTGTCGACCCATGGACTGAGAAATCAGAAGCTTTGTGTACCAAGAAACACCACCACCGCTCAAGGAGGCGTTGTCTGCATAACCAAAGTCCAGTGTTTAATTGGTGCAAACAATATGTAACAAAAAAAATGATGATCCTTGTTGACATACACCAAAACTGGTACCAGCAACAGTGCACCTTACATACACTATAAACATATAGATGAAGAAAATATGGGTAAGGCATGTTTGGATAAACAGTCGAACAAAAGTCTGAATGGTATACAAAATGCACAAAAAATATAGCAGACGTCAGTAGTGCGAATCAAGAACGGACGTAGAGTGCTGTCATTTTTTTAACTATGTTTAAAAGAACAGATTATATTCAGTATGCTGATGCTTTGTATTATATTGTATGGATGGGAAAGTGATTATCTCTATTACAACATAAATCTGTACACACGAGCAGCACATGTATTGGGACTACTATATGCATCACACCTTATGAATAGAAAAATTTATGCGCATAAACGTAGATAGATACACAGTTAACATCTGCAGACACAGACAGACAGTCAAAATACATTCATACACACGTATGTATCCAAGTAGTGCATTTACAACGGTTACGGATAAAAGTGAAAAAATATCAGTTACGCTGTTCGGGATACTGAATATATAGTACACCAAATCCACCTATTTAGCGGAACAGCTGGAACATAAATTTGGACCATAGTTCATCAGTCTGTAACTCATTACTAACTCCGGTGATAGAAAATTGTACAGGGAAAAAACACGGCACTGTGATAGCTTAACTACTGTAAATAACTCAGCTTGCAATTGGTAAGTTTCCAGTAAACGATGAAAAAAATTTAAAACAGTCATACCATATTACGACAATTAAATATCAATGTACATAGCTATATAATTATGTGAATACGTATGTATACGTACAAATATATAGATACGCACTCACAACTGACTTGAGCTGACGTCAAATGCCAAGGACTAACTGTGTTTAAGAAGAAATACGGAAGGACATGACGACCCACAAGTTGATAAAAGCAAAAGTGGCAACCGGGGGAAGCTAAAACCCAGCCAAGAAATAAACTGGGGAATTATGAGTAACGGGTATAAAAAAATAATCACAAATATTTCCTACTTCTGACCGTACATCAGAATATGGAACTCAGTCGGAGCAAATGGGATGTAGTGCAGCGTGTGTACAGGTAATTAATTCTAAACCAAACTTAAATTAAAATCAGGAACTGAAGTTAAATACACGAAATGTCAGTACATTCCTACTACGGGAGTGTGTGAACTGAAGTTAAACACATGAAATGTCAACATTTCATGAGCGACAAAAAGAATTCTATGTGCACGGCAACAAGTAGTGTCGTCAAAGCGTGTCATCATTATGCAGTCGTTAAACCGCATAAATTGTGTAGGCTGAAGGAAAGAAAACCAAAAAATGAATGACCGAAGAAATACTTTATTTGTACAACTACGAGCAGGATGAGATAGCATGGTATGCAAAAGTTTTAGTAATAGCAATGGATGACACTGACCCACAAACCTTAATACGGACAACAATGCATTACCTGAATTGGTCAAATGTGCGCAAATCGTTCATGAATTAACAATATCACCACCTAGTATAGTACTCAAGAAAGATGGTAGTACTGAAGAAAGTCAAAATGCAAGAATCATGATTGTTGGAGATTACAAAGCACAATTATCAAAATGTAAACACTCATCCTCGGTTGGGAAAACAATGTAACAGTTGAAGGTTGCTTGAAATGGAAGAGAACAGATTGTTTCAAACAAAGATAGCAACAGTATAACATCAACCATACCAAAAACATTCAACAAAGTTAATAAGTATATTGTGAAATGTTGCCGAAGTAGATATTGCGAACATATGAAAAAGAGAACTAAATTTCACAACTCCAATAACATAGTGGAGCAAAAATACCAAATTCAAACCATTTCACAACTACAATATTAGAGTAGTGCTATACTGTACCGGTAGACATAGATTGTTGGTAAAAAACACTTCATGCAATAAATAACTGCATACTTAATTTTACAGCAATATGCACACTGACAACTACATACATGGACATGTGACTCGGTAATAGAAGGATTATACTATCAAATAACACTATCCAGCATATGTGAAACTGGGATCAGGGAAGTCGTATTCTAAAACACCATATAAAAAGAATAACTCGTCAAGTTTTACCGCCAGTTACAGTAGTTTTGGAACTGTTGTCAACAAAACAGGACAGTGTAATGTCAAACATTTTCTATTTAAACCAGAAAAAGGTAATCTAACCTCGGGAAGGGGATCCAGAAAAAAGTTCCAGCAAAGCAGGCAATTGAACAACTTAAACTCACAGATAACATATATGCAGCAACAACAAAATCCATGAAAGCAATGCAGATCGGTGATACGAAAAAATAAGCAATCATGATTATTACTGGCAACAGTAATCAGCAGATCACGCAGGAGCAGTAAAAAAGTGTAGAGCATAAATACACAGGGACCTCGTCCAAATTGAAACATAAATTTTAGTTTATAATTGTGCATATAAATCTCCATTGCCATAAATTTGATTAGATGACAAAACTATAGTACGACCAACTTGGCTAAACAACTACTGAAACCAGGACATAATGATGTGGTTACAGCATTACAAACTTTGGTTTACATCACAGGGAAAACGTAGTTAACATCAAAAGGTCCTTATGATTAGGAACTGAGAACGGTAATGAAGCATATGAGGCAAGTAAAAAAACACAGTGGTATACGTTAAATTTATATTTGCGCCAAAACTACAAAAATTAAATTGAAATAACGAATGAGTTTAGGTACAAATGTACAATTAATTGTTGCAAGAAATTAGTACATCGGTGTTCAATCCATAAGCGTGTCATCATTATGCAGTGTCGTTCTAATTATTCAACGTCTATTGGCTTCACGAAAATGCGAGTACAATGGCTAATTCAATATAACCAAAATATTTAAACTGCTCTAAACATAGATTGCTGTCATTTTTTGTAGTATGTATAAAAGAGCAGATTACAGTCATTATGCTGATGCGTTGTATTATGTTGACGTCAAAGGGAAAGTGATTATCTCTACTACAGCTTGAAGCTGTACACACGAGTAACACATCAATGGTAGAATAAAATAAAAAATAAACGGTTACTAATCAGGCGTACCATTTGTTCAGCAAACCAAGTGGAAAGTCAACAGTTCAGCAAGCAAGGAGTTGTTCATTTTTAAATGACAGTAAGCACATACTGTTGTTCCAATTTTGTACCAATACATCGACATTACGAAAACCCCCACATATCAATGAGAGGAAACCAATAAGGGCATACTAATAGTAGAGTAAACGTGCACAAGCCTTGCAACAGCAATAATAAACATACAGTTTCAAGCATGGGGCAGGAAGGTTTCCACAGGTTAGTTATTTAAGTCTGCGATGCAAAACAGCACATTTAAAACGTATATCAATTTGGTCGCATGATTTAGGTGTATTAAGCAAACAAAATTAGACATCATAACACATGTAATTTAGGGTGTAATCCAGCTGAAAGAAGTTAGTAGCGGAATATGTGGGGAAATAAGTGTAATCGCTGTAAGATCATTTAGTCACGGAAATCCGGAATAGCATCAGTGTAATCAAGGTCTATGGGCTTCAAAGGCTGCATTCATTGTGAATAGTCAATGACTGTATTACTCAATTATAGTTGATGTGCACATTATCAGCGCATGTGTACCAACAGCCAGGAAGAACCAAACATGACATAAAAAAGCTATCATATAATATCCATTTATGCAATCAGGAATTGAAACAGTAGCGAGCAAGGAAGAATCAAACAGGACACGATGAAGCTATCACTGAATGTCAATACGAATCGGTCATTCATACAAACATGTCACATACGTTGTAAACAATGATACGTAAACAGAAGTCAACAAAACGGTGGGATGAAAAGCATTCAGCACGATTAAAAAAGAATGACCTTTCGTCTACGATAGAAATCGTTGGCAAACAGTACGCATTACCGGAAATAAAGGTAATGTATTAGACCAAATGGAGATGTGCATTAAGGTGGAGTTAATGGGAGCAGAAGAAATTAAAAGTTTGGATAAACCGACGAAGCAAACAATTACCTGTATAGCCTACGCAGTGGAAAGGAGGAGGATTTGTAGACAGGCAGGCCATAGTAGACGATGCGTTGAGGAGGGAGCAGTTGTCGATGCAGTAAGGACGGAGTAGTCGTCCACGGCCTGAGGAGGGAGATCCGTGGAACAATAGCACCGAGCGGGAGAAGACAGCCCGTCAGACGGAGGAGAGAGGAAGACGTACTTGCCCGACGTGGAAGTGTGGGAGTAGGGGACGATTCCGTGGTTGGTACTACGGGGAGGGTACTGTGGAGGAGCAAATGCAAGGTAGGGGAAAACGAAGGAAGGGACAAAATTGAAAACGAAGGAAGTGGGCGCAATACGTGATGGAGCAGTTGTAGACGATGAGGCAGGGGAAAGGAGAGAAGGGGAAAATGAACAGAACGTGGGAGTAGGGAAAAAAAAGCCAGAAGCGTACAGCAGGTTGTTATTTCGAAATGAGGAATGTGGAGGAAGCCATGTCAGCAATTGGAAGTTTCTGCTTTATTATAAAGTAATAGATTTGGGTATTAAAATACTCGGTTGCCAATATCAAAGAAGAAAGGGAAGTCGATTTGTATTTGGGATGTTTTGATTTCGTATATTTTAAAAAAAAACACAACTAAGAAAATACAAGGGAGAAGACGCGTGTTAACTCAGTTGAGCACGTGTCATAAAATGTCCTCTGCGTGTCTACTTGCAATAGTGGTTTAAATGCAACTATATTATATTAGATTTAAATTTAAATTCAATTTGTCACAATATCGCAACTCACAACCTCGACTTCAAATCTAAGCGTGCCGCTAGGCGTTTATAAGGTTATACACTTATTCCGAACACAATGGAAAAGGTTTCGAGTCCTAATTCGATCGTATGGAGAAGATAGCTTTTTGAACACGGATATTATATTAAATTTTTGATATAAATTTCAGCGCGTTTATCTACCGTACGGCCAAAGATCACTCCAAACACTATGACAAATTCAATTCCGATAATAATACATTATTAGGGATCTAATGGAATTGGTTTCGTCGAAATCTGAGACTGTGCCTCAAAAGGCTATTTTTAAATATCAACTTAAATTATATATTTTTAAAACTGAACAAAACATTTTCAAATTCAAATTTTAACACTTCTGTTATCCTCAGTATTATTAATATAAATTTTACAAGCCTTCAAATTATTTTTAACAGGCTTAAAACTGAAGATTCAATATGTTATCCAATTTCAAATTATTAAATTCAATAACTTAATTGCCAAATAATAATGATTTTTGAAATTCAAGTTAAACTACCTTTCAAATATTTAAAATCAATTAAATATTTCAATTTCAAATATCCAAAAATTTCGGGTCGTCTATTCCTCCCCCTTAAAGGAATTTCATCCTCGAAATTACTAGTTAAGAGGAATGGAACATAACCCGTTACCATTTTCCTAAAACCAACAGTTCCAAACAACATTCCAAAACCAAACAGTTTTCAACGATTTCCTAAAACAATCTTTTAAATAAAGACAACATCAACCCTACTAACTTTCTAAACTTCTTTCACTAGTTCCAACCAATATTTCTTACCCAATCATTCAAATTTAAATTTAAAATCCAATTTAAATTATCAAAATTTACTCAAAATTTTTCCAACTCCCTAAATTCACGAAAAAATTCGCCAGCGTCTCCTTTACGCGGCTAGCTCGGTACAACTACAAAATGCCTCTACGGGCCCCCAGATTTCAAAAGAAAATAAAAAGCCAAGTGGCTAGACCAGAAAATCATGAAATTTCATATAGAAATTTAAACACATACCGTTGCCGAGCAAATTTCTATTTATCTTCAAAAAATCAAAAATCCCAATTCCCTTTTGCTTTTTAACACCCGAATAGCTTGCTTAGCAATAATATCCAATCATAGCATCCAAAAACCATTTTAGACATTTCTTTCAATAGTTTCAATATATATTTCATTCAAGCCCGTACGATGTACATATATCATCCATACACAATATGAAATTTCGATCGCTCGCTCGATCACACAATTTCGCTTTCGACTTCCAAGTGCGGATTCAGATCTGGTTTCTTGATCGGAAACCGATATTCTCCTTGCATAGCCTCAAATTGTGATAGAGAATTTCCAGATTCAATCAAAAATCCGTATGCAGGGTTTGCCGTCGAAAATTGAGTGAAAAATCCCAACTCGGATCAGTATAACTACCTTGAAATTATGTTCTCAAATCTGGATCAAATCACTATGCGAATAAAATAATATACGTACATCTTACGTATTTTTACCCCAATTGATTTTTAACCATATCAATTCTCTTTTATTCACATTATTTTGATTTCTACTCCCTTATTCACAACTTCTAGATTAATTTTCATCCATTATTAACTTAGTATTTTCTATACCAAATTTACCTAAGTATATTCACCCTTAGCTTTTCTTAAGTTTAATATAAGCACTTTATATATTCTTATATTATTACTTTCACTTTACCACTTGGGTTTTTTTTATCTACAGCTAATCAATTTAGATCTTAATTCCAAATAGATTCAATTTACTAATTAATCTCAAATCTCAATACTTTTCCCCAATTTTCATCCAAAATTTCATTTCAAATTCATTTGAATTCTATTCCCTTTCATTTTAAATATTGAATTCTATTTACATAATCTCAACCCCTATTTAGTTAACCATTTCTCTAACTAGTTCCACTTACTAATTTATTCCTCTCTCAAACCATTTTTACCTCCAACTTTTAGCATTCAGTTCACTTAGAACTAGTTCTACAACTTCACTTTACTCAATTAAATTTTAAATATTCAGTTCTCAATTTTATTCACTTACAATTGCTAATTCATTTTCTATCCACAATTTTATTTCCATTCTATTTACCAACCTTCTTTAATTAGCTTATCTTTCTAACTTATTCTCTAGTCACTCTTACCTTTATTTGACCCTTTTCAAGTTAAATCTTATTCCACAAATTTCAAATTTCAATAAAAAGTTTATTTCTAAACTTTTACTTCCATTAGTTCCTTCGAACAAATCTACAGACACAATCTAAATTGATTCCATTATTCAGCTTTAATTCTAGTTCACTTACTTACAAATTTAAATAAATTTGTTCTCCCATAAATTTACTTCCAATAAAATAAATTTTTACCTTTATTTACTGGATTAAATTAGATTCCATTTCCATTCAAATTTTTAAACTTCCTTAAGTTTCCAACTTACTTATTCCAATTTCACTTTTAATAAGATTCCAGAGTCTCTTTTAATCAATTTCTCAACGTTTCAAAATCATTTCTGAAATCAATTATATCAAACCAAAATATTCCTTTGCATTACAAAATTAAACTAAATTTTGCAACAATAAAATATTAAATATTCCTTTGTATTTTAAAATTAAAATGGTTTTACCAAACCAAAACTTATATTTCAAAAATCATTTTCGAAATCCATAATTTAATTGCATATCCAATTATTCCATGAATTTTTAAAACCAACCCAGTTTTGCAAACAACTCCAAATTAAATCATTCGGGTAGCAATTCCTCTCTTGAAAACTCGAAAATGAACATCGATGATGCTGCAGTCATCACCGAAGTTATTCTCCAACGACCGAAGAGAGTTAAATACTTTTATCTCTTTAAAAACCCCTTCAAATATTTTTAAATTCCAAATCTTTCTAGATTTTAATCCAATCTGAAATAATATCACCGTTATTTCCTCAAAACTTTTGAAAACCTTTTCAAGCCCAAGGAATTTAAACTTCCCAAAATTTAAAACTCCAAATTCTTTAACTCATATTCAAATATTACTCTGAAATCTTATTTCAATTTATAAATCACTTTTACGGTTTACATTTCAAATTCCATTCTATTAATGAATTTATTTCCTTAACCTTTGATTATAATCTTAACTTCTTATTCAATTTCACACTTAAATGATAATAATTTAATATTATCACTTCCTAACAACCAAGCAACCATATACAACTATAATAATTTATGAAAAATTATTTCCTTTGTCTACAAATAATTTGGGTAAAATTATTTCATTCACCCTATTTAAAACAATACTATGTCGTTTTATCTTGTTTAAGAGTTTCGAAACCCATATCGATGACATGGCATCACACATATCGACCAGATTCATAAACACTTAACCAATAAGTCAACACAATATAAAAATTAAATTTTTATATTCACTAACAAATACGCGCTCATACAATTAATACACTCAAACTCATTCTAGAGTACTACATACTCTATTAAACGAGTAATCCCCACCAGAGCCAAGGTTCTCGCTTAACCTTCTACTTCGATACCAAGTGTAATGGCCCAATTTTTCGACGCCCGAAAAACCGAACCATTAGGGTAAAAAGAAGAAGGAGATAGAAGAAGAGAAAACAAATAACACAGAATCTTACAATTGCAGCGGAATAAAATATAATTGATAATAACATATCTTTACACAAAAGAAAAATATATCTGTTTTATACATATATCATCTGAATACAACATTAGAGTTCAATACAATCAACAATACACTAAGGACGGTTATAATATCCCATCCTTCCAAATCTGGATACATAGCGGAATTTACACCAAATACGTCGGATACGCCTCGCCATCCAGCTCGTCTCCTGAGCTCCACATCAGTCTGTCCAGAATCTATACTCTATAATACTCGGTTCGACCCGAGCATTATAGTTAAATAACACTCGAGTCATCTGGAAAACCAGCGTGAGAAATCACACTCAATTGGATTATTAAAGTTTAAAAAAAAATTTGAAAACCAAAAGCATCTCGTAAGACCATGCCACAAATAAACATGTCGGGTTTTTACCTTACGATAGCCAAAACATTTATTATCAAAATCCTCTGATATTATAATAGTGTCTATATACAAATACTTATTCAATTAGCTGAAATTGTTACATGATTAAATTCCAGCATACTAGCCATAAAGTGGGTTCTACAAAAAAAAAATCGTAAAGGCACGTAGAGAGAATGGATTTCCAAATAATGACTAGCCATTGGGGTACCACCTGTCACAGTACATGGCCAGATCACCGTACCGAGGATCCTTCTCGATCCAGCACAACACAAGACTGGGACTACCCCTTACTGGATAATCCCGAGTTAGATCACCCCGCGTTGGGATCAGCAACCGCCCACTAAGTCGAATAAATAGGGACATCTAGACAGGGATGAACTTACCCTAATGGACGCGACCCACTTAGCCTTGCTGCATAACCCCTGATTTTCAGTCATTCCCGGTTGATGAGGCTCGAGGCTAAGCATTACCTTTTTAGAACACATCTCTTAGAATGCTCATCGTCCTCCTGACGATGTTCTAAAAACATTCATCCATACAAGTCCATCACGGGTTCGAACAGAACCGAAGGCACTACTCCTACTACATCATTTTGGAATCACCCTCAGGATTAGTAGCGATTAGCCCTTGCACTTCACTGCGCCATCTTCGACTCCCAGCTCTCGTCTTCCACACGAAAACATTCAAACCGGATCGAAGTGTTTTTTGAGAAATAAATCCCGATCCCGGTCTCTTCGTAACGATCAGTGCATTGGCCAATATTGATAGTCGGTTATTTAACAATCAATTAACATTCACAAACAATCATCAAGCCATAATATTTCTCACAAATTATTTGTAATCCTCAAAATATCTTTGCAAGATATTTTTCCACTTTTCAACCCTTTGAAAACAGTTTCAAACCATCTTTCTTTCACAGAAATAAATCCCTAAATATTTTCTATTTCCACTGTAATCACCAAGTACAAATACTTTAGATTATAAAATAATTTAAAACACTTTATTATAAAATATACTTTAAAACATTTAAATTAAACTACTTAAAAAATTTATTCAAAAATATATGTTTGAAAAATATTTAAAGTAAAACTACTTTACAAAATATAAAACTAATTTCTAAAATAAAAGTTAAGCCAAACTAAATTTAAAATAAGGGTTACGAAATTCTATAAAATTTTAACCAAAGTATTTAGAATAAAACTGTTTTATAAAATATAAATATGAATAATATTCTTTATAATCATAATACCAATTAACTTTTAAACAATTACTAATAAAATAAATTTGAAAGATATTTACTTTAAAATTTAAAACATTTAAAAATAATACATATTATGAAACATTTCTTTAAAACAAATCTTTAAAGCCTTTAACTTATAAAAAGTCTCCTTTAAAATATACTTGGCTTTCTAGGGAAATACACTTTCCATTTCCACACCTTTTAAAAATAAATCATTATTTATTTTTAATTAAATTACCCATTCTTTTCTAAATTCACATCGTGAATTTATACTCCGAAATATCCACTGATATCCATTTCACTTTATAAACCCAGTTTATAAATCCCATAATCTCATCTTCCTTTTAAATTCCAATTTCAAACACTTAAATCAAATTTTTTTCCAATTGATTCCCAATACTTCATTTTTAAATAAATTCCTTTGCTTACTCCATTTATTTCAAATCCCATTAACTTCATATTTTATTTCTTAATTATGATTTAAAATTTGTTTCACTAAAAACAAATTGATATTTCCCAGATTTCTTTTTATCCTTATAAAATTTAATCCTTAAATTTTGAAAATAATTTCTTTATTCCTCAAAATAATATCATTAAGTCTAAAAATTTATTTATTCTTCTTTATTCAAATATACTTTCCCTACTCGGATTTATTTATTTTAAACTTTAAAAATCAACTTTTATTCTTCCAAACCATTTAATTATCCAATTTCCTTAAAATTATTTTATTTAAAATTACCCTTTATTTACTTTAAAAATCCAACTTCAAATATATATATGTGTGTGTGTGTGTGTGTGCGCGCGTGTCAATTCACTAAATTCCAATTATATAACCAAGCTAGGGTATTCAATATTCCAAATTTCCAATATGATCACTATCATTCATCACAGATCATCACACAATCATATCGATGAATATATAAAATTCAAAAGTTTTGAGAAATCTAGTTGGATCCCTCCAACCTGTTTTTTCCTGCATCCACAGATGTTAACACAATATAAAATACTAATTCCACTTCGAGGTGGAATATCGCGGTATATGAGATTAGTATAATATCATCCGCTATTATACGACGCATAGGCTCTCATCCGCTACATACTGTGGGAAAATAATCACTCCAAATACATATATAATACCAATTCCACTTTGAGATGGAATATCGCGGTATATGGGATTAATATAATATCATCCGCTATTATGCGGCGCATAAAGTCTAATCCAATATAACTGATAATAATTTATCATCCAAGAACACAATCAACAATTTTAAATTTAACTATTTAAATAAAACCCAGATGAGTGAGATTAACTCACCTTTGCTTTCGATATTGCAATTCGACCCAAATCGGCTTGTCTTCTTTCCAATTTCAGACCTTATATAAACATTAACATTTGAATTAATCAACCAATTAATTACCATAACTTAATTAATTAACTAACAATTTAATTTTAACTAATTTTTTTCCTTTAATAATTTCTTAGCAGCTAAAGTAATTAAATAAGTTAATTTAACAAATAAATCTCCATTATTTCAAAATTAAACTAGTAATTGAAAATAGGTATATATGTATATTTATTTTATTTTTTTCTTCCTCGAAACTGCTCATATATACTTTTAAAAATAATTTATAGATTTAAAAAATCCAATTTAATATAAACTTCCAACATTTTAAAATTCCTATTATTTTCCCAAAATCTTATATATATATATATATATATCGAGTAAGAAAAAGAAATGGTGTGTTTTCAGATATGATTTTTAGCTAGATCTAAAACATCAGCATTTTAAAAGCATTAAAAAAATCCATATCCACTGATGTCATTCTTACCGTTACTATAATTATTGTTTTATGTACATATATATAAATTGGAAAAAATCTATAATTTATATGTATTCCTGTATATATCTGTTCTTCAATTTCTATAAATATATCCATATATTTTTTCATTTATAAATACTATAAAATCAATCTCTATTATATAAATATTTAAATTGAAAAACAAATTTATACCTCATACTAACCTCATGTCACAACTCGAACTCAGGCTACCCTTATCGCGCATCCAGAACCGAGCTTGCCGACTCGCCTCGCTGTCCAAAGCCTCACTATCGTGCCTGTGCAATGCTTTGCCGTCCTCGTCTGATCCCACGCGATCGAAGATTGCGTCTCCTCTATGCTCAGCCTTGCGAACGATCAGAAATCGCCATTATCCACTTGCCGTTGGAACGAGCCAACTTCCTGTTCCTTGTACGCGCTTGCGAGCTACGAAATTCGATCGCACACACCTTCATTAAATCCAACCGAGGATTGTCTGTCATTTTCAAAGGGACGAAGTCGATTTCTATGGATGGGAATGAGTTTGATTCTGCTTTGCCATAAATTTTGGGTCCTTCTTTATATTATTGATTTGGGTACTAAAATACTCGGTTGCCAATATCAAAGAAGAAAGGGAAGTCGATTTGTATTTGGGATGTTTTGATTTCGTATATTTTAAAAAAACACAGCTAAGAAAATATAAGGGAGAAGACGCGTGTTAACTCAGTTGAGCACGTGTCATAAAATGTCCTCTACGTGTCTACTTGCAATAGTAGTTTAAATGCAACTATATTTTAAATTTAAACTTAAATTCAATTTGTTACAATAACGCAACTCATAACCTCGACTTCCAATCGAGGCATGCCGCTAGGTTTTTGCAAGGTTATACCCTTATTCCAAACACAATGGAAAAGGTTTCAAGTCCTAATTCAATCATATGGAGAAGATAGCTTTTTGAACACAGATATTATATTAAATTTTCGATATAAATTTCAGTGCGTTTATCTACCATACGGCCAAACGATCACTCCAAACACTACGACAAATTGAAATCCGATAATAATACATTATTACGGATCCAATGGAACTGGTTTCGTCGAAATCCAAGACTGTGCCTCAGAAGGCTATTTTTAAATATCAATTTAAACTATATATTTTTAAAACTAAACAAAACATTTCCAAATTCAAATTTAACACTTCTGCTATCCTCAGAATTATTAATATAAATTTTACAAGCCTTCAAATTATTTTTAACAGGCTTAAAACCGAAGATTCAATATTTTATCCAATTTCAAATTATTAAATTCAATAACTTAATTGCCAAATAATAATCATTTTTGAAATTCAAGTTAAACTACCTTTCAAATATTTAAAATCAATTAAATATTTCAATTTCAAATATCCAAAAATTTCGGGTCGTCGCATTATTCGAACTTATTGATTTTGAGATTTGATAGGTATGATTGATAACTTGATTTCATAAAAAGTAATTAAATAAATATTGTTAATTTTAAATAAAATTGAGACTGAATATTTAATATTGATTTAAATTTATAAATTGAGGTTTTATTCAATTTTTATTAGAATGATTTATGTGGATATTTTCCAATTGGAATAAAATTAAAGCTAAATATTGAAATATAAATAAAACTTATAATGTAAATGTTGAATATTTAAACTTTGAATCTTATTGGAACTGAAGTGAGAGTTCAAATCTGGATTTGAAATTGATAACTTGAAATGACTTATTGAGAATTTGAATTAAATCTTTGACCTTTTAAATTGAAATTGTTGAACTGGAATTGATTTAAATTGAATTTTGGAATTTAAGCTGATTTGAATCAATTTGTGAAATCGAAGGAAACTAAAATTATAACATAAAGTATTTTAATACATAAACTATTTTATTATATAAACTATTTTTAATTTACATCTAATTAAACATATAAATTATTTTAATACATAAATTATTTTGATTTATAACTATTTCAATATATATACTACTTTCAATATCTAAACTTTTTAAGTTGGAACCATTATGATTACAAAAGTGTTATGATTTCAAAAGTGTTATGATTTTGAAAGTGTTATAATTTTTCAAAGTGTTATGATTCTAGAAATTAATATTTTTTAAAGTGAAAAATGATATCAAATTGATATGGTTTTCGAATGAGTATGATATTTTGATATGAAGTATGAACTATTTGAAATGAAATAATCACGGTGTGAAATAAGCGTTTGGTTGTTAAAGAGACCGAGATCGGATATTGTCATACTCTCTGCCAATACCAAAAACTATTTTAACAACTATGTAAGTGGTGGAGATTCCAGAATGAAGTAGGATGGTTTTCTGACGATTCTGTATGAGGTATTTACGTAGCCCTGACTTCGCGAGTCTGCTCGTTGTGGTTAAAAACAGGAGCCATGCGGACTAAGCGAGGTCATTCCTCCTATCGAACACATTTCTTTGATACCATTCTATTACTTTGTGATTTGATTTGGGTGCACCTTTGATTTGGGAGTGTGTCTCGAGGTGGACGGTAGTAGCTGCTATGCGTTACCACAAGTCCGGATCCGCAAACGGTATATCTACCATGGCATTGCCTCGCATGCCTTGTCACATGCCTTATCATGCCTTCTATTTTTTTTACCGTATCTATATGGGATCCTCTGGTTAAACTACCGGTTTGGTGGAGTGTACGGCATTGTATAGACTACGGGAATATATAAAATGTGTAAAGGGGGATATGTGTAACGCCTTAATGCTATTTTAATAGTTTACTTTACTATAGACATATTATAATAGCGTATATTACTACATAGTGGATAGTTCCATGGATCATTAGAGGATGGAAATACTAAACATCCTTTAAGTTATCTGTATTTCAGTTGACATTTCACTTGAGTAAAATTTACCGGTATAAGAATGTTAATCCTGACTCAAGCGTTTTGTGTTTTGCTTTATGCTCGGGTCAGACTGAGTGACACTGCATTTGAGCCTTATCTTTGGAGATTTGGAGCTTTGTTTGAAGATCTATCTATCCATCTTTCAGTTATTCCAGTCATTTATGTTCAGACTTGTTAGTTGCTTATGTATTAGAGATTCATATGTATTTGAGATTCTGTTGTATTTTATTTCAGATTCTAATGTTTTATAGTAGCTTCATGAACTACTATTTATGTATTCCGTTGCTTACTATTTATTACTATGTGTTCGTGATTCTAGGATTGATTTATTACTGTATATGCTAAGTTTTGCCAAATAAATTTTTTACAATCTGTTGTTTTGAACAATTCAATTATGACATGTGTGGATGATTGTCGATTTGAACAGTTTGAAATACAAGGGCGTTAAATTAGATGAGAAAACGTTATCAAATTTATTGATCGTTGCATTGATTTTTGCATCCAAGGCCAATGATGATCCTATCGAGTGTGCGCTCAATTGCGAATAGATGGATTTCTCGTTAGAATGTTCCCGTTAAGATGATAATTCATCCAAGTTTTCAAGGAATCACCAAGCATCATCGTGATATCGTGCGAGAAAATTGCCTGGGCACATTGATTCAAGCATTGTTCGAGAATTTTGTTCAAGTCATCGTATAAGATTTGGCAAAGAGTCCATTTTTCAAAATTGTGATGTGGACATTTTATTATGATTTCCTTGAATATTTTCCAAAAGCTTCGCCCTTGAATTGATGAAAATTCGCAATTTCGTTTTGGATTTTGGTTGTTTTTTCCATAGGATGGAATTTTTTAAGAAAACTTTAACGAATTCATCCCAACATTTGATCGAATTTAAAGGCAAGCTATACAACCATTTTTCAGCATAATCCGTAAGGGTGAACGGAATTTACCTAAGTTTCATTCCATCGTCACATAATTGTTGGAGTTTTATGGTTGCGCAGACTTGTCCGAATTTCGTTCAGAAGATATGTGGGTCACCACGTTCAAAATTGCCAAATTTCGAAAGTGTGGAAATGTGATTTGAATCAATTTCAAAGTGATTATCCATGTAAGCGGGTAAGGTGATGCAATAAGGGGTAGAAATTTAGTCGGTGAAGATTCTATTCATAAGAGTTCGGGGAGCGTTTTCGTTAGTCATTATGGGAGGATCGTTTCTTTTGTTTAAATGATTTGTCATTGTGTCATGAGTCCAAGCATTCATGCGCAAGTGAGAAGGTTAAGGGGATAAAGAAGTGAAACAAGGTTAAAAGAATGAGATGAAGTGATTTTTTATTTTTCTTTATTTTTTTTGAAAGGATTTTTTTGGATTTTTGTTTTAAAGCTAAGGAAAAATGCTTATTTATTGGATTTTTGCTTTTGTTTTTTATATATGCGTGAACTAATGAAACTAAATGAATGCAAGGAATTAAATAAAATTATCTATCCTTATTAGCTCCTAACCTAAAATTGTATAATCACACTTTGACTTAATTCGAAAAAAATAGTTCTTAGCCAGGTAATGGACAAGGGTTATCGGTGCACCATGAATCACCCTAGCAATGCCGCCAAAGGTTTAAGTACCTTTAGTTTAATAATCACTATAAAATTTTACGAATCATCGTAATAATTATAAATGATTATTGCTCTACCATATCCTTAGGCACCAAAAAATAAATTATTAAAAGAAATCAACTTGTCAAGTTATAGTATTCTGCCCTAGATGAGCTCATGACATGTAACATCCCATATCTTAAGGCCCAAAACTAAGCTCTACAGATGTTACAGTCATCTATAGTATTAACTTTCTGCGAGAAAATCCGGTAAATTAGTGGTATCCATAATATCAAAAGCACATGAATATGAATCAAAACACAGATTCATTACATTTCACAAAAAAAATTCATATCCAACTACATAATCCCATATCGTTTCTAAGGTTCAGATCAAATATAATTATTACATAAATACGCCAAGAGCAACGTATGAAGACGCTCCCTTGCTTGGCCAGAGTATAAATATTCATAACTGACTTAATACAACACATCGAAAATAAAACTAACAACTCCTAAATATAGCTAGCATCAGCCTCCTGCTCGTCTGCGGAAGCTTTATTTGTTCACCTACTAAATTTATAAAACCTAAACTCTCAATCTACTAAAATTAATTTTGATCACTTGAGATTTTAAGGGGAAAACATAAACTTCGAGTCGTACATAAAGCCTGGTGTGAATAATACTATTACATCTCGGTTTACTGATATTAAGTGAGACCACACCGCTTAGCAGAATGGGTTTCCCCTCACTAATATCTCCTTAAAACATATCTTTTTGCAAATTAAAATCCTATAACCAAACTGATTAATCAAACTGGTTATATCAATAATAGAAAATATCATATATGCCCAAAAACATGTAATAAATGGACTAGCTGTACGAACAAAATGTAGTTTTGTTTAACTAACTACTAATCTTTAGCTGACTCGGACCTACCAGACAAACTAAAAAAATTATCTAATAATTGTTAGACATAATTTTGGACAGTCTGTCCTTAACTTACTTCTCCAAGGGTCGCCTGATCCTAATGGTTTTGGGGGCTCACCAATAACCTATCTTCTTCTTTGTACTTATATTCCTTTCTGTGTGTAACATTCCTTTATGTCTTACATGTGACTAAGCTCTACACACTGGAATTTTGGACTAAATTAGCTAGGGGCTAATAGATAATGCACATAACGCGGCCCTATACCAATCCCATCTGGTGTACAAATATATGAGTCATTTTATTTAGGGTTAACTACCATTTAAATTTTCCTTAAAATCTTTTCAAAATGATTCAATCCCTTTAAATCGTACTTATACAAGGAAAATAAACTATTTACTTTAATAAAATCTCTTTGCCATGATATATGCATTACTCGAAACATTGTTGATGAAAACATTCGAAACTTTTGTTTAAAACCTTTAAACAATCTTATTCGAAACCAATGAAAGTACCCCTTTTGAGACTATCGGAAGTACCCCTTTCGATATAAGTAAACTACTTTACTTAATAACCTTAGGCCTAAAGGCCAAACATACCTTTTGAAATTATTAACAGTAGTCCTTTTGAAAACATCGAAAACACCTTCTTCGAAAGCTTTATTAACCTCAGACATCCTTTTTTAAAATCCTTTAAATATGCCTTTCGAAACCATTGGAAACCTTCCATTTAAATTGAGGCAAACATTTCAAAAATACCGAAAACCATTCCTTTCGAAATCTTTACTAGTTACCTTTCGAATGCATTAAAGTATACTACTCAAAATAAACCTTTCGAGAGCATTGGGTTCAAGTTAAAATAGGTGGAAAAACCTTTCGAAACCATTCCTTTTGAAACCTTTCGGTTTAACTTTCATAATATCAAAAAGGGTCTCAAACAACTAAGTCGAAAGCAACTTTTTCAGAAGCAATTTCCTAAGTAAAGAAGTGGATGGTGTCGAAACCTATCTCTTTGAAAGCAATGGAGAAGCGGCTCTAATTTTTAAAACAAAGGGACCCTTTTGAAACCAATCCAGGTCGAAAGGAAAAGGGCGGCGACAAGGGTTTCGACCTTATCGAAAATATTTACTTTAAAACAAAGGGCAACCTCATTCGAAAGCATTCTTTCTTTAAAACCATTGACTAAGTTGAAAGCGATCTTATTTGAAACCATTCTTTTCGAAAGCAAAGCAGATGCATTTTCGTTTAAAAGCCACAAAAGGTTTCGACCCCTTTGAAACCCTTGTTTCGACCCCATACCTTTCACCTATGTCAAATTCACTACGTATCAAGTCTGTGATACCATGTACATTGGTTTCGATCAGGTTTGTGGTGTAGATACCAAGTCGAAAGGTGACTGTCGAAGATGGTAAAGCATCAGAACCTTGTAAAATTAGGTTTTTTACTTAAAAATGCAATTCTTTTCAATGCTTATATGTCATCTTATAACGGGTTGCCTTAACTTTTCAAAATCTTTTCTAAAAGTTGCTGTCGAATTTCAGTGATTAAAATTTTAAAACATTTGAAAATATCCCTTCTCCTTTTATAAACATATAAAACACTTAAGTCCCATACCTTAAATACTTTTATATATTTATTAAAACAGTTAGTAAAATTCTATAAAAATTCTCATAAATCACATTTAATATGTTTTCTAACATATTAAAATTTCTGACCCAATATATATATATATATATATATATATAATTGCCATAATTAATTTTAAACCCAAATATCCATTTTCTTCACTAGAAAATTAATAATAAATCCACATTAATTCAGAAAAATAAAACTTGAAACCCATCTCTAAAATATCATTTCTGACCATATACTAAAGTCGCAAGGCATTTGGATGTCATTTGATAGGTTTTTCAATCCAAAACATGTCATAAAATCAATATGAATAAGCATAATTCATCAATAAGCATATATATCTTATTATCATTCAAAACATGGTAATATACTTTTCAAAATCATTCAGGTCTAATCTTACAAAAGGAAAACATAAAAATATGAGATGTAACATATTACTCACCTTTAGCTTTGTTGTCAAGGAGTTGAGATTTGATCTTGGATTGAATTTTAATTAAGCTTTACCTCTTGATTTTGCTTTTCTTCCCCTTACTCTTTTTTAACGGTGGTCGGCCTCTAGGTTTAGTGTTTTAGATTGTGAACGTGAGAAATGTTATGGTATGAAAGGTTTAGGGTATAAGATTGTAGCTTATTCCTATATTGCCCCTTATCTAGTTTCCCTATCCTATTTCATCTTAGACTCATTTAATTCATTGCTTAACTAGGCACGGCTGCCCCTTATTTATTTAGACCTCGATCCCTTTACCATTTAATCTTTGCATTATTCTATTTAATTTAGCTGATTAAATCTCTTGAATAATGTTATCTAAAATAAAGGGTGTTACATGACTCCCTTAAGTCCAACGTCTAGCCGTTATTATTAGTAAGATTCTACTGTGATATGTAATTTGTAGGCCAACGAAGAGGTAATGAAATTCCCCACCTTATATGAATTTGGGTGGTGCCTTTTAAAAAATATGAAATGAAATGCAGAATAGAAAAATAAACGTGCGCTAATGATGCAACAACGAATGAATTTTTTAAAATGCAAGTTCAAGCAACCAACAATGAAAGATAAATAAAAACAGAGATTAGAAGTCAATACCAAAGTGTGTAGATTTTTTGAGTAGTTAATTTTTAAGCAGAAATTATTATTTTTTTAGCGCGATTTGCAATTTTTGGCAAGCTGAGTAATTCTTTGATCAATGAAATTTCCTCTGTTACTGCCTGTCAACTATTTGCACCTAAAAAATCAATAATGAATATCTCAAAAAAAATTAAGAAGAATAAAACAAAAACAATGACAAACCCAAAGCAAAAATGTTTTCTTAATGATTTTTTTAAAGGATGGAAGAAAGGAGCAAAAAAAAGAAAAAGGAGGAGGAAAATAAAAAATAAAAAGACGGAAACAAAAATATTGAAAGAAATAAACAAAAAGAGAGAAAGATTATAGAGAAGATTTTGTGGGAAATAAAAAAAGGGAAAGTAAATAAGAGCGGAAAGAAACAAAAATTTAGAAAAGAAGAAGAAATCAAAACGGGAAAGGAAGATTATAGAGATTATGGTGTAAGAAAGATTTGTACAGATTAGGAAATGAAAAGAGAAAAAAAAGAATATTAGAAGTAAGTTAAAAGGAAGGAAAGAAATAAAATATATTTGATAAAAAGAAAAATGGTAAAGAAATGAGAATTATTGCATAGACTTGTACAAATATTTATAATAAGAACAAAAGTTGTAACAAATCTTATGGCCAAATTTGTTGTACTTTTTTTAATAAGAACAAAAACAAAATAAAGGAAAATTAATTTGAAAAATAAACAAAAAATAAATTGTCTTCCCAGCAATGGTGCTAAAAATTTGACACGGGTATTTTATATGGACTAGAAAACATCTAACATATCGTAATAAAATCGCAAGTGCACGACATACAAATGCAGTACATAGGCAAGTGGATGTTGATTCTATAGGGAAAACAAATAATTCCTATTTATTTAATCAAATTAAACCAAGAAGTTGAGAGAAGTTCCAAATTAAAAGTGAAAAAAGAGTAATAAAAGAGGAAACTACTATGATTGAGGAATAATTTAGGGGAATAAATCCACTCTCCAATTTCATTAAATAACAAAAGATAATTTCTACAATCCCTTTTTCAATAAATGGGAATGATTTATACTACTTTAAGTATGAAATATCAACCTTAAATAGAGAAGTATAAATCATGAAATTTAAACGTACAAATCAATCCACTTATTAATTATTTAGGAAATATTAATATATTTGATACAAAATCTATCTAAGCATGTCCTATTAAGGTGTAAATCAAATATAAATCATCAAATATGCCAAATATTATTAATAATTCCATGGTTCATATAGTAGATAATTCTCTATTTAGTTTTTTGTTGATTTAAGCATAGCCTATTTGGGATAAATCAACATATGCTGTCAAAAATACATGTATAAACATGAATACAAAATATCTAAAGAAAAGTAAGATCAAAAACAGGAGAATTGTAAAAGCATCTTTTTGTTGATTTCAATTAACTGGAGAGCTTCATTACCCACTATATTGAAGGGGATTGGCTGATAATGATATATAAACAAAACGAAAAATAAAAAGGAAAAGAAGCCACTAAAGAAAAAGAAGAAAAGAGTCTAACTTTATTTTCTGATCCAAACAAAAGTACAATTAAATAGTTTAATGAATTGAATAGATACAATAAGGGTACATCGGTAGTTATAGGGTGTTTTGCCTTAAGCCTCACGTAATAAAAATATTTCCTTCCTAAAATACAAATGGCATTTTCCTTTTCTTCATGAAATATAGCTTGTAATTGTAAATAAGAGTCTTTTATGGGCTTTAAACTTTTCTGTAAGAGGATTTTCACTTTGAGCTTTGTACACGTTCTGCCTTTGAAATATCTTTCTTTTGCATCAAAAATCCAAGGCTGCAAATCATTCTTCTTCGCACCAATTTATTGTTCAAATCTTCAAATTAATTCCTTGCACTAACGAAGCTATCAACTTTTCAATTAAACACGTGCACAAATAAATAAATAATTATAAAAAATGTGCGGATAATTTTCTTAAGAATAAAAGATGGACAAAACGGTTTTTGCCCAAAATGAATGACGATTGAAAGAATTTTTATGAATTTGTGGAAACATGTAAAAATACCCTTTATTTACTTTTATTTGCATGAAATAGATAAAAAGTAAGCATAAAAATGTACATTTTTATGTACACATCACGATACCCTAAAATGAGTTGAATTTATTGTACATATGAGAGCGTATATGTAATTTTTATATATAGGCATAAGTCGATAGTATAGTCTAATTATTGTAAGAATTAATGATGTTAATATATTATCCCTCATTGTTTAGGTTAGTCCTGCTCGGCTAGTTTATGAGCATTGAGTACTATTTTTCGATTATTGAATTTGCTCGACAAGTTTATGGGCAGCTTTATCATTTTGCTACATGGGTTGGGTAGATAGTATCTGTGGGTGCATTGAAATAGATACCTTGTGACTTAGGTTTCACAGTTTGACTATAATGTGTTCGATGACAATGTTGGGTTAGAAATTTAACTTTAATAAAAGTTGTTTATTATAATATAAAAGAAAGGCAAGATATTTTGGAATAAATATCTGTGACAAGATTTTATATAAGCAAGTGATTTTATATAAGTATGGTTTATAAATATTATTTATAAATGAAGAGGATCTAAACTGAGAATTTGAGAACTTAAATCCTGATGTATTTGGAAATATTTTTCAAGATTTTGAAACTAATAATAGTATTATTTGAAAGTATTTATGAATAGAAATATTTTAAAAAAGGATGTTAAAGTAGATAGAAAGTACTAAACTCACTTCTGTCACTGGAAAATAATTCTGGTGATGACTACAACATCATCGACATTCATTTTTATGTTTTTAAGTATGGGATGTTACTATAGTAGTTTGCTACGGAGTTATTTTGGTAAAACATATTTTGATTTAAATCCCAAAAGTATGATTTGATATACAAAATTTATAAGTATATATTGTTTCAAAATGATTTTAAATGAAACCTGGTATTTAGTTCTTCTATTTTCTTTTAAGTTATAATATCTACTCATGTATCCTATGTATTAGGGTAGTTTGGTTGTGTATGATGTTATGATATGTTATTGGGTAGTTTTCATGTAATGAAATAAATGGAACTTTCGACGATTTTGGACAATCGGAAACTTCTGAGTTGGTACAGAAATTTGAAGCTAAATGATTTTGTAATAATATAAAGGCTGAGTTTTAGTAACTATTGAATTAAGAAGGTGGTGTTAAAAGAAGATTCAATTTTGTTGAATATACTTGTGAAGTAAAACAGATTTGATGTTTTCGTATATACTCTTAAGATGTAATAGAATATTATACAGGTATGAATTAAAGTTATAAACTTAAGTAATGTTTTATCAGATGGTTTGTCAATGATTTTAGTATTACAAATATGATTTATGTAAATGAATGTGAATTCAAAAATAATTGGGTATTTAAGAAACCAATAGGATAAATACATAAGTTGTATATAGATCTTTTTGTTGGCATGAATGTTCTTGATCCAGTATTCGAATACATGATTTCTAGGTGATTTACACCAGGCTGAAGAAGGATTATTTTTACTAGATTCCGGACGACGAACACTTGATACCAATTCTTGGTATGATTCTGAGGTTTTTTTATCGTAGTATATGGTTATGTAAGGGGAACAGAGGTTTCTAATCAAAAAACTTGATCCGAGTCTGCACTAGAGATGTCAAATGATCTGTACTAGTTTGGAAGTGAAATCGATGTAATCGAGCAAGTGATCAAATTGATATTACATACAGGTGACCTATGCACATCGTACGGACTTTAGTATATTTTTATGCTATATTTGTTGGCTTATGGAGAGTTTGGGAAAGGACCCTTTGAATTGTGTGAGGCGGTATGAATAATCGACTAGTAATAACCTGAGGCTGTTGAGCGCAAGATAAACTTTGTAGATTGTTCATCATCCTTGTGTGATAAGAAGATTGTTGAACCTGGGCAAACTGTAAGCTTTATTTGCTCATAATTAATGCTGTTAAGTATTGATGTGTGATTGTTCTTTTGTTGCTTATGCTAGAATTTCGAAGATAAAATATTCTAAATGGTGGAGAATGTAACGACACGGACTTTCGAACACATAGTATTTAAATATCTGAATTATTTAAATAATCAAATATTGAACTTAATGTGAATAAATTGATTCAATAACCTTAATAACCCCTTTTTAGTAATAATTAATGATAGGAAATTTTTTCTCAAAATTTTTTTACAAAAAAATAAATTGTTCGAATAAATATCGATAATGTGAACAAAAATCATTTTATCGCTAAACGGTCTCGAAATGTGTGAAATTATCATTTCAGAGCATTGCTTCGGTTTTTACAGAACTAGTGCCATCGGGACCAGAATAATGTGGTGATGTACACTGACGAGTTTCATGGTGATCCGACGTCGAATGTGATCGTGCAAGTTCGAAACATGCATCGATTTAATTTGAGAATTTATTATGATAAATATTTTATTATAAACAAACCTTAATCTTTCAGTGCCCTTACACCATTCCCTCTTTTCTTCTAATTTCATTTTAGTAAATAAGAAAATAATATAGCAGCTACTCTTTAATCAATTAAACCAAGACTATAATTAACAGAATCGAACGGTATTGGATCACTTACATTCGTAGAGGAGAGAACTTCAAATGCTTATTCTTGAAATTTGGTGCGGTGATGTTTGGTCATGATCGATTGTAAAGGGGCCGAACTAGGGCTAGAAATTGCAAGCGAGGGAGGAGGTTTTAGGCGAAGGCGATGTCGCATTGGACTTGGAGGACGAAGACGTACGAGGGTAGGCGATTTGATGGGGTCTGGTTCACTATAGCTAAGTGCGATACGGTGGTTGTCGTGATGTGGAGTGCTATTTTGATTTTACAAAGATGATCAAGCTCGACATGGTCGTGACTAGAGCAGAAAAAATAGGGAGTGGAGTGCATTGGAGGGGACGTTGTATGATTTCGTCGAGTGAGGAGGGAGAAATCATGGATGGAAGGATCAATAGGATGATTGTATATGCATGAAATGTGTATAGGCGGAAGCATTTTAATTTGGGAAAGAAGATATTAATATGTTAATTAGTTAATTTATTATATTATTCAATTCAAAATCTTACAAAATCAATATCTTTAACGTATGAGGTCCAATCGAGACGCCATCTTCATCGTTGCACTCATAATGGGATTTTCTACATCTTGGTTTAGCTAGACATGAGTGAGCTTACTCATCATCAAATTGTATATGTTGAGTATATAATGTTGTTTATTGAAAATAAAAGTTCAAGTAGATAACAATGCAAGTTATTTCTTTTGGACCCCTTCTTGCTTTGGAAAGCATGTGCCAACATTATATGTAGGATAATTTCTCTTATAACTCTCTAAAATATGTATCGTGGCTAAGACTTGTTGTTTACATGTTTAATAAACTCCTATGTGAAAAGTGGAAGTGTGCGGTAAATGTTTGAATTGGAATAGTCACTATAAATGTACTTTGAAATCCCTTGTATTTGACATATGCTAAATTAGTGAAATGTGAATACTTTATTATATGACATATTTTGGTTGTTCTGTACACATATTTTTAGTATATTTGACATAAAGAAATTGGTTTGGCAAGCTATAGAAAGTATGAATGGAAACTATGAAAATTGGAAGCGAAAAGGTCGCAATGAGCACTTTGCGATATCCTAGGGCTTTGTCCGTATTTTTAATAAGCACTATTAATGTACTTATTAATGGAGAAATATTGAAGTTTAAATGTATTTTTAATGATTATTTATGTACTTTTAAGTAAGGGTTTTAAATTATAAAACACGACTTTAATTGTTTTAAGTAAATTAAAAATTAGTTATTATTAAGTTATATTTTACATAGATATTTAAAACCTATTTATTATTCATTTTAAAGTATGTATATATGTATATATATATGTTTAGAAACAGTGAATTAAATATTTAACAAAGAAATAAATGAAGTTTTGAATTATAACACTTACGTTATATAGTAAATAGTTCTGCAAAGCTAGTGACAAGTATATTACCTTTTTTAATAAATGTCGACATACTTAGATCTTTAAAATAATGTTTTTATAGAGAATAACAAGTACGAATTGGTTCTGGGTTTGTTGTGACAATGTTTTAATAATATTTGTTTTTAACCTTTTTTGATTATGCTTATGAATGTAAATACATCTTTGAAAATAATGTTTTAAAGATAAGCATAAGTGAAATGGTTTTGGATTTGTGGTGACAATGTTTGAGTAACATTTGTCTTAAGCCCTTCGAAATAGATTTGTGAATGTAATTGGAACATTTAAATGGATATTTTAAAAGAAATAACAAGAATGGAATCTTTTGGAAAAAATAGAAAAAGAAAGGTTTAAAGTAAGAGATCTTATTAATGACTTGTGAATATACTTATAACGTTGAGATAAGTAAATGAATACTTCTTGAAGTATTGAAAGGAATATAAAATAAATAGTGAAATAATAAAACACAAGTATATACCTTTTATAAAGAGAAATTAAATGCATATACAAGTAATAAAGGAGTATTAATAAGTAAGCGAAGTTTTTAATTAATAAGTTGTAATTAATAAAGGAGTATTGATTAATAAGGAAATTTTAATTAAAAAGGGAAGTTTAATTAAAATAAAGAAGAGTTACTAAATAAACTAGAGTTTTACTAATAAACAAATGTTTGACCAATAAAGGATTAATTAAATAAAAATGGAGTTAAAAGTCTTTGATGCGACTCAATCGTGCTTTGCATGACGTAAGTGCTTTGTGTGGCTTGATCGTGCTGGTATGTTTACTCATTTATGGAAATTAATTAGTCGTATACTTAGCACTAAAAGTCAACAAAGTAAGTGTGTTCTATCTTTGAGAGTTAAGACTTATGTTCAAGTAGGGTGTTGATGTAATAGTGCTCTAACCTACCGGATTCACTCTTAATCAAGGTATAGCCAAAGTTGAGAATGTTGGAAGCATGATAAATATACAAGACTTGGTTTCCATATGCGATCATTCTTATTATTGTTGAAATCGACCAAAATTAACTTAAGAAATATATAATAGAAACACAAGGTTATATGGTATAATTATCTTCTGAGATGTTATACTATACATATAAACTTATCTTGCTCATCTAGGATAAATGATAAGGAAATCCATCTGGATAGGAGAGGATTCTACCTTTATGTATTGTCAGTTTATTTTTAAAAGAATCAGGGTTGAGTTAACAAGAACTTATCGATTTGTTTTGGAGCATCTGGTAAGTGGGGGAGTATACTTATATGAGATGACTCGAAATCTTAACTATTTCAAAACCATATACATGTTTTATGCTTTGGAAGAGGTTCATGATCTGTTCACAAGGCTAGAATCTATGAGGAGATTCGAGATGCTGGAATCTATGTGGAGTTTCGAGATTTGATTGAGTTGCTCGAACCCTATATAATTATGTGACCTCCATGGAATCCAGCACAACTATGCAAACATGCCTTAGCGGTTATTGGTTGTATAACTATTATTATTGTGGTGTATATGTCGCACAACTATTTTTTGATTTATATTATGAACCCTAGACATTATATATTATATAACAATATGTACTACGTGGTTCTTTTAAGGGGATAACCGTTATGGCATTTCATGCATTCCCAAAAGTATTGTTATATGTTGATCGCATATTTCTTGAGTTTCTTACACCAGACTTCGGTCTAACACTTGGTTTTTTCCTCAAATTCCTTATGTGCTCTTTTGAGTAGTCTGAGAAAGACAGGTTTTAGTTGGATGTTCATTGCAGCTCGAGGAGACGAGTTGGATGTTTCCCTTACCATAAGGTTCTTATTTCCGCTACACTGTTGTTATGTATATATCAGCACTTTTGAGGATAGGTTGTTATAACTGTCCATGCTAATGATAATACTTAGAATTGTAACTTTGAAATGCTTTGTATCTTAGAGTGACCATTTTGTACTATCTTTTGATATTATATGTTATTATTCCACTGTGAGATTTTGATATTGTGTCATCCTCTTTCTTATTCTATTTTGTTTTCTTTTTATTTTATACTAGCAGTCTGTCTTTCCGACATATGAGTGACGGTATGTGAATATTGTGGATGTATTGGTATCAACATTCGAGGGTCGAAAAGGTGGATCATTACAGTATGGGTAAAGGAAAATATTGCAAGGGTTCGCCTCGGATTTAAAGTACTAAATGGCCCAGTACTTTTGAGGAAATGGGGTCTGCTTCATTTCTTATAAGAGGCAACAAGTAACTGAAAGGGTCATTTTTCTTGACTTGCATCAGGTTAGTCTAAATAGGATTTCGGCTGTGGAAGGTCAATGGACTATATCGGTATTATTATTGGATTAGTATTTAGTAGTTGGGCTCGTGTATTGGCTATGACCACCAGTAGTCTCGAGCGGTCGGTAATACAGACTCGGGTTATGTCCCGATGGATTTCATTTTCTATTAGTGTAGAATCCGTATAGGATACGCACAGACCTCAAAGTTTAATTAGTCAACTGTATGTTGTTTTATTGTCAGAGTTGAGCTAGTTAAGCCTTAATTGAGTCTTTGAGATGCATTTAGTAACGGTAATTAAATTATAAAGCTACATCTAGGGCTCAACGATCTCTGTAGCTAGGACATATTAGCTAGCGTTTAAGTTGCAGGGACCTGCTTTAGCATTGAGGTATTAAATAGCCGTTGGTTCTACCTCCTCCCAATTAAAGAGGTTTTAAGTGGCTGAAGTTTTTGGGTAGTACACCGTTTAGATTTATATTTATATAGACATATATATATATATATATATATATATATAACTATACCCAAAGCAGGTTAGGCATATCGTATGCGCACATAAGATTGAACAGACTAGCTGTAAATAATAAACATAACACTTAAATATAAATCAATCGATATAAATTAATGTTATGGGTAAAGTATGCCATTTTTCCAAACACCATAACATTTTTCTAACCTCTCCTCATTACAACCCACATGATAGACTTAGAGGACATGCTTATAGTGCAAGATAGGAACTGCAGATGGTGGAGTCTTCTTTTTATATTTGGCACTAACAAGACGACTATATATCCAAGGAATAATACTATTTCCATGATAGTAACCTTAATCGTTATATATGTTATATTATATTTTTATATTTTTCTATGAGTTTATATTGATCACTCTCTTATATGATAATGTTAATTATAGGTTACCAAAAGTAACGATCCATGCCCTATGGACAAGGGTTTCAATTTAGTCAAAATTCAGGCCCGTTAAGGTGCGAGTTATTATATTTGGTATCTTGGCTTAGGTTAGTTGATCATAGGAATTAGGATACGTTGAGAAAACATGTTTTTATCTTTACCTATAATTATATATATTATATGCCAAACTTTATAAATTCCAACTATGGAATTAGCCGCGACCATATTTTGAAAGGATGGACGAACCAACTATGAGTCGGGCCAATAAATAGAGTTAAATTTATACACTTGCCCCAATTACCCTATGGGGTATTGGTTTTAACGTAAGGCATTGACTAAGAAGAGCATGAGCATGACATATAAGAGAATCCTGGAGGATGGATGGTACTTGACTTCTTTGTTGGGCCTAGGCTGCCTTATGACTATGGATTTCGACGGACTGTCGACTGAAGACGTAGAATTAATCCAAACAAATGAGAAGTAAGAATCTATATATGGCAAGCTTCCATATGCAAGATGTGAAGAAGGAATGGAGCAAGTTCGCTCAAGAAGGTGTACATTAAACACCACAAGATGATAGTTGAATTTTTGATGAAGATGAGTTAAGATTGAGTAGGGAAGAAGGAAAGTCCAAAAAGGATAATTAAAGTCCATTTTCGAGTCTGTCCCTATGCGAAAGAATTTGATAAATTTCTTTTGAAAATTCCTTGAAATGTTTTGAATGGGTTTTTTAAAGGATTTATTAAGAAGTTGTTCGGAAAAAGCAAGAAAATTTTGAATTTCTTAGTTTAAAATTGGTTGAGTCAAAAGTTTTCGAACTAAAGGTTTTTAGTAAAGGGGTTTTTTGTTTTTGAAATGAATGGAAAAGAGGACATATTGTTGGGTCGAATTTTTTTTCTATTTTTGTAAATTTTGAAGTTCCTTTTAAAAATTCTTTCTATGGGGTAAATAAATGGAAATGTACTTGACTAAAATGGGGTAAAGAGAATAGAAGGGAGGAACGCCCTATAATGATGATTAGGAGGAATATTTCTGTATAAGGAAAATATGGAGAATAACAGTTGAAATAGATTTATACATATCTCTTTTCATGTTAACGAAGAAAAGTCCATTGACTAAAGCAATATGCGAATGCACTACGATGAGTCAATATTGGGAAATTTAGATAGAAATAGCATTAGAAATTTAAATAAAAGTAGGATTAGTAATCTGGTTAGAAATAGTATAGAAGAAAAGCAAAAGGAATAGCCTAGTAGAATGGATAAATTCCATAGATATGTAGTAATTTCATATATATTTTAGATAGGCACTTAGTAGATGTCTCAATTACACATACCTTTTAGAAGTATCCCTCATATGCTATTAAAATCTCTATCAAAGGTGGAAGCGGAAATAGCATGAGTAATAGGATGAAGTTATCCTTGTCGACTCTACTTTTCGTTGTTTAAAGCTATAGAAGATGTTTTTGAAAAAAACCGGTTTTGTATGATAATTGGGTTTAAACATGATGAACGTTTTGAGTTTAAAAATCCTATTTTTAAAAGAAGTAAATCTTTATTGTAGAAAGTCTTTGAAAAGGGAAAATTCTCATGGCTCCTTTTTGGAAACCAAGCTATTTTTTTAAAAAGGTTTCTAAGTTTGAATTTTGAAGTTAAATTTTTTGGATTGAGTACTTCATGACTGTATGTTTTTATTTTTTTATAGAGCTACAAAAAACCAAACCAATTTTGATATGGAGTAGATATGGATGACTGCCTTAGTAAGATGGAGGCAAAGGCCAAGGCTATGAATAGAATAGCTATAGATGTTCGTAGGATAACAATAGGAATCCTCGTTGAATATAAGGAATATTGGTATGAACCTACAAATATTTGATTAGAGACGTGTGAAAGTCATAAGAAGAACCTTTAAAGGGGCGAGGAATGGTGTCAAAATACAATTATGCGAGTACTAGGCAATGATCGCATGAAATATCAAGGATAAGGAAAGTAAATACCAAAGTTTGAGAATATTATCTAGAGATTTTGACTGAAAGAGATAGTGTTATGATTGGAGGAGAGAGTAGTGAGATGAAAAACACACATAAAGGATGTTGATCGATTCAAGGTTAAGTAAGGTAAGATAGGTGGTAGGGAAGTTATACCATAATTTTCCGATAAGTTATTCAAAATGTGCATAACTTGTATTTCTTACCAACTATAGTGTAGGAATGCATAATTTATCCTACAGTCAAGTATATTGATAGAAGTAATGGATAGACCTTATTTATTAAGGGCCAAGGAGGTCAGTTAAGATATGTGAATTATAGTTGAATGGCATACCATAAATGTCCCTCTTAATGGAGTAAGCAGTGATAGGATTATAACATCATTAACGCCAGTTGATGTTGAAGGGGATCTTCCAACAATCATTATCTTTTTGGTTATTTGGATTGTAATCACTAGTTATCTCCCTTTAGGTAATGGAAAAGCGTACGATATAATATGAGATATGTTCATATTATATCCTTGTTGATGGTTTGGGTGAGATTTGACCGCTACCTATTGACAAACGGTGTAAATAATGAAATCTCATAAGGACACTTATCAAACGATAAAATATAGGTAAAGCTTGAAGTTTATGATATAGGTTAGGAAACTAAATTAGCAACTAGAATTATTGAATCCTAAAAACTTTAGAATTTTAGGAAAAATAAATTTTATCAAGCAAAGGACAGAGAAGAATTGTTGCAAAATCTCGGGTCATTATCGATGTGCCGTAAAATCTAATTTTTTAAATAGAATTGTATGTTTGTTGTTTTAAAGTAAAAGTAAAAGTTCCATAAATCTAAGATTAGCTGCATATTGCTAGGGTCAATCATATGTATTAACTCATTGACAATATCTGATTACATTAAGACTTGGCATGATTTGCTTTAAGGATGGGGCGACAATTGTTTTAAAGAATTGTGTTCTAATGCTTTTGAATTTTTTTTAAAATGCTTTTGAGAAGTTGGGTTCAAAGGCTTTTCAAAATTTTTGTTCAAGTGCTTTTGGTGGGAAAAATGGTGTTTAGGTGCTTTTGGAAATTCGATTTTTCAAACTATTTTGCAAGTTTATTAAAGGGGCAAAAGTTTTCTTTTAAAGTGAGAAAATTTCTGATTTTCAAATGCCACATGCTTAACGTAGGGAACATCGATGTGTTAGTAAATATGCATTTAAATGTCTATCAAGGGTGAGAGTGTACAAAACATAGATAACAACAAGGGAAAAGACTGTTTTAGCTTTCAAATTTCTATTTTCATACCTTGTTGATAGTGAAACGAAACTTGCTTTTAGGATAATTTCAATTTAATTTCCAAAAATAAAATTTCTTATGTAAATTATACTTGGAAAAGTTGAAAAATAATTGGGGACAAAAGAAAAGTTCCCAAGATACAATGGAATAGGTATCCAAAAGAAGGGTGAAAATGTAAAATTTTCCATCTAAATTCCTTTTCCAGAATAGAAGTATAGATTTAGGAAAATCTGAATTTTTAAAAATTTTGGTTGTTAGAAATTGTGTGTTAGGTATTAGATGTTAGGAATTGGGTGCAAAATTGGTTGAACCATACTCCTGCTCGTTGGAGTATGGAAATTGCTATGTGAAAAATGATTTTTGATTTTTGAAAACCAACATATATATAGAACTATCAACATATATTGGTTGTTTGTATCATATTTTCAAAAAAAAATTAAAAGAGTGCATTCAAATAGGAGGTGCCGATTTAGTACTATTCTTCATACATATCATATTTGTGGTGGTACGCCGTTGTAATGTTTCGTGTTTCACGTATGGAAGAACCGTAAAATATTTTAATTTATTTATATGAGATGATTATGGTTTTAGGATGTGACTCATAGGGACATTTTCCACACTTATGATTTTTACCAAATTTCTATGCGACGATTTTGACCTTGAAAATTATGTTTGGGTTAACTTTTGGTAGGAGCCGAATTAGGGTATTGAACTACTTCCACTGCTTCAGGATGATGGTTTTCTATTCCGTAGAGTGGTCATAATAGAGAAAAGAACTTACAATTTGAAAGTTATAGCAATTTTAAATTTTGGCTGTTGATGGCCCGTTTAGTGGGTAATTAACTAAGCCCGTGCTTAGTTTCATTACCTGTATCGAAAATTGACTTCAATGGAGACAGTAGGAACTGATCTAAGTCATCCCACCTTCCCCAAAATATCTCTAAACCTCCATAATTTCATCAAAGAGCCTGCATTTTCCTTGCTAATCTTAGTCAAATATTGATTAGAGGGATGATTAGTAAAGGAAAATTTAGATTATCATTTTTGATGATTTGGATTCATCTCCTTTGCTGTCTACTTCAAATCTAAGGAGAAAATTTTGTATTTTGGGTATTTGGTGAGTGGTTCTTGACATGCTACACTACTATGCATGTTTATATAGTTTAAATGATGTTTTTAACACGACTTTGACCTTAAATGTTTTCTAACCTTAATCACACTTCTATACATGTTTAAGGATGGATTTTTTAAGTTTAAAAATGGTATTGAAATGGTTTTGCAATCCCTTGTGTTCATATGCATATGTTAGTGTAAAAGTTAGATCTAGATTAAGGTTTTCTTGATTATCACATTATTATGTATGGCCTGTATGAGTGGATGAATATGCATGGTTTTCTATGATTGTATAGTGCGCTTTGATGTCATCTACTAGTGTTTTAGGTAGTTAGGGAATAGGTTGGCAAATTCAACAAATCGAAGGCAAAGATGGTTAGAATTGGATGAAACTTGGAGGAGGGGTTCTAAGCATGGAAGGAACCCAAGCTACAAGTTGTAAAAAAATTAGGGTTAAGGAAATAGGTCGGTACCGAGATATTTAAGTCGGTGCTGATTTATTTTTAATGGTCAAAATGGGTCGGTGACTTGATGGCTCGGCGGATAATGGCTAGAGGATACAAAAAAGGCAAGATTCTGGAAATTGGCTAAGTATTGGTATTTTGGAGACTAGAGCTTTAGAGTAATGCTGAGCTATCTTGGAGGCTAGGTCAAGGTCTAAGGAACTTCGGAAATGAAGTGCTAGAAGCAAGAGATTGAACTTATCCAAGATTGACAAAGTAAATAAGTCAGCGCCGAGCTATTATAGGTTGGTACCGAGTTATTTATATTGATGGGATTGGAGTGCAACTTCCAGGAGGGGAAGTAGAGGCTTTGTAGATTGTCCTGAATGTATTTTTTATTATTTTTTGGTGTTTAATAGTGGCATAGAAGCATGATGATAATTTCGGGACTTTGGTGGCAACTTGATGATGAAAGGATTAGGTTCCGATGATGGCGGCTCGATGTTGAACGGAGTCGTGAGAATGTTTATCAACAAAGGGTAGGTTCTAAGAAAGGTGAATCGTGGATAGAATGGTTGAATGGTTCTATCATGGAATGGAGGAATGTAGAATGGCTCCTTATGGATAATGGAAATTAACTAGAGCAAGGAAAGGGATCAAATATGCGTGTTAATGGATTGTTGATACTTAGAGTGTTTTTTGATGAAGCGGGAGTATTACGAGGACACTCATGGTAAGATTGAAAGGTTACCCCGAATCAGTTGAATAGATCTGTGTACCTTGGACTGGTTTAATGGGTCTACTATCAGCTTTGAGCAAAAGAGAGTACACTGAAAACTGGGATTTCCGTTAGTCCTTGGTAGTTAAAAGGTAATACGAGTTATCATATATCTAGAACACATTGAGTAATAGTGAGGATTGTTTGATGGATGCTATGGTTGTCCTAATTTATCGTCTGTAGTCTATCACTCCAGGTACGTCATTGTAGACAAGTATTGGAAATAGGGATACCTAGACACTCGTCATCACACTTGGTTTGCAGTGTACTTTACTATATTTGTAAAGTAGCATATTATGTTCGTTATGTGCTAAATCTTTGGTTGCAAGGACAGGTCAGGTATGGTTCATATACTCTTGTTCTTTACTATATTGACTTGTATAGTATTTTGACATTCATTTACCGTCACACCACCGTTGTCTGACTAGAGGTTTTATGTTTTTCTTCTTATTATCTTGGGTACTCTTAAATGAATAGACTAGACAGTAGGTCTAGATGTGACATAGTAGTTGTGCAGGGGACGAGCTGAATGGAGCTATCTCATATTATGCATGGATTTCTATGCTTATTCTTCTCTGTAACACTATGGAGCCTTGACAATGCTTACTTCTTATTATAAGACAATTATTTGAGTTTATTATGTTGTATAAACTCTTTACTTGTTGTATAACTCTATAAATCTGCAATCTGATATTTATATCACTTAGTTATTACTATCTCTTATGTTTTATATATGTTATGTATATTATATTTTATTCCATGCACTGTGACATATACGACAAGTTCTATAATGTTTATTTCATTTTAAAACTTTAATGATCGTTCTACATCGACTGAACACGTCAGTAGCGCACTATCTTATATACGTTGGGTGCTGGTGGTGTAGGGTGGTCATCACATTTAATATCAGAGCTTAGGTTACATTATTAACCTAAGTTGATACCGTGGTCCTGCAGAGATAGGGAAGGAGTTATCACCCCAGATTGAATCAAGAATACACGCACACACACATGAGAGAGTGTGTACTTGTTATATATTTTTATTTTCAAAACTATATAGTAGTATATATAGTATATAAATCAAATGCACACACGAGTACCATTGACACAGTTTTATTTATGAGAGGCCGATCAATCTTTAGAGCTAAGGAAGGAGTAGGCTTGGAGACTGCTAACCCTGACTTGCAAGCCATGTTCAATGTGATGATGGCGAACATGCTTCAAAATTCCTAAGAAGCCCCTCCAAATGTTGGTGATGGTGGTGTGTTCAAGTGCGGGCATCAAGAGCCGACTTTTCCAAGTTATGCAAAGATTGCTCCACTTTATGAAGTTCAAACAATTCCTTGGAATAGGGTCGGCTATCAAAATGCAGGATTGGTTGGACACCTACGAGCATATCTTTGGTGATATGGAAATTGATGATTCCATAAAGAGGAAGTTGGCCTCTAGAAAGCTTCAAGGTAGGCCATGAATTAGTGGACTGCTATTATCATTGCCACACATGAGAATCAGTTCGCTTGAGACTAGTTCAAGGCAGGTATGAAGAGAAATTCGTTTTGGCTGCTCAAAAGTTTGTGCTATTTAAGAAATTTGCTAATTTGAAGTAGGGAGATATGTCTACATTTGAATATATTGCTCAGTTTGATGATTTTTCATAATGTGGGATGTCTTTCATTGATACTCCATTGAGAAAAAACAAAAAAAATCATTATGGGTTTAGACTACTACTTGGGGGAGAAGTTGGTTAGTAATATCGACGAGCCACTAGAAAGACTTGTCGAGAAAGCTCTTTGCCGAGAGAATTTATATCCCAAGTCCAAATCAGCTATTGTTGCTAAGGATAATTCGAAACCGTAACAAATAGTGGAGGCAAGAGGAAATGGAATGGAAAGAGGAAGTAGTCCTAGGGAAAGAACGATCAGAAAAAGGCTAAATGGGATCCTATTTGCTATGGCTCTAGAGACAAGGGTCGCCTAATTAGAAATGCAAATCTAATGGGTGGAAGAAGTATTACAATTGTCGTATACCTAAGCATATATTAAAGAATTTTCTGATACCAGTGCAGCAGAAACAGGTTATGAAGGCATATGCTTTAGACATTGTTCTAACTTCATCGAGTTCTCCCTCAGCGAAAGAGAAGGGGAAGTGTGTTGTTTTTATGGTATGCTTGCCATTTACCATATTCCATGCATTTTTTATTCGTTACATGAGTTTCGCATTCTTTAATTCTAGTTACTTGGTAGATAGACCAAGATTGAAACCCAAAATAGTTGATCGACCCTTGATTGTAATGAACCCTGTTGGAGGCTCCACTAGTGGTTTGTCATGCGTTAACCTTATCAAATCATGGATACTCTTTTGTTTGTGATTGTTATGTTTTGACTTTTAATGGGTTTGAGGTTATCTTAGGAATGGACAGAAGAAGGAAGTATGCGGTAGTAGTGGATTGCAAGAAGCAGTTAGTGACAATTGGGGCTGTGGAGGGAAGGACTAATGGTTGGCTTCCCGGCAGAGGTTGGGGTTATGGTGCGCTTTCTATATTCGCTTGAGACTTCATGGGATGGATTATTATCTACGTCTATTGTTAGAGAGTAATCGAATGTGTTTGAGGAAGCGATAAAATTATCATCGCATAGAGAGATTGAGTTTCGGATAGACATAGTGAAGGATGTCAGGCCAATAGTTATGCCATTGAGACGTATAACACCCAGGGAGAAAAAGGAATTGGAGGTGCAAGTAAATGACCTATTGAAGAAGGGGTTCATTTATAGGAGTTTATCTAAGTGGGGTGCACCTATAGTATTCACCAACAAGGCGGATGGCTCTCTGAGGTTATGTGTAGATTACCATAAGCTGAATAAAGTGACAAAGAAAAACAAGCATCTACTCCATATATTGGTGACTTGTTCGACCAACTCCATGGTGCAAAGATATTCTCTTAATTGGACCTTGGGATAGGATTTCATCGGTTGGGAGTAGCGAAGGAAAGTGTGTCGATCACTGCACTTCGTACGCCGTATGGCTTCTATGAGTGGTTGGTCATGTCGTTTGGCTAACCAATGCTCCGATATACTTTATTGATCTCATGAACTTTGACTTTAGGGATCACCTAAACAAGTTCGTACTTGTGTTTGTGGATGATAGTCTGGTCTATTCTAGAACAAAGGAGGAACATAAGGCACACTTAAGGATGGTGTTTAAGGTGTTAAGGAAGCACTAGTTGCAAGCAAAGTTTTCAAAATGTCACTTCTGGAGGAGGGAAGTGAGATTCTTAGGTCGTGTCATCTCAGAGCGGGGAATTATAGTAGATCCTACCAAGGTGGCAGCAGTTTAGGATTGAGACCAACCCAAAAATGTTACGGAAGTGAGGAGTTTTCTAGGATTGGAGGGATATTATAAACTCTTTACCAAGGACTTTTGGAAGATAACAACACCATTGACCAATTTTGATGAAGTAGAATCAGACTTTTGTTTAGAATGCAAAGTGTGAGCATGCGTTTGTAAGTCTGAGTGTACCAGTGTTGACTATTCCAAGCGGGAAAGAGGAGCTAATAGTATATAAAAATGCCTATGGTACCGGATTAGGTGCGGTATTGATGTCGAAGGGAAAAGTTGTCGTATACGCTAATCGACAGCTGAAACTGCGTGAGAGGAAGTATCTAACTCATGATTTGAAGTTGGTGGCTATAGTGTTTTCTTTGAAGATTTGGAGGCATTACCTATTAGGGAAAGGTTTGAGCTATTTACGGATCATAAATCCTTAAGTACATTTTATCCAAGAAGGATCTCAACCTTCGCCAACATCAATGGTTGGAATTTTTAGCCTCCTATGATTTTCAACATTTCTTATATACCTGGTAAAGAAAATGCGCTCGTCGATGCATTGAGTAAAAGATATGCCAGTTGAGGAGTGATGTTTACGGAGTGGAAATAGTTGGACTATATTATTGGCTATGACTTCAAACCCCATTGAGAGTTAGAACTAGAGATATTGGCGAGTTTGACTATCGAGCCTACTCAGATTGAGCAAATCGATACTAGTTGGAGGCTAGATGCCATACTTGTAGAGATCATGGTGAAAATAGAAGGAGGTGTAGAGTCTGAAGATGTAAAGCAGTACAGCCTCGACCAAGAAGGATGGCTCCATAAGAATGGGAGACTGTTTGTTCCCGATGTTGATGGATTATGAGATGAGGTGCCATGAGTGTACCACTATTCTAAATTGACCATACATCCCAACGGTAATAAAATGTACCATGATATGAAGCAGACCTATTATTAGGAGGGGATGAAGAAGGATGTTGGGTCATTCATCTCAAAATGCACGAACTTCCAGTTGGTGAAGGCAAAGCAAACGAAGAAAAGTGGGTTGTTGCAACGCTTGATGTTATCGAATGGAAGTAGGAGTAGGTATTGATAAACTTCATTAATGGACTGCCAAAGACTCGAGCAGTATATGACAACATCTGGATTACAATCGATCGATTGACCAAGCGTGCTCGATTTATGCCCATTAAGTCAAGTAGGACAACATCCACACTGGCCAGTTGTATGTGAAATGGGTCATATGGTTTCATGGTATGCCGAAGAGCATTGTGACTGACCATGACTCATTGTTCACTAGTGAGTTTGAAAGAGCTTACAAGAGGCATTGGGTAGCAAGCTGCATCTTAGCACATCTTATCAACCATAAACGGTTGGGAAGATCGAGAGAGTGAATCGTATATTGTAGGATTCCTATGGTCTTACATACTTGATTTTGGAGGCTCGTGATATGATCGTCTGCATATGCTGGAGTTCGCATATAATAATAGCTATCGGTTTAGTATCGATATGGCACCGTATGAAGCATTATATAGACGACCACGTTATTCCCCTTTGTATTGGTGGAAGCGGGCAAGAAACTGATACTTGGGCCAGATATGATTAGAGAATCCTCGAAGAAGATAAAGAAAATTCAAAAAAGAATGAAAGCACTCAGGATAGATAGAAGAGCTACGACGATAGACGATGTAGAAATTTGGAATTCTCTGTTGGTGATAAGGTGTTTGTGAAGGTTTCTCCTTTGAAGAATACTATTCGATTCGGTAGTACGGAGAAGTTGGCACAAAGTTTCACAGGTCCTTTTCTGGTAATAGAGAGGATTAGGAACCTAGCGTACGGTCGACTTACCTCAGAAGATGGTTGGTGTGCATAATGTCTTCCATGTTTCTCTCTTGCAGAAGTTTGTGCACAACTCAAGCATGATGTTACGCCGGATCAACTAGATGATATCGAGATTGAACAAGAAGCTTCGAGATCTCGTAGGCCAGTTTGTATTATCGGACACAATATGAAACAGCTTAGGAGGAAGAAGGTGGAACTACTGAAGGTTAAAGGGGGCGATGGTGAAGATGATTCCATGTGGGAAACTAAGGAGAGCGTAAGGGCCACCTATTCTTAGCTCTTTGTATGGTAACGCCTACTGTTATTCGCATTTACTTCCACGTTTGATAGCATATAGGATAGTTTAGTATCTTGCATGCTAGGATAGGCTTACCTACACTATAGATTGCATGGTTGCTTGCTTGATATGTATGATGGTTGAATATGATTATTAGGCATGCGGGGTAATCATGTTTGATTTATTTGGAGATTTTAGGGGCGAAATTCCTAAAGGGAGGAAGAGTGTAATGAATCATGTTTTATATATCAAAGAATCAAAAAATATTTTTATTTTATTTATATGAGGTAGTATGGTTCTAAGATTTTGGGTTTAGGGACATTTTCCAAGTCTATGATTTTTACCAAATTTCTATGTGACCATTTTAATGCTGAAAGTACTTTTTGGACTATAGCTTTTTATAGGAGCTGAATTAAGGTCTTGAACTACTTCTATTGCTTCAGGATATTGGTTTTACATTCCGTAGAGTGGTCATAATAGAAAAATGGATATATCGTTTGAAATTTATAGTTGTTTTAAGTTTTGGTTGTTGTTGGCCAGTTTTAGTATGTAATTAAACTGGCCCGTGCTTAGGTCCATTAACCCATCTCAAAAATTGTTCTAAGAGGAAGCTGTAGGAACCAACTTAAGTCATTTCTATCTTCCTAAAAATAGCTCTGAATCTCCATTTAGCCTAATTTCATCAAACATCCTTCTTTTTTATTACTAATCTTAGCCAAATCATTTATTACAGGGGTGATTAGCATAGAAAACTTTAAACTATCGTTTTTACTGATTTGGGCTTAACTCCTTTGTTGTGCATTTTCGATCTAGGGAGAAAAATTGGTATTTTGGGTATTTGGTGAGTGTTTCTTGGCCTCACACTCTACTATGCATGTTTATATAGTTAAAATGATGTTTTTGACAAGATTTTGACCTTAAAACATTTTCTAACCTTATTCACACTTCTATACATGTTTAAGATGGATTTTAATGGTTTTATAATGGTTTTGCAATCCCTTGTATTATGTGCATATGCTAGTGTAAAAGTTATATCTAGATTAAGATTTGCCCTATTATCACATTATTATATATTGCTTGTATGAATGTATATATATACATGGTTATCAAGGATTGTATGTTATGCTTTAATGTTGTTTGCTAGTGTTTTAGGTAGTTGGAGAATAGGCTGGCGAAGTCGACAAATCGAAGGAAAAGATGGTCAGAATTGGATGAAACTTAGAGAAGGGGTTTTGGAGCATGAGAGGAACCCAAGCTACAATTCATGGAAAAATTAGGATTAATAAAAATAGGTCGACGTCGAGTTATTTAAGTCGGTGCCGAGTTATTTTTAGTGGTCAAATAGGTCGACGACATGATGGCTCGGTGGTCAATGGCTAGAGGATATAGACAAATGCTGGATACTGCAATTTGGCTAAGTATTGGTCACTATACTACGTCGTTTCTATAACTTAGAGATTAGAGCTATAGTGATGCCTAGCTATTTTGGAGGATGGGTCGAGGTCTAAGGCACTTGGGAAATGAAGCGTTAAAAGTAAGAGATTGAGCTTAGCCAATTGGCCAAGTAATTAATTTGATGCCGAGCTACTATACGTCAGTAACGAGTTATTTATATTGATGAGATTGGAGTGCAACTTCTAGGAGAGGAAGTAGAAGCTCTATATGTTGTGCAAATGGTGTTTGTTTGTCTGCTTGGTGTTTGATGGCAGCATAGTGGCACGATGAAAGTTTTGGGACTTTGGTGAGAAGTTGATGATGAAAGAGTTAGGTTCCGATGACGGTGGTTCGATGTTGAATGGATCGTGTGAATGGTGATCCAAAGGGCGAGTTATAAGAAAGGTGACCCGTGGATAGAATGGTTGAATGGTTCTTTTGTGGAATGGAGAAACGTAGACCGGTTCCTCAAGGATAATGGAAATTGGACAGAGCAAGAATAGGGCTTAAATACGCGTGTTAAGGGATTGTTAATACTTAGAGTATTTTCCGATGTACTCAAAGCAGGGTATTGTGAGGACCCTCATAGGTGCGTTGAAAGGCTGCTCGGATCAGTTAAATGGATCCATGTGCCCTAGACTGGTTGAATGGGTATAGTATTTGCTTTAAGCTAAAGAGAGTACGCTAAAAACTTGGATTTTCATTAGTCCCTGGCAACTGAAAGGTCGTATGAGTTATCATATATCCAGAGCACATTAGGTGATACTGAGGATTTTTGATGGATGCTATGGTTGCCTCGAATGTTCTTCCATAGTTTGTCATTCCAGGGATGTCGTTGTATATAGATATTGGAGATAGGGATATCTAGACACCCGTCATCACACTTGGTTTGCAGTGCACTTTAACATATTTGTAGAATAGCATATTATGTTCATTATGTGCTAACTCTTTGGTTGTAGGGAACATCAGGTATGGTTCGTATACTCTTGTTCCTTTCTATATTGACTTGTATAATATTTTGAGATTCATCTACCACTCACACCAGACTGTTGTCTGACTTGAGGATTTATGCTATTTCTTATTATTATCTCGGGTACTCTTAAATGATTAGACTAGATAGCAGTGTCGGTGTGATGCAATAGCTGTGCAGGGGACGAGCTGGATGGAGTTATCTATATTATATATGGATTTATATGATTATTCCAATGTGTAACACTATAGAGCCTTGGTGGTGCATGCTTATTATTATGAGTCGGTTATTTGATTTTATTTTTATTGTATAAACTAATATTGCATGTTGTATAAATCTATGAATTTGTACTTTTATTTTTAGATCACTTAGGTATTTCTATCTCTCTTGTTTTATACAGTGATGTATATATTGTATTTTATTCCATATGGTGTGAGATATACGACATCATCTGTTATGTTTATTTCATTTAAAAACCTTAATGATCTTCTATATCGGCCGGGCATGTCAACTTCGCACTATCTTATGTATATTGGGTATCGGTGCTCTAAGTATATCATCACAGCCGTGCACTTGTAAACGTTTGGATGCAAATTGGTTGTACACTAATTAGTTGGATAACATAGATCAGTTACTCACTTATGTTACATGATTCAACCTTTAAGGAATTTCGAGGGTGAAATCCTTTTAATGGGGAAGAACATACAACCTCGTAAAAATTAACGATAATTAATAAATAATTAATATGGCTCCAAAAGTGGAATTTGAGCAAGTCGGAATTTGACTATGATACATGCACCATTGTGTTCGTGGTGATTTTCCAAGAAACTTTCATATTGTAATTTTGCGATCGAAGCTTAATCGAAGAAGTTATTAGCATTCGAATTTTCCAAAATGAAAATAATTAAAAATGAAAATAAGAAATAAATTATATTAAATATGGATCCATCGGTCAAACCCTTCCCTTAGGCTGGTCGACCAGTCCCAGTAATGGGGGTTGAACCTTTTTCGAACGATCTAGATTTAATTATTTAAATCTAATGGATAGGATTAGTTTGAGCGTCTATAAATACAGGCCTAGCCTTTTACTTCACTTATCATATATTTTTATCAAAAGCGATGAAGCTCTACCATTTTCCCTTTTCCACTATTTCTATTAATTATAAAATATTATGTTATATGTATATATAATCAGGGAAGGGCAGAAAAAAGAGAAGAAGAGAAGGAGCGAATCAATACAGTGGAAAAATGTAATTTTCATTATTTTAAATCTATATTGCCCTTAACCCCATATCTCTTTTCAGATCTGTAATTCTAATGGTATATATATACATCTTATGATACATATTCTATTGGATTGGAAAGGAAAAGGAGTCAGGTAAAAGAATGGATTCTGATTAGTTATAATTTAATATTGAGAATAAAATACCAAGCAATGATGCCCACATCCTGAGAACCACATTAACAAAGAGAACTACGTAGTAATTCTGTCTACTAATGCGAAGTATAGGGCTTGTTAAGGGTAGCCACCATAGTAGAGTATTAGATAGGAATTAAGTACGTCGAATACTTAAAATAAAAAAATGAGTACCAAATCGACAACTTAGCTCTTATCTAATGCAAGATTATGGTGGTCGCCCCTAACCAATCATATTCTCCACATTAACAGACAAAATTACTAAGTAATTCTCTCTGTTATTGTGGGCCTCGGGGAGGGCATGTGAGATCTAGAAAGCTTGAAAAGTGAGTGGAAAATTGTATAATTTATTTATAACATTGAAAATTTACATCGTTGAATTTTAAGTAATTATCATGCCTGTATATGGTCTGAGGAGTTATGGCTTAAAACGAACATATAAGAATACTGCATACATATTCTATAAGATAGGTAATTGGAATAGGAATGTTATTACACCATAATTTGAAATTTGCAAATCAATCCCTAAATTTGTTAAAGTTGAATGTTGACAAAGTTGTAAAGTTTATTCCAGATTTATAGTTGAGTTGTAAATTGTTACTATTAGTTTAATTTTCCTAATTTGACTTGGAATGTGAATTTTTGTATTTTAATTTATTGGGAGCGAGGTATAATTTAATTGTATCTATTTCCATGTAGTTTCCATAAATTATCTAATTCTAAAAATATGTATAAAAAGTGCGCCGTTTGAATTAACAAAGAATATACCAAAAAGGAAAGAGATGTGTAAAACATGGATATTCTTCTCCATGGTTTCAACTATCTATTTTAGTAAAATAGAATGGATAATTCCTTGTAATTTCAAATGGAGAAAAAGTCTTATTTTTTGGTAATTCATGGAAAGACATAATGGTAATCCATTTTGGAAAGGATGACTCTAATAAATTAAAATGTGGAAATTAATGTTATGGAATTCCTAAAAGCTAAAATTTATAAATATACTTGTATGCTATGGATGTGCAAAAAGAAAAAGGGAAGAGTTTTTGAAATTTAATATTAATTGCACAATAAGTTATGATCAATCATAGGCGTTGGCCCATTAACTTGCGATTGTGTTGGATGTGGCCTGATTTGTTTTAAAAAAATAAAAAATATCTACTTTTAAAAATTTTGTTCAAAAATCTATGTTTTTTGAATATAAAATATCTAGTTAAAGTTCTCAAAGTAGGTTTTATTTTCCAACTATTTCAAAATTTTAATTGAAAATGATTTTCATTGAAAAAGGAAAATTTTTTACCTTAGAAATGTCACATGCTCGGTATAGGTAAAGTTGACAAGTTTGCAAATACGAATCTTACTATTCAGCAAAAGTGGAAGTATGTAAAACATAGTTAATGACAAGGGAAGAAGCTATTTCAGCTTGGTAATTCTTTTTCCACATCTTGTTGATATAGGAACAAAATTTGTTTTGAAATAATTTGTTTTGAATTTTAAGAATAACTTTGCTTAGGCGGACTATATTTGGTAAAGTTGGAAAAGAATAGAGGGCATTATGGAAGGTTCCAAGATACAACGGAATAAGTATACAAGAGAATGACGGAAATACAAAAATCTCCATCTAAACCCCTTCTCATGCATAAGAGTATAGATTTAGGAAAATCTGATTTTCAAATTTTGGATGTTAGAAAATTATGTGTTAGGTATTGGATGGTAGGGGTTAGAAGAAAAATTGGTTGAACCGTACTTCTGTTCGTAAAGTTATGGAAAAAGTTGGATGCAAAAACAAAAATTGTGATTTTCAAAACTTGCATGCATATAGAATTTCCAATGTATATATATAGGTATTTTGCACCATATTTTCAAAATTATTTTGAAGAATGCATTCATATAAGAGGCGCCGATTTAGTGTTATTCGACATACATATCATGTATATTTTGATACATCGTGCACTTATACCCTATAGGGTGCAAAATTGGATGGATAACTTAGAATGGTTATGCGCTATGTTAGTTGGTTCAGTCCTTGAGGAATTTTGAGGATGAAATTCTTTTAAGTGGGAAGAATGTAATACCCAGTTGTTGTGGGAGATTTGCTTGCAATACCAAGGTAATTGGAGCTTGGAAGATTACATGAATCGGTTAGGAGGAAGGTAACACCGAAGGTAGAGCAGGTACAAACGTAGAGCAATGAGCTTGGAGAAATGGGGAGAAAGCAGACTTTCACCTCTTTATTTGGAGGTTTAAGTACCGAACATAACTTTTTATTCAGTACCCAAGATCCTAATAAGATCTTTTATTTGATGGTTGAAGTACCAAACAGAATTTTCTGTTTGGTATCGCCAAGCCATCGAACAGGATCTTATGTTCGGTGGTTGGGCACCTACCGAACCATGAACTTAAGGCACTCGCCGAACTTAGGAGGAAGGCACTAACTGGACCAAGACAATCCTAGATCTACCAAGCCAAGCCAAAGGGGAGTCTCACCAAACCAAGAGTGGGCCGAGCCAAATGGGAAAGCATGCAAACTTGGCCAACGACTTGTCCAAGTCCATCCTAGCCGAACCAACACCCTTCAAACCGGTTCTTAGCCGGACCGAGCAGTATATATATGGATGGAAATTTACATATATTTGGAAATAATTAGGAGTATCTTAGATTCCTAAGAATATTCCATTTGGTCATGATATACAAGGAAATATCCTAATTAATGACATCATCTCTTCGTCCCTATAAATGCTCAAGCATTTAGCATTCAACCAATAGCTTTTTGAGATCTATAAGAATCCAGGATACAGAATCTATTGCGTGAAGCATATGGATCACCATTTTCGATTATAAATCATTCTACTCATTAACTTCTTGTAAAATCATAAGTATAAGAGAAAAGAATTAAAAAAATAGTGGATGAAGGCCCATTATGGCTAAACTACTAAAAACCTAGTGTATTTTACTTCTTCTTTTTGTTCTTCATATAATCCAATGTGGAAAATCGATTGGAGGTGTTTGCCCTTTTTTTGCAAACATTTTTTGTGCTTTTACTGAGAATTGAATCTATCCTTAACATGCCTTTCAAATCTAAGAGCAAGGCAGACAATACAAGCTAGGGTGCCAACATAGACTCGGTAGATCAGGATAACCATTCTTCCAGTACTCTAGCTCCTGATGGCATCACTAGAGGCGACTTAAACAGATTTATGGAGGATCTTGCTACTTTTCTCGTCGCCCAACAACAAGCTATTGTGGATCAAATCATGACATGCTTAGAGCATGTGTAGCCAACCGCACATAACACTGAAACCAGAGGGAGAACCCAGACCCGGTGATCGAGAGAGAGAAACAGATTATACTCTAGTGGCGAATCTAACTGGGAAAATCAAGGAGAAGGACTTGTGAATGCCGAGGAAGCAGGTCGATAAGGGCCTTAACCGCACGTTGCACCGAAGGATCGATCCATCACTGAATAGAATAGGGGAGGTGATGGACCAGGATTAGCTCTGGCTGGACCCTACCAACCTAGGCAACACTCTCCGAAATTGGTTGAAGCAGCAGTTGATGGAAGATGGGCTTACCGTCGTGATGGGTCTCCAAGAAGAGAACACAGCTGGGATACAAGAACAAATCATCACATGAGACATGATAGAATCCCCTCGCTTGAACGAGAGTGGTCGGTTCATTCCAGACCATCGTTAGAGCCATAGAGCCTTATGGCATGGAATATCAAGTAATTTGTTCATCAGGAGAAAATAGAGCGGGAAATTAGTGTGAGATTCGGCATCCTGTTAACTACGGAAATAGAGGCTGGCCGAAATTTGAGGAATTTTCGAATGCCTACTATGGATCCTTATCAAGGCTTAACTAATCACATAGTGCATTTACAATGATATAGGTAGCATATGCTAATGAGTGGAGCAATGGAAGAGGTCATGTGCAAGTGCTTTCCCTTGTTCCTAACAGACCTAGCAACTATGTGGTTCTGTCGCCTTCCATTTGGTTCAATTCAATATTGGGAGATGTTGAAGGAGAAATGTTATCCCACCTTTTGGCAAAGCCGAGATTCCCAAGAATTAACTGAAAATCAATGATTACTAGTCATGAACGTCGATTATGCATCGCAGGTTCACTATGGATATCGATGAATTTTTCCGAGTCCGGATGGGGCCACGGTTGACAAGACATGACAAGCAAAGCCATGGAAGCCTGTATTCCAAATTTCAAGTCAAGCCGAGTTTATATGCTCTAGTTATGATCGATTCAAACTGGTGGAAACAACCTCATTTTCGTATCCATCAGTAAACCATGGTTCGACTCGATCCGGTTCGCATCCATCACCCACTTCGCATCGATCAGTTCCTTTTGGTTCGTATCGATCAAGTTGTCAATATTCAAATCCATCATCTTCGTATCGATCGGCTGATGACTACTTCGCATCCATCAAAAGTGACAAGTCACTATTTCGTATCCATGAAGTAGCTGCCCTGTTCGTATCCATCCACCTTTGTTAGCTCGTTACCATCACAAAGCAGACATTCGTATCCATTAAGGAGCCTCGGTTCGCCTCGATCCAGTTCGTATTGATCAGTGGAACTACATTCGTATCCATCGATGCAAACTGGATAACGACACTTGATATAAACGAGGCGAGATTCATGGACGCGACACGGTCAACTCGGAGTAAAGAGTGGATCGATGCGAGGAACGCGCCCACGTCACTGCTTCATCACGCGCATTATCGATTCGAAGTCGATTGATTCGAAGCCATGGATGCGAACCAGACAGCCATCCGAGAACTTTGAACTCGTATCGATCATAACTCAAGATCCACTAATCCAAATGCTATGAAATTTTCACAGAAGCTTACGTACAAGCCAAGGAATGTGCCTGCCAAGTTTCAGCTTGATTGGACCATTTCTTGATCGATACGAAATCGATTCGTATCGATCACAAATCGAGTCGAAACTTGGTGGGATCGATTGCGTGGGCCCACTCACCTGCTAGAAGGAGTCTTCCAAAGTTTAAGCGCGATATCAGCCTCCTACACCTATAAACAGCCCCCCCAGAGCCTACAGAGAGAGGATCTTTTGGCTATTCAACGTCCAGATTCTGCCAGATTCAATTCTACACCTTACCATCGTTGTTGTACTCGAATTACTTCATTGTAGTCGCTGTAATCATATGTAACCAGCAAGGAAAATCAATAAAGGATTACTATTCAAAGTGGACGTAGGCCGGAGATAGCTGAACCACTATAAATCTTGTGTTTCTGTTCGCTATTTCTGGATTGTTGTTTGTTGTTAGCGTAGGTCTGTGACTTGTGCTCAAACATTATTGATTAATATTCATATACTGGTGCTTTCACAATTCTTGGGGTTTATGACTAATTTTGGTGCAAACACTTTGGTGCTTTCATTGAGAACAACTAGCACCCGCTACACCAGATTTGAAGTTCAGATTTAAAAGCTTAAAGGATTCAGATTTAGAGACAATGACTCGACAAACAAGTAGAAGACAAAGGGCTGAGAGAAGCCAACAAGGAGAAAGCTAGAAGGCATCCTCTGGAGCTGGAGAAGGACGTGCTTCTATTTACATTACCAGGGACGAGATGGAAGCTATGGCAAATTCGTTACATGAGAGATTGTTGAAGAGTCAACATGACATGCTGCAGACTTTCTTTGACAGATGAGAGCTGCAGGGACACAGAACCTTGGGCTGACTACAGCGGCTGCAAACGTGGAACAAGGAGCTAGGGTTGCAAAAATCAATGAAGGTCGGATTCAAAACCAGAATGCAAGACCTGAAGGCAATCAACGGGGACTTGGGGGAAGACCCTCAGGATCCGATGCTGGAAGACCCATAGATGGAGCTCAATAGGCTAGAGCCAATGCTAATGCTAACGAGCCACACGAAGAGTATGTACCAGTATTCCCTTCGAGACTTGGGGGACAGGACAGAAACATGACAAGGGGGCAACCTCCAGATGGAGATAAAAGGATGATTGGTCTAGTGCGACGAATCATGAGAGGAGGATTGTCGAGTGGAGGATTGGAAGAAGTCAGTCGGAGTCCGTTCACTCCGTATTTCAGAAATGCAAGGAACCCTCCAAAGTTCAAACTACTAATGTTGGATCCTTATGACGGGAAGTCAGACCTGACCATGCACATTACCAGATACATCAGACATATGGAAGTGCTGGAGCATCCAAGGAAGTGATGGAACGATGTTTCCCTTTATTTTTATCAGAGTTGGCTGCGCTTTAGTTTAGACAACTAGAGACTGGATCGATCAGAACATGGTGCGAGCTCGTAGATTGCTTCAAGAGATAGTTTAGGGTCCACATGATGCGACCCAAGAGTGTGATGACTTTCGCTTCAATAAAGCAATGGACTGGAGAGTCCATAAAAGATTTTCTATTGCGAATCAATGTAACGGTGGCTTCTGTACATCGCCTGGGTCCATCGATGATATTGATGGCAGCGGTAGCAGGAGTTGGGGAAGGCATCGAATTCAAAGACTCTTTGGCAAGAGATCCACCGCAAGATCTTGGAGAATTTTATTATGAAGCTGAAAGGTTCATTCGACTAGAAGAATCACGAACAGAGAGGCGAGAAACAAATGCTGTGCAGGGCGAAGGATTCGCCAGAGAACAGTCTGGAGCAGACAAAGAAAAGAGAAAGCTGAATGACAGACATGATGGTCTTGATAAATGGAAGAAGTTCCGAGAGCCCAGATTCAGGCAATACACAGATCTGACGGCAAACCTGGAACAAATTTACACGGAAACTCAGGGGCAACTCCCCTATCGAAAACCACCCAGAAGAGATCCCACAGAGAGGGAGCGTAGAAGTGGAAAATATTGCCTATTCCACGAGCTGGATGGGCACACTACCGACGAATGCCGCCACTTAAAGGATGAGGTGGAAGAACATGCCAGGAGTGGTAGATTGCCACAATATACCAGGGAACGAACAACGACAGTGAGACCTGAGCAACTACCGCCTCCGCCTAACAGAACTGATTCTGGATTGGGATCGCGACTCGTCATCAAATGATTATGATGGCAAGAGCCAAGTTCAGGATTTGGACTTTGGTCGATTAGGTCTTTTAGATTTGATTTTAAAATAAACGGCTATTCCACTTACGCATGTACGGAAACCGGAGAAATCCCTAGGCATGCTCTAAGATGGTAATAGACCGCTCCGCCCAGAGGGGCAATGTTTAGTTTTTTCCTTGTTGAATATGCTATTATATGATTTTTGTTTGATGATAATAAACATATATATATATATATGTAAATGTATTTGTTAACGTACTATTTTATTTTTCATAGACTAAATAAATATTTGCTGAATAAAAATAAATAACACAGAATTTGAATTCAAACAGAAATTTTATTCAAACAAATATTTATTACAATTTTGAATAGTACAAATTCAAGCTCTCACTATATATACGACTTTGATTACAATACAAATTCAATTACATCACAATTTCACTTTTACATCTAACCTCACTACATATCACTCATACACTCAACTCGTATGTTATCTTCAACCTCACTCTAAATCGAATCCAGCATCTGAGCAATCTGCAAAAATAAATATTGACGCAGTAAAATTGAAAAGAAAATATTTTTGCAGTATAAAACAAAATGTGAATTTTGAAAATAATATTTGCCTCAGTTATTTGGGTTGTTCATCATCATTTAATTTTCAATTCATCATACACAAATAGCTTGTGACATACACAATGTATCACTGTATATGCCACAAGGCCGTGCACACTGATATATACACTTTACTAATTTACAGGGACAGGTGAGCACATGTCAAACCCAAATTATCGGATTCAACTCAAGTGCAATAAAATAATGTCACAACTTTCAGCACAAGGTCAAATCCGAGCTTCAAGCTGGATTCAACTCAGGTGTAATTTCAAGAAACAAACAAAATGCAAAGGTCAAATCACTGCTATCATGACTCAACTCAAATGCAACATTGACTATATAGTCTCAAGTGACAGCAAAACACAATACAACATGTCCAGAATGCTAACTGACTCGAGTATCACAAACATATATCAGAGAGCATATGCAAGGGTCAAGCAAGTGATATATGCAAACAAAACAAATGGATGCAACAGATGTAACTACTATGCAATGCACATCAACTAGTAGAGAAGGGTCGAATAACCAAGTGCACCACTGGCCATACAACAAAGCTCAACAGCTACAACATATATATACAGTGAACTGTGCAGTCATGCAAGCAACATGTCGAACATAAAGGAATGCAACAGTATAAAGAAACAAACTCGGCAATGCTCAAGACCAATACACATGAATGCACAGTGCAAACAAATGCACCAAGTAAAGGACACAGCAAATACTCGAGCTCAAGACAGTACAACCTAAGATGCAAACTACAAATACATGAAGCAGTTCAATATCCAAGCAATATCAGTACAAAACCAAATGAACAAACAAATGCCACAGTGAAAAAGAAACAAACTCGAAGCACAAGCTAATGCAGACTGAAGAGAATCAATATACAGTGAACTAAGTCATGGTTCAAACCAGCAATGCCAAAGAACAGGTACCACTAGACAAACAAACCATACATGTGAACTCAGATGGAACTGCAACAGCAAGTATAAATTGACATGCAAATACAAGTGCAAAGATGAATGCATATATGGGTGCAGACATGCCAAAAATATTATGAAGCTGAAAATGAACAAGGTAACAGAATTCATCATCATGGAACAGATGGTATAGTTCGAACATTAATCACCAGTTTTTTTTAGAAATCAAAATGCCAAAGTCATGGAATCGCATAAACAAATTCTAAGTGACCGAAGTCGAAGTGCCAAGGAACTCAAAGCTGAGGCAACTAATAAATCAGTGCCGAAGTCAATGTTGAACAAGTCAGAGACGTGGTGGTAAAGAAATGAACAAAGTCAAGATCGAAGCCGTGTTAACCAAGCCAATAATATACGAATTGAAAATGTCAAATATAATCACAATCGTCAATGCAAAATCGAATGGCCAAAGACGAATTCAAATAAATGTATACGACCGTAAATATAGGAATTCGACTTCTATAAATTCCATTCATCATCGGCAATTTCAAAATCATCGAGTTCAAGTAATCCAAAATCGTAGAAGCAAAACATACCAAATCAAAGCCGAACTCGATCAAGGAGGAGAAGCCGCAAACATTAAATTGAAGCAAGCAAATCGAACCATCAACCATCAAGCGGCGATTTCTCCAAATCCCTAATTTTTAATCAAGAGGAACGAATAACAGAGAGCCGCCATTATCACAAAGGATTGGGCCGAAGGAAAATAAAGAGAAAAGAAAAAGTGGGTCGGCATAATAAAGAAGGAGATAAAATGGCCGCAATTTCTTAATTGATAATATTGGGCCGGGTTATATTAATAAAGAATTTAGTTTATAAAATTAGGGTTTTTGTTTTCTAATTGCTTTTTAATTTGTATTTTGCTTTTTAAACCGTTGAAATTTCTAGTCGTGTGACTAGGGGACAAACTACGTGGCGTATTTTGAGAATTCGCAACTCATGGCTGTGTTGTGGTAGGGTTTTGGGTGTAGAGTTAGGTTAGTTAGCAGCGGGTGTCACGAGTTTACGTGTGTAAGCGTGTGACTACTTAATTTCTAGTAGAAACCTTGGGGGAAGCATGTAGTCAGGGTTTTGCCGAAGCTGGGTAAATTCTGTGTCGTTCTATTTCTTCATTTATTGTTCTGCTATTATCTGTGCTGCTATTATTCTGTGATCTGTGTTGAAATAATTTTATAAGCTTCCGCAATTAATTTTTATAATTAATAGTATCACCCTATTTACCCTCCCTCTAGGATGAAATAGATCCTACAAGTGGTATCAGAACTAGGAATAGAAGTCAACTTTTGTTTTTAAAAAAATTCGTTTTTTCAAAAACCAATTTTTGTTTTAAAAATTTGAATTTTTCAAATGGCTTCTTTCAATATTGTTTTTGGTGAGGGCCGGTCTACAGTTAGGCCACCAATGTTCAATGGTGAATATGCTTACTGGAAAAATAGGATGGAAATTTTTCTGAAACCATTAACGCTTGGAATATTGTTGGGACAGGTTATAAAGCACCGACTATAACTGTAGATAATCAGAAAATAGATAAACCAAAGGAACAATGGACAGAACTAGAAAATAAATTACAAAATACTAATTCTTAAGCTATGAATTCTATTATTTGTTCATTGAATCAATTTGAATTTAATCGTGTCTCATAATGTCTAACTGCGTAGGAAATATGGCACACACTAGAAGTGACTCACGAAGGAACATCTCAAGTCAAAGAATCTCACCTTTGTTAAGCAGCGAATACGAGAACTTCACGATGGCAAAGAAAGAAAATGTCAAAGAGATGTATGAACGACTTTCCAATATCGTATATAAATCAAAAGCTCTCGGAAAATAATACACAGAGTTGGAGATAGTCCAAAAAATCCTCAGAGTCCTTCCACGAAAATTTGAAGCAAAAGTGACTGCCATTCAAGAATCGAAAGATTTAAAACAAATGAAAGTTGAAGAACTCATCGGAAATCCCACCACTTATGAGCTAGAAATGAAATTTAAGGAAGAGCGTGAAGGAAGTGACACTCGAAAGAAATCAGTAGCTCTTAAAGGAACAACAGAAAGTGATGGTGATGATGATGATGATGCAGCAGCAGAATTTGAGCTATTAATAAAGAAATTCAAAAGGTGGAATTACAAATTTGGAAATTTAGCTCGAATTCAAAAAGAGAAAAGCAGAATAGCCAAAGCACTAGACTACTCTGAAGAACAGAAGATCATCTGTCACAAGTGCAACCAACCCGGACACATCAAGCCCAATTGTCCTCAAAATCAACGCGACTTTAAAAAGAAATCAAAAAGGAAAAGTTTTGCAACCACATGGAATACTGTGAAGAAGATAATCAAAGTTCTAGCAGTGAGAGTGAGAAAGCAGATATGTGCCTTCAAGGGAATATAACTGATGGCGACGATGACGAGCCAAGCAAAGTATCAAAACTTAATCACTCTGAATTACTTATTTATTTCCACGAAGTAAATGACTGTTTTGAACGACTTAGGGTGAAGTATGCCAAACTTGAATCACAAAAAGATACTTTGATAGAATTAAATGAACAACTTGACCAATTACTTAAAACCTATCAAAGTAGGATCCCTAAGTGTGATAAGTGTCCAACATTCGAAGAAGAAATTAAAAAATCAGAAATTAATATAAAATAAAATTCTGATTTTGAAAGAGAGTGAAAATACGAGGAGAGAGAACTCTATTGAAAAGTGCACACAATTATTAAACGAAAATGAATCTCTCAAAACACAAGTCCAACAATTGTCAACGACTTTAAATAAATTTTCAAAAAGTGAAAAGTCATTGAATATGCTATTAGGGAAGCAAACTGTTAATATAGTTAGACAAGGACTTGGATATAATCAATCTAAAAATGTTAGAAATGACATTAATCAAGTAAATTCTATGTGCACAATTTGTAGAAAATATGGACACAATCACAATAGTTGATGGTATAACCCAAACACGTGAAAACTATACCAATTTGGGTTCCAAAAGGCACAAATATAAAATCTCTCAAAGTTAAACAAATTTGGGTGCCGAAAGGAGCATATATAAATAGTTTTGGGTCTCCACAAAATTATTTTTCAAAATATTCAACCACTAACAATCATGGACCTAAAAAAACAAATAGGACACAAAAATCTTTGAACGTGTAGGTGTGGTGGCAGGCTAAGGGACAACAATAGTGCCACTTGGATTCTGGTTGTTCCAAGGGCACACCGAGCGACAAAGTAAAGTTCCTTAGCCTAGTATAAAGGTGACAAAATCACAATGGACAACAACGAAAAATATCGTAAAGGTAAAACAGGTAATGGTATATTTATTTGAATGATATATTAAATGTGATAATCTGCACCATAATCTAAGTAAAATCAGCCAACAATGAGATGATGAAAAAATGATGATTTTGATTCTGACTTATTCAAAATTGTTGGCCAATTATATTCTTATGCCAAAAACACTATATAAATCTCTAGATTCTTTGAAATTACTTCATATATATTAGTTTTGATTAAAAATAGTGTTTTGTTGGATGATAATACATTTGGTTATAATACGGCTAACTCTATATTCACGGTTTTTGATTATTTACACGGCTTCAATTAAAATTCAAGAGAATGTCATTTAAAAAGCTGTTAAAATTGATTTTGAAATTTTTGTTGCACACTTCATAGCTTATCAAATTCAATCAATGATAATTTTGAGTGAAAGAGAAATTCAGATGCAGATTACACAGGTAATCTAGTTGATAGAAAAATTACTAGTTGAACGTAATTTTTGTTGAGACATTTAGTAACTGCATCGTTTTTCAAAGAAAATATCTGCATATTTTTCAATTCAAATAATTTTCAAATAGCAGAAATTTTTCTCATATAACCCCCTCGAGAAAATCATTTTTGACCATATTTTTAGATTAGTCATTTTGAAAAATTGATTTCATAATTATTTTTGAATTTGATTTTAAATGACTATTTTGACTAATCTGACTCCTTAATAATTATCGAAAAGATAAATAGTGATTGAAAAAGTGATGAGTGTTGATATTTATCATATATTATGACTCGAGACGGTATAATTAGTAAATTTCTTCAGAAATTTAAACAAGATTTATAAAACTTTTGTTGGTAAAAATTCCATGATCATCTCTATTCTTATCATATTTCTAACGACCATCACTCATCAAAATTTTATATAGTTTGTCCATATATGGTGCTTTAAACAGGAATCATTCGTTTTTCATTTTACATTTTTTTTTAAAATAATAGAAAAAATTTATATAGTAAAAAAAATACCAAAGTATTCACTCTCATTTAAAAGTCCTCACGGTTATGCATGGGTGAATTACTTGGAATTTGTTATGTGCTTTCATGCTCATTTAAAAGTCCTCACGGTTGTGCATGTAAGGAACGCATATCAAAAATTGATTTTTAAAATAAGCAAGTTGATTCTAATCACATTTAAAAATCCTCATTGTTATGCGTGGTTAGAAGATACTTGAATTCATTTTAAAAAAAAATTGGAATACTACTAATCTCATTTAAAAGTCCTAACAGTTATGCATGGTTAGTAGATATTCAAATTCCTAATATTAATATACCACAAATAGACACAACCGCAAGGTTTTATATGATGACATCATTCCCATCATTCTAAAAGTGGAATATGCTCCTAACAAAATATTTATGATTTTTGTTTTATTTTTTATTGAAATTTAATATTTATATTCAATTGAGTTTTAATATTGGACTAATATCGATCACTTTATCTCTATTTTCTCTAACATACTCTTTTGCTGATAACAAAAAGGGGAGAGAAAAGTTAAGATTTTTTCAAATAAAATCAAGCAAAAGGTCAAATATTTTCCATTTGCATCTAGGCTCATTTGCATATTTTTAATTGTATGCATATTTGTAGGGGAAGCTTTATGCAGAGAGGAAGCATTTAAATAAGGGGAGCAATTAGAGCATATCAATGATCAAATGCATTTAACATATTCAAAATCTTAAATATATGTTTGTTATCATCAAAAGGGGGAGATTGTTGAATATGCGATTATATGATTTTTGTTTGATGATAATAAACATATATATATTCGTATAAATCTATTTGTTAATGTACTATTTTATTTTTCATAGACTAAATAAATATTTGCTGAATAAAAATAAATAACACAGAATTTGAATTCAAACAGAAATTTTATTCAAACAAATATTTATTACAATTTTGAATAGTACAAATTCAAGCTCTCACTATACATATACAACTTTGATTACAATACAAATTCAATTACATCACAATTTCACTTTTACATCTAACCTCACTACATATCACTCATACACTCAACTTGTATGTTATCTTCAACTTCACTCTAAATCGAATCCAGCATCCGAGCAATCTGCAAAAATAAATATTGACGCAGTAAAATTGAAAAGGAAATATTTTTGCAGTATAAAACAAAATGTGAATTTTGAAAATAATATTTGCCTCAGTTATTTGGGTTGTTGATCATCATTTAATTTTCAATTCATCATACACGAATAACTTGTGACATACACAGTGTATCACTGTATATGCCACAAGGTCGTGCACACCGATATATACACTTTACTAATTTACAGGGACAGGTGAGCACAGGTCAAACCCAAATTATCGGATTCAACTCAAGTGCAATAAAATAATGTCACAACTTTCAGCACAAGGTCAAATCCGAGCTTCAAGCTGGATTCAACTCAGGTGTAATTTCAAGAAACAAACAAAATGCAAAGGTCAAATCACTGCTATCATGACTCAACTCAAATGCAACATTGACTATACAGTCTCAAGTGACAGCAAAACACAATACAACATGTCAAGAATGCTAACTGACTCGAATATCACAAACATGTATCAGAGAGCATATGCAAGGGTCAAGCAAGTGATATATGCAAACAAAACAAATGGATGCAACAGATGTAACTACTATGTAATGCACAACAACTAATAAAGCAGGGTTGAATAACCAAGTGCACCACTGGCCATACAACAAAGCTCAGCAGCTACAACATATATATACAGTGAACTGTGCAGTCATGCAAGCAATAGGTCGAGCACAAAGGAATGCAACAGTATAAAGAAACAAACTCGGCAATGCTCAAGACCAATACACATGAATGCACAGTGCAAACAAATGCACCAAGTAAAGCACACAGCAAATACTTGAGCTCAAGATAGTACAACCCAAGATGCAAATTACAAATGCATGAAGCACTTCAATATCCAAGGAATATCAGTACAAAACCAAATGAACAAACAAATGCCACAGTGAAAAAGAAACAAACTCGAAGTTCAAGCTAATGCAGACTGAAGAGAATCAATATACCGTGAACTAAGTCATGGTTCAAACCAGCAATGCCAAAGAACAGGTACCACTAGACAAACAGACCATACATGTGAACTTAGATGGAAATGCAAAAGCAAGTATAACTTGACATGCAAATACAAGTGCAAAGATGAATGCATATATGGATGCAGACATGCCAAAAATATTATAAAGCTGAAAATGAACAAGGTAACATAATTCATCATCATGGAACAGATGGTACACTTCGAACATTAATCACCAGTTTTTTTTAAGAAATCAAAATGCCAAAGTCATGGAATCGCATAAACAAATTCTTAGTGACCGAAGTCAAAGTACCAAGGAACTCAAAGCCGAGGCAATCAATAAATCAGTGCCGAAGTCAATGTTGAACAAGTCAGAGACGTGGTGGTAAGGAAACGAGCAAGTCAAGATCGAAGCCGGGTTAACCAAGCCAATAATATACGAATTGAAAATGTCAGAAATCATCACAATCTTCAATACAAAATCGAATGGCCAAAGACGAATTTAAATAAATGTATACGAACGTAAATATAGGAATTCGACTTCTATAAATTCAATTCATCATCGGCATTTTCAAAATCATCGAGTTCAAGTAAGCCAAAATCATAGAAGCAAAACATACCAAATCAAAGCCGAACTCGATCAAGGAGAAGAAGCCGCAAACAATTAAATTGAAGCAAGCAAATCAAAGCATCAACCATCAAGTGGCGATTTCTCCAAAGCCCTAATTTTTAATCAAGAGGAACGAATAACGAAGAGTCGCCATTATCACAAAGGATTGGGCCGAAGGAAAATAAAGAGAAAAGAAAAAGTGGGCCAGCATAATAAAGAAGGTGATAACACGGCCGCAATTTCTTAATTGATAATATTGGGCCGGGTTATATTAATAAAGAATTTAGTTTATAAAATTAGGGTTTTTGTTTTCTAATTGCTTTTTAATTTGTATTTTTCTTTTTAAACGGTTGAAATTTCTAGTCGTGTGAGTGGGGGACAAACTACGTGGCGTAGTTTGAGAATTTGCAACTAAGTGGCTGAATTGTGGCAGAGTTTTGAGTGTAGAGTTAGGTTAGTCAGTAGCGGGTGTCGTGAGTTTACGTGTGTAAGTGTGTGACTACTTAATTTCTAGTAGAAACCTTGGGGGCTGCACGTAGGCGGGTTTTACCGAAGCTGGGTAAATTCTGTGTCATTCTATTTCTGCATTTATTATTCTGCTATTATCTATGCTGCTATTATTTTGTGATCTGTGTTGAAATAATTTTATAAGCTTCAGCAATTAATTTTTATAATTAATAGTATCACCCTATTCACCCCCCCTCTAGGGTGAAATCGATCCTACATTCCTGATGTTTGAGATTGAACATTCAGGACTTGAATTTAATAAATGAACTTGAATTTCTTGAAATAAACCTTTGACTAGAGAGTTAAAGGATGAATATTAAATACCAACATAAAAATGATCACTTTATGATCCTACCCGGAGAGGCAGGGTCTGGAGTGCAAGGAGTGAGTTGCTTCGCCGGAGAGCGACAGGATCGACTCACTTAACGTCGTTCCCCATTCACCGAAGAGTGATTGGATCAGGGTCTGAAAAGAGCCCGGAGTGGCCATGATCGGCCTAGGACTTAGGCCATGACATCGCTTAATGTTCAAATACACTGAACCGAAGTGCAAGAAGTGAGTTGGTTCATCGAAGAGCGACAGGATCGACTCACTTAATGATGTTTCCCCTTCATCAGAGAGTGACAGGATGGGATCCAGCAAGAACCAAGAAAGGCTATGATTGGTCTAGAATGACCAAGACATAGCTATACGCGCTAGCTGGGTCCAAGGTGCAAGGGATAGGAGGCAACGCCGGAGTGCAACAGGATCTTTCTATCCGATCGCTAAGTCTGGAATGGACTTGGCAAGGGTCCGGAGTGACCACCGATAGTCCGGAGAGGCTATAGAATTTCATTCTTAACTTCCACAGGAAGAAATGAATAATGATTTGGCTTCGAACAGCCGTGAACTTGATTGGCACTACTATAAGCTTTGAATAAAACATGAACTCACTGCATTTGATTTGAGACTGTTCAAAACACAGCTTTTACAAAAAGGCATGTTTTAGGTGGCAAAGTGTTATCCCACCTTTTGGCAAAGCCGAGATACCCATGAATTAATTGAAAATCAATGATTACTAGTCATGAACATTGATTATGCATCGCAGGTTCACTATGGATATCGATGAATTTATCCGAGTCCAGATTGGGCCACGATTGACAAGACATGACAAGCAAAGCCATGGAAGCCTGTATTCCAAATTTCAAGTCAATCCGAGTTCATATGCTCTAGTTATGATCGATTCAAACTGGAGGAAACAACCTCATTTTCGTATCAATCGGTAAATCATGGTTCGACTCGATCCGGTTCGCATCCATCACCCACTTCGCATCGATCAATTCCTTTTGGTTCGTATCGATCAAGTTGTCAGTATTCGAATCCATCATCTCTGTATTGATCGGCTGATGACTACTTCGCGTCCATCAAAAGTGACAAGTCACTATTTCGTATCCATGAAGTAGCTGACCTGTTCGTATCCATCCACCTTTGTTAGCTTGTTGCCATCACAAAGTAGACGTTCGTATCCATCAAGGAGCTTCGGTTCGCCTCGATCCAGTTTGTATCGATCAGTGGAACTGCCATTCATATCCATCGATGCAAACTGGATAACGGCACTTGATACAAACGAGGCGAGATTCATGAATGCGACGCGGTCAACTCGGAGTAAAGAGTGGATCGATGGGAGGAACGCGCCCACGTCACCACTTCATCACGCGCATGATCTATTTGAAGCCGATCGACTCGAAGCCGTGGATGCAAACCAGACAGCCATCCGAGAACTTTGAACTCGTATCGATCATAACTCAAGATCCACTGATCCAAATGCTATGAAATTTTCACAGAAACTTATGTACAAGCCAAGGAATGTGCCTGCCAAGTTTCAGCTTGATTGGACCATTTCTTGATCGATATGAAATCGATTCGTATCGGTCACAGATAGAGTCGAAACTTGGTAGGATCGATCGCGTGGGCCCACTCACGTGCCAGAAGGAGTCTCCCGAAGTTTGAGAGTGATATCAGCCTCCTACACCTATAATAGCCCCCCAGAGCGTATAGAGAGAGGATCTTTTGGCCATTCAATGTTCTCTGCCGGATTCAATTCTACACCTTACCATCGCTGTTGTTCTCAAATTACTTCATTGTAATCGTTGTAATCATCTGTAACCAGCAAGGAAAATCAATAAAGGATTACTATTAAAAGTGGATGTAGGCCGGAGATAGTCGAACCACTATAAATCATGTGTTTCTGTTCGCTATTTCTGGATTGTTGTTTGTTATTAGTGTAGATCTGTGACTTGTGCTCAAACATTGTTGATTAATATTCATATATTGGTGGTTTCACGATACTTGGGGTTTGTGACAAATTTTGGTGCAAACAAGAACTTCATTAGTTAGTATACGTAGAATAGCCCAAGGACCCATATTATTTATCAAATGTTAAACAATAGGAGGACGAGGCTCAGCAACAATATTTAATCTGCTTCAACGTTGCAGCTATGAGTGTTCAAAACATCAATGAACTATTACCCTGATGGCACTGTATGGAGGTGCGCACCCTGACTTGTATATGGCCCGTAGATTAGCTAAAGAGAAACCAACTACCATCTAATCCTTCCTTTATGAATCATAAAGTACATGTGATTTGAGGAATCTGCCTCAAGGCGGAAAGTTTTTACTAAGCTATTAGGAGCTTCCAGTAGTGTGAATGCTATGTTTAAGAATGATGAAGAGGGTATCATGGAGAAAAAGAAAAACAATAACCCCTACAATTTCTGTAGGGAGAAAAAGAATCGAAGGAGATTCAAGCGTGGCATATGATTTGACGCATATACGAACCTGAATGATTCTATAGAGAACATCTACTAGGTTACTCAAGTAGAGCTTAAGTACAACAGACCTACTCCGAAGAAAGAAACAGAGGCCGAAAGAAACTTCGGGAAGTGTTGTAGGTTCCATGAGTCCTACGGACGTAACACCGACGATTGTTGCCATTTATGGGACTTAACTAAGGAATAACTTAGGAAGAAGAAGCTGGAGTGTTATATTAAGATTCCTTCCCACTCCTAAGAAGTAGGCCCCAAGATAGCCCCTACTGGGAAATGGAGGTGAAGGGTCTAGTGCCGACCGTGGAAAAGATGGAAGGCTAATAATTAATACCATAACAAGGGAACCTCATGTGGCAGATATGAGCTAGGGTGAGATTAAGAGGTATATGAAGATAGGAACCCTGCAACCATTCTGTTCAAAGATGTGTTCGACAAAATAGGGTTGTCCATAGAAGATATTATGCCATGCAACCAATGCCTACATGGTTTTACAAGAGAAGGCATTGGACCCCTAGGGAGATTGGATTTGTTTGTTGGGATAGGAACTCGTCCTCGATCAACCATGCGAAAGCAAACTTTCATTAGTAGATGGATTATCGGCTTACATCACCTTTTTAGGACATCCAACCTTATCTGATTTATGTGTAGTAGTGGCCCTGTGGTGTTTGAGACGAAGTTCCCGATGGCCAATAGGATAAGAGTGGTGGATGGAAACAAAGACACGGCCAAAGAATGTTATGTTGCAGAACTGCAGAAGAACAAATGGATAGAAAAGGGAAAAGGCATAGAAGTTGTCTTCTATGCTAAGAATTTCCTCGCGTAGAAATTAAAGGATGGCCCTCTCTTAAGTTGATAAGTGATCCTCATAACGAGCTTAACTCGAGAAATGGAGGAGAGGGGGCTGCTGCCGACCCAGAGAGGCTTTGGAGTTTATGGAAGTTGTTGATGATTGTGATCTTACGAAAACTAATAAAAATTGGATCTGGTCTAGAGCATGATCTTATAGCCGATTGGTTTTCTACAGGACAACCAAAAAGTTTTCGCCTGGTCCCATGCAGATATGTGTAGGATTTCTCCTCCAGTTTCTTATTATGCCCTAAATAGCGACCCAAGTAAACTTCCTGTAAAGTAGAAGAAAGGGAGTATGGGCTCGAAACGATCGATGGCATTTGAATGAAGAAGTGAAAACCTTACTGGCAAACGACTTCATTCGAGGATCATTATACCCAGAATTGATAGCAAACTTGTTCCTTGTTAAAATGTCTAACGGAAAATGGTGGACTTGTATAGACTTCTCTAATTTGAACGGCCATGTCCCAAAGACTGTTTTCTACTCCTAAGGATTGATCACTTAGTAGATGGAATCATTGGGCATCAGCTTTTGTCCTTTATTAATGCTTACTTTGGATATAATTAGATTTCAATGCTTGTCCCTGACCAAGAGCACGCCAGCTTTATCGCTGACCTAAGGCTCTATCACTTTAAAGTTATTCCGTTTGGACTTAAAAATGCAGGAGCGACATAAAAATGTCATGTAAATTAGATGTTCGTCAAGTAGATTGGCAAAAACATGGAGGTATACGTTGATGACATGTTGGTGAAGTCAAGGAGGACTAGAGACAACATCTTGCACTTATATGAAATGTTTCAAATTCTACGGAAGTACAGATGAAGCTAAACCCACTGAAATATTTTTTTGGAGTTGTCTTTGGAAAATTCTTGGGTTTTATCATGCACACAAAAGGGATATAAGCTAATCCAGAATAGGTCCGGGCACCACGAAACATCAAAATTCCCAAAACTCGAAAGGAAATTCAGAGTTTAAACGGGAAGGTAGCAGCTTTGAGCAGGTTCATATCCAAAGCTATGGGTAAGTGTGTCCCATTCTTTGAAGCAGTCAAAAAGGAAAAAAGGAAAGTTTTTATGGATAGATGAATGTCTTCTTGTATTCCTCAATCTATTAAAGCACTACAGGAACAACTAATCTTATCTACTCCCCTTTAGGAGGATGATCTTTACATCTACTTAGAGGTGGCGCATCATGCTTTGAGCGTAGCTTTGGTCAGGAAGAAAGATTGAGACAATGTCTTGTGTACTACATAAGCAAACACTTCATCGGGCCAGAGTCCAGGTATCCTATGCTAGAGAAGTTGGCATGCTATTTCTTAGTTGCATCTAGAAAATTAAGGCATTACTTCCCGGCTTACCCTATCCGGGTGCTTACAAACTAGCCCTTGAGAAAGGTTTTACACCAGCCAGATATCTCAGGAAGATTTATCAAGTGGAGCATCAAGTTGAGTTGGTATGAGATAACCTATCATCCATGGACTATAATCAAAGGGCAAGCACTAGCAAACTTTATTATTAAGTTTGCTATTCGAGAAGATGAAGTAAAGCCCTAAGAGGAGGAAGTCCTTAAGTGGTGAGTATATGTTGATGGAGCATCTTATGATCATGACTCTGGTGCGGGGGTAATATTTCCGATCTCCAAAGGAAGGAAGTTGAGTTACGCAATTATACTGGGATTCAAAGCAACGAACAATGAAATGGAGTATGAGGCTTTAATGGCTGGACTGGAGTAGCAAATGAGCTAGGGATCGGATCGTTATGAGTTCATGGTGACTCTCTGCTAATGGTGAACCAGGTGCATGGGGAATTCCAAGCTAAAGGAGAATGCTTGAAATCTTATTTGGAAAATATGAAGAATTTGCTTACTGGGATGGAGCACTACATGGTTAAGCACATTCCATAGTAGGAGAATCAAGATGCATACGAGCTGGAAAAGTCAGCAAGTTCGGGAGATGATTCTCTATTTGGATCAGTCCCTATTACGATCCTACGTAGACCCGGTTTTGAGAAAGTGAATGTGGTTGTAGCTGTTGGAGGTGAAGAGACCTGGTTGACCATGTTGGTATGGTAATTGAGTAAAGGAATACTATCCGACAGCCAAAACGAGGCTAGGAAGATCCCATGGAAGGCACTTGCTTCATCATTTAGGATGGACTGTTGTATCAAAGAGGATACTGAACCTACTACAGAGTTGCATCATTGGGCAGGAAGCCGAGTAGGTACAGAAAGACATACATGAATGGAGCTACGGAGACCATATAGAGGGTGGAACTTTGGAAAAGTAGGTGTTGCGCTGGATACTTCTAGCTGACTTTGAATCATGATGCAATGGAGTTTGCAAACATATGTGAAAACTGCCAGCTATTCGCTAAGATTCCCAGGTTATCCTCAACTGAGCTAACTCATATGGTTAGCCCTTAGCCCTTTGCGATCTGGGGATAGACCTAATCGAGGGAGCTTCCAATGGCGTGAGGCGGAGCTAAGTATGTTATAGTGGCAATTGACTACTTTACTAAGTGGGTGGAAGCGGTGCCCATTACTAAAGTGTCGACGGTCAAGGTTGTAAACTTCTTAATCAGAAATGTGAAATGTAGGTACAAAGTTCTCCTTCAGATTGTTTCGGATAATGGATTGTAATTCGATGGTGAGGAGATCGCAGACTTCTGCCGGCAGCATGGGACAAAGAAGAGTTTTTCAGCTATAGCATAACCAGAGGCTAATGGGCAGGTAGAAGCGGTCAACAAGGTTTTGGAAATTCTAATAAAGAAGCGACTGGAGAAAGCTAAAGTAGAGTGGGTGGACAAGCTTCCTCTAGTATTATGGACATACATGCCTCTTTCAAGACAGCCATTGGTCATACTCCTTTCTCATTGGCTTAAGGGTCAGAAGCGATGTTGCAAATGGACACAATAGTGCCCTCACATCGAAGGATTTTTATGACCCAAACTAGAACAAGGAACTGCTAAACATGCCCCCTGACTTGGTTGAAGAAAGACATGAGGAAGCCACTTTAAAGGTGGAATCACATGAGTGGTGGATGGTCGCTCAATACAGTGTTAAGATCAAGCACTGCCAGCTCAAGGAAGGGGACTTGGTGGTGAAATGAGTATCCCCCAGACTAGGGGCACTAGACATAGTCTGGAAAGGACCATTTGTCATTCCCAAGGATTTAAGGACCATTTGGTGGAGCCATATATAGGAAGGCTTGAAACACACACTATCTCCATCATTATTTTGCTTGAAATTTTATCATATTCATTGTATTAAAGCTTTTTAATGAAACTATATAAAATAGATTCTAAAAAAGTGTGCTTTTTTGAAAAAAAATTCTCAAGAGATAATCAATAGGAAATGTAACCCTGTGTAACTAATCGAACGCATTGGATTTACGTAGACACTTCGAGGTGATGTCGCATAAACCGAAGGCCTAACTCCTTGACTTAGAAACCAAACTCGATTGTCGTGTTATCTTCCCTCAAAATCCTCTATCAGTAATGGCGAGCTCGATCAGTTCATGAGACATGACTACCAAATGGTTTCTCAACGTTGACAATGAGCCCAACCACTCTGTTGGCAATGGCGATCCCAATCCGTCCATAGTCAGGACATGACCACCAAATGTGTGCTCGTCATTGACGATTGGCCTAAACTCTCTACTAGCAATGGCAGGCCAGATTAGCCTATGGTCAGGATATGTCCGCCAAATAGGTGCTTGTCGTTGATGATCGGTCCAAACTTCTTTGGCGGCAATGGAAAGCCTGATCAACCTATGTTCAGGACATGATCGTTAAATGGTTGCTCACCATTGATGATTGACGCAAACTACTCGACCGATAGTGGTAACATGGGGTGATCTCTATTTAGGTGCCCACAATGTAACGACCCACTATTTTGGACCATTCAAATCGACACTAAAACCACACATGTCTAACTTGAATAGCTCAAAATACCGAATTGTTAATTTAAATTTGGCAAAACTCAGAATATGCTGTAAATAAATCATAGATCACAGACACAGATTAATAATATGCAGCGGAAGAAAAAGAGATAATAGTTCATGAAGCTACTATATAAATACATCAGAGTTATACAAGATACTATAGAATTCTCAATATGATAATCAAGTATAAAGCTGAGTACATCACTAGAATCAACTGGATAACTGAAATGAGATAGATAGTTGGATCTTCAAGCAAAGCTCCAACTCCGAAGGTGAGTCTCTAATGTTGTATCACTCAGCCTGACCTGAGAGTAAAGCAAAACACAAAACACTCGAGTCAGGAAATACATACTTATACAATGTAAACCAACTCAAGTGAACTGTAATATAAGGTACAAGTAATTTAAGGATGTTTGGGACCGCCCATCCTCTAAGGATCCATTAAACTATTTACTATGTAGTAATATTTCGCTATTATAATAATGTCTATAGTAAAATAAACTTACTTGTAAATAGCGTTAAGGCTTTACATTTTCCACCTTAACACGTAATAGTCCCAGTAGTACATCCAGTATCACGCATCTCCAGATCGGGAGACTACCCTAAATATTCCACGGGCTATGGGAGAAATCCAAAATCGTACAAAGCGCGCTAGGGTAGGTGACACGACACAACTAGGCAATGTCAGGGTAAATATACCAATTACGCCTCCGGACCGGTGGCAACGCGTAGCAGCTACTACCGCCCACCGCGAGCCACACCTCCAAAATAAAAAGGGCCTCGGTCAATCACAAAGTAATAGAATGGTATCGAAGGAGTGTGTCGGATAAGAGGAGCTAGCTTCCTCATTAGCCCGTCAATCGCTCATGTTTTAGCCACCTTAAGCCAACTCACAGGAGTCGGGTCCACGTATATACCTCAAAAGAACACCGCCACCATCATACTTCATTCTGAAATCTCCACCGCGTACATGGTTGTTAAAGTGGTTTTTGGAGTTGGCAGAGAGTATGACAACTTCCGATCCCAATCTCTTTAACAACCAAACGTTATTATTACCCATGGATATTTATTTAAAATCATTTCTATTCCAAAACCATTTAAAATCGCATACTATTACTTTCCAAAATAATATCCATTTTCAAAATTGGTAATATTTCCAAATTCATGTACTTTTCAAAATAATATCCATTTTCTTTCCAAAATAACGTCCATTCCAAAAATGGTAATAATATATCATTTAAATTCCAAACCAAATCAATATATCCTTTAAATAAAACCCAAATTTCCACATCGTTGAATATTTCCTTCCATTTATTAACTTGAAATATCATGCTAACCCAAACCACTCTATAAAGTCATATTCTTAAATCTTCAATTTCAATAGGTTTCAAATTTATACGTTTAAAGACAATTCTTAATTAAATACAACTTCAAATAATTTCATTTCCAAAACCATAGTGCTTCCAAAGTTTTAACAACTCCAACCAAAATACTTTGGAATCATATTACTTTGAAATCCTAACAATTTAGAAATGTTATCATTTGGAAATCATACTACTTAAAATCACAACACTTTGGAAATGTTATTCTTTTGAAAATCATAGTACTTAGAAAAATCCTAACACTTAAAACGACCTTCATTTAAACCATTTAAATTCAATGTCAAATAATATTCGTTTTAAAGCTGTAGCATTTCTGAGTTTATTCATTCAATTATAAACTTTCCAAAGACATTGTATATTTCAGCCACATTAAAATTTCAATTTTTAGCCAATTTAACTTTTAAAATCATATTTCTCCCTTCAGAAATATTCATTTGGATATCATTTAACTTATGATGTAATAAAATAATATCTTTTTAATAAATATGCAAATTTAACTAAAATTCATTTATAAGTCAAAATTACCCTACTTTACTTGACTTTTATTTTTAACAAATAACTTTACACTTTAATTTAAAATATCCATCCCATACATAAAATATTTCTATTACTGAATTTACTTAACTTTCATTTGAAAATTAAATTTTCACTTATCAAATTAAGTCATCTTTAAGTTACATTTTTCCATTTAAATCATAATCATCTAAAATTTTTTCAAAACATAGCCATAAATAAATATTTCATCATAGTTAATATAACAATACAATTCTCTTTATAAATCGATTCATTTAGCTATCAATTAACTATGATTTCAAGTTAAATAAATTTTATTACAAAAGGCCTAATTAAAACTGTATTTCATTTTATCAGTTCAAAATACAGTATTTATTATACAAAACATGCCCATCTCATAAAGTAAAATTCATAACAATTACTAGGTTAGATTTAACACTTCCATATTAAGTCAAATTCAATTATTCAGTTATTTATCATCAATAAAGATCTTTAATTCAACTTAAAACCAATTATTAACTTATAAAAATTCAACTTCTAGAAAAACTAATACACCTTTATAATTAAAGCATTAAATCAGCTTTTAAATTGAAATTTCACATAATTATGAGACTTAAAATTCCTAATAATTTTTTAGGAAAATATCATTTAAAAATACTTAATAAATTTTTAAGGAAAATATTATTTAAAAATATAACCATGGGCCTGTATAATATTTTCTAACCTAGGTCAAGTGATACAGATATGTATCATTTCAATCCGTAAGTTAAAAAGAAAATTTTGGATTCTATTATTTCAAACCCGCAATCCCAAGTAAAATAAATATAATAAAATCACTTGAGCCTATCATTTCAGCCCATAATGATTTTTCCTTACTCTAACTCTATTCGGGTATGTATCATTTCAACCCATAGTGATAGGGAATTTGCAGTGTGATAAACAAGAATAAAATAATAGTATAGAATAAAATATCATAACAGATGATATAATAGATATATAAACAGCATTTAACCTCATATAAGTATATATCACAGGCATGTATGAACATAACATATCAATTATACATATTCACTCGTCGTCATTTCACATTTATAAAAGTCGTATGTCTAGAGTGAATAACTCACCTTTTAAAAGCTTGATTTGAAATTCAAACCCAAATCTAAACTCCGCAAAGTACAAAAATGCACAAAAAAGCGCGACTATATTCTTTTGAGTGGACGAAGAGTCGGATTCAAATCTTGTATACAAACAATTACATAAACATAAGTGTATAATTCAACATACAAGATTATGAATCAAACAATGAACAATATGGATCATAGGGACATAACCTTTTGATAAAACAAAGCAAGATGCAAACTTGAGTGAAAAGAGAGCCCAAAATCCACATCTTGTGCTTAACAAAATAAAGCAAACAAATATCACAAATATAAGAACCCGATTCAGTACAACGAAAAGAGATTGCAACAATGAAAAGATAGGAAATAAAATGACATAACCTTGATAAATCAAAGCACGATGATCAAAACATGGCTTGGTTTGGTCAATGTTTTGGTGATGTTGTCTTCATGGTGGTCAAGGCCTTGGATGGTGGTGAGGAGGAGTGATGATGGTTGGTCAGGTGATGTGGTGGAGATGGTGTAGTGGTTGGCTATAAGGGTGAGGCCGAGCTAGGCATGAAGGAAACAAAAGAAAAACAAAAATAGAAAAGAGGAAAAAAAGGAGGAAGCCATAGCTTTCTGTATTTTTTTTTCTTTTTTTTTTGGAACGCAAATGAGATGAGAAGTTTTTCTATACGTAAATTTGATATGGAGTGGCGGCTAGGGTTTACAAATAAAAGTGAATGGCTAAGGAAAGATGAAAAGGCCAGAAAAGAAAAGGCAACAATTAAAGGAGAAAGAAACTTGTATATATTTTACTCTTAAATGTAAATGAAAGAGAGGAGTTTTGAAATGAGAAATAAATCTTCTTATACGTGATTTGTGGAATAATTTCTCACGTCTAGGGAAAGGAAATACACGGTTAAGCAAGTAAGAAAGGGGCCATGCAAATGAAAAGGCAAGAAATTAAAACGTATAACCTATGACTCCTCGATATTCTCCAACCATTTATAAAAGATATAAACAGATAAAAATCCAATAAATGATCAAAGTGCAAACTAAAATAAAATAACATAATATAGAAAATAAAAAAATAGGAATGAACATAGAAAAATAGAAATTGAAATACAAAAAATAACTGCGTGTAAAACGTTGTGCATTATCTAATTTAAAAAGTATAAGTTTTAAATTTCCAATAGATCCATATATTCGATTTCTCAATCTTGTTATTGAATCAACTATTAATTTTTCCTCTTATGGGTAATATTAACATTGGTTTATATACTAATACATTAATAATTTCCCAATTCATCCAAATTTCAATTTACATAGTATTTAAGTTCATTTACCTACAATAAATCCATCTATTATAGATTGAATTCCAATTAATTTATTCTTAATAACTGCCATGCTTCAATTATACTCTTTTTATTAAATCTATTATCACTCTATAAACCTAGCTATTATTTGTTTATCTTTCATTACATAAATATATATTCAAATTTTTATCTTTCTTTTGTAATAACTGTTATTTTCAATTATATTGAGTTTGCCAAATATATACAATTATTATAATTAAAACCTCAATCAATTTATTCAACTTGGTTTCATTCCTTTATTTCATATTATGAATAAAATATACATTTCCATTTATTTCATTACATTCACACTTTACAGTTACGGTCCTATCTCACATTAATAAACATTTACCTACATTTAAATGTAATTGTTTTCCTACTTTGAATTTAGCAGCCTACATAAAGGTTGACTTGCATAAATGTCATCACTAACTTTATATTACACCCAAGTTTATTATTTCCACTAATTATCAAAATTGCTTATATAATGTTGAATTCATTCAATTACCATACATTTATTTACTTATATTCAATTTTATACCCAAATGTAGCAGTTACAACTACATTAATAGACCAATTAAATAGTAACTTACAACTGTTACTATAAGCTTTAATTTACATTTCATTTTTAACACTCACTTCATTATAAATTATAAAGTTTTTTCTCTTTCTTTCTAAATTTAATTACAAAATCTTATTAAATTAACCGGTTTAATTATCGAAATTTACGGATTGTTACACACAACTAGTAATCGACTAATATTTTCCCTTTGACAACGGTAATCTAGAGTAACACTACTCAGGTGTTCACTATTGTCAAATGGCTTTGAGCTCATGGAAGGACAAGGAGAACCCAATTACCAGCCATCAGGACATAACGGTCGCCTAATTGGTTCTTCCTAGTAGGAAAACAAGATCAATGAAAATAGATAAACACAAATAATGAAAATTTGTTTAGGGCGCATTAAACATTGCGCCATATTCAATAAATAACAAAACAGAGTTCATTAGAACAATCAAAATACAATATAGACATATTGTCTAACATACAAGTGTTCATAAGGCAAAAGTCACAAAGATTCTGGAAACATTACGCACTTGACCTTAACAAAAACATCAAAATTAGTCACTCACGAGTAGAAATGTTTAACACAAAATGAATTATCTGTGGACGGTAGGTGTAGCGTTAACAAAATTAAAACACAAATAAGAGGTAGAAATGGTTATCACTTCGACCCGAATTTGGTAAACTATGACTTGGAAACAGATTGCTTGGAATGATGCATTGAGCTCTTGTGCTTATGTGACCACTTATGCTCACCCTCTTTTTTTGTTTCTCCTCCTTCTCCCTCCTATTAACGGCAGCAGTGGCATCAAGCTCAGCCTGCTTCCTCTACATGAGCTTTAACTCCTCTATACCCTATAGCTTCACTCTGTCCATATCCACAGGGAGGTTCACCAAGACTTGCTTTATCAATGCCGCCTCCCTATCGAATTCCTTGGCAGGGTCAGAAGCACCCATTATATCAGTATCAGTATCCTCCTAAAGAGTAGCGATCACCTCATCATGGGCCTTATCAGCTAGAGGATTGGTAGGGTCTGGGGCCATGATGTCCGAGGGGAGAATGTCAGAAGTAGTTATAGGAGCAGTTGAATCTGTTATAAGTATGCCACCTGCATGGAAGTAAGGAGGACTGTCAGGCGTAGGCCCACTCAAATAATCCCAAACATACTAAGCAGCAAGCCTGCATGGAAGTGAGGAGGACTGTCAGGAGGAGGAGGGTAGAAAAAATCTGGGAGCATTGTCGGGGATCTAAGTACGAGCCAGAGGAGGGGAGCTTCTAAGGGCTGGCTTTCAATAGACCGATCTAAAGAAAGATGGAAAACAGTTGGTGGAATATCGTGCATGGGGGCAAAAACCATCTGCTTAGGAGCCTAATGTTGTATAGCCATTTCAAAGAATGATCCACCATTCTTATTTTTCTCCGCTTCTTCCTTTCAGCCCATCTTAGTCTCAGCTAATTTGATATAATGGAGGTGGATAGCCTCGTCTTTTCCATTGAGAAGCGAGCATCAACGGTTTCAAGGCTGAATGGTAGGCTGTCTTGTTCACTAGCGGCTTTTTCCACCCTAATCAATCACTTATGAATGAAGACCGTAACTTCCTAGTAATCACCCATCCACGCCACGCTCTTCTTTGTGAACATCCTGTAGTAGATCTTCACCAGAAGTCTTTCCACCTGGTCCAACCGTGTAAAGACCTAGAAAATTTAACCTTTTTAAATATTAAATTTAATTTAAGTGTTGAATAAAAAATTGGTTAGAAATGAAATTTTATGATTAATTTTTAGGAATGGGATAGAAATTAAGTGGTAATCTTAAATAAACTCTTTAATGACAATTTCAACAAGACAAAAGATGATAATGCAAAATAGAATATAGTTAAATGATATTAGTTGTATATAATGAATAACTAGAATTGAACTAATAAATGTTAATTTTGAATAAAGAATAAACTGAATGTTATTAAAGAGAAAACATTGGTTTGTTTATTTAAAATGTAATTTGGATAAACTAATTTCAACAAAATTGTGAGTAATGAATAAATCTTGTTATATGAAATAATTTAACAAATAATGTTTGAATTAGTATAAATGAAAAAGGAAACATTTGTTTTATTATTAGAATTTGCTTTGTAGTTTAATATTGTAGTTAATAGGTAGTAAAAATTATTGGAATCTTTATATTATAAAGAAAAGAGAAATTAATTTGTAACTAATAAGTGTTATCCGGCATTTTAACCAATCTATATTGAACTGATTGCACAAGTCAGATTCGACTACCATCAAGGTCGATGACTCTAGAGTGTGACTATAGGGCCCAGAATCAAATACAGATGGTAACATGAAGTCAATGTTAAATGGACTTGGTGTATATGCAAGGAAAAATATTCGAAGTATGAAATATGGTCCATCATATAGGAGGGATCGGCATTTTTTAAGAGATGAAAGCATTCTTGTAGAAAACAATCAATATCTCAAGATCTATAAGTCCAACGCCTATGAAACTTGGATAGCAAGACTTAAGGAACCTAAGGAATTTACTATAGGGATCGCAGCTCAAAAGGAAAAGGTTGGAGGAATCAGTTTAAATCCCTTGGAAGGGATCATTAGAAAGCAGCATGTAAGCCATGTTGAATCAAAGATCAAGTAATAACTGAAGCTCCATTGATCCTAATGACATGAAACTTAGACGTTAAATATATTTTTGCATGAGGAAGCCACCACAGGGATCGCTCCCCTAAAATTTAACCAAAGAAGGAATCGGTACCAATCCCTTCTCTTTGGGAATTAGGCCTAGCGATCCTTCTAGTGGGCCCATATGGTTTTGAGTATCTTTTAATGGAGTTTTCAAAGAGCTAGTTGGCAACCTTCATCTACAAATACCAGCTTGGTTGTTCATTTTAGAGACTTTTACATGACTGTTTGCTTTATATTCTTGGTAACTAAGGATTTTGATCCTATCCCCCTTGTCATTAGATTATAAAGGAATTAATAAAGCAATCTATTCAAAATGGACGTGGGCAAACAACGTCGAGCCACTAAAAATCGTGTATGTGTTTTTTCTATCAGTTAATTGTTGTTTCTATGTTATTTTCCACCGTTTTTCATTTTATTCTTCATTTAATTCTCTTCAAAAAGTTTATATTGGGTGTTTATCCTAATTGGTGAAATATTTTGGTGCTTACACTGAGAACCTTGATTCTTAGCTTATTAGGATCTATTTGTTGCTACTGGATTGCATAAATCCCCTTAAGGAGATCCATTGTTATCTTTAGGAAGTTTCCTCTTTCAACTCATATTTGCAAAAATCTAAGCGAAGCTATCGACAATGGTGAGGAACACTAGATCTACTTCTCAGAATGTGGAAGGAAATTAGTACGCTAGCATCCAACAAGGAGGCCCAAGCAATCAAACGAAGGATGTGAATGTTGAACCAGTTGAAGTCCAAAAACCCAGTTATTATATTATAAGAACTGAATTTCAGAATCTAATAAGGGAGAGCCATCGATAATTAAATCAACAAATTCAGTCGAATATCAACTTAATGAACCAACTCAATCAGCAGCATTGAGGAAAATCTAGGAGGAACCTCACCCCTTACTCGGCATCGGAGAGTTATACTCATCAAACAAGTGTCATCGGCATACGCATCGTAGAACAGATGAATATCGCATAGAAACTTCGGTGCGTCAATCGGCAGTCGTGGTCTGCTAGGACCGATCAATGCCGATCCCTCCTTCAAAGGAGGGAACCTACCCATGCATACCGAGAATCAAGTTGGAGCTGCTTCAGTTGGTTTGGATAATGGAGTTCAATTAAATGTTGACCAAATGCTTTCCCAAAATGATGATGAAGTGAATTTACGAGATATACATCGGGAAGATGGTGAACGAAGAAAGCATGGAACGGCCCGTACACATCGACCGGACCATTCACGTAAGGTGGAGCACGATCACCACTGCTTGGCCCCGACTATCCAAATGTCGGACTTGTTGGCTATGGTAAGACAGTTAGTGAGAGAGAGTCAGGGCTTGACCAACAATAACTGGGGAATCTCGAGAAGCCATACCCCATTCCCTGATAATGTTCTACATGTAGAGTATCTAAGGAGGTTCAACATGCCGTCGACGTCGGCCTATGAGGGAAAAACTGACAATAGGTAGCACATCATGAAATATGAATGTCTGATGGATTCCATGCGAGCGGATGATGCAACCAAGTGTAGATGCTTTCCCATAACTCTCTTTGGAATAGAAATAATATGGTTCATAAGGTTAACCCCACAATCGATTTCTAGGTTCGATGATTTAGCAATGATGTTTATAGAGCAATTATGTATGCACGCAACTCGCCCCAAAGATGAAATGTCCCTATCGAACGTGATACAAGCTCCAGGAGAATCATTGAAAGTTTATTTGGAGAGGTTCCATACAGCTATTACAAAAATTAGTAATCCAAATGACCATGCAATATTGATGGCCGTGACAAGAGGGATTGTAATGACCCGTAAATTTTCGATAATTAAATTTGTTAATTTAACAAGATTCTGGTAATGTAATATTAAGGGAAATAAAAATTTCGATTTAATAATGATATAATAACTAAATTAAAATGTAACCATGTTAATCAAAGCAAATTATTAACAATTTGAATAAAATTCCAATAAACGAAATAATGGATAGCTAATGGTAATTGAATAAAATTAGTGTGATGAAAGAAATGGTAACATTTGTTGTAAGTAATAAACTTATAAATGTAACTGAAAGTAAATTGACAATTGATTGAATAACGAAATTCAAAAACCAAATAAAACCAATTCATTAGAATTGAATTTGAATTAATTGGATTTAATCACAACTGAAGTTAAACACTGTAATTGGTAAATTAACTAACTATGAATTGATATCTAAATTGTTTAAAGTATTGTAATTGTTTAAGAAATCAAAAATGATAAAATTTGTTAATCATAGAATTTGAATTGAAAATTTGATTTAATTTAATAATAATTTGTTTATTTAATGGGAAAATATCCATTTTGGCCGCTGACTCGGATTTCGACGAAACCAGTTTCATTGGATCCATAACGGTGAATTATTGTAGGATTTCAAGTTTTGTAGCAATAGGACTTGTTGTTTGATTATACGAACTCAAAACGTCTAGAAATCAATTTAATTGAAATCAATTGAAATCAATTTGAAATAAGCCGATTTTAACATAACTTCTTCATACGATAGAATTAGGACTTGAAACCTGTTCCGTTGAGTTTGAAATATTTGAAAACACCTATTTTGACATATGAGCTGACCCATTTTCGTTCCGGAGTCGAAACGGAATTTTCGGGTCGTGTATCATTCAATCAATCTAGTCCATTCTTTCCGTTTCCAACTTTGTCTATAAATAGCACGTTATGAACCCTAGCCAAAATTATTTTCATTTGTTTGTACGTACATTTCTTCTCAAATCCTCATCCTAATGGCAGACAAAAAAATTCCAGTTCAATTTCAAATCAGATTCCAAATCAAAAAAAACATCAAACTCCTCAATACCTATCAAATCATATATCAATCTGAAGCTCTCGATGAGCATAACCCAGATCTACAATTTGTTCTTGGATTTGAATCATCATTTGTCCTGAAATCATGAATCAATTCCGGCCATCCATACCGGATTTTGGTCGACCCAACGGTGGATCTACATCCGATCGACGATCAGGTGGTGCCGTTGCGAAGAGAGTGTCAAGCAGGCTCTAGTTCAGTGATTCGTTCATCAGCAGGTGGTGGGTATTTGCCAGGAAAGGCCATGGAAGGCGCGATGGTGTGTGGCTACGATCGGGGACCGCGATGGATGGCCTGATGGTTATAGGTTCGGTTCGACGTGGTTGGGACGGTTATGATGTCTGATCTACCTATAGCTGGCTGTAGGGACGGTGTTGGCGGTCAAAGTGTCATCTGATGGCAGCTATCTCGATTTCGATCGTGATTTCTGGAGTAGGGTTTGCGCGTGAGGTTGCTGACGTGTAAGTTTAATAATTATTTTATTTAATTTAAAATTAAAACTACAAATTTTTTAACTGGTATAACTTTTGCATACGAGGTCCGATTTGTGCACTGTTTCTTGCGTTAGAATCGCATTGAAATTACGAACATTTTGACGTTGGTTTGGACGAATTCTGAGATGTTTTGAATTTTTGGTTTAAATTGAATTTAAATTCGATTTAAATTCAAAGGTGGGTGTTTTAACCCACTCACAACTTCTAAAATTTCTTATGTTTGTTAAATTTAAATTTATGATGTGATTTGAAACTTATTTATGACTGTTTGTTATATTTTAATCATCATCTCAGTTAATTTGAATTTATTTGAATTAAATCGTTAGTTAACTCATTATTGAATATAAAACGCCAGTAAATACTGTTATCGATTATCAGTTCTATATTGATATTTATCGATTGTTTTGGATGATGATTGTGATGGATGTTGATTGTTGATGTTGGTTGAATGGATGTTGTGTTTTATATCGTTATAAACTACAAGTTCGTTATGGATTTTTATTTGATTCGGGATTGCTGTTTGAAATGATATATAACCATAAAATTTTAAATTGCGGATTGAAATGATAAATATCTGTATCACTTGACCCTAGGATAGAAAATTATATACGAACACCGGATTGGTTAAATTAAATGATTTCAAAATCCTTAAATTTTTGAATTTAATAGAATGATATTTTGAGATTGAAATTTGATTTATATAAACTGAAGTATTATTGAAAAATCAAGTTTTGTGTTGAAATGTGAATTGGTTTAAAAACGAATTTCTTTAAGAAATTAAATTGGAAGTTTGAAGTTAAACTTTTAAGTATAAATGAAATTCTATCGAAAATAAATTATTAAATTTGTTTGAAAATAACTTTGTAATATTTTTGGAATTGGAGTGATTCAAATTGATATTTGAACATGCATTGAAATCGATTTGAAATTCGATAGTTATTGAAATTTGAAAATTGAAAGGTTTGGAAATTGGGTTTGTCGATTTGGAAATTTAAATTGGTCCAAATGTGTTGAAATGAATGAATAGTTTAATTTGATATTAATTCCAAATTCATATTTTAATATAAACTACTTTAAAATATATTATTTTAAAATTTCAAATTGTTAAGATTTTCAAATTTATCCAAACTATTTAACCAATATTAACTATATATATTATTTTGATCTATTTTAAACCAATTTAATTTATTTTAAAAACTAATTAAACCCTTTTAATTTATTTTAAATCTAATTAATCTACTTTAAGCTATTTAATCTATTTTAATTATATTTATTCTGATTTAAATCTATTTAACTGTCATAAATCAATTTAAAAGTATTTACCTATAGTTAAACTATTTAGAGCATTTTAACTATTTAGAACTATTTAAACTAATTTCTAAATTTCCAAACTAAGTACGTGGAAGAGTTTATATTCATTTCAATTGGTTTAAAAAGAGAATAAGGCTAATGACATTATAACCTAAGTTGGAACTTTGAATGTCATAATAAATCGAAATGAAGATTTTGAAGCAAGGACTTAACCTCTTTTGAAAATATGATTTTTGGAAGAAATATGATTTGAAAGTGGTATAATTTTTGAGAATATGATATTTTGATATAAATTGTGAATTTGACTTTGAAAGGAAATATAATTATCGAGCTATGATTTCAAAGGCGAATATGATTTCGAAATTAAGTAATAATTTCGAAAGTGATATGGTTTGAGTTGAATATGATATTTTGAAATTAATTATGAAATGATTTTGGAAATGTAAAAGAACCATCCGGTGTGTAATGAGCGATTGGTTGTCAAAGAGGCCGGGATCGGATTTGTCATGCTCTCTGCTAATATCGAAAACCGTTTTGACAACTGCGTACGTGGTGGAGATTCCAGAATGAAGTAGGATGGTGGCGATGATCCTATATGAGGTATATACATGGACCTGACTCCCGTGAGTTGGCATAAGGTGGCTAAAACATGAGCAATTGACGGGCCAAGTGAGGTCATTCCTCCGATCGGGCACACTCCATCGATCTATATTCTAACTTTGTGATTTATTTGCTGGCCACCCTTCGATTTTTACTCGGGCATGTGTTTTGAGGTGGGTGGTCGTAGCTGTTATGCGTTACCACCAGTTCGAAAGTGTAATTGGTATATCTACCATGGCATTGCCTAGTTGTGCCGTATAACCTACCCTAGCAAGCCTTCTATGAGTTTGTTTTGTACCATACTTATGGAGTGCCCTCTGACGGCGTCCAGTACAGGCAAGACTACAGTACCGTATAGACTATGCGAATATATAAAATGTGTTAAGGGGATATGGGTAACACTTTAATGCTATTTTAATATTTTTACTTTACTATAGACATTATTATAATAGCGTATTTTACTACATAGTAGATAGTTTAACGGATCCTTAGGAGGTGTGAATCCCGAGCATCTCTTAAGTAAATACACTCACGTTAGACACTCGATAGGATCAAATCCCGTAAACATGTCCGACGCCGTTCCACTCATATTTATTTCCGTTGATTTAACTTACATAAGATCTTTTAGTTCCAACTCGAGTGTTTTTTCTTTTCAATTCGCTCGGGTCAGCCTGAGCATTTCAGGATTTGAAAACCTTATTTCTGGAGGACGAAGACGGAGATTTGTGCTACTATTATTTACTATATCTATTATTTACTATATTTATTCCACTGCATTCATATTGTTCCACTGCATTATTTATTTATCTCTGATATGTGTAACTCTGATTTTGTAATGTATTAGTATAATCAAATGTTCTGTAAACAGCTTCATGAACTGTTATTTGATTATTATATTTTGTCATTCTGCTGCAAGATTTTTTTTCCCTACTTTCTCTGCTTCTTATTCACCCCAATAACAATCCACGCTTCTATAAGGTTTGAGTCTAACATGTGTGGTTTATCGTCCATTTAAACTGTCCAAAAAGGCGGGATGTTACAGGGATTGATCCAAAATCTAATTTTGGCGATTGGTTAGCTGGCAAGCCACCCGCAATATTAGAACGCTTTTATGCAAAGGCGTCTTAGTATTTAAGAAAGGAGGAAGACATGTCCTCCAGGAAGAAGAATGTTGTGGGACCGAGTGGAGAGGGAGTAGAGAATAAAGCAGTCTAATGATAGCTCTAGAAAAGGTCAAATGAATGTCTAAAATTAAGTCGAATCAACAAATGAAAGGCAGAGATAGGGCCGAGAATGAAAGAGGGTTTCTAGAAAGAGGAAAGCCTAGGATTCCGATGTACGATACTTACATGCCCCATAATATATCTCTAGAGAATATCTATTTGTCTACTTGCAATACTATGTAGTATAAAAAGCCCAACTTCGAAAGAATCAATGGAGAATAAGAAACAAACTGAAAATTATTGTCGATTCCATGAATGCTATGGACATAGCATGAACGAGTGCAGGCATCTCCAAGATATTATTGAAAAGCTAATTCGAGTAAGGAAGTTGCAGCTGTTCGTAAAAACTCCAGAGGATGGCAGATAGGGGACATCCGACCCCAACCAAGAACAAGCACTATAGGGCCGAGGAGCCTGTAGGAACTGGTAGAAGATTGGCAATAAATACAATAGTCGGAGGACTACACCCGACAGATAAGAGTTGGCATGAGATGGAATGCTATGCTAGAGTGTTTAAGCATGTGGAGTTTGAATACTGTTCGAAGATAGAAGATGGAGCTTCGGCAAAATAGCAACGTACAACGGCAGATGATATTGTGTTTAGAAATAGAGATGAAGACAAGGTGGTGGCTCTGACAATTGACCCAATGATCATTTTGGCCATGATCGACCCCCACTTTAGTAAGAAGGATATTGATTGATTGTGGAAGTTCTATAAATATAATTTTCAAAAAAGCCTATGGCTAGATGAGGATGGAAGCCAAGGATTTGAAACCGTCTAAAGCTCGCATACACGGTTTTAACGGTGCTGTAACTGAAGCTGTTGGTTATGTTGAATTACATGTAGAGTTGGGAGAAGGTGACTGCAGGAGAGTGCAAATCTTTCCATTTGTTGTTTTGGACATTGACTCTCCTTACAACGTTTTTCTACGCCAACCGGCTCTAGCTAAATTCCGAGAAACCCTTGCCCTATGGTGTTTGACTTTGAAGTTTCCAACTAATAATGGTGTCGGAATTGTTCATGGTGATCAAACGACTGGATGTGCCTATTATGTAGCTGAGTTGATGGATGCTCAATAGAAGGAGAAAGGTAAGGATTTGGACAAGTCCGTCTGCATCAAAGCCACTAAAGGTTGACAACTAGCTCCTGAGCCTTGGCTCGGGCACCACCATCGGTTCTATAGGGATATAAATCTTAGAAATGATGAGGAGGAGCCTAAAGAAACCAAGGTTGCATTGGTTAAGCTGATTATTGACATCACAATTAGCCACGGCGACCCGACATGAGTCCTAAAGATCGGACCATAGCTCAGCTCCCCGATGATGAAAGAACTTGCTAGATTTCTCGAAGAGAATCTTGACGTGTTCGCTTGGAATCACTTTAATATATGTGGGATCTTGCTTGCCATTGCGAACCATGCATTAAATATCGACCCAAGGCATGTCCCGGTGAAACACAAAAGATGCAGCATGGATCCAGTGAGATCTACCGCTCTTAAAGAGGAAGTGGATAGACTCAAAGACAATGGGTTTAATTGCGACGCCCTCTACCCTAAGTGGGTATCTAATCCTGTACTTGTGAAGAAGGAAAACGGGAAATAGAGAGCATGCATTGATTACTCAGACTTGAACACGGCGTGCCCAAAAAATAGTTTTCCCCTTCCATGGATCGACCAGCTGGTGGACTGAACCGCGTAACACGAATTGTTATCTTTCATGGATTCGTACTTGGGATATAACCAAATTTCGATGCACATCCCAATCAAGAGCACACCAGTTTCATTATCGATGTTGGATTGTATTTCTATATGGTGATGCCATTTGGACTAAAGAATGCAGGAATAACCTACCAGCTTTTAGTAAATAGAATGTTTAAAGATCATATCAAAAAGACAGTAGAGGTATATGTGGATGATATGCTCGTGAAGTCACAACAGGCAAGCGACCGCATTAGAGACCTCATAGAAATGTTCGACATTCTTAGACATTATAAATTGAAGGTTAATCCTTTGAAGTGTTCTTTTGGCTTCACATCAGGGAAGTTCTTGGGTTTTATCATTAATGCCCATGGAATTTAAGCTAATCCCGAAAAGATCCAGGCTATTTGCAGTATCCAAGCACCAAAGACTGTCAAGCAAGTACAGAGCTTGAATGGCAAGGTAGTTTCCCTATGCCAATTTGTTTACAAGGCTATCGACAAATGTATTCTTTTCTTTGACTTGATTAGTAAAGGGAAAAGGAATTTTAAATGGACGCAGGATTGTAAATATGCATCTCCAGCTTCGGTGAACCACTTAGAGAGACCCCCCGTCTTATCGAAGCCAGTGGATCATGAAAATTTATATGTCTACTTAGTTGTGTCTGTACATGCTATATGTGTTGCATTGCTTCGCTAAGAGAATCGGATGCAGAGACTGGTCTATTACATCAGCAAGCGATTGACATGAGATGAAAGGAACTATCCAAAAATAGAGAATACTGCTTGCTTATTACATCACGAAAGCTCTGTCCATACTTTCAGGCACACCCGATCAATGTTTACACAGACCAGCCGTAACGATGGGTTCTGTAACGACGTGAGATGTTTGGAAGGTCACTCAAGTGGAATATCAAGCTTAGTCAATTCGATATCAATTATCACGCTAGGAGGGCTATTCAGGGTCAGATACTGGCATATTTTATAGCAGAATTTACTACATAGGATGATTTCCCGAAGAGTAGTGAAATCCCTACCATACGGTGGAAATTGTATACTAATGGAGCATCCAATAATCATTGTCTTGGAGCTGGAATCGTGCTTGTAAATTTTGAAGATCGGTTGATCTGCTATGTTTTAAATCTTGATTTCCCTGCGATAAACAACGAAGTCGAGTATGGGGCTCTGATTACTAAACATAACCTCATTATAGAACTGCGAATAAATTCTCTTGAAACCTTTTTCGACTCATAACGGGTAGAATACCAAGTCAGGGGAGATTACCAAGCTAAGGGATAATGGTTTTCTCCATACCTTACCCCAGTTCAAGGGTTGTCGACTGACTTTGAGTACTGTGACATTACGCATATTCCTTGAGATCAAAACAAAGCGGCTGATTCATTGGTAAAGTTTGCTAGCATCGGGGACGCACAACAGACGGGCTTGGTTCCAATCGAAGTATTAAATTCCTTGAGTATAAACCTGATAGAAATCGACCGGTACTAGAGAAGGAGCATGAAAGGGAATCGTGGAGTCCTACCTGAACAAAGGAATGAAAAGCGACAAGTCCTTCGTGAAGCTTCACGATATATCATACAGGAAGGAGTTAAGTACAGAAAAGGTTTTTCTGTTCCCCTACTCTGGTGTATCGTTCATGATGGGATTAAACGAGTCCTAAAGGAAATTCATGAAAGGGAATATGGTTATCACATTAGGGGCAAACACTAGCAAAGAAAATACTCTATTACGGGTATTATTGGTCGACCGTCAATCGTGATGCTACTGACTATCTAAGGAGATGCGAAAAGTGCTAGACATATCCAAAAGTTCCAAGAGCTCCACTGATGGAAATCACACAAACGATCAACCTTTGGCCATTTTTAATGTGGGGTATAGATATTATCGGTTCCTTACCGATCCTTAAATATGTTGCAAAGTACGCTATCGTCGCAGTTGATTACTTCACCAAACGAGCCGAAGCAGAACCTTTAGCCATGATCACAACCAAGAAAGTAATCAACTTCATCGTTTGAAACAGTTTTGATATTTCATAAACTATTTGACTGATAATGGGACTCAATTCGACAATGTTGAATTCAAAGACTTCTGCTGAAGATATCATATTAAAAAGAGATTTGCAGCAGTCGCTCACCATCAAGGGAATGGAAAGGTTCAAGTTGTAAACAAAATCATAAAGCCCATTCCGAAGAAGCGTTTGGAAAAGGCTAGAGGCATGTGAGTGGATAAACTCCTGATAGCACTATAGGCTTATAGGACAACCCATAAGTCTGTGACTGGCCATACTCCATTAGCTTTTGCTTATGGTTCCAAAGCCATTATTCATGTTGAGCTCGAAGTTCCTTCTCATCGGGTGATCTGCTATAATCCTAGAATAAAGAAAGATCTTCTTTTGGAATCTCTATACTTTATAGATAAGAAGCGCAAAGAAGCCGATTTGAAGGCAGCTGCTCATAGGTACCAAGTCGCTCGATATTACAACATCAAAGTTCGACCTAGAACCTTTGAAATCGACTATCTCGCCTTGAAACGGGTTTTCCTGCTACGTCGCATATGAAACTACTTAGGAAGGACCATGCGTCATCGAATAGAGGCTTGGAGTGGGAACTTTTAAGCTAGTGACTACTGATGGCATCACAATCCTAATAGCGTGGAATAGTGAGCATGTACGACGCTATGTCACTTAGTTTAATTCTTTCTTCATTCAGTTTTATCTACTTTCAAAATTTTCTTTAATATTTTATTTTTCGAGTATGTAATAAGATAAATTATGTCATTTTCTTCTGTTTAGCAAATAAAGTTTTGAACTTCCTTTATATTTATGTTTGCTGTAGCATTACGTATTAGTTACATTACAAAACTATTTCATGTCGATATGTTCGAACAGGTTCCTAGAGTTTGGAACCAATTAATTACACAAGTTCCCAATGGAACTAAACATGATGAGCATGGTCCGACCATTTGATAACTTTCATTCATAACCCAATGGATGAGATACATAATGAGGAATGGATGTGAATCGACCATTTGATGACCAAATATATCCTGTCGAATGATGGGACTGAAATAAATCTAGAGCATCGTGACACGACCAATCGCTCACTAAATCAAACCCCTGACCTTGGGGGAAAATCAATCAATTAAGGAAAGTATGATTCGACTATTTTTCGTAATAACTCTAAGGGCCCAGAGTGTAGACTAGAGTATGAACATGAATCGGGTATGAATTGAGCACCCGCTAACCAACTCTTATCCCTAGAGAGTGGAAAGTATAAACAAAGAGATGAGTGTGGTCCAACCTCTCACTGTTCTATGAACTCTAGCTTGAAACTGACGGAAGGAGTATAAACTCACCAACGATGGAGTTCGACTATCTACCGGCTAACTCCAATAACCTAAGACTGGGGGCGGCAATATAATCACTCAAACCGCTGAATCCAACAGCATAACACTTAGACTCGATCCCGATGTTTGGTACGACTCAAGACCATAACCACATGGAGGCCTTGGGATTGAAATAATGGATTATCATCCGGATTGAAAAGCAATGAATTACAAGTACATTGAATGGAAAGGTTATATCTTAACTAATATAAAAATTCACATAAGAGTTAAAAAGAAAACAAAAAACTTTTATTAGCATTATAAACTTCAAAATTTTGATACAAGTTTATTCCAAAAACGATGACCGCATCTATATAATAGTGGCCAACAAAAAAGAAAATGGATATACAAGTTCAAATAGGGCCGAAGTAAAGACTACATCTTTTGTCTTCTCTCCTTTTTGGATTTCTTAGGAGTGGAGCCACTCGAGCTCCCGCTTGTCCACTTCCTCGATCCCTTATCGCCTTTCATAGGAGAGCCTTCAAAAGTAGGAGGAAGTTTTTTAGGAATCGACCCGCTAGGTGGGATGACTTGTAATGGGAAGAGACTTAGATCGTCAATATCCACATCAGTAGGTTCAGCCTTATATTTCTTCTTGAATGATTCCTCCTTTTCCATACGCTCTTCTAAGCTGAGCTTGTTGGTATGCTCAAAGGTGTCGGAAATCATAACTTCATCAGTTTAATCCAATGGTAGCGAATCCTCAGCCTAATCAACATTGAGTGCTCCGATTGAGCATCAGGCCCACGAACATCGTTGGCCATCGGAATCTCGTTAATATCACTTGACGCTCCATGGCGGCATCACTTTAAGGAGTTTGGTCGGGACCTAGAAGACCTGCGGATTTGTCAAAACAAGGAGATAAGCCTAACACTATTCGACATGAAGAATGAAACCTCTCAAAAAGTAGAGAGTAAAGTGGAATACCTGCGTCTGGCTGACTCTCGGTTGTTGCCAAAGTGTCCCCTTCTAGAATAGGAGTCGGTACTTTGGATTAGTAACCGGGTTTGTCTGAATCAGAGCTCAGATCTTGCCCCAGGCCAAAAGAAACCAACGCTCTAGCCGCTTGAAAAGAGAGGGGGCCTTGGGATCAAACTCTGACGATTCAACAATATTTTTCCCTTTGTCAAAATGTGCTAGGATGTCAAAATATTGAAGTCTCGCAGCGGCATGGTCTAGGGGTTCATTTCCATGAAGGATCTCCCGCACTAACTTCTCTTTGTCTATATCAGCTTCGCCTAGGTCTCTCTTTTTCATCTCAACAATATACTCCCAGCCTTGGCAAGCGACTCAAGATACCCCTAGCTAAGAAGCTCAGGTCATGATGGATAAGGACTTTAGCATTATATTCGATCATAAGGGGATCGAACATGTCCTCGATTTCATTCCGACCTAATCTTTAGCATCCTCCACATAGGCTTCAATCTGTTCTATCATCTCCTTGTGGCCTGCCTCTCTCGCCTCTTCTTTGAGGGTTTCTATTTTAGCATATTGCTCGTCAAGTTTTATTTTCAAACTCTTGGCTTTAACAGCCTCTTCACAATACCTCTGTGATTATTCTTGAGCCTCATCTTCTCTTTCTTTCTTAAGAAGCACTTTAAGCTCCTTAACGTGGCGAGCCAAGATATCTTTCTCCTTTTGCAAGGAATCCATTTTCATAACGAGTGTGCCACTATGACTGAGGGCAGCATCAAGTTCCTTCTTCTAGGAAGCTTCCAAATGACTCACTGTCTCATATGTTTCCTTGGCACTCTTTTCTGCCTCGGTTATTTTTGTCATCAACTCCAAGATCTCATTACCTTGGTGCTTAATTATATCTTTATCGTGGACCGCCTCTAGCTTGAGATGATCTATTTCATATTGTCGCTTGATTAACACTTTGGAGATAATTTCCGCTAAGTGCTGGAACGATTCATGTTGCACGAAAACATCGTTAATACATGCAAGAGAGCTTGCTTTAGCATTCCTCGGGATCGCATGGATTAAAGGAAGGAACATAAACCCATCAAACATATTTTTAGGAAAGTGGCCGTGAGTTTGGCCAATTTCTCTATTGTGGTAGCTCCGTAGAAACGGTCAGCAAAGATGGATCGGAAGTAGCGATCGGATGCTTGCTCGATCTATGGTCACGAGATTTCCTAGAGCTAGAAGAATGTAGTATGGCAATTTGAGGCCCCTGGAAGCAAGTCCGATCTCAACTATAAACAGGAAGATTGGGTCAACCTTCCTAGTGAGATGACTGAGACTGGGACTTTCCTAGAAGAATAAGATTCCCTCAAGCGACGACTTCTTTCATGATCGCCGTCCCTCTCTCTACGTCTACCTGGTTCTGAATCACGTCTAGATCCATATTACATCGAAGAGCCCTTTAGGCGATCGAAAGCTTGAGATTGAGACATTGAACCTGTAAAAAACCAAATACCAAACTATAAGTAACTATTGTACAAAAAATAGACGAAGAGCGTGTGGTGAGGTGCACATGATTGTGGGTTTCCTAGTGTTCCCCCGATGGACTGGTTGTTATAGCCTTGCTAATAGGCCTTTTTTCTCCTTGACCAGTGGGAATAGCACCATCACCCCTTTTGTGAGGAGGGTCGAGCCCCCTAATACTGATATTAGGAAAATCATAAGTCAAGATGTCGTCAAGGATTAAAGATTCGAAAACCCTTTCATTGAGCTTCCTGAATGTTGGGAAGATGACTCTTCATCGGTAGAAGTGATAACAAACTACGGATCCATAGCGGTCCTTCTCCTAGAAGTTTATATGTAAGCTTCTTTCTTCTTTTAATAGGTGTATGGGGTTGCGTGCCCATATTGATTTGGGTAACTCTAATTTTGCCTTCTTCGGCGTCATCCTGAGTCCCCTTGACTAGGGGAAGGATAGGGTTATTGATATCCCCTTATTGTTCTATAATGTTTCTTGGCAATGCAGCGCTTCTAGGAAGCCCAATGTTGTGGCCTTCTTCCAATAGCCCAAATATAGATAACAACTCGTTGGTTACGAGAAGTCTTATGTCCCTGTCTTTAACGGAGGTAGCACGAATTGCAGAGATCACACATAAAAAAATATCCCCTTCTGGACATGGGCGGACACCTGTGGACATTAAGAATGTTAGTTGACCGAGAATATGACTTAGATTAGAGAATTTGAAAATAAAGTGAAGACAACACTTACGTCTTTCCAACCATCATCTTGCAAATCCATATGGACATCGAACGTAGAACCACTCGTGTTTGAAAAGGGTAAGTTTGTTCCAATTGCCAATTAAGACTTGGCATTTAGGCAGAGGCTCAAGAAAGACATAGGAGGGACTTCCTGATTGTCGTTTGAAGTTATAAATGAATCTTATGTCCACATGAGCTGGTGGGTGGAACAAAATGCTCATGAATAGTAAAAAAGTTCTATGGAGAAAGGCATAGAAACTCAGGTGAAGTTGAGTCGGGGCTATCCCAAGCTATCTTAACATTTCCTGAATAAAAGAATTCAAGGGCGGCACACATCTAGCCTAGCGCATGAATTTGTTGCATATTGTGTACCACTTTGGGGACAAGTGAGCTGTATCGTTTATCGAAGGAGCTAAGATGTTTCCGAATGCAATTCTGTGTCTGGAACATAATCTGTGAAGGGCAGCCTCGCCATTTTTAGAGGATTGAGAATCTATCCGCTAAGAGAATGGCGCCTTCTACAACATTTGGCGCGGGACTTACATATTCCGCTAGAAGGACGGGATCATCAGAAAAAAGGTTGGCCGACGGGCCAGAAACTTCCGTTTGTTCGTTTGATGACCAGGAGAAAACTTACTAGATATAGTCACGGAATTCGACTCTACTTTAGGAATTCTATGCTGCGATGCTGGTCCAGAAGACATTGCAACTAAACGCTGTGAGCGTCTGAGGTCCATGTTATACTCAAGACACAATCGAGAACGAAAAGTTTACATGTTCACCCCATCCTAAGTGTGAGCGAGTGCGGTGTAGTGTATAACAGAAATAAACAGTTTTAAATAAATAAAGAAAGTTAAATGACAAGATTTTGTATTCCGAATAGACTGACCGTCATCGCTGACTGTCTCAACTATGAAGAGAATGATCGGTTGTAAAAGCTTTGGGATTAACTATTGGCATATTAAAGTGTGAAATCTGTTATTCAGGTCCATGTGTTAAGTTTTAGTTCATGTTGAAAGTTCCAAGGATTTGATTTTTCAATCTCAAGTTCAATAGTGAATATGCAAGTTATGTTGTCCATTGTCATTACATGTTCAAGTTCACAGAGGTGGACTAGCAGTGGTTTCTCAAACAAGTAAGTTGGGATTAAGTTTCAAGTTCAAAGAACATTATGTCGATCCCTATATGCCGACCCCTCTATGCTGATTCCTATATGTGGATCCCTACCTTGGAGCATTATGACCGATCCCTTTCTCCAAACATAGGACACTGATCCTCTTCCTTCTACAACTATGCCAATCCCACCATGCCGACCCATTACACTGATCCCTTTACTTAAACAAAGCTTGCCAACCACTAATCCTACCGACCCCTACTTTTCTTCCACAAATAATACCGATCCCTCTACTTTACCATCTTCTATGAAACTTCCAACGTCGATCCTCCCATGTAAGTTTTAGCCATCCTCTCATCCAGCCTCCATACGGATCCTTTTCCCAAGTCATCAAACAAGGGATCGATATTCCACTCTACCGATCCCTCCTATGTTCTCCCTTCTTCTTCCTCCTTGCATATTCTGTCGAGCCCTATCACTCCCCATAACTCACCTCATCCGGACCATTTCGGTCACATTTCATCGTTCCATCAAACACCATCATGATCGCTGATGTCATAGAATTCATTATCCCATCATAAAATTGAAAAGAATAAACTAAAAACTTAATTATGTGAGCATATGGGTTAAAGTGTGGGTGAGTATTTGGAGATATTCAAAGTGGAAGGTGAGAAGAGGCGAGTTATAGGACATGTTGGATTGTAGAAGGATTTCAAGCTAAAGGTTGGAGGGTTCGATTTTGCGAATGGAGCAAGAGTGTTTGGTGCAAATTAGGATGTTTGGAAAATAAGACAAGTGAAGTTAGAAAGGTGGAATGATAGCACATATAAGGAAAGGGGGTTCGATATGCAAAACAAGGGAAGATGGATCGACTGGCAAGGTGGAGGGATAGGCATGGAATAAATGAAAAGAGGGCTCGATCTGAATTTTCTACTTAAAGCAAAGGGAAAGGGTTCAGCTAAGTATATGACGATCCTTAATAAAATAAAAATAATAAAGAGTAAGGGATCGACCATGAGTATATACTCAAATGAGTATAGGCATGAAAATTTTAAAAAGCATGTACCTACAAAATGCAATGAAAATTGGTGAGGACCCATGAACGTACAAGCATTCTAGGAGCCAACGACAACAACGTGTATATAAACGTGCACGTGTATGACCTAAAAATTTCAATTTTTGAAATCGACGGAATTAAAATCAAACCTAAAGCCCTCAAGTTCAAGGCTGAACCAGACAACCAAAGCTTGTTGGTCGTGTGGAACCAGACTTACATACATCAACTGATGTAATATAGCCCTGAAGTTATACTAGTGGAAATCGATCAAGCGTCATGATGACCAATGAGAAATACAACACCGTGGAAAAATAATTCGGCAGATGGATAACAACTATTCAGAAAACTGGATGGATTTATTTTCAACGACTCTAACTTGCTTCGATTCAAAGCACATCATGTTCATCACAAGATGTACTTTAGAGGGCAAGTGTTATCTGGGTTTTTAATTCGGCTATATTGAACTGATTGCACAAGTCAGATTCGACTGCCATCAAGGTCAATGACTTTAGAGTGGTGATTGTGGGGCCCAAAAGTCAAGTACATATGGTAACATGAAGTCAAAGTTAAACGGACTTGGTGTATATGCAAGGTAGAATGTTCGAAGTATGAAGTATGTTCCAACACATAAGAGGGATCGACATAAGCTAACTTCAACAAGAGGGATTGGCATGTTTCAAGGGATGAAAGCATTCTTATAGAAAACAATCAATATCTCAAGATCTCCAAGTCCAATGCCTATGAAACTTGGAGAATAAGACATAGGGACCCTAGGGAACCTACCATAGGGATCGCATCACAAAAGGGCATGGTTGAAGGGATTGGTATACATCCCCTGGAAGGGATTGGCAGAAAGCAGCATGCAAGCCATATTGAATCAAAGATCGAGCAATAACTGGAGCTCCGTTGATCCTAATGATGTGAAATTTGGAATCTACATATATTTCTGCATAAGGAAGCTACCATAGGGATTGTTCCCTAAAATTTCACCAAGAAGGGATCGATATCGGTCTCTTCCCTTTAGGAATTGGTCCCAGCGATTGGTCTAGTGGGTCCATATGATTTTGACGGTCTTTCAATGGAGTTTCAAAGAGATAGTTGGTGACCTTCATCTATAAATACCATCTTGGTTATTCATTTTGGGGACTTTAGGCTGTTATTTGCTTTATATTCTTGATAAGTAAAGATTTTGATCCTATCCTGCTTGTACTTAGATTATAAAGGGATTAATAAAGCAATCTATACAAAGTGGGCATATGCAAACAACGTCGAACCACTATAAATCATGCGTGCATGTTTTTTCTTCGGTTAGTTGCTATTTCCTTTTTGCTATCCACTGTTTCCAGTTATTCTTCATTTAATTCTCTTTAGAAAGTTTTTATTGTTTATGCCAATTTTTTATGCAAACAGTAAGTTTAATAAAAGCAACAAACATTTGTTGTTGAAATAGAATGAACAATGTTTAGGAAAGATGAAGAGAATGTTTTGAATGAATAAAAATAAACGTTTCAATTTTGAATATAAAAGAGAAGAATTTCATTTTAAGCAAATTTTTGATTGCCGTTAAAATAGCAGTAGTACCACAAAAAATGATTTTAACGCTAAAATGAAACTTCAATGAATTTAAGTCGATGTTTAAAATGTGCGTTAACATGCTTACTATTAAAAAAATGAATTAACTGTAAAATTGGGAAAATCTATTCAGTTTCGAATTTAATTAGAAATATTGATATTCTCAACATGTTTTAATAAAATTTATGAAAACAAATTAAAAAATATCTAATACGAACTTTATTTAGTTCAGATTTAATTAGAAACCGGTAAGTACTGTAATGAAAATATATTTTAAAATGTAAATATTTCACATAAAAATGTTCTAAAGAATGTTATTAATATTTAACACCATAAAATGCAATGAATCGGACTTCATAATGGTAATGATTTGATAAATAGAAATTAATCAACTATTTAAATCTTGAATTTAATGTGGGAAAACGATTTCAAAAGTTATTTAAATTCTGTTTAAGGCGGAATGATGATAAAATAAATTAATTTAGAATTAAAAGAAATCTAATTTATTTATAATAATTTTTTGTAATTAATAGGTAAAATTATAAAATAAATTTATTTTAATGGTAATTTCTGTCTATGATGGAATTGGACCTCAAAACTAGTTCCATTGTGTTTACGAGGTCAGTTTATGTATAAATAGCCTGTTGGCACACATCAATTGGACTTCGGGATGTTTTAGACTTTACTCTATAAATACGGCATGGAAATCGAGATAATAAATTATTATAATATTAAAACCCTATTTTTTTCATGGCCGCCATCTTCTCTATTTCAAGGGCCGAAATTCATCCTACTTCTTCCTTTTGGATCTCTCTCTTTAATCATCAATCTGCGATGACATCTAAATGAAAGTGGTAGTGCTCGACAAGATCTACAAGGTATATGGTTGGATCGTGTCAAAAGGGCTCAAATTGGCCTAAATCTAGCCACAAAGGTAGCGGCATTTATGGCCGTTTGCGAGTGGAGTTAGGCGTCGGAGGTGGTGGAAATTTCGGTGAAGGTGGAGAAAGGCGATGTGATTCCAGTGGTGGTCTCTGATCAAGCGATAACGGCATATAAGCGCCGCAGTTGGTAGTCAGAGGCGTGGTCAAGGTGGGGAGGATGGGTTCGGGTGTGCTGTAACGTGAGGGAGAAGGTGAGATGTTTTACTAATTTTCCCTTTAATTATTTATTTAAATTTAAAAATTGAATCTTCTAACCTTAATAACTCTTGCATACGAACTCCGATTGATGTGTAGTTTCTTCCATTGGATTCGTATCGAAATTCCAAATGACATGAAAGTAGTTAGGCAATGTTTGGAGATTGTTGGAAAATGAGCGTTCGTTTTGATTCTAATTGTGGTAAAAATCAAAGGTGAATGTCTACCCACGCATGCAATACTAAAATTTTCTTTGCAAGTTAAATCAAATTTATAATGGGATATAAATTATTTATTTGTTGTTTGGAAATTTAAATTGACACTAAAATTGATTATTATTACTAGTGGAACACACCGATACGTAATAAGTGACATTGAATTAATATTTTACGATATATGTTCAAATGGTTGATTTGGACGTTGATTGTATGCCTATGATTGCTAATGGATGATATGGTAATATTATTGATTGTGGTATATCTCTGCTAACATCGTGTATATTATTGTAATTATATACTTTTTTATATGGGCCATTTGATATTTAATACATGAACAGAAATATGGGTTGAAATGATATATACCTATAACATGTAAATATGGGTTGAAATGATATATACTCATGAAAATTTAATTTTGATCAAATAAAATTGTTTTTAAAAAAGTTAATTTGAGTTTATGAATTTTAATTCTTAAAGTTTGGACAAATAACTCAAATTTGAATTTATCAAAATTGAATTATTTTAAAGGTTTAAAACTTGAAATTTAAATGTATAATTTTTGAAATTGCCTTCAATTAAAGTGTTTAAATTGAGATAGAAATCGAATTTGTTTTAATTGAAATTTGAAACATGAATTTGTCTGGAATTGAAAATGAAAATTTGGAATTTGTTTAATTCAGAATTTGATATTGATTAAACTTACATAATAATTTTTAGTTCTGACTCAAGTGTATTGTTACGCTCGAGTTAGCATGAGTATTCCAGTGTTTTGGAGACTTTGTTCTGAAAAATAAGATGGAGATTGATGGCTTGTATTTACTAGTATTATTCTGTTGCACTATTTGAATTTCTATTAAATGTATAACTCTAATGAAATTTGTAAAATTGAGTTCAAATGTATATTGTAACACAACTTCATGAACTGTTTATATATTTATTATATTCCGTCATTCTGCTGTGAGATTTTGTATTTTTGTTTTTTCTGTATCTTATTTCTTTTATTAAACCTCATTGATAACTTGTCTTTTGGACTGTTTGAGTTGTACATATGTGGTTTATTGTCGATTTAAATCATCTAAAAAGGTGGGTCGTCACAAACTGGCTATTCAGCTCGTTGCATTTAGCTTGGAGTTTTTCAGCTTTGGAAGATTTGGTGTTTTTTCCTACAATCAAGGATTAAAGTTCTGCTCGAAGGGAAATTCACTCAGCTCTGCACTCTACTACCTTTCTTTCCAAGTTTGCAAGGCAAGGCTCCACTCTCTCGACTACTACTCGGAGTTCGTCTAATCTCTTAGTTAATTTGTCCTTGACATTTCTACAGTCTTCAAAGAAGCAAGTGGCTTTATCATTATATTCTTTCTTGGCCCTTTTTACATTGGTGGAGCACACCTTTTTTATTCGCTCCAGTTCTACAGTGTGAGTGGCTTTAAGTTTCTCGATATCCTTAGCACGCTTATTGATCTCAATGGTCAGAGACCACCCTAGCACCTCCACCACCTTTTATGGTCTATTTTCTTTTTGTACAGCTATTTCCTCAAGTCGAAGATCCTTAAGTTATGCTCGACGTTCTTTATGCCGATCTCTTCTCCCGCCTTGATAACCTTGGCATGATATTCAGACAGGGATTTGACACAACCTAAACCATCAGTAAGAAGATTGATTGACTGGCCATGGAAAGTTTTGACGCTTCGAAGAGCGAGCGGGTCAAAAGATCTCTAGGCCAGTAAGGCTATTGAAACTCATCGAAGCGCAAGTCAAAAGGGTCGGCGATGACAATTACTCCTACTGGCTTTTTTCCGTTCTCCTCTATCACCGGTGCAGGGACTATTGCTCCTCTATTATCAGTCTTCTACTATTATTTGAAGGCTTCAGAATTAGATAAAGGGAAGGGAGAGAGCAAAGGAGACTTGTAGTGCTCGGTCAGAGTCTGGGACCTTTATTTAATGCCTGGAGAATAGGACCGCTTCCATGAGCCATTTTTGGGATTTGGTTGCCTTTGTCCCCAGCCGGGTGATAACGAACTACCTCCCAAGTCACCAGCTTTGTAGTTGGTTGCCCTACATTTTCGCTTGGGTCGTATGGAGACACAGCTCGGTTTATCTCCTTCGTAGTCACTTTGGCCCCAACTACTTAACCTTAGATGCAAACTTCTCCCTCTATGAGCCATTGCTTCCTACAGTTATAAAGAAAAATAGATTAGAATCATCCAATCACCCAAAAAAATGCATAACCATGATAAGAATGTTTGATGGTGTGAATGTAAGTGCAAGAGCATGTAACTACGGTACGAACCCTTAAGGTCTTTGTTGACGCTGAATCTCTATAATGGACTTAGAATCCCTATAGTTGATTGCAAGTTCTAGGTCCAAAAAGTAATCAAAAACACTAATATCTTTAGAGGCAAAATCTGCTTCCTCCTCCTCCTCCTCGAGACCAAAAACAAGGCATAAGGATTCGTACATCTTTGGTTTAGGCAGGTAACTAATGCCCCAAAAGAGTGGGCTTCATCATGATCCGAAGAAGTGCGTTCATTGCCATGGGAATGGGAACCTGCCTCTTCCTCTATCCTCGTAATAATAATGCCATCTTCCTACACCCATAAGGTCCTCAACCGGCTACTTTTACTAGGAATTATCCTGAATGCACCTAACTCCGGCTCTTCTAAGCCCATAACCACTGTAGGGACAACTCCAAATGAGCAGTCGAAACAACACCAGTAATGGAAGGTTATGAAGGGAGCTCCTCGCTCGTCTTACTGGTAGCCAAGCCTTTCTTTTTATTAGCCTTAGCAGGGTTCTGAGTAGAAGGTTGTCTACCTCTTTTAATCGAGCGACTATAAGCCAACAATCTGTGCTACCATAAGTCATCAATGGTGACAAATCGGAGAACCTACCAAAGCACTTTAGGAGTCTTTAGAAGCCTATGTAGCATGTCCTCTAAATCCTTCGTAGTGGCTATTTTCATCACACCTGTAAGACAGAAGAGTTAACATCTAGCTTATGATGTTACAAAACAAAGAAAGGAGACAGATAGAGAATACTCGCATCCCGAATGCCACTGGTGAAAACATGGAGAATTGTCTTGAACAAAGTAGTACTCCCTCTTGAACATGTTTTACTTGGAGTTTAAGTTCTCAACTGGTTTAAACTTGCTCCCTACCTCAAGATAAAAAAAGAAATCCCTCTAGCTTGCTCGTTATAGCGTATAGAAATCTAATCTAGCGATGAGTCAGGGGCACTTGGAACTCCCTTACAAAGTTGGAGTACAAGCTAGTGAGAATGGCATACCCATTAGGACATAGTTGAAATGGAGTGATTTTAAAATAAATAAGAAATCTTGCAATGCACTGAGGAAGTGGAGGTGAAGCTACAGTCACAAATTGGTAGCAGGAGTAGGCCATGTATCCTTTGGGAGAAGCATGATCACGTTGTTCCGAGGTAGGTAAAAGAAGATATTCTATGGGGATACCGTGCATAGCCACAATAAGATTAAGTTGCTTGACTTTCAGATTTAAGGCTTCAGAATCAATGGGCTGTATTAACAGCTTCGACGGTCCATATCCATGAACAAGAGAGTGAGAAGAGCTGGGTTAACTAGATTGGCGTCTCGATTTATCAGGATCAGGAGGGACAAAAGTAGAAGGAACCCGATCTCCTAAGGCAGTAGAAGAGCAGGTATGGCAACGTCCATACATCACTATCTAGCATGATAGATTATCTCATGCATAATTATAAACAGTGGAATTGTTCGCATATATACATGTGTGTATGCATGTTTGTTGAAAAAAGAAAAAAAATGCAACACTTTTGTTTGGCAGTCAACCGAACAGTTGCAAAACCCAGACCTGCAAAGCTAAACCAAAAATTCCCCAGACCAAATTCTAAGCTAAACCCTAAGACGAGACAAATGACATGTGAGTAAAAAGGTTAAGTGTTGAGGTAGAGGGGATATTTTTACCGAAATAAGGATCGGTCTTGGATTGAAGAATAGAGTTGGATTGGAAGCTTTATCAAAGAGGCACAGCAATGGCGGCTTGAGGAGATGAAAGGTCGCATGTTTTAGGGAAGGGTGGAAAGTGAGAGAATGTGCTTGGTAGGATGGAGTGCTGGAGCTTATACAGAAGAGGAGTCTACCTTGTCAAGAACCAAACTAGATAGGCATCGAACTAGTGTGTGCACCAGACGAGTAGCATGCCGAACCAAGCCATGAAGTCACAAACACACTGAACCAAGCCACCAAATCACAAGCATGCTGGACTAAGCTGGAATAGAAGATAGATTACTGATGGATTTGCAAAGAGATTACTTAGCAAAATACACCTCATAGTTTACCAGATGAACTTTGTGGGAAAAGTGTTGTGGAGATTTTTCCCACAAGACTAAGGTAATTGAAGCTTGTTAGAAAACTTGGCTCGGTAAGTAGTAAGGTAACACAACGAGTAGAGCAAGTGCAAAGGCAAGACAGAGAGCTTGGGGTAATAGGGAGAAAGCAGACTTTCTTGCATTTGTTTAATGATTTAAATATGAAATAAAAATTTCTGTTCGATACTCCAAGATACATAAAAAGATCTTCTATTTTGTAGTTGAGTACCAAACAAAATTTTCTATTCAGTATCCCCAGGCCAGCGAATAGGACCTTCTGTTCAATGGTCTGAACCATGCACTTAAAGCGCTCATTGGACCAAGAAGAAAGGCACTCACCGAACCAAGACTATACTAAATCTACCAAGTAAAGCCTAAAGGGAATCTTATCGAAGCAATAAGGGCCTAGCCAAATAGCATACGAACTTGACTGACAACTTGTCTATATTCATCCTAGCCAAACTGACACCCTTCGAACTGACTTCTTAGCCAAACTGAGCAGCGTATATATGGAAGGAAATCTACATATATTTGGAAATAATAAGGAATATCCCAGATTCCTAGGAATATTCCCTCTATGTGAGATATATAAGGAAATATCCTAATTAATGACACCACCTCTTTGTCTCTATAAATAATCAAGCACGTGGCATTTAAACAACTTTTTGGGATCTACAAGACCCCGAGCTACAAAATTAATTGCGTGGAGCATCTATATCGCCATTTTTATTATAAATCATTATACTCTTCAGTAACTGCTTGTAAAATCAGAAGTATAAAAGAAAGGAATAAGAAAACAGTAGACGTAGGCCCATTATGGCTGAACCACTATAAAACCTAGTGTATTTTACCTTTTTTCCTTTTTATTCTTCATATAATCCACTGTGGAAAATCGATTGGAGGTGTTTGCCCATATATTGTGCAAACACCCATAAAATAAAAGAAAATTAACTGAAAAGAATTTATAGATAATTAGTAATTCTCAAAAATAGAAGCCTTACAAATGTCATAATTTGTCTACGAAACTTGCATTATTGTGTTCATGGCGATTTTTTGATTAAACGAAAAAAATTTATTAACATTTGAAGTTTTTGGAATGGAAATAATTCAAAAACAATTAAAGAAATAAATGTTAATAATTTAGCATTAAAATGGGCATTAAATATAAATATTAATGTTTAAAAAGGAGGAAAAAAATATCAACATCTTAAGGTTTATGCAATCATTAAATATAAATGTTAATTATGAGTACTCAATCAAATTAAATCTCTTAACCCAAAAATTGGATTAATACCCAAAATAAAGATGAAAGCACCGGTTCAGATTAAAGTAAAAGAAAAGGCAGAAAATAGATAAAACACACTGTAGTTTTTATAGTGGTTCAGTGTAATCTCCACCCTATGTCCACTTCAATCTTTTTATTAGTTGTTCTCTGTCTGGATTACAACTAGTTTTCTTGAATCTGACCACAATCTTGTGAATCTTCAATTTACAATGGAATTTCTAGGTTGTTTGTGAATCACTACTACTAAGAATTTGCTGACCTAAATCCTAGAATAAAAATAGTTTTTTCATAGGTGACTCAAATGGCGGAAAGTACAGTTAGAGAATTCTTATCCCGTTTTGGTTGATCTATGGCTTGTATTTATAGGTGAAACAGGCAGTCATGCTAGGCCAGAAATAACACTAGAGGCAAAGGCTAAATATCGACTTGAAGTAGTGTGCAAAATTGTAGAATCTCCCGAGCTAACCACAAAGGTCGGTGTCGATCTCTCAAATCAGGGTTGACTTCTCACCATAGTTCGAAACACTTCAAACCTTCTTGCATCCTTTTTCTTACTTATTTTAAGGTGTCATATGCTATTTCCATCAATCATTGGTCATCCAAAACAAGTCATCATCTACTTCTCCCCAAAACAGCCCGATATAAGCCATTTTGCCTAAGAGGTCGGTAGTGACTTTTTTTCTTAGCTCGAATTGACTTGTACTTTCTACAGCTCTCTTCTAATTCAATATAAGATGTCCCAAGAAATCACAACATCTATGGAGTTGATATAAAAGGTTAGTACCTACATGAGAAGTCGGTACCGACATTTCTCCATAGTGTATTTTTCGTCCAAATTTCTTCAGCTCAATTCTCTAGTCATTTTAAGTGTGCCCCCAAGTTTTCAAGTCGTTTTGTCTAATTTAAATCTTCTAAGTCTAGTTAAAATCTACTTTGCTAAAAAACGAGCTAACACTTAACCCCTAAAATATATCTTTCGAATGTAAAGTTTATTTTTATCAAGAACAAGTTCCAAATCAATCTTTGATAGTTGAGCTCTTTGACTACTTCAATCTTGGTGAATCGTGTAGTTCCTTTGAATTCTCTTGTCAATCTTAGGTCATTCCAAACATGTTCAGCCTAAGAATCTAGACTCTACCTAAGTGTAGTTTATACATCATAATCATTCTGACTTCATTCGGAGTTATTACATCACATTTCTCTTATTACATCGCATATCTAATTTCATTCGGAGTTATTACATCACATATCCCAAATCATCCCATGTTCATCCAAGATTTATCTATTTTATTCTAATTATAAGGCATTCAAATCCTTTTATCAAATCTATATCCGTTCTAAGGTTTGATCTCTTTGGAGCTTTTTATATTTAGTCTAATATGCGATCTCTCCAGATTGTTTTATATTCAATTCAATGTGCAATCTCTTCAGAACTTTTAATGTCTAAGTTAGAGGGAAGTTCTCTTCGGATCATTTATTTCCAAACCTAGGGTTTCGATCTCTCTAGATTCTTCTGAGTCCATTGCTCTTCGGCTAAGGGACTCAACGAACAAGCAAGCCTATCCGCTCACTCTATGGTGAGGGGACATACTTTTCGTACAAACCCATCTGCTCGCTCTCCTACAAGGGAGCTTGCACCTAGCACTTCGGTCCCGTCTCTCCACATTGGACTTAAAGTGATCAATATCAGTCATCACATTCAAGATTTTTCAAAAGTCAAATAAGCAGAAATCCTAAGTGTTTATCCCGACATCTGACTAAGAGCATGCCTAGAGACTAATCTAGGTCTCGTACATGTGTAAGTGGTCTGAGGTTATTATCATCCCAGTTAGTCATCCCAAGCATCCAACTCAGAGCATGTTTAGGGACTATTCTGGATCCCATACATGTGTAAGCGGCCTAAGATTATTATTTTCTTTAATGCTCAATGCGAAAAGCAAAATACAAGAAAAGAGACAAAAAAGCAAAGTACGGGAATCACATTCGACTCTTATTCATCCTGATCATGGAACTATCATCCAATGGAAGTCTCTGATTCATAACTTCATTTTGCACCCCCCTCCTTTTCCAATGGTGAGCTTCTATTTTCAGCTCCTGTTATTATGCCTTCTTGTTCCAGTTTGCCACTCTGATTCCAACATCTCTCGTTCCAGGCATCACAGCACATCAAAGATCTAAATCGATCGTGCCCCCGAGTAATGAAGGCATTGTTTTAGTTTCCTTTGCTCTATCTTTAAAAGCTTCTGCATTGGTTTCTGCTCTTTGGTTCTGAATTCCAGCAACTCTAGCTATTCCTTCTTGTCCTATCCTTTGGAAGAATCCATCAAGCATTTTCTGTTGTCTAGTTATCACTACATCCTACATCTTTTAACCATTCTCTCCTCTCTTCTCTGATCATGTAGGCGGATTGATGAGAATTTGAAAACACCTCTTGGCTGCCCCCAGGCTTTGGTTGACTTGCTTTGGTTCTAGATCTAGTATTAGGCCTCTTCATCCTCTCCAAATCTCGTATTCAAGCTTCAACTTTCAGATCTTGTTCAAGTTTCTCAGTGAAGCATCGAAATGTTAACCAAAAAATTGGATCAAAGCCCAAAATCAAGGTGAAAGTACCAATTTAGGTTAAAGCAAAAAATGGATAAGAACACATAAAAGTTTTTATAGTGGTTCATCGTAGTCTTTAGCTTACATCCACTTCAATCTTTTTATTAGTTGTTTTCACTATGGATTACAACTAGTTTTCTTAAATTCGACCACAGTCTCGGGATCTTCGATTTATAATGGAATTTCTAGGTTGTTTATGAGTCGATAGTACTTATAATCTACTGATCTATGTCCTAGAATAGCAAAAGGTTGTTTTTAGTCACTCTTATGGATGAGAGATTAGAGGTGAAGAAATAGTAGGGTCTCTAAGGCTAGAGAATTTAGATCCCATTTTGATTGCTCTATCGCTTGTATTCATAGAGGAAACAGTCATGTTGGGCCAAAAATTCACCTAGGGTAGAGTCCAAACATTGGCCTAAAGTAGTGTACATAGTTGTAGGATCTCCCGAACTAACCACAGAGGTTGGTGCCGACCTCTCAAGTCAGGGTTGACTTCTCACTATAGTTCAAATCACTTCATTTTATGGCGTCCTATGCTATTTCCATTGATCATTGGTTGTCCAAAACAAGTCATCGTCTACTTCTTTCTAAAACAGCCCAGTATCAGCCTTTTTGCCCAAGAGGTCGGTATTGATATTTTTCCTTAACTCGAAATGACTTTTACTTTTTATAGCACTCTTCTAATTCCATATGGAGGTGTCCTAAGAATTCACAACATCTATGGAGTTAACATGAGAGATGTTAAGAATTCACAACATCTATGGAGTTAACATGAGAGGTTGGTACCAACATCTCTCCTTAGTGTATTTTCATCCAAATTCCTGATCTCAATTCTCTAGTCGGTTTAAGTATGCCTCCAAGTTTTCAAGTCGTTTCATCCTCTTTTGAGTCTTCTAATTCCAAATTGAAATCTGCTTTGTAAAAAAGTGGGTTGACAAAAATCTAATTAAGAAAGCATATAAGTAAATAATTGAGTGTAGAAGAAAAAAATAAATGATAATTAATCAAAGTTAATCAGATGGAATAAAAATTAGTCGTAGGAAATAAAAGGAATAAAATAAACATTTAACTTATATAAAAACGACCAATTGACTCCTTATTGCGACCGATTAACCAGTGGGGGTATAGAGGTCGACCAGTGGCTGCTATAGTGGCGAGGATCAACCTAGGCCCAATGGCTCGGATTTAAAAAATTAAGATCTAACGGATGGAATTGATTCATGCATTTATAAATATAAGTTTAAGCCCTCACTATTCTTCTCATATATTCTGAATCAAGGAGCAAAGATCAGCCATTTTCTTTTCTCCACAAATTCTAGAAATTATAAAATTGTATATTATATATATGTGTGTGTGCGTGTATATGAGAGTGTGGAGAATAGCGCAAAATTAAAGAGAAGAAAATAAAAGGTGAATAAATTTTGCGACGAAGAGTTAAATTCTAAATCAAAACCTGTACAATTCTATTTAATTTAAATCTCTTCTCATATCTATAATTATAATAAATATGTATACGCTTTAGTACATATTTTGATAGAAGGAAAGGGAGTCAAACAAGAAGAACAGATTTAGATCTAGATATTTGAAGGCTTAGAGGTGAGTGGGAAATTATATATTTATATATAATATTTGATTTATATCGTTATGAATCTATTCGTTTCATGCCTAGTTGTAAATTTTGGAGTTGTAGGCTTAAATATATATACAATAATCTAAGAACCTTGCTTATTCTATGAATTGATAACTATAATTTTATATGTGTGTGTATGTAAATCTGGAATGTAAGAGTGAAAGTAGTCCATAAAAGTTACGAAAATAAGTCATTAAAAAGATTATATGTTAATTCCAGATTTACTTTGTTGAATTTTATAGGTTGCATGACCTGAATTAAAAAGTAATTTCTTGTTTGATTGGGATTTAAGTTTACATTTTAATTTGTTGGAAATTGGAATGAAGAATGTCTCTATGTAATTCTGTAAATTATCCAAATCTATAATTGTGTGTACAAATGCGTGTTGTTTGAAATCATAAGGAATATACCTAAAAGAAAGAGATGCGCAAAGTAAGGATTTTTACCATATTTGCACTATTTATTTCAATAAATACACAAAAGACTATTCCTTGTAATTCCAAACACAACACAAATCCTCGTTTAGATAATTTATAGGAAATTACAGTGTGAACAATTCCATTTGAGAAGATATAGTTCTAATGCATTAAAATGTAGAAATCTCTAAAGGTGAAAATTAGAGTGTTATAAATACAATTAATAAAAATCCTGATGTCACTAGAAATATGCTAGAAAAGAAACAATAAGCGCTAACGTGAATAAGACAATGAACTAAAGAATTAGGGAAGTTATAATGACTTTATTAAAATAGGCATGAATTGGAAAGGAGCAGTAAATATACTCAATTGTATGAATTGAAAAGTAGTAGTAAATTATATCGGTTGTAATGGAATAGTAGAAGATGCTTAATCTATCAAATTAAAAAGAAGCAGTAAATATCATCTAATGACATTAGTGAGATAAGAAGTAAACACATGAATAAGTAAAGGAATATTAATAATTGAATAGGAGACGTAATACGAGCTAAATTTCTATAGCCTCAAGTATACATTATGGTAGGTGTGAATCATTAAATCTAATTAATGATTTAAATTTACTATAAATGACAAATTCAATGGTAAGGGTTGGAATGTGAGGTTAGTAAAGTTGCGCAACAAAATTCTACCTACCGAAAGGGCATACTCACATATGTGTATCCATTGTACTGATGTGGGACTTTTTTAGCTGTAGACCTACAGGAGTATACATTCACATATAGGTGAAGGAGATACACCAAATTAGGGTTTGCCTCTGTTTGAAATTTTAAAGGGCCAAGTAGGGTCTATTTCAATCCTTATAGGGAGTATGTGTTAAGTAACCAAGTCGGCATTTCCTTGATTGTAGTAGGCAATCAAAATGGAACGATGAGCATAGACTCGATATTATGTCAGCAAGGTCGGTACCATATATGTAAGGAATATGGTTGTGCACATAACTTAAGAGCGTCATTTGTCCTGGAGTGGTCAGTAGAAAGACTTAGGCATACCTAGACGGACTGCACCTCCTACTAGTGTTGGTCACGTATCGGACATGAACCACCACAAAGTTATTTGTTAGTTTTATTGTTGTTATGAGGCAAGCTAGATAACCTTAGATAAATCTTTGAGAGAAGGTAGAATGTAGCTAAATAGTTGTAGTTTTATTATTAGTCATGAACGGAAAGATCCTCGGTATACGCGGGTAATTTAGCCTAGAGATAGATGGTAGATAACTGGGGAAGTGCAGAGTTTCAGATACTAGATGGTAATGTATCATGGTCTTTGGAGGGACTGCGGTAGCTATGTATGTGTGTGTTGTATATCAACACATATTATGCGTGTACATGAAATTAAGATAACTAAGTTTAAACAGTAGGCATAACATGTAATGGAAGACAATCAGCATAAATTAGTGTTGCGGATAAAGTATGTAATTTGCTAGCTACTGGAACATTGTTTTAACCCCCTCCTCATTACAACCCACATGATAGATTCTGAGGTATAGTGACTGGTACAAGGCCGGAATGATGGAAGGACAGATTTTCTTATGTATGCTCGACACTGACAAGGGTACTAGATACTAGAGTTACTAACCTTGGTCTGTAATTGTATTTTTCTTATATTTCACTATTTCGCTGTGAGTTTTTATCATTGGTGTTCTAATATACCTTTGTTTATTTACAGGATACCGACACTAACGATCTGTACCCTATTGGACTTGGGTTTTCGGTTTCGCAAAAATTCAAGCCCACTAAGGTGCAAGTTGTTGCAATTATTTAATTTGTTGCATATATCTAACTCGAAAACCAATTTTGTTCGAATTAAAAGGTGCTTTCTTTCTATTATATACTTAATATGATATGTTATATCAATTATTTAATTTATTATAAGTACATTTATTAGAAAATCCCTAAATGGTATGTTTTGTGATATTAGTTATAATGTGTTGTAATCTTGTGTGATTAATCACACTAAAATATACTTACTGTTTTAAATATTTCTAATCAAGATGCATCAACTCTAGATATCGATGAATCCATCAAGAATAGAGTGTGTAACGCTCTCTAAATGTTAGGCAACATGTTACTCATGACTCCTGGAGGCACTAAGGTGTTACATACTAATATTATTGGATAACTATAAAATGACTCGCTCGATAGTTTTCTATTGGTTTATATAACTAAGGTCAAACAGAAAATATTAATGTAACAAAATTACATGGTTCACTTGACTTGAGCATGTTGTTGATCTTTAATGTGGAAACTCCGCTTTGATTATAGTCAAATCATGTCACGACGTCCATAGCATGACTGTAGTTGGTCGAGTGGAAGCATTGGAAGTGAAACACTATTCAAGAGAGAATTTATCTCCTTAGTTATATGAGGTTAGTATCACGTCAACTGAAGTAAACTCAAAGTCAAAGTCTTTGGTCAAAGTAGTTCAGTTAATAATAGTTGTCATTATTAACAAAAGACTTTGTATTTGGACGATAGAGTAAAATATGGATGATATTGAAAATTTGACTATTACCAAATTCCATTAGTAAAAAGTAAATAGTTTTGATGAAGAGAATTGGTGTAAATAATCATCACTATCAGGTGATGCTTAACAAAATAAAATTGGATTTTATCGAAATTAAGTAAATTTGTCAAAAATTTCAAACCAGTGACGTGTGAACGTAATATTCAAATTGTTCAATTTAATCACTGACCAAATTTACATCTAAGAGTCAACAACGGAAATGACGAATACTCCTTTTATCACCTGACTCAATTAATTTTTAATTTTTATAAATTAATTGACATTTATGAAATATTAATTAAAAAATCATGTACTTGATGCGTTGAACAATGTTAAATAATGCGTTTATAATAGTTATAAATATATTAATCGATATACAAAATCGCTATAAAATTAAATTTCGATTTAAATGCAACAAATATTATTTGGGCTAGAATAGGCTTTGATGTCCATATGGGGCATGCAAATTTTGGCAAAAACACCTTGGATAGGCTAGCTAAATATTGGCAAAAGAGAAAGGCTTTTGAATGGTGTAAAAGTGTGACGGCCCGTTAGTTTTAACCTTTTAAAAATGTTAAATTGAATAAAATTTTGAATAGCAATAGTTAGAAATGAAAATTATATGATTTTATTAATGAAAAATATATTATAAGGTAAGTTATGATCTTAAATTGAACTCTCAAATGACACAAGTTGCAATAAGATAAAAGATGCCAACCTACATTGAAATCTAACTTAATGATATTGGTTTGTATGAAATTAACAACAGATACTGAAATAATAAATGTAAAAATTTGTTTTGTTAAAAGAGAAAGCATAAGTTTGTTTATTTAAAATGTATTTTAGATAAGTTTGATTTTCTAAAGTAAGAAATAAGAAATAAGAGAGAAAAAACATTAATTAAGAATGTAACGTATAACTATTGTTGGATGCAATAATTGTACGAATATGTCAGAACTACTATAAAAAGAAAAAAGTTGTTTATTATTAGAATTTATTTAAAATTTAATATTGAAATTACTTGCAATTAATTTTTTTGGAACCTTTCAATTTAGAAATAGGAAAGAGAAGCGAATTGTAATTAATAAGTTTAATGTAAGAAATAGACTTTGTGTTAAAATAAAATGATCATTTTAGTAAAAATAAAAGAATATTTAAGAAAAACAGAATGAATGTTATCATACCGAATATAAGCATAATTTTATAAAAAGAGAAAATTGAATTTTAAACAAAATGTTTACAACCGTTAAATAACAGTAGTAGGCGGTACAAAAGAGATTTTAATGCTAGACTTAAAATTTAAAATGAGTTAAAAATGTATGACTAAATCTATTTTAATAAGTTCAATATGTAAGGAAATTAAAAAATTGTAAATATGGAATCTATTCTATTCAAATTTGATTTGAAATCCATAAATATTTTATTGAAAAATATTATTTTTTGAAATGTAAATATTTAAATTTGATTTAAATGTTATAATAATAAGAAATCAATTGTTCAGGAAACGACCTGGTGTTACAACGTATTTTAAAAATAATAAGTTAAGATTTTCCATAACTTTTAAATGGAAAATATACAATATAATTTTATTTTAATAGATAACTTTTGTATACAATAAAATTAGGTCCCAAAACTAGTTCCATTGTGTTCGGAATATGTGTAATTAGGTAGGAACACCAGTAAGCACGTCTCTTTTGGAGTTCATGATTTTAGTGGTGAAGAGTGTCAGTTAGTTTTTTACATAAGGATTCTCCCTCCCATTTATGAAAAAAGATCTAGAATAAAAACCCTAGCCGCCTATTTGTCTAAATCAAAACCTAAATCCAATGGCCATCATCAATCGGAGTTACAAGAGGCAATTTCAGGCGATGACGTCAACTACAAACTTATCCATCTATGTGAGAGCAAGGTGATGATTGGTTAGATCGAAGTGGTTTGGCATGAGGTGGCGGGGATGTGGCTTGGAATATGCGGCAGTTTTGGTCGGTTTTCTCGATAGCGATGGTGTAAGGGAAGGTGGGACCGATGGCAATCGGGTCGGCTTAGGCAAGGGAAGCGGCGACATGAAGGCGATGGCTTTTGGTGAGGCGAGGCGACGACAGCGTGGGTTTAAATGTTGGGTATCACGATCTAGAGTTTTGAATGAAGGGAATTAAGTGGCTAAATGTGATTTAGGGGGTAGTTAGTTTAATTAAATAATAATTTAAGTTAGTGATCTCAAATTCTTATATAAACTGTAACGTTTACATTCAAGGTTGGTTTTGGATACAGTCTTTTGCATTGGACTCGTATCGAAGCTATCTACGACATGGAGTTGGATTCATTGTTGTTTGTTTCGTCTGATTTTCAGATTCATAGAAAAGGTTGAGTGTTTAAACTCAGTCACGCAATACTAAAAATTGTACCATGGGTTAAATCAATGTCGTGATATGATGAATTTTATTGACTTGCTGTTTGAGATTTTAAATTGACATTCAATTGAATATCATTGTAAGTTGAGCACCTCGATATGTGATAATTAATATTGTCGTGAGATATGTTTGATTTGTCGATTTGAATGATGATTGCATATGTATGCCTATAATTGCTAATGGATGATACGGTGTTTATACGGATGATATTATTCATTATGGTATATCGCTGTTACCACCCTGTATATTATTGTAATTACACAATTTTTCATATGGATCATTTGGACATTAATACCTGAACTAAGAAATAAGTTAAAATGATATATGCATATAACATTTAAATATGGGTTGAAATAATACATATCCTAATAATTGAAATTTAAAATAAAATGATCACTTAGCCCTGGGGTCGAAAATTAAATAATAAACATCGAATTTGGTCAAATGAAATGGTTCTAAAATTTTAAATTTGATTTTGTTTAAATTAAATTATTTTAAAGAATTGAATTTGAAATTTAAATTGAATTTATTGAAACTGGAATATTTTAAAGGTTTAAATTTTGAAAATTGAATATAAGATTAGATATCATTTTAAATTAAAGTTGACTTAATTGAAATTTAAAATTGAATTTGTGTTAAATTGAAATCTAAAATTGAAATTGTTTTAAATTGAAATTCGAAATTGAGTTTAATTTTTTAAAGGAAGGAAACTAGTTTTAAGTTCGATTTGGATATAGGTAATGTCTTATCGCTAATTTAATATAAAGGGTTCTTTGACTAAAAACCATTTGATCGTCAATTATTCAATTTCAATGAGTGGATGTAATGACTCAACAAAATCTAGAGAAAGAAGTTGTTCTTCAAATAAAATTAATTTTAGAATCTAAAGAAAGAAAAAATATTTAATTTAGGAAATACCCATCTGAAAAAAAATTATTCCGGTTGCGAGGTCTAAATAATAGGTATAAATCATAGTTAGAATTTTTTTTCTTACTTTTTTCTATAATATTTCGTGTTCGAGGTATTAGAATAAATATCCGATTGGGTAGAATAATCTTAATAGATGTATTACTGATAGACACGACACATATAGCGTATTTTACTATATATAGATAGTTTAGCGGATCCTTCGGAGATGGAATATTCCGTAACATCTCTTAAGTTATTTGCACCCATATTACACATGATTTTAAATTAATATATATAAGAATTTTTAGTTCTTACTCGAGTGTATTGTTTTCCTTTACGCTCAGGACAACTTGAGTATTACAGTGTTCGAAGACGTTGTTTCTTAAAGATGAAGATGGAGTTCGGTAGACCATATCTACTACTATTATTCCATTGCATTGTTTTGTTACGTCTGCTGAATGTATAACTCTAATGATATTGTAAAATAAAATCAATTGTATACTGTAAAACAGCTTTATGAACTGTTTATGTAATTATTATATTTTGTCATTCCACTGTGAGATTATGTATTTTTATGCTTCTGTATCTTATTTCTATAGAAAAAAACCTCACTGATAATCTGTCTTTTTGGACTATGAAATGTCCAAAATATCAGGTCTTCGTAGTTGGTATCAGAGCCTGGTTGAGCAAACACCTAAGCCTATAGAGTAAACTTGTTGGAGATAGGGCCAGTAGCACCCTATAATGGGTTTGAGTGTGTGTATATATATATATACGAGAGCGCGTATTTATTAATGCTATAAAAATGTTTTGAAATTGGTAAATGAAATGATTTTACCAAGGATTATATTCTATATGAAAAAGAATAATTTTTGTGAATTGATATAGTTATTTATGTTGTGTTTGTTAAGAAATGATCTACTTATTATCATTTATTGATTGATTGGTTGTGCTCGGGAAGTTTTATGAGCATTGACTATTGTTGTTGATTTTTGAGTTTTATTTAACCAGTCTATAAGTAATTTTACTTTTCACAACATGAAAAGGGTAGATTGTAATTTATGGGAACAATGAATCGAATACCTTGTAAATTTAGTTTCACAGTTTGACGATAAGGCGTTCAATGATAATGTGGGATTAAAATTTAATTTTAATGAAAGTTGGTATTTAATTTAAACAAAGATATACAATTGTGAAATGATATTATATAAGAAAGTGCTTATATAAATAGGGTTTATAAAAAGAAAGAATTTAAACTGAAAATTTGAGGACTAAAATTCTGGTATTTTTGAAATTGGTTTTCTAAGATTTTGAAAAATAATATTAGTATTATTTGAAAGTAAATATCTACGAAATTGGTTTATGGAATTGATTCATAGTACATAGTAATATTTACAAAGTGTTTACTATAGTTTTGGAAATGATTTTGGTTATGTCTGAAAGGCATGATTTAAAAGTACTGAACTCATTTCTATCATGAAAAAATAATTTCGGTGATGACTACAACATAATCAGCGATCATTTTCGAGTTTCAAGTGAGGGATGGCACAATGGTAGCTTGGCTACACAGTTGTGTTTGGTAAATAGACTTTGATTTAAATCCCGGAAGTATGATTTGATATACAAAAGATATGTGTATATATTTATTTCAAATGATTTGAAAAAAAACCTGATGTTTAGTTCTTGAGCTTTCTGTTAAGTAATATTATTGACACGTGTATTTTATTCATTAAGATGGTATGGTTATGCATCATGTTTCAGATGTTGATCGGTGATTTTCAGTTATTGAAATGAAATGAAATTTTCGACAATTTTTAATGATTGGAAACTTCCAAATTGAGGTAAGAAATTTAATCAAATTGTTATAAAGCATAATATAAAAGGTTAAGTTTTTGTAAATCTTAAATTAAAGATTAATGGAATTTAAACAAGTTTTTAACTGTGAATATTCTTGTTAAGTAAAATGAATAAGATTATCTTGTATTATATGAGTGTGAACTTAAGTTTTGAAATGTTTTATACTGAAATTATGTTTTAAGAAATGTTTATGAACTTAGTTAATGTTTTATAAAAAAATTATTTATAAAATGATTTTGGAAAGTATTTGATTGTGAAGAAAAAAAGAATTTTTTTTATTAAATATGAAAATGAAGAATTTTTAAACCAACTGATTTTGAAAAAAATGAATTTTGAAAGGTATTTGATTTTGAGGAGGAAGGAAAAAAATAGTTTTAGATTTTTTATAAGTATGAAACTGAAGTGATTTTTGAAATTTATCGATTGCCCCGGACCTTTGATTTCGTAAAAGATTCAATTTTGGAAATTTTGATTCTTATATAAAAAGGATTTTATATAAGTATGAAGTGATTTCGAAGACTATTGATTTTGAAAGGTATTCGATTTTGGAAAGTAATGATCTTATATAAATGGAATTTTATACAGGTATGATGTATATGAATGTTTATGATACAGAAGGTACTATTTATAGTACGATATATTTTGAAATCTAAGATATAGGGAATTACCCTTCATGGAAATCGGAGATCCACTAGTGGATCCAATCGAAAACCCACTCGATGGGTTCAACTAGAAAATTGTAACGACCGGAATTTTGATCACTTTAATTAAAAATATTTAAATAATTTTAAACATTTAAAAATACATTATTTTTCATAAATAATCAAGTTTTAAGTGATAAGTAATAATGGTGAACTTATTTTGAAAAAATGTTCACAAAAATATTTCCTTTGGAAAGGAAATATCAATAAAATTGTCAAAAAGTGTTTTATCGATAAACAGCTCTATAATCATAAAACATCGTGTACAGAACTAGATACATACACTTATTATTATAATTGAACAAGAATATGAAATAAAACTAATTATTTTATTTTTGAAAATTAAATGTATTTATGACATCATTAGGGATGCTTTTATATTTAAATATTGATTTATGAATTTAAATTGAGATTTAATGATTTAATAACTATTATAGTTATTCAAATAATTGTTTAAATGATGATAGTTCATTTTAAAAAGTTATAAAGTGACAATAAATAAGCTGTAATAATTTTATGAAGATATATATATTTGATTTGAAAATAGAAGAAAGATTCGTATCTCTTTATCGACATAATAGCGATTTTTGTAAATATTTGTTAGTATTAATGTATATGATTTTATAAATAAAATGTGATCATTATAATTAGCTAAAAATGATACGAAATTTATTTTCAAATTTTATTTACATTTATATGGAGGAAACCCTCTCTCTTTTTATATTAATTTAAAAATGATCGTATTGTTTAAATTTATTTTCAAATCTGATAGAGTTGGAGGGAACCCTCTCTCTTTATATGAAATTAAACCTCTAAACATGGCTACCCTACAATCAAAACTGATAGAAATTAAAACCACATGAGCAGCCTTTTCATGGAACAATAAAAGAAGAACAGGTCGTCGGACATTCTCCAATATTGATTACATCTTCTACAACCAACCTCTCTAACCAAATGGCTTAACATGTTTAACCACCTTCCTAATCACATGCTATTTGACCATTCACCTCAAATACTCCAACTAGATGCCAATGCCATGAAAAAAAATCAATTTTTAAATTTTTTAACACATGGGTTCTTGAACCCGATTTTCATAGTTTAATTGTGCACTCGTGAACTCAACCCAACTATGGCAATCCAATGTTTGTCTTGTAGAAAAACTTAATGAAGCAAAGGAGAGGTTGAAAATATGGTCTAGGAAAAAGTTCGGAGAAGGAACAAAACAATTTGATACCCTAAAGGCTCAACTAAACTCAATCCAAGAAAAAATGCAAAGAAATGTGGCAGACGAAACACTGGCAGGAATGGAGTCAGATGATCCAAACTCTACACTAAAGCCCTACTCAAAGAGTTATGATAAAACAAAAAGGCAATAATCAAATGAAAAGTTGAAGGAGATAGAAATACTGAGCAATTTCATACTTCCTTAAAAGTCAAACAAACAAATGAAAACATATGTCGAATACGAGATGAAATTGGTAAGCTTCACTAGGACCCTAAGAATATTGCCTATGCATTCATAAGTTGCTTTTAGAATATTTTTGGGAACTCTGAAGTTAGTTGCCCTAATATTGATGTTGTTAACCCAATGACCCTTCCTAGAATTAGCTATGCAGACGTTATATTTCTAAGCAATGAAGTAACTGACCTTGAAATAAAGCAAGCTATGTTCTCACTTAATAAAGATTCGTGCGGTGCACCAGATGGCTTTAATGCTTAATTTTGCACTGCATGCTGGTCTATTGTATGAGGTGATATAGTTAAAGCTATAAAGAACTTCTTCAAAAAGGGTGAAATGTTAAATATTTTTAATAATACTAGCATTGCCCTAATACCCAAATCAAGAAATGGTGACTGTGTACATGATTACCACCCCATCTCTTGTTGCAACACAATCTACAAATGCATTCCCAAAGTTATTGCAACACGTATGAAAGTAGTTCTTCCAAACATAATATCGAAAAATCAAACTGCCTTCTTGCCTGACAGGAATATACTTGACAATGTGCTAGTTTCTTACGAACTACTACATGGCTATAAAAATGCAACAATCTCCCCTGGAGGCCTACTGAAAATTGATACACGTAAAGCATTCGACATCCTATACTGGGATGCCATTATTCGCATTATAGGATTCATGAACTTCCCCAAACACTTGATCACTTGGATTTATGCTTGCATTTCTATGGTGAAATTTTCAATCAAGTTAAATGGCTCGAGTGTGGGATACTTTGGATGAAAATGTGGCACTAGACAGGGTGATCCCATGTCCGCTTACATTTTTGTGACTACCATGGAACCGCTTACTCAAATACTTGAAGACCTCGTCACCAAAAAAACTCTACCAATTTCATCCTAGATGCAAAAATCCACAAATAACCTCCCTTATGTTTGCAGATGATTTAATTATCTTTTGCAAACCTACTCTACAAACCATTATTGCAATTGTTGAAGGCCTTAACCTATTTTACCAAATCACAGGCCTTAAGGTAAACTTGGATAAGCCTTGTATCATGTTGGCTGGCATTAATCAGGAACAAAAAGAAGCTATCTGCAACCACACTGGTCTTAGAACTTGAAATGAAACTGACTTATATCTTAGAGTTCCCCTGCCAACCTCTCGAGTTACCACCAATCAGTGTCTACCGCTATATGAAAAGATTACTACTAGAATGGAATGCTGATCATGTAGAAAACATAGTCAAGCTAGCAGACTTACCCTTATTAAATCTGTAATATTTTCAGTGATAGTTTACTGGGCAAGAACTTTTTTTTTACCTCAACAGCTTGTCAAAATGATAAAAAGTGTCATGGTGAGTTTTTTGGACTGGTGGAATTCAAAGTCATTCCTTAGCTCCTGTTGCATTCAAACATACTGAAAAGCCCATTAAGAAAGGAGGGTTGGGAATACTTAGACTATCTCAGTAGAACAAAGCAGCTTCAGCCAAATATCTTGATGACTTCATTAATGAAAAGAGAATTAATGGGTACAATGGTCATATAAATATGTTACTAATGGGAGGAACATATGGAATATGTTTCCACCACCAATTATTAGTTGGACTTGGCGCAATATATTCAAGTTAAGAGAAGCTGATCTTCCTCTAGTTCAATATGTCATTGCTCCTCATAATAAGGTTAGTTTTTGGGATGATCCATGGTGCAAACAAGGATGTATCTTTAGAAGACTTATTAAACATCATGAATTAATTCAATCTGGAGTTGGGGAGTCTGCTAAAGTTAACTCGTTCACCACCAATGTCCAAGTAAACTTACCTTCCGATTCTAATCAGAACATCACATCTCTCTGGAATGTCATTTAGGCTTATGAATTTAATTCTTCTCTCACTGCTAAATTAGCTTGGGGTCCAATAAAGTTATGTTCTCCTCAAAAACTTCTTACAAACTACTGACTGGTGATTCAGTTCTGTCTAAGTGCAAATTGCATTCAACTATTTGGAGAAGAGAAAGACCTTCCACTGATGATCTCATGCTTTGGAAGTTCATAAACAATGCTCTCTTTACTCGTTTCAATCTTTTTAGTAGAGGAATGAATATTAGTGTCTACTGCACCTTCTGTAATGATCAACTAGAAACTATAAATCATCTTTACTTCGATTTCCCTATTACTAGTAGTCCATGGAATAAAGTTAAAATGAACTTGGCTTCAAGAATGTAGGAATGAACAGAATAGAAGCATGGGAGTCTCTCCTGAAGTTACCTTCTAGAATGAATTATCGCTCGAAAATTTATGTTGTTCTTTTCGAAAAACTTCTTCGATTAATATGGCTTGAGAGGAACACTAGAGTTTTTGACGTAGAAAAAAACAACACAGGGAAAAAGTCTGAATTGATTGTTTATGAAGTTAGGAGAGGCATTCACAATACTAATATTCCTTTTGAGCCTGGTGATGGATCTGTGCATGTCTAACAGGTCCTCTTGTGCTGATTTGATTTTGCTTTCCTTTTCTCCTTTTTTAATTTTTGTATTTCTTGTTTTTGATCCACATCTCTCAGCTTCTTTGTTTAGTGTTGGTTTATATTTTTTTATTTTAGTTTCTGTAATTTGGACTTTCCCAGGTGGATCAATAAAATGGTAGGAGACCATTCAACCCCGTTGGCTTTTCAAAAAAAGTATAACTAAAAATAAGACCGGAAATAGGTTTTCGATTTTCAATGGTTTAACGAATGGAAGTTGTTCAAAGGTTATTGCAATTTTATTTACATGTCATGTATGCATATTTAACCATATATCTACATGCACAAACTTGTCATGTGCACACATGAACACATATATACATATACATACCTAAGATATTTTAGATTTCTTCATCCTTAAGCATTCAAAAAGTCAATGCACATGCATAAGTACAAGCACATGGCCTTGTTCATGATGGAGGTGACTTCTAGCCGTCCTATGGTGATGTAGGGAGGGGGTGGATGTAATGATGGTTGGTGATGGTGGATGATGTAAGGTGGAGGTATTTTCTACCTCTCACTTGCTTATAAATACCCATCCATTTTGCCTTTTTTCATTCCTCCATAACTTCCTCATATCAGAATGAAATTAAGAAATTATTTTTTCAAACCATTTCAAATTTCAATGGCTACAACTTTCTAGTTGACCAATTCTTCTCATTCTAAGCTTAGCTATGCTCGAAACTCCATTATTTTCAAAGTATTCTCGAGCCTAGTTTTTTAGGTCTGAGAATACCCTCTTCTCTTTTAATCATACCTTCCTCCTAAGTAATTGAAATGAGTGTTTATTTTTTAAATTATAGTGAAAAGAATTTTCAAGAAATTACCTATTGATCACTTTTCAAAATACTTTCAATAACATGTCTAAAATTCGGTTAACTTTGAACCATTTTTGGGTATGATTTTTGTAAATTCGAAAATTTCTCTTCTTCATTTGACTATATCTTATTCAAAAAGAATCCAAATTGGATGATTCATTTAATGAAACCGGAGACAAAAGAATTTTCTACAACTTTCATGTTGATAATTTTTCCAAATTCAGAGAGTAGAATGTCCAAAAATCTAAGGGAAGATGACTTATTTTCGGGTCTAGTTTTTGGTAAATTCAATAATAATCCAAAGTCCTACACCTCATTCCCAATGCTTGGCCGAGCACCATTTTTAGCATGGGATAGCCGAGCACATTAGGAGTCGTGAGTTCAAATCATGAATTAATGAAACTATATCCCATTTTCTGATAGAAAATCAATGTGAGAAACTCCAAACTATAGTTATATGTGTTATTGGATGATATTTTTTTTTGATATGATTGCTAATAATGGTTGTTTAATATGGTTGTTGAATATATATGCAAGTCACATTAGTACATGTCGATAAGCACAAAGGAAATTATTTTCCTTTATTGATTGAAATGGTGTATATTGAATGTTTAAACCTCTTTAAAATAGTTTTATGTGTTATAAATGTTTTAAACATTTAAAAGTGTTTTGACAAAGTTTAATTAATATTGAAAATTGAGTAAAAATTAGATAGGTCACGTAACAATGGTTCGTGATTTCGCGCCGTAAATGTCAAATGAATATTTAGAATGGAATATAGCTCGGAATCCTTCATGATAAGAATTTTTCGAACAATTATATCCATAGTTTTCAAGTGAAGAAAGAAAATCAAGATTTCAACAAGTAGATTTTGAAATATAAGTAAAACAAGTTTTCGAAAAATCGTGGTTTTGCAGTTCGGAATCCATAAAGGGATTTCTTTAAAAATAATATTTTAAAATTGTTTAAACATATGAAATAAATTAGATAAAAAAAATTAAAATGTTTTAAAAGGATTTAAGTAATAAAAATGAATTTTCAAATGATAGAAAAGTCGTTTTGATCAATATAGCTTAAAAAGCACCATTAGCGGCACTTTTCTATAACTTTTAAAATATGATTTCAAACTTAACGATTCTTTTACAAATCTTTTATAAATGTTTTCAAATAAATAATTAAGTGTTTTAATAATGATTTGGAAGTTTTATAATTTATTTAAAAATGTTTAAATAAATAACTTAAAGAAAACCTATCAAAAATCAAGTGATTTAATCTTGGCTCTAAAAGCCAACGAGTAGACTGGATTTTTCTATTCGTGAGGTCCAGATGTGTTACTTAATCTAAGAAGATATTCAGGAGAAACCAGTTCCCCGGCTCACCTGGCCACTCCTAGGCAATGGATAGATGAGGTCAAAATGTTGGAAACGAGTTAAGTATAAAAGATTAAATTTTCCAAATTTAAACAACTTGGGTTCTATGGAAATAACCTTCTTATAATTGGTGTTAAAGCCCGAAGAGGGAACTCATATTGTTCGTAGAATTTAAAAGGTGATTTGGCCATTATACCACCCATAGTACTTGTTGAATATGGGAATTGATATTCAGTAGAATTAGATGATTTTATTCTGCTCACTTAATATTTATTGGTTTTGGATTAACGTCCTAGATAACATGGTTTTAACTCAATCAAAATTTTGATTTTGAATTAAGAAATCTTTGTTAAGTTTTAAATAATGATTTGGAAATATTTTCCTAAGTAAATAATTAAACGATTTGGAATTTAAAAATGTTTTAAGTACTCAAACGATTTGATAAGAGAGGTTTGATGATTCCATATCACCGAAAGAAATGTTTTAAGAGATATATATCTCATAAAGATATTTTTTATAAAAAGAAATTAATCAATCAAAGAATAATTCCTTATTCACCGAACATCTTTTTATCGATGATTGGTTCGAAGGAACTGGGGTTGGATTTAAAGTGATTCTTATCTGGAAACTACTTTGGGCCAATTTATGTATTTGAGGTGAAGACATGGAAACGATTTGGAAGGTAGAGTGTAGGGTTGCTTATCACTAACCCTCGAGGGAAATTTCCCATAGCATGTTATATGGAAGTAGTTCTTCATTTGAGATCTTCAATGCAAGGCAGCTCACTACTAATCCTAGAGTAATTCCTGACATTATGTGGTAAGAGAGTTCCTTTGGTTGGTCCGGTTCCTGGAAAACTTATATGGACGAATGTCTGACATTGCATTCTAATTACACAAATTGATCTCTATGAACATATCATCTATTTGGTGTCGAAGAATGCAACTTCTCTTAGCTTAACACCCTTTCTTGATACGTACGAGTTCAAGGGTTATATGTTTGTAGAAATCAGTTGTGTGATCATGGAATGGCAGTGTAGCATTCAAAGTGGAATGTGCTATCTAAACGGTAAAACATTACCTCAAGCCTCATCTATCGAAAATGGAAAATACTGGGTAGATGTGGCAGGGCTAAGTGGGTCGCTCCTATTAGGATATGGTCATCACCTTTCTAGATAACCCTCTATATATCGGGTATGTTGTGTATGCTATGAGGCATCTCGGATAGGTCGGTAACGACTAGGGTGATGTCATATTCGGTGCTATCCAACGAAGGGGTAGGCCGATTTTGTGTTGGTATAGGTGTTTAGTACTTGGACCCTTGGTACAACCCTCTAGAGGTGTATTGTACAGAAGGTATTCTCTCAACTTGTCATTGTATGGAATCCATTCTTCGAAAAACCTTGTAAGAGTTTTTTTTGTAGAGCCTAACATATCTGGAATTTAATAATGATACCAATTTTGGCAAAGATTCATAAGTTTACTTGCAATTTTTTTCAAAAGATTGTCATTAAAAATAACATCCCCATATCCTGCGTAGCATATGGTTTGGTTATCATAAGGCAAAAACCAGCTCCATGTTTATGTGCGACGTGGTCTTATGAGATACTTTTTTTTAAAATGCATATTTTGAGTTTCCCACACCATTCCCATGACTAACCCGAAGTTAATTTTCTTTTTTCCTTAAACTGTAGTTGCCTTAATTTCGTCGGGCAGCTTAGTGGTCAGGTTTAGTTAGAAGAAATCTCGAAGAGCTTGGAGCATGGAGTTAAAATATTCTCCTGAAGATTGTTATCTGTTTCCACCACACTTGTTTACTATTGTATTCCGCATTTGTAAGGGCATATATTTATAACTGTCCATGTTTAACTCTGCTAAATGTATTTAATTTTCCGTTGTAAAGATTATATGTTGAAATAATATATGTTATTCCATTCGTGTGAGATTTTGTTCTGTCCTTATTTTCTTTCTTACCCTTAACGATCAGGTTTACAGCACTTGGATTTGTGGCACGTGAATACCAAGGATGTATTAATGTTGATTCCGGAGGGTCAAAAAATCCCGGATGTTGCAAAAATCCACTCGATAGATTCAATCAAACGGAGGCCATCCATACATAACCTCATCAGTTCCATCAGGTTTTTTAGTAAGGTAGATGGTTCTTTAGTTTACGAGATGGTTACGCTTCTATCGGCAGCGGAGCCATTTGCACAGTGGCTCTTCTGGGGTAACTGTGCAACCATTGCGTAAAACTATTGAATCAACAGTGTATCTCTGGGAATTTGGCATCAGACATCGAGCGGTACTTTTCATATCTATTTTGGAGAAGTTTTCAAGTATTTTCACTAGGTGTTGAAGCAGGTCTACTAAGTACTTAGAGATTTTAGTCCCGTGCCTGATCAACGTATGGCTATATTATGTAAGAACGCAGATAAACCTATTAAAACATCAAGTTATAAAAAGTATTTTGATATTAAACTTATTTATCTTTTCTATATCATTTAGAAATGTTTTAAAGGTTTTTTATTTATATTTAATATTGTTTAAAAGTTATTTATCAATGTTTTAATATCGTGAAATGTTATTTATTTAAATAATTAATATGGTTTGAAGTTGATAATTATTATTTATTAATAGTGTTCTGGAATTAATTATTATTATTTATTAAAAATGTTTAGAAGTAAATTATTATTTATTATAATAATGTTTAAAGATTAATTAGTATCATTTTATTAAAAAATTTGAAAAGGTATTTTGATACTAAAACTAACAAATTTTATATAATGGATTTAAGAATTTAAATAGCCTTCTTTCTAAATATAAGTAATGATGTTAATATATATTTTCAAATATTTTACGTATATCTATAAGGATATCTATTGTGAATATTTAAACGGCATTTATAAATGAAATTTACCATATGTAAAGTAATGAATTTTACAAATGAATTTTGTTGAGTATTGAAATACTAATGGTTATTGATTTTTGCAAAAAATGATATTTATATAATTTTTCTTCAAATATTAAATTCGGAGATATTATATAAATATAGTATATATAATTTTTTCGTTTTAAAGTTTCATGGAACAAATGATTGGGAAGTTATTATTTAGTGTTTGGCATGTTTGTAAGAAATTATTTTTGAATATTTATTTTTGAAAGAAAAGGTTTTTGAGTTTTTGAAGTAAAGATATGTAGTTTATATGCTTATGCACTATTTAAATTTATAATAAACCTACGTAAATATTTTCCATGATTTGAATAATTATTCTAAAAATAAGTATTTTATAAATGAATTATGAAAGATATGAAATTTTATACTCTTGATTTGAAATAGAAAATCAAATGTAAGAGTTGAGTATATGATTAGTTTCAATTTAATGATCTTCGAGTTTGGACTTATTAAAAATAATGAATTAAATAAATCATCGGATTTTAAAGAAACGTTATTTTAAAGCTTGTTTAAAATGTTTTTTATATCGTTTTCTAATATTATTTTAAAACTTTAAATTAATACTTTAAGAATATTTTATATATATTTTATATTTAATCAAGTAAGTTTAAATGTTTTATAAGACTACTTTTGAAGATATATGAAAATACGACATTCCTTACTTTGTTCCTCTTCACAAACGAATACCAAAAAATCAAAATTTTATTTTTCTAATCGAATTTATTGTGAATTTTAATTATTTTGTGCTTAGCTTTAATTTATTTACTTATTTCCCTCTCTTTTTCCTTTTCCTTTTTATGAAAATGCGGGTTATGTAAATGTTTCATAAATAAGCTTTGTAGAATGTTTATTGCTTAAGTAAATGTTTTGTGGAATGCTTCATAAATAAATTTAGTACTAGATGAGAAACACTACATGTGAAAATAAATGTGAGTTAAAAGTAAAGAAACTTAAATAATGTTTTAAGAAATGAATCATTAATCAATTTTGGTTGCATGTAGCTTTTACATCACATAGAGTTGCATCATAATTGTTAGTTACATCACACTTGTAACGAATGTGATTTTTTCGACGCTCGAAAACCGACATCAATACATACACTGTATCAACTGCCGAGCAATCGAATGCCGAGAAACCGAAATGTTATGGTTAAAGAAGAAGAAAAAGATAGAAGAAGAGAGAGAAAGATAGAACAGAACAGAAAGAAACAACAGAACAATATCAGAATCTCACATTCGCAGCGGAACGACATATAATAAATACATGAATAATCTTTAAACAAAAGAACTATATCAGTTATTACATTACGTCACATTACATTACATTATCAGAGTTTACAACAAAAAACAGCGGAAAAGAAATACAACATATACTAGTAATATACTACGCCATCCAGCTTGCCTCCAGATTTCTACAGCAACTCCCGAATCCAGAATGACCTGATAACCTAACTCTAGACTGCCCGTGTTAAAATTGGTGGGCACCCAGAGTTTAGGAAGAGAATAATAAACTCCATGTGACGCCCCACCTCTATACCCACGCTAGCCAAGAACACTACGGTGTAATGTTGTCAACTAGCGCGGAGAATAAGGCTGTTGAGGAGCGACCATCCGTAGTTAGGCCTTACACTAGTATTGGTTATCTCGATTGGAGTGGTATATATTCTTTCATTTTTAATCTCTGATATATTTACTCTCATCAACATACCCCAATTCCAGTATAAAACGAACTATGATGGTTCATAATAGTTTAGGACAGTAAATATAATAATAACACAAATAATATCAATAAATGCGGAACACAGATAAAACAGAAAAGTCTCATATATATATAGCTTATGTCAGTTACAATACATTTGACATAGAACATATGATACAACTACAACTTCAAAAGAATCAGGTGACAAAGGCATCAGACTAAAGTACAGTATGAAGCAAAACCAAATAACAATGAATCATGAAGCAAAAACCAAGTTCACTTCGAAGAGAAAGTGAAGATTACCAGATGAACCAGATCAATATGACCAGGTACAAAGTGCACCAAAGGGAACACAATGCAAACTGAGTTGCACACAGTGCCACAAGACCATATTACACAAACCCAATGTAAAGGAATGCAATCAAGTAAGCAGCAGTTATGTAGATGCAACTCACGGCAGTTTTTAAAAATCATAGTAGAGTGTACAAAATCAAGTAATATATATATGTACATTGATGTACCACATATAAACAGTGATTAATCAACAACTTACAATGAAGCAGTGAATAAAATCAAGCAAAGCAGTTTATAGCAGAGAACAAAACAACAGTGACCAAGTCAAACACTATCACAAACCAAGTCAAGTTCAAACATCAGGTTGTATGTGCAATAGGTAAGGGACGAAGCACTGTCAAACAGTTTTAAAAGCCGTCGTTATCAAAAATTCAAACCAATGCTTCAGGAATGAATACAAAGATGGCCAGAGACGAAGCTCACAGGGGTCATAAAAATCAAAGCCCTAAGGATCGGTCATGCCAGAAATTCACGAAATCAAAACAACATATTCAAACCAAAATCAAAGTCATGAAAATTAAGTAACAAAGGATTTTGTGAATTCGAACTAGATGTGAGTGAGGGTTCACTCACCTGTGTCGCCAAATCGAAGCATCACAGAGACGAGCAAAGCCAAGAACGAACGAAACCCTAATCTGAGACGAAGGGGAAGGAGCGAACGAACGTGGCCGCCATTATTTTCGCTTGTGTTTTGTTTTAGGGTTTTTGAATTGAAAAAGAAAATAAAAGGGGAACGGGTTTGAAAATGGAAAATGAAACGAGAGAGAGAGGAACGGGTCTTTACCCTGAAAATAATCACGGCCCAAAGCAAATGAAAATGTGGGCCGATAATTCAAAGCCCAAAAATCCTTTTAACCATTTATAAAAGAATTTTAACACAAATTTAAAAACTCAAAACTTCAATTAGCAATTAGCAACAATATTAATCGTTTAATGTCGATTATCAATTGATGCTAAATACCGGGTTGTTATAGACTCCCCTCCTTAAAGAAATTGCGTCTTCGCAATCATAAGGAATAAATAGACAAAAGGTAACAACCATAAGAGCATATCATCACAAGATAAAGAAATTCAAAATAGGAAGTTCACCATAAAGAGCATGAAAGAGTAAACTTAAACGTGTTTGCTCGATGAATTCTCTGGATTCCTAAGTGCAATCCTTAGGATTTGAGAACCATTGAACTTCCACAAGAAAAACATCTTCATTTCGAAGGTGCGACACCGCCGAAGCAATGGTGTGAATAGAAGGTTGCTCAGAAGTAAAAAAAATCGAAAATCCCTAAGGCATTTCCGTACTTGGAAGACGTGGAAAACGTCATGAATAGCAGAAAATTGAGCCGGTACACCGGCGTAGTACAATATAAACACCAAAGAAAACTTTTAATTTCATAAAAGAAATTCACGAATTCTCTACAAAATTTAATTATCAATAGATAATTCAGAAATATCAAATCACAAATATTCGATTATCAAAAACGATAATCAAATCAAACGATAATCAAATCGACAAATATTCGATTATCAAAAACGATAATCAAATCGACAAATATTCGATTATCAAAAACGATAATCAAATCGACAAATATTCGATTATCAAAAACGATAATCAAATCTCAAATCAACAAATATTCGATTATCGACAACGATAATCAAATCAACAAATATTCGATTATCAAAAACGATAATCAAATCAACAAATATTCGATTATCAAAAACGATAATCAAATCAACAAATATTCGATTATCAACAAGGATAATCAAATCAACAAATATTCGATTATCAACAAGGATAATCAAATCAACAAATATTCGATTATCAAAATCGATAATCAAATCTCAAATATTCGGTTATCAAAAACGAAAATCAAATCTCAAATCAACAAATATTCAATTATCAAAACAATAATTAAATCTTAAATATCTAATTATCACAAGCGATGATCAGAAACAACAAATATCTAATTATCAAAAACGATAAATCAGAAATCTCATCCGATTATCAAAAACGATAATCAGAAATCACAAATATTTCAATTAACGAGTCCGGAATTAACGAAATAGCAAACGCACATGACCCATAACCACGAGTTTTACTAAATCGTTTAATTCACTTCATCGTTTTCTTGAAAGTGCATAATTGTGTATTTTAAAAATAACATTTCACATTCTCAAATGGACAAGTCCGGAATTAAGCGAATCAGTAAAAGAAATGGGTCATAGTCCTCGATTTTTCTGAAACGTTTAAATCGCTTCCTCATTCTTTTGAAAGCGTAAACTGTAAAAAATTTGAAAATAATTTTAATTTATATTTTGAAATAATTTTAAAAATAACGAATTTTTAAAACACGTGATTAAAACAGCAACATCAGTAGCAATTCCGACAAGGAAATTGCACTTCTCAAAATACCGTAAAAACGGACAACAAAATCAGCATTGCGGGATAACCGCTTGAAAATCCATTTTAAAATCGATGGTTACTGAAGTCAAAGCGACAGTGATTTTTATACGTCAAAATCTCATCAAAATAATTGGCATTAAAACATAATACCAATGAATTTTCATTCATCAAAAATGTCACAAGAATCTTCTCAAGATAGAAATGGGTATCTTACCCTAAACTTGTATTCATAACAAGTCAATGACACACGAATTCACCAATGCACAAAAATTGATAAAACTTATCAATAGAAATCATGAAAATTGGTGAAGCTCAAGTTCTAGAAGACTACACAAGAAATCCAGAAATCATAAAATGAGAGTATGAAAACTCAAATGGGAGTATGAAAACTCAAATGGGAGTATGAAAACTCACCTACACGTGAGCATGAAAACTCACCAACACGTGTAACGCAAAGCGAGAACGGGAGCATGAAAACTCACCTACACGTGAGCATGAAACTCACCAACACGTGTAACGCAAAGCGAGAACGGGAGCATGAAAACTCACCTACACGTGAGCATGAAAACTCACCAACACGTGTAACGCTAAACGAGACGCTATCTCATGGTGGCCAACCATTAAATTTTGACACACGAATGGTCCGAAGACCGTGGGGAGCTACCCCATATGGATGAGTCGGAATTACCCAGATGAAGTCTAGGCTAACCAAAAAGCAAAAAGGTATGTGTGAATGGAATCACACAAATGGTGTCTAGCCTAACCTCGCAACAAAAAGGTATGTGTGAGTGGAATCACACAAGTGGTGTCTAGGCTAACCAGAAAGCAAAAAGATATGTGTGAATGGAATCACACAAATGGTGTCTAGCCTAACCAGAAAGCAAAAGGATATGTGTGAGTGGAATCACACAAATGGTGTCTAGGCTAACCAAAAAGCAAAGAGGTATGTGTGAATGGAATCACACAAATGGTGTCTAGCCTAACCTTGCAACAAAGAGACATCGCACAATTGCTAGTCTAAATCATAAAATGATCGTCATGATCAACGAGAAGTGTCAATTACACTAAGTTAGTAAACATAAAAGTTTAGCTTCATGTCCCATAACCACTTGCTTAACTTAAATATTTACGAACAAACTGTAAATCTTCACTAGAAAATTGTCACAAGTGGTTCAATCGAACAAGTCCAAAAATTAACCGACGAAGTAAACGCAAGCGTTTCATACCACTCGTTTTACTAAGTCGTTTAATTAGATTTCTCATACAAGTGAGGTAAAGGTTTGTATATACTAGTAGATTGGAAAACGGTTTAGGAAAAGAGCTTTGTAGTAAAATAGTTTTGAAATCATTTGGAGAAAAGGGTTTTGATATTTACTACTAGTATAGAAAACCTTTATATTTTTAAAGTGACAATCTCAAAAATGATTGTAGAAACAATCAATCACAAGAATTCACATACAAAGATGTTAATAGAATCCAAAGAAATCGATACTAAGTTCTTCAAAAGGATGTTCACAAAAATCCCGAACAAAGTGTCATCAAAGTTGCTAATATATGATAGCAACAAATCGGGAATTTAACAAGAATCGATTAAATTTGGAAACCAAATCAATTCACTAAAATTCACATTCGAAGATGTGAATAGAGTCCAAAGAATTCGATTCCAAATCCATCAAAGTAGAAATACTCAAAAATTCCAGAAATAGAAGTTATCAAAGTCGACAAAGGTGATAACAACTAATTGAAAAAGAAGAATCGATTAACAATTGGAAAAACAAAGCAAAATGAGCATAAACGCATAAATGACTTCAACAAGAATAAAAATCAAGTCAATGCCGAAGTCAACAATTATTGGCCACAGTCGAGTACAAAACGAATCAACATCCTCATCAAAGAATTCAACGGCAACCAAAGTCAGAGTCTTGGAAATCAAGAAACTAACAATTTCACGAATACAGAGTGACCGAAGTCGAATGGAAATCAAGCCGAGGAAAACACAAAATATCAAGTTCAAAATCGCTGAGATTCGAACAAAAATCAACATCGGCTAAATCAATTCAAAGCCGAAAACACAAGAACAAAATCCTCATCACCAAAAACTCAACTTGAGTTCGCAAAGAAAACGGAGGCCGAAGCCAAAATACTTTCACGAAATCAAAATCAAATGCACATGAATAAACGTTAGGAATTCATACCTAACAAGCAAAGATAATCATAGGCAAAGATGAGAGATAAAACATCGACAAATAGTTGTAACACATGTTCCATCTGAGTTATGTTTTATATTTGTCCTAAACCCCAGGCTCTGATGCCAAGCTGTGACGCCCCACCTCTATACCCACGCTAGCCAAGAACACTACGGTGTAATGCTGTCAACTAGCGCGGAGAATAAGGCTGTTGAGGAGCGGCCATCCGTAGTTAGGCCTTACACTAGTATTGGTTATCTCGATAGGAGTGGTATATATATTCTTTCATTTTTAATCTCTGATATATTTACTCCCATCGACATACCCCAATTCCAATATAAAACGAACTATGATGGTTCATTATAGTTTAGGACAGTAAATATAATAATAACACAGATAATATCAATAAATGCGGAACACAGATAAAACAGAAAAGTCTCATATATATATAGCTGATGTCAGGTACAATACATTTGACATAGGACATATGATACAACTACAACTTCAAAAGAATCAGGTGACAAAGGCATTAGACTAAAGTACAGTATGAAGCAAAACCAAATAACAATGAATCATGAAGCAAAAACCACGTTCACTTTGAAGATAAAGTGAAGATTACCAGATGAACCAGATCAATATGACCAGGTACAAAGTGCACCAAAGGGAACACAATGCAAACTGAGTTGCACACAGTGCCACAAGACCAGATTACACAAACCCAATGCAAAGGAATGCAATCAAGTGAGCAGCAGTTATGTAGATGCAACTCACAGCAGTTTTTAAAAATCATAGTAGAGTGTACAAAATCAAGTAATATATATGTACATTGATGTACCACATATAAACAGTGATTAATCAACAACTTACAATGAAGCAATGAATAAAATCAAGCAAAGCAATTTATAGCAGAGAACAAAACAACAGTGACCAAGTCAAACACTATCACAAACCAAGTCATGTTCAAACATCAGGTTGTATGTGCAACAGGTAAGGGACGAAGCACTGTCAAACAGTTTTAAAAGCCGTGGTTATCAAAAATTCAAACCAATGCTTCAGGAATGAATACAAAGATGGCCAGAGACGAAGCTCACATGGGTCATAAAAATCAAAGCCCTAAGGATCGGTGATGCCAGAAATTCACGAAATCAAAACAACATATTCAAACCAAAATCAAAGTCATGAAAATTAAGTAACAAAGGATTTTGTGAATTCGAACTAGATGTGAGTGAGGGTTCACTCACCTGTGTCGCCAAATCGAAGCATCACAGAGACGAGCAAAGCCAAGAACGAACGAAACCCTAATCTGAGACGAAAGGGAAGGAGCGAACGAACGTGGCCGCCATTATTTTCGCTTGTGTTTTGTTTTAGGGTTTTTGAATTGAAAAAGAAAATAAAAGGGGAACGGGTTTGAAAATGGAAAATGAAATGAGAGAGAGAGAGAAACGGGTCTTTACCCTGAAAATAATCACGGCCCAAAGCAAATGAAAATGTGGGCCGAGAATTCAAAGCCCAAAATCCTTTTAACCGTTTATAAAAGAATTTTAACACAAATTTAAAAACTCAAAACTTCAATTAGCAATTAGCAACAATATTAATCGTTTAATGTCGATTATCAATTGATGCTAAATACTGGGTTGTTACACTCCAGGTCAGTCATAGGTCTGGTGTGAAAACTTAAAACGGTTATTTATCTTTAAAACAAACAACAGGAATATTTTAAAATAGATTCGCGATGCTTTTTGGAAAATGAGACTACCATAACGCCTCCCGCACACACACACACAATGCAAACGCAGAATCGGAGGAGATTTTTCCTTATGATAGTCAAAGATGCGTGATACGCATTAAAAAAAACATTTGATATTATTACTAGTGCATAGTGCAGAAAACATTTCGAAAGTATAATATAAATCTTAGCCAGCATAGGCATTTCGCACTTATGCCTACTATAGCTACCATCCAAACAGTGGGGCGCTACCATAAGTGAATGATAGGTTCTACAACTAAAACCGTACAAGATCGTATTGTTTCTTTGGATTTCCAACAAATGGTCAGGCCAAGGAACTTCCCATTACCACATAGGTACGCCTCTGGAAAGACGCCCGAGAACCTAACCTGACATTACGGTTAGATCTCTGCCAACACAAGGCCGGGTTACATCTCAAATTGTAACGTCAGACACACATCCATATAAGTCCGTTCCGGGATCGAATGGAACCGAAGGCACTTCCAAAGAAGCCCTTGCAATCCGGATATTCACTAATCACGTCCGGACTTCCCATCACTAAGGGTGATAAAACCTCTGTATCGGAGATCAGCCGATACAGAGTCATTCGACGGTAATCCTTCGATTTTCAAAAATATCTGGTCTTCAACACCGGTCTTCAAATGCAATCCATAACGACGTATCACATATTCGGAATGGGTTATACGACCCAAAGGTCCTTTCCCGGCTAACCCGAATAGTGAGCGCTTATTTTGAAAATAAATATGGCATTCAAATTCAAGCAAATCACAACAAATACCCATTTAAAGGTAAATATTGATAGTCGGTTATTTAACTATCAATGGATATGCACAACATCACCAGATTCTAAATAATTTCCCAAATTATTTATTTTTTCAAAAATATCTTTACAAGATATAATTATTTCCACACTTCAAAAATAAATCAACGTTTATTTTTTTTAAACAAATTTCCCTTTTTTTTAAATCCGTAGTGAACTTACATTTCCAAAATATCTATGAATATACGATTTTCAAATCGATTTCTAATATTCATTTTCAGTTTATCTTTAAAAGATGTAATCTCAAACATTTCACTTCATATTGGAAAAAAAACATTTCCATACTTATTAATAATAAGTAATTCACAAATCTATTCATTTTCAACATTTGGAAAATATTCGATATACTTAAATCACAATTTAAGTATATATTTTATTCTTTAAGGGAAAACATTCTCTTAAACACATATATTTGAGTCAAAACGAATGTTACGTAAAACATCGTTACGACGACCCAAAATCACTAGTATAGGGATTCGAAATAAAGATAGATATAAATCCCAATACTATATAAAACATTTCCTTTCGGAAATCATTTACTATAACAACTGTGTTATAGTCCATCTTTTCTTTATTTCTCGAAAACGTCTATTTCAACAATGAATGTTGAAATCTATGGTTTCGACACTTAATACATTTTAAAACAACTTCAGATCGTTTTAATTCTATTTAAAATATCACTTCCCCAAAACACTTTAATATATTATTCACTGTCCCAAATCGTGAATATTCTTCGTTAACCAAATTCAACATTTTTCTACACAATTTATTTAAAGGATTATCCACCGTCCAAAATCATGAATATATCTCCTTTAAAAATCTAAAATAATTGACTTATCAAAATAAGTCGGTTTTGGATTTATAAAACAATGTTTATAAATCCCATTTATATTTTATAACAACTTCAACTTATAAAATCAGTTTATTAACAAATTCTATTTATATCCCAATTAAATGCCAAAATCCAATTTATAAGTTAATTACTTATAAATCTTTTATTTTACAAAATCTATTCATTCTATAACTTCCCAATTTATAAATCTATAAATTTCATTTACTTATGAAATCCATTTATACTTCATTTTAACACTTAATAAAACTCGTTTTAAAATTCCTATATTTTTAATTTATAGATATCAATTTTATAAATCTTTTATATAAATCGTTTATAATAATTCAAAAATCCCAATTTCAACCATTTTATAAATTTCATTAACTCCATATTTCAAAAATCACATTTTAACTATATTTCTTAAAAATCATAAATTTTATAACATTAAAATTATAAAGTTTATTTATTCAAAATCAATCAATTCCAAAAATTTAATAAAGCGTATAATTTCAAAAATCACTTTAAAATCCTTTTAAATTTTGAAAATCATTCCTTTAACATTTTTAAAACTCCAAAATAGGCCCAATGATGCAACAGCACTAAATAATCAATCACGGCATCCAAACATCATATATCATCATATGATAATCAACAAATATCACAATATCTGAAATCAAATAAATACCGATGAGGAATCCAGTTGGATCCCTACAACCTGTTTCCCTGCATTCATAGACATTAGCACAATACCAATTCCGTTTCAATACGGAATATCGCGGTATATGGGATTTATAAAAATATTATCCGCTATTATGCGGCGCAATAGGGTCTCATCCGCTATATAATGCAGAAAAATCAACTCCAAGTACATATATAATACCAATTCCAATCAAGATGGAACTATCGCGGTATATGTTTTTAATAAATAACATCCGCTTAATATACGGCGTATAGGGTCTATTTCAATACAACAGATAATAATTATCATTCAAGCATATAATCAACACAATCAAGCAATTTTAAATCTAACTATTTAAAATTTAAATCGAAACAATTCGATTGAGTGAGAAGTTCTCACCTTGCTTCCAATAACAATTGTAGTGTTTATTTCGAATAAAATTAAACGTGCGTTTAATTTTACCCAAAATTTTCACTAGCTCCAATCAACTCCAATCCAGCTCCATTGCGTAGTGCTCGTCAAAACGAAGCCAACGCAATTCGTTTCGTAAATTTTTGACCTCGTATTAAAAAGTTATCGCATTTAGAAATTTATACAATTTATAATACAAATCAATTTCAATTTATATTTTAAATTTTAACCTAAAATCAATCACGGCCATTGATATTTGCCACTGCAGATCTGGGCCGGACTTTTCCACCTTTCTTCGCCAAACGTGAATATCACATACGGGAGCAAGATGAACCCAACTGCCGCCTTAAAACCCTAATTAACGCGACAACCATGTGTAGTTTGAAGACGATCAGGCGATGCCACTTCGAAGGCCTTCAAGGAAGCTACCATCGGCCAGAGTAGGGTGGAGCTCGGCCTCCCGCTGATATCGAAAAACGTGCTCGAGCTTCGGCTGTTTGTCGTCGATTTGCCGCTAATATGTAGCTCCTTTTACGATCTTGACCGTTGAAGTGGAAGATCTCATCGTTATCTACAACTTTGCAGTTGGAAACTTGTCGAATCGATGTGTGGATTTGAAGAAATTGAGGGAGGAAGAAGAATGATTTTCGGCCATTGATAATAGAGGGAGGCAGCCTGACATTGAAACCCTAGGGTTTTCGTATTTTTGCGAAAGTGAAAATAAAGGGGGCTTTTATAGAAAATTTCACAAAACACTATTCACCCGAAATTTTCCGAACTCCAAACGAAGCATGTCGGCTGGCGTTTCTAGGGTTTACCCCGCGTTTCGAACACAATGGAATGTGTTTCAGAGGCTAATTCGATCATCTGTGCGAGTTACGGAAATAAACGATCAAATTTAAATTAAATCGATTTAAACTAATTTCTATGTGTTTTGGCTTATCCCGGACAAACCGTAAACCTGATTGACACGAAATTTGAAATCTTACAATAATATAACATTACGGATCCGATGAAACTGGTTTCCTCGAAATCCGAGACTGTTTGAAAAATGGCTATTTTAACTCGTCAATTAAATATTAAAATATTCAATTTTCACAAATTAACTTTAAATTCAATTTTAAAAGTTCTATAACATCATTCTAACTCCAATATGATTTATTAAAATTTTACAAATCAATTTTAGTCATATTAAACCCAATTCCCAATTATTTCTGTGTTTTTAAATATTAAATTATGATTTAATTATCCAATTAAATCTAGATAATCGAGATAAAATTTCATTCGACTTAAAAATTTTACTTATTAATATTTAAAAATCAATTAAATATCCGAATTTTAATTAACAAAAATTCTGGGTCGTTACAAACTTCCCCCCTTAAAAGAATTTCGTCCTCGAAATTACCAAGTAAGAAAAATTCACAAAATCCATTAATTTTTCAAAACAAACCGTTCAAATTAGATTTACAAATCTCATAAGTGTTTAACTTTTCCAACATTCATAGTTAAACTTCTTATAATAACTCTACTAAGTTTTCAAATCATACTTAGTTATCTTTTAAAAAAATTCCAAATTTTCTCAAAATATTCTAACGCTTTAAATTTTCAGAAAAATTTGCCATAGTCTCCTTTGCGCGGCTAGATCCCAAAAAAAATGACAGTATATATATCGCAAATATACATCTCATCAAGTGATGAGGCATCCTGTAGGGAAAAAAGTGTAAAAGTACGATATGTAATCCGAGGTATGTACCTTATATATTATTAGCGAGCATATACGGCTAATATAGCGCGAAAGCGAGCTCCAAAAGCAAAGCAAGCGCAATCCACACCTACTAAACACTCAACAACAATGAGAAACACGTATATAGAAAATAATATCGATATACGACATATATCACTACAACAACTACATATGCCAATATAGCAAATGCAACAAAAGCAATAAATGCAATCATCAACCAACTAACATTCAACTAACATCCATAACCAAATCAATACACTTTCACTTCTCATTAATATTTAATGAATTGGTTTTCTAATTTAAATCACATTTGATTCATTAACCTTGGATGTTTCTTCTAACATTCATTTATTCATATTCAATTAGTTTACATTCACTAATTTACATTCAAGTTGGTTCACTCCAAATCAAATTCAATTACATAGCTTTCCATTTATCAATTCAATTTCATTAATACTTAATGAATTATATACAATCAACTAACAATCATATAACAACCAAACCATAACCAACATAACCAAATTATTAAATTTACTGTCAATTTGGTTTAAAACTTTTAATTCAAATTGGTTGATATTAAATTGACTTCCATTCAATTTATTCAACTTCCAATTACATTAGCTTTTAATGAATTAACACTTACATTCATTTTTCTATATCAATTCTTTTACATTAGATTGAGTAACATTCAATCCATTTATTAATTCAATTGTTAATTCCTTTAACAATATAAGGTTGAATTTCATTTATATAACTCAAGTTCATATTCATCGCTTCTCTTGATTAATTTACTTCGATACCAAAATCAACTTTATTTAACTTCACTTAAGTTATATTCCATTTCAAACATCATTTGTTTAACTTAACTTAAAATTCCACTTATAAATCCAATTCAGATTTCAATTCTAAAGTAAATTCTATTTAACTTTTACCAAAGCTAAATTTATTAAATCATATTATAAGTTCAAAACTTATTCCACTTATATTCATCAATTTCAATAGCTTATCTAATCCAAATAAATTTATTTAACTTTCCTTTAGTTAAATTTCAAATCACATGTCTTTGATGACAACTCAAATTTATTTTAACTTGGATTTTAATTTCAAATTTGTTTATCACAATCAAACTTCAATTCCCAATTTACTATGGTAGCAAATCTATCACATAGAGACTCGAAAATGATACTGATGATGCTGCAGTCATCACCCTTATTATTTTCCAGTAATAGTAGTGAATTCAGTGCTTAATATCCTTTCAAAATTTTCCTTTTATTCATAAATCACATTTAATTATAATTCCACACTTATAATTCATTCGCTTATATAATTTATTCTTTTAATTAACTTATATATATTCTAACATTTCCAGCAACCAAACAATTAATTTATATACACTTTAATAATTCTAAAAAATTATTCCTTTATATATAAAATATAATCAAGGTAAAATTATTTCATTTACCCAAATTTAAAACGATATTGTGTCAAATTGTTCTGTACAAGTGTTTAGAGATCCCTATCAACAACGTTAATTACTCGTGTTGACCAGAATCCATATACCACTTAACAAACCAATCATCACAACATAAAACAATTTATATTCACTAACAAATATGCGCTCGCATCTATTATTACACTCAAACTCATTCTAGAGTACTACTGACTGTATCTCTAATGAGTAATTCCCAACAGAGCCATGGTTGTCGCTTAACCATATGCTCTGATACCAAATGTAACGAATGTGATTTTCTCGACGCTCGAAAACCGACATCAATACATACACTGTATCAATTGCCGAGCAATCGAATGTCGGAAAACCGAAATGTTATGGTTAAAGAAGAAGAAAAAGATAGAAGAAGAGAGAGAAAGATAGAACAGAACAGTATCAGAATCTCACAATCGCAGCGGAACAACATATAATAAATAAATGAATAATCTTTAAACAAAAGAACTATATCAGTTACTACATTACATCACATTACATTACATTATCAGAGTTTACAACAACAAACAGCAGAAAAGAAACACAACATATACTAGTAATATACTACGCCATCCACCTTACCTCCAGATTTCTACAGCAACTCCCAAATCCAGAATGACCTGATAACCTAACTCTAGACTGCCCGTGTTAAAATTGGTGGGCACCCACAGTTTAGGAAGAGAACAATAAACTCCAGGTCAGTCATGGGACTGGTGTGAGAACTTAAAATAGTTATTTATCTTTAAAACAAACAACAGGAATATTTTAAAATAGATTCACAATGTTTTTTGGAAAATGAGACTACCAAAAGGCCTTCCGCACACACATACAATGCAAACGCAGAATCAGAGGAGATTTCTCCTTATGATAGTCAAAGATGCTTAATACGCATTAAAAAGAAACATTTGATATTATTACTAGTGCATAGTGCAGAAAACATTTCGAAAGTATAATATAAATCTTAGCCAGCATAGGCATTCCGCACTTATGCCTACTATAACTACCATCCAAACAGTGGGGCGCCACCATAAATGAATGATAGGTTCTACAACTAAAACCGTACAAGATCGTATTGTTTCTTTGGATTTCCAACAAATGGTCAGGCCAAGGAACTTCCCATTGCCACATGGGTACGCCTCTGGAAAGACGCCCCGAGAACCTAACATAACATTACAGTTAGATCTCTGCCAACACAAGGCCGGGTTACCCCTAACTGGGTAATTACTGACACAAATATGCCATCCCTCGATCGTAATCGACCTTCATCCGAGGGTCCTCGATTTCAACAACCACAAAGTAATAAATTTGCAGCAACAACATAGGTTAATTGTGACAACCCGAACTCGATGTCCAACAAACGACATCAAATTCGCATCGCCGGAGCTTATAACAACATCAGATGAATATAAAGGAGTGGAACAAAATGAATATCATACATGCATCACCACAGATACAACATCAACATAATATCCATACTACATCAGAGTATATAATACATACACCACAACTCCAATAAACATCATAGTAATACAACAGTGATCATATATAAAAAAAAAGTCTTCAGATGAAAGAAGTGATAACAACCTCCCAAAAGCTAAACACCTATGATTCCCCAAAATCTCCTAGAATATCTCCTTGAATAAGAGCTCCAAAATACAGCTTACTCCAAAATATGGAAACTTGCTACTATGCTGCTCGTATAGAAATAATGGGCACCCAGAGTTTAGAAAAGAAAACAATAAACTCTGGATCAGTCATAGGACTGGAATGAGTAAACAAAGACAGTTGCTTTTAAAGAAACTAGATTTATAAAAGAATTTTTTGTATGCTTTTAAAAATGGAACTACCATAAGACCTCCCGCCACACACACAATGCAAATGCAGAATTGGGGGAGATTTCTTCTTATGATAGTCAAATATGCTTGATACGAGAAAAAGAATTCTTTGATATTATTACTAGTGCATAGTGAAGAAAGCATTTCGAAAATAGAATATTAATCTTAGCCAACATACGACCATTATCGTATGCCTACTATAGCTACCATCTAAACAGTGGTGACCACCATAAGTAAATGGCAGGTTCTACAACTAAAACCGTACAGGGTTTCGTATTGGGAATTGGATTTCCAACAATGGTCAGGCTAAGGAACTTCCTGGGCCACATGGGTACGCCTCTGGAGGGATGTCCCGAGAACTTAACCAGCTCTCTGCCAACACAAGGCCGGGTTACCTCTGTAACTAGGTAACTACTACACGAATATGCCACCTCCTTGTCCTTTGGGACCTTTATTCGAGTGCCTTCTATCACAAAGCAACAACCACACAGTAAATAAGATTGGAGCTACCACACAGGTAAATATCTGGGCTCCATACCATGACATCGCCTTTTTCCAGAAGGAAATGACATACCCTAAAGGGCGCGACCCTCATATCCTTGCTGCATCTTTCCTACTTTGACCATTTCCGGGTTGTGAGGTCCGACGAGGTCTCGTCCACAAAGCTATGCTTTACACGAAAGCCTTGCTTTGATCACAAATGATCAACCAATGATCACCAACACACAGCAACACTTAGCATGCCACACTACCAAATTGGGAGTATATTGCTGATAACCTTCAATTACATAATCTCTGAGCTCGTACGTCTCAGAGAAGGGTGTTAAGCTAAGAGAATAAATTCTCCGCCACCACAGATACGTATTTGAAAGAAATCTTCTTTATATCTCAAAGTGTAGTGTCAGACACACAATCCATACGAGTCTGTTCTGGGTTCGAACAGAACCGAAGGCACTTCCAAAGAAGTCCTTGCAATCCGGGTGTCCACAATCCCGTTCGGATTCCCCATCACATATGGAGAACTCTATACCGGAGCAACTCAGTGCGGAGTCATTCGACAAGTTATCCGATCATTCTCGAAGACGTCATGTCGTCACCACCGTCTTCAAATGCTCATCCATTTCATCGTATCACTTATTCGGAATGGGTTATATGACACAAAGCTCCTTTCCCGGCTAAACCGAATAGTGAGCGTCAATTTAAAGCATGTGGAAATGTCGTTCACAAAAATTCACAGGTTCAATGTGGGTTTCGGATAACAAACTGAAATCTGATTCCCTGTCGCATCGAGGTTTAAATGCCGTTTTACGGGCAAACAGGGTTTTCACTTCAAAACAGAACAAACCACACTTACAGTACAGTACATGGCAATTTATATCACACGGTATCACAAACAGAATAGAATATATCAATACCGTGCACAGCCATAGTTAATTATTTTCCAATGTGGTTTAAATAAATTACTACATAATTATTTGTAGTGATATTTAAAATAAATGATTAAATTTGAATAAATAAATTAAATCTCAATTAGCTCCATTTATTAATTCATATTTATTTATTTAATTAACCGCTAAATTTGATTAGTCGACTTTAATATATCTGGATAACAAATTTTAATTAAAATTTAATTTGAACACTCAATTGTTTATCAATCAATTTAATTACAAATGGTATATCATTCTTAATTTCTTTAAAATCATTTATTAATACAAATTATTTACTTTAATTATCATTTGAAAATCTATTTTATACCTTAAAAATCAATTTATTATACCTTGAAAATTTTAATGTAAATTAACTTCAATTTTTATTTTAAATTTAATTACTTAACTAAGGGTTAATTAAACTCTAAAAACATCGTTAAATAATTTAACTTATAGTAAGTTCTTTACTTAACACAAATCAAATTTGTTTACCTTAAATGCAAAAATTTTACTTAACATTGAAATTTAAAACAATTGGATCGGGCCTAACTATTTATATAACACACCCGAGCAAAACACGATAATAACTCGAGTAGGGCTCGAGTTTTCCCAAAGCGTTCCCCCGCGTCACTCCCCTGTATCCTTCTTCTTCCCTCTCTTTTTTTCTTTTTATTTAGCTAAGTTTAAAACCTAGGTCCAACACCTTTCGAACGCGAGAAAACCTGAAGCACTTCACGTAATTTCTCGAGTTCCAACTCGAGTTCCAAATCATTACTCTCCCTGATACTCAAAAACACTGAAACCATCACCATCGTGCACGTGCACGGTGGTTCGCCGCGACTCCGACGGCCATCGCGACCATCAAAAAGTCGCGATTCATCCCCACATTAGAAATCAAAACCCAGTATTTCAAAAAAAAAAACGAAATCGAAAATTTTGCCTATCGCTCGAAAAACTGGAACGAACCCCCTCGGCAAAAGCGCCTCGCCACCATCGTACTAACTACCGGAAGCGATAACACTCCGGCCATACCTCGAACATGTACTCCTCTACCTCCACCCAAATCCACGTGCCACTCGATCGAGCGACGGCGACGAAAACCCAATTTACAGAACACCAAAAATTCTGAACCCAAAGCCCTAATTCGACTTCATTCCCCAAATTCGCACAACAGAAAATTCTTTTAACATTTTTCCCAACATCCTAGATATTCAAGCATGCTTCAGTACGAATTACAATATTTATAAATGATTCTATTATCAACGATTGATAAAAATGCAAATTTTGTTTGATTATTAACTGTACTCAGAACACTTCATTAAAAATCATTATGTTAATTTCAAAAATCCTACTTTTAGCTGTTTATCCAAGTTATGAAATCAAATCAATAAATTAAAATACTCGAAATAATTCATATGATTTATTTCTACTGCAATTTTTAGTTTACAGGGTCCAGTTCTTTCACTTTCAAGCAAGAATTTTTTTTTTCTAGACTATGGTTTAAGTTTAAACAACTGCTTTGGTTAAAAATCTCAAGTTTTAAAGGTTCCGTATGAAGATGTATTAATTTTTTTATTTACTTTACACTGTAACCAGAGTTTCAGAAGACAGTCATTCAACGATTTCCTGTAACTCAACTTACATACATAACAAATTTTGATTTTCAATATGTAGTAAGCTCAAGATTTGATAAACCAGATACTTAAATTTAAAAGAAAATAGGCTTACTCACTTGATTCCAGAAATAAACAGAGTTGCTTTAAGTTTGAAACAGAGTGCTTTTATATTTAAAGGCTGCAGTTTTGATCTTTAGTAATTTGCCTTCAACTTGAATATAAGTGATGATCTTCTTTCCTTTTTTTAAATTTCTGTTCTTTGCTAATATTTGTTGAACGAATGAAAGTGAGGTTTGTGGATGTATATAAAGAGATGGGAAGTTTTTTTAATGAAGTACTGAAACATTAATTTTTTATAGTTGCTTTATACAGTATTTCTTTTGCTCAACCCATACTTTTAATTTACTGATGGGATCTTTTACATAATGAAGAGTAAATGGCATTTAATGAGAGCATTAAATGAAAGCATGTTACGAAATGCTCCCTTGTATTTACAGCATGTCGTGTTCATGCTTTATATATTCATAAGTACTATTTTGTTTAAATACTTTACTCTCTTGCATTTCTTTGTTTCCTTTGTATGTTACAGCCATCTTATTTTATGGTTGTGCAAGTACTACTTCATTGTTTTTGTAGATTTTTCTTTGCCTAATTCTTGTTTTCTTTTACAGTTTATATTTCTTTCTTTGTTTTGTTTGCTGAATACTACATTTCATCACATATTTTATTTTATGATTTAAACCAATTCTTGTTTTGTTATGTATTTTTATTTATTTGTTGTTATTATTATTCATTTAAACTTTACTATCAAAATTATATTTAATTCCATACAACTTTGTAATATTAATATCAACAATATTAAGCTTCTGTTGAAATTTCACAAATTAAATTTAAAAGTTCAAATAATTTATTAAATTTAATTTAACAAAATTCCGGGATGTTACATTAAGTATCTTGGCTCCATACCATGATAGCACCTCTATTCAGAAGGAATGACATACACTAAAGGGGCGCTACCCCCTAATAACCTTGCCGCAACCTTCCTGTTTTGACCATTTCCAGGGTGTGAGGTCCAATGAAGTCTTGTCCACAAAGTCACGCTTTATACAAAAGTTGTGTTTTGATCACATATGCTCAATAGCACTTCGTATGTATGCTCAATAGCACTTCGTATGTCACATTACCAATTTGGGAATGTATCACTAGTAACCATCAACTGTATAACCTCTGAGCTCATATGTCTCAAAGAAGAGTGTTAAGCGAAGAAAATAAATTCTCCGCCACCAACAGAAATATATTTGATAGAAACCAGCTTTACATCTCAAATTGTAACGTCAGACACACATCCATACAAGTCCGTTCCGGGATCGAACGGAACCGAAGGCACTTCCAAAGAAGCCCTTGCAATCCGGATATTCACTAATCCTTCCGTTTTCAAAAATATCTGATCTTCGACACTGTTGTTCAAATGCAATCCATAACGACGTATCACATATTCAGAATGGGTTATACGACCCAAAGGTCCTTTCCCGGCTAACCCGAATAGTGAGCGCTTATTTTGAAAATAAGTGTGGCATTCAAATTCAAGCAAATAATAACAAATACCCATTTAAAGTTAAATATTGATAGTCGGTTATTTAACTATCAATGGATATTCACAACATCACCAGATTCTAAATAATTTCCCAAATTATTTATTTTTCCAAAAATATCTTTACAAGATATAATTATTTCCACACTTCAAAAATAAATCAACGTTTATTTTTTTAACCAAATTTCCCTTTTTTGTAAATTCCATAGTGAATTTACATTTCCAAAATATCTATGAATATACGATTTTCAAATCGATTTCTAATATTCATTTTCAATTTATCTTTAGAAGATGTAATCTACAACATTTCACTTCATATTGGAAAAAAAACATTTCCATACTTATTAATGATAAGTAATTCACAAATTTATTCATTTTCAACATTTGGAAAATATTCGATATACTTAAATCACAATTTAAGTATATATTTTATTCTTTAAGGGAAAACATTCTCTTAAACACATATATTTGAGTCAAAATGAATGTTACGTAAAACATCGTTACGACGACCCAAAATCACTAGTATAGGGATTCGAAATTAAGATAGATACAATTCCCAATACTATATAAAACATTTCCTTTCGGAAATCATTTACTATAACAACACTGTTATAGTCCATCTTTTCCTTATTTCTCGAAAACGTCTATTTCAACAATGAATGTTGAAATCTATGGTTTCGACGCTTAATACATTTTAAAACAACTTCAAATCGTTTTAACTCTATTTAAAATATCACTTCCCCAAAACACTTTAATATATTATTCACTGTCCCAAATCATGAATATTCTTCGTTAACCAAATTCAACATTTTTCTACACATTTTATTTAAAGGATTATCCACCGTCCAAAATCGTGAATATATCTCCTTTAAAAATCTAAAATAATTGACTTATCAAAATAAGTCGGTTTCGGATTTATAAAACAATATTTATAAATCCCATTTATATTTTATAACAACTTCAACATATAAAATCACTTTATTAACAAATTCTATTTATATCCCAATTAAATGCCAAAATCCAATTTATAAGTTAATTACTTATAAATCTTTTATTTTACAAAATCTATTCATTCTATAACTTCACAATTTATAAATCTATAAATTTCATTGCTTATGAAATCCATTTATACTTTATTTTAACACTTAATAAAACTCGTTTTAAAATTCCTATATTTTTAATTTTTAAATATCAATTTTATAAATCTTTTGTATAAATCGTTTATAATAATTCAAAAATCACAATTTCATCCATTTTATAAATTTCATTTTTTCCATATTTCAAAAATCACATTTTAACTATATTTCTCAAAAATCATAAATTTATAACATTAAAATTATAACTTTATTTATTTAAAATCAATCAATTCCAAAAATTTAATAAAACGTATAATTTCAAAAATCACTTTAAAATCCTTTTAAATTTTGAAAATCATTCCTTTAACATTTTTAAAACTCCAAAATAGGACCAATGATGCAACAGCACCAAATAATCAATCATGGCATCCAAACATCATATATCATCATATGATAATCAACAAATATCATAATATCTGAAATTAAATAAATACTGGTGAGGAATCCAGTTGGATCCCTCCAACCTGTTTCCCTGCATCCACAGACATTAGCACAATACCAATTCCGTTTCAATACGGAATATCGCGGCATATGGGATTTATAAAAATATTATCTGCTATTATGCGGCGCAATAGGGTCTCATCCGCTATATAATGCGGAAAAATCTACTCCAAGTACATATATAATACCAATTCCAATCAAGATGGAATTATCGCGGTATATGTTTTTAATAAATAACATCCGCTTAATATATGGGGCATAGGGTCTATTTCAGTACAACAGATAATAATTATCATCCAAGCATATAATCAACACAATCAATCAATTTTAAATCTAACTATTTAAAATTTAAATCGAAACAATTCGATTGAGTGAGAAATTCTCACCTTGCTTCCAATAACAATTGCAGTGTTTATTTCGAACAAAATTAAATGTGCGTTTAATTTTATCCAAAATTTTCACTAGCTCCAATCAACCCCAATCCAGCTCCATTGCGTAGTGCTCGTCAAAACGAAGCCAACGCAACTCATTTCGTAAATTTTTGACTACGTACCAAAAAGTTATCGCATTTAGAAGTTCATACAATTTATAATACAAATCAATTTCAATTTATATTTTTAATTTTAACCTAAAATCAATCACGGCCATTGATATTTTCCACTGCAGATCTGGGCCGCACTTTTCCACCTTTCTTCCCCAAACGTGAATATCACGTACGCGAGCAAGATGAACCCAACTAGCCGCCTTAAAACCCTAATTAACGCGACAACCACGTGCAGTTTGAAGACGATCAGGTGATTCCACTTCGAAGGCCTTTAAGGAAGCTACCATCGGCCAGAGTAGGGTGGAGCTCGGCCTCCCGCTGATATCGAAAAACGTGCTCGAGCTTCGGATGTTTGTGATCGATTTGTCGCTAATCTGTAGCTCCTTTTACGATCTTGACCGTCAAAGTGGAAGATCTCATCGTTATCTACAACTTTGCAGTTGGAAACTTGTTGAATCGATGTGTGGATTTGAAGAAATTGAGGGAGGAAGAAGAATGATTTTCGGCCATTGATAATTGAGGGAGGCGGCCTGACATTGAAACCCTAGGGTTTTCTTATTTTTGCAAAAGTGAAAATAAATGGGGCTTTTATAGAAAATTTCACAAAACACTATTCACCCGAAATTTTCCGAACTCCAAACGAGGCGTGCCGGCTGGCGTTTCTAGGGTTTACCCCACGTTTAGAACACAATGGAACGTGCTTCGGAAGCTAATTCGATCATCTTTGCGAGTTACGGAAATAAACGATCAAATTTAAATTAAATCGATTTAAACTAATTTCTATGCGTTTTGGCTTGCTCCGGACAAACCGTAAACCCGATTGACGCAAAATTTGACATCTTACAGTAATATGACATTACGGATCCGATAAAACTAGTTTCGTCGAAATCCGAGACTGTTCGAAAAATGGCTATTTTAACTCGTCAATTAAGTATTAAAATATTCAATTTTCATAAATTAACTTTAAATTCAATTTTAAAAGTTGTATAACATCATTCTAACTCCAATATGATTTATTAAATTTCACAAATCAATTTTAGTCATATTAAACCCAATTTCCAATTATTTCTGTACTTTTCAATATTAATTATCAATTTAATTATCCAATTAAATCTAGATATTCGAAATAAAATTTCATTCGACTTACAAATTTTACTTGTTAATATTTAAAAATCAATCAAATACAGGAATTTTAATTAACAAAAATTCTGGGTCGTTACAACACGGCCTTGTTGTATATGGTTGTTATACTATTACGTTGCTTGTGTTTAAGATAGGAATAGCTAGTTTATTGTTCTTTTGTCATTTTTAACTCTCTTTCGGGTTATGTAAGTGAAATTCAAGTATATGGAAGCAAAGGCTAGCTGTTGCTTTTGGTTTCATAAGTATAGTTTGATTGCTCGACAAATGGTACATGTTTATGCCTAACTAGTGTGTTTGATATGTGACATACACAATCTATAAGGTATATCATAAGTATATATAGTTGTTATCTTGTCGCTATGTATGGATGGTCCTAGATATGGGCTTATATTGATATTGTGGAATTTTTTTTCGGACCTACCCGGGCAAAGGAGGTGTTGCTGAAGTTTTCCTTAAATTATGAGACTTTAAAAAATAATTTAAAAAGCTCAAACAGGTTTGAAAGCTAAAGGGTGAGGAGTAATTTCTCCTTTTTTAGAACGAAAAGTTTTGAGTGGGAGAGATTGTAACAACCTGTAATTTTTAACCTTTTAAAAATGTTAAATTAAATAAAATTTCTAATAAAATTAGTTAGAAATGAAAATTCTATGATTTTATTATTGAAAAATATATTAGCAGGTAAGCTATGTCTTAAATTGAACTCTTAAATGACACAAGTTGCAATAAGATAAAAAAATGGTAACCTATATCAAATCTAAATTAATGATATTGGTTTGTATGAAATTAATAATTGAGATTGAAATAATAAATGTAAAACTTAATAAAAGAGAAAAACGAATGTTTTATTAAAGAGAAATTATAAGTTTGTTTATTTAAATATATTTCAGATAAGTTTGATTTCTGAAATAAGAAAATAAGAAGAAGAAAAATTATTTTAGAATCTAATGTATAACTTTTGTTGTACGCAATAATTGTATAGATATATCAGTATTACAATAAAAAGAAAATAGTTGTTTATTATCAGAATTTATTTTAAAATTTAAGATTGAAATTACTTACAATTAAATTTTATGGAATCTTTTAGAAAAAAGAAAGAGAAGCGAATTGTTATTGATAAGTTTAATGTAAGAAACAGATTTTGTGTTAAAATAGAATGATCGTTTTAATAAAAATAAAAGATTTTTTAAGTAAAATAAAATGAATGATTTTATAATGAATATAAGTATAATTCTATAAAAAGGGAAAATTGAATTTTGATCAAAATGTTTACTGCTGTTAGATAGCAGTAGTAGGCAGTACGGAAGAGATTTTAATGCTAGAGCAAAAATTTAAAATGAATTAAAGTTGTATGATTAAATGTGTTTTAGTAAGTTCAATATGAAAGGAGATTAATTAGTCATGAAATATGGCACCTATTCTGTTCAAATTTGAGTAGAAACCGGTAAATATTTTAATGAAAAAAATATTTTTCGAAATGTAAATATTCCAATATGATTCAAATGTTATAATAATAAGAAATCAATTACTTAGGAAACGATTGGTTTTACAACGTATATTTAAAAATAAGAATATAATATTTTCCATAACTTTTAAATGGAAAAAATATAATATAATTTATTTTAATGAATAACTTTTGTATACGATAGAATTAGGTCCCAAAGCTAGTTCCATTGTATTCGAAATAGGGGTAATTAGCTAGGGACGCCTATGAGCATGCCCCGTTTGGAGTTCGTGGTTTTAGAAGGTGAAGAGTGTTGGTTAGTTGTCTATACAAGGATTCTCTCTCATTTATGAAAACAGATCCAGAATGTCAAGGCCCATTTTCCCATACCCTTTGAATCGAGAATAAACCACACATGTCTAACTCAAATTTCACGAAAATACGGAACATGAAGGGTAATAAAGAAAAATAGACAGAACAGAATCTCACACGAATGGAATAACATATATATTGAACAAATATCTTTACAGTGGAAAACTTTTAAATACGTATATCAGAGTCTAACCTAAATTCAGCCTGAACAGCTACAAACATCTATCCTTACAATTGCTGACAAACATCAAACAAAATACACTAAGTACAGCGGATAATAGAATATGTCCATACGTAGATGAATATCTCTAGCTCTCCTCTGGAAACTCCAAATGTCTTCGACAAAACCTGAAACTACTCGGATCTGACCCAAGTATTGAAAATACCCGGATTAGGCTTGATAAACCAGCGTGAGAAACTCAAATATAAATGATAGCGTCATATATCAGCCTTTGAATAAAAACTTTTGAAAAGAAAGAGTATCTCATAAGACCACGCCCACACATAAACACGGACGGGTTTTTACCTTATGGTAACTAAAACACTTTTATATCAAAACCTTCGATATTATTTCTAATGACATCTCTTTGAAAACATTTGCAAATAAACTTATTAATCTTAGCCGAAATTGTTACCATTATTAAATTCCAGCATACTAGGCTCTACAAACAAAACCGTAGGTTCTTATTGGAGAATGGATATCTATTCAAATGACCAGGTGAAGGATCTACCTTCAGAAATGGGTACACCTCTAGATGGATGCCTCGAGGCATAGAACATCTGCCCTCTACCAACACAAGACCGGCCTACCTCTATAACTAGATAGTACCGAATATGTCATCTCCCGGTCGTTACCGACCTTTATCCGAGAGCTCTCTTTCCATACACCACATTAATTAACATTCTGAACGTCATAGCGGGAAGAAATATATCTAGAAGGGGATGATCATACCCTAATTGGGAATGACCCACTTAGCCTTGCCGCATCCAATCCTGTTTCGGTCATTTCCGGTTTGATGAGGCTTAAGGCAAACGATTACCTTTTCACATAGCACCTATCACATCTTTGAATGCCACATTTCCATTTCCGTTGACTACTAGTTGCCTTCAACAAAAATACAACCCTTGAGCTCGTATGTCTCAAGGAGGGTGTTAAGCTAAGAGAAGTTTCCTTCTCCGCCACCACTGATGTACGTTTGTAAAAACCAACGTATATAATCTTTAGAAATGCAATGTCTGACAAACGTCCATACGAGTTGTCCAGGAACAGTACAAACCGAAGGCACTCTCCTACTACTACTAGTAGCGAGTAGTTCTTGCAATCCGAAAAATCTCCACAACAAGGAGACCACTGCTATATATAACTTTATAATGGGTGCGACCTCGAGCAAATCAACAAGCAAACCTCACGCTATGAAGATGCACGGTCTTCAATAGTCGTCATCTTCAACATGTCTTCACATTCGAACATATACATTAGTTCGAAGTGGTTTTTGGATAGGAATTATCCAAATCTGACCCCGTTTCTTCGAAGTCAATTATCGATTTAAAAGATGTTAAGTTCATATGTGGATATCAAACATCAATCAATTACTTCATCTTTTATTTAAAATATCTTTCTTAGATATATTCTTTTCAATTTATTCCATTTTCTTTTCAAGAGTATAAGGAATCATTAAGCCTCATTTATCAAATCATTTGGTTTATTTAAACCTTTCTTAAATCCTGGAATAATTCTAAATCATTTTCGCTTTTACTTAGGAAAACCTTTCCAAATCATTCTTTAAACCTTAATCACAAATTTTTTTTCTTAACTTTTAACTTAGGGAAAATATTCCCTTTTTATAATATTACTTTCCAAAACATCCATTTAATTTAAAGGATTATTCACTGTCCAAAATCTCGAATATAATTCCTTTAATAAACTTTCACATTTAACTTATCAATTTAAATTGATTTCAGATTTACAAAACGGTGCTTACAAATTCCATTTATATTTTATAAATTTCCATATACAAAATTTATTTACTAACAAATTCCATTTATATCTCATTTATAAGTCAAATTCCAATTATAATTTAATTACTTGTAAAACTCTTATTTACAAATTCATTCCTTTCAAATCTTATTATTTATAAAATCCATTACAAATTCTTTTCTAAATTTTAATTGTAAACCGATATATTGATTACAATCCCATTTCTAACATTTATAAAACACTTTTATAATTCCAATACTTTTATTTATAAAATATCAATTTTATAAATCTTTTATCTAGACCAATTATAATAAATTCAAATGATTTATTTCTTTTCTTTTATCTTAGAAAAAACTTAATCATGATCTTTTAGAGCATCCGGGCTTTCCTTTCGATATGTTCCACCCCTCGCCTAAGAAGAGAAAATATAGGTCAGGTAAGTTCAGGGCACTGGTTGCTCCATTCCTAACCTTAATTAAATACCTTATTTTATCTTTCTAGATCTCACAGGTGGAAAAAATGTACTAGTCGTTTCCGCATTACTCAGTTTATTATTATATTCAATCTTCTTCACTTATTGTTTAACTGGTATAAACAATTCCTCTTTCCCATTTATTCAAACTCTCATTAAAACTTCCAAATCATTTTTAAATGACTTAATTATTCTTTTAAAATCATTCACAAATTATATAGGAAAAAATTGTTAAGTTTAAAACTGCATTTCAAAAGTTATTTCAAACTGTTGCGAAAAACCTTGCGAAAAGTGTTGCAAATAACGTTTTAAAAGCTATATTCTTCAAAACGACTTTTATATCATTTATAAATCCATATTTTCAACTTAAATATCTTTTAATACATTTTAAAATAATTTTAGGATTTATTCCAAATTTTTAAAACATGTAAAATATCAATTTTAAACTTTGGTCACTTTACTGCAAAAACGCGATTTTTCTGAAAAAAAAATTTGGACGTATTTAAAATATACAAGATAAAATCTTGATTTTCTTCCTTTATTTCTTTATACATATTTAAATATTTATAAAACATTTCTAAATCATTTTAAAACAATTTCCAAAAGGTTTAAGCATTCCATATACATCATTTCATTTTCAAAAGGAAAGTGCTTTCCTCTGTGCTTATCGACGTGTATTAACGTGACTTGGTAAAACAGTTTAACAATCATATCAAACAATCAATACTTGATGATCAAAGCATATATAATAATCCATAGCAATCATAACATAACATCAAACATGTATATGTATAAATAGAGATGCTAATTAGAGTATCGCACCATAAACCAAAGCGATTAACTTCTTACCAACATTTTAATCAACCAACACTTCACTAATTAATTCCTACTCCATTAAACACTAGCAAACAACACCTTCTCCATTCCAATAGATTGGCCGAGGCTTGAGATGAAAGTTGGCTGAAAATATAGAGAAGAAGTGGTAGAGCTTTGAACTTGAATTCCCAAGATTTAGATCCAAAAAAGGGGTCATCTTCTCTCTTACTTTTGACTCTCTTACTCACTAAATTTGAAAATTTTGTTAACTGAATTTTTTTTGAAAATTCTTTGCTATTGAATTTATAAAAATGAATGATTTGAATCCAAGTGGTTTTGAGAAGATATGACAGAATGAAGAAGAAGTATTGTCGGATTGACAAAAATGAAGCCCGAAAATGTACTTCAAAGAATTGAGTTTCAGGTATAGCAAACCTCAAAACTGGAAAAAATGATAATCATAAAAGTTATATCCACTGGAATTTCATATGTTTTGTAAAAATAAATTTCTTAATTTGGATCTGGTACTATTAAGTTATGATTAAAACAAAATGATATATTCTCTGGCTTGAAAAATGGGCCAGAAAATGCATTGGAAAGAAGTGTATTTTTGACTTAGTTCACTTTAGAATGAGATAAAGTGGTCAATATGAAAGTTGTAGCCATTGAAAAAATACTGGATTTGAAAAAAGAATTTTTCATTTTGATTCTTTTTTGAAGAAGTTATAGCTGAGAGAAGAAGAGGTAAAATATGGATAAAAAATGAGTTTGATTTGAAGAGAATGAACATTGATTTCTTTTGAATATTTCAAAATATTTTGACATTATTTATTTCTAATTTTTCTATGGCTTGGAAGCCATTAAAGAGAAGAGGAAGAAGATGAAGAAGCTTGGGAAAATAAGAAGAAGAAATGTGAATGAAAGTGAAGAAGGGGGTGGATATTTGTAGAAAAAGAAAGAAGTTGTAATTTACCAAATTACCAAACTAACCTTACTTCAACCTAAAGCAATCTTCACTTTTTCAATACTTAACATCACCTTTCACATATTTACTTTATGTCTTAATCTCTTAAGAACTAAGCTAAGTAAAATAATAATTATGTTGGCTTTTGATGTGATATTGATTTGATGTTTACTTTTGACTTTTCTTACTTACTTTTGTTAATTCTTACTTACTTTTCCTAATGACTTCTAGAAGTTTTCTAATTTTATTTAATAAAAGTGAACATGTTTAGTGAATTAATTAATACTTACACTATTTGAATATATGTTCCTATATAGGAAAATATACGTGCGACGACGTTGCGATAATTTTTAATTGACAAAACGTTGATTTTCGATAAAATGTTTTACGGTCGCATTTTGACGTTTTATTTAAAATATTTATTTATGTAAACCAAATTTAAAAATAAATTTGTATAATTCTATTTAAAAATATAAACACTCATAAATTAATTAAGATAATTTGTTTAACCATTGAAACATTCTTTTCTGAAATCGGTTTTTTGTCACTTTTGTCTATATAGGCAAATGTTACTATTTTTGTGTATACTTCTCTTTTCAAATCCTATCTGATTTTTTTTGAATCATATAACCTTACTTATTTTATATTTAAAATCACTTTAAATACTATATTTTGAAGTGGTCAAATTCTGGGTCGTTACATTCTCCCCTACTTAAAAGAATTTCGTCCTCGAAATTACCCAAACAAAAGTTTACCTAAACCATTATCTTTAAACTTAATTCCACATAATATACATAGATCATCCGTATGAAATATTTCATTCGATCTCCTATTCGAATACACAACTTCATTTTCGAACTAGTATCGATCCTCTGATTCTCTGGTGTGGACTTTAATCAGGCTCTTTGCTCAGAAACCTTTGATTTCCTTGCATAGTGCTCGACTATGATAGAAAACTAAAGTACCTAACCACACATCCTTATCAATGTTTGTCGTCAAGAATCGAGTGATAGATTCTTTTCCAGATCAATGTAAACACCTTAAAGTTCCAAACTCGAATCTTAGATCAAAATTGTGTGATGAGATAATCTACATATAACATATGTATTTATCAACCCTCAAAACTTTCATAAATTTTTATCTTAAGCTCAAACAATTTATAAAGGTGTTTTTTTATATAATCCCTTTAATTATTTATTTCCAAATATTTTTATTAAAGGAATATTGACGCAGGGGATTTAACTTCGACGTGCTAATAATGCTCTGATACCAAATAAGTGACGCAACGGATTTAACACTTGACGTGCTAATAATGTTTTGATACAAATTGACGCACTTTCTTCCTCACGAAATGAATTTGTGTCAAGTAAACTTGGTAGAACGATAAATGCCCAAATCCGTTGATCTCTCGAGATACCGGATTCTAGCTATCTTCAACACATTGATCGCGCACGATTCCGCGTTAGAATATCTACGATTCTTCGACGTTGATCTCGCGCACGAGATTCCGTGAATTGGCTTCAAATTCGTTGATTCAAGCGCACTCGAATATCCGAAGATGGAAGAAGAAGGAGATCACACTCAACTTCAACAAAAGTGGAAAAAGCACACAAACCAAGTTTATTCAAAAATCAACTCCTTTTTACAATGACAACACACCACTATTTATAGGAATTTACAACACAGGCCGGAGACTCAACACATGCGACCTACGACCTAACACATTACATCCATGCGACTTAACACTCCACGTCATAACAACATACGACCCACGACCTAATAGTTACAACACACATATGCGACATAACAGAATACAACATCACGCGACTTAACACAATGCAACATCACGCGACTTAACACAATGTGATATAAGGAAAATACAACACGAACGACTTAACATTATACAACATAACGACATACGACCTAAGACATCAGCGACTTAAGAGAACAATGCGGTTTTCTGAATGGCTTAAGAGATGCATGCGACATATGTTGGTTGGCTCGCGAACGACTTAGGAACTGCGACATCAAGTGAGCGACTTAACGAAGCAACATCAGGAGCGACTTATAGAAATGAGCGACATAAGATACCAACGACCTAAAGAAGATAGCGACATAAAGAACTGCGACATAGGGCAAGTGACTTATCATAGTGACTTAACTCGTTAGGTCGCTCAGGCGACTTATCATGGTGACTTAACTCGCTAGGTCGCTCAAACGACTTATCATAGTGACTTAACTCGTTAGGTCGCTTAGGCGACTTATCATGGTGACTTAAATCGCTAGATTGCTCAAATGACTTATCATAGGGCGCTGTATCATCCTCCACTGCATCATCCTCCCCTGGTTGAAAAGAATTCGTCCCCGAATTTACACTTTTCTCTTCTTCGACATACTCAGTCTCATGATATGGGATCAAGTGTTTGACGTTGGAAACGTCAGCAGTATGATTATGATCCGGCAATCTCAACTGATATGCATTCTCATTAATCTTCTTTACGATTTCCAAAGGACCAATCTTTCTAGCAGCTAGCTTGTTGTAAGCACCAATAGGAAATCGATCCTTAGTCAATACTGCATATACAAAATCTCCTTCTTTGAATTCAACATGTCGTCGTTTGATATCTGCGGATTACTTATATTTCTCATTCGCCTTAAGCAATCGTTCCTGCACAACCTTGTGGCATTCTTGCAATTCATTCACAAAATCACTAGCTCGTTTGATCACTCCTTTCTGCTGTGGTACTATAGATAAATCCAATGGTCCCTTCGGAATTGTTGAATAAACAACCTGGAATGGACTGAAACCAGTGCTACGATTAACTGCATGGTTGTGTGCAAACTCAGCTTGACACAGCTTGGAATCCCAACTCTTCAAATTATCATTCATGAGGCATCTCAATAGATTACCCAGGGATCTGTTCACAACTTCTGTTTGTCCATCCGTCTGTAGATGAGCACTAATAAATTTCAGCTTTGTCCCGACCATTCTCCATAGACTCATCCAAAAATGACTCAGAAAACAAGTGTCTCTATCTGAAACAATAGATTCAGGCAACCCATGAAGACGATAGATCTCTCTAAAGTATAACTGTGCAACATTAACTGCATCTGCCGTCTTCTTGCATGCGTTAAAATGTACCATTTTTGAAAAACGATCAACCACCACATAGATAGAATCATTGCCATGTTGCGTCCTCGGCAAACCCAATACAAAGTTCATACTAACATCCACCCATGGCTTAGTAGGTATAGGCAACGGCAAATATAAACCTGCATTTGTCGCGGTCCCCTTTGAAACTTGACAAATATAGCACCTCTGAACAAACTTTTCAACTTCTTTTCTCATTGACGGCCAAAAATAAGACCTCAAGATCAACTGCATAGTACGGTCGCGGCCAACATGTCCTTCTTCATGTAATTCCTTAATGATTTTCATTCGTAAACTACAAGCCGGAATACACAACTGATTTCCTCTGAACAGAAAACCATCAACCAGCATATATCCATCCATGCTTTCCTGTTTGACTTTGTCTAAGATCTTGGAAAAATAAGAATCTGATGTAAGCTAATCTAGAAGTAAATCAAAACCCATCACCTCTACTCGCATAGTTGTTAGTAAAGTATTCCTCTGACTCAATGCATCTGCGATGCGATTAGTTACTCCAGACTTATGCTTGACGACGAATATAAATTGCTGCAAATAAGCTATCCACGATGCATGCCTAGCTGCAATTTTATCCCGCCCTTGCAAATGTTTCAATGCTTCATGGTCCGTATACAAAACAAATTCTTTATGGAACAATTAATGTCTCCAATGCTTCATAGCTTGCACAATAGCATAAAACTCCACATCATAAGTATTGTATCTCATCTTTGCTCCAAAAAGTTTTTCACTGAAATAAGCGATTGGACGACCCTTCTGACTCAACACTCCTCCAATTCCAACTTTCGATGCATCCATATGTAACTCAAATAGCAACTGAAAATCTGGCAACACTAGAATCGGTGCTGAGGTTAAAAGTTCCTTGATTCGCTCAAAAGCAAATCCTGCCTCTTCCGTCCATGAAAATTTCTTTCCTTTCATACAATCAGTAACAGGAGCCCTACTAAAGTGCGGTATAAATCTTCGATAAAATGAAGCTAACCCATGAAAACTTCTAACTTCTGTTATAGTTTTGGGCTGTGGCCAATTTCTGATTGCGGCAACTTTACTCTGGTCCACTTGTATTCCTTCCATGGACATGACATATCCCAGAAATAAAACACTTGGCGTCATGAACATGCATTTTTTCGTCGTTGCATAGAACTATTCTTGACGAAGAATAGTTAATACCTTCCGCAAGTGTTGAATATGCTCCTCTATGCTCGCAATATAGATCAAGATGTCATCAAAGTAAACAACGACAAACTTCCCAATGTAAGGTCTGAAAATTTGATTCGTCGCCCTCATAAATGTACTCTGTGCATTAGATATACTAAACGGCATAACCAGCCATTCATATAATCCTTCCTGAGTCTTGAATGTTCTCTTCCATTCATCACCTAGTCTAATGCGAATCTGATGATAACCACTCTTTAGATCGATCTTTGAAAAGATTACAGACCCACTGATTTGATCCAATAGATCATCAAGTCTTGGCATAGGAAATCTGTATCTGACAGTTATTTTGTTGAGTGCCCTGCTATCCATATACATCCTCCACGAACCATCTTTCTTTGGCACTAACAAAGCTGGTACAACACAAGGATTGAAACTTTCTCGAACACGCCCTTGCTCAAGCAACTCTTCAACTTGTCTCCTCAACTCTTCATGTTCTTTCGGACTCATACGATAATGTGGCATATGCGGTAAAACAGCACCTGGCACTAGATCAATATGATGTTGTATGTCCCTCAATGGTGGTAACTCCTTGGGTAATTCTGCAGGAAAGACATCTTCAAATTCATTCAACACCGGTCTAACCTCCTCAGGAATTTCAACATCTTCACTTGTTTCATACCCAATCAACATAAACAATTCAACACTATCTTTCACTTCTTCAAAAAATTCTTTCGAAGATAATAGACTAGTTGATTCCACCTTCTTCTCTGGCTTTCTTTCACTTTGTTTACGCTTCTTAGGAACCAAAGTAATTTGAGTACCTTCGAACATGAAACTGTAGTTATTGGTGCGACCATTATGTTGTACAGCTCTATCCTATTGCCATGGTCTTCCCAATAGTAAGTGACACACATCCATATCCACAACATCACACCAAATATCATCTTTGTACTTCTTCCCAATAGAAAATGTAACAAATTCTCGTCTTCCCACTGTCACTTCTCCACCTTTCTTCAGCTATGCCAGCTTATAAGATCTAGGATGCTTTTCAGTCTTCAACCCTAACTTCATAACGGCTTCTTCAGAAATAATGTTATCACAGCTTCCCACATCAATAACAAATCGACAAACCTTCCCCAAGATAGTACATGTAGACTGAAAGATATTGCTTCTTAGCCAACTAGAATCATTCTCATGCTTGGCACTAAACAAGACCTCCTCATCATCAAGTTACATCCTTCATCTCTTGACACAACCTCTTCATCTTCATCAAACTTCGATGGTTAAGAATAGTCAACTTCAGCTTTCACATCCTCATACTCACATTCCTCTGCAACTAGTGCTCTCTTCTTTGGCTTTGTACATTCATTACTTTTATGGACAAACTCCTGACAATTATAGCACTTGATACTGTCATTGACCTTTGCTTTAGCGTCTTCTTTAACAATTGGTTTACCAATTGCCTTGGAAACATTAGCACTGCTACTAACACCTTTATTCTGATTGTTGGAATTTGTAAACACACCACTTCCTCGTCTCCCTTGTTTCTCCCAAGCTTAGGCTTTCTGATGTGCTTCAGCAACAGACATTGGATTAAACATATTCATCATGTCTTGAATCTGCATTCGTAACCCTCCAATATATCTAGCTGTTAGTTGTTCCTCTGTTTCCATAATATCATTCTTTGCAATCAATTGATAAAATTCATCTGCATAATCATTCACCGTCCTCGTCCCTTGTCTCAAATTCTGCAAACGTTGATACATAAGAGATTGATAATTGTACGGCAAGAAAGTTGCTTTCATCATCTTTCTCATCTTCTCCCAAGTGACAACTTTCGATTTTCCCATTCTCTCCCGAATTAATTTAGTTTGCTGCCACCAAGCCATAGCTCTTCCCCTTAGTCTTGTAGCAACTAACTGAACTCTGCGATTCTCAGGCACTACCTTGAATTCCTAAATTTCTTCAACATTTGACAACCAATCAAGAAATTCTTCTGCTTGCATACCACCTTTGAATTCTGGAATTTCCATCCTCATACCTGATTCCCATTTACGATCATTTTTTGAATCAAGATATTGATTTCGCACTTGGCTTCGATCTCGATATTGAATATATCCTCTATCACCATATTCCTCAAAATCATATGTTTGTCGATATCGATCCCGTCCATCTACATCTCTACGACTATGCATGTCCCTTCTACCCTGTCTTTCAACATCATGATAAGGTTCATTGTCAAACTCACGTGGGGTTCTTCTTTCTTCATTTTGATACTCATGATGTTCTCTTCTCATTGAAACTGAAGATACTCTTCTATCCCGATAAGACTAGGGTGACATTCTCCTATCTTCCGAAACCGATGGTGAAACCCTGTTTCTACTATGGTTCGAAACTTGTGAAGTTCTCCTTTGATTGTGATTCATGTCTTTCATCAACTTCTCTAACTTCTCAATACCTTCATCGAACTTTTCATTGATACGCTGCTCCATCTATTCAGCTTCTTGTCTTTTATACACATCTTCAACATTCTGAAAGCGATTAGCACGTCTCGGAGGCATGATCTCCAAACTATCTCATTTTCTTTACTTGGTTCCGATCTAACTTGCTTTGACTTAGCTCGGCGTCGAACTAGCTTGTACGGCTTTTGAACTTAGCTCCAATCCTGGCTCGAATCTGATATGGCTTTAACTCGGCTTCGACTTAACCTAGTTCGGATCCCAACTAGATTGACTCGGCTCTGATCTTACTTAGCTTTGAACTAGGATTCAAACTAGGCTTTGATACCAAATGAGTGGCGCAGCGGATTTAACTTCGCCGTGCTAATAATGCTCTGATACCAAATAAGTGACGCAGCAGATTTAACACTTGACGTGCTAATAATGTTTTGATACAAATTGACGCACTTTCTTCCTCACGAAATGAATTTGTTTCAAGTAAACTTGGCAGAACGATAAATGCCCAAATCCGTTGATCTCTCGAGATACCGGATTCTAGCTATCTTCAACACGTTGATCGCGCACGATTCCGCGTTAGAAGATCTACAATTCTTCGACGTTGATCTCGCGCACGAGATTCCATGAATTGGCTTCAAATTCGTTGATTCGAGCGCACTCGAATATCCGAAGATGGAAGAAGAAGGAGATCACACTCAACTTCAACAAAACTGGCAAAAGCACACAAACAAATTTTATTCAAAAATCAACTCCTTTTTACAATGACAACACACCCCTATTTATAGGAATTTACAACACAGGTCGGCGACTCAACACACGCGACCTACGGCCTAACACATTACATCCATGCGACTTAACACTCCACGACATAACAACATACGACCCACGACATAACAGTTACAACACACATATGCGACATAACAGAATACAACATCATGTAACTTAATACAATGCAACATCATGCGACTTAACACAATGCAATATAAGGAAAATACAACACGAACGACTTAACATCATCAACATAACGACATACGACCTAAGACATCAGCGACTTAAGAGAACAATGCAGTTTGTTGAACGGCTTAAGAGATGCATGCAGCATATGTTGGTTGGCTCGCGAACGACTTAGGAACTGCGACATCAAGTAAGCGACTTAAGAAAGCAACATCAGGAGCGACTTATAGAAATGAGCGACATAAGAGACCAGCGACCTAAAGAAGATAGCGGCATAAAGAACCGCGGCATAGGGAAAGCGACTTATCATAGTGAATTAACTCGTTAGGTCGCTCAGGCGACTTATCATGGTGACTTAACTCGCTAGGTCGCTCAAACAACTTATCATAGTGACTTAACTCGTTAGGTCGCTCAGGCGACTTATCATGGTGACTTAACTCGCTAGGTCGCTCAAACGTATCATAGGGCGTTGTATCATCCTCCACTGCATCAAATATATTCCAAAGAAACCATTTTTCACTCAAAAGATAATTTATCTTTATAAAAAAGTCTTCCCACAATCTTTTAACTCAGTATATTACCTTTAACACTAATATTATTTATGAACCGTTTTATAAATCTATTACTTATGTTTATTACATCTTATAACTTATGTAAATCAATCACAAAGACTTAAGTCCAAATTCTTAATTAATGCTAGAATTCATTAATAAAATATTTTCCAGGTTATAATTACCTTTCTGAGGAGTCATTATTCTACTTAATAGTTCATGACTTAAATCTACATTTGTATGATACACCTTCACATCCTAAGAGTATATAAAAATCCCAAATCCTAAATTCCAAATTGGTTTTACTTGAATCCGTCTGTCTAACAAATTTAGACTTTGTTGTAATTTACTATTATCTCAAATTCATAAGTTATAAAACTCATTTTAGCACCATCGTTAATTTTCTAGCTTTGAAAAACAAATTTTAAAACCACTCGTATTTAAATCCTTATACTCTTAAATCTTTTCTTTATAAATCAGATTTATAAATTATCCTTATCTTATTTCATTTACTCAAAGTATTTCACAATGGTTTATATTTTGCCAGAATATTCCATAAATTCCTTAGCTTTGAGTTTGATGCGATTCAGAAATTTTCGACTGTCCAAAATCGTCAGAAATTCCGCTTTATTTTAGCAATTAGCGATTCCAAATTTATCTTTACTTTAAACACTTTTATAAAGATTACTAATCAACGGTTCATATTATTTCATTAACTTAAGAAAATTATACATATCGAGTAACTCTAAAACAATCCAAGGAACTGGATACTACCAATAGTATCATATATCCTCTTAACAAGAAGAGTAATACTTAAGGGAAATGCTTACCATCCGAACACATCCCTTGTCCATTTTTTGTTTATTTTAGAGCCAATCGAATTAGTTATCACAAAATGCCTCTTTTTATTTGAAATAATAATATTTTCAAAATCCTTTAGATATTACTTTATAAAACCTATTTTATAAAATCATTTTATAAATTTATCTTATATTAATTAACTTCATTTAAATTACCACAACTCTTTAAATAACTTGAATTTTAAATTCTCGTTCCTTTTATATTTATCTTTTTACACAATCATTTTCAATTATTTAAATACATTTTTATCTTATATGTTCATTCCTTAAATAAATCATATTATCAAACACCTTATAGTCAAATCGTGAAACTTAATTCACAAGATATTTGTACTTTAACTTTTAAATAAACAATTGATTAATTTATGATAGTATCTTAACATTATAATTTCTTAATTTATTATTTTGGAACAAGTATTAAAGATCTTAATTACCTTATAAGATTTTTTAATTATCGATTATCTTTATGAAGTTTCTTATAGTCAATTCATGAAATTCTAATCACAAGATGTTCATATTTAAATTTCACTGATCTTGATTTCTAAATATACAATCCTAGGTAAAATTATTTCATTTATCTTTTTTTAAAACAAAACCATTTTTTATAAAATTAACAATTACGCGCTCATATATATATATATATATATATATATATATATATATATATATATAACACTCTCATAACTCATTCTAGGGTGTTACTAACCCTATCTCTAATGAGTTACTCATCCTAGAATATTACTAATTCTATCTCTGATGAGACTTACCCCTATCAGGCTTCAGTGTTCACTTAACCAAAAGCTCTGATACCAAATGTCAAGGCCCGTTTTTCGATACCCTTTGAATCGAGAATAAACCACACATGTCTAACTCAAATTTCATGAAAATACGAAACATGAAGGGTAATAAAGAAAAATAGACAGAACAGAATCTCACACGAATGGAATAACATATATATTGAACAAATATCTTTACAGTGGAAAACTTTTAAATACGTATATCAGAGTCTAACCTAAATTTAGCCTGGACAGCTACAAACATCTATCCTTACAATTGCTGACAAACATCAAATAAAATACACTAAGTACAGCGGATAATAGAATATGTCCATACGTAGATGAATATCTCTAGCTCTCCTCTGGAAACTCCAAATGTCTTCGACAAAACCTGAAACTACTCGGATCTGACCCGAGTATTGAAAATACCCGGATCAGGCTTGATAAACCAGCGTGAGAAACTCAAATATAAATGACAGTGTCATATATCAGCCTTTGAATAAAATCCTTTGAAAAGAAAGAGTATCTCATAAGACCACGCCCACACATAAACACGGACGGGTTTTTACCTTATGATAACTAAAACACTTTTATATCCAAACTTTTGATATTATTTCTAATGACATCTCTTTGAAAACATTTGCAAATAAACTTATTAATCTTAGCCGAAATTGTTACCATTATTAAATTCCAGCATACTAGGCTCTACAAACAAAACCGCAGGTTCTTATTGGAGAATGGATATCCATTCAAATGACCAGGTGAAGGATCTACCTTCAGAAATGGGTACACCTCTAGATGGATGCCTCGAGGCATAGAACATCTGCCCTCTACCAACACAAGACCGGCCTACCTTTATAACTAGATAGTACCGAATATGTCATCTCCCGGTCGTTACCGACCTTTATCCGAGAGCTCTCTTTCCATACACCACATTAATTAACATCCTGAACGTCATAGCGGGAAGAAATATATCTAGAAGGGGATGATCATACCCTAATTGGAAATGACCCACTTAGCCTTGCCGCATCTAATCCTGTTTCGGTCATTTCCGGTTTGATGAGGCTTAAGGCAAACGATTACCTTTTCACATAGCACCTATCACATCTTTGAATGCCACATTTCCATTTCCGTTGACTACTAATTGCCTTCCATAAAAATACAACTCTTGAGCTCGTATGTCTCAAGGAGGGTGTTAAGCTAAGAGAAGTTTCCTTCTCCGCCACCACTGATGTACGTTTGTAAAAATCTATGTACATAATCTTCAGAAATGCAATATCAGCCAAATGTCCATACAAGTTGTCCTCTCCTACTACTACTAGTAGTGAGTAGTCCTTGCAATCCGAAAAATCTCCACAACGAGGAGACCACTGATATATATAACTCTATAATGGGTGCGACCCTGAGCAAATCAACAAGCAGTCCTCACGCTATGAAGATCCACGGTCTTCAATAGTCGTCATCTTCAACATGTCTTCACATTCGAACGTGTACATTGGTTCAAAGTGGTTTTTGGATAGGAATTATCCAAATCCGACCCCGGTTCTTTTGAAGCAAATTATCGATTTAAAAGATGTTAAGTTCATATGTGGATATCGAACATCAATCAATGACTTCATCTTTTATTTAAAATATCTTTTCTAGATATATTCTTTTCAATTTATTCCATTTTCTTTTCAAGAGTATAAGGAATCATTAAGCCTCATTTATCAAATCATTTGGTTTATTTAAACCATTCTTAGAATAATTCTAAACCATTTTCTCTTTTACTTAGGAAAACCTTTCCAAATTATTCATTAAATCTTAATCAAAGATTTTCTTTCTTAACTTTTAACTTAGGGAAAATATTCCCTTTTTATAATATCACTTTCCAAAACATCCATTTAATTTAAAGGATTATTCACTGTCCAAAATCGTGAATATAATTCCTTTAATAAACTTTCAAATTTAACTTATCGATTTAAATTGATTTCAGATTTACAAAACGGTGCTTACAAATTCCTTTTATATTTTATAAACTTCCATATACAAAATTTATTTACTAACAAATTCCATTTATATCTCATTTATAAGTCAAAATCCAATTATAATTTAATTACTCGTAAAACTCTTATTTACAAATTCATTCCTTTCAAATTTTATTATTTATAAAATCCATTATAAATTCTTTTCTAAATTTCAGTTGTAAACCCATATATTGATTCCAATCCCATTTCTAACATTTATAAAACACTTTTATAATTACATTACTTTTATTTATAAAATATCAATTTTATAAATCTTTTATCTAGACCATTTATAATAAATTCAAATAATTTATTTCTTTTCTTTTATCTTAGAAAAAACTTAATTATGATCTTTTAGAGCATCCGGGCTTTCCTTTCGATATGTTCCACCCCTCGCCTAAGAAGAGAAAATATAGGTCAGGTAAGTTCAGGGCACTGGTTGCTCCATTTCTAACCTTAATTAAACACCTTATTTTATCTTCCTAGATCTCACAGGCGGGAAAAATGTACTAGTCATTTCTGCATTACTCAGTTTATTATTATATTCAATCTTCTTCACTTATTGTCTAACTGGTATAAACAATTCCTCTTTCCCATTTATTCAAACTCTCATTAAAACTTCCAAATCATTTTTAAATGACTTAGTTATTCTTTTAAAATCATTAACAAATTATATAGGAAAGAATTGTTAAGTTTAAAACTGCATTTCAAAAGTTATTTCAAACTGCTGCGAAAAGCCTTGCGAAAAGTGTTGCAAATAGCGTTTTAAAAGCTATATTATTCAAAACGACTTTTATATCATTTATAAATCCATATTTTCAACTTAAATATTTTTAATACATTTTAAAAGATTTTTAGGATTTATTTCAAATTTTTAAAATATGTAAAATATCAATTTTAAACTTTGGTCGTTTTACTGCAAAAGCGTGATTTTTCTAAAAAATTGTTTTAGACGTATTTAATATACAAGATAAAATCTTGATTTTCTTTATTTATTTATTTATACATATTTAAATGTTTATAAAACATTTCTAACTCGTTTTAAAACTATTTCTAAAAGGTTTAAGCATTCCATATACACCATTTCAATTTCAAAAGGAAAGTGCTTTCCTTTGTGCTTATCGACGTGTATTTACGTGACTTGGTAAAATAGTTTAACAATCATTTCAAACAATCAATACTTGATGATCAAAGAATATATAAGCATCCATAGCAATCATAACACAACATCAAACATGTATATATATATATATAAATAGAGATGCTAAATAGAGTTTCTCACCATAAACCAAAGCGATTAACTTCTTACCAACATTCTAATCAACCAACACTTCACTAATTAATTCCTACTCCATTAAACACCAGCAAACAACACCTTCTCCATTCTAATAGCTTGGCCAAGGCTTGAGATGGAGGTTGGCCGAAAATATAAAGAAGAAGCAGTGCAGCTTTGAACTTGAATTCCCAAGATTTAGATTCGAATAATATGTCATTTTCTCTCTTATTTTTGACTCTCTTACTCATAAAATTTGAAAATCTGGTTAACCGAAAAGTTGTGAAAATTATTTTCTCTTGAATTTAAAAAAAAGAACCATTTGAATCCAAGTGGTTTTGAGGGAGATATGGTAGAATGAAGAAGAAGTCTTGTGGGATTGACAAAAATGAAGCCTAAAAATGCACTTCAAAGAATTGAGTTTCAGGTATAGCAAACCTCAAAACTGGAAAAAGTGAACAACATAAAAGTTGTAGACACTGAAATTTCATATGTTTTGTAAAAAAGAAGTTTTTAATTTGGATCTGGTATTATTAAGTTATGATCAAAACAAAATGATATATTCTCTGGCTTAAAAACTGGGCCAGAAAATACACCGGAAAGAAGTGTATTTTTGACATAGTTCACTTTAGAATGAGATAAAGTGGTTAACATGAAAGTTGTACCCACGAGAAAAATACAGGATTTGAAAAAAAAAATTTGCATTTTGATTCAGTTTTTATAAAGTTACAGCCGAGAGAAGAAGAGGTAAAATATGGAGAAAAAATGAGTTTGATTTGAAGGGAATGAACATTGATTTCTTTCGAATATTTTGAAAATATTTTGACATTATTTATTACTAATTTTTTCTATGGCTTGGAAGCCATTCAAGAGAAGAGGAAGAAGATGAAGAAGCTTGAGAAAAGAAGAAGAAGAAATGTGAATGAAAGTGAAGATGGAGGTGGATATTTATAGAAAAATAAAGAAAGTGGTAATTTACCAAAATAACCTCTTACCCAATTACCAAACTAACCTTACTTCAACCTAAAGCAATCTTCACTTTTTCAATACTTAACATCACCTTTCACATCTTTACTTTATGTCTTAATCGCTTAAGAACTAAGCTTAGTAAAATAATAATTATATTGGCTTTTGATGTGATATTGATTTGATGTTTACTTTTGACTTTTCTTACTTACTTTTGTTAATTCTTACTTACTTTTCTTAATGACTTCTAGAAGTTTTCTAATTTTATTTAGTAAAAGTAAATATTTTTAGTGAATTAATTAATATTTACACTATTTGAACATATGTTCCTATATAAGAAAATATAGGTGCGACGACGTTGCGATAACTTTTAATCGACAAAACGTTGATTTTCGACAAAATGTTTTACGTCACATTTTGACATTTTATTTAAACTATTTATTTATGTAAACCAAATTTAAAAATAAATTTGTATAATTCTATTTAAAAATAAAAACACTCATAAATTAATTAAGATAATTTATTTAACCATTGAAACATACTTTTCTGAAATCGTCATTTTGTCACTTTTGTCGATATAGACAAATGTTACTATTTTTGTGTATATTTCTCTTTTCAAATCCTATCTAATTTTCTTTGAATCATATAACCTTACTTACTTATATTTAAAATCACTTTAAATACAATATTTTAAAGTGGTCAAATTCTGGGTCGTTACACAGAATAAAAACAGCAGTTGCCTATTTTTCTAAATCAAAACCTAAATCCTACGGCCATCATCAATCGGAGCCACTAGAGGAAGCGTCAACTACAAACTTAAACATTTTGATGAGATGAATGTGATGATCGGTTGGATCGAAGTGGTTAGGCCTGAGGCGGGGAGGATGTGGCTTCGAACGTACGACAATTTTGGTCATTTTTTTCTTGATGGAGGCGGCACGAGGAAAGGCGGGACCAGTGGCAACCGAGTCAGCTTCGGCAAGGGAGGCGGCGGCATTAAGGCGGTGGCTTTTATGAGGCAAGGTAATGGCAGCATGAGTTAAAAGTTACGGTCTATGTTGGGTATCGCGAGGAGTTTTATACGAAGGGAGTTAAGCGGCTAAACGTGATTTAGGGGGAAATTAGTTTAACTAAATATTAATTTAAGTTATTGATCTCAAATTCTTATAAAAATTATAACGTTTACATAAAAGGCTGGTTTTGGACGCAATCTTTTGCTTTGGACTCGTATCGAAGCTGTCTACGACATGGAGTTGGATTCGCTGTTGTTTGTGTCGTCCGATTTTTAGATTCATAGAAAAGGTTGAGTGTTTAAAGCTACTCACACAATGCTAAAATTTTATTGCTAGTTAAATCAATGTCGTGGTATAATGAATTTTATTTGATTTGCTTTTTGGGATTTTAAATTGACATTTAAATTAAATATCATTGCAAGTTAAAATGAAATATGCTGTAATGATATATAACTATAGAATCTAAATATGGGTTGAAATGTTATATACCCATTTAATTGAAATTTATAATAAAATGATCAATTAGCCCTAGGGAAGAACATTAAATAATGAACACCGAATTTGGTCAAATGAAATGGTTCTAAAATTTAAATATGAATTTGCTTAAATGAAATTATTTTAAAGAACTGAATTTGAAATTTAAATTTAATTTATTGAATTAAATCATTTTAAAGGTTTGAATTTTGAAAATTGAATTTAAGACTTGAAATCGTTTTAAATTAAAGTTGATTTAAATTGAATTTATTTTAAATTGAAATCTCAAATCGAATTTGTTTTAAATTGAAATACAAAATTCGAAATTGAGGTTACATTTGTTTAAATGAAAGAAAACTTGTTTTAAGTTTAAATTTGGATATGGGTAATACGTTAACGCTAATTTAATATTTTATATTACTGATAGACACTAGACATATAGCATATCTTACTACATATAGGTAGTTTAATGGATCCTTCAGAGATGGAATATCCCGTAACATCTCTTAAGTTATTTGCAGACATATTTCACATGATTTTGAGTTTACTTACATAAGAACTTTTAGTTTTGAATGTATTGTTTTTCCATATGTTCGGGTCAACCTGAGTATTATAGTGTTCAAAGACGTTGTTTCTTGAAGATGAAGACGGAGTTCGGTAGACCGTACGTACTAGTATTATTCTGTTTCATTGGTTTGTTATGTCTGTTAAATGTATAACTCTGATGATATTGTGAAATAAACTCAAATGTATATTGTAAAACTGCTTCATGAATTGTTTATGCAATTATTATACTCTTTTCATTCCATTATGAGATTATGTATTTTTGTACTTCTGTATCTTATTAGATAATCTATCTATTTAGACTGTAAAATGTCCAAAATGGCAGGTTGTCACAAAAATAGTGGAATTGGTAAGAAAGAGATAAGCATAAAATCCACTTTTCTCTCCATTTGACTTCTTATTTATACGCTAATCTCTACACCATTTCTCCTTAAACTCTTTTTTCTCCTCTCTCTCTCTCTCTCTCTGCAAATTTCGACCAGCAAACCCTATTTAAATTCAAAAGCAATCCAAGCACAAATCACATCAAAAATCTTTGATTCGATCGTCGGTGGTAAAGCTGTTCAAGAGCCAGTAAATTTAGAACTTTGAATTTGATTCAAGGTGCCATTTTATCATTTCAAAGTGAGATCTTTGGACCTTCATGAATGGTATTCAACATATTTACTAACTTATTTAATATTATTATCTATTATTGTAATATATTGTAGGTTATTAGATTATATTACGAATCTAATGTATTGATGTTGTACTGCAAATTGGATGGTTGAATATATTAAAGCATTTATATTTAAAAAAAATATTTTGTATATTTACTGGTATTAACTCAACGGCCTAAAAAAACCAAAGAACCATTTTTTAATTAAATAATATTATACATGATTAAATCAGTTGATAAATTATATCCTAAATAATATAAAATTATTTTAAAATGTCTAAAACATTGGTTTTAAACAAGAGTAATTTGGCATCTTTACTTTATTTTAATATATATTTATGTTTATTATGTATTTAAATATTAATATAAATATTTATTTTATTTTAAAAAATTAGGTACTTATATGGTAGTACATGTTAGTACTTAATGTCTTAGGTACTATCTAGCATACTGCATGTCACTATATGTTCAACGGTTCTGAACTTGCGATCTCTTGCACCAAAGTCGAAACGCCTAACCACTAGGACTATGGTGTTGGTTAAATATATATATATACATTAATTATATATATAAATAAATATATGGAAACTATTTATTTCACTAGATATTGATTATACATACACACACATTAATATAATTTGAGATTATTATTAAATTTTTATTTAATAACATTACATAATTTTTAGATTTCAAAATAATTTTTAATAAATTTAATAGTTAATTTCAATCAGTTTTTAAATTATTTTACAATTTTTTATTTTAAAATTATTATATAAATTCAAAAAAAATTATTTTTTATGTCATAAGCTCCAAGTCAGCTAGCATCAATTTCATACTATATATATATATATATGCACATGTGTTTGTTTATTTATAATTATTTATTAATTAAATATAAAAAATTATTTTTTCTCGGTTTTGCAACAGTAATTAAAAAAGCAAAATAATTTTATATTAATTATTAAATTATTTTATTATTTAATATAAATGAACATTTTTACAAATACATATCAAATATTTTATGTTGATTATTATAATTATTATTTCCATATATTTATATATAAATTTATAATTGTATTGTATGAATGTATAATTTTGTGTGTGTATATATAACATTTGATGTGTGTGTGCATATATATTCATTTAGACAGCACATAGAATACTGGAGGGTCAACATGTCTGTTGCAGTGTAAATTCCAACACCTATATAGAGGCATATCACACTTTATTATGTTGCACATGCATGCAAACTAGTATATGATACACATATTTAAAGATAATGCAAAATAATATATATTAGAATTTTTTTTAGCAAAGCTAGCCGGCTTTATAGTGGGTCGTGCCACTGTATAAATAATGGAAAAATAGGTGTTCTACACATGCAAAAAAACAACTAAAGGGCAAAATGGCCCAAATGAAAGCGATAAAAAGCACATGAGCTAGACAAAGGTGCCTAAACTACTATAGTAACATGACTAGGCTCCTTTGGAAGAGGAGGAACAACCACGGCCAACATCCGACGATGGACTAATAACATGGGAAAAAATGTAAAAAAAAGTGTAGCCAGATGAGGATCATAACCTTCTGAATCAGGAGAGTAAATAAATTTCCTATCTTAGTTGACATTATAAAACTTACTTTTGTTCTCAATCTTGCCAACCCTAGCAAGGCACAAACCATCTCCCTTAATATGGCAGAACAAAATGATTCTCGCCCCCAATATCACTGATAAAAGAATAAAATGTGTAAGCCTCAGGCGAATACCTCATATCAAAAGGAGCGTGAACCCAAGCTCGTTCGTCAGAATTCCAAGATATTGCATCAGACATTACAGTAGAAGGAACCATATCCAGGGTCGATGGTGGTAAACTAACAGATGGAGCTACACATACTGGAGCGACAACAATGGGAGCCACAAGAGCATCAACTGTGGAAGCAACACAAACTGGTGCCTCAAAAGTGGACGTGACAGATATGAAGAAGCAACCTTCAGAACCCACTTTCGAACAGGAGGACGAGGTAGAGGAATCTGGTCGGCTAGGGAAACAAAGGCTACAATTGTCGATCTAGAACATGCATCTGAAAGATGCCCAAAACACTGACAGGATGTGCATATGTCAGGTTTCCAAATGTAGCAAACTTTGACCTCAGAAAACTAGCTCTTATCTAGTCTGACTTTTAAAACCGAAGGTAAAGGTATAGCAAGAGTAATCTCGATCGGAGCTTTGGCATAGACTAATTTCTCTTTTGCCATAGTGTTAGCATCATAACATATCACCTTACTAACTAGACCAGCTAGCCAGTCAATCGCGATAATAGCCTGAAGAACAGATGAAATGCGAGAAAAGTGGGCCCAGATAGGAATAGATAAAACTTGGTATTTCGCCCGATTCACAGAAAGACTCCATGTAGTGATAATGAATGGTTTTCCATCTATGAGAATTGGGTTGGCTTCCAGAATACACTGTCTTTCTTCACTACGCGAGAATTTAAAATAGAATATTTCATTATGAAAGTGAACATTCAAACCCCCTAGGCTTCCACACCTATTACACCTCACCTTAACTAAATGATAGGGAGGGTTGGAGTCGAGGAAAAAACCCATCATGTGCTCTTTCCAATAAACCACACCGGCCTCAATCACTTCCTGTGGAGGGATCATAATACCCTCAATCTTAACTATATCAAAGCGATGAGGAGAATGCTCACCTTCATTGTTTGGCAATTTGGAGAACAATAATGACCACTTTGGAGCTGCCCAAGGTGGAGGAGGATTCAACAGACCAACGAGAGTTGCATCAAACAATGGACCACAAGGAGATATATAGGCATTGGGAATGTTGTAATCGGCATTGCTACAAGTACCTGGAGTGCAATCACGTGATAATCCACTTCAGCATTTTTGTACTAAATTTCTTCATTCATAAAAACATCCCCATCACGGACCACATCATAATCAACTGCAGGCGCAAGATTGAGATCGATGTGCCCAATTTCGGCATCTCCCAATATGGAACCAATATTCAACCCAACACTAGATTTGGACCAAAAAGTTTACCTTCATTTGCTAATAAAGGAGCTAACGGATTCGAACCAACAAGCAAGGGACTAACAGGCAATTCAAAAGCAGCAAGTTGTAGGGAGTTTAAAACGTTCAGAAGGGTTGATAAGGGGTTATCACATGCAGATGCTGGCATGATAGGAACGCAAAGCGAAGAAGCAAGGAACGACATCACATGGGGCCACTAAAGCACCACCACGCCTAACAAAAGAGACGCCTAACCAACTAGAACTGGAATGGAGGAGGCAGATAGAGAGTTCTTTTGCTTAGGCATAAGATTGAGATGAGGCAGTCGAAACAAGCAGATGCAAGAAGCGAAACAAGGGAGGCTCAGAAGAATCGAAGCCAAAGAAACGCCGATTTAAACTATCGCCATTTTCAAATTGTCGCCCATGCATATATTTTCATTTTACATATAAACTAGAATTTTATTTATAAAATTAAATAAATAATGATTTTATTAAAAGAAATCTATAAAAGTTCTAAATGAATTAGATTTCATAGGTCTAACAAACATCCAAAATGGTAAGAATAAAATAAAATTTACTCATTTCTTCCGCTGCGGGCTAGCTTAGTTCCAACACTCAGCCTCTTTATTGAATCATCCAAAATGTTTCGTTTGGAACATCTCCAACTTAATGGTTCTTAATTAAAATTTGAACATGAATTTGATATTAACATATTATACTTAATATTACTTATGAAGTTTGAGTCTGTATACTCCTTCATAAGGAGTTCGTTGTTTTTGTAAATAATTCTCTAGTATTTTGTAAATACTCGAAAATACTCTAAACTACCATTTGGTGATATTAATTTGAATTTAATATATGCTTCATGTATCAAATACATAAAAATATTATGATATTGTAGACAATACAACATGTATGATAATTTTTATTGCAAATGCATAATGAATCCATCTTACATGTTTCATATTAAACATTTTAATAAGGTATCTTTGCATATCGTTTGAGACTTCTCAACATCCTTTATACTAATTATAAAAGATATGACTTATAAATCAAATATTAAGTATTAAACAACCAACCTAGAACTAATTTTAACATAAGTACATCGTTAATAATCTGTGGTAGGTCGCTCTACTTATAGTCTAGAAATATATATGTACATTTTAATGTTCTTTCTTGGAGATACATGCTTCCTCTACATTTTGACTAAAAATCAAATATTTTTTATTTCTATCAAAACAATTATTTAATTCATATGCTTATAGAATGATATTTTCATTTCATTTCTTGGATCATATCTGTTGATGCTAAGAATGGATCAAAACCCAAGATTGAGTGGTGGGGAACCTGTAAGACCTCTAGTAGCTAGTATCGAAAATAAAAAAAATAGAACAAGGAGCCATAAGATTTTTATAGTGGTTCGAAAACCTCTTGCCTACATCCACTTTATAGTTTGTATTAATTGTTGTTTACAAAGAACTTGATAATACAAGTCACTAGCATAAGGGCTTGACAATTTCTACAGCCTAGAATTGCCAAAAGTAGCTACCTAGGTAACTACTGTGAGGGAAGTAAGAGATGAATAAATAGTAGAGTCTATGCCAGTTGAAATCAAATCTAGAGTTGTTTAACTTGTTGCCAAGTTAGATGGCTCACCACCGAGTTCCTATTTACACTTAGTACTTAGATATTTTTTGAGTCATCTTTCATTCTTGCCTTTGTTTTCACCCGAGTTGTTTTCCTCCGAGATCTCTAAATGCCAACCTAGTTTTCAACTGCCACCTGCTTGTTTTTGCCATCGACCACTGCCACTACCTTCGACAAGTCATTGCCACTCGAAACACCACATGGAGAACTCGGGCCAGAGATTTCTAATGCCCTAATGCCGATCCAAATTCCAATGAATTAAGGTTGGTGATCGTGAACGTTGTTGCAATGGTGATGGCAACGGGGTATGGCCAATTGCATTTTAAGAGGAGATGGTTAACATTTGAGTTGCGCTTAATCAGTGGTGAACACAAGTTTTGCCTTGGTTATGTGCAAGTCACTCCAGCGACAAGTCCGGTTCCCTGGATTCAACTATCTCTTACCAAAATTCGGCTAAGCCTCCATTGTCATTTGAGTTGTAGTACAACGATTTGTTCCAAGATTGGTTGTACTAAATAGTTCCTTCGCATCGCTTTTCCCTATTTCTACATCTCCATTCCTAAAAAGAAGAGCTTTCCACGTTTCTCTGGACAGTGGTTGCGTTATCGATTACTCATCAACAATTGTTAAGTCCCAAAATATAATTTCAAAGTATGCCACGACTCGTTTTTCTAGCACGAGTGAACTCTCTACATAGAATGGTCCATCCGAGATGTATAGGACACTGGACTCACATTGCATGGATAACACATTTCAATTGTCTCGGTTAACACTCGAAATCAAATTGGTCAACACATATTGACATCCTCTGGATTCTGGGCATCAGTCGCATGGGTTTACCATTCAAAATAAGACATACCCGATCGTGTTGAGTTCCATTATTGTTTATAATGACTCATCGATCGCCTCGATTCAAGTCTAGTGAAGGCACCTCTACTCCTCCTGAAGCTGGGTCTTTTATAGCTCATGCCTCACCTATGATCCCTATTAGAACGGGCCAACCTACTACATCTGAATCAGAAGGTTCATTGGTGTTAGTTGTTCCAGTGGTTGATCTTCCACCTCAGTTAAATATTCTCATAGGCCTAAGAATATTGAATGATCCACCGGATCAAGTGCTGACAATTCTAATAGCTAGGATGTTTCACAATATATGTTTCCAACACGGGATTCCCGAATAGGATGTTCTTATTCTTGGGATGGGTGAGTTTGCACACAACCCCCCTCCATGAAAGGATATATTGCATGCAATTGGTACATGTGCCAAGGTTGTGTCATCCCGTCATTCAATCCTTTCCTTATGATGATGCTACAAGAACTCGGAATGGCTCCATTCCAAGTCCATCCAAATGGGTATTCTCTTTTGAGTTCTCTTTACGTCCACTTCATGAATTGTTTCAACCGACCTCCAAGTTTTAATGAGCTTACACATCCACTTTAATTCAAGAGAAAGCTGGACTCCCTATCCTACATGATAATCGAAGCCTAGGACGGATGAAAAATTATTAAGACCCTCGCCACTAAACGTTCATACTTCAAGAACGAATATTTCTTCTATTGATGCCCGCACGGTTTCAACCGGCCATTGCTATCTAGATGTATCCTCTTTTCCCTTGCATCTCCCATGTTGGAAATTTTAAATTTCTAACTCAAAATGTGTTTCCTCATAGGCATCCCAGCTCGAGAGAAAGGAGATAAGCACAAAATAATGCTTAATGCCCTGAAAGTAGTTAGATCATGTCAGTGCACCATCGCATTCTTGCTTACGAATGAAAATCTACGGTGGTGCGATCTGCTTCGCCCTGATAGGTTTGTTGTCACCGAGTCTCTAACGCAAAGCAGCCCTAGAGCTCATACTCATTCTCCTGCCCCAACTGGCAACTCCAATGAGAATTTTCAAAGGGAAATTGTGGTCCTATCTAGTGAGGTGCATACAGAGGAGAACATTAAAGGAGAAAACGAAGAGCCCATAGGAGGTGATGTACTGAAAGATGGAGACGTAGCAGTCAAAATGCCTTCAATTCTAGAGAAAGGTGAAGAAATTGAAAGGAGAGAGGGAAAAGAGCTGATGATCGAAGAGGAAGAAGAGGGTACTGGTGATGGCGATAGTTACTATCACGCTAATGAAGAAGGGGACGAATCATTCGGTGAATCGCTCTGGGGAGCCATGATCTCCCCAGCTCGCCCCGCTAGGAACTTAATTCCATAAAATTTCTTAATTGGCCGGAGATCAATCTGTATTGCATTCGGTAGAGATTTTGACTTGATCCTACCCCTTTGGAGACATCTTTGTTGGTTTAAGTGACACCGGCAAGAATGATTTCACCGTTCATAATATTCTAGACGAAACTGACTCGGGCTTTTCCTTCTCACCGGGAGGTTTTGTTAGCGAACAAGGAGAAACTCCATCTTTACGCCAATGCAAACATGGTCCGTAAAGTACTTAAGGGGTCATCGGTGTCATTCACTTCACTAAGATCATGAACATATATCCTGCATACACTTGTGTTTTTCAAAGTCACAATTCTTATAATTGTTGAGACTTGGTTTTGATTCATGACACGAAGCTATCACTACGACATATAGATTTGACGACTGCTACGACAAAAAGAGATAAGGATACGAGATTTTAAAACCGGTGCATCACTATATTATTTTGTTTTTAAGTCCAAGGTCAATATTGTTAAAATCTCTCCTCGGTTATGTATATATTAGCTTATATATTTAATCATTATATTTCCTAAATATTTAATATATATATATATATATATATAATCATATAATTAAATTATAAAAGTGTTTTGAAGTTGTAGAAATTAATATACCTATGTAAACTGTGCATATTGCACAAATTTAACCAGGTCAGTCGATTGACCGAGAGGTCCAGTCGACTGACACTGGAAATTTTGTGCAACATGCATAGGTACATAGATATAATTTAAATGTCATTTTGAATATTTAGTTGACTGACCTAGAGGCTCATTTGATTGAAATTCTATAACAGCCACTTTTCGAGTAGACATGACTTTTTGTGAAGAGATACGAACCTCTACGAAAAGATTGGACGCAACACTTCAATCGAAACTCTTCACCAACAGTCGCTGCTTTCTAACCTTTATAAATACAAACTCCAACTTGATTCCAAATCACTTAATCACTATCAAATCTTCTTATCTCTCTTTGGAATCTATTTGCTATCACACTTTCAATTATTCTGCATTAAAGCAGTACTATACCTTTCTATTCTTCATATACTTCAAATATATATATTTATACTCGAGGAGAAGATTATAGGAAGGGTGTACTATAAGTGACAAATCCGTGTTATCAGACCACACAAAAGTCGAAACTATTTTCTGTATTTGTTGAAGACTTGTTCTGCTGCTCAGGCGAGTGAATTCCTCTTCAGCTGTTAAGGCAAAATCATGTTCTGCTGCTTAGGTCCCTGTTCGGCTGCTCAGGGGCGTATATACCTGTTCCTCCGGGTTAAATGAGGGTTGTTGTTTTAGCGAAATTCCAGAAGGAGTCTGGGACTGGGCGTAGGACGGTGCTCCAAACCAGTATAAAAATTCCTGGTGTTATTTTACTTTACTGCTTTTATATTCCACATTATTTACCGCATAACTCTCATCACTATGCTTTGTGTTATCATATATCCATATTACACGATTCGTAGCACACTTTCAATAATACCTTTTCCTTTTTTCAGGTTCAATAGGTCACAGTTATTACAAGAAGTTCTCTTACCATGCCAGTTCTTATCGAACTAAAACTCCTGATCCTAATCAGCCTCATCACTATGAAACTGATAAGGAAGGGTAGAGAAGGAAGGACCATCAGGCTGATGAGGCTCATAAGCCTAATAGGAAAAAAAAACAGAGGGAGAGAGAAGAAGAGAAAGAAATGTGAGGCTGAGACCGAGCTGCCTCGTGACGCATCCAAGCGTTATAAAGATTCCTCTGAGCATCGAGGACCCACTTCTACCAATGTTTCGCCGCATACACAGGCTCAAACTTCTTTTATGCAGCAAGTTCCAATTCCCTAAAACTATATTACTATGATTCTACCTGCTTCCAAGGGTGTCACTGCTCCCTTGTTCAGTCTTTTGCCTGGTCCTCTATGCTTATAAGTTTCATTTCCATACCTTTTCTTACACAGTGTCAAATTTGAATAAGACATTTGAGATACGTCGAAAGAGGTAGTGATAAAGAACTTAAAGAGTGTTGAGCAGCACGTTGATGAACGATTTAAGTGGAAGAAACTGTGTACAACTTTTCCTGAAGTAAACAAGATTAACTACACCAATATCCGATCCTTCAAGTCCGAGAGAGCTGACCTTAAATGAATGATTAAGGAGCGAGATGAGAATACTAGTATAATATCCTATTATATTTCTTATAAGCATTAGAACTTCTAAAATTTGGAAAGTTATATATATGCTTTTTAAGAATGCGATTGAAATTTATACAAGTTTATCTCATTTCTCTTAATTAGTTTAATGTTCAATAATCATATCCTTTGTTATATATGTTACTAGTTTCAACTTTCTTGTAATTTCATTCATAACCTAGTATCAAATCTCTTATTTCAATTTGAGGTTCCAATTATTAATTAGTTACATCCCATTTCACTAGAATAACAGAAACTTAAGGACTAAACACCGGGTTAAGTTTCAAATTATTTTAAAAATAATAGATAAATGTATACTTACAACTTATATATCCAATTATATTTGAAACAATTAAAAATTTATATTAGGTTATCAAAATAAATCCGTAGCAAAACTACTACAGTGGCCTTCCCACTTCGAAACTCGAAAATGAATGTCGATGATGCGTGCACTCATCACCGAAATTATTCTCTAGCGACGAAGAGGGGAGTACAGAACTTATTTCTTCCCAAAATTTCTTTAAAACAATTCTTTCAAATCTTATTGGAATATTTATAAAAAAAATACTTCTAAATAATATTATTATAATATTCCAAAATCATTCAAAAGAAATTTTTTCAAAAGTCTAGGAACCGAAGTTCTAAGCTTCTGATCTTTCACTCATTTTATTTCAATCTTATTTTCAACTAATATCTAAAAAATTCACTACCTAACAACCAATATATTACAACCAAAAATAACCTTGATAAAATTTTATTACTTTATATATAGAAAATATAATAGGCAAAATTATTTCATTCACCTATATTCAAAACAAATATTGTGTCAGTCTATCCTATTAAATGTTTAGAAATCCCTGTTGATGTCATAGCGTCTTATGCACCAATCAGAATTTATAAATACAAAACAAAATAAATTAACACAATATTAAAACCTTTTTATAACACTAACAAATACGCTCTCTCTTATATATACACACTCAGCGACTCATTATAGGGTATTACTACCCTATTAATAAAGAGTCAAACCCCACAAAGCTAAGGTTTATCGCTAAACCAAAGCTCTGATACCAAATGTAACATCCAGCCTTTTTGTACGATTCAAATCGATGATAAACCACACACATCAGACTTAAACCATACGAAAGGGAGGATTGTTATGGGGTAAATAAAAAAAAGCAGAGAAAGAAAAACAAAATAGAATCTTGCAGCAGAACGATAAAATATAATAATCAAATAAACAGTTCATGAAGCTATTTACAAAACATTTTATTATACTTTTACAACAAATATCAGAGTTACATATGCCAGAGATTAATAAATAATGCAGCGGAACAGTATGAATGCAATGGAATAATATAATAAATAATAGTAATAAAATCTCTGTCTTTGTCTCCAGAAATAACCCTAAAATGCTCAGACTGACCCGAGCGAATTGAAAAGACAAAACACTTGAGTTAGAACTAAAAGATCTTATGTAAGTTAAATCGGCGATAAATAAATATGAGTGTAAAAGGCGTCGGAGATGTTTACGGGATTTGACATCTCTTATCCAGTGTCTAACGTGAGCGTAGTAACTTAAGAGATGCTCGGGATTCACATCTCCTAAGGATCCGTTAAACTATTAACTATGTAGTAATATTTCGCTATTATAATAGTGTCTAATAATAAAGTAAACTTACCTTTAAATAGCGCTAAGGGGTTACCCATAAAGCCCTTAACACGTAAGAGTGCCAATAGTCTATACAGTACTGTAATACCTCATGATCGGGAGGCTAAAAGAGGATACTCCATAGGTACGACACAAAATCAAACTTGTACAAGGCGCGTTAGGGTAGGTGACACGGCACAACTAGGCAATGCCAGGGTAGATATACCAATTATGCTTCCGGGCCGGTGGTAACGCATAGCCGCAGCTACCGCCCACCTCGAGCCACACACCAAATCAAAAAATCAAAAGTTGCCACTGAATCAATCCAAAAGTCAAAGTATAATATCGAAGGGATGTGTCCGATCAAAGGTGCTACCTCATTAGCCCGTCAATCGCTCCTGTTTTGGCCACCTTATGCCAACTTACGGGAGTCGGGTCTACGTATTTACCACAAAGGAACGCCGCCGCCATCCTACTTCATTCTGGAATCTCCTCCACGTACAAAGTTGTTAAGGTGCTTTTTGGAGTTGGCAGAGAGTATGACAACTTCCAATCTCAGTCTCTTTAACAACCGAACGTTATCATAACACCGCGGTCATTTCAAAATGATTTATACTTCAAAACCAGAATATAATATCCAGTTCAAAACCATATAAATACGATATCATTTCCATTTCAAAACCCAAACCAATATGATATCATTTTATTAAAACCCAAATCAATATAATATCATTTTTATTCCAAATATATCCTTTTTCCAAAATCATAGCACTTCCAAGTTATAACACTTCGAAAAAAACATTTGAAATATAACTTCCACCACTCAAATGGTTTAAATATTAGAATACTTTATACAATAAAATGGCTTCTTAGATTTCACAACTCAATTTCAAAACAGCTCGAATTTCTAAATTTTAAATTTAACCAAATCCCAAATCACACATTTCAATACGATTCAGTTTCCAAATAAACTATTCCAATTTAAATCGATTTCAAAACTAAGTTTGGTAATTACGATTCAACAATTCAATTTTCTATTATTTAGTTTTGAAATATTTTAACATAATAAATCCATTATCATTGAAATAAAACTCAATTTAGCAATAACTAAATATTTCCTTCAATTTATTTATACTTGGAATATTCGTTTAATTCATCTTAAACCAAACTCCAGTTAAAAAAATTATACTTTTAAAATCTCAATTTTATTAAATTTCAAACCCATTTCTTATTTATCTTCCATCCTTATTCTCATTTGAGTCATTTTAAACTCCAGAAATATAATTTAAATAAATACTTAACCATATTATATCTTACTAAAATCAAACTTTATTATTACTTATTTTATACTTTAAACTAATTTTATACATAGCTTAAAAGTAAAAATAAAATAAAATAACATTTATATAACATCTAAAATCAAAAATTATATAACCCATATATATCTTTACAAAACCATATAAAGAATTTCAAAATATTTTTATATATAGACCACGGTGTCTGTATATAATTTTCTATCCTCTGTTCAAGTGATACAGATATTTATCATTTCAATCCGTAATTTAAAATAAATATACGGTTATATATCACTTAAAACCGCAATCACAAATGAAATAAAAATGCATAACAACTTGCAATTTATAACAATATAAAATACAACATCCATTTATCCAATATCAATCATCAACCATTTATCACAATCATCATCCAATTCAATCAATAACATCAATATAGAATAGATAATAAATAACAGATATTTACTGGCAGTTTATATTCAAAAATAAATTAAATAACAATTTAACTAGCAGTTTATATGCAATAATAAATTAAATAACAATTTAATTCAACAAATTCAATTTAACTGGGATGATGATTAAAAATATGCCAAACAGTCATAAATAAATTTCTAATCACATCAGAATTAATACAAAACACATAAGAAATTTTAGAAGTCGTGGGTGGGTTAAAACACTCACCTTTTGAATTTAAATTAAATTTTAATCCAATTTAAACCCAAAATTTGAACAGTCTCAGAATTCGTCCAAACTAGCGCCAAAAAGTTCGGAATTCCAATACGAACCTAGCAGAGAAAACCGCACGTGAAACGGACCTCGTATGCAAAAGTCATACACATTAAACGATTGCAAATTTAAGTTAAATTGAAATAAACAAATAAACGAAGCACAAACCATAACTCGCCACTCCACCTAGCTTCATCACGCATAGCACTGTTCATGCATGAAGCAGAAAACGAAACCCTACCTGCCTCACGCGTTCGAACCCAGCAGAACGCCGCCGCATCAAGGCCTTGCCACGCACTCCAGAAACGATGGCTAGAGCCCACCCATCGATGTCGCTCCTCCTTCCATGCCCCACGACGCCGGCGAGCCCCCAATAACGGCCGAGAAACCCTACAGCCGTCGCCCCTTCCAAACCCTAATCCAGTTATCCACCTCGATTCGACCATCAATCTGATGCAAAACCCATACGGATGCACTCCACTCGCCTCTCTCTACCCAGCTGTATCCACGATTTGGCAATCCAACGTACTTGATCGTAGCGTGATTAACGGCCATAAATCGTTCATCTATTTCTGGACAAACAATGCATTAAACTGAAAAACGAATCACAGAATTAAGATGTGCTCTTCGAGAGCTTTCTAACGATATAAAATATGATATAGTTTGTGGAGTTTGAAATTTTGATTTGATTTTGAATTGCAATTGGATCTGGAATTTGATTGTCTGCCATTGAGGAGGAGAGAAAGATGAATTGTACGTATAGAAATAAGGAATAAGAGATAGGCTAGGGTTTATAACAAGGTATATATATGAAAAGCTGAAATCAGAATGGATGGACACGATTGATATATGCGTTGAACGATAAAATGGCCCGAAAAGCCCGTTCTGACTCCGGAATGAAATTAGGTCAACCCACATATCAAAATAGATGTTTTAAAATATTTAAATGCAATGGAACAGGTTTCAAGTCCAAATTCTATCGTATGAAGAAGTTATGCTAAAATCAAATTATTTCAAATTGATTTCAATTGATTTCAATTAAATTGATTTCTAGGCGTTTCGCGTTCGTACGATCAAACGACAAGTCCGATCACTATGAAACATGAAATACTACAATAATTCACCGTTACGGATCCGATGAAACTGATTTCGTCGAAATCCGAGTCAGTGGCCAAAATGGCTATTTTTACATTAATTAAATACATTAATAATTAATTAGTTAAATCAAATTTTCAATTCGATAATTGACAAATTTCACCATTTTTGATTCCTCAATCATTTACAATGATTTAAACAAATTTAATTGTTAATTTAGAGTTGACTAATTTATCAATTTCAGTATTCACCTGAATTTCATTAATTCAAAAATTATAAATTTAATTTCCAATAATTCTATTTAGGTTAATTTTGGATTCTATTATTCAATTCATTATTATCAAATGGATGAAATTTACATTGGATTCATAATCTACTACATTAATATTCTCACATTCCATCTTAATTTCAATTAATGTAATAACTAGATATTTAATTTCATATATTTGCAATTAATCTAATTATTATATTTAAATTCCAGTAAATTAATAAATCTTGGTTTTCCATTCTTTTTATCAACCAATTGTCATACTATAAATAAAACTAACATTATTTCCAACTATTACTTAAATTTACATTAACAAAACATTAAATTAGATTTATTGCAATTGGTTACCAAAGTTTATTTAACACATTAAATAAATGAACAACCTATATTAATTGTCACCTATTTACTTTAAATTTCAATTATAAGTTTGTTACTAATTTACTTACATGAACACCATTACACTTTATTTTGGTTATTATTTCAGACATAAATCACAAGTTTTCATTTCTTTCAATATTAATTTACTAAAGTCTCATTTTATTAACAAATTTATCATCAGAATTTTACGGGTCGTTACAATAAGCCTACATCGTCGGCTTTTAATGTTAAGCATAGTTAATTACTTTTCCAAACTTATGTATAAGATACTTATAAATAGATTTTAAATATCTATGTAAAATATTACTTTAAAAAAACCTAATTCATAATTTGGTGAAAATAAATAAATATTTAAAACATATTTAAACTTGCAAACAAATTTAAAATACAGAAAATAATGTTAGAAAGCATCTCTAAAAATATTAGAAAAAATACCAAATTTAAATATCATTTTTGAACACCTAAACCCATAAGCAACTTACTACAGCATTTATAAATCCTGTTAAAAGTTATATACAAAGAACAACATAGAAAAGCTTGAAATTTGCTACCAGTTTTCACTGCTTTAACAAGTGATTTAAGACTTGAAATTTTTATTGCAAGTATCCTTAGGGTACTTACAAATTATTTAAAGAAATCCCTTACGATATCTCTTAATTTAATTATAAAAATTCGTAAAAATAGGATATTCCAAAGTGCTCATATAACGACATTCTTCTCGCTATAACATTTTGCAACTTTGTTTCACAAGTTAATGAATTATTTAAAGTTTCATATTTTTCTAGTAGTAAGTACACTTGCAGTACTTATCAAATATGCAAAGTTGCCTTAGGATGTCTATTAAAGTTAACTTTGAAAATCCCGAATATAAGGCATTTTCAAAGTGCATCCATAGCAACCTTTTCGCTTCCAACTTTCACAACCTTGGTTCATAATTTCTATAATTGTCTAAACCATTTCTTCACTGTTCCATAAGCCAAAATAAGTGCAGAGAATAACTAAATCAAATAATCCCAAGTTAAGATCATAAATCTTCCATTGGCATAACTTAAAGTTAACGGATATTAAAGTGCACTTATAGCGACTATTAATTCTCGCTTCAAACAATTTCAAACATACTTTAATTCAATACACAAATTAAGCAACCATTTATACATCAATTCAATGCTACACTACATGTTTAAAAGGATAATAGAAGTGATGTTATACAATATAAAGTTGTCATTTGCTTTCAAAAGCAAGAGAAGTCCAAAGTTTGTAACTTTAATTAATTAATGTCACTTTAACTTTATATTTGCACACAACATATATATACACAATATACACACACAAAATAGTGAGATAACTCACTTAGAATTAAGATAAACATATGCTCAAACACTCACAAAGCCAAGAATACTTTCTACCATAACCGAACTCTTAAACATCCAACCTTTAGCACTTCCAAGCCAAGCCAAGCCACCACCTCTCCATTCTTCCTCATGATCATGGCCCAAGGTGGAAACCACATTTCCACTTCACTTCTTCCATTTTCAACTTGATATTCATGCTTCTTATGATGTTTTAGGCCTATGGCCAAAGTTTGGTGAAGTTTAGACTTGATTTGAGTTAATTAGAGAAAGTTTGTGAAGAATAAAGTCGATTAGTGTTAATCCACTTCCATCGTTTTCTTAATTTGTAAAAATTAATTAGTGAAACCATTAAGAGTGTATTTATAAGTTTGAACAAGAGGTCATTACCACCTTATACCCATCATGAAAGGTCACAAAGGAGCCTTCCTCTCACATACCACCTTCATACCTCATTTTCTTTTACTTAACACTTGCTTAAAAGCTCATTTTCGAAATATCTTCTATGATATCACCCATTACGTCATCAAAAATTGTATTTTCCATACATGGAAAATTACTTTTATGTTATATTAATGTTCTCTTAAGCAAATCCTAGATGCCAATATACACACATAAGAGTAAACTCAAATAATGATTTCTATATTATACACTGTTCTGAATATTTTAAATTGATGTGTTTATTACTTTGTATTAATATTGTACACATCAAAAATTTTAGTTCAGATCCTTAAAAAGGCATATAAGATGTGTCATTGTTAACATAAATATATATTCACATTCGATCGCCTTTAAACAGCCGTATTCTCCATATTATTAGACGATATTATTTGTAATGTTCTTTAATAATATGGGTATAGTGGGGGGGTTGTCACAGCTAATAATTGTATGTAAAAATGTATAAATAACTTTTGACAAGTAAAACGCTATTCGTCGATAAAATGATTTTTCGTCATATTGTTGATATTTCTTCAAAGTATTTATTTTTGTAAACATTTTTTCTAAACAAGTTTACCAACATTAGTTATGATATAAAAGGGGGTTAATAAGGTTATTAAATCACATTAATCTAACCCAGATTTAAATATTTAAATAATTCAGACATTTAAATATGAAATGTCTAAAATTCCAGGTCGTTACAGATTTAGTATTATTCAACATATATATCATATATGTTGTGATACATCATGCACTTGCAAATGATTAGCTACAAAATTGGTTGCACACTAATTGGTTGGTCAGCTTAGAATGGTTGCGCGATGTGTTATATGATTCGTTTTGTAACGAGCCAGAATTTCAGTCATTTGAAATTAGGATATTTAATTGATTTTAAATATTCACAAGTTAATTTTATAAGTTGAATAACTCATATTTCAAATATAGCGATTTAATTGGATAATTAAATTATTAATTTAATGTGATAACCCGGATTTCTTTGGCATTAGATAATTGTATAATTATCTAATTTAAAATATTGAAAACACTGATTTGTAGATTAAATAAATAAATTTGATATTATTCATATCTACATATATATATTTGTGTTAGATTTGAATTTAAAATTTATATATAAATTTAGAAAAGGCTTTATTAATTTACAATCATATTCATTAATTAGGAAAAATTAATTTAAAAAGCTTTTAAAAATCTTTTAAAATAAATGAAATAATAAGAATACAAGTGTTTAATTATGAAGCAATTGTTAACATGTGTAAGAAAATTAATAATGTATTGACAAATGGTGTTAAATTGTACAAGTGTTCATTTCTTTTATTATTTTTTCTTTAATTCAAAAAAAAAAATCAAAATCATAATAAACACTATATAAACCTTCATTCCCTCTCTTCTATTTTTTTTGCTATCTTCACATTTTCTAAACAAAGAAGCTTAACCTGTATACTACCTTTAAAACAGAAATCAAAACCTGCAAAACACTATACAAACCAAAATCAAAGTCCTGTAGCAAATTCTCAAATCAAAATCCAAAAAAAACCTGTAACCTTTTCAATATCAAACTATAATTTCCTCAAGCATGCAACCTGGAAGAATAATGTCAAGCAAATCCTCTCAAGAAACATTTTCAAGTTCCAGTGTGTTAAGCATGGCAGTAACCAAGCTTTTCAAGTATTTCTGTTCAAAATTGTTCTCTTCAACAAAGTAAAGTTTCCAAGTCTTCCAGTTTGCAACTTCTAGCATTCAAGCCTCTGCATCTTCATAAAAAAAATGGTGAGTAAACTCTACTTGTTTTAATTTAAGCCTGGATGCATGAGTTGAATTTAGAAGCTTGACGAAAATTTGTTTGCATGCAGTTGAAAGCAATATATTTGAATGAAAATCTGTGTGCATATGTGAATATGTCAAAGCTCATCTCTGTTTAAACATACAGAGTATAAATTTAGATAATAATTCTAATTCCTCTTGTTCTAATCATTGTTAGAACTAGATATTTAACTAAAATATGTTAGTTTAAGATTGAACTATGATAAGAAAATATTTTTAAGATTTAAAAATAAAAATATTGTCTGAAAAAAATAAAGAACAGCGGAACATTTGGTTTATGTTAAAAATCAAACTGTCAAGTGAGTTGACCTTAGATTTTAAACAGTTTTAATTAATGATTCGAGAAATGCATGTGATAAATTTACATAGGAAGGGAGAAATTGTTTTGCATAATGATTTTATCTGGTTAAATGTTTCAATATCACTATTTAAATGTGTATATATCTTTATATATATACAGACTGTTCTGTTATGTGCACAGGCCCAAACAACTTTAAAAGAAAATCTAAATTCCTTTATACAATTAGAATTTAACATTGATTCCTGAATGAAGTATGTTTATAGCAATATAATACCAAATCTAAAAATAGATTCAAGAATTTTAGTTTAGGAATTAATCAAAAATCAAGAAAATACAGTGGTAAGCCTATTGGGTCAAAAAAAATCACTATAATTTCATGTTTTGATTATATAGATTAATTCATAGTTAAAAGTTAAGATTTTAATATGAAGATCTTGAATTTTAAGATTGTGGTTTGGGGAAATAGTCGAGATGAACGGAATATGGAGTTTCGTTAATTTCAGGCGGTCGGGGAAATTTTAAGCTTTAAGGTTTTGGTCAAAGGTGGCCACGGAGTTGACGTGCAAGGGAAAATTGGTTATAGGTCCTATCGATCACCGAGGAAGCAGGAAATCGATGAACTAAGGCATAACCTAGGTTTTGATCAGGTTTGATTTCGGAAGTCGTTGCGACGTCGTAGAACTTCGGGCTTGATCGCGAAAAGGGGATAGGTGTATGAGCCTATGGCGAAGTAATATTCGGAATGGCGATGTTTACTGGTTGCCGAAGGTGGTGGCTTGGGAAGCTTTTGGTGATGTCTTGTTTTTGGGTTTAGGAGCACTCTGACTCGATTTCGTATTTGTGTTCGAACCGAAGCACTGATGGTCGAAATCTGGAAGGGAGATCTGGGTTGACTCGCGGTGATGTTGTCGATGATCAGAGTGGTGACTGGCGACATATACACATACATACGTATCTTCGTGTATCTGAAGAATTGCTGTGTGTTTGGCATCAACGAAGAAGTAGTTGCTTCGGGTGCGTGCGCGAGTTAATCAAAGATTGACTCGTAAATGTTTTGGAGTAGAGCTCGGGTGAGGGTTTTGGTTGGGTAGCCTGGTTAAATAGAGGAATATGACCTGATGACATAAGAATCAGGAATTTCAAGTTTAAGCAAAAGAATTTAATAAAAATCTACAAGATATTTAACTAGGGGTTAAAAGTTTAAGGATTAATCAAAGACAAATTTAAAATTTCCTTATCTATTACTCTAAATAAAAATGGATTGGATGATTTAAAGTTAGGTGATTTATTCTAACTTCAAATTATAAAGGTAATTAACCAATGAAATGGAGCAAGGATGGAATTAATAAGCACTTAAGATAAATGAATTGTCCTAAAATTTATTAAGGTTCAAGTAATTAAGATTTATTATTTAATTGATTGGTTATGAACTAAAGATTTATTAATTAAAGGTAATAATTACTCTATGTAATTAATTAATATGATTAGCCTAAGTTAATTAATTGGTTTAATTAATTCAAATAATCACTTGATGATAGGATTGAATATAATTACTTAATGATGCTTATAAAATGTAATTACTTCGTGAAAAAATTAGTAATGGTAATTATAGGGCGTAATTAATTGAAGATTGGAAGTGGTTTTGGGTTAATTACCTGATGTAATTAATATGAAGAATAATTACTTAGTATAAGTAATTAATAATTAATTACTTAGTGTAATTGATTTGAGAATTGTCTAATAAAAGTTATGGGAAGTTAATTAAATGATGTAATTAATTAAAAGTAATAAATTACAGAATGAGATTAATTAAGAATGATTAATAAATATAATTAATTAAAGATTAAGTATAATTACTTCAAGTAATTAATGAGGTGTAATTCCTTAGTGAAGTAATGAGTGAATAATTACTCGATGTAATTAATTAAAAGGAAATTACTTGATGAGAAGTAATTAAAGGATAATTACTTGATGGAAGGAATTAAGTGATAGTTACTCAGTGTAATTAAAGGATTAATTAATATAATTAATCAAGGAGTTGGACTAATTAATGGAGTAATTAAGGAAGGATAATTACTGTTTGTGATTAATCAAGGTGGATTAAGTTAATGGTTAACTATTAAATGAAATTTAAGAATAATTAACTAATGAAAGTAATTAGAGGATCATTAATTAATGTAATGAAAGTGATCAATCTTGCTTATGAATGATTGAATGATAATAAGTGCTTTGGATTGGTTGATATCTCTTATATGAATTGCCTTGTGGTATGATATGCTGGATACAGTGATAATGTGATTATCTATCAATTATAAATTGTTGTGTAAAAGTGTTATCCGGTAATTAAAGTTGAGTTGTATTTAATTGAATAACTTAGGTTTAGATGACACTGAATTCGAAGGACCGGAGTCGGGTATTAGCAAATACCCGAAACCACTTCGATTCTTTGTAAATTGATATGTGGAATTAATAGGATTTAATGGAATGATTTAAGTGAATTGGACCATTTAATCTAAGTTTTGGCACTTAGAAATTGGTATGTGAAACAGGTGATGTCAATAACAACTTGTGAAGTTGTAAATTGATATATGTTACCCGGGTTTATATAAGTTGCATGCTTTTGTATTCCATGTTAGATGGGTTTACTCACACTGGATTCCAGCCTGACCCGGGTGTTACTTTGATGTAATGCTCAGGTCAGACCGAGTATTACAGATTTTCAGGAAAGATCGTTCTGGAGTTCAGGAGGCAAGCTGGAGGGAAGGAACGTATGGAGTGTTTTCTGCTGTGATATATTATTATGTAACTAGGACATGTTGTTTTAAACTTTCCAGTGATGGGTAATGGTTGTAACTCTGATGTATAGAATATAAGTGTACTTATATAGTTCTTCTTTGTAAAACTGTTATTTATGTGACATTATATTTTGATCCGCTGCGAATGTGAGGTTTCTGTGTTTTGGTGTTTCTGTTTCTTCTTTCCCTTCTCTTCTTTTCCTAACAATCTGAAATTTTCAGGATCGGAATTTCCGGGTTGTTACATTTGGTATCAGAGCAGAAGGTTAAGCGAGAACCTTGGCTCTGGTGGGATTACTCATTAAGGATAGGGTCAATGGTACCCTAGAATGAGTTGAGTGTGTGTGTGTGTGTGTGTATGAGAGCGTACTTGTTATTTTCTTATATAAAGATATTAAATGATTTTACATAAGATTATATTTTGATATATAAAGCAATATTTCTTTCTAATAAATATTAAGGTAATTGGCTGTTAAATTATTGAAATTAAATTAAGTGGTAATAGAAATACAACCAAATTGAAATTAAATAAAGATAAGTTTGAAATGGACTCAAACTAAAATTAAAATCTTGAATTTGGAGAAGAATTTTCAGAATAAGATAATAATGAATTGATTTCCAGTTGTAATAACCTTGGTTATTATCCTAAAATAATAAAAAGTTTTAAAGAATTAAACTTAGTTGGGTATAACTTCTAAATTGAAGTAGGTTTTAAAATTGTGAAGTTTTAAAACCTAAGTTTAGAAACATTTGAATTGTTTCAAAATTTTAAAAGAAAGAATAAATATTCAGATTATTTTGAATGTGATCTTAATTTAAAATAGGAGTTGTTTGGAAACTTTAAAGGAATTTGTTTTGAGTTAACCAAAGGTGGTTTAAAATTTAAAGTATGGCCTGGTGGGCTAAGAAATAAAATATGTATATATGTGTGAATATACTTAAGTATCAAAGATGATTTGAAATAAACTCTAAATGTTGAGTTTTAAATTTGGAATGAGATGTGATAGCCAAAGTCATAAACTTTTGAACTTAATAAGTGGGAAGGTTATTAATGTGAAGTTTAAAATTTGAATTAGGAATTCAAATTGAGTAAGATTATTGGATTAAGTAAATTGAATTTAACTTGGGGAAAGTTGAATAAGTTAATGAACAACCTGATTTGGAAATTTCAAGATGAAATCGGAATTTAACTTGGAAAGTTAAATGGTTAATTTGAATTGGGAGTTTGTGTGATCTCAAAATGGGTTTGAGATCTGGAATTTGAAAATGGATGGATGTTTTAAAATAATTTGAATGATACCATCCTGCTGTTATTAATAATCTTTAAGCTGAAATTGGATTTGCTTAAATAAATAAAGAAATAGGGTATGGTAATATATCCATTATACAGATAATATGGAATTTGGATTCCGGATTAGATGGCTTAAAGATATAAGTTGATTTGACTTGATTTAAGAGATTAAATCAACATTTAAAAATTTAACTCGAATTTATATAATTCAAGTTGGTTTAAAATTGGAATTTGAATTGAATTATTTCAAATTGAATTTGATTTGAATTAATTGGAATTGTGATTGAAGATGGATAAGTTTAAAAATTCAAATGGAAAATTTGAGTTGATTTGAAATGAAATTGAAGTTTAATGAGTTTAAATTCAAATGGGAATTGGGATTAATTCAAACAGGAATTGAGATGATTTGAAATTGAAGTGGGTTCAATTTGATATTAGTCCAAATTGATTTGAATAATTTGGAATTGTAATTAAAGTTGAATAGGTTTAAAATTCAAATGGAATTTGATTTGAAGTTGAATAGAAATTGAGAATTAATTCAACTTGGATTGAGGACAAATCAAGTCCAATGGAAATTGGAGATATTTAAATTGGAATTGGGTCAATTTAAATGAAATGGAAATGGAAATTTAAATTGAATTGATAAGAATGGAGATTGGGAATTGAACAGTTTGACTCTGCACTATTTTCAAAATATACTGTTTTAATATGAATCTATTTTCCAAACTATTTACTATACAACCTTTCTTTTTAAAGACTAAAACTATCTTATACTTGTTTTACAATTATTTTTGGAACTATAAGCAATTTTTCAACTGATTTATAAAATAATTATTGTTTTTCAACCACTTCATAACTAATTACTATTTTATAGTTATTTTGCAATTATTTAAAATTTCTATAACTATTTGACTATTTTCCAACTATTTTACAATTACTTAATTATTTTACAGCTATTTTACAAATTAATAATTATTTTTCAACTACTTATCTGATTTAAAAATTTTCAAGCTATTTTCAAAATATAAACTGGTCAGAGTGCAAACTGTTTATGATTAAATACCCTATTGAGATAAGAATAGAGGTGTTAGTCCAAACAGGATTGAAACAAATGTGAATAAGTAAATAGGAATTTGAGGAAATGTGAATAGAAAAAGAGATTATCTTGGCTAATAACCAATGAGGATAAATATGTAGGATGTACGTATACTATTCTATTCGCATAGTGGTTTTGATCCAGATTCAAGCACAGAATTTCGAGATAGTTATATTGATCCGAGTTGGAATTTTCCACTCGATTTTTTAAGGCGAACCTGGATATGGATTGTTGATTGATTCTGAATATTCTCTATCATAGTTAGGTTATGCAAGGAGAATGACGGTTTCTGATCAAGAAACCAGATCTGTGTCCGCACTAGGAAGTCGGGTGGACGATACGAGTTTGGAGGTGAAATTGTGTGATCGAGTGAGCGACCAGATTGGTATAGCGTACGGATGAATGTATACATCGTACAGGTTTGAATGAAATTGATACTGGGAATTTGTGAATAAGAAATGTGAAATGGTTTTTGAAAGGAAAGGTATATTTTGTGGAATATATGATAAAGTGAAGTAGAAATTGGATATTTCTATGGTAAAAATTTACTTTATGAAAGTAAGTAATATGGTTAATGACTTTATAGAGTAATCAAATTTTAATATTTGATTTGGGATAAACAAAGTTATGTATCTTTGTTATATATAAGATAAATCTCCCCTTGTTGAATCTATAGCCAGAAGAGAGGGGTTTTTGAAAGTTTTTGAAGTATAAAAGGGGTTTTATACAAGTTTGAAGAGATCCAAAGTTTTAAGAAGATATATATATCTATATATATACGTAGAAAGGATCTTATGAGAATGATTTTGGAAAAGGTTTTGGGAACCTATGAATTTGGAAAAGGATTTTTGATTTTTGGGTAAAATCAATTTTAGAATGTGGAAAGCCTAGTTTGAGAATTATTGATTTTGGGATAATCGATTTTGAGAAAGGAGATTTATAAGAGATTCATACTAGGTGTATGATTTGGAAGATACTATATGTGTATAGTATAAAGTGTTTTGAAAATGGCTTTGGAGAAAAAGGCGCTCCCTTGGGATGAACTTCTCAGGAGTACCATAGGTTGGTACTGCCTTGAGCCTCTAAGGGGGGGGGTTCTAAAGTTGATCCTGTGAGGAGTCCAGACAAACTAGTTCCTGAGGATTATTGGGTAGCGAAAGTCGAGGGTGCTGGTGCCTACAGAGGCATTTGGGTTGTACTGTCTGCGATCTACTGGGTGGACCATAGACGAAATTGTGTGGAGGTGAGTGTCAACGGTCTACGCTTGATTTTGCCGGAAAGGCAACGTAACATCGGTGGACTGCGATCTATGGTCAAGTGGAGTGGAGAAGTTTCATTCTTTTAGCAGCGAAATTCGAGGGTGCTAAGGCCTACAGTTATATGGGTTTTTGCTGTGATAGCAACGTAACCCCAGTTGTAGCTGCGATCTGTAGCGGGTTCCATGGTGTAATCGAGAGGCGCGGATGTGATGTCCCGGAAATTTAGGCAATAATTATTTAATAGTTTCATTGATAATTATTTTAAAATGTGAAATATTGATTTAATGATTTAATTCAAACAGGAATTCTCTTTTGAAAATTAATAATTATTCAGTTTGTTTAATGATATTCTTTTCAAAGTTAAAAATATTTTAAGTAATAAATTTATCTTTCTAAGCTGATTTAAAAATATTTTATCTATAATGTATAAATGTTTATACATTGTAAATAGAGGATTTGGTTTAAATTTTATTTTATATTAAATAAAGGATATTTTATAATTATTATATATAAATGTATAATTTGTAAATTGATTTAATTTAAATTGAATTAGTATTGTAAACTTTTAAAAATCTTTCTTATATTTTTATAGAAATGTAAGTAAGAATTTGTTTTGTTTAAATTTTATTTTATAATAAAAGTTAGTTTTGTTTTATTTTAAAATTGTTTTTCTTTGACATAAGATTTAATTCATTCTTGTTAAAGTATAACATTTAGTTGAAACCTTTTGAAATAAAATTTAATTCAACAAATCTTTTCTTTTGAAATTTAAAGAATATTATTTTTTAAAATAATCAAACAAACATTAGAATAAATGTTATAAGAAGTTATAAATAAACATGTGATTATTTAAAGGCTAATGTTAATAAACACTTAGGAACATGCTAAAATAAGTTGAAATGGTTTAAGATAATTCAAATATATTTATAAATTTAAAATTTTCTTTTAAATATTGAAATAAACATGTGTTAGCTTTTTAAACATAAATGGACACCTGTAAACATTTAACATAATAATACAACAAGTGGCAAGCAAATTCTTTTTTTTGAATTTTAATTATATTGACAATAAAACATAGCTAAAACATTTGGTTAAAAACACCTTTTTCTCATTTGAAAACCTGAGAAATCAAAAATTTCAGTAAATCTAAAACCTAAAACAAATGCATGTTTACAAATCTGCAAAATGAAGATCAATTCAATTGCAAATCTGAGCAATAAGTATAGGTCTGCATGCATCATCATCAACAGAAAGCAACAAGCAATTTCAGTGATCAACTATCAAATGCAAGTCAGGACCTGGAAATTATGATCTGCTTCTCTGGAATATGAATCTGCACCTAAAATTTGCTCTGCATCTTCATTAAAAAGTGAGTAAACCTTTATTTTTTAAAAACAGCTTCTCTTTTTAAATAGATGTTTAAGTAAGAAATAGAAATAAAGACTAATGCATACTGTTTCTAAGAAAATTAAACTGCAGTGCCTTTATTTGGTGAATAACTTCACAATTTAAAGGTTTAAGTTTCTGTGCATGTGAAATGGGTAGAAATATGTATGTTGTGTGATTTCATATTGAAAAATATTCTGTGTATACATACATATATATATATATATATAAATATGCATATTTACGGTTTGCTGTTACAGGTATCTTTTTACCTGACTCTGATTTTAGAAACTAAACCTTTAAATGGAAATAAAAATATGATTCCTTGAATTAGTTCTCTGTTGTATTTGTTATGGAAATGAGGGATGTTTGTTTAGTATAGATTAAATTTATAGATCATAATTAAGGTTAAAATTTGAAATCTGTTTTTACTGTAAACTATAAGGGACAGTTAACATAGAAATTTCAAAACAAGAATCTTAAACTATTAAAACAAGTTTATCACAAGAATGCATGTTTAAAACGTGAATTGTAAAACAAATATCACATTTTTGAAATCACTGTGGGGTTAGTATTTCTGTATAGTACAGAATTGGGAATTTTGTTTCTTCCTGATTATCAAGTGATATTGGGGTAGTGTGATTCTGCTAGGAGGGGGAGGATTGATGGGAGAGTGTAGGAATATGGTCAGAAGTAGTGTCAGTAGGTGGTGGTGATGGAAATGTTGATTTCCAGGTTTAAGCCCTAAATTAGAAGTGGTTGGTTTAGCTGCCTCTTGTTATCTCTGGGTTGCATCGAATGAAGTAAGGTTTTGGGAATTTATAGAGGGGTTGTAGATGGTGTGATGGCCGGAATCGTAGGTGATCATATGGTCGGGATGGGTCGTCGGGGTGGTTGACAGGTTTGGGTTTGAATACAGTGATGATTCCAGGTTGGCTTGTTCAACTCGATTTTGATTCGAGATGCTAGGTGGATATCTGGAGGTTGTGATCGGATGAGGAGTTGGTCGGAGGCGAGTTTAAGGGCTGTTGAAAGGTTGGGTGTATATAGTGTTGTTGAGATGTTTCAAGTTGCTGTTAATTTCCATTTTTATTTCAAACTGTTGTGGGAGGTTATGGATGGTTGTGATAATGAAAGGAGATGGTCAGTGACTTGTAGAAGTGGTTTAGCGTGGCTGGAGTTCGCCGAGGCGACGGTGCATGTGCACCATTCATGTTGGAGTCTGGTGGTCATTTAGGTGTGCAGGGTTTAATTGACTCGAAGCAATCCTCGGGTTATTGTGTTTTTGACTCAGAGCAGGGAGCTTTAGAACTCGAAGTAAATTATGGTTTCCTCGGGTAAGTTGGCTATAGGTTTTAAACCTGAGAGATTTTGCAGTTTTTTTAAATTTTTTGAATAAAGTCATATTTTAAAGATTGCAAATTGATTCAAATGTAAGATTAAACTGAATTCAAATGCAGTTTGAAAGTCAAAGTTTTAAAAATGGAAATCTTAAATTTAAACAAGATTTAATTTAGTTTTAATCAAGTTTAAAAATAAGTTTCAGGTTTGATTTCAAAATCAGACATTAAGCTAAAAACAGTTTTTTGTAAATTTTAAAAGTGTGAACAGATTTAAACGTTTAAGCAAAACTTAAATTTGTTTGAAATCAAGTTAAAACTATTTTCAAGTTTACTTTGAAAACCAGTTCGATTTCAAACAGTTTGTAAATGAAAAAAAAATGATGAACATATTCAAATGTTTTTAAAAGTGAATTTGGAAATGAAATTGATTCCAAATAAGGTTTAAACTTAGAAAATTATTTCTTTTAATGTTTAAAATATGAAGTGTTAATTTAAAATTGAAGTTAAATTAATCAATCTATTTTCAAAAGCTTAATTTATTTTAATCAGGTAATTTTGTTCTAAACTTCTCTTTTATATCTAAGTAATGTTCTTAAACATTCTTTTTATTTTAAGGTTTATAATTATTTTAAATTCAGATTAATGTTTAATAGTTAAACATTTTAAATATTAAATTTTTAAATGGAATTTGAATTTAAAATTAAAAATATATTGTTTTAATATATTTTGAATGTAAATGAGTCATTTGATAAATAATTGAATTATTTTGAAAAATATTTAAGATAATTAAGGATTACTTAATTATTGGATTTTAAATAATGATTTAGATTAATATTAATTATAAATGATCTATTGATAACTAATCTAATTCAAACTTCCTTAAGTATGTAATTATTGAAATGTTGTTAATTAATTAATGGTGATAATTATCTAAGGATAATTTAATAATTAATTAATGTAATTAATTTTGATAATTAACTAGATTAATTAATTGAATATGATTAATGGTAATTTGATAAGTATAATTAATTGTTAAAGTAATTAAGGAATTAGTTACTTATTGTAATTAATTTTGATATATGATTTATTTAAGTTAATTAATTTAGTTTAATTAATTTTAAATAAATCATTTGATGATTTTAAGAGTGTAATTACTTAATGTAATTAATGGAGCAGGATTACTTAGAGAAGTAATAATGATAATTACTGGAATGTAATTAATAATTTGGATAATTACTTTGTAACTAATTGAGGGATTCATAAATAATTAATTATTAGATAATTAATTTGATTAAGGGGTAATTAAAGATAGTTAATTACTAAATTGGATATTAATCAAGGTGATTAATAATTAGATTAATCACTAAATGTAATTAATTTTAATTAAATAATTTGTTGAAATATGAGAGATCATTTATTGTTATAATTAATGATGTAATTAAGGATTGTTTAATTAAGTAATAATTAATTAATTAAGTGATTAATTAATATAATTAGTTCTAATTAATTAATAAATGAGTAATTAAATGTTAATTACTTATGATTAAGGTTAATTAATTTATAAAATTAATTAAAAACTAATTACTTATTGTAATTAGTGAATGATTAATCAAAGTTGTGTAATCAAGTTAAATACTTAGTGAATAATTAATTAACTGGGTTAATTAATCTATGAATATTAAGCAGGATTTATAGAAATGAGTAATTAATTTAATTTATATTAAATTAATTAGAGATGGTTGTAATTAATTTAATTTATTTTAAATTAATTATAATTGATGATAATTAAATCATTGCTTATGGATATTATTGATTGAATGGTTGTGATCTCAGTAATGAGATGAGTCGTATCTATACGATATGAATCCTTGGTTTGAGTATGATGGTTTGTGATGGATTATCTGGATTGTGATGATTATCTGTTTGTGATCATATAGATTATCTGTTATGATATGAATGTGATTATCTATTATTAGTTGTAGTTTATCTATTATTAGTTGTAGTTTATCTATCTATGTGAAATAGATAACAATAAAATGAGTTAATTATTTAAAACCCTTAAGTACAACTTGGACATTAAAATGGCGTTTGGTTTCGGTGAGACCGGGATTGGGTTTCCATATTTGGATATCCGAAAACCACATCGATTCCAAATTAAACGATAGGTCGTTAATCCAAGTGGAGTAAGTGAAGACTCGAGGTGTAAGGGCTATACGTCAGTATAACTCTGTGGGTGATTCCGTAATGAGTTGACGGAATAGTGCTTATAGATTCGAGATGGAGATTTAGAGTACAAGGGTTATCGTCGTTAACTTTGAGGGTGATTCCAAAACGAGTGTAACGAGATAATGCCTTCGGTTTCGTTCGAACCCGGAACGAACTTGTATGGATTGAATGCTTTCAGAACATCGTCAGGTGGACGATGAGCATTCTAAGATTAATATGTCCTATAAAGGTAATCATAGCCTCAAGCCTCATCAACTGGAATGGCTAAAACAGGGGAGGTGCAGCAAAGCTTCGTAGGTAGCCCCCACCGGAGAGCAAGATTTATCCCTGTCTAGAGGTCCCTTTATATTTCGGCTGTGTGGCAGTTGGTGACGACCAATCTGCGGGGTGGTCTTGTTCGGAACTGTTTAGTAAGGAGCGGGTCCAGCTTTGTGTTGCAGGGGAGTGGGAGTACTCCTCGGTACGGTTATCTAGGCCACGTACTGTGACGAGCGGTACCCCAGTAGCCATGCCATTGATGGAATCCATAATCCAATAAGTGCCTGTACGGTTTTGATTGTGCCCAACTATGTTAGAACGTGAGATGTAAGCATTCCAGCTATTTCTGTATTTTATTTTGAAAACCCTAGACACTATTATAATATCACTGGATTTCCTATCAAATGTTTTGGTTAGCGTAAGGTAAAAACTTTTCCATGTTTATGTGTGGGAAGTCTTACATGATACCCTTTGTTTTCAAAGGATTTTCTAAAGTTAAGCAACTTTTATCCCCGTTTACTCACACCAGACCCCTGTCTGACCTGAGTGTTTATTTTCTGTTTTATTAAACTCTTGGGTACTCATATTATGTATGAGTAGTCAAGTGATTCAGGATTTCTTTGACGAGTTTCTAGAGGAGATAATGGAGCAGGAGGTTTCAGCGTGTAGATATATTTAGTAGTTCCGCTGTGTTTGAGTTGTATCTGTTTTTCTCTGATGTACTTGAATTGTAATAGCTAGACAGATGTTTATAACTGTCTAGTTTGTGTTGTATTAGCTGTATTACTCTGGAGCATAAGATACTATGTAAAGTATTATGTAATATATTATAATTTATTCGATTCCGCTGTGAGATTCTGATGTTGTCTGTTCTTTCTTTTCTTTCTTTTCCCTTTTCTATCCCTTTCTTTCTTCTTAGTGATGCGACTTCCTGGAGTATGGAAGTTGGGTCGCTACATTGTGGTATCGGAGCTCTACGTTGAGCGAATACCTAGACTCTGGAGTGGTGTCCTTCTTGAGAGAGCGTATTTGTAATTTTGAATATATATATATTTTTATTTCTACCTATTAGATTGGGTTACCTGTTCAGGTTTTCCAATATAAGTTCTAGAGGTAGATAGGGTAGTGGTGTGTGTAACACAACTACCAATGGTTAGAATTCGAGTGTTTGAAGTTGGAAGTGGTCTGCTAGGGCAGTTTGGGTATCTTGAGTAGTTCTGCAGTTGGTGAAGGATTTCACCGATCTCTGAAGGAAATCTTTTTAAGATTCGGAGTTTACTTTGGATTATAAGCTGGATTACACTCGTGTGAGTGGATTCTCTTGAGTTTGGATTAGTTGGAAGTGCTGAAGCCAGAGTTGGTATTTTGGCAACCTTAGGAAGGAGTTCTGTCTGTATTTGAGTTGAGACTCAGTTTGGAAGAGTGTTTTGAGCTTGGTTTGGGAGCGAGTTTCCTGAGAGATATCTGTCTACTGGAAGGCTCTATTGTGAAGAGGTTGGTGTAGCTTTGAGGTTCGATGAGCTTTTGGATAAGGAAGTTTTGGCAGCAGTAGCAGCAGTGAGTGGCCTGTTCTTCGATGGTTCATAAATCTCTGTGATTCTTCTGTCAGAAGTCCGGGCAGATGGTGTAGCTTGTCCATTTCTTCTGGAGCTCAGTTGGGAGTAATGTTAGTGGTTAAGAGGTGGATCACTAGTTTCTTCTTTTGAAGGCTTTAGCTGTTCTGTTCGTTGAAGTGAGGACGATTTCTTGGAATCCGAACTGAGTGGGATCGCAAAAGTGACTTGCGATGGTTCGGAAGTTCTCTAAGTCTTCTTTGTTTGGATTAAAGCATCTTTAGTGGATGTTTGAGTTTTCGAAGTGGTATTTTCTGGATATCTTCGAAGGAGTCAGATTTACATCCGCATCAAGAGTTTGAGTTATGTTTCAACTTGATTCTTGGAGTTTTACCAGTGGATCAGATTAGTAGGGAGATTCTTTGAGAGAAATCTGTTTAAGTTGGCAGGATTGATCGGATCTAGTTTTCTGATTGATTTTTTGCTGTGTGTTTTTGACCGAATCGGATAGGTCACTGAGATTTTATGGAATTTGATGAACAAATGTTTCCGGGATAAGTTGATCAAGTTTATACTTGTGTTCATCAACATCATTCTTAAATCAGAGTTGCGCAGTGGAAGCATGGTGGCAGCTATTTCAGAATAGAAGCAGCACTTATTCTTTGAGAATTTGAGTTTTGTCTTGGATTAGAGGATTTCTACAGGAAATTCATTTGGGTCTGGAAACTTGGATGTCTTGTGCATCTGTTTGTTTTCCAGAAAGAATAGTATGCCTGGAGTCTTCTGATGTTTGTGTAATTGAGTTGTGAGGTGGATTTTGTTTGATCTAGAAGTTGAGGGCGGCCCAGGATCGATATGAGAAACTTGTGAATATGAGTATTGGATCTTTCTGTCTTCTCTTAAGAGTTGAGTGTTTGATCTACAGGATTGAATTTCCAATTCGGATGGCTGGAATTTGTTTTGTTTTCACGTATCTCTGAGGGAGTATGTGTATGGTCTTTCTTTGGTTTTAGAATCAGTAGTTCTGGGAGATTTGGGAGTTGATCAGGACTTGTCTGTAGTCCTGTATTCTATTTTAGATTTGTAGATCTAGATATATAGGAGCTCTAGATCTGAGTGGTGTAGTTAGTTTATATTCTGTAGTGCGAGTGTCCCGGTGTTTATACCTGGGAAACTTTAGGGAATCCTATCCAGAATTTTGTCTGGGTAATTAGAATTGTTTGTTTGAATTGGTTGTTATGGTTGCTAGTATTTGGTTGATAGCATATGTTTGCTCTTCTAAAATTTAAAATCTGTATGGGATTATTAAATTACCTTTGCTTTTAAATTTCGAGGACGAAATTCTTTTAAGGGGGGAGGAATGTGATGTCCCGGAAATTTAGACAATAATTATTTAATAATTTCAATGATAATTATTTTAAAATGTGAAATATTGATTTAATGATTTAATTCAAACAGGAATTCTCTTTTGAAAATTAATAATTATTCAGTTTGTTTAATGATATTCTTTTCAAAGTTAAAAATATTTTAAGTAATAAATTTATCTTTCTAAGCTGATTTAAAAATATTTTATTTATAATGTATAAATGTTTATACATTGTAAATAGAGGATTTGGTTTTAATTTTAATTTATATTAAATAAAGGATATTTTATAATTATTATATATAAATGTATAATTTGTAAATTGATTTAATTTAATTTGAATTAGTATTGTAAACTTTTAAAAATCTTTCTTATATTTTTATAGAAATGTAAGTAAGAATTTGTTTTGTTTAAATTTTATTTTATAATAAAAGTTTGTTTTGTTTTGTTTTAAAATTGTTTTTCTTTGAAATAAGATTTAATTCATTCTTGTTAAAGTATAACATTTAGTTGAAACCTTTTGAAATAAAATTTAATTCAACAAATCTTTTCTTTTGAAATTTAAAGAATATTATTTTTAAAAATAATCAAACAAACATTAGAATAAATGTTATAAGAAGTTATAAATAAACATGTGATTATTTCAAGGTTAATGTTAATAAACACTTAGGAACTTGCTAAAATAAGTTGAAATGGTTTAAGATAATTCAAATATATTTATAAATTTAAAATTTTCTTTTAAATATTGAAATAAACATGTGTTAGCTTTTTAAACATAAATGGACACTTGTAAACATTTAACATAATAATACAACAAGAGGCAAGCAAATTCTTTTTTTTTGAATTTTAATTATATTGACAATAAAACATAGCTAAAACATTTGGTTAAAAACACCTTTTTCTCATTTGAAAACCTGAGAAATCAAAAAATTTAGTAAATCTAAAACCTAAAACAAATGCATGTTTACAAATCTGCAAAATGAAGATCAATTCAATTGCAAATCTGAGCAATAAGTATAGGTCTGCATGCATCATCATCAACAGAAAGCAACAAGCAATTTCAGTGATCAACTATCAAATGCAAGTCAGGACCTGGAAATTATGATCTGCTTCTCTGGAATATGAATCTGCACCTAAAATTTGCTCTGCATCTTCATTAAAAAGTGAGTAAACCTTTATTTTTTAAAAACAGCTTCTCTTTTTAAATAGATGTTTAAGTAAGAAATAGAAATAAAGACTAATGCATACTGTTTCTAAGAAAATTAAACTGCAGTGCCTTTATTTGGTGAATAACTTCACAATTTAAAGGTTTAAGTTTCTGTGCATGTGAAATGGGTAGAAATATGTATGTTGTGTGATTTCATATTGAAAAATATTCTGTGTATACATACATATATATATATATATATATATATATATATATGCATATTTACGGTTTGCTGTTACAGGTATCTTTTTACCTGACTCTGATTTTAGAAACTAAACCTTTAAATGGAAATAAAAATATGATTCCTTGAATTACTTCTCTGTTGTATTTGTTATGGAAATGAGGGATGTTTGTTTAGTATAGATTAAATTTATAGACCATAATTAAGGTTAAAATTTGAAATCTATTTTTACTGTAAACTATGAGGGACAGTTAACATAGAAATTTCAAAACAAGAATCTTAAACTATTAAAACAAGTTTATCACAAGAATGCATGTTTAAAACATGAATTGTAAAACAAATATCACATTTTTGAAATCACTGTGGGGTTAGTATTTCTGTATAGTACAGGATTGGGAATTTTGTTTCTTCCTGATTATCAAGTGATATTGGGGTAGTGTGATTCTGCTAGGAGGGAGAGGATTGATGGGAGAGTGTAGGAATATGGTCAGAAGTAGTGTTAGTAGGTGGTGGTGATGGAAATGTTGATTTCCAGGTTTAAGCCCTAAATTAGAAGTGGTTGGTTTAGCTGCCTCTTGTTATCTCTGGGTTGCATCGAATGAAGTAGTGTTTTGGGAATTTATAGAGGGGTTGTAGATGGTGTGATGGCCGGAATCGTAGGTGATCATATGGTCGGGATGGGTCGTTGGGGTGGTTGATAGGTTTCGGTTTGAATACAGTGATGATTCCAGGTTGGCTTGTTCAACTCGATTTTGATTCGAGCTACTAGGGGGATATCTCGAGGTTGTGATCAGATGAGGAGTTGGTCGGAGGCGAGTTTAAGGGCTGTTGACAGGTTGGGTGTATATAGTGTTGTTGAGATGTTTCAGGTTGCTGTTAATTTCCATTTTTATTTCAAACTGTTGTGGGAGGGTATGGATGGTTGTGATAATGAAAGGAGATGGTCAGTGACTTGTAGAAGTGGTTTAGCGTTGCTGGAGTTCGCCAAGGCGACGGTGCATGTGCACCATTCATGTTGGAGTCTGGTGGTCATTTGGGTGTGCAGGGTTTAATTGACTCGAAGCAATCCTCGGGTTATTGTGTTTTTGACTCGGAGCAGGGAGCTTTAGAACTTGAAGTAAATTATGGTTTCCTCGGGTAAGTTGGCTACAGGTTTTAAACCTGAGAGATTTTGCAGTTTTTTTAAAAATTTTGAATAAACTCATATTTTAAAGATTGCAAATTGATTCAAATGTAAGATTAAACTGAATTCAAATGCAGTTTGAAATTCAAAGTTTTAAAAATGGAAATCTTAAATTAAAACAAGATTTAATTTAGTTTTAATCAAGTTTAAAAATAAGTTTCAGGTTTGATTTCAAAATCAGACATTAAGCTAAAATCAGTTTTTTGTAAATTTTAAAAGTGTGAACAGATTTAAATGTTTAAGCAAAACTTAAATTTGTTTGAAATCAAGTTAAAATTGTTTTCAAGTTTACTTTGAAAACCAGTTCGATTTCAAACAGTTTGTAAATAAAAAAAAAATGATGAACATAATCAAATGTTTTTAAAAGTGGATTTGGAAATGAAATTGATTTCAAATAAAGTTTAAACTTAGAAAATTATTTCTTTTAATGTTTAAAATATGAAGTGTTAATTTAAAATTGAAGTTAAATTAATCAATCTATTTTCAAAAGCTTATTTATTTTAATCAAGTAATTATGTTCTAAACTTCTCTTTTATATCTAAGTAATGTTCTTTAACATTCTTTTTATTTTAAGGTTTATAATTATTTTAAATTTAGATTAATGTTTAATAGTTAAACATTTTAAATATTAAATTTTTAAATGGAATTTGAATTTAAAATTAAAAATATATTGTTTTAATATATTTTGAATGTAAATGAGTCATTTGATAACTAATTGAATTATTTTGAACAATATTTAAGATAATTAAGGATTTACTTAATTATTGGATTTTAAATAATGATTTAGATTAATATTAATTATAAATGATCTATTGATAACTAATCTGGTTCAAACTTCCTTAAGTATGTAATTATTGAAATGTTGTTAATTAATTAATGGTGATAATTATCTAAGGATAATTTAATAATTAATTAATGTAATTAATTTTGATAATTAACTAGATTAATTAATTGAATATGATTAATGGTAGTTTGATAAGTATAATTAATTGTTAAAGTAATTAAGGAATTAATTACTTATTGTAATTAATTTTGATATGTGATTTATTTAAGTTAATTAATTTAGTTTAATTAATTTTAAATAAATCATTTGATGATTTTAAGAATGTAATTACTTAATGTAATTAATGGAGCAGGATTTACTTAGAGAAGTAATAATGATAATTACTGGAATGTAATTAGTAATTTGAATAATTACTTTGTAATTAATTGAGGGATTCATAAATAATTAATTATTGGATAATTAATTTGATTAAGGAGTAATTAAAGATAGTTAATTACTAAATTGGATATTAATCAAGGTGATTAATAATTAAATTAATTACAAAACGTAATTAATTTTAATTAAATTATTTATTGAAATATGAGAGATCATTAATTATTATAATTAATGATGTAATTAAGGATTGTTTAATTAAGTAATAATTAATTAATTAAGTGATTAATTAATATAATTAGTTCTAATTAATTAATAAATGAGTAATTAAATGTTAATTACTTATGATTAAGGTTGATTAATTTATAAAATTAATTAAAGACTAATTACTTATTGTAATTAGTGAATGATTAATCAAAGTTGTTTAATCAAGTTAAATACTTATGAATAATTAATTAACTGGGTTAATTAATCTATGAATATTAAGCAGGATTTATAGAAATGAGTAATTAATTTAATTTATATTAAATTAATTAGAGATGGTTGTAATTAATTTAATTTATTTTAAATTAATTATAATTGATGATAATTAAATCATTGCTTATGGATATTATTGATTGAATGATTGTGATCTCAGTAATGAGATGAGTCGTATCTATACGATATGAATGCTTGGTTTGAGTATGATGGTTTGTGATGGATTATCTGGATTGTGATGATTATCTGTTTGTGATGATATAAATTATCTGTTATGATATGAATGTGATTATCTATTGTTAGTTGTAGTTTATCTATCTATGTGAAATAGATAACAATAAAATGAGTTAATTATTTAAAACCCTTAAGTACAACTTGGACATTAAAATGGCGTTTGGTTTCGGTGAGACCGGGATCGGGTTTCCACATTTGGATATCCGAAAACCACATCGATTCCAAATTAAACGATAGGTCGTTAATCCAAGTGGAGCAAGTGAAGACTCGAGGTGTAAGGGCTATACGTCAGTATAACTCTGTGGGTGATTCCGTAATGAGTTGACGGAATAGTGCTTATAGATTCGAGATGGAGATTTAGAGTGCAAGGGTTATCGTCGTTAACTCTGAGGGTGATTCCAAAACGAGTGTAACGAGATAATGCTTTCGGTTTCGTTCGAACCCGAAACGAACTTATATGGATTGAATGCTTTCAGAACATCGTCAGGTGGACGATGAGCATTCTAAGATTGATATGTCCTATAAAGGTAATCGTAGCCTCAAGCCTCATCAACCGAGAATGGCTAAAACAGGGGAGGTGCAGCAAAGCTTCGTGGGTAGCCCCCACTGGAGAGCAAGATTTATCCCTGTCTAGAGGTCCCTTTATATTTCGGTTGTGTGGCAGTTGGTGACGACCAATCTGCGGGGTGGTCTTGTTCGGAACTGTTCAGTAAGGAACGGGTCCGGCTTTGTGTTGCAGGGAAGTGGGAGTACTCCTCGGTACGGTGATCTAGGCCACGTACTGTGACGGGCGGTACCCCAGTAGCCCTGCCATTGATGGAATCCATAATCCAATAAGTGCCTGTACGGTTTTGATTGTGCCCAACTATGTTGGAACGTGAGATGTTAAGCATTCCAGCTATTTCTGTATTTTATTTTGAAAACCCTAGACACTATTATAATATCACTGGATTTCCTATCAAATGTTTTGGTTAGCGTAAGGTAAAAACTTTTCCATGTTTATGTGTGGGAAGTCTTACGTGATACCCTTTGTTTTCAAAGGATTTTCTAAAGTTAAGCAACTTTTATCCCCGTTTACTCACACCAGACCCCTGTCTGACCTGAGTGATTATTTTCTGTTTTATTAAACTCTTGGGTACTCATATTATGTATGAGTAGTCAAGTGATTCAGGATTTCTTTGACGAGTTTCTGGAGGAGATAATGGAGCAGGAGGCTTCAGCGTGTAGATATATTTAGTGGTTCCGCTGTGTTTGAGTTGTATCTGTTTTACTCTGATGTACTTGACTTGTAATAGCTAGACAGATGTTTATAACTGTCTAGTTTGTGTTGTATTAGCTGTATTACTCTGATGTATAAGATACTATGTAAAGTGTTATGTAATATATTATAATTTATTCGATTCCGTTGTGAGATTCTGATGTTGTCTGTTCTTTCTTTTCTTTCTTTTCCCTTTTCTATCCCTTTCTTTCTTTTTAGTGATGCGACTTCCTGGAGTATGGAAGTTGGGTCGCTACAGCGGAGGCCTACAGTTATCTATGGATTTTGTTGGGATGGCAACGTAACCATCGGGTTAACTGCGGCCATGAATGGGGTTGATGATATCCAGAGCATTCTCACCAAAGATATTTCCTTGATTTCAAAAATGTTTTCTATATCTTCAATAGAATTATTTTCCAAGTATTTCACTAGGTGTTGAAAATGGGTCTGCTAAGTACTTATAGATTTTCAGTCGTACGCCTGATCAATGTATGACCGAATTTCTGTAAGAACGAAGACGGACTTATTAAAACATCGAGTTATAAATATTTCTATAAAAACTATTTTGGCAATATTATATAGATTTTAAAGTGTTTTAAAGAAGTGTTCAAAGAGGAAATTTAACTAATATTAAGTATTTCAATAAATTCTGGCTTTGTTCCTTTTCGGAGACGAAAAGATTCAAAGAGGGGAGAAATGTGATAACCCGGATTTCTTTGGCATTAAATAATTGTATAATTATCTGATTTAAAATATTGAAAATACTGATTTGTAGATTAAACAAATAAATTTGATATTATTCATATATATATATATATATTTGTGTTATATTTGAATTTAAAATTTATATATAAATTTAGAAAAGGCTTTATTAATTTACAATCATATTCATTAATTAGGAAAAATTAATTTAAAAAGCTTGTAAAAATATTTTAAAATAAATGAAATAATAAGAATACAAGTGTTTAACTATGAACCAATTGTTAACATGTGTAAGAAAATTAATAATGTATTGACAAATGGTGTTAAATTGTACAAGTGTCCATTTCTTTTATTTTCTTTTTCTTTAATTCAAAAAAAAATCAAAATCATTATAAACACTATATAAACCTGCATACCCTCTCTTTTATTTCTTTTGTTATATTCACGTTTTCTAAACAAAGAAGCTTAACCTGTAAACTACCTTTAAAACAGAAATCAAAACTTGCAAACACTCTACAAACCAAAATCAAAGTCCTGTAGCAAATTCTCAAATCAAAATCCAAAAAAAAAACCCCTGTAACCTTTTCAATATCAAACTATAATTTCCTCAAGCATGCAATCTGGAAGAACAATGTCAAACAAATCCTCTCGAGCAACATTTTCAAGTTCCAATGTGTTAAGCATGGCAGTAACCAAGCTTTTCAAGTCTTTCTGTTCAAAAGTGTTCTCCTCAACAAAGCAAAGTTTCCAAGTCTTCCAGTTTGCAACTTCTAGCATTCAAGCCTCTGCATCTTTATAAAAAAAATGGTGAGTAAACTCCACTTGTTTTAATTTAAACTTGTATGATAGAGTTGAATTTAGAAGCTTGATGAAAATTTGTTTGCATGCAGTTGAAATCAATATATTTGAATGAAAATCTGTGTGCATATGTGAATATGTCAAAGCTCATCTCTGTTTAAATATACAGAGTATAAATTTAGATAATAATTCTAATTCCTTTTGTTCTAATCATTGTTATAACTAGATATTTAACTAAAATATGTTAGTTTAAGATTAAACTATGATAAGAAAATATTTTTAAGATTTAAAAATAAAAATATTGTCTGAAAAAAATAAAGAACAAAGGAACATTTGGTTTATGTTAAAAATCAAACTGTCAGGTGAGTTGACCTTAGATTTTAAAAAGTTTTAATTAATGATTCGAGAAATGCATGTGATAAATTTACATAGAAAGGGAGAAATTGTTTTGCATAATGATTTATCCGGTTAAATGTTTCAATATCACTATTTAAATGTGTATATATTGTGTGTATATATATATATATATATATATATATATACAGACTGTTCTGTTATGTGCACAGGCCCAAACAACTTTAAAAGAAAATCTAAATTCCCTTATACAATTAGAATTTAACATTGATTCCTGAATGAAGTATGTTTGTAGCAATATAATACCAAATCTAAAAATAGATTCAAGAATTTTAATTTAGGAATTAATCAAAAATCAAGAAAATACAGTGGTGAGCCTGTTGGGTCAAAAAAATAAATCACTATAATTTCATGTTTTGATTATATAGATTAATTTGAAGTTAAAAGTAAAGAATTTTAATATGAAAACCTTGAATTTTAAGATTATGGTTTGGGGAAATAGTCCAGATGAACAGAATATGGAGTTTCGTTGATTTCAGGCGGTCGGGGAAATTTTAAGCTTTAGGGTTTTGGTCAAAGTGGCCACGGAGTTGACATGCAAGGGAAAATTGGTCATATGTCCTATCGATCACCGAGGAAGCAGGAAATTGATGAACTAGGGCATAACCTGGGTTTTGATCAGGTTTGATTTCGAAAGTCGTTGCGACGTCGTTAGGACTTCGGGCTTGATCGCCAAAAGGGGATAGGTGTATGGGCCTATGGCGAAGTAATATTCAGAATGGCGATGTTTACTGGTGGCCGGAGGTGGTGGCTTGGGAAGCTTTTGGTGATGTCTTGTTTTTGGGTTTAGGAGCGCTCTGACTCGATTTCATATTTGAGTTCGAACCGAAGCATTGATGGTCGAAATCTGGAAGGGAGATCTGGGTTGACTCGCGGTGATGTTGTCGATGATCAGAGTGGTGACTGGCGACGTATACACGTACACACGTATCTTCGTGTATTTGAAGAATTGTTATGTGTTTGGCATCAAGGAAGAAGTGAGTTGCTTCGGGTGCGTGCGCGAGTTAATCAAAGATTGACTCATAAATGTTTTGGAGTAGAGCTCGGGTGAGGGTTTTGGTTGGGTAGCCTGGTTAAATAGAGGAATATGACCTGATGATATAAGAATCAGGAATTTCAAGTTTAAGCAAAAGAAATTTAATAAAAATCTGCAAGATATTTAACTAGGGGTTAAAAGTTTAAGGATTAACCAAAGTCAAATTTAAAATTTCCTTATCTATTACTCTAAATAAAAATGGATTGGTTGATTTAAAGTCAGGTGATTTATTCTAATTTCAAATTATAAAGGTAATTAACCAATGAAATGGAGCAAGGATGGAATTAATAAGCAATTAAGATAAATGAATTGTCCTAAAATTTATTAAGGTTGGAGTAATTAAGATTTATTATTTAATTGATTGGTTATGAACTAAAGATTAATTAATTAAAGGAATTAATTACTCTATGTAATTAATTAATATGATTAGCTTAAGTTAATTAATTGGTTTGTTTAATTTAAGTAATCACTTGATGATAGGATTGAATATAATTACTTAATGAGGCTTATAAAATGTAATTACTTCGTGAAGAAATTAGTAATGGTAATTATAGGTGTAATTAATTGAAGATTGGAAGTGGTTTTGGGTTAATTACCTGATGTAATTAATATGAAGAATAATTACTTAGTAGAAGTAATTAATTACTTAGCGTAATTAATTTGAGAATTGTCTAATAAAAGTTATGGGAAGTTAATTAAGTGACGTAATTAATTAAAAGTAATAAATTACAGAATGAGATTAATCAAGAATGATTAATAAATATAATTAATTAAAGATTAAGTATTATTACTTTAAGTAATAATGAGGTGTAGTTCCTTAGTGAAGTAATGAGTGAATAATTACTCGATGTAATTAATTAAAAGGAAATTACTTGATGAGAAGTAATTAAAGGATAATTATTTGATGGAAGGAATTAAGTGATAGTTACTCAGTGTAATTAAAGGATTAATCAATATAATTAATCAAAGAGTTGGACTAATTAATGGAGTAATTAAGGAAGGATAATTTCTGTTTGTGATTAATCAAGGTGGATTAAGTTAATGGTTAACTATTAAATGAAATTTAAGAATAATTAACTAATGAAAGTAATTAGAGGATCATTAATTAATGTAATGAAAGTGATCAATCTTGCTTATGAATGATTGAATGATAATAAGTGCTTTGGATTGGTTGATATCTCTTATATGAATTGCCTTGTGGTATGATATGGTGGATACAGTGATAATGTGATTATCTATCAATTATAAATTGCTGTGTAAAAGTGTTATCCGGTAATTAAAGTTGAGTTGTATTTAACTGAATAACTTAGGTTTAGATGACATTGAATTCGAAGGACCAGAGCCGGGTATTAGCAAATACCCGAAACCACTTCGACTCTTTATAAATTGATACGTGGAATTAATAGGCTTTAATGGAATGATTTAAGTGAATTGGACCATTTAATCTAAGTTTTGGCATTTAGAAATTGGTATGTGAAACAGATGATGTCCATAACAACTTATGAAGTTGTAAATTGATATATGTTACCCGGGTTTATATAAGTTTTATGCTTTTGTATTACATGTTAGATGGGTTTACTCACGCTGGTTTCCAACCTGACCTGGGTGTTACTTTAATGTAATGCTCGGGTCAGACCGAGTATTACAGATTTTCAGGTAAGTTCGTTCTGGAGTTCAGGAGGCACGCTGGAGGGCAGGAACATATGGAGTGTTTTCTGCTGTGATATATTATTGTCTAACTAGGACATGTTGTTTTAAACTGTCCAGTGATGGGTAATGGTTGTAACTCTGATGTATAAAATATAAGTGTACTGATATAGTTCTTCTTTGTAATACTGTTATTTATGTGATATTATATTTTGATCCGCTGCGAATGTGAGGTTTCTGTGTTTTGGTGTTTCTGTTTCTTCTTTCTCTTCTCTTCTTTTCATAACTATCTGGAATTTTCGGGATCATAATTTCCGGGTTGTTACATTTAATATTTGAAATTGCTGAAATATTTGGATTTTGAACTTAATGTGAATGAAAATGATTTATAAGGTTGAATTAAATTCTATTTAAATTAGAATGATGTTGGAAAACTTTTCAAATTGAATTAAAAGTTAATTTATAGAAATTGGAAATTTTAATATTTAATTAATGGTTAAAAATAGTAATTTTTCACACGGTCTCGGATTTCGACTAAACCAGTTTCATTGGATCCATAATGATATATTATTGTAGGATTTCAAATAACGTGTCGATCGGACTTACGGTTTGGTCGTGCGAAGCTGAAACGCGTAGAATTTGTTTAAGTAAATTTTAATTTAAATAAATTCGATTCGAAAACCTATCTTCCAAATATGAACGAATTGGCTTCCAATATATATGTTCCATTGTGTTCTTAACTGGGATAAAACATTATAAACACCAGGCTTCGATTGGAGTTCAAAATATTTTTGGATGAATAATATTTTGTAATTGTCTATATAAGGACGTTCATTCACCAAAACCCTAGCTAATCTAGGTCTGGCCGCCACCTTCATCATGAATGGCCGAAATCATTTGATCTTCCTCTCCCTCGAAATCAATCCACTTTCAACTACAAAATTGTAAAGCTTGTCAAGAGCTTCAAATCTAATGGTGATGATCGAAAACTATGCAGAGGATCGACGAAAATAGGTTTTCGAACGCCGTGCGTTCAAGCATGAATCTCAAGGCCAGGAGGTGGCCGAGATCACCATGCCTCTAGGTGGTGGTGCGTGGGGTCTAGTGCTACAAGACGGTGTGATCGTTGTCGAATGCAACGATGGTGGTACGACAATCAAATAATTAACGGCGGTTATGGGTTCTTCAACCTGGAACTAGAACGCGATGAGGAAGAAGAAAACCAGCGGCTCGGATCTGCAGTATTGAATTGGACGGCCATGTTCTCTCTTGGTGAAAATAAAAAAATTGTAAATAATTTGTATTTTAAATCGTGAATGTTTAAAAAATTATATCTTCTTCATACGAGGTCAAAAATCGATGAAACAAGCTGCGTTGGGTTTATATTTGCGAACACTACAAGATCGAGCTGGTTTGGAATTGATTGGAGCTAGTGAAAATTTTGGATAAAATTAAACGCTCGTTTAATTTTATTCAGAATAAAACGCTGCAATGGTTATTGGAATCAATGTGAGTACAACTCATTCTTTCCGACTCGCTTATATTTTTATATAAGTGAGAATAAATTTATTTTCTGTTGATTGATGATTGTTTGGAAGATATATGATATATGTGTGTGTGTGTGTGTATGCGTATGTGTATATTGATTGGTATTTGGATATATTCCTGTCTATTGGAGCAGATGAGACCCTATACGTTCCCATGTATGAGCGGATGACCTTTTGTATGCGCGTCTGCCTCGAAGCGGACATTGTCCATATTTTCTAATATGTATACTTGTTGCAGGTGACGGGTTGGAGGGTTCCAACTGGATTCCTCACCAGTGTTGATTTTTATTTACAGATACTGTTATATATGTTGTTATCATATGATATTTGGTGTTTGGATGTCGCGATTGATGTGAATCACATTATTTAGTGCTTTTGTAGAATTGGGCCATATTTTTGGAACTTTTAAAATATTAAAGTGATGATTTCAAATTAAAAAGGATTTCAAAGTGATTTTAAAACTATATGTTTTATTTATTTTTGAATAGTTAAGGAAATTAATTTATTTTAAATAAATAAGAAGTTATAATTTTTATGTTATAAAAGTTATGATTTTTGTGAAATATATCAAAATATAATTTTTGAAATATGGAGTTAACTATTTGGTAAAATAAATTAAAATTGAGAATTTTGATTTATTATAAATGGTTTATATATAATATTTATAAAATAGACATTTTATAAATAAAATTAATGGAATTATAAACGAGTTTTATAAGTGTTAAAATGAAGTTATAAATGGATCTTATAAGTAAATAAGATTTATAAATTTAGGAATTTATTAAAGGAATGAATTTGTGAATAAGAGAATTATAAGTAAATTAACTTATAATTAGATTTTAGCATATAAATGAGATTTGTTAATAAAGAAATTTTGTATATGGAAGTTTATAACATATATATGGAATTTAAAACATTGTTTTATAAATGTGAAATCAACTTATTTTGGTAATTTAAACATGAAAATTTATTAAAGGAATTATATTAACAAATTTGGACATTGGATAATCTTTTAATTAAATATGTAGAAGCAATGAATTTGGTTAGAGTGTTATATTCATGATTTTGGATAGTGAGTAATCTTCTAAAATGCTTTGAAAAGTGATCTTGTAAATGGAGTTAAATGGTTTGAAGATGTTTTAAAATGTGTTAAATACCAAATACATAGATTTCAACATTCATTGTTGAAATTGACGTTTTCGAGAAGTAAGGAAAGCATGAACTATAACAATGTTGTTATGGTAAATGATTTTCGAAAAGAGATGTTTTGTATAGTATATGGGATTTATATATCTATCTAATTATCGAATCCCTATACTGATGATTTTGGGTTGTAATAATGATGTTTTACGCGACATTCATTTTGACCCAATAAAGCGTGTGTTGAAAAATATTAAGCTTTCCTAAAGAGAATTGTGAATTACTTATTAGTAAATAAGTGTATGGAAATGTTTTCTAAATAGTGAATATTGAAATGGTTTTGAGAACATATTTAAAAATAACTTGAAGTGAATATTTGGAAAGTGGTTTAATTAATAAAAGATTAAATTAAAAGGGCCTAGTGATTTTTATGGTGCAAGATATTTGTTGTTTGCTTTGATAGTTAAATAACCAACTATCAAAATTTGGCCATTTTAGTTCCTCGACTTGACATGGGAATTATTTAGTCGTACACTTAGTACGTAGCCGTCTATGTAGGCTTGATTATCGTTTGTGTTGAGGATGTTGATTCGTGTCGTATGGAGTATTGCTCCAATCTATCAAGCTTCCTTCTTGGTCGAAGGATGGCAAGTTGAAAGTTGGAGATGTGATAAGTCAATGAGACTTAGTTTCTATGTGAGGTTGAGAAACGCTTTTGTATTGTTGGTGTAAAGAGACAGGGATCGGTTTATCCGAAAACTACTTTGGACCAACGTATATTCATTCGATTGTGCAGGTTATCGATGATATTGATATTTAGGATTTTCATAGTGAAGGACTGCTTGTTGATCGTTTGGGGTTAAAATCCCAATATACATCCAGTAGCAGTAGTCTCCTCATGATGAAATATCTAACGCAAGGACTATTTGCTACCAATCCTAGGGATTTCCCGACAGGATGTGGTAGGAAAGTATCTTCAGTTTGTCATGTTCCTGGACAACTTGTATGGATGAGTGTCTGACATTGTATTTCTAAGATTACGTACATTGACTTTTACAAATGTACATCAGTGGTGGCGGAGAAGGCAACTTCTCTTAGCTTAACACCCTCCTTGAGACGAGCTCAAGGGTTGTATTTTTGTGGAAGGAAATTAGTAATCAACGGAAATGGCAATGTGGCATTCAAAGTGATGTGATATGTGAAAGGTAATCGTTGCCTCGGGCCTTATCAACCGAAAATGACCGAAACAGGGTTAGATGCAGCAGGGCTAAGTGGGTCATTCCCAATTAGGATATGATCATCCCCTTCTAGATATATTTCTTCCCACTATGACGTTTGGGATGTAAATTAATGTGGTTTGTATGCTATGAGGGCCCTCGGAAAGGTCCGTAACATCCGGGGGATGATATATTCGGTACTATCTAGTTACAGAGATGGGCCGGTCTTGTGTTAGTAAAGGTTCCTTTGTGATGTTCCTCGGTACATTCCTCTAGAGATAAACTGCCGAAAAGTAGTCCCTTCACCTTGTCATTTGTATGGAGATCCAAACTCCACTATGAGCTTGCGGTTTTGTTTGTATTGGCGTAATGAATAGCCTCGAAATGGTATATGGGTAACCATTTCCGCTATGATTAATATTATTTGTATACTAAACACTATTATAATAAGATGATTTGATATGAAACGTTTTGGTTATCGTAAGGTAAAACATGTCTGTGTTTATGTGTGGGCGTGTCTTACGAGATACTTTGGTTTTGAAAAGGAAAGTTTGGTAATCTAATAAATTCAGTTGAATGTGTTTTATCACACTAGTTTACCACCGGGAGTTTTTCCCTTTCAGTACTCGGGTATGACCGAGTATATTTACAGGTTTAGATTTAATGCTTTTGGAGCTTCAGTAGGCGAGCTGGAGATCTTCATTTTCGTATACACATATCTTTTTATTATCCGTTGCTTTGTTATTTATATTGTCAGCAATTGTAAGGATAGGTTATTATAACTGTCCAGGCTGATAACTAGTGATTGATTGTTGAACTCTGATTGATGTATGTATATACAGTTTATGTTTTGTAAAGATCATTAATATGATATTATATGTTTTCAGCTGCGATGTGAGATTCTGTATTGTTCTGTTTTGTTTTCTCTTCTCTCTTTATTTTTCTCTTCTTTTGTCTTCTTTTCTTTCTCAATAACTTTCCGTTATTCTATGCTTTTTGGGTCGGACATATGTGGTTTATTGTCGATTCAAAGGGGATCGAATTTGCGGGTCGTCATATAGTCCTTAAGAAATTTCAAGGATGAAATTATTTTAAAGTGGAAGAATGTAATACCTCATAAATTAAATGATAATTAATTAAAAAGAAAATTAATAAATAAATTTTACAGCCCAAACGGGAATTTTCACAAACAACATAATTTGGTTACGAATCTTGCACTGTTGTGTTCATGGCAATTATCTAATCGATTTTCATGTATAAAGTTGCGATTGGAGTTCAAATAAAAAAGGTATTAACTTTTGAAGATTTCAGATTAGAAATAATTATATACGCAATTAAGGAAATAAATATCATTAAATAACATTAACTGTAACCAACACTTAACTGCTAAGTAATATTAATGTTAATCAAATCAAATAAAATAAGTCGTACAAGGGGCCAAACCAATCAAAAATCAACAATTAATATATATATATATATATATATATATATATATATAGCGACAGGTAGACCCCCTCATTGGGACTTGACCAATGGAGGTATAGCGGTCGACTAATGGTAAGTTGGTAGCGTGTATTAACCTAGGCTGAACGACCTAGATTTAATATAGTCTAATCCAACGGCTGGGATAGATTCAAACCCTTGTAAATACAAACCTATCCCCTCACTTTTCTTCTCATATTTTCTGAAGCAGCAGCGAATCTTTGCCATTTTCTTTTCTCTAAAAAATCCAGAAATAGTATACACTATAAATTATATGTATGTGTGAAGAATAGCTGAAAACAATAGAGAAGAGGAATAGGTTAAATTGAATCGCCAAAGTTGAAGGTAAATCATAAATTTAAATCCAAACCTATATTTAATTCAAATATCTTCTCAGATCTACAATTCCAACAAATATGTATATCATTTTTGATACATATTTTGGTAGAAATAAATGGAGTCAACCAGGAGTAACAGATTTAGATCTATAAATTTGAGAGCTTAGAGGTGAGTGGAAATATATATATATATATATATATATATATATACATAGTGTTGGATATATATATATATATATATATATATATATATATATATCATTATGAATTTGTTTCTTGTATGATTAATTGTAATTTTGGAGTTGTTGGCTTTAATATGTATATACAATAAATTTGATAACCTTGCCTACATATTCTATGAATTGTTAAAAATGACTAAATATAACATATACCAAATCTGGAAAGTAAGGCTGAAAGTAATCCCTATAAATGTTATATGTTATTAAACATGAGGTGAAGATTATAACGAATTGGTTTGGGATTTTAGTAATATTTTGATTCCTTGGAATGAAGTAAGTTGCAACGTGAATTTCTATAAATTATCTAACTTTATAATTATGCGTGAAGGTGTGTTATTTGGCATAAAAAGGAATATAACTAAAAGAAAGCGATGTACAAAATAATGATGTTGTTGTATTTTGTACCATTAATTTCAATAATAACAAAAAAGATAACTCCTTGTAATTTTAAACATAACACAAATCCTCTATTATGTAATTTATGGAAAATTATGATATTAGAATTACCTTTTAGGAAGATGTAGTACCAATGCATTAAAATATAGAAATTCCTAAAGGTAAAACAAAATATGATAAATATAAATAATAACAATAATTTCTTTGTTAATTTAATATCATCTTTAATAGTAAGTTAGGAAATAAGCAATAAGTAACGAAAGTGGCAACAAGACAATAAAATAAGAAATTAGAAAAGTTAAAATAATCAAAGAAGTATAGATATTAGTTAAAAAGGAATAGTGGAATGTATCTAATCATACTAATTGGAAATCAACTAGTAAGAAATACTTAATCTATTAAACCAGGTATAAGCAGTAAAAGACATTTAATAAAATCAAAGAAGTAAGAAGTAAGTTCATGTAAATGTGTCTGAATGCTAATAATTGAACTTAGAAGGCACAATAATTTTACAGTTCACTTTATATAGTCTCAAGTACAAATTATGTGGGTGTGAATTATTAGATATAGACAAATGATTTAAAGTAAATATGAATGGCATAGTCATTAGTAAGGGTTTGAATGTGAGGTCAATAATGCTGCATAATAAAACTTTACTCTCCACAAGGGGCTACCAGCAGTTATGTATATATTGTACTAATGTGGGACATTTTCAATTGTAGGACCTATAGAAATATACATTTGCGTATAGGTGAAGGGAATATACCAAATTAGGATTCGCCTCAGTTTAAAGTCTTAAATAGCCAAGTTGGGTCTACATCAATCCTTATAGGGGGTTAAGTAACCAAGTGGGCATTTCCTTGATTACATTAGGCAATTTTAATAGGACGGTAAGTGTAGGCTTGGCGCTATGCCAACAAGGTTGGTACCATATGAGCGAGGAGTAAGGTTGTACACATAGGTCCAGAGTGTTATTGGTCTTGGAGCAGTTATTAGAAAGACTTGGGTTATGCCAAAATAGACTACACCTCTTACTAGTGTAGGATCTATATGGGACATGCACCGCCTCAATGTTGTTTGTTAGTTAGTTTGTAGTTAGGAGGCAAGGCTAGATAACCCCTCGATGAGTCTTGAAGAAGAATTAGAATACAGCTAAATAGTTGTAAAGTTGTTATTAGGCACTAACGGGAAGTTCCTCGGTGTACGTTGGCGATTCAACCTAGACACAAATGGTGGATACCCTGTACGGTGTAGAGTTACGGACACTGGCGGGGAATGTATCTGGGTCCATGGGAGAATGTGATATACATACATACACAAACACATGTATATAGTTGTTGTATGCCTAGAGTACGTAGGGCATATTATATGCATGCACAAAGTCAAAAGGATTAAGCTCAAATAATAGAAATTGCACGCAATGGAAAAAAATGTATAAACTAGTGTTATGAATAAAGTATGTAATTTACCAATCTCCAAACGCTGTTCTGACCTCCTTCTCGTTACAACACATAGGATAGATTTAGAGAGACATGTATTGACACAAGGCAAGAACATTGTAAGGAATGATTAACTTATGCATGCTCGGCACTGATAAGGGTACTAGATACCAGAAGTATCGGCCTTGGTCTGTATATGTATGTGTTTTATTATATTTATTTATTTTGCTGTGAGTTCTAATCAATAGTTCTCTGATATACTTTTTATTTATTTACAAGGTACCAGTACTAACTGTCCGTACTCTAGTGGACTTGGGCTTTCAACTTAGTAAAAATTTGGACCCACTAAGGTGTAGGTTGTTACATTATTCATACCATACTTTATATATGACCCACGTGTTTATTATTTTTCACCTATAAACTCACGGCTACTCATTTGAGTAAGTTGAGTATATAGAATTTCAAATTTCAAATTTCATATTTAACTAGGAGCAATTGTCGAAACTATGCTGAAGAAGTAGATGGGCAAGAGGCCTTATTATTATTTAGTAGCTTTTTATTCCATTGTGTTATGCGTATATACTGTCCAAGGGACCACATAGGTTCAATATCACAATATGTCGGATCTTTGATGCTACTATGTAATTATTTATATTTTACTATTGTGGTGGAATGATTGGAATTTGAAAAAAAATGATGTAAAGACTATCATGCGTAATGAACTTAATTTAGTTGCTCTATGTAGTTTGACTGTTATATATACTGAACTTATTCTATCGTCGAAAGATACTTCCGAGGCAACTACAACACATTGGGGTTCCATCTTTCAATTTCAGAATAAGCGAATGCTACATTAATGATGTTCAAGGGAGGGAGTTATCATTTGAAGGGACTCCATTATTTCATTAAAAGTTTCTATGAAACCACATTTGGGTTGATGAAAAGGACCCACAGTGCTACACCATTCCCATCTTCTCCATTTCAGGTTAAATTATTCACCCAAAATTATATTGCAAATAATTATAGAAGTTGGTAATATGGTTTTTGAAAGGCGGTTCTGGCAACTTGATGTATGGTAACTAAGGCATCATCAAAAGGTAAAAACCTAACTCTATAGAGTAGAGCTAGGGGATTTAGATGTCCTGCCACAACCGGCCCCTCTGTTTAGCAGGCCTAACATATAACATAAATCCCTTAAGCATACTCACTTCTACGAGGGATAACCGCTCCACGTCATAAGGGTTATACAGCGCAGCTTGCTGGAACTCGAACTCGCAACCTTAAGGAACTTCGTTCATGATCACTAGGCACCCTTAACCTACCGAGCTACGAACGCAGACACACACAAATGCACGCATGTGTGTGTGTATACATGAACACACATAGATAAATATATTGTAAAATATTTTTTACATATAAAAATATATATAGAGATACATATGTGTGTGTGTGTATGGATATAACATAAGTGTATGAGTGAACATATCTGTTTATACATAAATTTATATATGTATATATATAAAATTTAAATATATACATACACATATATATACACATATATATTTTTTGAATTTTTTGTTGGACTGGTCAAGTTTAGTTGGTCAACTATTTGAGATCGAACATAAAGGGACATATTTAAAATTAGCATGGTTCATTCGACTTTCCAAGGCAATCGGTTGATAACCTAGAGGATTATTCGAATGGACCACCTAATCAACTAACTTCGCTATTATTTAAATCTAATCTATTAATTAAAGCTTATATGTATATATATTATACATTTACCTATTTTATATCAATGCAAACAACAAATAACTATTTATTTTATACACATGCATGTGTATATACCATAAGTTAATCATTAGCAAAAAGGGCATTAAAAATTTATGTATTAAAGCGGACTTGTAGAAGGCATATGATAGAATTAACAATGAATTTATTTTCTTTATGATGGATGAAATGGGCTTTCCAACTAAACTTATTCAACTGTATTATACCCTAATTTTCTAAGAATGGCTAAGGCGTGAAAGCTATCGAAAAGTGAAGGTTATTGTAAGTTGAAGCCATCGAACAGTGTTACACCCCTAATTTTAGTTCAACATTATTCAGGATGCTTAATTGGACAGATTAAATAGAATAATGTAAATAGTTAAGAAGAATGAGATTTGGTCATTAATAAGGTTGTGCCTTCATAAATTAATTAATGAGATTATTTTTGAAAACTAAATATATGAGGACATAAGAAGGGCAAATTATGTATAGAATTATCTTATATCCCTTAAACCACTCCTCCAAAAATCATTCTCCTTTTTCGCAAAACATAAACAATCTAAAAAAACTTAAGGGGGCCAACCATAACCTAAGGAGAAAGAAGCACGAAATCAAAGAGTATTCAAGAGAAAAATTTTGGGGAAGCTAAGCAACATCAAATCTCAACTTCAACAATTAATTAAAAGATGAATATGCTAAAACCATCTCTTTGTATCTCTTAATTAATTTAGTTATGGATAGTACCCGAACTCTTTTTGTTTGCCTTGCCAAGTTATGGATGTTTAACCATATTGATTGGACAAAATAATAATTTATGGGATTGTTCATGATATTATTTAAGAAGGTTTAAAGGGTAAAATCTAAGTTTTTTATTCTCCAAATGATTCAAATTTTTGACATGATATGTGAAATGATATTTTGGAGATGAGATTTTAATTTCATGATTTTCCAAATTAAATTGAATATTGTGAATTTCCTAAGGGAAATAGCTTAATTTTGGGTTTTAATTACTTAAAATAAGTAAATATGGTTTTTGGCCCTGAAATTTTTATATGGTAAAGAAAAGGATATTCTCAACGAGTTTTTGGGATTTTTTCCAAGAGATTCGAATTATTATGAATTTTATATATTAGAAAAGAATTTAAAAGGATAATTAATTAAGGATATTAATTAATTAATTTGGCATATGTTTTGGAATTTAAATGTATGCAGCAGTAAATTCTAAAAAGCTTTGTTAAAAAGATTATATTATCCAATAGAAATTGGACAAGAATTAAGGTTTGATGAAAAGTCGTTACTTTTATTAGTAATACACCATTTTTATTGATAACTACGATAATGCCATGCCGAATGTGTCCCCTTCGAGCCTATAGAAGTGCCGCGACCTTGAGTGTTGAATTCGAGGTGAAAGGAAGCACATGCTAATTACTTCGGTAGCTATGAAATGCTTTCGATTAGGTCGAAGTCGACCTCATTGAGAATTTAGTCTCAGTGGGCACTTCGTGAATTATATAGGACGAAGTCGCACCTCTCCGCCTATGTTTTTAAATAATAGCGCATACTATTGTTTTAAGTGCTTTCAACGTCATGTATACGAAAGGGGGGAGACGTCGCATGTTCCATCTTCGACCTTATATATTTTAAGCGGCATAATAGCTGAAGTAAATTAAGTATGAGTTTTTTAATTGGCGTCGCTAGTCTTGACAATTTATCACCTATGGGGACAATACCAGATTAAGGGGACTTGTTATAGATTTTATTTCAAATAAAACCTTACCATTGTTTTAATTTCATTCTTATTATTGAAAACTAGTATCCCATAGAAAAAATAAACTAATAAATAGATCGTTAACCCCATTAACGATCTATAACCAAATCCAACGATCTACTCAAGAATCTTAGTTTATTTTAATTAACCGTATGCATTTTATGTTTAAAACCAATATAATTACAAATTCAATATTTATTAATCAATAAATATTATAAAATATTGTTCATTATCCATCAGTTTAAGACAAATAATACTCATGATTCATTACCATTAATTGTCTCAATTAAAGTTATAAAATTTCATTTCACCTCAAACTAAAATGGAAATATGAATTTATCATATGCATAAATTACAAATTCTATTCCCTCTTACTTTTCTTTTTATTTGTTTTTCTCTCTCTTTTTCTCTTCCTTTATTTTTCTTCTATTCCTTACTCAATTTTCTTTATTCCCTTTCCTTTCTTTCCCTTTTTACTTTTCCTTTTACCTATTTCTTTTCTTATTCTCTTTTTTTCTTATTCTTTTTTTTCTTATTCTTTTTTTTGCTCATTCTTGTCCCAAATCCCTTCTTGGACCATTTCTTATCTTTGGCCCGTTCCCCCTTCTTTCCATTTCTCTCTCTTTCTTTATCCCTTCCTTATCTTCCATGCCAAAATAGCAGATACACACCACCGTGTGCACATGCACACGTGGCCGGAGTCATGGCGACCCACTCCGACACATCCACCCAGTCACCTTCGCCACCCTCGCTTCCCTCGCCACCCTCGCTTCCCTCGGCCACCCAAAATCCCATGAAGCCTTCAAAATCAAAATCGAGGAAAAAATTGGAAAGTAGAGCCATCACCTAGAAAGAAACCGACGCCCAAATCCATCCTCATGTCGCCGCCTCTGACATTCGGAGACCTCGTCGTTCCAATTGAAGCTGCGCTTGACTCCCATCTCTCTTTCCCTACTCTTTCGAGCCATCGCGATGCCACCATAATGCCGCAAGCCTTCGACTAAACACCTCGACCACATCATGCGCCTAAACCCTACATCACCTCCTCCTCGGCACCATGTCGCCTGAAAATTTTCGCCATCATTTATCCTGAGACCGCCATCCCTTCACCCTCCTTTGACCCCTATCTCGAAGTCCAAAACCACTGCGTTCGCCTGAAATTGCCCACGACTCTTTTTCCAGTCATCTCCCCAAATCCCAACGACCCCATAACTAGAAATCATAATTAAGCCACCAAATTTCCTAATTTTCGAAGTCGATTCAAATTTTATATGCAAAAACATAAATTAAAAGAATTGAATTTATGGAAATATTCGATTACCTACTGTAAAAAATATTTCCAGTGACCTTACTTGTTATTTTCTTCATGTAATTAATTTTAAAATATAGTATACTCAGATATAAACAAATATCATAACCTAAAACTCTCTAGAGGAAAAGAAATGAACTTTTGAAGGGTTGAACATGACAGGGAAACAGAACAGTGGTAAAATTGGGTATTCAGGCTTTACAATCATCTATATCCAGGCATAAATACACTTATTCCTGTTCAAAACAATAAAACAGATATTGTTATTTATATCATTTTAAGCATGCTCATACTATAAGAAAGATTTGTTTTTCAAAAGAGGTTTTACTCACCTTAAAACTTAGAACAGAAAACACTCTTTTGAAATCTGGAAAACTGGAAGTGATTTTGATCTTAATCTACTTGAGTTGAATCTTGAATTTGAATCTTGCTTTGCTTAGTTTAAACTTGATAAAGTTGATTGTTTTTATCTTTTTATTTTCTGGTTTTCTTTGTTTTAAAGAAAAGAAAGAAGAAGTTGAGATGAATATGTAAAAGAGAACTACCTGTATACAGCCCTTAGCTTCTCTCCTTAATCATTTTTCTTTTTATATTAAATAAACAAAATAATTTAGACACTTGTATGCATATGTCTTCTCCTAGCTTACAAATGTTTATACATATATTTTATATTATTTATGTTTTATACTTTATTTACCATATATATATAGCTCAAAAGATTCAATATCATAAACCTTTTTATTTATTCATATCTTAATTTTAAACTTAAGTTATTAATATTTTAATTAATAAGCACACAAATATATATATATAGTGTTTAAAATGTAGAGTTTAATTTTATAATAAATTTTGAGAAATTTATATTGAATCCAAATCATAGTTTCTATTTACAATATATATATATGTGTGTGTGTGTGTATGTATGTATGTACGTATGTATGTATAAGAACAATAGTAAATAGAAAGTATATTTTATTTATTTGAAAAGATAAGTTTGCAAATTTAAATAGTTATATTAGAAGATTACCAAATTAAATTTTGCCAAATATTTAATTAATTAATAATTTTATTAGAAGTATGTAGATAAGGGTGTATATATACATATATTTATATATATATATATATATATTGAACGTCATAAGCTTGTATATCCTTGATTATATTTATTTATTTATTTATTTATACATTTTATACAATATCCTCTTATATTTTATTTCACATGGGCATAAATACATACATTCACATTTATGTACTCATATATACTATACAGCTTATATATATGTATTTATATACTTATGAATATCATATTCTTGAATTTAAATGATGAAATATATTATCTATTTATTTACTATAAGGTTTAACATTTCCAGAGATTTATAATTCAATATTTGTTATGGTTTTCAAATCAATTTATATTTGTTCAAATACTTCGTTATCAAAAAAATTTATTTGTTTGACTAATAAAATTAATGTTTCAATGATTTAAACCAGTTTATTACCCAATTAACAGATGTTTAAAAATATGAATCGTCACATTCCTTCCCCATCTAGAACTTTTCGTCCTCGAAAAGGAACAAAGAAAGAATTTTAACTATATTGTTGATTATCAGTTAAATTTATTCTTTAGATATTTTTAACTCTTTTTATTCTAAAGTTTTAAAACACTTTAAAATCTACATAATATTATCAAAATAGCTTTATAAAAAAATACTTTTTATAACTCGATGTCTCAACAAGTCCATCCTTGTTCTCACAAAAATTCGGTCATACGTTGATCAGGCGTAGGACTGAAAATCTATAAGTACTTAGTAGATCCGTTTTCAACACCCAGTGAAAATACTTAGAAAACATTTTGGAAGAAAGTAGAAAACATTTTTTGTGAGAATGCTCTAGAAATCATCACCCCTTCCATGGTCGCAGTTAGTCCGATGATTACGTCACCATCCTGGCGAAACCATAGAAAACCGTAGGCATCCACGCCCCTCGATCTCACCATAGAACCTCCACAAATCGCAGCTACACCCAGGGTTATGTTGCCATCACGACAAAAACCGTGTCACTATAGGCATCAGCGCCCTCGAATTTCGCTGCCAAATGAAACTCCACCACATAGATCGTAGACTACATTAGTCGAGTCCCAATGTAGCCTGTGGGCACTCACTGCCACACGACTTTCGCTATGTCCTCATAGATCGCAATCTACCGATGTTACGTTGCTCTCCCAACAAAATCAAACGCAGACTTAGGAAATAACTGCCCCTCGACTTACACTATGAAACGTAGTAGATGGCATTTACACCGAGTTACACTACCGACATAGCATAACCCCAATGTCTTTGTAGGCATCAGCGCCCTCGACTTTCGCTACCCCAACCACAATCCTAAAGAACTACAGTTTATTCCAGACATCCTCTGGGATCAAAATTTAGAACCCCCCCCCCACCCCTTAGGGCTCAAGGCAGAACCACCCCATGGATCTCCTACTCCAAGTTTCAACTCTAAATGGGAGCTCCTTTTTCCCCACTGCATTCTCAAAACATTTTATACTATACACATATAGTATCTTTCAAATCATACTCTTATATGTATCACATATAAATCCCATTTTTACACTATCGATATCTCAAAATCGATAGTACCCAAACTTGGCTTTCCAAATTTACAAAATTTGCTTTTTCCCAAAATCAAAAACCTTTCAAAATTAATGGGTTCCAAAAACCTTTTTCCTCATTTCATAAAATCATTTATATATATATATATATAAGTTTATTCTTTTAACTAGAACAAAATATTTTTGGATCACTTCCTACTTATATAAATTCCTTTTTTATACTTCAAATATTTTTCAAGATCCTTTCTTCTGGTTATAGATTCAAAAAGCGTAGTTTATCATATATAACAAAATTATACACACACACACACACACATACTTCATTTATGCCAAATAAAATATTCAAGTTTGATTTCCTTTATAAAGTTATTTGTCACATTGCTTACTTTTTATAAAATGAGTTTTAGTTATAGTGATATCCAACTTCCACCCTTATTCATCATATATTTATCAAAATATACTTTTCCATTTCAAAAATCAATTTTCCATCCCTTTTCAAAAAAATTAATATTTATTTCACTCAAGCACGTACGATGTACATATATCATTCGTATGCAATATCAAATCCGATCGCTCACTCGATCACACAATTTCACTTCCGAACTAGTATCGTCCACCCGACTTCCTAGTGCAGATTCAGACTCGGTTTCTTGATCAGAAACCATCATTCTCCTTGCATAGCCATAACTATGATAGAGAATTTCCAGAATCAATCAAAAAACCATATCCAGGGTTCACCGTCGAAAATCGAGTGAAAAATCCTAATTCGGATCGATATACTATCTCGAAATTCTGCGCTCGAATCTGGATCAAATCAATATGCAAATAGAATAATATACATACATCCTACGTATTTATGTTCATTAATTATTAGCTAAATCAATTTTCTTTTTATTCACATTCATTTTGATTTCTATTCACTTATTCACATTTGCTTCAATTTCCATTTGGGTTATCACTTCAATTCTTATCTCAAATGGTATTTAACTATAAACAGTTTACACTCTGACTAGCTTGAATTTAGAAAATAGCTTTGAAAAGTTTAAGATAGTTAAATGGTTTTAAAATAGTAATTAGTTGAAAAATAGTTGTAGAATAGTTAAGTAGTTATAAAATAGCTAAGTAGTTATATAATAGTTGAATAGTTATAGAATAGTTAGATAGTTGCAAAAGATTTGTAAAATAGTAATTAGTTGTAAAATAGTTGTGAGATACTAATTAGTTGTAAAATAAGATAGTTTGAGCTTTTTAATAGGAAGGTTTGTATAGTAATCATAATAGTCTAAATATTTAAGGGCATAGATTCAAAATGATTTATATTAAAATAATTTGTTTGAAAATAGTTCAGAGCCAAACTGTTCAATCTTCCAATCTCCTAAAATCCCAATTTCCATTCCCATAAAATTGATTCAATTCCAATTCAATTTGAATTAAACTTGATTTCTATTCCAAATTCAAATCAATTTCCATTTGAATTTAAACTTATTCAACTTTGATTACACTCCCAATTAATTTATTTCAATTCCACCTTTGAATTAATTCCAAATCTATTTTCAAATTTAAAATCATCTCAATTTATACGAATTCGAGTCAAATTTTCAAATGTTGATTTAATCCCTTAAATAAAATTAACCCTTAACCTTTTATTCACAACCCAATTCTTTAAAAAATTAAAATTTCATTTTAAATTACCTTTACTTCTACATAAACTTATTTCTAGGTTGAAGTTAGAGTTCAAATCTTTTTAAACAATTTAATCTTCGAAATTCGATTTATTACCTAATTTAACTTCTAACTTTGAAACCAATTCTTAACAATTTCAGTTTGCAAGTTTATTTTTAACATTTAAATCTTAAGTTCAAAATGATTCCATTTTCATATGTTCAATCCTTATTTCTTAAAATCAAAATCATTTAAATAATTTCAAATTAAAGTTTTATTTCCATTTAATTTCAACAATGGATGTATATCATTGCAACCCACTTCTTTATTTATTCAAAATAATTTAATTCACGGTTTCATAGATTATTAATGACAACAGGATGATATCAGGTTAAGTCAAAGTAAATAATATTTATCTAAAGCATCCATCAATAGCATCCATTACCAATTTCCAGAATTCAAACCCGTTTGAGATCACACATAACTCCCTTTCAATTCAACCCATGTAACTTGCCTTTGTTTCACCTTGAAATTTCCAGTTTAGGTTGTTTGTTCTAAACTTAACTTGTCCAGAGTTAAATTCCAATTTTCAAATTTTCTGGACTTAGATTTTAAAACTTCACAATTTAAATCCTTTTCAATTTATAAGTCATACTTATCTAAATTGTTACTTCCTTAAAACATTTCATTCTGCTTTATCATTGTTTATCTTAGAAAAATAAACATCCCTTTATTAAGATACAATATCCAATTTATGATAATTATCATGTCTAGAAATCATACACACCATATATTCCATAATCATTTTCTAGAAAATCAAATCAAGGTAACTTATTTCAATACTTTAAAATTCTTTTGAATTTTCTAAGATTTAAATTCATTTTTGAATCCATTTTTAACTCAACTTATTTGCACAGCTAATCCTTTCCCAAATTTCTATTTGGTTTTATATATATTATCACTTAATTCTTATTATTATATTTAATTTCGATAATCAACAACCATTACCTTAATATTTATAATAATTAGAAAAATTATTGCTTTATATATCAAAATATAAGCTTATATAAAAACTACTTTTAAAACCGTTTTAAAAATCATTATATAAGAAAATAACAAGTACGTCCTCATATATAATACATATAACTCATTCTAGGGTACTACTGACCCTATCTCTAATGAGTAATCCCCACCAGAGCCAAGGTTCTCGCTTAACCTCACTCTGATACCAAATGTAACGACCTAAAAAATTTTGACCTCGAAAATCGATACTAATACATTCACTGTATAGAGTGTCGAACAATCGAGTTCCGGAAATCCCAGACTGTTAAAGTTGAGAAGAAAAAGTGGTAGAAGAAGAAATAGAAAACAAAGCATAGAATCTCACAAACACAGCGGAACAAAATATAGTATACAAATAGCAGCATTTACACAAAGAAAGCTGTAAATGTCAATTACATACAATATGTCAGAGTACAATCTTTCATAAATAAACTGGACAGTAATAATAACTTGCCCCTAAATACTACCTACACAACCCATAAATACACAGCGGAATCAACACAATATGTCTCTGCCATCCAGCTCGTCTCGTGAGCTCCAGAACGTCCCAACCTGAAAATATGTAATACTCGGTCTGACCCAAGAATTACAATAAAGTAAACCCCAATCAGGCTGAAAACCAGCGTGAGTAAACCCATATAACTTGAAATACTAAAGTTATAAAACTTCTTTGAAAACCAGAGTAACTCGTACCTCACTACGAGTTCTTATCTTGTGATAGACAACACTTATTTCACAAAATAATATCTAAGTACCGTTGCTTAGTTTAAATGGCCAAGTTTACTTAATATAATTCAATTTCATCCCATTTAATTCTATAATGAAATATATAAGAAATTTGGTTATTAAATAGAACCTGTTTTGGATACTGCCGATATTCGAAGATCCTTGTCTCTTCGAATCCAAGGAATAAATTTAAGGAAGTCAGTTGTTCAAATGACAATTTATCATTTATAGGGACAATACTCGATTAAGGGGACTTATTACATATTTTATTTCAAATAAAACCTTATCATTTTTTTAATTTCATTCTTATTATTGGAAACTAGTATCCCACAGAAAAATTAAATGAAGATATAGACCATTAACCCCATTAACTATCTATAACCAAATCCAACGATCTACTCAAGAATCTTAGTTTATTTTGATTAACCATTTGCATTTTATGTTTAAAACCAATTTAATTATAAATTCAACATTTTATTAATTAATAAATATTACAAAATACTGTTCATTATCCATCAGTTTAAGACAAATAATACTCGTGATTTATTACCACTAATTGTCTCAATTAAAGTTATAAAATTTCATTTCACCTCAGACTAAAATGGAAATATGAATTTATCATATGCATAAATTACAAATTCTATTCCCTCTTTTCTTTTCTTTTTTTTCTTTTTTTATCTCTTTTTCTCTTCCTTTATTTTTTTTCTATTCCTTACTCAATCTTCTTTATTCCCTTTCCTTTCTTTCCCTTTTTACTTTTCCTTTTACTTATTTCTTTTCTTATTCCCTTTTTCTTATCCTATTTTTTTCTTATTATTTTTCTTGTTCTTTTTTCTTCTTATTCTTTTTTTTCTTATTCTTGGCCCAAATCCCTTCCTTGCCCATTTTTTATCTTCGGTCCGTTCCCCTTCTTTCCCATTCTATCTTTCTTTATCCCTTCTTTATCTTCCTATGCCAAAATAGAAGATACATACCACTGGAGTCACGACGAGCCTTGCCGACACCTCCACCCAGTCACCTTCGCCACCCTCGCTTCCCTCGACCATCCAAAATCCCACGAAACCTTCGAAATCAAAATCGAAAAAAAATCGAAAAGTAGAGCCATCACTTGGAAAACAACCGACTCCCAAATCCGTCGTTGCGCCGCTGCCTCTGACCATCGGAGACCTCACCATTCCACCTAAAGCTGCGCCTGACTCCCTTCTCTCTTTCCCCACTCTTCCGAGCCATCACAATGCCACCATGACGCCGCAAACCTTCGACTAAACACTCGACCACATGACACGCTTAAACCCTACATCACCTCCTCCTCGGCACCATGTCACCTGAAAATTTTCGCCATCATTTATCCTGAGACCGCCATCCCTCCAGCCTCCTTTGACCCCCATCTCGAAGTCCAAAACCACCGCGTTCGCCAGAAATTGCCCACGACTCTTTTTCCGGTCATCTCCTAAAATCCCAACGACCCCACAACTAGAAATCATAATTAAGCCACCAATATTCCTAATTTCTGAAGTCGATTCAAATTTTATACGCGAAAACATAAATTAAAAGAATTGAATTTATGGAAATATTTGATTAGCTACTGTAAAAAATATTTCCAATGACTTTGCTTGCAATTTTATTCATGTAATTAATTTTAAAATACATTATACATAGATATAAACATAAATCCTTCAAATATCATAACCTAAAATTCTCTAGAGGAAAAGATCTGAATTTTTGAAGGGTTGAACATGACAGGGAAACAGAACAGTGGTAAAATTGGGTGTATAGGCTTTACAATCATCTATATCCATGCATAAATACACTTATTCCTATTCAAAACAATATAACAGATACTTTTATTTTATTTCATTTTTATGCGTACTCAAATTATAAGAAAGATTTTTTTTTCAAAAGGGGTTTTACTCGCCTTAAAACATAGAATAGAGAAAACAGTTTTGAAAACTAGAAAACTGGAAGTGGTTTTGATCTTGATCTACTTGAGTTGAATCTTGAATTTGAATCTTGCTTTGCTTAGTTGAAACTTGATGAAGTTGATTGTTTTTCTCTTTTTATTTTCTGGTTTTGTTTGTTTTAAAGAAAAGAAATAAGAAGTTGAGATGAATATGTAAAAGAGAACTACTTGTATACAGCCCTTAGCTTCTCTCTTTAATCATTTTTCTTTTTATATTAAATAAAGAAAATAATTTTGACACTAGTATGCATATGTCTTCTCCTAGCTTAAAAATGTTTATACATATATTTATATTATTTATTTTTTATACTTTATTTACCACATATATATAGCTCAAAAGATTTAATATCATAAAACCTTTTTCTTTATTCTTATCTTAATTTTAAACTTAAATTATTAATATTTTAATTAATAAGCACACAAATACATATAGTGTATAAAATGTAGAGTTTAATGTTAAAATAAATTTTGAGAAATTTATATTGAATCCAAATCATAGTTTCTATTTACAATATGTATGTATGTATGTATGTATGTATGTATGTATGTATGTATGTATAAGAACAATAGTAAATAGAAAGTATATTTTATTTATTTGAAAAGATAAGTTTACAAATTTAAATAATTATATTAGAAGATTATTAAATTAAATTTTGCCAAATATTTAATTAATTGATAATTTTATTAGAAGTATGTAGATAAGGGTGTACATATACATTTATATATATATGTATGTATGTATGTATATATATATATATATATATATATATATATATATATATTGAACATCATAAGCTTGTATGTCCTTAATTCTATATGTATTTATTTATTTATACATTTTATACAATATCCTCTTATATTTTATTTCATATGGGCATAAATACATGCATGCACATTTATATACTCATATATACTATATAGCTTGTATGTATCTATTTGTATACTTATGGATATCTTATTCTTGAATTTAAATGGTGAAATATATTATCTATTTATTTACTATAAGGTTTAACATTTCCAGAGATTTATAATTCAATATTTGTTATGATTTTCAAATCAATTTATATTTGTTAAAATATTTCCATTATCAAAAAAAAATTATTTGTTTGACTAATAAAATTAACGTTTCAATGATTTAAACCAGTTAATTACCCAGTTAATAGATGTTTAAAAATCTGAATCGTCACAAGGTTAATGAATGGTTCATAGTCATCATAGGAAAACAATGGGATGTGTGATGGATAGTCCACATTATTGTAAATTAAATGGAATACCTGTGATGGATAGTCCACATATAAAACCATATGTGATGGGTAGTCAATATGGCGGGGGATGCGTAATCTAAGTAATAATTGCATGTGGGATGGATAGTCCACATAACTCTGAATATGATTAAATGTCGGATTAAAATAAGACAAATAGTCAGTTTAAATTGTAAAGGGTATTCATTTGAAATTAAGATGGGAAATCTAATGAATTAGGATGAGTAATCCAGTATATGTTGCATAACTATAAATGTTACGTGTAACAACCGGATATTTCCAGCCATTCGCATATCGCATGTCGGATCTGAATTGCTCAAAATACCGGATTGTAAATTTATATTTGAAAAAACTCAGCATATACAGTAAATAAATAAATCACAGAATCACAGGCACGGATTAAAGTAACAATAATGCAGAGGAAACAAGAGAATAGTAGTTCATGAAGCTACTATATATATATATATATATATATATATATGAGTAAAATAAGATACAATGGAGGTTCCAAATACAATAGTCAAATACAAGATCAGAATACATCACTAGAATCAACTGAATATCTGAAAGCTGGATAGATAGCTGGATCTCCAAACGAAGCTCCAACTCCAAAGGTGAGTCTCAAACGCTGTATCACTCGGTCTGACCCGAGCGTAAAGCAAACACAAAACGCACGAGTCACGATTAACATTCTTATATCAATAAATCCAACTCAAGTGAAATAACAACTAAAATACAAGTAACTCAAGGGATGTTTGGAATAACCATCCCCTAAGGATCCGTTAAACTATCTACTATGTAGTAATATATGCTATTATAATAATGTCTAAAGTAAAGTAAACTTACTTAAAAATAGCGTTAAGGCTTTACATTTTCCACCTTAACACAAATATAGTGCCAATAGTCTATACAGTACTGTAATACCTCCTGATCGGGAGGCTACCAGAGGATACTCCATAGGTACGACATAAATCAAAAATCATACAAGGCGCGCTAGGGTAGGTGACACGGCACAACTAGGCAATGCCATGGTAGATATACCATTTACGTTTGCGGACCCGTGGTAACGCGTAGCAGCCACTACAGCCCACCTCGAGCAACACTCCTAAAAATCAAAGGTTCACCCAATCAATCACAAAGTAATAGAATGGTATCGAAGAAGTGTGTTCGATCAGAGGACCTACCTCATTAGCCCGTCAATTGCTCCTGTTTTAGCCACCTTATGCCAACTCACGAGAGTCCCGTCCACGTATATACCTCAATAGAACGTCGCCACCAACCTACTTCATTTTGGAATCTCCACCACGTACACAGTTGTTAAAGTGGTTTTCGGAGTTGGCAGAGAATATGACAACTTCCGATCCCGGTCTCTTTAACAACCAAACGTTATTATAACACCGCGGTCATTTCAAAATAGTTTATACTTTAAAACCAAAATATCATTGCCATTTCAAATCCCATATATATACGATATCCTTTTTCCATTTCAAAACCAAATCAATACGATACCATTTCATTTCAAATATATTTTTTCCCAAAAATTATAGCACTTTCAAAGTTATAACACTTCGAAATCAAAACACTTGAAAATACAACACTTTCAAATCATAATACTTTGAAACTCATAACTTTGAAACATAACTTCCACCATTTAAATGGTTTAAATATTAAAATACTTTATATAATAAAATAGCTTCTTCAATTTCGCAAATCAATTCCAAAACAACTCGAATTCCAAAATTTCAAATTTAACCAAATCCCAAATCATAAATTTCAATTCAATTCAATTCGGTTTTCGAATAAATTATTCCAAATTATATCGATTGATCCACGGAATAAACTATTTCTAGTTCAGTATATTTCAAACTTTAAGTAGTCAACAATTTCAAAACTAAGTTTGATAATTTAATATATATATATATATATATATATATATATATATATATATATCAAATTCAATTTTATGTTATTTAGTTTTGAAACATTTACTTGATAAATCCATTATCATTTAAATAAAACCCAAATTACAAATAACTAATACTTGAAATATTCATTTAATTCACCTTAAACCAAAATCAGGTTATAAAAATCATATCCTTTAAAAATCTCAAATTCAATAAGTTTCAAATCGATTTAATTGGATAAATTCTTAATTAAATACCATTTCAAATCAATTTCAAATCTATCTTCCCAACCTCGATTTAATAAAAATCATTATAAACTCTATACTAAAATACGATTTCAATAAATACTTAACCATATTATATTTTAATAAAATCAAACTTTATTGTTAAACTTATTTTATATTAAACAAATTTATACATAGCTTAAATTTAAGAATTTAACTATATATAAGAAATAGTATTTATATAATGTCAAAATCAATATTTATTAAACCATATATTTCTTTCCGGAACCATAGAAATCCTTTCAAAATATTTATATATCGACCAACGGTATTTGTATACAATTTTCTATCCTAGGGTCAAGTAATATAGATATTTATCATTTCAATCCGCAATTTAAATTTATATACGGGTATATATCATTTCAACCCGCAATCCTAAATTCACTATCAATGAAAATCGCTTGGGTCTATCATTTCAACCCATAACGATTTTCTCCTATTCTATAGATCATTCAAATATGTATCATTTCAACCCATAGTGAATTTTATACTAACAGGGAACTTGCAGAGTGATAATAGATATGATAATAATATAACATGCATATATTATCAATATAAATAACAGATGATGGTGTCAGATGTCACAGGTGAACAGATACAGATAATAGCATATAAATAACAATGTAAATAACTAACAGTAGCATATTTCAATTGTCATTCCAATTGAAATTAAATTTAATAAATATAAGAACATTAATCGTGAGTGATTGCTCACCTTTCGAGGCTAGAGAAAGAATCGAATGAGATGAGTTATGGATCCAAGCATGAATTTTCAAGCAAAGCTAGATTGGCACAAATTTGATGGACAAAGCTGATAAGAGGAAATAGACGAAATCAAATCAGGACTGGGCCGATGAATATAATTGGTATAAGTGACCTTATATATATAACTACATAAAATCATATTCTAAATTCAAACACATTTTAAATTTAAATATATATGTATTAAAAATCATTGTCTTAAATAAAACACATATAATAAAACAATATATCTTCATCATATAATTTGAAATATATATATATATATATATATACTTTTAAAACTATTATAAATGTAAGTATAACATATTATATATATGTGTGTGTGTGTGTGTGTGTAAAACTCATTATAATCTTATACAACATTATTTACATGTAACAACTTATAAAACAATATATATAATTTATATAAAAACATAATATATAAAATCTATTATATCTATAACACATAACTATATAATAACAAAAAAAATTCTTTTATAAAACTGATATAAACTTACATTCCAAACAGAATATACAGCTAAGAATATTACAAATCAAAGTACATATCATATAACAAAACTCGAATACCAAAATCAGTGAAAAAGGAAAATAGTATAGGAGAGGGACAGGATGTAACGACCCGTAAAGTTCGACCATTTAAAATTGTTTGTTTAATAGGATTTTTGTAATTTATTTTAGTTGAAAGAATAAAGGTGGTAGATAAATATTAAAATGAAGGCTAGAATAAATTATATAGAAGTGACTTAGAAACCTATTTAAAGACATTTGAATAAAATTCAAATGAATTAAGTAGAGAAAGAAAGAAAAATTCTTACCTGGACATAAAATTTAATATGGGAATATTAAACCAATTTAATGCAATAAAAGATTGTGAACGATAAATTGAATAGATTAAGAAACCCTGTTATTGCAAGTCAATAAATTTGTAAACCCTAATGAACATCTCAAAATTTATAAATTTATTGAAATTTAAGACATAACATAAGCGTAGAACTATAGGTATGATGACAAACTTTTATAAATTGTCTAATTAAGGGTCAGCAAATTTATTTGGAAATCAAACTCAATTAAGGGTAAGTAATTATGATGGATTGATGGCATAAACGTTACTAATTTTTATCATAGTAACGGAAGTGCAGATGGAAGGCAACTGTAGAAATTTAAGTACGTATTAACAATTGAAAGGGACTGTCGATTGAATGGAGTACTTTAGGTTGTCTTACTAAATTTAGAATTTAACATAAGACAAATAGAAATAAATCAATAAACGTATAGATTTTAAGTTTATTATGATGAATTATTTTAGTGATATGACTTAGAATAAATGAAATAATTTGGGTTAATTGGTATTTAATGGAATTAAAGGTTGCAATATTCATAGGTAAGGATTTAGATGAAATAGATTGATGTATGAAAAATTTAATTGGATAAATGGCAATTAATTCCTTTAATTTGTGTAATTAATGTATGTTTAATTGATAACGATAAAAAGTTGATTTTTTTTTTTGTGTAACCAACGTAAAATATTATCATAGCATGATACTTGGTTTGAATAGAAGGGTGGAATTGGGAATTTAATAAGTGAATTTATTTCAATCAGTGCAATAAAAGGATACGTAAATAAATGGTAAGATGAAATGGTAAATTATTGATGTAATGGAAGATATAACAATGTCAATTATGCATATAAGGTAATAAGGTAATGAAACCGAGGTAAATTTATTAATTGAGACTTTAAGTAAAATTAACGTGTGGAATTGACCAAGGTTCAATAAAATGAGAATTTGATTGGTTATATTTATTGGTTGAGAAAGGTAAATGTGTATTTGGGGAATAAATTTAGTCAGACTTAAATATTGAATTTAATTAATTAATATATATGATAAATGATGATTAAATAAAAACCCAATACTCTATATATATGTATAATATTTGAGTGAAAATAATAATACACTTATAAATGTGGAATTAAGAGTTTACAACAACTATTTTGAGTAAAGAAATTGTTCATTCAAGTAAATTTGAAACATCGCAATAGGTGTAGATTAAGTGTTGCGTTAAATAAATTATAAAGGAATAAATTTATAGAAACGTAGGAACGGAAGAATGAACATTATAGTAACGTAAAACGTATTGTAGGATAATAATTAAGTATAGGCTTGTAAATTAGATGTATGACAAATAATTTTGTACGTAAATCTTTCTATTAGTTGATAAGTCTTATTTTGATCAATTTAAAGGAATACACTAAATTTTGTAGTTAGTACGGAATATTGATGAGTGAATGAATAAGATGAAACAAAGGTGGAATGTATTAGTTGAGGTTTTAAGTTTATTTATGTGATAAGTTACCAAAATTACAATTTTATCTAAATACAGTAATTTATGCGAACAAAAGATGAACATTTTGAAATATTACCACAGTGATATATAAAAGAAACGTTAACTATGTAGTTGGAGAATAATTGATATATTTTGAGTTGGATAATAGAAATCAAGTTATTTATATAATTAGATTTAAGATGAGAGTATAAGTATATGATTTAATAATTGGGTTTTGCGAATAAAATTTATAATTCCCAAATAATAAGAAAACGCAGAGGTTAACACTGCGAAATTTATATACTTATAAATTTTAATTCACATCCAAGCTTGCTAAATTATTTGGAATTGATTGGATTATATAAGTAATGAAATTTGGCCAATATTTAAAGTTGAAAGAAAATTTGGATTTTATGATTTATTTTAATTTATTTAATAAATATTAAAAATAGCCATTTTTGTCACGGACTCGGATTTCGACGAAACCAGTTTCATCGGATCCGTAACGGTGAATTATAATAATGTTTCAAGTTTCGTAGCGATCGGACTGGTCGTTTGATCGTACGGACTCGAAACGTCTTGAAATTTACGCATTTTGAAATCAATGTGAAATTTTTGTTTTTTTAGCATAACTTCTTCATACGATCGAATTTGGTCGCGAAACTTTTTCCATCGCGTTCAGAATATTTTAAAACACCTATTTGGATATATAGTTTTAACAAATTTGGCTCCGGAGGCATAGCGGGCTTTTTGGACCATGGTTTGTCACGCACGTTCGCGTATCCAGTCTAGCTACCCTACCTCTAGCCTATCTATAAATATACAGCTATAAACCCTAGTCTCTATTCTTTTGCTGTAAGTTCATTTCTTCACTCCTTTCTCTTCCCCAAATGTATACATCTCAGATCCAATTCCAGATCTATCCACAGTTCAAAATCAAAAGTCAAAACTCAAAAATTTCAGAAAATTCTGAAAAAAATATATGTTGAAGTATTCGATACGCGTAATCTCATGGTGTAATTCGTTTTTCAATTGGAGCTGTCGTTCATCCAGAATAAATTCAAACAGCCCCAAAACCGTTCATCATCGCCGTAACAAAAGTTGTCGGATCGGAAAAACATTTCTGGGTTTTGGAGAGGGAACCGAGGGGATCGCATCTATGTAGTTTGTTTCGAGTTTCAACGGTTTGATTGGCGGGAATTTTCGATTAGGGTTGATGAAGTATGGGTCGTGCTCTGTTGCGTGCGTGCTCCGATAGCAGGGAAGACGCGTGAACATTAAGGGTGACGTGGCACATATGTAAAGTAAGTGATGAATGTGTACCACTTTGTTTATTTTAAATTTTGAATTCAATCACCATTTTTCGCCATAACTTTCTCATACGACCTCGGATTCAAACGAAATTTCTTTTGTTAGGATCGTAATTTAATTCCGGACTTGATGACGCTGGTTTGGACGAATTCTGAGACGGGCGAATTTTTGGGTTTGAATCGGGTTTAAATTCGATTTAAATTCAAAAGGTGAGTGTTTTAACTCACCCACAATTACTAGAAGCTTTTATGTTTATTAAATAAATTTTAGAAATGAATAGAAATTTATTTATGAGCTTTTGGCATGTTATTTCACCCATATCTGTTGAATTGCATTTTTTGAATTTAGCTGTTAATTAAATTGATTGATTGCGTATTAATTGGCTGTTAGAAATTATTGTTTGCATAAGAACTGCTAGTTAACAGTTATGTAAATTATCACTGAATATAAATTGTTAGATTAATAGTTGATAAATATAATTTGAAATAAAACTGCCAATTATTACCTGTTGTATATTACCAAACATATATTGTTATTGATTGATATTGCTTGATGTTTGTGACTGGATGATGGATGTGTTGTTGAATGGATGTTTTATTTGATATCATTAAACTGCAAGCTAGCATACATTTTACGTTTCATTCGGGATTGTGGTTTGAAATGATAAAACCGCAAAGTTTTATTTTTTAAATTGCGGATTGAAATGATATAAATATCCGTATCACTTGACCATAGGATAGAAAATTTTATACACGCACCGCGGTCTATATATAACTATTTTAATGTGATTTCTATGGTTTGGATTGAATACGGTCTATAAATCTTAAATTTATATTGTATAAATATTTTATTCCATATTTATATACCTATGAAGTTGAAATTTTGAAATTAAAAGGAATATAAATTCTTTATTGAAAATGGAAGAAATTTAGAAAATGGAGTTTGGTAAATTTATATCCTATGTTTAAATGTAAAGTTGGAAATTATAAGATATGATATTTGTAATTGGATTTTCCCAAAATAAATAGAAATGGATATTCTAGTATAATTTGAAGTGGAAAAATTCTATATATATATATATATTTTTTACTAGAAATTGAAGTCTTATTAATTATGGATTTTATGTGAATGGTCAAGATTAATTAATAGAATATTGATTTTGAAAGGATAAAAATCCAACTTTAGTTGAAATATTAATGCTCAAAAATGGATATAAATATATAAAATTGAAATGGTTTTGGGACTTGAAGTAATATTTTGGACTTTGGTTTAACTTTAAAACAAGAAATATTTGGAAAGCCATGTAATTTATTCTTTATAAGGCAACAGTAAAGTTAAACCTTTTTAATTCGCATACCGTGGAATATCCAAACCATTTAGTTTTGAAAATAATGGTTTAAAATACTATGGATTTTCGAAGAATTATGTTGAAAGTTACAAACAAAATATTGGTTACATGGGATATTAAATAATAAAAAGTGACATAATTTTTGGAAAGGAAAATTTTATTTGGGAAACGATATCATTGATTTGGGCTTTTATAAAATAATATGAAAATAAATTGTTTGTGTTTTTAAAGAAGAAATGATATCGTAATATTATGGTTTTGAAAGGGATTATATTCTGGTTTTAAAGTATAAACTGTTTTTAAATAACCGCGGTGTTATAATAACGATTGGTTGGCAAAGAGACCGGGATCGGATATGGACATACTCTCTGTCGATACCGAAAACCACTTTGACTAACCGTGTACGCGGTGGAGATTCCAGAATGAAGTAGGTGGTGGCGACGTTTCCTGTAAGGTAAATACGTGGACCCGACTCCCGTGAGTTGGCATAAGGTGGCTAAAACAGGAGCGATTCTCAGGCCAATGAGGTCATTCCTCTGATCGGACGCTCCTCTTCGATATTATACTTTGACTTGGATTGATTCAGTGGCCACTTCTATATTTTGATTTTGGGGAGTTAGTCCGAGGTGGGCGGTAACTGCGGCTACGCGTTTCCACCAGCCTGGATAGCAATTGGTATATCTACCCTGGCATTGCCTAGTTGTGCCGTGTCACCTACCATACCGAGCCTTTACTACGAGTTTCTATTTGTGTCGTACCTATGGAGTATCCTCTGGTAGCCTCCCGATCAGGAGGTATTACGGTACTGTATAGACTATTGGCATTATTTGTGTTAAGGGGAATATTGGGTCACTCCTTAACGCTATTAAAAAGTAAGTTTATTTTATAAATAGACACTATTATAATAGCGCAATATACTACATAGTAAATAGTTTAACGGATCCTTAGGAGATGTAAATCCCGAACATCTCTTGAGTTACTGTACTCATATTTATTTCTGTTTATTTAACTCACATAAGATATTCTAGTCTGACTCGGGTGTTTTTGTCTTTTCAAATTCGCTCGGGTCAGTCCGAGCGTTTCAGGATAGCAGATTTTAGCTTTGGAGGACGAAGAATCAGTATTATTTTATATATAGTATTTCACCACACTCTTTCTATTCCGCTGCATTGCTTGTATTGGTATGTGTAACTCTGATATTTATTGTAAAAGAAGAATCAAGCTTTTGTAAACTGTTTATGAACTGTATATTTGTTATTATATTTTATCCTTCCGCTGTGAGATTCTATTTTGTTTTATTTCTTCTCTGTTTTTCTTATTTACCCCATAACAAATCCGCCCTTCCGTATGGTTTGAATCGGCATGTGTGTCGGTTTAAAGTATGCGAAAAGGCGGGATGTTACACAGGACCTACAGACCATAAAAATCAGGTTATAAGCGAAGTTATGCAGAACAGTAAAGGTATGTAAACTAACAAATAGGTCATATATATGACCTTTACAAAATTATATATACATAGAAGGACACATCTTATTACAATATATAGACAATATAACCTGTACCTTTTAAATAGCTAATATATATATACACACACCACCTTTAAATCAATGGTTTATTAAACAAATATGTACCTAAATAACAAACCGAATTTCAATGAAATTTTTGCATAGCCGGATACATATATATATACAAAACTTGAAATATATACATAATCTAACTAAAGTACAAAATAACAATATATATAAATCTGATAAACAGAAAATGTAAACTAATATATATATAAGACTATAAATACCAAATATATATATGTCTGCCGAAAACTTAATATGTATACAACAGCCGTATACATTAAAATTGAAATTTACATATCAAATGGCATTGGACAGAACAATAAACATAACTTACCTTAATAAAAGTGTAAACAAAGCCTTAGAATATAAAACTCATGCGATAAAACCCAAATATATATACATACCTGCAGTAAACACTACATATATATTCAACTATCTATATCATTAGTTTTTTAAAATCATTGTTATTATGGATATATATATATATATATATATATATATATATATATATATATATGATCGTCGACGAAATTCTATTGGTTTAGAAAACCATCGAACGAATTTAAGTTTAAAAATTACCGCAAGCGCACGGTGTACGAATGTAGCACGTGGCGAATACGGGTCGATCCACAGGGAATTGATGATTTCAAAATTCTATTCAATCAAATTATACCGAAGTTGAGAGTGAATAGTTAGAAATGTAAGAAACTAACAAAAACTAGCAAAAGAAAATGATAAAAATATGAGAGTTAAAAGAACAATTTAGAGATAAGTCCACTCTCTAGATCATAGAAATCAACAAAATGAAGTTATGATCTCTCTTTTCTTTTCATTAGTGTAATTAGTTGATGTGTTTATCATAAGTATGATATATTTGTGCTATTAATTAGCCCAATATAAACCATCAAACTATAACACAACCACTAATACACATTTAACTCTCATGAAATATGACAGCAAAGTTGAAATAAAAATCTATTTTAAGCATAGCCTATTAACTATTGTTTAGAAATATAGGCTATCAAATTTCAATTTCAACATTCACTTCTTTGCCATAATCATATTTAGATGAAGAGGCAATTTGTGTTATGTTTGTTTAAGCATAGCTTATTTGTTATGAACAACATAGACTATCAAATTCAAAGCCAAACAACATCATTAAACCACTTCAAGTGTTTCCATTAAAGCATAAAAAGAGAGTATAAACATCAAAATGTTGCATCTACATACTAGAGAGCTTCATTACCCCTAAATTGTAGGGATTAAACTCTCATATTTGTTATCAAATCAACAAATGTAGAAAGCAACATGAAAGCAAAAAGAAATGAAAATGAAAGCTAATGGAAAAGACAACTAATCTAATTGCATAAAGGTAAATCTACACTATTACATAAGAAGAGAAGAAGCATGTAAATAAAAGAAAATTAACATTGCATAAAAGAAAAGAAAATTACATGAAATAAAATGGCTAAGTAGCCATGGAAAGAAAGAGAGTTTTGATTTATTTTCTAAACTAAAAATAACTAACTAAGAGGAAGATGGCTACATGAAACATAAGGGGTATTTATACAAGTTAGAAACCCTAATGCATATTTTTGGGGAGTACTCAAAATGCCTTTGGAGGAAGTGTGGTGGCCAAGTTATCATTAGCTTTAATAATCCCCCACTTAAACGTACATGAAGCTTTAAATGTCTTTTAGCATGTGCATTAGCCTTTAGTTTGTACATTAGGTAGTGGGTAGGTGGGGTCCTCCATGTTCTTCACTTTGAATTATTTTCATCTTCATTCCTTTGTATTCATTTTGCTCCTATATGAAGATGAATATGTGAAAATTTGGAATTAATATGAATTTTTGTTAAAACAAGTTAAAATACCCAATATGATCATTTATTTAATTTAAATAGAATAAATATGGTGGTAAAAATATGCACATTTACGTGCACATCAAATACCCCCACACTTATCTTTTTATTCGTCCTCGAATAAAGAAAAACTAAGATAAATCCGTTTTCGTAGGGAGCACGATTGCATTGAGCGTATGCAACAAGCCGTTAAACCTCTGGGTGTCCCCAGTAGGACGAGTGTTGTCTCGTGAGGGTTTTCAGCGGATACTACCCACAAAATCCACATGCAGGATGAAAATATATACAAAATGCAAGATTTATTTACAAAGAGATGAATGCGAATTTTTGAAAATATTTACAATGAAGGATTTACTTTTAAATCGACACAAATAAGTTAAATATAGGTTTTGATTATTATCTTGAAATTTAAGTCATTTACTCATCAAAATTTCCAATAAAAATCAAGTTATCATAACAAATAGACTATAGTTTAACTCGTTGTTTCGGTTGATAACAAAGTGTAATTATAAAATGAATCCTTAGTTGATTATGAAAGTTTATCAAAGTGGTATTTTCATTTCTTTTCAATAACAAATCAAATCAAATAAGTAAAAACAATGCTAGGATTTTAATTGCTTGCTCTCTCATTATGTGCAAGAAAAATTACACACCTAGCTCAGGTAAACTGAGGCCAGATATACCACCCATGCACTGCCTTTCGGGCTTATGCGACGGGAGTACAGAGCATGGCGAGTGCACACACTTTCGTGCATACACCTATCGACCGTAGGTGGTTTCTATTAAGTTCGTTTTTTTATATATATGTGTTCCATACATACATAACCGTGAGGACTTTTAAATGAGTATGAAAGCATATAATCAAAGATTCCAAGTAATCCACTCATGCATAACCATGAGGACTTTTAAATGAGAGTGAATACTTGGATGTTATTATTTTTATATTTTTTTTAAAAAAGAGAGAGAGAGAGAGTTCTGCAAAATCATCTTAGCACCATTTAACTTAGAAGGCAAAAAAATGTTATATCCTTTACTTTAAATCAACCACTTTTTAAAACAAAGATTTTCAATTAGGATGTACTTCATAATTAACACGTATGAATCTTCCTATATACTAGTTAAACCATTATTATTTGTAATCAAACTTCATTTTTATTTTTGTTAAGACAAATAAATTTTCAAAAATTTCAATTTAATAAACCAAAACCATATATTTATCTTAGTGTTTCCTTTAAAAATAAATTAAAAGAAAATTTGTTTTTGTGATTTTTTTTTTGAAATTTTAAAGCAAAAATAAACTATGAAAAATAGAAAAATTGAAGATGAGTCTCCCCCCACACTTGATTTTGACCGTGTCCCCACAGTCAACCCAAGTGAAAGGGATGTTTATTATTATTTACATGAAAACGGACGGTATATACACGTGATTAGAAAGTATATCGTCAAAAGGTAAATGAAACGGTCTTCCATCAAATGTGTGAGACACAGCTTAAGCACGAAAAACCAAACCGTAAAAGATATCGAAGTTGAATGTTGATTTGGAAAAACGAATGTCGTTTTATTGAAAATTAAATGAGTTGTTTTGTTTTCGATGATTTTTGGGGCAGATAAAACAAGTGATTGAAGTTCAAGTTTATTTTCACCAAATTGAAATTCAAGTTTGTCATTGAAAAATTCTTCAAAATTATTGATTTCAAAATCAAAATGGTGATGTAAATCTTCCCCTTCATAATTTAACAACTCATTTTAGAAAAGTCCAAAGAATTCATGTTCATTAAATTCGTCTTCCTTTGTTGAATTATCAACAACTTCATCGCATATATCCATTTCAAAATCCAAAGTTGTTGTATTCAAATTTTCAGAAAAAGAAAGATCGAAATTTAAATCGAGTTTCTCACCCTCAAAAGAATTGAAATCCAACTCAATTACCGTGTTTTCAACAACTTCATTAAGATTGTTATTTTCAGTTTCAAAATTTGTTGTTTGAAAATCGTCAATTATGGTAAAAGATGGATTATCACTTGACTCATCACACGTTGAGATTTGATTTTGTTGTTCACGTTGTTTCATATAAGTTTCAAACAACAAATCCGTGTGATCATCGTAAATTTCATTCATTTGTTCAACAAAATCCAATTTGTAGTTATTAAATTGAGAATTTTCGATTTGGATTTGTTAAGAACAAAAATTTTCACTCGTAACAGGGTTAAGATTATTCCCATTGCCAAATTCGTTTGAAAAGCTGCTTCCATTTTCATATTGAGTTTGAAATTCACTTTGGAGTTCGAAATTAAATTGGCATGGGTTATAATCGTAATCGTTTGAATTTTGAATTGAATTCAAATTTTGAAATCCTTGACTCTAGTTATTACACAAATAAGAATTACATAAATCATTTATCTCTTGATTTTGTCGTGTAGAAAGTTCGAGTAAAGATGAAATCATTTCAATGCTATTTTCAAGAGTCGAAGGTAGGTCATCGTTTTGAAAATTTTGTTGTTCGAAATTTGAATTATTTACATAACAGTTGTTGTTAAAATATCCATATGAATTTGGACTGAAATCGTATGGATTATATTGATTTTCACAACTATTGTAAAATTCAAGTGAATATGGAAATTCCGACATTTTAAAGAATGTTTTTTGGTTTTTTTTTTATAAACGGAAAATGTTTACAAAGAAAATTTAATTTTAAAAAGGAAAATCGATTTTTGTTTTGTTTTTATTTTTCAATTTTTTTTGTTGAATTTTGGTTTTTCTAAATTTTTTTGAAATTTCAAAGAAAAATATTTAAAAATTTCACAGAAAAAGGAATATTTACAATTTTTTTAGTTTTGGATTTTGAATTTTTCTTTTAAATATGCATGAACTAATGCAACTAAATGAATGCAAGGGTTAATTACAAATGATTTATCCTAAGTTAACGCAAAATTGTATGGTCACACACTGTCTTAAATCAACAAAAATATTTCTCAGCCAGGTAATGGGCAGGGGTTATCGGTGCACCACGAATCACCGTAGCAATGCAGCCGAAGGTTTAAGTACCTTCAGAGGAACAACCACTATAATATTTACGAATCACCGTAATATTTATAAATGGTTATTACTCTGCCGTAGCCTAGACACCAAGAAATTAAATTGTTCAAAGAAGACAACTGTCAATATACAATTAAGTGAGTTATTATTTAATCAAATTCTAAGATGAAATGCAAAGCTGAAATAAAACGTGTATTAACAATGCAACTAGAATGAAATTTTGTTTTTGCTTTTGATTTTGAATTTATTTTTAAAAAAATTTTTGTCTTAAAATGCAAGCAAACAACAATGCAAGACAACTAAAACATAAAATTTTATAAGCAAGCAAGCAGTTATTTTTTTGGCAAGCACTTCAAATCAAGCAATTTATTTAACAAGCACTTCTACTCTTTCTGTAATTCTGCTTTGGCAACCTGAAATAAAGCAAAATATATACAAATTTTTTTTTTGAAAGGAAACTTAAAAGTAGGGTTTTACTTTAAAAAAAATTTTTTTTTTGGAAACTTAAAAAAATTACAAACTGAAAAAAAGTAAGAGAAGAGCTTAACCCAACTTAAAAAAAAAATTAAACATACACAACCCACAAATTATACCCGGCCCAAACCCACTGGTCAATTGCAAATGCCCAAACTCGCCTCTTTCCTGTTAACACGAATTTAAACATCATCTAAACGTAAACACAAACTGAAGAAGGAAAAGAAGAAAGGAAAAAAAAGGAACGAAAAAGAAAATCGCGACTTGGAATTGGTGATTCTGATTCTCGAATTGGGTGTGGGCAGAGTGGAAGAGGTCGAATTCGCGAGTTGGAATTTGGAAGGGGTGGGATGTTGAAGCTCGAGTTGCTGCAGGTAGGGGTCTGGATGCTCGCCGAGGTCGCGGTGATGCGGTTTCGTGGTAGTAGCAGAGGGGATTGTAGAATCGAGGCGGTGCGATATGAAGATGGGCGAAGTTGCGATTGCTGGTCGAGGAAGTTGGTGGTGTTTCGGTTAATGGAGGTCGTATAAATTAGTGATATTCGCGAGTGGTTTTGGAGGAGGGTGGACTTCGATTGGGTGCGGTGTTTTGTGGTTGAATGTGGAGTTCGTGGTTATAGGCAGATGGTCAGGTGAAGGGGAGAAGTAGCTATGAAGGGTGAGAGCAGTGGGGTTTCAACGTTTGGATGGTAGTATTGTCTGATTGATGTTGTCAATGAGAATGGAGTGGAGTTTGCAGATGAACTGTTGGTCTTGGTTGTAGTGGTGAGGTAGTTTGGAGGGAGTTGAATGAAGAAGGGCGGTAAGTATTTGATGAAAATATTTCGGTTAGACAGTGAAATGTATTGAAGTGTTGTGGAGAATGAGATGAAGCACTGTCTTGTGATGAATTGATGTTAAGTATGGATGGACAGTGGGTTAGTTGCAGTTGGAAGGATGTCGTGAGGCTGTGACTGGCAAGGCAGTTTGAAATAGCTGTTTGTGAAGCCGGTGGGTGAAGTGAAGTAGGAAGACTGAGATGGAGGTTGATTTGGTAATGATATGTGAAGGAAGTATACGTAGTAGGGTATGTCAAGTGTAGTAGAGAGATGAAGGCAGCATTGTTGGGATTTGTGTATGCAGTGGATGAAGTTGAATATGCAGGGGGAAGGTTTTTGTAGTTTGGGTTCTGAAGCTCTGTGTAGTGTTGTTAGGAGTATGATGGTGGATGGATGGTGAAGCGTACTGGAAGAGGAATGCCTGGGGTGAATGGCAGTAGTAGTGGTGGATGTAGTTGAAAAACTTGTCGAAAGCAGATAGATGATGGTGGAGATGTTATGTGCAGGCAACGTGAAGTCTAGCTGCACTGTGCAGTTGTGTATAGTAGTTTTGGGGAGTAGAGATGTGGTTTGAGATGAATGAATGAAGTAGGAATTAAGGCAGAGTGTTTTCGAAGTGTGATATGAGGAAGGGGTGTGTTAACAGCAGTTGCTTGGGGTTTGAGGAGGAAGTTGGTTGTGGAACTGCTGTATGAAGGCAGCAGTAAAGGTTGAAGACAGTGAGTTAGAGGGAGAGTAGTGTAATGTAAAACAATTAAAACAAAGAGCAATGCAATGTGAATTGTATTACACTGTCTGTAATGTTGAAATAAACAGAGATTGATTGGAAATTGTAAAAAAAAAAATTGTGTCTTTTTTTTGGATATGAAATGCAAAACAATATAAACTAGAAAACAAACACACAACAAAATGAGCACAAAAACCACACAACAAAGGTTTTTTTTTTAAAATAAAAATAAAAATGCAACACACAAAACAAAAACACACAAAAATCAAAGAGAACTAATCCGAAGAGTAGAAAATTAAAATCAAAGCAAATCCCCGGCAACGGCACCAAAAGCTTGATCGTCGATGAAATTCTATTGGTTTAGAAAACCGTCGAACGAATTTAAATTTAAAAATTACCGCAAGCGCACGGTGTACGAATGTAGCACATGGCGAATACGGGTCGATCCACAGGGAATTGATGATTTCAAAATTCTATTCAATCAAATTATACCAAAGTTGAGAGTGAATAGTTAGAAATGTAAGAAACTAACAAAAACTAGCAAAAGAAAATGATAAAAATATGAGAGTTAAAAGAACAATTTAGAGATAAATCCACTCTCTAGATCATAGAAATCAACAAAATGAAGTTATGATCTCTCTTTTCTTTTCATTAGTGTAATTAGTTGATGTGTTTATCATAAGTATGATATATTTGTGCTATTAATTAGACCAATACAAACCATCAAACTATAACACGACCACTAATACAGATTTAACTCTCATGAAATATGACAACAAAGTTGAAATAAAAATCTATTTTAAGCATAGCCTATTAACTATTGTTTAGAAATATAGGCTATCAAATTTCAATTTCAACATTCACTTCTTTGTCGTAATCATATTTAGACGAAGAGGCAATTTATGTTATGTTTGTTTAAGCATAGCCTATTTGTTATGAACAACATAGACTATCAAATTCAAAGCCAAACAACATCATTAAACCACTTCAAGTGTTTCCATTAAAGCACAAAAAGAGAGTATAAACATGAAAATGTTGCATCTACATACTAGAGAGCTTCATTACCCCTAAATTGTAGGGATTAAGCTCTCATATTTGTTATCAAATCAACAAATGTAGAAAGCAACATGAAAGCAAAAAGAAATGAAAATGAAAGCTAATGGAAAAGACAACTAATCTAATTGCATAAAGGTAAATCTACACTATTACATAAGAAGAGAAGAAGCATGTAAATAAAAGAAAATTAACATTGCATAAAAGAAAAGAAAATTACATGAAATAAAATGGTTAAGTAGCCATGGAAAGAAAGAGAGCTTTTATTTATTTTCTAAACTAAAACTAACTAACTAAGAGGAAGATGGCTACATGAAACATAAGGGATATTTATACAAGTTAGAAACCCTAATGCATATTTTTGGGGAGTACCCAAAATGCCCTTGGAGGAAGTGTGGTGGCCAAGTTATCATTTGCTTTAATAATCCCCCACTTAAATGTACATAAAGCTTTAAATGTCTTTTAGCATGTGCATTAGCCTTTATTTTGTACATTAGGTAGTGGGTAGGTGGGGTCCTCCATGTTCTTCACTTTGAATTATTTTCATCTTCATTCCTTTGTATTCATTTTGCTCCTATATGAAGATGAATATGTGAAAATTTGGAATTAATATGAATTTTGGTTAAAGCAAGTTAAAATACCCAATATGATCATTTATTTAATTTAAATAGAATAAATATGATGGTAAAAATATGCACATTTACGTGCACATCAATATATATATATATAACTTATATACAATATGATATAATATAGATATATAGACAGTAACTAGGTTTATACAGCTCGTATAGGAATGTAAATAGCACGGCTGAAGCCAAAATATACATATAGGCTGACATATGCCTAAACAACATCCATTGAAAAATCAATATACTTTTAATAAAGTTTGAATTATACAATACTGTAAGCAACAAAGTAAAACATATAATACCTATTCGAAGAAGAAATAGTGAAGGCACGGTGGCCGAGCTCTGTAGAAGGGAATGCCACAGGAGGCTTCGGCCAGGCTATAGGGTGTGTCAGCACGTGGAGAGATAGGTCAGAGAGGAGATAGGCGGAGAGTGGAACGCTGAAGATCGGGCTCGGGAGGGTTGCAGTTGCTCGAGGCTCGGGTTAGCTGTCTCGAATGGTATAGGGTAAGGAAGGGCAGAGTACTGCTTGGCGTTCGGTGGTGAGAGAGAGGGGAGGTGAATGCAAAAGTGGAGAGAGTTGCTTCGGGAAAGGTTTTGAATTCCGCAGGAAAAACCCGAGCAAAACAAAAAAAAGTAGAACAAGTAAATATGAAGGCATAGCAAATATAAAAGCTGACCAAAACTTTTGATATCAAACTGATTTAAATTAAGATAGTGGAATAGTGACAGTCAAAATCTAAAAATATTAATTGCAGATGTCCATTGGTATTACATAATACCGTAGATAATTGAATTGGCGGGGGGAAACAAAAGGTTCAAATTTTGAAACTCAAGAGAAAACAAAAGGTCGCTGATCCGGTACCGATACGGTTACCGGTTTTGCGGATTCCGCTGTGTACTGGGATTCAAAACACGGAATGGAATATACCATAGGGATCAGCACGACGAGATGATTAAAACAGTGTACAGATATCAGTGATAGGGTCAACATATCAAAATTCGATAATCGGTACCGATAAACGCTGCTATTCCATACGGAAAAATCCAAACGGAGCTAGAAACGTCCAATTTTCACGAAACGAATTCCGCAGTCTGATTCAGAGTGTTCTAAATAAATTTTCTCATGTTGACATATTTAGGTTTCGAGAAACATTTTACTGTCATCAATTTTAACTGATATAAATTGAAATAAAATTACACTAGAATGTAAACTTCCATATTATCTGATGAAAATTTACTAGTTCTTATGTTAAAATAGACGCATTTCAAATATCTAATTTTTATTTCAAAATTTTATCGTTTAAAATTTCACAAAATTAAATTAAATATACTAGTAAAACAAATAAAAATTATTAAAATTTACAAGTCGTTACACTCTCCCCGCTCAAAATTTTCGTCCCCGAAAAGGGAGGGGGTAGGAGAACAGAAACAGCCAGAAAGAAAAATACATTGAAAACAAAATTAAAAAATTAATTTAAAACTATATAAATTTCAATTTAAAAAAATTAATATTCAATAATTGATTTTTAAACTCAAGGTAATTCATTGAGTTGATTTAATTTCAACTTACTAATATTTGACACCATAAAGGTTTCTTTCAAAACAATTTTTTTCTTTAATTTGTCTTATTTACTTTTCAATCAACTTATTATTCTATGTATCTCTATTAACATTTTTATAATTAAAATTAAGTGTATAACATTTATTATACCCACTCAAATTTTTATTATAAAAATCATTTTATATTGTATATTATCCAATTACATAGTTAACTTTTGAGCAATTTAGGTAAGTTATATTGAAATGCAATTGAGTATTATACAAGTAAATTTCCAATTCATTTCTTTCTAGTTTAAATATTAATTCAAAATTTTGGTTTCATTTATAATTGAAATCATCTTTTACCCAAATTTTAAGAATTAAATTTCCATTAACTTCAAACAATTTAGAGATAAATATATACTGTATATCAAATCAAATCTATAATCATATACTTATATATTATAAATCAAGTCATATTTTAGAAATTCAAATCAGTTTAATTTCCAAAACAAAACCGTAGCAAAGCTACAGAATAGTCTCTCAACTCTGAAACTCGAAAATGAATGTCGATGATGTCGTCGCCATCACCAAAATTATTTCCCAATGAAGAAAGAGAAGAGTACTGATTTAAATATTTAAAATTCTTTGAAACGTTTACATTCAAAATACTTTAAATAAATAATATACCCTTTAAAACTTTAAAACCATAGTTTAAAACCATCGGAAATTAAATTCTCCAATTCTAAATTTAAATTCAACTAAATTTTCAAATCTGGATGTTGAAATAGTCAATGGTTTACAAAATGATAAATGAAAATTAAATATTATTATTTTCAACAACCAATTCATTAACTACTTAATTCCAGAAACCTTATACTTATATATACAATATAATCATACAAAATTTTATTTCACTTACCAAATTTTGAAAAAAATATTTGTTTCAGTTGGCTCTATTCAAGTGTTTTGGAAATCCTATCGATAGCGTTGATTCGATGAATCGATCGAAAATCCAAATTAACATCAACAACTCAAACAACACAATATATATATATGTATGTATGTATGTATATAACATTTTTAATATAAATTATAAATACACTTCCTTACTAGATGATACAAGAAAGGATTTCAAAGCAAGGGTAGAGATTCAAATTCAAGGGAACCCTAAATCAAAGAGAATTCTAACTAGAAGATATGCTCAAAACGAAGATAAGATGATTAAATTACAAAATAGGAAGATGGATGGACTTATACAAATCGCGGTTGATGTTAACAGGACCAACCGTGACTTCAAGAATATGATCGATGCGGGATTCTAAGGCAAATCGACAATTGATCGCAAGAGAAAGAATCCAGAAATAGCAGGAGATAGATAGCATCGTAAACCGAGGATACAGAAGTCTTCGGTGAATCAATGCTATTTGTAAAGGAGTTTCACCCTTTTACAAATCATTCAGTGTAGCCATGAGATACTCCTGAATCAGAAAACACGAATGGAAGGAGACAAAAATGGATTTTGGAACCGAGGGGATCGTTCCAAAATTCAAAAGAAACCGAATCGAAGGAAAGGAATTCAAGCTCGAAAGAATGTGATTCTGTAATTAAATTCACTCCATATGCTGAGTTTTTCCAAAAACCAAAGCTCTGATACCAAATGTAATGACCGGATATTTCCAACCATTCGCATCCACGCATGTCGGATTTGAATTGGTTAAAATACCAAATTGCAAAATTATATTTGGCAAAACTCGGCATATACAATAAATAAATAAATAAATCACAGAATCACAAATACAGAGTAATATAACAATAATGCAGCGAAAACAAGAGAATAGTAGTTCATGAAGCTACTATATATATATATCATGATTAAATAAGATACAATGGAAGTTCCAAATACAATAGTCAAATACAAGATTAGAATACATCGTAGAATCAACTGAATATCTGAAAGCTGAATAGATCGTTGGATCTCCAAGCGAAGCTCCAACTCCAAAGGTGAGTCTCAAAAGCCGTATCACTCAGTCTGACCCGAGCGTAAAGCAAACACAAAACACTCGAATCAGGATTAACATTCTTATGTCAATAAATCCAACTCAAGCGAAATAACAACTGAAATATAAGTAATTCAAGGGATATTTGGGATAACCATCCCCTAATGATCCGTTAAACTATCTACTATGTAGTAATATACGCTATTATAATAATATCTAAAGTAAAGTAAACTTACTTAAAAAATAGCGTTAATACTTTACATTTTCCACTTTAACACATATATAGTGCCAATACTCTATACAGTACCGTATTACCTCCTGATCGGGAGGCTACCGAAGGATACTCCATAGGTACGACACAAATCAAAACTCGTACAAGGCACACTAGGGTAGGTGACATGGCACAACTAGGCAATGCCAGGGTAGATATACCAATTACGCTTCTGGACCGGTGGTAACGCGTAGCAGCCACTACCGCCCACCTCGAGCCGCACTTCCAAAAATCAAAGGTGCACCCAATCAAACACAAAGTAATAGAATAGTATCAAATGAGTGCGTCCGATCAGAGGAGCTACCTCATTAACCCATCAATCTCTCCAGTTTTAGCCACCTTATGCCAAATTCACGGGAGTCGGGTCCACGTATATACCTCAACAGAACGTTGCCACCATCCAACTTCATTCCGGAATCTCCACCGTGTACACGGTTGTCAAGTGGTTTTCGAAGTTGGCAGAGAGTATGACAACTTCTGGTCCCGGTCTCTTTAACAACCAAACGTTATGATACCACCGCAGCCATTTCAAAATAGTTATACTTTAAAAACCAAAATATCATTGCCATTTCAAATCCCATATAAATACTATATCCTTTTCCATTTCAAAACCAAATAAATACGATTATTTCATTTATTTTTTTCCAAAAATTATAGCACTTTCAAAGTTATAACACTTCGAAATCAAAACACTTGAAAATATAGCACTTTCAAATCATAATACTTTCAAACTCATGACTTTGAAACATAACTTCCACCATTTAAATGGTTTAAATATTAAAATACTTTATCTAATAAAATAGCTCCTTCAATTTCACAAATCAATTTCAAAACAACTCGAATTCCAAAATTTTAAATTTAACCAAATCTCAAATCATAAATTTCAATTCAATTCATTTTCCAAATAAACCATTCCAAGTTATATCAATTTCAAACAGATTTGATCCATAGAATAAACTATTTCAAGTTCAGTATTTTTCAAACTTTAAGTAGTCAACAATTTCAAACTAAGTTTGATAATTTCATATATATATATATATATATATATATATAATTCAATTTTCTATAATTTAGTTTTGAAACATTTACTTGATAAATCCATTATCATTTAAATTAAACCCAAATTACAAATAACTAAATATTTCCTTCAATTTATTTGTACTTGAAATATTCATTTAATTCACCTTAAACCAAAATCAAGTTATAAAATCATATCCTTTAAAACTCTCAAATTCAATAAGTTTCAAATCGATTTAATAGGATAAATTCTTAATTAAATACCATTTCAAATCAATTTCAAATCTATCTTCCCAACCTCAATTTAATAAACATCATTATAAACTCTATATTAAAATATAATTTAAATAAAAACTTAACCATATTATATTTTAATAAAATCAAACTTTATTATTAAACTTATTTTATATTTAACAAATTTATACATGGCTTAAATGTAAGAATTTAACTATATATATAATATTTATATAATATCAAAATCAATATTTATTAAACCATGTATTTCTTTCCAGAACCAAAGAAATCCTTTCAAAATATTTATATATAGACCAACGGTGTCTATGTACAATTTTCTATCATATGTTCAAGGGATACGAATATTTATCATTTCAATCTGCAATTTAAATTTATATACGGGTATATATCATTTCAACCTGCAATCTCAAATTCAATGTCAATGAAAATCACTTGGGTGTATCATTTCAACCCATACGATTTTCTCTTATTCTACAGATCGTTCGGGTATGTATCATTTCAACCCATAGTGAATTCTATACTAACAGGGAACTTGCAGAGTGATAACAGATATGATAATAATATAATAGGCATATATCATCAATATAAATAACAGATGATGGTGTCAGATGTCACAGGTGAACAGATACAGATAATAGCATATAAATAACAATGTAAATAACTAACAGCAGCATATTTCAATTGTCGTTTCAATTGAAATTAAATTTAATAAATATAAAAACATTAATCGTGAGCGATTGCTCACCTTTCGAGGCTAAAGAAAGAACCGAATGAGATGAGTTACGGATCCAAGCAAACGGATTTTGAAACAAAGCTAGATTGGCACAAATTTGATGGACAAAACTGATAAGTGGAAATAGACGAACTCAAACCAGGACTGGGCCGATGAAGATAATTGGTATGAGTGACCTTATATATATATAACTATATAAAATCATATTCTAAATTCAAACACATTTAAATTTAAATATATATGCATTAAAAATCATTGTCTTAAATAAACACATACAATAAAACAACATATCTTCATCATATAATTTGAAATAAATGCATATATATATACACTTTCAAAATTATTAATATAAGTGTAAGTATAATATTATATATAACGCATTATAATCTTATACAACATTATTCACATGTAACAACTTAAAAACAATATATATAATTCATATAACAGCATAATATATAAAATCTACTATATCTACACATAACCATATAATAATAAAAAAATGCTTTCATAAAACTAAAATAAACTTACATTCCAAACAGAACATACAACTAAGAATATTACAAATCAAAGTATATATCATATAACAGAACTCGAATACCAAAATCAGCGAAAAGGGAAAATAGTATAAGAGAGAGATACGACCTATAGACCATAAAAATCAGGTTATAAATGAAGTTGTGCACAACAGTATAGCTATATAAACTAACAAATAGGTCATATATATGACCTGTACAAAATTATATATGCATAGAAGGACACATCTTATTACAATATATAGGCAATATAACCGGTACCTTTTTAAACAGCCAATATATATATACCACCTTTAAATCAATGGTTTATTAAACAAATATATACCTAAATAATAAACCAAATTTCAACAAAAATTTTGCATAGCCAGATACATACGTATATATAGAAAACTTGAAATATATACATAATCTAACTAAAGTACAAAATAACAATATATATAAATCTGAAAAACAGAAAATGCAAAACTAATATATATAAGACTATAAATTCCAAATATATATATCTACCGAAAACTTAATTTGTATACAACAGTCGTATACATTAAAATTGAAATGTACATATCAAATGGCATTGGACAGAACAACAAACATAACTCACCTTAATTAAAGTGTAAACAAAGCCTTAAAATATAAAACTCATGTGATAAAATCCAAATATATATGCATACCTACAGTAAACACTATATATGTATTCAACTATCTATATCATTAGTTTTTTAAAATCATTGTTATTTTGGACATGTATATACAAACAAGATAGCTACACAATACAAAAATCAGGAAACATATATGGTATAACACTGGTAATACACCTTAATATATATAATTTATATACAATATGATATAATATAGATATATAGACGGTATTAAGTTTATACAACTCGCATAGGAATGTAAATAGCACGGCTGAAGCCAAATTATACATATAGGCTGATTTATGCTTAAACAACATCCACTGAAAAATCAATATAATTTTAATAAAGTTTGAAATATACAATACTGTAAGCAACAAAGTAAAATATATAATACCTATTCGAAGAAGAAATAGTGAAGGCATGGTGGCCGAGCTTGGCAGAAGGGAATGTGGCAGGAGGGTTCGGTCGGGCTATAGGATGGGTCAACACGTGGAGAGATGGGTCGGAGAGGAGATAGGCAGAGGGTGGAATGGTGAATATCGGGCTTGGGAAGGTCGCGGTTGCTCGAGGCTCGGGTTGGCTGTCTTGAGTGGTATAGAGTGAGGAAGGGCGGAGTACTGCTTGGCGTTCGGTGGTGAGAGAGTGGGAAGGTGAATGCAAAAGTCGAGAGAGTTGCTTCGGGAAAGGTTTTGAATTCCACAGGAAGAACCCGAGCAAAACAAAAGAAGTAGAACAAGTAAATATGAAGGCACAGCAAATATAAAAGCAGACCAAAATTTTTGATTGCAAACTAATTTAAATTGAGATAGTGGAATAGTGACGGTCAAAAATTGAAAATATGATTGCATATGTCTGTTGGTATTACACAATACCGTAGATAATTGAATTGGCGGGGGGAAAACAAAAGGTTCAAATTTTGAAAGTCAAGAGAAAACAAAAAGTCACTGATCTGATACCGATACGGTTACCAGTTTCGTGGATTCCGCTGTGTACCAGACTTCAAAACACAGAATGTAATATATCGCAAGGATCAGCATGACAAGACGATCAGAACAGTATACAGATATCAGTGATAGGGTCAACCGATCAAAAGTTGATAATCGATACCAATAAACGCTGCTATTCCGTATGGAAAAATCCAAACGGAGTTAGAAAAGTCCGATTTTCACGAAACGAATTTCGCAGTCTGATTCAGAGTGTTCTAAATAAATTTTCTCATGTTGACATATTTAGGTTTCGGAGAAAAATTTATTATCATAAATTTTAACTGATATAAATTGAAATAAAATTACACTAGAATATAAACTTCCATATTATCTGATGAAAATTTACTGGTTGTTATGTTAAAATAGACGCATTACAAATATCAAATTTTTATTTTAAAATTTCACAAAATTAAATTAAATATACTAATAAAACTAATAAGAATTATTATAATTTACGGGTCGTTGCATTACTTTTCTGTTCTAACTATTGTGGTTGCAAGCATAGTATATGGTTAATTAGTTTTGGTTAAGATACTAGTGGGGGAAAACCCATTCCACTATACGGTGTGGTCTTACTAGGTATCTATTTGGTTCAGGGTGGTAGGTTATTTATTCACACCAGACTTTTGTTTGATCCAAAGTTTTTGTTTTTCCTCCTTAAACTCTCGGATACTCATTTGAGTAGGTCTGGAGTAAGGAATTTCAAGTTTTCGGTTAGACAATGAAGCTTCTGAAGATGTAAATGAGGCAATCTAGCTACTAGGAGCTTTATCTATTTCCATTGTGTAATTTGGTTTCGTCTGTTGCGATGTAATGTCAAAGTTGTATAATATCTATGTAGTTGAGTCTGATTAACTAAGGGGGCATCTTCATATGTCTGTCTGGGAGTATTTTATATAGTTGTATTTTCTTTAAACGCGAGATTACAAATGTTATTATGTAATGAACATGAAAAATCATTTGTGAAATGAAATGTGAAAATTTGTTATTAAACTGTGTTTGAAAATTTTTCATATTCATGTGCTTCTAATTATTGATATGATAACATAGTCGTATTTTGTCACCAAGAATTAATGACCATAAATAACTGCAGTGTCCATATCAGGTAGTTTTGGGCCTTAAAATAGTAGATGCTACAAGTTGATATCAGAGCATTGGTTCATGATTAAAAAATTTAAAACGAAAAGAGATTTTGAAAACATACAGAGAATAAGATTGGGATATGGGATAATGCTATAGTAACGTACTTGTTTTTGCTATATATAAGAATTATTCTATCTTTATTCTCCCCTCTCTTTTAGACCGTACTTATGTATCTTACTAAGGCTCGTATGTAGATTTATGAGAAAGAGAGATATGGAAGCAGAAAATGAAAGTGTGAATCAAGGCGGCGGAAGCACTGCAACTGGTGGAAATGCTCGGCCCAATACCAGAAGGAACCAAGGTCGACTGGGAAATGCTAATTAAAATGCAAAAGCCAATGTAGGTGCAACGACCCACTAGTAGATATGGGGACTATTTATCGCTTCTTCATCAATCTGATGCAAGCTGGAATAACTTCAGAAGTAGGTGGAGAGAATGCTTCTAATGCAGGAGGAGTCAATCCCATAGCGCTAGTTGGTAATAACTATGCTAAGCCGAGTTGTCATTAAACCAGTCTGGATGGAAAGCCTTTTATGGGGACTGCGGATGCAGTAGAAATGGAGAACTAGCTGCTACATAGTGAAAGGTTTTTTTTGCTGATCTGGGTCTGAATGACGAGCAGAAAAGGAGATTGGCTTCGAGACGGTTGCATGGAGCTGCTTTGTTCTGGTTGAACGGGGTGACCTTAGGGGTACCAAAGGGGAATTGACTTGGGCAAAATTTCAAAGAAGATTCGAGGAAAGGTTTTTTTGAAGTTGCCAAGTCAGCCTTGCTCAAGAAGTTCATGGAATCAGAGCAAGGAGAAATTTCAGTGCTAGAGTACGTGCTAAGTTTGATAAGATATCCGACTATGGATACGCCACTATTGACACTATTATCAAGAGGAATAAGAAGTTTATCTAGGGGTTAAGGCAGGAGATTGCCAGGTCAACTATTTTACTTCTCAGGGATCCATCGAATGCAGTAGCAGAGATGGCAATCAGAAATGATTTCGACCTTTGGGAAAGAGAAGTCGATGGAGAAGCAAAATTCTCATAATAAGAAGAGGAAGTTCTTTAAGAAGAAGGGAGCTTAAAATGATAGAGCTGCTAAAAAGGGGAATGCAAATATAATTTTCTACAAGTGTGAAAAGAAAGGGCACTATATTGATGTTTGTCGATCTGGTGATGGCAAGGTGGTTGTAGGGAAGCAAAATGTGAAGTGCTTTAATTGCAACTAGATGAGGCATTATAAGAAAAAAATGTCCAGAAGCAGCCAAGGTAGGAAAAGGAAAGGTCTTTGCTTTTGAACCATCATCATCTAAGTCCATAGCAGCTGAGAAGGGAAAGTCTGTGATGGAAGGTATGCTTTTGATTCATAGCAAACCAATTAGGGTATTGTTTGATACCGGTGCATCACATTCATTTGTATCTCAGTGTATGGTAGATAAGTTATGTTTAGAACCATCGTCACTTCCTTAAGGATAGCTAATCCAATAGGAGGGTACACAATTCTTGGGATGAGATGTGACTATCTAGAATTTGAGTTGCTAGGTTATACTTTTGCCTACCGTTTGTGTGTATTTAATTTTATGGGTTTTGGGATTATTTTAGGTCTATATTGGTTGAGCAGATACGATGCTATGATATTTTACGAAGATAGAAAACAATCATCGAGACACCCTAATAGTAGCGATTAAATAGTATACTCGATTGAGAATTCGAATCCAAGAATTTGTCCTTTATTGGGTGCCACAGAAGTGGAAAACGAATTGAATCGGGTTTTAATTGTAAGAAAATTTGCATATTTTTTTTGCATATTTTTTTGAGTCGGTTACAAGGCTATCACCAAAATGAGCTATTGATCTTCGAATAGATCTTGTATCTAGAGTTGAAACCGTAAGTAGACCACCTAGAAGAATGACACCTACCGAGATGAAGGAGTTAAAGGTGTAGCAATGGACTTAGAAGGAAAGAGTTTTATTAGACCAAGCAGTTTGCCTTGAGATTGCGTATCAACAATCACAAGCTGAATGAAAGGACGATAAAAAATAGATATCCTTTGTCGAGAATTAATGATTTGTTTGACCATTTGAGTGGAGCCAAAATATTTTCCCAAATGGATTTGGCGACAGGGTTCCATTAATTAAGAGTAGTGGAGGATAGTATTCCTTTGATGTCGTTTCGAATGAGGTATGGTTCATATGAGTGGGTAGTAATGCCACTTGGATTGACTAACGTGCCTGCTTTCTTTGTGGACGTGATGAATCAGATATTCTAGGAGCACTTAAACAAGTTCGTGCTGGTATTGATTGACGCCGTATTGATATATTCCGAGGATAAAAGAGATAATGAGGTACATCTTATAATAGTGCTAGAGACATTAAGGCCGCATCAGTTGAAAGCAATGTTTTCTAGGTGTCATTTATGGAAAAGAGAAGTGAAGTTTCTTAGCCATGTAGTCTCATAAGAAGGGTTATCCATGGATCTAGCCAAGATAGAGGCTATAAATAGTTGGAACAGACCCGAGACGGTGACCAAGATAAGAAGTTTTCTTGGACTAACTGGCTATTACTGGAGAATTATCAAGGATTTCTCATGGATAGCCGCACCCCTAACTAAACTAACTAAAAGGACATGAAATTTATTTGGAAATAATAAATTGAGGAAGTATTTCCTAAGTTGAAATGTTTATCGACCAATGCACGCATGCAAGTTGTTCTAAATGGAAATTAGGATTTAGTGGTGTATACAAATGCGTTTGGAACTAGACTAGGACCTGTGTTGTGCAGAAGGGTAAAGTTTTTGCCTATGCTTCTCGACAGCTCAGACTGCACAAAGTTAGATATCCGACTCATGATTTAGAGTTGGTAGTAATGATTTTCACATTGAAAGTGTGGAGACACTACCTTTTAGGAGAACGATTCGATTTTTATATGGTTACAAGTCTTTGAGATATTTATTCTCTCAAAAAGAGTTGAATATGAAACAACAGAGATGGTAGGAGTTTTAGTAGCTTATGATTTCGATATTGAGTATACACTATGGAAAGAAAATAAGGTTGTAGATGCACTTAGCAGAAAATATCAAAATGTGGTGTTAGCTATGTTGGCGGAATGGAAGGACTTGGATGCATTAACTACTTGTAGGGTGCAGTTATGATCGATTGCTAGTTCTAGTCAGAGTACCGCCTTATTGTCTTGTTTAGAAGTTCGATCAGTATTGGTCGAAAGGATTGCTTCTAAATAGAGGGATGATCTAGTATTAGCCGAACGGATCAGAAGACTGGAAAATGGAAGTAAGATCGACAATCTAAAGGATTTTGGTCTTGATCAGAAGGGCTAGTTAAGAAAAAAGGGAAGCCTATATATTCTAGATGTTGGTGACCTAAAGAAGGAAGTTCTTACGGAGTGTCATCGATCGAAGTTTACGATTCATCCTAGGGGAACCAACGTATATCAGAATATGAAGAGAATTTTCTTCTGAGAATGTATGAAAAGATATATAGGCTTATGGATAAGCAGTGTGCGAATTGCCAACAAGTAAAAGCCGAACATTAGAAGCCGAGTGGTTTTCTTCAGCTTTTAGATATGCTAGTTTGGAAGTGGGATTCGATATCTATGGATTTTTTGATGGGTTGCTAGCATGGAATTGGGGAAATGAGAGTACATGGGTTATAGTAGATAGACTGACCAAGAGTACACATTCATCCCTGTTAGGTTAACTAGAACGACACATGTATTGGCTAAGTTGTTTATGAAGAATATTCTTAGACTACATAAGATTCCTAGTAGTATAATCAACGACACAAATGTCTTGTTCATTAGTGAATATTCGAAGAGTCTACAGGAAGTGATGGTACCAAGCTTAAGATGAGTACCGCTTTTCACCCATAGAAAGATGGTAGACAGAGAGAATCAATAAGGTACTTCAAGATTTTTTAAGAGCTTGTGTGCTAGATTTTTATGGGTCGTGGGAAGACCATTTGCATTTGGTTGAGTTTTCCAATAATAATAGTTATCAAACTAGTATAGGAATGGGGCATTTCGAAGCTTTGTATGGAAGGTCGTGCAAATCATCAACATGTTGGTTAGAGACGGAAGACAGATTGGTCCTTGGTCCGGATATGGTAAGAGAAGCTACAGAGAAGATTAAGTTAATCCAATGTAGGATGAGAGAAGCTCAGTCTAGACAAAAAAATTACGTAGATACGTAAAGAATTAGAGTTCTCAATTGGAGATCGTGTTTTCATTAAAGTATCACCGATGAATGGTTTGGCACGTTTTGTAAGGTCAGCGAAACTAGCATAGATATGTTGGACCATTCCCTATTATAGAGAGGATAAAAAAAACTCGCATACTAAGTTGAGTTACTGACTAGTTTTGTAGGTGCCCATAATGTGTTTCATGTTTCTCGTCTAGAAAGTATATACATCGAAAGATGTAGTAGTAGACCAGATTTGATATTTGTGAGATAACCAGTTCGAGTGGTAGCGAGAGATGAGAAGTTAATAAATAAAATAGTCAAGTTAGTGAAAGTCCAGTGAAGTAACAACGAGAAAGATTGTACTTGGAAGATAGAGGACATGATTAGGGATACTTATCCTAAGCTGTTATGATGGTATTTTCTATATTTGTTGTATATAGACTTAGTAGCTGGTAGGATATACTAGCATTATTTGCATATTTAATATGCATGTTATATAGTCCTTACTGAATTTTGAGGATGTAATTCTTTAAGGAGGGGAGCCTGTAACACCCTTGACTTTAGTTCGACATTATTCAGGATATATAATTGGATAGATTAAATAGAATAATGTAAATAGTTTAGAAGAATGAGATTTGGTCATTAGTAAAGTCATATCTTCATAAATTAACTAATGAGATTGTTTTGGAAAACTTAATATAGAAGGATATGAGAAGAGCAATTTAGGTATAGAATTATCTTATATCTCTTAAACCCTCTACCCCTCATATCATTTACATTTTTCACAAAATATAAACAATCTAAAAAGAACTTAAGGAGGCTAGCCATAACCTAAGGAGAAAGAAGCACGAAATCAAAGAGGATTCAAGAAAAAAAGTTTAGGGAAGCTAAGCAACATCAAATCTCAACTCCAACAATTAATTAAAAGGTGAATAATGCTAAAACCATCTCTTTTATCTCTTGATTGATTCAGTTATGGATAGTACCTGAACTTGTTTTTTTTCTTGCCAGTTTATGGTTGTTTAATCATTGTTTGGATAGAATAATGATTTATGGAGTTACTCATGAAATTATTTAAGAAGGTTTTAAGGGTAAAAACTTAAGTTTATAGTCTCCAAATGATTCAAAATTTTGATATGATGTTTAAAATGATATTCTGAAGATGTGTTTTAAATTTCATAATTTTCCAAATTAAATTGAATATTTATGAATTTTCTAAGGAGGAAATAGCTTGATTTTGGGCTTTAATTACTTAAAATAATTAAATACGATTTTTGGCCCTCAAATTTTTATATGGTAAAGAAAAGGATGTCCTTGAATTTTTATGAATTTTTGGGTTTTTCCCAACGGATTTTGAATTATTTTGAATTTTATATATTAGAAAAGAATTTAAAAGGATAATTAATTAAAGATATTAATTAATTAGTTTGGTATAAGTTTTGGAATTTGAATAATGTAGGTGGTAATAAATTCTAAAAGCTTTGTCAAAAAGGTATTTTTATCTAATAGAAATTGGATAAGCATTAAGATTTAGTGAAAAGCAATTACCTTTATTAATAATAAACCAGCTTTATTGATAATTATGCCATGCTGCATGTGTCCCCTCCGAGCCTATAGAAGTGCTACGTCCCTGAGTGCCGGAGTCGAGGTGAAAGGAAGCATAGGTTAATTACTTCGGTAACTATGAAATGCTTCCCGGTAGTTCGAAGTCGGCCTCATTGACAATTTAGTATCCGTGGCATCGACACCTCATTTTATCTAGGACGAAGCCGCACCTCTTCGCCTATGTTTTTAAATAACGCCACATACTATTTTTTTTAGTGCTTTTGAAGTCATCTAAACAAAAGAGCGGTGACGCGGCATGTTTTATCTTTGACCCTGTTTATTTTAAATGGCATAATTGCCAAAGTAAATTAAGTATAAGGTTTTAAATTGGCCCCGCTAGTATTGATGCCGCTATTCATCAAGGTCAGTGACATTATATTACATGGCAATGATGCCACATTTCTTTCATTAAATTCGGAGAGGCGTAGTTTTACGTAAACTATAATAATGGTTTAAAGAGGCGGTATAGCCAAAGTTAAAGAGGGTCGATGATCTTAGGTTTTCTTTCATTAGCCAATTGTTTTATAATATCGTAAAGTTTTTTTCGAAAAGGATGAGTAACCTACATTTTATCTATGTCGTCGACGTCCTCCTCGACATAGATTTTTAATACTTAAAAAGAATTTAAGTGATGTCTTCGACCTTTAATAGAGGTCGATGAGGTTGTAACTCCATGGGTTTCACATGTTATTTTATTGAAGGCAGAGAGACTTAAGCTCCTTTGCTAATGTCGTTGTGGACATCGGCATAGACTTTTATCAACCAAATAAAGGTGGCGGGCCATATGTTTTAAAATTTTGACTTTGATCATTAGGGATACCAATACATTTTAAATTATAAAGTTTGACATTATCATTGAGGATACCAATGTATTTTCTTAAATGGGTTTGACATCGATCATTGGGGATACCAATGTACTTTACTTTGAAATATTATAATTTTAAGGGGATGATAACCTAAATTGGGGATACCAATAGACATAGGTTAAACTTGTGGACAACATGAAATGTATTGTTAATTGATGGGTTCATAGTCATCCTAGGAAAACTATGGGATGTGAGATGGATAGTCCACATCATACCAGAAATGGATAGTCTCTACAAGGTTAATGAAGGGTTCATAGTCATCTTAGTAAAAATAATGGGATGTGTGATGGATAGTCCGCAACATTGTAAATTAAATGGAATATGTGTGATGGATAGTCCATATAATTTAAACAATGGAACCATATGTGATGGGCAGTCAATATGGTAGGGGATGGGTAATCCAAGTAATAATTGCATATGGAATGGATAGTCCACATAACTATGAATATGATTAAATGTGAGATGGATAGTCCACATAATTATAAGATGGGTAATCAGATTAAAATGAGATGAATAGTCAGTTTAAATTTTTATGGGTTGTCATTTGAAATTAAGATGGGTAATCTAATGAATTGGGATGGGTAATCCAACATATATCGCATAACTATAAATGCTACTTTTATGTTCTAACCATTGTGGCTGTAGGGGCATAGGATATGGTTAATTAGTTTGGTTAAGATACTGGTGAGGGGAAAACCTATTCCGCTCTATGGTGTGGTCTCGCTAGATATCTATTTGGTTTGAGATGGTGGTTATTATTCACACCGGACTTTAGACTGACCGAAGTTTTTGTTTTCCCCCCTTAAACTCTCGGATGCTCATTTGAGTAGATCGAGAGTAAGGGATTTTAGATTTCTAGTTAGACGAATAAGCTTCTGAAGATGTACAGGAGGCAATCTAGCTATTAGGAACTTTATCTATTTTCGATGTGTAATTTGGTTTTGTCTACCGGCTGTTACATTTTGAAATTTCTTTTGTTGATCTGGATCTGAATAATGAGCAGAAGAGGAGATTGGCTTCGAGACAGTTGCAAGGAGTTGCTTTGTTCTGGTAGAACGGGGTGAATATAGGGATACCTAAAGGGAATTGACTTAGACAGAATTTTGAAAGAGATTCGAGGATAGGTTTTTGTCTGAAGTAGCCAAGTTAGCATGGCTTAGGAATTTCATGGATTTGCAGTAAGTAGAAATGTCGGTGTTAGAGTACTCTACTAAGTTTGATGAGCTATCCAGATATGGATATGCCACTATTGACAATGTTATCAAGAGGAATGAGAATTTTTTCTAGGGTTGAGGCCGGAGATTTCTAGATCAACTATGCTAATGATTGTCAATTTGGTGATGACAAGGTGGTTATAGGGAAGCATAATGCGAAGTGCTAGATGAGGCATTATAAGAACAAATATCCATAAGCAACCAAGGCAGAAAAATGAATTACATGATTAAGGCTTCAACACATTACTATTTAATTATTCTATCTTTGCAAACACACCACCAAGATAGTGATCCGCATGAACTACTATAGTACTAAGATGATGGCAAATGACACCATCAAGACCATTCATTTGCTAAGTCACCCATTCACGCCAACTTTGATCAACCAATCCAAGCAAGTCATGCCACTCCTTAACCACTATAAATAGAGACCTACCCCGACCTAAGAAGGGGCTCATTTCTTCTTTCTCTCTCTTAGGAAAAATCATTATTTGGGACTGCAATTTATAAGCTCCTTTGAGAGCTTGGGACCTTTATCATTGGCCAATGAAGAAGAAGATGATTTGAAATTTGAAAATAAGGACTTTTTTAAATTAGAATAGAATTTTTCATATTGATTTCGACCTTGGTCTTTGGACTAGAACAAAGGAGATGACTTGTATTGTTTTCATATTGAACATTGAATGGTGAATATTGTATATCCACTCAAATATCATACAATTGCATATGAGAGATGTATGATTTGAACTTTGAACATTATGGACGTTTTGGACATTTTGGATTTATCTTATTTTGATTGTTAGCATATTTTGAATTTTACTTCTTTTAAAATATTTTGATGTGAGGCCAAAAGTTTGTTTTAAAAACTAATTTATAAATTCGTTGCAACACAACATATTCAGTTTTGCTTAATAGGATACTTGATGACCATATAACATCAACAAGGGGCATTAGACAAAGGGACTCATTGTACTCTTATCTATTCAGCATATCAATGAAATTTATGTCAATAAAATTAGAAGTAGCTGTAAAAAATGAAATCGCCTCAATTAAAAATGTGCAACCATTTATTTCTCATTTATTATATGTAGATAATGCAATGATTTTTGCTGCAACAGATGTGAAGAGTGCACAAAGTTGTAAGGATATAGCAACAAAAACGAAAACGAGTGCATGTTGAATATTTATCAAATGAAGAAAAAGACTTACTTTAGTATATAAGCCGTCAAAACAAAAATCAAATTATGTAGAGATTACAAACTTAAGGGAGTTCACTTCTAGTAAAATATATAGGGGTTTCAATTTCATTAGACTATGCAGAATGTACGGGTTTTTTTCTTCCAAAAGGAACTAGATAAGTTTGATATTTGGGATAGTACTTTATTATCTATGGTAGGAAGAGCTGACTTCAATCATATTGCAATTACAATAACGGTGCTTTATGGTTATTTGTCTACCACATGCATCCTGCAAGTCTTACTAAGTTAAGCAGCTTCAGTGTAGATTTTTTTAGGCTGGGAAGATGGCTTGGAGTAGATTGCATAGGTGAAAGATGGAAGGGGAATAGGGCTTAAAAGTTTTGAAGACTTAAGGAAAGTGTTAACATTAAAACTTATCTAACAACTATTCTTTAGAAACAATTTTTGGTCTAAATGGATGACTCACAAACACCGTAAGAAGGAAACATTCTGGACAATGCCAGTAAATAACATGTCATGCACCACGAAAAACATGTTAAGGCATAGATTGAAAGGCCTGAAATAAATGAAAAGGTGTCATAGTCGGTGAAGAAATACATTTTTTTGCACAGATCCATGAATAAATAGAAAGTGTTTAGGGATATACTTGGTTGGCATAGATATCATATAAGTGAAAGTAAAAGAATATATGTCTCCTATATTATAAATAATACATAGTGAGATAAATCAAAGTTAACTGAAACCATAGAGATAAGTAGAATCGTAAATCAAATTCAAATAAAACATAAATAGATAGAAGATCATTGAGAATGAAATGGTGAGGATAATGATAAATATAGTTGGTACCCGTTAACCCACCTTTTTGGCAAGGATGGCCACAGGCGCATTCAACTAAATTGACTGCTCGTTCGTCAAGGCTGGTTTTTGATGGATTTAGTCGATTGGATGGATGGACGATCGATCATGGATAATAATCATGGATTTACAGCCGGGATTTGGCATAGTCGATGAACGAAGGTTATTGGATACTTGGAAATTGGGTTTCGATGAGTCGCAAGTCACCATGGATTTGCTTTGAGTCGTATGGAGTCGAGCTTCGAGTCGTATGGATGATTTCTTTGATTCATTTAGGTGGCTTGGCATAAGTGACTCGATATTGGTGGCTCGACATTGGTGGCTCGGCATGGGTGGCTCGGCTGTGTTAGTGGCTCGACTGTGTTGGTGGCTCATCATGGAAGGTGGCTTGGCCTAGTAACATCATGGCTCGGCCTTGGTTGTCACTCGGCATTGGTGGCTCAGCATGGGTGTCCCAGCTGTGTTAGTGGCTCGACCGTGTTGATGGCTCATTATGCAAGGTGGCCGACCTAGTTAGATCATGGGTCGGCCTTGGTTGTCGTTCGGTGTTATGGTTCATCAAGGTGGGTCGGTCGAGCCGGCTTTGTGCCTTTAAGCTACCTACTACGGGTCGGCTTTGTGAAAGATGGCTCGGTGTAGTTAAAGGTGGGTCGGCAAAAACGTGGATCGTTGGCTTCGAGTCGAGGCACTCATAACTTCGGGTCGACGCTATAAAACGTGGCTCGGTATGATGCAAGGTGGGTCATCACGAGTATATGGTTTGGTTACTTCAAGTCCTATGGCTCAAAATTTCAAGTCGGCCTCAGGGATTTTGGGTCAACATCTTACCTAGATCGATTACATTCTACTTCGATTCCAGGGATGCTCTGCTTCGACTCAAAGGTGACTATGCTTCGAGTCGCCTTGGTGGTTTTCAGGGGTCGGCAACTTTTGGATATGGAACTAGTCGCAACTATGGATTCTGGATCGGTCATGGATTTAATGGGCCCTTGGTCACTCAGGAGGCCCAGCTACCTGGATTTTCCTATAAATACAGCATGTGGGTCTCTAGATAAGGGGATCTTCTTTCTATTCTCTAACTTTCTCTTTTCTAAGGCTAAGGCTATTATGCCATTGTTAAACTCTGGATTGTAACTGTAATCAATTATTACAGCAATAAAAAGGAAATTTTCGAAGTGGATGTAGGCTGGAGTTAGATGAACCACTATAAATCCCATTGTTTACTGCTTTCCTTTTGATTTTAATTATTCTTCATGTTAACATCCTCTGCATATATTCTATCTATGATCTGTGATTGGCATTTTGTGCTTTCTCTTGGATTTAGGTGTTAGTGACCAATTTTGACGCTAACATTTTGGAGCTTTCATTGAGAAAGCTAACACTCAGGACTCAAAAGCTTGGAGTTTGGATTAAAAGGCTTAGGAATTTGGACTCTGGAGACTATGGTAAAGCAATCAACTAAGAGACAAAGGACTGAAAGAATTTAGCAAGAGGGAAGTCAGGAGGCTTCCTCTGGAGCTAATCAACCCTCCGTCTACATCGCTAGGGACGAGATGCAGGTCATGATGAATTCCATGCAGGAACAGTTGAGAAGGCAAGAGGAAATGATGCAGGCACTTTTCAGACAATTTGGACAAGCAGGAACTACAGGAGCTCAGATCCATGGAGCTGGATTAGAAGGACTCAACCAGCAAAAAGATGGAGTGGTTCAACGGGGGGCAGCCCCCAATCAGCAAACAATTGTCAATCTGGGTGGACCTAGACTCAGGGGCATGCTGCTTGGTAATGCTGGACCAGCCCATAAAGGGATACCAGATGACATTGTGAAGCCCGACGCCAACAGGAATACAGGAGTATGTGACAAGGAGTATGTACTGCAATTCCCTCAAGGACTTAGAGGATGTTTAGGAAATGTAGGTGTGGGCCACCCTTGGCGGGTAACCCTGGATTGGCTGACATCATCAGGCGAGATATTCGTGGAGGTCTAACAAACAGGGATTTGGAGGGAGTCAACAAAAGCCTGTTTACCCTGAACATCAGGATAGCTAGGAATCCACCCGATTTCAAGCTACCCACTCTGGAAGTATACAACGGTAAGACGGATCCCACTGACCACTTGATGAGGTACACAAGGCATTTGGAGGTGCTGGGTGCATCAGAGGAGGTCATGGCCCGATGTTTCCCCATGTACTTGACAGATATAGCCTCTATGTGGTTCAGACAGCTGAGGATGGATCTATTGGAACTTGGACAGAACTGGTGGACAAGTATTTAAGTGGGTTTCAAGTTCATATAAAAAGGCCAAAGAATGTGATGACGCCGACGTAAGTTAAGCAGAGGACGAATGAATCGCTCGAGACTTTCTTAACTCGGTTTAATGTAGTAGTTGCTTCAGTGGATCAGCCAGATCCATCAATGATTATGATGGCGGCAGTGTCAGGAGTCAGGAATGATTCAGATTTCAAAGTATCATTAATACGGCATCCACCACTAGATCTCGGGGAATTTCTTCATGAAGCCGAAAGGTTTCTTTGACAAGAGGATGCATGTTTTGATATGAAGTCAAAGGAAGTAAACGTGGTTAAGGATGGAGGACCGCCCGGCGAAAAACTCAGGTAAAGATAAGGATAAAGGGAAAAGAAAGCACCGGGGAGAACCAAAATTCTCCACTTACACGGGATTGAATGCAACATTGGAGCGGATATTCTTGGATACTCGAGATCGCCTTCCGTATCGAAGGCCGGCAAGGGGGAGCCCTCAGAACGCGAAAGGGCATCAGGAAGACACTGCCTTTTTCATGACCTGGATGGGGACGATACTAACAGCTGTCGACATCTGAAGGATATAATCGAGGAACATTTAAGGAATGGTCAGCGCGGTAATATGTCGGAACTCGAAATGCGACGGTGGAACAGGAGCAGCCACCGCCTACCTTGAACGATGAAGGTGTGAGGCCCAGGAATAGTGGTCGGTTGGTCATCAACTAATCGTAATGGTTTGGAATAAGTAACAAACTCCAGGCAAACGGCTAAACTACTTACTCATGCACGAGATCGGAGATAACCCTTAGGCATGCTCTAAGATAATGGTTTACCGAGACGTTCCGGTTTGTGAAATCTTTTTTTCCCTTTTGCACTCGAACATTAGCTTTTTCTTGTTTGGTTCTGGAGTTTGGATTGAACTCCTATTTTTTATTTGTGTTTTGATCTGGATTTTGGTTTGGACGTATGACATTTGGTTTGGATTTCTGGTATGGATTTTTGGTTTTCTAATTTGAATCTAGATTTCGGATTGGATTTTGATTGACTTTTTGTTTGGTTTTTGGCTAGAAGATCGTCGGGTATGGATTATGCTCGAAAAGGGTCTGGAGAGACCAGGATTCGGCCTAGGACATAGGTCCCGTATTATCTGTTGGTTATTGATACAGGTCGTCGAGTATGGACTATGCTCTGCAAGGGTCCGAAGTGACCAAGATTCTGCTTAGGACTTAAGCCACGGCGATATTCAGCGTTCATGGACACTGAACCAGGATTACCATTGGTCTAGGACTTAGGCCAAGGCATTGCTTGGTACAGGTCGTTAAGTGTGGATTGCGCTTGACAAGAACTTGGAATATTTATGGATTTAGATATTAGCTATAAACAGCTAAGGATTTAGGTATGGACCTAGAACGGACCCGGATTTTGGATATCGACCCGGAGAAGTCATCGATTTAGTTATTGGCTATTAGACATGGATGGATTAGAACCCGGCTATCGGATTCGGATTTCGGCTTTGGATTTGGACCCGGTGATGTCCTAGATATGGATTACGGGACCCATGAGGTCTTGGCTTTGGACTTTACCTCGGTGTGGTCCACGAGCTTGGATAAAATGATCCGGAGAGATCACAGATTCAGAACTGGATAACGACTTGGAACAATCGCGGAGTGGATTATTGGATTTGGATGGAATTGTTTGATGATGACCAGGACCTGGACTATGGATATCGGATTTGAGGCTATTCAAAACACAGTTTTCAATAGCAAGGCATGTTTTAGGGGGGCAAGTGTTAACCCACCTTTTTGGCAAGGCCATAGACAGGTGGATTCAACTAAATTGACTGTTCTTTTGTCAAGGTTGGTTTCCAATGGATTTAGTCGACTGGACGGATGGACTATCGAGCAAGGATAACAACCATGGATTTACAGCCGATATTCGGCATAGTCGATGAATGAAGGTTACTGGATACTTGAAACTTGGGTTTCGATGAGTCCCAAGTCGCCCTAGATTTGCTTCAAGCCGTATGGAGTCGAGGTTCGAGTCGTATGGATGATTTCTTCGAGTCTTTTAGGTGGCTCGACATAAGTGGCTCGGCGTTGGTGGCTCGGCATAGGGGGCTCACCTTTGTTAGTGGCTCGGCCATGTTGGTGGCTCATCATGGAAAGTGGTTAGGCCTAGTTAGATCATGGCTCGCCTTGGTTGTTACTCGGCATTGGTGGCTCGGCATGGGTGGCTCAACTGTGTTAGTGGCTCGGCTGTGTTGGTGGCTCATCATGGAAGGTGGTTCGGCCTAATTAGATCATGGGTCGGCCTTGGTTGTCGCTCGACGTTATGGTTCTTCAAGGTGGGTCGATCGAGCCGGCTTCGTGTCTTCAAGCTACCTGCTTCAGATCGGCTTTATGAAAGATGGCTCGGTGTAGTTAAAGTATGGGTCGGCAAAAGCGTGGATAGGTGGCTTCGAGTCGAGGCGCTTGTAACTTTGGGTCGGCATTACAAAACGTGGCTCGGTATGATGCAAGGTGGGTCGGCACGAGTATATAGTTCAGTTACATTGGGTCCTACGGCTCAAAACTTCGGGCCGGCCTTAGGGATTTTGGGTCAACATCTTACCTAGATCGATTACATCCTACTTCGATTCCAGGGATGCTCTGCTTCGAGTCAAAGGTGACTATGCTTCAGTCGCCTTGCTAGTTTTCATGGGTCGGCAACGTTTGGATATGGAACTGGTCGCAACTATGGATTCTGGATCGGCCATGGATTTAATGGACCCTGGGTCACTAAGAAGGCCCAGCTACCAGGATTTGCCTATAAGTACAGCATGTGGGTCTTTAGGTAGGGTGATCTTCTTTCTGTTCTCTGGCTTTCTCTTTTCTAAGGCTAAGGATATTCTGCCATTGTTAAACTCTGGATCGTAATTGTAATCGATTATTACAGCAATAAAAAGGAACTTTCTAAAGTGGATGTAGGCCGGAGTTAGCCAAACCACTATAAATCCCTTATTGTTTACTACTTTCCTTTTAATTTTAGTTATTCTTCATATTAATATCCTCCACATATATTCTATCTGTGATATGTGACTGGTATTTAGTGCTTTCACTTGGATTTGGGTGTTAGTGACCAATTTTGATGCTAACAGTACCTTATAGTTTGGAACCCAATAAACAGTAAGAAAATGTCATGCTTCACATACAGGGTAATACTTGATAGGGTAAATGCAAAGTACAAATTAAGGGAGTGGAGTGTTGGGTGTGAAAAACATCATGTTCCATGCAATGAACAACCACAAACTAGAAATCACATATTTATCGATTGTAGCTTAACAATATGTAAATATATACTATAATGAAAATTAAGTCAAATTTTAACACAAATAGTGGTACTCCCCTTGAGCTTGAAGACGAACTGAAGGAAAATCAAATCCATATTTTAGATCAAAGATCAACTCGACTAATTAGCTTTATCTGCCCTTGTTACAACAACATATCAGCTCTAGGACGAAAGAAATAAAAGGATTTTCAAAAACAAATTCACGAATGAAATGGAAAGAGCTAAACCAATACATGTTAATATTATTTATCTTATGCGTAAAATGATAGCACATATGACAAGAACGAGATGCAACAAGCAGCTCTTGCAAGGTGGTGTAGAATATGCCAGTATACGATTTTTGTTTGATGATAATAAATATATATATTCATTTAAATGTATTTGTTATTGTACTATTTTATTTTTCACATAATTAAATAAATATTTGTTGGATAAAATAAATAACAAAGAATTCAAATTCAAACAAATATTTTATTCAAACAAATATCTTATTACAAATTCGAATAGTACAAAGCTCTCACTACATATATGCATTTTCAATTATAATACAATTTCAATTACAACATAATTTTCGTTTTACATTTTTCACCTCATTACATTCACTCCACTCGTATTTTGATCTTCAACTTTGTTCCAGCCTGTATCCAACATCTATATTATTTGTAAAATAAACACCGACACAATAAAATTGAAAAAGAAAATATTTTGTAATTCAAAATGAAGTGTGTGTTTTGAAAATGTTATTTTCCCAGTTATTTAGGTTGTTCGTCATTTATTTTCTTTTGAATTCATCTTACACGAACAACTTGTGACATGCACAGTGTATCACTGTGCATGCCATAGGGCCGTGCACACCGATATACACTTGCTTAAAACTGCAGGGACAGGTGAGCACAAGTTCAAACTTAACCAAGTGGTGGATTCAACTCAGGTGCAAAAATATGTACACATGCAACCCAATTCAACTCAAGTGGAAATGCAAATAACAACAAAACAGCCTCGACTAAAAAATTGAACATGAACAAAAAACAACAAAGTCGAGATAAAAATGCCGCAGTTAAGTCTTTCAGAGGCTAACAAGTCAAGTTCATCACAAATACTTCAAGTGCAACCTTCATTCAAAATGGAATCGGACGATATGCACACATGGATGCAAGCAAGCAGTCACAGTAACAAAGACCAGAACAACAAAACCAGAGGTGACAAAGCATAGTAGCAGAGCATGTGTACATGACCACACCAGACATGCTCAAGACCACATGCATATAACATGAAGTATACAAGACATGTACAAGTTTATATGCACAGACTCGAAGCAATGGAATTCCACATGAATGCAAATCCACATATGCAACCAATCAAAGATCAAAATGAAATACCAAACCACAATGCACCAGATCAGTGAAGAAACAAACAAAAAACGGACTTCAAAACCAAGTTCAATTACATTTTGAACTTGAACATATACAAAATGCCCAAGAAAATAAAGATTACAAAACAACATGAATGCGAACTCTAAAATGTAAGGCTAACAAGGATTGGAACCAATCAGACCAGAGAAATGAAATGGTGATTAACTCAACATGTCAACAAGCCAATAGGTCAAGACTCAAGTGAACACACGGAACCAAACTTCAGTGCATGTTTACATGAGTACAAAGCACACCTACACCAGACCACGTAACAACATGACCACACCAGTACCAGATAAGTGAAACAAATTCAGACTTAATTGCAACTGGAAATGAAGCCAGTGAAAAGATTTCCAAGACCACAAATGTTCACAATAACTCAATATGAAGCAGCTCAATATGAAGAACAACTAGACTCAACCAACATTCATTCGAATGTACACATGACTCAAAGCAAGTTTCAGTTTTAATAATACAATAGTCAAATGGCCAGAACAAAATGAAATTCATCAACTCAATGGAACTCGCAGGTGACAACAGCAAATCAAACCAAGTTAAGGCCGGTTTTAAAAATTATCAACAAAATCAACTAAGGTCAAAAATAGTTGAAAAATGAAAAAGCGTGATGAACAAGCATCACAGATTCGAAATATCAAAAAACCAAACGCAAGTCGTGGTGACCAAGGAAGTTGTAATAATATATCATAAATATATGAACAAGTCAGATTTTATCTCACAAATTCAAAGTGTCGAAGTCATAGAGGAAAAGAACGAGAAATAAGTTCAAATGCCAAAAAGAACGAAACCAAAATTCAAATTCATGGAGTATACGTACGAGATGGAACAAGTCAGCAAATATCAAGCATCCAATCGAAAATCAATGGCCGAGCATAGCAACGTGACAAATTCAAAAAGATTTATACAAACGAAAATTAAGGGTTTCATTCCCTATAAATTACCTCATATCATCATCGGCTTAAGGCATCAAGTTTGAAAGCAAAATTGAATCAAGCTTAATCATAAACCAAAAAGAAAAATCGCATACCAGTATTAGAACTTGATCGAGAAGCGGCCGCTAAGTAATTGAATTTCACTGATAGAAGAGGGAGAAAAGCAAGAACGAAAGCATCAGATGATTCGAGCCTCAATTCTTACAAGCGGCAGCTCAATTCCAGAAACCCTGATGGTTGAAGAGAAGCATAAAGGAACAACCAAGAAAATAAAAAAGAGGAGATAGTGTTTTTGCTCTAATTATAATTGGGCCGGTCTTATTCTTATGTTTGGGCTTAATTTTAAATAATAGGGTTTTTGTTTTTATTTTTTTAGTTCTATTTGTAATTTCTTTCTAAAATTGTGTAATTTTCTAGTCGTGTGACTAGGTACAAACTACGGGGTGTGGTTTGAGAATTCACAACACAGTAGTTAAGTTGTGGTAGGGTTTTGAGAGTAGAGTTAGGTTAGTCATTAGCGGGTATCGCAAGTTTACGTGTGTAAGCGTCTGACTAATTAATTTCTAGTAGAAACCTTGAGGGCAGCACATAGGCAGGTTATTTTCGAAGTTGGGTAAATCTGTGCGTGGTCTTTACTGCATTATTTTCTGTGTTTATTTTTAATTTCGCATTAATTTTTATTATTATTGGTATCACCATATTCACCCCCCTCTAGGGTGAAAACGATCCTATAGGTGGGGGGTTCAACTGCGCGAAAATGGATAAAAGAGGGAAAAGAATCGGTCGCATCACTTTTTGAGGAAGAGGCAATGCTAGGGTTATTTGTGCGTGGAGAGATAAGGTGAGGTGAGTTTAAGGTTAAATGTAACGACCCGTAAATTTTAATGGTTTTAATAACGTAAATAACTAAATTTTTGTGAAATTTAAATAATAAAATTTGGAAAAAAAATTATATTTGGAATACGCTCATATAAACATAGTAAATGATAAATTTTCATCAGATAATATGCAAGTTTATTTTATGGTGTAATTTTGTTTAAATTTAAATCAGCTAAATTTGATGATAATAAAATATTTTCCAAACCTAAATATTTCTATATAATAAATTTGTAAATGAAGTTCTGAGTAAGACGTCATAATTCTTTTCTTCAAATTTGATCAATTCTGGCTCCGTTTATCTTATTTTCTGCAGTTTTGCAGCATTTCCTGTAGCGGAAATTCGAGTTTTATAATTTTGATCGCATCTCTGGCATTTGTGTACCGTTGTATTCATGTCATCGTGCTGATCGCCATTGTATATTTATTTCTTTATTTTGAGATCCGGTACGTGATGGAAGCAATAAACTGTTCGTTGTAACTGTACCATAAATTGTGACCTTACATTTTCCTTTAGTTCAAAATTGAAACATGCTTCCCAAACAAAATTTATTACTTCAAACTCTCAGCTGAAATCTAGGACCGACCATTAGAATTTCTTTTATTTTATATAAATATGTGTTTAGTCTTTTCGCTTGCTTCATTATTCATCCTTTTCTTCCATCTAAAGTTTGCCATCTTTTCTCTTCTCCATCATATCATGCGCAACCCTCCTCTTTAGTAAAAAATATATATGTATGAAAGCCGAAAGCCCATGGCAACAACAACCCCACATCTCCTACTTTCCACATCGCAACCGACACCCAAGCACCATTGCCTCCTGACTTCGCCTTCACCACTTCCGCCCGTCCCCTCACCGATCCACTCCATGTCCAAGCAGTTTTAGCCGTGCTTATATATAAGGTATATATATTATATTATAAAAGAAAGGTATATATATGTTTAACGTATGATGTTTGTTGTATGCTATTTGCTTTCTTATCTAACAGCTTGCTTCACCTTTCATAGTTGTTAATCTCATTTGTTATATATATATATATTTAAGGTCTTGTTGATTTTGGTTTATGAGAAATGGTTATATATATATTACAAGTTAGAATCTGTTTGTTCTTATTAGTGTGTACAAGTTATAGATAAGTTAGTTTATAATATATATATATATATATATATATATATATATATTATGTCAGTTTTATATATGTTAGTATTATAAGGAAATTTGCTTAGACTTATAAGGCTGTGTCTGTAGCATGCTGTACGTTATATATGTATGTTTCAAAATATAGTATATAACTTATATAGGCTATGTCGGTTTTATACGAGCTTTTATATTTATTGATATAGATGATTTCAAAGTTTATAATATATATGTGATGTACATATTGAAAGTGTGCTATGGATCGTGTAATATGGATATACAATAATGCAGAGTATTATGATGATAACTATATAGTTAATAGAGTGGAATGTAAAGGTAGTATAATAAAAATAACACTGGAGATTTTTATACTGGTTCGGAGCTCCGTCCTACGTCCAGTCTCAGACTCCTTTTGGAATTTCACTAAAACAACAACCCTCACTTAACCCGGAGGAATAGGACTATACAACACCTGAGCAACCGAACAGGGACTTGAGCAGCAAAACAGGATTTCGCTTCAGCAGCCGAAGAGGACTTCACATGGCTGAGGAGTAGAACAGGACTTCAACAAATACAAAAGATTATTTTGACCTTATGTGTTCTAATAACGCGGATTTGTCACCCATAGTACATCCTTCCTATAATCTTTTCCTCAAGTATGATGTGTATAGTTGTGTGTATTTGAAGATTAGGAAGTTTCAAAATGCTTGAAGAATATGGTAATGAATACGTAAGCAATGAATGTATGAATTCAAGAGAGTAGTTAATTCAGAAAATATGATTCAAGTATGAGCAAGTAAGTGAAGTGATTTGATCTTGAAATTCATGCATGCATATAGTAGTTAAGGAGTTGCAATTGCTGGTGAAGAGATCTCTACGAATAGCAATGGTTGCAAACCTTGGGGAGGAAGACAACTATTCAGAATACAGTCAGTCGACTGAATTTAAAAACATGCACAATGAATGTTAAAATGCACAGGTTCAGTCGACTGACTGACTGTATTCAATCGACTGAATTCTGTTATTAAGCAAAAACTATAGTAGCTCGTTTGGTTAGAGTACTTTCCTTCCAAACTAGTGACCCAGGTTCGATCCCCGCTCCATTCATTTTTTTTAAACTTGATTTTGATTAAATATGCATGCAAGTTTATTTGAATGTGAATGATGATTATTTGAGAAAAGATTTTAACAAAGCACTAAACTAGACTTTATATATACGTTTGATGACTCTTGTTAAAATATATAACTATACAAACCATATATTGAGCCGATGAGTCGGGATGTTATCGTAGTCGTAGATTCGTGAATTGTTGTGTCTTGTCAGCAATCAAAACCTATGATCCAACATTCTCCCCCTTTTTGACGATGGCAACTTCATTTGCTACGAACGAATCTTTGACAATTGATCTTATCTCTTTCACTGAATATATTCCTGTAATTGAGCTATAGATTTCTCCCCCTGAACCTATGCTATATATTCCTGCAAATAGTGTTAGAGTAATATCTTTCTTCCCCTTTGTCATCGACAAAAAGGAGAGTTTATATGATGATATAAATTATATTTCACATATGTGTTAACGTAGAACAATATAGAACAAAATAACTGCTACCAGTAATGTAAGGTATCAAAAAAATTACATTAAAAGCATGCGATACTAAAGGTTTCTATAATTTCCTATTTTTTAGGAAACCATACCCATTTGGATGTGGTTGAACCTTTATAAATATAATTTTTATTACTAACTACCATATCAAAATAATCATCAATGTATTTTTTTCTACTTTTCCAATTAACAGGAACCCAAATACTTAGATAATTTTTATTCATATTTCCCATCAATGATTATGTATTTCTAGAGATAATATAAACATTATTGGTCATAATGGTATTTGAATTTCTATAAAAAAAATTGAATTTAGACTTTACTCGAAATTTTGTACTAGCACTAACATTTTTACTATACATGTAAGCATATCTAGTGCTATTTCTACGATTAGTTTTATTATATCCTAAAGCACTTTTATCATGTAAATGCCTAGAACTAGATAAAATCATGTTTAAATCGTTTTGACCTTTATTAAATTTTGTGACTTCAGTGTTATGTTTATCAATTTTAGCTTTAAAGCCACAATTATTATTTTCAAAAGAAATATTACTATTATTCAAAATATCAATTTTCTCATTTAATTCAGAATTCTTGTTTTTTAACGTACGTTTCTCATTTCTAAGAAGGAAATTTTGAGATTCTGAATTATCTAAAGAGGATTGTAATAAATCATTGTCTTTTCAAATCAAAATTTTCTTTTGAAGTTTTTTCTCTCCTTTTCAAATATGGTGTTTTGTTTATCTAGAAAATCTTTAACAGTTATAAAATTATTCTTTAAAACACCAAGTTGATTTTCTAAATTCAACTTTTCATTTTTCAATTTCTCGTTTTCAAGTTCAACAGATTTCATCTTTTCTAAAATAGTAAAATTAAGCTTTGAAATCTTATTGCTTATACTAGCTAATTCATTATTACCTTTTACTGAAATTTGTAAATCAAAAAGTACCTTTTTGTAGTCCTCACCGGTGGCTTTGACAGGGATTTTGCCTGTTGTATTTCGACTAGATCGTTTTCTAGTCATTATTCTATGATGTTGTAACGATCGATAGAATTTTAGGCTCTGATACCAAATGAAAGTCGCTAATACCAAGTCGCTATGCTCTGAAATATAAATGCAGTATAATAAAAATAACACCGGAGATTTTTATACTGGTTCGGAGCTCCGTCCTACATCAAGTATCAAACTCCTTATGGAATTTTACCACAATACCAACCTTCACTTAACTCGGAAGAGCAGGTCTATACAACCCCTGAGCAGTAGAATAGGATTTCGCCTCATCAGCCGAAGAGGACTTCACATGCCTGAGCAGCAGAACAGGACTTCAACAAATACAAAAGATTGTTTTGACCTTGTTGTTCTAATAACATGAATTTTCTCGTAGTACACCCTTCCTATAATTTTTTCCTCAAGTATGATGTGTGTAGTTGTGTGTCTATGAAGATTAGGAAGTTTCAAATTGCTTAAAGAATATGGAAATGAATACGTAAGCAATGAATGTATGAATTCAAAAGAGTAGTTAATTCAGAAAATATGATTCAAGTATAAGCAAGTAAGTGAAGTGATTTGATCTTGAAATTCATGCATATATATAGTAGTTAAGGAGTTGCAACTATTAGTGAAGAGATATCTACGAATAACAATGGTTGCAACCCTTGGGGAGGAAAACAAATATTCAGAAAAGTGGTGTATTTTCATAAAAAACGACAGTTGCAGGATCCCGTCGACTGAATACAGTCAGTCGGTCGATTGAATTAAAAAACATGCACAATGAATGTTAAAATGCACAGGTTCATTCGACTGACTGATTGTATTCAGTCGGCTGAATTCTATTGTTAAGTAAAAACTATAGTAGCTCATTTGTTGGAGTATTTGCCTTCAAAACTAGTGACCCGGGTTCGAGCCCCACTCCATGCATTTTTTGAAAACTTGGTTTTGGTTAAAATATTCATGCAAGTTTATATGAATGTGAATGACGATTCTTGAGGAAAGATTTTAACAAAGCACTAAACTAGATTTTATATATACATTTGATGACTCTTGTTAAAATATATAACTATACAAACCATATATTGAGCCGATGAGTCTGGATTTATCGTAGTCGTAGATTCGTGAATTGTTGTGTCTTGTTAGCAATCAAAACCTATGATCCAACACATATGTTGTTTGGATTTTTATGGTTTGTATAGTTTATCTATAATCAAATACTATATGTATAATATTAACAGTCTATATTCTTCAAAACGATTTAATATTTCAATTTAAGTTGCTATGAATGTTGATTAGTATGTTGTAAATCCTTGTGTTTACAACGTAAAGGCGTCAAACAATTTATTATCAAGTTTTACACGACATATAGAACCAAACAACATTGCATGCAAAGATTATGGGAACGCAACCATAAAATGCCATCATAGTCATTGCATCATAATATATATATATATATATATATATATATAAACATGTGGACATAATACTTCTAGTAATAAATGCACATTTCCTTTGACATTTTGAGATTTTGACTCATTGCTTTGAGCATTTTTAGATTACTTTGAAACTAAATATGTTTATTTCTTTAGATCCCAAAATGCCCAGAGCTTTTCGATACGGAAATAAGACATTATTGTAATATAAATAAATGAAGCACTAGGTAGACCAAATTGGTACCGTGATAACTAACTATTGGGAAGCCCAATAAATTAAGAACTTAGAACCATAATTGGTCAACTGAATATTTATATAAAGATTTGAATTTTTTATAAGTGTTTTAAATTAAATATTGATTTTTAATAAAATAATAATTATTATTATTCTGTTTATATCAAGCTAATTTGACTGTTCTCATCAATTCCTGTTTATCAGCTTTGTTCCTCTGTTTCGTGCCATCTTACTTTGCTTTGGAATTCGTGCTTGGATCCATAACCCATTTCATTGTCTATTCTCTCTAGCCTCGAAAGTTGAGCAATCACTCATGATTAACGTTCTTATATTTATTAAATTTGATTTCAATTGAAACGATAACTGAAATATGCTATTAGTTATTTACATCGCTATATATATATATATATATATATATATATATATATATATATATGATATTATCTGTATCTATTCACCTACGACATCTGACACCATTATCTATTATTTATATTGATTGATGATATATGCCTATTATATTATTATTATATCTGCTATCACTCTACAAGTTCTCTGCTAGTGTAGAATTTCCTATAGGTTGAAATGATACATACCTGAATGATCTGTAAAATGGAGGGAAATCGTTATGGGTTGAAATGATAAACCCAAGCGATTTTCATTGATTTGAACTTGAGATTATGGGTTAAAATGATATATACATACATACATATATATATATATATAAATTTCGGATTGAAATGATAAATATCTATATCACTTGACCATAGGGTAGAAAATTATATACAGACATCGTTGGTCTATATATAAATATTTTGAAAATGATTTCTATGGTTTTTGAAAGAAATATATGATTTAATAAATATTGATTTTAAGATATTATATATATATATATATATGTTATTTTATAAAGGTTTAAAATTTAGATTTTTAAATGTAACGACCCGATATTTTCAACCATTCGCATCCACACTTGTCGGACTTGAATTGCTTAAAATACCGAATTGTAAAATAAATTTGGCAAATCTCAGAATATACAACAAACAAATAAATCACAGAATCACAGACACAGAGTAATATAATGTAGTGGAAGCAAAGAGATAGTAGTTCATGAAGCTACTATATAAATACATCAAAGTTAAACAAGGGTACAACAGAAGTTTAATACAATAGTCAAGTATAAAGCTGAATACATCACCGGAATCAACAGAATAACTGGGATCAACTAAATACTGAAATCGAAATAGATAGCTGGATCTTCAAGCAAAGCTCCAACTACGAAGGTGAGTCTCTAATGTTGTATCACTCAGTCTGAGCCATGCGTAAAGTAAAACACAAAACACTCGAGTCAGGACATACATACTTATCAAATGTAAACCAACTCAAGTGAACTGTAATATAAGGTACAAGTAACTTAAAGGATGCTTGGGACCGCCCATCCTTAGGATCCGTTAAACTATTTACTATGTAATAATATTTCGCTATTATATTAATATCTATAAGTGAAATAAACTTACTTTTAAATAGCGTTAAGGCTTTACATTTTCCACCTTAACACGTAATAGTGCCAATAGTCTATACAGTACCTGCATATCTCCTGATCGGGAGACTACGAGAAGATAATCCATAGGTACGACACAAATCAAACTCGTACAAGGCTCGCTAGGGTAGGTGACACGGCATTACTAGGCAATGTCAGGGTAGATATACCAATTACGCATCCGAGCTGGTGGTGACGCATAGTAGCTACTACCGCCCACCTTGAGCCACGCCCCCAAAAATCAAAAATCAAAAGTGGCCACCAAATCGATCTCAAAGTCGGTATATAATATCAAAGGAGTGTGTCCGATAAGAGGGGCTACCTCACTGGCTCGTAAGCGCTCCTATTTTAGCCACCTTATGCCAAATCACGGGAGTCGGGTCCAAGTATATACCTCAAAGGAACACCGCCGCCATCCTACTTCATTCTGAAATCTCCACCACATACACGGTTGTTAAAGTGGTTTTCGGAGTTGGCAAAGAGTATGACAACTTCCGATCTCGATCTCTTTAACAACCAAACGTTGTTATTGCCTATGGATTTTTATTTCAAAACCTTTTCTGTTCCAAAACTATAACATCCCAAAATTTGTTAATTTAAATTTGGTGACTTATTTAAACTTTTGAAATTTAATTTGAAAAGTTTCAAAAGAAATAAAATATTGTTAATATTAATATTACAAAGATATATGAATATAAATAAAATATTTGGTAATTTAAGCTTTAAATGAATAATAATAATAAATAAAGAAAAGAAAAATATGTAACAAACAAGAATTTGCGTTAAACCATAAAAAAATATGTTATAAATTAAATGTTGATAGTTAAACTTTGAATAGAAATAAATTTTAGAATTTATGTTAGTAATAAGATTTTATGGTTATATAGCAACATAAGATAAACTTAAAAATAACATAACGTATACATATTGAATTGTATATGAATTGTGTAAACAAGAAGATAATAAAAAAAGGAAAAAAAACGTATGCAAGAAAAAGAAAAATCTATAAACAAAACAAAGATGTACTTACAAAAATCAAATAGGATTATATGTTAACTTAGATGGAAACATGTGCATTAAATGCTTTCTTCTCAGCACAAAAAAAGAAGTCATTTCGAAATAGAAGAAAACATTTCAGCCTCCAATTTAAAGGAAAATATCTCTAGTCACTGAAGAAGAAAAAAACTCTGACCAAAAGAAAAATCTTGCACCAGAAAATACTTATCTGTTCAAACCTGATTCTCTTTATATATATATACACACATCCATATTTTTTTCATTTCGTTCATCCAAATATAGTAAACCAGGAAATATAAACATCACTTTATTCTCAAACCCAAAAAAAATCTGCTGAAAGAAAAAGAAAAAGAAAATAGAAAGGTGATTCAGGGAAAATCAAATTGCGGTTTTTCAAAACCAAAGCAGCTCTCTGTTCATAAATTTTTCAGGTGAGTAAACATACTGTTTTTCAAATTCAAACTTGTGTATTTGATTTATGAATGGTATGTGCTTTGCTGTATAGTTTAAACAAGCAGCCCGTATATTTTCTGTTTGCACTGGAAATTTTTATATGACTTGTTCTTCCATATTTTTGGCTACAGAGCGAAGAAAAGTAAGAAAAAATTAAATACTTCTTCATACAAAACATTTTAAACTTAGGATTTTAAACAAATTATGTTTGTTTAAACTTAAAATCATAGCCTGGAAATTGTTTGAAGCTTGACAGTGTAAAATGGATTCCGTATATTCAATTTTACAGTAAAAAGGAAATAATATGTTAAATTCGAATATTTTAATTTGTTGATTTGATTATATATCTTGAGTAAACATTCAAAAATAAGATTTTTAAAACAAATACGATGATTTTTAGTTACGTGTGTAAGGTGCAGTTCATAAATGAACCAAAAATGTTTTTTTATCAATTTCTGATGATTAAACAGATCTTAGATGTTGAAATTTGTTTTGAAGCTAGCTTGATGATTTACGAATACAAGAAAAATATTAAAAAATTATCTAATGCAAGATCGAAAGGACGAGACGAATTTAGGGTTTTGGATCGAGTTTTGCAGTGGTCTGTAAACGAGGTGATCTCATCACCATGGATTGATCGAGTTGCTCAAGACTGAGGGGAATGGTAGTGTGGGGGTTTGACGTGATGTGGCCGAAGTCGTGGCGTCGCTGGTGGTCTGAGCAACCGCGGCGAGGTGTTTTGCTGAGGGGAGTTCGAGTTACAGTGTCGAGCAAAATGCTTATTTTCGATTTTGAGTTTTTGGTGTCGAATCGAGTGTCGGTTTCAAGTGTGGGTGAGGTTTGCGACTTGCCAAAGCTCATGACGTTCACCGGAACGGGGTCGTGACGCCGTGCATGTGCACGATGTCTATTCTGTATTAGGAGGTTTGAGCTTGGGGGGAACTCGAAGGAATGCTCGAGTAGGAGATGGGTTGGCTCGAGTTTCTCGTGGAGTTGATTCGTGAGGTTTGAGATATAAAGAAGATTTCTTTCAAATACATATCTGTTGGTGGCGGAGAATTTATTCTTTTAGCTTAACACCCTTCTCTAAGATGTACGAACTCAGAGGTTATGTAATTGAAGGTTATCAGCAATATACTCCCAATTTGGTAGTGTAGAATGCTAAGTGCTGCTGCGTGTTGATGATCATTTGTTGATCATTTGTGATCAAAGCATGGCTTTTGTGTAAAGCATAGCTTTGTGGACGAGACCTCATTGGACCTCACACCCCAGAAATGGTCGAAACAGGAAAGATGTGGCAAGGTTATGAAGGTCGCGCCCTTTAGGGTATGCCATTTCCTTCTGGAAAAAGGTGATGTCATGGTATGGAGCCCAGATATTTACCTATGTGGTTGCTTCAATCTCATTTACTGTGTGGTTGTTGCTTTGTGGTAGAGGGCCCTCGGATAAAGGTCGCAAACGACCGGGGAATGGCATAGTCGAGTAGTAGTTACCTAGTTACAGAGGTAACCCGGCCTTGTGTTGGCAAAGAGTTGGTTAAGTTATCAAGACGTCCCGCCAGAGGCGTACCCATGTGGCAGTAGGAAGTTCCTTAGCCTGACCATTTGTTGGAAATCCAAAGAAACAATACGAGCCCTATATGGTTTTAGCTGTATAACATGTCATGCAGCGTGGCGGTAACCTGCCACAAAACATGGTAGCTATAGTAGGCATATGACGAAATGTGGTATGCTGGCTAAGATTAATATATGCTTTCGAAATGTTTTCACACTATGTACTAGTAATAAGATCAAAGAATTTTTCTCGTATCAAGCATATTTGACTATCATAAGAAGAAATCTCCTCCAAGTATGCGATTGCATTGTGTGTGTGGCGGAGGTCTTATGTTAGTTTCATTTTCCAAAAGCATACCGGATTTTCTTTTATAAATCTTTTTTATTTAAAAGCAACTGTTTTTGTTTACTCATACCGGTCCCACGACTGATCCAGAGTTTATTGTTTCCTTTCTAAACTCTGGGTGCCCATAATCTCCACACGGGCAGCCTAGTAGCAGGTTTTCGTGTTCTGGTGTTAGCAGTATTTTGGAAGCTCTTATCTTGGAGATATTTTAGAAGCTTTTGGGATCTCAGGTGTTTATTCTTTGGAAGTTCGCTATCGCTTCATTTCTTTGAAGACTTTTTGGCATATGATCATTTGTTGTACTATTATGATGTTCTATTTGGAGTTGTGATATATGTATAAGAATACTCTAATGTAGTAATGGATATTGTGATGATGTTATATATGTGATGTAATGCATGATATTCATTCTGTTCTCCACTGTTTATATTCATCTGATCTTGTTATAAGCTCCATCTGACTGGAGTTCGATGTTCGAATCTTTGGCAGTCGAATACAAGTGAGGTATTTAGTGTCAATTTTCGAGCATTGAATTTCGGATCGTGACAAAGGGGTATCAGAGCTGAAGGTTGAGTAAGAACTTTAGCTACGGAGTATAACACATTAGATGGCTCATTGGAGATAGGGTGAAGTGTACCCTAGAATGTGTATAACCGAGACTGAAACCTCAAATTTTCTTGGTCTATTTTCCTTTAACTGTTGATATTCCTTAAGATATCTCGTCTGAATATTTAAACCAATTTTCTTACTAATTACAGATAGTAAGAATAAGCGGACGAAGAGGAAGAGCTAGGGGTCAAGGAAATGCCACAACATCTAGTCAAGTTCCCCCAACAGCAGAAGCAGCAATAACTACTCAGAATCAGCCGAATCTGGCTAATTTATATAAGAATTTCTCAAGGCTTGGTGGTAAGTCGTTTACCGGCAAGGAATCGGTTGTTGAGGCCCAAGCATGGATCAGATCATGTGAAAGAATCTTTAGTGGGCTAAAGCTGCAAGACGATCAGATGCGACTCATAGCTTCTTGGCAACTTCAAGAAGAAGCCTTAGCCTTGTGGGAGACAGTCACTGTAGATAAGCCAGAAGACGAGTTTACTTGGGAGAAATTCAAAGAAGTATTTGAGAAGCGCTATATGCCATCAGTTGGAATTTCTCGAATGTACCGGGAATTCATGGACTTAAAGAAGGGGAGTTTGTCATTCGAGGAGTATCTAAACAAATTCAATGAATTGTTTCGTTTTGGTCCAGAATTGGTAAACACACCTTTAAAGAAGAATGAAAGGTTCGTTCGTGGGATGAATAAGAAGTTCCACGAAAGAATGACCGGCCACGTCAAAGAATCCTTTTTAGATTTGGTTGATATGGGTTACAGATATGCTACACTTGATATGCAAGAAGCCCCGGTGGAGAAAGGACATTCGAGCAATGAAAATTGGAAGATGCGGAAATTTGGAGGCAAGAAACCATGGCAGGGTAAGGAGAAAAAGAAGAGCAATCAGGGAAGCACGGCAGAGAATGTCACTTGCTATAATTGCTTGGAGAAGGGTCATTATTCTAGCAGATGTACGAAGCCTAAGAGACAAGTCAATCAATCCGTTCAAGCGAAGCCTAGGAAATGTTATTATTGTCAGAAATTGGGACACGAAGTTAAAGACTGCCCAGTCATGAAGCAAGCTCAAACAGCCAAGGTGTACATAGTCAAAGACCGACCTGCATCTTCCAAAGCAGAAAAAGGGAAAGGAGTTCTGGAAGGTAACCTCACTATTTATGATAACATTATTAGAGTTCTATTTGACACGGGCGCTACACATAGTTTTATCTCTCAGCAAGCCATTAATGAATTAAATCTTGAACCTGATTTTGTTGATGAGCCTATATGCGTAAAGAATGCAATTGGAGGTCCCGCGAACCTTTGTCTTCGATGTAGAGACTTTCCTATCTCATATTCCTGTTATCAATTCCCTATTAGTCTTTTTGTTCTTAATTTTAACGAGTTTGAAGTCTTACTCGGAATGGATTGGTTAGCAAAATAAGAAGCCAAATTGGATTGCAATAGCCGATTGATTTCGATTAAAACCGAATTTGGAGATTTCATCGAGATTTCTTGTGAGGACCCTAGTCCTAAAAGAGATGGGTTGATGTGTAACTTGGGTTATCCCGAACCCAATCTGGAGTCTATACCCGTTGTTAGAGATTTTCCGGACATCTCGAAGAAGTGAAATCTCTACCTCCACACCGAGAAATAGAATTCAGAATCGACCTAGTACCCAATGCTCGTCCTGTCGTTCACGCAAGTCGCAGGATGGCACCCAGGGAAAGGGTTGAATTAGTTCAGCAAACCAGGGATTTACTGGAAAAAGGATTAATTCATCCTAGTGTTTCTGAATGGGGTTCAGTAGTCATGTTTGTTGCTAAATTGGACGGATCTTTGAGATTGTGTGTAGATTACCGCGATCTTAATAAGCTGACTCTCAAGAATAAATTTCCACTACCTAGAATTGATGATCTGTTTGATCAATTGCACGGCGCTCATTTCTATTCAAAGATGGATCTAGCCTAGGGGTTCCATAAACTATGAATCGTCGAAGATTGTGTCCATTTGACCGCTTTCAGGGGTCCTAATATGTTCTACGAATGGTTAGTCATGCCTTTTAGGCTAACCAATGCTCCAGCATACTTTGTATATCTTATGACTCGTGTGTTCCGAGAAGTTTTGAATAAATTTGTGCTCGTGTTTATTGATGATATTTTGGTCTATTCCAAGACCGAAGAGGTGCATGCCAAGCATCATAGAATCGTTTTGGAGATATTAAGGAGAAATATTCTATTCGCAAAATTTTCCAAATGCCACTTTTGGGTCAAAGAAGTTAAATTTCTCGGCCATATTGTTAATGAAGAAGGAATTTCTGTTGATCCTAGCAAAATTTCCGCTATTCTTGATTGGAGAAAACCCACTACCCCAAAAGAAGTTCGAAGCCTTTTGGGTTTAGCAGGTTATTATCGAAAGTTTGTTCAGGACTTTTCCAAGATTGCTAGTCCGTTGATTAAGCTAACAATAAAGGATGTAAAGTTCAATTGGACTCCGAAATGTGACGAAGCTTTTCAAGAGTTGAAGAAGAGATTAACCACAGCTCCTGTTCTCGCTATTATCAACGGGAATCAGGGATTATCTGTTCATACCGACACTTGTGGTGATGGTTTGGGTGCGGTATTGATGCAGAATGGGAAGGTAATTGTCTATGCGAGTAGACAATTACGTCCTCATGAAAGAAACTACCCAACCCATGATTTGGAACTCTTAGCTGTTATCTTCGCTTTGAAAATATGGCGACATTATCTTCTGGGTGAAAATCTTTTCAGCTTTCTTAACAAATTACGAATTTAATTCAACTTAATAAATATACTTATTGAACTCTCCTTGTTCTAGGTGAAAAATTCGAATTATTCACCGACTACAAATCTTTGAAATATCTCTTCACCCAAAAAGATCTAAATCTGCGACAACGACGTTGGTTGGAATTTCTAGCATCTTATGACCTAGATATTCAATATACACCCGGAAAAGCCAATGTAGTTGTCGACGCTTTAAGTAGGAGGCATGCTGTTCTTGCATATCTTGTTGTTACTCCTACTCTCCTTGAAAAGATCGCCAGCAAGCAAAAAGAAGACCAGTTCCTTCGAGGAATTTGTAAAAGATTACATCATGGTGAGGATTCCAGTTTTGAAATTGATGATAATGGAGTTATAAGAATAAAAGGCAGGATATGTGTCCCAGACTTCCCTAATTTGAAACGTGAAGTTTTGGACGAATGCCATAAATCTAAGCTTTGCATCCATCCAGGAGTCAATAAAATGTATCGAGATATCAAAAGAACTTTCTGGTGGAAGACGACGAAAAGAGACATATCTATATATGTGAGTCGCTGTGCTACTTGCCAACAAATCAAAAGCGATCAAAAGAAAATGGCGGGTTTACTTCAGCCTTTGGAGGTACCCAAGTGGAAATGGGACCAAGTATTGATGGATTTCGATGGTTTGCCTCGTACTCGGAAAGGAAATGAAATAATTTGGGTTATTGTGGACTGTTTGACTAAGACAACCCACTTCTTGCCAGTGAAATCTACCCGCACGGCTGCAAGTTTAGCCGAGTTATATGTGAAAGAAATTGTTCGTCTCCATAGTATTCCTAGCAGGATAGTGAGTGATCGTGATCCGGTCTTCACTAGTAGATTTTGGGAGGCATTTCAAGACGCATTGGGAACAAAACTGAATTTCAGCACTGCTTATCACCCACAATCTGATGGGCAGACTGAGAGGATTAACCGAATCTTAGAAGACCTATTGTGTGCTTGTATACTTGATTTTGGTGGTTCTTGGGAGGACCATTTACATCTGGTTGAATTCTCATATAACAATAGCTATCAGGCCAGTATAGAGATGGCTCCTTTTGAGGCTTTATATGGTCGTCCGTGTCGATCACCCGCATGCTGGATCGAGGCAGGTGATAGACTCGTCCTTGGACCAAATATGATTGAAGAAGCCACGAAAAAAGTTGATTTTATACGGAAGAAATTGAAAACAGCTCAGAGTCGTCAAAAGAGTTATTATGATCGCAGGAGAAGGGATTTGGAATTCTAGATTGGAGACTCTGTTTTTCTTAAAGTGTCTCCTATGCGAGGTGTATTGAGGTTTGGGAAGACCGGTATGCTGGCACCACGGTATATTGGTTCTTTTCCTATTCTGGAGAGGATCGGTTCTTTAGCCTATCGAGTGCAGTTGCCTAGCTGGTTGTCTGGCGTGCATGATGTGTTCCACGTTTCTAATCTTAGGAAGTATGTGCATGATCCAGATAGTATTATTGAAGAAGCTGCTCAGCAGGATTTCGAAATCATGCCCAATTTAACAGTTAAAAGAGAACCGATAAAGATTGTAGATCGTAGTGAAAAGCGATTGAGAAACAAAGTTGTGAAACTAGTTAAAGTTCAGTGGAGTGGCGATCCAAAGGACTGCACTTGGAAAACCGAAAATAATATGCAGAAATCATATCCCAATTACAGAGTGGATATCTCAGCTTAAACTGGTAAGCCATTTCCTTATTTTTTCTGAATTCATATTTCCTGGTTTACTATATTTGGATGAACGAAATGAAACAAATATGGATGTGTGTGTGTGTGTGTGTGTGTGTGTGTGTGTGTGTGTATAAAGAGAATCAGGTTTGAATAGATAAGTATTTTCTGGTGCAAGATTTTTCTTTTGGTCAGAGTTTTTTTTTCATTGACCAGAGATATTTCCTTTAAATTGGAGGCTGAAATGATTTCTTCTATTTCGAAATGACTTCTTTTTTTGTGCTGAGAAGAAAGCATTTAATTCTCATGTTTCCATCTAAGTTAACATATAATCCTATTTGATTTTTGTAAGTACATCTTTGTTTTGTTTGTAGATTTTTCTTTTTCTTGCATACATTTTTTTCTTTTTTTATTATCTTCTTGTTTACACAATTCATATGCAATTCTATATGTATTCCTTATGTTATTTTTAAGTCTATCTTATGTTGCTATATAACCATAAAATCTTATTACTAACATAAATTCTAAAATTTATTTCTATTCAAAGTTTTAACTATCAACATTTAATTTATAACATATATTTTTTTCTATGGTTTAACACAAATTCTTTTTTATTACATACTTTTCGTTTCTTTATTTATTATTATTATTGGTTTAAATCTTAAACTACCAAATATTTTATTTATATCCATATATCTTTTTAATATTAATATTAACAATATTTTATTTCTTTTGAAACTTTTCAAATTAAATTTCAAAAGTTTAAATAAATTATCAAATTTAAATTAACAAATTTTGGGATGTTATAAATATCCCTCCCTTAAGAAAATTTCATCCTCGAAATTTGAAAGAGAGAGAAAAGCAAACAAAGAATATACGAAACATCACTTTATTCTCAAACCCAAAAAAATCTATTGAAAGAAAAAAAAACAGAAAGGTGATTCAGGGAAAATCAAACTGCAGTTTTTCAAAACCAAAGCAGCTCTTTGTTCATAAATTTTCAGGTGAGTAAACATACTGCTTTTCAAATTCAAACTTGTGTATTTGATTTATGAATGGTACGTGCTTTGCTGTATAGTTTAGACAAGCAGTTTAGTATATTTTTTGTTTGCACTGGAAATTTTTATTTGACCTGTTCTTCCATATTTTTGGTTACAGAGCAAAGAAAAGTAAGAAAAAAATTAAATACTTCTTCATACAAAACATTTTAAATTAGGATTTTAAACAAATTATGTTTGTTTAAACTTAAAATCATAGCCTGGAAAATGTTTGAAGCTTGACAATGTAACATGGATTCTATATATTCAATTTTACAGTAAAAAGGAAATCATATGTTAAATTCGAATATTTTAATTTGTTGACTTGATTATATATCTTGAATAAACATTCAAAAATAAGTTTTTTAAAAGAAATACGATGATTTTTAGTTATGTGTGTAAGGTGCAGTTAATATATGAACCAAAAATGTTTTTTTATCAATTTCTGATGATTAAACAAATCTTAGATGTTGAAATTTGTTTTGAAGCTAGCTTGATGATTTACGAATACAGGAAAAATGTTAAAAAAATTATCTAATGCAAGAATCGAAAGGACGAGATGAATTTAGGGTTTTGTATCGAGTTTTGTAGTGGTCTGTAAATGAGGTGATCTCGTCACCATGGATTGATCGAGTTGCTCGAGATTGAGGGGAATGGTAGTGTGGGGGTTTAACGTGATGTGGCCGAAGTCGTGGCATCGCTGGTGGTCTGAGCAAATGCGATGAGGTGTTTTGCTGAGGGGAGTTCGAGTTACACTGTTGAGCAAAATGCTTATTTTCGATTTCGAATTTTTGGTGTCGAAACGAGTGTCGATTTCGAGTGTGGGTGAGGTTTGCGACTTGCCGAAGGTCATGACGTTCACCGAAACGGAGGCACGACGCCGTGCACGTGCACGACGTCGATTCTGTATCAGGAGGTTTGAGCTTGGGGGGAACTCGAAGGAATGCTCGAATAGGAGATGGGTTGGCTCGAGTTTCTCGTGGAGTTGATTCAGCAGTGGTTTAAGTTTAAACTTAGCTATTAAAAAAAGGGAAGAAGAAGAAATGAATGAGAGGGAAGAAGGACAACTCGGGGAAAAGCACAGAGGAGCTCGAGTTGTTACTCGAGTAAATCGGCATTTCGCTCGGGTCGATTTCCCAAAACCTGAAGTATAATAAAAGTAATTAAGCAAACCTTTTAAACAAATTTTAAGTAATGATGACAATTAATGTTTGACAAATTGAGGTTAAAATTTTATTACAAGTTTAATTATTTGAGGAAAATGCTTAACAATGTTTTCTAAAATCTTAATTAATATTTGATTAAGTAATTAACCTAAGTTAAGTATTTAATGCAATTAACACTAAAGTTTTCAAGTTAATTATAATTTGATTTCAAAGTTTAGGGAAGATTTTAAATATTAATTAAGATAAACAATCATTATTAATTAATTGTTTAAAAAGAGTAATTAAGAATGGTTAATTAATTTATAATTGTAATTAATTAAGTAAATTTATTAAGGAATGATTAATTAATAAAGTTGATTAAGATTTAATTAATTTATTTATCATTAAGAATAATTAATCATTAATCTAAAAATAATCAATAAAAATAGTTATGTGGTTAATTCATTTAAACCACGTTACCTTAATTAAAAATGATTAACAGTTATCAAATGTTGTGTACTGAATTGATATTTCTGTTGTGATACTGTGTGATGTGAATTGCCTTGTGCTGGACTGTGATTTGTGATTTGCTTCTGTATGTATGTGAAAACCCTTTTGCCTATAAAATGACATTTAAACTTCGATGCGACAGGGAGTCGGATTTCAATTAGTTATCCGAAACCCACATCGAACCTTGAATGTGAATCTTTGTAAGTGATATATCTACGTGTTTTAAAATTAAGCATTCACTATTCGGTTTAGCCGGGAGAGGACCTTTGTATCATATAACCCATTTCGAATAGTGATACGTCGAAATGGATAGCATTTGAAGATGGTGTTGAAGACCGGGTGTCTTTGAAAATGATAGGATAACCTATCGAATGTCTCTGCACTGAGTTGCTCCAGTATAGAGATCTTCACATGTGATGGGAAGTCCGATCGGGATTGTGGATACCCGAATTTGCAAGGGCTTCTTCCTTTATTGGACGAAGTGCCTTCGGTTCTGTTCGAACCCGGAACAGACTTGTATGGTTGTGTGTTTGACACTACACTTTGAGATATAAAGTGGATTTCTTTCAAATACATATCTGTTGGTGGCGGAAAATTTATTCTCTTAGCTTAACACCCTTCTCTGAGACGTACGAGCTCAGAGGTTATGTAACTGAAGGTTATCAGCGATATACTCTCGATTTGGTAGTGTGGCATGCTAAGTGCTGCTGTGTATTGATGATCATTTGTTGATCATTTGTGATCAAAGCATGGCTTTTGTGTAAAGCATAGCTTTGTGGACGAGACCTCATCGGACCTCACACCCCAGAAATGGTCGAAACAGGAAAGATGCGGCAAGGTTATGAGGGTCGCGCCCTTTAGGTTATGTCATTTCCTTCTGGAAAAAGGTGATGTCATGGTATGGAGCTCAGATATTTACCTATGTGGTTGCTTCAATCTCATTTACTGTGTGGTTGCTTCTTTGTGGTAGAGGGCCCTCGGATAAAGGTTGCAAACGACCGGGGAATGGCATAGTCGAGTAGTAGCTACCTAGCTACAGAGGTAACCCGGCCTTGTGTTGGCAGAGAGCTGGTTAAGTTCTCGGGACGTCCCGCCAGAGGCGTACCCATGTGGCGGTAGGAAGTTCCTTAGCCTGACCATTTGTTGGAAATCCAAAGAAACAATACGAGCCCTGTACGGTTTTAGTTGTATAACCTGCCATGCAGCGTGGCGGTAACTTGCCACAAAACATGGTAGCTATAGTAGGCATACGACGAAATGTGGTATGCTGGCTAAGATTAATATTATACTTTTGAAATGTTTTCACACTATGCACTAGTAATAATATCAAAGAATTTTTCTTGTATCAAGCAATTTGACTATCATAAGAAGAAATCTCCTCTAATTCTGCGATTGCATTGTGTGTGTGGCGGGAGATCTTATGGTAGTTTCATTTTCCAAAAGCATACCGGATTTTCTTTTATAAATCTTGTTTATTTAAAAGCAACTGTTTTTGTTTACTCATACCAGTCCCATGACTGGCCCAGATTTTATTGTTTCCTTTCTAAACTCTAGGTGCCCATAATTTCCACACGGCCAGCCTAGTAGCAGGATTTCGTGTTCTGGTATTAGCAGCATTTTGGAAGCTCTTATCTTGGAGATATTTTAGAAGCTTTTGGGATCTCAAGTGTTTAGTCTTTGGAAGTTCGCTATCGCTTCATTCCTTTGAAGACTTTTTGGCATATGATCATTTGTTGTACTATGTTCTATTTGGAGCTGTGATATATGTATAAGATACTCTGATGTAGTAATGGATATTGTGATGATGTCATATCTATGATGTAATGCATGATATTCATTCTGTTTTCCGTTGTTTATATTTATCTGATGTTGTTATAAGCTCCATCCGACTGGAGTTCGATGTTTGAATCTTTAGCAGTCGAATACAAGTGAGGTATTTAGTGTCAATTTTCGAGCATTGAATTTCGGATCGTGACAAAAACCATTAAAAATCAAATATTATTACTTTCCGAAATAATATCCATTTTCAAAAAAGGTAATATTTCCAAATCCATATTCTTTCCGAAATAATATCCATTTTCAAAACTAAATACTATATTATTTCATTTCAAAACCAACCAATATATCATTTCCATTTCAAAACTAAAATATAATATATCATTTAAATTCCAAACCAAATCCATATGTTATTTAAATAAAACCCAAATGTCAAATCACTGAATATTTCCTTCAATTATAAACTTTCTAAACATTGTATATTTCAAAACATCAGCATTTATAAAGTGTTGCGTTAGGTACATTTAGTATATATCAAAACATAGTTCAAATTCAGAAACTACAGCATTTCAAAAATGCTATAATTTCTGTTATACCCTTTAAAACAATATATCTTCGATTTTCTCATTTTTAACTTATCAAACTTATTCTGCTTTTCAAAAATCTTATTTGGATATTACTTAACTTATTAATTTTAGTAAAATAACATTTATTAATAAATATCCAATTTAAATTAAACATCCATTTGTTAAGTCAACACTTGATAAATTGCTTAACCTTTATTTCGATAAATAACTTAATAATTTATTTAACATACCCATTTCATAAATAAATTAAATTTCCATTTATTTGCTTAACTTAATATTTCCATTTAAAACCAAATTTCAAATTTCCATGTTAAGTCATTATTTAAATCACATTTCCCATTTTAAAACCATAATTATTTATCTTACCCAACACAACATTTCACAAAAGAACATTTTATCATAATTAATATAACAATCAATTTTCCTTAATAGATCTATTCATTTAGACATTAATTCCACTATGATTCCAAGTTAAATAAACTTATTACAAATGTCCCATAAAATGTATTTCGTTTTATTTATTCAAAATTGCATTATTTATCATACAAAATAAGCCCGTTTCAAGAAGTAACCTTTATTAAAATTACTAGGTTAGGTTTAAGATTCTAAATTAAATCAAACTTAATTATTAAGTTATTTATCATAAATAAGACTCTTTAAACTCCATCCAAAACCAATTAACTTATAAAAAAATTAATTTATGGACAAACAATATTTCTTTACACTTTAAAGCATTAAATCAAATTAGGTTAAAATTTTCATATGTTTATAATTCCAAATTACTTAATAATTTTCAGAAAATATTAAAATACTTAATGCATTTTTAGGAAAATATGATTTAATATATAACCATGGGCCTGTATAATATTTTCTAACCTAGGTCAAGTGATACGGATATGTATCATTTCAATCCGTAATTTAAAAGAAAAATCTGGGTTCTATCATTTCAAACCCGCAATCCCAAGTAAAAATAAATGCAATCGAAATCATAATAAAAATCACTTGAGCCTATCATTTCAGCTCATAATGATATTTCCTTATTCTAAAGTCTGTTCGGGTATGTATCATTTCAACCCATAGTGATAGGGAACTTGCAGTAATGATATAGTAAATAAAATGAACAGTATATCATATAATAACATATTAGATGATGTAATAAATATATAAACAACATTTAACGTCATATATCATATCACAGGCATGTATGAATAACATATCAATTTATACAGATCCACTTGTCATTATTCCACAATAATATAAGTACATATGTCTAGAGTGATAAAACTCACCTTTTAAAAGCTAGAATCAAATTCACAATACATAATTGAAACTCCGCAAAGCACAACAAGGCACGACCAAACTTTTGAGTAGATGGAGAGTCAAGATCCATATCTTGTATATAACAAATACACAAATCATAAGAATAAGATTCAACACAACAAAAGATGGATTAAACAATGCAATTACGAATCAAAGAGGACGTAACCTTGCTTTCAACCACCAAGTGGGCTCGGCCATTGGGTTTGGGTAGGGTCTAGGCATCATAAACTCACGGCTAGGTATGTTTGTGGTTACATGGTGGTGATGAGGAGGAGAGCTAGGCTAGGAGGTGGAGGCCGAGCTAGCATGAAAACTAAAGAGAAAATCAAAAGAAAAGGGAAGAAGAAAGTAAGGAGAAGCCAGGAAAATTTAGAGCTTCTTTTGTTTTTCTCTCACGCAAATGGAAATGAGATAAGAAAGTTTTCACGTGAAATAATAATAAAAGTGGCGGCAAGGGTTACAGAAACAATGAACGGCTAAAGATATGGAGAGTAGATGGCTAGAGATGTAAATGCTAGAAAATGAATGGTTAGGAAATCAAAAGGCACAATTTAAGAAGAAGGAATCTTGTATATTTTCTTTGTTTGCACGCAAATGACAAATGAAGTGAATGAAAAGTTTCTCACGACTTAAATAAAATAAAATGCACGGCTAGAAGGTAATTGAGGAGGTAGGAAATAAAAAGGCAAGAAATAAAGAGGCTAGTGAATGAATGGGATTTATTTCCTATTTAATAAAAGAAACTTATGTAATATTTTCCAATCAAAAGAGGCAAATGAAGAAGTGAGATATTTGGGAAGATTTTGTGCGTGATTTGATAGAGTAATGCATGGCTATGGTAGGTGAGAAACGCTAAGAATTAATAAAGAGGGTAGAAAATTAAAAAGGCAGGCATTTAACAAAGTAACGTATACCCTTTGATTTTCTCCAACTCTTTATAAAAGATATAAACAAATAAATTCCAATGAATATAATAAAAGCCCAGGAAAATAAATAAAGAAATAAACGAAGAGATGGATATAGAAAAAATATAGAAATAAATATACACACACATATATAGAATGAAAATACATAAATTTATTGCATGTAAAACGCTGTAATTTATCCAAATCTAAAATATAAATCGGAATTTCATGAAACGAAAAGCAGAATAAATATTAAAATAAAATACATTTACAAAGAAAAAGATTAGCATTTAAAAATTCAAATTTAAAATTTTCAACTGTGGTCAAACTTTGACTTTCAGTTGACCAAAAATACAAAATTTTCAAAAATTGCTTATTTTATTAAATTGTTGAATGTATACATTTATTATGATTGCAACCTCAATTAATTCATTCAGATAGGTTTTATTCTTTTATATTATCTTATGAATAAAATATGCATTCCAATTTTATCCTAGTTTTCAATTAATATAGTAATTAAATTCATTTACTTATCATTAAATTTATTTATTATAGATTACATTCCAATCCATTAAAATTGATTCCCATAATTTGATTTGATTTAATTTCCATCTTTATACTATGCCCACTACTTCTTTATAAAGCTAGTTACAATAGTTTTATATTCCATTACATTAATACACCCCTATTTAAATCTTAAATTTGTATAAATGTTACCTTTTTAAATATGTACTTTTGCCAATTGTACACATTAATTAAGGTTTGAAACCAATTAAATAAATTTACCTTAGTTCCATTCTTTTTACCAATTTATTACTTTATAAATAAATTTATGTTTCTAGTTAATTTATACATTCACACCTCCTGTTATTGCATTTATTCCATTAATGAACATTTATTTACATTTGAATACAATTGATTTCCAATTCATTTTATAGCCTAAATAGATAACTTGTAATAGTTTTTACCATTATCTTTATTACATTCAAGTTTATTATTTTCTCTAATTATCATAATTGCTTACAAAATGTTAAATTCATTCAATTACCATAGATTATACACTTATTCATTTGTTCGCACACTTACCCTTATTTTCTTATATTCAAATTTTATACCTAAATCTAACATTTACAGCAAAATTAATAAACCAATTAAATAGTAACTTACAACCATTACAATTACTTTAAATCACATTAATGAATTCATTATTATTTACAAATCAAATGTTACAATTACTTAACTAACATTGATTCACTTCAATTTATATTGATCATATATTATCTCATTAATGATTCAACATTCACACTTGTTTTCTTATATTCAAATCTATAACTAAGTGCAACAATTTACATTATTTCAATTAGTTTGAAATTCCATAATTAGTTTAAATCACAATGTTACATTTCATTTTAACGTTTGTTTCACTATTAAATTAAAAAGTCTTTATTCTTCCAATTTTAATTACCAAAATCGTATTAAATTAACAAATTATATTATTGAGAATTTACTGGTCGTTACCAAATTTTTATGTTTGAAATTTTTAAGGTTATAAGCTAGCTTTGAAATTATAATTTAAGATAGATTTAAAATGATTTTATAAGTTAAGATTGGATTAATAAATTTGAATTTATTTGAAATAGTGTTTAATTAAGAATTACATTTAATTAAAATAAATTTGAAACTTTATGAATTTGAGATTTTTGAAAAGATATGATTTTACAACTTGATTTTTGTTTAAGGTGATTAAATGAATATTTCAAGTTTAAATAAATTGAAGGAATATTCAGTTATTTGAAATTTGAGGTTTTATTTAAATGATATTGAATTTATTAAGTAAACATTTCAAACTAAATAATAATAAAGTTAAATTTTGATATATATGAAATTACCAAATTTAGTTTTGAAAATGTTTGAATATTTAAGCTTTGAAATATATTGAAATAGAAATGGTTTATTTTGTGGTTCAAATCTGTATTTGAAATCGATATAATTTGGAATGATTTATTGAGAAACTGAATTGAGTTGAAGTTGAAGAATTGAGATTGAATTAAATTGGAATATTGGAATTCGAGTTGATTTGAATCGATTTATGAAATTTTAGGAAACTATTTTGTTATATAAAGTTTTTTTAAATTATATTTTACTTTATAAATTATTTTAATATAAACTATTTTAATATAAACCATTTTTTAATATAAACTATTTATATATATAAACTATTTTATAAACTATTTTATTATATATTATTATTAATAACTAAACTATTTAAGTGGTGGAAGTTATGATTTAAAAGTTATGGTTTCCAAAGTATTATGATTTCAAAGTGTTATGATTTCCAAAGTGTTATGATTTTAAGTGTTTTGGTTTCGAAAGTGTTATAACTTTGAAAGCGATATGATTTTTGAAAATGGACATATTTGAAATGGAAATGATATCGTATTGATATGATTTTGAAATGAAAATTATACTTTGCTTTTGAAGTATAACCTATTTTGAAATGATCGCGGTGTTGTAATAACGATTGGTTGTTAAAGAGACCGGGATTAGATATTATCATACTCTCTGCTAATACCGAAAACTACTTTAACAACTGTGTACATGGTGGAATTCCAGAATGAAGTAGGATTGTTTGGTGACGATTCTATATGGTATTTATGTAGCCTTGACTCCCGTGAGTCAGCTTCATGTGGCTAAAACAGGAGCCGTGCCGGGCCAAGTGAGGTCAGTCCTTTGATCGGGCACATTTCTTCGATACCATTCTATTGCTTTTGTGATTGATTGGGTGCACCCTTTGATTTGGGAGCGTGTCATGAGGTGGGCGGTAGTAGCTGTTATGCGTTACCACCGGTCCGGATACGCAGACGGTATATCTATCCTGGCAATGCCTCGAGTGCCTTGTTGCATGCCCTATCGTGCCTTCTACGTATTTGTTTTGTACTATATCTATGGAGTCCCTCTGATAACCCTCCAGTTTACGTGGGGAGTTACAGTGATGTATAGACTATGTGAATCTATAAAATGTGTTAAGGAGGATTTGGGTAACGCCTTAACGCTATTTTAATAGTTTACTTTACTATAGACATTATTATAATAGCGTATATTACTACATAGTAGATAGTTCCACAGATCCTTAGAGGATGGCTATCCCAAACATCCTTAGAGATACTAGTATTTCAGTTGTTACTTCACTTGAGTTGGATTTATTGATATAAGAATGTTAATCCGGACTCGAGTGTTTTTTGTTTTGCTTTACGCTCGGGTCAGACTAAGTGTCCTAGCATTTGAGACTCACCTTTAGAGTTGGAGCTTCACTTGGAGTTCCATCTGTATATATTCAGCTTTTGGCTTTTTCAGTTGATTTGTTAAGAGATATCATCTGTTTGTATTCGAGACTTCACTGTATTGGAGATATTCTGTTGTATTTTAGTTTAAACTCTGTTGTTTATATAGTAGCTTCATGAACTACTATTTATCTATTCCGCTGCTTATTATTATATTACTCTGTGTCTGTGATTGATTTATTTACTGTATATGCTGAGTTTTGCCAAATATAAATTAACAATATGATATTTTGAGCAATTCAAGCCCGACATGTGCGGAAGCGAATGACACAAAATACCGAGTCGTTACAGTTGGTATTAGCTCTGGTTTAGGCAAACTTAGCATTTAGAGTAAAAATTAATTACAGAATCACCTTCGTTCGAGCTTGGATTCCTTCCTCTTTGATTCAGATTTCTTTCGAACTTAGGAACTCTCTAGTTTGTTCTAAAATCCATTCTTATCTCTCCCTATTCGTGTTTTCTTAATTCTGGAGTATCCCATAACCCCACTTCGAATGATATCTATAATGAATCGGCGGTTCCGCCAAACTTAGAATGATTTTTAAAGGGGTGAAACTCCTTTACAATGAGCATTGACTCACCAGAGATTTCTATATCCTCGGTTTAGATGTTGCTATCTCTTGTTATGCCCGAATTCTATTCTTTTGTGATATGATTTGCTTCAGAATTCTATATCGGTCTTATTCTTAAGTCACGGTTGATCCGGTTAAGGTCGCTCGCGATTTATATAAGTCTAGCCATCTTTCTATTTTGTAATTTAATCATCTTATCTTCGTTTCGAGCCTATCTAATAGTTAGAATTCTCTTGGGTGGGGTTCCTCTAATCTGAATATCTATGCTTGTTTTGAAATATATTCTTGTATCATCGAGTGAGGGAGTGTATTTATAATTTATATAAAGATGTTTTGTATTATGTTGTTTGAATTATTAAGTTTAAATTTTAGGTTTAGATCGATTCATCTGATCAACGCTATGGATAGGAATTCCTAAACACTTGAACAGAGCAAACTGACACAATATTGTTTTCAAATTTGGTAAATGGAATAAATTTTGTATGTTATTATATATATATATATATATATATATATAAGTATAAATTTTTTGAAATTTAATAGTTAACTGGATTGGTTATTGAAATAATAATATTTGAATATCATTTATGGTTTCGTCAACCATTGACTAAATGAATTTACAAAATATGGTTTATAGATTGATTTGGAATTTAAAATTTAGAATTTGAGAATTCAATTTTCGGTATTTTGGAAAATTTGGCTTTAAATTTTAGAGTGTACGATCTAAAGTATATTTTGAATAGAAATTTTTTCCAAAGAATTTTAAAGCTCAAAACCTGTACTCTCCTCCGTTGTCGCTGGAAAATAATTTCGGTAATGACTGCAGCATCTTCGACATTCATTTTCGAGTTTCAAAGCGGAGATATGAGTTAGTAGCTTTGCTACACTTTTGTTTTGGAAAATGGATTTAATTTGAAATTCTTGGATATGATTTGATTTATATAACATATATCTATATAATTATTTCAAAATAGTTTGAAGTGAAACCGAAAATTTAAATCTTAAGTTTTATATTAAGTAACGGTTTCAATTATTGAAATACAGTGAAATGTTTGAATAATTGGAATACCCAAAATGATAAATGGAATTAAACCAACTTGAAATAATTAATTTGAACAAACTTATTTGTATAACACTAAATTACATTCTAATACATAACTCGCCAAAAATATTCCAAAAGTTAAAATGTTAGGATATAATAGGGTTGAACAAGAAGAAAACTTAAGCAATAAATTGTTCAAACTAAAATACAGCTTAATATAAATGTTGTAGATCGAGGGAAAATTTGTATAATATTTAATTGCACTCTGAAACATTAATATACTTACCTAGAAAAGTTAAATGTAATTAGAATGTAATTGGATACTATACACTATGATAGGTAATAGGATACTATACACTATGATAGGTAATAGGATATTAAAATGATATTTTGTTATTCACTGATAATAAATTGGATAATAAATTGGATAATAAATTGAATAATAAAAAGAGAATAAATTTGTGGAATAATACATGGTTATGATATGTTTATTTCACTTGATATATGTGGACAAATAAGTTAAGTGAAATAAATTTAATAAATAAAGGAGAATGCTAGTTAAGAGAACAAATATAGACATAAGAATAGTTGAAAGTGAATTTTGTGGAATCAACTTAGTTGAAGATTAATGAATAAAATAAGTGGGTTAATTTAAAAGGGAATTTGTTTGAAAGGATTGTTGATAATATGAAAGAAAATCAATTTTAAATTGAATGACTACTTATTAGTTGAATAAAATGGATTAAACCAAATTGTTGAATGTTAATTTATTTAAAATTAATATCAATATGGTTTTGAATAGCTAAATTTGAATGTTGAGTTGGAATTAACTATGATTGATCAATAGATTTAATAAATGAATAAAATAAAACAAATTTCGTTGTGAATTTTTTTTGTAGTAAATGAGAAACAAATCAATTGAACAAAAATATATGGAAGTGAAACCAATCAATTGTGAACACAATAAATTTGATTGATTAAATAAAATGAATTGGAATCAACTAATTGAATATAATTTTTTTTAAATAAATGTAGTTTATATGGTTTTAAATTAATTGTTGTATTTGGTATTTAAATTTATCTTCGCTAATGGGTTGTTTCTATTCTCCTACCTCGTTCCTTTTCGGGGACGAAAAGTTTTGAGTGGGGGAGAATGTAACGACCAATAAATTTTAATGGTTTTAATAACGTAAATAACTGAAATTTTGTGAAATTTTAAATAATAAAATTTGGAATTTTTTTTTATATTTGGAATACGTTCATGTAAACATAACAAATGATAAATTTTCATCAGATAATATGCAAGTTTATTTTATCATGTACTTTTATTTAAATTTAAATCAGTTAAATTTGATGATAATAAAATATTTTTCAACCCTAAATATTTCTATATAATAAATTTGTAAATGATGTTCTGAGTGAATCGTCATAATTCGTTTCTTCAAATTCGATCTTCTCTAGCTCCGTTTATCTTATTTTCTGCAATTTTGTAGCATTTCCAGTAGCGGAAATTCGAGTTTTATACCTTGATCGTATCTCTGGCATCTGTGTACCATTCTGTTCGCGTTGTCGTATTGATCATCATGGTATATTTATTTCTATACTTTGAGATCCGGTACGCGACGAAAGCAATAAACTGTTCATTGTAACCGTACCATAAATTGTGACCTTACATTTTTCTTCAGTTTCAAAATTGAAACGTGCTGCCCAACAAAAATTTATTGCTTCAAACTCTTAGCTGAAATCTAGGACTGACTGTTGGAATTCTTTTATTTTATATAAATATACGTTCGGTCTTTTTGCTTGCTTCACTATTCATCCTTTTCTTCCATCTGAAGCTTGCCATCCTTTCTCTTCTCCACATATCATGCGCAACCCTCCTCTTTGATAATAATAAAACAAAATATGTATGGAAGCCGAAAGCCCATGGCAACAGCAACCTCACATCTTCTCCTCCCCGCGTCGCAACTGACACCCAAGCACCATTGCCTCCCGACTTCACCTTCACCACTTCCTCCCGTCCCTTCACCGATCCACTCCATGTCCAAGCAGTTTTAGCCGTGCCCATATGTGTATATATAAGGTATATATTATATTATAGAAGAAAGGTATATATACGTTTAACGTATAATGTTTGCTGTAAGCTATTTGCTTTCTTATCTAACAGCTTGTCTCACCTTTCATAATTGTCAATCTCCTCTGTTATATATATATATATATATATATATATATATATATTTAAGGTCTTTCTGATTGGTTTATGAGAAATGGTTATATATCTTTAATAATAGTTGTAATTGCTTTGGTGTCACACTTTTTTGATATCAACATGAACTACCAAAAATGCCTCTCTATATATTATCCAATCTTAATTACTTAAAATATGATCTAATACTAAATTTCTTTTACAAATTCAAATGTCCATAAAAGTAGGATCTAATAACTAAACATGCTTTAAAATTCAACACGCTTTTAAAAATAAGATCTAAAATTAAACCTTCTTTACAAATTCAAAATACTTCTTTACAAAATATCACTTGAAAATAAAAAATTATTTTTTCGACTGATTTAAACATTTACAATTTATAGGAAAAACAATTCACTCGCGAAGTGCGTGCCATTACACTCGTATTACAAGTTAGAACCTATTTTTTTATTAGTGTGTACAAGTTATAGATAAGTTAGTTTATAATATATATATATATATATATATTATGTCAGTTTAGATATGTTTGTATTATAAGGAAATTTACATAGACTTATATAGGCTATGTCTGTAGTATGTAATATGTTATTTATGTATGTTTCGAAATATAGTATGTAGACTTATATAGGTTATGTCAGTTTTATACGAGCTTTTATATTTATTTATATAGTAAATTTCAAAGTATATAATATATATGTTATGTACATATGTTGTTTAGATTTTTTTGGTTTGTATAATTTATCTATAATCAAATACTAATATTATATAATATTAACAGTCTATATTCTTTGATACGATTTAATATATCAATTTAAGTTGCTATGAATGTTAATTAGTATGTTGCAAATCTTTTCGTTTACAACGTAAAGGCATCAAACATTTTATTATCAAATTATACATGGCATATATAACCTGACAACATTGCATGCAAAGACTATGGGCATGCAACCATAAAATGCCAGCATAGTCATTACATTATTATAATATATATAAAAAACATGTGGACATAATACTTCTAGTAGTAAATGCACATTTCCCTTGACGTTTTGAGTTGTTGACTCATTGTTTTGAGCATGTTTAGATTACTTTGAAACTAAATATGTTTATTTCTTTAGATCCCAAAATGCCCAGAGCTTTTAGATACGGAAACAAGACATTGTTGTAATATAAATAAATGAAGCACCAGGTAAACCAAATTGGTACCGTGATAACTAAATATTGGGAAGCAAAATAAATTAAGAACTTAAAACCTTAATTGGTCAACTGAATATTTATATAAAGATTTTGAACTTTTTTTTATACGTGTTTTAAATTAAATATTGATTTTTAATAAAACAATAATAATATTATTCTATTTATATCACGCTGATTTGATTGTTCTCATCAATTCCTATTTATCAGCTTTGTTCCTCTGATTCGTGTCATCTCACTTTGCTTTGGAATTCGTGCTTGGATCCTTAACTCATTTCATTGTCTATTCTCTCTAGCCTCGAAAGGTAAGCAATCACTCATGATTAACGTTCTTATATTAAATTTGATTTCAATTGAAACAACAATTGAAACATGCCACTGTTAGTTATTTACATTGCTATATATATGATATTATCTGTATCTGTTCACCTGTGACATCTAACACCATTATCTGTTATTTATATCGATTATATATGCCTGTTATATTATTATCGTATCTGTTATCACTCTGCAAGTTCCCTGTTACTATAGAATTTTCTATAGGTTGAAATGATACATACCCGAACGATCTGTAGAATAGGGGAAAATCGTTATGGGTTGAAATGATAAACTCAAGCGATTTTCATTGAATTAAATTTGGAATTGCAGGTTGAAATGATATATACCCATATATATATTTAAATTTCGGGTTGAAATGATAAATATACATATCACTTGAACATAGGATAGAAAATTATATACAGACACCGTTGTTCTATATATAAATATTTTGAAAATGATTTCTATGATTTTGGAAAGAAATATATGGTTTGATAAATATTGATTGTAAGATATTATATAAATGTTATTTTATAAAGGTTTAAAATTTAGATTTTTAAATTTATATGTTTGAAAATTTTAAGGTTATAAGTTAGTTTTGAAATTATATTTTAAGATAGATTTAAAATGATTTTATAAGTTAAGATTGGATTGAAAATTTTGAATTTATTTAAAATTGTATTTACTTAAGAATTATATTTAATTAAAATAATTTGAAACTTATTGAATTTGAGATTTTTGAAAAGATATAATCTTATAACTTGATTTTTATTTAAAGTGATTAAATGAATATTTCAAGTTTAAATAAATTGAAGGAATATTCAATTATTTGAAATTTAAGGTTTTATTCAAATGATATTGGATTTATTAAGTAAACATTTTAAATAAATAATAATAAAGTTAAATTTTGATATATATGAAATTACCAAATTTAGTTTTGAAAATGTTTGAATATTTAAGCTTTGAAATATATTGAAATTGAAATGGTTTATTTTGTGGTTCAAATCTGAAACGATTTATTGAGAAACTGAATTGAATTGAAGTTGAAGAATTGAGATTGAATTAAATTAGAATTTTGGAATTCGAGTTGATTTGAATCGATTTGTGAAATTTGAGGAAACTATTTTATTATATAAAGTATTTTTAAATTATATTTTACTTTATAAATTATTTTAATATAAGCTATTTTAATATAAACCATTTTTCAATATAAACTATTTTTTATATAAACTATTTTATAAAACTATTTTATTATATATTATTATTAATATCCAAACTATTTAAGTGGTGGAAGTTATGATTTCGAAGTTATGGTTTCCAAAGAATTATGATTTCAAAGTGTTATGATTTCTAAAGTGTTATAATTTCAAGTGTTTTGGTTTCGACAGTGTTATAACTTTGAAAGTGATATGATTTTTGGAAATAGATATATTTGAAATGGAAATGATATCGTGTTGATATGATTTTGAAATGGAAATGATATTTTGGTTTTGAAGTATAACCTTTTTTGAAATGACCGCGGTGTTATGTTGTTAAAGAGACCGGGATCAGATATTGTCAAGCTTTTTGCCAATATCGAAAACCACCTTAACAAATGTGTACGTGGTGAAGACTCCAGAATAAAGTAGGATGGTTTGGTTACGATTCTATATGGTATTTACATAGCCCTAACTCCCGTGAGTCTGCTTGATGCGGCTAAAACAACAGCCATGCCGGACCAAGTGAGGTCATTCCTCCGATCGGGCACATTTCTTCAATACCATTCTATTGCTTTTTTGATTGATTGGGTGCACCCTTTGATTTGGAAATGTGTCATGAGGTGGGCGGTAGTAGTTGCTATGCGGTACCACCAGTCCGGATCCGCAAACGGTATATCTACCCTGGCATTACCTCGAGTGCCTTGTCGCATGCCCTATCGCGCCTTTTACGAATTTGTTTTGTACTATACATATGGAGTGCCCTCTGATAGCCCTTCAATTTAGGGGGGGGGGTTATAGTACTGTATAGACTATGAGAATATATAAAATGTGTTAAGGGAGATATAGATAACGCCTTAATGCTATTTTAATAGTTTACTTTACTATAGACATCATTATAATAACGTATATTACTATATAGTAGATAGTTCCACGGATCCTTAAAGGGTGGTTATCCCAAACATCCTTTGAGATACTTGTATTTCAGTTGTTACTTCACTTGAGTTGGATTTAAGGATGTAAGAATGTTAATCCTGACTCGACTGTTTTGTGTTTTGCTTTATGCTCGGGTCAGATTGAGTGTCCCAGCATTTGAAACTCACCTTTGGAGTTGGAGCTTCACTTGGAGATCTGTCTGTATCTATTCAGCTTTCAGCTTTTCCAATTGATTTGTTCAGAGGTGTCATCTGTAGGATCTAGATTAACCCTAGAGGGGGGTGAATAGGGTTATAGCAAATTTTCTCGATTTAAACACATAAATAAACTGCAGAAATAAATATGCTAAAAAGTAAATCACACACAAAATTTACCCAGCTTGGGCAACCCCTGCCTACAGCTTACAAACACTCTACTAGACTCGCAGACATTTGCTCCCGCTCACAAACACTCTACTAGACTCGCACACCCTGCTCGCAAACATTTGCTCCCGCTCACAAACACTCTACTAGACTCGTACACCCTGCTCCGCCTATAGAGTTTCGCTTACTCGCAAACTTTGCTTCCCGCCTATAGAGCTTCGCTTACTCGCAAACTCTGCTCCCGCCTACAATAGAACTTTGCAAACTCGCACACCCTGCTCACTGAACTAATTCTAACTAGACAATCTGACACTACCTAAACCCTAGGTGGTGATTTACAAAGTTTTGATTCGAAAAATAAAAACAATAATTAAAAGACACATAAATAACCCTTAATTAAAATAACCCTAATTAAAATTATACTAAAGCCCTTTTAAAATTCGACCGGCCCTATTCCTTTTTGCTTGGTACGTTCCTTTGCTTCTTTGTGAAAATGGCCGCTCTGTTCCTCTTGCAAATTTAGGGCTTCGTCCCTTGCGCTCTTTGTTCCAAATTAGGGCTTCGGGAGGAATTGCCGCTTGATGGTTGATGATTCAGTTTGCTTGCTTCAATTGTTTGCGGCTTCTCCTCCTTGATCGAGTTCGATTGCTTCGGTATGTAATTTATGCTTTTTGCTTCTTCTAATCTTTCGTACTTGAACTCGATGGATTTGAGATTGCCGATGATGATGATTTATATAGGGTTTGTAACCCTAAATTTGTGTTCGTCTGATTGCTTCAAAATTTCTTGCTTTGCCGTTCGATTATTGTTGGATGTTTGCGACGAATTCTGACTTTTTCAATTTCGTATTTTTCTGATGCTTGATCCCCATGGCTTTGAATTGCCGTGTTCATCACGGTGTTGATTTTTGACTTTGCTCATATTTTTTTACCACCACGTCTCTGACCTGTTCAACTTTGATTTCGATCACGGCTTTGATTTGTGAATTCATGTGCTTGCTTCGGTCATCTTTGCGTTCCTCCACTGTAGCATTGATTTCATGATTTAAACTATAGCTTGTTTACTGCTTTTCGACTTCACTGAGAACTGTAATCTCTAGCCATCTTCTGATCGGTTTAACATGAACTGACTGCACTTGCACTTGATATTGTAGTGCACATTGTTGCATGCATTTGTTTGGTTGCACTTGCCTGAGTGCCAGTTAGCCTTGTATTTGTAGTTTTGACCATGTTGATATTCTGTTCATTGCTTTTGGAATTTGCACTTATATACATGTGTTCATTTGTCTGCACTTGATCATTGCTCTGAGTTTCACTGCCTTCTGTCCATGTTGGTACCGGCTGTTGTTGCTGTGTTCCATGAACATGCTTCACTGCATTATGAAAATGTTGCATTGTTGATTTTGGTTACTCTGTTCATTGCTTCGTAGCTTGCATCACTGGTGCACTTTATCTGTTGCATACATGAGCTTGACACTGTAAAAATTATTTATCATTTGCTTTGACACTGCTTCGACCCATCTTTGTGCTGTTGATGTTGTCTTAGTTGATGCCTCTGTTTGACTTCACTGTATCACTTGTTTATATTCTTGCAGTTGCTATACTTTTGACAGAAATGCTTCACTTGATTCTGTTGTATTTGTGCATTGCCTTACTGTTGCTGTGCACTTCTGTTTGCTGTCATGTTCTTGTGCTCGAGCTCTTTGCACTCTGATGCTTGTTGTTGTATATTTGTGACATTCATGTTGCTGTTGCTTAGTGTCTTGAAACTCGGCCTATTGTGTACTTCATATAGTTGGTTCATGTTGTTGCTTATGTTGTTTATATTTTCATGTTCATGTATGTCTTCCCATTCACTATTGCCTGATTTTGGTCTTCAATGCATTCCTGTAGCTCGCATTCATGTACTTGCTGTGCATATATGAGTTTGATACTGTTGGATTGAGCATTGTGACACAGCAAACTGCATGTTATATTTCTTGATCATGTTGGCCATTTGGTCGAGCTGTAACATTGTTCCATGTACACTTTGACATCCATGTTCTTCACTGTGTTGATTATTGTGCATGTTCACTGAGTTTGTTGTGTATACTTGTGGCTGGTGATTCATCTTTCTTGTTGTTGCATTCTGGTCAGTGAAGCACTGTGCCTTGTACTTGGTCTCTGATCTGATTCTTGATAATTTCATATTGATTTTTGAAATTTCACTTGAGTTGAATCCAGTTTCAAAACTCGGGTTTGACCTTGTGCTCGTGTCGTGATTTTCAACGTTATTGCACGTGAGTTGAACCCGGTTTTTTTTTTCATTTGGGTTTGACCTGTGCTCACCTGTCCCTGTAAATCAATCAAGTATATATATCGGCGTGCACAGCCTTGTGGCATATACAGTAATACACTGTGTATGTCACAAGTTGTTCGTGTATGATAAATTCAAATTTAAATTATGACGAACAACGCAAATAACTGAGGCAAATCATATTTTCAAAAATTATCTTTCATTTTATATTGCAAAAATATTACTTTTCAAATTTTACTGCGTTAGTTTATATTTTTGCAGATTGCTCAGATGCTGGATTCAAACTGTAATGCAGTTGAAAACAAAATATGAGTGTGAGTGATATGTAGTGAGGTGAACTGTAAATATGAAATGTGATGTAATTGTAATCAAAGTTGTATAGTTATAGTGAGAGTTTGAAATTGTACTATTCAAAAATGTAATAAATATTTATTTGAATAAAATATCTGTTTGAATTCAAATTCTGTGTTATTTATTTTATTCAACAAATATTTATTTAAACTATGAAAAATATAATAGTATATTAACAAATACATTTAAATGAATGTATATATGTTTATTATCATCAAACAAAAATCATATAAGCGCATATTCAACAATCTCCTCCTTTTGATGATAACAAACATATATTTAAGATTTTGAATGTATTAAATGTATTTGATCGTTCAATTTGCTCCCCCTACTTGAATGCTCCTCTCTACATAATACTCCCCCTACATATATGCATACAAATAGAAATATATAAATGAGCCTATATGCAAATGGAAAATTATTTGACCTTTGCTTGATTCTATTTGACAAAATCTTAACTTTTCTCTCCCCCTTTTGTTATCAGCAAAAGAATAACAGTGTTATAAAAATAGGGATGAAGTGATAGACATGAATCAAACATTTAACACAATTGAATATAAATATCAAATTTCAATAAAACTCAAATAAAAAACATAATTACCCTTGTTAGGCGCATATTCCACTTTCAGAAATGATGGGGATAAAATCATCAAAAATTCATATAGTTATGTCTATTTGTGGTATATTTATTTCAGGAAATTTGAATATCTACTAACCATGCATAACCGTTAGGACTTTTAAATGAGATTAGTAATATTCCAATTTAATTTAAAAATGAAATCAAGTATCTTCTAACCACGCATGACCATGAGGACTTTTAAATGGGATTAGAATCAACTTGTCTATTAAATCAATTAAATTTGATATGCGTTCCATACATGCATAACCGTGAGGACTTTTAAATGAGCATGGAAGCACATAATCAAAAATCCAAGTAATTCACCCATGCATAACCGTGAGGACTTTTAAATGAGAGTGAATACTTTGGATATTTATTTTTATTGCTAAATATAATAAATTGAAGCACAAATAATTTCCTTCACAAATTAAAAGATATTGAAGAACAAATGATTTCCTTTGTAAACTACCACAAATTTACATACTATGTGTAATTTTGATGAGTGGTGGTCGATAGAAAGATGGTAGAAATAGGAATGATCATGGAACTTTTACCCAACAAAAAGTTTTTATAACTCTTGTTATGAAATTCTAAAGAAATTTTCTAATTATACTTTCTCGAGTTATAATATATGATAAATATCAACACTCATCACTTTTTCAATCACTATTCATCTTTTCGATAATCATTAGGGAGTTAGATTAGTCAAAATTTAAAATCAAATAAAAATGACTAATCTGTAAATATGGTCAAACATGATTTTCTCGAGGGGTTTTCAAGAAATTCTGCTATTTAAAAAATTATTTCAAGTGAAAAATATGCAGATATTTTCTTTGAAAAATGATGCAGCAAATGAATGTTTCAAAAATTAATCACGTTCCACTAGTAATTTTTCTATCAACTATATTACCAGTGTAATCTGCATCTGAATTTAAATTTCACTCAATATTCACTCGTTGGATGTCAAAGACCAGATTGTGAAATTTTAACAAGCTATCTCAGAATGAAATTTGAAATGAAGCCATGTTAACACTCAAACAAACATTATAGTGTTAATTTCAGAAACCGTAGGATGAACAACTATTAACAGTCATTAAAACTTCATTATTATTTCAAAACAATTTCTTGAAGTTTCAATAATTTCATAAAGTTTCAACAATTTCAAAAAATCCTTTTTAACAGCTTTCACATGAAATTTGAAATCGTGCAAATTTACAAGCAGTGACCAAAATATATCTACGTGTAGCATGAGTAATCAAATACCATCATTTGACCGAACAAATTTATATGGATTAGTTCAAAGTTGAAAATCTGATTGGTCATCAATTAAGCACAAATCAATGTCATAAATAAGAACAAGTCTAAAAATCATATTAGTTAAATCTGAATCAGTCAACCATCATAATTACTCCAAGTAATTCTATTTAAAGGTGATTGGTCAATATTTTGAAAAAGTCATAGAATCAAAATCATCATCTTTTGTTCATCTCAATATTGGCTGATTTTAATTTAGAGTATGGTGTAGATAATCACATTTAATATATCGTTAAAAATAATTTTACCTGTTTTACCTTTACGATAATTTTTCGTTGTTATCCATTGTGATTCTGTCACCTTTATACTAGGCTAAGGAACTTTGCTTTGTCGCCCGTTGTGTTTCTGGAACAGCCAAAATCCAGAGAACACTGTTGTTGTTCCTTAGCCTGCCACCACACCTACACGATGAAAGATTTATGTGATAGGTCCATGATTGTTAGTGGCAGAATATGAAAAATATGTTTGTGGAGACCCAAAACTATTTATATATGTTCCTTTTGGCACCCAAATTTGTTTGACTTTCAAAGATTTTATATTTGTGCCTTTTGGAACCCAAATTGGTATAGTTTTCACGTGTTTGGGTCTATAACAACAATTATTTTGATTATGTCCAAATTTTCTACAAATCGTGCACATTGAATTTTCTTGATTAATCTCATTTCTAACATATTCAGAGTGACTATATCCAAGTCCTTGTTTATTAATATTGACAGTTTGTTTTCCTATTAACATATTCAACGATTTTTCACTTTTGGAAATTTTTTCTAAAGTCGTTGACAATTGTTGGACTTGTATTTTGAGAGATTCATTTTCGTTTAACAATTGTGTGCACTTTTTAATAGAATTCTCTCTTCTAGTATTTTCAATTTTTAAAATCAGAATTTCATTTTCAAGTGATTTCATTTTAATTTTTGATTTCTTAATTTCTTCTTCAAATGTTGGACACTTATCACACTTAGGGATCCTACTTTGATAGGTTTTAACTAATTGGTCAAGTTATTCATTTAGTTCTATCAAAGTGTCTTTTTGTGATTCAAGTTTAGCGTATTTTTCCCTAAGTCGTTCAAAACAGCCATTCACTTCGTGGAAATAAATAAGTAATTCAGAGTGAGTAAGTTTTGATACCTTGCTTGGCTCGTCGTCGTCGCTATCGGTTATATTCCCATGAAGGCACATATCTGCTTTCTCACTTTCACTGCTATCGCTTTTATTCCACGTGGCTGCAAATTTCCTTTTTGAATTCTTCATTAATAATGCCAGCTTGGCTGCTCCATCATCATCCTCCTCATCACAACTGCTATTTACCAATCCTGTTAAGCATATTTCTTTAACTGAGTCGGTTGTGGAGGACTTCTCATTGCTGTTGACTTTTGCACCATATATTGCATCGAGAATTTTCCAAATTTTCTGTGCATTTTCGCAATGAGAGACGAAATAAAAATTATCACGATTAATATGAGAATATAATATATGCATAGCAAGAGCATTAATCGAGATAATTTCCTTATTTGTTAAATCACACCCAGTTTCAATAATATCCCAACATTTAATATTAACAGATTTTAAATAAAATTCCATTTTCAATTTCCAATTCAAAAAATCTGTTCCATCGAAAATAGAAGGAATAATATTGAAACGACCCTCAACAAAAATATTATCTGGTGGATTCATGACTCTAGAGTTAAAAAACAAAATACCGGGCTCCGATACCACTTGTAGGATCTAGATTAACCCTAGAGGGGGGGGGGGGTGAATAGGGTTATAGCAAATTTTCTCGATTTAAACACAGAAATAAACTGCAGAAATAAATATGCTGAAAAGTAAATCACACACAAAATTTACCCAGCTTCAGCAACCCCTGCCTACTACTGCATTCACAGATTTCTATTAGAATTAAACAGTATCACGCTTATAAACACTCTACTAGACTCGCAGACATTTGCTCCCGCTCACAAACACTCTACTAGACTCACACACCCTGCTCGCAAACATTTGCTCCCGCTCACAAACACTCTACTAGACTCGCACACCCTGCTCCGCCTATAGAGTTTCGCTTACTCGCAAACTTTGCTTCCCGCCTATAGAGCTTCGCTTACTCGCAAACTCTGCTCCCGCCTACAATAGAACTTTGCAAACTCGCACACCCTGCACACTGAACTAATTCTAACTAGACAATCTGAAACTACCTGAACCCTAGGTGGTGATTTACAAAGTTTTGATTCGAAAAATAAAAACAATAATTAAAAGACACATAAATAACCCTTAATTAAAATAACCCTAATTAAAATTATACTAAAGCCCTTTTAAAATTCGACCGGCCCTATTCCTTTTTGCTTGGTACGTTCCTTTGCTTCTTTGTGAAAATGGCCGCTCTGTTCCTCTTGCAAATTTAGGGCTTCGTCCCTTGCGCTCTTTGTTCCAAATTAGGGCTTCGGGAGGAATTGCCGCTTGATGGTTGATGATTCGGTTTTCTTGCTTCAATTGTTTGCGGCTTCTCCTCCTTGATCGAGTTCGATTGCTTCGGTACGTAATTTATGCTTTTTGCTTCTTCTAATCTTTCGTACTTGAACTCGATGGATTTGAGATTGCCGATGATGATGATTTATATAGGGTTTGTAACCCTAAATTTGTGTTCGTCTGATTGCTTCAAAATTTCTTGCTTTGCCGTTCGATTATTGTTGGATGTTTGCGATGAATTCTGACTTTTTCAATTTCGTATTTTTCTGATGCTTGATCCCCACGGCTTTGAATTGCCGTGTTCATCACGGTGTTGATTTTTGACTTTGCTCATTTTTTTTACCACCACGTCTCTGACCTGTTCAACTTTGATTTCGATCACGACTTTGATTTGTGAATTCATGTGCTTGCTTCGGTCATCTTTGCGTTCCTCCACTGTAGCATTGATTTCGTGATTTAAACTATAGCTTGTTTACTGCTTTTCGACTTCACTGAGAACTGTAATCTCTAGCCATCTTCTGATCGGTTTAACATGAACTGACTGCACTTGCACTTGATATTGTAGTGCACATTGTTGCATGCATTTGTTTGGTTGCACTTGCCTGAGTGCCAGTTAGCCTTGTATTTGTAGTTTTGACCATGTTGATATTCTGTTCATTGCTTTTGGAATTTGCACTTATATACATGTGTTCATTTGTCTGCACTTGATCACTGCTCTGAGTTTCACTGCCTTCTGTCCATGTTGGTACTGGCTGTTGTTGCTGTGTTCCATGAACATGCTTCACTGCATTATGAAAATGTTGCATTGTTGATTTTGGTTACTCTGTTCATTGCTTCGTAGCTTGCATCACTGGTGCACTTTATCTGTTGCATACATGAGCTTGACACTGTAAAAATTATTTATCATTTGCTTTGACACTGCTTCGACTCATCTTTGTGCTGTTGATGTTGTCTTAGTTGATGCCTCTGTTTGACTTCACTGTATCACTTGTTTATATTCTTGCAGTTGCTATACTTTTGACAGAAATGCTTCACTTGATTCTGTTGTATTTGTGCATTGCCTTACTGTTGCTGTGCACTTCTGTTTGCTGTCATGTTCTTGTGCTCGAGCTCTTTGCACTCTGATGCTTGTTGTTATATATTTGTGACATTCATGTTGCTGCTGCTTAGTGTCTTGAAACTCGACCTATTGTGTACTTCATATAGTTGGTTCATGTTGTTGCTTATGTTGTTTATATTTTCATGTTCATGTATGTCTTCCCATTCACTGTTGCCTGATTTTGGTCTTCAATGCATTCCTGTAGCTCGCATTCATGTACTTGCTGTGCATATATGAGTTTGATACTGTTGGATTGAGCATTGTGACACAGCAAACTGCATGTTATATTTCTTGATCATGTTGGCCATTTGGTCGAGCTGTAACATTGTTCCATGTACACTTTGACATCCATGTTCTTCACTGTGTTGATTATTGTGCATGTTCACTGAGTTTGTTGTGTATACTTGTGGCTGGTGATTCATCTTTCTTGTTGTTGCATTCTGGTCAGTGAAGCACTGTGCCTTGTACTTGGTCTCTGATCTGATTCTTGATCATTTCATATTGATTTTTGAAATTTCACTTGAGTTGAATCCAGTTTCAAAACTCGGGTTTGACCTTGTGCTCGTGTCGTGATTTTCAACGTTATTGCACGTGAGTTGAACCCGGTTTTTTTTTTTCATTTGGGTTTGACCTGTGCTCATCTGTCCCTGTAAATCAATCAAGTATATATATCGGCGTGCACGGCCTTGTGGCATATACAGTAATACACTGTGTATGTCACAAGTTGTTCGTGTATGATGAATTCAAATTTAAATTATGACGAACAACCCAAATAACTGAGGCAAATCATATTTTCAAAAATTATCTTTCATTTTATATTGCAAAAATATTTCTTTTTCAATTTTACTGCGTTAGTTTATATTTTTGCAGATTGCTCAGATGCTGGATTCAAACTGGAATGCAGTTGAAAACAAAATATGAGTGTGAGTGATATGTAGTGAGGTGAACTGTAAATATGAAATGTGATGTAATTGTAATCAAAGTTGTATAGTTATAGTGAGAGTTTGAAATTGTACTATTCAAAAATGTAATAAATATTTATTTGAATAAAATATCTGTTTGAATTCAAATTCTGTGTTATTTATTTTATTCAACAAATATTTATTTAAACTGTGAAAAATAGAATAGTATATTAACAAATACATTTAAATGAATGTATATATGTTTATTATCATCAAACAAAAATCATATAAGCGCATATTCAACATCATCTATTTGTATTCGAGACTTCACTGTATTGGAGATATTCTGTTGTATTTTAATTTAAACTCTGTTGTTTATATAATAACTTAATGAACTGCTATTTATTTATTCCGCTGCTAATTATGATATTACTCTGTGTCTGTGATTGATTTATTTACTGTATATACTGAGTTTTGCCAAATATAAATTAACAATATGATATTTTGAACAATTTAAGTCCGACATGTGCGGATGCGAACGACACGAAATACCGAGTCATTACATTAAATGATGATGTAATTTATTTTCACTTTACAGTATCCGTTGTAAAATTTGTATAAGTAAATGTGTACTGTATTGCTAGTTTGATGTCGAAATTTTCTCCCGCTACTATGGTAAGTTTTTAAAGGAAATTAATTGACTGGATGTACTTTACATCAATAAAAATAAAAAACTCATTGTCACACGCGCATTGGCATATGTTATTAATGTATCTGCATGTACACTCTTTTATGGAAAATTGTGGCAAATACCCTACAAAAGTATTTCATTTCTTCGGATATAATCGTACATGTTGTTCTTATATAAAGTCCTCCTAAATTTGTCACCAAGAAAAATGGTATTGCTATATACACTCAATATTCTTTTTCTTTCATCCATATTTTTTCTCACCCATCGGTATTTTGTAAAATTATTCTCCTATGCACACATCTCTAATTTTCTTATTTTTCTAAAGAAAACAAGCATTCCTTTTTTTTTTAATTATAGCCATAAACAACGTGAACTAAAATCTCGCCAACTTCCATCTTTTTTTTAACAACTTTTTATCAATTCAATTTTTTATCAGAAAATTATACTTAATTTGATAATTTATGAATTTTAATATACTAAGATGCGATATTTCATTTGAAATCCCTTTTCAAATGATAAAAATGGAAGATATAACAAAAATGACCTTTGAATTAACCAGTTTTTCAAGTTGATACGGAAATCGGAGTGGATGTCCTGTGTAGAATGCATAGAAGTTTAAATCATTTGTGTTAATCAGGATTCTTTTAGCATTCGATTTAACATCTATAAATTTGCGACCATAAACCCCACTTTTTTAATTACTTTATAAAATTGCTGCAACTACCTAAAAAAAATACGCCGTACATGCTGTGTTTCTATAAAGTTTCACTCTAAATTTGTCGTCAAGAAAAACCAAACCAAATCCTATCATCTAACAACAATTTTACCATTTCTTTGGAAATAAAAATCCTAAAATAAACTAACTGCTTCTTCTATCGTACTTCATATTCTTCAAGTATCTTCTATGGAATCGGACAGTGGCAACCCCACAGCGGGCGGTGCTGAAAGCGGCGCTGCTGGAGGTTCTAGAAGTTACCGCAGGCGACTATCCTCCTCGAATCTGATACAAGTGTCTCTCACGGCTTTATTGGAACATTCTGGAATCTTGAGAAATCCTAGGTTTAATCTTGAAGATTCTGCTCCTTTAGTTGCTGCATCTGTAGATGATGAGGTTTCTGCAAGAATCGTTGAGTCCAACGACCAAGATAGCAATGCTAGGGTCTTAGATAGAGTGGCGATGAATTCTGGGAACTTGGAGTATGATTTAACGAGGGAGAATGAGAGAGAAGGTGGACAAGAACAAGGGAGAAATGTTAGTAATTTGGAGGGAATCATGAATGATAATGAAAGTAGTAGCGGTAATACTACTACCAATAACAATGCTAATAGCAGTAACAATAGAACGGGTTCAAGGCGTCAGAGATATGATATACAAACTGTTGCCAAATGGATTGAACAAATTCTGCCGTATTCTTTGTTGTTCCTGGTTGTTTTTATTCGACAGCACCTGCAAGGTAATCTTTCTTTTTTCATTGTCAGTGGTAATTAACCCTGTGATTGTTTTTGAGTGTTAGCTTTGGAAATATGGTAAGAAGAATTGATAATTTGATTGGCACTACTGTGTTGTACCTGCAAGTTACTCTTTCTTGTTTCATCGTTGGTGATAATTAATCATGTGATGGTTTTTTAATGTTAGTTTTGATAATATGGTAAGAAGAATTGATATTTGATTGGCTTAGTGTTATACTTGCTGAAATTTTGAGATAGTATATTCTACCCTATGGTAAGTATGTTAGCAAGATGTCAAAGCTATTTGGTGATATGTTAAAAAACAATTTCTGTAACCTGTTCTTGTTCCAAGTTGCATTCTGGAAATAACATTTTAGTGGTTGTTATATAAACATCAGTTGTGAGTAGGATGTTCTGAATTTAAAGCTTGGTGAATGTTAGCAAGTTTCCATGGAAATGATTGATTGGTAATTCTGTATTGAAGGTAAAGTTTAATCAACGTCATAATTTCTTTTAGTCTATTTTCGCCTTTTCTTTAGTGAGCACAGTCGTTGGTTGGTAACCCACAATCATCTCAATTTTTTCTCTCCTTGTTTTAATCATAACGGAAGAATCCATCAGTCCTATCTTCTGAGAATGTACATGCTATTTATGCTGCTAAATCATCACTGTTTTTCAGATGGCAGCTTAGAACATATTAGCCTCGGATTATATATTTACTTTTTCTGCTGAGACTTTGTGCCATAGATTATCATCGTCATTCAATTTAGATAGTGTCCACATATTTGGGTGATGTGTGTAAATTTCATAAAGCCTATTTATATGTGTTGCACTACATACAATAAAATTTAATAAATGACATTGTGTATGACTAATTTGCTAGGTCTCTCATTTTAAGGGTCTTTTGTCAACCCACGAATATGATTTGATTCTAATTGAGTCCTTTGATCCTATATATGTATAAAAAGATCCTTATCATATAAATTATCCAAATAAGCCTCCTATATGTTCAAGTAATTTAAACATGTGGTTTATATATAATTTGGAACTTGCGTAATAATGTCATTGCTCATAATAAACATGGCTGATTATAGGATTCTAAGGGTTGGTGTGTGAAAACTTCTATATATTGGTATAAAAATACATTGGATTTCATTGCAGTCGAAGGGATAAAAACTAGCGGAAAAATTTGCATTTGATTAGTTTTGAATCTATGACCTTAGACTCTACATATATTTCCACTTATTCCCATTAAAGAATGAATAAGCTCAAGCACAAATTATTTATTTGTATCTATGCAGTTAAAGCCCTTAGCGGTTCTGTAGCGGTAGAGGTGTAAAAAGTTATAGCGGGGATATAGCGAAAAACAGCGAAGGTGCAAAAAACTTCATTATATTTAAAATCAAATATTTAAAGTTAACTTATTCTCACTTTTACATAATTTGTGTAGAAAAAAGAAATATTGTTTGATCTTATATAACAAAACCGAAAAATATCATGATTTATGCAGACTAGATTTTATGAGTACAATATATTTCTAACTTATATTCTACACTTATTCCTTAAAAGTAGGTACTTTATTGATTTGGTGATTTGACCTAAAAGAGAACTAGTTAAATCAACATTTGTATATTAGCATTGCTAAAGTGGGTGTTAAAATGCATTGATTTAACAGATACAGTGGAAAGTGGTGGGACTTAAAGCGAATCACTTTTTAACAGCGTTAAATTGAAATAACATAGCGGTTGAAGAGTGCTATGTGCTATAGTGAAGATTTTACGGGGCTTTAGCGGGACATTAACTGCACAAATTACACACATAAGACACATACATATGTGAGCCCTCTTGGGTCATGGGCTTTGTGCAATTGGATTGCCTCGACCACTCCTAGGCTAGCTTTGACTATAAAACCAAGGCGAGCGTATTTCCAAACTTTTATTGTTCTGTTCTTGTAACTTATGTTTATTTCATAAAAACAATCTTTGATGTTTTTTGTAGTAAATTGTATTACCCAACATACTAATCACTATGCTCAAACAACATGCTTTAACATAACTTCACATGAAAACATTCTGATTGCACACCATTAAAATTGTCCAAAATGTATTCATTAAGCAAGTCATTAACTTTATCGCTCATATGAATTATTATCCTATTATATATATGTATCCGTCAACAACAACATTATAATCGAAGTTGACTTTATGGTAAATGTGATAATTAATGACAAATAAGTTTAAAATATATAAATATACCATGATATACAATAATAGTAAATATAAATATATAAAATATTATTTGTGATTTACATGTTGCATGTTTTAAGGGTATAGTGCATATTGTCTTGTAGTCTACAAGCAAAATCTAGTTCTCTGGGTCTTCAAAATAATATAATGGAAAATGCTGTTCATACACTGCGGCTGCGCTGTGCATACAGTTAAAATTTATTAAAATCAAATACACCATTTTTTACTTAATATACAATACACAGATTACAAAACTACCCTTAATTTAAAATAAAATAAAAATTTTATGTCATTTTCTTTCTCCTGCGCTAATCAAAATAAGGTTCTTAAGTTCACTTTTGTAAATTTCACTTTTCAAATTCAAATACCTTAAATGAAATTCAAATTATTTAATCATTTATATACAACAAATTTAATTTTTTAATATTAGAATGTTAAACTATTTCAATTTTGATGTTAAATTTAAACTTGATTTAATTTAAGTCAAAGATTGAGAAGAATTCAGTACTCTACGAATCATATTGATTTTAGTAATAATTTTTAAATTAAATTTGAAGTGATTTTTTTTAATTGACCATGCATGTATACAGTCTGAAAGTGTATAAATGGAGCTTGATACCTAAAAAGAATTTAAATTTTATTCAACTGATGATGTATATAAATTTTAGTTACTTTATGGAAGAAATTTTATTGATTGTACTATGAATTTGTAATTCATAAATATTGATTTTTATTTTTATTTTTTTTATTTTCTTAAATAGGGACATTCATGTCTGATATTTTATAAAAAAAATTATGCCGTAGATAAAACAATTGATGGTGTATGAATAGAATTTGCCTAATATAATAATATAAAATATAATAATATGCAGAAGTCATATAATGTATATTATTATGCATTTCAAAAAATAACAATCTTATAAATATTTGTAATATAATTATTATCAATAATTAAAAGTAACTATAACTATAAATAAAATGTTTGAAAACCGTTAAGAAATAAATAATACACATAACATTAATTTTGTTCAATGTCAACATTTTATTTACTTATATACCATAATGTTTAATAAACAAAAAATGTCTCGTTAAAGATGCTCCATTATCTATTTCTTTTGGAAGAAGGTCTTTTTTAAGGATTGTAGATAAATTTCATGAAATCCAATGTGGTTCTCCATTTTGTCGAAGTGAAGCTTCATAATAAGATAAAAATTGAAGATGCTTTGTGCAGTTCTAAAAATGTAGGATAAACTAAAAAAGTGCAATCTAAAACCATTGTCATATAACCGACTTTAGTAAACGGTCTCAATTACACACTTGACAACATAGCATGTATCTACACAAAACTTCAATGACAAAACAACATAATTCGGCAAAGCACATTGTCTGATGCGGAACTCCATCGGTAAAGCAGTGCGATTTAACTTTTTTCTTAATTGAAAATTTTGAGAAGAGGGCTGACAACTTCACGCATGAGAAAGATAAATGAAAGAACATAGTAGAAAGGCAAATCGTTGTTTTTGTGGGTAATTTTATGAGGGTAAAACAACTTTGATCCTAAGATGGCCTTTAGCCTACACCTTTTTTTATTAGAAAAATCTTACAAATCTAATGTTTTAGCGGTTACTACCATGACATCAATTTTAGATGGTGAATTTTTCTTCCAAGGATATATATTTTATTTATACTAAAATAACATTTTTTGAGAGTAAAAAAAGAATGCACACCTAGCACATGTGGTACAACGGTAATAATTTTGGTTAATCGTCTCTGCATTGTATTGAGTGGTTGTGGAAATTTTCAAATCGTAACACTTGAAAATACGTATGTTCATTGTGAAACCGTCAATCATTTTTTCCCCTAAAGTTTCCTTCTAGGTTTATCATTAATAAAAAACAAAACCAACCCCTTTCGGTTAACAACTAGTTTAATATTCCTATTCCTATGGAAATAAAACAAACACATAATGAAAAATAGTAAAATATCCTGGCTATTTCGTCTCTCAATCGTCAAATTCTTTAAAAAATCGAAGGAATTGGACGGTGGCAATCTCATAGTCGTTGGTGGTGTAAAGCACTCTTGGAGGTTGTAGAAGTTACGGTGAGCGATCATCATCTCAAGTTTGACACAGTCTTCTCTTACAGATTTATTAGAGTATTCTGGAACCTTGAGAAATCCTAGGTTGAATCTTGAAGATTCCGCTTCTTTGGTTTCTGGCACTATAGATGATAACGGTGAGGTTTATACTTGAATGGTTGAATCCCCCAAGAATGATAGCAGTGCTAGGGTTTTAAATTGGAAGGCAATATATTTGTGGGAGTTGTAATGTGACTTAGCGAGGGAGAATGAGAGAGTAGGCAAAGACCAATAAGGAGTATGCTAGCATTATGAGTGAAACTGTGAATGACAGTGAAAGTAGTAATGTTGGTACTAGCACTATTATTAATATAACGGGTGGGGAAAGAGTTCAACATATCACACACACACACATATATGATACATAATCTACTGCAAATTTTTGGCGTTATATGGGTGGTACAGATGGTTGAGGCAGTCGGCTTTCACTAATGAGATCAAGTGTTCGATCCCTGCTAACTACACTATAGTGACTATACATCTAAACATACCAGGACTATGGACTTTAACGAATTTTGGCGTTTTCTTTGTGTTTTTTTGTTTGTTTTCTTCCAACACCTGCAAGGTAGTCTTTTCTTCGTCTTTCAGCTGTTAATATTATAATCACAAGTGCATGACCGCTTTATGTTGCTTTTATGACATGACATAATAAGAAAAGTATGAAATGCTGAGCATTTTGATTATCCGATTTGGCATCAGTGTTGTATTCCATTGTTACTTTTCAGATTGTACATTTACCATATGAAGATGTTATCAAGTCGTCCTACCTGTAAAAAAAGTTGTTTGTATAACTTGTTTGAACAATAATATTTGTGCACGAAGTTGCATTTTCTAAATTGCATTTTAGATGTTTAATCGACAATCGATTAGGAGAAAGATATTAAGATGGGTTTAATGCCCGATGAATTGTAATAAGTGTTCAGGGAAAGGACTGTAATATGTAGTGTAGAGTAAATTAATTCAATGACGTCATTTTTTGGGTCAAATAGTCGTTATTACTATAATTACCAAAAAATTGTCTCTAATGTCCTGTAGACCATTCAGGCCTTTTCTCCTGTTACTATCCTTTGCCCTATCTTAACGTGGTATCTATGCAGCTAATCAAATACTTGTTTCAACATGGTAACTCATAGCATATTGACTTTGAGAATTTATGTATTTAGATTCTGGTTAAGCTTTGGGCCACAACATATCATTGCTATTCAATTCACATAGTACCCTGACATTATAGCATGTATATATATGGACATGATTAAAACTTTATGTTACACCATGTACAACAAAATTTGATCAGTGACCTAGTGTACAACTAATCTGCTAAGTATTTCATTTTGAGGATCTTATGTTGCTGAATCTGCTTTGTTTCTAATTGAACCTCTCAATCTTATGTACAAAGCGTGAACCCCCAATTTCTAATTGATGACCGAATACTTCCCATATTTTTCACGTAAACCAAATAAGTCCTCCTATATATTCAAACTATTTGAGCAGGTGTTTTATCCGGAAATGACCTAATTTGGAACTTTAAAATTAATATTGCCATTGCTCGTTCCATCTCGCCCTTATAACTTTTTAAAATATATATATATATATATATATATATATATGTGTGTGTGTGTGTATATATATATATGTATGTATTTTGGTATTTGCATGGGTCATTTTTTCTGAATAATCGTTCAATGGATCTGTTGTAGTTAATTCTTAATTGTATTGCTTAATGTACTAATACTTGTCCTCAGATGACATTCTTGTGACAGAACTTCACATGAGCACTGTTTTTGTTATGCGCTTTTAAAACATGTTAAAATTTGTTTATCAAACAAGTCATTGATTTTAGCTATTCATTGACTAGTGATCTACTGTAAAAATCCTGCTAGACATCCGCTTAGGCGCTATGTGAGACTTACCACCTAAGGGAAGATTACTGCCTCCCGGTATCTAAACACTGCTAGGCACCAGTGAGCTTTATGCATCATATAAGCATCTGCATGCTAGTTTTAGGCGGTTTTGCCCCTTTGACTGTTCCAAGCCTATCCAAACCCTCAATTTCCAATTTGGATCAGTTAATACTAAATCAAATACTAAAATTGTATCTAGAATACATAATTTGTCAAACACGCCCAGCTTAATCCTCACCTAAGTGATTAATCTAGAATTCATACTTGCCGTCTAGCATCCGTCTAGCGATTTTTACAACTTTGATCCATGCTATTTGTACTTTGGCAGTAAGACTTTGTGATATCTTTCATCTTTCATCATATCTATCAGTTTTCTTTCTTTAAGTGTGATATGCTATCATTTTTCAGTGAGTAATTATCAACTTATTTTCATTTTTGATTAAAATTTGTATACTTCCTTTCATTAATCTCTATATTCCGCTAACATAAGTTTTGGGTGAAGTTTCTTTAATAATTCACCAATTAGAATAAAGGGTAATACCAACAAATTAATAGATGATGATGCAAAATTGATTCCAGTCTTTCTCATCCAAGGATAGGTTTTGTTTCTTGTTTCGTTTGTATAAAATTTCTTGAAAATAATCCACGTCATGTATTTGGATTTAATGACAAATGTCATCCTCTTCTTTTTCATTGTACATTGTGTATATAGTTAAAAATTGATGCGCATATTTACATATATCATATATTATATGCATTGCCAGCAAACTTATCTCTATGTGTCCCACTCCTCAAAATTGATTTGTGAAAATACTGCATAGCCCCATAAATTTACAGACTCGATGTATTGTAGTGTTTTTTTATTAAGTCCTGTTTTACTTGCCATTTTCTGGTAATCAAGGGCAGTATATTTAATTTTTCTAATTAACATTATATTTTGGTTAATAGTGAAATACATCATGACATTAGCATCTTTTCTTTAATAACTAGGTAAATCAGGCACTATTCACGAACTCCAAAGCAAATATGCATCAATTACACAATACATATTTCAGACCATTTACGCTGTCATGGAGATGTTGTTTTTCCTCTTGCACCACTCGTTTAATATTGCACTGTCTTGCCCAAATGTGCTATCTTTTGAGCTTCTCCATCTGAGCACCCCATTCCATAAATATATGAAATCCAATTGCTAACAAAAATGAGTGTATATTTAATTTCTAGGCTTTTCAATTTATAAAGTAGCTTTATCCGTGAAGATCAATTAGGAAAAAAAGTGATAAATGCTAGTCATACATGTCCCCATGAATGTACGTTGACCCTTTGTGTTTCTGGATTTACCTTTTCACTGGTGCCACACATTTTTGTATATTTCATTCATATACCGTTCTGATCTTTTAGATAATAGTTAAGTAGTGTATCTGATATTTGATATCAATTATAAACAAAAGTAGATTTAATACATCTGCAGCCCAGAAATAATGCGTGAAATTGTATTTCTAAAGGAAGTTCATGGATACTTACTTTCTGAGTTTCCGAATTTTGAGCAACAGCATCTTATACCTTGGGTATCGTCGATGCTGACCTTTAAAAGCATTTACAGGCTTCTTTTTCATAATCTGGCTTGCACCAGTGATGTTCAAGTCAAATGACATACTGAAGAAACAGACCGCTCTAAAGGTTAAATATGCTTTTTCCATTTGAGGCCATAGTACAAGGGTGCAAGCCAATACTTGTTATTAATTGTTTCTTGAATAAATGACAGTTGATCTGACCATGTTTGCAACAGTGCTACGACTCCTTGCTAATTACTTTATAATGTTGGTTTCCCCCTTTTTATTTATTGATGGATAAGCATTTTAGAACTAAAATTGAGCATATATCATGCAAATTTAGTATAGAAGTTATGTATAATTATAGGATGATTCTACACAAGCAAATGATTAACAAAAATTTGTTTAAATATTGATAATAAACAATGCAAGAAGATTGAGAGATACATAAGGACATAACAAAGCAAGTTAAAATAAGTTGGATCAAGTTTGAACATGCTGTTGCCATTTTATGCGACAAGAAAATAACAAACAACAAATTTTTTTTGTCGTACAATGATTTGATCAGCTATACTGCATGTAGCAAAATGTTGGTCTGTCCAAAATAAATGGAAGAGTAAGAAAATTGCAGGAAAAATGAGAATGCTAAAGAATGATTGGCATTACTGAATAAGATAGTGTGTGAAATAAAATAAAACTATATCTACAAATGAGAAAATATTAAAAATTGGCATAGATGGTATTTACACATACATATACGACAAATCGATGCACCAATAAAAAGAGGTTATATTTACATATAAAGAAAAAGATAAAAGATGAGTAACATGGGGATTAAATATTAAAAATGTTCTAAAATAATTTGAATTTGACTAAATATATGACTAAAGTTCAATGATTTCAGAAGGGATCCAATTCGTAAAACACAAATTCAAATTTTAAATTAATATGAGATTCAAATCGTGAATCACATATTTATATGAGAGATTCAAATCGTAGATTCAAATCGTACATTGTAAAACATAGATTTTGAATCCAAACGGGAGCGGATCGTGAATGGTATAGTCAAAGAATTCGTATTATGATATGTGTGTATGTATGTATTAAATTATTCAATTGAAAATTGCTAATATTTTGATTTTTTGTATCAAACGTATATTTTTGGCATGACACTTTATTTTGTCATAATTCTAAGCATTTGTTAAACTGTTATGTAATAAAATGATTCTGTTTGCTTTTGTGAATTTGTGAGTTTGAAAAATATTCATAGTTTCATGTTAATGAATTGTTTTAGACTTCTAGTGAATACGGCAAATTCATATGAGCAATCAACATTTGAGGTTTGGGTTAGAAACTTGAAATTCCAGCTCTTTCGGTTAAGTTTCGCCCAGAGCTGAAATGAAACCAAGGATAATAACCGGTTCTGGTAAGAAATAGTAGTAAAAAAAATATATGATAAATTTCACATTTTTATCATTTTAAATTAACAAATTTCCACTTTTACTTGGAGATCATAAAGCAAATAACTGAAGCGACGAATTAAAGATGGAGGGAAAATGGAAATTACTCTCCAAAACTCAAAAACATCGAAATAGAAAAAAATAAAAATAGAAAAATAAAAATAGAAAAATAAAATCAATACAGATCGTGTAGGCTGTACCTGCAATTTTTTACTGTATATATTTTATTCTTTATTGAAGCCCTAATTTTGTTCTAATTCTTTGATGCATCAATATCATTTCCCATTGTAGGCGGCAGAATAAAAGTCTTCAGCGGTATTTTTGTTAACTCTAGGAATTCAGGGTTTTAACTTTGTTTCATTGTACTGGGCTTTTGGGTATATGCCCAAGCTTTCTATTTTGAATGTATTCGTGGATCAAAATTAAAGTGGAGTCTGTGCTTTTGAATATGGTGGACGTGTCCATTGATCATTTTTACATTTTGTTAATGAAAACAGTCCATTTTTAAATTTACTTTTAGCCCTGTAAACAAATATAATACAATAGGTGAAACCTACTGCACGAGGCTCCCGCACGATAGTGGACTTTGGAAATGTAAATAATGTACGCCGTCTTTCCTTCGCATTGCGAGGAGGCAAATAAAAATAATAAAATACTAATAGAAAATCATCACCGAAATCCTAAATCAAAACTTCAGCTGAAAACGACGAAACAAATGATAATAATTGAGATCTTTATACTCATAGAAGAATAAACCAGAATCGAAATTGAGTTCTCAAACCTTGTATTTAACAATATCAAAAAGGTTTCGTATGGAGGAAGCTAAATACACAACAATACACTACAACAATTTTTTTACTTATTGTCACCATCGTTAGTCTTCCTCCGTCATTGTTTCCTTTTTGGTTTTTAACTTCCATATCATTAAGTTCGTCTTCTGCTGAGTAGACATAGTCAAATTCTAATTCATCAACTAATATTGACTTTTCCTTTTCCTTTTCTTTTTCCTTTCATATAAGCACGCTTACACTGAGTTTTCTTGAACCTAATAAATGGTAGATGAACGAGTCAAGAAATTTGTCAAAACAAATTTGTAAACTTGATTAAAAAGTTACAAGTTTAAGATACTTTTAATGTTAACTTGCCACGTAATTATCCCTTCAAAAAATTTCGTATCACATCTTTTTATGAGCATTAAAACATTTATAGCATTCATCCAACCAATGTCTATGAGTAGAGTTGGATCTTCTTGCTCACGTATCCATCCATCATCGCTATCTAAATCAGAGAAGTATATGGGATCCAGTCCATCCTTTGCCTCTTCTTTTTCATATATAAGCTTAAGTTGGACATTATACTTCACAAAAAACCAAAACATCAAGTCTTTTAATCCAAACAATCGTATCATTTTGTATGAATCTGCATTGTTAAATGTAGATCGATACTAAAATATTGATTTGATTGACAATTAAATTATATTAACTAATTTATGTTTATACCTGATTAATGTACTCCAATGACGTTGGCAACTAGTAAAACAACATATTAAACTCGAAATTCTTAGTATAAAAATCATGGTGTCTTTTACTCTTTATTTTTGCTTTACTTTGCATTTAATATTTGATTATCTGCCTATGCTTTTGATTTTATTATTCATTCAAGTAGATAATTTATAGATTTGCAAATTAATTTTTAAATAGTTAATATACACCATTCATTCCTCTTTAATGTATTAGTAGCCTTAAAATTCATCCCGTATAAGGGTGTTTGGGTATTCCATAACTCACAATACAAATTAAAGAGAAAACAAAACGTATATGTTCAAGTTCAATTGTAAACTAAAAACATCTTTTTTCACTCTATAATCTATAATCTTGAATGATTATATTTTATACCATAACATAACAATTAAAAAACGCTTCACGTAAAAGGAAAAATCCATTAGAAGTATGAAATAACAATAAAGTCTTACATCGAAAAATATACATTTAGCAGAAAAAATCTCATACTTGCCATAATCATTTAATGTCATTAGTAACCTATGACAGAAATTATAATATTAGCAATTTTTTACTGAATAATTTTAACCATGGTTCAAAATTCCATCCAGCACGTCAGAATTCTGACCATTTTGGTCCGGTTTCGACGTTGATCGAAACGGAATCTCTTGAAAAACCCCGTTTTAAACTGAAAAAGTTCAAAACAAGCAACAAAATGATTTTTGAGCAAAAACAATGAAAAAACAACAAAGTTAATGAAGAATTGATGCAAAGAATGTACCTTTTCACCTATTTCAAATATGAGCGATGAATTTGAGTATATTGAACTAATTTTTCCCCAAATCATAGCAACCATTGTAACTTTTAGTGGTTGAAGATGCCCGCCATTGTTGCGACATCAATTTTTCTATTTTTTTAAAGTTTCTATGCAAAATCGATTTCTAGGGCACAGAAACGAAGAAGAGGAGAAGAAGAGTTAGAAAACACGTTACTTCGCTTCGTTTATTTTTGGGCTATTGGCGTACTTGTTTATTATTATTATTTTTTCTAATTATTTGAGTTGGATTTGAGTTTGGGCTGGAATGTTTCTTTATTATTTTAAATTTGTAAACAATTTAAATGTTTCGTAAGAGCAACATGTTTGATATAGTAAAAAAACAGTTTTTCTTATTAAAATTGATTTATATGGAAAAAAGAATCGGAACTAAAACGAAATTTTCTAAATTTACAGAACGAAACTGAAATTTGAAAAAATAACAACGAACAAAACGAAAACCAGAATTTTGAATCTCGATTTCAACACATACACATATCATAATGCAAACTTTTAAACGTATGATTCACGATTTGAATCTTGTTTTGATTCAAATTCCGTGTTTTACAATTTGCGATCTGAATTCCATTTGATTTTGCGATTCATAATTTGAAGTCCGCTTTTTCTCTCAAAATTTTGACTTTGTTATTTACGATTTGAATCCCATATTGAAATCGTTGCTGGTGATAATAAAACTGAACAATGTATGAATGTCCATTGGCGATTGAAAAAGATGAATAAGAAGACTCATTCAGATAAAGGCAAATATTGTTGCGCTGTTGTGGATAAAACGTTCATGACTACAGAAGGTGTGTATTCCGATGGTAAAACACCGGATTCAAAGAGCGGAGGTTAGAGGTTCAAGTTCCAGTTGGCGCATAAACTTCAACACTTCTAAAGTTCGTAGTTTCAAAAGTTGTTTATCTTCAAGAACTTGTAGCTTATGATATAAGAGCATACACATGATTATATAAGGAAAATTATATATATATATATATATATATATATTGTTATTGTTATGCGATTCAAATATGTGTCCATGAGTGCTTCAGATTGAAGAAATGGTGTAGAGCTTCGTATTGGAAGAGACGGGAAGACGATTGGAGGAAGAGATCAAAAGAGATGGAGAAGAGAAGCCGAGAAGTGCAAGTAATAGACACTCGTATGTCTGAATTCCCAAACCAAACATCTGAATGCCTGTATGTTTTCAAACCAAAAGAGCTTCAGGCAATCAGACGTCTAACTTAGGGAACTTGACGTTTGAGTTGCCAACCCAAGAGTTTTTGGAAGTTTTATAGAGACGTTTGACCTCTCAAGTCAGACGTCTGAGTCGTTGTAGCAATGTTTTCTTGGCTATTTTCTGATTCGAAATCTTGAGGGCATTTTCGTCAATTCGGTGCATAGTTCTTCTCTATTGATCGTGCAAATTCTTTTGATGTGATCCGATGGTCTTGAGTAATTAGAGCATCCATGTATGAGCCTTCTAATCATCTTCCTAATCATGGGATTACAGGAGATAATGTTTCCAATAATTGAAATTAAATAGAAACCTAGTTCATTAAATTTGAGGGTTTTCTATTTTGAGTGCTTTAAATTGTAATTCTTCAATTGAGTGATTGATTAGAGAGAACTCTCCACGTCTTGTAACTCTCTAATCATTGATTTGGCTTGTATTCTCTTCAAATGAGTGATTGGAATAAAATGGTTGTTGGGTCTTCATGGACGTAAGATACAAATCTGAACCACGTTAAATATTCTGTCTTCTTTCTTTTTATAATTTGATTTTATGTGATATCATATATAATTTTTGAATTTGCATTGTTATTCAAATAAGCAAAAATTAGATTTTGTTTAAATCACTTCCGCTTATCGGTATTCCCTACATTTTTCACCGCACTACAGTTTGGTATCAAAGCTAGTGTCATTGTTCTGTTTGGACATTAATGGCGACTTTCAAAAAATCTATCGGTCGATCTTGTGTTAATTATGGTGTTACATGATTTAATGGAAATGGAGATTTTAGGACTTGAAAGATGAAGATGAGGCAATGTTGAAGAAGAAGACCTTTTAAGATTGTTTCTACGCCCGCTAAATTGAAAACGTTGGATCGGACGTTTTAGAAGAGATGAAAGATGAAGCTCTTACAACAATCTAATTGAGTCTTTCAGATGAAGTTCTTAGAAAATTCTCTAAAAAAAAGACGGCGAAGGAATAATGGGATGCATTTTTAGACGCATATCAAGACAAGTCTTTTACAAATCGGAATATTTTTCAGCAACAACTCTATTCGTTTAAGATGAGCCAATCTTATGGAGCATGTAAATGCTTTGACCACTTTGATTATGAACCCGAAGGTAGTGGACATTGATATTACCGTTGAGCCTCAGACAGTGATCCTTTTATGTTCCTTGCCTAAAGAGTATATTGCTTTTGTTAACTCCATAATATATGGTCACAATAAGATTAGTCTATCTGACGTAAAAGATGGTCTTCATAACGAAGTGTTGAGAGGAAGATTGACGAGCACTGGCTTAGATAATGATGCATAAGGCTTATCAATTCAGAGAGGTATAAGCCAAGACAAGTCAAAGAATGGTGGAGGTAGATCTAATTCAAGGTCTCGGTCTAAGGGGCCTAAGCAATTGACTTGCAATTATTGTAAGAAACCGGAGCACTTTGTAGCTCAACGTCCTGAGCTTGAAGGACGAAGAAAAGATCCAAAACAAGCTTCAGCGTTCGCAGTTGTGAAATCAGATACATAGAGTGATACCGATGTGTTTACAGCGTTTGGCTCTTTTGGAAAGAGCAACTTATGGCTTATTAATTCCGTCGCATCCTATCATATGACACTTGATAGGAACCGTTTCTCTATATACCATGAGATTGATGGAGAAGTTTTAATGGGTAATGATGCTTCTTGTCATATGGTTGGTGTTGGTAGCGTGAATGTCAGAATGTTTGATGGTGTTATTCGTACTATTACCGATGTTAAACATGTACTGGATTTGAGAAGGAACTTAATTTCTATTGGAGTTTTGAGTATGCTTGGATGAAGATTGTAGTTAAGGGAGGGAAAATGAAGACATCGAATGGTTTCAAGATTGTTATGAAAGACGTGAGGGCATGAAATTTTTTTTGTTGAAGGACACTGCTGTAGTTGGTGAATCAGCTTCTGTTACTTCTGTTAATTCAGATTCTTGCAGATTGTGGCATTTGCGGAAGAAGCATTTGTGAACGAGGCATATTGGTGAATGCAGTTTGGATGAGTTGAGAAAGCGAGATTTGATTGATGATGTTCAACATTCAAAGCTTGACTTTTGTGAATAGCGTGTTCTTGGCAAGCAGACAAATATTTCTTTTGGTACTAGAGAGTATAAGATGAAAGCGGTCTTATAGTATGTTCATACAAATGTTTAAGGACCCTCCCCTTGCCCATCCTTGGGTGGAGCCAAGTATTTCGTTTCATTTATAAACGATTTCTCTTGTAAAGTATGGGTATACTTTCTATAGTTTAAGAGTGAAACCTTTGACAGGTTTTGAAAATGGAATTCTATGGTTGAGAAGCAGTCAGAAAAGAAGTTGAAAATTCTCTGTTCGGATAATGACGGTGAATTTGTATTACATAAATTCATCGAGTTTTGTGAGTTCGAAGGCATTAAGAGGCATTACACTACACCTGACGACACTCAATCGAATGGAGTTACTGAAAGGATGAATCAGACATTGGTGAAGAGCATTCGTTACTCAGATTGATTGCTAAGTTGAAGGAATTTAGACATAAGATTTATCTATGCCGGCTTTCCTCATCAACAACATATCTTCTACTGTCATAGAGAGGAAGATCCCTCAAGAAATATGAAAAGAAGAGTCTGTTAGCTATTCATTTCTCTAAGCGTTGGATGCCCAGCTTATGTACATGTGAGCAAAGGCAAGTTGGAACATATAGCTCGTAAGCGTATCTTTTTAGGTTATAGAAGATGAGTGAAGGGATATAGGATGTGGTGTCCTATTGGCAAGATGATTATCATCAACAGACATGTGACTTTTGATGAAAACATTATTTTGAAGGTGGAGTCTTCCTCATTCGATGACGGTACGAGGACAAATTTAGAATACCAAACACAAGGCAGGTAATCTTCATATTATTTTCATAGAGGTACAGACGGTGTTTTCGATGGCACCGTGGTTGATAAGGATAGTATAGATGTTGGTACAAAAGATCAGACTCAAGGTGGAGCTCATTTATAAATTAGGTCTGTTAGACGGAGAAAGAAGCCTAGGTAGCTTGATGAGTTTGTTGGATTGAGCATCGAAGACATCGACTTCAATGAAATGACAACGTATGCATTGAATGTTGTCCATGATGAGCCCAGAGATTATAGACACTTTATTGCATCGGTTGACAATTCTAGTTGGTTAGTTGCTATGAAAGAGGAAATCGAATCTTTGCAGAAAAATCATATTTGTGATTTGGTGCCTCTTCCCACTTATAAAAGGGCAATGAGATGTAAGTGGATCCATAGAGTGAAAAACGGTTGCAATGGTGATTTCAGATACAAAGTTTAGCAAAAGGGTATGTTGAGAAAAAAAAGGTAGAGTATCATGATATCTTTGCTTCAGTTGTAAGGCATACATCCATTCGTTTTTTGGCATAATTGCTCGTTATTTGGAACTTGAGCAACTAGATGTCAAAATTGCATTCTTACATGGTGATCTAGATGAAAAGATTTATTTGCAGCAGCTAGAGGGGTTCATTGATAGTAGCGGACAAAATTATGTATGTAAACATAACAAATCTCTATATGGATTAAAGCAGTCTTCTAGACTATGGTATAAGAGATTTGATAAGTTTATGCTTTCACAGGGTTATTCTAGAAATTTCAACGACCAATATGTTTATTTTAGAATGTGTAATGGAGATATGATTTTTTTTATATATGTGGATGACATATCGATTGCATCTCGGAGCATGGTCAGAATTACAGAGTTGAAAACAGAACTCAACAAGGAATTAGATATGAGAGTTTTGAAAAAAGCAAAGAATTTGGGGAATGGAGATATTCAGAGATAGGAAGCGGAGAGAGTTGAGACCCACTTAAGCGTAGTACCTCGAGAAGGTCCTCGCTCGATTTGGTATGAATAAAGCTAAACTGATTGGTACTCCATTAAGCTCTCATTTTAAGTTATCAAAAAACTTATCTTCTTCATCGGATTAAGACAAGAGGTATCTGACTGATATACCTTATTATAGTGCCGTTGGTAGTCTTATGTATGCGATGGTGTGCATGGGACTAGATTTGGCTCATGCAGTAGGTGTTATGAATCGATATATGTCTAACCCGGACAAAGAGCATTGGCAAGCGGTGAAATGGATTATCAGATATTTTCGTGATACTTCATCAGTTGGTTTGTTGTATGGTGGAGTAGATGACGACATCTCTCTTAGAGCTAACCGTGATTCAGATTATGTTAGGGATAAAGACGGACGGAAGTAGGCTTGTAAACAGATACTTTCGGATACAGATAGTGCATATTCATATCTATATTCGAAATCATTTTCGGATATCCGTATCCGAAGATGCAGACGGATATCAGATATTTATCGAATATTCTTCGAACAGTTCGTAACCAATAAATCTAAAGAAATAAATGCAAATTTTTTATTATAAATCCATTTAAGTATTAAAAATATCAAAAACAATATATACATTAAAAAGAAATTAAGTAGTAAATATTGATTTTATATACATATAAACTTTTTTACTTAGATAAAATAGTAAAGACAATCATTTTTATGTACTAAAATACAAAAAAAACTATAATCTTGATAAAAACCGAATGGATAATTATCGAATACGGATATGGCCAAACCTGCATTTACATCTGTTTTTGGGATATTAGATAATTTTTCATATTTCGAATATGGACACGGACATATATCGAATTTTTTGGATACTCATCGACAGCCCTAGACGGAAGTCAGCGTCAGACTATGTTTTTACACTTAGCATAGGCTCGATTTTGTGGAGATCAAAACTGTAATCTATGATAACTTTGTTGACTACCGATGCCAAGCTGATATCGATTGTGGAAGCGACAAAAGATGGATTGTATTTACTTCAGTTATTGGATGATTTTTCTATAGTGTAGCGGACAGTAGAGATTTTCTGGCAGTCAAAGTTCGAATCATTTTATAGAGAATCAAGCTTATAGTTCTCGTGCGAAACAAATTGATGCCAGAGGATTCTTCCTTATGTTTGAGGAAGAACAAAGAAAGATCAAGTTAGTGAAGGGATAATCCTTCAGATATGATGACAAAAGCACTTCCTAAGTACAAGTGGATTGATTTGTTTTCAGTTGCTTAAGTGTCATGGGGCGCAGATCCAACAACCCCTATGATTATTTTGTTGATTGTTGATGATACCGACATATTTTGAATCGAGGTGAAGTGTTGTTATGCAATTCAAATATGTACTAATGAGTGCTTTAGATTGAAGATATAGTGCAGAGCTTCGTATTGGAAGAGACGGGAAGATGAACGGAGGAAGAGATCAAAAGAGATGAAGAACGGAGGAAGAGATCAAAAGAGATGAAGAAAAGAAGCCGAGAAGTGCAAGTAACAGGCACTCAGACGTTTGAATTTCCAAACCAGACGTCTGAATGCCTGTATGTATTCACACCAGAAGAGCTTCAAGCAATCAGACGTCTGACTTGGGGAATCGGGCGTTTGAGTTGCCAACCCGAGAGTTTTAGGAAGTTTTACAGAGACGTTCGATCTCTCAAATCAGACGTCTGAGTCACTGTAGCAATGTTTTCTTGGCTATTTTCTGATTCGAAATCTTGAGGGCATTTTCGTCAATTTGGTGCATGGTTCTTCTCTATTGATGGTGCAGATTCTTTTGATGTGATCCGAAGGTCTAGAGTAATTAGAGCATCTATATATTGGCCTTCTAACCATCTTCCTAATCATTGAATTACATGAGATTAGGTTTTCAATAATTGAAATCAAGTAGAAACCCTAGTTCATCAAATTTTGAGGTTTTCTATTTTGAGTGCTCTAAATTATAGTTTTTCAATTGAGTGATAGATTAGAGAGTCCACATCTTATAACTCTTTGATCATTGATTTGACTTGTAATCTCTTCGAATTGGAGATTGGAATCAAAGGTGTGTTGGGTTTCCGTGAACGTATGATACAAATCCGAACAACGGTAAATCTTCCGTGTCGCCTTTATTTCTGCAATTAGATTGTGTGATATGATATTTGATTTTGAATTTGCATGGGTATTCAAATAGGCAAAACTAGATTCTAGTTAAATCGTTTTCGTTTATTGGTGATAAATCCTTACATTTTTCACCGCACAACATACACACACAGTTTGTGTAATTATATTCAATTTGATTGTAGCATTGGATGTCTAGTGAAAACTACATATACCTATGCTAGAGGCTGCCTTTTTTTGTGCTAATCAAGCTATTTAATAGTGTTGACCTTTCCGCATCTCTTATTTTAACGGGATTAGCTGAGATAACTGGATTTAACTAAGTACCCGCATGATCTGAAAATCATTATTGTCCATTTCTCTTACTTTGATTTTATACTATTTACTGCTTATAACTCGGTTCCATCTTAACATATGCTTCACATGACCCAAAAATGTTGTGGTAGGAAATTATGCTTGTTCATATTTCTTGTTGTTGGAGTTTAATTGAGGTTCTTGGTTTTGCAGGGAGAAAGGAAAACCTCCATGCTTGTTATGATTACACTTGGTTTCATGGTTCTTATTCTCAGTATTTACCGGTGGTACAAGGATGATGATCTGTTTTACCCTCTTGTCTTGCTTCCACCAAAAGATATACCACCATTTTGGCATGCTTTATTTACCATCGTGGTGAATGGTAAAAGTTCAATTACTACTTCGATGGACATTTCGATTAATTATTTTTACAGTATCCAACTAGTCATAGCTTTGCTCTACATTGGTACGTGCATTGTTAATATTTCCGTACCTCGATTACTTTTTATTAAAAATATTGCATTAAGAAACATTCTAATGCTCTGTATTATTAAGATTTAGAGTTTAAGCTTCAATACATAAGGTATTAGAACAAATATTTTTGATGGAATTATGTACAAGTAACAGTATTTTATAGCACAGAATACAATCTATTTGTTCTAAATTTATTTTGAAAACAAAATATGTATTTGTTTTGAAACAAGGCATGTGTAAAATGATGGCTCACTCCGCTACCTTTTAGCTTTTTATTTTTATGTGTTTTCGAGCGTGTGGCTCAGCCCTTTATTTATTCCTTTCCAAAGCAGTGCAAAATTTATACCTTTAGTATGCACTTCGAAATTCTAATCAGAAACTCAATTCTGCAATAACAACTTTTAACTTTACTGGCCTTTTCCAAATTTATGGTTCTAACAGTTTGAAAGCATCATCATAATATAATTTATATAAATCAGTTTTAGTTCAAAATGCTAAGATATTTCAATGTATATGGAACTTAGGTGTAAACTTCTGGCCGATTGCTGTACAACCTTAAACAATGAACTTAAACTTACGTGTTAAGATTCTAATGCTATAACGTGACAAGGAAATCATATCTAGATGCAATCCAAATTTATGGTACTAACACTATGGAACTTTTTATTTTCAATACAGGATAGAACACAGATTACTAATAACCTCTTATAAAAATTTGATGCTAGTTTTGCATCCACTGTCTTAAGTCAGCTTGTCTGGTGTTTAAGCGTAATTAAACAGACATCAGGCTCTGTGATCTAAGCTGGATTAGGCAGAAGTTAAGCAGTATTTATATTCTGACTTCTAAATACCAAATTAATTGTATATTACATCTTTGTCTTACTCTCTTAGTTTATTTAGAAGTCCGATTGCTCATTATTCAGAATATTCAAAGAAGTGCTACAACCTTCATTTTCGCAGGGAGGGTTTGGGGGGGGGTGGGGGGTGGGGGTGGTGGGTGTGTGTGTGTTACATCCCTTGTTCACTTTATATGTATGTATATGTACTGCCTTAGATGCTTATGCTACACGGTGCTTGGTTTGAATAATAAGTATTGCCTTGTCATTTCACTTTTGTAGATGCAATGGTACGTCAAGCAGTGATGGTCCTCAAATGCATATTACTTATGTACTACAAGAATAGCAAAGGTCGGAATTATCGTAAGCAGGTACCATAGTTTATTCACCATAGTTGTTTCTTTACCTAACCATTCAGTATAGAAGTATTTCTTATATTTGCTGCTACTATTCCTTCTGTTCGCTTGCCCAATAATTTATTGGCAAATTCTATTCATACATCAAAAACCAAGAATCACTTAACGTACACATCTATTTTGCTAAGAAAATCTATTACTAAATCTTCTTAATTTTAGTCTTTCTATTATAACCCATCAAATTAAAATAGTAAAATCAATGATATTGTCAAAATTGTATATTTTTTTGAAAAATTTAATGATTTTTTAACCATGAAACCAAAAATATCAATTAAGACAACTTTCACAACTAACCACTCTAATTTAAAAGTTTTTTTTTCTTTCTAGATAAGAATTTATTTTGTTTAAATTAAGATTTCTTTCTAAAATAAATTTAAGAAGCTACAATGTTAGTGCAAAAAATTATAATTTAGTTTGTTAAATTTAAACTTATTTAATGATAGGGATTTCTCCTTTTGTGTCGTAAGTTTAAATTTTGAAGAAAGAATACGATGAAGATGTAAACAAGAGTAATTTTGTCAAAGAGATGGTGGATGTAAAGTAAATTATGGTGTATACTAGTTTATTATATTTTCTGGTGTATGTTTAAAGATTATCGATGCATGGATAGAATTAGCCTAATTTATTTTACAAGTTTCAATCGACAATTTTCATACAAAGAAGTTTTACCAAGTTACCATCAGTTAAGAATGCCTTGTATTTTCTATATAAAAGGGCAAGCTGCTTTGTGCTTCCTTTATAAAAGGGTTAAATTGATATTTGACGAAAACAAGATAAGTATGACACAACGGAAATACTGAACCAAAAAGTGAGTACTAGTCAATGGACACATACGCATTAACAATGAAACTAAGATATGTATACTATCCAACTTGATGGATTGATTCTACTGTTAGCGTTTTTTCTAGGATCTCCATACAATTAGATTTTAGAAGAGATAAGAAGTGAAGAAAATCAACGACAAACAAATTTCTCCAAACAAAACTTCTATTAATTCACCAAATGATTACAAGAGAAAGTTTAAAAAATTGAGAAGATATCTCAATCTTCAAAACCCATAATTTTTTTTTACGAACATTCAATTAACCATATACATGCCTATTTATAACAGTCTTGATAAAATGCCTTCTTTAATCAGTCAAAATAAATCAATCTATGTAGATAACCTTTTGCCTTTTTTAATGCAATAAAAGAGACAATTAATCATTCTTGAAAATCTACAAACCACAATTCCATCTTGACTCAAATATCTCTAAAATCTAATTAAATATCAAATACCGTATCACTAAAATCAAACAATTTCCACCTTGGTACGATATCCAATATAAACCTCAAACTCCAACCGATCTTCAATATTACCATGAAAACAAAAGTCGATTCCAAAAACTAGCTAACCTCCAAACCATTCAATTACTAATATCTTTCAATTGAACATGTATATCATCAATAAATCAGAACTGTTTGTAATACCGCAATGGGCTCCATACGGTCTTTGCAGCTTTCCGTTGCTGGTTCTACCTTGATTTTGTCAAATTTGCCTCTCCAACACCACTTTGAAAAGTTCCTTCATTTTCCACTGTTATCCAAGCAATTTGTGTACATTGTTGCTTCCCTTTTTGCGCGCAACACCTTCCTGATATCCTTTCAAATCCTTATAACTCCACCTCGAGTAGAAAAATTACAGCCTTTTACCTCTAACTGTCCATAGAAACAAGATTATTTGTAATTTCTGTAATGTGTCTAACTCATGTAAGCTTTACCAGCCTTTCATCATGCAGCTTCGACCCAACTGAATCTATCCCCTTAACACAAGTCTCCACCATCGGTAGATTCTATCATAACATCGATAAATGCTTCATTTTGATTGCATATATGAAAGCAAGCACTTGAATCAATCATCCAAATTTTGCTTTTATCTTTATTCACATATAAAACGTTGTCATTAAATTTATCACCAAAATGCACCTTATCATCGCTATTATTCTTTTGTTCCTTTTGGTGTTCTTTCAACGCCTTCATCATCTCCTTGTTCTTTTTAAGCTTATTGTAGATGATCAGGTTTTCACAGTAATAGCAGATAAAATCTTGTTTGATATATTTGACCGTCTTTTCATGTTTGGTCGATTATCATCCTTGCAAGATGCACCTCTTCGATTGGATTTTCAATTCTCTCTTTTTTCTTATTTTCTTCTTTATTGGATTCATCATTCGCATCTCCTCATTAAGCATGCGACTTAACCGTCGATCTTATTGAAACAACTTCATCCGAATTTGAGTTGTTCAATGCAACCACAAGTGTTTCCCAACTCTTCGGTAATAAACTCATTAACATCAATGCATGTGTCTTATCATCCACCTTGTAATTTACAGTTGCCAATTGATTCACAATATCTTGAAAATCAGTTAGACGCTCTCCAATTGATTCACGTTCCTTTTGCTTCAGATTTACCAATCTTCTCATTAGAAATGCCTTGTTTGTTATAGAGTTTTTACATAAATTTCTTTCAGTTTCTTCCAAATTTCAAAAGCATATGTTTTATTAGTAAAAATATGAAAAATGATACTTAAAAAACTCCGAACAGCCGCCGCAGCCCTTCTATCCAAAGTTTCTCATTTTGCTTCAGATGTATTACTAGGTTTTTCCCTTATATCTCAATCCGCAAATTCCTTCAAACAAAACATTAATTCATCAAATGATTACGAGAGAAAGCCTAAAAAATTGAGAAGGTATTTCATTCCGCAAAACCCCATGAAAATAATTTTTTTTTTCTCACACATCTAACGAACCATATACATGGCTATTTATATTAGTCTTAATAAAATGTATTCTTTAATTAGCCGTGGATTTCCATCTCTCACAATAAATCTTTCCCATGTAAATAACTCTTTGCCTTTTTTAAGGCAATAAGAAAGATAAAAACATTCTTCAAAATCTACAAAATCTATAAAAAGACGATGTATTTGAGTCACAATTCCAGCTTGACTCAAATATGTCCAAAATCTATTTAAATATGAGATATTGTATCCCAAATCTAACATCTACCTGAGTATCTACCTTAACAGACTGGTAAAGGTAGTCAAAATCTTGGTGAATAAGTAGTCTTTTCATATAACAGCATGCATAGTTATCTTGTCTCCCACTGTGATACTGTTTGCAACATGCCCTCTTATGTGTGACTAATGGATCTTTAGCCTAATTGTATTCGGTGGCCCGGCTTTGTAGAATCATGTGATCAATAGCATAGAAAGAAAAATATGTAATATTGTGAAGATCCATGTATTCAGATTTACTTTTCTTCAAACCAGAATTATGTAGTACATAAATGTACCATGTGCTAACTAGACAAAACTAATATATAACATAGTTCTTATAAGCTTTAAATGTTGAACATCTAACTTTAAAGTAACCATTGTGTTCTCAAGGGGCCGAGTCGAAATAATAAGTAACTTTAGAGTTCCTTGTTAGGTTTTGACGAGGCAGCAACTTTTGTGGCCAAAAATGAAAAGGAAGAGGATGGGGTAACCAATGCGTTTCAACGGTGGGTTCATGTTTGTGAAAACTGCTGCCGGTTGGTGACCTTCCCAAGCAATGAACTGCAAAGCATTTTATAGGATGTTTTTTAACGCATAATTATATTCTTACGTATGCAATGCTATATAGAAATGAAGTGTATTTCTAATTATGATTGATATCAAAGAAGTAATGAATTAAAATAAAGTTACCTCCAGATTCAGTGGAGTGGCTGAAAGAACTGAATTGTATAGTCCTTTGCAGCAGAGTGTAGGACAGCACGGTCCTATATCTGTCCAAATGCAGCTTAGTTAAATATTTATCAGTTGTCTGCTCGATTCACCAATAAAAACAAGTAAACAACTTAAGGCAGTCCAATTTGGCCAAATTCTCATCTGAGACCCATCCAAACCCTGTTTGGATCTTGCCTGAATTTGGTTAACTTCTGATTCGGGTTCATCCAAATTTCTTAACATAGAGCTTTTTCCAGTGGTGCATTTACACCCGTAGCAGATATTAAAATGTTTTATTTAAAAGCCTATTTTTAAAGTATGTCAGGTGTCAGCAATGACAAAGCAGTATGATGACAATGAAACCTAGGCAAGCCACAAGCCACAAAGATGATACCTGAGCAAATAAGTAATGAACTATCATATCCTGATTCATCATGTAAAAATATATTCAATGACTGTAGCATTTAAACGCATGTGTGTGTGTATACCAACACACATGTATGTATACAAGTACACTGTTGAATATGCAAGTATATGTTTTTTGTTTGATGATAATAAACATATATACATTCATTTAAATGTATTTGTTAATGTACTATTTCATTTTTCACATAATTAAATAAATATTTGCCGAATAAAATAAATAACACAGAATTTAAATTCAAACGGATATTTTACTCAAACAAATATTTATTACTATTTTTGAATAGTACAAATTTGAGCTCTCATTATATATACAATCTTTGATTACAGTACAATTTTGATTACATCACAATTTATCATTTACATTAGCACCTCACTATATATCACTCATTCACTCGTATTTAATCTTCAACTTTATTCCAGATTGGATCCAACATCTGAATTATCTGCAAAGTAAAACATTGATGCAGTAAAATTGAAAAAGAAATATTTTGCAGTGTAAAATAAAATGTATTTTTGAAAATATTATTTGCCTCAGTTTTTTGGGTTGTTCGTCATTATATTTATTTTGAATTCATCATACATGAACATCTTGTGACATGCATAGTGTATCACTGTACATGCCACAAGGCGTGCACACCGATATACACTTAACAAAACTGCAGGGACATGTGAGCACAATGTCAAACCCAATCAAAAGCCGGGTTCAACTCAAGTGCAATAAAATAAAGTCACGACATGGTCACAATGTCAAACCCGAGTTTTAAGCTGGATTCAACTTAGATACAATACAAAACTATGGGTCAAGACACATAATACAAGTCTCGACCAAAAATTCAGTGACGTACACATGAAACCAGCAACAACTGAGGATATACAGTCCAACCGGACTCAAGATAATGTACTTGTCAACAAAACAAGACAAACAAGTATACACATGAACCAACAACCTTAACCAGATTAATGAGCAAGGTTCAAATGTCAAACAACATAGACTGGAAAAAACTACAACAAGCCTGGCAACATGAACACAAATGCAAACTAGACTAAAATGGCGACTGACAACAAGTGAATCAAATTCAGCTACCACCTCAATTAAGACTCCAAGCATGCAAACACAAGTAGATGAGCAAAGCACATGAATGCACAGTACAGACTCAATGAAACAACACTGCAAACAAGTCACATGTCCCAAACAACCAATATCACTCATAACTTCATGCATACAACTGAATACAAGTCGCAATGCTCAGCTCACAAAAATGCAAACTACAATAGAAGTGTAGTCACATGAAGAATCGAAGCAGACCACACATGAAAAGGCAATGTCGAAGATAATGAAAGTCTCAACATACATACATACATGTGTGAAATAACAAGGAACATGACTCAATGCAAACACAGTGAAACCAGAAGCAACCACATCAGGAAAAATACAAGTACATCGAACAGCAAGACAACATGTACATATGCATATGGACCAAAGCAGAATCAAATAAGTAAACAAAAATTATCACATTTCCAACTGACCGAAGTCAGGTGATATCAAAAATCAAGTGATTCGAGATCAAGCAATTATCATGAAGCAGCAGTTATAAATACACGGTACGAGTATGCTACAGGCATGAACAGACATGCCGAAGTCAAAAATAAAAATAAAAATGGAACACAAGTTCGAACAAGTCAAGTTTAAATGCCGGAAGCAAATATTTTCACAAAATCAACCACGACCAAAGTCAAAATAAATCAACATTGTCAGAGAATTCAAAGCCGTGGAAATCAAGGAATCGAGCAAGTTCAAAATCAAAGCCATGTTAATCAAGTAAACAACAAATTATACGAATTGAAGAAGTCTAAACAAATCGTATACACTAAAGCAAAATCGAACGACCAAGCTACAATATCAGACGATTTCAAACAAACGAAATTATAGGAATTTCAACCCTATAAAATCCCACGTCATCATCGGCATTCAAATGAGTCGAGTTCAAGCATATCAACTAGAATAACAAAGCAAAATACATACCAGATCTTTCGAAACGAACTCGAAGAATTGAAGCAGCCGAGTGTAGTAAAAAGGGAAAACGATCGATCAACAAGTATACACGAGAATATCTATTCAATCGATCAATCTGAAGTCGGCGCCTTTCAATTCCCACGAAGCCCTAATTATCAAAAATAAAGAGGAACGAATGACCTAAAGGAAGCCGCCATTTTTTCACAAGGAAAGAGATACCAGGCCGAAGAAATAACATAGAAAATGGGACAATATTTTACACTACATTTACTTTGTGCCGGCTTATATTTGTTAATTGGGCTTTTATTTTTTAATTAGGGCTTTTGTTATTTAAATTGTTTTTAAACTTGTATTTCTTTTTAAACTTTTGTAATTTACTAGTAGTGTGACTAGGGACGAACTACAGTGATGTAGTCCGAGAATTCGCAACTCAGTGGCTGAGTTGTGGTAGAGTTTTGAGCGTAGAGTTAGGTTAGTCGATAGCGGGTGTCGTGAGTTTATGTGTGTAAGCGTCTGACTACAGAAACCTTGGGGGCATCACGTAGGTAGAGTTTTGCTGAAGTTGGGTAAATTCGTGTTGTTCTATTTTTGCATTTATTATTTTGCTATATCTGCGTTGAAATTATTTTATACTTACGCATTAAATTTTTATAATTTATAGTATCACTCCATTCACCCCCTTCTAGGGTGAAATCGATCCTACGTACACAAGGTGGGCACGTGCCACTCACATTTTTATCTACCCAGGCCTAGTTGTTTCATGGAACTTGTGTGGATATTACTTTTTGAATCACTTATACACTTTTAAAACCATATTGTAGAACATCTCATTCACTTAATTAGTAGGTAATCCATGCTGAAGGAAAACGATGTATATGAATTGCTGATGTGAGTGAATTAGAGGATGAAGGATTCTAAATGAGAAATCACTAAACCAACCTGGTAAAGGGAGTAGCAGCTGCAGCATCTGATGTATATACATGTATTAGCAAAGGGAATTTCGGGCTCTATACCCATGAGCATTTAGATTTTCTTCAATGCTGACTACATCACTTACATTTCGTTATTATTTATTTTGGGGCTCTCGATTTCCCATAACTTTCTCATGTTGTTAAGATGAAAATCCGAAGAGAAGTCAATATGTTGGGACTAGGTTTCTTTATAATGCATAATATCAAAATCATAATTCATAGCATGTTGAGATTTGAGATATCTAAAGAGTGTTGAGTTAGTTGTTTTATTTTTTGTTCCAATCTAATGGTACCTTCCTAGCAGACAATCTTGGTTTTGTTATGTAATATATATACTACTGACAGCATGCCTAAATTAATGTTCTTGCTTGGAGAATAAACGGAATGACATTATAATTTTATTGTTCACCAATTTATCTCTTTCTTGATGATTTAAATACATTTCTCCTGTAATTTCAGGGGCAAATGCTGACTCTTGTGGAATATCTATTTCTGCTGTATCGAGCATTGCTGCCAACGCCAGTTTGGTACCGGTTTTTCCTTAATGAAGAATACGGAATCCCGTTTTCATCTCTCACTACTGGGATTTATCTAATTTTAAAGTTTACTTCAGTTGTTAAAAAGGTAAGAACTACTAGTTCTTCTTCTTCTTCGTTTTATTTTGAGAAAATTTTCGGTTAATTGCGAACGTTATGATTAATTTATTGTTATTTCAGGCTCATTCATTCTTTGCGGCTTTAAAGGCATTGTCAAGCAAAGAGGTGCATTATGGCTCTTATGCATCAACTGAGCAGGTAAAATGTTGGTTTTTTTCCTTTTTCTTTCTGGTTTCTTTAAAAGTCCAGGAAGATAATATTAACTTTTTATGATAATGTGCATTCTTATCATTTTAAGTGATGAATCCCCGTTTGTTTGCTTTTGTTCATTAAAAACAGAAAGGGTGAAAAGTATAAGGGGGATACCTTACACTATCATGTATAACATTTCCTCCAAAAATATGGCATCATGAAAATTTACAGTATATTAGGTGCATAGCATATCTTTTGCAACATCATATTTTTACAATCTCTAAGATACTTATAATCAGTGCAGGCTACTGCGGCAGGTGACGTGTGTGCCATCTGCCAGGAAAAGATGCATACTCCCATCTTACTTGGCTGTCATCATATGTTCTGTGAAGACTGTGTTTCTGAATGGTAACTCATTCTTGCCTTTGGTTTCACTTTGTTCTTTAAATGAGACAGCATTTCTAAAGCAATAAATTGCATTCATATAACATTTCAGGTTTGAGAGAGAACGGACCTGCCCGTTATGCAGGGCTTTAGTAAAACTATCTGATCTCCATTCATTTGGTGATGGTTCAACAACCCTAACTTTTCAGATCTTCTAAAAACTTTTCAATGCTGTATACAATGCTTTAAGGAACAGCCATGGTTAGCCTTTGGCTTATGTTGGAAGAAAAAGAAAAATGGTGGTGGTGCATTGATTGATACAACGCTGTAAGGAACTTACTTTTACAGAGTAAAAGTTTACGGATTGTGTAAATGTGTAGATAAGAACGTGGCTAAAACAAGGTACGTTCTATTGCGGTGATTGCAATACGAATATGAAAATAAAACTTGTTTTGGCACAGATGTTCGTTTTTGCAGTTACCTTCATTGCCAGGATGAGTTGGCTGCTTTTGTTTCTTTGCATGGATTTGTTTGTATATTTTAAAGAGTTCTTTATTCAATTTTGTGGCAAAGCATCTCTCATGATGCAGTAATCAAATGTATATAGTTTATAGTTATCGATACAGAGTATTATTTTGAAATCGGCAGTTCTCGATACAGAGCATTATTTTTCTTGAAATCGGAAGTTCTCGATACAGACATTATTTTGAAATATATTTGTGCAACTTCCAGGCCGTCTCAACTACTTTGAAGGCTCTGATAGAATTAATTTTATAGTATGGTTCTCGCCAAAAGACCAATTGAATATCATGAATTTCAACCTATATTTTAAAACTCAAAATTCTCATCTTTATATCTCAAATTTGAGTTAGATAATTCATCGTTGTATCATTGTAAGCATATGCATTTATGAATTTTTGTTTTTCATTATTAAATATAATATATAGGTAAAAAGTTGTTTATTATTAAAAGGATGACATGTTACTGTTTTTTCAACCATGATTATCTAATATATAAACCACAAAAAAAAAAAAAATACTAACGAAGCAGTAAATTATTTTGTTCATTGGTTTAATGTAAGCATACGAAAAGACAATTTTTTCGAAAGCTCATTGTTTTTATAATTAAAATATAAGCGTACCTTATTGGATTCAGTATCTTTCCCATCATAATAAAGTTCCCCGTATATATACATACATAAGCGCGCACACGTATGTATAGACAAACACACACATATATTATGTATACATATATATAAATAAACACACACATATACATACATACGTATGTATAAGAGCAAAGGTTGGCTACACCTCATTTTGGCTAGACCTTTGATATCTTGATTTCCACCACACGTTCTCGCTTAATCAATCATCATTTCTCTCTCTCTTGTCACTCCATGTTATTTTTTAAATGGAAACGTGTGGTGGAAATCAGGATGGACGTAGTCGATCTTTGCTCCATATATATATACACACACACGTGCGAGCGCACACATATATCTGTGCAGTTAAAGCGTTTTGTGATTATATAGCGGTGGAGGTGCAAAAAGTTATAGCAGGGATAAAGCAGAGATAGCGGAAAACAACGGAGATGTAAAAAGCTCCATTAGATATAAAAATAAATATTTAAAGTTAATTTATTCTCATTCTCACATTATTTGTGTAGAATAATCTTATATAACAAAACCGAAAATATTATGATTTATGTAGACTAGATTTGGTGATACAATAGATTTTCAACATATATTGAACACTTATGCCTTACAATTAGGTCTTTACCCTAACTTTGTTGATTTGGTTTAAAAAAGAACTAGTCAAATCAATCTTTGTATATTAACATTGCTAAAGAGGGTGCAAAAAAACCTTGATTTAATGGGTGCAGCGGTAGCGGAAAATAGCAGGGCTTAAAGTGGATCGGCTGTTTCACTGTGCTAAATCGAAATAGCGTAGCGTTCAAAGAGTGCTATGTGTTATAACGAGAATATTACGAAGCGTTAGCGAGGCTTTAACAGCACAGACACATGCGTGCGCACACGCGCGCGCACACACACACACACAATATATATATATATATATATATATATATATATATATATATGATAATAGAAGAAATTGTCGTAATATATCAAAATTGACGAAATATTAAAAGGCCCATGACTAAAAATCTAACATAAATGAAATTACGTAAATGCAACCTTAGGTTTCCAAAGATTTGGCCTCAAGATTTTGGGTGCGTTTGCAGCCTTTCTAACCCCATTCACACGTCTGACGTGTTCGACGAGTAAGATGCCTGAACGGGGTCGGAGTTCAAAATACTAGTTGGGCTGGGATGGAGGATGAACTATTGGTGTTCGACACGTGCTAATGACTGATCCCCTTTTTAAATCCCCTTAAATCATTCTTCTTCTCCACAACACATCATCTTCCTCTTCTCTTTAACACCTAAAGAATGTCCAAAACTGATTCTGACAGTGAAGATCTGGCGACATTTGTGATCACATAGGAATTTCTCAATGGATTGAGGGGCGGAAATATGCCAATGCACTAGGTTTTTAATATTCTGTTTGGACACCAAGAACTCGTTAGGGTTGCCTCGTATGTTACAAAGAGGAACGACGGTTCAGAATTGAACTAGTCCCATATCACTAAATAACTTATAGAAGTGGTGTATAAATATGGGTTGGTAGGCACGTAACATTGAAGATTTCATTTGTTATAGCAAAGTGTGTGCAACCTCATATGTGTACGCCACGTGCTGAAGACGGAAAGATTGATCCGACCATCGTTACGTAACAATTGGTATCAGAGCCGAAGATTAAGAACTGGGTCATGCAGACAAACAGTGCTCTTATAGTACTCTAAGGGGATGCGAGTCAAATGAGAGATTGTTAGGCCTGTCTCGCATGTTGCAAGGAGGAACAACGGTTTGAAATTGAAATAGTTCCACGTTGTTAAATAACTTAGAGAAGTGTATAAATATGGACAGATAGACATATAACATTGAAGATTTCTTTTGTTACAACAAAGTGTGTGCCAACTCATATGCGTACGCCACGTACTGGTGATGAGGAGCTTAATCCGACCGCCTTTACATAACAGAACGTTGTCAATGGAGCTTTAGGATGAAACTTTTTTGCACCAAAGCATTTGTGACTGCTTGTAAGCTTACGGTCCAATGGTTAGAAAAAAAATCTATATTAAATAAATGATAGTAATATATCTATACATATAGCTTTGGCTCTTTCAACACGGCAGGTTGTAGAAATGTTTCAAAAATTAGGTATACTATTTGTGTTCATTTTCATACTGCTCTAAAAGCTGTGCTATTAATGTCCAATGATATAATTAAATTCGATGATCAATAATTCAATTGTGTACCGGAACAAATTAGGAATTCAAACTGATACTATTTGTTTTTAAAAAGTTGTATCAGAGCTATAAACGATACTTATATAGGTGCACACATGTCCAATGATAATGCTAAACCATTTATTGGTTGAAAAGGATATGTGACACAAAATGTTATGATTGTTTGCTCATCTTTTATGATATTTACATATGTAATGGTTGGTTGGGAGGGAAATGCACATGAAAGTAGAGTTTTTAATTCAATATTAAACGATAGGGACTCAAATTTTCAACAGCCTCTACCAGGTCAGTACTATTTAGTTGACTCCGGGTATCCCTTGATAGAAGTTTATTTATCCCTTTGTTGAATTAAAAGATACCATATTGATGATTTTTGTGAAACTCAAAATCAACTAAAATTAGAAAATGAGATCTTCAATTTTTATCATTCAAGTTTATGAATTATGAAGTTAATCCAATAAAAAGATGAGTATAACTTGTAGTAAATATAACTAAAGAGAATGCAAACCATGCTTAATCCAACAAAAAAGTGAGTATCCCTAATTTTGAATTCAACCAAAAAGACGAAATATAATCTTTGTGTTTTGTTAATCCTTGATGATTCTCTCGTAAAGTAACCCATTAAATTATTCTAGAAAGCAAATAAGTAGCCTACAATATTAAAAATTGAGTTTTAAATGTAAATTATATCTTGCACAAAGAAGACTGGACCTGATGAAGGAAACCCACATCTTGGTTATATTCCCTTTAAATAAGCTCAAGCCATGATTTGATTTTTCCTTGTCCCTTTCGAAAAAAAGATGGAAGGTTTATACATAGTCTTGAATGATAATTAAGAGGTCAGGAGCAAGGATCTAGGGCAACTCATCCAATAGTATATTGAGTAACCACATTTGGTTAAAAGCACAAATGGTAAAAATTAACTTATTTTACGCTCATACATACGTACGTACGTACATGTGTGTGTAGAGTTAGGATTTGATGCCTCCTTTATTTAGCACCACCATTTAGCCCCCTATTTTCAGCCATACGTTCCCATTTAAATAATAATATGGCGTGAGGAGAGAGAGAAAGCATTTTTATTTAAATGAGAACGTGTGGCAGAAAATAGGGGGTTACATAATGGTGCTAAATAAAGGGGGTCGCGGATCCTAATTCATACATACATACATGCATGCATACATGCATGTCTTAACTCTATCAGATACAAACATGCATGCATGCATGCATGTTTGTATCTGATTGAGTTAGGCCTTAGGGGAACTTCTATAATTTACATTAAATTATTAATCCTATAATAAAATCTCATTCCAAATAAAATGTTTTCTTCTTTCTGTTGTGTACTTATTATAATGTGTTATAAATATTTGATTATTTTATTTAAGCATATTTAATAAATAATCCATAAATGGTATATTTTGTGAAAATAATTACAAGGTGTTGTAATCATATGCAGTTTATCACATTGTAATAAACACATCATTTTAAATATTCACAGTCAAGATATATCGTGACCGGATATCAATACGTTCGTTGAGACTAAAGTATGTAATGCTCTTCAAATGTTGGACATTATATTACTTGTTGCTATTTGGAGCACCAAAGGGTTACGTACTGATAGTTATTGTATAACAAGAAATGACTCACTCGATAGTTTTCTATTGGTTAATACAAGTACGGTCAATCACAAAATACCGATGTAATAATATTGCATAATTCTCTTGAGTTGAAAATGCCATCGAGCTTCAATATGGAAACTCCGCTATGATTATAGTTATATTATGGTGCGGCGTCTATCGAATGACTATTGGATCGAGTGGAAACATTGAAAGTTAGCCACTATCCAATAGAGAATTCGTCTTCTCAGTTATATGAGTTTAGTATCAGGGTCATTTGAAGTCAACTTAAAGTCAAAGTCGGGCAGAGCAGTTTGGTTAATAATAATAATTGTTATTATTGAAATAAGAACTTGTGTGTTTGAACTATAAAGTTGAATATAGATGATATTGGAATTTTAACCATTAAAAATTCCATAAGTCATAATGTGATATAGTTTTGGCGAAGAAAATTGATGTAAATAATTGTCACTAACGGGTAATGCTTAAAATAAAATTAGTTTTTTACGAAAATTAGGTATTGAATTTGGCCATAATGTCACACTACTAGCTAATGTGATGTGTGAGCATTAATGTTCGAATTGTTCGATATTAATCGCTGATCGAATTTACACATAAGAGTCACATGACCCAAAATGTTGAATACTACGACTACCAGCTGATTTAATTAATTATAATTGTTATAAATTAATTAATATTTATGAAATATTAATTTTAAAATTTTATTTGATCCGTGTTGATCAATATTAAAAGTAGTGTGTACATAAAGTTGTATACATACATACTAATATACGATATAGAATGTTTGATCAGGCTTGAAATTGAAGGAAGACCTATGATAGGGCTTAGTATGGCCACAGTAGGTGTGGGATAGAAGGGTTGGATTTGATTTGAAGGGTTTTGAATTCATAGAAAGCTTTGTGGATCTAGATCCACTTTTAGCTCCTTCTCTTTTCTATTTAAACACCTTTAACCTCTCATCTGTGTTACTTTTTTTAAGCCTCCATACTACCCACCTCTAGCCGAAACCATTTCCCCCCTTCCTCTATCATTTCATGCTTCAAAAAACGCAAGATCAAATCAAATGTCAATAAGGTGCGTTTAGTCGGATATCACTTTCTAGAAGACTTTGGATTCATACCGAAAAGGAGTTCGATTGATTCAACATTCAAGGTGTCCTATTTGGCTACAGTCAAGATAACATTCTATGTATATATTTATTTGTCATTTATTCATATTTATATATGGTTAGATTAGATGAGTTTACCACGAACCTTTATATATAAGTGCTATTAACCTATAATATAAATATAGTAACATACTGTTATTAATTATATATGTACACACATTAAAGCTTTCAACCAAGATAAAATAAACTAAAATTTAATTTAGTTTTTTTGAATTAAAAATAATTGAAAGGGGTTTTAAAATAAAATTTTGATTTTTTATATATAAATATATGTATATAATATATATTATATATGATAATTTTGTTAAATCATCTACATGCTAATATTTCAAGTATTTTTTTACCATGCACACACACATATATGGTATATATACGATATATATATATATATATATATATATATAATTTTATGATATAATGAATTATATATACATATATATTAATATACATAAATTTACAAACATTACTTGATATTTTATTTCGAACGAAAAAAGGTTAATTTTTCATATAGTTTTAAATTTAAAAATAGGATTTCTTTTATGGATTTAATTTTTTTGGTAACATTATACGAATTTAATTATATAAAAAATGCCCAAGAAGAAATAAGTATATAATAATATATACTTTATTATATGACATTATTTTTTGTTATAAATGATTTTTTATATTAATTTTAATATACGTATATATACATATATAGATAAATATATATTTTATATTTATGTTTAAAAAAATAACTTTTCCATACCTATATAAATATATATTTTAATAATATATAATTTATTAGCAAATTATATATTTGAATTTAAGTTTAAAAGATAATTTCAAATCTAGATCTAGTTTTAAAATTTGAAGTTTGAAATTGAAATTTAATTTGTTTATATTTCGTAACATTATATATATATATATGTATGTATGTGTGTGTGGGTTAAAATATGATTACTTTTACATTACTTTATGTATATGTGTGTATATATATATGTGTTTAATTTTATATAGATATAATTTATATTATTTAATTATATAAGAGAGTGTGTGTATGTAAGTAGACATCATATATGTATAGGAAGAGCTAACATGTCTGTTGTGGTGTAAATCTCAGCATTTAAATACAGACATGTTAAACCATGCATACTGTATATGTTTCATGTGCACGTACACGTGCATGTATATATGATACACACGTGCACATTATATAATATATATATATATATATATATATATATAACATAAAAAATCTTTTTATTAATAAATTAAATAAAATTATGGTTTACTTAAAATTAACATAGATCAGATCTAAATCAATTTAGGCTTCATAGTCCTAATAATATCCAAAACATTTTTTTTTGAAATTTACCCATTTAACCTACTACGTGTTTCCCAGTCCAAACCATGGTTTCAAAGCCTAACGGCCTATGCGGTCTAAATTACCAGTATTATGTGTCTAACGTATTAAAGCCTACCCATATAGTAGGGTGTCTAGAAATGCAGTGTCTAAGGTTGGGGTTGGGTAATCAAGTATTCTGCTATACCTGGCTACCAGCCTAACCCTAAAGTTTAAGATAAGCCAAAAGGTTATCTCTAATATAAATGCTCAAATTGATTTGTGCCTTGCATCAATTTTCAAAATATATTTTGAAATTAAAATTAAAATTATAAATTTAAAAGGTTAAATATAAATAAATATAAAAATGTTTTAAATTTAAAAGGTCAAATTTGAATAAATAATGATTTTATAAATGTTATAAAATAATTTTAAAATAATTTCAATATTAAAGTAATTATCTTCAAAAATTATTGATAATTAATTTGAGTAATTAAATGAATAATTAATTAATTAAATTAAAAACATATATAATGGTATATGTAACATTATCTTAAGATATTAAGGTATTATATAGATATAATTTTTGAAATTAATCATAACTAATCAAATTTGTTTTAATTAAATAAATTAATTAAATTTTAATTTATAAATAATACGATACATATATATAAGTTATATGTGTATAACTATTAGTGTTATAGTGCCCATATTCAATTTAAAATGTTGAAAATGAATAAAATAAAAAGTTAATCAAAAAATTAATTAATTAATTTAATAAACTAATAAAATAAGATTTAATTAATAAAATTAATATAAAATCAGACATAAGATTGTTATATAAAATGTTATACAAGAATTAAGTGTATCCAACATTCTAGCCCGACTATATTGAACTAATTGCACGAGTTAGATCTGACTGCCAGTAAGGCCGATGATTCCAGAATGATGAATGTGGGGTCCGGAAGTCAAGTTCGGATGATTATATGAAGTCAGAATTTATCGGGATTGATTGATATGCGACGTAGAATGCTTAAAGTATGGAATATGGTTTCTTGGATGGAAGGGGTCGGTATAGCGTCGCTCATTAAGAGGGGTCAGCATACATCAAAATACTAGAACATCTATTCAGAAACTAATCAACATCTGGAGACCTACAAGACCAATGCATATGAAATTTGGACAACAAGGTATATGGACCCTAGTGAACTTACCATGGGGACCGCACATCAAATGGACAAAGTTGGAGGGATCGATGTACTACCCTTGAGAGGGATCGACAAAAGGCACCACTTAAGTCATGCTAAGTCAAAGATCAAGCAATAACTCGAGTTCCAGTGGTGCAAATGACATGAAAATTAAAGGCTAAACATATTTTAGGATGGAGAAGACACCATATGGATCGCTGCCAAAAAATGGACCAATGAAGGGATTGGTACCAATCCCTCCTCATTGGGAATTGAGCCTAGCGATCCCTCTAGTGGGCCTATATGGATTAGAAGGTCCTAAAACCGAGATTTCAGAGAGATACATAGGTGTCTTCATTTATAAATACTGGCCTGATGGGTCATTTTGGGAATCTTTACGTTGCTTGTTACTCTAGACTCTATTTTAATCAAGTGTTTTGCTATTTTCTACTGCTGTAAATAGATTTATAAGTGATTAATAAAGGATAATCTTCAAAGTGGACGTAGGCCTACAACGCCGAACCACTATAAATCTTTGTGTCTCTAATTATAATTGACTCTCTGTTACTTGTTGATTTATCTAATCATTTTAATTTTTTTTCTTCACTTACTTCACTGCAAAAAACTATTCTCGGGTGGTTGCGACCAATTTATTTGCAAATATTTGGTGCTTTCATTGATAAACTTGATTCTCAGCTTGCAGGACCCCTTTGTTGCTACTGGATTGGATAAATACACCAAAGGAGATCTGCATTTATCTTCAAGAAGTTGCTAATACTATTCAGATTTGTAGAGATCTAAGTAAGGCTATTAATAATGGTGAGACATACTTGATCTACTTCTCAGGACGCAAAAGAAAATGAGAATACTAGCATCAGCAAGGAGACCCAAGCAATCAACCCACAAATGAGAATGCTGATCCAGTTGAAGTTCAAAATCCCAATGATTCTATTACAGGTGCCGAATTTCATAATTTAATAAGAGAGATAATGGAGAGTCGTATATCAACAAATTCAGATCAATATCAACTTGATGAAACAAATCAATCAGCGGCTATGGGGGAAAGCTAGGAGGGATCCTACTCCTTACTCGGGATCCAAAAGTTCCGGCTCACTGGACAAATATCATAGGCATAGGCATCGTAGAATAGAAGAATATAGCATAGAAACTTCAGAGCGTCACCTGGAAGACCATCGTGGACTGCTAGGAACGATCGGTACTGATCCCTCCATAGGGTTCGGTATCGATCCCTACTCAAGAGGAAGGATTCCTCCCATACACCTTGGGAATTGAGGTGGAACTGTTTCTGTTGGTTTGAATGATGGAGTTCGATTTAATGCTGACCAGGTACCTTCCTAGAGTGATAATGAAATGAATGCACAAGATGCGCATTGCGAAGATGGTGAACCAAGAAGGTGTGAAACGACCCGCAGACATCGACCATACCATTCACGTGAGGTGGAGCATGATCACCGCTTGACACCAACCATCCAAACGTCAAACTTATCGGAAATGGTTAGTTAATTGGTGAGAGAGAGTCACGGCTTGACTAACGATGACTGGGGAATCTCGAAAAGCCATACCCCTTTCACTGCCAATGTTTTATAGTAGAATATCTGAGGAGGTTCAACATGCCATCAATGCCCGCCTACGAGGGAAAAACCAACTCCATGCAGCATATTATGAGATACAAATGGCTGATGGATTCTGCATGAGCTGATGATGCGACCAAGTGCAGATGCTTTTCTATAACCCTCCCTAGAATAGCGATGATGTGGTTCATAAGACTACCTCCATGATCAATTTTTAGATAAAATGATTTGGCAATTAAGTTTGTGGAGTAGTTCCAGATGCACGCGACTCGTCTCAAAGATGAGTTGTCCTTGTATAGCGTGATTCAGGCTCTAGGAGAGTCTTTGAAAGATTATTTAGAGAGATTTCATACAGCTGTCACGGAGATCAGTAATCCGAATGACCATGCTATACTCATGGCTGTGATGAGAGGGATCGATCCAGAGTCTAATTTTGGCGATTAGTTAGCTGATAAGCCACCCGCAACGTTGAGTGCTTTTACGCAAAGGCAACTCAGTATTTGAGAAAGGAGGAAGCCAGGTCCTACAGGAAAAAGAATGTTGCGGGACTAAGTGGAGAAGAAGTACAGAGTAACATTGCAATAAAACTGTTTGATGATAATTTTGGAAAAGTCCAAGTGAATGTCCATAATAAACCAAATCAGCAAAAGAGAGGCGGTGATAGGAACCGAGAACGAAAGAGGGATTCTGGAAAAGGGAAGCCTTGGATTCCGATGTATTATACTTACACGCCATTGAATACGTCCTTGGAGAATATCTATCTGTCTAATTGCAATACCATGCAGTATAGGAAGCTGCCTCCAAAAGAGTTAATAGAGAGCAGAAACAAACAGGGAAATATTATCGGTTTCACGAGTGCTATGGCATAATACAAATGAATGCAAGTATCTCCAGGATTTTATAGAAAAAATGATTCGAGAAAGGAAATTACAAAAGTTTTTGAAAGCCCCGTATGATGATGGTCAGGAACATTTGACCCCAACCGAGGATAAGCACCATGTAGGGCTGAGGAGTTTGTGCAGACTGGTGGAAGATTGGTGATAAATATGATAGTCGGAGGACTGCACCCAGAAGATAAAAGTTGGCAAGAGATGGAGTGCTATGCTAGCGCAATTAGGCATGTGGATTTTGAATGTTGTTCGAATATAGAAGATGACACTCCAGCAAAATAGCAACGTATGATGGCGGATGATATTGTGCTTAGGAATAGAGATGCATATAAGGTAGAGGCTCCGACGATCGACCCAATGGTCATTTCCGCCATGATTTGCCCCCGCATTGGTGAGAAGGATATTGATTGATTGTGGAAGTTCAGTAAATATAATCTTCAAAAAATATTATGATTAAATGTGGATGGAAGCCAAAGATTTGAAACTATCTAAAGCTTGTATACATGGCTTTAATGGTGTTGCAAGCCGTTGGTTACGTTGAGCTACCCGTGGAGTTAGGAAAAGGTGAACGAAGAAGAGTGCGGATCTTGCCATTTGTTGTTTTGGATGTTGACTTTCCATACAATGTCTTTCTGGGTCAACCCGCCCTAGCCAAATTCCAGACAGCTCTTACCCCATGGTGTTTGACTTTAAGTTTTCGATAGATAAGTGCTGGAGTTGTTCATGGCGATCAGACGACTGGACGTGCCTGTTATGTAGCTGAGTTGAGGGATGCTCAGCATAAAGAAAAAGGTAAGGGTGTGGACAAGACTGTCTGCATCCAAGCTACCGAAGATGGACAACTAGTGCCTGATCCTTGGCTTGGGCTCCAAAGTTGGTTCTACAGAGATATAGATCCGAGAGATGGTGAAGAGGACCCCAAAGAGACCAAGGCTGCACCGGCTAAGCTGACAATTGATATCACGGTCAGCCACGATGATCCATCATGAGTCCTAAAGATTGGATCACAACTCTGCCCCCCGATGATGAAAGAACTTGCTGGTTTTCTCCAAGCGATTCTAGACATGTTCGCTTGGACTCACTCTGAAATGTGTGAAATTTCGCTTGCCATTTCAAGCTATGTATTGAATATCGATCTGAGGCATGTCCCGGTGAAGCAAAAAATACGCGGCATGGATCCAGAGAGATCTGTTGCTCTCAAGAGGTAGGTGGATAGACTAGAAAACAACGGTTTTATCCATGACACCCTCTACCCTGATGGGTATCTAGTTCTGTACTTGTGAAAAAAGAAAATGGGAAATAAAGAACGTGCATTGATTATTTAGATTTGAACAAGGCATGTCCAAAAGACTGTTTTCCCCTTTCGAGGATCGACCGGCTGGTGGATTCAACCATGGGACACGAATTGTTATTTTTTATGGATGCATACTCGGGATATAACCAAATCCCGATGCGTGTCCCCGATAATCAACGCACCAGTTTCATTACCGATGTGTAATTGTACTGCTATGTAGTAATGCCGTTTGGATTAAAGAATGCAGGAGCTACTTATTAGCGCTTATTTAATAGGATGTTTAAAGATCAAATTGGAAAAACGATGGATGTGTATGTGGATGATACGCTCAAGAAGTCACGACGACCAAACGACCACATTAGAGACTTGACAAAAATGTTCGACATCCTTCGATATTATAAGATGAAAATTAATCATTTGAAGTGTTCTTTTGGTGTTGCATCAGGGAAATTCTTAGACTTTATTGTTAACGCCCATGGAATAGACGCTAATCCCGAGAAGATTCAGGCTATCCGCGTTATCCAAGCGCCAAGTACTATTAAACAAGTGCAGAGTTTGAATGGGAAAGTTGCTGCCTTAAGCTGATTTATTTTTAGAGCTACCGACAAATGCATTCTTTTCTATGATTTGATTAGGAATGGGAAAAGAAACTTTGAATGGACACAGGATTGTAAAGACGCATTTCAAGTTTTGGTGAATCATTTGGAGAAACCCCCCATCTTGTCGAGGCCAGTGGATCGTGGAGATTAGTACAATTATTTGGCCCTATCGGCACACGATGTAAGTGCCGCATTGCTTCGCGATGAGGATCGAATCCAGAGGCCAGTGTATTACGTCAACAAATGATTAAAGGGAGACGAAAGAAATCATCCGAAAATAGAGAAACTGGCATACTGCTTGCTGATTGCATCATGAAAGCTTCGTCCATACTTCCAGGTACAGCCGGTCAATGTTTACACCAACCAGCCGTTACAACAAGACCTATAGCGACCTGAGACGTTTGGAAGATTACTCAAGTGGAATATCGAGCTCACTCAATTTGATATTACTTATCTTCCTTGGAGGGCTATCTAGGGTCAGGAAATGGCTGATTTTATAGTAGAGTTTAATGCGCAGAATGATTCTCTGGAAGGGAGCAAAATCCCTACCATACAATGGAATTTTTTCACTGATGGAGCATATAATGATCATTGTTCTGGAGCTGGAACCGAGGCTTGTAATTCTCAAAGATCGGTCAATCTATTATGATTTAAAGCTTAATTTCCTAGCAATAAACAACGAAGCTGAGTATGAAGCTCTAAATGCTGGATTTAAACTCGCTAGAGAACTCGGAATAAAATCTCTTGAAATATTTTGCGATTCGTAGTTGGTAGTGTACCAAGTCAGGGGAGATTATCAAGCTAAAGGACAATGGCTTACACCATACCTTACTAAGTCCAAGAGTTGTTGGCAGAATTTGAGTACTATGGTATTTCGCATATTCCACAGGATCAAAACAAAGGCTAGTTCATTAGCAAAGTTTACAGCACCGACGACACATAGCAGATGGGCTTGGTTTCGGTCGAAGTATTAAATACCCCAAGTACAAACATGATAGAAATCGACCGGATGTTGGAAGCAGAGCCTGAGAGGGAATCGTGGATGACTATGATCAAAGACTATTTTCTATATTGAGTCCTACCATATTAAAGAAATGAAGAGCAACAAGTCTTCCATAAAGCTATGTGATATGTCATGCAAGAAGTAATTATGTACAGAAATGGTTTTTCAGTTCCCTTACCCCGGTGTGTCGCTCGTGATGAGATAAAACCTGTCCCAAAAGAAGTTCATGAAGGGGAATGTAGCGATCACACTGGGGGTCAAACTCTGTTAAAGAAATACCCCGTTATGGGTATTATTGGCCAACTGTCCATCAAGACACTGTTGACTATGTAAGACGATGCGATAAGTGCCAGATATATGCAAAAGTTCCAAGAGATCTGCCGATGGAAACCACGCAAATGGTTATCCCATGGTCGTTTTCCATATGGGGAATAGACATTATCGGTTCTTTACCGATCTCTAAAGGTGGCGCAAAGTACACTATCGTCGCAGTTGATTACTTCACCAAATGAGCCAAAGCAGAACCTTTAGCCATGATCACATCCAAGAAAGCAATCAACTTTATTGTTCGAAAAATCATATGTTGTTTCAGTCTTTCGCGAACAATTGTAACAGATAATGGAAATCAATTCAACAGTGTTGAATTTAAAGACTTCTGTCAGAGGTATCATATTGAAAAGAGATTTGTAGCGGTCGCTCACCCTCAGTCATATGGATAGGTTGAAGATGTAAATAAAATCATAAAGTCCATTCTAAAGACGTGTTTGGAGAAGGCTAGAAGCAAGTAGGTGGATGAACTCCCAATAACATTGTGGGCTTACAGGACCACCCATAAACCCACGACTGGCCATACTCCATTTGCTCTTGCTTATGGTTCCAAAGCCATCATTCCTCTTGAACTCGAGGTTCCATCTCATCAAGTGACTTAATACGATCCCAAAACAAATAAAGATCTCCTTTTGGAATCTCTTGACTTTATAGATGAGAAGCACGAAGAAGCCGGTTTGCGAGCAGCTGCGAATCGACATCGAGTCTTTCGATATTACAACATTAAAGTATGACCCAGAACCTTTGAAATCAGCAAACTCGTTCTGAAATGGGTTTTTCCTACCCCATTGCACATGAATCCAATCTGGGAACGACCATATGTCATCGAATAGAGGCTTGGAGAGGGAACTTTCAAGCTAGAAACTGTTGTTGGCATCACACTTCCAATGGCATGGGATAGCGAGCATTTACGATGCTATTTCACTTAATTTATTTCTTTTTTATTTTAGTTGTATTTTCTTTCAGAATTTTCTTCAGCAGTGATTTTCCAGATGTGTAATAAGATAGATTTGTTTTTCCTTTCCATTTAGCTAATAAAGTTTCAGATTTCCTTTATATTTATGTTTGTTGTAGCATTATGTATTAGTTACATGACGAAACTTATTGATGACGATATGTCTGAACAGTCTCCTAGAGTTTGAAATTAATCATTTATGCTAGTTCTCAATGGGACTAAATAAGATGAACTTTGTCCATTTGTTCATTTGGTAACTCTCGTTCTTAATCCAACGGACGGGATACACAATAAGGAAATAAATATGGCTCTCTATCCAATTATCGAATAAATCCCGTCGAACTATGGAACTAAAATAAAATAAAGGCGACCGTGACATGACCATTGCTCAGTAAATCAAACCCTAGACCTAGGAGGGAAAATCAATCAATTAAGGAGAATATGATACAACTACTCTCCGAAATAACTCTAAGTCCCTAAAGTGCGGACTGGAGTATAAACATTAGTCGGGTGTGAATCGACCACCCGTGACATAACTCTAAGTCCCGAGAGTGCAGACAGGAGCATAAACGTAAATTGGGTGTGAGTAGACCAACCTTGAAATAACTCCGAGTCTCCAAAGTGTGGACTAAGTATAAACGTAGATTGGATGTAATTCGACCACCCATCAACTAACTCTTATCCCCAAAGTACGGATATGAGCATATACAAATAGATGAGTTAGGTACGACCATTCACTATTCTATGAACTCCGGCCTGAAATCGACAGAAAGAGTGTAAAATCGTTAAGGATGGAGTTCGACCATCCAACGTCTAACCTCGCTAACCTAAGACTGGGGACAGGAGTATGATTACTCAAAACCATCGAATTCGACGACGTAGCATTAAGGCTTGAGCCTAGCATTTGGTACGGCTCAAGCCATGACCACATGGAGGTTTTAGGATAGAGCTAGTGGATTGTTACTAGAATTGATGAACAACAAACTACAAGTATATTGAATGAAAAGTAATAATTCAACTACTTAAATAGCAGTTCACATGAAAGCTCAACACAGAAGACAATAATTTGTATTCACATGATAGGTTTCAAAATTTTGGTATAAGTTATTTAAAAAAAAATCGGGAATCATACTCGTGTAACCACAACTAATAAAAGAAAATGAAGGACAAACACCTATGAAAACTATGTACACACCGAGATGAAGTGATGGCTATTTCTTTGATCTTCTCTCCTTTTTGGATTTTTTAGGAGTCGTGCCACTTGTGACCCGATGTTTCTCTTCCTGGATCCTTTGCCACCTTTTGTAGGAGAGCTTTTGAAGCTAGGAGGGAGTTCATTGGGAATCGACCCGCCAGATGGAATAACTTATAGAGGGACAAGGTGTCGATCGTCGATGTCCACCTCGATTGGCTCAGTTTTAACCTTATTCTTCAGCAACTCCTCCTCCTCGATAAGCTCCATCAAGATAATCTCATCAGTGTGTTTGAAGGTGACAGTAATTACAACATCATCGGATTTATCCATCGGGAGCGGACCTTCAACCTTATCATCGTCGAGAGCTCCGATGACTTGAGCATTCGGCCCCGACACATCAGTGGCCACCGGAATCTCTACTAGTTTCTCTTGTTGCTCCATAGAAGCATCGCTTTTAGGAGTTTGACCGGGAGCCGAAAGATTTGCAAATTGGTTAAGATAAGGAGATAAGCCTAAAACCATTGGGCGTGAAGAAAGCAACCTCTCATAAACTGGAGAGGAAAGTGGAATACCCATATCCGGCTGGCTCTCGGTGGTTGCTGGAGTGCCCCTTTCCAAAATAGAGGACATCACTTTAGATTGATAACCAGGCTTATCTAGATCATAGCTCAATCCCTACTCTAGGCCAAAGGAAACCGATGCTTTAGCTGCTTGGAAAGGAGAGAGGCCCTTAGGATTGGCCTTCAAGGATTTGACAATATGTTCCCCTTTATCAGAAGGCGCCGAAACATCAAAATATTGGAGTCTCGCAGTTGCAAGATTTAAGGGTTCGTTTCCACGGAGGATCTCCCACACTAATTTCTCTTCATCAAACTCAGCTCCGCCCGGATTTCTTTTTTTTCATCTTAATGATGTGCTCCCAAACTTCAGCAAGTGGCTCTAGATAACCTTCGCCACGAAAACTCAAGTCGCGGTGGTTGAGAACTTTGGCGTTGTATTCAATGATCAATGGTTCAAACAATTCCTTGATTTTATTTCGACCAAACTCCTTAGCACTTTCTACTTGGGTTTTGATTCGTTCCATCATCTCCATGTGACCTTCCTCTCATTCCGCTTCTTTAAGGGCTTCTATTTTGGCAAATTGCTCATCGAGTTTAATTTTAAGGCTCCGGGCTTCAACGACCTCTTCCTAGTACCTTTGTGATTCTTCCCGAGCCTCAATCTTCTCTTTCCTCTCTTTCTTGAGAAGCTCCTCAAGTTCTCGACATGGCGGGTCAGGACATCCTTTTCCTTTTGCAAGGAATCCTTTTCCTGAGTAATTGCCCCACTACGATTGGGGGCAGCATCGAGTTCTTTCTTATGGGAAGCCTCTAAATAGCTCACTGCCTCCGACATTCCCTTGGCGCTCTTTTCCACCTTAGCAAATTTTGTTGTCAACTTTGATAGTTCATCATCTTGGTGTTTGATTATTCTTTATTGTGTATCGCCTCAAGCTTGAGATGGTTTATTTCATATTTTCGCTCGATTAAAACTTTGGAGAATGTTTTTGCTAAGTGTTAAAACGATTCATGCTGCACGGACACGTCATTAACTCATGTGAGAGAACTTGCTTTGGCATGCCTCAGGATTATATGTACCGTGGGAAGGAATTCAAGCCCATCAAAATAGATTTTCGAGAAAGTGGCCTTAAGTTTGGCCAATTTATCTACTGTTGAAGTATCATGAGTAGTGGCCGGCAAGGATTGATCGGAAGTAGCAATTGGATGCTTGCTCGATCTACGATCGCAAGAATTCTTAGTGCTAGAAGAGCTAGAGTGCTGCTCATATGATGTGGCAATTTGAGGACCATGGAAGAGAGGCTAGTTTCCGCTATAAACAGGAAAATTAGGCTGATCTCCATGGCGAGATGTCTGAGACTGAGACTTGCACTTGGAAGAGGAGGGTTTCCTTGAATGATAGCCTTTATCCTGTCCGTTGTCTTTTTCCCTATGCCTGCTAAACTTTTAGTCGCCACTAGATCAACAGTACATTGAAGAACCACTTAAGTGATCAAAGGCCTGAGACCCAGTCGTTGCATCTGCAAGATCAAATGAGAACATGTAAGTAACTATTGTGCATAGACCGGTAGTTGTAGTCTTGCTTATGGGTGTTCTCTCTCCTTTATCAGTAGGAAGAATGCCTTCACTGCTCCTAGTAGGAGAATTGAGCCCTTCGATATTGATATTTGAAAAATCATAGGTTATTATATCATCGGGAATTTGGAGATTTGAAACTCCCTTCAGTGAACTTTCCAAGTATTGGTAAGATGATCCTTCTTCAATAGAAGTGATGAAGAATTCTGGATCCATGGCAGTTTTTCTTCTATGAAGTTTATATGCCAGCTTCTTCTTTCTCTTGGTTGGTGTTTGAGGTTGTGTGCCATGTGGCGATTCGACCATAGGCGCCTTTCCTGGGTCCGCATTATCGTCACTAGGTTTATTGGCCTGGGAATCCCTAATCTCACCATTTTCAATGTCATCCCGAGTCCCCTTGGCGGGGGGCATGATAGGATTGATGGCTTCCCTTTCTTGTTCTATGATGCTTCTCGGCAATGCTGCACTTTCAGGGATCCCAATGCTACGACCCTCTTCCAACAGCCTGAACAAAGATAATAAGTCATCGGTTATAATAAGTTTGATGTCCCTGTCTTCGACAGGGATATCGCAAATTACAACAACCACCCTTGAAAAACTAATGCCTTCAGGACGTAGGTGGACACTTGTAGGATTCCCAGATGTTAGTAGATTCAAAGATATGACTTGGAGTATCAGACTTAAGAATGAATTGAAAATAACACTTACGTCCTTCCAACCATCGCCTTGCAAAGCCAGGTGGACACTGAATGTAGAACCACTCGTGTTTGAACATAGAAAGTTTATTCCAAACGCTTGTTAAGACATGGCAGTTAGGTTATGGTTTAAGAAAGACCTAGGAAGGACTTCCTGACCATCGTTTAAAGTTATAAATGAATCTTATGTCCTCAGGAGTTGGCAGACGAAATAGAACGCTCATGAATTCAGAAAGCTTCCATGTAGGAAGGCGTAGCTGTTCGCATGGAGTTTAGTGGGAGCTATTCCTCGATATCTCAACATCTCTTGAATAAACGAATTAAAGTGTGGTACACATCCGGCCCAACATATAAATTTGTTACATGCCGTGTACCCCTCTGGGGGTAAGCGAGGTCTATCATTTATCAAGGGAACCAAGACGTCTATGAATAGAATTCCATGTATGAAACATAGCCTGCAAAGGGCAGCCTCACTAATTAAGGAGGCTTGAGAATCTATTACGTTATCTTAAAGAATGACACCCTCTACTGCATCGGGAGCAGGAATAACATCCTCCACCGGGAGGACTGGAATATCTAAGAAATTGTTGACCGACGGGCCAGAAACTTCCATCTGCTCTGCTTGATGAGTAGGAAAGCCTACCGGATATAATCGTAGAGCTCGATTTCGCTTCAGGATCAATGCGCTGCATGGCCGTTTTGAAAGACATAGTGAGCTTCTAGAGTTCATATTATCTATACTTAGTAGATAATTGAGGTTAGAAAAGCTTACCTATTCCCCCCGTGCTAGGTGTGAGCTAGTGCAATGTATAACAGATATAAACAGTTTAAAATTAGAAAAACAAAGTAAAACGATGAGACTTTGGATTTCGACCAAAGTGACAGTTGTCGTTGAGCATCTCAACTGGCGAAGGGATTGATCGGTTGTAAAAGCTTTGGGATCGATTATCGGCATATCGTAGTGTGAAGTTTTTTTTTCAAGTCCATTTGAAAGTTTTTAGTTTATGTTGAATTATCCAAGGATTTGATTCTTAAATCTCGAGTTTAGTAGTAAATATGCAAGTTTTAGTGTTCATCATCATCATATGTCCAAGTTCCTTGAGATGAATTGGTAGTGACTATTCAAACAAGCAAGGTTAGACTAGTTTATAAGTTCAAAGAGCCCCTACAAGTCCTTATGCTAATCCCTAAATACCGAACCCTACATACCAATCCCTATCCCAAAGATTCTCTACCGGTTCCTCTCTTCACCCTTATCCTACCGATTCCCTCACTACACCCTCTACTTCACCATCTTCCACAAAACATATGGTACTTCCTTTCTACCTAATAACATACTGACCCTTATGTTTATACCAATCGACATAGGTCCAAAACTTTAAAACCGACCCCTCCTCTACTCTATCTTCTTTTTCCTTCCTCATCCTTCACCCTGTCGAACTCCTCCAAATCCAACATTTCACCTCTCCCAAACAGATTCAACTGCTATTCCATAATTGCGCCAAACTTTGGAATCCCTTATCTCATCATATAAAAAAGGTTAGGGAGAAAAGAAGGCTTACCTATATGAGAATTTAAGTATGAATGTGTGTGAGTGTTCGAGGATATAGAAACTGAAAGGAGGAAGAGATAAGTTCGTGGAATAGGCGAGATTGCAAATGAATTTCAAGTTGAGAATTAGAGGGTTCAGTTTCGAGAGTAAAGGAGGAGGGTTCGGTATAGAGTTAGAAGTTAGGAAAGTTGGATGAATGAAATGAGGAAGGTAAAGGGATGGCATATATATGTAAGGGAAGAAGGGGTCGGCATGGTATAAAGAAAGAGGAGTTCGGCCTATGCGTTGGCATTTAAAGACAGAGAGGGTTCAACAAGAGGTATGTTGTTCCCTATAGAAGTGAGAAGTGGAAAGGAGGGACCAACATAATGCACATCGACCTCTATAAATGTGTCTAAAAAAAGGGAGAGAGGGATCGGCTAAACATATGCTGATCCCTGCAAAAAATTGAAATAAAATGAATGAATGGAAAAATGATCATAAGGATTTGGCTATAAACATGTACATACAAAATGCAGGGAAGTTGGCAACGACCCATGAATGTGCGAGCACATCCAGGAGCCAACAAAAATTGTATATGAATGTGCACGTGAATGACCCAAAAATTCAATTTTTTGAAATCGATAGAAACTCAAGTTAAAACCTGAAACCTTCTAATTCGAGGCTGGACCAGATAAAAAAAAAGCTTATTAGTCTCACAAAACTGGAATTATATGTTAATGGAATATAGCATTGGATTTATACTAGTGGAAACCGACTAAGCATCATCGCAATTAATGAGGAATTCGACACTTTGGATAAACGATTCGATAAATGAATAACAAATATTCAGAAAGCTAGATGGATCTCATTCTCAAGGATTCAAAGTACATCATATTAATCACATGATGTACTTTGGGGGGGGGGCAAGTGTTACCCGACATTCTAGCCCGGCTATATTGAACTAATTGTGCAAGTTAGATCCAACTGCCATCAAGGTCGATGATTCCAGAATGATGATTGTGGGTCCCGAAAGTCAAGTACAGATGGTTATATGAAGTCAGAACTGAATGGGATGGATAGATATGCGACATAGAATGCTCAAAGTATGGAATTAGGCCCCTTAGATGGAAGTATTTGGCAAAGCATGGCTCATTAAGAGGGGTCGACATACATCAAAATACTAGAACATCTATGCTGAAAATAATCAATATTGGAGATCTACAAGACAATGTGTATAAAATTCAAAGAGCAAGGTATATAAAACCTAGAACTTACCTTAGGGATCGCACATCAAATGGACAAAGTTAGAAGGATCGATATACACCCCTTGAGAGGGGTTGGCAAAAGGCAGCACTCAAGTCATGCCATGTCAAAGATCAAGCAATAAATCGAGTTCTAGTTGTCCAAATGACATGCAAATTGGAGGCTAAACATATTTTAGCATGACGAAGACACCAAAGGGACCGCTACCCATAAATCCACCAAAGAGGGGATCGATACCAGTCCCTCCATATTGGGAATTTGGCTTAGCGATCCCTCTAGTGGGCACATATGGATTAGAACATCCTACATCTAAGATTTCAGAGAGATACATGGTCGTCTTCATCTATAAATACTAGCCTGATGGTCATTCTGGGGATCTTTACACTGCTTGTTACTCTAGACTCTATTGTAATCAAGCATTTTGCTATTTTCTACTGCTGTAATCAGATTTATAAGTGAGTAATAAAGGATAATTTTTGAAGTGGACATATGCATACAACGTCGAACCGCTATACATCTTTGTGTCTCCGATTATAGTTGATTCTCTGTTACTTTTTGATTTATCTACTCAGTTTAATTTTGTTTTTCCTTCACTTACTTCTCAAAACTATTCTCGGTGTTTATCCCCTGCTGGAATTAGTAACCCGTTAATCATGCTATATAAACGAGGCCACATTTCATCATCAAGACCGAGTTGCCTTCCTCCTTAAGTTGTAAGGATACAATAGTATGACCTTACTTGAACAAACATAAAGCTTTTATAGTATACATGTATAATAAAAGGTGGAGCAATAATAAATCTAATATAGTTTTGAGGAATAAGTACATATGTATAATACATATACTATGATTTCATATGTGTTTGACACTTGAATTATGAGGGTATTTCATAAGAAATATGTTATTCCATAAGTCATATCACTCAATCCAAATATATTAAATATTATGAATCTTTAACATAAATGTTATCCTTTACCGTTTATATATTAATATATTATTTGCATACTCCTTAGTTGTTGTGTTTTTCTCAAGGTTGGAACGTTATGTGCAGTGCTATACATATATATTGAATATACAAGACAAGATACATGCAGATATTTGTTGATTTTTCCTTAAGGTCTGTGCATTATACTTAGGCAATCGTCAAATAGTAGGTATGAGCAAATAATATCTCTTCATTTGTTGAGCTTTCCTCAGGGCAAGATGAGATTGGGGCAAAGACCACAAGATTAGGAGTTGTATCTGATACAATTGATAAGGAGTTATCCATCGTTTACAGGCCTAAGATTTGTTGAGCTTTACTCAAGATTAGAATCTCATGGCATACGAGTTCTAACACCTACTAAAGAAGTCGAAAGACTTATATATTCAAGGTTATAAGAAGCATAAAAGTCTAGTTGGAGCCTTATTAGAAAAATCAAATGGTAACGTTTAACCTTTTTAATATTGTTATATACAAAATAAACTAAACTACATGAAATTTTTGTGTGCATGTAATATAATTGATAAAAGATTTATCTATTAGAATATACAAAAGAACTAAATCAATATCGACAAATAGAAATATAAAATATACTTAACAATAAATTTTTGTATGTTGGCATTTCAAGGCCCATGCAAGCATCTAATTTACAACTACTAAATAGGTTCATAATTTAGTCGTTTACATGTTTATTTGCTCGAGATAGTGTGTTTACTTCTACGAGTTTTGAATTCTAAAAACGATACAAGAATATGGATATTTGATCCATATTTAATCACATATAAATGTAATATGGTGAACGGTCACAACTCATCATGTACGAAACCTCTATGAAATTAGTTCATCCAAAATAAGCAAGTAAACCATACTATGAGATCATGTATTCAATATAGTTGATTAAAATCATGAGCTTATTGTGGTAAATGTGACACTAGACCAAAAGCTACAAGATTGGCATAAGAATTAGATCACTCAAATATAAGTTTGATCAGTTTATGTAAAGTATAACTTATTTGATACCTTTAAAAGTTAAGAACAACAAATACACTTTTGTAAAGAGTTCATTACAATATGCTACTAAGATTTTCTTTTGACTGGTTCAACGGTTTAAAAAAGAAAATGAACGTATAAAAGTGGATGTAACGTAAGGCACGATGGGATGAAGAGAGTGGATGGTCATGTCTGCTTTATGAAGAAAATCGGAAATGAGAATTGTAAAATAATAATAGATGCTTCACAAGGAATAAGAAATATGATTTCTATTCAAAAATATATTTCATGTAGAAAATTGTTTTTTATGAGATTTATTTTTTTGAGTTCAAGATATTTGATTTGAAAACTCTTCATTGTAAACCGGTTATAGTAGATGGAATAAATAAGCTATATTGAGTTGTTGAATGGAGATTCGCATTTTGTAAGCTATTATAGTAATGGCAAAAATAGTTAAAGCATGCCATATAACACTTGTTAGTCGCACTAAGTTACGAAAACTATTTTCATAAAATATGTTAAACATTATTTATGAAATAATAACTGTTTTTCAGTGTTGACTAAAAATAGACATATGTGAATATACAAATATTTGTTATAAATAAATCTACATTAGTGGTATATGGTTTCGTAACAAAAGTGATGTATTGGAAAATACACAAGTATCTGAAATTATTTGCAATTATTTTGGAATTATAGACTAAGCCACTGTTTTAAGGAATTGTTCTTTGATTATATGATTATAAATCATATGATACTAGCGAATTATTTCTTTGATAATTAAGGGTGATTCACTCATTCAGTGGGAGTGACATAAGAGTGGACGATCTCTTCATATTGACACATATAAATATATATGATCATAATTTTATCAATATCAAGACGTATCCACATATGTCGTTGAATTCATCGTAGAATTATCGCAAACAAGAACATGTGTACTTGATACACATGCAACATGTTTATGATAAGTTTATAGAATATAAATGGAAGTAAATGAAATTAAATGCAATAGAAAATAAATGATTCGATTTGATCGAATAGATGAATATATTTGAAAGAGTTTCAAACGTACCTAAAATGAATAAAGTTTCAATCTCAAAAGTCACTGCTTCTTATGATACATAATGATATATTGATAAGGAGTAATTGAACTTTGCTGGAAAAAATGTAATCAATGATGACTGAAGTTGAGCTAACTTCTTTCCATAAAATCGTGTATTTAAAAGTAGTATGCAAGGTTAAAATTACTTTCATCTAAAGAATATTTTTACAAAATCATACAAGGTAAGGGTTTATAAGAAAGCTCGATCAAGGATTTGGCAGATTGTGTAAGTCAAAAGGCTACGTATAGTAAGTGCACATAAGGGATCTTGTAAGGATCACCCCGTAAAGGAGTTTTGGAATGATTGTCACTGGATGACTAATTAATATTTTGAACATAAGTATCAAATACTAAAACCAAACCAGTTTTATATACAAGGCAATTTATAAAGTGCTTATAAATACCTATTTTGTTGCACTTAGAAACATTTGTTGTTTCAGGAAATACAACCTTCGTAGCAAAGTAATTTTTGTAAAAAGAAATTGTTTGTAGTAAAATGAATCTGGATATGACCTAAAGATTAAACTAATTACGTGGAATGAAATGAAATTAACCGAATACAATGCATTAGGTTGTTTAGTAAATATTATTTCACATTGAAGAGAAACTATGAGTTTCTTATCAATTTGAGAATAGATAATCCCTAGCTGTTGATTGAATATTAATAGTATTGACTCTGCCATATGGTATGATGTACAAATCTGAAAGGATTCCATGTAAGTTATCAAAATATGATTTTGGTAATTATACCCGAAGAAATATGATATATCGACTGCGAATGTATCTTTAAGAGCAAGATTAATGCAGTTCGAATATAATAAGCAATGTTGATAAGAATAACATCATAAATCTTAATTGTTGAAATTAGTGTAATAGATTCATCATTCAATATGCTTAAGCTAGTTCAGATTACTCACAAAATTATCGCTAGGTATGATTTTGTGTTTGGGTACATATATGTTGAAATGTAATATTCTAAATAATGATTTAGAATAGACTATTTGCACATAACAACCAAAGTGTCTTAAAGTAGTGGGGGAGATGTTGAGTTTGTTAGTTTTTTTGATATTGTTAACTGAGGTTTTAACCAAGCAGGATTCAACAAAAGCTAGAACGTTAAAATGAAGACGAAACAACTCGAAAATTTGAAAGTACACTTAGAAGGAATAAAGAGGCTGTTGAGAAAAATTTCAAAGGGATAGCACTAAGCAAATGACTTGGTACCAAGTCATTTAACTTTGTGACGCGTTAGTTCCTCCCCTATTTTTGCCTCCTAAGCTTCACACATCTCACATACAACTCCAACTACTCGTGGTCAAGTGGTTTTCCCAGAGTTTAGATGACCAATCCCAAGGACTGATGAGAAGAAAATGAAGAAAGTAGGGTAATTCAAGTGCTATCGGGAAGATCACTAGAATCAACTCAAAGTCGATGAAAAAGAGCTTGAGTCACATCGAATAGAATGTAGAAGAGCAAAAAAAGTGAAACAGTTCGAGTTGCATAAAGGAAAATGGATTGGTTGTCATTTTGTTAAGTACCGAGTCATTTCCTTGAGTTGTGGGCCTCCGTACTCACTTGTATAACGCTGGATCATCTTTTTGGACTTCAGTGCAAGCAGGCTTCTGACCCCGTACCTTTGTTTTTCTATGAATATCAACCTAACTGCAACTAAATGAGGTTCTTTTCTCTTCACTTTAGATTTGGTTTTCAGTTGGCATAGACCCTGCCATTTCTTCATCTCCTACTTCCCTTATGATAGTCACATAGACAAATACTCTTGGCAGCTCTAGGCTGTAGAACTTTTCAAGCCCTTATACTAATGACTTGTAATCTCAAATTCTCTACAAACAATGATCAGTAAAAAAGCTATAAAGTGGAAACATGTTAGATATTCCCAAACCATTATAAAATTCTTGTGTCTCCTTATTTTATTTCTTTTGTTTTCAATATCCATCTGCCAGATCAAGGTCTTACAAGTTCCCCACACTCAATCTTGGGTGTTGATCCATTTTTGATGTCAACATTCTGATGCTTTCATTAAGAAACTGAATCTTGACTTAGATCTAGCTCTCTACTATAGGTTGGAAAGATCCAAAAGTTAGATCCAAAAAACTTGCTTGAGGAAATTGAGGGTTTGCTATTGGAAGCATAGGGCACCTAGAAAAGGAAAGTCTGTATCTGAAAGATCAGTAGGGGTGGTAGCTGGAGGTGATGAAGAAAACACTCACCAAATGAAAGTTAATAATGGAAACACAATACCAGGATCCTCTGATCAACTTGAAGTGGTGACAAGAGGAGAGTTTGGTAGATGATCCATAAACTTAACCAAAAGTAGGCAGATAGAAATTTTTTCTCATGGACAAGGTGAATGCTTTGCTCAATTTGCAACCTTAAACAACCAGGAGAACTAGAATGGAAACTTCACCTGTTATAGAACAAGAGAATTCCTCTATTTCTGGCTTAAACAATAGAGATGGGAAGCAAAAGCAAAAGGAAGTGGCTAGTGGAGTTGTAGGACTTGCAGGAGGAAGTAGGAGTGCCACCCTTTAAGAAGATCAATCGATACAGGTAGAATTTCTCTCAGTATTAGAGGAATGCTAGTGTAAATGCTGCTCAGGAAGGTGGTAAAGTGAGTGTCTCTGATGAGGATGTGGACTTGTAGCTTGATGATGATAATTTGTAGTTGGATGTTGATGCTGATGATGGTGAGTTCAGACAACCGCAGCTTAACCAACGATACATCCACCAAATACAGAAGAAGCGGTACTCCCATCGACAGGCGCATCTAGACGTCAGCTGGCACGTCGAAACTGTTTTCAAAGTCAAACACTCGATGTAGCCCCTGATAATCGACCTTCAGATTACCATACCAATGAGGAGTACATTGCTGACATGGTCAAACGGTTGGCGAAGGAAAGTAGGGGTAGAAAGAATGAAGATTGGGGTTACACCCTGAGTAGAACTCCATTCACTGAAAATAGTTTGAGAGAAGAATATGCCAAAAAGTTCACCATACCGAAAATGCCACCCTAAAGTGGAATTATTGATCCTAGACAACACTTACTCAAATATGAATGACACACGAATGGAGGTAAAGCTACGGACATTGTTCATTGTAGGTGTTTCCTAATCTTCTTGGAAGGAGTTGTTGCTATGTGGTTCATTAGGCTCGCGCCTAAATCCATATCGACGTTGTTGAATTGGCCAAGAAGTTTCTGGAGTAGGTCAGACTCCACACTGCATGATCGAAGGACGCTATGTCATTGTCTGGCTTGGCACAAGGACCTAAGGTCCTTTAAAAGGGGTTTTGAACCGATTCAATGTTGCTATGACTGAAGTAAGCAACCTGAAAGAAAATCTAGTGTTTATGGCTTTGGTTCGAGGCATCCACCCGAATACATATTTTGGACAATGGTTAAAAATGAAATAGTCAATAATCATGAAAGAATTCATAGGAAAGAAAATCGGTTTCTGCAATTGAAGGAAGCGAGTCTAGTTGAAGGAAATAATGACGACGGGCACTCAGAGGAAGTAATCTAGAGCAACATTACAGTAAATGCTAAAAACTCTAGTAATCAAAAGTAAAGAAGTCAAAACCCTGTTAATAGGCATAAAGCGGATGCGAAATGTCTGGACAACTTCAGATTGGAAGATTACACGTCCTTGGACGACACAACTGAGAATATATATCTTACCACTTAAGGAACCAAGCAATGTAAGAAGCCACTGAGGATGGAAGCTATAGAGTAAGATAAACATTCTGGAAAGAACCGTCGCTTCTATGAAACCAATGGGCATAACACTAATGAATGCCGACATATGAAAAATTTGATCGAGGAGCCAATAAGGGAAAATAAGCTCTAGTGGTATGTCAAGGAACCTCAGTATTCTAGGGAAACTGTAAGACCCTAGGGTCCACCTTCTCAACGAAAACTACTTGGACCCAACGAAGAGGTGCCAGGGGAGCTGATGAAAGACTGGTTATCAAATAATCGTCAAGCTAACCGGTTATCCATGAATGAAGCAGTAACTTAAAACAATACTATTTCATTCATCCTTATCTAATTTCCTTTCACATATAAGCCTCTTAGGGACACTGAGGGCATTATGGATAGGCTTGACATGCCATTTCTTCTACTTATTAATAAAATTTACTTCTTGAACCAATGCAACCGTGTTCTTGCAATCAAAACTCCTATGTTACACAACAGAGAAAACACTCATATTCCTCGAATGGCAAACAGGGAGTGTAGACTCACTAACAGCCAGGCCGGTGGGTCATACCGATCACCAACCTTCTAAGAACTAGTGTTGCCCAAAGACTAGCAACGTCAAGAAGGTCATAACCACTGAGTCGATGGGGAAAATTGAATCAAACCGACAGATCAACGGGGAAAATTGATCCCAACCTTCCAAAAACCAGCATAACCCCAAGTCTGGAAACATCGGGAAGGTTAAAACCGCCAGATCGATGTGTCATATCGATCCCTAACCTTTTATGAACCGGTGTTGTCCTAAGACTGACAACATTGGAAAGGCCAGAACAACTAGATTGATGGATCGTATCGATCCCCCACCTTTTAGGAACCATTATTGTCCCAAAGCTGGCAATGTTGGGAAGGTCAAAATCGTCGGATCGACAGTCGTATCAATCCCCAACCTTCTAGGAACCGGTGTTATCCTAACACTGGCAATGTCAAGAAGGTTTAGACCGTCGGATCGACGGGTCGTACGATTACCAACCTTCTAAGAACTAACGTTGTCCTAAGACTGGCAATGTTACGAAGGTCTAAATCGTCAAATCAACGGGTCATATCGATTCCCATCCTTCCAATAACCAATGAGGCCTAAAAATTGGCAATGCCGGGAAGATCAAAACCACTGGGTCGGCGGATAATCTCCAACCTTCTAAGAACTAGTGTTGTCCTAAGACTGGTGGTGTCGAGAATTTTATAACGACCGATGTTTTCCAAGACTGGCAACGTCAGGAAGGTCTAAATCGTCGGATAAATGGGCCGTATCGATCTCTAACCTTTTGAAAATCCAACATGGCCTCTAGTCTAGCAATATCAGGAAGATCAAAACACCTGAGTCGATGGTTATATCGATCTCTAACCTTCTAAGAACCGGCGTTGCCCGAAGATAGGCGATGCCTGGAAGATCCAAACTGCCGGGTCATGGTGAAAAATGATCCCAAACTTTTGAGAGCTGACATTGCCCCGTAAATGTCGAGAAGCTCCAAACCACTAGGTCAATCGTGAAAACCGACCCCTACCTTCTAAAAACTGGCGGTGCTCTGACAATATTGGAAAGGCCCAAACCACCAAAAAACTCATCCCCAACCTTCTGAGAACCGGCTTTGCTTCGGCAAAGTTGGAAAGGCACAAAATCGTTGGGTCGACGGAGAAAATCGACCCCAACCTTAAGAGAACCAACGATGCTTCGGCAAAGTCGAGAAGGCCCAAAATCACCGGGTCGACGGTGAACATCAACCTCAACCTTCTAAGAACCAACATTGCTCCAAAACATTGAGAAGTGCCAACATTGCTGGATCAATAGGGAAAATCGATCCTAACCTTTTGAGAACAGAAAGGTCCAAAACCACTGGATCGACAAGGAAAGTCGATCCCAATCTTTTGAGAACCGACATTGCTCTACAACGTCAAGAGGGTCCAAACCGTCGAGTCAATGGTGAAAACCGATCTAACATTTTGAGAACCGGCATTGCTCTAGCAACATCGAGAAGGTCCAAATCGCTGAGTCAACATTGAAAATTGACCCCTACCTTCTAAGGAACGGCGATGCTCTAACAATGTCAGGGAGGTCCAAACTGCCGAGTTAATGGTGAACTCAGTCCCTTCCTTCTGAAAATTGGCGTTGCTCTGGCAATATCAGAAAGACCCAAAAATGCCTGGCCGACGCAGAAAATCGAACCCTACTTCTTGAGATCCAAGGTTGCCCCAGCAATGTCAGGAAGGTTTAGACCACCAAGTCAATTGGAAAATTAACTCAACTCTCTCAAAACCTAACATCGCCTAGAGATAGATAATAACAAAAGGAATTAGCCAAAGCCCAAGATAGACGATGACGAGGAAAAATCCATAGAATTAAGCCACTCATGAATTAGTTTCCGGTGATAAAAACTGGCACACGATTGGGATCTCAATATTGAAATTGAATTTTTTTTTTATGATGAAAGATGATGATGACACATCTTTATGATACATATATCCAGACTGACAATGGCTGATGATGTCAACTTGAAAGAATTCGAACACAGCCAAGGAACTGGTGGCATTAAAAATATAGCACTTGGAATCAAGCAACATAGTCAGTAGTTCCCGGAGATAGGAACTATCATGCATATCAGACTGGGGCAATTGAATGAATTGCTCAAGATGTCCAATCTCTTGTAGCCCTATGGACAAGGGCACATATGCCAACATTTGGTCCAAAAGAACTCAACCAAGTCCGAACATGAATAGCCGCAATGTTTTTTAAGCAACAATTCTGTTTTGCCGAACGAAGTATTTTGATAGTTATAAACATAACTAAGCAACAAAATGTACTAAATAAATTGCAGGAATATTATTTACATGCACAGAGTTACATTAAATGATCATATCACTTGGAAACAGTAGTATATGATATGGAAATCAAAGTACAAGCAATCATATTATGTACATAGACAGTCATACATAAATAGGCACGATACATAAAATGTAGGAAAGTGCACCGAAGTGATATTACAAGTGAAAAGCTAATCTTTCATCAGTAGTAATCTTTTATGTACAAATCACACAATCAGGACTGTACCCACATAATCATGGCATGGTGAAAACCAAAAAGATAAAATACAGACTCAGCCACCACAATAACACAAAAACCGAACGCTCAGCTAGCACATATACTATTGAGTCTTCCCCTTCCCACCACTCCAGCTGCCTTTACCAGTGCTACAAGGATGGGTTTTGAGCTTTTTCTCCCTTTGCTCTCCTTGCCGGAGGAGTTAACCTTCTGAGTGAGTAGATTCCCCACTGGTTATAGTATATGGCTCCACAAACTGGCCTGTTGAAGGTTCAATAGGCTTTTATTTAGGCGGTCAAATCTCAATCGTAGGAACCTATTGTTGAATGCTGGTCTATTTTATGGAGGCAGACTAGTCGACTCCGATTCTCTCTTCACACTGATCTTTTCCATATACTTCATCAACCTCTTATCCATGGTTTCATGCTTAGTCAGGTCAAAAGAACATGTAATGAACACATCCTCCTCCTAGGGTACAGAAATGTCCTCCAAGCTCTCTAGAGCGACAATCTTCTCGAAGTCAGGACCTGGGCCAGAACTGGAGATAGGAGTTGTGGATAGTCAGTCCCACAGAAATGGAGGTAAATAAAGTAAAGATACCTGTAGGTACCGAACCTTGCATAGTTGGAGGTAGAGCCGGAGAGATAGTTGACCTACAAATTGATATATAGATTGGTAAAGTTTAACGACAGACTCTCAGAGAACTGAAGCTTCTCAAAAACTAGAGGAATGAGAGAGATATCTGTAGTAGAGTCTTAGTGAGATATGATAAATTTGCCTTCTTCGGTCCCAAGCTCCCCTGGCTAGACCACAAAGGGAGGAATGAGTGGCTCATGGAGTATAGTCTCTATTGAGGTTGGAATCTCACGAGCAGGTTCAGAGCCAATCCCCATGGATACAAGAATGATCGCCATCTGCTCTTTGGATTTTGAAGTAGATGCTTCATGCTGACCCGATGAGTTCAGGGGAATGAGATCTTTGGCAGCATTAGTAGTACCCACGGTCTCTTTAACTAGGAGAGCCCTTCTAATAGAAAGAGATTCGATGTCTTAGGCTTCGGGTGCACAACCATTAACTCCTCCTCAAAGTGATAGTCTCCAGCGTGCGCAAACCTACGTGATACTTCCTCCCAAATGCCAGCAAGCATTTTAGGGTAGTTTTTCCCTAGCTATCTCAATTTTTTGTTCATCACCACATTATTATAGAAGAATAACATGTTCGCATCAATCTCTACGCTAGCTTTGGCCTTCTCTTCCTGAAGCTCTTTGAGATCTTATGTAGAAATTACAAGCTCAAGCCCATTGGCATCTTTTTCGATGGGTAGCTTCTCCAACTCATCCACAATTTTCATTTTCTTCTCTTCGAGTTTTTGATTTTCCTCCAAAAGCGTGGAAATATCTGCTACTTGTTCTGAGATAGTTTGATCTCGAGCTTGAATAGTCTCATCTTTCTGGGTAAGCGCCTGGGCCCTCTCATTAGGTAGTTTCTTGACTCAACACTCTCGGCTAAAGCAACTTTTAATTCATTCCTTATCATGACCTCTTGAGTGCGTTTTAACTTTTCCATTAAGCTGTCGATGCTGGCTTTTTGCTTTTTTGCATGGTCTCTCTCTGGCGACCTTAACCAAAAACTTGAAGTAATGAAAGTATTCAATGAAATTCTTTAATAAATAAGAATTTGATGTTGTAGTTGTTATAAACTTAAGTAATGATTGGAATGATACTAATTTAATGTAATATAAATGTATGTATTATAAAAAATGAAATGAAAATTTAAAGGATGAATCATTATATAAATGAAAAGGGAATCAAACAACAAATGCATGAAATGAAATTAATAAGAGTGAACATGATTTATTATTTGAAATTATTGTTTGTTTGGTTTATGGTTGTTTGGGCAAGGATACTTTAAAATTGTTTGGATGAATGAATAATCTATATAGTTTCATCTAAGACTGTTGAGTAAATGGTGCAGTAAGTAGTTTATTTTCCATTCTGTGTAATTTAAAGTTTAAACCCGAATAACTATTTGTTTGTTTGATATGAATGAATGATTGATTTGTGTTGATTCTATGTGATGGTTGTATGCCTTGTTGCAAGTGATTGTTGTTTGTATTGATTTGTTTGTTTATGATTGAAACAACTTTAAACATTTCATTCTATATAATTATTAACTCTTTTAGATTATATAAGTGAAATGCAGGTTATGAAAGCAATTGCTACTGCTTTTGGTTTCATAATTAAGCGTAATTGCCCAAAAAATAAGTATGTTTTCGGATTACGGTTTAAAGCGTTATTATATTGTTTTTCCCGTGTTAGGATATATATTATTTTGGAAAATATCTGTTGTATATTTTTATATTTGATATTATATTTTCTCCCAAGTCTCTCCGTACAAAGGAGACTCTGCCGAAATTTTTCATAAATTTTGGATTTAGAAAATTTTTGAAAAATGTTTTCCAAACTTTATCAATTTGAGTATAAAAAGATTTAGTTGTTATAAATTGGTATGTTTTATCCAAATTAATTAATTTTGTGAATTTACTTGTTTATAAAGCTAGTATTTTTGAATAAGATATATTGTTTACTTAATTCCTTCTTTCCCTTCTTTTTCCTTCTCGAGGACGAAAAGTTTTGAGTGGGGGAGAGTGTAACGACCCGTAAAATTCTGATGATAAATTTGTTAATAAAATGAGACTTTAGTAAATTAATATTGAAAGAAATGAAAACTTGTGATTTATGTCTTAAATAATAACCAAAATAAAGTGTAATAGTGTTAATGTAAATAAATTAGTAACAAACTTATAATTGAAATTTAAAGTAAATATGTGACAATTAATATAGGTTGTTCATTTATTCAATTTGTTAAATAAACTTTGGCAACCAATTGTAATAAATCTAAATTTAATGTTTTATTAATGTAAATTTAAGTAATAATTGGAAATAATGTTAATTTTATTTATAGTATGACAATTGGTTGATAAAAAGAATGGAAAACCAAGATTTATTAATTTATTGGAATTTAAATATAATAATTGGATTAATTGCAAATATATGAAATTAAATATCTAATTATTACGTTAATTGAAATTAAGATGGAAAGTGAGAATATTAATGTAATAGATTATGAATCCAATGTTAATTTCATCCGTTTGATAATAATGAATAGAATAATAGAATGAAAAGTAAATTAAATAGAATTATTGGAAATTAAATTTATAATTTTTGAATTTATAAAATTTAGGTGAATACTGAAATTTATAAATTAATCAACTCTAAATTGACAATTAAATTCATTTAAATCATTATAAATGATTGAGGAATCAAAAAATGGTGAAATTTGTCAATTATCGAATAGAAATTGAAATTTTGATTTAACTAATTAATTATTAATTTATTTAATTAATATAAAAATAGTCATTTTGGCCACTGACTCGGATTTCGACGAAACTAGTTTCATCGAATACGTAACGGTGAATTATTATAGGATTTCAAGTTTCGTAGCGATCAGACTGTCATTTGATCGTACGAACGCGAAACGCCTAGAAATCAATTTAATTGAAATCAATTGAAATCAATTTGAAATAATTTGATTTTAGCATAACTTTTTCATACAATAGAAATTGGACTTGAAACCTATTCCATTGCGTTTAAAATATTTTAAAGCATCTATTTTGATATCTACGTTGACCCAATTTCATTCCGGAGTCAGAACGGGGTTTTCGGGCCATTTTATCATTCAACGCGTATATCAATCGTGTCCATCCATTCTGATTTCATCTTTGCATATATATACCTTGTTATAAACCCTAGCCTATTTCTTATTCCTCATTTTTGTATGTACAATTCAGCTGTCTCTCCTCCTCAATGGTAGACAATAAAATTCCAGATCCAATTGCAATTCAAAATCAAATCAAAATTTCAAACTCCACAAACTATGTCATATTTTATATCGTCGGAAAGCTCTCGAAGAGCGCATCTCAATTCTGTGATTTTTTTCTTCAGTTTGATGCATTGTTTGTCCAGAAATTGGTTAACGATTTGTGGTCGTTCATCACGCGACGATCAAGTTCGATGGATCGCCAAATCGTGGATACAGCTGGGTAGAGAGCAGCTAGTGGAGTGCATCTGTATGGGTTTTGCATCGGATTGATGGTCGGATCGAGGTGATAATTGGATTAGGGTTTGGAAGGGGCGCCAGCTGTAGGGTTTCTCGGCCGTTATTAAGGGTTCGTTGACGTCGTGGGGCATGGAAGGAGGAGCAGCGTCGATGGGTGGGCGCTGGCCGTCGTTTTTGGAGTGCACGACAAGGCCTCGATGTGGTGGCGTTTTGCTTGGTTCGAACGCATGAGGCAGGTAGGGTTTCGTTTTCTGTTTCGTGCGTGAACAGTGCTGTGCGTGATGAAGCTTGGTGATGTGGCGAGTTATGGTTTGTGCTTCATTTATTTGTTTATTTCAATTTAACTTAAATTTGCAATCGTTTAATGCGTATAACTTTTGCATACGAGGTTCGTTTCACGCGCGGTTTTCTCCGCTAGGTTCGTATTGGAATTTCGGACATTTTGGCGCTAATTTGGACAAATTCTGACACTGTTCAAGTTTTAGGTTTAAATGGATTTAAATTCAATTTAAATTAAAAATGTGAGTGTTTTAACCCACTCACAACTTCTAAAATTTCTTATGTGTGTTGAATTAATTTCTGATGTGATTAAAAATTTATTTATGACTGTTTGGCATATTTTTAATCATCATCCCAGTTAAATTGAATTTATTGAATTAAATTGTTATTTAATTTTTTATTGCATATAAACTACCAGTTAAATTGTTATTTAATTTATTTTTAAATATAAACTGTCAGTAAATATCTGTTATTTATTACCTATTCTATGATTGAATTGGATGATGATTGTGATAAATGGTTGATGATTGATATTGGATGAATGGATGTTGTATTTTATATTGTTATAAACTGCAAGTTGTTATGCATTTTTATTTCATTCGGGATTGCGGTTTGAAATAATATATAACTGTAATTTTATTTTAAATTATGGATTGAAATGATAAATATCCGTATCACTTGACCATAGGATAGAAAATTATATACGGACACCGCGGTCTATATATAAAAATATTTTGAAATGATTTATATGGTTTTGTGAAGAAATATATGGGTTATATAATTTTTGATTTTAGATGTTATATAAATGTTATTTTATTTTATTTTTACTTTTAAGCTATGTATAAAATTGGTTTAAAGTATAAAATAAGTAATAATAAAGTTTGATTTTATTAAGATATAATATGGTTAAGTATTTATTTAAATTATATTTCTGGAGTTTAAAATGACTCAAATGAGAATAAGGTTGGAAGATAAATATGAAATGGGTTTGAAATTTAATAAAATTGAGATTTTAAAAGTATGATTTTTTTTAACTGGAGTTTGGTTTAAGATGAATTAAACGAATATTCCAAGTATAAATAAACTGAAGGAAATATTTAGTTATTGGTAAATTGAGTTTTATTTCAATGATAATGGATTTATTATGTAAAAAATATTTCAAAACTAAATAATAGAAAATTGAATTGTTGAATCGTAATTACCAAAGTTAGTTTTGAAATCGATATAAATTGGAATAGTTTATTTGGAAACTGAATCGTATTGAAATGTATGATTTGGTATTTGGTTAAATTTAAAATTTAGAAATTCGAGCTGTTTTGAAATTGAGTTGTGAAATCTAAGAAGCCATTTTATTATATAAAGTATTCTAATATTTAAACCATTTTAGTGGTGGAAGTTATATTTCAAATGTTTTATTTTCGAAGTGTTATAACTTCGAAGTGCTATGATTTTGGAAAAAGGATATATTTGGAATAAAAGTGATATTATATTGATTTGGGTTTTAATAAAATGATATCATATTGGTTTGGGTTTTGAAATGGAAATGATATCGTATTTATATGGTTTTGAAATGGATATTATATTCTGGTTTTGAAGTATAAATCATTTTGAAATGACCGCGGTGATATAATAATGTTCGGTTGTTAAAGAGACTGGGATCGAAAGTTGTCATACTCTCTGCCAACTCCGAAAACCACCTTAACAACCGTGCACGCAGAGGAGATTTTAGAATGAAATAGGACGGCGGCGGCGTTCCTTTGAGGTAAATACGTGGACCCGACTCCCGTGAGTTGGCATAAGGTGGCTAAAACATGAGCGATTGACGGGCTAATGAGGTAGCACCTTTGATCAGACACATCCCTTCGATATTATACTTTGACTTTTGGATTGATTCGGTGGCCATTTTTGTTTTTTTGATTTGGGGTGTGGCTCGAGGTGGACGGTAGCTGCGGTTATGCGTTACCATCGGCCCGGAAGCGTAATTGGTATATCTACCCTGGCATTGCCTAGTTTTTCCATGTCACCAACCCTAGCGCACCCTGTACGAGTTTGATTTGTGTCGTACCTATGGAGTATCCTCCGATAGCCTCACGATCAGGAGGTATTGCGGTATTGTATCGATATTGGCACTATTACGTGTTAAGGGCTATGTGGGTAACCCTTAACGCTATTTAAAAGGAAGTTTATTTTACTATTAGACACTATTATAATAGCGAAATATTACTACATAGTAAATAGTTTAACGGATCCTTAGGAGATGTGAATCCCGAGCTCTCTTAAGTTACTGCACTCACGTTAGACACTGGATATGAGATGTCAAATCCCGTAAACATCTCCGACGCCTTTTACACTCATATTTATTTATCGCCGATTTAACTTACATAAGATCTTTTAGTTCCGACTCGAGTGTTTTGTCTTTCCAATTCGCTCGGGTCAGTCTGAGCATTTCAGGGTTTGAAGATCTTATTTCTGGAGGACAAAGACGAAGATTTTATTACTATTATTTATTATATTATTCCGCTGCATTCATACTATTCCGCTGCATTATTTATTATTTTCTGGTATGTGTAACTCTGATAGGTGTTATAAAAGTATAATCAAATGCTTTGTTAACAGCTTCATGAACCATTTATTTGATTATTCTATTTTTTCGTTCCACTGCAAGATTCTATTTTGTTTTTCTTTCTCTGCTTTTTCTTATTTACTCCCATAACAATCTGCCCTTCTATATGGTTTAAGTGTAACATCCCCAAATTTATCCATTTAAAATTAGTAGTTTATTTGAATTTTCCGAGTTCAGTTTTGAAGTTAATTTCAATTAAAAATTTCAAAACTAGTGAAATATTGAGTTTGTTTGTTTAATATTTTATCTATATACATATGTATGTAGAATGGAGTGAATTTCAAATATGAATTTGAATTTTATTTTGAATTTTATTTTGAATTTTAACTTGTATTTGAATTTAAATTTAAATTTAAAAATGAAATATCTTAAGTAAAAATTTTTTGGGTTTGAATACATTAACATATGTGTATAGTTTATGAATAAGTATTAAACCTTTTCTTTTAAAAGATTGTATAAATATAAAAGAAAATGTATTTATAAAAGAATAATTTAAAAATAATATATTAATCTTTTCTCGTGCAAAATCACAAGTGTAACATTTATAATGTGAAACCTTACAAGTGTTAAGATGTAAATTATGGAAGTGAACAAGTGTCATCTTCCTTAATTTTGATTTTTAGAAAATTTATAAAAGAAATGTAAACTATTTTCTCTCACTCTTTTGATCTCATTTTCAAAAGCTTAGAAAAAAAAGACAAAAGAAAACAAAAGAAAAAAATTCGAGAAGCATCACATTTTCAAATCAAAAATCAAGCAAGTTAAAACAAGCTAAAATTCACAAACCAGGAAAAAAGAACAACTTCTACAATTCAGAAAATTTAAGGCCTGGAATTTCATTCTATCTAGAAATCAAATGAAGCAGTTTCAGAACTTCAAACAAACACCCAGCAAGCCTCATTATCTAACAACAGGAATTAAGGCATTATAATCAAATTCAGGCAGAAAGTTGCAATTTCCAGATTTCAACACTCAACTCTTCTCTGTCTTCAAAAAAACCGAAGGTGATTTTCTTTAAAATTTTAAGTTTCAATTGTTAAGTAATCAAACAGATAAAATTCATCAGAAGCTAAGCAACCTTGAATAACTAGTTGTAGGAGAATTTTCAGGATCAAGTTTAAAAAACCAATTTCTAGAGCTTCTCTCTGTTTCTGTTTTCTGCTCTCTGGCTAATAGGTGAGTAAATCTTTCTAACCCTTGATGTCTGATCTATGTTTGAATACATGATGTAGGCAAGTTTGAATATTGGTTTGCATGCAAGAATTTGTGAACATATGAATACATCTTGTCTGTGCATGTTTATTTACAGATTTATAAACTCCTGTTCCAGTTTCAGGTTTTCAAAAACCTATCAAAAACAAAATTCTCTACTTCTAGTCTTGGTTAGATTGAAGTCTTAAAATGAAAAGTGTTCAGATTCACTAAAATTGAATTTTAAAAATAATTATATAAACTAAAATCAAGAATACATGCCTGGAACAAGAAAAAGCACTGCAAGCTCAATCTATAATTAAAATATGATTTCCTTGATTTTTCAATTTGATTATATGATCTAAATCACCTTTGAAAATATTTATTTTTAAGATAAAAATCAAGATTTTTAATTACGTATTCAATGAGAAATTTGAAGATGAATGTGCCATGATTTTAATGGAATTCTGATGATCGGCGACGAAGTACGTCACGCGATCATGGCAGATGATAGCATGAAGGTCTGGGGTCATCACAAAATTGTTGAGTGAATTTTTGAATCACCGTGGTGTCTGCAAATCAATGAACTAGGGTTTAAGCCCAATGTTATGTTAAGGTCGGAAAGCTCGTCATTGTCGCTTCATCAACGCTCGGAATTCACTGGACCGGGGGGAAACCAGGCATCGGTCATCGTGGAAGCTTCGAGTGCATTCGCATTACCTCCGGTGGCCTGAGGTGATTGAGTCAGGCAATCCTCTAATGATGTTATGCTGGGTTTGTTTGGGTCGAGAGGACTCAATCTCGTTTTCGAAATTAATTCAAGTTTCTAGGTGCTCATGGGGTTCAGGTGGATGGTCGTCGACTCGATGGGGGTCGCGGCATTGGCCGGAGGTGGCATTTTCGATTGTGCATGTGCATAGCGTTTTGGTTTGTGTCAGTGGAAAGAAGATTGGGGAAGAAGGGTTTGTCTCGAAGCAAGTATCGGGGAAAACTGGTGATAGCTCGAGTGTTAACTCGAGTAAAAATTCTGAAGTACCGAGTAAAAATACTTAGAAAAAATTTTAACTTGAAAATTTTAGCACTCGGGTTGAATTTTTGATAACCCTGAAGCAAACGAGCAAAGTTCTCGGGCGTGACTCGAAGCAGGTCTCGAGCCTAATATATAAAACAGTTTTTACTTTAAAAAAAAATTCAAACTTTTAAACACTTTTAAACTATGTTTCAAAGGATGATTTGATTGAAGTTTTAAATTAATTTAGGACTTGAGTAAGATGTTTCAAAGAAATTAAATTTTAATTTATTTAGTTTTGATGCAATATTTTTATAAAATTATTTATATTAAATAAATAATGTAATTTAAAATAAAATAAAGATAAAGTGTTGTTTAAACTAAATCTTAACCTTTTAAAGTAACTAATGTGATAAAGGTGATTTATTAAACAAGGTTTAAAAGGATAATCAAAGTAACTAATTTTTCTTTTGAATTATTAAATAATTAATGTTTTTGTTAATATAATTATTTTAAAAGGTAATTACTTAATTAATTATTTAATATTAAATATTAATTTAATAAATAATTAAGGTTAATTAATTTGTAATTAATTATTAATTAATTAAGGGGTAATTAATTAATAAAAGTAATTAAGAGTTAATTAATTAACAGTTAAGGATTAACTAATTAAGATAATTAATTAAGAAATGATTAATTAATGAAGATGATTAAGACTTAATCAATTGTAATTAATGAAATTAATTATTGATTATAAATTACTAATGAAAGTAATTATGTGGTTAATAAATTTAAAACCACACGATTTATTCATCTTAATTGAAGATGTTTTGATTGTTATTGAATGCTGTGTGTTGGATTGATATTCCTAATATATGATGTGATGCTATGTAATATTAAATGCTTTGTGCCGAGCTGTGATATCTGTGATGAATATACTTCTGTGTGAATGTGAACACCCTTTAGCCCGTAAAACGACGATTGAATTTTGATGCGACAGGGAGTCGGATTCCAGTTGGTTGTTCGAAACCCACATCGAACCCTGAATGTGAATCTTTGTGATTGATATATCCACGTGTTTTAAAATTAGGCACTCACTATTCGGTTTAGCCGGGAGAGGACCTTTGTGTCATATAACCCATTCCGAATATGTGATACGATGAAATGGATAGCAATTGAAGACGGTGGTGAACAATGGGCGTCTTCGAGAATGATAGGATAACCTGTCGAATGACTCTACACTGAGTTGCTCCGGTATAGAGATCTCCATATGTGACGGGGAGTCCGATCGGGATTATGGATGCCCGGATTGGAAGGACTTCTTCGGAAGTGCCTTCGGTTCTATTCGAACCCGGAACAAAATTGTATGGTTGTATGTCTGACATTACAATTTGAGATATAAAGCCGATTTCTTTCACATACATTTCTGTTGGTGGCAGAGAATTTATCCTCTTATCTTAACACCCTTCTCTAAGACGTACGAGCTCAGAGGTTATGTAGTTGAAGGTTATTAGTGATATACTCCCAATTTGGTAGTGTGGCATGCTGAGTGCTGCTGATCATTTGTTTATCGAATCATGGCTTTGTGAAAAAGCGTAGCTTTATGGACGAGATTTCATCGAACCTCACAACCCGGTTATGGTCGAAACAGGAATCGTGGTAGCAAGGTTATTTGGGGGTAGCCCCCCTGAGGGTATGTTCATTTCCTTTTGGATTATAAGTGGTATCATGGTATGGAGCCCAGATACTTACTTTGTGGTTGCTGCAAACTTATTGCTTTGTGGTTGTCGGTTGAGAAGCGCTTCGGATAAAGGTTGGTAACGACCGGGAGGTGGCATACTCGTGTCAGTTGTTACCTTGTTACAAAGGTAACCCGGGCTTGTGTGGTAGAGATCCGGCTAGGTTCTCGGGGACATCCCTCCAGAGGCATTCCATTTTGTGTGGGAAGTTCCTTTGCCTGACCATTTGTTGGAAATCCAAACAAAACAATACGAGCCCTGCACGGTTTTAGTTGTATAACCTGCCATGCAACGTGGCGGTAACCTGCTACAAAACATGGTAGCTATAGTAGGCATACGACGAAATGTGGTATGCTGGCTAAGATTAATATTATACTTTCAAAAATATTTTCTACACTATGCACCAATAATAATATCAAAAGATTTTTCTCGTATCAAGCTTTTGACTGTCATAAGGAGAATTTCCTCCAAGTCTGCGCTTGCATAGTGTGTGTGACGGGAGGCCTTACGGCATTTTTATTTTCAAAAAGCATTGCGGATTTCTTTCAAATTCTTTTGTTTTGCTTTTGATAAAAACAAACTATTTTTATATCAAACAACTGTTTTTGTTTAGTCATACCAGTCCCATGACTGACCCGGAGTTTATTGTTCCTTTCCTAAACTCTGGGAGCCCACAATTTTCCACACGGGCAGCCTAGAAGCAGGTTATCCGTGTTTTTCGAGCTAGCTTGGATTTTGAAGTCCTTTGAGAGCTATCTGTTTTCGAGAGAGCTTTTGGATTTGGAAATCTTTTGAAGCTTTTGGAGTTTTGAAGACCTTATTGAAGTGAAGTATGTTGGAAGCTTGTTGTAGTTTCTGTTGTCATATTATTGTTGTATATATTTGTATCACTCTGATATTAGTGACCGATGTTGTATTGGAAATTGTATCATATTGTATCTATGTTTTATTCAATGATATTCATTTTGTTTCAGTTGGTAAAATTCATCTAATATTGTTATAAGCTCGATCCGAACTGAAGTTCAACGCTTGAATCTTCGGCAGTCGAATACAAGTGAGGTATTTGATGTCGATTTTCAATCGATGGATTTCGGGTCGTGACATTAAGTCTGACGTGTGTGCTTTTTCGTCAATTTAAATCATATAGAAAGGCGGGATGTTACACTTATCTATTTGTGGGAGTTAAGATTGATATTCGAGTAGAGATAGAAGTAATAATGCTCTTGTAACGACCCATATTTTTAACGATTGGATATTTCAATAGTTTATTTAAACATTTAATCATTAATTAAATGAACGCCTAAAATGTAATTTTTCACATACGGCCGAATCATGACTCAAGACCACTTCCGTTGGGTCGGATTGACATTGTGAATTGAAATGAGTATAAGGATCACTTTATTTGGAGATCGAATGATCCGATTGCCGAAATGATTTCGAAATACATGAAATAATCATCCCGAGGCATAGTCTCAGATGGTAACAAGATCAATACCATTGGATATGAAAAAATGAAGTGGTGTGCACAAACGAGTTTCAGCGAATACGTCATGTGGTCGTAGGTAGACGAAACATACAACCATTTATTTGACAAATTAAATAAATGAGATATTAAAATATTATATAAATCTCAAACTAGAATCTCCCTTCAGAAATCATTTTCCTAATCTACTGTTCATGACTGGAGATAGAATTCTATGGCCGCTCCTCTCTTAATGTTTAAAAATCAATTTCTCTTCATCCACTCCACTAAAAGTCATGTCATTTGATTCATTGAGATCGTATCGATGAGTGCTCCAATCTTATATCCTTGATTTGATGAATAATCGTCATTAGGTGAGATTGACATTCTACAGTGGATCTAGGGCTTGGCATAGGTGCGCCTTTGGGCAGAGATAGGTGAATCAGCAATCATCGTGGCGTTTCTCTCAATGAGACGCATCTCCACTCGAAATTTAGGTATGTATGATCCATGGTGGAAAGTTGCGACTTCAGCCTTGCGGTGACTATCGTGTCGGGCCACAATATGGTGTAAGTTATCGAAGGGGATGATCTTGGTATCGACGAAACGGGCACGCAAAGAGAGACATTCTAGTGAAGACGACGAACGATTCCATCAAATATTGCTTCATATCACTTTGATTCGTGCATGCGAGTTGTAAGTGGACATGTACAGGTGGTTTTGAAAGAGAGAGGAAGAAGGATTAATAACGTAATTAAGGTGATTAGTATTTTATTTAGTTAATTAATTATCCCGTTAATCTTAAATCATATTTGATCCATATCTTTTGCATACATGGTCCATCTTGAACGCAATTTATTGCGTTGCGATCATGATGGTGAGATATATCTTTTGACGCTGATTTGGGTGGATTTGGCTGAGGTGAGTGATATTGTCTCTCACTATACTATGATTGGATGTTTAATATTATATTGATGCTCGGGAATGACTTTTGGTTTTTAATTATGATATAACTATACTTATACAACAACTATATTTTTATAAAAGAAAATAAAATTATTTTAAAATGATGTATAAAAAATACCATATATTTTCCATCGAAGTGTCATAGTTAGAAAATTATTAGATTAGAGCTATTATTGATATAATTTTTTACATTGAGTAATATGGTTGGACTGTTTATGTTGTATGTATGTTGTTTTGGATGGATGTATGGATGTTGGATGTATGTTTGGCTTGGTTTTCTTATTTGGCTATTGTGGTTGAAAATGCCGATTAGTGGTGATTGGGTTTTAGGTAGTATCTTGTACGTTAGGGTCTTGTGCATGTGACAACCTAACGAACGAGATGCGGTGTAGAGAAGGGTTTGGATACGTGCTTATGGATCTAAGGTATAGGATGAGGCTTTGGACTTCAAGATGGATGCCAGACGTTTCCATTTGGTTTGTACGTATCCGTTCGGTTAAGTACAAGACCAGTGTAGTTGGTGTTGACCATTGTAGAGTGGTCAATGTCCATCATAATTATTGATTGGAAATTTGGCCGATCTTGGGCTTGGATGTTGGTGAGATCTCATGGTGCACAAAGTGTTGGTTTATTCGTGCTATTAGTTTAGAGTTTGGATGTTATTGCTCTACAACGAGCGATTTTGATGGTGAGGCGATGATACGATGCTTTGACCTAGTAGTTTGGTACTTCGGATGGTGAGTATACAATATTTGGAGTAGGTTCCAAGGATTATAGTATTAGGACTACTTGAATCATGCTGGGGGTGTTTGCTTGTTTATTACGTAGAAGGATGGCGATGTAACAGCATGATTGTTAGTTTCTTCTATTGGCGACTCGTATTTGGAGTAGGAACCGAAGATGGTAGCTCAGGATATACGAGGCCGCGAATAGTGGATGGAAATTATATTGAGCTAGTAGGGCTCAGATCCATATTGAGCGAGTAGGACTCGATGGATGTGTCTGTGCTAAGGGTAATTGATGACTTGGAGTGTTCTTGTTATATGCAGAGCAGAGATTTTAATGGGGATGCCCATGGAATGGACTTTGGATCTTGAAGGTCTGTATATCCTAGACCGCTGGATTGGGTCTAGTGTCTAGCTTCGAGCTTGGTGACACATATTTAGCTCTCGGGCCTAATAAAATACGACAATACAATAAAGAACCGGGACTTCTACTAGTCCCTAGCATTTGCAGATGGTCATATGAGTTATCATATATCTGGCACACTAGGTAACAATTAGTATTTTTTTTATGGATGCTATGTTTGTTATGGTTGTCCACTAGTCACCTGTCACTAGGAATGTCATATGAGGCAGGTATTGTGATAGGGATACTTAGACACCTCGACTTGAATTAGTGTGGAGTAGGTATCGTGGATGGAGACACTGGAAACCTGGAGTTTACTTTGTATAGAGTAGGTATTGTAGGTGGAGATACCTAGGTACCACGACAGATACTAACTATGGTATACATTTTTTGTGATGTTTTAGGGTAGCATATTACCTATATTTATGTGCTGACTCTATGGTTATAGGGGCAGGTCAGACATGGTTTATAAACCCTTTGTTCCGTATACTATATCAACTTTTATAGTATTTTGAGATTTGATATCGGTCACACCAGACTTTTGTCTAACTCGAGGTTTTATGCTTTGCTTCTTATTATCTCGGGTACTCTTAAATGAGTAGATTTGAGAGTAGATGTGGATGACATATAAAGTTCTTCATATGGACTAGTAGGAGGTGGCATTTACCCTTATTTATATGTGAGTTTGCTATTGTGTATTTAGTTATGTGACATTTTAAAGCCATGACGGTGTCGACTTATCACTATATGAGACAGTGCAGTAGTTGAGTTTATTTTCCAGTTGTATAAGCTCTATTATTGTATTGTATAACTCTATGGACCTAATGTTCAGATGATTAGTTCACATTTTTATTACCGTCTCTACTCTTTATCCATGTGTTGATTATTATATTTACTCTGATGTGATGCGAGATATATGACAGGTGATATGGTTATTTGATGTTTCCTTTTTATTCTTTTCCATTCTCTTCTATCTTCTTCGCTCTTTCATTTGACAACCGTTCTGCACTGTAGGTGTAGGGCGGTCATTACATTTGGTATCAAAGTGAAGGTTACTTGATTAACCTTAGTTGATACCATGATCTAGTAAAGATTTAGTAGGATTTATTGCCACTGGATCTAGAGTGCATGTATATACGACAGAGTTTGCATTTGTTATGTATTTTGGATTTTAAAACTACACAGTAATATATATAGTATATGTAGTTGTATTGCACACACAAGCACAATTGATGTTGTTTTCCTTATGAGAGACTGATCTTCCTTATTATAGAATAGGAATGATACTGCATGCAAGAAATACTATTGTTGACTCTATCTTTGGAGTTGAGGATCGAGCAAGATTGGAGCCACTATCTCTAATTGATAGGAGATGTTCGAGAAATGGTGCGAATCATTTCCTGGATGCTCAATTTTTTCTAGATGGTTATGGTGCTCAAGTGCAATTGGTTAGAATTGACCTCGTTGGGATATATAGAGACTTCGAGAATCTAAGAGGCAGACCGTTCCTTAGAACGAAGTCGACTATTGGAAGGCGAGATTGGATGGTTACTTGCCAAAGGATCTTTGATGACTTGGAGTTAGATGATGTCATGGGATAGGAGTTAGCATCTAGATGACTCCAGTGTTGGACGATGAACTAGTGGAATGTCTTTGTAGATTCGATTTCCGAAAATCGATTTGCTTGGGATTAGTTCATAGTTCGCTTCAAAGAAGATTTATTCGACTTTCTTAAAATTGACATTTGTTAGAGAGTTCGCCAATTTGAAATACAACGATATGTCTATATTACAGTAGTTGGATGAATTCAATGTGATGTCGAAGTATGATCTATTCTCATTGATACTCCACATAGAAAGGATGTAAAGTTTACTATTGGGTTAAGAGATCATCTTCAGAGGCGATTGATTGGTGATATCAATGAGGACTTCGAGAAGATGGCGAGAAGGCTTTATGGTGGGAGCGCCTGTTCCCAATGTAGTAGGGTTGTCCCGAACCAACTGAGTAGGAATAGACTAAGGAAGCATATGTATTAATTGTCGTTTCGGTTTTGTCAATTGCTCCATCGACAAAATAGAAGAGAGATGGCATCATCGTTTGAGATATGCTTTTGATATATGGTGTTCCCATACGTGTTTTATTTGGTATTGAGGTTTCATTTCTTTATATCAAGATTTGATGGAGATATTCGGATTGAGACTCGAGATAATTACTGACCTTTGATTATGAAAAACCTAGTCAGGGGCTCAGCCAACCTATAAATGGTTTGTCGAGACCTTGGATTTGAGTCATGAATGTTGTTGTTTGTTAGATATTGTTTGGTTTAGGGTTTAGTTGGGTTAGTATCATAGTTTGGGAATGGACTGGTTGAAGGGTACACATGATAGTGGTAGACCGAGAGAGGCTGTCGGTAAGATTAGGGTTATGGAGGAGCGAATGGTAGTGATCGGCTATCTATAGGGGATGGAGTTATGGTTAGCTTTCTATACTCACTCGATATTCTGCATGATGAGTTGTCAACTGTGCCTATAGTTGGAGAGTGTCTAGACGCATTCGATGAGGTGAACGGATCATGTATAGATAGAGTTTCGTATTGATCTAGTCGAAGGAGGAAGATTAATAGTTATGCCTTTAAGGCATATGATGTCCCAATAGCTTAGGAAACTAAAGGTGCGAGCAGATGACCTGTTTAGGTGATGGTTCATTCATGGGAGTATATTTGGGTAGGATATACATATAGTGTTCATTAGTAGGGCAAATGGCTATTTGGAGTTGCTTGTTGGTTGTCATGAGCTAGATGAGACGACGAACAAGTTTGTACTCCTGTTTATCGATGACTTGTTCGATCAGCTCTATAGCACGAGGATGTTCTCTTAATTGGACCTTGTGGTGAGGTTTCACCAACTGAGAGTATTTAGAGAGTGTGTGCCATTATAGTGTTTTGTACGCTACCTTGATTTTTGGATTAGATTAGTTGTGCCATTCGGGCTAACTAATTTGTCGGCATACCTTGTTGATTTCATAGACCATGGTTTGAGAGGTCACTTAAGTGAGTGGTGCTTGTATTCATTGATGATGCTTTCATCTAGTCATGAATGAAATGGAGCATAAGGCACGATTGGTGATAGTGTTGTAGGTTTTCAGAAGACAGCGATTGATGATGAGATTTTGATGGTATCACTACTAGAGGAGGGGAGTGAGATGCTTCGGTCATGTTGTTTCAGAGTAGGACGTCGATGCAGATATGATAGTTACGGCAGTCCAGAATGTGAATGGACCCAAGGTAGTAGCACCATTAACCAATTTATTAGGAGATGATCTGACTTTTATTTAAGACGCGAGGTATAGACACACATTAATGAGTCTAACGAGAGGTTGACGAGTGCATCGACGTTGCTCATTCTAAGCAGAAACGAGGATTCAATAGTACACACTTGCTTGTGGTACTTAATCGGGTGTGGTATTGATACCGAAAGGTATGGTTGTCACATGTTAGTTGACAGCTGAAACTACATAAGAGAAAGTATTTGACTCTTGATTCAAAGTTGGAGCCGATAGAGTTTGCTTGGGGACTTGGAGGCACTATTGATTAGGAGAGAGGTTCATTTTTCTAATGATTCCACGTCATTAGGATATCTCTTCTCCAAGAGAGATCTTGACCTTCGCCAGCAACAATGGTTGAAGTTCTTAGCCTCCTATGAATTTGGCATTTCTTAGACGGCCGTAAGGGAAATGTTGTTATTGGTGTTTCAAGTGGGAGACACACCATTTTTTAGCAATATTCCTAGAGTGGACATTGCTTCATCTTGTCATTGGTTATGACTTCAAAACTCAATCAGCTATGGCTAAGTGTGATGGCTAGTTTGAACGTCAAACCTACTTTGATTTAGCCAATGGGTACTAGTCAGAGGCGCTAGGCTAGACTAGTGGAGATCATGACTAAATTAGATTAGCAAGTAGTGTCTATAGAGATGGTGTAGTATGGACCCGACCGATGCTGTTGGTTCCGTAAGGATGAGATACGTTTGTTCTTGAGCAGTGGGAGCATATATTTATAGACTTCATCGGTGGATTGCCGATGACTAAGGATAGTATCATAGCATTTGAGTCACAGTTGATTGGTTAATAAGTAATGCTAGATTTATATTCCTTAAATCTAGTAGAGTGATATCTGTATTTGATTTGTCGTATATGGGAAGAATAGTGTGATTCCATCGTGTGTCAAGAGCATTATAAGTGGTCGAGACCCATTGTTCGATAGTGTATTTTGGAAGAATTTACCAGAGGCGTTTGGGAATTTGGCACCAAATGGACTAGATGATATCGATGCTAAAGCATGGATTTCGAGACCTCGTAGGCCTATTCGTACCGATAGATATGATACGAATCAGGTTAGGAGGAGTGAAGTGGAGTAGTAGAGGTTCAACGGAATGAAAACAAAGGCGATAGGGTATGACAGACTGTGGAGAGCATGAAGACCATTTGTCTGAAGCTCTTTAGAGGAGGGGATTTTTTTTTATCGTCATCTTTCATATTAGATAGCATATTGGATGATTTATACTAGATAGTTTAATATTCAGCATGCTAGGATAGGCATTGATGTTACTTTTTGGATGATTGATCTTATGTATGCATATTTGATTGGATTGTTAGCATTTGAGATGATATCCTATATTTGTATAGTTGTTAGGCATGCGGGATAGTTATGGTTTGTTATAGCATACATATTTGAGACGATTGCTACATATGATCTAGTATAGTTAAAGATATGAGTTGTATACATATCTTCGTTGTACTGGGATTTTCTCGGATCTAGCCACGCAAAGAAGGTTCTGCCTAATTTATCCAGAACCTGAGAGGTTTTTGAGGGTCAATGGATTAGGAGATGTTCTATTTACTTTATGAGATCAAGGAAAAATCATTTTAAGGAGGGAAGAATATAACGATCCATATTTTTAACGGTCGAGTTTTCAAAAAGTTTATTTAAATATTTAAGCGCTAATTAAATGAATGCCCAAAAATGTGATTTTTTTTCATATGGCTGAATCAAGACTTGAGATCACTTCCGTTGAGTTTGGATTGATGTTGTGAATTGAAATGAGTATAAAGGCCGCTATATTTGAAGATCAGACGATTCGATCGCCGAAACGATCTCGAAATACGTGAAATTAGCATTCGAGGCATAGTCTTAGATGGTGACGAGATTAGTACCGTTGGATCCGAAAAAATAAAGTGATGTAAACATATGAGGTTAGTGGCAATCAGATGCACTGTGTTATCATACAGACTCGAAACGTACATCCATTTATTTGGGAAATTAAGTAAGTAGGTATTAAAATATTATATAAATCCCAAATTAGAATCTCCCTCAAAAATCATTTTACCCAGTCTACCGTTCATGCCTGGAGATAGAATTCCATGGCCTCTCCTCTCTTAATCTTTGAAAATCAATTTCTCATCATCCACTCTACTAAAAATCACGTCATTTGATTTGTTGAGATTGTATCGATGAGTACTTCGATATCATATCCTCAGTTTGATGAACGATTGTTATTGGCCGAGGTTGACGTTTTACAATGGATCTATGGCATGTCCTAGGTGCGGCTATGGGTAGAGATAAGCGAATTGACAATCATTGTGGCGTTTCTCTCAGCGAGACGCATCTCCTCTTAAAATTCGGGAGCGTCCAATCCATGGCGGCGATTTGCGACTTCGGCCTTGGGTGTGACTATCATGTCAGGTCACGACATGGTGCAAGGCATTAGGCGGAAGGATCTTGTATCGACGGGACGAGCATGCAAAAAGAGACTTTTGTGAAAACGGCGATCGATTCCATTGATGTGCACGTAAATTTGCATATTTTTACCACCATATTTAATCCAATTTAATTAAATAAATGAGCATATAGGGTGATTTAACATGTTTAAACCAAAATTCAAATTATTTTCATATCATCATTTAGTCATCTTCATATAGGGGTAAAATGGTCTTTTTTATGCATGATTTAATTTTGGAAAATTTACTTGGATATTTTTAATGTTGTTTGAAGGAATTTAAGTAAAAATTGGAAGAGGCTTCATGGAAAATATGCATGCGCAAGAGAATACAAGCAAATGAAGAAGGAAATAATCCATTTCATGAATCATGGAGGACCCTACCTACCTACTTGCCATGATATACAATTAGGAGCTAATGCATATGCTAAATTGCCATTAAAGTTATATGCACACTTAATGGAGGATCATCTCATACTAATGATAAATTTTTGGCCACACTTGCTCAAGGGAAATTTGGATAGTTCCTAGTAATATGATTAGGGTTTCATAACATGTATAAATACCCTATATGTTCATGCAATTATGCTCTTAGCCTCCTTTGAGCCTCCTTTTTAGTTAGTTTAGTCTTAGGCTAAAAAACAAACAAAAGCTCTCTATTCTTTTTCATGGCTACTTAATTGTTTTCTTCTTATGTAATTTTCCTATATGCAATTTTAGTTCATGCTATTTTATTTCATGTTATTTCCTTTTATATTAGTAGTATAGTTTATTTTTTATGCAAGTAGATTAGCTTAGTTTTTGTTTTTATTAGCTCTCTTTTTGCGTAGCTTGCATTTTTTAATTGTTTTTATTTCATGTTGAATGCTACATTTGTTGACATGATAACAAATATGAGGGGCTAAACCCCTTCAATTTAGGGGTAATGAAGCTCTCTGAATTATAGATTTAACATTTTGATAACTTGTGATCTCTTTTTGTGCTTAATGACAATATTTGATGTGGTTTAACTTGTTGTTTTAGCTTTGAATTTGATAGCCTATGTTGTTGACACCAAATAGGCTATGCTTAAACAAACGAAAACACAAATTACCTCTTCATCTACGTATGATTATGGAAATGAAGTGAATTTTAAAATCAAAATTTGATGGTCTATATTTTCAATCAATCGTTAATAGATCATGCTTAGAATATATTTTTCTTCTTCAAGTTCATTGTCATTTTAATGAGAGTTACAAAGTGATTTAATGGGCATTGATAGATTTATTGTTTATATTGGGCTAATTAATAGCACAAATATTCTATATTTATGATAAACACATCAATTAAATTCACTAATGACAAAAAAAAGAGATCATAATTTCCTATATGTTGATTTATGTGATCATGAAGGGATCTGCCTCTAAATTGCCTTCACACTCTCATATTTTTATTCATTTTCTTTCGCTAGTTTTTCTACATTTTTAGCTTAAAACTATTTCAAACTCTTAGTTAATTTGATTGAATAGAATTTTAAATCAATACACTTCCCTATTGATCTACCCTTACTCGCCACGCAATAGAATTGTACGTCGTGCGCTTGCGGTAATTTTTAATTTAAATTTGATCGGCTATTTTCTAACTCAATAGAGATTTAGCCGTCAAACAAGTTTTTGACGCCGTTGCCGGGGAGTCGATTTTATTTTATTTTCTACTCTTCGAATTATTTTTGTTTGTTTTTATTGTGTGTTTGTTTTGTGTGTCGAATTGAATTTAAAAAAAAAATTTGTGTGTATGTTTGTTGTGTGATTTGATTTTATGTGCTTGTTTCTTGTTTTTTAATTGCATTTGCATTTGCATATTTAAGAACAAAACATACAAAAGTGCATTTAAAAATAAAACAAAAATATTTTATTGCAAATCACAATTTTTTTTTTCAATTTACATTTTAGTTTTTTCTTTTTGTTTACCGTCTACATTTCATCATTCACTGCAAAGTATCACAGACCTCCCTCTATCCACTATTGTACACATTGCATTTTATACAAACTGTTGTATAAACTGCATCAATTCGATCCAGCCTTCACATGACCAAATTTAGTCATTAACATCTCACCACTGACCTGACCACAAACCTTCTACTTCACATACTGTATAAACTTCATTCTAAAAACCTCACCTATACTCTTGCAACAGTTCCACAAAAATTCGCTTCCTCTGCCATATCTCACAAACTCTTCGCCACCACAGTTCAAACACGGTTCATTCACCACTATACTTAACAACCACTCATCAATACCCATCCACTACATACCCACTGTGCAACTGTACACTTTAATCTCATCATCAAACAATCAACTCCCCTCTTCATACATCACATATACCACTACTTACCGCTCTACAACACAGTGTCACCACACAGTGCCCATTCTTCCAAACCACCCTACTGCACCATCTTGCTCAAGTCACCAACAAAATGCTACATTGTTGTGCACATTGCTGAACACAACTTCTGCATATATACCATCCTGCCATAAACATCACCTCTGATCAACATACACTTCCACACTACTCACCTTTGATTATCATCCTCACAAATACAACAAGCTCCACTTCCTTATACAACCTACACTACCACTGCCACATACCACAACTCCCCTCTTTGCAATAAGTAACTCCACTTCACCATCACCAGCACCTCCTCTTTACACTGTCATTGCCATAAAAAACAACACTGTTGTGCCTTGTTCTCTACCACCCTTCCTCTATCACCCAATGATCATCTGCCATACCACACTGCTAATTCCCCCTTCTCTGGCAAATTCCATCAAAGATACTTTCACCTCACTATATAACACACCACTCTCCATTGACATAAACATCACTCCACCTGACATTCATCTCCTACTTCATATTAACATCCACCTACTGTGCCAAATTTCTGACCATCTACATCATACTGGTGGCCAACTACATTCACTACTCAAACCCAAACCTCCAACGCTTTCCATCACAAACATCCCACTTGCATAATAGCACAGTGAATTGCCCATAACACTTGCAAAAACTGATCATCCTCCTTTCTCACAACCTTTATCAACCACTGTCTTCATATTGCCTCAGCTCCACTTACATTGACTCTGCAATATACCACAACTACAAACAGTTGAAACATCCATAACTTCACTCCCTTGCATCATTTACAAGTACAAAGCAATCACCATCTCCCACTGTTTCTCTACCACCAAATACTTTTATACGTTCATTACTGCTTTTGGTTCACTGTTCCAAACCTCTACAACCCACACAACATCGACAGCAGCACTTCGACCATCCTTGTACACACCCTCCTCTAGTAACTGTCAATTGCATCAACAACACCTCATTGTTGCATCAATAAAAAAACTTCATTGCATACAGTCTCATTCCCTTGTTGCACTTCATTGCATTCTCTCACCTGGCCATCATTTCAATTTACAACAACATTCCTTTCTACCATTAATCTCTATTCATACCACTACTGCTTGCCCCACTGCCACCATTCATACATTACAAGACTGCCATCTCCCTCTGCCTCAAACCTCCCACCTTCAAGCAACATTTTCTGCCTCCATCTAAACTTGCTTCCTGCTACCATCCTCCACACACTTCAAACTTCACTATAAAACCACCTATACCACACTGTCGACCACACAACATCAAAGCATCTTAACAAACCTGACCCAACAACAACTGCCTTGCAAAACAACTTGTTTGTAACCCAACATCCACCTCCATTACCCCATCTTCAATCCACTGACAACCAAAACTCCCAAACATCACCAGAACCATCAACACACGCATCACCAACAGCAACCAACCCAACCGTTCGCCTCATCCAAACCGCTTCCCCAAATCACTTCGAAACTGCAGCCACTACAACAATCCCCAAATCGCCAACCGCGAGCACGCAATCACGACCTCCCCTCTCCAAATCCATCCATGCCTGAACTTGAGAATTTATGAACAACTAATTGATTCTGAGCTACGAGAATTGGGGATTGAAATTCAAACTGTGGGCAGTACGTTTGAGTGATATGTATGTTAGAATTATCAAAATAAGGATGAATGAGATATGTCCCACATCGCCAAAAATATGTTCATTTTTGGTTTATATAGTATACTCTCAATCTCTATATTGGCTCTTAGGGTCAGGTAACTTTTTGCGAGGGGAAGGACCTATATGGCCATGGACTAACACACGCGCGTCGCCGCCCGTCTGACCGACCTAGGACGGGTCCGGTGCGGGTCGACTGTTGCGAATAGCTAGCAACAGTTTTCGGCCGTTGCAAACGAAGAGGCATGATGCTGTGAACAACAACAGTTTTCGGCCGTTGCGAAACAAAGAGGCGCGACTATTGCGAATAGTAATGTTTTTTGGCATTGCAAATGAAGGGATGCTACTTTTCCCAACGGGTGTAACCGTTGGAAATTCGGCTATAAATAAGGAGGAAACCTAATCACTTTCCTCACTCAATCAATTCTGAATTTTCTCTTCTTCCTCTACGTTTCTTAATATCTACAACGCTTTTGCATATCACACAAAAGATCATACACATCACAATCTCGAGCAGATAACGTCTGTTGTATCTTCGAAGACTTTGAATAAAGTCTTAAGGAGATTGTTACGACAAGCCTCAGATGTAATTTCCTTCTTCAACTAGTTAGATTTCTAGTTGATTTATATATTTATATATAAATATCATTTTCTTACTACGTTGTACTATTTCTTTAAATAGTATACCGTTTGATTTGGCACTATAGTTATTATTGTTATAGTTGTTACTTTGTTGTTGCAATTAATTACAACATACTTAGTGTTAAAATAACTAATACAAAATTCCAAAGTAGTGGAAATCTGAGTTGTAAACTTGTGAGACAAGTTTATTATTGATTAGTCTCTGTTTTGGTATACTAGAGGTATAACATTTTAAGACTTTCATGTTTTTCGCTAAAACAGAGATGGCAACAGTTGAACTATCAACAAAGGCTACTCACACAACAGGCCTGATCCGTTCAAAGGAGATGGTGATGACTTCATAACATGGCAAAATCAAATGCTATTTTATCTCACCACACTCGGTCTGCAATGGTATCTCGAGGAGGAGGAACCAATTCCTGAACCAGGCAAGGAATCAGATGTTGATATGTGGAAGCATTCCGATTTTTTATGCAGAAACTATATTCTAAATTGCATCAACAAGGTGCTATACAAAGTATATCAGCCTCTAAAGACAGCAAAAACACTCTGGAATGCACTTGCCATGAAGTATAGTGTTTGCACCAAAATTGGTCACAACACTCTTTGGAAGTTTTTGAAGAGATAACAATGAAGAATATGAATTAAAAATGAGGATTATCTAAAAAAACTCCAAATAAAAGGAAAACAAATGCGTAGATGTTCGTCGACGAAAATTCTATCGGTTTAGAAAACCGTCGAACAAAATTTGAAATAAAAATAACCGCAAGCGCACGGTGTACAAATGTAGCACGTGGCGAATACGGGTCGATCCACAGGGAATTGTTGATTTTAAAATTCTATTCAATCAAATTAAACCAAAGTCGAGAGTGATTAGCTAAAATAAATGATAAAAACAAGCAAAAGAAAATTGATAAAAATATGAGAGTGTTAAGACAATTTAGAGGCAATTTCCACTCTCTAGATCACATAAATCAACAATTTGAAGTTATGATCTCTCTTTTCTAGTCATTAGTGAATTAGTTGATGTGCTTATCATAAGTATGGTATATTTGTGCTATTAATTAGCTCAATATAAACCATCAAACTATAACACAACTACTAATACACTTTTAAATTTCATAAAATATGACAACAAAGTTGAAAGCAAAATCTATTTTAAGCATGGCCTATTAACTATTAATTAGAAATATAAGCCATCAAATTTTAATTTCAACAATCACTTCCTTGCCATAATCATATGTAAATGAAGAGGCAATTTGTGTTATGTTTGTTTAAGCATAGCCTATTTGTTATGAACAACATAGACTATCAAATTCAAAGCTAAACAACATCATTAAACCACTTCAAGTGTTTCCATTAAAGCACAAAAAGAGAGTATAAACATAAAAATGTTGCATCTACATACTAGAGAGTCTCATTACCCCTAAATTGTAGGGATTAAGCTCTCATATTTGTTATCAAATCAACAAATATAGAAAGCAACATGAAAGAAAAAAGAAAGGAAAATGAAAGCTAATGGAAAAGACAACTAATCTAATTGCATAAAGGTAAATCTACACTATTATATAAGAAGAGAAGAAGCATGTAAATAAAAGAGAATTAACATTGCATAAAAGAAAAGAAAATTACATGAAATAAAATGGCTAAGTAGCCATGGAAAGAAAGAGAGCTTTGATTTATTTTCTAAACTAAAACTAACTAACTAAGAGGAAGGATGGCTACATGAAACATAAGGGGTATTTATACAAGTGTTAAAACCCTAATTCAATTTTTTGGGGAATGCCCAAAATGCCCCTTAGGAAGTGTGGAGGCCAAGTTATCATTAACATGTCTTAATCCCCCATTAAGTGTACATGAAGCCATTAACTCCAAAAGCATGTGCATTAGCCTTTAATTTGTACATTAAGGTAGGTGAGTAGGTGGGGTCCTCCATGTTCTTCACTTTGAATTATTTCCATCTTCATTCCTTTGTATTCATTTTGTGTATGCATATTCCTTCATGAACCCACTTGTAATTGAGTGTAATTTCCTACAAAATAATATAAAAGTTTCCTATTAAATTTTCTCAAATTAATATATGCACAAAGATGACCATTTTGCCCTTGGATGAAGATGAATATGTGACAATTTCAAATAATATGAATTTTGGTTTAAACAAGTTAAAATACCCAATATGATCATTTATTTAATTTAAAAAGAATAAATATGATGGTAAAAATATGCACATTTACGTGCACATCAAATACCCCCACACTTATCTTTTTATTCGTCCTCGAATAAACTAAAACTAAGATAAATCCGTTTTCGTAGGGAGCACGATTGCATTGAGCGTATGCAACAAGCCGTTAAACCTCAGGGTGTCCCCAGTAGGACGAGTGTTGTCTCGTGAGGGTTTTCAGCGGATACAACCCACAAAATCCGAATGCGGGATGAAAATATTTACAAAATGCAACATTTATTTACAAAGAGATGAATGTGAGTTTTTTGAAAATATTTACAAATGAAGGATTTCTTTTTAAATTGACACAAACAAGTTAAATATAGGTTTTGGTTATTATCTTGAAAATTTATGTCATTTACTCGTCAAAATTTCCAACAAAAATCAAGTTATCATAACAAATAGACAATAGTTTAACTTGTTGTTTCGGTTGATAACAAAGTGTAATTATAAAATGGATCCTTAGTTGATTATCAAAGTTTATCAAAGTGGTATTTTAATTTCTTTTCAATAACAAATCAAATCAAATAAGTAAAAATAGTGCTAGGATTTCAATTGCTTGCTCTCTCATTATTTGCAAGAAAAATTGCACACCTAGCTCAGGTAAACTGAGGCCAGATATACCACCCATGCACTGCCTTTCGGGCTTATGTGAGGGGAGCACAGAGCATGGCGAGTGCACACACTTTCATGCATACACTATCGACCGTAGGTGGTTTTTATTAAGTCTTTTTTTTAACATGTGTTCCATACATGCATAACCGTGAGAACTTTTAAATGAGTACGAAAGCACATAATCAAAGATTCCAAGTAATTCACCCATGCATAATCGTGAGGACTTTTAAATGAGAGTGAATACTTGGATGTTATTATTATTTTTTATTTTTTTATATTTTTTTTTAAGAGAGAGAGAGTTTTGCAAAATCGTCTTAGCACCATTTAACTAAGAAGACAAAAAAATGTTATATCCTTTACTTTAAATCAACCACTTTTTAAAACAAAGATTTTCAATTAGGATGTATTTCATAATTAACACGTATGAATCTTCCTATATACTAGTTAAACCATTGTTATTTATAATCAAACTTCATTTTTATTTTTGTTAAGACAAATAAATTTCCAATAATTTCAATTTAATAAACCAAAACCATATATTTATCCTATAGTGTTTCTTTAAAAATAAATCAAAAACGCTAAAAAAAATTCTTCTTTTGTTTTTGGACTTTTTTTTCTGAGTTTTTGGAAAAAAAAATGAAAAATTAATCCTGAAAAATCAAGAAGAAGATGAGTCTCCCACCACACTTGATTTTGACTGCGTCCCCACAGTCAACCCAAGTGAAAGGAGAAAGAAGAAAAATAAAAATAAAAATCCTATATTTACATGAAAGGATGATTTTTCTACAAGAGTGAGAAAGTATACAGTCAAAAAGTAAATGAAACGGTCTTCTAAAGACCGATCCATTTGTCTCGTCAAATATTCGAGACACGGCTTAAGCACGAAAAACCAAATCATAAAAGATTTCGAAGTTAAATGTGGATTTGGAGAAACGAAAGTCAATTTATTGAAAATCGTACGAGTTGTTTTATTTTCGATGATTTTTGGGGTAGATAGAAAGATTGGTTGAAGTTCAATTTCTTCCAAAGTATCGATTTCAAAATCAAAATGGTGATCGAAATTTTCCCCTTTAGAATTTAACAACTCGTTTTCAAAAAGTCCATAAAACTCATGTTCATTAAATTCGACTTCCTTTGTTGGATTATCAACAACTTCATCATGTAAATCAAGTTTAAAATTCAAAGTTGTCATATTCAAATTTTCAGAAAAAGGAAGATCGAAGTTTAAATCGAGTTTCGCACCCTCAAAAGAATTGAAATCCAACTTAATTACCGTATTTTCAACAACTTGATTAAGATCGTCATTATCAAATTCAAAAGTTGTTATTTGAAAATCGTCGATTTGGGTAAAAGGTGGATTATCACTTGACTCATCGCATGTTGAGATTTGATTTTGTTGTTTCATATAAGTTTCAAACAACAAATTCGTGTGAACATCGTAAATTTCATTCATTTGTTCAACAAAGTCAAATTTGTAATTATTAACTTGAAAATTTTCGAGTTGGACTTGTTGAGAACAAGAATTGTCAATTTCGATAAACGGTAGATTATTATTTGATTCTTCGCAAGTTGAGATTTGATTATGATTTTCACGAATTTTTTTGTATTTTTCAAGTAATAAATCCGCGTTATCTTTTTCCATTTGTTCAACAAAATCAAATTCATGATTATTAATTTGAAAACTTTCATTTTGAATTTGTTGATAACCAAAATTTTCAATCGTATCATTATTGAAACTATTCCCATTGCCAAAATTATTTGAAAATTGGTTCACATTTTTGTCTTGATTTTGAAATTCATTTTGGAGTTCAAAATTGAATTGGCATGGGTTATACTCGAAATCGTTTGAATTTTGAAGTGAATTCAAAATTTGATTATTTTGAAAACTTTGATTCGAGTTATCGCACAAATATGAATTACACAACTCATTTATCATTTGATTTTGTTGTGTAGCGATTTCAAGTAAAGATGAAATACTATTTTCAAGATTTGAAGGTTGGTCATCATTTTGAAAATTTTGTGGTTCAAAATTCAAATCGTTTAAAGAATAGTTGTCGTTAAAATATCCACACGAATTCGGAGTGAAATCATATGGATTATATTGATTTTCACAACTATTATAAAGTTCAAGTGAATATGAAAATTCAGACATTTTCAAGAATGTTTTTGGTTTTTTTTTTATAAAGGAAAAATATTTACAAATAGAATTTATTTTTCAAAATGGAAAATTGATTTTTGTTTTGTTTTTTTTTTCAATTTTTTTTCTTTGTTTTTGGAAAGGTTTTATACATATATCTTTTTGATTTTGGTTTTTCTAAATTTTTTTGGATTTTTGAAATTTCAAAGAAAAAGGATTTGAAAATTTCAAAGGAAAAGGAATATTTACAATTTTTTTAGTTTTGGATTTTGAATTTTTTTTTTAATATGCATGAAATAATGCAACTAAATGAATGCAGGGGTTAATTACTAATGATTTATCCTAAGTTAACCCAAAATTATATATTCACAAATTGTCTTAAATCAACAAGATAGTTCTCGGCCAGGTAACAGACAGGATTTATCGGTGCACAACGAATCACCGTAGCAATGCAGCCGAAGGTTTAAGTACCTTCAGAGGAACAATCACTATAATATTTACGAATTACCGTAATATTTATAAATGGTTATTACTCTACCGTAGCCTAGACACCAAGAAATTAAATTGTTCAAAGAAGACAAAGTCGATATACAATTAAGAGTTATCAATGTCTAATCGTTATTATTAACCAAAATTCTAGAGTGAAATGCAAAGAAGAAATTAAACGTGTATTAACAATGCAACTACAAATGGATTTTTGTTTTTGAATTTTTTTTAAATGAAAATGCAAACAACCAACAATGCAAGACAAAAAACAATAGATATATACAATGCAAGGCAAATAAAAAGAAAATTATAAATAAGCAAGCAGTTATTCTTTTGGCAAGCTCAGCAAAGCGAGCAACTTCTCCTATCTGCTTTGGCAACCTGGAAATAAAGACAAGCTATATATACAATTTTTTATGTTTTTTTTTAAATGAAAGGGAGAACTAAAAAAAAATCAAAAATGAAACAAAACAATTTTTTTAAGGGATAAAACAAAACAAATAAAAGGAAAGCAAACCTTTTTTTTAGTAAGATAAGGAAATTAAATTATTTACAACTCAAAGAAAAACAACATACAAGACATTTTCAAAGCAAGAAATTGGTTGTTTGTTTTTTTTAGAGAGGAGAAAAATTAAAGCTTGAACAAATTAAACAAATAAAAGGTTGAAAAATAAAATCTCTCTTTATCACATTAAAAATACAGCCCAGCCCCACATAAACAAGAGATACAACACAACTATGATCAAATTCACGAATCATCAAGGAAAACGCAGATGAATTTTAATGAAAGATTACCGCAAATTTTTTCTTTTTCTCAGTTTAAATCAGACGAGCGCAATTCACTCAAAATACTCTATACCCAAAATCGAATCAGCTGCTACAACCAATTAATCCAATTATCACATGCGAAAGAATCCCTGATATTGAATTTAATACGAAATCGGTTTGAAAGCAGATGGATTGGAATTCAAGGCGTGTAGGGAGAGAGGCGAAGTCGATTCAGGTGAAGATGGCGATGTCGGTGATTTGAAGTTATGGGTTTGAATTGCAGTGGAGTCGAGGATTGGTTTAGGCGATTGAGGAATGTGTGGTTCGTGTTCTAGTTGGCTGCAGAGGTGGTTTCGCGATTTAGGTTTTCAGGCGAGTGATAGTTGGTACGTGGTTGTGGTTTTGGGGTTCGGCGAGCTGATGGTGATGACTTCGTGAAGAAATAGGTTCCGGCAGTTTCGATGCTCGTTGGTAGTTCCGGTGTTCGATGGCGACTTGAGGGGCTTGGATTTTGGAGTCGGCGATTTTGGTGAGGATGATGCTCGAATGCTGTTGTTCGGGGAAGGGCACTGTGACGCGGTTGTGGTCACTGAGGAATTTCTGGTAAGGGGCAGTTTTGGTATATTCTTTTTAGGCGTGGATGTTGCGGTTTTAGCTTGCGATTAAGCCTTCGGCAATTGTTTGGACGGGGCGTGGAGTTGATCGAAGTGAATCGAAGTAGGCTGTGGGGAGGGACTATTTTGTGAACGATGTTGTATGGTTTGTGGTGGTGGGTGAAATCAGGCAGGTGATGGTTGTGGAGTGCTGAAAAGTGATGCTGTTTAAATGATCATGGCAGGGGATGACAGTTTGTGCCAGCGAGATATGCACAGTGGTGAAATTGAGAGGAGGAAGGTTGTGATGTTGCTGTAGAAGGAAAGTAGATGTTTGTTGTATGACAAGGATATAGTGGTCAGTGGTTTTGAGGCGAAGACAAGGCAGTTATGTGAAGATGTATGGAGTTGTGTGATGTACGCAAGAAGTAGATGCAAGTATGTGTGGTTTGTGAGTGAGGTGTTTGTGAGGGATGGAGAAATGATTTGAAGAGAACTGTAGTGGTTTTAGTCTTGTATGAAGATGACTGTGAATTGGTGGTATGGATGATGAAAATGTTCTCAGGGAGGAGATTGAATGTGGTTGCTGATGAACTGTGGTATCAGTAAGGTGATGATGTATGTGGAGATTGACACTGTGTTGAATGGGTAGAACTGTCGATGGTTGTAAGGCAGTTAGTGAAGAAGCTGTGACTTGATGTTGTAAGGAAGGTGGAGGATGGTTGAGTTATATGGTTGTTGAAAGATGGAATGTTCAGTGAGTTTGTATGTAGGTGAATTTGCTGTAGAGGTAGATAGAAGTGGTACGAGTGGGTATGTGGTGAATGAAATGATAAAGGGTAGTAATGATGAAACAGTGTACAGTGGAAAGTTGAAACGAATATAGAAATGTGACAGTACACAAGTTTGGTGGAAGAGGTGAGTGCTTGCTTGTGCCTGAAAGAATGTAGTGATAGAAGTGATGTCTGTATATGGGATGAGATGCACGGGTAGGGGTTGGTGATGTGCAACAGAGAGAGAAATGTGTACAGGAGTTTGAAGTGGGTTTGGAGCAGTGGTTAATGGTCAGTGATGAAAGTTGTATGAATGAAATGATGGTGTTGGTGAAATGTTCTTTGATGGTTCGTGGAAGTGGGATTTTGGTGCTATGGAATTGTATTGGTAGGAGAATGAAGTGGTGATATGTGAGATGGTTTGAATGAGGCACTGTGCAGAGGGGCAATGCAACAGTAGACAGAGGAAATAAATGAAAGTAGACAGTAGACTGAAAATTGTAAATGTAAAATGAGAAAAGCAATAGGAATGAAACCTTTTTTTTCTTTTTAATTGAAGTTGTGTATTTTTTTTAATATGAAATGTAATGCAAAAAGAAAACAAGCAATCGCATAAACAAATGCAAGCACAAACAAGAAAAACAAATACACAATAAAAAAAAATTAAACGAAAAAAAAGAAAAAATGCACACACACATACAAAAATAAAAAATAATAATTCGAAGAATAGAATATCAAAATCAAAACAAACTCCCCGGCAACGGCGCCAAAAACTTGTTCGTCGACGAAAATTCTATCGGTTTAGAAAACCGTCGAACGAATTTTGAAATAAAAATAATCGCAAGCGCATGGTGTACGAATGTAGCACGTGGCGAATACGGGTCGATCCACAGGGAATTGTTGATTTTAAAATTCTATTCAATCAAATTAAACCAAAGTCGAGAGTGATTAGCTAAAAAAAATGATAAAAACAAGCAAAAGAAAATTGATAAAAATATGAGAGTGTTAAGACAATTTAGAGGCAATTTCCACTCTCTAGATCACATAAATCAACAATTTGAAGTTATGATCTCTCTTTTCTAGTCATTAGTGAATTAGTTGATGTGCTTATCATAAGTATGGTATATTTTTGCTATTAATTAGCTCAATATAAACCATCAAACTATAACACAACTACTAATACACTTTTAAATTTCATAAAATATGACAACAAAGTTGAAAGCAAAATCTATTTTAAGCATGGCCTATTAACTATTAATTAGAAATATAAGCCATCAAATTTTAATTTCAACAATCACTTCCTTGCCATAATCATATGTAAATGAAGAGGCAATTTGTGTTATGTTTGTTTAAGCATAGCCTATTTGTTATGAACAACATAGACTATCAAATTCAAAGCTAACAAAATCATTAAACCACTTCAAGTGTTTCCATTAAAGCACAAAAAGAGAGTATAAACATCAAAATTTTGCATCTACATACTAGAGAGCCTCATTACCCCTAAATTGTAGGGATTAAGCTCTCATATTTGTTATCAAATCAACAAATGTAGAAAGCAACATGAAAGCAAAAAGAAAGGAAAATGAAAGCTAATGGAAAAGACAACTAATCTAATTGCATAAAGGTAAATCTACACTATTATATAAGAAGAGAAGAAGCATGTAAATAAAAGAGAATTAACATTGCATAAAAGAAAAGAAAATTACATGAAATAAAATGGGTAAGTAGCCATGGAAAGAAAGAGAGCTTTGATTTATTTTCTAAACTAAAACTAACTAACTAAGAGGAAGGATGGCTACATGAAACATAAGGGGTATTTATACAAGTGTTAAAACCCTAATTCATTTTTTTGGGGAATGCCCAAAATGCCCCTTAGGAAGTGTGGAGGCCAAGTTACCATTAACATGTCTTAATCCCCCATTAAGTGTACATGAAGCCATTAACTCCAAAAGCATGTGCATTAGCCTTTAATTTGTACATTAAGGTAGGTGAGTAGGTGAGGTCCTCCATGTTCTTCACTTTGAATTATTTCCATCTTCATTCCTTTGTATTCATTTTGTGCATGCATATTCATTCATGAACCTACTTGTAATTGAGTGTAATTTCCTACAAAATAATATAAAAGTTTCCGATTAAATTTTCTCAAATTAATATATGCACAAAGATGACCATTTTGCCCTTGGATGAAGATAAATATGTGACAATTTCAAATAATATGAATTTTGGTTTAAACAAGTTAAAATACCCAATATGATCATTTATTTAATTTAAAAAGAATAAATATGGTGGTAAAAATATGCACATTTACGTGCACATCAGTAGACAAGCGATTTAGAGTGGTTCGGCATGTTGCCTACGTCCACTATGAAGCTTTTTGCAGCCTTATTGATTCTCTTTCAATGATTACAAGCAAGTACAACAAACAACAGCAAGATACAGCTGGAAATTCGAATTCAACAGTAGTAGAATGATGGAGATCTCGATCCAGCAAAGTCTCGGCGCTTCCGAATCCAAAAGATCCCTCTTCTGTAGGCTCCGGGGCTCTATTTATAGGCGTAGGAGGCTGAGACTTCGTTCAAACTTCGGGAGATTCGCTCTGGCACGTGAGGGGGCCCACACGACCAATTCCAGAAAGTTTCGAGTCGATCTGTGATCGAAACGAAATGATTTCGTATCGATCAAGATGATGTCCAATCGAGCTGAAATTTGGTGTGAACATTCCTTGTCTCGTGTGCAATCTTCTATGAAAATTTCATGGCATTTGGATTAGTGGATTGGAAGAAATAGTCGATACGAAATGGAATTTCTTGGTGGCTGTTTGGTTCGAATCCATGTTTCGAAACGATCTCTTCGACTCGATCGCCTCACGTGGTCTCGTGATGATGTGGCACGGATACTTTGGCTCGATCCGGTCTTTACTCCGAGTTGACCGCATCGACCCATATATCTCGCCTTGTTCGTATCGAGGGATGACACGTCACCCAGGTTTGTTGACTTGATGGTTTCGAATATATTTTCATGTATGGATTCGAATGCAGAGTCTAGTTTATATTGATCATGACGTGCTCCAGTCGATCGATACGAATTCGTTGTTGTAGGATGGATTCAAAGCGAGGCATTCTGCTGGATAGGGAACAGGGTATTTGGATGGATACGAATTAAGAAGTCGCTTGATGGTTTCGAACATGGGTTTCACTTATGGATTCGAATAGTAGTAATTGATGGACACGAACCACTGATGGTCGATGGATACGAACAAGCCTTTCTTTGATGGATATGAATAGCAACTACCTGATGGATACGAAGAGAGGCTTCTATGATGGATGCGAAGCAGTATCCATTGCCTTAGTTGATGGATGCGAAGTAGGCTTTCTGCCGATGGATACGAAGTTGGAAGATGCCAATGGATTCGAATAAGGAGGAGCCAACGGATTCGAATGAGATCGAGTCGAACCGAGGCACTTCGATGGATTCGAATGAGATCGAGTCGAACCGAGGCACTTCGATGGATTCGAATGAGATCGACACGAACTGAGGCACTTCGATGGATACGAAATTGATCGATACGAACTCGATCGATTCGAACCGGAGTTCGATGATGGATACGAAGACGGAGCTTTTCCCTTCAAATTGTATTGTCCATAACTTGAGCATACAAACTCGGATTGACTTGAAATTTGGAATGCAAGCTTCTCTGGCTGTGCTTGTCGTGTCATGTCAATTATAGCTCAATCTGGACTCGAACAAAATTCATCGATATCCATAGCGAACTTGTGTAGGCTTGATATCCAAGAAGATTGATCCTTGGTTTTCAATCAGTTCCTTGGTATCTCGGCCTTGCCAAAAGGCGGGATAACATTTTCCCCCCAAAGCACGTTTTGTAGAAACATGATGTGCTTTGAAAAGTTGCAGTTTCGACTCTAAACAGTCATTTCTCTTTTGTCGAAGGTTGTAACCTTGCGTTGATATAACTGATTACTGTATGATAGTGCTTAGCTGTTTGTCGTCGTAATCGTAATGAGATGAGTATTCGATCCCTGTGAATGTTGAAAATCGAATGTTAATCCGACATACATGCATATATGTTAACTCGACCTAGTTTGTCATTTGTTTTTTTATATCGAATTTCGTGTTGATCCTCTCTTGAACCGATTTGAAATTCGAGTTGAAACAACGCTAATGGTTGTTTCTGATTATCCTCTTGTATCGATCCTCTCCTGAATCAATGTAAAAGGTTGAACGACAATTTTCTACATTGGCGCGGTTTTCATTGATGGATACGAAATGATCGTTCGTATCGATGAGTTTTGATGGATACGAAATATCCGTTCGTATCGATGGACCTGCACTATCGTGAGTTGATGATTGCAAAATAGACACTTCGAATCGATGGAGTTCGATGCTTTTAGTGCAACCTTCATTGTGTACTTCGAATCGATGAAGTCCGATGGTAACTTCGTCTTGATGGAGATAAAGTCCGATGGATTCGAAAGTAGCATTCGCATCGATCCATCATTTGACCGTTTGTGACCGGTCACGTTGACTGGGAGGCGAAATGACCCAGTCACCCTTAAGGCTCCATATAAATACTTTGGACTTAGCCTATTTTTCACTTTTTACTCTTACTCTCTTGCTTATACTTCCTGCGCTTTCGTATCGATAGAGAGAACGGAAGAACGAACTGCTCTGGCCTTCGAGTCGATTCAATCTTTCTAGTCTTCGCATTCCAATTTTAACTTAGGTAAATAATTAGGAATCCAAGTGAGGAAGTTATTCCAGATCCATTTTTTCTTCTTACATCATTCCTTCTTGGCATAGGTGAAACCAGATCTAGGATGGAGCCCGGTCATGAATGGCCATGGCTATGCTCGAATCGATCGGAGAAGAAAGAATTATGGATTTTTAACAATCGATTGAGGGTTGCTCAGCCTCCACTTCGTACCGATGAAAAGGAAGTTAGTGCTTGACTTCGTATTGATTACTGGATGTTGGGTTCATATCGATGTTGTTCAGGTCAGGGAATGATGGTTGTGAATATGATCGATGCGAAGTTCTTCGGTTCGCAATCGATATGAGGTTGGTGCCACTTAATCGATACGAGGGGTATCGATTCGATCTTGAATGATACGAGACGTATCATTTCGAACCGATGCAGTATAAAGCGCACCGTTTCGAATCTGATCGATACAAAATGTATCGATTCGAACTCGATCGATACGAAATGTATCGATTCGAACTCGATCGATACGAAAGGGAGGCTTCTGACCCTTCACTAACTTGAACCGTGGTGATCGATTCCAAGCCGAAGTTCGATGAATTTGGGAATCTTTTGCATATGTGAACACTTGACTCCGACGAGCTTTATTCCTGCATATCTGGACTTCACTGTAGAACTGCATATTTGACTGCCTTTCGAAGCTCGTCGATGGAACCATAGTTTAACAACATAATGAGTAATTTCAACTGGGATCGATCGCTAACATCTGGACGGTTTGGTGATGACGGTCAGCGATAACGGTCACTCCAACTCGACTCTGATTATCTTTATCGCTTGCAAATTTTCTTTAGCTCTACAAAATCATTTTAAGTAACGCACAACACTGCACAACAAACACTCTACACGAGGGAACACACAGGCTCTTTGTCGTCTGATGATGATTTCTCATGAGTTAGCAAGTTATGGAAACTTCAAGTTTGCAACCGCGAGAAACTCAGAGTTCAGTCCCTCCCGTGCTTGAAGTACTGAAGATTGAGGTTGAAGTTATCGGTCCAGCTCCGAACGAGTTACCAGACACGTCCTTCATTAGTAACCCATCAGACTCTGTTCCGTCCAACATTTCGGAAGACATGCTAGGAAGAATATGCTTAAGGCATGGTTTGTCAATGGACGACGTATTATTGCCGGGACCAAATGATAGACCGCACAATCCACCGGAGGGATATACCGCATTCAATCGCCACGCGTGCGCAGCTAGGACACTCCCTCCGTTTAACCAGTATATAAGAGAAGTATTGTCGTTTTTGAGGATTGCTCCCTCTCAGCTACATCCGAACGAATATGCCTCACTTAATAGCTTGTTCGTTGCATTTATGGAGTATCTTTATCGACCACCACTCCCGATTGAAATCAGATACTTGTTTAACTTCAAGAGTCGGGCTGATAGTCCATCTTTCACATTCCTGGAGGCGGTAAGAAATTGCCAAGTGGTTACAGGGGCTTGGACTAGACTGAGCTACTTCAAGACGGAGTGGTTTTATGTTAGATGCCCCCCAGGATTTGCTAGGCGATGGCTATTTAGATGTGAGTATTGCTATCTTCTCGGGTAGTTGATAAAACTGATGTAAATGAAGTTGAACACATATCTCTCTTTCTTTTCAGCCATAATCCAGCGACCCGAAGGTGAACATTTCAAGGAGATAGTTCGGGTTCTTCAAGAAATCCCAAGCGAAGAAAGGAATATCGAGTTGCTCTTGACAGATAGGAATCTTAGGATTCTTGGGCTGATTGAACGAAGACAAAGTATATTGCTCGACGTTGCTTTAAGGACTGCCTCGAAAGAACGAGTTAAACGAAGAAAGTCTAAAGTTGTTATAATTGAGGAGGCCGACTCCGAGAGAACTCACACTGATGAAGAACCGTTGGGCGAACCTGCGGATGTACCCAGGATATCGAAGAGCAAAGAAAAGGCAAGGCGGCCATTGTTAAGCCACCTAAAAAGGAAAGATGGAAATCGGTTGTCACATCCCGACTCGCCTCCAGAGTTAGAATTTCGGAGATGTCTCCCCCAAGAACTGAGAATCTTTATGAAGGGCTCGCTGATCTTCCAACTCCGGACGATGTGTTCTTGCAGCATGATGTCTGATTGGACGAACTTTCACAAGCCTTAGTTTTAAGCGAGCCTCTGCCCACTAGTGTGGTTGACACATCCGGTTGGTCGGGGGTTGCACATACATTCACACTTCACGACACTACACGATTTCTGAATGTAGTATGCTCACTGTGAGAGATTACTAACTTTTGTCTCCGTTTTGACTTGCAGATACCATGACTGGACGAGGTTCAATGTTGGGAAGTCTTCGACAGGCCCGTAGATCTTCTGCATACTATGAGTCGCATAGAAGGGAAAGAGACAGAGATCACGACCGTGGATACTCTGGATACTCCAGCTAAGAGAGATATGATAGAGATAGGGATTACATACGCCGTTCTCGATCTCGCACTCCTCCTCCCAGAACTCCTGTACAACCTCCCGTTTATGTTTCTCGTCCCCCTGAATCCTCGTGGCACAAGTCGGCTTCCCAGTCTTCCAGGTCTGAGCCCCATCATCTTAGAACGAAGGCAATAACCTCCGAAGTTGCAGAACAGGCCCCTACGGAAATTTCAGGGGAAGGGGCGATCAAGCTTGCTCAGTTAAAGAAGGATTTTCCGAACATCTGTTTCGATAACTACATTTTTCCTCTTCATTTAAAAAGAATCCCGGCGGAAGCTGAGCAGATGGCGCATGACTATGTACATGACTTCTATGCCCAGTATAAGATGTGGGCTAAAGCGGCTGAGAAAGCATCATCATTAGCCTTTGAGCGAGCAGCTACCATTGAGAAACGAAAAGCCGAGCTAGCTCACAAGGACCTATTATACAAGTGTTGAACACTGAAGCCGAGTCATCTCGGAAATCAGAGATGGAGGCCCTTAAGAAAGCTGATGAAGCCCAGTCGGTGATGGACAGGATGAAGAAAGAGCATTATGTTACGGTGGAGGACATGGGCCACCGAAACACTATTGTAACCGCCGAGCGAGATGCGGCCTTGAAGGAGCTAAATGAGCTTAAGGCCAAAGTTTCGAAATCATGAAGGAGAGGGACACCGCCAACATTTCTGCACAGGAGGCATGTGATCAGGCGGTGGAGTTTCGGAGGGAAAGGGACGCGGCCATGGAAAAGGTCCGCGAAGTGGAGGCCGAAGTTGATGAGAAAGTTCGGCAGGCGGAGACTAAGATCGAGTCAGAAATGGAAGAACTTCTCATCAATTATAACGCTAATGTGCCGAGGCATAGAAACTTGGCATGGCTCGATGACTACCTGATGTGCATGTAAATGTGCATATTTTAACCACCATATTTATTCTTTTTAAATTAAATAAATGATCATATTGGGTATCTTAACTTGTTTAAACCAAAATTCATATTATTTGAAATTATCACATATTCATCTTCATATAGGGGCAAAACGGTCATTTAAGTGCATATATTTTTTTAAGAAAAATTGATTGGAAATTTATATATATTTTTGTAGGAGAATGGTCTTAAATAGGAGTGGTTTCATGAAGATATGCATGCACAAAGTTAATACAAAGGAATGAAGATGGAAATAATTCAATGTGAAGAACATGGAGGACCCCACCCACCCACCTACCTTAATGTACAAATTAAAGGCTAATGCACATGCTTTTGGAGTTAATGGCTTCATGTACACTTAATAGGGGATTAAGACATGTTAATGATAACTTGGCCTCCACACTTCCTAAGGGGCATTTTGGGCATTCCCCAAAAAGTGAATTAGGGTTTCTAACTTGTATAAATACCCCTTATGTTTCATGTAGCCACCTTCCTCTTAGTTAGTTAGTTTTAGTTTAGAAAATAAATGAAAGCTCTCTTTCTTTCCATGGCTACTTAGCCATTTTATTTCATGTAATTTTCTTTTCTTTTATGCAATGTTAATTCTCTTTTATTTACATGCTTCTTCTCTTCTTATGTAATAGTGTAGATTTACCTTTATGCAATTAGATTAGTTGTCTTTTCCATTAGCTTTCATTTTCCTTTCTTTTTTGCTTTCATGTTGCTTTCTACATTTGTTGATTTGATAACAAATATGAGAGCTTAATCCCTACAATTTAGGGGTAATGAAGCTCTCTAGTATGTAGATGCAACATTTTGATGTTTATACTCTCTTTTTGTGCTTTAATGGAAACACATGAAGTGGTTTAATGATGTTGTTTAGCTTTGAATTTGATAGTCTATGTTGTTCATAACAAATAGGCTATGCTTAAACAAACATAACACAAATTGCCTCTTCATCTAAATATGATTATGGCAAAGAAGTGAATGTTGAAATTGAAATTTGATAGCCTATATTTCTAAACAATAGTTAATAGGCTATGCTTAAAATAGATTTTTATTTCAACTTTGTTGTCATGTTTCATGAGAGTTAAATGTGTATTAGTGGTTGTGTTATAGTTTGATGATTTATATTGAGCTAATTAATAGAACAAATATACCATACTTATGATAAGAACATCAACTAATTCACTAATGACAAGAAAAGAGAGATCATAACTTCATTTTGTTGATTTATATGATCTAGAGAGTGGATTTATCTTTAAATTGTTCTTTTAACTCTCATATTTTTTATCACTTTCTTTTGCTAGTTTTTGTTAGTTTCTTACATTTCTAGCTATTCACTCTCGACTTCGGTATAATTTGATTGAATAGAATTTTAAAATCATCAATTCCCTGTGGATCGACCCGTATTCGTCACGTGCTACATTCGTACACCGTGCGCTTGCGGTTAATTTTTAATTTAAATTCGTTCGACGGTTTTCTAAACCGATAGAACTTCCGTCGACGAACAAGTTATTGGCGCCGTTGCCGGGGATCGAACCCGGGTCACCCGCGTGACAGGCGGGAATACTCACCACTATACTACAACGACACACTTATTCAATGCCTAGAATTTGTTAGTTGAAGAAGAGAAGGCAGCACAGCCGGGTGAAGCTTTTGATGAGTTCGAGTTGGAGAACCGTATATTGAATGATGATGAGAAGAAGGTTCTCCACGATTTTATGATCTCTCATGCAAAAGAGAGACTGGGTACCCAACACTTAGAAGTTGGTGAGGGTTCTGGCGTTGCACACCCAGCTACAATTTTTGAGATGATTGCTTAATCTGGATCCGAGCCGACGCCAGCGATTGAGCCGCAGCTGGTCGCAGGCTACGACCCTGAGCAACCACGCTTATCCCCCATAAGGGAACATCCTACAGAAGCCGTTCAGGCAGCCACGAGCCGAACTGAGGAAGGTACTCTGTATAAATCTTGTGTGTGTCTGAACTGAAGTATTTGTATTGAAGCGTGTTCTGACAACTTCTTTTCTTTCTTGTCCAGTGAGCAAAGTTACACTGACAGTGCCTCCTGCAAGCCAAGAATCGCATCAAGTGCAGGAGGCCATCACTGCTGAGGCGGTTATCATGACTACGGTCGCACCGACGGAGACGGCAAAGGGGAGCTCACTGTCTTTGGACGAGCAGATGATGAACGAGCTTTTAGGTCAAAGCAACGATCCTTTTGCGGACATGCCGTTCGTTCTTGGTGCGTTCCCACCTGCTTCTATCGTTTCGTCACAGTCTGCCACTGCCTATCGTGAATCTCGTGCCGCTCGTGAGGCTGAGATATTGGCCCAAATCAACGCAGAGATGGAAGCGGCAGCACACGGTGGTAATTCTGAGAGAGTTGCGACAGCGGTCGGCCCCACTCCTCTTGAGGTGATATCTTCTGGGGACACGCTTGTCGGAACCAGCGTGCCCATTCCACCCCCGGTGGTAGACCCAACTCCTCCGACTCCTCCAGAAGAGAATATTCCTTTAAGTTCAAATTTGGAGGAAGATGTCGATATCATGCCTTCATCAGAGGATGATCCGCCAAAGGATAAGGGCTTGGAGCGAAAGAATGTTAGCGGTTCTAGTAGTTCCGCGTCAAAGAAAAAGCTGAAGAAGAAAAGGTAGATAATCCCCCTCTGGCGCATTTTTGGCAGTTAGGAAGTTACTTTTATTTTTCTTTCATAGGTCATGTATAGATGCAGGCTCGGCCCCTGCTAGTAGGAATTTTTTGGAATAACCTGTACATGAATCTTCACATACAATTAGTTGAAATGTCATTTAGTTTCTTTGCTTCAACTCTCATTTCTTTTGTGCTTAAGTATTTGCAGTATTTGGCTTTCAGTCTAGTGTACTTGTGGTGTTTTTACCTTCAAGTTGAGTATGTTTTATTTGCCAAGTCTGAAAATCTTGATCACACGTCGTGATTGATGAATGAGTCGAATTTTGGACATTGTATCAATTCGGTTAGTGATTAACACTTAAGCTTTTGCCCCTAGTTCCGGGGACCAGCATTTGTATTTCAGTGGTCGATCGCACCTATTGCAAATCTTCAACACATGTCCACACTCCGGGGACTTAGGATAATCTGTGATCGATAATCTTGTTCGTACTCTGGGAATTTGAGAGTTATCGATGTTTGTAACACAGTTCGCACTCCAGGAACTTTGACTTAGTATTTGTACTCTAATTCACAACTTTGACTTAGTATTTGTACTCTAATTCACACTCTGGGAATTTGGAGTCAGCATGTATATTTCGGTTCGCACTCCGGGAACCTGGAATTGATGTTTGCACTCCAATTCATGCTCTGGGAACTTGGAGTTAGTATTGATGTTTCAGTTCGCACTCCGGGAACCTGGAATTCATATTTATACTCCAATTCATGCTCTACGAACTTGGAGTTAGCATTTGTATTTCGGTTCGCGCTCTGAGAACCTGGAATCGATGTTTATACTCTAATTCACACTCTGGGAACTTCGAGTTAGACGATAGATGGTCAGTCACACCTGTTTGGGCTTTTTAGGAATTCGTTCGCATCTGGGAACGATGGATTTATCGGGATCATGGATGGTCGAATCACATCCACCCGAGTTAACAAGCGAGGTCGTTAGACGAACGGGTCCATCCTCCTCAAACTTGGTTAGGATACGGCCAAAGTCGTTAGGCGGACGTGTCCACCCTCTCGGGACCGCATTTATATGTTTATACTCCAACTCGCACTCTGGGAGTTTGGAGTTAGTGTTTATACTCCGGTTCACACTCTGGGAACCTAGAGTTGATGTTTATACTCCAATTCGCACTCTGGGAAAGTGGAGTTAGGATTTATACTTCGGTTCGCACTCTAGGAACCTAGAGTTGATGTTTATACTCCAATTCGTACTCTAGGAAAGTGGAGTTAGGATTTATACTCCAGTTCGCACTCTGGGAACCTAGAGTTGATGTTTATACTTTAATTCGCACTCTGGCAAAGTGGAGTTAGGATTTATACTCCGGCTCGCACTCTGGGAACCTAGAGTTGATGTTTATACTCCAATTCTCACTCTGGGAAAGTGGAGTTAGGATTTATACTCCGGGTCGCACTATGGGAAACTAGAGTTGATGTTTATACTCTAATTCGCACTCTGGGAATTTGGAGTTAGTTGTAGGACTGACGTGTGTCGGTCCAGTTCAGCCTTTGATGTGATGGCTTGCCCCCGAGCTGAGGTTTCACTTAGTGAGTGGCCGGTCGTATCACAGTCACTCGCTATTTAAATAAATTCCATCATGCGATAGAACCTAGCACTTCGTGCATCGTGATTGTTGAACGTCGCATTCGGTGAATCACAGCTCTAGCTTGAAGAGATAGTAATTTATTGCTGGAACGGAAAAACATTGCAAGGTCAGTGCCTTATTACAAATTCAAATTTCAGAATGCAAAGGGAATTGCAAAGTATACATAGACTGAATAAAGCCTGTCATGTGTAACAGTGACGAAGATCTTCGTCGTTCCAGGCTCTTGACAAAGTGGGTCCGCCGCTGACGGCGTTTATCACCAATCTCCCACCAGGACGGGTAGAGTCATCCTATTTCGGTCGATTGGGTTCATTATTTTGATTTGATGGGCCCGGTCCTCCACGCTGCGGCGCCCGCATAAACTGTTCCAGCTTCCTTTCTCTGATCAATTTTTCTACGAAATCTTGCAAGTGACGACATTCATTCGTATTGTGCCCGTAGCTTTCATGGAACCTGCAAAATTTTCCCGTCTGGATTTGCCTCTCTGACGACGGTTTTGGAGCAGGTTTTCTATATTGAATTGTATTACAGGTTTGTAAATACAAGTTCTCTAGTGATGTATTCAAAGGAGTGTAATTGTAAAACATAGGGTTCTTGCGCTGTGGGCCACGATTTTGATCTCGTTTTCTATTTTGATTCATGCTCTCTCTCCGCTGAGCTTATTTGTTTTTAACGTTCAACTGAACTTTTCTGGAGCTCTCACCGGACTGTTTGATCGCGACATTGCTTTGGATCCCTTCTGTGCTTGGCCCTGCATCAGTCTGCTTCCTAGACTGTTTCGCATCTTCCCTTCTCAGGAATTGAGCCGCCTTGGCGTGGAAACGGTCCAATGATGCAGGTGGTTTTCCAGCCAACCAGTTGCCAAATTCAGAATCGGGGTCAATCCTCTTAGTCAACGCCATAAGGATGGAGTTATCGTTCGGATTGCTGATTTCCACACATGCAGTATGGATTCTCTCTAAGTAGTGTCTGAGCGTCTCTCCAGGAGCTTGGGTGACGCTAGACAAAGTGTTGACATCTTTTGGCCTTGCGACGTGCATGCAGAATTGCTCAACAAATTTTATGGCCAACTGGTGAATGAAGAGATGGATCGAGGTGGCAGTCGAGTGAACCACATGGTAGCGATGCCCAATTGATTGACATCTTTTATGTCAATCACACCAAAGAAATATTAAATGAATGGAATTGGGATATAGATGGAATATAATGAAATAGAGCCTATGTTGGTTGGGGTCGGAGTTTCCCTCGTACATGGGTAGAGTCGGCATCCTAAATCGCCGTGGGGTTCAGCAGTAAGAATATCGTCCGTAAAGGGAGTGTGACTTCTAGAGATTCCCCGGTCATCATTCATGAGACCTTGGCTCTCACGGATCATCTGACGTATCATGGTCGGAAGATCCGGAATTTGCACGTTCTGAGTGTGTTGAGTCAGAGTATGGTTGGGTCCCACATTATGAGGTTGGACCGGATGCTGTCGACGGTCCACATCTTGCCTTCTTGTCTCATAGTTTTCTGGGATGTACGGTTCAGGAGTACGCCCATGTTGATGGCGTCCAGGTTCAACTGATTTTGGGCATCGACCCCTGGTTCAACCGCGACGTTCGTGGCACGACGCTCTATGGTGTAGTGAGGAGCGGCACCTCCTCGGAAGGAGGGCCCAATTTGGAAACTGGCCGATGGGCCAACTCTCAGTTGTCCAACGGTCATTGCCGGTTGATATCCAGCAGCTTGCATGTGACTCCCATCTAGCTGGGGTCGTGGAGATTGATGATGATAATCAGAAGATGAAGAACTTTCGCTGGAGGAGTGATAAGCATGGTCTCTCCTGGATCTCCTTCGCTTCTGGCGATTCAGCTGGTTGGTCAGCTCGGCGTTAGCGCGTAGCTGTTCTGTTAGTTGTTGCCGATTCTGGGTCAGCTCTTGAAGCAACAGCTGAAACTCTTGTCGGGTAATCGGACCTGATGGTTCCGAGTGTCCAATAGCGTCTTGGTTAGAGGGAGGTAGTGGCACAGGATTCTGTCTATCCCGTTCTTCTTGATTGACAGCATTAGAGGTGGTCCTTGTGCTAACCATCTTGAGGGTTGAATTCCTTTTCTAGACTTTATGCAAATCTGAATAGAAGGGAAGGAACTTGGATTTGATGATCTGGAACTCTCCCTTAGATTTATTCAATCCGGTACCGATGACAGATCCAAAGAGCGGGAGAAAATCTGGGTTTCCTCAGTGAAAGCACCAAAGTGTTTGCACTAAAATTGGTCACAACGCTCTTCAGAAGTTTTTGAAGAGATAATAATGAAGAATATGAATTAAAAATGAGGATTATCTAACAAAAACTCCAAATAACAGGAAAGTAAATGCGTAGACAAGCGATTTAGAGTGGTTCGGCGTGTTGCCTACGTCCACTATGAAGTTTTTGCAGCTTTATTGATTCTCTTTCAATGATTACAAGCAAATACAGCAAACAACAGCAAGATACAATTGGAAATTCGAATTCAACAGTAGTAGAATGATGGAGATCTCGATCCAGCAGAGTCTCGGTGCTTCCGAATCCAAAAGATCCCTCTTCTGTAGGCTCTGGGGCTCTATTTATAGGCATAGGAGGCTGAGACTTCGCTCAAACTTTAGGAGATTTGCTCTGGCACGTGAGGGGGCCCACATGACCAATTCCAGAAAATTTCGAGTCGATCTGTGATCGATACGAAATCATTTCGTATCGATCAAGATGATGTCCAATCGAGCTGAAATTTGGTGTGAACGTTCCTTGTCTCGTGTGCAATCTTCTGTGAAAATTTCATGGCATTTGGATTAGTGGATTGGGAGAAATAGTCGATACGAAATGGAATTTCTCGGTGGCTGTTTGGTTCGAATCCATCACTTCGAAACGATCCCTTCGACTCGATCGCCTCACATGGCCTCGTGATGATGTGGCACACATACTTCGCCTCGATCCGGTCTTTACTTCGAGTTGACCGCATCGACTCCATATATCTCGCCTTGTTCGTATCAAGGGATGACACGTCACCCAGGTTTTTTGACTTGATGGATTCAAATATATTATCATGTATGGATTCGAATGCAGAGTCTTGTTTGTATCGATCATGACGTGCTCCAGTCGATCGATACAAATTCGTTGTTGCATGATGGATTCGAAGCGAGGCATTCTGCTGGATTCGGAGTAGGGTATCTGGATGGATATGAATCAAGAAGTCGCTTGATGGTTTCGAACATGGGTTTCACTTATGGATTCAAATAGCAGTCATTGATGGACACGAACCACTAATGGTCGATGGATACGAACAAGCCTTTCTTTGATGGATACGAACAACAGCTGCTTGATGGATACAAAAGAGGCTTCTATGATGGATGCGAAGCAGTATCCGTTGCCTTAGTTGATGGATGCGAAGTGGGCTTTCTGCCGATGGATACGAAGTTGGGAGATGCCAATGGATTCGAATAAGGAGGAGCCAATGGATTCGAATGAGATCGAGTCGAACCGAGGCACTTCGATGAATTCAAATGAGATCGAGTCGAACCGAGGCACTTCGATGGATTCGAATGAGATCAAGTCGAACCAAGGCACTTCGATGGATTCGAACTCGATCGACACGAACTGAGGCACTTCGATGGATACGAAGTTGATCGATACGAACTCGATCGATTCGAACCGGAGTTCGATGATGGATACGAAGACAGAGCTTTTCCCTTCAAATTGTATTGGCCATAACTTGAGCATACGAACTCGGATTGACTTGATATTTGGAATGCAGGCTTCTCTGGCTGTGCTTGTCGTATCTGTCAATTGTAGCTCAATCTAGACTCGGACAAAATTCGTCGATATCCATAGCGAACCTGTGTAGGCTTGATATCCAGGAGGAGTGATCCTTGGTTTTCAGTTAGTTCCTTGGTATCTCGGCCATGCCAAAAGGCGGGATAACATATAAGATGTAGAATATCAGTCTTAATAAATTCATTGTAGACAAATTTATGGACTACAAGATGGTTGGCTCCAAACCGGTGACTGCTCAACTACATGAAATGCAAATCATCATTCATGAACTTGAAGCGGAAGGTCATAAGGTTGGAGAATCATTTTTGGTTGAAGCCATCATGGGAAAACTACCGTCATTATAGAGAGATTACCACAATTATATAAAGCATAAGAAGAAGGAAATCTCTTTACAGGATCTCATAGTCCGATTGAAAATTGAGGCAGATAACCGTTGAGTTACAAAAACCAAGCGAGGAGGCATTTTGGCTGAAGGCTCAAAGACCAAAAACAAAAAGAAGAATTTCCAGAAGAAAAGGAAAGCTCCAGACAACAAACCAAACGACAAAAAATGAACCAAAAAGTTTAATGGCATTTTTTGGGTTTGTGGAAAGGTTGGACATGCCGCTAAAGATTGCAGACACAAAAAGGAGCGCAACAAAGAGGCAAATATAGCAGACAACATGGAAGTAGACGAGTCCAACTTCTCTGTAGTTGTATCTGAATGTAATTTGGCTCATAATCTTAACCGGTTGTGGGTAGACACAGGTGCTACTCGTCATGTCTGCTGTGATAAATTCATGTTTTCCACACACTAGAAATTCGATCACGAAGAAAAACTCTACATAGGTAATTCTACAGTATCCATGATCGAAGGCAGTGGCACAGTAATCCTCAAGTTTACTTCTAGAAAAACTGTCAAGTTGAATGACGTGCTCCACATTTCAAACATACACAAGAATCTGATCTCTGGCTTAGTACTATCAAAGAAAGGATTCAAAATGGTGTTTGAGTCAGACAAGATGGTTCTGCCCAAAGCTGGAATATATATCGGAAGGGGATATTTATGTGATGGCCTATTTAAGGCAAATGTAAAACTATGTATTCTGATTATGCTATTAATAAAATTGAAGTTTCTTACTTGCTTGAGCACGAAAGTTTACTATGGCATGATAGATTGGGATACATAAATTTTCTAAAAATGAAAACACTATCAAACTTGGGATTAATTCTGAAATTCCAAGTAGATAAGAACTACAAATGTAAGACATGTGTAGAAGCAAAAATGGTTAAAAAACCATTTCAATCTGTTGATAGAAGCACCGAACCAATAGGTTTCGTTCGTACATATTTATGTAAAATCATTACCTACAAAAGGTGGGAAAAAGTACTTTATCACTTTTATTGATGACTATACACGATATTGCTATGTATATCTTTTAAATAGTATGGATGAAGCAATTACTTCACTTATGAAGTACAAAGCCGAGGTAGAAAATCAGTTAAATTAGAAGATCAAGACATTGAGATCTGATCGAGGTGGAGAATATGAATCACCATTTGAACAGTTCTGTATTCATCAAATAACAGCTCCATATTCACCACAACAAAATGATGTAGCCGAGAGGAAGAACAGAACGTTAAAAGACATGATTAATGCCATGCTTTTAACATCTGGTCTACCGATGAACTTGTGGAGGGAAGCCTTAAATATGTCTAATCACATGTTAAACAAAGTCCCTCACAATAAAACAAGAACAATTCCATATGAGTTATGGGAAGGACACAAATCAAGTTTTAAATACCTCAAAGTGTGGGGGTGCTTGGCAAAAGTTCCAATTCCGCCTCCCAAGAAAGTCAAACTTGAACCAAAAACAGTAGATTGTTAGGGCCAGCCCAAAATAGCAGTGCCTATAGATTTTTGGTATTCAAGTCTGATATTGTTGATATTCATGTAAATACAATCATGGAATCTAGAGATGCCTCATTCTTTGAAGACGTGTTTCCGCACAAAAGGAATGAAGGGTGTAATATCCCTAAATGGACAAGAGAAGAATCAAGCAATTCACATGAAGATGAAACTCATCATGAGATTGAGGAAGTTGAACCAAAAAGAAGCGTAAGAGCTAGGACTTCCAAGACATTTGGTTTAGATTTTTTCACATATGTGTTAGAACACGAACGCCAAACGTACAGAGAAGCAATGTCATCTTATGAACCTTCATGTTGGAAGGAAGCAGTCCAAAGTGAAATTGATTCAATTTTAAGTAATAAAACTTGGAAAATTGTTGATATTCCACCTGGAATAAAACCTATTGGCTGTAAATGGATTTTCAAGAAGAAAATGAAAGCAGATGGCTCTATCGACAAGTATAAAGCCAGATTAGTAGCCAAAGGATATCGTCAAAAAGAAGGAGTAGACTTCTTTGATACATATTCGCAGGTAACACGAATAACCTCTATAAGAAAGATAATAGCAATTGCATCAATCTGTAATCTAGAAATTAATCAAATGGATGTAAAGACAACATTCTTAAATGGAGATCTCGATGAGGAGATCTATATGGAGCAGCCTGAAGGTTTTGTTTCCAAAGGAAATGAAAACAAAGTCCGTAGATTAGTAAAATCATTATACGGACTAAAACAAGCTCCAAAACAATGGCACGTAAAATTTGATAGTGTCATGATGAGAAATGGTTTTCATGTAAATGAATTTGATAAATGTGTTTATTATAAACAAATTGGACAATCATATGTAATGATTTATTTATTGTAGACTATATGTTAATATTTGGTCTAAATACTCAGGTAATAGAGACCATAAAGAAGATGTTAATTAGCAATTTCGATATGAAAGACTTAGGAGTTGCAGACATTATTTTGGAAATCAAAATAATAAGAACACCTAATGGAATGGAATTATCTCACACACTATTTAGAGAAAGTGATTGAAAAATTTCAAAATTTTGGAATTAAATGAGTAAGAATACTTTTAATCCATCAGAAGTACTGCATAAAAACACTAATGAGAGTGTAATGCAACTGAATACTCTCGTGTAATAGGATGTCTCATGTATCTCATGAATTGCACAAGACAAGATATAGCTTATGCAGTAAGTCGACTGAGCAGGTATACAGGCACTCCAAGAAAGGAACACTGGAACACACTAATGAGAGTGCTTGGATATTTAAAAAATACCATAAATTATTCCTTACATTATGGAAAATATCCTGCTGTCTTAGAAGGATATATTGATGCAAACTGGATTGCTGATTCAGTGGAATCAAAATCAATGAGTGGTTATGTATTTACCTTAGCAAGGGTAGCAGTGTCGTGGAAATCTACTAAACAAACATGCATAGCTCGATCCACTATGAAATCAGTGTTCATCGCTTTAGATATAGCAGGCGAAGAAGCAGAATGACTTTGTCATTTTTTAGAAGATATTCCATTTTGGCCTAAACCTGTACTGGCCATATGCATCCACCGTGATAACCAAGCTGCGCTAAGCAGAGTGCATAACTTTGTGTATAATGGAAAGTCATGAAACATTCGTCGACTCCATAACACAGTTAGGCAGTTACTCTTAAATGGAAGTATTTTCATAGATTATCTGAGAACAAATGATAACCTAGCGGATCCTTTTACTAAAGGTTTATCAAGAGAGAAAACTGACTGCACATTGAGGGAATGTGTTTAAAAGCCAAAATCACCAAGAGTTATCTTATATGGAAACCTATCCTAGTGAACTGGAGATCCCACGGACTAGGATCAATAGGTAAATCAGTTCTAAGCAACTCAAGACGTAATGCATTTACTTGGACATAGTCCATCTCCATTCCTATGGTGCACAATATAAATGCATGCCTACAGAAGTATTTAAAGGTTAAAACTATATTTTTTAATGATGACCATATCTTGAAAATAACAAATGGAGTATATGTAGGATACTCTTAATGGTTGCGATCACCTACATTAGTGTGAGTTGGCTCAGCTCTATGAGAATATTAAAGGTTTTTATTCTCTAAAAACACTCGCAGAACCAAAAATTGTTCAGGACCAAAATGAACACAACCAAGAGATTGAAAGTGAAGGGAAATAATGCATTGTAAAGCTTATTGTCTGGTTATACAATAACGGCTGACGGTTTAAGATAAAATAATTCACCGATTAGCCAAGTATATCCGATAAGTTTTTACTAGGGAAAGTTCAAAGTGAAATATCTACTTATCCTCGATATAGCATTATTTTCGTATGAACTGTGTGATATTACACTTTGTGTGTGGGAGACATATATCGTCATTCATGTGGGGGATTGTTAGAATTCTCAAAATAAGGGTGAATGAGATATGTCCCACATCGCCAAAAATATGTTCATTTTTTGGTTTATATAGTATAATCTCAATCCCTATATTGGCCCTTAGGGTCAAGTAATTTTGTGCGAGGGGAAGGACCTATATGGCTATGGACTAACATATGCGCGCGCTGCCGCCCGCCTGTCCGACCGACCGAGCGGTCGGGTGCGGGTCCAATAAGAGTGGACCGTGTTATATTTTTGCTGTACAAAAGTGAACGGTTTTCTACTGTTTAAATTCAAAAAGAAGCGAGTACTGAATTGGACGCGACTGTTGTGCACTACAACAGTTTTTGGCAGTTGCAAACAAAGAGACGCGACTGTTGCAAACAGCAACAGTTTCTGGCCGTTGCAAACGAAGAGACGCGGCTGTTGCGAATAGCAATAGTTTTCGGCCGTTGAAAACGAAGAGATGCGACTATTGCGAATAACAACAGTTTTCGACCATTGCAAACGAAGAGGCACGACTGTTGCAAACAACAACAGTTTTCGACCATTGCAAAACGAAGAGGCGCGACTGTTGCGAACAGTAATGCTTTTTGGCATTGCAAATGAAGGGATGCTACTTTTCTCAACGAGTGTAGCCATTAGAAATTCAGCTACAATTAAAGAGGAAACATGATCACTTTCCTCACTCAATCAATTCTGAATTTTCTCTTCTTCCTCTTCGTTTCTTAATATCTACAATCCGTGCGCTTTTGCATATCACATAGAAGATCATGCACATCACAATCTCAAGCAAATCACGTCTGTTGTATCTTGGAAGACTTTGAATAAAGTCTTAAGGAAATTGTTACGACAAGCCTCAGACGTAATTTCCTTCTTCAACTGGTTAGATTTCTGGTTGATTCATATATATATATATCGTTTTCTTTCTACGTTGTACTATTTCTTTAAATAATATAACGTTTGATTTAGCACTATAGTTATTATTGCTATAGTTGTTACTTTGTTGTTGTTATTAATTACAACATACTTAGTGTTAAAATAACAAATATAGAATTTCAGAGTAGTGGAAATCTGAGTTGTAAACTTGTGAGACAAATTTATTATTGATTAGTCTCTGCTTTGGTATACTGAGGTATAACAATGTATATGTTTTTTGGCTTTTTTTGCTGAATTGAGTTCATGAAAATTTCAATTCCATTTTACCGAAGTGCGCACTGTGAATTCATTTGGAAGTAATTGCGGTTTTGTTTTGTGAATTTATGTAAAGTGGGCCGGGTCTATTCCTTGCTCTTGTTTTTATTTTTATTTTTATTTGTTAGTTTTTCTTTTTCTAGTTCATTTTTCATTTTTTTCTCTGTAAAAAAATAAACTAGCAAGTTTCATTTTGTTTTGTTTTGTTTTGTTGTGCTTTGTTCTAGTTCTTCCTTAAAAACAAGTTTCAATTTGTTTAACTTTCAATTTGTTTTGTTTTCATTTGTTTTGTTTTCATTTTGTATTTTTTTTGTTTTAATTTGTTTTAAGTTCCATCCTTATACACATAAAAAACTATATATATCGTGTTTTTAATTTCAGGTTGTAGGAAATCAAAAAGGAGGAATTGCTGGCTAAATAGCTGCTTTGTTTGCTATAAATAAAAAAAATTGATGCTTTAAAATAGTTTTCAAATAAATTCTACATGCTCTAGTAATGTGCCCTCATGTTTTTATTTGCTTTGCATTGTTGGTTGCTTGCATTTTATAAAAAAATTCAAAAACAAGAACAAAACAAAAATCCATTCGTAGCTGCATTGTTAGTACACGTTCAATTTCTGCTTTGCATCTCATCTTAGAATTTGCTAATAATAAAGGTTATATGTTATAAGGGTGTCATGAGCTCACCTAAGACTTAACTGTATCTTTACAAGTTATCCTCTTTCAACAATTCAATTTCTTAGTGTCTATGCTATGGCAAAGCAATAACCATTTATAAATATTATGATGGTTCATAAGTATTATAATGGTTGTTTCTCTGAAGGTACTTAAACCCTTGGCTGCATTGCTACGGTGATTTATAGTGCACCGATAACTCCTGTTCGTTACCTGATTGAGAACTATCTCGTTAAATTAAGACAATATATGATTACACAATTTTAGGTTAGGAGCTACTTAGGGTAGAAAATTTGTAATCAAGCCTTGCACTTATCTAGTTGCACTAGTTGATGCATATTTAAAAAAACTTAAAAAAATTGTAAATATTTCTTAACTTAGTTTCTTTTAAATCTTTTCCTTTGAATATTTTTATGTCAAAATCAAAAATCCAAAATAAAAACTTTAAGTTGTTTTTTTTGTAGAAAAAAATATACATAATCTTTTCAAAAAAAAAAATGAAAAATACAAAACAAAACCAAAATCATATTTCCCCTTTGAAAAATAAATTCTTTTTGGTAAATAGTTTTCCTTTAGAAAAAATCCAAAACGAAATCCCAAAATAAATAACATTCTTGAAAATGTCTGAACTTTCTTACTCCCCAGAATTTTACAATAGTCGTGAAAATCAATATGATGCATATAATTTCACTCCAAATTCTTATGGATATTTTAATAACAACTTTATACAAACTATTTGAATTTTGAACCACAAAGCTTTCAAAATGTTGACCAACATTCAAATCTTGAATAGAGTATTGAAACTATTTTGTCTTTGCTTGAACTCTCTACTCAAAAAATCAAATTATAAATGACTTATGTAATTCATATTTATGAAATGATTCAAGTCAAAGTTTTCAAATTAATCAAAATTTGAATTCACTTTAAAATTCAAATGATATCGATTATAACCCATGCCAATTCAATTTTGAACTCCAAAATGAAATTCAAAATCAGAACGAAAATGGAAACAATTGTTCAAATGATTGTGAATTTTTTTGCTCTCAAAAAATTCAAGTTAAAAACCCTCAAATTAATAATTATAGATTCGATTTGTTGAGTAAATGGGCGAAATTTACAAAGATCACGTAGATTTGTTGTTTGAAACATATATGAAACAACGTGAGAAACAAAATAAAATCCCAACATGTGACGAGTCAAGTAATTATCCATCTTTTACCGAAATTGACAATATTAATGAAGTTGTTGAAAAAACGGTAAATGAGTTGGATATCAATTCTTTTGAGGGTAATAAACTCGATTTAACATTCGATCTTCCTTTTTTTGACTTCGATAAATTAAATACAATAACTTTGGATTTTGAACTTCATTATCCAACAAAGGAAGAAGAATTTAGTGTACACAAATTCTTTGGACTTTTCGAAGACGAGTTGTTGAATTCCAAAGGGGAAGATTTAAATCACCACTTTGATTTTGAAATCAATAATTCTGAAGAAGTTTTCGATGATAAGTTTGAATTTCAATTTGGTGAAAATAAACTTCAACAATGGTTCTATCAACCTCGAAAATCATCGAAAATAAAACAACTCATACGATTTTTGATAAAACTACATTCATTTTTCAAATCAACATTCAACTCCGAAATCTTTTATAATTTGGTTTATTATTCTTAAGCTGCGTCTCTCATACTTGACGAGACAAATGAATTGGTCTCTCATACTTGACAAGGCAAATGAATTGGTCTTTGGAAGACCGTTCTATTTACTCTTTGACAATAATAATCTTTTCTTTTTCATGTAAATATAGGTCATATTTTTATTTTATTTTTCTCCTTCCACTTGGGTTGACTATGAGGACAATGTCAAAATTAAGTATGGGGGAAGTCTCATTTTTATTTTTTATTTTTATGGTTTATTTTTCTCATTTTCTTTCCAAAAATAAAAAAATAAAAAAATTCCCAAAAATAATTTTTTTAGCATTTTAAATTATTTTTAAAGAAACACAATAGGATAAATATATGATTTTGATTATTAAATTGAAATTTTTGAAAATTTATTTGTCTCAACAAAAACAAAAATAAAGTTTGATTACAAGTAACTATGGTTTAACTAGTATATAGAAAGGTTCATAGTGATAATTATGAAGTATATCATAATTGAAAATCTTTGTTTCAAAAAATGGTTGATTTAAAGAAAAGGATATAACATTTTTTATCTTCTAAGTTAAATGGTGCTAAGATGATTTTGCAAAATTCTCTCTTCAAAACTATGTGTATATATATATAGAATATATATATATATATAAAATAATAAAAAACATTTTTATATATGAATATATTAAATCCTAGAGTCATGTGTTCACACGCAAGTGGGTCACTCGCCATGCTCTGTACCCTTCACATGAAAGCCCGAAAGGCAGTGCACGATCGATATATACGGTCTCAATTTATCTCATTTAGGTGTATGTGTATATAAATTCTCTTATTAATAATGTCTACAGTCGTTAGGTGTACGCATTTGTGTGTTCACTTGCCATGCTCTATATTCCCCTCACGTAAAGCCGAACGACATTACATGGGTAATATATTTGGCTTCAGTTTTTTGAGTTATGCATATGTAAATATTGTTAATATCAACAAAATTTTCAAATAACAGAGAGTAAACAATTGAAATCTAAGCACCATTTTCACTTATTTGACTTTATTTGTTATTCAAAAGAAATAGAAATACCATTTTGCAAACTTTGATAATCAACTAAGGATCCATTTCATGGTTGCACTATGTTATCAGCCAAAACAATTAGCCAAACTAGAGTTTATTTGTTATCATAACTTAATTTTTGTTGGAAATTTTGACAAGTAAAAGGACTAAAATTTCGTGATGATGACCAAACTTATATTTAACTTATTCGTGCCAATTTTGAAAGTAAATTCTTTATTTGTGAATATTTTCAAAAACTTGCATTCAACTCTTTGTAAATAAACCTTGCATTAAGGAATTTTTCACTTTGTGGGCAGTATCCAATGAAAACCCTTACAAGACTACACTCGTCCTACTAGGGACACCTAGAGGTTTAACGGCTTATTGCATATGCTCAATGCAATTGTGTTTCCTATGAAAACAGATTTATCTTAGTTTTAGTTTATTCGAGGACAAATAAAAAGATAAGTGTAGGGGTATTTGATTTGCACATAAATATGCATATTTTTACCACTATATTTAATCTAATTTAATTAAATAAATGAGCATGTAGGGTGTTTTAACACGTTTCAACCAAAATTCAAATTATTTTCAAATCATCATTTATTCGTCTTCATATGGGAAAAAATGGTCATTCTTATGCATGATTTAATTTTAAAAAATTTACTTGGATATTTTTGTTGTTGTTTTATAGGAATTTAAGTGAAAATTGGAAGAGACTTCATGGAAAATGTACATGCATAAGAGAATACAAGCAAAAGAAGATGGAAATAGTTCATATCATGAATCATGGAGGATGTCACCTACCCACTTACCATGATGTACAATAGGAGCTAATGCACATGGTAAATGACATTTAAAGTCGCATGCACACTTAATGGAGCATTATCTCATGCTAATAATAACTTGGTGGCTACACTTCCTCAAGGGCAATTTGGATAGTTTTCAAAAATATGATTAGGGTTTTAAAACATGTATATATACCTCATATGTTCATGTAATTAAACTCTTAGCCTCCTTTTTATTTATTTTAGTTTTAGGCTCAAAAATAAACAGAAGCTTGCTTTTCTTTTTCATGGCTACTTAGCTATTTTCTTCTTATGTAATTTTTCTATATGCAATTTTAATTCATGCTATTTTATTTCATGTTATTTCGCTTCATGCTAGTAGTGTAGTTTATTTTTTATACAAGTACATTAGCTTAGTTTTTATTTTAATTTGCTATCTTTTTGCTTAGCATGCATTTTCCTCTTGTTTTTATTTCATGTTGAATGCTATATTTTTTGAAATGATAACAAATATGAGAGGCTAAACCCCATCAATTTAGGGGTAATGAAGCTCTATTAATCATATAGATTCAACATTTTGATAACTTGTGATCTCTTTTTGTGCTTAATGGCAATATTTGATGTGGTTTAACTTGTTTTTTAGCTTTGAATTTGATAGATTATGTTGTTGACACCAAATAGGCTATGCTTAAATAAATAAAATCACAAATTGCCTCTTCATATATATATGATTATAGTAATGAAGTAAATTTTAATATTAAAATTTGACAATCTATATTTCTATTCAATAGTTAATCGACCATGCTTAGAATAAATTTTTTTCAAGTTCGTTATCATTTTCATAAGAGTTAAAAAATGGGTGAATGGGTATGTTATAGTTTGATGGTTTATATTGGGCTAATTAATAACACAAATATTCCATACTTATGATAAACACATCAATTAAATTCACTAGTGACCAAAAAAAAGAGATCATGATTTCGTATATGTTGATTTATGCAATCTTGAAGGGATCTGCCTCTAAATTGCCTTCAAACTCTCATATTTTTATTCATTTTCTTTTGTTAGTTTTTCTAAAATTTTAGCTTAAAACAATTTCAAACTCCTGGTTAATTTGATTGAATAGAATTTTAAATCAATACAATTTCCTGCAGATCGACCCGTGCTCGCCATGTACTAGAATTGTACGCCGTGCGCTTGCAGTAACTTTTTACTTAAATTTGATCGGCTATTTTCTAACTCGATAGAAATTTAGCCGTCAAACATCCATCTGGTCTGTATCACCTTGATTCGTGCTCGCAAGATGTATATGGACATGTACATGTAGTTTTGAACGAGAGAAGAAGAAGGATTGATAATGTAATTAAGGTGATTAGTATTTTATTTAGTTAATTAATTATCTCGTTAATCTTGAATCGTATTTGATCCATATATTTTGCATACGAGTTCCCTTTTGAACGTGGATTTTTGTTGCGATCGAGATGGTGAGATCTATCTTTTAATGCTGGTTTGTATAGATTTGGCTAAGGTGAGTGATATTGTTTCTCACCATACTATGATTGGTTGTTTAATATTATATTGACGCTTGAGAATAATTTTTGGTTTTAAATTGTGATATTACTATACTTATTCAACAGCTCTATTTTTATAAAATAAAATCAAATATTTACAATAATTTATAAAGAATATCACATATTTTCTATCGATGTGCCATAGTTAGGGAATTATTAGATTAGAGCTATTATTGATATGATTTCCTATATTGATTGATTTTCCTATATTGTTTATGTTGCAGGTTTGTTGTTTTCGTTGGACGTATGGATGTTGGATGTAGGTTTGACTTGTTTTTCTTAGTTGGCTATTTTGGTTAAAAATGCCTATCAGCGGTGATTGGGTTTTAGGTAGTATCTTGTACATTGAGGTTACGCACAGTGAGAACCTAACTTAGGAGATGAGTTGTAGAGGAGGTTTTGGATACGTGTCGACAGATCTGGGGTAGAGGATGAGATTTTAGACTTCAGGATGGATGCCATACATTTCCATTTGATTTGTACTTACCCATTCAGTTAAGTACAAGATCAGGGAGTTTGGTATTGACCATTACAATTGTTGATTGGAAATTTGGCCGATCTTTGGCTTGGATGTTGTTCAGATTTCATGGTAAGTGAAGCGATAGTTTATTCGTGCGAAGAGTTTAGAGTTTGGATGTTATTGCTCTAGGAGGAGTGATTTTGATGGCAAGGTGATGATGCGATGCTTCGAACTGGTAGTCTAGAACTTCAGTTGGTGACTTGACGATATTTGGAGTTGGTTCCGAGGATGATAGTATCGGGGCTATACGGATCATGCTGGGGGTGTTAGCTCGTTTCGCATCATAGGAGGATGGCGATGTAACAGTGTGAGAGTTATGTTTCTTCGGTTGATGACTCATATTTGGAGTAGGAACCAAAGATAGTAGCTCGGGATTTATGAGGTTGGGGATAATAGACTGGACTAAGTGGTTGGTGCTCATTATCCAGAAACTGCATTGAGCTAGTAGGGATCAAATCCATATTAACCGAGTAAGGCTCGATGGATATGTCTGTGCTAAGGGTTCGTTGATGACTCAGAGTGTTCCTCTTATGCTCAGAGCAGGGGTATTAGTGGATATGCCCATGGACTGGAATTCGAATCTTGAAGGTTCGTGTACCCTAGACCACTGGATTGGTCTATTGTCTTGCTTCGGGCTTGGCAACACGTATCCAGCTTCAGGCCTGATAAGATACGAGAGTACAATAGAGAACCGAGACCTCCACTAGTCCCTGGCATTTGCAGATGGTCATACGAGTTATCATATATGTAATACACTTGTTGAAAGTTAGTATTGTTTGATGGATGCTATGTTTGTTATGGCTGTTTAACAGTCACCTGTCACCCTAGGGATGTCACATGAGGTAGGTATTGTGTTAGTGATACCTATACACCCTGACTTGACTTAGTGTGGAGTAGGTATTATGGATGGATATACTTGGACACTTGGATATTACTTTGTATGGAATGGGTATCATAGGTGGAGTTACCTAGGTACCCGGATAGATACCGAGTATGGGTCACCCTTTTTATGATGTTCTAAAGTAGCATATTACCTATGTTTATGTGTTGATTCTGTTGTTGCAGGGACTGGTCGAGTATGGTTATATACATTCTATACAGCTTACTATATCGACTTTTATAGTATTTTGAGATTTAATATCGCTTACACTAGACTTTTGTCTGACTCGAGGTTTTATAATTTACTTCTTATTATCTTGAGTACTCTTAAATAAGTAGATTTGAGAGCAAGTGTGGATGACATATGAAGTTCTGTAGATGGACTAGCATGAGGTGGCATTTACCCATATTTATAAGTGAGTTTGTTATTGTATATTCTGCTATGTGATACTGTGGAGCCTTAACAATGTCGACTTATCACTATGTGAGACAGTGTATCAGTTGAGTTTATTTTTCGGTTGTTTAAACTCTGTTACTATATTATATAACTCTGTGGATCTACTGTTAAGATGATTAGTTCACATTATTGTAACTGTCTCTATTCTTTATACCTGTGTTGATTATTACATTTACTTTGATGCAGTATGAGATATACGACAGGTGATATGGTTATTTGATGTTTCCTTTTTATTCCTTTCTACTCTCTTCTCTTCTATTTTCTTCATTTTTACTTCTTTTCTTTCTTTGACAACCATTCTGCACCATTGGTGTAGGGTGGTCGTTACAATTCTAACCTACCAGCTTTTCTCTTGATCGAGAAATAGTTTAGGCAGGATTGTCGAAAACGTGTTAATTGTTTTGGTTTCTTACTTGTTTATGAAAGTCATTAATACTATACTTAATACTAAAAGCCAACGAGGTAGACTTATCTATCTGTGAGATTAAATAATGAAGTCTCTAGGTAAGGCTTTGATATGCAACCAGTGCTCTAACTTACCTAGCTTAACTCTTGAATGAGGGATAGTATAAGTTGAAATGTCAAAGACTAGTTAAGTTTATGAGTCTTGATTTCTACAAGTGATCGTTTTTAAACTGAGTAACCGATTAGTTGACCATCTAACTTAACCAAATATTAACTTAGATCTTTAAAAGAATGTTCTGAAGATAAGCATAAGTGAAATGATTTTGGATTTGTTGTTGACAATGTGTTAATAATATTCATCGGTAACCCTTTTTTTATTGTACTTATGAGTGCAAATAGATCTTTAAAAGAATGCTTTAATGATGAGTATAGGTGAAATGGTATTGGATATGTAGTGACAATATTTAAGTAACATTAATCTTAAACCTTTTCGAATGGATTTGTGGAAGTACTTAGATCCTTAATATCAATATTTTTAAGAAAATTATAAGTATGGAATCTTTTGAAAAAAGATAGAAAAGGTAAAGGTTTAAATTAAGAAATCTTGTTAATGATTTGTGAATATACTTATACCATTTGAGCTAAGCACATGAATACTATTTAAAGTATTAAAAGAGTACAAATAAACAGTATGGATTGATCAATGAAGTTATACTAATAAAAGAGGTTTAATTAATAAAAGAGCTAAGTATAACAACAAGTTTTTGTTCCTCTATCAACAAGGTATGGAAAAAGAAATTCCAAAACTAAAACAACCTTTTTGTTATTGTTAACTATATTTCACATACTATCATTTCTCCTAAACAGCAATATCATATTTGCTAACCCGTTAACTTTTCCCATGTTAAGCATGTTGCATTTCAAAAATTAGATCTCTTTTTCATTGAAAATCGTTTGCAATTAAAATTTTGAAATGAACGGTAAAATTTTAAAATAAAAACTCAGTTTTTTCAAAACTTTTACAAAAATATTTTATATTTTAAAAATCAAAGATTTTTGAATAAAATTTTTCGAAAGTGTTTATTTTAACTCTTTAAAACAAATTAAGCCACTACCCATGCAAATCGTGATTTAATCAATAGGCTAATGTCTATGATTGATCTATCATATTACACATTAGGATTTTTAAAACATTTTCTTTTATTATATAACATCAACCGGCAGCAAAATTCGTTTATAAATTTTAACTTTTAAGGCATAGGGATAGTGACCTATGGTTTCGCAATAATGTTTCCATATACTTTGCTTCCTATAATTTATCTCCCAAAATTTTAATACTTTCTGGGACAATTTTATTTTTCTTATAGCTAATTTAATAAAATTTTAAAATTTTCTACAAACTTCTAGTCCTTTATATTTTTTTTCCTTTGCATTAGTTAAGAGTCATTTATGAAATTTTCATATTTTTTCCGTTTTCCAATAAATATAGCGGTCAATCAAAAAAATAAATAAAAAGGAATATTTCTTATAACATCTTATCGTTTTATACAAATAGAGACAACTAATGCTTACAACCCAAAGCCTAAAAGAAAAACAAATGTTTGAAGGAAAATAACAACCGCTACTACTAATCCTATTACTACCAACATGCAGCATAATGGTCCTGCTCCTCCATGAGAGCTCGAACCACTACTGCGAGCTCTGAATGATCAAAGCATGGCAGCTATGCAGTCAATCTCGTGACCTTATCACTATTGCTTAGCTTATATCCCCTACAGCTTGACCTTGATCTGGATATGGGAATCTCGAATCGTCGCATACAGTTGTAACGTCCTTTATCTGAAGGCTTGAAGCTAAGCGCTGTAGATGTTTTAGTCATCCAAAGTATTAACGTCTGGTGACCAAATACGGTAATGTTAATGGTATCCATAATATCAGAAGCATATGAATATGAAACAAAATCACAAATTTCAAAAACAATTTTATTGATTACACTTCATAAAACATGTTGCATATCCAGCTTACATAATCCCAATGTTTCCTAGGTTCAGATGAAATATAATTGTTACATAAATACGCCAAGAGCAACATATAAAAATGCCCCCTTGGTAGACAAGAGTACTAAATAGTCATAGCTGACTTAATACAACACAGCGGAATAAAACAGACAAAACAACTCCTAAATAACTAACTTCAGCCTCCTACTCGTCTTTGGAAGCTTACACCTACTAAAACCTAAAATCCTCAATCCTCAGCCTATTCAAATCAATTTTGAGCACCCGAGAGTTTAAGGGGAAAACATAAACTTCGAGTCAGACATAAAGCCTGGTGTGAATAATACTATACATCTTGGTCATTTGATATTAAGTGAGACCACACCACTTAGCAGAATGGGGTTTCCCTCACTAATATCCTTTTTAGCATATCTCTTGCAGATCATAATCCTATAACCCAAACTAGTTAAAATAATAATACCACATCATGAAAGAATATAAAACAGGTATCAAATGGACTATCTTTCCAAACAATATAGTTTTGTTTGGCTAACTACTAACCTTTGGCTGACCCGAGCCTACCAAACAAAATAAACAAATAATTTAACTTCTGTTATATACTGCTCTTTTGGACGGTCTGTCCTTAACTTACTTCTCCAGGGTCAACATATCCTAATGGTTTTAAGGGCTCACCAGTAACCTATTCTCTCTCTGTATACTCCTTTCTATGTGTAACATCATTTTAGTCTTACCTGTGACAAAGCCATACACACTGGAATTTTGGACTAAATTATCTAGGGGCTAATAGCTAATGTACAGGGCACGACCCTATACTAGTCTCATCTGGTATTCTAATATCTGAGTTATTTTACTTAAAGCTAACTAATATAAATTTTCCTTAGAAACCTTTTCTTTCAAAATGATTTAATCCTAAATCATACTTTAAACAAGGAAAATATAATCTACGCATTACTCAAATCACCTTGCCATGTTATATATATACACTTTACACAAAACTATGTTGATGAAAACATTTAACCTTTGAAAGTACCCGTTTCGAATCCATTGAAAGTTTCCTTTTCGAAACCAAGTAATCCACTTTGATTTATAACCTTAGGCCAAAGGCCCAAAACATACCCTTTCGAAACCCTTCATAATAAACCTTTCGAAACCATAGAAAAACATCACCTTCGAAAGCTTTAAAACCTTAGGCATCATATCTTTAAAACATTTACCATTGCCTTTTGAAAAAATTAGAAACCGTCTTTTTAAACCTTTCAAAACCATTGGGGAACCACCCCCTTGAAACCTTCATTTAGACATTTCGAAAGCATTAAAATACTTTATAAACATCAAGCCTTTCAAAATAATTTAGGTTCAAGTAAAACATGTGAAAACCTTTCGAAATCATTTAAAAACCTTTCCTTTCGAAACTCTTGCGTTTTACCTTCAACCGAATAAAGGGGCACAAAAAAACTAGGTCTAAAGCACTCTTTCGAAAACAATTTCTTAAGTAAAGAAGCAATGGTGTTGAAACCTACCCTTTGAAAGCATTGGAGAAGTGGCTAGGTTTTAGAAGAAAGTATTCTTTCAAAGCCATTTGCTTCAAAAGGTTGAAAGCGGCAGCATGGGTTTCTGCCCCATTCGAAAGCATTTGCTTTAAAAAAAGGCCAACCACATTTGAAACCATTCCTTTAATCAGTTTGACCTAGTCAGAAGTCAATTAAGTCGAAAGCATTCCTTTTGAAAGAAAAGTAGGTGCATTTCTATTTGAAAGCAAGATAGCGCATCCACCCCATTGGAACCCCTTATTTTGACCCAATACCTTTCGCCTATATCCAATTCATTATGTACCAAATCATTGATACTATGTGCATTGGTTTCAATGGTGATGGAGGTGGAAGTACCCAGTCAGAACCTAGGTTCCGAAAGTGGTTAAACATGTAAAATATGATTTTTAGCTTTTTAAAGCAATTTTTCAACTAACTTGCCTTGTTTGTCAAAATATTATTGGTTGCTAATTTTCTTTTCTAAAAGTTCTGTCGAAAATTCAAAAATAAACAATTTAATTTATTTACAAAACACTCATTCTCCTTTTATAAATATATAAAATATTTAAGTCCTATAACTTTAATAATTTTATATATTCACTAAAACACTTAGGAAATTTCTATAAAAATTCCTATAAATCATTTTTAATATGTTTTTTAACACATATAAATTTCAGACCCAAAACATATATAATTTAGTAGTAAATTATTTTAAACCTAAATATCCATTTTCCTCACTAGAAAATTAATATAAATCCATATTAATTAAGAAAATTATGAAAATTGAAACCTATCTCTAAAATATCATTTCTGATCTAAATATAAAATCGCAAAGCATTTGGATATCATTTAATAAGGTTTACACATTAAAACATATCATAAAATCCATATGAATCGTCATCATCAACAAGCATTTATATTTATTTCTAACAATCAAAGTATGGAAAACCTTGTAAAATAATTCGGATCTAACCTAAAACCAAAAACCGAAAATAATTAGAAAACATGAGATGTAGTCGATATTCACCTTAGCTTTGAGATTAAGGAGTTGAGATTGGATTAGTGTTGATTTAGCTTCTTCCTTATCTTATCTTCCACTTGTTCTTGCTTAATGGTGGTTGGCCTCTTCAGTGATTGATTTATGTTTATGAATGTGTAAAATGAATGTGGTTTTAGGGTTTAGGTATAAGAATATACTTATTCCTATATTGCCCTTGTCTACTTACCCTAACTAGATTCATTTTTAACTTCTTTAGTTTATAGTTAATGGGCACAGCTACCCTTCTATTAATCATAAATCTCAATCGCCTAATCATTACATTATTTAATTTAATTTAACTAATTAAATATCCTAAATAATGTTACTCAAAATTAGGGTAGATACAGACTCCCCTCTTTATAGAATTTCGTCTTCGAAATCACGATAAGATACACAACAAATCAATCAAAAAGGTAAAACATACCATCAAACAAATCGAGATAAGCATCTCTAATCCTACTCTCGGTCTTCCAAATACATGTTGGATCATAAGGTTTTGAATGCTGACAAGTGAGGAAAGTTCACGAACCTGCGAATACGACAAATCAGGACTCATCGACTCAAATATGGTTCATATTGATATTGATGTTAACTAGAGTCGCCTAGTATATAGAGTCTAGTATAGATAATTGTTAAAATCTGTCCTCAAGGATCATCACTCACGAATTTGTTTTATAAAAATTTCATATACGTATACAAAATACTTTCACTGCACTAAAACAACAGCATCGGTCGACTGACCCATATAAGACAATCGACCGAGGCTGTGTACAAATTTTTACATATATATAGTGAATAGTCAACTGAACTGCCTAGGTCAGTCAACTAACACTGTATATTTTTTATGTACATTTGAAATTCAGGCAACTGCCCAAGCAAGTTTAGTCGATTGAATCTACAATTGTCATTTTTCTCCAAAAGACACTTCTTTTGATCAAAGGGTTCTTTCTTCCTAGAAGGTCACAACTCCTAGATTCTAATGGATGTCGATTTCCAAAAGTCATATCTCATCACACACTATATACACACTCAAGATTCATAAATCCAATGATCCAATTTTTTCTATTCTCTTTTGATCTATAGCACTTAGCATACCTGAGTTCAATATCTACAAGCTTTCATACAATCATTGCTTACGTATTCATTTTCATATTCTTCACGTAGTATTAAAACTTCCTATTCATCATACACACACAAATATACACATCTACTTTGAGGATAAGATTATAGAAAGGGTGTATTACAAGTGAAAAATCCGTGTTATTCAGAACATATAAACTCAAGTTAAAATCCAATTTGAAAGAAAGTCCTATTTGGTCGCTCAGGCGGTCAAGTCCTATTCTTTTGCTCAGGCGGTCAAAGCCTTGTTCGATTGCTCAGGCGGTGTAACACATGTTCCTCTGGGTTAAGTGAGGGTTGCTAGCTATAATTCCAGAAGTAGTCTGGGACTGGACGTAGAACGGGAGTTCGAACCAGTATAAAAATCTCTGATGTCATCGGTACTGTTATAATTATTTTATAGTTATTTTCCTCACTAGTTATTTAGAATAAGCATGTGTAAAACTGCTCTTGAAATTTGGTGTGCACTTAAAATTACACATGAATTGTACTAACAAAGTAAAACAGAGTAAAATTTCTATGCTCAAAAATCTATTCCAGAATTTTAAAATAGAAAAATGAGGGTATAAATGAAATGTACTCTAGGTTTCAAGATATATATCATTCTTTGATAGCATTAGGAGAAACTTATATAAATTTTGATATTGTTTCAAAATTCCTCAACTCACTAACGGATGAGTGGTAATGAAAAGTCTTAGTGATCAAATAAGCTAACGACATTTTGACCGTAAAACCAGAGGAGTTGATAGGAAATCTAATGTCCTATGAAGTTAATCTCCAGGAAAAACGAGTACAGGTTCAAGATAAGAAGAATATAACATTTCAGGAAGAAAAAGATGAATCAGATTCAGATGAAGAAGATATGGCGTTCATTGCTAAAAATTTCAAAAAGTTTTTGAAATTTAGAAAGAACAATAAATTTAGAAATACTAGGAACAGCTCCAGCAACAATAACAACACCAACAAATCATCATCCTCTGCTCTAGAATGTTATGAATGTCACAAGAAAGGCCACATCAAGAAAGACTGTCATGAGAAAAAGAAAGACAAACATAAGCACACAAAAGATAGATTCAAGAAGAAAGCTTTCTCTATCACATGGGACGATTCAGAATCATCTTGATTATCAGATAGTGACTCGGATAGTAATTCAGAACAAGCCAACATTTTCTTTATGGCCATAAAAGACAAGGTAAGTGATCTAACTTTTGATGTTCTTTTGGAAATCAATTCAGAGTTACTTGATAAATTAAAAGGCAAAAATAGAAAGTACAAAGAAACTCTTGAAAAATTGAATAGAACTGAAATCAAAATGCTAAGAGATGGAAAGAAAATTTTAGAAGAAGAACTTCAAATTACTCGAGAATCTTGTTCTAATATAACATCTCTTTGCTAAGTCAATAGATAGAAACTCAAAAATAAAAGAATGATGCTTTATTAGTTGAGAATCATGACCTTAAAGCAAATGTCAGGATTTTAGAATTAGATAATTCTAGCCTGAAAACAAAGTTAGAAGACATTACTAAAAATGTCTCTAATTTTAATAAAGGCAAAGAAAATAGTTCCAAAATTATAGAAAATTCTCAAACTGTTTCTAATAAAAGACGACTAGGATATAAGCATTCTTCTAAAATTATTCCTAAGAAAAAGAATTCTTCATATAAAAAAATTAATGACGTTGAAAAACTTAGTTCAATAATTTTACTAAAATAATCAAAATTTAGGTTCCTAAAACAAATAATTCTTTGATTAGAAATGAATATATAAAACTTTTATAAAAACTGTACATAAAAATAAAGATTTTATTTTTAAAAGGAATACTGAACCCTCTTGGGTTTGGCTTCCTAAGACTAACTCTTAGGACCAAAAATACAATGGTGGGTACCCATGGTAATTCTTTATTTTGTAGGTACCGCCCAAAAGGAGAGGAAAATGGATACTAGACAGTGGTTGCGCAAAACACATGTCAGTACACAAGGAAATGCTAGCGAATGTTATCTACTCAAATGGAGGTTCTATCACATTTGGAGATAATTCCAAAGGTTATGTAATCGGCAAAGGCGATATGAGCAATAACAATATATCTAATTTACCACTTATTACCGATGTTTTATTAGTTAAAAATTCAAAACACAATTTATTTAGTATCAGCCAATTGTGTGACAAAGGATTTAATATTTCATTTTTTGAAAATAACTGTAGCATTTTTGATGAAAATAAAAATCTTATTTTTGAAGATTTTAGAGATAAAAATATTTATCTTTTAAATATGAATATTAATCAAAATATAAATATGTGTTTAATAACCGAAGAAAATGATCTTTTTTTATGACACAAAAGATTTTGTCATATAAATTTCAAAGCTATAAATAAATTATCTAAGAATGATTTAGTTAAAGGTTTACCAAACACAAATTTTGAAGTAAACAATATTTGCGATGCTTGCCGATTAGGAAAATTATCAAAATCATCCTTTAAATCGAAGAAAAATATTTCTACTATACAACCGCTAGAACTATTGCATTTGGATCTCTTTGGTCCAACTCAAGTTCAATCTATAAACCATAATAAATATGTGTTTGTTATGGTAGATGATTTAGATATACTTGGATTATTTTTCTGAAAAATAAAAATGATACCTTTGAAAATTTCAAGATCTTTGCAAAAAGAATTCAAAATCTCAAAAATTAAAAATTAAAAATATTAGAAGTAATCATGGAGGTGAATTTGAAAATGAAGCTTTTGAACATTTTTATAATAAATAGGGAATTTATCATAATTTTTCTTTTCCTGGAACACCACAACAAAATGGAGTTGTAGAAGGAAAAAATAGAATATTACAAGAATGTACAAGAACTTTATTAAATGGTAGCACATTACCAAAACATTCTGGGCAGAAGCTGTAGTAACTACTTGCTATGTTCTAAATCGTGTCTCTATTCGACCTCTAACAAAACATACTTCATATGAACTTTTTCATCAAAGAAAACCAAATAGTTCTTATTTTAGAAAATTGGTTCATAATGTTTTATTTTAAACGTAAAAGATCAGCTTGGAAAATTAGATCCAAAATCTGATGAAGGAATCTTCGTAGGATATTCAGAACGAAGCAAAGCTTATCGAATCTTCAATAAAAGAAAAAAAATCAATCAAAGACTCCTCATGTTTCATTCAATGAAAATTTAAAATTTAATAAAAACCTTAAGGATGATGAAATAATACCTAAAATAATCAAAAAACAGTTTCTCAAAATAGTTTCGAAGAAGATAAAAACATTGTTTATAATTTTGAAGAAGACGAATACTTATTCATAATGAAAATGAATTAAGATCTTCTCCCAGAATTCTGCGAGATCACCTAATAGAAAATGTCATTGGAGAAATTGATTCACATGTTAGAACTAGAAATCAACTCAATCAAATAGGCCATGTAGCATTTCTTTTGTATATTGAACCTAAAAATGTAAAAAAAGCCTCTACTAATGACTATTGGATTATAGCTATGCAAGAAGAGCTAAACCAATTCGAACGAAACGAAGTTTGGAAACTAGTTCTAGACCAAGTGATGAATAAGTCATTGGTGCTAAATGGGTCTCCAAAAATAAAGCAGATGAACAAGGTAATATAAGTAGGAATAAAGCTAGATTAGTTGCACATGGATATAATTAAGAAGAAAGAATTGACTACGAAGGAACATTTTCTCCAGTCGCACGATTTGTAGAAATACAAATCTTATAGACCTTTGCATGCTTTCATAATTTCAAGCTTTATCAAATGGATGTTAAAAGTGCCTTTTTAAAAGGTTATATAAAAGAGAATGTTTATATTGAACAACCTCCTCTATTCACTCATGAAAAATTTCATGACCACGTCTATAAACTTAAGAAAGCCTTATACGGTCTGAAATAAGCACCCCGTGCTTGGTATGAATGTCTTAAGAGCTATCCAATAGACTCTGGTTTTGAAACTGGGAAGGTTGATCAAACTCTTTTTTATTAAAAGAACTAAAAATGATATTTTAATTATTCAAATTTATGTAGATGATATTATTTTTGGTTCTACAAATGAAAAATTATGTCAAGAATTTTGTACGATAATGACCAAAGAATTTGAAATGTCACATATGGAAGAATTATCATATTTTCTCGGTTTACAAATTAAACAGTTGAAAAATGACATTTTTATTAATTAAGAAACATATTGTAATAATCTAATTAAACGTTTCCGTATGGAAAATATTTCTGCCAAACCAACTCTAATGAGTACAACAATACATTTCGTTAGAGATTAAGATGGTAAAAGTGTCGACCAAAAATTATATCGAAGCATAATTGGATCATTACTTTATCTTACTGCTAGTAGACCTGACATAATGATGAGTGTTTGTTTATGTGCTTGATTTCAAGCAAATCCTAAAGAATCACATATGTGAGCAGTGAAACGAATATTGTGTTACCTAAGAAAAACTAAAATTTTTGGACTCTTCTATCCGAAATATTGTCCATTCGAGTTAGTTTCATATAACGGCGCTGACTTTGGAGGATATCGAACGGATCATAAGAGTACAAGCGGGACTTGTTACTTCATTGGACAATTCTTAGTCTCCTGGTTTAGCAAGAAACAAAATTGTGTTTCACTTTCGACTTGTGAAGTAGAATATATTTCTATTGCTTTAGCACATACTTAAGTTATTTACATGCAACAAACACTTAAAAGATTTTGGTATGAACTTATCAAAATCTACTGTCTACTTTGATAATACAAGTGCTATAAACTTATTAAAAAATCCTTTCAAGCATTCATGAACTAAACATATCGACATACATCATCATTTTCTTCGTGATAATATCGAAAAGGATTTGGTCAGATTGGAATTTGTATCCTCTGAAAATCAACTGGCTGATATATTTACCAAACCTTTAAATGAAAATGCTTTTATTAAGCTTAGAAGAGAATTAGGAATCTGTCTTTAAAGGATTTATAATTTCTATTTTTACAAAAATACTGTTCAATTCATTCGCTTTAAAGTCTGTCCTTTTGATGTTTACTTTACACTATCCGATCTGTTTGCTAAAGATAGATTTAAAAAAAGAAATTTGTATTCCGTGGTCCTCTTTCTTATTTACTCTAATCCATTCATTCTTAGGAAATTAAAGGCTTACATTTAAAACAGTTGTAATACACTTTTTATTTTGTCTATTTTTACAAATCTTTCTCTTATAAAAGTCCGTCCTTTTCACTATCTTATCACCATATTTTAAAAAGGGAGACAAACGACATTTTTTTTCCAATCAGAATGTCTTCAAAAAACAACACTGTCTCATCCTCACTTTCTTATACCTCCATTGTTCCTCCCCTTTTGATGACGACGACTCCATTTTCTATGAGTGAATCTTCGACAAGATTTGTTAAAATATCTCTCCCGTTGAGTAATATGCTTGCAACTATGATATTGTATACTCCCCTTGAATATATTCTATATTTCTGTAAACAATTTACGTTTTTACCCCCCTTTGTCACTGACAAAAAAGAGAATACTCAAGGTATGGGATAGTCAAAGTACGAGTAATATGGCACAGGAACACACATATATGTAAAACTAAGACATAACACATAACATAGAAACAGAACAGTCACATCATCCGAGAATAATAGTATAACATGACATACACATAGTAAACATAGAGTTTTAGACAATTACACAATACCACAAGAACTTAAAGACCAAAATGTCTGAAAGCAAAATATAAAAACATCATAGAAAAACAAAAATTAGAAATAAAAAGACATTCTTACTCATTACCTTGACTACCGCCATTTGAGATTTGTTCGTCACCTTCAGTTTCTTCATCATCCGATTTGTCACCTGCCTCTTCACCTTCTTCCTTCTGCTCTTCATTTGATGTAGACCAAGTGAAATGTTCCGCCGATCGTTTCCCGTGAGATGTAGGTACGTGAATGGAGGTAGATGATTATTGAGAGCATGTGATAGCTTTCGAGATATTTTTGAGGAAGGACTTAATAAGATTAAGCTTCTTATTGACTTTGGTGACATTTTTATCGACACTAGAGACAGTCGATTCAACCTAAGGTAGACGGTTATCGAGAAGTCTTTAATTACTAGCAATGATAGTCACGGCTTCGTGGGGCCGAGCTTGAGGGTAAAAAGTGAAATTGGTAAAGGTAAATAGCATATTTGAAGAGGCTGGAAGAGGGTAAAAGCTAGGTACCAAGTATCAGTCGACCGAACCTTCATTGGCAGCCGACTGGTTCTGTATAAAAAATATAATTTCCTGCGTTTTGTTGACTGACTCCATAGATTCAGTTGACTAAACTCTTCCCGAGAATTTATAATGTGAAAAGGCCGAATTCAGTCGACTGTTTGGAGGAGTCAGTCGGTTGACTTTAGGAAAAAATGGAAGACAGCTTCAGTCGACTGACTATTTTGATTCAGTCGACTGGCGCTGTTGAATTTTCAGGCTGAACCCCTCTTTTTTTAAGTAAAATGCATTGAACACAGCATTTGAAAAATAGAATTGTAGAATAATATTAATTAATGCAGACAATTATATATGAGAACAATATACATTTGAAAATATAAAAAAATAACGATGATTTGGTATCAGAGCAAGGCCATCATATAACTGTAACATAGTTATATGATATTGTTTTAATATGGAAAGCAACATCATCACTATTGTTAACACTATCTTTTTAGAAGGTCAATCTACTGCACGACCACGTCTATTTAATGGAATGAACTATAACTATTGGGCTACTAGAATGAGAATCTATATACAAGCAAGTAATTATGAAACCTGAAACATTATGCAATCCGAATATACTATTCCTACTATTGAATATTCAACATGATCTAACACACATCACACTTGAGGAAAAGATCATAGGAAGGTTGTACTACAAGTGACAAATCCATGTTATTAGAACACACAAGGTCAAGATAATCTATTTTGTAATCAAAGTCATGTTTGGTTGCTCAAGCAGTCAAGTCATGTTCTGTTGCTCAGGCGGTCAAGTCCTGTTCTGTTTCTCAGGCAGTAGAAGTCCTATTCGGTTGCTCGGGTGGTGTAATAACTATTCCTTCGGGTTAAGAGAGGGTTGATAGTTAAATTCCAAAAGGAGTTTGGGACTGGACGTAGAATGGAAAGTTCGAACCAGTATAAAAACCCATGGTGTCGTCTTTACTTTACTACTTTTTACTATTATATTTTATTCCGCATATATTTTTAGCATATATTCTATATTGCATGATCCTATAGCACAGTCTCCTTCAATACAGTCTCTATCATCATTGCTCCACTAGACTTTAACTAATCTGACTGCCTTGTTTCTTAGCATCTTCTCATCTCTCGTGACCATACAAACTGGTTTCCTAACTATAGTCAGATTTGGCTCTACTACTAAGTCCTCTAACACAGTTGGTGCTATAGTAGTCTCCAGATCTCTAACACACTTTCTTAGATGAGAAATATGAAAAACATCATGGACTCAAGCCAAACTGTTCGATAACTCTACACTATATGCAAGTTTCCCAATCCTTTCTATAATAGGAAATGGTCCAACAAATTTCAGCGCTAATTTCCCTGATCTTCCAAATCTAATTACACCTTTCGTCGGTGATACCTTAATGAAAACATGATCTCCTATAGAGAACTCTAAGTCTTTCCTTCTTCTATCTGCATAACTCTTCTGCCTAGACTGAGTCTCCTTCATCCTAGCTCGAATTAACTCAATCTTTTCTGCCGGTTCTGTGCCTAAATCCGGACCAAGAACCAACCTATCCCTGGTATCTACCTAACAAAATGGAGATTTGCATGGTCTTTCATTCAAAGATTCAAACGGTGCCATCTCTATGATAGCCTGATAACTATTGTTATATGAAAACTCGACTAAGTGTAGATGGTCTTCCCATGACCCCTTAAAATCTAACACACAAGCTTGTAACAAATATTCCAAGACTTTGTTAACTCTCTCTATTTGCCCATCGGTCTGTGGATGGTAAGCGATACTCATCTTGATCTTGGTTACTAAATCTCCTATAGACTTCCAGAATTCGCTAATGAACAAGGAATCTCTGTCACTTACTATGCTACTAGGAATTCCATGTAGTGTAACTACGTTCTTCATAAATAACTTTTTCAAAACAGGTGTCATCCTAGTTGACTTAACTGGAATGAAATGGAAACTCTTGGTTAATCTGTCCACTACGACCCATATACTTTCATTTTCTCTATTAGATCTTGGCAACCCGTCTATAAAATCGAAAGAAATATAATCCACTTCCATACTGGAATATCTAATGGCTGAAGTAACCTATTTGGCTTCTAATGTTCAGCCTTTATCAGTTGGAAATTCAAATACTGCTTCACCTATAAGCCTACATCCATCTTTATACCTTCCCAGAAGAAACTCCTCTTCATATCTTGATACATCTTAGTTCCTCCTGGATGAATGGTGAACTTCGAACGATGGCGTTCCTCTAAGACTTCCTTCCTAATGTCTCCCACATTCGGAGCATAAAATCTTCCTTTCATTCTCAACCATCCATTTTGGTCAAGACTAAAGTCCTTCATGTCATCACTCTCTGTTTCATCCTTAAACTTCCTGATCCGTTCAACTAATACTAGATCCTCCATCTGAAGCAATCCTTTCAGTTATCACTAGTCGCACTTCTAAACATGACAACACTATAGTCTTAGTACTAGGAATACTCTTAGACCTCCACTGTACTCTATAAGTCGTCAGTGCTTCCAAATCATTCCACTCAGCTATCATTGTCAAAACTGCATTATAATGTTTTTAGCCAAGTGCGTCTGCAACCTTATTTTCATTTCCAGGTGTGTACTCAATTCCAAAGTCATAAGCAGCAATAAACTCTAACCATCTCTACTTTCTCATATTTAGTTCCTTCTAAGAGAACAAATACTTCAACGACTTATGATCCGCATACAGCTCAAACCTCTCCTCCAAAAGGTTATGTCTCCACACCTTCAATGCAAATACCACCGCGCTAATTCCAAATCATGCATTGGACATCTAACCTCACACGGTCTAAGCTATCGAGAAGCATAGGAATCCACTTTACCTCTCTGGATTAACACAACTCCTAATCCAGTTCCACACGCATCTGTATATACTACCAAATCTAGATTCCCTTCTGGAACAACTAATATAGGTGCATGAGTCAATAAGTGTTTCAAGCTCTAGAATGCTTCCACACACTTACCGGTCTAAATAAGCTTCACATCATTTCGCATTAGCTTGGTCATCGGTGCTGCTATCCATGAAAAATCTTAAATGAACCTCCTATAATACCAAGCCAATCCAAGAAAACTCTTTATCTCAGTCACTATCTAGGGTCTCTTCCAATTATTCACCGCTGCAATCTAGTCGGATATACATACAACCCTTTCTCTAAGACTACATGACCAAGAAACTTCAATTCCTTATTCCAAAAATGACACTTCAAAAACTTTGCCTTTAGCTAATGCTACCTCAACGTCTCAAGCACCACGCTAAGATGAACTTCATGCTCTCTTTCATCTTTATAGTATATCGATATATCATCAATAAAAACCAACACGAAGCTAACAAAGTGATCTCAAAAAATCCTGTTCATCAAATCTACATCAAATGCGGGTGCATTACTTAGTCCGAACGACATCACTGACCATTCGTATGATCCATATCTAGTTTTGAATGCCATCAAAAGGATACCATCATCCGCTACTCTAAGTTGACGGAAACCTGTTGCTAAATCCAACCGAGAAAATATTTTGGCTCCACTCATATCGAACAAATTGTCAATTCTAGGCAACGGATATCGATTCTTTATCATTTTCTCATTCAACTTACGATATTCAATACATAACCTCAACGATCCGTCTGGCTTCTTAGCAAACACCGTGGCTGCTCCCCAAGGTGAACTACTTGATCGAATAAAATTCTTTCCTTCCAAATCCACCAACCGCACCTTCAAATCCCTCATCTCGATAGGTGTCATCCTGCTTGGCGGTCCGCTCACCGGTCCTACTCCAGGCACCGAATCTATCTGAAACTCAATGGCTCGTTTCGGTGGCAATCCTACCACGGGTTCAAAATTGTCTGCAAATTCTCTAAGCACGAAAGCTCGTCTTATACCTCCATAACATCCAACAAAGTATTCACCTCACAACTAGGGTTTTCAGTAGTATATAAAATCCAATCACTATAATTAGGGTGTCTAGGTGATATTTTCCTATCATGGCAAAATATCCTAGCATCATACTTACTTAACCAATCCATTTTCAAAATAATTCTGAACCCTACAAAATCAAACACATGCAAACTACAAGCAAAGTTATGACCTAACAAATCAAACTCTAAGCAGTCACACTTCATCCCAAGTGTCGCATACCCTCCTATCGGATTTGTAACTCTTAAGGAAGTAACTAAATATGCGGGTTCTAAGTTAAGCTTATCTGCCAAACAACGGGATATAAAAGAATGCGATGCCCCGGTATCAAACAAAACGATAAATAGCATACCGTGAATCTAAAGCGTACCTCCCAACATAGCTTTTCCTTTTTCCTCTACTGTTGGCCTCGAGGTAGCTAGTTCCAATGCATATACTTTACCCTTCCCATCCTTAGCAGGCTCCTTGCATCGGTTCTTATAATGTCCAATTTGATCATAGTTGAAACACCTCATCTCTTTCTTCTCCGTGTCTTTCTTTCCTTTTCCTTTCCAACACTCATGGGCATATTGTCCCTTCTTGTCATACATAAGGCAGACAACCTCCGACTTTTCTTTCTTGGCAGCTCCGCCCTTCCGAGCTTCTTTCTTATAGACAAACTTCTTTTCCGTCTATGCTCCATCTGGACTTCCTTTGCCTTGTTTCTCTCTAAAAAAGCAAGCATCTCCTCATTCCTTAAAGCCATCTCTACTACAACCTCACAAGGGTCTCTAATATGTGGTAATGTAGCCTTTGCAAACTCAGGCTTCAACCCCCTAATGAACTTCTCGTTCCTTTTAATCACAGTGTCCACAGTGGCATAACTAAACCTTGCCAATTCCTCAAACCTTATAGCATACTCCAATAGAGACATCTCTGCCTGCTCCAACTCAACAAACTTTTTGAGTAAGGTAGACTTCGCCACCATAGACATGAAACTCCCCTCGAACTTCCTTGTAAACTTAGCCCATGTCGTCGTCTCTTCATTCACTCTAATAGTCAAACTATTCCACTTGTATAAAGCTACTCTTTGAAGCTGTCTCGAAGCAAGTCTTCTCTTCTACTCGTCAATGAGCCACAAATCTGCAAAGATTCTCTCACAATGCAACAACTAGTTCTCTACTTCAATGATGTCTTCAGTTACGATGAATGGATTTCCTCCCAGCCTAGCATAGTCTCTACTCAAAATGACATAATTGTTGACCATCAGAGCTTCTTGATTCTGTACTCCAGCATTTCCTCTAACCACTCCAAAAGAAACACCCGCTTGTATCATGTTGACAAAGAACTTATACATAGCTCCCATGTCAACTTGCGGGACCCCAGCACCCACATTTCCAATTTGTGCCTGACCTAGGTTTCTCCTGGTATTTGGTAAGACATTTCCATTCATTGTGGTGCTTCCTCCAAGGTTAACTCTTCCACTTCTAGCGTCCATATCTGTATTCAAGCCTCGTGAGATACAGAAGAATAGCCTAATAGAGATCGGAGAATAGTGATACAACGTATACTTATATATATACATACACACACATAGGAAATACAAGTACGTTACTATAGCATTATCCCATGTCTCAATCTTATCTCTAATTCCTTAGGATTATGTTTTCAAAAATCATTTTAGTTTAATATTTTTCATAAACCTATGCTCTGATACCAAGTTGTAACATCTCCTATCTGGAGGCCCGAAGCTAAGCGCTATGATGCTATAGCCATCTGTAGAATTAACTTCCGGTGACCAGATACTGTAATGTCAATGGTATCCATAATATCAGAAGCACATGAATATGAAAAAAAATCACACATTTCAAAAACAATTTTTCTAATTACACTTCACAAAACACGTTTCATCTTTATCTTACATAATCCCAACGTTTCCCAGTTTAAGATCAAATTTAATTATTACATAAATACGCCAAGAGCAACATATGAAGATGCCCCTTGGTTGACCAGAGTACTAAATAGTCATAACTAACAAATACAACACAACGAAATAAAACAAACAAACAACTCCTAGATAGCTAACTTCAGCCTCCTACTCATCTTCGGAAGCTTTATTCCTCTACCTACTGAAACCTAAAATCCTTGATTCTCGGCCTACTCAAATCAATTTTGAGCACCCGAGAGTTTAAGGGAAAAATTTAAACTTCGAGTCAGACATAAAGCCTGGTGTGAATAATACTATACATCTCGGTTATTTGATATTAAGAGAGACCACGCCGCTTAGCGATACGGGTTTTCCCTCACTAATATCCTTTTAAACATATCTTTTGCAGATCTTAATCATGCAATGAAAACTGGTTAAAACAATAATACCATATCATAAAAGCATATAAATCAGGTAACAAATGGACTGACTGTCCGAACACTGTATTTTTGTTTGGCTAACTTCTAACCTTTGGTTACAAATAATCTATTTTTTGTTAGATACTCCTCTTCTGGACGGTCTATCCCTAACTTACTTCTCCAGGGTCAACATATCCTAATGGTTTTAAGGGCTCACCAATAACCTATTCTCTCTCTTTGCATACGCCTTTCTATGCGTAACATCATTTTAGTCTTACTTGTGACAAAGCCCTACACACTGGAATTTCGAACTAAATTGGCCAGGGGATAATAGCTAATGTATAGGGCGTGACCCTATACTAGTCTCATCTAGTATTCTAATATCTGATTCATTTTTTTAAAGTTAACTTCCCATAAATTTTACTTGGAAACCTTTTCTTTCAAAATGATTAATCCTTTAAATCATACTTTAAACAAGGAAAATATACTCTACGCTTTACTCGGTTCACCATGCCATGTTACATATATATAAACACACACACACACACACACACACACACACTTCATACAAAACTTTGTTTATGAAAACATTTAACCTTTGAAAGTACGCCTTTCGAATCCATTGTAAGTATCCCTTTCGAAACTAAGTAATCCACTTTGATTTATAACCTTAGGACGAAGGCCCAAAACACACCCTTTTGAAACCCTTCATAATAAACCTTTCGAAACCATTGAACATCACCTTTGAAAGCTTTAAAACCTTAGACATCATATCTTTAAAACACTTACCATTGCCTTTCGAAAACATTAGAAACCTTCTTTTTAAACCTTTCAAACCATTTGGAAACCACCCATTCGAAACCTTCATTTAGACCTTTCGAAAGCATTAAAATCCTTTGTAAATATCAAACCATTCGAAGGCATTTGGGTTCAAGTAAAACATGTGGAAATCTTTTGAAACCATTTAAAAACCTTTCCTTTTGAAACCCTTGGGTTTTACCCTCAACCTAATAAAGGGACGCAAAACAACTAGGTCTAAAGCACTCTTTAAAAAACAATTTCCTAAGTAAAGAAATGATGGTTTCGAAACCAACCCTTTGAAAGCATTGGAGAAGTGGCTAGGTTTTAAAAACAAAGTATCCTTTCGAAGTCATTTGCTTCGAAAGGTAGAAAGCGGTAGCATGGGGTTTCGGCCCCATTCGAAAGCATTTACTTTAAAATAACGGGTGCAACCACATTTGAAACCATTCCTTTAATTAATTTGACCTAGTCAGAAGCCAACCAAGTCGAAATCATTCCTTTCGAAAGCAAAGTAGGCACATTTCTATTTGAAAGCAAGATAGCGCTTCGACCCCATTGGAACCCCTTATTTTGACCTGATACCTTCCGCATATATCCAATTCACTATGTACCAAATCATTGATACTGCGTGATTGGTTTCGATGGCGATGGAGGCGGAAGTACCCAGTCAGAACCTAAGTGCCGAAAGTGTTCAAACTTGTAAAAAAACATGTAAAATATGATTTTTAATTTTTAAAGCAATCTTTTAAACTAACCTACCTTGTTCATAAAAATATTACTGGTTGCTAATTTCTTTTCTAAAAGTTCTGCCGAAATTTCAAAAATAAACAATTTAATAACACCCCTTCTCCTTTTATAAATATATAAAACATTTAAGTCCCATACCTTTAATAGTTTTATATATTCATTAGAACACTTTGGAAAATTCTACAAATATTCCTATAAATCATTTTTAATATGTTTTTTAACATATATAAATTTCAGACCCAAAACATAGATAATTTAGTCATAAATTATTTTAAACCCAAATATCCATTTTCCTCACTAGAAGATTAATATAAATCCACATTAATTCAGAAAATTATGAAAATTAAAACCATCTCTGAAATATCATTTATGATCCAAATCTAAAATTGCAAGGCTTTTGGATGTCATTTAATAGGGTTTTCACATTAAACATATCATAAAATCCATATGAATCGTCATCATCAACAAGCATTTATATTTATTTCTAACATTCAAAACATGGCAAAACCTTGCAAAATATTTCGAATCTAACCTAAAACCGAAAACAATTAGAAAACATAAGATGTAGTCATTATTCACCTTAGCTTTGAGATTAAGGAGTTGAGATTGGATTAGTGTCGATTTAGCTTCTTCCTTTAGCTTATCTTCCACTTATTCTTACTTAATGGTGGCCAGTCTCTTTAGTGTTTGATTTATGTTTGTGAACGTGTAAAATGAATGTGGTTTAAGGGTCTAGGGTATAAGAATATGCTTAGTCCTATATTGCCCTTGTTTACTTACCCCCAACTTGATTCATTTTTAATTCCCCTTGTTTATTTGTTTGATGGGCACGGCTACCCTTCTATTAACCACAAATCTCAATCCTCTAATCATTACATTATTTTATTTAATTTAACCAATTAAATATTCTTTATAATGTTACTCAAAATTAGGGTCGTTACTGTAGCCTCCTAATTTAGCTATGGATCCCATTGTGCCTATTCTGGCTCCTCATGTGCTCCAACACATGCAAGTCCTCTCCAATCCACATCCTCCTAAGGGAGGACCTATCCAATAGAACAAGCGCCTTCACATGCACTTTCTCTTCTTGGAGACTATCTTTGTACCCTTAGAAGACACGAGTGAAAAGAAGATACTATGGAACATAGCTCCTCCACGTCCCAACTCACGTGCTTACGCAATGGCATATAATAGCCGTGACCCAGTTCACCTCAATAACACTTATAATAGTGTAGGTGGCCTTCTATACAAGAGGTTATATCTGCTCAAGACTCCCTGTCTTGGGTACGATGTTATGCTAAATAATGTAGGTGACCAGACGGGTTTGGTCTCACATGTTATCTGTGCGCCAGACACCTACTTCCCTATGGAAGATCTGTCGTAGAATTGCCGAATCAGAGGTCTCGACATCCTCCGAATCCTCTCCTACCACGAGGATGTGCAAAATGACTCTAAAGTGCTTGTTACTCATCCAAATCTCCACTCCCTTCACTTCGAATGTAAAGATGTTGCCGTCGTCAAATGAATACTCCAGGTTAGCATCGAACAGATGCATACATCATAGGTAACCTTCCCACTCAAACGTCTCACGGTTAAGGATCAACAACAATCCTATAGCCGTGATTAAGTCCTCCAAACCATAAGCGGTGAAATCCCCAAATTTCATAGGTCCCCCTTGTAGAAATGTGAAGTTTACCACCACTTCATAGCTTTTTACCTTTTCTTCATCATTTTGGAGCCATGCGATCTCTTGTGGGGCCAGATTTGGGAGAGGAGATGCTGCTTTGGGGAAGTGCCTAGATTTGGTTGGGAGGAGAAAAATTGGGTTCAGACCTCGATCTGGGGGCTATTTTTGGTGGAGCGCCGGTTGTCTTCCGATTGTTGAAGGGTGTTGGAGCCGTCGGTGCATGCGTGGCATGAGGTGATGGTGGCATCGGCCTGGTTTGAGAAGCGGAAGGAGGGTACAGAAGTGAGGAGGAAGGGAGACAAAGGGGAAATAAGGGGGCGGCTGGGTCTGGACGTGACTATATGCCATCTTCGAGGTTCGAGTAGTACCTGAAACTCGCTAACCAGTCGACGGTAATTCTGTGGGGTTAACCACTATCGGTCTACCAGTGGAACCCAAGCATCGCTCATGGTCTTTTTAGTCCAATCTAAACTTTCACCTTATTTAACCCGAGTCGAATATAAGCTATTTATTATACCTAGCGTTGTTTCAGTCCGCCTCCACCTTCTTCGTCTCCATTTTGGCTATTCCGGACAATCTATCTACCCACAGTGGTGTACTCACCTACAGCTTTGTTTTTGGGTTCTTATCATTTTTCCTATTCTTTTTACCTTATTTAAAACTAGTATAACTTCCTATCTTCTTCCCTTTAAAAGAATTTTAAAACTTAAATTTTTCATAATCAGAAAAATCGACGAGCTAAATATACACTTTATTTTCTTTTTATTTCAAAAGAAATATCTCTTTTTTAAAACACGTTCTAACTAAAATTTTAAGCCTAAACAACTTTAATTTATACTAAAAATTCTTTATAGATAAATAAAATTATTTCAATTTAGAGAAAACTTTAATACTTACCAACCTTTTATTGCAGCCGAATTTCTCATAGTCTTTGAATAGACATAAAAGATCAAATTGGACAAGAAAATAGTGAATAAATGACCAAAAGGCTTTGGAAATATCATAAAGAAAGTGAGAAAAAAGAGTTATAAAAAAATGAGCAAAAAAAGTTGAAAATTTGGAAGTTCAAATTTTTGGAAGAGTCGACTCAGAGAAAATCCAAGAAATCCTCAGCTTGGACTTGAAGCAGGATAGTCTTGGAGAAATCCAAGCATGATCCAAAGCAATTTATGCGAAAACCCAAAGCATGACTCGAAATTGGTTTGATGCCAATCCCTAAGTCATGGGTCAGTACCAATCCATGAAGACTCGAGTCAGACATATAGAAGTTCGGGTCTGAATGCAAGTAAGCAAAGTAAAACTTAGAGCATGAAAAACTCAAAAAATGTTTAGGTCAAGCCCCAAGCAAACACTCAAATTTCTCAGGTCGGACTCCAAGTCAGTTTAAGTTAATAAAGATAGAGGCGATTGCCAGGCCACCTTGAAATTCAACAACACCTATCCATCAAAGTGATGGATTGGTACCGATCCATGACCATGGATCGGTGTCGGTCATTTGCTTAAAGTGTCGTATTAAGTTTCTTTTATATTTGCTTAAACTAGTTTCATCGAATCCATAACAGTGAATTATTATAGGATTTTAAGTTTCGTATCTGTCGGACTTACCGTTTGATCGTTCGAGCTCGAAACGCGCAGAAAACAATTATGGAATTTAATTAAAATAATTTGATTTTAAAAGCTAACTTCTATATATAATATAATTAGGGTTTGAAATTAGTTCCATTGGTTTAAAAATATTGAAAACCTATATTTTGATATATAGGATGACATACTTCCGTTTCGGGAACGAAATAGGCTTTTCGGGCCTTTATTATCTCTCTGGCCTAATCAGTCTGTTCCATCCATTCTTATTTCAGCTTTGTCTACATATAGGCTTTTATAAACCCTAGCAGCTTTCTATTTTTATTTTCTGTACGTACAATTTTTATCTCATCTGTTCCTTCCTAATGGAAGACATCTCAAAACCCTAATTTTTATTCCAAACCAAATCGAAAAAATCCAAACCGCTCAAATCTTATCATATGGTATATCATCGCGAAGCTCTCGATGAATGTAATTGACACAACAGATAATAACAAATGAAGCAAAATAATGGAACGATACAAGATGAATTGGTGAATTGATGATACCTAAGTGCCCAAATCCGTTGATCTCTCGAGATACCGGATTCTAGCTATCTTCAACACGTTGATCGCGCACGATGCCGCGTTAGAAGATCTACGATTCTTCGACTTTGATCTCGTGCACGAGATTCCATGTATCGGCTTCAAATTCGTTGATTCGAGCGCACTCGAATAACCGAAGATGGAGAAAGGAGCTCACACTCAACTTTCAATTTTTAAAGAGGCACAAAGCTCTCAACAAAATTTATTCCAAATTCCACTCCTTTTTACAATGACAACACACCCGTATTTGTAGAGATTTTACAACACACAGCCGACCTAACATCAGCGACCTATGAGCTAACATATACACGACTTTACAGATATAGGTTACAACACACGCGACCTACAACAAACAAGTCACAAACGACCTAACTCATAAGCGACTTAACATTAGGAGCGACCTACGACTTAACAGTAGCACGACAACAGGAGCTTGAGCGATCTATCAACTTGAGCGATATAAGGAAATCAGCAACCCATGCGACTTAGAGGCTTGCGACCTATAGGATGAGAGATATAACAAATTGAGCGACTTATAGAGTGCGGTAGGTGAGTGCGACTTAAAGCAAATGTGACATATGCGACCTAACTCTTTAGGTCGTAGCTTCTTTGGTTGTAGCTCGGTAGGTTGAAGCAACCTAAGGAAAAGCGGCCTGAGTGATTCGCTGCTTCACCCTCTCCTCGTGTCTTGTTAGGCCGTAACTCGCTAGGTCGCGGCCGACTTAGGGCATGCGTCTTATGAACATGGTGCGCTGCATCATCCTCCCCAGGTTGGAAAGAATTCGACCCCGAATTCACACTTTCCTCTTCCTCGACAAGCTTGTACTCATGATACGGAATCAAATGTTTGACGTTGAAAACATCAGCAGTATGAATATGATCCGGTAATCTTAACTGATAACCATTCTCATTGATCTTCTTCACGATTTCTACAGGACCAATCTTTCGAGCTTTCAATTTATTGTAAGTTCCAACTGGAAAATGATCTTTCGTCAATACTGCGTAAACAAAATCACCCTCTTTGAAGTCCACACTCCTTCGCTTCTTATCTGCCAGTTGCTTATACTTATCATTTGACTTAAGCAATCGTTCATGAACAATCCTGTGACACTCCTGCAACTCATTCACGAAATCACAAGCTCATTTAACAACCCCTTTCTGACGTGGAACTGTCGACAAATCCAACGGTCCCTTCAGAATGGCTGAATATACTACTTGAAATGGATTGAATCCAGCACTTCGATTAACGGCATGATTATGTGCGAACTCTGCCTGAAAAAAGTTCACATCCCAGCTCTTCAAATTATCCTTCACAAGACATCTCAACAAATTTCCCAAAGATCTGTTCACCACTTCCGTTTGCTCATCCGTTTGTGGATGATAGGCGCTACTAAAATTTAGCATAGTCCCAACCATCTTCCACATACTCAATCAAAAATGACTTAGAAATCGAGTATCCGGTCAGAAATAATGGTCTCAGGTAACCCATGTAGTCGATAAACCTCTTTAAAGAACAACTGAGCAACACAGACTGCAGTGACGGTCTTTTTACAAGCTATTGAATGTGCCATCTTCGAAAATCTACCCACCACAACATATATAGAATCATTCCCTCGTTGAGTTCTTGGCAAACCCAAAACAAAATCCATGCTAACATCAACCCAAGGTCTAGTAGGCACGGGCAATGGCATATACAATCCTGCATTCGTAGCTGTCCCTTTGGAAACTTGACATATGTGACATCTCTGCCCAAATCTTTCAACTTCTTTCCTCATGGAAGGCCAAAAATATGATTGAGAAATCAACTGCAAGGTACGATCTCTTCCCACATGACCTTCTTCATGTAATTCCTTCACAATCTTCATTCGCAAACTGCACTCTGGTATACACAATCGATTTCCTTTGAATAGAAAACCATCTACCAACACATACTCATCTGTCTTCCCTTTCTCGACTTCATCTATAATATTAGCAAAGTAAGGATCCTTAACAAACAATTCTAGGAATACATCAAACCCTGTCACTTTAACTCTCATTGTAGTCAACAAATGATTTCTTCTACTCAATGCGTCTGCCACACGATTTGTAACTCCCGACTTATGCTTTACAACAAATGTAAACTGTTGCAAGTATGCGATCCATGAAGCATGTCTAGCTGCAATCTTATCCTGTCCCTGCAAATGTTTCAATGCTTCATGGTCAGTATACAACACAAACTCTTTATAAAACAAGTAGTGTCTCCAATGCTTTATGGCTTGGACAATAGCATAGAACTCTAAGTCATAGGTACTGTATCTTGTCTTGGCTCCAGAAAGTTTCTCACTAAAATAAGAAATTGGACGACCCATTTGACTTAACACTCCACCAATTCCAACTCTGGACGCATCAATATTCAGTTCAAAGAGCAACTGAAAGTCTGGGTATCTAAGAATCGGTGTCGTAGTCAAAAGTGTCTTGATCTATTGGAAAGCAGAATCAGCCTCTTCAGTCCACACAAACTACTTTCCTTTCATACAATCTGTCACTGGTGCCATCACGCTACTGAAATATGGAATAAACCTTCGGTAGAATGATGCTAAACCGTGGAAACTTCTCACTTCAGTTATAGTCCTGGGTTGTGGCCAATCCTTGATTGCTTCATCTTTACCTTGATCCACATGAATACCTTCCTTGGACAACACATGTCCCAAGAACAAAATACTATGTGTCATGAACATGCACTTCTTTGTTGCCGTGTAAAATTGCTCCTGACGAAGTATCATCAACACTTCCTACAAGTGTTGTAGATGTTCGTCTGTGCTTCCACTGTATATCAATATATCATCAAAGTATACCACCACGAACTTTCCAATAAATGGTCGAAAGATCTGATTCATCACTCACATAAAAGTACTAGGTGCATTCGAAAGACCAAATGGCATGACCAGCCATTCATACAACCCCTCCCGTGTCCTGAAGGCTGTATTCCATTCATCTTCTGGTCGAATTCGAATTTGATGATACCCACTCTTCAGATCAATCTTTGAAAAGATAGCAGCTCCACTCAACTGATCTAACAAGTCGTCCAATCTTGACATCGGAAATTTGTACCTCACTGTAATCTTGTTTAGTGCTCGACTATCTGTACACATTCTACAAGTTCCATCCTTCTTTGGCACTAACAAGACTGGTACTGCACAAGGACTTAAACTTTCTTGTATGCGCCCTTGTTCAAGTAACTCCTCCACCTGCCTTCTCAACTCTTCGTGCTCCTTTGGACTCATTCTATAATGTGGTCTATGTGGTAACACAGCTCCCGGAACAAGATCAATCTGGTGTTGTATGTCTCTCAACGGTGGTAATTCTTTTGATACTTCTTCAGGAAATACATCTTCAAATTCCTTCAACACTGGCTTAACTTTCTCAGGAATTTCAACCGTTTCACTACTTTCACGTCCAATCAACAGAAATACTTTAGGCCCATCCTTTACTTCTTTGACAAACTCCTTCAAAGATAATAGAGTCTTTAGCTCCTCTATTTCCTCCAACTTGCTTTCACTTTGTTGTCGCTTTTTAGGAACTAAAGTGATTCTAATGCCATTGAACATGAAACTATAGCAGTTAGTCCTACCATCGTGTTGCACGGCTCTATAAAATTGCCACGGTCTTCCCAACAACAAATGTCATACATCCATATCCACCACGTCACACCAGATTTCATTCTTATACTTCTTTCCGATGGAAAAAGTTACACAAGCTCTTCGACTAACCTTCACTTCCCCACCTTTCCTCAGCCAAGCAAATTTGTAGGGTTTGGGATGCTTTTCTGTCTTTAACGCTAACTTCTTTATAGCTACTGTAGAGATGATGTTATCACAACTTCCTGCATCGACAACAAACTTACAAACCTTTCCCAAAATAGTGCACGTGGACTGAAAAATATTACTCCTCAACCAGCTAGTCTCCTCTTCCTACTTTGGCGTCAAGCAAGATCTCCTCATCATTAAAGAATATCCCTCGTCTCCCGTCAGTAATTCTTCTTCCTCCTCAACTTGTGGTGAATTAGAACATTTTATTTCTGCATCCTCATCCTCAAGATCAGAAACCATCGCTCGCTTCTTAGGCCTCGGGCATTCATTGCTCTTATGACCAAACTCCAAACAGTTATAACACTTGAAATTGTTGTTGACCTTGGTCTTAGCAACTTCGTTGATAACCGGTTTACTAACAGCCTTGGAAACATTAGTATTACTACTAGCCCCTTTCACCTGATTGATCGAACTTGTAAGCGCACCACCTCCTCTTCTACCTTGCTTCTCCCAAGCTAGAGCCTTCTGGTGTGCTTCAGCAACGGATCTTGGATCAAACATATTTACCATATCCTGAATTTGCATTCTCAATCCTCCAACAAATCTAGATGTCAACTGTTCCTCCGTTTCCATGATATCGTTTCTAGCAATCAGTTGATAAAACTCATCTGCATAATCATTTACCGACTTTGTCTCTTGTCTCAAATTCTGTAAGCGCTGATACATAAGAGACTGATATTTATAAGGTAAGAAAGTTGCCTTCACCAACTTCTTCATCTTTTCCCATGAAACAATCTTCGACTTTCCCATTCTTTCCCGTGTAAGTGTAGTTTGTTGTCACCATGCCATAGCTCTTCCCCTCAATCGTGTAGCAACCAACTTAACTCTACGATGCATGGGTACTTCCTTGAAGTCAAAAATTTCTTCAACATTTGATAACCAATCCAGAAATTCTTCCGCTATCATTCCCCCTTTGAATTCTGGAATCTCTGTTTTCATCACCGACTCCCATCGACGATCATCTTCGAAATCTCTATTTCGACTTCATCCTTGGCCACGGTTTCGACAAAAGCTACTATCACCATCACTGGATTCCTCCAAATCTGACGTATGTCGATGTCGATTCTGACCATCAACATTTCTGCTACCACACACGTCTCTTTCTTCCGAAACTAAAGGTGAAACTCTGTTTCCACTATGGTGCGAAACTGGTGAAGTTCTCCTTTGACTTTGATTCATGTCTCTCATCAACTTCTCTAACTTTCCAATACCTTCATCGAACTTTTCATTGATGCGCTGCTCCATCTGCTCAGCTTCTTGTCTTCTATATACATCTTCAACATTTTGAAATCGATTAGCACGTCTCGGAGGCATGATCTTCAAACAATCTCTTTTTCGATCTAACTTTGATATGGTTCGACTTAACTCTGACTTAGCTCGGCTCGGCCTAACTTGGTTCTGCACTTAGCTCGGCTCGGCCTTAACTTAGCTTGGATCTGATCTGCACTTAGCTTCAACTTAGCTCTGCAAGCTCTTCAAGCTCTGATACCAAATTGACGCAGCGGATAATAACAAATGAAGCAAAACGTTGGAACGATACAAGATGAATTGGTGAATTGATGATACCCAAGTGTCCAAATCCGTTGATCTCTCGAGATACCGGATTCTAGCTATCTTCAACACGTTGATCGCGTACGATGCCGTATTAGAAGATCTACGATTCTTCGACATTGATCTCGCGCATGAGATTCCGTGAATCGGCTTCAAATTCATTGATTCAAGCGCACTCGAATAACCGAAGATGGAGAAAGGAGCTCACACTCAACTTCCAATTTTTAAAGAGGCACAAAGCTCTCAACAAAAGTTATTCCAAATTCCACTCCTTTTTACAATGACAACACACCCATATTTATAGAGATTTTACAACACACAGCCGACCTAACATCAACGATCTACGAGCTAACATATACACGACTTAACAAATACAGGTTACAACACATGCGACCTACAACATACAAGTCACAAATGACCTAACTCATAAGCGACTTAACACCAGGAATGACCTACGACTTAACAATAGCACGGCAATAGGAGCTTGAGCGATCTACCAACTTGAGTGATATAAGGAATTCAGCAACCCATGCGACTTAAAGGCTTGCGACCTATATGATGAGCGATATAACAAATTGAGTGACTTATAGAGTGCGACAGATGAGAGCGACTTAACGCAAACGCGAAATATGAGACCTAACTCTTTAGGTCGTAGCTTCTTAGGTCGTAGCTCGGTAGGTTGAAGCGACCTAAGGAAAAGCAGCCTGAGTGATTCGCTGCTCCACCCTCCCCTCGTGTCTTGTTAGGCTGTAACTCGCTAGGTCACTGCCGACTTAGGGCATGCGTATTACGAACATGGTGCGCTGCATCAGTAATCTACATCTGTAATTTGTTTTTTAATTGGAAGCTCTGTTTGGCCAGAATTTGGCATTATTTCTCAGTTGTCCGTTGCTAGGATTTCACGTTCATTGGTGGATCTTCGACCATTCGACGATCGGAAGGTTGTAGCTTGTGGAGGAGGTCCAGCAGAGTGCGTCCATGGTCTCTGATCATCATATGGTCGCAGGAGTTGGCCAGAAATCGATGTAGAAGGGGGTGGTGGCCTTGGATTAGGACGATGACGAAGAGGTTAGCGGCTGTGGACTTGTATGGTTCGTTTCTGATCGTATGGAAGATTGAGGAAGGTGATGAATTTACCGTTTTGCCCTTCATTTATTTCTTTTATTTAATTTAAAATTTCAATGTTCTAACCTAAGTGCCCTTCATTTATTTCTTTTATTTGATTTAAAATTTCAATGTTCTAACCTAAGTAACTCTTACATACGAACTCGGATTTGCATGCGGTTTCTTTGATTGGGATCGTATCAAAATTTTGGATAACATAAAATAGGTTTGGTTGAATTTGAAGACTGTTGGAATTTTGGGCTTTTATTGGATGTTTAATTGACTATAAATCAAAGGTGAGTGGTTTAACCCACTTACGCAGTACTAAATCTTCTTATGTTAGTTGAATTAAATTTATGATGTGATAAAAGTTTTATTAATTGTTGTTTGTTCTTTTAAATTGACACTTAAATTAATTTGAATTTTATATTGACATTTAAACTAATATTGAATTTAATTACTAATTAAGTACATGATATTGATAACTGAAACACCCCACACCCCTTAGTATTCCCAAAAAAGGGCACACCAAAGGATGTGGTGCGTTATAAGTATAGCCAAAGCATCACAAGGACTAAGATTCACAAGACAAATAAGTTAAAGCAGCGGTAAACATTTCAATAATAACTTATCGTTCAGAATTAATCTTTATCTCAAAATAAGTCATATAAACATAACATGGCTCAAAAATGCAAAATCTCTCATGTCTTATAAAAATACATCTTAGTCTCACATAATCAGAGTAAAAGTAACAATAATAATCCCTCTCACAAGTGCCAATCCATTATAAGCCAAATGAAAAAGATGAAAAGCAGAAGAATACATCTGAAATGAGGAAACCCTAGAAATGAATCTCCAAGCAACTTGAATCAACTATCCTCAACTCTGCTGGCTTATTGGGGGGAAATGGAAAGATAGAGGAGTGGGTCAGACAGTAAGCCTGGTGAGTGGAAGTAATCACAAGCATTTCTAAGCAAGATAAAGATAATAGACTATTCAATAATTCTAGCATAAAAGAAAGATACAAAAAGACAAAACTCGCATCAAATATTACTTTTGATTCTGCTTGACTATTTGCTTTGATTGTTTGCACTTGTCTTGAACTGTTATGATTAGGCTGAAACCCTAATCCTATCCATTAATCGGCTTTTCCTATCTCTGCTGTGCCACTGTGTGCCAATCCTGTTGGTCCCACAGCAAAAGACACCTCTTAGTGCTTAGGACGCAGTAGCGAATTATTTACCCTAATCGATGCCGCACGCTCGGTCATCGCCGGTACACATTAGCTGTCACCCCGTATTTAACCCTTTATTTACCCTAATCAGCATAAGCATGCCCAGCCTCACCCACATGTGAGACCATCAGTCCTCGACCTAAAAGGGAATGCTGCTAGTACTGGTCCTAACAAACAAACCTTCTAACTTTGCGCCACTTATCCAAATCCTCAAATTTGAGCCTCTATCTATTGGCCACTTATTTACGCTAATCAGCATAAACGTGCCCAGCCTCACCCACATGTGAGACCATCAGTCCTAGACCTGAAAGGGAGTGCTTTCGGTATGGGCCACTACTGCTATATTTTCTTATTAACTTAATCTAAAATCTACGTTTAAAATAAGCCCCTTCTGTTATTTCTCTCTTTCTAGTTATAACCTATGCATTATAATTTTTCTTGCAACTATTACTCTTCTATTTTCTCTTTTTAGTTAACCACTTGTTATAATCATGCTTGCAAATATCTTAAATTTACCTATTTTGATCCATGTCTATTTTATTTCAGTTTTTCTCATCTTACATCTGATTTCTGTAAATTTAATTTTTTTCTGTTTAATTCCATATTTGCGAATCCTTCACTTTTTAATATTTTATTCGCGTCAAAAAAGAATTAAATCTCTGTAAAAAGAAACTAACATTTACAGGCTAAATTTTAACTTAAAACAGATGGAAATAACTGTGAATAACTGCAAATAACTGTGAATAACTGCAAATAACTGAATAAAATAGCCGAATAAAAATAGACTGAAAAGAACTTCTAAAATTTGCTTAAAACTGACTGTAAATAAACTTACACAAAAACTGACTCAAAAGTTTAGAAAACTACAACTATTGAGCGCTATTATTTTAAATTGCTTAAGAATCTAAAATAATTACAAAACACTCACCGTTGGTCCTTAGCTCTAGTCCTGGGCCTTCCTGGATCTATTTCTAAGGTGTAGAATATTTTTATTAAAAATTCCACTCTAGAAATTTTTTCTAATTGGGGTTCAACCTCAGGCATTGAACTCAATTGGGAGAAAATCCGGATGAGAAAAGTAGCTAGGCCTAGGGTTCTATTTATAGTGTGGCTTAGGGATCTTAAGCCATCGGATTTGAAGATTTAATCTGTTGCAACCACATCATAGACTCACCAGGAATCATCGGATGTAGCTACAAACGTACATGATTTCACAAAAATCTATTTTACACTCTTCGGCTCATACTTGGACGAAAAATCATCCAGGCATGTGGGTCAACCTAGGCTATGTGCGAGTTGACCTATGGGTCGAACCGACCCTAGCAAGGGTTGACCCCTATGGGTCTTATTTTTTTCGTTTAATTGTAATATAATTATGATTTCTTGTTTCCCTCATAACTTCTTAATACTAGCTTGGATTTCGATAAGTTATATATGAAAAATGATCATAAAATTGCTTCGAACCCAATGATGCAACTCTAGTAGCTAAATTCTGACAATTCCAAAAATGCTCATTTTCTTTGTTTAATAATTATTTTGGTTATTTAATTATCTAATAATGCAGGGTGTTACATTCTTCCTTACTTAAAGGATTTCACCCTTGAAATCTTCAAGGACAGAAGATGAAATAAATATTTTCATCTAAATTCCACAACCACATATTCAACCATCATCCGTTATATCCATTATCTTAAGCTTTTTAATGCAATTTATGATATATGCAATAGTGTAGTGTCAATGTCCCTAACTAAAGAAAAAGATTAGGCGGTCTACTGATTCAGTCGACCTTCTTTTTATGTGCTCATGTCCGTGCCATGTATCCAAATGAATGCAAATTCCCTAATGACAACTGATATTTCTATATGCATGCTACAATCATCATCCAAATGCAACAATCATATGATAATCACCCATTCATAGCAACCATGAAATAAAAATGCAAGTGCACGCACATCCGTATGCATATGCTTTAGTGACCTAGTTAAGCCGATCTCTAATAAATAATAGTGCCTAGTGCTTGTATATGTGTTCATTAGCATCCACTAGCAAACACTTGCGTCCAACATACATAACATGTTCTAGTAACATGTTTACATTCAGTCCTACCATCTAGGTCTACCCTCCTAAAGGATATTAAAGGAAAGAATCTATTCAAAACTGAAGATGGAAATAGGAAATTTAAGGCGTACCATCTAAGAGATGCGGATAAGAGATACATATTTTCTCATCAGCCTCCCACCTAGCGTCCTCAATACTATCTCCCCACTGCACTTTAACCAAAGGGACTTCCTTATTCCTAAGCTTCTTGATATCATGTTAAACGATCTTGGTAGAAATGCGACGAACCGATACTTCTCTCTCCACTTCAACTTCCTCAAGTTGGATAGGTTCCACTACCTCTGCCGAATCATGTAAGCACTTTCTCAAGTGCGAAACATGGAAAACATCATGAAATCCAACAAGCATCTCTGGTAGCTTTATTCAATACGCCATCTTCCCTACCCTTTCCACAATGGAGAACGGTCCTACGAATCTAGGAGCAAGTTTCCCACTTGATCCAAACCTCACTACCTTTTCAGCGGAGACACCATAATGAAAACCAAATCTCCTACCTCGAAATCAATATTCCTTCTCTACTTATCTACATAGGATTTCTGTTTATCTTAGGTCGTCTTCTTCTTCTTCTAATCAAATCAATTTTTTCTAAAGTCTCTTTAGCCATGTTGGGACCCAGTAGCAATATTTCTGTAGACTTCAACCAACATGAAGGTGACTTGCAAGGTCTTCTATAAAGGGCTTCAAAAGGCGCCATCCCAATGCTAGCCTGAAAACTATTATTATTAGCTAATTCCACTAAAGGAAGGTGCTCCTCCTAAGTCCCTCCAAAATCAAGGATGCACATCCTCAACAAATCCTCAAGAACTCTATTAACTCTCTCCGTTTGGCCATCCGTTTGAGGATGATAGGCAATATTCAATCTAAGCTGTGTCTCTAAGCCTCTTGCAAGCTCCTCCAAAACTCGCTGGTAATGATAGGGTCTCTATCGCTCATTATGTTAGAGGGAACTCCATGAAGTCGGACTATCTCACGAACCTATATGGATGCCAAATAAGGTGCTGTCCTCTTACTCTTAACCGGAATGAAGTGGGCGCTCTTAGTCAAACGAACTATAATCACACAAATACTGGTATTCCCCTTCCTAGATCAGGGTAAACCATCTATGAAGTCCATCAAAACACTATCCCACTTCCATTCGGGTAGATGGTTGAAGGAATCCGCTAAGCTATTGTTGCTCCGCCTTAACCCTTTGGGACACAAGACACCAAGCCACAAACTCTGCTACATCCTTCTTCATGCCACTCCAATAAAACACTCTCCTCACGTCCCTATACATCTTATCACCATCCAGATGAATCGTCATATGAGAATGGTGTGCTTCTGCTAGAAATGCACTCATCAAATCACCAGGGCGATGGACATAAAGTCTTTCTTCTCTCCTTAGCCACCCTTTTTTATCGATGAAATAGCATTGCAGATGTCTACAGTCCTCTCCTTTGCTAATCCTATGCAGAATATCTACAAGCTCTGAATCCTCTCGTTGCCTTGAGCAAATTTGATCTATGAGGTTAGGCTTAACCTCAAGCGCTGCTAATAATCCAGGAGTGATGTCCATAGAAGGCTTAAAATCATAGGTGGAAATAAACTCTAGGCTTTTCCACTCCACGAACATTAGGCTAAGTATTGTTCTCTTCCTACTTAATGCATCTGCAACCACGTTCCCCTTGCCAGGGGTGCAAGCTATCTCAAAGTCATATGATGCTAGAAACTCCATCCAACGCTGCTGCCTCAAGTTTAAATTCTTTTGTGAGAACAGGTACTTCAATGATTATGGTCAGTGAAAAGATCGAACCTCTCTCCTAGAAAGTAATGTCTCCAAGATTTGAGTGCAAAAAATAGTAGCCAGCTCCAAATCATGGGTGTGGTATTTCTTCTCATGAGTTCTAAACTGTCTACTCCTATAGCATACTACCCTCCCCTCATGCATCAATACTGCTCCATGGCCAGTCTCACATGCATCATTGTATACTGTAAAATGCTTGGCTCGTCGGGTACAACTAACACTAGTAAAGGCCCTCTTTAGCATTGTGAAGGAATTCTCACAATCCACGTCCCACATGAATGTCGCGTTCTTCTTAGTGAGGCGAGTAAGTGGTGCTGAAATCTTAGCAAAATCTCTGATAAACTTCCTATAATAACCAGCCAAGCCTATGAAGCTTCTTACTTCGGTAGCGTTCTTAGGGGCCTTCCAATCCTGTATTGCTGCTACCTTAGCAGGATCCACTGCTATACCCTTTCTTGAGATTAATGTCCTAAGAAATACACCTCCTCATGCCAAAAGTGACATTTCGAGAATTTTTCTTTTAACTGATGAACACGAAGTGTACGAAGAACCTCCTCAAGACGAATAACATGCTCTTCCATACTCTTGAAAAACACCAAAATGTCGTCCACAAACACTACAACGAACTTATTTAGGACATCTCGAAAAACATGGCTTGTCGGATCTACAAAATAGGCTGGGGCATTGGTCACCCCAAAAGGCATAACCAACCACTCAAAGAATCCATCGAGGGTCCTAAATGCTATCTTATCGATGCTATCGTCAACGACCCTAAGCTGATGAAATCCAGCGGCTAAGTCAAGCTGAGAAAATACTAAAGAGCCAAACAAATGTTAGAAAAGATCATCTATCCTAGAAAGTGGGTAATGGTTCTTCTTCATGAGCTTATTTAACTCTATAGTATACGCAAAGTCGAAGAGAACCATTTGCTTTTGTAGTGAAGACAACTGGCACCCCCCACTCAGATATGCTCTGTCTGATGAAGCCTTTCTCTAATATCTCACCATTCTGCTTATTTAACTCCTTCCTCTCCCTAAGAGCCATATGTCTCACAGGCAATGCCATTGGCTTAGCTTTGTCATTCAGATAGATTCTAAAGTCGATCTTTCTCTTAGGGAGTAGCCCCTAACCTCCTCAAAGACGTCTGAGAAATCTTTAACAACTGAAAATGAATCTAACTCTCCTAGTGATGAATCAAGGGAATAAAGGAAGCTCAACATGACTAATCCTTATGGGTCGCAAGAAACCTCGAGGGTCCGTCCACTACATGTCCCTAGACCGATGGCTCTCCTCTCACGGTCCAACATCACACCATAAGTGGATAACCAGTCCATCCCCAAAATCATCCCATATCCCAAAAATCTCAGTATATTGGTGTCACAATCAAACTTTACGCCTATTATAAAAAATTTCAACCCTTACAAATCATGGATAAATGTGTCAGTCTTCCTATAGGGTTTGAAACAACTATAGGGTCTATAACTAGAAAGATATCTAAGTCCAAACAATCAACCAAGGAACTAGAAATGAAAGAATGCGATGCTCCGAAGTAAAAAAGAGACTGAATAGAAAAATTCGAAATAGAGATCAAACCTTCTACAGTGACTTTCCTACCTCGGTTCAGTCCACTACTAGAAGGTGCTACATCCAAAGCATGTACTTGCATCGTAAGTGCGCCTGCTCTCTGCCCCATCCTCTGAGGACAAGCTCTACTAAGGTATCCAGGCTGCCCACAACTGTAACACCTCCCCTTCATCATGTCCTTCTTATAGTCCTTTAGTAATGCCTAACTAACACATAATTATGACACTTGTCGCCCTTCTTGATCTTTCTCTTTTGAGGTCCTCCTCCTTTCTTCTTGTCCTTATCCTTCTTATTCTTCGACCACTATTTCTTAGAGTTTTTCTGATTTAGTAACCTCATTAACCTCTTCTTCCTTTGCAACATCTGATATAAGGGCCATTTCTACAAGTGACTCATACGTCGCTCCCATAGGTACACATGTCAATGCCAACCCTTAGAGGTGTCAGTTCAAACGCTCATCAAATGTGGTGACCTTCTTATGCTATGTATTAACAAGCTCCATTTCGAACCTCGATAACTCATTAAATTGATTTATACGCTCTTTTATAGAAAGACTCCCCTGCTTCAGACTAATGAACTTCTCCAACCGCATGCTTTCGTCGGCTTGCGATAAGAACTTTCTCTCAAACCTTTCCCGAAATCCAGCTCAACCAATGTCTCTACCATCCATCTCTACAATCTCAAACCAGTAATATGCCTCTCCCTTCAGCTGCCAAGATGCAAGCTGAACTCTTTGCTGGTCATCCAATCCTAACGGCCCAAATACTCGCTCTGTATTTCTCAACCAAGTTTGTGCCTCTACGAAATCCTTCATGCTAGAAATCGTCTTGCCTCCTAGATTAGCGAAGTCCTTGCATAGCTTAGAAAAATCGGCAGCTGTAGGTGGATTAACAAAACCTCCACCCGTTGGTGCTGCATTGAGCGCTTGCCATTGCACCTCTGGTGCCATAGCTTGGAGGTATCTACGAACCGGCCAAGGACTTGGGCACCCTCTGGAAGATTTGAGGCATCCGCCATACTATGCAATAAAGAGAAAATTTAGACTCGAAAGAATCGAAAGAAGGTTGAACTGGACTTTGAGGGGTTTTTCATAAAAACTCTCTTATACTTGAAAACTATTTCTACAATAAGGGTTTCTTCCTGAAAAATTCTTTTAGTTTGAAGATATGTTACCTTTGAAAAATACTTTACTTTTAAAACATGTTTTTGGGAATCCTGTAATCTTAGGTTCTGATACCAACTGAAATACCCCACACCCCTTAGTATCCCCAAAAAGGGCACACAAAAGGACGTGGTGCGTAATAGGTATAGCTAAAGCATCATAGAGACAATAAGTCCTTTCACAAGTGCCAATCCATCATAAGCCAAATGAAAAAGATGAAAAGCAGAAGAATACATATGAAATGAGGAAACTCTAGGAATGAATCTCCAAGCGACCTGAATAAACTATCCTTAACTCTACCGGCCTATTGGAGGAAAAGGAAAGATAGAGGAGTAGGTCAGACAAAAAGTCTGGTAAGTGAAAGTAACTACAATCATTTCTAAGAAAGATAAAGATAATAGACTAAGCAATTGTTCTAGCATGAAAGGAAAATACAGAAAAGATAAAGCTCGCATAAAATATTATTTCTGATTCTGTTTGACTGTTTGCTTTGATTGTTTGCACCTGTCTTGATTGTTGTGATTAGGATGAAACTCTAATCCTATCTCAACTGCTAACTTGATTAGGTTGAAATCCTAATCCTACCCATTGATAGGCCTTTCCTATCTCTGCTATGCCACTGTGAGCCAATCCTGTTGGTCCCACAGCAAAAGACACCTCTTAGAGCTTAGGACGTAGAATTATTTACCCTAATCGATGTTGCATGCTCGGTCATCACCGGTACACAATAATTGTGTCCCCCTATTTGACCCTTTATTTACGCTAATCAGCATAAGCGTACCCAGCCTCACCCACGTATGAAACCATCAGTCCTCGACACGAAAGGGAATACTACCGGTAATGGTCCTAATAAACAAATCTTCTAACTTTGCGCCCCTTGCACAAATCTCAAAATTTAAGCTTCTATCTACTGGCCACTTATTTACCCCAATCAGCATAAGCGTGTCCAACCTCACCCACGTGTGAGACCACCAATCCTAAAACTGAAAGGGAATGTTGCCAATATGGGCCGCTACTGTTATATTTGCTTATTAATTTAGTCAAATATCTAAGTTTTAAAATAAGCTCCTTCAGTTATTTCTTTCTATCTAATTACAACCTACGTGTTATAATTTTTCTTGCAACTGTTTCTCTTCTATTTTCTCTTTTTAGTTATAACCACTTGTTATAACCATGCTTGCCAATATCTTAATTTTTCCTATTTCAGTCCATCTCTATTTAATTTCATTTTTTTGTAAATTTAGCATTTTTCTATTTTAATCTATATTTGTGAATTCTTCTCTTTTTAACATCTTATTTATGTCAAAAAAGGATTAAATCTCTATAAAAAGAAACTAACACTTACAGGCTAAATTCCAACTTAAAACAGATGTAAATAACTACGAATAACTATAAATAACTGCAAATAACTGAATAAAATAGTTGAATAAAAATAGACTAAAAAAAACTTCTGAAATTTGCTTAAAAACTGACTATAAATAAATATACATAAAAACTGTCTCCAAATTGTGGAAAAACAACTATTAAGAACGATATTATTTTAAATTTCTTATGAATCTAAAATAATTTCAAAACACTTGCCTGTGGTATTTAGTTCTAGTCTGGGCCTTCCTGGATCCACTTCTATGGTGTAGAATATTTTTCTTAAAAAGATTTTCTCTCCAGAAAATATTTTTATTTAGGGTTCAGCCTCAGGCAATGAAACCAATTGGGAGAAAATCTGAATGAGAAAAATAGCTAGGCCTTGGATCCTATTGTGAGAAATGCGAATTACGGATTTTAAGGCTGGAATAACACTAGAGGGAGGTGAATAGTGCTTTGTGAATTTTCTAAATCTTTTTGAAACCTATGTAATTTAATCACCAAAAAAATGCAATTCACAGACATAGATATAATCACAGAATCAGACACAGATGCAAATACTAAATAAAAGAAGTAAAGGAAAGAAAATACCAAGATTTTATAATGGTTTGGAGTTACCCTACATCTAGTCCCGTACAATCATACGGATTTATTATCAAAATAATATCCTAGATTACACCCTCGATATCAAGGCTAAGAGGTACACCTTCCTGTATTCGAGTCCAGGGTAAATTCTCTTGATTTAACCAGGCCACAAGATCGCCTAATTGATTTCCAGGGCTACAATCACACCCAATTGATTTCAAGGCTCAACAACACCTTTTACTTAACAGTTTGATTTAAAAAGATTCTATAACTCTGAATAGCACTGAGATCTTATGGAGAGAGTGACAGAGAATCAAACAAGAGATAATCAAGTTTGATTTACTTGGTATTTCGACAGAGTATAGTTTAGGATTTTTTAGAATAAATGTGGAAGATGAAGAGGAGAGAAAATAATATAAATCTGGTAAAAAATTCGTTTAGAACTTACTGGTATTTATAGTAGAGCGACAACCATATCTATTCTTGAAAGGATACGATGAATAGACACTTCTTTTGAAAATTGAAATTTGAAAATAACAGACACTGTGTCGACATGGGGGGTTGAGGGATGTCGACATGCTCATGGAAAAATTGATGTTTTGATTTTCTTATTTAAATTGATTTCTATAATTTGTCAAAACAATTTATAAAATTTGTAAATATATTTGAAAATAGTTTAAACATATAAAAGATTTTAGAAAGTAATTTTTAATATATATAATCTTAATCTGTAAAGTGATTTAAAATCTGAGTATATAAATATTTTAAAGCTAAATATTTAAAACAAGAGATGGTTTAAAAACAAGGACAATTTTGAAATCAAAATATAAAAAAATGATAAAAATAGTTTTGAGGCTAAAATATTTAAAACCAAGAGAGATGTCTTTTTGAAAGAAAGTTTTTGAAAACATTTTTAAAAAACAAGGGATATATTTTGAGAAGCATTTTTATAAAATTAGTGGATATCAAAATATGACCACTATATGCTCCACTGGATATTGTCGTGGGCTTCGTCCCATTAGGGTTCCATCCCTTTAACAGGCTCGAAGTGGATTCTATTCCACGAATAAATTTCGAATAAAGATGTAAATGCTTTCAAGAAGTTTTAACATAATTCTAGACTCAATACTTACCTTGTACTACTGAAATCTTGAACTCTTGATATCTTGATACTCATAACTCTTCAATCTTGATATCTTTAGTCTTGAATCTCTATACTATACAGTCTTCATTCTTGATACCTGCATGTATATACATATGTATCTAAACTATAATGTTAGTATATAACATATTTTATAACAAGCCCTAAGGTTGTTGTCATCAAAACCATCATCTCAAGGACTAACATTCTCCCCCTTTTTGATGATGACAACCTATGTTTATAAAATATACTTCACCTTCACTAACTCCCCCTAAAACTAATAACTCCCCTTTAGTCTAAGCATAACTACTCTAACTACTTTATTTTATACTTCTTCCCCTTTGTCATCAACAAAAATTGATTCTAAACTTATATATAGCTCCCCCTTAATCTAATACTATCCAAACATAATACTAATAAGGAAGCATAATAAGCAAAACAAATATTTTATTATATACGATGTTATATTTACATATATATGGAACATAAACACAAAAATATATTCAAGTACATAAATTATAGAATAACACTACTAACCAGATTTTTTGATAATTGAAGATTTGTGAATCAAACAATTTGAATAATGAAAACAGAAGTTTCCACATTATTTGACCAAATTCCTATCATTGTCAGACTTCGCCTACGCAGACCATGTTGTCATCTTCTTCCATAGGTGCTTCTTCCTCCACTTCTTCTTCCTCTTCGTCGTGCTCTAAGGGTTTATGCACTTGAATGTTGGGAGAATCATCTTTAATCACAATAGGATTTGCATGATTATCCATTAGGAATTTTTGCAAATTATGAAGAATCTTGCATTGCTTTTCTTGTTATTTTACTATCCTTATTTGCACAACTTGAAGTTCAGTCAACATTTGCATGTCATCCTTTATAGATTCTTCAATCTTTATCACATGTGCTAGCGTTGGAATGGACCAGAATGAGGAGAAGGGAAAGAAACAGTGTCATTTTGGTTTGATTTAGTGGAGGAGGCCGTTAATTTTCATTTTCAGAAGTTTATTACAGAGAAAGGGAAGTGAGAAGACAGAAAAATTAAAAATGCATAGGTTTATATAACTACCAAACTGATTTTAGAGGGAAAATCAAAATTTCAAATTTAACCATTGTATGTCGACATGTGTGGTAGGGGTATGTCGACATCCCTATGAAAAATTTAGTTTTCTTGTATCTGTTTATTAGAAATATATGTTACTATATCTATATTCTATCTCTTAGTTATTGAACAAATGCCTAGTTCTCTTCTTAACTTATTAAATATAGGTTGAATTAAGGGTTGGGTTAAAATATGAGCAATTTGGTTCTCGGAGTTGATACTTTCAAGAGAAATGATCACTTTACTTATATTATCTCTGAGAAAATGATGTCTAATATCAATATGTTAGTCCTAGCATGATGAGTAGGATTTTCAGAAAATTTATTGCACTAGTATTATCATAATAAATTGGTGATTTTGAAATTGTTAATCCAAAATCTTTTAGGGTTTGTTGCATACAACTTACTTGAGAGCAAGCTAAAGCAGCAGAGATATATTCTACTTCAGTTGTTGATAAAGAAACAGTATTTTTCTTTTTACTAAACCATGAAACCAGATAATGCCCCAAAAAGTGATAAGTTCCACTTGTACTTTTTTGGTCAGATTTGCAACCAGCATAATCAGCATCACCATAAGATATTAAGTCAAATGAATCATTTTTAGGGTAAAATAAACCATAGCCAAAAGTATGTTTAACATACCTTATGATACGTTTCACAGCTTTTAAATGAGTCTCTTTGGGTTGGGTTTGGTGCCTTGCACAAAGACAAACACTATGCATGATATCAGGTCTACTCGTAGTGATATAGAGTAGTGATCCAATCATTCCCCTATATAGTTTTTGATTTACATCTTTTGAAAGATCTTTATTTAAAGCTTCATTGGTTGCCATGGGAATGGGTTTTCCACTCGCAGTAGTCATACCAAATTTACTAACTAGATCCCTAGCATATTTTTCTTGACTAATAAAAATAACATTTTCTAATTGTTTTATTTGTTAACCTAAGAAGAAAGTAAGTTCACTCATATGACTTATCTCAAACTCTTTTGTCATTATTTCATAAAATTCTTTATTCATTTCATGATTAGTTGAACCAAAAATAATATCATCTACATAAACTTGTACTAGTTGGACATCATTTTTATTTCTTTCAATGAAACGAGTATTATCTACTTTACCAATTTCAAATTTTGGTCGTAATATAAAAGATCTTAGTTTGTCATACCATGCTCTAGGAGCTTGTTTCAGACCATATAGAGCTTTCTTAAGTTTGAAAACATAGTTTGGAAATTTTTCATCTTCAAAGAGTGGAGGTTGTTCAACATAAACTTCCTCTTCAACAAATCCATTTAGAAAAGCACTTTTAACATCCATTTGAAATATTTTGAAATTATTATAGTTTGCGAAAGCAAGTAGAATCCTAATAAATTCTAATCTTGCTACAGATGCAAATGTTTCATCAAAAGCTATTCCTTCTTCTTGACAATAACCTTGTGCGACTAATCGAGCTTTATTTCTAACGACCTCACCTAATTCATTCATTTTATTTTTATAAACCCATTTAGTTCCTATTATAGTTTTATCCGCGGGTCTAGGAACAAGTTCCCAAGCATCATTTTTGGTGAATTGATTCTGTTCTTCTTACATAGCCAGAATCCATGAATCATCAGACGATGCTTCCTTTTGATTTTTAGGTTCAATAGATGATATAGAAGCTACATTACTCATGTTATTTAGTTGATTTCTAGTTCTAACAACAGATTCAATATCTCGTATTATATTTTCTATAGGATGATCTTTTTAAAAGCTTAACCTTTTTATTTGGATTAATAAGTTCATCATTTGTTTCAATTGATTCATTATTTAGGGTAGCAAAATCTTCTTCATCATTAATTTGTTTCAACTTCTTTGAATTTTTCATCAAATAAAACATGCATTGTTTCTTCAATCGTATTAGTTCTTAAATTGAAAACTCTGTATGCTTTACTTTTATTAGAATATGCGATAAAGATTCCTTTGTCGGATTTAGGATAAAAAATTATCTAAATTGTCTTTTGTATTTAGAATAAAACATTTACTTCAAAATTTTCTAAAATAAGATATGTTAGCGCCAAAAATGGTCATTAACACCCAAATCCAGATGAAAGCACCAAATAACAGTCACAGATAATGGATAGAATGTACGTAGAGAGCGTAAATATGATGAACAATCAAAATTAAAAAGAAAGTAGTTAAAACATAGAGTTTACAGTGGTTCGGCTGACTCCGGCCTACGTCCACACCAGAAATTTTCTTTTTATTAATGATAGAATCAATTACAGTTACAAACTGGTAGAGTAGCTTTAGCCTTAGAAAATAGAAATTTAAAGAGCCGGAAGAAGATCCCTTTTCTAAAGCCCTGTATGCTGTATTTATGGGCAAATCTCGAGTTACTGGGCTTCATGTATAGTCCGGGCCCATTAAGGCTATAGCCAAGCCATATTCATCATTACGACCGACCTCGAGCAGTTGACATGTCGAATGGGAGTAACCTGGGTGTTGACACGAAGCAACCATAGTACTGACTCGAAGTAACTAGACGTGTAGCCTAGGTCAGGCCCCGATCGAAGTAACTTCCACCCAAATTCGTAGGGAAGCACTCCCCAATGCCGAACCACGAAGTCCATCAAAGCCGACCTAAACCATACCGTGCCATACCCAATGTCCAACGACGTCCAATGCCAAGCGAGGCATGACGCCGAGCGAGGTACGATGCCAAACGAGATACGATACCAAGCAAGGTACGATGCCGAGCGAGGTAAGATGTCGAGCGAGATACGATGTTGAGTGGCACCTACCAAACTACTACCATATGCCTAACGACCCTGACTTCTCTATAATGCCGAGCGACCCATGCCGAGCCGTCAATGTCGAGCGACCCTGACTGAGTCACCATGCTGAGCGACCCATGCCAAGCCGCTAATGCCAAGCGGCATCTGCCAACCTACCTAGGCCGATCCATGCATATTGAACCATCCCTAATTGACCGTCCATCCATCCAGCTAGCTCCAACCAATCGTATTCTGGTCTCGGCAAATGAGCAGTTGATTTGGTTAAATCCGCCTGTCCATGGCCTTGTAAAATGGCGGGTTAACATTTGCCCCCCAAAGCATGCCTTGCTATTGGAAGGTGTGTTTTGAATAGCCCCAATTCCAATATCCAAATCCATACATTATTCATAGCCATACCTTCCAATTTATAATCCAATCCATTTTATCCAAGTCCTAGTCCACGACCTCTCCAGGTCGATATCCAAATCTGGGACCGCTCCGAGTCCTTTGCCAAATCCAGGACCTCACCGGGTCCATCTATCCTAAGTCAAAATTTGAATCCCTTACTTCTCTGGTTTTGTTTTTGAATCCGTAGACCTTGTTCGGTCGCGTTATCCCATTCCAGCCTCGACTCTTCGGTCAAGGCTTGTATGTGTCTCCGGCCCCGGCACTCCGGCCAAGGACTTCTATATTCTCCAGCCTCGGCACTTCGGCCAAGGACTTCTATATTCTCCGGCCTTGGCACTCTGGTCAAAGACTTTTATATACTCCGGCCTCGGCACTCCGGCCAAGAACTTCTATATTCTCCGACCTTGGCACTCCGGTAGAGGACTTTTATATTCTCTGGCCTCGGCACTTCGGCCATGGACTTTTGTGCACTCCGGCCTCGGCACTCCGGCCAAGGTCTTCTATATTCTCCGGCCTCGGAACTCCGGCCAAGGACTTTTGTACACTCCGGCCAAGGACTTCTATATTCTCCGACCTCGGCACTCCGGCCAAGGAATTCTATACTTTCCGGCCTCGGCACTCCGACCAAGGATTTTTATACACTCCGGCCTTGGCACTCCGGCTAAGGACTTCTATATTCTCCGGCCCCGGCACTTCGGCCAAGGACTTTTATATTCTCCGGCTTCGGTACTCCGCCAAGGACTTTTATATTCTCTGGCCTCGGCACTCTGGCCAAGGACTTTTATATTCTCCGACCTCGGCATTCTGGCCAAGGACTTTTATATTCTGTTCGAGCCCATTCCATCGCTCTTCGACCAAGGGACTCGTAGCTTATGATCACTGCATCGTCTCTTCGTTTGGGACAGTAATCGCAATGCTTATAATCGTTTGTGTTGTGCCCATTTCAAATGCCTATAATCGTTTGTGTTGTGCCCATCCAGCTCATGGAATAGGCAATGCTTTCCCGATGCCCGCTCGTATTCAGAAGGTTCCCTCCTTGTTGGCTTTCGGTACTGGAGGTTCCCTCGAGTATCCAAGTAAATCCTTTCAAGAGTCTCACTTAAATTTGAGTAAGAAGAAAACTTTGACTCCCTTCAAGGCCTCTTTTAAGTGCCACCGTTGCCATTTATTTTCCTTTTTCCTTTACCGTCTTTACTTGGATCCTTCTTAGGTGGACCTCCACCCTTCACTGCATAAGCGTTAGCCTCTCTCCCTACTCTCTCAACCTGTGCATCCTCCTGCCTCAGGAACCTTTCCGTCTCAGGTAGACCTCCCCGAGATCCCTCGCTGGGTCCCGTTCCAATGATATCTTGAAATCTGAATTATCCGCGATTCTGAGAATGTTGCCATCAAAACCACTGACGGATCGGGTTAATCCACTGAGGCTACCGCTGCGTTGAATCTGGTTAAGAAGTCCCTGAGCGATTCTCCTTTCCATTGTTTCATAGATGTCAGAGTCATCACGTTCTTGGGTCTGACTATGTGGACCCGAAACTGTCTCATAAACCTTTCAATCAGCTCCATCCATGTGCCGATAGTACCACTCTCCAGTTGTCTGAACCATATAGCTGCGATATCTGTCAAAAATAATGGAAAGCATCGAGCCATGACCTCATCCGATGCCCACAGTACCTCCGTATGCCTCATGTACCTCGTCAGGTGAACGGTGGGATCCGTTCTCCCATCATACATCTCCAACGTTGGTAGCTTAAAGTCCGATGGGTTTCTAGCTTGTATGATAGTAGGAGTAAAGGGACTTCTATTCACATCCTCTAAGTCTTTGTTTACCAATCCACCTTTCATAGCTCGTCTGACCATCTCCGCTAATGTTTCATTGTCCCCAAGCTATAATCCTTATCTGTTGCCTCCGGTCTTCCCCCGAGTTCATGAGGGAATTCTGCACATACTTCTCATCTCATACTCCTGTACTCCTGTTGATGTCGGGTTGCACAACATCATCTTGTATCCCTCCACGGGTTGGTCTAGCATTTCCTAGAGGCATGCCCTCGAGTCTAGATCCTTCCAGATTGATAGCCATCTGTTGATTGGGGGCTGCCCCCTCCTGAGCCATTTCCTCTGCTTGCTGGTTGAGCGCTTCTGATCCAGCTCCATGGATCTAAGCTCCTACGTTTCCTACTTGTGCAAATTGTCTGAGAAGAGCAAGCATCATCTCCTCTTGTCTTTTCAGCATCACTTCCATCTCATCTTTGGTGATGTAGATGGATGCTTGACCTACTCCAGCTCCAGAGGAAGCCTCTTGACTTTCCTCTTGATTGCTTCTTTCTATCACTTGCCTTCTTGTCGGTGGCCTCGACATCGCTTCCTGGAATCCAAGTTCCCAAGCTTCTGAATCCAAAATCCTAGCTCCAAAATTTCTAAGTTCAATTCTCAGTGAAAGCACCAAAATGTTATCGCCAAAAATGGTCACTAACACCCAAATCCAGATGAAAGCACCAAATAGCAGTCACAAGTCATAGATAGAATGTATGTAGAGAGTGTAAATATAATGAACAGTCAAAGTTAAAAAGAAAGTAGTAAAAACACAGAGTTTATAGTGGTTCAGCTGACTCCGGCCTACGTCCACTCCAAAAAAATTCTTTTTATTGATGTTAGAATCAATTACAGTTACAAACTGATAGAGTAGCCTTAGCCTTAGCCTTAGAAAATAAACAGTCAGAGAGGCAGAAGAACATCCCTTTTCTGAAGCCCTACATGCTGTATTTATAGGCAAATCCCAAGTTACTGAGCTTCCTGTATAGTCTGGGCCCATTAAGGCTATAGCCGAGCCATATTCATCATTACGACCGACCTCAAGCAGTTGACATGCTGAGCGGGAGTAGCCTGGCCGTTGACGAGAAGCAACCATAGTACTGACTCGAAGTAACCGGACCTGTGGCCTAAGTCAGGCCCCGGTCGAAGTAACTTCCACCCAAATGTCGAAAGGAAGCACTCCCCAATGCCAAACCACGAAGTCCATCAAAGCCGACCAAAACCATACCGAGCCACACCCAACGTCGAACGACGTACAATGCCAAGCGACGTCCAATGCCGAAGGAGGTACGATGCCGAAGGAGGTACGATGCCGAGCAAGGTACGATGCCGAGCGAGGTACGATGCCGAGCGAGCTATGATGCCGAGCGGCATCTGCCGAACCACTACCTTATGCCAAGCAACCCTGACTGATGCCGAGCGAGGTCATGATGCCGAGCGAGGTACGATGCCGAGCGAGGTACGATGCCGAGCGAGGTACGATGCCGAGCGAGGTATGATGCCGAGCGGCATCTACCGAACCACTACCTTATGCCAAGCAACCCTGACTTCTTTGCAATGCCGAGCGAGCCATGCGGAGCCGTCAATGCCTAGCGACCCTAACCTAGTCACCATGCCAAGCGACCCATGCCGAGCCGCCAATGCCGAGCGACATATGCCAACCTACCTAGGCCGAGCCATGCATATTGAACTATCCCTGACTGATCGTCCATCCATCCAGCTAGCTCTAACTAATCGTATTCTGGTCTCGACAAATGAGCAGTTGATTTGGTTAAATCCGCCTGTCCGTGGGCTTGGAAAAAGGCAAGTTAACAAGATACCTTTGGTTTCTTCTTGTAAAGAAGTTCATAAGGTGTTTTATCAGTTAACGGTCTAACTAATATTCTATTCAAAATGTAGCAAGCTGTAGCAACTGCTTCAGCCCAAAAATGTTTTGTTAAATTACTATCTGAAAGCATTGTTCTAGCACACTCTTGAATCATCCTATTTTTATGTTCTACCACTCCATTTTGTTGTGGAGTTCTTGGAAAAGAGAAACTATGAGTTATTCCCTTTTTATTGTAGAATCTCTCAAAAATTTCATTTTCAAATTCCCCACCGTGATCACTGCGAACAGTTATAATTTTTAAAGAAAGTTGGTTTTGAAGTCTTTTTGTATAAAATTTAAATGAATCAAAAATTTCATTTTTATGTTTCATAAAAATTGTCTATGTAAACATAGAATAATCATCTACAATTACAGAAACGTATTTATTGTCATTTATTGATTGAATTTGAGATGGACCAAACAAATCTAGATGAAGTAACTCAAGAGGTTTTGAAGTTGAAATCATATCTTTTAATTTGAATGAACTCTTCATAAGTTTTCCTAATTGACAAGCATCACATATACTATCTATTTTAAAATTCATTCTAGGGAGACCTCTTACTAGATCAAGTTTAGAAAGTCAAGATAAAGTTTAAAATTCAAATGCCTAAATCTTTTACGCCAAATACAAGGGTCACTTGTATTAGCCAAAAGACATATATTATCATTTGAGATTTTCATACTAAGAATATAAATATTTTTCTTCCTAATTCCTTCAAATATAATATTTGAATTATTATCTTCGATGTGACATTTATCTTTTTCAAATTTAATTTTGTATCCTTTATTTCAAAGTTGACTAATGCTAAGCAGATTGTATTTCAGATTCTTAACTAATAAAACATTGGAAATAGTAGAAGTTTTAGAGTTACCGACATTGCTAATGCCAATCACATATCCTTTTGAGTTGTGTCCAAAATTAACCAATCCTCCATCTTTATAGATAATATCATTTAGCATATCTGGATTACCAGTCATGTGTCTCGAACATCCTCTATTAAGTATCCATTTATTCTTCTTGATTTGCATAATTTGTCCATTGAGTATTGATTCTTCAAAGGCCATATAACATTTTTCTTTCTGCACATAATACAAACTCGGTAGATATCTTGATTTTCTATAATAACTATATGCAGACTTATGAGACAATGATGATTTGAACAATTTTAAACTAGTGTTAACAAAATCCCCAAAAATAGCCATTTTAATTTTTTTTCTTCAAAATTCAGATTATGAAAACTTTGAAAACCAATGCTCTGATACCAAATGTAAGAAATGAGGATTACGGATCTTAAGGCTAGAATAACACTAGAGGGGGGGGGGTGAATAGTGTTTTGTGAACTTTCTAAATCTTTTTGAAACTTATGTAATTTAATCATCAACAAATGAAATTCATAGATACAGATATAATCACAGAATCAGACATAGATGCAAATAGAAAACAAAAGCAGTAAAGGAAAGAACATACCAAGATTTCATACTGGTTCGGAGTTACCCATCCAGTTCCGTACAATCGTACGAATTTCTTATCAAAATAATCTTCCAGATTACACCCTCGATTTCAAGGCTACGAGTTATCGAGTCTAGGGTAAACTCTCTTGATTTAACCAGGTTACAAGATCACCTAATTGATTTCCAGGGCTACAATCACACCCGTTGAATTCAAGGCTCAACCGCACCTTTAACTTAAAAGTTTGATTTACAAAAGATTCTATAACTCTGAATAGCACTGAGATCTTATGGAGAGAGTGGCAGAGAATCAAACAAGAGATAATCAATTTTGATTTACTTGGTATTTCGGCAGAGTATAGTTTAGGATTCTTTAGAATAAATATGGAAGATGAAGATGAGAGAATTTGGTAAAAAATTAGTTTAGAACTTACTGGTATTTGTAGTAGAGCAACAACCATATCTATTCGTGAAAGGATACGATGAATAGACACTTCTTTTGATAATTGAAATTTGAAAATAACGGACACCATGTCGGTATGGGGGGTTGAGGGAAGTCGACATGCTCAAGGAAAAATTGATGTTTTGATTTTCTTATTGAAACTGGTTTCTATAATTTGTCAAAACAATTTCTAAACTTTGTAACTATATTTGAATATAATTTAAATATATAAAAGAGTTTAGAAAGTAATTTTTAATATATATAATCTTAATCTATAAAGAGATTTAAAATCTGAGTATATAAATATTTTAAAGCTAAATTTTTAAAACAAGAGACGGTTTAAAAACAAGGACAATTTTGAAACCAAAATATTAAAAATGATCAGGATATTTTTGAGGCTAAAAATTTAAAATAAAGAGAGGTGTCTTTTTGAAAAGAAAGTTTTTGAAAATTTTTTTTAAAAACAAGAGATACATTTTTAAAAGAATTTTTATAAAATTAGTGGATATCAAAATAGGACCACCATATGTTCCATTAGATATTGTCGTGGGTTCCATCCCACTAGGGTTGCATCCCTTTAACATGCTCAAAGTGGATTTCATTCCACGAATAAATTTCGAATAAAGATGTAAATGCTTTCAAGGAGTTTTAACATAATTCTAGACTCAATACTTATCTTGTACTATTGAAATCTTGAACTCTTGATATCTTGATACTCATGAGTCTTCAATCTTGATATCTTCAGTCTTGGATCTCTATACTGTACAATCTTTATTCTTGGTACCTGCATGTATATACATATATATCTAAATTATACTGTTAGTATTTTTTATAACAAGTCCTAAGGTTATTGTCATCAAAAGCATCATCTCAAGGACTAACACCTATTTATAGTGTGGCTTAGGGATCTCAGGCCATTAGATTTGAAAATTTAATCTGGTGCGACCACGTCATAAGCTTACCAGGAACCATCGCATACAGCTACAAATGCATACGATTTCACAAAAAAACAATTTTACACTCTTCAGCTCGTACCTGGACGGAATATTATCCAAGTACTACTCTGGATCGACCTGGGCTATGTGCGGGTTGACCTTTGGGTCGACCCCTATGGGTCTTATTTTTTCATTTAATTGTAATATAATTCTGATTTCTTGTTTCTCTCGTAACTTTTTCATACTAGCTCGGATTTCGACAAGTTATATATGGAAATTGATCAGAAAATTGCCACGGACCCAATGGTGAAACTCTAGTGGCCAAATTATGATAATTCCAAAAATACTCATTTTCATTGTTTAATAATTATTTTGGTTATTTAGTTATCTAAAAATGCGGTGTGTTACAATAACTAGTTAATTGTTGTGATTTTTGGCTAATTTGGATGTTGACTATGACGGATGTCTATTTGTTGACATTTTGGATGATTGGATGTTTATTTATTTATATATATCCCTGTTATCTCCCTATATATTAATTGAAAGCATATAAACTGTTATTTAAATTATTTTGAATAAATTAAGGAATAAGTTGAAATGATATACCTATGACACTTTGATTTAGATCGAAATGATATATCCATCCCTATAATTAAAATTGAAATAACTAATCACTTGGCCATAGGGTAGAAATTATATACGGACACCGAATTGGTTAAATTAAATGGTTTTAAAATTTTAAAATTGGATTTTGGTTAATGATATCGTTTTAAAGGAAATAATTGTGGATTTATATGAATTAAATTATTTTCTAATTCAAGCTTTGAAATGTTGAAATTGAAAAAAAAAATTGTTTAAAAGAATTAAATTAGAAAAGTAAAATTATAATTAATATACAACTTTAATTTTGGAAATTTAATTATTTTAAGATTTGGACCTTAAAATTGAACAAAGAAGTTTAATTTGATTTAAGCGATGTAAATCAACAATTTGAAATTGGATATGAAATTGATATAAGTTGAAATGGTTTAAAAATAAGAATTGGATTGGAATTTAAATCATTGAACTGAATCGTTGAATAGAATTTGAAGCTAAAAATTAATGTTTCGAAAATTGAAGTTATTTTGAATTGAAATTGAAATCAAGTTGATTTGAAATGAAATTAAGATTGAATCAATTGAATTGAAAGACTGAAAAATAGAGCTCTGTTGATTGAAATTTGGACATGGGTCCACATTTGTAGAAACAGAAATAAATAGTTTGATTTGATATTATTTTCATAATAAATTATATTAATATAGACTATTTTAAATCTATTTTCTTTAATATTCAAATTATTTAGATTTTCCAATATTTTACTAGTATAAACTATTTTCAATACTCAGACTATTTTATGTTAAAATGTTTTAAATCTCTAAACTATTTAAACTATTTTAAACTATATAAACTATTTCAAATTATTATAAAACTATTTTAGAATATTTATAACTATTAAACTATATTTTGAAATTTCAAACTATGCAAAGTTGGAATGCTTATACTTATATCATTGATCAAAATGCGAATGCGGTTAAATGAAATTATAACCTAAGTTGGAATTTGAAATGATATTTTCAAGTGGAAATGACATATTTTGAGTAAATATGATGATTTTGAAATAAAGGATATTTTGAATTGAATGTGATATTTTGATATCAAATATGAACCGGTTTTGAAATGTAAAAGAACCAACCGGTGTGAAAAATGACATTTGGTTGTTAAAGAGACCAGTGCTTCTTATTAGCATACTCTCTGTCAATATTGGAACAACTTTAACAACTGTGCACATGGTGGATGATATCCAGAATGTAGAGATTGAATTGGAGGCGTTTGCTGGATTTAAAGAAAGAGAACGATGATGGAGACCCCGACACTTGTGTCAATTTGAAATGACTAAAATAGGAGCCATACCTGACCAACGAGGCTAGCTATCTCTAGCGGACACACCTCTTCAGATTACTATATTGATGATGCCATGATCGGTGCACCTTGATTTGATTTTTGAGGGTGTTGGGCGTGGTGGGCTGTTAGGGGTTACCACCAGTCAAGAAACACAAAATGGTAGTATCCTACCTTGGGCATCTCCTCATGTGCCTTGTCATACTCTTTATCCTTACTCTCGACCACTACGATTTTGTTGTAGTGTTGTCTTATCATGGCGCCTCCCTGGCTACCAATGTTATTGGTGATGCTACTAATGCATACTGTAGGAAAATGCTTAAAATGTGTTAAGGGGGATCAATGTAAAGCCATAATGCTATTTTAATACTTTACATTACTGATAGACACTACATTTATAGATTTTCTTACTACATATAGATAGTTTAATTGATCCTTAGGGGATTGAAAATCTCGTAACATCTCTTAAGTTATTGCACGTACGTTATACACTGGACAAGAGATGTAAAATCTCGTAAACATCTCTAAATCTATTACACTCATATTTACTTGTTGTTGATTTAACTTACATAATAAATTTTAGATCCGACTCGAGTGTTTTGTCTTTTCAGTATGCTCGGGTCAGCCTGATCTTTTCATTATTTGAAGACATTATTCCTTAAAGACGAAGATGGAGTTTGCTAGACCGTATTAGCTATTATTATTCCACTGCATTATTTGGGTATGCTGGTTGATTGTACTCTGATTTTGTGAAAATTTGTGTAATCAGATGTATATTGTAAAACAACTTCACGAATTATTTATTTCATTATTATATTGCCAATTCCGCTGCGAGATTCTATGTTTTGTTTTCCCTTCTTTTCTCTTATTTTTTTATTTACCCCATTGACAATCCTAACATTTGAATCATTTGAGTTAGATATGTGTTTTAGTGCTGATTTAAATCGTCCAAAAGGATGGATCACCACAATTGGTATCAGAGCTTTAGTTTAGAGACACCTTAGCCTGTTTGGGGTTAACTCACTGGAGATAGGGTTATTAATACCCTAGAATGAGTTGAGCGTACATATATGAGAGAGCATATTTGTTAGTGCTATAAAACTATTTTGTATTGTGTTAGTTTGTTCGGTTGAGTATTTATTAATTCTGGTCGGTACATAGGACGCTATGGCATTGATAGGGGTTTCTTAATACTTGAACATGGTAGATGGACACAATATTGTTTTCAAAATAGGTAAATGAATTTTTTTGCCTAGTATTATATTATATACACACATATATAAATATATATGTATATTTAATTTTTTATAAATTCATTTTTGTTGTGTTGGATGTTAGTAAATGATGATATTTGATTATTGTCATTTATTAGTTGGTTAGTGAAGGTTATTAAAACTATTAACTATTGTATGTTATTAGAAAATGTAATTTTTACAAATAAGGTTATAAAATGTGATTTACAAATAAAATGAGTTTAATTAGAAATTTAAGGACATAAATTCTAGCGTTTTAAAGTTGGGTTTCAAAGATTTTAGAAAATAATATTATTATTAGTATTATTTGGAAGTATTTTTTGTATTAAATTATTTTAAATAAGATTGAAAGAAATGTTCTAACAAGAATTTTGTAGAAAACAACTTTTGTAGCCCCTCTTCTGTCGTTGGAAAATAATTTCGATGATGATCGCGACATCAACGACTTTCATTTTCGAGTTTCAAAGTAGGAAGAAAACTAAAGTAGCTTTGCTACCCATTTGTCTGGATAGACAAGAATAGACTTGAACTTCCTAAGTATGATTTGATATAAAAAGATAAACGTATATGTTATTTCAAGATGATTTGAAATGAAACCTGGTGGTTAGTTCTTAAGTTTTTTTTAACTAATTGTTTTTCATCTGTAAAGCTAAGGTGAAATTTTAATAACTGAAAACTTCTAAATTGGAAATAAGAAATTAGAAGCCAAATGTTTAATGAAATTATAAGAAATTGAAAGTTTGTAACTTGTAAATTAAAAACTAATGAAGATTAAGAAGATGCAAACTACTGAACATCTTTGTTAACTAAAATTGAATAATATAAATTTGTATAACATTCAATTACATTCTTAAAACATATATAAAACTTACCAGAAATGTTAAAGAAGTTGAAATGTTAAATATGAATATGTAATAGAATATTATACAAGTAAAACTTAAGTAATGAAAATGTCAAATGGAATTATGTCTACAAATAAGAATCATGATGTACAAAAAAAAGTTTTAAACTCAAGTTGTTGTTTTAAAACACTTAATTAAATTAAATTGAATAGTTAAAGGTGAATATTATCTAAGTAAATAGTTATAAACTTAAGAAAATGTTGAAATGATTCATAAATAGATTTAAAATTAAAAGAGATATTATGGTTCAAATAATGGGAATTAAAAGGTAGAAAACTTAATATGAAATGATTCATTAATGAATATCATTATTAAATTACAATCAAGTTATATATAATAATAAATGTGAATTAAACTGCAATAAACTTATATATTACCTTAAAAATTTATCCATTGATGATTGTAAATACTAAACGGAAAACTTTATGTAAGTAAATGGATATAGATAGATAAAAGATAATTTTGTATGAACGAGTGAGAAATAAAGTAAATGAAAGGTAAAGAATGTGTAAAACCAATAGCATAAACTTAAATAATATTTAAAATTCTTTGCTGTTTGGCTCATTTGATATTTGGAAAATGATACTTCTAATTGTTTGAGGTTATGTGAATAATCTATTAAGTAATTATCTAAGGCTATTAAGCGTAATGTACACTTGGTAGTTTATTTATCACATATGTATAATGAAAAATGTCTGAACCTGGACAAACCATTAGTTTTTGTTGCTATGGATGTATGATTGATTCTTTTATTTCATATAATGATTGTACTGCTTTTGGTTGCATATGATTATTATATATTGTGTGTTGCTTTTGTTATTAATTAAAACAACTAAAATATTTTTTTCTCATGATTTTAAATCTTATGGATTATGTAAGTAAAGTACAGGTTTATGGAAGCAGTAGCAGTTGCTTTTGGTTTCATAAATAAAGTTTGTTTGCTTGACAAATAGGTATGTTTTTGGATTTCGGTTTTCGAAAGTTATTTTATTGTTTTCCCTATGATTAAGGAAATTTTATTATTGAGATATGATATTTATATTGTAATTATTGATACTATTATTTTTCCGGACCTGTCCACGCAAAGGAGACTTTGCCAAAAAAATTCATAAAATTAGGACGTAGAAATTTTTCGTAGAAGTTGCGCTAGTTTCAAATTTATAATAAGCTTGAATATATAAGTTGAATTGTTTCTAAATTTAATATTTTTAATAAAGTATACCAAATTTATTGATTCCTTCTTGTTCCTTTTCGAGGACGAAAAGTTTTTAGTGGAGGTGATTGTAACGACCAGTATTTTTGATAACTAAAAATACTAAATTTAATAAGATTTTTAGAATTTAATATTATAAGAAATCAAAATTTATGATTTGTAAATGGAGAAAAGAATAAGAATAAAATTTAATATTATTTTTTGAATGTTATTGACGACCATTTTAATGTAATTTCAATCAACTGAAATAATTGTAAAGTTACTTTGGTTATAACGGTAAATAATGAATAAATTAAATGTTTAATAATGGTGAAATTATACGTAATTTAAAAGAAATTGGTTTTAATATAGAATATGAAATAAATTATTTGGTATGTAAATTTATTATCTTTTGTTTGTAAACAATAAATGTAGAAATGTGTTGAATTATTAATGTATAACAATTGTTTTAACTATAATTTTATTATTTAACCCATTTGAAATTAATTTGGAAATTAATTGTATTAAATATAATTAGATAGTGCTGTTAATATAAGGAAAGATGTTAACTGTAGAAAATAAGTACAATAAAGTGGAGACTTATGTTAATAAAATTCATAAGGTATTGGTTGATTTATAATAAGAACGTAAATCAAAATAAAAGGATAGGTTGTAATTTGAATATAATTAACTGTGATTTTACTACGTTGTAATTTAATGTTGAAATTAATTTAATATTTAAATCTTGACTTTAACATGGAAAATTAATTTTTAAAAAGGTTATTTATTTCTGTTTGTCTAAGAATGATGATGGAGCAATTTAATTGGTAATTTAAAAGTGGTTAAATAAATTTAATAATAATTTGTTTTAATTAACGTGTAACATTAGTCATTTTTGGGCACTGTCCCGGATTTCGAGAAAACCAATTTCATCGGATCCGTAATAGTGAATTATTAAAGAATTTCAATTTCGTAGCGATCAGACTTATCGTTTGATCGTGCGAGCTCGAAATGCGTAGAAATAATCTAAAGGAATTTGATTAAAATAATTTGATTTTAAAAGCTAACTTCTATATACAATAGAATTAGTGTTTGAAATTAGTTTCATTGAATTTAAAAATATTGAAAACCTATATTTTGATATATGAGATGGCCTACTTTCATTTTGGGAACGAAACGGGCTTTTCGAGCCTTTGTTATCGCTCCGGCCCAATCGATCTATTTCATCCATTCTTGTTTCGGCTTTGTCCACATATAGGCTGTTATAAGCCCTAGTAGCTTTCTATTTTCATTTACTATACGTACAATTTTTATCTCATCCATTTATTCCTAATGGAAGACATCTCAAAACCCTAATTTCAATTTCAAACCAAATTGAAAAAAAATTCAAACTACTCAAATCCTATCATATTATATATCATCGCGAAGCTCTTAATGAACGTAACCTGTGCCTGTAATTCATTTTTCGATTGGAGGATCCATTTGTCTAGAATTTGGAATTCTTTCTTAACTGACCGTTGTTAGGGTTTCACGTTCAACGGTGGATCTTCGACGATTCGACGATCGGGTTGGAGGAGGTCGAGCAAAGTGCATCCATGGTCATGGACTCCAACCATCTTATGGTTAGAGGAGTTGGCCAGAAATCAATGTAGAAAGGGGCAGCAGTGCTGGCTGATGGAGGCGTCGCTGATGGTCACGCATACATGGATGGAGGCGGCTAGGTGAGGGGGAGACGCTGGTGGTTTTGGATTTGGACGACAGCGAAGTGGTTAGTGGAAATCAGTGGCGGCTATGGGCTTATAGGGTTCGTTTCTGATCGTATGCGAGATTGAGGATTGTGGTAAATTTACCATTTTTCCCTTCATTTATTCTTTTATTTAATTTAAATTTTCAATGTTCTAACCTAAATAACTTTTACATTCGAATTCAGATTCACGCGCGGTTTCTCCTGTTGGGATAGTATAGAAATTTCATACAACATGATACTTGTTTGGTTGAATTTTGAGATCGTTGGAATTTTAGGCCACTATTGGATGTTTAATCGACTATAAATCATATGCGGGTGATTTAACCCACTCACGCAATTTTCTTATGTTAGTTGAATTAAATTTATGTTGTGATAAGAATTTATTGGTTGTTGTTTGGTATTTTAAATCAACATTTAAATTAATTTGAATTTTATACTGAATTTAAATCGACATTTAAATTAATATTGATTTTAATTGCTAGTTAAGTACATGATATTGATAACTAGTTAATTATTGTGATTTATTGGCTGATTTGGATGTTCACTGTAATGGATGTCTATTGTTTACATTTTGGATGATTGGTGCTTATTTATTTATATATATACACCTGCTATCACACTGTATATTAATTTAAAGCATATAAATTGTTATTAAATTATTTTGAATAAATTAAGAAATAGGTTGAAATGTTATAAACCTATATTACTTTGATTTGGATTGAAAAGATATATCCATCCCTACAATTAAAATTGAAATAACCGATCATTTGGCCATAGGGTAGAAAATTATATACGGACACCAGATTGTTTAAATTAAATGATTTTAAAATCTTCAATTTTTATTTTAGTTAATGATACTGTTTTAAAGGAAATAAATTGTGGATTTATATGAATTAAATTATTTTCTAATTCAATCATTGAAATGTTGAAATTGAAATTGAAAAAAAGAAATTGTTTAAAAGAATTAAAATGCAAATGTAAAGTTATATTTAATATATGACTTTAATTTTGGAAATTTAATTATTTTAATATTTGGACCTTAAAATTGAACAGTGAAGTTTAATTTGATTTAAGCGATGTAAATCAATAATTTGAAATTGGACATGAAATTGATATAAGTTGAAATGGTTTAAAAATAAGAATTGGAATGGAATTTAAATCATTGAACTGAATTGTTGAATAGAATTTGAAGTTAAAAATGAATGTTTCGAAAATTGAAGTTATTTCAAACTGAAATTGAAATCAAGTTGATTTGAAATTAAAATGGGATTGAATCAATTGAATTGAAAGATTGAATAATAGATCCTTATTTATTAAAATGTAGACTTGGATCCAGATTTCTAGAAATGGAAAGAAACAGTTTGATTTGATATTATTTTCAAGATAAATTATTTTAGTATAAAATTTTTAAAATCTATTTTATTTGGTATTCATATTATTTAGATTTTCTAATATTTTACTATATAAACCATTTTCAATACTCAAATTACTTTATGTTAAACTGTTTTAATTCTTTAAACTATTTAAACTATGTTAAACTATTTTGACTATTTTAAATTATTATAAAACTAATTTAGACTATTTATAACTATTCAAACTATATTCCAAAATTTCAAACTATGCAAAGTTGAAATGTTTATACTTATATCATTGAAGTAAATGCGAACGTGGTTAAATGAATTCATAACCTAAGTTGGAATTTGAAATGATATTTTCAAGTGGAAATAACATATTTTGAGTAAATATGATGATTGTGAAATGAAGGATAGTATGAATTGAATATGATATCTTGATATCAATTATGAACGCGTTTTGAAATATAAAAGAACCAACCGGTGCGAAAAATGACATTTGGTTGTTAAAGACCGGGGCCTCTTGTTGGCATACTCTCTGTCAATATTGGAACCCCTTTAACAACTGTGTACGCGGTGGATGATATCCAGAATATAGAGGTTGAACTGGAGGCGTTTGTTGTATTTGGAGAAAGAGAATGATGATGGATGACCTCACTTGTGTCAATTTGAAATGACAAAAACAGGAGCCATACCTGACCAAGAGGCTAGCTACCTCTAGCGAACACAGCTCTTCGTACTACTGTATCGATGTTGGTTTGATCGGTGCACCTTGATTTGATTCTGTGTTTTTTTCCCTTTTTCTCTTATTTTCTTATTTACCCCATTGACAATCCTCCCATTTGAATGGTTTGAGTTAGACATGTGGTTTATTATCGATTTAAACCATCCAAATGGGTGGGTCGTCACATCTGAGAATTCCCTTAGATGATAGCGATAGACTTACTGAAATAGTGAGATGAGCAATGAGGGGTGGATTGCTTAACCAAAGCCTGGAAGATGTGAATAGGAGTCCATTCACTCCAAAAATTAGGTACGCTAGGAATCTGCCTGATTTCATGCTACCTACATTGGAGACATATGATGGAAAGACTGATCCAACAGTTCATTTAATGAGGTACATTCGACACATGGAGGTGCTGGGTGCGTCTGAAGAGTTTATGGGATGGTGTTTCTCTTTGAATTTGTTGGATTTTATGGCATTATGGTTTAGACAGCTGAAGAACGGTTCCATTAGCACATGAGCAAAGTTAGTGAACAGATCCATGAAGCAGTTCCTGGTCCATATTTCATGATCCAAGAATGTAATAACACTACCCAGTGTGGTGCAGAGGGTCAGAGAGACCCTCAAGAGCTTTTTGACAAGGTAATGTAGCCGTTGCTGCTGCAGTTGATAGGCTAGACACATCAATGATTCTGATGGCTGCAATTTAGGAGTAGTGGATAAGACAGATTTCGAGGTCACCTTGGAGCGGGGTCTACCGATGGACCTCATCGAATATTTTCATGAAGCTGAAAGTTACCTGCGTAAGGAGGATGCTGAGGCTGATAAGGAAGAAATTAATGTTTTGGATGGCGGAGGACCGTCCGAAGTAAGGTCTAGTAAGGATAAAACAAAAGACCGATGATAGCTTTAGAGGACAAAGCGGCAAAGAAGGGAACCAAAATTCTCTTCTTTCACAGATTTGAATGAAATCCCATATAGGATTTACCTTGATACCACGTGATAGATCCTCTATCGGAAACCAAAACGAAGAAAGCCCATGGACCATGAAAGGAAGTCCAAAAATATTTCTTATTCCATGAGCTGGATGGGAATAACAAAAATTGCTGTAGACACTAGTGTGATCTGATCGAGGAACCGATTAGAAACAACCAATTATAGTAGTAGTTGAAACAATGAGCTATGGTAGTGGAACAAGAGTAGCCATCATCCACAGCGAATGGAAACGGCCTTGGATCAAGGTCGAGAATAGTCATCTCTTGATTGGGATGACAGAGAATCAGGTTCGAATCTCAAATTTTATCTTTGCTTTCAATAAACAATGCAATATTACAGTTGAGCCACTCTCTCATGTATGGGATCTCGATCAGTCCATAGGCACGCTCTGATTTGGATGCTAGGTTGTAATGCCTAGTGAGCCAGCTATCATGATATTTGGATTTATGTTTTTTAATGTTTGAATTCAATACCATTAGATGATTCCTTGATTATTGAAATCCATATGAATGTGATGTCCGATATTGATCGTGGTAGTCCTGAATGGAGAGACGAGGCTATAACCACAAGGTACAAGGTACAAGGTACAAGTTCCTTTACTAGAGAGAAAATAAATGGACTTGTACGATATTGATTGCGTTAAGTTCCAACCGGAGAGAAGAAATTGAAGTCAAAGAAGTAAGTCTCCCTGTCAGGGCGTAAGCAAATAGGCTTGCTTGTCATTGAGTCTCCTCATCGAAGAGCAAGCAGATCGAGCTTGAAAGGGTTTGAAGAGACCGCGGATTTGATTATCGGCCTCGAACGACCGTGGATTTGATTAATGGTCCAAAAAGACCATGGATTTGATTACCGGTCCCTAATGGCCATGGATTTGACTAGCAATCCGAAGAGATCGTAGATTAACTATCAGCCTTGAATAGCCACAAATTCGATTAACGACTAGAGAGATCATGGATTTAACTATTGGTCCTGAATGGTTACGGATTTGATTAATGATCCGGAGTGATCAGGAATTGATGGTCATCGAATCCATGACCTAGGGAAATTGAGATTTATATTTTGGCTTCAAACATCATTTGACCTTGGAACGATTCATTAGAAATTATCGAATTGAGTCATTGATCTCAACACGTGATTGCTACCCCCCGGATGAACATGGGATCATTTTCTATGAATGAAACGTAAGCAAGGACTCGAATCCATAGCTGTCACGGTCTGAAACTACCTTTGATTTATAGGTGAATCCAAAGAAACTGGATGATTTGCCATAGCTCGTTCGACTAATAACCAAAAAATTTAACTATGAAAGTTTCAACGACTTCGATATTTGTTCTTGAGCAAAGAACACCTTAAGGTATGCTTTGGGAGGCAAGTGTTTGGTTGAATTTGCCTTAGTCTTCGAATAGACATAAATGATCGAATGGATGAGCAAACAATGAATAAATGACCCAAGGACTTTGAAAATATCATTAAAAAGGAAAGAAAAAAGAAATATAAGAAAATAAGCGGAAAAAGTTAAAAATTTAGAAGTCTAATCTTTTGGAAGAGCCGACTCAGAGCAAACCCACAAAATCCTTAGGTTAGACTCGAAGCAGGATCACTTTGGAAAAACTCAAAGCGCAACCTTAAGCAATCCATGCAGAAACCCCAAGCGTGACCCGAAGTTGGTTCGATACCGATCCTTGAGTCATGGATCAGTATCGATCCTTGAAGACTCGGGTCAAACACACAGAAGTCTTAGGTCGACTCCAAGCAAGCGAAGGAAAACTTAGTGCACAAAAATCTCAAAAAATCTTCATCTCATGCCCTATGCAAACACTCTAAATTTCTTGAGTCAAACTCCAAGTCAATTCAAGTTAATTAAGATAGAGGCAATTGAAGGGCCATCTTAAAATTCAACAATACCTATCCATCAAAGTGATTGATCGATACCAATCCATGCCCGTGGATAGTTTGATCCATAAAACTTCCTTAGAATCACTCCATTTTTCTCATACTACTTAGTCTTGATGCTGGAAGCCTATTCGAAGCTCCGTAGATCGATCACCCATCATTTGCTATCGTACGTCTTAAGCATTAGAAAATACCAACACTACTTCTCCACTGATCCATCATTTGGACTTAAAAACAAGCTCATGATCGTGTAAACAAGAATGAAATTACGAAGCTAGCCATGAGTCGAGCCTAGACAAAAATTCAGAATGATCCATATGGCAGTCAATGGATCGAAACTGATCCAAGCCCATGGATCAGTATTGATCCATGGATATTGATGAGATGTCCCCCATTTTTCTTGGATGAACTAGTCTAGGATGGAAAACATTGTGGAGATCGTGGGGGCGAGTTTTCAAGGAACCTACAGCTATAAGGAGGAGGGCATGGGCTCATTCTATCGAGTCCTTTTTACTTCTCTACAACCTATCTATAATTCTTTTATACTCCAATGGATCCATACCGATCCATAGGAATAAAAGTGTAAACATCACTATAAACCATCAACAAAGTTAAGTGGACGTAGGCAAAGATTAGCTGAACCACTATAATACTCTAGTATCTTATTTCTATATGTTTTTATTTAGTTTCATCACTCTTTTCTCTACTATACTTATTTGGGTGTTCATGCCATTTTTGGTTCAAACATTTTTCATGAATAAGATTTTCCTATCTTTTAAATAAATCCCTTAAAAATTATTTCAAAGATATTTTTTTTTCAAACCATTTATTAAATTTTTTATATGGGCCGGACTTAGAGTGGTTTTATTTGTGCCTTCTTTTGTTTCTTTCTTTCCACTTACTTTCTGACTTATCTCCTGTAAAGACCCATTTCTTCGACCCTCGAAATCAACATTAATACAACCTTGGTGTACCGCAAATCCAAGTGCTTGAGAGGCCATTCTTTAAGGGTAAGAAAGAAATAAAGGCAGAACAAAATCTCACACGAATGAAGTAACATATATTATTAATCGCAAAATCTTTGTATATCCGAGTCTAACCTAAGCTCAGCCTGAACAGTTATAAATCCCTGTCCTTAGAAATTCTAAAAACAACAAAACAAATGCAACAAAAAAATAGAATACGTTCATACGTTGATGAAGATCTCCAGGTTTTCTCTACAAACTCCAAGCGTCTTCAGCTAAACTTGAAACTACTTAGATCTGGCCCATGTATTAAAAACACTTGGATCGGGCTTGATAAACTAGCATGAGAAAACTTAAACCATAATTGTATGACAGAGTCATAGATTGGTGCTAAACAAATCATTTTGGAAAGAAAGGGTATCTCATTCCACGCCGCACATAAACACAGACAGGTTTTTACCTTATGATAACCAATATACTTTATGCTTAAATTTTTTTTATTATCGTTAATGACATTCTTTTGAAAACACCTTTCAAATAAATATGGAACAACCGATATGGTTATATTAATTACTTTTGACGGCAAAGGGTAGCTGAAATGTTTGCAAAGCATTACAGCTAATTTGGGAATACAATCAAAACTGTAAAGCTCGTATTGGAATTGGATTTCCAACATGATAGGGAACCAGTGGCACTTTCTTTCGATGTGAAACTCCTAGTGCAACAACTATAGAATTCAATGGCCACTCATCCAAGGACTCGGACGTTGCTATACTATGTTGTCCACTTTGATGGATCAGCATACCCAATGGCTACTCATCCAAAGACTCAAACACCACTGTATCTATCCATAAGGCAATGGATGCCTTAAGGATTCAGATTCTACTGGTCTCCCTTATACTCATAAAACTGATAGATGAAATATATGTCCTACGGACTACATAATTATTCGTACTATAAACAAGATGTGAGGCTCGTTAGGCTACGCTTAATTTCTACAAAGCAACGCTTTTATTTTCACAAAGCGATGCTTTGATTTCCTCATAACAAGTTCTACTTTGAGTGCCACGCTGCCTTTTATAACAACACACTATTGGTTTCCACGAATGTACAACCTCTAAGCACGTATGTCTCAGAAAAGGGTATTAAGTATAAGTGAACTATCTCCTACACCACCAAACAGATGTACATTTTTAGAAATTAATGTACGTGATTTTAGAAATGCAATATTAGCCACTCATCCATATAAGTTGTCCAGGAATAGGACAAACCGTACATCCTATTGGGAATGATCCCTAGGATAGAAGCAAGTAGTCCTTGCATTGAAGATTTTCATAACAGGGCACTACTACCAACATACACACACGCGCGCACACACACATACAGATATATATATGAAATTGAGGGGTTAGTAGCAAGCAACCATACATTATGAAGATCTCCATCTTCAAAATCATTATCTTCAAGATGTCTTCATTTCTGAATAAATATATTGGTTCGAAGTGGTTTTCGGATAGGAATCGCCCAAATCTGACTTTGGTTTCTCTGACCAATCATTGATAAAAATATGTCAAGTATATAGGTGATTATTAAACATCATCCAATTAATTAATTTTTCCATTCATTCAATTATCTTTCAAAGATAATTCTTTTCAACTATTCCACTTATCTTCTCAAGATTATATGGAATCGTTAAGCCTCAGTTATCAAATTCTCTAGTTAATTAAACCTTTTTAATTGGAATAATTTCCAAATTATTTTACCTTTTACTTAGGAAAACATTTCCAAATTATTTATTTAAATCTCAACAAAGATTTCTTATTTTCAAATCAGAACTCTTAATTGGGTTGAAACCATGTTATCTTAAGATGGTAAATTCAAAACTAGTTAATATTGAGTAAAAAAGAATCTATAGAAATTATATCAATTTTACTCAATGTTAATTTCCATATTCAACCTTTACTATCCATCGAATAACGGGGAAATGACCTTTCAAGTTTACATGGATAGTACGGGTTCCCTCCTTGGAATTTAATACCAAGTATAAGAAGAATATTTGTATATAATCCAAGTTGTAAAGAAAATTAAATCTGTAAATTTGAATCTTTTATACTTGTCTCGTTTTCGACATTTCAACCTTATAGAGTCCTCGCCCAGGAAAGAGGCCAGGTGAGCTAGGGAACTGGTTACTTTTGAACGTCTCCTTAGTTTAAGCACCTCACATTTGGATCTTACGAAAATAAAAATCCAGTCTATTCATTGGCTTTTAGAGCCAAGATTAAATCACTTATTTATAACAGCTTTTCTTCTAATAAATTATTTAAACTCTTTCAAAATAATTATGAAACCTCCAGATCAATTTTAAAGCACTTATTTATTTATTTGAAAATATTTATAAAATATTCAGGAAAGAATATTAAGTTAAAATTTACAAAAGTTACCAAAACTGCTGCGTAAATTGCTGTAAATAGTGTTTTTAAAGCTTTTTCGAGAAAAACAATGTTTTATATCATCTGGAAGTCCATTTTCATATCTCAAATCCCTTTTAAATTTTTTAATATATTTATAGAATTTATTCCATATTTTTAGCGATTTAGAAATATCCATTGTAAAAAAATTTCCTTTTTGGTTTTGAACCACCAAACCACGACTATTTTGGAAACTTGTTTTGCTCATATTTCAAAATCTACTGAATGAAATCTCAATCCATTTTTTATTTGAAAACTATGATTATAAGAGTTTGGGAAATTCTTATTTCAAAAAACTCTGTCTTTGATTTCATTCTATAAATGGATATAAACTTTTACAGAGTGAAATCATGAACTGTCGTTACGCGAAGCGCCTATTTTGACTTCCATTCCATACCTTGTCAAAACTTTTACAAATTGAGTTTTAATGTTTATAAAACATTTATAAACCATTTTAAACCATTTCATCAAATATTTTGCATATTAAACCTTATATTCTTTTTAAAACTATTTCATAATATTATAATAATATAATATTCATTTTCAACTTTTTTATATTTCAAACCATTAAAAGGTTCAATAAACTACATACACATATTTATATGGATTTATTTCATATAAATTAACCATGATTAATCACTTAACCACTTCTTACGATGATTTCTCATAATTTATCTCAACCAAGTTCTCAACCATATAACCAACCATACTATCAAACAATTTTCAACCAAGCATACCAATTAACGATTTAAACATGCATATCATCATTTTAAGTTTTAAAAAATTAAATCTAAACTCGAGTACTTGAAAGTTACTAAGTGATCGTGTAATATGAAAGTTAACTAAATTACTTGCTTGAGCGGAATATGAATACAAAAATGTAAACAATAATAAAAGACACCAGAGATTTCTGTACTAGTTCGAACTTCCCGTTCTACGTCTAGTCCCAGAATCCTTTTGGAATTTAATCGATACCCTCGCTTCACCCAGAGGAATAGGTATTACACCGCCTGAACAGTCGAACAGGATTTTCCCACCTAGACAATAAGAAAGGTTATTCCAAATTTTGTTTAAAAATCCCTTGATGGAGTTGAATTTTTTGTTTGTGTTTCTTTCCATGCCCATCATTTGTTTTTGAAGCTTCTATTGATTTTGAGAAAGAGTTCTTAAAGCTTGCTTTGGTATTGCATCTTCTTGGATTTCTTGAATTTCCTCATAGTATTCTTCTTGTTGTTGTTGATAAGGAGTTTGAGATGAAGACGATGAAGGTATGTTAGGATGTGATGGTTGAAAAATACCACGATTTTGGTTGTCGATCCATTGATGAAAGGGAATGATTTCATGAGATGGTGGTCTCTTTGGTAATTGCATTAGCCCTAAAGTTTTAAAGCCAAGCACACTTATGGATGAAGTTTCTGAATCGGATATCGAAACTCCACATTGCATTAATATCCTCATGATATAAGCCCCATAATGCAAGGTCTTATATTTCCTATGAATCATCACATCTTGAAATTCGTCTGTTATAATCTTCCTCCAATTTACTTGTTGATTAGAATAGATAACATAGGGAGCTTGGAAGTCTCTTTTGTAAATTTTCTCATAGCTACCGATTTGGGGTTGAAGAGACCGGATGAGGGCACGATGGATTATTCGAGCTTGAGGATGCAACTTTGTTGAAATCATAATCATCATGTCATCGGAAAGAAATCCATGTGAAACTTCATCACGTTCATACATATCGGCATCGACATCGTCAGTGTCGATTCCTTGATAGGGGCATCTCAAAATATGCCAAGTCTTTGCAAAGGAAGAAAGATTTTAACTCCACAAACTATAGTCCATACACAGTCTTCTCTATTTTATGGATTGTGATGGTCTAGGTTCATGTTAGCATAAAATAATTTGATAAGAAGATGGTTGATTTTTAAATTGTTAAAATCATACCCAATTAGCGAATCGAAGTTGTTCGAATCCGCCATTTCCCTAATACTATAACCATTGAATTCCTGAAATTGCATGAATGCTCCATCAAATATTTTAGAGTTTTTCATGATGTTGAATCTTGTAATAGCAGTCTCATTGTGAAGCCAAGACCTAATTTGAGCTTCGAATGGTCCGATTGTTGATTCTCTTGTACGCTTGAACCTTGGAGTCATTTTTATTTTGAATTTTGATAACTATTTGGAGTTAAAAATGGAGCTTTTAGGGTTAGAGTATGGGTTTTCTGAAGGTGAAAGTGAATGGATGCGGTTAAAATTTATATGTAAAAGAGTAAAGGAGAGTTGGTATATGTATTTAATGAAGTGGGCCTGCTTTAAAAAAATGTTGCCTGATGATTTAAGACGTTTGAAAAAAAATTCAGGCTTCTGAATTGGTATATTTTGAAGGCAGCAAAGAATTATGTCATTTCGGGCTTGATTTAGACGTCTGTTTTTTAGATCAGACGTCTGAATCTGGGTGAAAAAATATTCCAAGGTATAATATTCAGATGTCTGAATTTTCAATTTAGACGTTTGAATTAGCACAAAATTCTACATTCAGGTTTGTTAAAAAAAATTATGTAATCGTCTTTTTTATAGTATACAATCATTTTACACGAAATTTATAGATAAAAACAGAAAACAAAAAATATAGAAAACAAAAGTTAATAGTTGGATGGAGAATCATCAGAATTCCTTGGTTAATCCTTGGTGTTCTCTTTGAATGGTTTAAATGGGGACCAGTAATTCTGACGACCTGGAGAACCAACTGCTTGTCCGCGTTCTCATGAGTTTGTAGACACATGAGGATGTGGAGGAGTTTGATCAATAGTTCGATTTTGGACTAGGGTTCAACCACAAAATTTGATTGCCATTTTCTTCAACCAATTTAACTTTTGACCTTGAATTTTCTATTCATAGTAGAGTTCTCTCTGAATATTTAAAGTCTCTTGCTGAAAATAATGAATGTCATCAATCTTTGCTTTGGTTGAAGAAGATCCAAAATGTAGTTTTCTAGGTCTTTTAGGTTCTGGTTAGACCACTATGGCAAACTGAAGCCTTTTCATTGTTGGGTGTAGGCGTAGGCAAAGATGAAGATCCCGAACTAGGTGATTCGAAATCAATTAAAGAATAACGAGATGAATAATCAGAGATATCTTGGGAAGGCATATTTTTAATATTGATATAAAAAAAAATTGGTTTCAAAAACAAGGAGGGTTTTAGAGTGTATTGAAACATGTTTGAAGCCAAAATATATAGAGAAAACAAAGTTTAAAAATAAATCCAAGTTTATGCTAGAATAAATAATAATCAGATAAACGAAACTAAATAGTTTACTGGTCGAAATAAAACTTTATTAAACAATCTTTTTACTAAAGATATATAAAATATCAAAAACCATAGAAAATAAACAAAGTGTAACTCATAAACAAGAAACACTAAGAGAAAAATGGTAGAGACACTAGACGACCTGACAATAGACCAGAGATCAAGTGCCAGAGAATTTTTTAAAATTACAAATCTTTTTGAGAAGCAATACCTAATTCTCTTCTTAACTTTGCAAAAATATTTTCATTTAAAGGTTTTGTAAATATATCTACTAGTTGATTTTCAGAAGAAACAAATTCTAATTTTATTAAATCCTTTTCAATATTATCACGAAGAAAATGATGAAGAATGTCAATATATTTTGTTCGTGAATGATTGATTGGATTTTTAGATAAGTTTATGCACTAGTATTATCACAGAAAATAGTAGATTTAGATAGATTTATTCTATAATCTTGAAGTGTTTGTTGCATATAATTGACTTAAGCACATGCTAAAGCAGGAGAAATATATTCTGCTTCACAAGTTGATAATGAAATAAAATTTGTTTCTTGCTAAACCAAGATACTAAGGATTTCCAATGAAGTGACAAGTCCCACTCGTACTTTTTCTATCCATCCAGCATCCTTCAAAATCAGCATCACTGTATGATACTAATTCAAAAGGACATTCTTTTGATAAAATAGTCCAAAATCATTGGCTTTGCTATGATATCGTAATATACGTTTCACTGCACGCATATGTGATTCTTTAGGATTTGCTTGAAATCAAGCACGTAGACAAACACTCATCATTATGTCAGGTCTGCTAGAAGTTAAGTAAAATAGCAGTCCAATCATACTTCGATATAATTTTTGGTCAACACTTTTGCCATCCACATCTCGATCAAGATGTACTGTTGTACTCATTGGAGTTGGTTTGGCCGAAGTGTTTTCCATATCAAAGCGTTTAATTAGAATGCTACAATATTTTTCTTGGTTATTAAAAATTCCATTTTCTAGTTGTTTGATCTGTAATTCAAGAAAACATGATAACTCTCCCATATGTGACATTTCGAATTCTTTGGTCATTGTATTAGAAAAATCCTGACATAATTTATTATTAGTAGAACCAAAAATAATATCGTCAAATAAATTTGAACAACTAAAATATCCTTTTTAGTTTTCTTAATAAAAAATGTTTGATCATCTTTCCCTATTTCAAAACCAGAATTTAAAAAAAGCTTTTAAGTCGTTCATGCCAAGCACGTAGTGCTTGTTTTAAACATATAAATCTTTCTTAAGTTTATAAACATGGTCTAGATATTTTACGTGTAAATAGAGGAGGTTGTTCAGAAAACATTTTCTTTTATAAAACCATTTAAAAAAGCACTTTTAACATCCATTTGATAAAGTTTAAAATTATGAAAACATGAAAAAAAAAGGCTAATAAGATTCGTATTGCTTCTAGTCGGGCAACCAGAGTAAACGTTTCTTCAGAGTCAATCCCTTCCTCCTAATTATATCCTTGTGCGACTAATCTAGCTTTATTCCTAGTGTATATTTTCTTGTTCATCATCTTTATTTTTGAAGATGATATGCACGTAAATGTGCATATTTTTACTACCATATTTATTCTTTTTAAATTAAATAAATGATCATATTGGGTATTTTAACTTGTTTTAACCAAAATTCATATTAATTCCAAATTTTCACATATTCATCTTCATATAAGGGCAAAATGGCCATTCGTGTGCGTATATTAATTTGATAAAATTTAATTGGAAATTTCTATAATATTTTGTAGGAATTTAGCTTCTCATATTAGTGGGTTCATGAAGAAACATGCATGCACAAAATGGATATAAAGAAATGAAGATGGAAATAATTCAAAGTGAAGATCATGGAGGACCCCACCTACCCACCACCTTTATGTACAAACTAGAGGCTAATGCACATGCTTATGGAATTAATGGTTTCATGTACACTTAAATGAGGATTATGACATGCTAATAATTACTTGGTGGCCACACTACCTCATGGGCATTTTGGGCATTTTCCAAAAATATGAATTAGGGTTTCATACATGTATAAATACACATGTTTCATGTAATGTCCATATCTTCTCTTAGTCTCTCTTAGGCCTCCTTCTCTTTAGTTTAGTTTATATCAAATAAAAGAAAGCTCTCTTTCTCTTTTCATGGCTACTTAGCCATTTTTATTTTATGCAATTTTCTTTTCTTTTTATGCAATGTTAATTAGCGTTTCCTTTTACTTACATGTTCATTTCCTTTCATGCTAGTAGTGTAGATTTACTTTTATGCAAGTAGAATAGTTTTCTTTTCATTTGCTTTCATTTTTCTTTCTTTTTCCTTTCATGTTGCAAGCTACATTTGTTAAGCAAATGACAAATATGAGAGGCTAAACCCCTTCAATTAGGGGGTTATAAAGCTCTCTAATTATGTACCTTCAACTATATGTTAATTCATGCACCCTTTTTGTGCTTAATGAATGATCAATGAAGTGGTTTAATTGTTGTTTTTGCTTTGAATTTGATAGCCTATATTGTTGACACCAAATAGGCTATGCTTAAACAATTACTAACACTAATTGCCTCTTCATCAAAATATGATTATGGCAAAAGAAAGTGATTTGAAATTAAAATTTGATGGTCTATGTTTCTAATCAATAGTTAATAGACCATACATAAAATAGATTTCATTTTCATTGTCATTTTTCATGAGAGTTAAAAGTTGTTTAAGGGGTGTGTTATAGTTTGATGGCTTATGTTGAGCTAATTAATAGCACAAATAGGTCATACTTATGATAAACACATCAATTAAACTAACTAATGACCATAAAAGAGATCATGATTTCATATATGTTTAACTATGTGATCTAGAGAGTGGATTTACTCTCTAAATTGTCACTTAACTCTTATATTTGCTTCTTTTTTTTCTTTTAGTTAGTTAGTTAATTCTCTAGCTAAACTTTCCATCGATTTTGGCTTAATTCTATTGGATAGAAATTTTAAAATCATCAATTCCCTGCGGATCGACCCGTATTCATCACGTGCTACATTCGTACACCGTGCGCTTGCGGTTATTTTTAATTTAAATTCGTTCGACGGTTTTCTAAACCGATAGAATTTCCGTCGACAAGTTTTTGGCGCCGTTGCCGGGGAATTGCTTTGATTTTTTATTTCTTTTCTTCGAATTATTTTATTTGATTTTATCGTGCGTTTGTTTTGTGTGCTTGTTTTCATAAAAAAAAAAAAATTTGTTGTGTGAATTTTGTTTGCAATTGTTTGGGTGCTTGTTTTCTTTTAGTTCGCATCGCATTTGCATTTGTTTTAAAAAAAAAATCACACGCATTTGCATTTGAAAAAAAAGAGTTTCATTCCATTTCGTTTTCAAGTACATTTTCCAATTTCAATTTACATTCCATTTACAATTTAAAAAAAAAACTATTACATTGCACTGTTGTTTTCTGTTCTCTGTTACAGGCACTTCTCAATTCTGTGCAACATCACACTAAATTAACATCATCTCCTTATTTCCACTGTTTCATCACTGAATAGCAACCCTTCTGACCTCTACAAACTCTTCAAATTGCAAACAGCCGACCTTCCATTCAACCGACCAACTCTACAAACCAACAAACAATCAGTTGCCTCCCCCATCAGCAACACCTCCACTTACAACCATCCATCCCCTGCCCGACATTCATCATCAACTGTCAACAACACTGCAAGCAACTGAACAGCAGCACATGCTCCCATTTCTCTTCACCATTTCTTCCTGTTGATAACCACTACCATAGCATCACCTAATCACCCACAAATTCCCCTTGCCAATCAAACACATACACACTTCATTCAACAACCACTACCATAGCACATGCTCCTGATACTACCATAGTATCAGGAAGATGTGTGGGTAGTAGTTGTTGAATGAAGTATGGATGTGGTTGATTGGCAAGGGGAAATGAAGTGATGAAATATAACAATGCAGAAGTGAGTGTTGAATGTTGATGGTAGTAGATGTGATGCACAGTTTCCAGTAGAAGTGAAGGTGGTTTCAAGTTGTTGGGTGATTAGGTGATGCTATGGTAGTGGTTATCAGCAGGAAGAAACAGTGAAGAGAAATGGGAGCATGTGCTGCTGTTCAGTTGCTTGTAGTGTTGTTGACAGTTGATGATGAATGTCGGGCAGGGGATGGATGGTTGTAAGTGGAGGTGTTGCTGATGGGGGAGGCAACTGATTGTTTGTTGGTTTGTAGAGTTGGTCAGTTGAATGGAAGGTCGGTTGTTTGCAATTTGAAGAGTTTGTAGAGGTCAGAAGGGTTGCTATTCAGTGATGAAACAGTGGAAATAAGGAGATGATGTTAATTTAGTGTGATGTTGCACAGAATTGAGAAGTGACTGTAACAGAGTAAACAGAAAACAACAGTGCAATGTAACAGTTTTTTTTAAATTGTAAATGGAATGTAAATTGAAATTGGAAAATGTACTTGAAAATGAAATGGAATGAAACTCTTTTTTTTTCAAATGCAAATGCGTGTGAATTTTTTTTTTAAGACAAATGCAAATGCAATGCAAACTAAAAGAAAACAAGCACACAAACAATTGCAAACAAAATTCAAACAACACAATTTTTTTTATGAAAACAAGCACACAAAACAAACACACGATAAAATCAAATAAAATAATTCGAAGAAAAGAAATCAAAAATCAAAGCAATTCCCCGGCAACGGCGCCAAAAACTTGTTCGTCGACGGAAATTCTATCGGTTTAGAAAACCGTCGAACGAATTTAAATTAAAAATAACCGCAAGCGCACGGTGTACGAATGTAGCACGTGACGAATACGGGTCGATCCGCAGGGAATTGATGATTTTAAAATTTCTATTCAATCAAATTAAACCAAAATCGATGGAAAGTTTAGCTAGAGAATTAACTAACTAACTAAAAGAAAAAAAGAAGCAAATATAAGAGTTAAGTGACAATTTAGAGAATAAATCCACTCTCTAGATCACATAGTTCAATATATATGAAATCATGATCTCTTTTATGGTCATTAGTTAGTTTAATTAATGTGTTTATCATAAGTATGACCTATTTGTGCTATTAATTAGCTCAACATAAGCCATCAAACTATAACACACCCCTTAAACAACTTTTAACTCTCATGAAAAATGACAATGAAAATGCAAACGAAATCTATTTTAAGTATGGCCTATTAACTATTGATTAGAAACATAGACCATCAAATTTTAATTTCAAATCACTTTCTTTTGCCATAATCATATTTTGATGAAGAGGCAATTAGTGTTAGTGATTGTTTAAGCATAGCCTATTTGGTGTCAACAATATAGGCTATCAAATTCAAAGCAAAAACAACAATTAAACCACTTCATTGATCATTCATTAAGCACAAAAGGAGAGCATGAATTAACATATAGTTGAAGCTACACAATTAGAGAGCTTCATTACCCCCTAAATTGAAGGGGTTTAGCCTCTCATATTTGTCATTTGCTTAACAAATGTAGCTTGCAACATGAAAGGAAAAAGAAAGAAAAATGAAAGCAAATGAAAAGAAAACTATTCTACTTGCATAAAAGTAAATCTACACTACTAGCATGAAAGGAAATGAACATGTAAGTAAAAGGAAACGCTAATTAACATTGCATAAAAGGAAAAGAAAATTGCATAAAATAAAAATGGCTAAGTAGCCATGAAAAGAGAAAGAGAGCTTTCTTTTATTTTATATAAACTAAACTAAAGAGAAGGAGGCCTAAGAGAGACTAAGAGAAGATATGGACATTACATGAAACATATGGGTATTTATACATGTATGAAACCCTAATTCATATTTTTGGAAAATGCCCAAAATGCCCATGAGGTAGTGTGGCCACCAGGTAATTATTAGCATGTCATAATCGCCATTTAAGTGTACATGAAGCCATTAATTCCATAAGCATGTGCATTAGCCTCTAGTTTGTACATAAAGGTGGTGGGTAGGTGGGGTCCTCCATGATCTTCACTTTGAATTATTTCCATCGTCATTCCTTTATATCCATTTTGTGCATGCATGTTTCTTCATGAACCCACTAATATGAGAAGCTAAATTCCTATAAAATATTATAGAAATTTCCAACTAAATTTTATCAAATTAATATACGCACACGAATGGCCATTTTGCCCTTATATGAAGATGAATATGTGAAAATTTGGAATTAATATGAATTTTGGTTAAAACTAGTTAAAATACCCAATATGATCATTTATTTAATTTAAAAAGAATAAATATGGTGGTAAAAATATGCACATTTACGTGCACATCAAATATCCCCACACTTATCTTTTTATTCGTCCTCGAATAAAGAAAAACTAAGATAAGTCCGTTTTCGTAGGGAGCACGATTGCATTGAGCGTATGCAACAAGCCGTTAAACCTCTGAGTGTCCCCGGTAGGACGAGTGTTGTCTCGTGAGGGTTTTCAGCGGATACTACCCACAAAATCCACATGCAGGATGAAAATATTTACAAAATGAAAGATTTACTTACAAAGAGATGAATGCGAATTTTTGAAAATATTTACAATGAAGGATTTACTTTTAAATCAACACAAATAAGTTAAATATAGGTTTTTGTTATTATCTTGAAATTTCTTAGTCATTTACTCGTCAAAATTTTCAATAAAAACAAAGTTATCATAACAAACAGACTATAGTTTAACTTGTTATTTTGGTTGATAACAAAGTGTAATTATGAAAAGGATTCTTAGTTGATTATCAAAGTTTATCAAAGTGGTATTTTTATTTCTTTTCAATAACAAATCAAATCAACTAAGTAAAAATAGTGCTAGGATTTCAATCCCTTGCTCTCTCATTATTTGCAAGAAAAATTACACACCTAGCTCAGGTAAACTGAGGCCAGATATACCACCCATGCACTGCCTTTCGGGCTTATGTGAGGGGAGTACAGAGCATGGCGAGTGCACACACTTTCGTGCATACACCTATCGACCGTAGGTGGTTTTTATTAATCCATTCTTTTTTTACATGTGTTCCATATATGCATAACCGTGAGGACTTTTAAATGAGTATGAAAGCACATAATCAAATATTCTAAGTAATTCACCCATGCATAACCGTGAGGACTTTTAAATGAGAGTGAATACTTTGGATATTATTATTTTTAAGAGAGAGAGAGTTTTGCAAAATCATCTTAGCACCATTTAACTTAGAATACAAAAAAATGTTATATCCTTTACTTTAAATTCACCACTTTTAAAACAAAGATTTTCAATTAGGATGTATTTCATAATTAACACGTATGAATCTTCCTATATACTAGTTAAACCATTGTTATTTATAATCAAACTTCATTTTTATTTTTGTTAAGACAAATAAATTTTCAATAATTTCAATTTAATAAACCAAAACCATATATTTATCCTATAGTGTTTCGTTAAAAATAAATCAAAAACGCTAAAAAAATTCTTCTTTTGTTTTTGGAATATTTTTTGGAAGAAAAATGAAAAATTAATCCTGAAAAATCAAGAAGAAGATGAGTCTCCCCCCCCCACACTTGATTTTGACTGTGTCCCACAGTCAACCCAAGTGAAAGGAATGTTTATTATTATTTACATGAAAATGAAATTTATTTACACGGCATCAGAAAGTATATCGCCAAAAAGTAAATGAAACGGTCTTCCAAAGATCGATTCATTTGTCTCGTCAAATGTGTGAGACACGGTTTAAGCACGAAATACCAAACCATAAAAGATTTCGAAGTTGAATGTTGATTTGGAAAAACAAATTTCGTTTTATCGAAAATTGAATGAGTTGTTTTATTTTCAATGATTTTCTGGGTTGATAAAACAATTGCTTGAAATTCACATTTATTTTCACCAAATTGAAATTCAAGTTGGTCATTGAAAAATTCTTCAAAATTATTGACTTCAAAATGGTGATGTAAATCGTCCCCTTTGGAATCCAACACTCATCTTCAAAAAGTCCAAAGAAACTGTGTTCGTTAAATTCGTCTTCCTTTGTCGGATTATCAACAACTTCATTGCGTATCTCAAGTTCAAAATCCAAAGTTGTTGTATTCAAAATTTTGAAATCAAGAAAAGGAAGATCGAGTTTTAAATTTGGTTCTACACCCTCAAAGGAATTGAAATCCAACTCAATTACCGTGTTTTTGACAACTTCATTAAGATTTTCGTTTTCAATTTCAAAAGTTGCAATTTGAAAATCGTCGATTTGGGAAAAAGGTGGATTATCGTTTGATTCGTCACACATTGGGATTTGGTTTTGTTTTTGACGTTGTTTCATATAAGTTTCAAACAACGAATCCGCGTGATCATTGTAAATCTCGTTAATTTGCTCAACAAAATCCAATTTATAGTTATTGCTTTGAAAATTTTCGATTTGGACTTGTTGAGAAAAAAATTCATTCACATCGTAGTCGAGATTATTCCCATTGCTAAAATTATTTGAAAAGTGGATCATATTTTCTTTTGGATTTTGAAATTCGTTTTGGAAATATAAATTGCATAACTCATTTATCTCTTGATTCTGAAGTGTAGAGATTTCAAGTAGAGATGAAATGCTATTTTCGAGATTCGAGGATTGTTCGTAATTTTGAAAATTTTGTGGTTCAAAACCCGAATCGTTTAAACAATAGTTGTTGTTGAAATATCCATAAGAATTTGAAGTGAAATTATATGGATTATATTGATTTTCACAACTATCGTAAAATTCATGTGGATATGGAAATTCTGACATTTTCAAGATTATATTTTTTTGGAAACTTTTTTTATAAAAGAAAACAATTTACCAAATGAAATTTATTTTTCAAAAAGGAAATTAATTTTTGTTTTGTTTTTGGATTTTCAAATTTTTTTGGCTTTTAAAAAGATTTTATATTTTTTTTTGGATTTTTTTCTTCTAATTTTTTTGGATTTTTGAAATTTCAAAGGAAAAGGGTTTAAAAATTTCAAAGCAAAATAAAAGGTATATTTACAATTTTTTTTTAGTTTTGGATTTTGAAATTTTTTTGTTTTTGTTTTTTAATATGCATGAACTAATGCAACTAAATGAATGCAAGGGCCTAATTACGAATTATTTATCCTAACCCAAAATTGTATATTTACACTTTGTCTTAAATAAACAAGATAGTTCTCAGCCAGGTAACGGGCATGGGTTATCGGTGCACCACGAATCACCGTAGCAATGCAGCCGAATGTTTAAGTACCTTTAGAGAAATAATTCAGTATAATATTCGAATCACCATAATATTTATAACTGATTATTGCTCTGTCGTAGCCTAGACACCGAGAAATTAAATTTTTCAAAGAAGACAATTTGTCAATATACAATTAAAAGTTATCGATGTCTAACCGTTATTATTAATCAAAATTCAAAGATGAAATGCAAAGCAGAAATTAAATGTGTATTTACAATGCAACTACGATGAATTTTTTTTTGAATTTTTTTTATGCAAGCAAACAGCAATGCAACTCAAATAAAGTTAGAGATGGAAACAACAATTTTTATAAGCAAGCCAACAATTTATTTTTGGCAGTAGAGCAAAGGAAGAGGCTTTCCCTATTCGAATCCTGCTTTGGCAACCTGAAATAAAAACAAAATATATACAATTTTTTTATCAAAGAAAATAAAAACTAAACCAAATCAAAACTACACAAACTAAACTAAACGGTTTTTTTAAAAAATAAATGAAAAACGAATTCTAAAGTAAAAAAAAAGACAAAAGAACTTTTTCTTTTAATCAAGGAATAAAACGAAAACAACTTCTTCCCTTTTTAAAAAAAATGAAAGAAAAAACTGGCTAAGTTAAACAAAATTATAAGTAAATGCAAAATGAAAGCCGAAAGCTATTTACAAATTATATAACCTACCCGGCCCAAACCCAACACGTTTTCTCCCCTTTTTCCTTTTTATCAACTAAAATCCTTCTTTTTAACAACTGAAATTGAGAAATAAAATCGATCGTATGAAATTGAGAAAAGGGCAACCTCCAAATTGAATCAAAGAAAGCGACTCGAGGAGATTTCTTGATAGCAATGGCAAGTTTGGATTTTGGGTGTTCGGTGTTGGAGAAGTCGTGATGTCAGGTGATAGCTCGAATTGCTGTGGAGGTTGGAGGCGGAGTCAAGTCGATTTTGAGCGAATTTGGGTTGTCAAATTGTGAAATGCGAGTTCGATTTCTCGGCGGAGTTGTTGGCGATTGGTGGTTCGACGTGATTGGTCGAAGGCCTTTCGGTGATGAGGCTCGCAGTTCGAATGTTGATTTGGGATTTCTGGTTGAGGTGGTTGCAGGTGAGTGGATTTGATTGAGGTGGTTGCGGGTGAACGTTACTTTGCTGCGATGGTTGTGAGGATGTTCAACTGTTGTCTGTCGCGAGTTTGTTGACTTGGTGGTTTGGATGGTGGGCACTGTAGAGGTTGTTGTAACAGTAGTTTGTGTGAATGGAGTGGTGTAGTTAGTAAGTGTTTTGTGATGCTTGTTTGGTTGCTGAAAGAGAAGTGGATGGAAGGTGCAGTTTAGACAGTGTAATGTGTATGTGAGGACTGTGGAGATTTGGCGTTGTTGACTTGGTGATTTCGATGATTGGCTGCTGAACTGTGTGTTTGGTGCAACAAATGGAAGTGGATCCGAGAAGGGTAGTGAAATGATGGATGTTTGAGAAGTTTTTGTAGTGGATGAAGTATCAGGAAGATGTGTGGGTAGTAGTTGTTGAATGAAGTATGGATGTGGTTGATTGGCAAGGGGAAATGAAGTGATGAAATATAACAATGCAGAAGTGAGTGTTGAATGTTGATGGTAGTGGATGTGATGCACAATTTCCAGTAGAAGTGAAGGTGGTTTCAAGTTGTTGGGTGATTAGGTGATGCTATGGCAGTGGTTATCAACAGGAAGAAATGGTGAAGAGAAATGGGAGCATGTGCTGCTGTTCAGTTGCTTGTAGTGTTGTTGACAGTTGATGATGAATGTCGGGCAGGGGATGGATGGTTGTAAGTGGAGGTGTTGCTGATGGGGGAGGCAACTGATTGTTTGTTGGTTTGTAGAGTTGGTCAGTTGAATGGAAGGTCGGCTGTTTGCAATTTGAAGAGTTTGTAGAGGTCAGAAGGGTTGCTATTCAGTGATGAAACAGTGGAAATAAGGAGATGATGTTAATTGAGTGTGATGTTGCACAGAATTGAGAAGTGCCTGTAACAGAGTAAATAGAAAACAACAGTGCAATGTAACAGTTTGTTTTTTAATTTGTAAATGGAATGTAAATTGAAATTGGAAAATGTACTTGAAAAAGAAATGGAATGAAACTCTTTTTCTTTCAAATGCAAATGCGTGTGATTTTTTTTTAAAACAAATGCAAATGCGATGCAAACTAAAAGAAAACAAGCACACAAACAATTGCAAACAAAATTCACACAACACAATTTTTTTTTATGAAAACAAGCACACAAAACAAACACACGATAAAATCAAATAAAATAATTCGAAGAAAAGAAATCAAAAATCAAAGCAATACCCCGGCAACGGCGCCAAAAACTTGTTCGTCGACGGAAATTCTATCGGTTTAGAAAACCGTCGAACGAATTTAAATTAAAAATAACCGCAAGCGCACGGTGTACGAATGTAGCACGTGACGAATACGGGTCGATCCGCAGGGAATTGATGATTTTAAAATTTCAATTCAATCAAATTAAGCCAAAATCGATGGAAAGTTTAGCTAGAGAATTAACTAACTAACTAAAAGAAAAAAAAGAAGCAAATATAAGAGTTAAGTGACAATTTAGAGAATAAATCCACTCTCTAGATCACAGAGTTCAACATATATGAAATCATGATCTCTTTTATGGTCATTAGTTAGTTTAATTGATGTGTTTATCATAAGTATGACCTATTTGTGCTATTAATTAGCTCAACATAAGCCATCAAACTATAACACACCCCTTAAACAACTTTTAACTCTCATGAAAAATGACAATGAAAATGAAATCTATTTTAAGTATGGCCTATTAACTATTGATTAGAAACATAGACCATCAAATTTTAATTTCAAATCACTTTCTTTTGCCATAATCATATTTTGATGAAGAGGCAATTAGTGTTAGTGATTGTTTAAGCATAGCCTATTTGGTGTCAACAATATAGGCTATCAAATTCAAAGCAAAAACAACAATTAAACCACTTCATTGATCATTCATTAAGAACAAAAAGAGAGCATGAATTAACATATAGTTGAAGCTACATAATTAGAGAGCTTCATTACCCCCTAAATTGAAGAGGTTTAGCCTATCATATTTGTCATTTGCTTAACAAATGTATCTTGCAACATGAAAGGAAAAAGAAAGAAAAATGAAAGCAAATGAAAAGAAAACTATTCTACTCGCATAAAAGTAAATCTACACTACTAGCATGAAAGGAAATGAACATGTAAGTAAAAGGAAACGCTAATTAACATTGCATAAAAAGAAAAGAAAATTGCATAAAATAAAAATGGCTAAGTAGCCATGAAAAGAGAAAGAGAGCTTTCTTTTATTTGATATAAACTAAACTAAAGTGAAAGAGGCCTAAGAGAGACTAAGAGAAGATATGGAGATTACATGAAACATATGGGTATTTATACATGTATGAAACCCTAATTCATATTTTTGAAAAATGCCAAAAATGCCCATGAGATAGTGTGGCCACCAAGTAATCATTAGCATGTCATAATCCCCATTTAAGTGTACATGAAGCCATTAATTCCATAAGCATGTGCATTAGCCTCTAGTTTGTACATAATGGTGATGGGTAGGTGGGGTCCTCCATGATCTTCACTTTGAATTATTTCCATCTTCATTCCTTTATATCCATTTTGTGCATGCATGTTTCTTCATGAACCCACTAATATGAGAAGCTAAATTCCTACAAAATATCATAGAAATTTCCAATTAAATTTTATCAAATTAATATACGCACACTAATGGCCATTTTGCCCTTATATGAAGATGAATATGTGAAAATCTGGAATTAATATGAATTTTGGTTAAAACAAGTTAAAATACCCAATATGATCATGTATTTAATTTAAAAAGAATAAATATGGTGGTAAAAATATGCACATTTACGTGCACATCAGAAGACCCACTTAGTACCAATGACAGTTTGATTACTTGGTCTAGGAACTAAATCCCAAACTTTGTTTCGGTCGAATTGGTTTAGCTCTTCTTGCATAGCTATAATCCAATAGCCATCAGTAGATGCTTCTTTAGCATTATTAGGTTCAATATTTGAAAGGAATGCTACTTGCCCCATTTGATTAAGTTGACTTCTAGTCCTAACATTTGAATTAATTTCTCCAATAACATTTTTTACAGGGTAATCTTTTAGTATCATAGGAGGAGATCTTAATTCATTTTCATGATGAACAGTGATTTCTGTTTGTGTTATAGAATTATTAAAAGATTTTTCAGTATTATTTTCTGTGACTTTCTTAGTAATTATTTCATCATCGTCAATTTTATTGTTAATTTTGAAATTTTCATCCAATGAAACATGAAGTGTTTCTTCGATTATGTTAGTTCTTTTATTGAAAATTCAATAAGTTTTACTTCGTTCTGAATATCCTATGAATATTCCTTCATCGGATTTTGGATCGAATTTGCTAAGCCGATCTATTGTATTAAGAACAAACATTTTGAACCAAAAACTTTAAAATAAAATATATTTGGTTTTCTACCATTAAAATGTTCATATGGAGTATGTTTTGTTAGAGGATGAATGGAGACATGATTCAATACATAACAAGCAATTGCTATAGCTTCTGCCCAAAAATGTTTTGGTAAAGTGCTTCTACTCAATAGAGTTCTTGAACATTCTTGTAAAGTTCTATTTTCCTTTCTACGACCCCATTTTGTTGTGGTATTCTAGGAAAAGAAAAATTATGTGAAATTCCTTTGTATTACAAAAATGTTCAAAATTCTCATTTTCGAAGTCACCTCCATGATCACTTCTAATGTTCTTAATTTTCAAACTTTTGAGATTTTGAATTCTTTTAACAAAGATTTTAAAATTTTCAAAAGTACCACTTTAGTTTTTCGTCCAAGTATATCTTGAAAAATCATCTACTATTACAAATACATATTTATTATGATTTATAGATTGAATTTGCATTGGTCCAAAGAGGTCCAAATGCAATAGTTCAAGTGGTAGTAATGTAGAAATATTTTTCTTTGATTTAACAGATGATTTTAATAATTTTACTAATTGACAAGCATCACAAACACTTTTTACTTTGAAATTCATTTTAGGTAAACCCTGCTAAATCATTTTGAGAAAGTTTACTAATAGCTTTAAATTAATGTGAGAAAATATTTTATGCCATAACCAAGGATCATTTTCTTTGGTTATTAAGCACATGTTTGAATCATGAATGATTTTCATATTTAAAACATATATATTTTTATCTCTAATACCTTCAAAATAAGATTTTTATTTTGATCAAGAATGCTACACTTATTTTCAGAAAAAAAATATATTGAAACCTTTGTCACAAAGTTGGCTAAACTAAGTAGATTATGTTTCAAATTCTTAACTAATAAAACATTTGTAATAAAAGGTAAATTAGATGTACTATTATTGCTTACATCGCCTTTGCCGATGATGTATCCTTTGGAATTATCTCCAAAGGTGACGGAGCCTCCATCAGAGTAAATAATGTTAGTCAACATGTCTTTATTTCCTGTCATATGTTTTGAGCAACCACTGTCTAATATCCATTTCCCTCTTTTCTTAAGTAGTACCTGCAAGAAATATGGAAATGATATTGGTACCAACTTTTTGTTAGGGTCCTAAGAGTTAGATCTTAAGAAACCAAACCCAACCAGGTTCAGCATTCCCTTTGTAAATAAAATCTTTATTATTGTGAATAATTTCCGTAAAATATTTATGTACTTGTTCCAAATTAAATAATTATTGGTTTTAGGAACCCAAATTTTAATACTCTTAGAATGTTTTGGAATATTTTGAACATTATTGATTATAACAGGATTACTTTTCTGAAAATGATTTTCAAAAGTGTTTCTTTTCTTAGGTAGATTATTTGAACCTTTCTTATACCCTAAACTCTTTTTATTTAACACGGTCTGAGAATTTTCCAAAATTTTAGAAAGATTTCCTCTTCCTTTATTAAACTTTGATACATTTTTTGTAATACCTTCTAACTGTGTTTTGAGACTAGAGATATCTAATTCTAATATTTTAACATTTGCTTTTAAATCATGATTTTCAACTTGAAGAGAGCCATTCTTTTCTTTTTGAGTTTCCATTTCTTGACTCAACATAGAAATTTAAGAAGTTGTATTAGAATAAGATTCTTGAGAAGCTTGAAGCTCTTCTTCTAAAATTTTCTTTTCATCTCTTATCATTTCAACTTCAAGTTCGGTTATATTTAACTTTTCACTAGCCTCTTTATATTTCCTTTTGACGTTCTTCATTTTATCTAATAGAACAGAATTTATTTCTACTAAATCATTAAAAGTTAAATCACTTACCTCATCATTCATGGCCATAAAACACATGTTTGCTTGTTCAGTGTCACTGTCGTTGTTTGATGAAGAGGATTCTGAATTATCCCATGTTACTGAGAATGCTTGTTTCTTTTTGAATTTCTCTCTTCTGTTTTTGAATTTGCCTTTCTTTTGATCAGGAAAATTATTCTTCATATGACCTTTCTTGTGACATTCATAACACTCGATAGTTGAAGTCGATGACTTGTTATTACTGTTGTTGAAGCTGCTTTTATTATTTCCAGATCTATTGTTCTTTTTGAACTTCAAAAACTTCTTGAAATTTTTTGCTATAAGAGCCATATCCTCTCCATCAAAATCGGATTCTTCCTTTTCAGCCTTGAATGCTATTGTCTTTTAATCTTGTGCATGTACTCGTTTAGCCTGGAGATTAACTTCATAAGACATTAGATTTCCTATTAACTCTCCCAGTTTTATGGTTGAAATGTCATTAGCTTCTTCAATTGCTAAGACTTTTCGTTCCCATTCATCCGTTAAAGAATTTAGGATTTTTGATACGATATCAAAATCAGTGAATTTTTCTACTAATGCCAAAAGTGAATGATATATGTCTTGAAATCTAGAATACATGTCATTTATAGATTCATCTTACTTTATTCTAAAGTTTTGGAACTGATTCTTAAGCATATAGATCTTTCTTTGTTTAACTTTGTTAGTGCCTTCATGTGTAACTTTCAATGTGTGCCATATTTCATAGGCAGTAGTACACATGCTAACTCTATTAAACTCATTTTTATCTAGTGCACAAAATAACATATTCATAGCTTTTTCGTTTACAGTAGCATCTAGTTTTTTGTGGTAGACCATTCTGAATATTCAGTAGTAGGTATGTGATGTTTAGTTTAACAAATATTCCATGTGTCATAACCAATAGCTTGCATATAGATTCTCATCCTAGTAGCCCAATAGTTATAGTTCAAACCATTGAATAGTGGTGGTCGTGCAGTGGACTGACCTTCAGTAAAACTAATGTTGGTGTCATTTTCCATATTACTAAAAAATATCAAATAATTATGTTTCAGTCATAAGATTACAGGCTTTGATACGAAATGAAAGTTAATAAGTGATCGTGTAATTTGAAAGTTAACTAAATCTCTTGCTTGAGCGGAATATGAATATAAAAATATAAACAATAATAAAGACAACAGAGATTATTATACTGGTTCAAACTTTCCGTTCAACGTCCGGTCCCAGACTCCTTCTAAAATTCAATCGATACCCTCGCTTCACCCAGAGGAACAGGTATTACACCGCCTAAACAACCGAATAGGACTTTCCCGCCTAGACAACCGAATAGGAATTCTACTGCCTGAGGATACTACAATAGGACTTCAAATACAAGTGGAAATGTTTCTAACTGAATATGCTATGTAGTAGCACTGATGAGTCAATATGAATACACCATTCCTATATTCTTCTCCTTTATGGTATATAGTGAAATTCGTGAAGAAAGGAAGACTGAATGATCAGTCAAGAAATGTGCTTGAGTGTTAGTGATCAAAAAGTTTGATTTGAGAATCTTTAAAATAAATAGAAAATGTATAGAAATTAGAAATCATGAAATCAAATTTCGTTAAAAATAGTGTTGAAATTGCTTGCTATTTATAGTTATTAAAAGGTTGCATTGCTTCGTGAAGAGTAGCCATGAATCAGAAAGAAGCAGCTATTGAATTGAGCATTGTTTCTATTCAAGGAAGAGAAGCAACCTTTCAAAAAACTAGCCGTTATTTTTAACTCAGAAGCCTGAATAAAATTCAACCTTCTGAATGTAACGAAGTAAAAAACAAGCGCTGAAATAGTGCGGAATAGGTTGAATTCAGACGTCTGAATATTAAGGTCAGACATCTGAATGCACCTTTAAATTTATGCTGTGCTTCAGCACTCAGACGTCTGTAATACATGATTCAGATGTCTGAATCCTGTGTTTCGGACATATAAATGCTTTTCTTTGGAAACAAGTGAGTGTATTTATTAGCTTGTGCTCGTATACCAATTTGGAGAAATTTTAACATATATTACTAACTATACACAAACTCTAATAATATAAAAAGATTACGCTCATCAATCCGGAGTCTGATCACCTGTATTTTCTTGCAAAACTTGGTTAGGCAAATTCATATATTTGTTATTATCAAAATATCAAGAACTGAGGTTCCAACAGTACTCACTTAGTTCCACTCCTCCAAATTTTTCCCACAGCCTATTGAAATTAATCCAGTGACACTTTGGTGGGACCCCCGTCTATTTTGCTTGCTTTGAAGCTCCTTGGACTTGCTCCATCTCCTTTGATGTGCTTGGCCTTGACCTTTGGAGTAGTGGTGCTCGGCCTTGGGTGGGGAATAGGGGTGGCATGAGTTATATAGGGCGAGTGGAAGTGATTTCACTTGGTTTTGAGGAGTTTTGATCTCTTTTGTGTATGCATATAATTTTATTTTTATTTGGAGATATTTTTCTTCATAATTTTTCCTAAGGAAGAAGCCATTAAAAAGCTTGGAAAAGAGGAAGAATAAGATAAAGAAATGAGTGAAAATTGTGAAAGAATGGAGTAGGTATTTATAGGAAAAAACTTGAAATAATATCTAAATGTGCATTTCCTTTTCTACCCTCAACCCACGCCCCTCCTTTCCCATCATCTTACATGTTATTTCCCCCTCCCTATTTGCCCATCACTTCACTTCATGGCATGTGCGTTGACTTTGCATAGGTTAAGGATGATGTTTTCTGAAATATCTTAGATATTTTTACCATGTATGTATATAAAAATGTAAATATATGTTATGTATTTATATATGGGTAAACGTATTTGTTAAGGTCTGTATGTGTGTGTTATATATGTGCACAAGACATATAAACAACGTTGAAATGACTTCGAACAACTTTCGTTCGTCAAACCATTGGAAATTAAAAAGCAAATTCCTGGTCACAATTTCACTTTTAAATTAAATTACATATAAATTTAAAAAAAAATTGAAAACTAATTTCTCATCATTAATCAATTAATTAAAGTGATCGCCTTATTAAACAACTTGCATTCATTTGAATTAAAAATATGTCGAATTTTATAGTATTTTAAGTTCTTATTTCTCGGGTACTCTTGAGTGAGTAGATTTGACAGCAGATGTGGATGGCATATGGATATCTACAGATGGACTGGCAGGAGGTGATCCTTACTCGTACTTATATTTGAGTTATTATTATATTTTCCACTACGTGACATGTGAAGCCTTGACAGTGTTTGATTTGCTATTATTAGAGACAATGTATCAGTTGAGTTTATTTTCCAACTGTATAAACTCTATTACTATGTTGTATAACACTATGTATCTTGTACTCTGATGATTAGTTCACATTGTTATTATTGCCTCAACTGTTTTACATCTATGTTGTCGGTTATATTTTATCTGATGCAAAGTGACATATACGACAGATTTTGGATTATTTAATCTTTCCTTTTTCTTCTTTTCCATTGTCTTGTATTATATTTTCTCTTCTTTATTTCTTTTCTTCCTTTAACAAACGTTCTACACCATAGGTATAAGGCTGTCCTTACATGTAACATCCCTTATCTTGAGGCCCCAAGCGCTACAGATGCTGCAGTAATCTATAGTATTAACTTCCGGTGACAAAATATAGTAATGTCAATGGTATTCATAATATCAGAAGCACATAAATGTGAAACAAAATCATAGATTCTAAAAACTGCAACTTTACTGACTACATTTTTTAGAACATGTTTCATATTCCATTACATAATCCCAAACGTTACCCAAGATTTGATCAAGTATAATTATTACAAAATATGCCAAGAGTGACATATGAAGATGCCCCTTTGGATGATCAGAGTACTGAATAGACATAACAGTCTTAATACGTCACATCGGAAATAAAAATAACAACTCCTAAATAGCTATCCATGACTCCTGCACGTCTTTAGAAGCTTTATTTGTCCACCTACTAAAACCTGTAAATCCTCAACTCTCAACCTACTCAAATCATATTTGGAGCACCCAAGATTTTAAGGGGAAAATCATAAACTTTGAGTCAGACATAAAGCCTGGTGTGAATAATACTATACATCTTGGTTTACTGATATTAAGTGAGACCATGCCGCTTAGTGAAACAGGTTTCCCCTCACTGATATCCTTTTTTTAAACGTACCTTTTGCAAATCAAAATCCTGCAACCAAACTGGTTAAAGCGATAATAACAATATCATGTATGCATACAAATTAGGTAATAAAGGGAATATCTGTCACAACAATATAGTTTTGTTTGGTAACTACTAACCTTTGCCTGACTCGAGCCTACCAGACAAAATAAACAAATAATCCAACTTCTGTTAGACACACTCCTGGAAGGTCTGTCCCTAACTTACTTCTTCCCGGGTCAATTGATCCTAATGGTTTCGAGGGCTCACCGGTAACCTATTTTTATTCTGTATATTCCTTTCTGTGTGTAACATCATTTTAGTCTTACCTATGACAAAGCCCTACATATTGGAATTTCGTACTAAATCAGCTAGGGGCTATAGCTAATGTATAAGGCATGACTCTGTACCAGTCCCACCTAGTATTCTAGTATCTGAGTCATTTACTTAGGTCAACTATCCCATCAAATTTTCCTTGAAAATATTTCTTCAAATTGATTTAACCCTATAAGTCATACTTCAACAAGGAAAATATACTCTATGCTTTGCTAAAATCACTTTGCCATGTTATATATATTTTGCACAAAACATTGTTGATGAGAACATTCGAAACTTTTGCTTAAAACCTTTAAACAACCTTTTTCGGTGCCTTTGAAAGTTCCCCTTTCGAAACCACTGAGAGTACCACTTTCGATACAAGTAAACTACTTTACTTTATAATCTTAGGCCAAAAGGCCAAAACATACATTTCGAAACCATTTATGATTGACCTCTCGAAAACATTGAAAGTATCATTTAAAAAGCTTTATAAAACCTTAGACATCCTCTTTGCAAAACACTTTAAATATGCCTTTCAAAAACATTGAAGAACCACCCCTTCAAAATCTTTGTTATATATCATTCGAAAGCGTTTCATAAATCAAACCTTTCGAAATCATTAGGTTCAAGTGAAAACATGTGGAAAAACCTTCGAAACCCTTTAAATCTATTCCTTTCGAAACCATTTAGTTTAACTTTCAAAATCTCGGAAAGGGTCTTAAAAGAACTAAGTCAAAAGCAACTCTATCGAAAGCAGTTTCCTAAGTAAAAGAAGTGGATGGTGCTGAAATCAACCCCCTTTGAAAGCATTGGAGAATCGGCTCAGGATTTCAAGCGAAAGAAGCCTTCCGAAGGCATTACTTCGAAACGTAGGATGCGGCAACAGGAGTTTTGACCCCTATGAAAGCATTTTCTTAAAACAAAGGCGACAACCTCTTTCGAAAGCTCTTTTCTTTTAAACCACTTGACTAAGTCGAAAGCTATCTCATTCGAAAGCATTCTTTTTGAAAGGAAAGCAAGCAACATTTCCTTTTGAAAGCAAAACAAGGTCTCGACCCCTTCGAAAGCCCTATTTCAACTCTATACCTTTCGCCTATCCCCAATCCACAATGTACCAAGTCCTTGATACCCTGTGTATTGGTTTTGAGTAAGGTGGAGGCAGAAGTATATGGTCGAAAGGTTGCTGCCGAAAGTGGCGAAACAGCAAAACTTTATAAAACTGATTTTTAACTTTAAAATGCAATTTCTTTTCAACTAACCTGCTTTGTTTGTCAAAATATGATTGGTTGCCAATACTTTTCCATAATATTTTCTAAAAATGCTACCAAATTTCAGAGATTAATCATTTAAAACATTTATGAATTTCCCCTTCTCCTTTTATAAACATATAAAACATTTAAGTCTCATACCTTAAATAATTTTATATACTTATTAAAACTCTTAGGAAAATTCTCCCCAAACTCCCATAAATAAATTCTAACATGTTTTCCAACATGTATAAATTTCTAACCCAAAGCCAATACAAAATAACCGTAATTAATTTTAAACCTAATTAACCATTTTCTTCACTAGAAAATTCATAATAAATCCACATTAATTCAGAAAATTATGAAACTTGAAACCCAACCCTTAAATAATATTTCTGACATTATATCAAAATCGCAAGGTATTTAGATGTCATTTGATTAGTTTTTCAAGTTAAACCTTATCATAAAATCTATATGCAATAGCATAAATCATCAACATATATATCTCTACTTAAACAATCATGTTCTCTACTTAAACAATCAAAACATGACAAATCATTTGAAAAATAATTTCGGATCTCAACCATAACTGAAAATAAGAAAATATGAGATGTAACCTGTTATTCACCTTTAGTTTGTGATTAAGGAGTTTGATATTTGTTTCTTGAATTAGATTGATATACTTTCTTCCTCTTGGTTTTTTCTTCTCTTGCTTTCTCCTAATGGTAGTCGACCTCTTCTTGGTTTAATTTTAGTTTGTGAACGTGTAAAATAAAAGTGACTTGAGGGTTTAGGGTATATGAATATATCTTATTCCTATCTTTCCCTTATCTATTACCCTAACTATTTCGTTTTAATTCTCTCTTGTTCATTGTTTAATTAGGCATGACTACCCTTTTATTATTCAAATCTCAATTCCCTTAACCATTTACATTATTTCGTTTAATTTAACTAATTAAATGTCCTAAATAATTTTGATCAAAATTAGGGTCGTTACAACTCCCCACCTTAAAGAATTTCGTCCTTGAAATTACGATAAGGTACTCATCAATATCAATCATAAAGGTAAAACACATAACACAACAAGTCAGGATAACCATTTCTGATACTGCTCTCGGTTTCCCAAATATAGTCTCTCTCATCATCTCTCCTCTGGAATTTAACTAACCTGGCTGTCTTGTCCCTTAGCCTCTTCTCATCTCTCGTGACTATACGAACTGGCTTTCTAACTATAGTCAAATTCGGTTCCACTACTAAGTCCTCTAACATAGTTGGTGCTATAGTAGTTTCCGGGTCTTGAATACATTTCCTTAGGTGAGAAATATGAAAAACATTGTAGACTCCTGTCAGACTGTTTGGTAACTCTACTCTATATGCGAGTTTATCGATCCTTTCGACGGTAGGGAATGGTCATACAAATCTTGGTGCCAACTTTCCTGATTTTCAAAATCGAATTACACCATTCATCGGCGTTACCTTGACAATACATGATCTCCAACCGAGAACTCTAAGTCTTTTCGTCTTTTATCTGCATAGCTCTTCAGCCTAAACTGAGCTTTCTTCATTCTAGTTCGAATAAACTCAATCTTTTCTGCAGCTTCCCTAACCACTTCCAGGCCAAGAACTAACCTATCCCCCGTTTCTAACTAACAAACAGGGGATTCATATGGCCTTCCATACAAAGCTTCAAACAGTGCCATCCCTATACTAGCCTGATAACTGTTATTATATGAAAATTCGACTAAGTGTAGATGCTAATCCCATGATCCCCCAAAATCTACCATATAAGCTCATAACAGATCCTCTAAGACTTTGTTAATCCTTTCGGTTTGCCCATCTGTCTATGGATGGTAAGCGGTACTCATTTTGAGATTGGTACCTAAGGTCTCCTATAGACTCTCCCAGAGCTTGCTAGTGAATAAGGAATCTCTATCGCTTACTATACTTCTAGGAATTCCATGAAGTCTAACTATATTCTTCATAAATAATTTAGCTAATACAGGTGCCATTCTGGTTGACTTAACTGGAATGAAATTGGCACTTTTGGTTAACCTGTCCACTATGACCCGTATACTTTCATTTCCTCTATTTGATCTTGGAAACTCGTATATGAAATCCGTCGAGATAGAATCACTTTCCATACTAGAACATCTAAAGGCTGAAGTAACCACTTGGTTTCTAATGTTCCTCTTTTACCTGTTGACAGTTCAAACACTGTTTCACCAACACCTACATCTCTCTTCATACCTTCTCGGAAGAAACTTATTTTCGTGTCCTGATAAATCTTAGTTCCTGCTGAATGAATGGTGAACTTCGAACGATGACATTCTTTTAAAAATTCCTTCCTAATGTTTCTTACATTTGGAACACAAAGTCATCCTTTCTTCCTCAACCACCCATTCTGCTCAAGGCTGAAATCTTTTAATTCATCTCTCTGTCCCATTTCTTAACTTCTTGATCCACTCAGCTAATAATGGTCCTCTCCTTTCTTAGAAGCAATATTTTCGATAATCACCGGTTGAACTTATAATCATGACAACATATTAGTCTCCTTGCTAGATCTTGCTTCAGATCTCCACTACATCCTGCATGTAGTCAATGCTTCTAAATCTTTCCGCTCATCTAACATTGCCAATACTGTATTCTGATTCTTCTGCTAAGTGTATCTACAACCTTCTTGCCTATTCCCGGTGTGTACTTAATAGCAAAGTCATAAGCGGCTAAAAACTCTAAGCACCTCTGCTGTCTCATATTGAACTTCTTCTAAAAGAATAAATACTTCAGTGGCTTATGATCTGTATATAATTCAAATCTCTCTCCCATAAGGTAATGTCTCTACACCTTCAATGCAAAAATTACTGTAGCTAATTCCAATCATGAGTCTGGTATCTAACCTCATGAGGTCTACGTTGTCGAGATGCATAGACAATCACTTTACCTCTTTGTATTTACACAACTCCTAATCTTGTTCAACATGCACCCACGTACACCGCTAAGTCCCGATTGCCCTCTGGAACAACCAACACAGGTGCATTAGTTAGTAAGTATTTCAACTTCTAGAATGCCACCTCACATTTATCAGTCCAGACAAACTTCTCATCCTTTCGCATTAGCTTGGTCATCGGTGCCGCTATCCAAGAGAAATCCTTAATGGATAATCCAAGAAATTCTTTATCTCATTCACTATCTTGGGTTTCTTCTAATTATTCACTACCTCGATCTTAGTCGGATTTGTAGGCAATCCTTTCTCTAAGACTACATGACTAAGAGACTTCACTTCCTTCTTCTAGAAATGACATTTCGAAAACTTTTCCTTTAGCCGATGCTGTCTCAGCGTCTCAAACAACATGCTAAGGTGAACTTCATGCTCTCTTTCATCTTTAAAGTATATCAATATATCATCTATGAAACCAACATGAACCTATCCAAATGCTCTTGGAAAATTTAGTTCATCATATCTACAAATGGCAAATTAGTTAGTCCGAATGACATTTCTAATCATACGTATGATCCATATCTGGTTCTAAACGCCATTAAAGGAATACTATCCTCTTCCACTCTAAGATGATAGAACCCTATTGTTAAATACAATTAGGAAAATACTTAGGTTCCACTCAACAGGTCGAACAAATCGTCAATTCTTGGTAATGGATATCGATTCTTTATCGTCTTCTCATTCAACTTATGATAATCGATACATAACCTTAACGGTCCGTCTAGTTTCTTAGCAAACACTACGGCTGCTCCCCAAGGCGAACTACTTAGTCTAATAAAATTCTTGTCTTCCAAATCCACCAACTTCACTTAAGCTCCTTCATCTCGGTAGGTGTCATTCTGCTTGGCGGTCTACTTACCGGTTCTGCTTTTGGTACCAAATCTATCTGAAACTCAATGGCTTGTTTCGGTAGCAATCCTGCTATAGGTTCAAAGACATCTGCGAATTCGCTAATAGTGAAAACCCAATTTAACTTATCTTCTTCCTCCACAACACCAAACAAAGCGTTAACCTCAAAACTGGGTTTTTCTACGAAGTAAATAATCAGGGTGTCTAAGCAATATTTTCCTATCATGGAAAAGTATCATAACATCGTATTTACTTAAGTAATCTATACCTAAAATAATTTCGAACCCTACGAAATCAAACATATGAAAACTAAAAACAAAGGTGTAACCTCACAATTCAAACTCAAGGTGGTCACATCTCATCCCAAGAGTCGCATAACCTCCTATCGATTTGCAACCCTTAAGGAAGTAACTAGGTATGAGGGATCTAGGTTAAGCTTATCTACCAAACAATGAGATATAAAAGAATGTGATGCACTAGTATCAAATAGAATTCAAACTAACATACCATGAATCATAAACGTACATCCCAACATAGCCTTTCCCTTTTCCTCTGCTATCGGCCTCGAGGTGGCTGGCTCCATTGCAAACACTTTTCCCATTCCATCCTTGGCTCTCTCCTTGCACTGGTTCTCATAATATCCAATTTGATCACGGTTGAAGCGTCTAATATTCTTCTTCCCGAGTACCTTCTTTCCATCTCCCGAGCGACATTAATTTAAACAATGCCCTTTCTTGTCACATTTAAAGCAGACAACCTCTGTCTTTCCTTTCTTAGCAGCTCCACCCTCTTGAGCTCCTTTCTTATGGAAAAACTTTCTTTTTCGACTCTTCCCTCTGTGAGCTTCCTTAGCCTTATTTCTTTTAAGAAAAGCAAGTACCTCTTCATGCCTCAAGGCCATCTCAACAAAAACATCACATGGATCCCTAATATGCAATAATATGGCCTTAGCAAGCTTAGGCTTCGACCCACGAAAGAACTTTTCATTCCTCTTAATCACAGTATCGACCATAGCGTAGCCATATCTCGCTAGCTCCTCAAACTTGGTCGCATACTCATGCACAATCATATCTCCCTGTTCCAACTCAATAAACTTCCTAAGCGGGATAGACTTAGAAATCTCCAATGTAAACCTCTCCTCAAACCTTCTTTTCAGCTCAGCCCAAGACATAGTCTCCTCATTAACTCCAACATTAACACCGTTCCACCAATATAGTGCTGCTTATTGTAGCTGTCTAGAAGCAAGTCTCCTCATCTGCCCATCATTGAGTCTCAAATCAGCGAAAATCCTCTTGTGATGAAGTAACCAATTCTCCACTTCGATTGTACCTTCAATACTAATAAATGGCTTTCCTCCTAACTGGGAATAATCTCTACTCAAAAAAGCATAGTTATTCACCCAATTTCCTCTAACAACTCCAATAGTAACTCTTTCTTATGTCATGTTTACAAAGAACTGATACATTGCTTCCATGTCTACTTACGGGACTCCAACACCCACATTTGCAGCTTGTGCCTGACCTAGGTTCCTCTTCGTATTTGGTCTGGCTACTTTTGGTGCTTCCCCCTCCAGGTTAACTCTTCCACTTCTAGCATCCATATTTGCATTTGAGCCTTCGTAAGATATAGAAGAATAGCCTAATAGAGATGGGAGAATAGAGATAAAGCATATACCAATATACAGAAAATATAAGTACGTTACCGTAGCTTTATCCCATACCCCGATCTTTTCTCTAATTCCTTAGGATTATGTTTTCAAAATCATTTTAAGCTTAAAGTTTTCATAAACCTATGCTCTGATACCAAGTTGTAACATCCCCTATCTTGAGGCTCGAAGCTAAGTGCTATAGATACTACAGTCATCTATAGTATTAATTTCCCATGAAAAATACGGTAATGTTAATGGTATCTATAATATCAAAATCACATAAATATGAGACAAAATCACAGATTCAAAAAATAGCAACTTTACTGATTGTATTTTTTAAGACATGTTTCATATTCCATTACACAATCCTAAATGTTTCTCAAGTTTTGATTAAATATAATTGTTATAAAATATGCCAAGAGCAACATATGAAGATGCCCTCTTGGATGATCAGAGTACTAAATAGACACAACAGTCTTAATACATCACATCGAAAATAAAATAACAACTTCTAAATAGCTATCCATGCCTCGTGCATGTCTTTGGAAGCTTTATTTGTCCACCTACTAAAACTTATAATTCCTCAACTCTCAACCTACTCAAATCATATTTGGAGCACCCGAGAGGTTAACGGGAAAAACATAAACTTCGAGCAAGACATAAAGCCTAGTGTTAATAATACTATACATCGCGGTTCACTAATATTAAGTGAGACCATGCCGCTTAGCGAAACCAGTTTCCCCTCACTAAGATCCTTTTTTAAAACATATCTTTTGCAAAACAAAATTCTGCAGCCAAACTGGTTAAAGCAATAATAACAATATCATGTATGCATACAAATTAGGTAATAAATGGACTATCTATCCAAACAATATAGTTTTGTTTGGCTAACTACTAATCTTTAGCTGACTCGAGCCTACTAAACAAATAATCTAACTTCTGCTAGACACACTCCAGGAAGGTCTGTCCCTAACTTACTTCTTCCAAGGTCAATTGATCCTAATGGTTTTGCAGGCTCACTAATAACCAATCTTTACTCTGCATATTCTTTTCTATGTGTAACATCATTTTAGTCTAACCAGTGACAAAGCCCTACACACTGGAATTTGGAACTAAATTAACTAGGGGCTATAGCTGTTGTATAGGGCGCGACCCTATACCAGTCTCATCCGGTATTCTAATATCTGAGTCATTTACATAGAATCAACTATCCCCATCAAATTTTCCATGAAAAAGTTTCTTTCAAATTGATTTAACCCTATAAATATGCTTAAACAAGGAAAATATAGTCTATGCTTCACTCAAATCAATTCTCCATGTTATATATATATCTTACAGAAAACATTGTTGATGAAAACATTCGAAACTTTTGTTTAAAGCCTTTAAACAATTTTTTTGTAACCTTTGAAACTATCCCTTTTGATGCAAGTAAACTACTTTATTTTTAATCTTAGACCAAAAGGCCAAAACATACCTTTCGAAACTGTTTACGATAGACTTTTCGAAAACATTGAAAGTATCATTTTGAAAGCTTTATAAAACCTTAGACATCCTCTTTTCAAAACACTTTAAATTCCTTTGGTAAAATTGGAAACCCACCATTTAAACACTAAGGTAAACCTTTCAAAAACGTCGAGAAACCACCCATTCCAAACCTTTGTTATATACCTTTCGAAAGCATTAAGTCCTTTTCATAAATCAGACCTTTCGATAGCATCAGGTTCAAGCGAAAAACATGTGGACAAACCTTTCAAAACCCTTTAGAAATATTCCTTTCGAAACCTTTGGGTTTAATTCCCAAAATCTCAGAAAGGGTCTTAAAAGAACTAAGTCGAAAGCAACTCTTTCAAAAGAAATTTCCTAAGTAAAAGAAGTGGATGGTGTCGAAGCCAATCCCCTTCGAAAGCGTTGGAGAAGCGGCTCAGGGTTTTAAGCGAAAGAACCCTTAGAAAGGCATTACTTCGAAAGGTAGAATGCGGTAGTAGGAGTTTCGACACCTTCGAAAGCATTGTCTTAAAATAAAGGAGACAACCTCTTTCAAAAGCTCTTTTCTTTTAAAACACTTGACTTAGTCGAAAGCTATCTCATTCAAAAGTATTCTTTTCAAAAGCAAAGCAAGTGGCATTTTCTTTTGAACGTAAAACAAGGTCTTGACCCTTACGAAAGCCCTGTTTCAACTCTATACCTTTCGCCTATCTCCAATACGTACCAAGTCCTTGATTCCTTGTGCATTGGTTTCGACTAAGGTGGAGGCAGAAGTATATGGTCGAAAGGTGGCCGCCGAAAGTGGTGAAACAACAAAAACCTTATAAAACTGATTTTTAACTTTAAAAAGCAATTTTTTTCAACTAACTTGCTTTGTTTTCAGCATATGATTGGTTGCCAGTACTTTTCCAAAATCTTTTCTAAAAATATTGCCAAATTTCAGGGATTAATAATTTAAAACATTTACAAATTACCGCTTCTCCTTTTATAAACATATAAAAAATTTAAATCTCATACCTTAAAGAGTTTTATATACTTATTAAAACTCTTAGGAAAATTCTTCAAAAATTCCCATAAATTAATTCTAACATGTTTTCCAACATATATAAATTTCTGTCCCAAAACTAATATAAAATAAAGGTAATTAATTTTAAACCCAATTAACCATTTTCTTCACTGAAAAATTCATAATAAATCAACATTAATCTAGAAAATAATGAAACTTGAAAGCCAACCCTATAATAATATTTCTGACCTTATACCAAAATTGCAAGGCATTTGGATGTCATTTGATTGGTTTTTCAAGTTAAACCTTGTCATAAAATCTATATGAAATAACATAAATCATCAACAAGTATATATCCCTATATAAATAATCAAAACTTGGCAAATCATTTGCAAAATAATTTCGGATTGCAACCACAATCGAAAATGAGAAAATACGAGATGTAACTTATTATTCACCTTTAGCTTATGATTAAGGAGTTTGAGATTTATTTCTTGAATTAGATTGATTATACTTTCTTTCTCTTAGTTTTTGCTTCTCTTGCTTTCTCCTAATGGTGGTCGGCCTTTTTTTGGTTTAGTTTTAGTTTGTGAATGTGTAAAATGAAAGTGACTTAAAGGTTTAGGGTATTTGAATATATCTTATTCATGTCTTGCCCTTACCTATTACCTTTCATTTTAATTCTCTCTTCTTCCTTGTTTGATTTGGCACAACTACCCTTTTATTATTCAAATCTCAATTTCCTTAACCATTTACATTATTTTTTTTAATTAATGTTAATCAAAATAAGGTCGTTACATAACATTTGGTATCATTTCTCTAGCTTCATGATTAACCTAAGTTGATACCACGTATGAGTTATTGCCTTAGACTAGATCTAGAGTGTATGTATATACGAGAGACTTCATATTTGCTATTTATTTTGGTATTCAAAAATATATAGTAGCATATGTAGTATATATGCAGTGTTACACGCACAAGCACTATTGATGCAGTTTTCTTTATGAGAGACTGATCTTCCTTGTTAGTAATGATCTATGATGTGATAAAATATTACTATTGACTCTATTTTCAAAATGGAGGATTGGGTAGGATCAGGGTCAATAACCCTGACTGATAAAATATATTCGCAGAGATGGTGCAAATCATTTTATAGAATGCCCAATTTTCTCTAGATGATTATGGTGCTCACGTGCAAATGGTTAGAGTTGACTTTTCCAAGCTACATAGAGACTACGAGAGTTCAAGAGATAGACTATTCCTTGGAACGAAGTCGACTATTGAAAGGCAAGATTGGATGGTTACTTGCAAGAGGATCTTCAACGACTTGGAGTTAGATGGCATAGTGAGGTAGAATTTATCCACTAGATAACTCCAGGGATGAATAATGAACAAGTGGAGTCCCTCTATAGCTTCGATTCTCGAGGATCGACTTACTTAGGATTAGTTTATAGTTAGCTTCGAAGAAGATTTATCTCGACTATTTCAAAGTCAGTGTTGGGTAGAGAGTTCACCTATTTCAAGTAAGGTGATACGTCTGTGTCAGAGTATGTGACCGTATTTGATGTGCTGTCAAAGTACGATCTATTTTCCATTGATACCCCACACAGAAAGAATTAAAAGTTTACCATTGGGTTGAATGATCATCTTGGGAAGTGATTGATTGGTTATACTGACGAGGGCTTCGAGAAGATGATCGAGAAGACTTTATGATGTGAGAGCATGTACCTAGTGTAGAAGGTTGTCTTAAACCAGCTGAGTAGGGATAAACCATGGAAGCATATGCATTGACTGCCATTTCAATTTCGTCGAGAGCTCCATCAACGAAAGAGAAGGGAAATGGAATTACCATTTGAGATATGCTTTCCACTTATGGTGCTTCCATACTTGTTTTATTTGATGTTGAAGTTTCATATCCCTTTATATCTAGATTTGATGGAGATATTAGGATTGAGACTCGAATGGTTAACCGACTTTTGATTGTGATGGACCCAATTATGGGCTTAGCCAGCTATACATGGTTTGTCGGCGCTTTGTCTAATTAAGTTATGGTTGTTTGTTTATTTGTTTACTATTAATTGTTTTAGGTTTGGTTGGGTTGGTATTATGGTTTGGGAATGGACTGGCTAAAGGGGATATGGAATAGTGGTGGATTGTGAGAGGCCGTTGTGAGGATTAGCGTTATGGAGGAGCAAATAGTAGTGATTGGCTATCTGTAGAGGATGCGGTTAGTGTTTGCTTTTCTATATTCGCTCGATATTCCACATGATGAGTTGTCATCTATGCTTATGCTAGAGTATCTTGACATATTCGATAAGAGATCGAATTATCGCCATAGAGAATGAATTCCATATTAAACTTGTAAAGATTGCCCTACACCTCTGATGCTCATATACCCGAATAATGCATTGCAAGAGCATCCGGTCGATGTAGGATGATTGTTAAGGGGAAGAAAAAGAAGTAAAGAAGAGGAATAGAAAAGAAGGGAAGGGAATAGAAGAGAAGAGAAAGAAATAAAATATCATACAATTACATAACCTGTCGTATATCTCACAACACATCAGATAAAATATAATAGTCATCACAGATATAAAACAGGCAAGATAGTAATAACTATATAAACCACATAATCAGAGCATGCAGGCTCATACAATTATATAAAATTGCAATAGAGTTTATATAACTGATAATATACTCAACAGATAAACCGTCTCTAATAATAGTAAGTCAATGCTGTCAATGCTCCATAGTGTCACAAACCGCAATAAACAATACCAAACTCGAAATATAACTATAAGAAAGCGTCACCTCCTGCTAGTCCATCTATATGGATCCACGTGCTATTTACACCTTCTACCTAGTTTACTTATTTATGAGTACCCAAGATAATAAGAAGCAAAGCATAAAACCTCAAGTCATACAACAGTCTACTGTGAGCGATAAGTAATCTCAGAACACTATAAAAGTCGGTATAGTATTTGGAACGGAGTGTATGGAGAATCATGCCTAACCTATCCCAGAACCACAGATTTAGCACCTAACACAAAATATATGCTACTCTAGATCATAGTCGTCATAGGTGTACTATACATCAAAGTATTAAGGATGTCTAGATATCAAGATCGGTGGTATCTATAATGTGTGACATACCTAAGGTGATAGAAACAATAAAACAAACATGGCATCATCATCCATTCTCACAGTCACTTACTCAATGCATAAGATAAATGATACTTATATGGCCCCCCTGATCAAGGACTACTCAATGTTCTGGTCTTTCAGTACTATGCCATTTAGAGGGCCAGGAACTAGACTACTTAGCCTGGTAGTCTAGGGTAAATGGATCAGGTCATCGTGTTATCTAAGTTAGCTCCCCACACCCCTTCTCTATAAGTATGCTACTAAAGTTGAGAATATCAATCTTCCCTTTGCATAGGCTATCCATAACAGAGCTCATCCTAGAACAGTCCTTACAACTCCCATCTCAAGTCATCGTAGTTTGGAACTATTCTAGACAGCCATCATCAGTCATAGAATATCATCATGTGTCCTTCAACTTGGGAACTGTTCTAGACGGCCAATGTCAGTTACAGAATGTCATCACACGTCCCATAACCTTCCTCCAACATTACCACCAATCCGACTCGTCGTCACCTACTCTGTATCCTGAAGTATTTCTATCCATCATCGAAGCCGTCACTTCTCATCATGGAATCATCATCATCGAATCATAAAATCATCGCATTGAAGCGCCACATCCTCACTTCACCTTCAAAACCACACGACGAGAAGTAACCCTAAAATTGAACGTCAAACAAATGAACAAACCATTGCATCGTGCTCCTTGAAGCGCCACCATTTTCCATGTCAAAATTGGCCAAATTGGCCATTATCAGTAGCAGTAGATATCAATCTAGAGTAATCGATAACTACCACTTTGGTCATGTACTTGACCAAAAATGGCTAAATACAAATAAAATGTCCGACATTTTCCATGAAGTATGAAGCGTATCCATAAGTCCACTATGCTTCATCTTTAAATTAGTCGGCATGCACAATACTCTATGCACAACATCCTATCGTATGGGATATTTCCTAATCCTATATCACCTTCAAAAGGCGTTTTCGACCAACTAACAATCATGCAGCAAAAAAGCACAGAAATGTCTATAATAACCTATATATAACAACACAATACAATACGTCCAAGCAACCAATGTGGGATTAATAGCAAAATAGCCTAAATATAGCAATATTTTCAAAATAGTGCATCAATGGAAAAATGTGATATTTAATTTAAATAATTTACACTATTTTTATTTCTTTTTATATAATAAGATATTGGTTTATGTAACATCCCCCTACTTGGAGGCCCAAAACTAATGGCTACGGATGCTACAGTCATCCATATTTGTTAATCCTCGACGACCAAATATGGCAGTGCTAGATTCATTCATACACATTAACATGTAAGTATGGAAAAAAAATCAAAACATCAAATAAGATCACATTCCATTTAAAAACATTTCCAATTCATTACATAATCCCACAATCGTTAACCATGTTCAGAGAAAAATATATTTATTACAACGTACGCCAAGAGCGACATATGAAGATGCCCCTTGAATGATCAAAGTATATACAAGAAATTTAACGACTTTGCCATTACAAACAACAAAGCGGAATCAAAATAAAAGAGAACTCTAGATATCTATCATGCCTCCTGCACGTCTTCGGAAACTTTATTCGTCTAATGAAGACCTCAACTCTCAAACTACTCAAAGTTAATTGAGTACCCGAGAGTTTAAGGTGAAAACATGAACTTCAGGTCAGACATAAAGCCTGGTATGAATAATAATCTACCATTTCAAACCATTTAGATGTCTAGTGAGACCATGTCGCTTAACAGAACGGGTTTTCCCCTCACTAGTATCCTAAAACCATTATAAAACCGTATACCGTGCTCATGCATCCACAATGGTTAAAAAATTCAAAAATATAATATGATATGATAATATGCAAAATAAATGAATCAATTCTGGATTACCCATCCCCATTCATTCTGACTATCTGCCGTAGTTATAGTTTCTAGGATTACTATTAACCTAATAGTTTTTATGGGCCGACTAATAACCGGTAAAATGTTAAGGACTCCCTATCCAAATACATAGTTTTCATTGAATTACTAGAACCTATTGGTATCTCCAATATTTTTATACTTATCCTTGTTTTCATGGGTTGACTAGGAACCTATTGGTAACTCCAATATCTTTATACTTATCCTAATTTTCATGGGTTGGCTAGGAACCTATTGACATCTGTTAATATCTTAATCTAGATATAGTTTCCATGGGCTAACTATAAACCTACTGGCCCCTACCAGTATCAAATCATAGTTTTCATGGGCTTTCTATGAACCTATCTATCTGACATCTTCATTTATACATAGTTTTCATACTCTAACTATGAACCTATTGGCCTCTGCCAATATCTTTTACACAGCTTTCATGGGATTACTGAGAACCTATTGGCCTCTGCCAATACCTTCCTTTAATATATTAGTATCCTATATTTTGGTCTCCCTAACCTTCTGGATGCAATTCTGCTCATTCAGGAGTTAATTTATATTCACTACTATGTCAACCGAGCTGGTTATTCTCCCAATCCCCAAAATTCAGTTATGGGTCCATTACAATGTGAATATATATATATATATATAAACACATATATGAAGAAGCAAACAAAATAACTTTCTTAATTCCCTTAACCCTTTAATCAAAGAAAACTTCTTCAAAAAACTCCCTGTCAAAACACTTTATTTATTTATGCCATGATTTTCTTTCAAAAATGAGATTGGGTTATTTCGTTTGGAAACCAAGGTTGTCGAAACCTTTAAAACCTTGTTTTCGACTTCATTGGATAACTTCCTTCGAAAGCATATAAATCTCGTTTAAAAACATTAGGCTCTGCCTTTCGAAACACTTTAAAACTTCTCTTTCGAAACCTTCGAATGTGGTAAGGTATTACTTATTATCTTTTAGAAGCACAACTTCAAAATCATTGAAAGTCCCCCTTTCGAAACCATTGGGTTTATACTTAAAATATCATTTGGGTAAAAGTAAATATAAATGAAAGAATCTCTTTTGAAACCATCATTTATCATATAAAGATATTGGGGAAAATCTTATGGCGTCGGCACCATCCCTTTCTAAAGCTTCAATCCATTTAAACAAAACACTAATGGATAGCATCGAAACCCCCTTTCAAAGTCATTGCCTTCGAAACCCTTAGACCCTTTCAAATTCATTTAGGAAGTGGCTTAAAACATATTTAAAAACAACACTACCTTTCAAAAGCATACATGACTTTAATACAGTCGAAAGGCTAAACAACGCCAGCAGAGCTTCGACTAGGTCGGAACTCCTTCTTTTGAAAGCATTATTGTATAACTAAAGGAACCCATTCGAAAGAAAACATAAGTTGATGGCAACCCCTTTAAAAGCATATGAAAAACTATTTCGAAAACATATGCTTCGACTCCTTTGAAGGTTTAAATAAAAAAAGGTAGGCGCTACTCTTTTAAAACAAACAAAAAGTACCAACCCCATGAGAAGCCATGCTTTTTGACACCAACCTTTCTGCCTTTCTCCAATCCACTACGTATCATCTGAGTGATACCTTGAGTACTGGTTTCCGCTTAATGGGTTTCGATTTGATTGAAGGCAGAAGCTCCGAGTCGAAAGGTACTTCTAAAGATGGTGGAACCAACTTTTCTAGGTAAATCTGATTTAATACTAATTAAAGATAACACTTTTTAACAAACTTGCCATGTGTAAACACAAGATTGGTTTCTTTTACTTTTCAAATTCTTTACTAAAATAACTACCGCTAATTTAAAATCTAAACCATGGTAAAGTTAGCAAATAAGCCTTTTCATTAAGCAAAACAAATATTGCGAAGAAGTTCCTCTTCTAAAATAATTTAATTTGCATAGCAAGTCACTTAGGAAAAATCCCAAAAATTCCAGAAATTCACTTTAATCATGTTATCTAACATATCAAAATTTTAGACCCAAATTCTTAGTATATCAACCAAAATAAATTTATAAACCCAATTAACCATATTTTCCTTTGAAAGTTTACAATAATCTTTCCATAGCTTAGAAGATTATCAGAATTAAAACCCAACTCCAAAATCATGTTTTACATAACATAAAATTTTCCCATGGCATTTAAACATCAATAAAAATCGGTTTTTCCCTAAAACCACATATAATCTTATTGAAATATTCTTGTTTAAATCAAACAAATTGTAGTTCAAGCATATCATTATTTAAATCGTCATAAAAACGAATTTACCCTTAAATCCGAAAACATATTATTATAAAAAAATAGAGATGGAATGAATTATTATTCACCTTGATTAAGATGAGGAGATTGGATTGAGATTAATTTTCCCAAAGCTTGAATTCCTAGCTTTACTTTGATTTCACTTCTCTTAATGGTCGGATCCTCTTTACCTTTTTATTTTGCATTTTAAAAATGACGTGAATGGGAAATGACATGAAAGGAACGAGAATATATAAGGGTAAAGGTTGTATGTGGAAAATTCCTAATGTACACTTATGTAAACTAATTAACTTATAAACTATTCTTAAACCCATTTAGTTATTTAAGTGAGCGCGACCTTATTATACTTATTCAAATTTCAACCCCTTATCACTTAACATTTACATTATTCTATTTAATTTATCTAACTAAATCTCCTGAATAATGTTATCAAAAATTAGGGTTGTTACAGTTTAACTATTTTATAAATCTCATTTTAAAGTTAGAAAACATTTCAAAACGTGGTTTTAATACTATACTAACATTATAGTATGATAAGAGACAGTATCACTCACCCCAACCAAATCTATCCAAACTAAGACCAAGTCCTAGAGCTTTCAGTCACGAGCACAATTCAAGAAACAGCGTCCAAAACGGGCCTTGTGTGCAAAAGGTATGGATGATATAAGTTATAGATTTATATTTTTTAATAAACAACTTAATTAACTTAATCCAATTAATTAACTAAATTATTTACCTTATTTAATTTTTATATTTCATGTACCACTCATGCATTCTCCTTTGCCATGTAACCTCCCACTTCCATTTCCTATATACTTTTGTTCTCCCCATTTATCTCATTTTGCCTGTGGCCATACATTACATGCGTACCCATCCATACGCGGAAATGAGGACCCAACCCCTCACAACCACTATGCTCACCATCTGATTGCCAGCCATTATTTTCTACTACACCTTAGAATTCTGATGACCCCTCTTTACCACAACAGTCTCATCTTCCGCCAACCAACTTGCCCTTTATCAAAACTATTTTTGTTCTTCGATGTGAGTTGCTTGTCACGAAAACACCAACGTCGTGGCATTTCATAGCTGCATGCACCTACTCTAGCTAATCCAATGATTGTAAATACTTACCCTTAGCGCACATTTATGAAATAATGCACCAATACCATTTCTTTTATTTTTCAAAACTTTTCAATAAACTACCACCACCCCGTTAATCTTCAACCCTCGCCATTCACATTTTCGGACTCTCCTCGCTGATACGAACAAAACCCATATAATCATTTCCCCATTCGTACCACTTTTAAAACTGCCAACTTGCCAAATCTATAATTTACAACTACCATAGTCGAAGCCAGATTGATCCGAGACTATAGTTGCCTAGTGCTCAGAAAAAATAAAGGGACCCAACTCTTAGTTTGTTCAAAACAATGTCCGTTCGATTGAGAATGAGACGAGAAAAGAAGAAAAGTGGAGGTGGGTTGCCATGGAAGAAGAAGTAACGTGAAGAGAAAGCAATGATATGCGGCCAGAGAAATGAATCATTATTTATAAGGGATAAGTAGGGTTGGGGTTTGAGTGTACCCCTATTTATATAATTTTCAAAATTTCAACGCAGTTTTTATGCTCGTGCTATTTCTATGAGCATCCGATTGCAACGGCTCTTTGAGCGCCGTGGATCGTTGTATTATTCTCGTTCCAATAATATAAGTTTCCTCAAATTCTGAGACTATGCGCTGGTGGGATGTTATTTTTGGAATTTATGTCATATAACCTATTGGAACGTTCCATCTCGAAAAATTTTGACTGCACAGCTCATAAAATTTCTCCTTGACCCACGGAAATTTTCCATTCATTCAAATTCTTCGGTATGTCGATATGCATATATCAACTTATATGTAACTATCGAAAACACCGAAAATAAATTTGGGTCACTATTGTTTAAAAATATCAATACCTGACAGCGTCCAAAGTTATAAAGTCATACGCCCCAATATGAATTTTTTTAAAAATTAATATTTTACAATCGTTCCATACATAAAATATGGTCATTACACTCTCCTGCACTTTAGGAATTTCATTCCCAAAATCCCCAAATCAAACAAGTTAACTAAATATTATACATTACCGACTTTCTCAACTATCGACAACGTCTAGTATCCTATATATTGAATTTTCTCTAAATATTGGCTTATGTCAAGAAAAATTTCGCAGCACCTCCTTTACGCGGCTGGTCCAGAAAAATCTCAATGCAAAATAGATTTGTGCATCTCATAACTAAGGCATCTCTTTTCAACATGTGTCACCAAATCTACACTACAAGTGTTACATTTCCTTTTTACAGCAAGAGCATACATTTAATTGCGAATATAAGAGGATAAGCATCCAAATAGCCCACAATTGCTTCCATGTACCTAATCAAGAACTCAACACTGAGGATTAAGCACAATAGTAGCATTATCATGTAAATAGGTGTACTAAATCATATATAGCGATTATCTCAAATAAATGTGTTATGTAAAATCATAGCTCTCCTACATGCATAACCACTATATAAGCATAAGCGATCCTATAAAATGCCAATAATCAAACATCAAATAGGCATATATAAAATCAAACATCAAAAAATAACATCCATGTCTATCCTAGAATGCAGGATACTAAACCATTTAGTATAAAACATCAAATATGATATGCACTATGAAAGCTGGCGAAAAATAGAAATCTCCTTAATGAATAGATCCAGACAAGCAGTCCTCGTTCTCTTATCGGTCTCTTATATGCAATCACCTTCAATGTCGTATCACTATACCTTAGTACTCCATCGCCTTCCTCCTAACCCATTTCATATCACGTCGATTGGTACAAATAGGCCTACAAGGTCTTGGGTTTACTAGTTCAGTCTCGATATCATCTAATCAATTTGGTGTCAAATTCCCAAACGCTTCTTGTAAGTTTTCCAAAAACCTACTAATGGACAACGAATTTCATCCAATTACAATGCTCTTTGGCACACCATGGAATTATATTATCCATTCCACATGTAAGTCAACTAATTTGGATGCCATTCTATTTGACTTAATGGATATAATCTTAGCATTTCGTCACTCTGTCGACTATGACTCAAATACCATCATATTCTCTTCTAGTCCTCGCCATTCCATTGATAAAACCCATCCGATCCTTGTAGAGCCAACTATCTTTGTCGAATCCACACTGCATCACCTCTACAAACACTACATTCCTCTAATTTAGCTATGATCTCAGTTAGTCTAGCTTCATGCCTCTAACTATTACCGATCCGCTAAATCAAAGTAGGTCTGATAATCAAACTAGTCATCATCTTTAGCACCGTTTGACATTGAGTTCCAAAGTCATAACCAATAATAAACTCAAAAAATGCCCACTCTAGAAATATCATGCAAACACTGGTATGTCCTCCACTCAAAGCAAGCACGATAGTTTCCAACTCCAAATGTGAGTTGGGTACTCCCCGTTGCACGGTTTTGGCTGACGACTAACATATGTGACAACTTTGCCTTTTGACATCAATACTGGACTTAGTTAAGTACCACAGGCTTGTGTACTATCTAATCCTCATTCCCGATCAGAATGAGTAATATTGGTGTAGTCGTCAACCCCTCTGTTGGACTCACTAACGAGTGTCTGCATCTCACATCTCAAATAAAAAGTCTAATTCTTCTCGTCAAATCGGCTAACAATGCTGCTACCTTTGAGAAGTCCTTGGTAAAATGTATATAACATCTCGCCAATCTATGGAAACTTCTCATCATCATCAATTGGTGTATTCTCAACACTTCTAACACAATGATAAATTGTGTCTTATCCCCTTCTTCCGACCATGAGTAGATGAGCGTATCATCAACAAGCACAAGCATGATTTTACTTAAGTGATCACTCAAAGCATGGTTCGAGAAATCAAAAAAGCATGTCGATGAATCAGTTAGCCCGAACGACATAACCAACCCATCAGAAATCAAAGTAGCATACAAAACAGTGTGATCGTCACACACTCTCTTTAGCTACTCTCAGTGGATGAAGCCCCATTGTAAGATCCAACTAAGAGAACAACTTCATGTTATAGAGTTGATCGAACACGCCACCAATAAGTGAGAATGGCTACTTGTTCATCATCTCACTCGGTTCATGGTAATCAATATAATACCTCAAAGAGCCATCCGCCCTAGTGGTGAACATTATACATGCATCCCACTAAAATGCGCTCCAACGAATAAACACTCGCCTAAATAGGTCATCTACTTGCACCTTTAGTCTCCTTTGCTCTTTAGGCATCATGTGCCTTAAAGGAATAACTATTGGTCTAGCAACTCTAACCAGATTGATACGAAACTTAATTCCCATATGGTGATAATTCGGTCAACTCATCGAATGTGTTCGGACACTATCTGGCTACACGCATAGAGGGCAACTCATCGTATAGGATATCAAGTGAACGTAGAATGCTAACCGTCACCACATCGTCAGGTGGGCAGTCATACACTACCTTCCGCTCATCATTAGTCTCTATCATCACCATGGCCTCCAAAACCCACTACTATTATGTACCCCTAAAGCCAATCAATTCCTAGACTCCAATACTGAACCCTAGGGCTATTATGGTAATGGTAAATTTACCATTACTATACCATTACCAGTCAATCAGATACCACTTTAAAGTAAAGTCGGTATACCAGCATAATCGGTACGGTAACGGTAAATTTACCTTTTTTAGGTAAACATCGGTAATATTTTTTCAAAAATAGTGGTAATGGTAATTTACAAGTCCATTCATAATACATTAATGTTCATGTAAGATGTTGTATTATGGGCATTTAGAAGTAAGAAAATAGTTCAATTTATTTCAATAAGTCAACTCAAATGATGATAAATACACTTCTTTTCTATATCCTTTATTAAGTGACCCAATAAGATATATAATGAAGCATCATTCAGTGTAAAAATATATCAACTTATTATTTTTCTAGAAAAATGATAATTTACCATTACCAGTGTAACGGTTACCAGTTTATCGGTATACCAGTCAATGGCATACCAATCAATCAGTAACGGTAAATAATTTTAGTTTACTGGTAAAAACGGTATGGTAACGGTATTTACAAAATGGTAATGGTAACCATTACCATAACAACCGTACTGAACAAATTAAACCCCAAAACAATCAATAGCAAACAAATAGACTAACAAACATTAGTGACTCGATAAGGCAAAGTCTCAACCTCCATGTTGCAACACTCCCTCATTTTGAGGTCTGAAGCTAAGCGCTAAAGATGTTGCAGCCATCTATTGTATTAATTTCCAATGTCAAAATACGGGATGTCACATATGTACAGTATGATTAAGCCCCCAACAAAATTCATCATAATTTAAAAGGCCAACAATTTTGGATCTCAATTCCAATCTATCTACAAATCACTAGATATGAAAGAATGCGAAGCCTCGATGTCAAATAAAACATGTACGGAATCACCATAAGTGGAAAGCATACCTAGATAGTGTTTGCACAAAAAATGGAAAAACACTTAAATTGTTGTTGTAGAGATGTGAATATTTTTTATAGTATATACTATTGTTTGATGAAAATTAGTTGTGGATGTTTAAGGTAGAAAATCAGTAATTTGCAATAAAGAATATGTAAGGACTTAAACGTAAAAAGATATAGAATTTATAGTGGTTCGGCCTGAATGTGCCTACGTCCACTATTCCTATTTTATTATCCCTTTCATTTCTGCTTACAAGTACAAGATTTGAATACGAGTAAACATGCTATTAGAACTAAGATTTTTCCCTCTCGAAATTCTTTGCCATTGTTGCTGAAAGATTCGCTTTTCAACATCATCCCCCTTTTTTATGATGCCATGTGCATGGCATTTATAGAATGAAGACATGAGGAGAGGCAGCTGAGTATGTAGTTTGGAATTTGGTTCAACCTTCTTTCCTCCAAGATTTGGTTCAACGTTCCTTACATGATTGTCAAGCTATTCCACTTGTGACGACTGCCACACACCTCCAAGAACCCTGGAACGTATCACGATGAAATCCCTGAAGTATCGTCGTACCATGACGAAAATTGTCAACTTTTTTTAGATTAGTTGTACCTGGGTTGGGACCCAAGCAAACCTTCACCTGACTCCAAGCAGCATTACCCCTAGTTGACTCCAAGTAAACCCTTAAATTTCTCATGCCTAACTCCAAGCAACCACTGAACCAAAGATTTGGTTTGGTCACCATACAAACTCCAAGAAGAATCCATATTTTCAAAGTCTGACTCCAAGCAACTGCCGAACAAAAGTTTTGGTTCGGTCATCAGACCGACTCCAAGCAAACTCCATATTTTCAAGGCCCGACTCCAAGAAAGCACTGAACCAAAGTTTTGGTTCGGTCATCACACCGACTCCAAGCAGACTCGAGATTTTCAATCCCCGACTCCAAGCAAGCGCCGAACTAAAGTTTTGGTTCGATAATCCAACCAACTCCAAGCACGATCCAGATTTTTAAGGTCCAACTCCAAGCAAGCACCGAACTAAAGTTTTGGTTCAGTCATTGCGCCAACTCCAAGCAGACTCGAATTTTCAATCCCCGACTCCAAATGAGCATCGTACCAAAGTTTTGGTCGGTAATCCAACCAACGCCAAAAGACTCTAGATTTTCAAGGCCCGACTCCAAGCAAGCTCTGAATCAAAGTTTTGGTTCGGTCATTGGGCCGACTCCAAGCAGACTCGATATTTTCATGGCCCAACTTCAAGAAAGCGTCGAACCAAAGTTTTAGTTCGGTAGTCCAACCGACTCCAAGAAAATTCTAGATTTTCAAAGCCCGACTCCAAGCAAGCGCCAAACTAAAGTTTTAGTTTGATTAGCGGCCCAACACAAAGCAGACTCAAGATTTTCAAGCCCTGACTCCATGCAAGTGACGAACCAAAGATTAGGTTCATTCATCAGGCGGAGGATCCTGGCTTGCTGTTGGACTGTCAACCTTGAATGCGGTAGAGCGTCTTGGTATCGTCCCACGAGACGGTGATGGACAAACCTTAAGATGATCATATCTCTTAATCCGTAGCTCAGGTTGAGACGCGATTTCGACCTATGTCCATGTCTTGATCTCGAGAATACCTCCAAATTAGTTTGAGTCTATTCCAAAACAATGACAATTTGCCCTGGACTCCTCATATTTACCATGTAGTGGGCGAAAATGCCAACAACATTTGCCCCCCAAAGCATACTTTCGTGAATACAAAGTGTGCTTTATTTTATCCAAGTCTGCTCTTAGTCTTACAATGGTTATATTCATGTCTAAATATCTATATCTCATCTTCACATCTGATTTTTCGATGAGTCTCCTTTTGCTAGTTTTATGTGGGACTTTGTTTGTTCTAAGGAGGACTTGCTAAATTTATTTAAGCCGTCTTTGATTATTCTTCATCCGACAGGGTGATGTTTTTTTTTGGACTTTCAATTTCCTACGTCGAGGCTTCATACAGTATGCGGACAAACTGATGTATACATTGCGTTGTCGACTTTGGATCTGTGATGTGGTACTTTGGATATGTTCATTAGTTGTTGAGTCAAGCTATCCTGACCATCTCATGTGATCGTCAAATTTGTGTATTTCTCTATTAATCCTTTCTCCACTCTTGTGCATGCTTTGACAAGATCAATCATTGATGAATTTGATAGAGTAAGAATCTCCGTTGAAGGGTCTTTGTATGTAGGAGATGATGCAGAGTGTTATTGAGTGAATGTCGGGTATGACTTCCCTAGCCCATGTTTTGTATCTTCTGTCTGGACGTTTGCATATAGATATGCATATTTTATATAAATTTTGGTTGGAATCCCCATACCTGATAAGGTGTAATTAGTTTGTGCGGCATACAGTTTGGTAAAGTGATGATCAGTTTTACCAACTTCTTGATAATCCTCAATGTACTTGTACAGATTAGATTGCTAGTAAGTTTTGACGGATAAGTGTTGGATTATAGAGAAGCTTGGTGAAGGAGCAAGGATGGTTGGACCATGGAATTGGGTTGGTGGAGTATATTGGACCGAAATAATTTGGTTCATGAGTGGAAGATGATAGCCGAACCGCTTGGTCTAGTACATGAAAAGAGGTCGGACCGAGGTGTAAAAAGGGGTTGGATGAAAATGTTTGTAGGTTGCATGGTCCAAGGTCGAAATAATGATCTGGTGCACTGCCTATGCCAATCATAAGCTTGTGTTTGGTGTCTAGCAATTGTGACTGAGTTAAAATTCTTGTTTGGCACTAACACAAAACTATAACCAAAACAATCTTTGAAAGAGCAACATTGGCTCTTCTGACTAGGGTCTGCGAGGAATTGTCCATACTAGGTGTACTTCATTATTCTCGTATGAAGTCATAGTCGCGGCAAAATGTGAGTTATGGATGGCTCGATTGAAAAGCATACTTTGATTGTGGGTAAGAGTGATTCATTATTGCTGGTTTAAGTTCTGCCAAGTGTTGATGTTGGGTGCCCTCAGTATGTGGTGTTTAGTTAGAATAATTTTTGGACATTGGAAACCTTGATTAGTATCGGTTTATTATTTCCTGTTGATCAGATAGAATCAATTTTTTAATTCAAATGTCCCATTGGCTTTGGCGGTATAGGATCGTCCTATTCTGTTGACTTTACCTACAAGTTTAGGGTCCTTTCGGACCTAGTGTGATCAAGGACTTTCAGCCTTGCCTTATAAATGGTTACAGACTATTAATACACTTTTATTTGGAGTTTTACCATAAATATGTGTTAGAGTCACCCCGCATGTCCTCGAGATAGATTTATTAGGTAAAGGTACCAAGCTATTTGTGTTAAAATAGACTTTGATATGAATTAATTACATATGGAAGGTTATAGATCGAATCACTTCTATTTAGAGAGATCCTTATCAATCGAAGTGATTCCCTATTACTAAGTTTTAGAGAGTAATTTGGGGGATGTGGCAGTCCATAAATACTCATTACATCCTCCAGAGCACCCACTAGCGAAGTTGTCAAAAGTCGGCCGAGAGCGCTAATTATTTGTCTGGATTTGCCTCTAGTATAGTGCACTTGGTTGCTTCTCATAACATGCCGCCTTGTATCAAGAATAGGTTTTAAACTTGCGAACTTAAGGTCATGATTCCAATGTGCTATTACCAAGCTGAGTGGCGGTGTATGTGTATAATCAAGGGGTGAGGTGGTACTATGCCCCTAAGTATTTTTTATCGAATTTAGATTATCTTACAAAGTCAGTCATACCTTTGCACTGAGTTTTTCTCAGGTTCCATAAGTGTGCTCGGCTTTGGGAGAATCCTTACAGTTTCCTGAGAGAGTTGGGTGGAAGGAATATTCTAATTCTTATGGCAATGTTGGATCGATGTTCCGCTATCTCTGACAGAGGTGAGTCGATGCTCTGTTTCCTCTGATGGAGTAGAAGCGAATGAATACCCTATTGTGGTTGGCAGAGTGGAATTCATATTTCTACTATCTGTATGTAATGCCACAAGATGAAAACAAATTGTTAGAAGCTTCTAGTTTAAGTACAACGAACTATATTCTCCGTCAATCTAAACTTAAGATTCGTGACACGTAAGTTACTTACCCTGATTATGGATTTTGGTGACATGTGGTTTGTCAGCCCAACCTATGTTCTAAGGGAGTGTAGCTTTTGCGACTGGCGTACTTAAGATTTAGAGCCGGAATTTGCACACAGTAACCACCCGGGCCATTATGGCCTGTATCGTGAGTATTATTTGATTTACTGTAGCCTGACTAGCGTGGGTGCCCATCGTCAACTAAAAACTATCCCTGACTGTAGCCATGCCTTAGTTGGGGGATTTATTATCGGTTCGCTATTGCTGGTGAGCCGAACGCCAATGATAAACTACCTAGGCTATAATCGTGCCTAATTCGTGGCTTATAGTCGATTTATCATTGCTGGCTGGGGGGCCAATTGTCAACAATGAACTACCCAGGCTATTTTTGTGCCCTTGGTCATGGTTACCTTAGTTTCATTGCTGCCGACGAGAGCTTGCGATTGATTGCAATGGGAAAGATATCAAACAAACAATTGAGAAAAACATCAATTTTTACATTGGTTTGGCCAGAATCTGCCTATGCCCACTATCTTTCTTTTATTGCTACAAGTGATACATGCTTTTTACAAGCTAAAAGAAGTAATGGCGGAGATATTGGAGATTCCTTCCTTTCCCAAACACCTTTTCTGTCAACTTTCAATGGAATGTAAAATCTGTTGTGGAGATCCTTATGAACAATAAATAGTCCTTCCTAAACTGGATCTAGTGTGCCTGGACGGGGAAAGACTTGCTTGAGAATAATTTCTCCCTCTTGTAACTCTTGGAGCTTCCTCTCAGAATTGTTTCATTTTGCCATTCCTTCTGTGTGTGGCGGTCTTGAGAGCGGTGTCATTCCTTCTTTCTTCAATCAGGTCTAAGGATATAATGGGAAGTTCCTCATTTTCTTTTGGATTATAATGCGTCCTACGATGTGAAGGGACAACTATTTTGCTAGAAGCATGGCCTTAGCCCCGCACGCTTAGAGAAAATAGAATATGTCATGCTGCTGTTTTGTAGGAGGCTTGGTAGGCCCACAGTGCTGTAGTTCATCAACTCACACTCCTTTGGATTTATCTAGTTTTTCCTCAATTAGTGTTTGCAAGACTTTGGAAACAGCTTCAACCTGCCCAATGTTCTGGGACTACTCCTATCATGAGTCAATCCACACTAGGCTTCAAATGCATTTATTCTTTGAGTTACTAAAAGCTAAATTTGTGCTCGGATGCCAAACTGGTATGTCTTTACCAGGGAAAGGGGCGGTCGTCAACAGTGAACTACCCAGGCTAGTGCCCTTAGTCATGGCTATCTTATTTTCACTGCTGCCAACACATGCTTGTTATCTGGGTTGCTAATCCCAAAAGAAGTAGTGGTTATAATAGCATATGTGTTAAGTGAATATAACTACATACGTGTTAAGTGAATGCATTAGTCTCTTATCTCTATCAAAGGGAAAGAGTAGTTTAAATCAAACCTATCGCTTTAAAAGAAGTGCAAATTACCAAGTTTATAGTATGCCTGGTTTAAGATGTTCTCTTGGATAGGAAGTCCCGCTTAGTATTTTTTTAAGACTCTGTGGAACCTAGGAGCCAATGGCATTGTCCTGAAATGACAACAACCGAGTTAGATAAAAACGAAAGAAGAGCTTTATTATGGTACCTTCTTTGCAGGACCATCTATTGTCATGCATATGACATGTTTATGCAAGCATATTGTTTGATCGGAGAGCTCCTGAAAAGGATTTTCTACAAGTACCCTATTTGATAACAGCGGTTTTACTGGACCAAGATTCTTGTTTTGCATTTTAGTGCTTCCTCCTAGCAGTTAATGGTCTAGTCATTTTGTTGAGTTGACTCCGTTAGTTTGGTGGACTTATAGTAGATTTCCCCAGTGTGCATTCTGCTATCCTTAGTTCTTGATCAATTTGAATTGTGTTTTTTGATTATTGGATCAAGATGGAGTGGTGAAGCCAGTATCTTGATTGGTGACTGCAATGTCCTAGAGGTTTACTATATATATATATATATATATATATATATATATTGTTGATTCATGTTGAATTGTGATATGAGGAGTAGTGGCGGTGCTATCATCAAAAGGGATAAATGTGTAACTTCACTGAAGGAAAATGTCTCACCATCGTTTAACCTTGGGGATAAGGAACAGGGGCAGTCTTCTGCCCCATTTCAACCAACTCTACCTCGAGCTTAGGTTCGACTGTCTCCACAACTAGCTCCGACTCAAAATCTTCAGCCAGAGGAACACATTGCAAAAATCATACATTTAGAATGGAAAATGGTAGAGATGAAAGATCACCTGAATGAAGTGCTATCTCACCGATCATCTATGAAAGCTGCTACGGCGAGAGAGGAAGTTATCTCTCCAAGAAGAAATTTGAAAATCAACACGAATGATGTAAAGAGTAAAGTTAATATTTCCTCGTCTAAAAATAATGATTGCCTTCCGCTAAAGGCAAAATATAAAGGAAGAGTCCAAGCGAAAGATAAGGATTGCTCCGCAAGCTCAACTTTGGATAGCTACATACCAAATAATAAAAACTACTTAAACAGTGAGGCCTACCTCAAAGATGTAGCAGAGAAGGTTGTGAAAGATCTATTGAACGTAAAGTGTAAGAGAATTGAGTATGAGAGAGTAAATGACAATGAAAGGGTTTCCCCTTTCATTGATGAAATCGTGTCAGCGCCTATCCCATCTCATGTAAAGGTCCCTACCTTGAAACATCATGGGACGACTAACTCGGATGACCATTTGATGGCATTCTATAGTTAAATGGATTTATACAATGCTTTCGGCACTGTTACATGTCAGCTTTCTCCAATCACACTACAAGGTGCTGTTGGTAAATGGTACCGACGGTATCCTGAGAACACGATATATTCTTGAAAGCAGTTCTCCTATGAATTCTCTGCTCAGTTCTGCATATGCAAGGACCCCTCTATAGACTATACTGTACTCGCTAATAACTGTAACGACCCAGAATTTTTATTAATTAAAATTCGTATATTTAATTGATTATAAATATTAATAAGTAAATTTTATAAGTCGAATGAATTTAAATTCGAATATCTAGATTTAATTGGATAATTAAATCGATAATTTAATATTTGAAATTACAAAAATTATTGAAAATTGGGCTTAATATGATTTTAAATGATTTGTAAATTTTTATTTAATTATATTGGAGTTATAATAATGTTACCGAACTTTTAAAATTGAATTTAAAGTTAAATTGTGAAAATTGAATATTTTAATATTTAATTTACTTAAAATAGCCATTTTTCAAATGTCTCGGATTTCGACGAAGTTAGTTTCATCGGATCCGTAATGTTATATTATTGTAAGATTTCAAATTTCAAGTCAATCGGATTTATCGTTTGTCTAGGGCGAGCCAAAACGCATAGGAAATTAGTTTAATCGGTTTACTTTAATTTTGATCGTTTATTTCCATAACTCACACATACGATGGAATTAGCCTTCCAAACACATTCCATTGTGTCCGAAACGCGGGTTAAACCCTAAAAACGCCGGTCACCGTGCGAGATTTGGAGTTCGAAAAATCGAGTGAATAGTGATTTTCGATAAATTTCTATAAAAAGGACCCTTATCTTCATTTTGGCTCAAACCCTAATCCTAATTAGTAGCCGCCATCAATAATTTCGAACGGCCAGAATCTTCTAACTTTCTTCCCTCAAGATCTATCAATCCATAAACAATCACGACAAATGCTCAACTACAAAGATGAAGAGCATGGAGAGTGCTTCAAATCCATACGGATAAGTCGACAGATCGTCGACCACAGAGGGAGCTATCTGCTCGCGTTCGACCGGAAGTCACACACGAAAATCGAGGCGTAGGGGAGGCCGTTCACGCGTGGTCGGCTGGAGTGGGGAGAGCTCGTCTAGGCGCTTCAAACGGTGGGTGCTGATCGATGCAAAGGCGAACGTGGTGACCTCGAAAATTGATGGGAGATTGGCGGCTCATGGGTTTTTCGAACGAGGGGTTACTGGAGGGGGAAAACATGAAGGATGCGGTCACGATCTACTCATGTGAAATGCACGGCTGTGATTGAAGGTTGAAATAATAATAAACAAAAAATGTGAAATTAGTTATATTAAAATTTGTACAAACTTTAAACGTGTATAACTTTTTGATACGAGTTCCGATTTGGACGAAACGAATTGCGTTGCAATCGTTTTGTCGAGCATTACGCAATGGAGCTGGTTTGGAGTCGTTTGGAGATAGTGAAAATTTTGAGTAAAATTAAACGCACGTTTAATTTTATTCGAAATAAAACGTTACAACCGTTTTAAAAGCAAAGGTGAGAACTTCTCACTCAATCGAATTGCTTCGATTTAATTTTTAAATAGTTAGATTTAAAATTATTGATTGTATGCCTGGATGATAAATTATTATCTGTTATTGATTAAAATAGACATTATACGCCGTTATTAAGCGGAGGTTATTTATTAAAAACATATACCGCGAATATTTCATTGCAAAGTGAAATTGGTATTATCTATGTACTTGGAGTTGATTTCCCACAGTATATAGCGGATGAGACCCTATTGCGCCGCATAATAGCGGATAATATTTTATAAATCCTATATACCGCGATATTCCGTATTGGAACAGAATTGATATTGTGCTAACGTCTGTGGATGCAGGGAAACAGGTTGGAGGGATCCAACTGGATTCCTCAACCGTATTGATTTATTTACAGATATTGTGATATTTGTTATGTAGAATTACAAGATCAGTTACAGATCCAAAAAATATCACTCAAATACAACCACACCAGACACTAGCCCTCTGAATGACAAAATCCTATAGTAAACACATTACAGAATAATAAAACAAACAAATACAAAAAGAAAATTATTACACAGAACAAAACTCTGAGAATATCAATCTAGAAAAATAGCCCTCTGCCTGAAGTAGATTTACCATGAACTTCAAAAATGATTAGCTTTCAAGTCTCTGAGAATTTTGCCATGAATCTGGTTATAAAGCTGTGCACATTCTTACATCCCATACCAAAAACTCTATCATTCCTTTCAGACCATATTGCATGTATCAATTTCTTTAGCAGTTTAAGCAACAACCTTGTCTTATGAGTCTTCCACCTTGTAGCTTTGAATACATTAAACCATTCCACCGAGCTAACAGGTGATGGTTTATAAAAACCACCATTAGAAAGTAATCTGTACCATATCTGATACACAAAGGTACAATCAAAAAACAAGTGAGTATTATTTTCAGTTTCTGATTTGCATAGAACACATAAGTCATCTGAGATAATACCCATTTTACATAGTTTATCCTTGGTATTTAATGCATTTGCCATCACCTTCCATAACAGTAAATTTTCCTTAGCACTACCCCCAACATTCCATATTCTTGAATGCCAAGGAAACTGATAACCATTTTGACAGAGAGCATTATACACAAGTTTAATGGAATGATGTTTACCCTTGTCAGACCAAATTAAAACATTGTCATTATTGACAATGGGTTTGCCAGTGATAGCATTCCATAAGTTCCTAAGTTGGTAGGAACTAGAATATGGTAAAACTATACCATCATCATGCATAAACTCTTCAACCTTTGCTTGTTTAGGAATACCAGAGCTTCTTCTCAAGTTATAATCCACTACAGAACTGAAAATCATCCCTTGTTTAGCCCATGGTGAGTGCCAGAATGATAAATCCTTAATCAAAACATAGTTACACTAAATAAGAGGAATGAAAGTCTCCCTAAGCTTGAGAATACATCTCCAACTCCAACTGCAGCTTTGTGGAATAGGCATAATCCAAAAATTCTTTTTACCAATAAGATTATTATTGACCCATTGAGACCATAAATTTCTTTCAGATTCAAAGATTTTATTGAAGTATACTGATATAGCTGCCTTATTTCAAAGAAAAATATTAGTAATACCAAGACCACCTTTCTTTTTGGATTCAAATAGTTTGTAAAAAGAAATAGGAATCATCTTTCTGGAAAAAGGGTCACCATGCCAAAGAAATTTATTAAATGCACTAGAGATCATATTAATAAGCTTAACAAGAAGTATGTAATGTCTAGTCCAATATGTTGTGATAGCCACTGCAATTGATTGAATAATAGTTAATCTACCAGCTTGTGACAGTTTATCCATTGGCCATAATTGAAGCCTTTCAATAATCCTCTCAAAAAGTGGTAAGAAATTTTGTTTAGTAATTCTAGAGAAAAATATAGGCAAACCCAGGTAGAAGGTAAATCTAAACCAGCAACTAAAATATTGGACTTGTGAAGATTAATCTGGAGGCCAGTAATAGAATAGAAAAGCTCTAGAGATGAAATAATACACTGAATATTGTGATAAGAAGGTTTAGAAAAAATGATAAGATCATCAGCAAATAGAAGGTGGGTAATAACAGGTCTTTTACATTTGGGATGAAGCTGAAAATCTCCTTTCTCAACAAGACTCATCAAAATGGGATTAAGAAGTTCCATAACAATTATGAACAAGTATGGAGAAATTGGATCACCATGCCTAACACCTTGTTTACTTTTAAAATAACCATATAGCCCACCCACTCTTGAAATTGAAAACATGGGTGAAGATATACAAGTGTAAATCCATACTAAAAAAGGCTTTGGGAAATTCATTCTGGACATGATTTCTAAAATTGAATTCCAAGCAATAGAATCAAATGCCTTTTTAATGTCAAGTTTTAACATTCACCTTGGAAAAAATATTTTTCCTTTCATAACCATACAATAATTCTTGGGTTAAGAGAATATTATCACTTATTGATCTACCCTTAATATATGCAGCCTGGTTGTTTGAGATAATAGATGGAAAGACTAATTGTAATCTATTAGCTAAAACTTTTGAAATTATCTTATAAATGATATTACAACATGAAATTGGTCTAAAATCAACAACAGAAGATGAATTAACTGTCTTGGGTATGAGTGCAATAGCAGTGGCAGCAAGTCCAACAGGTAATTTATTATTAAGAAAAAAATATTGAATAGCCTTAATAATATCAGACCCAATTATCTTCCAACTTTGTTGAATAAAATGAGCATTATAACCATCTGGCCCTCCACAACTATCACTGTCCAAACTAAAAACTGCAGCTTCGATTTCATTATTAGAAATAGCACTAATCAGAGAATTGGATTGAAAGGTATCTAAGGATGCAAGAGTGATATCATAGAGAGGTTTAATGTCAGGAATGAATTGATTATCTGGAGCTAGAATGGATGTAAAATACCTCACAAAGGCTTCATTAATACCATCAAAAGTTTCCACCAAATTTCCACACATGTCCTTTATCTGAAAAATACTTTCACGATTCCTTTTAACTTTTAAGTAATTATGAAAATATTTAGTATTCCTATCAGCCTCCTTATCCATTCTCAAGTGAATTTTCTGCTTGAGTGATGACACTTCTTTTAGAATAATTTGCTCAAGATCATTCTTTAATTGCAGTTCAGAAAGAAGTAAAGTATTATCAAATGGTCTAGCACTCAGTTGCTCTTGAATCCTAATCAGCTGATTCCTAATTTGAGAGGATAGTTTAGAATCCTTACCAAAACTTGCTGAAGACCAACTTCTAAGTTGAAATTTCAAAGCTTTCATCTTGAGTATAATGTTTGTGAGAGGATCCTTGCCAAATTGCATTCTCCAGACCTGCTTTAAAATATCATAATATTCCACTTGCTTAGTCCAAAAATTAAAAAATTAAAAAGAGTGTTTCCCTCCACAAAAATCATCAACTCCCCAAAGAAAAATTAATGGGCAATGATCAGATAAAGAAGGCTGACAAATGTTATAGAAAGATTTTGGCCAAAGATGTAGAAAAGACAGATTTAGAAAAATATGATCAATCTTACATAATGTTGGATTACCACTCCTATTACAATTAGACCAAGAAAAATCAGGACCAAAATGTTTAGCAGGAAAAAGATTGGATTGAATTAAAGCACTATTTAGAGGAGTAATATCCTTAAGAGATAATGGGCAGCCACCACACTTTTGATTACTTACATACATACAATTAAAATCCCCACCAATAATCCATGGAATTGAAGATGAATTTAAGGATGGAAGAAAATCCAAGAATACCTGTCTCAGACCTGGAGAATTATGAGCATACACAGAAGTAAGATGAAAATTTGTATTGGAAGGTAAATGGATACAGTTATAATGAATGTATTGATCAGAGGCACTAATTCTGGAAAGTTTAAAGAAAAGTGGATTCCAAAGAGTGAGCAATCTGCCATAATTGGACTTAATAAAGTTATTATCATGCAACCAAGTTGGGGCAATCAAACGAATAGCCTTAACTGTTGAATTAATGTCAAGCTTAGTTTCTGAAACACACATCAGATGAATGTTTTTGATCTCAATAAGATTCTTAATCTCTAATTGTTTAGAGGGTAAATTACCCCCCCTAATATTCCAAAAAGCAATGTTATTCATTTATTAGGAAGGGGAGGAAACAATGAGGAAGGATTCTTCCTAATGTGCCTTGGATGTGAACTATTTTTGGATGAAGACAAAGGTTGCACATAAGGTTTAAATTCCTTTCCTTTATTAAGATCAACAGAATCCAAATTACTTATACTACTAGATTTCTTCAATACAACTGCACTCTCACTTGACCCAGAAGGAGGTGGAAGTAAAACATTGTTAGGAGGTGACAAATGCAAATATGGGGAAGGATTAGTAACATTCATGGATGGAGATTTAGAACTAAATTGAGAACAACATGAAGTTGAAACAGAATTTGAAACAACAGCTGAAGCAACCTTAGAGACAGAATCAGATAAAGCTTTAGAAGGATTTTCAATTAACAAAGATGAAGTAGAAAGATTTGCATCACAAAGTGATTCAGGTACAACCCTAACCAAATCACTAGAGTTTGAAACAACAGTTGAACCAACCTTTGGAACAGAATCAGATAAAGCATTAAAAGGATTTTCAATTGCAATGATGAAGTAGAAAGATTTACATCACATGGTGATTCAGATACACTAACCTTGACCATATCAGGATTGGATAAAGCTGAAAAAGGGTTAGCATTGACAGCAGGGCAAGAATTATTAACAATGTGAGTTTCATTATCTTTTGGAACTTCCTTACTTCTCATATCATCAACATTTAATTGAGTATTTTCCTTAGCCATAGAGACTTTCCTTTTCCATATCCCTTTATTTTTTTTGTTAACAACCTTCCAATTTTGATCAATAGGATTAGCAGTATATATCCTAACTTCATTTTCCTCCAAATCATGCATATTATTATCCTTAGCATCATTGACAGAATTAACAAATTCACATGTTGCAGTATCATGTCCAAAAATTCTACAGTGAGTGCAAATTTTAGGCTTCCAATCATAAGATAATTGAACATCAGGACAATTTTTTTCCTAGTTGAGGAACATGGATAGAGTCGGGTAATTCATAATCAGGTGAAATCTCCACCAAAGCTTTTGCATACTTAAACCTTTGTAACTTTTCAGTGCTACTGTCAAAGCATATTAATCTACCAATGTGACATGCCAACCAATTGATACCAACTAACGTCCACAAGATGATTGGAATCCTATGAAAATGTATCCATAGCGGTACTTTCTTTACTTGAGCCTGAGATAACCCAACAGAAGGATCCCATTTTGTAATAATGAACATCCTACCTCTAATAAAGATAGGATCCGAGTTAAGGATATTGTCCTTATCTTCTTGATTGGAAAAGTTGAAGTAAAAGTTATACCCATCCGATTTAAATTCAACATCACCCTTAAGTTTCCAATATCTTTTAAGAAAATTCACAACAGACAGAAAAGAAAGCATACCATCAAGAAAGAAACCGACTAAATGATTGTTCCAGTATTTCAAACCTTCTTCTTTAACGAGATCTGGCAAATCAATAGAAGGTTTATCTCTCAAAATATCAAAGTGAATAGGCTTATACGACCCAGCATTACGAGGTAAAGATTTGAAAAGATTCGACCAGTTTGATTTCGGGGAACAAGAAACAAAGTTATTGGAAGATACCACTGAAATAGGGTGATTAGCAGTAGATGCAGAAAGAGAAGCAGAAGAAAGAACTGATGAAGAGGAAGAAGAATGAGGAGGAAAGGATGCGGAGTCAAAGGAGAACGAAGAAGAAGAAGAAGATGAAGACGCCATTAAAAATTCAAAAGAAAGAAGAAGTGTGATATTTGTTGATTATCATATTGATATATGATGTTTGATGTCGTGTTTGACTATTTGGTGCGTTGCATCATTGGACCTATTTTTGGAGTTTTAAAAATGTTAAAAGAATGATTTTTGATTTAAAAAGAATTTTAAAGTGATTTTTGAAAGTATACGTTTTATTAAATTTTGAATTGTTAAAATAAATAAACGTTATAATTTTTATTATTATAAAAGTTATGATTTTTGGAAAATATTACTTAAGTATGATTTTGGAGTTATATAAGCCTTAAATAACAATTTGTAAATTATTAAAAGGATTAGTTTATTTAAATTGCGAATTTTGAATTATTATAAATGGTTTATATAAAAAGATTTATAAAATTGATATTTATAAATTAAAATATAGGAATTATAAAACGAGTTTTATTAAGTGTTGGAATGAAGTATAAAAGGATTTCGTAAGTGAATGAAAATTATATATTTATAAATTTTGAAATTATAAAATGAATAGATTTTGTAAAATAAAAGATTTATAAATAATTAACATATAAATCGGATCTTGGCATTTAGATGAAATATGGATAGAAATTGATTAATAAAGCGATTTTATAAGTCGAAGTTTTTATAAGTATAAATGTGAATTTATAAATATTGTTTTATAAATCCGAAATCAATTGAATTTGATAAATGAAATATAGAAGGTTTTTAGAGGAGATATATTCACGATTTTGGATAGTGAATTATCCTTTATATAATATGTGTAATAATAAGGTTTGGTTGGGAATTATATCCACGATTTTGGATAGTGGATAAATTCTTGGAGTAAAACGTGTAGTAAATATTGAAATTTGGTTAGTGAAGTATATTCACGATTTTGGACAGTGAATATATTATTAAATAAAATGGATATGGTTTGGGGAAATGACATTATAAATGAAGTTAAACGATGTTTTAAAGTGTATTAAGTATCGAAATCATAGATTTCAACATTCATTGTTGAAATAGACGTTTTCGAGAAATAGAAGGAAATGGTGGACTATAACATTGTTGTTATAGTAAATGATTTCTGAAAGGAAATATTTTATATAGTATTGGGATTTATCTATCTATCTTAATTTTTAATCCCTATACTAGTGATTTTAGGTCGTCGTAACGTGTTTTACGCAACATTCGTTTTGACTCAAATAAGTGTGTTTAAAAAGGCCGTTTTCCTTAAGGAATGAAATATATACTTAATATTAATTTAATTATATCGAATATTTTCCAAATGTTGAAAATAAATAGATTTGTGAATTACTTATTATTTTTAAATAAGTAGGGAAATGTTTTTCCAATATGAAATGAAACGTTTTGAGAATTTATCTTTTGGAAGATAAATTGAAAATGAATATTAGAAATCGATTTGAAAATCGTATATTCATATTTTTTTTAAAATGTAAATTCACTATGGAATTTATAAAGGAAAGGGAAATTTTTTTTAAAATAAAACGTTGATTTATTTTTGAAGTATTGAAATTATATATCTTGTAAAGATATTTTTGGAAAATAAATAATTTGGAAAATTATTTGGAATTTGATGATGTTGTGCATACCTATTGATAGTTAAATAAACGACTATCAATATTTACCTTTAAATAGGTATTTGTTGTGATTGCTTGGATTTGAATGCCACACTTATTTTCAAAATAAGCGCTCACTATTCGGGTTAGCCGGGAAAGGACCTTTGGGTTGTATAACCCATTTCGAATATGTGATACGTCGTTATGGATTGCATTTGATGACCGATGTTGAAGACCGTATATTTGTGAAAACGGAAGGATTGCCATCGAATGTTTCTACATCGGCTGATCTCCGATATAGAAATTTATTACCCTTTGTGATGGGAAGTCCAGTCATGATTAGTGAATATCCGAATTGCAAGGGCTTCTTTGTAAGTGCCTTCGGTTCCGTTCGATCCCAGAACGGATTTGTATGGATGTGTATCTGACGTTACAATTTGAGATGTAAAGCTGGTTTCTATCAAATATATTTCCGTTGGTGGCGGAGAATTTATTCTCTTAGCTTAACACCCTAGAGGTTATGTAGTTGATGGTTACTAGTGATACATTCCCAAATTGGTAATGTGGCATACGAAGTGCTATTGAGCATTTGATGATCAAAGCACAGCTTTTGAATAAAGCGTAGCTTTGTGGACGAGACTTCGTCATACCTCACACCCCGCAAATGGTCAAAACAGGAAGGATGCGGCAAGGTTATTAGGGTGTAGCGGCCCTTTAGTGTATGTCATTCCTTCTGGATAAAGGTGGTATCATGGTATGGAGCCCAGATTCTTAACCTATGTTGTTGCTGCAAATTTATTACTTTGTGGTTGTTGGAATCGAGGATCCTCGGATATAGATCGGTTACAATCGGAGAATGACATATTCGTGTCAGTAGTTACCCAGTTTGAAGGGTAACCCGGCCTTGTGTTGGCAGAGATCTAACTGTAACGTTAGGTTCTCGGGTCCTCTTTCCAGAGGCATACCCATGTGGCAATGGGAAGTTCCTTGGCCTGACCATTTATTGGAAATCCAAACTTCAATATGCACCTTGTACGGTTTTAGTTGTAGAACCTGCCATTTACTTATGGTGGTCACCACTGTTTAGATGGTAGCTATAGTAGGCATACGATGATGGTCGTATGTTGACTAAGATTTATATCTTTACTTTCGAAATGATTTTTCCTACACTATGCACTGTTAATAATATCAAATGTTTCTTTCTAATGCGTATCAAGCATCTTTGACTATCATAAGGAGAAATCTCCTCCGATTCTGCGTTTGCATTGTGTGTGTGCGCGGGAGGCCTTATGGTAGTCTCATTTTCCAAAAAGCATTGCGAATCTATTTTAAAATATTCATGTTGTTTGTTTTAAAGATAAATAACTATTTTAAGTTCTCACACCAGTCCCATGGCTGACCTGGAGTTTATTGTTTCCTTCCTAAACTCTGGGTGCCCACCAATTTCCACACGGGCAGTCTAGAGTTAGGTTATCAGGATATTCTGGAATTCAGGAGTTGCTGGAGGCAAGCTGGATGGCATGGCGTATTCACTAGTATATAGTATTTCTTTTTCGCTGTTTGTTGCTGTTTGTTGTTGTATACTCTGATGACGTAATGTAATGTAATGTGATGTAACGTAATAACTGATATAGTTCTTTTGTTTAAAGATTATTCATTTATCTATTATATGTTGTTCCGCTGCGATTGTGAGATTCTGTCATTGTTTCTGTTGTTTTCTTTTTCTTTCTCTCTTCTACCTCTTCTTTAACCCTAACGGTACGGTTTTCCGGCCTTCGATTGCTCGGCAGTTGATACAGTGGACATATTGATGTCGGTTTTCGAGCGTCGAAAAGTCGCACCCGTTACAATAACAGACAAAACCACGGTGAGTCATTAGGAGATTACTTGAAAATGTTCAATACCGAAGCATTAAAATCCAAAGAGATTAATGGTAAAGACAAGCTCATCACTATTCACTCAGATCTTATAGTTAATTCTCCTTTCTGGAAGGAGTTGTTTATTCATAGATGCCGAGATCTACAAGATTTTCATTTTCAAGACGACAAATTTATTCAGATGGATGAATTGTACTACTCAAAGAAGGAATTCAATCACAAGAAGGACGGTGGTAAATTCAGCCCAAGAAGGATTCCTAAAGGGGCTAAATGGGAGGACGCCAATACTAATGCGGTGGCGTTAAACCGACTGTTTTCTTACATCTATGCAATGACCCAGGATAAGTTCAATTACCCTACTTCATTCAAAGCCTGAAATTACCCTGAACAAAATAAAGGAGACAAATATTATGCTTACCAAAAGGAGAATGGTTACAGAACCAACGAGTGTAAGATACTGGCTAGAATAATTCAGAAGTTGATTCGAGAAGGGCAGTTGAACGAGTTTGTGAAGAATCTACAACAAACTTTCCTGCCAGACGCAGAAGCAAGAAAGCCTGTTGGTAATGCCGTGAATGTGATCGAAGTTGAGGACTGACTAAGCCTGAATCCACCCCAAAATAGAATTGATATCATATACGGTGGAGCGCATCCCGCTGGAAAAAGCCATAATGCCCGAAACAAATATATTCATGAAACCAAGAAAGGTGTATTTTCTATACAAGAAGAACCACCACTCAAGAGCTAAAAATATAACATCAACATGCACACACCGGTTGTCAGTCCATAAGAATTAAGAAGGGGAATCCATCATCCCCACAAGGATCCATTAATGATCACAGTTCAGATAGGGTCCTCAGTGGTCACAAAAATCCTGGTTGATACATGAAGTGTTGTAAATGTGATCTTTCGTCATGCATTTGATCAGATGGGAATCTCTAAGGACAAGCTTGAGCCTAGCTCCGAAACTATATTCGGATTCAACAATAAAGGGATAAGTCCACTTGGGCAAGTGAAGCTTTTGGTTCAACAGGGACTTCCTCCATGCTCATGAGTTTTTGAAACAACTTTTTTGATCACAGATCAGTCATCATTCTACAATGCCTTCTTTGGACGACCGATGCTGGACGAAGTGGATGCTTTTGTTTTGCCTAAGTATCTAATGCTTAAGTTCCTCACAAAAAGTGGCGTGGGCACTATCCGAGATGAGCAATTTGTTTTAGGAAATATGTATTTTGCAAATCTAGAGCAATATAACAGGGAGTTAACTTGTTACTTTGATTATTCCATTACTTTACAGCCTTCGAAAGATGGATTCCTACATCCATCATTCGATGCAAAGAAAAAAATCTGATAAAACTAACAAATGAATTGCCACAAGATGTTTTGCATTTTATTGGAAGAGAAAGGGAATGGACTCCAACTCGATATAGGAAACTGAAATTATTACAGAGCTAGATTATCGAGGAGAGGTTGAAAGAGTTAAGCCGGTTGAAGAAACTGAAGAAGTTCTAATAGTTCTATCGATTCTACTAAAATAATCGGAGTGGGAAAGGATCTTGAAGAGCACTTAAAGTCAAGGTTGATATAATTCTTAAAAGCCAATATGGTGTTTTTGCTTGGACCCACTCTAACATGAATGGAATTAATCCTACGGTCATGAGCCATACCGTGAGTATCAATCCAGACATTCCTCTAGTCAGGAAGAAGAAAAGACAATTCGATAAGGTGAGGACCAACGCCTTAAAAGAAGAGGTCAAGAAATTGCAGCAAAATGGGTTTATCCAAGAAGTTTTTTACCCCGAATGTTTAGCAAATCTGGTTCTGGTAAAGAAATTTAATAGGAAGTGGCGGACTTGTGTGGATTACATAGATAAAAGATTGTTACCCGTTGCCAAGGATAAATCAGTTGGTCGACTCCGCCTATGGACATAAGCTTCTCTCCCTAATGGATACGTACTCTGGATACAATCAAATCAGTATGTTTAAACCTGATGAGGAGCATACCAGCTTCGTTACAGATGAGGGGACCTATTGTTATAAAGTAATGCCATTTGAATTGAAATGCCGAGGCAACCTATCAAAGGTTGGTTAACCGAATGTTTAAAGAGTGAAACATGATAAATATGGAAGTTTATGTGGACGGCATATTGGTAAAATCCCAAGAGGCGACGGATCATCTTGAAGATTTGGATGAAATGTTCAAAGTGCTGTGCAAGTATCAAATGAAACTCAACCCCCAAAATGAAACTTTGGAGTCCACTCTGGAAAATTTCTTGGCTATATTATTAGTGCACCAAGGATTGAGGTTAACCCAGAGCAGATCAAAGGATATGGCAGATCTTAAGACGAGTAAAGATGTCATAATGGGAAAGTGGCAGCATTTAGCAGGTTTATGTCAAAGGCCACTAATAGATGCATACCATTCTTTGTAGTAATAAAGAAGAATAATTTTTTTTAATTGAATGAAGATTGTAGAAAGGAATTTCAGAAGTTGAAGCTACATTTTAGAAAACCCTCCAATCCTATGCAGCCTCGAAGAAGGAGAGGATCTATTCTTGTATATGGCAATTCCTGAACAAGCAGTAAGCTCGGTATGGTTTAGAAATGATAATGGGTTGCAACTACCGGTTTATTATGTGAGTAGGAAGTTAAAGGATGCCGAAATCCGATACCCAGTCATTGAAAAAATAGCATACCGTTTAATTTTGACAGCTCAAAAATTAAGGCCTTACTTTCACTCGCACCCGGTTAAGGTGTTGACCATCTTTCCATTGAAACAAGTCTTTGGTAAGCCCAAAACTTCTGGAAGATTAATTAAGTGGGGCATCGAACTAAGCCAGTATGATATAGCATATCAGCCTAGAACGGTTATAAAAGGCAAGCTTTAGCTGATTTCATTAATGAGTATATAGGATTCATTTCAGAACAACCTGAAAAGGAAAAAGATATAAAGCCTAAATGGCAATTATTTGTAGATGGCGCCTCAAATGAATAAGGGGCCGGAGCAACATATGTGACATTTACCAGATGGACACAAACTTCAATATGCTATGAATTTGGGGTTCTCGACTATTAACAATGTAACAGGATATGAATCCATGGTTGTAGGATTAATCCTTGCTCTACAATTCAAAATCTTGAGAATTCAAGTGTTCGATGATTCTCAGTAGATGGTTAACCATATCAAACAGGCATATCAAACCAAAGATCCTAAACATAGTCAGTATGTGAAGAAATTTATAAGGATGCTCGTACTTTTCAATGATTTCTCTGCACATCAAATACTAAGAGGGGACAGTTCCTAAGCAGATTCGTTTGGCTAAGTTTGCAAGTTCAAGAGGAGCCCTCGAAACTCGAATTGTGCCTATGGGATTCAAGCAAATCCCAACATTGAGGAAAAAAAGAGAAAACCAAGGAATTGTTAGTATTAACCCGATCACAAGCCTTAGCACAAGAATCTGAGGAAATAGATTAGGAAATGCTAAACGAAGAACCTATAGCCCCAATTGTAGAAGAATATTCGGAAAACACTAGGATGACTCTAATTATGAATTATATTGTCAATGAGACATTGCTAGCAGATAAATAGAAGCACGAAAGCTAAAAAGACAATCTCAAAGCTTTACTATCATAGATGGAATTCTCTACAAGAAAGGATATGCCCTTCCCTATTTGCGATGTGTGAAACCTGAAAGCGGATTGAGGTATTAGAGGAAGCACATAAAGGGTTTTGTGGAGATCACTCTAATGGAATTAAACTGGCCAAAAAGATAATGAGATAAGGGTTTTACTAGCCACATTTGACCGGCCATGCAATTGAGTATGTCCAAAGGTGTGAAAACTGTCAACGTTATTTGAAGATACACGTCTCCCAATAAGTCAACTAACCCCTATTACTATGCCATGGTCATTTGATGTTTGGGGAATTGATTTAATCAGAACATTTCCAATCTCCAAAAGGAGGAGAAAAATATGTTGTAGTAGCAATTAATTACTTTACAAAATGGGTCAAAGCAGAACCACTTCCAAAAATCACCTCCAGGAAAGTATTAAGATTTTTCATCAAAAACATTGTCACAAGGTTTGGGATACCTTACAAGATAATATCCGAAAATGGCACCCAATTTGAGAGTGAAGAATTTTCAGTATTTTTCCATAAGAATGGAATCATGAAAAGCTTCTCTTTTGTCGCTCACCCAAAGGCCAATGGAGCCATTGAAGTTGCTAACAAAAAAATAAAGACAATCTTAAAAAAGAGGCTGAATATGGAAAAAAAGAATTGGGTAGAGGAATAGTTCTGTGGGCTTATAAAACATCAACCAGAATTGCAATGGGACATATCCCATATTCCCTAAGATATGGATGTGAAGCAATGGTACTGGTAGAAATTGAAGTAGCTTCTCATCGAAGGATTGCCTACGCCTTCAATCCAAACCAAGGGTTGGGAAAGAAATCACTTGAATTGATTCATGGTTTAAGAGATGAAGCAGCCTTAAGAACGCCTGAATATCAAAGGAGAATATCGAAGTACTACAACTCAAAAGTAAGAACAAGATCATTCAGACAAGGAGATTTAGTACTTCAAAGAGTGATGGCCAATACGAGGAACCAGTCAGATGGGTCAATGGGACCAAATTGGTAAGGTCCACCGATAATCTTCAAAGAAATCCCTCCAAAAGCTTACAAACTATGCCATCATAAAGGAAATATGGTACTAAGAACCTGAAGCGAGAACATTTAAAACCATATTTTGCGACTCTGATTAAATAAAACATTTTCAAGAGTGTCTTAGCTATGATTCATTAAGAAAAGTCTACATGGTCGGAATTAAGATTCTCCTTAAACTTGGACTACCTAAGATGGTAGGCTACCAATAATGGTAGAAAGCCCTTGGTTGCGCCAAGATGATCAGGTCAAGGCACCTCCTGGAGGGAGAGCGTAAGCCTTTATCCACGCCAAAGTCATAAATGACCAGGTTAAAGTAGCGTAAGCTCTTATCCGCGTCACGTAAGGGCCAGGGTAAGGCACCTCATGGAGGGAGGACAAGTAATCCCTTGGTCCCGCTATGTTATGGCCTGGCCAAGGTACCGAACAAGCCCTTAACCATGTTACGCTATGGCTAGGTTAAGGCGCCTTCTAGAGGGACGTCGGGTAAGTCCTTGGGCTTTGCTTCAGAATAAGCTAGCCGAGCGCATCGGAAACCCAAATGAAATGTCCGGTGGACTAGGAAAATTCCATGCCTAAAATAGGCACCACTAGAAATCAACATCGCCTAAAATGGCAACCACCAAAAGTCGGTAATGTCTAAAATGACAAACAGCCTAGAATGGGCTCTGCTTAAATAAGCACAAAATTAGATTAAAGAGTCCTCGCCTGAAATAGGCCAAAACAAATAACAAATGGACAAAGAAAACTCAGGCTCCAGAAAGCAAAAGCATGCAAGACATCCTTAAAGCCTGAAGATGGCACATTCAATAAAAAAAATTAGAAAGAATTCTTTCTCCAACTTCTCTTTGTAAGCATCTGCCAGAATGGTATTTTGGTCTTCTATTACTAGTTACAAGAAATGGTATTCTGGTCTTCCATTATAAATTACCAGAAATGGTATTCTGATCATCCATTATAAATTACCAGAAATGGTATTATGGTCTTCCATTATTAATTACCAGAAGTGGTATTCTGGTCTTCCATTATTAATTACAAGAAATGATGTTCTGATCTTCCATTATTGATTTCCAAAAATGGTATTCTAGGACTTCTGTTATTAATTATCAGAAATGATGCCTTGAAATTATCATCCTAGACGTCTATCATTAGCTATCTAAAATGATGTTCTGACTTCTACTATCAAATATCAAATATTATGATCATATATTACTCATTCCCAGAACGGTTTTCTGGATTTCAATTATCAATGCAAAATTTGATTTTCGATCTTCAATTACTCATTACCGGATGTTCATTTCTATTCTCCTACTGCTTATCATCAGAAAGAGCCTTATGGTTTTCTGTTATTGAATGACAAAACAAGTCATCTGAACATTTATGTCAAAGCTAGTGATCAGATTGGTATTCTGGTCCTCTCTCATTATAGCCGGATTGATATGAAATTTTTAGGCTTATTTGTCATGAGACACGAGCTTTTAAATTATCCATTCATGGTCTTTAAAAAATTTATTGCAAAGAAACTTTCGTTATTCATGACATAATAGGAATAACTACAATTTGGTTCAGAATGTTCAAAGGATGAATCTCCCGCCAAAATAAAATCAAAGTTAGAAGTCGGCCAAATTGAAAAGATACTTACAGCATGAACTAACCATGCGAATATTATTAGATGTATTGCAGGAATGCAGGGACAGTCTAGTGATCCTAGAACCATTGTCCTAAAGAACAAAAGCCTTCTTATACAAGGGGGCTAAATGTTAACCATAAATTATAAATGAAGATAAAGAAGGCATTTTGGAAACCTTCCGCATAGGTAAAGAGCATCAGGATAAATCACCTTGCGGCCATGTCGTGTACAACACTAGCAAAGAAGAAGCACATGATAACTTCAGAATGAAGCTTCCATAAGCATGACGAAGAAAAAAAATACTAAAGCTCAACGAAGCAGCTAGATACAAAACCGCTAAGCACCTCCTGGACAAAATAACATAACGACTATGAAACTATTCAATATAAAACGAAGACTAAAAGAAAGGAAAATCACTCTAGACCTTTTTGAAAGAGTTGAAAGAAGGCAGATAGCTATTTGTAGCAGTTCTAAACCTTTTAGAGGAGACGGAGGGTTTCATTTCTCGTCATTTAAAGAGTCATTACCTTCCAAAAAGGATAAAGAAGTCGAGGAAAAGACATGTAACTCTATAACAACCCTTTCGAAAGCATAATAAGCCTTTCGGACCGGTTGGAACACATACATAGTACCTTTCGACAGTATTAAAAGTTTTATGGTAAAAACAACATTTAAGAAAAGCATGGCTCTCGGTAGCAACCGACTAAGGAAGCAATCTTTCGACAAGGTCAAAGGGTTCATGAATACATTAGGAAATACAAACCATTCGGCAACATTCAAAGGTCCGTGATGATGTACGATGAACAAACCTTTCGACAAGATTAAAAGGTTTACAACTACATATAAGAGGCAACCATTCTTCCCAATCGAAGGTATAAGGCCGAAGGAAGGGCCGCCTGCATCTATAAATAGAACCCAAGGGGTCCAGTTTCTGGATCTGATTTTCTTCCTTTCTGCTTTCACTCCACAGCTATTGCTTCCACTCACTACTTTGTAACCCTACTTTAGAAATCTAATTAGGGATTGGTTTATTGAATTTTGTATCAAACTTCATAATGAGGATATAAAGAGAATTATGGCTTATGACGACTAGGAATTTGGGGATGATCATGATTAAGCATTAGTTCAACATTGACGGCCGATCATATATTATTTATTTCTTATCTTCTTTGTTCATTTCGAGTATGTGCCATGGAGCTTCCATTAGACATCTTCATAAGTCTTATACCCTTTTCTTAGAAAGGGGAATACGACTAGTAAATCCGTCCTTAATATGGTTCCATGGTATATTAAATCAGTTCTTATTTTTGTCACAAAATTTTTGGATGATGCAATCTTTTCGAAGGTTTTTCACAAGGAGAACATCAAATTAGGAGGGGGAAGCATCAGAAGGATGTAAAACAGTGTAACATCTCCTTTCGACAAACATCGAAAGGTTTACTACCTTCCGACAAGATCGAAAGGAGGTGTGAACCACTAATTGATTGCTCTCGGTTTCTACCTAAGATGGAATACAATGAAGTGACAAGGTAAAAAGCTATGTAATCATAGTAATCTGGTCGAAAGGATTATATGATTTCTCAAATTCTCCGGCCAAAGCGAAAGGTTTAATAATTCAATTATTTAAGCCAAACCGTAAGGTTTGAACAGAACCTCAACCTTTTGATATGATTGAAAGTAAGTGAGATTTCCACTTAATTTCGTAGATAGGGCAAAAAAATTCGTAGAACCTATCGATATTGTCTATCCCAGGCCAAGGTTATAAGTAAGATCTTAAAACCTTCCGACTTAGTCATTTTATTTAAAAGGCGTATATTCTCTAACCACGGAGTTGAGCCCATGCAAAATAATCTTATACAAAGCATTGGGGATGTTAACAAGAAATCTTGTGAATATATATATATATATATATATATATATATATATATATTGTTGTGTATTTCTAGGTTGTTATCCATGTTAGTTCACCCATTTCCATATTGCTTTGTAATTTTCATGTTTTAACTCAGTAACCCAACTATTTTACAATTATAAAGCTGTCGTTGCCATGCATTTACAGAGATCTATAGTTTTCCAACTTCTTGCGTTTGGTTTGGGTTTAACTTTATTTATATGCAAGCTTAAACAATCTATAATATATCTATATATATAATAACATTTAAAATAAACTAAATTAGTTATACCTCAACTCTAACATATACATATATCTACATATGTACTTATTAGTTAGAATACATACATAAATGTGAATATAAAATTTAATAAAATAATAAAGTAATTTACTTGTTTATTTAAATGATCACTGATTGTCATTTTATAGAAATGTGAAATTTAGCACATAATTCAAGTTTTAAAAAGTGTTTTTATTGGATTATGAGTAATTTAAGTTAATTTGGATGTTTTCTAATTGTTTAAAATAGTATTTAGACGTCAATAATTGAGTAATAAATGTTAAGTGCGATATTCTATTTTACCAATTATATTTGGATTATTGAATGAAAGAAATAAGTTCTCTTATGCTAACGAAAATATTATAAATTTATTTGTCGTTATGTATATATTTATGTGAATAATCTATTTGTATAATTATTTTAATATTTCCTTCTATTTAATTATACACAGATTATATGAATGGTTTACCTTGATGTTGGTTTGATTGGGGATTTGGATATGATATCGTGATGACATCCTTCTGTGTGGTTTTATGGTATTTGATTCTATGTGATGAGAAATCCAAATAAATGGAGTAGTAATGCCGATTAAGATGAGGAATTCGGTAATATTTCTTCGGTTATTCTTTGGACTCGTTATACAGAATACTGGATAGTTTGAGTGTGGTTTATAAGTAGTGAATAAATTTTTAAGTACCACGCAGTGATATAGGATGCTATTGTGATATCTATTCGGCTACTCAGATGATAGGAATAGAGTGGATAATGTAAGGAAATACGTAGTGTTATTTGGCTCTATGCTATAGTTAGTGAGACTTCGGGTCTATGTGTATTGCTTTTATATGTCACTCTTATGATGTACTCCTATCCTATTATATTTGTTGGAGTGGACCAGATGGCTAGAACACTAGCTGCCTGGTCATGGGGTCGCATCCTAGATTTGTGACACCATATTATATAGCTTCATGCTACCCTCATGCATGTGTTTGCCCATTGTATCACCTAGGCCAAAAAATTGTTACTTATACTTTTATGGTACCTTATAAGGGAAATTAGGGCGTCGTGACTTATTAGCCTTCACTTTGATGAGACACCTGTTGATACGTGTCATGATGACTATTAAGGTAATTAAGAATGTAGAGACTCCATGTCTTTAGAGCTTGCGTGTGTGCTATTTATCTCCTTTCTAGTACTAATAGAGTGATAAAGTGGGATATACGATTGAAACAACTCATTAAGCATTAACGTGGGCCACCACGTGTTGCATATTATATATATATAATTGTTCTTGGGACTTTCTATTTGTCGTATAATCATTTCCCATCACGATACTATCGGGTAGTATAGATATGAAGAAATGAGATTATATCGGCAATAAATATCTAAGGTATAGTAGATTTTCAATATTCGATAGGCAGCCTGTCCTATTTTATGTATTCTGACGTGATGTTTAATTGAGATTGAGAGATATATTTGGGCATTGCATCGTACTAGCCTAATATTGTAATGTCCCTTATTTTTGACAATCGGTTATTTAAATAACTGATTTAAATATTTAATCATTAACTAAATGAAGGTCCAAAAATATGATTTTTCGCCTACGGTCGAATCGGGACTCAAGACCACTTTTGTTAAGTTTGGATTGACATTGCAAATTAAAATAACTATATGGATCGCTATATTTGGAGTTCGAATGGTTTGATGGCCGAAATGATCTTGAAATGCACGAAATTGGCATCCTAAGACGCAGTCTCAAATAGCAATGAGATTTGTACCATTGGATCTAGAAAGGCAATATATGAGACGAGTATCGTGGTGATCAGACGTGTCATGTGATTTTACAGACTCAAAATGTACGAACATTTATTTGAGAATTTAAAAAAATGAAATATTACATTATTATTTAATTCCCTAAAATCAAACCTCTCCGATCATTTTCCAAATGTCATTTCACTGTTCATGCCTGTACAAGAAAATCTATGGCCACTCACTATTTTTTATTTGAAAAATCAAAATCGGCCAATATACTCAATTAAAAATCATGAGAGTTGATTCGTTGAGATTGTAGCAAGGAGAGCTACGTGCATATAGCTCCAGTGTGACATGCGATGGCCGAGATCGACCCTCCTACCATGGATCTAGGGTTTGAGATCGTTGGATTTTAGGGCAATTATGGGCAGATCGAAGGTGACATCACATTTCTCTTGCCAAGATGCATCTCTCCTTGAAGTTTGGGCATGTCCAATCCACTACGGTGAAGTGCGACTTTCATCATGTCACTATCAGGTTGAGGAGGTCGCAATCATTCTTGGTCAATCAAGATGCTTGCTTTTGATATCGGGGCGAAGAGATTTTCAGATGGAGTTTGCTGGTAAGGACGAATCAAGATTCCACTTATTATGGAATGAGAAATCAAGGAGAGAAAGTGAGTGATATACACGGCCAGGAAACCTATTGCATGTACAGGCAATTGAAATGAAAGGGGAAGAAGGATTAGTGAATTAGTTAGGTAATTTATTATTTAATTGCTTAATTAATTGATTGAGTAATCTCGGTTCTTATATCGATTATATCTTTAGCATATGAGGTCCATTTTGGATGTGGTTTCTTGCATTGCGCTCATGCTCGTGATGGAGAGATCTATATTTTGGTATATGTTTAGACATATTTCGTTAAGGTGAATGACATTGTCTCTTGATACGCTATGATTGGTTATACAATATTTATTAACTCTTGGGATTGGTTTTTGGTTTTAAAATGTGATTTCCTATACTTATATACCTGTTAGATCTAATATGTTAAAATGATTTATAATGAATATCACATATTTTCCATCGACGTGCCATAGTTAGGGAATGGTTAGATTTGGATTATCATTGATATAATTTCTCATAATGGTTGATATGGATGGACTATACATGTTGTGTATATGTTTTTTGGATGTATGTATGGTTGTATGTTTGGTTATTTGGATTAATTGGTTGTTTTGGGTGAAAACGCCGATTAGTGTGATCGGGTGTTACGGGAATATCTTATACGTTGGGGTTTCACACACGTAGAAACCTAAAATTCGAGATAAGTTGTAAAGGAGGGTTTGGATACGTGCCAATGGATCTGGATTTCAGGATGGATGCTGGACATTTCAATTTGGTTTGTACTTATCCGTTTTTGTTAAGTACATGACCAAAGCGGTTGGTATTGACCATTGTAGAGTAGTCAATGTCCATCACTATTATTGATTGGTGATTTGGCTGATCTTTGAATTGGACGCTGAGGATATTTCATGGTGTGCAACTTGATGGTTTGTTCGTCCGACTAACTTAGAATCTTGACGTGATTTCTCTAAGGCGAGCGATTTAGATGGCGAGGCGATGATATGGTGCTTCAACATGAAGTTGGCACTCAAGATTATGACTCAATGGTGTTGGAAGTAAGTTCCGAGGTAGATAGCTCAGGACTCTGTAGATCATTTTAGAGGCGTTGGCTCATTCACATCATGGGGGATAGTGATGTACAACATGATGGATTTGTATGTTCAGTTGGTGGCTCATGGAAGTAGCCGGGGGGAAGATTAGACACTCCATATCTTTGGTTTATGGCTCGTGGGGATAGCAGGTGTTGATGAGGCTTGTGGGGGAAGTCATGGAGTGTAGGAACATAGTGGGTTCCAATTGTGGAGATCGTACTGAGCCATTTTGTATTGATACCGCAATCTAGTAGAGATAGGGTAAGAGTTATTGTCTTAGACTGGATCAAGAGTGTATGTATATATGAGAGAGTTCGTATTTGTTATATATTTTGGTTTTCAAACTATATAGTAGTATATATAGTATATAATTTGTGTTGCACACACGAGCACTATTGATGCAGTTTTCTTTATGAGAGAACGATCATCCTTGTTATTGAATAGGAATAATTGGCATGTGAGAAATACTGCTATTAACTCTATTTTCAGAGTAAAAGATTGGGTAGGATCGGGGCCACTAACTCTGATTGAAAGGATATGTTCGTAGAGATGGTGTAAATCATCTTTTGGAATACCCAGTTTATTTTGGATTATTATGAGGCTCAAGTACAAATGTTAGAATGGATGTTTCCAAGCTATATAAAGACTACGAGAGTTCACGAGGCAGACCATTCCTTAGAACGGAGTCGTCTATTGAAAGACAAGATTGGATGGTTACTCGCAAAAGGATCTTCAATGACTTAGAGTTAGATGCCGTAGTGAGGGAGAAGTTAACCTCTAGATAACTCTAGGGATGAATAATGAACTAGTGGAGTGCCTTTATAGCTTCAACTCCCGAGGATCAACTTACTTGGGATTAGTTCGTAGTTTGCTTTAAAGAAAATTGATCTTGACTTTTCCGAAGTTGATGTTGGTTAGAGAGTTCGCCGATTTTAAGTAAGGCGATATGTCTGTGTCGGAGTATGTGATCGAATTCGATGTGCTATCGAAGTACGGTCTATTTCCGTTGATACCCTACATAGAAAGAACTGAAAATTTAACATTGGGTTGAGTGATCATCTTAGGAAGTGATAGATTAGTTATATTGACGAGGGCTTCAAGAAGATGATAGAGAGGATCTTATGATGTGAGAGCCTATATCCAATGTAGAAGGTTGTCATAAACCAGCTGAGTAGGGATAAACCGTGGGAGCATATACATTGATAGTCATTCCAATTTCGTCGATTGCTCCATCAACAAAAGATAAGGGAAATGCCATTACCATTTGAGATATGCTTTCCAATTATGATGCTTTCACACGTGTTTTATTTGACATCCAGTTTCATATTCCTTTATATCTGGATTTGATGGAGATATTAGGATGGAGACTAGAGATGATTAATTGACTTTTGATTGTGATGCACCTAGTTAGGGGTTTAACCAGCCTATACATGGTTTGATGGCACTTTGTCTAATTGAGTCATGGATGTTTGTTTGTTTATTTACTATTAATTTTTTTGGATTTAGTTGGGTTGGTATTTTGGTTCGGGAATGGATTGCCTAAAGGGGATACGGAATAGTGGTGGATTGTGAGAGGCCGTTGATGACGATTGGTGTTGTGGGGGAGAGAACAGTAGTGATTGGCTACCTGCAGATGATGGGGTTAGGATTATCTTTTCTATATTCGCTAGATATTCCACATGATGAGTTTTCATGTGTGCTTGTAGCTAGAGTGTTTGGACATATTCGATGAGATGACCGGATTACCGCCATATGGGGATTGAATTCCGGATTGAATTTATGACAATCGCCTTCACCTCTGATGCTCATGTAGCCGTATAGTGCACTGCAAGAGCATCCGGTCAATGTAGGACGATTGTCAAGAGAAAGAAAAAGAAGTAAAGAAGAGGAATAGAAATAGAGAAGGGAATAGAAGAGAAGAGAAAGAAATAAAACATCATATAATTACTTAATCTGTCGTATATTTGACAACGCATTAGATAAAATATAATAGTCATCATAGATATAAAATAGGCAAGTTGGTAATAACTATATAAACCACATAATTAGAGTACACAGGCTCATACAGTTATACAAAATGGTAATAGAGTTTATGCAACTGATAATAAACACAATTAATAAACTTTCTCTACTAATAGTAAGTCAACACTATTAAGGCTCCATAGTGTCACACAACGGAATAAACAATATAAAACTCAAAATATAAATATGAGAAAATGTCACCTCCTTCTAGTCCATCTATATAGCTCCAAGTGTTGTTTACACCGACTATCTAGTCTACTTATTTAAGAGTATGCGAGATAATAAGAAGCAAAACATAAAACCTCGAGTCAGACAACAATTTGATGTAAGCGATAAACAATCTCAAAACACTATAAAAGTCGGTATAATATATGGAACAGAGGGTATGGAGAATCATACCTAACTCGTCCCTACATCTATAGATTTAGCATATAACATAAGATATATGGTGCTCTATACCATAGTCATCATGGGTGTACTATATATCAAAGTGATAAAGGTGTCTGGATATCAACATTGGTGGTACCTACATTGTCTTACAAACCTAAGGTGATAGAAACAATAAAACAAATGTGGCATCCATCATCCATCCTCACATTCACTCACTTAATGCATTAGATAAATGATAATAATATGACCATCCTAGCGAAGGACTACTCAACATCCAGGTCTTGCGGTGCTCAATCCATGCAACTCAAAGGGTTAGGAACTAGGCTACCAGGCCTGGTAATCCAGGGTAAATGGATCGAGTCATCATGTGATCTAATCGAGCGTCCCCATGGCCCTACCCTACAAGTAGGCTACAAAACCTATGAATATTAATGATCCCTTTGCGCACACCATCCACAGCAGAGCTCATATCGAAACTGTCCTTACAACCTCGTTTGAAGTCATTGTGTTTAGAACTGTTCTAATTAGCCACCATCAGTCATATAATGTCATCATGTGTCCCTTGACTTGGGAACAATTCTAGACAGCCAATGTCAGTCATAAGATGTCATCATGCATGCTACAACCTTCCACCAATCCGACTCATCATTGCCTATTCTGCATCCCGAAGTACGGCTATCCATCATTGAAGCCGTCACTTCTCATCCTGGAATCGGCATTATTCAACTGCGCAATCATCGCGTTGAAGCGCAACATCCTTGCTTCATTGCCAAAACCACTCATCAAAGAGTTGTAATGCTAAAATCGAACGTTGAATGGATAAACCAACCATCACATCGTGCTCCTCGATGCGTCTCAATCGTCCATGTCAAATTTAGCCAAATTGGCCATTATCATAGAGGCGGATATTGACCACTCTAGAGTAATCGATAATAACTACTTTGTTCACATACTTAACCAAAAACAATTAAATACAAACCAAATAAAATGTCCTACATTTTCCCTGAAGTTCGAGGCATATATCCAAGTCTTCTGTGCTTCATCTTCAGATTAGTCAGCATGCACGATACTCTATGCATGAAATCCTATCATATGAGATATTTCCTAATCCTATATCGCCTTCGAACGGCGTTTTCAATTAACAAACAATCAAGCAGCCATGCAACCAATAAGCATAAAAATATCTATAATAGCGCGCGCACACACACACACACACACATATAATAACATAATACAATACATCCAAAAAACCAATGTGGGATAATGTGGGACTAATATCAAAATAACCCAAACCTAGCAATATCATTAAAACTGTGCATCAATTGAAAAAATGCGATATTTAATTTAAAATCATTTTGAAACACTTTTAATTCTTTTTATGAAATAAGATATAGGTTTAAATATTTTAGAAGTCCCTATTTAAAGTTGGAAAATATTTCAAAATGTTGTTTCAAAACTATACTAACAATCATAGTATGGTGAGAGACAATATCACCTATCTCAACCAAATCTATCTAAAGCAATGCCATCATAGAGCTCTCCATCACGAGCATAATGTAAGAAATGGTGTCCAAAATGGATCTCGTATGCAAAAGATATGAACGATATAAGATATCGATTTATATTATTTAATAAATAACTTAATTAACTTAATCTAAATAATTAACTAAATTATTTACCTTAATTTATATTCATAATTGCATGTACCACTTACGCATTCTCTTCTACCACAACACCGCCCATTTCCATTTCCAATACACTTTTATTCTCCTCGCTTATCACATTTTACCTGTGGCCATACATTTCATGCATACACTTCCATACCCGGACGTGAAGACCTAACCCCTCACAAACACCTCGTGCACCACTGACTGCCACCCATTATTTCTTGCAACACCTAAGAACACCAGTGACCCCTCTCCACCAGCACAACCTCATCTCCGGCCAATCAACCCATCCTTTATCAAAATTGTTTGTCCTTTGATGTGAGGTGCTTGTCATGGAAACACCAACTTCGTCGCATGTTTCACCACTACCTGCACCTACTCTGGCTAATCCAATGAATGCATATACTTTCCCTCAGCCCACATTTAAGAAATAATGCACCAATCCTATTCTTTTTTTTCAAAACTTTTCAACAAACCGCCACCACCCCCATTCATCTCCAGCCCTCACCATTAACATTTCGGACTCTCCTCGCTGATACGAAAAACCCATATAATCATTTCCTCATTCAAAGCTCCTTCAAAATTGCCCACTTGTCGAATCTACAAAATTTTGGCCATCGCAGTCGAAGTCAGGTCGATCCTAGGATATGGTTGCATAACGCGTAGAAAATAGAAGGACCCGACTTTTAGTACGTCCAAAACAATGTCCGTTCGATTAAGAAAGAAGTAGGGAAAGAAGAAGAGTGGAGGTGGGTTGCCATTGAAGAAGAAGCAAACTGAGGAGAAAGCAAAGATTCGCGGCCAGAAATATGAATCATTATTTATAGGGGATAAATAGGGTTAGGATTTGAGTGTATCTATAATGACCCGTAATGATTTTAAATTATTAAATTTAATATGATTATTAAATAAATATGGTTAGAAATAAAAATATTTATTGGGTATGAAATTGGATAAAAATTTGAATAACAAAATTCAACAAGATATGAGATTGTAACTTACATTAGAAAGTCTATTTAATAATACAGAATTATAAGTAATGGCATTAATGTTGAGTTATTGTAAAATGAAAATAGTTGTTTAATAATTTGAATTCAGTTTAAAAGTTAAAATTTATAAGTTAAATAACTTATATTTCAAAATATGGTGATTTATTGAATAATTAAATTGTTTAAATTTAACATTGGAAATTATTTAAATAATTGAATCTTGAATTTGATATGAATGAAAATAATGTCGAGAATTGATTTAAATTTTATTTAAATAAGAATGAAGATTGTTAACTTTTAAAATTGAATTGATTTTTGAAATTACTTGTTTTAATTAACGTGTAAAAATAGCCATTTTAGCAACTATCTCGGATTTCGACGAAACCTTTTTCATCGGATCTGTAATAGTGAATTATTGTATAATTTCAATTTTCGTAGCGATTGGACTTGTCGTTTGGCCGTGTGAGCTTGAAATGCGTAGAAATTAATTAAAGGAATTCAATTAAAATAAATTCAATTTATATTGTAATGCTCTGAATACGATCGAATTAGGCCTCGAGACTAGTTCCATTGTATTCGAAATATGGGTAAAATATATAGAACACCAAGCGGCATGCTTCATTTGGAGTTTAGAGTTCCGCGACCAATCGAGTAAGATATTTTTTAATTTAAACATATATATACCTATCTTACCTTATCCCAACATTTCGTACCTCCAACCCTTTTCTTGTCTTCCCTCGTACCCTTCTACCTCTCTTTTCAAATCACAGCCCTCGGGAAAAAAACAGCGATCGAAATAAAAATATAAAATCGCAAAGGTGAGCGCATCAGTGGCACGCGCGATGGCGATGGGGGATGGTCGACAGTGGTTCTAGGGTTTTAGGGTTTTGGTGTACGTTGATTTTCCGCGTCTGTGTACGTGTACGTGGGGTTTTCTGGCAGCGGCTTGTGGTCGAAGGTGATGTTGAGATGGCGTTGGTCGATTTAAAAAAAATTATAAGGTCGCGATTTGCCTAGGGAAGGAGTTGAAGCACGCCTGGGTGAGCAACGAAGAGAGATAGGATTTGGTTAGTTGTTTTCTTTATGTTAATTAATTTGTTAATTTAGTATGTTAATTTAATTTTTAATCGTCGATGTTTAAAATTGCATAACTTTTTCATACGAGGTCCTATTCGAGCGAAATAAATTGCATTGGATTCGTATCGGCGTCGTCTACAGGATGATGTCAAAATGGAATTTATTTGAAGCTGGAAAAACTTTAGTTTCAAATAAAAGTGAGTGTTTTACAATGCTCACAAAGTAATAGAATATTTTCTTTGTTAGTAAAATTTGAAATTATGAAGTGATATAAATTTATTGATTGTTGTTTGATAAATTTAATTGACATTTAAATTGACACCTGAATTAACTGATAAAAAATTGAATTGACAGTTAAATTGAATTGGAAATAAATTACTAGTCTACTCCCGATTATCGATATCCAGTTAATTATTGTGAAATTTTGACCGTTTGGATGATTTATTTTGATGGATGCCAATTGGTTGATATTAGGAGGATTGGATGTTTATTTATTTTACATATATCCTATTATCACCGTGTAAATTATTTACAGTGTATAAACTATGAATTGAATTATTTCCAATAAATTAAGAAATAGGTTGAAATGATATATACCTATGACATTTATTTTGGATTGAAATGATATATCCATCCCTGAAATTAAATTAAAATAAATGTTCACTTGACGATACGATAGAAAATTATATACAGACACCAGATTTGTTAAATTAAACAATTTTAAGAACTCTTGATTTTGAAATTATTCAAGTGGCTTGGATTTAAAGAAATAAAAATCGTATTTATAAAATTGAACTTATTTCAAATTCAAGGTTGAAATGTTGAATTGAATTTTCTAAAAGAAATTGTTTTAAAAGAGTTTAATTTGGAATTGGAAGCAATGATTGAAATATAGCTCGAATTATAAAAGTTGAATGGTTTTAAAAGGTTTGAACTTTTACTTGAACTTCGAAATTATTTTAGTAAATGTGATATAAGTCAATATTTTATATTTGGACTCGAGAATGGAATTAATTTTAAGGTTTGAATCAAAATTCGAAAATTGATGTTTAATTTGAATTAAGTGATTTAAATCAATATTGTGAAACTGAACTCGAAATTGATATAAATTGAAATGGTTTAAAATTGAGAATTGAATTGAAATTAATTCAAATTGGAATTTGAATCGAAATTGAATTAATTTGAAATCGAAATTGATTTGAATTGCAATTGAAATTGAAATTTTTTGGAATTGAATCAAGTTTAGACAATTTGAATTGAAATAAGATTTAAAATGATTTGGAATGGAATAATTGAAACTGAATCAGTTAATTAGAATTTGAACTTAGGTCCAGATTTGTTAAAATGAAAAGTGACGGTTTGATTTGAAAAAAATTATTTTAATATAAACTATTTAAAATCTATCTTTTTGAATATTCAAATTATTTTGATTTTTGAAGCTATTTTATTGTATAAACCATTTTCAATACTCAAACTACTTTACATCAAACTATTTTAACTTTTTAAACTATTTAAAATTGTGTAAACTATTTTTTTAAAATTTAATCTAGTCACGGTGGAATGTTTGTATTTAAATCATTGATTTAAATATGAATTGGGTTAAAATGAAGTTATAACCTAAATTGAAATTCGACCCAATTTTGGAAGTGAAATCGAGTTATTGAGGCAAAAATGATTTTTAAGTGAAGTGGTATATTTTGAATAAATGTGATGATTTTGAAATGAAATTGATTTTGAAGCAATTATGATATTTTGGTATCGAATATATATGGTTTTCGAAATGTAAAAGAACCAATATGTGTGTAAAACGACGTTTGGTTGTTAAAGAGACCTGGGCCTCTTTTTGGCAAACTCTTTTACAATATTGGAACCACTTTAACAACCGTGTGTGCAGAGGAGACTCCGGAACGAAGTGCTTAGATTTGGCGTTGTTTTCTAGAGTTGAAGAAAGGAAATGATGATGGATAGACCCCAGCACTTGTGTCAATTTAAAATGACTAGAACAGGACGGCTTGACAGGGCCAAGCGAGCTAGCTACCCCTAGTGGACATCCGTTCTTCGATTTTATTGGAATTGGTCCATACTATTACTCTTGTTGTTGGTTTTGATTGGCGCACCTTGATTTTGGGAGAACCTTCCTTTGACGATATAGGATGGATGAACGCGGTGGGCGGTCGTGGCTACGATGCGTTACCACTACCCCTGCGACCCAAACTGGTTGTATCCTACCTTGGGCATTGCCTTACGTGCCTTGTCATACTTTTATCCCTATACGAGACCACTACGATTTTGGTTTAGTGTTGTCGTATCGCAGTGCATCCCTGTTCCCTGACGTGCTACTGGGGCGTTATATGGAAACCATACTACAATGCTTAAAAATACGTTAAGAGGGATTAATGTAAAGCCTTTGCGCTAAGAAAAATATTTATTTACTGATTAGACATTATATATGTAGTGTATTCTATTTTATATATATATATATATATATATATATATATATATATATATATATATATTGATGGATCCTTAAGAGATTAATTCCATAACGTCTCTTGAGTTATTGCACGCACGTTATACACTGGATAGGAGATGTAAAATCCTATAAACATCTCTGATGCTATTACACTCATGTTATGTGATATCGATTGACTCACCAAGGATACTTTAGTTCTGACTCGAGTGTTTTATCTTTTCATTACGCTCGGGTCAGCCCTGAGTTTTTCAGCACATTGAAGATCATTTTTCTGGAGGACAAAGATAAAAGATTTGGTATATTATTGCTATTATTATTCCTCCATCACATTGTCCGCTGCATTATTTTATTTATCCTTGTTATATATATAACTATGATAAATGTTGTATAAATTATAATCAAATGTATAATATAAACAGCTTCATGAACTGTTTATTTGATTATTATATTTTATCATTCCAATGTGAGATTCTATGTTTGTTTTCTTCTTCTTTTCCTATTATTCTTAATTAACCCTATTGATTATCTATGTTCCGGATTGTTTGGATTATACATGTGCGGATTATTGTCAATTTAAATCTTTCGAAATGTGGGTCGTCACAGTTGGTATCAGAGCTCTGGTTTAGCGATAACCTTAGCTTTGTGGGGTTTGACTCATTAGAGATAAGGTAGAAATATCCTAGAATGAATTGTTTTAGTGTGTGTGTGTTTATATATTAGAGCGCGTACTTGTTAGTGCTATAAAATGTTTTATATTTTGTTTACTTATCCGTGAGTTGTTTAGGAATTCTGTTTGGTGTGTGGGACGGCATGTTATCGATAGAGGTTTCTAAACATTTTTGAATTCTGTTTTACTTATCCGTTGAGTTGATTTGGGTTGGAAAGTTGAAATTGGACTGGTTTGACTTTGAAACCATTTTTGAATAAATTATTTTAGTTTAATTTATTGAAAATCTATATTCTTTAAATATTTAAATTATTTTGGTTTTCTAAATATTTTACTATATAAACCATTTTATACTAAACTATTTTAACTGTTAAAACTATTTAACTATTTTACATTAAACTATTTTAACTATTTTAAGTACTTAAACTATTTTTAAAAATATTCAAACTATTTTTCAAAAATTCAAACGGGTCAAGATATAAATGTTTATATTTAAATATTGGATTTAAATGCGAATCGAATTTAATTGAAGTTATAAATTAAATCGGAACTTGAAACAATTTTGGAATCGAAGTTGAAATATTGAGGTGAGCATGATTATGAATTGAAATTGTATATTTTGAGTAAACGTGATGATTTCGAAATGGATTTGATTTTGAAGCGAACATGATATTTTGATATCAAGTACGAGCTATTTTCGAAATGTAAAAGAACAGACCGGTGTATAAAATGACCTTTTGTTGTTAAAGAGACCGGAGCCGGATATGGGCATACTCTCTGTCGATACCGGAACCATTTTGACAACTATGTACGTAGAGTGATGATCTGGAACGAAGTGGTTGGATTTGGCATCGATTGTTGGATTTGAAGGAAGAGAATGATGATGGATAGACGCCGGCACTTGTGGCAATTTGAAATGACTAAAACAGGACGGCAAGTAGGATAATTACCCCGAGTGGACATCCGTTCTTCAATTTTCTTGGACTCAGTCCATATTATTACTCTTGATATTGGTTTCGATTGGTGCACCTTGATTGGAATAGCCTCTTTTTGACTCGATATGGGATGGATGGACGCGGTAGGCGGTCATGGCTATGATGCGTTACCACCAGCGCTACGACCCGAACTGGTAGTATCCTACCTTGGGCATTGCCTCACGTGCTTGTCATACCTTTATCCCTATATGAGACCCATACGATTTTGGTTTGGTGTTGTTGCATCATAGCGCATCCCTATCCACCAACTGGTTAACTGGTTTTTTATATGCAAACTGTACGACAATGCTTAAAAATGCGTTAGGGTGGATTAATGTAAAGCCTTAACGCTATTTTAATATTTATTTTACCAATTAGACATTATGTATGCAGCGTATTCTACTAAATATAAATATTTTGACGGATCTTTAAGAGATGAAAATCCCGTAACATCTCTTGAGTTATTGCACGCACGTCATACACTGGATAGGGGATATGAAAACCCGTAAACATCTCTGACACCGTTACGCTCATGTTTATCCGATGTCGATTTGACTTACATAAGGATATTTTAATCCTGACTCGAGTATTTTGTCTTTTCATTACACTCGGGTCAATCCTGAGTTTTTTAGCTTATCGAAGGCCTATTCTGGAGGACGAAGACGAAGATTTGGTATACTATTATTATTATTATCCATGTTTCATGCTGTCTGCTGCATTATTTATTTATCTCTGATGTATGTATATAACTCTGATAAATGTTGTATAAATGATAATCAAAAGTATATTAAACAACTTCGTGAACTGTTTATTTGATTATTATATTTTATCGTTTCGCTGTGAGATTCTGTATTTGTTTCTTCTTCTTTTTCTCTTATTTTCTTATTTACCTCGTTAACAATCCTCCCTTTTGAATGGTTTGAGTTGAATGTGTGATTTATTGTCGAATTAAACCGTCCAAAAAGATGGGTTGTTACAATTGGTATCAGAGCTTTGGTTTAGCGATAACATTGCTTTATGGGGTCTGACTCTTTATATAGGAGAGAGCGTATTTGTTAGTGATATAAATTTGTTTCATATTGTGTTGATTGATTTGTTGAGTGGCTTATAGACTATGGTCAATACAAGTAATTAACATCATTGATAGGGATCTCTAAACACTTTCACAGAACAATTTGACATGGTATCTTTTTGAAATTGGTTAAACGAAAGAATTTTTCCCTAATTATACTTTGTATATAAAGAAATAATTTTCAAAAATTATTATGATTTATCTAAGTTGTTGGTTGTTAGGGATGATAATATTGATTGTTATCATTAATTGGATATTGTGCTTTAATAAGTAAGGTTTATTATAAAATAAACAATGACAAAACAACTTGTGGAATATTTTAAGAAAGTAAATTTTTGTAAGAATAGTTTATAAAGGTGACTTGTAAATTAAAATAGATTTAAATTGAGAAGTGTTGAATTTAAGTCTCGGTGATTTTGGAAATGGTTTTCAAACTTTGAAGAAAATATATAGTGATATTAGTTAAAAAATATTTATGGAAAATATTTTTGAAAGGATTTTAAAAAGGAATGAATTCAGTACTCCCCTCTTATGTCGCTGGAAAATAATTTTGGTGATGACTGCGCAGTATCATCGACGTTCATTTTCGAGCCTCAAAGTGGAGGAGACTATTGTGAAGCTTTTCTTTGCTTCGAAATTATTTTGATAAATGGATTTTGGTTTAATCTCCAAAGGTATGATTTGATATATTGAAGATATATATATTTATTTCAAATGATTTGAAATGAACTGGGCATTTAAATTTCTAAGTTCTGTTAATTAATAATTTTCAAATTATTTGAATGAAATGTGAATAACCAGAACTTATCAAATAAGAGGATTAAGAATTCTAAGCTTAATGTTTTGAGAAAACTTCAAAGTTGAAGTTTAACTCTTAAAATTGAAAAGTAAGGAAAATGTAAACAATTAAAATTATGAACATCCTAATTAAGTAAAATGAATCCTATTAATTTGTATAATACCAAATTGCATTCTAATAACATATAATAGAACTTACCAAATGTAAAAAATTTAAAAAGATGATTTCGATGTGTAATGAGATATTATACAAGTAAAAAAAGCCTAAAAGTAACTGAAATATACAAGTAAGAAAAACTTAAAAGTGATCAAAATGTATATAAATGGAAATTTAGTTGTAGTAATGAATGTTACATAGTTAATCGGTGTATTATCGAATGATTAATGACTAAGTGGAATAAGTAAGTGAACTTAAGAAAGTAGACAAATGAATTAAATGATTTCTTTATAAATTGGTTATAGAATTAAATTGAAATTTGCAAAGGAATTTTTAAATTGAATTTGTAATATTTGAGATAACTATAAATTTGGGTAAAGTCATATATATGAAGTTAGACTTTTATGGAATGATTAAACAAAAGTGATGAATAATAAAATGCTTCACAAATAAATCTGTTATTAAAGAAAATTATGAAAATGAATGTGAATGAAAAAGAATTTGGTGTAACTAAGAACCAATTGGAATAAATATGTAAGTTGTACGTATATTATTTAATTCACATTACAATTAGATCCGGATTCGAGCATAGAATTTCGAGACAACTTATATCGATCCAAGTTAGAATTTTTCACTCGATTCTCGACGGCGAACCGTAGAGATGGATTTTTGATTTGATTCTGGAATTACCTAGCATAGTATATGGTTATGCAAGGAGAATAATGGTTTTCAATCAAGAAACCAAATCTGAGTCCACACTAGAGAGTCGTGTGAACGATACTAGTTTGGAAGTGAAGTTGTATGGCCGAGTGAGTGATCAAATTTGATACTGCATATGGATAATATATATACATCGTACGGGCTTAAGTAAAACTAATATTGAAAATTGAAAATACAAATTATAAAATGATTTTAAACCATATGATTGGATATCATTGGTAAATAAGATGCAGATATTTAAAATCAAGGAAATTTGGATTGCCCGACAAAGAGGTACGTGTTTATTTTGTCATTGGATTTGGTGATTTTTCTTTTGTTGGTTTGGGGCCCATAGAGGCGTTTTGTAGTTGTGCCGATCGAGCCTCGCAAAGGAGACTCTGCCGAAATTTTTCGTAAATCCAGATGTTAGAAAACATTTGAAGTTTTAAAATTTTATAACTATTTTGATAACTCGCTTGAAAATTCCATAAGTTGATCAAAGTAGCATAGTAGAAACATAGTAATGGTTTATAAATGAAATCTTATTGTTTTATAAGTTGATTATTTGGAATAAAATATATTAAATGTAAAATTCTCTACTTAGTTCCTTTTCAATGACGAAAAGTTTTGAGTGGGGGAGAATGTGAAGACCTGTATTTTTAGCTATTTTAAAATTATTAAATTAATGCAATTATTAAATAAAAATGGTTAAAAATAAAAATTTAATGATTTTGAATGTAAGTTATTGGATATCGACTTGAATAAAATTTTGAAATAAACAAATTTCGAAGATTTAATTAATAACGCGTAGAAAAGAAATGTTGTGTATTAATGGGTTTACCATCAATAGTTGGATTAAATAGTAAATGTAGAATTCATTGGATGTAATATAGTAATTTATTGATAAGTCAAATTCATTTAAAAATCCAACATTGAAATTTGTCGAGTATTGAACAATTAAATTGTTTAAATTTAACATTTGAAATTAACTGAATAAATGAATAACTCTATAATAGAAAAGGTTGTTCTATAATTTGAATTTGTTTTAAAGTCTTATAAGTTCATTTCAAATATTTCAAAGATAGTGAATTATTGAGTAATCAAAATTGTTTAAATTTAATATTGCAAATATTTGAATATTTGAATTCTAAATATAATATGATTGAAAATGAAACCAAAAATTGATGTAAATTTTATTTAGACAACAATGAAGATTTTCAACATCTAAAATTTGATTTAAAAGTGAATAATTATAAATTGGAAATTTTATATTATAATCGAAATGTTAAAATAGCGATCCAGGGCGTAGTTTCGGAATTCGACGAAACTAGTTCCATTGGATCTGTAATAGTGTATTATTATCGGATTTCAAATTTCATAGGTTTGGAGTTATCATTTGGTCGTACAATATATAAATGCGTTGAAATTTATATCGAAATTCAATATAATAATTGAGTTCAAAAAGCTATCTTCTACATACGATCGAATTAGGACCAGAACCTTTTCCATTAGTTAAAAAGGTGGGTCGTTACAAATCAGGTAAATGAAATAATTTTACTCAAATTATATATTATATAGAAAAAGAAAGTGAATGAGAATAAATGAGTAAGTGAAATTAATATGAGTAATTAAATTTGATTTAAATTGAATGTTAAATAATCGAATATGGAATAAGTGAATGTTAAATAAAGAAATGTTGATACACTTAAGTATAAATGGTAAGAAATACTCTAAGTTTAAACTAGGAAACGGATAGATTTATAAAATAAATTAAATAAAAAGTGAATAGGTTGTAAACCAAGTTTTGATATTTTAACTTAACTCATTTGAGTTATGGATGTTTATAAACTTAAGTAATAAATTATGAAATAAAAATCCAACCTTAATTTAAGTTAAAAGGATGAATTTAAACTTAGAATTTGAGAATTTGTATCCCGGTACTTCTGAAATTTTTTCTATGATTTTGAAAATAATGTTAGTATAATTTAAAATATTTATGAAAAGATTGTTTTTAAAAGGAACTAAAAGGAAGTAAATATGTACTCCTCTCTTATATCGCTGGAAAATAATTTCGGCGATGACGGCCGCAGCATCGAAAGTCATTTTCGAGTCTTAAAGTGAGGGTGGCCACTTAATAGCTTTGCTACACTTTTGATTCAATAAACAGATTTTTATTTAATTTTTTTAATATGGTTTGATATATATAAAAGATATGAGTATATATATTATTTCAAAATGATTTGAAATAAACCTAGTATTTGAATTCTTAAGTTTCTATTAGTTATTGATTTTCATTTGTAGAACTAAAGTGAATTATTTTGAATAATTTGAAACTTCTAAAATGATAAATAAGAAATATAAGAGAAGTGTTTAAATAAAATATGAGAAGTTAAATTATAACTCTTAAATTTCAAGATAATGGAAATTTAAACTTGTGTAAATTATTGAACAATCTTATTAACTAAAATGAGTAAGATAAATTTGTATAATACTCAACTGCATTCTAAAAACATATATATAACTTACCAGAAATGTTTGAAAAGTTGAAATGTTAGATGTAAATGTAATAGAATATTATACAAGCTTGAATTTAAAGTAATAAAATTATTCCAAATTGGAATTGTGGTTAAAAGAAATGTTTGTACAATTAAATTAAGTTGTTATAACAAAATGTTATACAGGTAATGTATTAAAGAAACATTAAATGGATAATTTGAGAAGTAAAAGAGGACTATTTGAACATGAACTAAAGCTAATATAATGTTTTGTAAATAAAATGTAACTTTCTGAATTGATTAAAAATTATGTGATGTTATAAATGAGTACAAGTTATCGAGAAAAAAATTCTATAAACTTAGGCTAATGTTATGAAATGTTTAAAAATTTGAATTGAAGAAGTAAATGAACATGAACTTAAGAGTAAATTAAAAAATAATAAATTAAATCATATCTTTGTAGAAGAAAAAATAAATTTTCAAGGATGTTTTAAGATTCAATTATAGCTTTTTGAGATAATTTAATTTTGTAAAAGAAGATACATCCGAATAAAATGGTTATAAACTTATGAAATGATTAACAAAATAAATAACAGTTGAAATTTGAATTATGAAATGAATTTTTCTTAAGTCAAGTTGAATGGAATAAATGGATGAAGTAAGTTAATAAAGGAATTATAAAATGGAAGTTAACTTAAGACAGGTTGAATTAAATTGATTGACAAAAAAGAATTTTTTTTTTTATTTACATGGATTTGAGTTATAAAACAATATTCACTTAAGTAAAATTAATGATATGAATTTAAATATGAACTAATTAACTGAATCAATGAATTAATATGAACTTGAGATATGAAGTAATAGTAATAAACATGAGTTGTGCAATATATATTGCTTATAATAAACTTAAATAGTTTATAAATAATATTAGTATTAAAAAGAATATACTAAGTGGTAATAAAATAAAATTAACTTAAACTAGGTTAAATGGAATAGTTTTATAAGATGGTTTATAAATGAATTTATATGAAGTATGTTAAACAAAAAGTGAAACAATTGGAATTTAAAAAATTGAATTGAATAAATTTAATATGAATGAAATAGATGTGAATAAATTTGAAGCAAACCAATTAAATGTTAATAAAAATTGGATGTTAATAAGAAATGAGTGTATAAATTAAATATTGACATCGAATAATGAAAATCACATAATTATGAATTAATTGGATTGATTGGATGAATATTGATGGTTGAATCGTTTCTTTTGTTCAAACCATTGTTATTACAGTTTTTTATTGCATATGGTTGTTGTATATTGTGCATTTTTGCTCATACTTATGATTTGGATTCAAAATCATGCTATGTGGTTCTATTTTACTCATACATGATCTATATCATATTATAAGTGACTAATATTCTAAATATAGTTGAGATAAGTGCACGCGAAAATCATTCGGATGTATACGCATATTTATTTTGCTTTTGCTTGCTTAATGCGAGCGAGCTCGCTCATATTAATACTAATAAGGTATGTATCTCAGATTACATACCGTATTTTTATATTTTTCCATACGGGATACCTCATCACTAAGATGATATGTATATTTAGTGTATTTGTGATATATATTGTATTGAAAAAAAATTTCCATCGAGCCACGCAAAGGAGAAGCTGACGAAATTTTCCATAAATCTAGGTGTTAGAAAAATTTTGAGGTTTTTTTTTAAAATTTATAGCTTGTTTTATAAAATAAATTGTAATTTCCGTAAGTCGATCAGAGTGGAATAGCAGAAGCATAGTAAAGATTTTCAAATAAGATTGTATGTTTTATAAGTTAATTATTTTGAATAAAGTATATCAAGTGTTAAATTCCTTACCTAAACCCTTTTCGAGAACGAAAAGTTTTGAGTGGGGAAGAATGTAACGACACGTAATTTTCACAATTTTAAATTATTAAATTTAGTATGATTATAAAAAAAATGGTTTGAAATAAAAATATAATGATTTATCAATGTAATTATTGGATATGAACTTGGATAAAATTTTGAATGATAAAATTCAAGAAGATAGGAGATTGTAACTTACATTAGGAAGAATACTTAATAATATTGAATTGTAAGTATTAATAATTGAATCTTCAATTTAATATGAATGAAAAACGTCGAAAATTGATTTAAATTTTATTTAAACAAGAATGAAGATTGTTAACTTTTAAAACTGAATTTAAAGGGATTGAATTGATTTTTGAAATTACTTGTTTTAATTAACGTGTAAAAATAGCCATTTTGGCAACTATCTCGGATTTTGACGTAACTAGTTTCATCGAATCTGTAATAGTGAATTATTATATGATTTCAAGTTGCGTAGCGATCAGACTTATCGTTTGGTCGTGCGAGCTTGAAATGCATAGAAATTAATTAAAGGAATTCAATTAAAATAAACTGATTTTGAAATGCGATCTTCTGAGTACGATCGAATTAGGCCTCGAGACTAGTTTCATTGTGTCTAAATGAGAGGAAAACGTATAAAACGCCAAGCGACACGCTTCGTTTGGAGTTCGGAATTTCGTAGGAAAATCGATTTAGATATTTTCTAATTTATATATATATATATATATATATATATATATCTTGCCTTATCCCAACATTTCGTACCTCCGCCCCTTTTCTTGTCTTCCTCCATACCCCTCTCCCTTTCTTTTCAAATTGCAGCCATCAGGAAATAAAAAAAAAGAAAATGAAATAGTGATCGAAATAAAATATAAAATTGCGAAGGTGAGCGCATCAATGGCGCTCACGATGGCGATGAGGGGGATGGTCGACAGCGGTTCTGGGGTTTTAAGGTTTTTGTGTGCATTGATTTTCCGCGTTTGTGTACGTGCGCGCGGGATTTCTGGCAGCAGTTTGTGGTCGGAGGCAATGCCGAGCTGGCGTTGATCGATTTTTTTAAAAAAATTACAAGGTCGCCAGTTGCCTGGGGAAGGAGATGAAGCGAGCCTGGGTGAGCAACGAAGAGAGATAGATTTTGGTTGGTTACTATGTAAATTAATTTGTTAAGTTAGTATGTCAATTTAATTTTTAATTATTGATGTTAAAAATTACATAACTTTTTTCGTACGAGATCCGATTCAAGCGAAACAAATTGCATTGGATTCGTATCGGCATCGTCTTCAGCATCATGTCAAACTGGAATTTATTTAAAGATGGAAAAATTTTCAGTTTTGAATAAAAAGTGAGTGTTTTATAACGCTCACGAAGTACTGAAACATTTTTATGTTAGTAAATTTGAAATTATGAAGTGATATAAATTTATTGATTATTGTTTGATAAATTTAATTGACATTTAAATCGACACCTGATTTAGCTGAAAAAAATTTAAATTGACTGTTAAATTGAATTGGAATTAAATTACTAGTAAACTTCCGGTTCTTGATATCCAGTTAATTGTTGTGATATTTTGACTGCTTGGATGATTGATTGTGATAGATGCTAATTGGTTGATATTTGGAGGATTGTATGTTTATTTATTTTTATATGTATCCTGTTATCACCCTATAAATTATTTACAGTATATAAACTGTAAATTGAATTATTTCGAATAAGTTAAGAAATAGGTTGAAATGATATATAGACCTCTGACATTTATTTTTGATTGAAATGATGTATATCTATCCTCGAAATTAAATTGAATTGACTGATCACTTGGCCATAGGGTAGAAAATTATATACGGACACCAGATTGGTTAAACTAAATAATTTTAAAACTCTTGATTTTGAAATTAGTTAAGTGATTTGGATTTAAAGAAATAAAAATCGAATTTATAAAGATTGTGTTTATTTCAAATTCGAGGATTAAAATGTTGAATTGAAATTGCTAAAAGAAATTGTTTTAAAAGAATTTAATTTGGAACTTGAAACTATGATCGAAATATAGCTTGAATTGCGAAAATAGAATGGTTTTAAAAGGTTCGAACTTTTACTTGAACTTCGAAGTTATTTAAGTAAAAGTGATATAAGTCAATATTTCAATTTTGGACTAGAGAATGGAATTAATTTTAAGATTTGAATCAAAATTCAAAAAACGGATGTTTAATTTGAATTAAGTGATTTAAATCGATATTTTGAAATTGAACTCGAAATTGATATAATATGAAACGGGTTAAATTTGAGAATTGAATTGAAATTAATTCAAATTGGAATTAAAATCAAAATTGAATTAATTTGAAATCGAAATCAAATTAATTTGAAATCAAAATTGAAATTGATTTGAATTGTAATTGAAATTGAAATTGCTTGGAATTGAATTGAAGTTTAGTAGATTTGAATTGAAATGAGATCTAAAATGATTTGGAACGGAATAATTGTAACTGATCAGTTGATTAAAATTGATAAAATGAAAAGTGACAGTTTGATTTGGAAATAAATTATTGTAATATAAACTGTTTAAAATCTATCTTTTTAAATATTCAAATTATTTTGATTTTCCAAGCAATTTTATTATATAAACCATATTTAATACTCAAACTATTTTACATCAAACTATTTTAACTTTTTAAACTATTTAAAATTATTCAAACTATTTTCTAAAAATTAAAACTGGTCTAGGCTGGAATGTTTATATTTAAATCATGATCTAAATTTGAATTGGGTTAAAATGAGCCATAAGCTAAATTGAAATTCGAAAAAATCTTGGAAGAAAAATCAAGATATTGAGGCGAAAATGATCTTTAAGTGAAATAGTATATTTTGTGTAAATATGATGATTTCGAAATGAAATTGATTTTGAAGCGAATATGATATCTTGATATAAAGTATGAATGGTTTTGAAATGTAAAAGAACCAACTGGTGTATAAAACGATGTTTGGTTATTAAAGAGACTGGGGCCTCTTATTGGCATACTTTCTGTCAATATTGAAACCATTTTAACAACTGCGTACGCGGTGGAGAATCCATAACGAAGTGGTTGGATTTGGCATTGTTTGCCGGATTTGAAAAAAGAGAATGATGATGGATAGACTTCAACACATGTGCCAATTTGAAATGACTAAAACATGATGGCTTGACAGGGCCAAGCGGGCTTGCTACTCCTAGCGAACATATTTCTTCGATTTTATTGGACTTAGTCCATACTATTACTCTTATTGTTGATTTTGATTGGTGCACCTTGATTTTGGGATAACCTCATTTTACGATATGAGATGGATGGATGCGGTGGACAGTCATGGCTACGATGCGTTGCCACCATCCCTATGACCCAAACTACTAGTATCCTACCTTAGGCATTATCTCACATGTCTTGTCATACTTTTATCGCTGTACGAGACCACTACGATTTGGTTTAGTGTTGTTGTATCATGGTGCATCCCTATTTCCCGACGTGCTACCGGGGCGTTATATGCAAACTGTACGACAATGCTAATAAACGCATTAAGGGGGATTAATGTAAAGCCTTAACGCTAAGAAAAATATTTATTTTACTGATTGAACATTATATTTGTAATGTATTCTACTGTATATAAATATTTTGACGGATCCTTAAGAGATGGAAAATTCCGTAACATCTCTTGAGTTATTGCACGCATGTTATACACTATGTAGGAGATGTAAAATCCTGTAAACATCTTTGACGATATTACACTCATGTTATATGATATCGATTTGACTCACATAAGGATATTTTAGTCTTCACTCAGGTGTTTTTTATTTTTATTACACTCGAGTCATCCTTGAGTTTTTCAATGCATTGAAGATCATTTTTTTGGAGGACGAAGACGAAGATTTGGTATATTATTACTATTATTATTCTTACATTATATTGTTTGCTACATTATTTTATTTATCTCTGTTGTCTATATAACTCTGATAAATGTTATATAAATTATAATCAAACATATAATATAAACAACTTAATGAACTGTTTATTTGATTACTATATTTATCGTTCCGCAGCGAGAGTCTAAGTTTGTTTTCTTCTTCTTTCCATTATTCTTAATAACCCCATTGATTATCTATGTTTCGGATTGTTTGGGTTATATGTGTGGATTATCGTCAATTTAAACCTTTCGAAATGTGGGTCATCACAGTATCCCTTTTTGTTCAATTTTCAAAATTTCAGTGCACTTTTTATGCTGGTGCGATTTCTAAGAGCGTCCGACTGCGGCTATTCTTTAAGCATGTGAATCATTGCAATTTTCTCGTTCCAACGTCACTAGCTTTATCGAATTCTAAGACTGTACCCCGGGACGCTATTTTTGGACGCTTTTAAGTCATACGGGCTGCAGGAATGTTCGATCTCGAAAAAATTTGACCGTCTAGCCCATAAACTTTCTCCTTGACCCAAGGATGTATTTCGTTCATCCAAATTCTCCAATGCATCAATACGCATATATCAATATAATAAGTGTAACTACCGAAAGCGCCGAAAATAAATTTGGGTCAAAATCGTCTGATAAAATTATTAAAGCTCAAAAATGTCAATACTTGACAACTATCAAAGTTATAGAGTCATATGACCCAATATGAATTGTTTATAAAAAAAATTTACGATCCTTTGATACTTAAAATATGGGTCGTTGTAGAACTTGTCATAGAAGGTAGACCAATGGTTATGCCTTTACGGTATATGATGCACAGAGAGCTTAGGAAAGATGTGAGCGAACGACCTATTGAGGTGATGGTTTATTCGTAGGAGTATATTTGGGTAGGATGCACCTACAGTGTTCGCCGGTAGGGCAGATGGCTCTATGGAGTTGCTTGTTGGTTGCCATGAGCTGGATGAGACGACGAACAAGTTTCTACTCCCGTTGTTGATGGCTTGTTTGATCAGCTCTATAGTGGAAGGATGTTCACATAGTTAGACGTTTAGATGATGTTTCACCAACCGAGAGAATTTAGACAGAGTATGTCGATGATAGTGTTTCATACTCTACTTTGATTGTTGATTTGTTGGTTATGTCGTTTGGGCTAACCAATGTATTGGCATGTCTTGTTGATCTCATGGACTGTGTTTTGAGGGATCATTTGGGTAAATTACTAACGAAATAAGAGTAGAAGGCACGATTGATGGTTGTATAATAGGTGTTGGAAATACATCAATTGTTGATGAGATTTTGGATTATCACTTCTGGTGGAGGGAATGAGGTGCTTGGGTTACATTATTTCAAGGTAGAACATCTTGTAGATCTTATAGTTATGGCAACTCAAAATTTGAATAAACCCCAAGGTAGCAGCATCGTTAACCTATTCAGTGGAAGAGGATTGGACTTTTATCTGAGACATGAGGTGCAAACATGGGTTAGTGAGTCTAAGTGAGAGATTAATGAGTGCATCGATGTTACTCATTTCGAGCGGGAACGAGGAGACGATAGTACACACATGCCTATGGTAATTAACTGGATGCGGTATTGATATCAAAAGGTAAAGTTATTACATGTTAGTCGATAGTAGAAACCGCATGAGAGGAAGTATCCGACTCTTGATTCGTAGTTGGAGGCGATAGAGTTTGCTTTTTGGAATTTGGAGCCACTGTCTATTAGGAGAGGAGCTTGAGCGGTTCAATGATTCCACATCTTTGGAGTATCTCTTCTCGGAGGAGGACTTTGACCTACACCAGTAGTGATGGTTGGAGTTCTTAGCGTCCTATGACTTTGACATTTCCTATATGTCCGTAAAATTAACGTTGTTGTTGATGCTTCGTGTTTAACAATGGAAATTCTATCGAATTAGAAAACCGTCAAAAAATTTATAATAAAATTTATGCCGCAGGCGCACAATGTACGAATGTAGTACGTATGCGAGTACGGGTCGATCCGTAGGGAATTATTGATTTTAAAATTCTATTCAATCAAATTAACCAAAAATTTAGAGAGTGATTAGCTAAAAAGTAAGAAAAATGACAAAAGAAAAGTGAGAATAAATGACAATTTAGAGATAATTCCACTCTCTAGATCATGTAGTTCAACACATATGAAATCATGATCTCTCTTTTATGGTTGTTAGTACTTTAGTTGATGTGCTTATCATAAGTATGGCATATTTGTGCTATTAATTAGCCAACATAAGCCATCAAACTTTAACATACCCCTTAAACCACTTACTAACTTTCATGAAACTTGACAATGAAAATAAAAATGAAATCTATTTTAAGCATGACATATTAACTATTGATTAAAAATGTAGACCATCAAATTTTAATTTCAAACCACTTTGTTATGCCATAATTATAATTTGATAAAGAGGCATTTGTGTTAGTGATTGTTTAAACATAACATATTTGGTGTCAACAATATAGGCTATCAAATTCAAAGCAAGAACACAAATAAAACACTTCATTGATCATCATTAAGCACAAAAAGAGAGCATGAACTAACAAATAGTTAAAGCTACATAATTAAAGAGCTTCATTACCCCTAAATTAAAGGGGTTTAGCCTCTCATATTTATCATTTGATTAATAATGTAGCTTGCAACATGAAAGCAAAAAAGAAAGGAAAATGAAAGCTAAATGTAAGAAGATAACTAATTAACAAGAATTAACACTAATCTAATTTGCATGAAAGTAAATTTACACTACAAACATAAACGGAAAATAAACAAGAGAAGAAAAGAGAAATATATTAAAGTTGTATAAAAATTACAAAGTAAATGGCTAAGTAGCCATGAAAAAAGAAAGAGCTTTGAGTTTTATTTTGAGCCTAAACTAAACTAAGAGAGACTACGTAAGAAGAGGGTTACATGAAAATAAGGGTATATATACATGTGTTAAACCCTAATTCATATTTTGGGGAATGCCCAAACTACCCTTGAGAAAGTTTGGAGGCCAAGTAATCATTAGCTTCTACTAATCATCATTTAAGTGTACGTGAGCAATTAATCCATAAGCATGTGCATTAGCCTCTAATTTGTACATTAATGTAGGTGGGTAAGTGAGGTCCTCCTTGTTCTTCACTTTGAATTATTTCCATCTTCATTCTTTTGTATCTTCTCTATGCGTACATATTCCTTCATGAAACCACTCCTTTTGAGATTAAATTCCCACAAATATATATATATATATATATCCAATTAATTTTTCTCAAAGAAATATATGCACATAAATGACCAATTTGTCGATATATGAAGATGGATATGTGGCAATTTGGAACTAATATGGATTTTTGTTAAAACAAGTTAAAATACCCAATATGATCATTTATTTAATTTAAATAGATTAAATATGGTGGTAAAAATATGCACATTTATATGCACATCAAATACCCTCGCAATTATCTTTTTATTCATCCTAGAATGAAGAAAAACTAAGATAAATTCATTTTTGTACAGGAGCACGATTGCATTGAGCATATACAACAAGCCGTTAAGCCTCTGGGTGTCCCCAATAGGACGAGTGTTGTCTCGTGAGGGTTTTCAGTGGATACTACCCACAAAATCCAAATGCAGGATGAAAATATTTACAAAATGCAAGATTTATTTGCAAAGAGATGAATTCGAGTTTTTGGAAATATTTACAAATGAAAGGTTTGCTTTTAAATATACACAAATAAGTTAAATATAAGTTTAGGTCATTACCTTGAAAATTTAAGTCATTTACTCATCAAAATTTCCAACAAAAATTAAGTTATCATAACAAATAGACTATAGTTTAACTTGTTTTTTGGTTGATAACAAAGTATAATTATAAAATGGATCCTTAGTTAATTATCAAAGTTTATCAAAGTGGTATATTCATTTCTTTTCAATAACAAGTCAAATCAAATAAGTTAAAAATAGTGCTAGGATTTCAATTTCTTACTCTCCCTTGTATTTTTGAAAATTTCATTGATATTCACAATATTTATATACCTAATTCAGGTAAACCGAGACCAGATATATTACCCATGCACTGCCTTGGGGACTTATGTGAGGGAAATACAGAGCATGGCGAGTGAACAAACGAGTGTGAACACCTGTCGACTGTAGGCATTATAAATAAAAGAATTTTTATATAAATACACGTAGCTCAGATAAACTGAGGCCAGATATACCGATTATGCATTGCCTTTCGGGCTTACGTGAGAAAGGTACAGAGCATGGCGAGTGTACACACAAGTGTATACACCTGTCGACCGTAGTTGTTAATGAAAAATATATATACACACACACACACACAAATGTTATGTTTTTATTTTTTATATTTTTTTTTAAATGAGAGCGAGTTTTGCAAAATCATTTTAGAACCATTTAACTTAGAAGATAAAAAAATGTTATATCCTTTACTTTAAATTCACCACTTTTAAAACAAAGATTTTCAATTAGGATGTATTTCATAATTAACACGTATGAATCTTCCTATATACTAGTTAAACCATTGTTATTTATAATCAAACTTTATTTTTGTTTTTGTTAAGACAAATAAATTTTCAAAAATTTCAATTTAATAAACTAAAACCATATATTTATCTTATAGTGTTTCTTTAAAAATAAATCAAAAGAAAATTTGTTTTTGAGATTTTTTTGAGATTTTAAAAGAAAATAAAAATAAACCATGAAAAAAAAATGAAGATGAGTCTCCCCCTCCCCACACTTGATTTTGACTGCGTCCCTACAGTCAACCCAAGTGAAAGGAATGTTTATTATTATTTACATGAAAATGAAATGTATTTACATGGCATCAGAAAGTATACCGTTAAAAAGCAAATGAAACGGCCTTCTAAAAACCGATTCATTTGTCTCGTCAAGTATGCGAGATACAGCTCAAGCGTAGAAACCAAACCATAAAAGATTTTGAAGTTGAATGGTGATTTGGAAAAACGAATGTCGTTTTATTAAAAATTGTATGAGTTGTTTTTTTTCGATGATTTTTTGGGTCGATAAGACAATTGACTGAAATTCAAGTTTATTTTCACCCAGTTGAAGTTCAAACTTATCTTTGAAAGCTTCTTCAAAATTATCGATTTCAAAATCAAAATGGAAAATCTTCCCCTTTAGAATTTAACAACTTATTTCGAAAATTCTAAAGAAATCATGTTCATTGAATTTGACTTTCTTTATTGGATTATCAACAACTTCATTGTGTATCTCAAGTTCATAATCCAAAATTGTGTTTAAATTTTTGGAATCGAGAAAAGGAACATCGAATTTTAAATTTGGTTCCACACCCTCAAAAGAATTGAAATCCAATTCAATTATCGTGTTTTCAACAACTTCATTAAGATTGCCATTTTTGATTTCAAATGATGTTATTCGAAAATTGTCGATTTGGGTAAAAGATGGATTATCACTCGACACATCACACGTTGGAATTTGATTTTGGTTTTCACATTGTTTCGTATATATTTCAAACAACGAGTTCGTGTGATCATCGTAAATTTCGTTCATATGCTCAACAAAATCCAATTTATAGCTATTAACTTGAGAATTTTCGATTTGGATTTGTTGAGAAGAAATATTTTCACTTAAATAGTAATCGATATTATTCCCATTGCCAAAATTATTTGAAAAGTGGATCACATTTTCATTTTGATTTTAAAATTCAATTTGGAGTTCAAAATTGAATTGGTATGGGTTATCATCAAAATCGTTCGAATTTTGAATTGAATTCAAATTTTGAAATCCTTGTGAACTTTGACTCGAGTTATCGCAGAAATACGAATTACACAAATCATTTATCATTTGATTTTTTTATGTAGAAATTTCAAGTAAAGACGAAATGCTAATTTCATGATTTGAAGGTTGCTCGTTATTTTGAAAATTTTATGGTTCGAAATTTGAATCATTTAAACAATAGTTGGTGTTAAAATATCCATATGAATTTGAAGTGAAATCGTATGGATTATATTGATTTTGACAACTATTGTAAAATTCACGTAAGTGGAGAAACTCGGTCATTTTTAAGAATGTTTTTGTTTTTTTATAAAGGAAAAATATTTACAGATAGAATCTATTTTTCAAAATGGAAAATTGAATTTTGTTTTGTTTTTGATTTTTGAAAAAAAAATTCTTGAAAAGATTATTATTTTTTTGATTTTCTAAAAAAACTAAGTAAATTATTTTTTTTGTAATTTTGATTTGAAAATTTTCAAAGGAAAAGGAAAAAAACTAAGTTAAGAAATATTTACAATTTTTTTTAGTCTTGAATTTTGATTTTTTTTTAAATATGCATGAATTAATGCAACTAAATGAATGCAGTAGTTAATTACAAATGATTTATCCTAAGTTAACCCAAAATTGTATAATCACACTTTGTCTTAGATAAATAAGATAGTTCTCAGCTAGGTAACGGACATGATTTATCGGTGCACCACGAATCACCGTAACAATAAAGCCGAAGGTTTAAGTACCTTCAGAGAAACAATTCAGTATAATATTTACGAATCACCATAATATTTATAACTGATTATTTCTCTGTCGTAGCCTAGACAACAAGAAATTAAATTGCTCAAAGAAGACAATTTTTCAGTATACAATTAAGTTTTACTGATTTTTAACCGTTATTATTAATCAAAATCTAAGATGAGATGCAAAGCTGGAATTAAAGGTGTATTAACTATGCAACTACGAATGAAATTTGTTTTGTTTTTGTTTTTGTTATTGTTTTTGTTTTTGAAATTATTTTTTATAAAATACAAGCAAACAAAAATGCAAGGCAATATAAACAATAGATATAGCAAGCAACCAGTTTATTTTTTTTGTAAGCAAAGCGAAGCAATTATTTTTGGCAAGCCAAGCTAGCGACTCTTCCATTTGTTTTGGCAACCTGAAAATAAAAACAGGATATATACAATTGTTCTTATTCATTATTATTATTATTTAAACAAATTAAAACAAATCCAATTAAAACAAAACAACTTTTAAAATCTCTCTTCTTTTGGTTTTTTTAAATGACAAAACGAAACTAAAAACAAAATGAACAAAACAAAACAAATTTTAAAACAAGTGAAATTTAGAAGTTACTTTGTCGTTTTTTTTCTCAATTAGGCCCCAGCCCAGACTATATCACAACACTCCCCAAATAAAACGAATGCGAACTCAAATTAGCCGAACAAAAGAAAATTAAAAATCTCGACCAATAACAGATATGAAAATTATAATCTCAAACAAACTTTCATAGAAAATTCCAAATCAAAACAAGATTCTTATCTAATGTTGTGTTCACGAAGCTCTAATGACCTTGACATGGTGATATAGGAAGGAATGAAGGATTGGTGATCAATGTGGATGAATGACTGTGTGTATGGTGGCTGTTAAGTATCCCCAGGGAAGAAGAAGATGGAGATAGTAGGAGATGAACATAAGTTGCAGGCAAAGATTAGAGAAACAATGGGATCAGGGAATCAGAAAGAAGGTTAGAGGGAAGAAGAAGATCAACTAAGAGAGAAACAAGAGATTGAGAGACGAGAAATTTGTAAAGAATAATGTAAAATGTAAAAGAAGAATAATGAAATTTTTTATTTCATTCTACTCTTGTTTACATGGTTGCTATTCTATATATATATATATATATATATTGTGTAGTTATATTGTAACGGCTATATTAGCCAACACAGCTCATAATCAACTAGTACAAGAAATGGCCATTTGATTCAATCAACTGTTACCAGAACTTTATACAAGCACCGTGTATCAGTCTCTGCCTGCACACACATGCACACAAAGCTAATCAACACAATTTCAACCCCAAGCTCATTCTTCAATCTCTATGGACCTTGCCTTGTATATTCCCCCTGCAGCGTCCACCCGCGATGATACGCTGCCATTTTTCCGATGAACTTCGTCAGAAAATGAATGTAACAATTCTCTGTTACCTTCTATCAGTTTTAACATGTTGTTATTGTTACATTTCCCCTCCACTTCAAGAATTGACCTTGTCCCGAGGTCTAGAGTTGGAAATATTTTAATTGTTGGCCAATAATCTTCCCATGTAGCTTCATTTTCACCTTGCCTTTCCATTTGATCAAAATCTGTATCACAACCTTTCTATTTCTGGGTACCATTCTCCTATCCAAGATCTTGTCTGGTTGTTCTACCACTTCAGTCTCATAGCTAGGATTATCATTATGTATCACAACATTATCCCCTACTTTCTTTTTTAACTGAGATACGTGAAAAACTGAATGTATCCTAACATGATCTGGTAGTTGTAATCTATAGGCAACGTTTCCAATTCTTTCCTCCACTTGATAGGGACCATAATATTTAGGGGATAATTTATGTGTTTTATGATTTCTTGCAGTAATTTTCCTATGGGGCTGAAGCTTTAAGAAAACCCAATCCCCCACCATAAACTCCCTATGAGATCTCTTCAAGTCAGCATACCTTTTCATTCTTCCTTGATCCAGTCTCAAATTATCTTTCAAAAACTCTAGTGTTACATCCCTATTAAATAACAGCTCCTCCACTTCCTCGACTTTGGCTGTATTTGGCAAATAAGAAAGCAAGGTTGGAGGGTCTATGCCATAAACTGCCTTGTATGGAGTAGTAATAATTGTTGTTTTCCATGATGTAATATACCAATATTCTGCTAGAGGAAGCCAGTCAACCCATTCATGTGGTCTGTGATTTACAAAGCATCTTAAATATCCCTCCAAAATCTTGTTAACTATCTCAGACTGTCCATCACTTTGGAGGTGATAAGCTGAGCTTAATTTTAAGTGGCTGCCTTGTAATTTGAACAACTCTTGCCAGAAGCTACTTGTGAACATTGTGTCCCTATTACTGACTATAGATCTAGGCATGCCATGTAGCTTGAAAACTCCATTAAGAAACACCGTTGCTCCCTCCTTGGCTATGTAAGGGTGAATGGGAGGGAAGAAATGCGCATACTTGGTAAGCCTCTCTACTACAACATAAATCACAGTATACTTATGGCTTCATGGTAGACATGTAATAAAATCCATGGTTATATCTTCCCATATCTTGTCAGGGATAGGCAGTGGGCTTAACAAACCCGGAATTGGCACATTTTCACTTTTATTCCTTTGACAAACATCACAAGACTTGACATACTGCTGCACTTTTCTCTTCATATGCTTCCAAAAAAAAAAAATTTAATTTTTTTATGGTGCCTTTAATTCCCGCATGACCACCCAGTGGTGTGGAATGATGTTCTTTAATGATGGATTACAGTAGGGTACTTAAATAATGAACAAGAAGAATTTTTCCTTTATAGAATATTAATTTGTCCACTACCTTGTATTTGCTCTCGGGTAATTCCTTATTAAGGATTTTTTTTAAGTTGTTGTTGGTACCATTGAGAGGCTAATAGAGTGTCCTTTAATTCTTGAACCCAGGGAGTTTGAACCATAGATATGGCTTGAACTTGTACTTTCTCACTGCAACATTTTGGCCTCCTTGATAGCGCATCTGCCATAGTATTTTCCTTTCCACTTTTATATTCCACCAAATAATCGAAACCATGAAGTTTAGCCAACCATTTGTTTTGAATACTAGTGTGCAACCTTTGTGTTAAAAGGTATTTGAGGCTTTGGTGGTCAGTTATAATCACAAATTGCCTCCCAAGCAAATACTGAGTCCATTTTCTGGTAGCCACAATAATAGCCATCAACTCTTTTTCATATGTGGAGAGGGCTAAATTCCTACCATGCAGTGCCTTACTGAGATAAGCTATAGGTTTTCCATTTTGTAACAGGACTGACCTATCCCTTGACCACTAGCATCACATTCAAGTATGAAGGGTTGATAGAAATCTGGCACGGCTAGCACTGAGGGCTGTGTTAAGCACTGTTTGAGTTGAGCAAAAGATTGCTTTGCTTCTTCAGTCCATACAAAAAAATTCTTTTTCAACATCTCCATGAGTGGTTTGGCAATAAGTCCATAGCTTCTTATAAACTTCCTATAGTAACCAGATAATCACAAAAATCCCCTTAGTGACTTTAAATTTTCAGGTAGTGGCCATTCCATGATTGCCTGAACCTTGTTGGGATCTACTGCCATTCCATGAGCTGAAATAATGTGGCCATGGTACTCAATAGTTTCTTTAGAAAACTGCATTTGGTAAGTTTGACAACCAAGTGGTTCTGCTGTAGTACCTGAAAAGCAATCTTAAGATGTTGTATATGCTCAGACCATGTCTGGCTGTAAATGAGTATGTCATCGAAGAATACTAATATAAACTGTCTCAAATATGGTCTGAAAATATTGTTCATGAGAGATTGAAAAGTTGATAGGGCATTGACTAACCCAAATGGCATAACAATGAATTCATAGTGTCCATCATGGGTTTTGAAGGCTGTTTTATGGATGTCAGGTTCATACATTCTTATTTGATGATATCCTGATTTCAAGTCTAATTTAGAAAAAAAATCTGGACCCATGCAACTCATCAAAAGGATCATCAATCAATGGGATAGGGTACTTATCTTTGATGGTCAGAGAATTCAAGCTTCTATAATCTATGCAAAATCTCCATGTGCCATCCCTTTTTCTCACCATCACCACAGGAGAAGAATATGGACGGTACTATGTCTGATGATTCCAGAATCCAATAGTTCTTGGATTATTTTCTCCCGTTCATTTTTTATGTTATGGGAATGCCTATATTGCTTCAAGCAGACAGGTTTGGCCTCTGGTATCAATGGTATTTTATGGTCTTGCATTCTTTTTGGAGGTAGTGACTTCTTTGTGGCAGTGTTTTTTGGAAATAGCTGAAGGAGTTTATTAATCTCAGGGGGAATTTGAGAAGTGATTTCTGGACTATCAATTAATTTCACCCTTTCTTGAGCATAAATCATCATTGTAAGTTGTCCCTGAATATTTTCCTTATCCATTATTTTTTTATCAACCACTTTAAGGGCTTCTTGCTTAATTCCTTGCCATATGTGAGTCTTCTTGCCATATTCAAAATTAACCTGTAGCTTTTCAAGATTAAGGGTAACTTCTCCCAATTTTTTATCCATTGAGCCCCTAAAACTATTTGGCAACTTTCAAGAGGCAGAACCAATAGATCAACTGGCATGCTACACCCCTGACATTTCAATATCACATCCTTGCATATTCCAGACCCTTGAAGTTTATCACCATTAGCCACTACAACTTCATAAGTCTTAGAATCATTCACTTTGAGTTTGAGTTTTTGTGCCAGTTGTTCATCAATAAAGCTATGGGTTGAACCTGAATCAATCAAGACTTGTACCGGTTTCCCCTTAATAATGCCTTGGACCTTAATAGTAGATAGAGAAGGAATTCCACACATAGCTTGTAATGTTATTGCAGGAGTCTCCTCTTTAGTTTCTTGGTTGCATTCATCACTGTCATCTTCCAGAAAAGTGCCCTCAATTTCCGATTCTGTAAGATCCATGATACCTTTAATAACATAAACTTGAGGAGCCTTACACTTATGGTCTTTATTCCATTTTTCCTTACAAACATAACATAAATTTTGCCTCCTCATTTCGACTAATTGATTAGGTGTTAAACCCTTACTTTTGGCTTGATTCTCAAGATTAGCGGTGTTCCAATCTTTTGGTCTTGGATTCGTGTTTGGATTTCTTGAGTAAGGAACAATAGGGTTGGACTTATTTTTTTGATGAAGGGAAGGTACGGGTTGCTTTATTTCCTTTCTTGGCTTGATTCCAAACATTTTCATACATTTTGGCTAGAGATACTGCCTCTCTGAAATCTGCAGGCCTAGAAGTCAACACATCATATCTGATTTCTTCTCTAAGACCTCTAATGAATCGATCCAGTAAAAACTTTGGTGGTAAAGTCTCTATGGTGGCTTGGAGTCCTTCAAACTTAGACAGGTAGGAAGAGATAGTGGTTTGTTGTTTAAGTTTAGCTATGGTTTCATAAGGCTTCTCTATGTCTTCTGGGTTAAATCTGATCATGATTTCTTCTTTAAAGGTTTGCCATGTTTCATTGTTTGGCACATTAGGGGTATACCAGTTGAACCACTTCAAGGCATCTTTCTTGAGGTAGAAGGAAGCTACTTCCATCCAATACTGTTCTTCTGTTTGATGAAACTTAAAAAATTGTTCAACCTGAATTATCCATTCATGTACCATGTCATCTCCCTTGAAGATTAGGAAGTCTAGTTTGAGAGATGGAAAAGGTGAGTTTTTGTGTGCTTGAAAATGTTCTTGGTTTTGGAACTGAGGGTTTATGGGGGAGGAGTTCACATGACTATTTCTTGGATTTGTCATAGGGTTTCTTGGATTGGGATAAGGTAGTGGTGATTGAATGGTTGATGAAGAAGTAATATGAGGGTTTGGAGCCAGTATGCCCTGTATGTTTTTAGTATGGGTTGCAGTTTGAATCTTTATTTGTTATATATCTTGAGCAAGAGCTGTTAGTACATTATGCATGCCTTCAAATCTGGTACTCAGATCTTGTATTACATGCTCTAAATTCCTCAAAGAACAAGAATTCTTCGGTTAATCTCTTCTTGTCTTCTCCAAGCTGCTTCTTGATCTTGATTAGATGCAGCGTTGCTTAAGTTAGTGTGGGATGTGATCTGGGGATCTGAGTCATGCCCAGATGGTTGCTCTGATACCATTTTGTTGTGTTCACGAAGCTCTGATGACCTTGACATGGTGATATAGGAAGGAATGAAGGATTGGTGATCAATTTGGATGAATGACTATGAGTATGGTGGCTGTTAAGTATCCTCAAGGAAGAAGAAGATGGAGATAGTAGGAGATGAACAGAAGTTGCAGGCAAAGAGTAGAGAAACGATGGGGTCAGGGAATCAGAAAGAAGGTTAGAGGGAAGAAGAAGATCAACTAAGAGAGAAACAAGAGATTGAGAGACGAGAAATTTGTAAAGAATGTAAAAATGTAAAAGAAGAATAATGACAATTTTTATTTCATTCTACTCTTGTTTACATGGCTGCTATTATATATATATATATAGTTATTTTGTAACCGCTATACTAGCCAACACAGCGCATAATCAACTAGTACAAGAAATAGCAATTTGACTCAATCAGCTGTTACCAGAACTTTACACAAACACCGTGTATCAGTCTCTGCCTGCACACACATGCACACGAAGCTAATCAACACAATTTCAACCCCAAGCTCATTCTTCAATCTCTATGGACCTTGCCTTGTATATGCCCCCTGCAGCCTCCATCTGCGATGATACGCGGCCATTTTTCTGATGAACTTCATCAGAAAATGAATGTAACGATTCTCTGTTACCTTCTATCATTTTTAACAGGTTGTTATTGTTACATCTCATCCCAATTCTTGTTCGAAATCATGGTTCGCTGAGTTTGAAGGTAGCGGGTTTTCTGGATGAAGGCGATTCGGTGTCGAGGTGATGATGGTTGCGTAGGTGTTTGATTGGGCAAAATAGGTCAATTTGGAAAATTGAAATGCGGTTTGGTGGTCGTGCGTGATGCAAAGGGGGTTGCAGTTAAAATGTACGCAAGTAGTTTTTTGGTTGAGTAGCTGAAGGTGATTCGAATCAAATTAGCAATTCGAGGGGATTGGGGAGTTTGTCGCGGTGGTTGTTCGAGTTGTGGAAACGATGAGTTGTGACTTCGGGTGGGGTTGCATGCTATGGATGAGCGATTGCAGTGGAAGTTGCGGTATTGAGTTGCTGTATCGAGGTGGAGATTCAGGTAAGTTCTCGAGTTGATCAGGTGATTGGAGTTGTTGAGGGAAATTTACAGTGTGTTTGTAGAATGTTTTGCGTTGAGTTTCTCGGCAGAATAGTGGTTGTTGTGTTGATTTGTTGAAGGGGAATGGTGGAGTTGATGAAGTTATAAAGAGGGGGAGTGGCTGGTGACTGTTGAAGGCTGCAGTTTGCAGTAGTTTGCTCGAGGCAGTGTAGTTGTTGTCGAAGTAGTTGCAGTTTCTTTGGTGATGTTTGCAGTTTTGATGGAGCAAAGGAGGGACAGAGGGGGGATGAAATAGTTTATGGTGGTGTTTGAGTTTGCTCGTAGTGTGAGAAGTAGTTGACAGCGAGTACGTGCAGTGGGTATGTTAACAAAGGAGAGGGTGAACAAGGGTAATGCAATGCTGACAGTGGTGATCAGATGATCAGGTGGAAGTTTTGTGATAATTAATGATGGTAAATTGATGGCAAAGAATGATTAGACAGTGAATAGAGGAGGAGTAAGTTTTGCAGAGAGGGTTGTGGGTTGAAATGGTAGAGAAGCAGCAGTTTCGATATGTGGTTATGGGGATGTGGAATAGGAGTGATGGTGGTTGATGACTTGGAGAGTGGTATGAGCAGTGTAGGGGGTGTGTATTGCAGACGGGGTATAGTGGCAAGGCAATGTAACTGTGGACTTGGTTTTGTTGTTAATAGAGGTATGAAATTATTTGTATTTGATGGTGGAGTGTGAGATGAAGTGATGACTGTGAGGTAGGACAGTGAGGATTTGGTGGTGAAAGGAAAAGTATAGGTTGAATGTTGGAGACAGTTAGAAGCTATACGAGGGAATGATGACTGTTTTTGACAGAGGAGAGGATAGCAGTGTTGAAAAGGGGTATGCACTGTTTTGATTAAACAAATGTATTGACAAACCAAAAGGAAAGAAAAAACAAATGTATGTGGTTGTAAATGGAAATGATAAGGAAATAAAATATTTTTGTTTTTGTTTTGAAAATTTGTATTTGTTTTAGAATATGTATTGCAAATCGAAAACAAGCACACAACGAACACAAACAAATTAAAGCAAAATTCACACAAAAACACGCAACAAAATATATTTTTTTAAATTGCAAACACACACAAAATAAACACACAAAAATCAAAGAAAAATAATTCGAAGAATATAAATTAAAATCAAACTAATTCCCCGGCAACAGCGCTAAAAACTTGTTTAACGATGGAAATTCTATCGAATTATAAAACCGTCGAAAAATTAATAATAAAATTTATACCGCAAGCGCACGGTGTACGAATGTAGCACGTACGCAAGTACGGGTCGATCCGCAGGGAATTATTGATTTTAAAATTCTATTCAATCAAATTAACCAAAAATTTAGAGAGTGATTAGCTAAAAAGTGAGAAAAATGACAAAAGAAAGGTGAGAAAAATACGAGAATAAACGACAATTTAGAGATAATTACACTCTCTAGGTCATGTAGTTCAACACATATGAAATCATGATCTCTCTTTTATGGTCATTAGTGCTTTAATTGATATGTTTATCATAAGTATGACATATTTGTGCTACTAGTTAGCCAACATAAGCCATTAAACTTTAACACACCCCTTAAACCACTTACCAACTTTCATGAAACTTGACAATTAAAATGAAAATGAAATCTATTTTAAGTATGGCCTACTAACTATTGATTAGAAATATAGACCATCAGATTTTAATTTCAAATCACTTTCTTATGCCATAATCATATTTTGACGAAGTGGCATTTGTGTTAGTGATTGTTTAAACATAGCATATTCGGTGTCAACAATATAGGCTATCAAATTTAAAGCAAGAACACAAGTAAAACACTTCATTGATCATCATTACGCACAAAAAGAGTTAATGAATTAACAAATAGTTAAAGCTACATAATTAGAGAGCTTCATTTCCCCTAAATTGAAAGGGTTTAGCCTCTCATATTTGTCATTTGGTTACAAATGTAGCTTGCAACATGTAAGCAAAAAGAAAGGAAAATGAAAGCTAAATGAAAGAAGAGAACTAATTAACAAGAATTAACACTAATCTAATTTGCATGAAAGTAAATTTACACTACAAACATGAAAGGAAAATAAACAAGAGAAGAAAAGAGAAATATATTAAAGTTGCATAAAAATTACATAAAAGAAATGGCTAAATAGTCATGAAAAAAGAAAGAGAGCTTTGAGTTTTATTTTGAGCCTAAACTAAACTAAGAGAGACTAAGTAAGAGGAGGGTTACATGAAACATAAGGGGTATATATACATGTGTTTAACCCTAATTCATATTTTTAGGGAATGCCCATACTACCTTTGAGAAAGTGTGGAGGCCAAGTAATTATTAGCTTCTACTAATCATCATCTAAGTGTACATGAAGCCATTAATTCCATAAGCATGTGCGTTAGCCTGTAATTTGTACATTAAGGTAGGTGGGCAAGTGGGGTCCTTCATGTTTTTCACTTTGAGTTATTTCCATCTTCATTCTTTGGTATCTTCTTTGTGCATGCATATTCCTTCATGAAACCACTCCTATTTGGGATCAAATTCCTACAAAAATATATATAAATTTTCAATTAATTTTTCTCAAAGAAATATATGCACACAAATGACCGTTTTTCCCCTATATGAAGATTGGTATGTGATAATTTGAAATTAATATGGATTTTGGTTAAAACAAGTTAAAATACCCAATATGATCATTTATTTAAGTCAAATAAATTAAATATGGTGGTAAAAATATGCACATTTACGTCCCACATCAAATACTCCCACACTTATCTTTTTATTCGTCCTCGAATAAAGAAAAACTAAGATAAATCCGTTTTCGTAGGGAGCACGATTGCATTGAGCGTATGCAACAAGCCGTTAAAAAACCTCTAGGTGTCCCTAGTAGGACGAGTGTTGTCTCGTGAGGGTTTTCAGCGGATACTACCTACCAAATCCAAATGCAGGATGAAAATATTTACAAAATGCAAGATTTATTTGCAAAGAGATGAATTCGAGTTTTTGGAAATAGAAGTGTAGGGAGGAGTGGAAGACATACTGATTTGGAGCAATATTTCTAGAGTGGGCATTGCTCGAGTTTATCATTGGTTATGACTTCAGAACTCAGCGGGCTATGGCCAAAGGTGATGGCTAGTTTGACCGTTAGACCTACTTTGATTTAGGGAATTGGTACTAGTCAGAGGCGTTAAGCTAGACTAGTGGAGGCCGTGTGTAAATTACAAGAATGAGTAGTGTCTGTAGAAGTGATGCAGTGCAGACCTGACCAAAACCGTTGGTTCTGTAGGGATGAGAGATTACTTGTTCTCGAATAGTGAGAACATATATTTATAAAATGCATCGATGGATTGCTGATGACTAAGGATAATATGGTAGCATTTGAGTCACAGTCGGTTGGTTGACAAATAATGCTAGTTTTTTATTCCTTAAGTCTAGTAGAATGGCATCCATATTTGTCAAGTTGTATGTGGGATGGATAATGTGATTCCATGTATGCCAACTGCATTATAAGTGGTCGAGACCCGTTAATCGATAGTGGGTTTTGGGAAAACTTATAAGAGGCATTGGGAATTTGGTACCGAATCAATTATATGATATTAAGACTGAATCGAGAACTTCGAGACCTCGTAGGCCTATTCCTAACGATAGACATGATATGAAACAGGTTAGAAGGAGGACAATCGAGTAGTAGAGGTTTAGTAGAATGAAAGTGAAGGCAATAGGATATGGAGGACTAAGAAAAGCATGAGGATAGCTTATCCGAAGCACTTCACTTAGAGAGATTTTATTTTTATCCTCAGCTTTCGTATAGGGTATCATATTCGATGTTTTATACTAGATACTGTAGCATTCTGCATGCTAGGATAGGCATGGATGTTACCTTTTGATTATAGATTTCGTGTATCCATGTTTGATGTTGTATTGTTAGCATTTGATATGGTAGCATATGCTTATGTGATTGTTAGGCATGCGAGATAGTTATGGTTTGATATAGCATACTTATTTAAGATGATTGCTATATATGATCTAGTATGTTTAGATATGAGATGTGTGTGTGTATTGTATTGGGAGTCTTCCCAGACCTAGTCGTGCAAAAGAGGTGCTGTTGAATTTTTTCGAAATCTGAGAGGCTTTTGAGTACCTTTGAGTTAGGAGATGTTCTCTTTGCTTTGTGATTTCAAGGATGAAGCCTTTTTAAGGAGAGGAGAATGTAATGACCCATATTTTTAACGATCAGATATTTAAATAATTGATTTAAATATTTAGTCATTAATTAAATGAAGGCCCAAAAATACAATTTTTCGCGTACGGCCGAATTAAGATTCGAGACCACTTCCGTTGAGTTTGGATTGACATTGCAAATTAAAATGAGTATGAGGATCATTGTATTTGGGGATTGGATGGTTCAATGGCCGAAATAATCTCGAAACGCATGAAATTAGCACCCCGAGGCGCAGTCTCAAATGGCTATGAGATTTGTACCATTGGATTCGGAAAAATAAGGTAATGTACATAGACGAGTTTCATAGTGATCAAGCGTATCGTGTGATCGTGCGGACTCATTTATTTGAGAATATAAGAATATCATAATATTATTTAAATCCCCAAAATCAAATCTCTTCCTCCATTTTCCAATTGCTGTTTCACTGTTCATGCCTATAAAAGAAAATCCACGGTCGCTCATTATTTTTCATTTCAAAAATCAAAGTCGGGCAATATACTCAACTAAAAATCCCGAGACTTGATTCTTTCGGATCGCGGCGAGAAGAGCTACATGCCTATAGCTTCGATGTGATGCACAATATCGATAGCCGAGATCGACCCTCCTACCGTGGATCTAGGATTTGAGATAATTGGATTTTGGTGCAACGATAAGCGGATTGGAGGTGACCATCACGTTTCATTCATCAAGACGCATCTCTCCTCGAAGTTTGGGCATGTCCGATCCACTACAGTGAAGTGCAACTTTCACCATGTTGCTACCAGGTCGAGGAGGTCGCAATCATTCTTGGCCGATCGAGTTGCTTGCTTTTGATATTAGGGAGAAGAGATTCTATAGCGGAATTTGTTGGCGAAGATGGATCAAGATTTCATTGATTATCGAAAGAGAAATCGAGGAGGGAAAGTGAATGATTTGCTTGGTCTGGAAGACTCATGCATATACAGGCAACTGAAATGAAAGAGGAAGAAGGATTAGTGAATTGGTTAGGAAATTAATTATTTAAATTGGTTAACTATATTTTAATTAATCTCAATTCTTATATCGATTATATCTTTTGCATGTGAGGTCCATTTTGGATGTGGTTTCTTGCGTTGAGCACGTGACGGAGAGAACTACATTTTGGCTCTAGTTTGGATAGATTTCATTAAGGTAGGTGATATTGTCTCTCACCATACTATGATTGGTTGTATAGTATTAGACCAATGCTCGTAATGATTTTTGGTTTTAAAATATGATTTTCTATACTTATATACCTGCTAGATTTTTGTAAAAGAAAATAAAATTTATTTAAAATGATTTATAACAAATGTCACATATTTTCTATTGACTACCATAGTTGGGAAATTATTAGAATTGGGCTATTATTGATATGATTTCCCATATTAGTTGATCTGGATGGATTATACATGTTATATGTATGCTTTTTGGATGTATGTATGGTTGTTGGTTGTATGTTTGGTTGTTTGGTTATTTTGGTTGAAAACTGATTAGCGGTGATCGGGTGTTTGGAGGATATCTTGTATCTAGGGTTTCGCATGCGCTGATTGGCGATTAGTGATTTGATCGATCTTTGACTTGGACGTTGAGGAGATTTCATGGTGTGCGACATGATGGTTTGTTTATGCCACCATCTTAGAGTCTTGATGTGATTGCTCTCAGGCGAGTGATTTAGATGGCAAGTCGATGATGTGGTGCTTCGACATGTGGGTTGGTACTTTGGATTATGACTCGTTGGTGTTGAGTAAGTTCCAAGGTAGATAGTTCAAGACTCTATAGATCATGCTGGAGGTGTTAGCTCGCTCACATCCTTAGGGATGGCAATGTATAATATGATAGATTTGTATCTTGATTGGTGGCTCTTGGGAGTAGCAGGCTGCGAAGATTAGACATTCCATATCTTCGGTTTATGGCCCATGGGGTAGCAATACCAAAGAAGCTTATTGGGGAGTCAGGGACTGTAGGAACATAGTGGGTTCTGAAAATGGAGATCGTATTGAGCCAGTAGGGCTCGAATGGATGTGTTTCTTAGGGATCGTCGATGACTCGGAGTGTTTTTTGTTGTATTGGAAGAAACGGTGTTGTATAGTGGGAACGCCCATGGGTCATGATGGGATCCGTATACCCTGGACCCTTTAGGTCCAGTGTCTAGTTTTGGGCTACGAGACAAGTATCCAGCTTTGGACTGCAAGATACAAGAGTACAACAAAGAAACAGGATTTCCACTAGTCCTTGATAGAAAGGAGGCCATACGAGTTATCATATATCTAGAGTACAATGGGTGATAGTTAGTATTATTTGATGGATCTTATGTTTGTTATGGTTGATTCACTAGCCACCTGCCACCCTAGTGATTTCCCTCGATGTAGGTATTGCGCATAGGGTTACCTAGACACCCCAGACAGTTTACTTAGTATGGAGTAGGTATTGTGGATGGAGATACCTAGGCACCCCGACAGATAACCCTTTTATGGTGTTGTAGAGTAGCATATTATCCATGTTATGTGCTGACTCTTTGGTTGCAAGGATAGACCGGGTATGATTTGTGTACCCTCTGTTGCATATACTATATTGACATTTATAGTATTTTGAGATTGTTTATCACTCACATCAGACCGTTGTCTGACGTGAGGTCTTATGCTTCGCTTCTTATTATCTCGGGTACTCTGATTTGAAAGCAGGTCTGGATGACGTATAGAGTTCTATAGATGGACTAGCAAGGGGTGACAGTTACTCATCCTTATATTTGAGTTGTTATTGTATATTCCGTTATGTGACACCGAGGAGCCTTGATAGTGTTTGACTTGCTATTATTAGAGACAGTGTATCGGTTGAGTTTATTTTCCAGTTGTATAAACTCTTTTACTATATTTTATAACTCTATAGATCTTGTTCTCTAATTGATTAGTTTGCATTATTATTACTATCTCGACTATTTAACATCTATATTGGCTATTATATTTTATCTGATGCGAAGTGAGATATACGATAGGTTATGTGATTATTTGATGTTTCATTTTTCTTCTTTTCCATTGCCCTCTCTTTTGTTTCCTCTTCTTTACTTCTTTTCTTTCTTTAACAACCGTACTGCACCGTAGGTGTTGAATGGTCATTATATATGTACTTAGTGATATCTCATTCATTTATATTTCGAGATGCGATGATTATTTCTGGATATGAATGATTCACCCATTTATGTTGATCTATGATTTTTGATTTGATATGTTCTATATGGGTGATGACATCTTTTGATACGAGAGTTGATTGTTTCATATGGATTTGAGTTAATTGAGTGATGTGATGCCTTAAGGAATGTTTATATAAGAATTTACATTTATGGCATATATTACCATATTTATGTGTTTTGTCGCCTTATAATTTGATTATCTACATTGGAGTCATAATATTATTATTCTCTATTTGTATTGTGTCATCCTGTTTAGAATATTTGATTAGACATGGTCTGACCTATGTGTTATTTTATAATGCTTCGGTCAGTCCGAGATATTAGGTACATGGACGACATGAACACTTTTTGTATTTGTGGGTTTAGAGGAGATTTCTTTTAGGATCGTTGTATGACACTTGTATGACATGTTTCCTTATAAATGTAGTTGAAACTAAGTTGTATATTAATTATCTTTCATATTGTATTGAAATAGATAATTTGAGAAATTTGTATTCGAGCAGTATTATAGATTACATGTTTTATTATATGTTATCACAACGATTGACTTTGTGTTCTTTATATGTTATTATATATAATGTATTGTTCTATCCTGGATTTACACATATTATTTTTTTGTACCAATACTTTGTACATATAGATAAGATATTTATTTTATGTCTTAATATGTACCGGTGTTAGTTCAAGAGAATATTCATATGTGTAACCTATATAGCCTCATTCACCATATTATCATGTAGTATTACCTAATAATACTCTTGGATAGTATAGGTATAGAGGTGGAATGTTTCATGTGGGGTGGTCCTTGCAAGTGGAACATATTTGGTTAGGATGAAATGAGTGATTCGGTTAAGAAAACTTGGGAAGCCAATGAGGGGCCTGAGCATTATGATTCATCTCTTTTTTTGAATTCCATTCGTTTGTTTTTAGTATAATTATTTCAATTAGGTATGGTTGAACATTTGTTATATATGTTTTTGTTGCTTAATGTAGGATATGATTGGTTGCTTTGGTTGTTTGATTTTGGTTTCTTAGCTTGATTATTGTTGTTATGGTATAATTATTATTCTACACACGACTCATGCATTCATATAGATTTCATATGCTAGTATTTAGAATGTATAGCATTCATTCCTTATATGCTATGTGATTGCATTCATATAGGTGTCCATAATTGCATACTTGCATTTACCCAAAATATCATGTGCTATGATAATATCACATGCTTATATGTTAAGTTATATCCCTTTTGTTGCGAAGTATATCTCACGTTAATTTATGTCATCATTGTTAGGTAATTGATAATGTATGGGTAAATGGATTATGTTTGGATACTTGATCTAGTTTGTCGTTAATGTTTAGCATGTGTGTCGTCATGCGAATGATACATGATACGAGAGTGTACAAGTTATATACTTTGTCCATTGAGAATTTCTAGGACAAAATTCATTTTTGAATGGGAAGAATGTAATACCTAGGTAAATTAAAAATAGCATCTTTACCAATGTAAATAATAAGGGTAAATTGCTCGAAGATAATGATACAGGTCTGGGCTGGATAGGGTGTTAGTTTCTCTTTGCAGGTACATAGGATTGTTGATTGCAGGATTGCTGATTGTAGTGAGAGATTTTTACCAATACATCTTCATATTCATTGTAGCATTCTATTCTCAGGAGGATTCACTCTTCAGCTAGATGCTACTTTCAGTTTTACCGGGACTTCAAAGCGGAGTTTTCCATTCAAGATCATTAGCAGTTTCACTTTAGATTAGTCACATCTCTATTCCTTCCGAGTCAGCAGCATGGAGCTTCCGTCTTAGATGGTGTTGGCTTCCAGTATCATTGGCTTTGTGATTTACATTAGTTTTTCCGGTACTTCTAACACCTTAATATCGGACGATGGCTATGCTGGAGCTTGATATTGGGGTGTAATGGGCGGTGGCCTTTCCGGAGCTCATTGTAGTGGTACCTGAGTTTTTTCCTTTGATACTTGTACTTAGATTTGCTGCCTGCCAGGCATGTTGGTAGCGCCTTGATTTGTGATATATATATATATATATATATATATATATATATAGTTACATGAGTGTTCTCCTCTATTTCTAGAGGATCGCACATTTTTCTCAGAAAAACAATAATAAGGGTAAAATGGACATTTTACAAATATTGGAATATAATGATGAAAGTGATGGATATATCCCTTTTGGCAGTGGGTTAAATAGGTAAATTTCAATTTTATCCCCTGCCTGGATCTTAATAAGCCTATAAAATTTATTAGCTTGCATTAGATCCAATCTATATGATGGGATAATATTTTATTTTAAAATATTTTATATTATTCAATTAATCTTATCGGTTGAATTTTTATGATTATTTTGAATATATCTGCTATATTCACATGCTAACATGATAGTATAATAATATATGAGCATGTATATATATGTGTGTGTTGGGAGTTACATATATTGTATATATAGAAATATTATACTTACATATGCATATGCTAAATTCATATGCATATCAGGAAAATAAATGCCTGAGTATATACATATGTTTAAATATACAACATGTGTATATGGTTTTTATACAATATTAGTTGTATCATATACATATTTTAGAGATACGTATAAATGTATATATTATCTACTGCCATATATATATATATATAATTTCTACAAATAAACTTATATATTTAAATTACATATGTTTAGATATATGGCGAATGCTTGACAATTAAAGAAGAAATGGAAAGGACCTTCCACCTTCCTCCCTTACGAACTCCTAACTAAATCTAGATCCAATTTCTAAATGAAAATGAAAATATGATTCCATAGTTATCATCAATTGAAGATTGTTTTGTCAACAGTTCTTTCTAAAATATCATATAAACTAGATTACTTTAAACAATATCATAATTAAATTTGTTGCAACCATTATGAATTTTGTATTAATATCAATAACACTTTGTAACATATGTGCCCAATAGTAGATAAATTTAAAATGGATTAAAGAATTAAATCTAAACATCAAATATTATACACACATACATTTATGTGTATAAACTAATAAATAAATTTATTCCTTTTTTAATCTATTGTAGATAAAATAAATTTAAATCTAAGCTTACATAAATATCATAACCAAATTCAAATATTACATATGTATGTATGTTTGTGTGTTTTGTTCTTTTATGTTTGGCAATACAAATATAACATGCCTTTGGAAATACAAATATATACATCGGGGATTGTAACATATTTAAAATAGGATATGAAGATTTACCTCAATAGATCTAGCCCTTTGTGATAGATTTATTCGTGAATTTCCACGTAGATTGTTTAAATCACCACCCGATCTTGCTAGCATCGAATGAACCACTTTGCTTTAATTTTATTTGAAGTTTTTTTTATGAAAATGGGTTTGTCTATGGGAGAGGAACAATTCAAATATTAACGTTCATACTTCATCTTAGCTAGTAGTGTAGTAATTTAGGTGAATTCTTCACTTACAAATATTTCCAGCAAAATCATATTTTATATTACCTTAAGCAGTGCCTATGGTGAAAATAATATACACATTTTCTCTTTGTCAACACTCTATCACATTAGAATTTATAGAGTCTGGTACGAATTAAAATTTGAACATTATCCGTATTCAACTCAATCGGTCCATAAACAATGTCTTTTGTTCAATAATAACATTTATTATTCAAAACTCTACTCTAGTCAAAGATTTTGACTTAAGTTGACTGTAGTTGATTGTGATACTACCTTATACAAGTGAGAAGTTGAGTTCACTACTGAATAATATTTCACTCCCAATGCTTCAACTCAGACCCAACTATAGTTGCTCAGTGGATATTTATGCAATGATTTAACTATAATCAATGTGGAGTATTCACATTGAAGCTCCACAGTTTATCAAGTCAAGGGGTTTGTGTAACATCGTCATCTTGAGATATCATATTTGATCTATTCGTTATTAACTAAAAGGAAACTCTCAGAGGAGTAGTTCCATAATTATCCAATAACTACGAGTATGTAAATCCCTGGTGTCGTCACTACAATGAGTAATACACTGACCAATACTTGGAGAGTGATAAGTACTTTTGTGCCAATATATGTATCAATATCATTTTTCAAAACATCTTGACCAGGAATATTTGAAAAAAACGTTATTTTAAATTTTGATTAATTACTCATGTTTACAGCCATTTGCAACTACAAGCATACAACATTTTATTTAAGGATTTTCTTATCAATATACTTTAAATTATGTAATTAATTATTTATATCACAATATCAAAAAGTATATAAAAGAAAACAATCACCTTTATTACAGACAAGACCGATTACAAGTCAGATACATATAACAAATTACATAATTGCCCCTATGACGTACAATTATCTCTATCGACTCCCATCCGCACTTAGGGCTAATTACAGAATCTCAATCTATTCCTTCGATCAGCTTCCTCAAAACTGATCGAGCTAATTTGTTGTGAAAGGATATGTCATATTGTTCTATTATCTTCACCGTCAATCAACCTCTCCCCACCGTCGATAAACTACCTTTATCATGTTTTCGAAGTATGTTTGTTGATTTCTTTGAGCCCAAGGTTATTTCACGATCTGTTTCATGGCATTGTTTTCACAAAACAATGTCAAGGGTTTCTCAACTTTTGAAATCATCCCTAGCTTAGGTATAAATTTATGCTTATATATATTGCTTTTGTTTTAGTGCTATTCTAGGCGATATTGTAACGACCTAGAATTTGACCACTTTAAAATATACTATTTAAAGTGATTTTAGATGAAAAATAAGTAAGGTTATATGATTCAAACAAAATTAAATAGGATTTAGAAAGAGAAGTATACGCAAAAATAGTAACATTTTCTTATATCGACAAAGGTGACAAAATGCTAATTTTAGAAAAGTAAGTTTCAATGGTCAAATGAATTATTTAATTTATTTATGAGTTTTTATATTTTCAAATAACATTATACGAATTTATTTTTAAATTTGGTTTACATAAATAAATACATTAACTCAAACGTCAAATTATGACCGTAAAACATTTTGTTGAAAATCAACATTTTGTCGATTAAAAGTTGTCGCAACGTCGTCGCACCTTTATTTTCTTATATAAAAACATATATTCAAATTGTGTAAGTATTAAATAATTCACTAATCAAGTTTACTTTTACTAAACATACCTAAAAAATTCTAGAATATAATTAAGAAAAAGTAAGTACAAAAAGACAAATATGTCATTTCAAAGCAAAAGGTAAACATCATATCAAACCAAACATAATTATTATATTCATTACTTAATAATTAAGTAAAAATGACATAAAGTAATGATTTGAAATGTGATGTTAAGTGTTAAAAAAATAAGGTTGCTTAAAAAGTAAGTAAAGGGTATTTTGGTCTTTTTACAAAATATTATTTTAATCCAAAACTTTTCTAAATATAAGCATCTATTTCTCTCTTTTTTATACTTCTTCTTCCTTTTTCAATCTTTTCTTCCACTCTCTAATGGCTTCTTCTCTTCCATTCCCTTACTAACTTTTTCAAAACCATTAAAACATGCTTTAGCATCTAAGAAGTGAAGAAACGATAGAGGAAGGCGAGGATCAAGGTGTGGCTGAACCTATAGAAGAGGGAAAGACTTATGGTCGAGAGGAAGTGGAAGTAAAGTTATGGCCGAACGCTAGAATGCGAGGTGAAGTTTACATGATGGTTTGGTGTAGCTAAGAGGATTTACTGAAGCATTGTTGCATATAAATGTTGGTAGGAAGAATTGGTTAAGTTAAATGTGGATACTCAAATCTTAGTTTATTTTTAAAAAAAAACTTAAATTAATAATATACATGTTAAATTAGAAATTAATATGTTGAATAGTGATTGATATTGGATGATAACTTGGTTGATATTATGGTTGATTATATGTTTGTTACATGGATGATAACTAGGTTATATAAATTATAAGAGAAATGGTTAGTAAGCATAGTTAATTAAACGAGAATTAAATCCACATAAATGTGTGTATGGAAATTATTTAGCCTCTTAATGATTTAAAAATATCTAAAAAGATTGAAAATGATATTATAGTAATATAATATTACAGTATGAAATGAAATGAAAAATGAGTTTTCAATGATGAAAATATTGTTTTAAATGAGTTAAAATAGTTTAAATGTGGTTTACAACAAATTTGAAGCGTTTCGAACAGTTTTGAAGCAATTCACAAAATTGGTCAAAATCGAGCCTGTCGCGTAGAGGCAATTCGTAAATTTCGACCCATAACTTCAAACTAATGTAGAGAATGATTTATCAGTCGGATTTCTTTGAAATATAAGTTCTTTGGTCTATAATGATAATAGTTTCCAAACGAAGAAAGAAAATCAAGATTTCATCAAGTAGAGTTTGAAATATGTCCAAAACAATTTTATACAAACATCGCGGTTTTGTAGTTCGGAATCCAAAAAGGATTTTTTTTTATAAATGGTATTTTTACATGATTAAAAATATGAAATAATTTGATAAATCTATTAAAATGGTTTAAAAAATATTTGGAATGGAAAATATGAATTTTCAAATATTAAAATGTTGTTTAAATCAAATATGCTTATGTAGCACTTTCCGCAACACTTTTGTGCTGCGAATTCTATAACCTTTTGAATATGAGTTTAAATGTAACAATATTTCCTAGAATCAATTATAAATGTTTTTAAAAATAAATTCAACCATTTGAAAGATAATTTGGAATCTTATAATCAATTCCAAAATAAAGCTAATAACTGAGTATGCGGAAACGACTAGTGCATATGTCCCGCCTGTGAGATCTGGAAAGATAAAACAAGATGTTTAAATACGGTTTGGGATGGAGCAACTAGTTCCCTGAACTTACCTGACCTATATTTTCTCTTCTTAGGCGAGGGGTGGAACAGATCGAAAGGAAAGTCCAAATGTTCTAAAAGTCCATATTTAAATTTTTTAAGATAAAAGAAAAGAAACAAATTCTTTGAATGTTAATTAACCACTTAACATCTTTTTATCGATGATTAGCACGAAGGAACCAGGATCGGATTTGAATGATTTCTTTTTGAAAAACCGAGATCGGATTTGGGTGATTCCTATCCGAAAACCCCTTGAAACTAATTTTTAAAATAAAATATATTGAAGACAAAGATCATTGAAGACAAAGATCTTTATGATGTAGGATTACTTGCTACTAGTCCCTTGAGGTGAAATTTACCATATTTAAAGTGGCAATAGTGCTTTGCTATGAGAATCTTCGATTTGCAAGAATACAATTTGAAGTTAAGAAGGAAATCTTTAATTTAGATTTAACAAATAATTTGGGAATATTTTTCTAAGTTAAAAGTTACAACTTGAATATAAGAAATCTTTAATTTAGATTAAAAGAATGATTTGGAAAAGCTTTTCTAAGTAAAAGAGAAAATGATTTGGAATTATTCCTGGATTTAAGAAAGTTCTAAATAAATCAATGATTTAATAAGCAATGCTTAATGATTCTGTATACACTTGAAGTGAAAATGGAATAAATTGAAAAGAATATATCTAAGAAAGATATTTTATAAAAGATGATGTTATTGATTGATGATTGATATCCACATATGAATTTAACATCTTTTAAATCAATAATTGGCTTTGAAGGAACCAGGATCAGATTTGGGTGATCCCTGTCCGAAAACCACTTCGAACCAATGTATACGTTCGAAAGTGAAGTCATGCTGAAGATGATGATTATTGAAGACCGAGGATCTTCATAGCGTGATGACTGCTTGTTGACATGCTCTGGGTCGCTCTTATTATGGAATTATTTATAGCAATGGTCTCCTCGTCGTGAAGATTTTCCGGATTGCAAGAAGTACTTGCTACTAGTGGTAGTAGGAGAGTGCCTTCGGTTTTGTTCTGTCCCAGAACGAACTTTTATGGACGAATGTCTAATATTGCATTTCTAAAAAAAATCAATGCTTGACTTTTGCAAATGTACATTTGCTTGGTGGCGGAGAAGGCAACTTCTCTTAGCTTAACACCCTTCTCTGAGACATATGAGCTTAGAGGTTGTATGCTTGTGGAAGTCAAATAGTGATCAAAGGAATGGTAGTGTGGCATTCAAAGTGAAAGAAGATGTTTATGTGAAAAGGTAATCATTGCCTCGAGCCTCATCAATAGAAAATGACAGAAGTAGGGTTAGATGCAGCAAGGCTAAGTGGGACATTTCCAATTAGGGTATGATCATCCCCTTCTAGATATATTTCTTCCCGCTATGACATTCGAGATGTATATTAAGGTGGTTTGTATGCTAAAGCGCGCTCGGTTAAAGGTCGATAACGACTGAGGGATAACATATTCTGTACTATCTAGTTATAGAGGTAGGCCGGTCCTGTGTTGGTAGCGGGTAGATGTTCTGTGTCTCGGGACATCCATCTAGAGGTGTACCCATCGGAAGGTTGTCCCTTCACTTGGTCATTTGTATGGAAATCCATTCTCCAATAAGAACCTATGGTTTTGTTTGTATTAGCGTAATGAATAGCCTTGAAATTCTACATTAGTAACTGTTTCAGCTAAAATTAATAAGTTTATTTGCAAATGTTTTCAAGGAATGTCATTAGATATAATATCAAATTTTTTGGTATATAAAAGTGTTTTAAGTTATCATAAGGTAAAAACCCGTCTGTGTTTATGTGTGGGCATGGTCCTATGAGATACTCTTTCTTTTCAAATGATTTTATTCAAAGGCTTATATATAACATTTTCATTTATTATTGAGTTTACTCATGCTGGTTTATCAAGCCTGATCTGGGTATTTTCAATACTCGGGTCAGATCCGAGTAGTTTAGGTTTAGTTGAAGACGGTTGGATTTTCCAATGGAGAGATAGAGATATTCATTTACGTACGGACATATTTTATTATCCGCTTTGCTTAGAGGGGTTTATACATGATAGTGGGTTATCGCTTCTTATTAGGTAGCGAACGGATGACTCTTACTCCTACATGTCCTTGAGATCGAGTATCGAAGGGTTGGTTTGCCAGTTAGGCTTACATTCGAGAGGCTGGCCGTAAAAGCAAAGCGTGAGGTACCGATGTATGCTACGGTGGGAAGTGGCTGTTGTCGATGGTTGAAAAACCTATATCTTTACATTTGGTATCAGAGCTGAAGGTTAAGCGAGAATCTTGGCTTTGTTGGGGTAAAGAATCATCAAAGACAAGGTTAGTGATACCCTAGGATGAGTTACTCATTAGATATAGGGCTAGTAGCACCCCAGAATGAGTTTGAGTGTATTATATATGAGTGTGTATTTGTTAGTGACTAATACATTGTTTTTTGTTGATTTATCTGTTGAGTGATTTATGGATTCTGATCGATGCGTTGATCACCGTTATCGATGAGGGTTCCTAAACATTTAAACAAGGCGAATCGACACATTGATTTTAAAAAATTGGTAAATGAAATAATTTTACCTATGATTATATTTTGAATATAAAGTATATATTTTGAAAAGTTATATAGTTAGAAATCAGGATTAGTGAAATTTTAATATGAACATCTGGTTATTAGAATTTCACAGTTTAACTATAACATATTTCATAAAAATAATTGATAGCTAAGAAATCTAATAAGGTAATTTAGATTTTTAATACTTATTCCTAAATAATGAATTAAGAATGATAATGTCAAGTTATTATCATAAATTGATCAATTGTTTAATCTAAAAGTTTAAGTACAAAAACCTTGTGAATTAAGTTTCACGATTTTACTATAAGGTGTTTGATAATAAGATTTGTTTTAGGAATGAACATATAGGATAAAAATGTATTTAAATAATAGAAAACGTTGTGTAAAAAGATAAATATAAAAGGAATGAGAATTTAAATTCGAGTAAAGAATTGTGGCAATTTAAATGAAGTTAATTAATATAAGATAAAATGAATTTATAAAATAGGTTTTATAAAGTAATCTCTAAAGGATTTTGAAAATGGTATTGTTTCAAATAAAAAGAGGTATTTTATGATAATTAATTCGATTGGCTCGAAAATAAACTAAAAATGGGCAAGACATGTGTTCGGATGGTAAGCACTCCTCTATTACTCTTCTTATTAAGAGGATATATGATACTATCGGTAGTACCCAGTTCCTTGGATCATTTTGGGGTTACTCGATCTATATAATTTTCTTGAGTTAAAGAAATAATGATAATCATTGATTAGTATTCTTTATAAAAGTTTTTAAACCAAAGATAAATTGGGTCGCTAATTGATAAGATAAAACAAAATTCTCGATGGTTTTGGATAGTCGAAAATTTTCGAATCATACCTAACTCAGAGCTAAGAAATTTGTGAAAACTTTTGGTAAATATTGTGAAATAATTTGATTAAAGGAAATAAGATAAGGATAATTTATAAATTTGATTTATAAAGAAGAAAAAATATTTAAGAGTTAAGAGTTTGAGGATTTACATACGGGTGGTTTTAAACTTTGTTTGTTTTCAAAGTTAGAAAATTAATAATAGTATTAAATAAGAAATAAGTTTTATAACTTATGAATTTGAGATAATAGTAAATTACAACAAAGTCTAAATTTTTTAGACATACGGATTTAAGTAAAACCAATTTGAAATTTGGGATTTGTATATACTCTTAGGATGTAAAGGTATATCATATAAGTATAGATTTATGTCATGAACTATTAAGTAAAATAATGACCCTTTAAAAACGGTAATTATAACTTGGAAAATGTTTTATTGATGAATTCTAGCATTAATTAAGATTTTAACTTAAGTCTTTAAAATGTGATTGATTTACATAAGTTATAAAATGAAATAAACTTAAGTGATAGTTTTATGAAATGATAAAAATACTAGAAAATAAGTAATTAAAGGAATTATATAAAGATGAACCTTTATAAAATGTTTAAACTTAAGATAAAGTTTTTATGGAAGTTTTGAAATTTAATAAATACATATATTATACGTAGATCATTTCATCGCACAAATTTTGATCTAAGATTCGAGTTCAGAACTTTGAGGTGTTTACACTGGTCCGAAAAAGGATTTATCACTTGATTATTGACGATGAACATTGTTGAGGGTTTGTGGTTAGTCACATTAGTTGTCTATCATATTTGAGAACTATACAAGGAAAGCAAAGGTTCTGATCTAGAAGCCTGATCAAAGTCCGCACTAGAGGATTGGGGGATCGATACTAGTTCAGAAATAAAGTTGTATATTCGAATAGGAGATCGAATAAGATATTTCATATGGATGGTCTATGTATATTATACGGAATTAAGTTTGAAGGTAAATGTTTTAGGCAAACTTTTTTTTTGGGTAATTTCGAGGACGAATTCTTTTAAGTAGGGAAACTAACGACCTAGAATTTGACCACTTTAAAATATACTATTTAAAGTGATTTTAAGTATAAAATAAGTAAGGTTATATGATTCAAATAAAATTAAATAGAACTTAGAAAGAAAATTATATACAAAAATAGTAACATTTGCCCATATCGACAAAAGTGACAAAATGCTGATTTTAGAAAAGAAAGTTTCAATGGTTAAATAAATTACTTGATTTCTTTATGAGTGTTTATATTTTTATATAACATTATACAAATTTATTTTCAAATTTGGTTTACAAAAATAAATTGTTTAACTAAAACGTCAAAATGTGACCGTAAAACATTTTTCCAAAAATCAACGTTTTGTCGATTAAAAGTTGTCGCAACATTGTCGCACATTTATTTTCTTATATAGGAACATATATTCAAATATTGTAAGTATTAATTAATTCATTAATCAATTTTACTTTTACTAAACATACTTAGAAAATTCTATAATAGAATTAAGAAAAAGTAAGCACAAGAAGACAAACATGTCATTTCAACGCAAAAAGTTAACAGCAAATCAAAACAAACATAATTATTATTACATAAAGTAATGATTTGAAATGTGATGTTAAGTGTTGAAAAAAGAAGGTCGTTTAAAAAGTAATTAAAGGGTATTTTGGTCTTTTTACAAAATATTATTTTAATCTAAAACTTTTCTATAAATAAGCATCAATTTTCTCACTTTTTTACGCTTCTTCTTCTTCTTTTTCATTTTTTAAGCTTTTCTTTCACTCTCTAACGGTTTCTTATCTTCAATTTCCTTACTAACCTTTTCAAAACCATATCAAACAAAGTCAAAAATCCATCAAACTTTACCAAAGACTTTAGAAACCATTAAAACATGGTTTAGCAACTAAGAAGTGAAGAAATGATGGAGGAATGCGAGGATCAAGGTGTGGCCGAACCTATAGAAGAGGGAAAGACTTGTGGTCGAGAGCAAGTGGAAGTAAAGTGATGGCCGAGCGCTAGAAAGTGAGGTGAAGTTTGCGTGATGGTTTGGTGTAGTTAAGAGGATTTAGTGAAGTGTTGTTGCATATGAATGTTGGTAGAAAGAATTGGTTAAGTTAAAAGTGGGTACTCAAATCTTAGTTTTATTTTAATAAAACTTAAGTTGTTAATACACATGTTAAATTAAAATTAATATGTTGAATATTGGTTGATATTGGATGATAACTTGGTTGATATTATGGTTGATTATACGTTTGTGATATGGATGATAATTAGCTTTGATAAATTATAATAGAAATGGTTAGTAAGCATGAGAATTAAATCCATACAAATGTGTGTATGGAAATAATTTAGCCTCTTAATGATTTCAGAATATCTAAAAAGATTGAAAATGATATTATAATAATATAATATTGTAGCGTGAAATGAAATAAAAAAATGAGTTTGCAATGATGAAAATATTGTTTTAAATGGGATTAAATAGTTTAGATGTGGTTTAAAACAAATTTGAAGTGTTTCGAACAAGTTTCGAAAATTGGTCAAAATCGAGCACGTCGTGTAGCGGCAGCATGTAAATTTCGACCTTCAAACTAATGTAGAGAATGATTTATAAATCGTATTTTTTCGAGATATAAATTCTATGGTCCAAAATGATAAAAGTTTTCCAACGAAAAAAAAGCAAGTTTTCATCAAGTAGAGTTTGAAATATGTCCAAAACAATTTTCTAAAAACATCGCGATTTTGTAGTTCGGAATCCAAAAAGGGATTTCTATATAAATGGAATTTTTAAATGATTAAAAATATGAAATAAAATTGGTGAACCTATTAAAATAGTTTAGAAGAGATTTCAAATGGAAAATATGAATTTTCAATTATTAAAAAAAAATTAAATCAAATAAGCTTATATAGCACTTTCAGCAACACTTTTATGCTGCGAATTCTATAATCATTTGAATATGAGTTTAAACATAATGATATTTCCTAGAATCAATTATGAATGTTTCTAAAAAGAAAATCAAGCATTTAAAAGATAATTTGGAATCTTATAATCAATTCCAAAATAAAGCTAATAACTGAGTATGCAGAAACGACTAGTACATTTGTCCCGTCGGTGAGATCTGGAAAGATAAAACAAGGTGTTTAACTAAGGTTAGGGATGGAGCAACCAGTGCCCTAAACTTACCTATCCTATATTTACTCTTCTTAAGCGAGAGGTGGAACAGATCGAAAGGAAAGCCCAGATCGTCTAAAAGATCATATTTAAGTTTTTTTAAGATAAAAGAAAAGAAAAAAATTCTTCGAATGTTAATTAACCACTTAACATCTTTTTATCGATGATTAGCAAGAAGGAACTGGGATCGGATTTGGGAGATTCCTATCCAAAAAACCGGGATTGCATTTGGGTGATTCCTATCCAAAAACCCTTCATACTGATTTTCGAAATAAAACATATTGAAGGCAAAGATCGTTGAAGACAAAGATCTACATGATGTAGGAATACTTGCTACTAGTCTGTGGAGGTGGAATTTACCATATTTAAAGTGGCATTAGTGCTCTATTATGAAAATCTTCGATTTGCAAGAATATGATTTGAAATTAAGAAGGAAATCTTTGATTTAGATTTAATTAATGATTTGGGAATATTTTCCCTAAGTTAAAAGTAAAACTTAAACATAGGAAATCTTTGATTAGGATTAAAAGAATGATTTGGAAAAAAAATTCTAAGTAAAAGATAAACTGATTTGGAATTATATTAGGATTTAAGAAAGGTTTAAATAAATCAAATAATTTAATAAATGAGGCTTAATGATTCCATATACACTTGAAAAGAAAATGGAATAAATTGAAAGGAATATATCTAAGAAAGATATTTTATAAAAGATGAAGTAATTGATTGATGATTGATATCCACATATGAATTTAACATCTTTTAAATCAATAATTGGCTTTGAAGGATCCGGGGTTGGATTTGGGTGACCCTATTCGAAAAACCCTTCGAACCAACGTATACGTTCGAAAGTGAGGACAAGTTGAAGATGATGATTCTTAAAGACCGTGGATCCTCACAGCGTGAGGACTACTTGTTGACATGCTCTGAGTCGCTTCCATTATAGAGTTATTTATAGCATTGGTCTCCTCATTATGAAGATTTTTCGAATTTTAAGAACTACTCGCTGCTAGTGGTAGTAGGAGAGTGCCTTCGGTTTCGTTCGGTCCCAGAACGAACTTTTATGGATGAATGTCTGACATTGCATTTTTAAAAACTCAACGTTTGACTTTTACAAATGTACATTTGCTTGGTGGCGGAAAAGACAACTTCTATTAACTTAACACCCTTCTCTAAGACATACGAGCTCATAGTTTATATGCTTGTGGGGGTCAAATAGTGATCAAAGGAATGGTATTGTGGAATTCAAAGTGAAAGGAGATGTGCTATGTGAAAAGTTAATCGTTGCCTCGAGCCTTATCAACCGGAAATGACCGAAACAGGGTTAGATGCAGCAAGACTAAGTGGATCATTCCCAATTAGGGTATGATCATCCCATTCTAGATATATTTCTTTCCACTATGACGTTCAGGATGTAGATTTATGTGGTTTGTATGCTATAATGTGCTCGATTAAAGGTCGATAACGACCAGAGGATGACATATTCGGTACTATTTAGTTACAGAGGTAGGCCGGTCTTGTGTTGGTAGAGGGCAAATGTTATGTGCCTTAGGACATCCATCTAGAGGTGTATCCATCGGAAGGTAGTCCCTTCACCTAGTCATTTGTATGGAAATCCATTCTCCTATAAGAACCTGCGGTTTTGTTTGTATTGGCATAATGAATAGCTTTGAAATGCTATATGGGTAACCATTTCGGCTAAGATTAATAAGTTTATTTGCAAATGTTTTCAAGGAATATCATTAGAAATAATATCAAATGTTTTGATATATAAAAGTGTTTTACGTTGTCATAAAGTAAAAACTCGTCCGTGTTTATGTGTGGGCGTGGTCTTACGAGATACTCTTTCTTTTCAAAGGATTTTATTCAAAGACTGATATGTGACACTGTCATTTATTATTGAGTTTTCTTACGCTGGTTTATTAAGCCTGATTCGTGTATTTTCAATACTCGGATTAGATCCAAGTAGTTCTAGGTTTAGTTGAAGATGGTTTGAGTTTCCACAGGAGAGTTGGAGATATTCATATACCTACGGACATATTATATTATCTTCTTTGCCTAGTGAGGTTCGTACATGATAGGGGTTCTCGCTTCTTGTTAGGTAGTGAACGGATGATTCTTACTCCTACATGTCCTTGAGATCTAGTATCAAAGGGTTGGTTTGCCAATTAGGCTTACAGCCGAGTGGCTAGCTGTAAAAGCAAAGAATGAGGTAGCGATGTAAGCTACGGCGGAAAGTGGCCACTAACGATGGTTGAAAAGCCTAGTTCATTACAGAGGTACTCAGACTTTCAGTTGAATCAACTACCATCTCATATTTGGAACATTTCAAAATTAATGCTCCTTAACTAAGATTAAAAATGAATTTAGATTGACTTGCTAAATTTGACATTACTTATGAAGTATGAGTCTAAGAACTCCTTTAAAAGGAGTTTATTATTTCATAAAAAATTCTACAATATTTGGTAAATACTCAAGAATACCATTAACCACCATTTAGTTGTCTTAATTAATATTTGATACGCGCTTAATGCACTAATACATAAGCGAAGACAACATAGCATATATGATAAGTCCTATTGTCACTGTGTAAGGATCCATCTCATATGCTCGACATTAAACAATTTCTATGGTATCCGTGTGTATACCATTAGTGTAATACGCCCCGTTTGGAGGCCCAAAACTAACCACTATGGATGCTGCGATCATCCTTAATTATTAATTCTCGGTGACCAGAGGCGGTAATGTTAAATACATTTATATACCAGAAACACATAAATATGAAGAAAAAAAAATCAATTTAAGACAAATTTCTCATTTTATTTCAAATTCATTACATAATCACATCCGTAAGCCACGTTTAGAGAAATTACAATTTACTACAAAATATGCCAAGAGCGACACACGAAGATGTCTCCTTGGTTGATCAGAGTATAAATATAGGAACTAAATAACTTTACCATTGCATCCAATGACACAACGGAATCAAACAGAAAGCACTCCTAATAGCTAGCTTGCGTCCTGCACATCTCCGGAAGCTTATTCGTCTAAAGGAGAAGCTGTAAGTCTTAACTCTCAAACTACTCAAAACCAATTGAGCACCCAAGAGTTTAAGAGGATAACTTAAACTTCAAGTTAGACAAAAAGTATGGTTTGAATAATAACCTACCATCTTGAACCATACAGATATCTAGTGAGACTACGCCACTTAGAGGAACGGGTTTTCCTCTCACTAGTATCTTAACCCAATGTATAATAATCATATACTGTGCACCTGCATCCAAAATAGTTAAGGCATAACAGAATAAAATGTATCATGATGATTGCAAACATACAATATGCTCTGGGTTTTTCATCCCCATTTTTTGACTATCTATCGCAAGTTATAGTTTCTAGGGTCACATTAACCTATTAGCTTTCATGGGCTGACTAATAAGCTGTTTAATTCTTTATGGATTTCCTATCCACTTTTATAGTTTTCATGAGATCACTATGAACCTATTGGTTTCTATCAATACTATCATCCAATCATAGTTTTTGTAGGATCACTATGGATCAATTGGTTTCTACCAATACTATCATCTAATCATAGTTTTCATAGGATCACTCTAAACCTATTGGTTTCCACCAATAACATCTTTCATGTCATAGTTTTCATGGGCTGTCTATGAACCAATTGATCTCTCTCGGTAACTTATTTCGGATATAGTTTTCATTAGATCACTAAGAACCTAGTGGTCCCTCTTAATAACAATTTTCATAAAATAGTTTTTATGGGCTTACTAAGAACCTATCTACCAATATTCTATTGATCAGTCTTGGGCATCCTTTATTAATGGTCTGTCGGACCTCCTAGATGCAATTCTACTCACATAGGAGTTTAATTCAATATATACATATCCACTACTGGGCTAACATAGCTTGTTATTTTGCCCTTACCCTAAAATGCAGTTGTGGGTTATAAATGAATTGAATATAGTTACACAAGCATTAATGATAACTGATCAAATAACATAACAATATAAACATACATGGTTAAATTCCTTGTAATCATTTTTCTATTTAAATATGAATAATACTCTTAACCCACTATCTTTATCAAGGAAACCTTCTTCTAAAATTCCATAGTTAAATGCCATTTCAAAAATCTTTCATACTGCAATGTATTTACTTTAAAAAATGAGATTGGCTCTCAAATTTGAAACTAAGGCTTTTGACTATATCCTTTGTATCATTACTTAAACCTTAAATGTTCTCTTTCGAAACCATCCAACATATCTTTCAAATACTTGAAACCATTCCTTTCTGAACACTGAAAAATATACCTTTCAAAACACTGAAAAATATACCTTTCAAAATAATTAAAGCATACCCTTCGAAACCATTGGGTTCAAGTAAAATTTTGTGGAAACATAGCTTCGAAACAATTTAAAGTATTCCTTTCAAAACCATTGGGTTTAACATTTAGTACAACTACAAGGTCAAAGAGAACAGAAGTGAAAGTAACCCTTTCGAAATCATTGATCTCAAATAAAAGAATTGGGAAAGATGATAGCTTCGAAACCAACCTTTCAAAACCATTGCCTCCGAAACTCTTATTAAAAGTGGCTAAAACATCCCTTTCGAAATCATTGAGGAACCGACGTTAAAATGAAAGCTTCCCTTTCGAATACTACAAAGAAAAGCGGCCTTTAACTGATTTGAAAGATATGAATACGGCTGCTAGGCATGGATAGGTTCAAAAGCGGCAACTATTTCAAAAGCTTCTTTTGAAAACAAAGGCAAGTGGATTGATTCGAAGGCTGATAAAAATGGCTTCAGCTCCTTCGAAAGCATACTATCAACATAGTCCCTTCTGCCTTTCTCCAATCCACTATATGCCAATTGCTTGATACCATATGCATTGGTTTCGAATGGGTGTGAAAGGTCTACTAGGAAAGGTGACGGAAGCAAGCAAATGGAAGTAGCAAAGTTGTAATTCAAAACAAAACTGATTTTATGCCTTTCAAAGTAATTCTTTTTTTACCTAAGTTGCCTAGTTTGTCAAAATATGATTGGTTGCCAGTTCTTTATCAAAATTCATTTCTAAAAGGCTGCTAAATTCAACCGTTAACAATTGAAACTGTTTTAGCAAATAAGCCCTTCTCCTTAACAAAATAATTAAAAATTTTAAGTCATTTAACTTAAATAATTTAAAAACCATACTAAAACATTTAGGAAAAATCTCCAAGAAGCACAAATTATTCATTTTTAATATGTTTTCTTACATATATAAATTTCTGACTTGAAAACATTACTTAATCGCCTTATGGAATTAAAACACAAAATTAACTATTTCTTTCCATTAAAAATTCATAATAAATTATCCATAGTTTGGAATATTATGAAAATTTAATTCCATCTCCAAAATAATGTTTTACATAATATATTCAAACATCATGGCATTTGGAAAACAATTTGCACGATTTTAACCTTAAAATCAAATTATATTCCCCCATAAGAATCCATGTTTAAACTATAATATGGCATATCAACGCATATCATCATTCATCCAATCATGTGGTTTTAAACCTTAAACCTGAATTAAAACATTCAAGATGACTTATAAGAGATGGTTTAGATCATTATTCACCTTTGTTGGATAAGGAACTTGAGATTTGTTCTTGCATTAATCTTCCTAGCTTGAATCTTACCTTCTAATTGGATTTTGCTCTTCTTCTTCTTCTTCTTAGGATTATGGCTGGCCTCAACTCTCTTTGCTTATTTTTTTGGTTTATAAAGAATGAGAATAAGGTGGGTGGTTTAGCGTTTATGGTATATGACTATTCCATTTTTTCCCTTGCCTTATTCTCTTAAATTTCTAATTTATAAATCACACTAATATATTCATTTAGTTACGGTATAACCTTAATTATCTTTCTAATCTCAATCCCATTATCACTTTAGTCTCGATAAAATTCTATTTAATTTATCTAATTAAATCACTGAATAATGCTAATAAAAAATTAGGGGTGTTACAGGCTCCCCTCCTTAAAGAATTTCGTCCTTAAAATTCAACAAGGACTAAATACTAATCATAGCAATCATTTGAAACGTCTTCTAACTATCATACTAGCCTACCTGACTAGGAAACAGTCTATATAAAGTAAGTATAGAACATACCCTCAAAACAAATTAGGATAAGTATCTCAAATTCCGTCTTCTATCTCTCAAGTGCAGTCCTTCTCGTTGTCGCTCCACCGGAACTTTCACCAACTTGACTGCCTTGTTCTTAATCTCTCTCATCTCTTGCTACAACCCAAACTGGTTGCCTAATAAAGGTTGGATCTAGTTCTACTATTAAGTCTTCCAATGCAGTCAGAGGAATAGTAATCTTTGGATCATGCACATACTTATGAAGATAAGACACATGAAAATTATGGATGCCTGCCAAACTGCTTAGCAACTCAATTCTGTATGCGAGTTTTCCAATTCTCTCTATAACTGGGAATGATCCAACAAATCTTCATGCCAGTTTCCCTGATTTTCGGAACTGCACCACACCCTTCATCGGTGATACCTTAATGGAAATGCTATCTCTAACCGAAAACTCTAGGTCCTTATGTCTCTTATCTGCGTAACTCTTTTGTCTTGACTGAGCTTCCTTCATTCTATCTCGGATCAACTCAATCTCCTCTGTTGCCTCTCTTACCAGATCTTCACCTAAAATTAATCTATCTCCAGTTTCCAACCAACATGCCAACGACTTACACGGCCTTTCATAAAAAGCTTCAAAAGGCATCATTCCTGTACTCGTCTGGTAACTATTATTATAGGAAAACTCAACTAAGTGTAGGTGATCTTCCCATGGTCCATCAAAATCTGGCACACAAGCTCTTAACAAATCCTCGAGTATCTTTTTGACTCTCTCTATCCGCACATCTATCTAATGGTGATAAGCAGTACTCATCTTGAGCTTAGTACTTAGCACATCCTACAGACTCTTCTAGAACTCGCTAGTAAACAAAGTATCTCTATCACTTATTACACTACTAGGAATCCCATGTAGTAGAACTATGCTTTTCATAAACAACTTAGCTAGAACAGGTGTCATCCTGGTTGACTTAACTAGAATGAAATGGGCAATCTTAGTCAACCTATCCACTATGACCCATATACTTTTATTTCCTTGATTCGACCTTGGCAAGCCATTTATAAAATCCATGGATATTGAATCACATTTCCAAACTGGTATCTCCAAAAGTTGAAGTGATCCACTCGACTTCTAATGTTCGGCTTTCACTTGTTGATAGTTTACATACTGCTTTACCCACAAGCCAACATCCATCTTCATACCTTGCCAGTAGAAACTCCTTTTCATGTCTTGATACATCTTGGTTCCCCCAGGATGAATCGTAAATTTTGATCGATGACATTCTTAAGAACTTCTTTCCTTAAGTACCCAACATTTGGAATACACAACCGTCCCTTCTTTCTCAACCATCCCCCCTGATCAAGACTAAAATCTTTTAGATCATCAATCTCCAACCTAACCTCAAGCCTTTTAATTTTATCGGCTAATAGTGAATCCTCTTTCTGCTTAGAAGCAATCCTTTCGATCAGAAATGATCTAAAATCTAGGACGGATAACATGGCAGTGCTCTGACTAGAATTAGTCGTTGATCTTATCTGCATACTACAAGTAGTCAAAGCCACTAGGTCCTTCCATTCTTAGCATAGCTAACATCGTATTCTGATGCTTTCTACATTATTTATTTTTCCAATTGTATGCTCCATACCAAAATCATAAACTGCTAAAAACTCCAGCCACCTTTGCTGCCTCATATTCAACTCCTTTTAAGAGAATAAATATCTTAAGGACTTATGATCTGTGTATAACTCAAATCTCTCCCCTAAGTGATAATGTCTCCATACTTTCATTGCGAAGATCATCGCTGCCAACTCTAAATCATGAGTAGGATATCTCACTTCATGCTATCTAAGCTGTCGTGAAGTGCAGTCAATAACTTTACCTTTCTGCATCAATACAGCCTCTAACCCAGTTCCACAAGCATCAGTATATGATCCTTGATTCCATTTGGAACTACTAACACAGATGCATTGGTCAACAAATGCTTTAATTTAAGGAATGCTTCCTCATATTTGTCAGACCATATAAACTTTACATCCTTCCTGGTTAGCTTAGTCAAAGGTGCTGCTATCCGCAAGAAATCCTCAATAAACCTCCGGTAGTAACCAGCAAGCCCAAGAAAACTTTTCAGCTCAGTCACCGTCTCTAGTCTCTTTAAGTTGTTTACAGTCTCGATCTTATCCGGATTAACTGAAAAACCTTTCTCTGAAACCACGTGACTAAGAAACTTAACTTCATTCTTCCAAAAATGATATTTTGAAAACTTTGCTTTCTGTAGACGCTGCCTTGGCATCTCAAGCACTACTGTAAAATGAACTTCATGCTCTCTTTCATCCTTAGAGTATATTAAAATATCATTTATGAATACCAATACGAACCTATCCAAGTGCTCTCGGAAAAATCGGTTCATCAAATCTACGAACAAAGCCGACACATTCGTTAACCCGAATGGCATCACTAACCATTCGTACGAAGCATACCTAGTACAAAACGCCATTAACAGAATACTGTCCTCTGCCACTCTTAGCTAATGGAAACCTACCGCCAAATCCAATTGAGAAAATACTCTGGCTCCACTTAATTGATCAAATAAATCATCGATTCTCGACAAAGGATACCTATTCTTGATCGTCTTCTCATTCAATTTAAAATAGTCGATATACATTCTTAATGACCCATCCGATTTCTTCACAAACACCACGGCCGCTCCCCAAGGTGAACTGCTTGGTAATAAAATTCTTTCCTTCTAAATCCTTTAGCTGCACCTTCAATTCCTTTATCTCGATAGGTGTCATCCTGCTAGGTGGTCTACTTATAGTTTCTGCTCCTAGCACAAGAACTATTCAAAACTCAATGGCTCACTTCGGTGGTATTCCAGTGACTGGCTCAAAAACTTCTGCAAACTCTCTTGCTACCCAAACCTAATTTAACTCTTCTTCTGCTTCCATTGGATTCAGCAAAGCCCAAGCACTTGAGTCTGACTTATACACCGAGTATATAATTCGGTCATGACTATTGGGGTGCCTTAGCAATATTTTCCTATCTTGGCAAAATATCCTAGCATCATATTTATCTAACCAATCCATACCCAAAATGATCCCGAAGCCTTCAAAACTAAAACATACAAACTGCATGCAAAACTATGACCTAACCATTGAAGTTCTAACTGGTCATATCTCATCCTCAGAGTTGCATACCCTCATATCAGATTCATGACCCTTAAGGAAGTAACAAGGTATGAGGGTTTTAAACATAACCTATCTATCAAATACTAAGATATAAAATGAATGTGATGTTAACTGGTATACTATGAATCAAAACCGTACCTTCCATCATAGTCTTTCCCTTCTCAGCAACAGTTGGTCTAGAAGATGATGGCTCCAACGCAAAAAACCTTTCCCTTGTCCGCTTTGACTGGTTTTGGACACTGATTCTTGTAGTGTTCAATCTTGTCATAATTGAAGCACTTCACTCCTTTCTTCTCTGCAACCTCTTTCCCTTTTCCAGTTCAACATTCATGAGCATAATGTCCTTTCTTGTCGCACTTGTAGCAAACTACATCAGCCTTCCCTTTCTTGGAAGCTGCTCTTTTCTAAGCTCCGTTCTTCTTAAAGAATTTCCTCTTCTTACCCTAAGAATCATGGGTTTCAACTTGCTTCTCTTTCCGAAAAATAGAATGCATCTCTTCATTCCTGATTTCCATCTATACTACAACTGTACTTGGATAACGGAGATACGGCATAAACGCCATGGCAATATCGGGTCTTAACCCTTGAATAAACTTCCCGTTCCTCTTCATGATGGTGTCAATGGTAGTGTATCCGTATTGGACAACACACCAAAATTTGTAGCATACACAATCACCGACATCTGATCACCTTGCACTAAGTCCATGAACTTTCTCAGTAATACTGACTTGGCTACTTCTGACAAGAACCTCTCTTCGAATCTCCTTAAAAACTCTGCCCAAGTCAACTCTTCTTCAGGAACTCCTATAGTAATACCATTCCACCAGTAAAGTGCAGCTCCCTACAACTATCGTGAAGCAAGTCTCCTCTTCTCCTCATCATCTAATCCCAAATCGGCGAAAATTCTTTCATAGTGCAATAACCAATTTTCTACTTTAATGGCATCCTCTGTTCCCAAAAACGGCCTTCCACCAAGACTTGTATAATCCCTTCTCATCTTGGCATAGTTATTGTCAACTGGGGCCGCAGGATTAACTCCTCCAACATTCATAGCATTACCCCCAGCTACTCATGTAGTTGCTCCAGCGTGCATCAGATTGACAAAGAACTGATACATCATCCTCATATCCACAGGCAGGGTTTGAGCACCTACATTGTCATTTGCGTTTGGATTCGCATTTGCTTGTCGACCTGTATTCCTCCTGGTATTGGCTCGAGCATTTCCATTAGTTATGGTGCTTCCTCCACCTAGATCTCTTCTTTAGTTTCTAACCTCCATATCTACATTTATCGTATATCTTCATATGAGCCTTAGTAAGATATAAAAGATGGTATAGAAGAGAAGGGAATACATGCTTATATATAAAAACAAATCAAGTATGTTACTATAGCGTTAATCCAAACCCTGGTCTCGTTTTCTGATTCATTGGGTTATGTTTTGAAAATATTTTAGGCTCAAATTTCTTTTAAATTTATATAAACCTATGCTCTGCTACCAACATGTAACATCCCATTTGGAGGCCCAAAACTAACCGCTACGGATGTTGTAGTCATCCTCAGTTATTAATTCTCGGTGACCAAATGCGGTAATGTTAGATATATTGACATACCAGAAACAAACAAATAAGAAATAATTTTAAACTCAATTTAAAACAAATTTATCATTTCACTTCAAATTCATTACATGATCCCATACGCAAGCCATATAGAGAATTTGCAATTTATTACAAAATACGATAAGAGCGACATATGAAGGTGCCCCTATGGTTGACCAGAGTCTAAATATTGGCATTAAATAACTTTGCCATTGCATCCAATAACACGGCAGAATCAAACGGAAAGAAATGGTAATAGCTAGCTTGCCTCCGGCACATCTCCGGAAGCTTATTCGTCTAAAGGAGAACCTGAACACCTTAACTCTCAAACTACTCAAAATCAATTGAGCATCCGAGAGTTTAAGAGGAAAACATAAACTTCGAATCAGAAAAAAAGGGTCTGATGTGAATAATAACCTACCATCTTGAACCATATAGATATCTAGTGAAACCACGCCAGTTAGCGGAACGGGTTTTCCCTTCACTAGTATTTTAACCCAATTTATAATAATCATATACTGTGCACCTGCATCCATAATGGTTAAGACATAACATAATAAAATATATCATAATGATATGCAAACATGCAATATGCTCTAAATTTCCCATCACCATTTACCTAACTATCTGTCTCAAGTTATAGTTTCTAGGATCATTATTAACCTACTAGTTTTCATGGGCTAACTAATAACCTATTTAATTCTTATGGATTTCATATCCACTTCTATAGTTTTCATGGGATCACTATGAAACTATTGGTTTCTACCAATACTATCATCCAACCATAATTTTCATGGGATCACTATGAACCAATTGATTTCTACCAATACTATCATCCAATCAAAGTTTTCATAGAATCACTATGAACATATTGGTTTCCACCACTAACATCTCTCATGTCATAGTTTTCATAGGTTATCTATAAACCTATTGATCTCTCTCGGTAACTTATTCCGAATATAGTTTTCATGGGATCACTAAGAACTTAATGGTCCCTGGAAATAATAATTTTCATAACATAGTTTTTATGGGCTTACTAAGAACCCGTCCACTAATAATCCTTTGATCAGCCTTGGGCCTATATTATGGTCTGTCTGACCTCCTGGATACAATCCTACTTACACAGGAGTTAAATTCAATATATACATATTCGCAACTGGGCCAACCTAGCCTGTTATTCTGCCTTTACCCCAAGATGCAGTTATGTTATAAATGAATTAAGTATATTTACACAATAATTATTGATAACTGATCGAATAACATAATAATATAAACATCTATGGTTAAATTCCTTGTAATCATTTTTCTAATATAATATGGTCAATACCCTCAACCTAATATCTTTATTAAGGAAAGCTTCCTCTAAAATACCATAGTTAAATGCCATTTCAAAACTCTTTCATATTTTTATGTATTTACTTTAAAACTAAGATTGGGTTCTCAAATTTGAAAACTAAGGCTTTCGACTATATCCTTTGTATCATTACTTCAAACCTTAGATGTTCTCTTTCGAAAATATCCAACATATCTTTCGAATACTTGGAACCGTTCGTTTTGAAATGCTAAATAATATACCTCTTGAAATGCTAAATAATATACCTTTTGAAACACTGAAAAATATACATATCGAAATACTTAAAGCATACCCTTCAAAAGCATTGGGTTCAAGTAAAAGTTTGTGGAAACATAGCTTCGAACCATTTAAAAGTATTCCTTTTGAAACTATTGGGTTTACCATTTAGTATAACTATAGGATCAAACAGAACATAAGCGAAAGTAACCCTTTCGAAAGCATTGATCTTAAATAAAAGAATTGTGGAAGAGGATAGCTTCAAAACCAACCTTTGAAACCATTTCCTTTGAAACTCTTATTAAAAGTGGCTAAGACATCCCTTTCGAAAGCTTTGAGGAAGCGACTTTACAATGAAAGCTTCCATTTCGAATACTATAAAGAAAATCAACCTCTAACTAATTTGAAAGATATGAATGCGATAGCTAGGTATCGAATAGGTTCAAAAGTGGAAAATATTTCGAAAGCTTCTTTTGAAAACAAAGGCAAGTTGATTGATTCGATGGCTAATAAAAATGGCTTCAGCCCCTTCGAAAGCATGCCTTTGACACAGCATCTTCTGCCTTTCTCAAATCCACTACGTTCCAATTGCTTGATACCATATGCACTAGTTTCGATTGAGTGCGAAAGGTCTATTTAGCATGGTGGCGATAGCAAGCAAATGGAAGTAGAGAAGTTGTAATTCGAGACAAAACCGATTTTATGCCTTTCAGAGTAATTCCTTTTTGTCTAACTTGCCTAGTTTGTCAATATATGATTGGTTGCCAATGCTTTATCAAAATTCATTTCTAAAAAGGCTACTAAATTCAACCATTAACAATTGAAATTGTTTTAGCAGATAAGCCCTTCTCTTTATCAAAATGATTAAAAAAAATTAAGTCCTCTAACTTAGATAATTTAAAAACCGTAGTAAAACACTTAGGAAAAATCCCCAGTATAGCAAATTATTCATTTTTAATATGTTTCCTAACATATGTAAATTTCTGACCCGAAAACATTCCTTAATTACCTTAAGTAATTTAAACTAAAAATTAATTATTTCTTTTCATTAAAAATTCATAATAAATTATCCATAGCTAGGAATATTATGTAAATCTAAACATGTCTCTAAAATAATGTTTTACACAATATATTCAAACAACATGGCATTTGGAAATCAATTTGAATGATTTTAACCTTAAAATCGAATTATATTCTCCCATGAAAATCCTTGTTTAAATTATAACATGGCATATAAATCAAAGCATATCATTTTTCATCCAATTATACGATTTTAAACCTTAAACCTGAATTAAAACATTCAAGATGAAATATATAAGATGGTTTAGATCATTATTCGCCTTGTTTGGATAAGAAACTTGAGATTTGTTCTTGCTTTAATCTTCCTAGCTTAAATCTTAGCCTCTAATTGGATTTTTCTCTTCTTCTTCTTCTTCTTCTTAGGGTTATGGCCAGCCTTAACTCTGTTTTCTTATGTTTTTAGTTTATAAAAATATGAATGAGAAGGAATTGGGGGATTTAGGGGTTATGCTACATGGCTATTACCTTTTTGCCCTTGCCTTATTCTCTTAAATTTCTAATTTATAAATCACATTTCTATATTCATTAGTTACGGCTCGACCTTAATTAGTTTTCAAATCTCAATCCCCTTATCACTCGAGTCTCAACATTATTCCATTTAATTTATATAATTAAATTTCTGGAATAATGCTAACAAAAAATGCACGGTGTTACAGTTGGGGATAATCCCAACATTCTTTTATACTAATTATAAAAGATGTCATTTTAAAATCTAATATTAAGCGTTAAATACCCAAACTAAAAATTATTTTAACATTGATACATCGTCAACGACTGGTGGTATGTTGTTTACTTAAAGTTTTAGAAATATTTTAGCACGTTATAATATTCTTTACTATAGACACATGCTTCCTTTATGATTTTAATAAATTTCAAACCAATAAATCTCTCTATCAAATATTTGCTTAATATGATGCTTGTCGAACGATACTAATATATCAGCTCTTGGATCCTATCCAATACTTATAAACTCGGTTATTTCTTGCACTGACTTCATGACATTTTGGTTATTATACGCAAGTAGTCTTTCTAAATCTTATTTAGAATTTCTTTTTCAACGTAGATGCACTAAAACTTAAAGTCATATTAGCCAATAATTTTGTGAGTAGAATATGAATTATCTCAAAGATGTTGAATAACGAATCTATCATGCTAGTTTCAACAATTGAAATTTACGAGCTTATTCTCATCAATGTTGCTATAACGATTCACCTTTCTTACTCCTAAACATGACACTAATACATCCATAGTTTTCATTTGTCAATCATCTAAACATACAAAAGACAGGTTGTTGGGTAAAAGAAAAAAAAGACAAGATGAAAGAACATTGTAGCGACCCGACTTTCTAAACCTAGAAAGTCGCATCACTAATTTAGAAAGAAAGGGATAGAAGAAGAAAAGAAAGAAAGAAGAAACACAACAACATCAGATTATAACTCACAGCGGAACGAATGAAATATAATATATCACATAAGATATTACATAGTATCATATTACATCAGAGTACACAACTTAAACAACACATATTAGACAGTCATAAACATTTGTCTAACTATACAACTCAAGTACACAAGGTACAGATACAATACAAACACAGCAGAACCATAATATGTATACTCGTGGAAGCCTCTTGCTCCATATCTCCTCCAAAATTCGTCAAGCAGACCTGAATCCCTCGACTACTCATACATAATATGAGTACCCAAGAGTTTAATAAAACAGAAAATAAACACTCGGGTCAGACAGGGGTCTGGTGTGAGTGAACGGGTTAAAATTGCTTAACTTTAGAAAAACTTTTGAAAAGAAAAGGTATCACGTAAGACTTCCCACACATAAACATAGAAAAAATTTCACCTTACGCTAACCAAAATATTTGATAGGAAATCCAGTGATATTGTAATAGTGTCTAGGGTTTTCAAGTAAATAAGAAATAGCCGAAATTGTTACATTATTAAATTCCAGCTACTAGCCACAAAAGTGGGTAATACAAACAAAACCGTAGGGTCTCGTAGGAAGAATGGATTTCCATCAATGGCAGGGCTACCAGGGTACCGTACGTCACAGTATGTGGCCTAGATCACAGTACCGAGAATTACGCCCAATCCCCTGCATCACAAAGCCGGGACCATTCCTTACTGAACAGTCCCGAGTAAGATCACCCCGTGGTTGCGCGACCAACCACCCACAAAGCCGAAATAAAAGGGTCATCTAGACAGGAATGACCTCACCCTGAAATGGGTGCTACCCACCTAGCCTTGCTGCACCTCCCATGTTTTAGCCATTCCCGGTTGATGAGGCTAGCGGCTGTGATTACCTTTATAGAACACATCTATCTTAGAATGATCATCGTCCACCTAACGATGTTCTGAAAGCATTCAATCCATGCAAGTTCGTTCCGAGTTCGAACGAAACCAAGGCACTATCTCGTTGAACTCATTTTGGAATCACCCTCAAAGTCAACGACCATTGCCCTTGCATCTGAATCACCATCTCGAAGCTATAAGTACTATCTCCGTCAAACTCATCACGGAATCACCACCAGAGTTATACTGACAAATAGTTCTTACACTTCGAGTCTTCACTAAGCTCCACTTGGATTCACGACCTAACTTTTAATTTGGATCGATGTGGTTTTCGGATTATCCAAATATGGAAACCCGATCCCGGTCTCATCGAAACCAAACGCCATTTTAATGTCCAAGTTGTTTAAGTGTTTTAAACAATTAACTTATATTCAAGATGATATAAATAGATAGATGAATCACATTATCACAATAGATAATTCATATCAACCATTCATCTCACAAAGCAGCATATCACATATCATAGATATCCATATCATCCAATATCAACCAATCACCCAATATTAATCATCCAATATCAATCAATCATTTATAAGCAGAATTGATTAACTCTTAATCAATTGGATTACCTTAATCCTTCTTCATTAATTTATTCCAAATAAATAAATTAATCATCTCTTAATGATCTTCTTAATTGATCTCCCTTGATTAATTATCCTTTAATTACATTCAAGTAATTATCCTTAACCGTATACAATAATTAACCTTTAATTACTATCATTAATTACATTAATTAATGATCCTTCATTTACTTCCATTAATTAATCAACTATAATTAGTTACATTAAACTTCAATTAATTACAATTAATTAATCATACTTAAATTAATCACTTTTATTAATCAACCTTGATTAATTTCATAAATTAACTAATGATCCTTATTAATTAATAATTCCTTTAATTAATTAAATAATTAATTTATAATTAATCATCTCATTAATCGTAAACAGTAATTAACAACTTGTAATTACTTATCTTAATTAATTATATTAATCCTTGATTAATTAATCTAATTAATTAATCTTTAATAATTAAGTAATTATTATTCAGTTTCAAATAATTAATAAATCCTTAATTAATCACTTTAATAATTAATTACATTTCAATTAATTACACTTAGTAATTAATTTAAAATTAATCTCATTCATTAATTAATTAATCACATTAATTAATAAATAAATAAATTAAGTAATTAACCCTTAATTACTTACATAAGTAATTATCTTTTAATTACTTCCATTAATAAATCTTGATTACTCTCTTAATTAATTACTTAACAAGTAATTAATTCCATCATTAAATAATCCTTAATTCTTAAATTAATTAATTACTCTACAATTAATTAACTTCAAATCAATTATATTAATCAATTCCTTAATTAATAACATCAAGTGATTATCCATTAATCACTTTCGTTTAATTACTCCTATGAGTAATTTTCCATTAATTACTTCCATAAGTAATTTCTATTCTTAATTACATTCAATTATTAACCATTAATTGCTTCATTAAGTAATTACACTTAATTAATTCATAATTAAGTGATTATTTAAGATTAAATAAACAATTAATTAATCATTTAAAATTAATTAAATAATTAATTAATTAACTTCTTCTATTTCAAAATCCTTAATTAATTAAGAAAATAATTTATCTTAATTAATTCTTTACTTATTAATAAATCATATTAATTAAGTATTCTTAAGTTCATATCAATAATAATTTAACCTTATTTATCCTCATAAATAAATTATTTGAAATAAGTTTTTAAATTTTAATAACTTAAAAACAAATTATTCTATTTGGTTTCCAAAATCATGATAATAACCTTATTTGAAAATAAGGCATTTAGAAATCAAATTTAAAATTTAAAATACTTTAATTATCTAAATTAAATTTTATTCATCTTCAATATAAATTTGAAAACTTAGTTATTAAAACATTACTTTAAAATTTACTTAAACTTTGATTTAATATTTAAAATCAAAACATTCTTTTAAATTGAAATTCAAAATTTAATTAAGATAATTACTTACAAAAGAAATCATCTTAAACATTTTAAATTTTGAAAATAAATTCAATTTACATTTTTTTTAAAAGTTTGATTTACTTATACTTCAAAGAACAAGTTTAACTTTTATAAATTGGTTTCCTTTTATAACCTTGTTTTATAATTTAAAGCCTAATTTCATTTATCCAAAAACAAGTTTAAATTTGTAATTTACATTATACAGTAAAATCAGAAAACAGGCGACTTTAAAAACTCGAGACAAACACTATTACAACCCGAGCCTGTCCCGAAGATCCCCATGCGTCCCCCTACTTCGAGTCGTTACTCCAAAAACACGTGAGCTATCCCGAGTCAACTCGTCTTCCCCAATTCAAAACTTCCCAGAACCAAAGCCGTGCACGGTGCACGTGCACCTGAGCCTCCGGCCAACCTAGGTCGTCGTGACCATCATCGTCGATCACACTATCACTCGCGAGCACGAATACGCACCCAGATCGAAAGAAATTTATTCAAATCAAAATTCGACCTCTTCTCGAAAAACTGCAGCAGCTCAACCCCCAAAACCCGTCACCACCGATGATCGCCACCACCTGAAAACTCCAGCGACCTCTCCAAAGCACCGCCATACCTCCACGCTACCATTTCCCAACTCACGAAACATTCCGATCCATCTCCCACGTCACAAATATCACGACAGTCAAGCCGAAAACAAAAACCAGCTAAAACCCTAATACGATCGAAATCAAACAATTCGACCATTGGAAAAATTCAACAATATTTTTCCCATCATCAACATCATGAATACCAGCTTCGACCAAAAATTCAGCTCCGATCAACACGCCGATCAACAGCAAATCACCAAAACCCCCAATTCGAACAAACCTCAAATTCACATTAATTTCTCAACTAAAAATTATGATATGTACTTTAAAAATCATAATTTTTAGTCCTTAACACATTCATGAAATCCAAATCAGAAAACAAGATTGTTGATTTTTCATGTGTATCAGTATTTTTACTGTTATTCTTGTTTTAAAAATTATTTGTAAACTAAAAATTTCACAAACTATTTTTAAAATTACCATTAAGCATTAACAAACAATTTTCATTTAAATACTTAAGGCTAATAGGGATTTGATTCGTAGATATTGAAATTTTTTGTAAGCAGAGCATTCACGGTAAATCAACAGAGAACACACTTGAATGCATATAAACAGACAAGCTCACACAATATATACATACCAATTCATATAAATTCAAGCTAAAGGACTTTAATACAAGTCAATATCATCACATGCATGGCGGTAAAATCAGATCAAACTGTTTTTAAAAATATTTACTCACCACTTCCTTTATAGGCAGAGCAGTTTTTGAATTTTCCAGGCTCTAGAAATCTTAAATCTGAAAAAAAAACTTTGATTTTGCTGATGAAACCTTTGCATGCCTTCAATTTGATGTTATAAAAATGTTGAACATATCTAACTTGCAGTTGAACTTCATTTGAAATTGCAGAAGATTTGAATTTGCAGGTTGAAGTTGATATGAAGAACTTTAATTTGCGGATTTTACTTTCAGGTTTGTTTTTGTGGTTTTGAATTTCAGATTTAAGAAAGATTTCAGATTTGCTCTTTAATTCATGAAAGAAAGAAGGAAGAAAAAGAATTTGAGATGAAGAAAGATTGGAAATTGAAAGAGGAATAATTTTTTTATGTTTAAATGAATTATGTTATGTTTATTAAAGAAAGTAAATTTTAAATGAAGACACTTGTCACTTTCGTACTTAATTGCTTTACAAATGTTATTAAGATAACTTAAGATAACAACACATGTTTTTAAGTATTTTTTTTATAAATTTTTATTTAATTTAAAATGTTAATAAAAACTTACTTATTTAAGTTACTAAATTAATAAATACTTACTTATGTAAATATAAATTTACCTTTTAAAGAAAATATTATACAACTAATTATAATACAAATATATTTCTTATACATGGATTTAAAAATCTAAAACATTTATATATATATACACACACACATTTATAACCATTTTAATTTAAGCACTTTAAAGAAAACAAAAATAAAACTTTGATTAAATCCCTTTTTAAACTATGGTATTTAAAATAAACAATGATCTTATATTTGAAAACAATTGAAGCAATCTTAAATTAACTTTTGAAAAATATAAATTTTAAAACAAAGCTTTAAATTACAATTCATACATATATAAATTATAAATAGATTATATTAAATTTCAAAACAACTCCAAATTATAACATATGCATACATATATATTACAATTTGAAAATTCAATCTTTTATTTAAAACAAAAGATTTTTCTATTCACAATATATATAATATATATATATATATATATATATATATTATAAATAGAATAAAATTTTATTAGCTTTGAAAAATAAATCTTATCAATTTCAAATTGTTAGAAAGGTATTGATCAAAATTACCAGATTAAATATTTATTAACATTTAAAAGATTAAATTTACCAATTTAAATTAAAATTATAAAGAAAAATTATCAAATCAATTTAATTATTAATACGGATTATTAAATTGATATTGCCTAAAATTCTGGGTCGTCACATTCCTCCCCCTTAAAAGAATTTCGTTCCCAAAATTTAAGAGCAAAGATAATTTAATAACCCAGCAAAGATTTCAATTTCAAGCAGCAAAGCATACCTAACAACCAGTTGCTAACAGCCATAGCAATCAATCAAACAAACATACCTAACTAATTGTCCTGACACAAAGCAGAATAAATCTTACTAACACTATCTAGAGTTTCCCAAGTATAAATCACTAGGAGACTCGCTTTACAAAAGCTAAACTAACTACACTGCCAAAATCCAGAGCTCCTCTCACCCCTAGATCCACAAATCTGAACAGAACATCAGACTATACCCAAGTCTAGCTCAACTTCCAAATCCAATTGGACTGCAGATTCTACAACCAACAATGAATCATACACGTACTCCCTCAGAGATACGTGATATACAATGAATCCCAGTTATCCAAACTGGCAATTCAATCTTATCCTATCAAAAACACAGATAAGAAATCCCAAATGCCTCAGAACTAGCCATCCAGTCTTACCCAATTACCGCTCCCTTAACCAGATAAATCTTAATACAATGAAGTCTTCAACTTCGAATTCCAAACTCCTTATCTCATATCTGCATAACTCAACAGACAATCCTGGGCTGCCCATCTTCTTCCTGATCAGCTCAACCTATGCTGATGCTTTCAGAAATAACTAGACCAAAACAAACCAGTTCCTGGATCCTATCCAATAGAAAAGTCTTCCAAGATCCGTCGAAATCCAGAACACAAGCTCTACTTCCCAAGAAATAGCAAACTAAACTTGCTTCCTTCCTCGTGTAGCTGCTACCTCGCTTCCGTTGCACAACTCTGATTCTGAAATAGATGAGAATAATGTTGATGAACACGAATACAAACTTATCCAATATATCCAAAAACTTTGTTCATCAAATCCATAAAATCTGAGTGACCCATTTGACTCGGTCACACAACCTTACAGCAGAAATCCAACTCAAAACTAGATCTGACTAATCCAAATTCCAAAAATTCCTGAGCTACTACACCAACTCTTCCTCTCCAAGAACCATCCTACAACCAGGCTAACTACCAGTATCACTTCTGGAACCAAAACAATATAGAACTCAACTCCAGATGCTGACAAACTTTTGATTACATCAGTTGCTCCTACTTCCACATGAAAACTCTCAATCTCAAACAAAAGATTGCCCAAGATAAATTCCGAAACTAATCGCAAGTCACTTTTGCGATCCTACCTAATTCGGATTCCAAAGAAACCGTCCTCACATTCCAATTAGAACAGCTTTAAACTTTTCCAAACAAGGTTAAATTTTCAAGAAAACTTTCACCATCTGCCCGGACTGCAGATAGAAAAACCACCAAGATTCCTGAACTATCGGAGAAACGACCACACTACTGCTTCCAAACTCTACCTCGATGACACTACGAAGCCAAAAGGCCTTCTCGCCAGCACACCGAACACTTCGAGCTACATTGCTACCACGACTAACCAAAGAGTTCTAATCCAAAGGCTTCTTGAAAACCAAAACTATCAACAAACCACACAACAGACCTTCGAGATGGCAGACATCCTCTCAAGAAATTCGGGCTCCAAACCAAGCATCAACATCTCGCTCTTCTTAAGGAATGACAAATGAGACCATGCCGAAGCGAAGAACCTCATAGACCTTAGTCTCATATTCCAAAACAGCCAACCTCCTTCCTAAAGATCCAGACAACTTCTACACAAACGAATCTTCCTGTGGCAGGTAAAGACTGCTCCTCAACTACTTCAAACTGCTTCAAAAGAAAACATCGTTTGAAACATCCACGGATACTGCATCTCATCACGCAGTTATCAAGATATCATCAGTTACTTCTACACTTCCTACAGATCCAAACTTACACTTCAAAGATGGACTCCGAATCTTTAAAAGATTTCCTTCGGATATCAGAGAAATCCTTACTCCAAACTGCAAATCTTACTTGAGATGGTATTAGGTCTATAGTCTCGACAAATACACATCCAACCTCAAACATATGGACCTCTTCCATTAGTGGTAGTTGTGTTACACACACACCACTGCTCCATCTACCTCTAAAACTTATGTTGGAAAATCCGAACAGATAACCAAACAGATTTATATATATATATATTACAAGTACGCTCTCTCAAGATAGACACCACTCCAGAGCCTAGGTATTCACCAACCTAATGCTCTGATACCAGCTGTAGCGACCCGACTTTCTAAACCTAGAAAGTCACATCACTAATTTAGAAAGAAAGGGATAGAAGAAGAAAAGAAAGAAAGAAGAAACACAACAACATCAGATTATAACTCATAGCAGAACGAATGAAATACAATATATCACATAAGATATTACATAGTATCATATTACATTAGAGTACACAACTTAAACAACACATATTAGACAGTTATAAACATCTGTCTAACTATACAACTTAAGTACATAAGATACAGATAAAATACAAACACAGCGGAATCATAATATATCTACTCGTGGAAGCCTCATGCTCCATATCTCCTCCATAATTCGTCAAGCAGACCTGAATCCCTCGACTACTCATACATAATATGAGTACCCAAGAGTTTAATAAAACAGAAAATAAACACTCGGGTCAGACAAGGGTCTGGTGTGAGTAAACGGGTTAAAATTGCTTAACTTTAGAAAAACTTTTGAAAAGAAAAGGTATCACGTAAGACTTCCCACACATAAACATGGAAAAGTTTTTACCTTACGCTAACCAAAACATTTGATAGGAAATCCAGTGATAGTATAATAGTGTCTAGGGTTTTCAAGTAAATAAGAAATAGCCGAAATTGTTACATTATTAAATTCCAGCTACTAGCCACAAAAGTGGGTAATACAAACAAAACCGTAGGGTCTCATAGGAAAAATGGGTTTCCATTAATGGCAAGGCTACCGGGGTACCGCCTGTCACAGTACGTGGCCTAGATCACAGTACCGAGGATTGCGCCCAATTCCCTACATCACAAAGCCGGGACCATTCCTTACTGAACAGTCCCGAGTAAGAGCACCCCGTGGTTGGCGCGACCAACAAGCCACAAAGCCGAAATAAAAGGGACATCTAGACAGGAATGACCTCACCCTGAAATGGGTGCTACCCACCTAGCCTTGCTGCACCACTCCTGTTTTAGCCATTTCCGGTTGATGAGGCTTGAGGCTGCGATTACCTTTATAGAACACATCTATCTTAGAATGCTCATCGTCCACCTGACAATGTTCTGAAAGCATTCAATCCGTACAAGTTCGTTCCGGGTTCGAACGAAACCGAAGGCACTCTCTCGTTGCACTCATTTTGGAATCACCCTTAGAGTCAACGACCATAGCCCTCGCACTCTGAATCACCATCTCGAAGCTATAAGTACTATCTTCGTCAAACTCATCACGGAATCACCCCCAGAGTTATACTGACGAATAGTTCTTACACTTCGAGTCTTCACTAAGCTCCACTTGGATTCACGACCTAACGTTTAATTTGGATCGATGTGGTTTTCGGATTATCCAAATATGGAAATCCGATCCCGGTCTCATCGAAACCAAACGCCATTTTAATGTCCAAGTTGTTTAAGTGTTTTAAACAATTAACTTATATTCAGGATGATATAAACAGATAGATGAATCACATTATCACAATAGATAATTCATATCAACCATTCATCTCACAAAGCAGCATATCACATATCATAGATATCCATATCATCCAATATCAACCAATCACCCAATATTAATCATCCAATTTAAATCAATCGTCCAATATCAATCAATCATTCATAAGAAGAATTGATTAACTCTTAATCAATTGGATTACCTTAATCCTTCTTCATTAATTTATTCCAAATAAATAAATTAATCATCTCTTAATGATCTTCTTAATTATTCTCCCTTGATTAATTATCCTTTAGTTACATTTAAGTAATTATCCTTAACCATATACAGTAATTAACCTTTAATTACTATCATTAATTACATTAATTAATGATCCTTCATTTACTTCCATTAATTAATCAACTATAATTAGTTACATTAAACTTCAATAAATTACAATCAATTAATCATACTTAAATTAATCACTTTTATTAATCAAACTTGATTAATTTCATAAATTAACTAATGATCCTTATTAATTAATAATTCCTTTAATTAATTAAATAATTAATTTATAATTAATCATCTCATTAATCATAAACAGTAATTAACAACTTGTAATTACTTATCTTAATTAATTAACTTCTTAATTAATTATATTAATCCTTGACTAATTAATCTAATTAATTAATCTTTAATTACTTTATTAAGTAATTATTGTTCAATTTAAATTAATTAATAAATCCTTAATTAATTGCTTTAATAATTAATTACATTCCAATTAATTACACTTAGCAATTAATCTTAAATTAACCTCATTAATTAATTAATTAATTAATCACATTAATTAATTAACAAATTAAATAAGTAATTAACACTTAATTACTTACATAAGTAATTATCTTCTAGTTACTTCCATTAATAAATCTTGATTACTCTCTTAATTAATTACTTAACAAGTAATTAATTCCATCATTAAATAATCCTTAATTCTTAAATTAATTAATCACTCTACAATTAATTAACTTCAAATCAATTATATTAATCAATTCCTTAATTAATAACATCAAGTGATTATCCATTAATCACTTCCGTTTAATTACTCCTATGAGTAATTTTCCATTAATTACTTCCATAAGTAATTTCTATTCTTAATTACATTCAATTATTAACCATTAATTGCTTCATTAAGTAATTACACTTAATTAATTCATAATTAAGTGATTATTTAGATTAAATAAACAATTAATTAATCATTTAAAATTAATTAAATAATTAATTAATTAACTTCTTCTATTTCAAAATCCTTAATTAATTAAGAAAATCATTTATCTTAATTAATTCTTTACTTATTAATAAATCATATTAATTAAGTATTCTTAAGTTCATATCAATAATAATTTAACCTTATTTATCCTCATAAATAAATTATTTGAAATAAGTTTTTAAATTTTAATAACTTAAAAACAAATTATTCTATTTGGTTTCCAAAATCATGATAATAACCTTATTTGAAAATAAGGCATTTAGAAATCAAAATTAAAATTTAAAATACTTTAGTTATCTAAATTAAATTTTATTCATCTTCAATATAAATTTGAAAACTTAGTTATTAAAACATTACTTTAAAATTTACTTAAACTTTGATTTAATATTTAAAATCAAAACATTCTTTTAAATTGAAATTCAAAATTTAATTAAGATAATTACTTACAAAAGAAATCATCTTAAACATTTTAAATTTTGAAAATAAATTCAATTTACATTTTTTTTAAAAGTTTGATTTACTTATACTTCAAAGAACAAGTTTAACTTTTATAAATTGGTTTCCTTTTATAACCTTGTTTTATAATTTAAAGCCTAATTTCATTTATCCAAAAACAAGTTTAAATTTGCAATTTACATTATACAGTAAAACCATAAAACAAGCGACCTTAAAAACTCGAGACAAACACTACTACAACCCGAGCCTGTCCCGAAGATCCCCATGCTTCCCTCTGCTTCGAGTCGTTACTCCAAAAACACGAGAGCTATCCCGAGTCAACTCGTCTTCCCCAATTCAAAACTTCCCAGAACCAAAGCCGTGCACGATGCATGTGCACCTTAGACTCCGGCCAACCTAGGTCGTCACGACCATCGTCGTCGATCACACTACAACTCGCGAGTACGATGATGGCCACCGAAACCCATCGCCACCGATGATCGCCGCCACCTGAAAACTCCAACGACCTCTCCAAAGCACCGCCGAACCTCCACGCTACCATTTCCCAACTCACGAAACATTTCGATGCATTTCCCACGTCACAAATATCACGACAGTCAAGCTGAAAACAAAAACCAGCTAAAACCCTAATACGATCGAAATCAAATAATTCGACCATAGGAAAAATTCAACAATATTTTTCCCATCATCAACATCATGAATACCAGCTTCGACCAAAAATCTAGCTCCGATCAACACGCCGATCAACGGCAAATCACCAAAACCCCCAATTCGATCAAACCCCAAATTCACATTAATTTCTTAACTAAAAATTATGATATGTACTTTGAAAATCATAATTTTTAGTCCTTAACACATTCATGAAATCCAAATCAGAAAACAAGATTGTTGATTTTTCATGTGTATCGGTATTTTTACTGTTATTCTTGTTTTAAAAATTATTTGTAAACTAAAAACTTCACAAACTATTTTAAAATTACCATTAAACATTAAAAAACAATTTTCATTAAAATACTTAAGGCTAATGGGGATTTGATTCGTAGATATTGAAATTTTTTGTAAGCAGAGCATTCACAGTAAATCAACAGACAACACACTTGAATGCATATAAACAGACAAGCTCACACAACATATACATACCAATTCGTATAAATTCAAGCTAAAGAACTTTAATACAATTCAATACCATCACATGCTTGGCAGTCAAATCCGATCAAACTGTTTTTAAAAATATTTACTCACCGCTTCCTTTAAAAACAGTGCAGTTTTTGAATTTTCCAGGCTCTTGAAATCTTAAATCTGAAAAAAAAACATAGATTTTGCTGATGAAACCTTTGCATGCCTTCAATTTGATGTTTTAAAAATGTTGAACAGATCTAATTTGCAGTTGAACTTCATTTGAATTTACAGAAGATTTGAATTTGCAGGTTGAAGTTGATATGAAGAACTTTAATTTGCAGATTTTACTTTCAGGTTTGTTTTTGTGGTTTTGAATTTCAGATTTAAGAAAGATTTTTTATTTTCTCTTTAATTCATGAAAGAATGAAGGAAGAAAAAGAATTTGGATGAAGAAAGATTGGAAATTGAAAGAGGAACAAATTTCTTTATGTTTAAATGAATTATGTTATGTTTATTAAAGAAAGTAAATTTTAAATGAAGACACTTGTCACTTTAGTACTTAATTGCTTTACAAATGTTATTAAGATAACTTAAGATAACAACACATGTTTTTAAGTATTTTTTTGTAAATTTTTATTTAATTTAAAATGTTAATAAATACTTACTTATTTAAGTTACTAAATTAATAAATACTTACATATGTAAATATAAATTTACCTTTTGAAGAAAATATTATAAAACTAATTATAATACAAATATATTTCTTATACATGGATTTAAAAATCTAAAACATTTATATATATACATTTATAACCATTTTAATTTAAGCACTTTAAAGAAAATAAAAATAAAACTTTGATTAAATCCCTTTTTAAGCTATCATATTTAAATAAACAATTATCTTATATTTGAAAACAATTGAAGTAATCTTAAATTAACTTTTGAAAAATATAAATTTTAAAACAAAGCTTTAAATTACAATTCAAACATATATAAATTATGAATAGATAATATTAAATTTCAAAACAACTCCAAATTATAACATATACATACATATATATTACAATTTGAAAATTCAATCTTTTATTTAAAACAAAAGATTTTTCTATTCACAATATATATCAAATATATATATATATTATAAATAGAATAAAATTTTATTAGCTTTGAAAAATAAATCTTATCAATTTCAAATTGTTAGAATGGTACTGATCAAAATTTCCAGATTAAATATTTATTAACCTTTAAAAGATTAAATTTACTAATTTAAATTAAAATTATAAAGAAAAATTATCAAATCAATTTAATTATTAATACGGATTATTAAATTGATATTGCTTAAAATTCTGGGTCGTCACAAACATAGAATCTCAGAATGCAAGGAAATCATATATAATAGAACATAATATAATATACATATAGTCACTTTTAAAATGAGACATCAAAGTTACAACATTACTTACTTCAGCCGAGGATATTTATAACTACATTCCCCCACAATACTAATACATAACATATACACACAGTGAAAATAAAATAGATAACTAGGTAACATCGAAGCCAATTATACTACTCCACGCTCCTCCAAAATGCATCCGTGAGAACCTAAACAACTTGGTTACTCATACAAATTTGAGTACCCTAGAGTATGAGGAAGGAAAAAACTCCAGGTCAGACATGGGTCTGGTGTGAGTAAACTTCAAACAACTGAATTTTTATACCTATAAAAACCCTTTAAAAATAAATATATCTTGTAAGACCACGCTGCACATAAACATGGATGGGTTTTTACCTTACGATAACTAAAACATTTTGAAAGTAAATGCAGTGATATTATATTAATGTGTTGGGTTTAAAATAAATATTTAATCATAGCCGAAATGGTTACATTAATTACATTCCAGCATAATAGGTACACAACTAAGTCTGTGAAGGCACATATTGGAAAATGGATTCCATAAAATGGCAAGGCTACTGGGGTACCACCTGCCCAGCACACCTCCATAAAAGTATATCGAAGGCCTTACCTGGATCCCTTGCGAGTTAGGACCGGCCTATCCCTTACTGGATAGTACCGAATATGATCATCCCTTGGTTGCGATCAACAGCCGCACTAGGCCAGAAACTTACATTAAAAGGGATAATATCGATCTAAATCAGGGATGACAACACCCTAATGATAGTGAACCATAAAGCCCTTAACAATACCCCTTTTTAGTCATTTCCGAGTATGAGGTTCGAGGCAACGATTTACCTTTTATACAACAACCCCACTTGGAATTCTTACATTACCCTCCAGGCAACAATATATACCGGCATTCATCCATACAAGTTGTTCAGGATATAAACAAACCAAAGGCATAGTACTACATCCTTTTTAGAATCACGCTCGGGATTAATAGCAAGTAGCTCTTACACTTCAAAGATGTTTCAAATTTGAATGCTTACGTTGGTTTGAATTGGTTTTTGGATAACTCATGCTTATTCGATCTTGGTCTCTTCGAACCAACATTCCTTAAGTTTAAAACTGGTCAAGTAATCGATAGTGGAAAAAATCCACTGTCTGGTGCAAGTTTAGATTTTCATATGAAAAATAAGATACCCTATACTTATCCCCACTTCCGATTTCAAATAGTACTATACTTGATTAACAATGAAGTTGGACAAGTTAGAAAACTATCCTTGCCTCGATGTACATACTTACTTGTAGAGATAGAGACGAGTTTCCATACCTCAGAATTGGGTGTTAAGTATACAATAAAGTATCATCCATATACTTAATTAATCATTACTCATTTATTGAAATTAACTCTCTTATAATTTTCATGTTTCCTACATTTTGAATTTTATATCTCACACCTAGAAACTCTAGTTCTAGATATCATAGGTATAGCAAGTCTACTCATCGGCTTTTAGTGCTAAATATAAGGTGACTTACTTTCCAAAAAATTGTCAACATTTTAGCACTATTTATCATTTTTGTTTGGCTACTTAATGACATAGACAAAGAAATCCCTTGTATTTGAAAACATCCTTCTAAAAAAGCATAACTACTTTTAAACGAAACTCAACCTTTGGAAATAAAGCGATTTAAATAATTCAATAATATTTCAAAATATTTTTGATATTTAAAAATTCTTTTTTAATACTTATAATATATTTTTAAAAAATTCAAAATTATCTAAAGTAAAACTCTTTTTAGTTTAAACAAAAATTGTCGATTTACAAATTACATCCATAGCGACTGTCATTATATGGACCATAATTTTTAAACTTTGTTTTATAATTCAAACAGCTTTTAAATTCTTTCCTTCTATATTTAAATCACTTTAGTAACTTTATATAAAAGTTTGAAAACAAAAGGTAAAGTTCGAAAAAAATTGAAAAATTCTTAGGAAACAAGAAGGTAAACATGTTTTAAAAGAACTTGGGATCTTGATGTCAACATATAAACCGATTCAAAGGCATTAACTTTTGAACCAATGTTCAGTCATTTATATAAATATGCACATACATATATACACAATTTTAAATGACATCCATAAAGCAAAGAAACATTTTCACTTATAAATTATTACTTAAGCACTTTGACTTCATTTCAGGTCATCAACAAATTATCACATATGTTATCCTCTTCAAGTAGGAACCAAACCGAACAAAAATCAGTCCATACTTATAAACACAAGTAATTATCCATAATTATTATAACAATACTAAAGTTTATAACTTGATTTTTAAAGTGAACTTTACTCATCTAAATCGGTATGAATTCAAATCAAACTATCACAACTTTTACACCGACACGTGGACCTACCTTCCTTTTTTTAAAAACTTGATTTTTAAGACCCTAAGGAGGCTAAATAGGCTCAGCCTAAGTGGTGGAGGGCTTAGCCATAGCTTGAGGGGGTGCGGCCTTAATTTAAAAATGGGTTTCTGGACAGGATAGGAGATGTAGAGAAGAAAGGAAGTGTTTTTAGCTAGGTTTAAGGTATAAAAAGCGAATAAAAAATGATATTTTTATTTTAGAAACTTTAGAGAAGACATGGATGAAGTGGAGTAAAGCATGGAAAAGAAGAAGTAAGAACTAGAAAACTGAAGAAAAGCGATATAAATTTAGAAATGGAATACTTGATTTTACTTTTATATAAAATGAATAAGGGAAATTATAAAAATACCCTAATAATAAAATATATAATACCCTTTACCCAAATGGTGACAGCTCACCATATCTACCCTTAGTCAATATGCGACCCACCGCCTTCTCTAATCACCATCACTTCATTTCTATTTGCATGTAATTAGTGTCATATCCTTAGTACTACTTTTTAAATTAAAAAAGAAAAGTCAAAAATCCCCTTTATTAACCTAAGTACAAATTTAAATTTATTTAACTCTAATAACTTTCTTAACCTAGGCATATATTATTTATATATATATGTATATATACATTCTAGTGTATACAACATGTCCCGACAACTATTAAATGGTGAAAATGCAAAAAGCCGAAAAATGATTTTCGACCACATTTTCGATTTTTCTCCGAACTAACTATTTTTGTAAACCAAATTTTAAAACAACTTTACGATAATTAGTTATTACTTAAAAGAGGTCTATTTGAGTTATAAAATCCATTAAGTAATTATTTTAAAGTTTTATCAAATATTCATATTTAAAAACAGTCGTTGTATTCTTTCTCTCTTAAAACAATTTCGTCTCGAAATTAACACACAAATAGATAACCTAAAAAGAAACTTTTTTATATATGATGAAAAACATACAAAAGATACATACTAAATAACCATACCACAAATTGAGAGTACACTATCTATACAATAAGCAAATAACTATTTTGTCATCAACTCAGGATAAGCCTCCCTCATGCTACTTTCTATCTCCCAAGTGCAATCTCTGGAATCTTCACTCCATTGAAATTTAACCAATCTCACAACCTTATTACGCAATTATTTTACATCTTGATCCACAATGTGAACTGGATGCCTTGTCACGGTTAAATTCAGTTCCACCTCTGGATCTTCTTGAACAGTTGGCTCAACAATAAGTGATGGATCATACAAATACTTCCTCAAATGCGGTGCATGAAAAACATTATGAATTCCCAATAATCTTTCTGAAAACTCAATTTTATAGGAAAGCAGTCCAATCCTCCCAAGAATCTAAAAAGGTCCAACATATCTCGGTGCTAATTTTTCTGCTCTTCCAAATCGGACAATTCCTCTAATCAGGGAAATCTTTACAAACACAAAGTCTTTGATTGAAAATTCTAAATCTCTACGCCTTTGAACAGCATAGCTTTTCTATCTATCCCAAGCTTCCTTCGTCTTCCTTTTTATTGCAGCTACGCTCTCTGTGGCCTTTCGAATCATATTAGGTTCAAGCAATAACTAGTCTTCGGTTTCCATCCAATACGATGGTGATTTACATGGTCGTCCATAAAGAGCTTCATAGGTGCCATATCAATGCTTTCTTGATAACTGTCATTATATGGGAATTCCACTAAGTGAAGAAGATCCTCCTATGATCCTCTAAAATCCAAGACATAAGCACTTAATAAATCCTCGAAGACTTGGTTCACCTTTTTTGATTGGCCATCAGTTTGAGGATAATATGCTATGCTCAAATTTATCTTTACTCCGAAAGCTACTTGCAATGCTTCCTAAAACTGACTGGTAAAGATTGGATCGTGATCACTTACAATGCTAATTGGAACTTCATGTAATCGGATGATCTCTCTCATATAAATATTCACTAAACTTGCTGCAATCCTAGACGGTTTCATTGGAATAAAATGGGCACTCTTGGTTAGTCGATCCACAATAACCCAAACACCTTCCTTACCCTTCCTTGATCTGGGAAAACCATCTATAAAATCCATTAATACTTGCTCCCATTTCCAATTTAGGATCACCAATACAGTCCATTAGTGATAACGTTTGATTTTTTGGCAATTCACATATCTTGCTAACACGGATGGGCCCAAATTTCAAAAAAATCAAAACCCAAATCCACCCAAGCATGAATCGTTGCATTCGGTACCGGCAATAAATATAAGCATATCAAAGATCAATAAAAGTAAACTCACAGTAGAAGAATTAATATTATGATATAAATATTGACATTGGCTACTACCTTGGAATTTATAGAATTCCTAGGACAACAATCGCCTTATCAATACCGAGTATGAGAGAGAGAAGACTACACCATCAACCGATCATATCCAGTCCTATTGACCTATACCTCTAATCTATCTTATGAATTGTAATGAGGAGGAGGTTAGAACAACATTCTGGTAATTGGAAAACCTATAATTGTCCATAACATAAATTTGTACCAATAGGTTCCCATTTAATTGCTATGTCTATTATTTAAGGTAGACCCTATTTGTTTACCATGCACATATGATAGGTCATCTACCCAAAATCTACCTAACCTTTTCCAAAGGTATAACTTAAGCTATTTTTCCACTTAAATACTTCCTAAAATGAAGCAGACTCCCTAGCATAGTCAATGTTGGTTTATTGGTCCTAGCTACCGAGACCTTCAATCTCTATACATGGATTTTTGATATATAATTATCATTCTATCAATGCATCTATCACCCGTAAAAGTCTAGCTATGTGAGAGAAAGTACGTAAGACACTTATTAACTTTGCAACTAGGAATGGGCAAACTTTTGACCATTTAATACTTTGAGATAAGTGGGTCCTCAAGCAACCACTTAATACCCTCAAAACCCATAAAGCAGGGCCCCATCATTTAATACCTAACCTCAGGGGGACTGGCTAAAGGTACAATCCAGATGGCATTACTTGGAATCTCACTTAGTCACTTAATACTTTTGTTACTGGCAGAGACGAACCCTATAACATTCAGTTAAGATCTCAAACTAAAATCGAACTATTTTCGAATATCCTTTACCGCACTTAACCGCATATACTGACCATTTAATACTTTTCTATTAAGGAAAGAGGCATGCCCTCAAACAATCACTTGATACTTCAAATCCTTCAAGCAGGTCCTTTATTTATTTTCATGGGTCGGCTATTTAATACTTCGAGAGAGGCGGGTCCCCAAGCAACCACTTAATACCTTTAAACTCCTGAAGTAGGTTCTTTGCTTTATAACCTATACCTACAATGACAGCTCACATTAGTCCGACTGTGCGCATGAACCGGTAGCCAAATTAGCTGGGCAGATTTACCCTATAGAATTTAGGGACTAACTTCGTGTCATCATCAAGTACTTATCATAGGAGATATCCTTATAACTTAGCTATATTTACTACAGTTTTATATATACACACACATCTCAACATTTGATTGATTAGGCTATATAAGAATTCTCACTTATTTTGCTTTAATAATTATTTATTCAAATTCTATAGTTGGAAATATCTCATGCCAATAATAAGTGTACACAACTGTTGGTAGCCTATGAGTGAAGGGCAGACGTCTGTTGTGAAACTATACTGACCTAGCATTTCCAACCCACTAAGTCCAATTAATTAACCTAAGCCTATTATTATTATTTTGGCTTATTATTCTTAAATTTATTGATTTATTATTCTAAGTTGAACGTTGGACTTAACTTACTAATCCCCTTTTATTATTTAAGGCTATATATCTATCTAAAATATTCCATTACTAATTAATTTCCTTTTTAATTAAATATCCATAAACGTCAACTTGTCCAAGGTAAATAAATATCATCCTAAGGACATTTCCTAAGACTCTATTTTGATAAATTATAACTATAAATTAATCTCAACAAACACAAGCATGTATCTTATCTCATATAGGCAATATATTAATAGTACTACACATAAGAGCTCTAGCTTGAGTTTGCTCAACAGCTAATATGTATGTAAGCAATCTTTTAATATATAAATGATAGAAGACACCTATATTAAAGATTCACAATGTTTGATATATTTGAGTGATTTGGATTTAAGGAACAATGTATTTCTTATGAAATACCTATGAGATTCAAGTGTCAAACATATCTAAAATCACATTATATGTACCATATGTATGTATTCATAAAATCTGTTTTGGGTTAATTTAAATTTCACTTATATTTTAATTTTACGTATTGTCATATAATTTCGGTTTATTTATAATTATAACTATAATTTAATTGACTTACATAATACTTGAATGTTAATTTTAACTGTTAATTAAATTTAATTTTATTTTAGATTTTAGAAATTTTATTTTATTCATCTTAAACTATTTAATAATAATATTTAACTACAACCTCTATAATTATATATATATATATATATATATATATATATATAAAATACAAAACACATATGCATATATATGAACTAGTTAACTATTTATCAACTTAATTATTCAATTAAACATTTTAGTTATATTTTTGATAGATTATGAAATTCTATATAGTTTTTCTCAAAATAATTTTTTGAAAATTTGAACATTTTAAATTATTAAACTATAATCTTTTTTTTTTGTGTATATCAGAATACATATATTGTTAGTGCCAGAATTGGTCACTAACACCCTGAGGAAGGATTGTGTAAAGAGACTAATGAAGGAAGTAAATTAAATAGAGAACTGTATGCTAAATTAGATGCAAAAACAGGAACACCAGATTTATAGTGGTTCAGCATAATTGCCTATGTCAACTTTAAGTCTTGATCTTTATTGCTTTCACAAGTGATCGAATATAGATACAATCCGTACTATACAGACTTGAATACAAGTATTAGGTAAAATAGAGTGAGTTTTGGAAGCAGTAGAGTTTCCCCGTGTTCTTGAAAAAAGGTCAATTTCACTGTGCCCATGCCCTTCTATTTATAGACGAAGATGGGTTGGACTTCCCTAATAGGCCTAGGAGCAAGATACCTCAGCCCGTGATGAGTGACTTCTGTGTGCCAAGCTGCAAATGCCGAGCCACGTATCCAAGCCGATCGGTATATCTATGCCGAACGAGGCAGTGCATTGAGTGAAGTGTGTAGGCCGAACGAGGCTGGAATACCGAACGAGGCTGGAGTGCCGAACGAGGCTGGAGTGCCACACGAGGCTGGAGTGCCGCACGAGGCTGGAATACCGAACAAGGATGGAGTGCCGAACGAGGAACGAATGCCAAGCGAGGCTGGAATGCCGGTCGAGGCTCATGCCGAACGAGGCTGGAATAACGAGGCTGGAATGCCGAATGAGACTGGAATGCCGGTCGAGGCTCATGCTGAGGAGGCAGGAATATCGAACGAGGCTCTATGCCGAGCGAGGCTAGAATGCCGGTCGAGGCTTCTGCCGAACGAGACTCTATGCCGAGCGAGGCTAGAATGCCGAACGAGGCAGGAATGTCGAACGATTCTGGAATGACGAGCGAGGCTCATGGCGAACGAGGCTGGAGTGCGAACGAGGTATGAATGTCAAGCGAGGCTGGAATGCCAGACGATACTCCCAATGCCGAAGGTGCTTATGTCGAGCCTCTTGTTACATAGTCAAACATCTAGGTAACACTTGCCCCTCAAAGTGCATCATGTGGATGAACATGATGCGCTTTGAATCATGAGTACTTCATGTTTCTCTTTAGAGTCCTTATTCTGTCTTTTCGACAATGTTTTCCTTCGACCTCTTGAATGTCAATTGAGGCATTGAATGTCGAATGACATACCAATGTCGAACGACGCACGAATGCCGAACGACATAATCCCAAACGATGGAGGTGCATTGACCGGTTCTACCGGTCATTGTCCTTTTGACTTCTCTTCTCTCTGTTTAAGCCGATACTTCTTCTTTCCCTCCCTTTTACTTTTACCTCCGCTCTTCGAAACTTACGAATTCATCTCCCACACAACTTCAGCGAACTACTTACCCTTCCCTTCTCTTCTCGAACCCAATAAGTTGCCTCACCTCCTTCCCCAATTATCGAATCTAATCAGAATCGCGTATCCTACTCCAGAATCACGTCCAAGCTTCGAATCGTTTCTTAGGTAATGACTTCTATGTTAAACACTTCTTCTCAACTAGGAAACTTAGCACGAGATTTGAATTCGTGAATCTTCATAAAACTGATGGCAGTAGGAACCACATGGATGAGGACAACGAGTTTGAGGTTAGAACTTGTTTTAGGGCTAGGCAGAGTAGTGGAAGGAAGGAGATGTCAGAAGTGTTTGCAAGAGGGTGTTGGTGGAAGAAGTATTGATGTGGCTCGGTAAGACTTCCTTATGCAGAGCGATGGAGCGGAAGTACAAGAGTGAAGTTCGAGTTAAGGTTCAACGTGCCGAGCGATGTGGCTCGGCACAGCCACGGCTTGGCATGATTCCCTTGTGCCGATCGAGGTAGGAGGGGATGCAGGAAAGAAATAGGAGATGGATCGGCATGACTTGCCGAAGGACTCGATTGCGCCAAGCGGTAGGGATGGAGGATAGGGGTGAAGTTGGAGTTAAGGATAGAATGCCGAGCGATGCGGCTCGGCATAATTGTGATTCAGCATGACTTGTCGCATGCCGAACGATGGAGAGGAAAAGTGGGAGAGTGATGTACATATGACAGTCAACACCATCTCAACCTAGACTCAGAACATTATTGACTTAACGCACTTCTTATGCCCGAACATATGACAATGAACTTGAACCGACTTAAATAATTAAGCATATCGGACAATATTGACTGATAACTCCCTTGTTTTGACAACTGTAAACCTGAACTTAACTTGTTTAAAATAGTTAATACCCTTTCTCTTACAGTGTCGATGCCGAGTTCAAAACATAAACCATCTTACGATAAGCTCTCGCAGACGGCCAACGATGACGGTCTTCAAAGATGATAGTTCGAAGCCTAACTTTATTTCACCAACTCAGTGACTTTTTAATTTCTTGGCACTTACATTTGAATGATCGCACTAGTTCACGCACCACATGGGGGAATTACTTATGTTATTAAGTCTAATGTCGATTGCTTTTCAAGTATAGTTCAAACAGGTGTTTCGTCAGATTCAGTCATTCACTAGAGATGTCTAGGAAATCTAGCTATGCCACGATCTCGAACAGACCCAGGCCATCCTCTCAATAAGAAGTAGTTGGAACTTCAAATCCATCAACTGCTCATGTACAAGACATGCCGAGCCCCACGACCGCATCTGTCGACTTGGCTCCCGATGCCCTGGATGTAGCTATCTTTTTAGATGATCTGATCGATTCCCAAGCCTCGAAGATTAACGAAAGCATGCTTCATCGTATATGCTCAGTTCATGGGATTCCTTTCGATGATGTGTTGGTTCCATCGAGGCGGGATCGTCCTCACTTTCCCCCAGTCGGATATATAGCCTGCAACAGATTCATGTTTTGGGTCGATAGCATTCCTTCATTTAACTCCATTCTTCATGACGTGCTACAGTATATCGAGATCGCTCCATCGCAATTACATCCAAATAGCAACACATTCATATATGACACTTGCATTCTCTTCATGAGTGTCCTCTTCAGGCTTCTGACTACCGACGATATCCGCTATATCTATCGCTTCAAGAGACGGTCAGATAGCCATTTTTGTGTTGCTTGAGCCGCATAGCAAGTGTCAAATCTTAACTGGGGCATGGAGCAAGTTTTCCCGGTATAAGTAGGAGTGGTTCTAGGTGCACTGTCCTCCCGGCTTTGCGAGTAGATGGGTGGAAGGAAGTAAGTCTTTTCTTTGGATCAATGCTCGTGTTTGGCGGAAGCTACACCTTTTCTAACTCTTCCTCTATTTTTTAAGGTATCAACCCATGTTCCGAAGGCTCCGGATATTATGAAGTTGTCGAAGCTATCCGAGCTATTCCTGCCGAAGATCGGGACATCAGAACTCTCATTTCAAATGAATCGCTCAAGAAGTTTGGGTTGCTGGCGGAAGGTCGCCGAATAAGCCTTCCTCCAGGCATCACTATAACCAGGCCAACTTCGGGCAAAGGAAAAAAGTAGGCTTGGTCTTCATCACGTTGTTCCCCCGACACACCAGAGGAGGGGGAAATTAGAGACGGCAAGACGCCGAAGTACGGTGAAAATGCTAGTCCCACTTGGGACCCGTTAGTTGAGGTTCATGACATCAAAATAACACCTTCCCCTTCAAAGGGAAAGAAGAAATTGACCTATAAGTTGAGGAAGAAGAAAGTTGGTGGAACTTCTAAAGCCACCCTTATTCTAGTGGAGAGAAAGCCTTCCCTCCAACACTTAGAAAGTTCTCTGAAAGGTCTGCCGAACCTCACTATTCCTGGTGATCTGCTCAACTATGGTTTCGACGATCCGAAGAACTTCATTCGCCCGCGAGAGGCGATACAAGCGCTCAAGCCCAAAACCAGGGAGAAAAATCTCCTATTAGTATAGATAAAGAAACTGGTTCGTCGGGGGGAACACTAGGACACACACAAACACGTGCACTTCACCTTGCACTTAAAATTTTGCCTTCGCTCTACTCTTTTTTGACTTGTCGTTATTTAAATTCTATGTAGGTGACATGGGGCGTACACATGGACTTGACCGTCTCCATGGTTCATCTATTTTTCACCACTCCGACCGGGATTCGGGTTCCGGTAAACGTCGAGATAGAGATGACTCCGGCGATTAAGACTACCACTGTCGAGAATCATCCTATCGAAGAAAAATTATAGTCAGTCCTCCTACCCTCGCGATCCTCCTCCTCAATCGGAGCTAAGTAAAGAGAAGTCAACACATAAGGGGTCCCAGCCTGAGGCCCATCGGGATCAACACTCCAGTTCATCCAGTACCAGGCATTCCCGGGATCCCCACAGAATACCTACACTCTCCAAGCAGACTCCTATCGCTCCTGTATCTGATCCATCAGTAGCAGAATGACTTGCTGAGATTAAAGCCACGTTCCCAAAGGTATGCTTTGATGGCTTAAAATTTGTCCCGGCGATTTACTAGATTCTGGGACATGTCAAACAAAGCGCTATTGCTTGTATTAATGACATCTATGTCCAACATGATGCATTCGTCCACTTAGCCGAAAAAGTCTTAGAAGTCTCCGTTGAGCGTCAACATGAAATTGTTCGCCTGAAGCTCAAGGGTATCCATGATAAATACATATCAAAGCTCAGGACGAAGAGTTATTTCGTATAAGTCTTAACTTAAAGCTGCCCAACAGAGTGTTAAAGATACCATGGAGGCCGTCAATTGTCTGGATTCAACTCATAAGAAAGAAATCGATGAGGCGGTCCAACGCTATGGGGCCCTGGCTTTATGGAATGATTCAGTGCAGAAGGAAATGGATGGATTTGCCCTCTGAGTCAAAGAGCCGAAAGATCAACTCCATAAAGAAAAGGAGGAGAAAACTGATGTCTAGGAAGAGTCGCAACGATGTTGCAACAAGATCGTTGCTATGCGACTTCTGAAGGCAAAGCTCAACGATGAGCTTTCTAAGGTCGGGATGCTGAAAGATGAAGCCCGTGAAGAGGGAAAGAAAATAGCATCCATGGAGATTGATTCTCGCCTTGAGGCGGCTACAGAGGCTGGCAGGGAAGAGATAAGTGCATGTTTGACCCACTAATAGCAGAATTCAACGCCCCTGTCCTCATGCATCGGGATTTAACTTTTCTTGGCGAAGGCTACCTTGAATCTCTAGCTGAGGCATGAGAGACTTTAATAAAGATCAGGAAGGTCGAGATGGGCACCGAAGAGGTTGATGAGGAGGCCTTGGTGAAAGAATTTCTTAGGGGGAAGGAGCCTTCGGACTTGTCTGCGGCGAAGGCGCTCAACTGTAAAGTTTCCCCCTCATCCAAAGGAAAAGACGTCATTGTCGGTCCGACTGGAACAGAGTCTTCAGTCCTTCCTCCCACTCAATCGGTTAATTGGCCAGTACTCGATCCATTCAAGCAACATGCTTGTTATGACCCAGAAGACCCTGGTCTCGGTATCCACATTCTATCTCCTATTCTGGAGGGCGAGACTCCCCGGACGGTTGAGAGCCTGCAAGAAGCCGGTACATAACTCTTCTTTTTAAAGTACAAAGAGCCGTCGTTTTCGGCGTAAGATTATTGTATTCTAATGTTTGTTTCCTATAATTTTGCACTGGCCGTTCTGATCCCGAACCCACTCCAAGGAGGATGTTGCCAAGGAGGAGAAGGGGAAAACAAGCGAGGCCACTCATGAGAGAGAGACTCCCGGTCCAGATGCTCAAGTGATTGAGGCGCTTGATGAGGATAAGTCTGAGACATCATCCCTTGTCGAAGGTAGTTATGAAGTTGAGATCACAAGAGCCTCTAAGCACACTTCTAAAATGAGCACGAAGGAGCAGCTCGCGGAGGAAAAGAAAAGGACGACTAGAATCAAAGTCGAGCCCCGAGTCGTGGACCTAGATGATCCTTTGAACAAGCCTTTGAAGGTCATCCTCTCTGGTGGGTCCAGGCCACAGGAAGTCCCTCGTTCTTTGTCGGTTGTTACCTCCCCATAAAGGAAAATTTCAAGGGAAAACGCATGGGAGAGGAGTCGTCTGAGAAGCGAAGGAGGGAAAGAAATCAAAGAAACCAAAGAAGTAATTGTTACTCTCGTTCAACGAGAGTTAGTTTAGATTATGTAATTATTTTTATTTATTTTCATAGTCAATGTAAATAGACTTTTGACTCCAAGTTTTGGAGGAGTTGTAGTAGAACCTTATTTTGGATAAATAAAACTTAGTTCTTTTGTCTTTCGAAAGACTTTCATCGTTCAGCTTTCTGTATAATTGTGGTCGAAACCCAGGCTATTGTGAGTTATATAACTTCCAATTCATTTTCATGTAAGTCGGAAATTCTTTGGAATTGTACATCCTTTATTCCACGCTTTGGGTACTTAGAATATTTTTCCGTCTGTAGGCCAGAGACTTGTTGACTTCAAGTCATTTGTATCCAAGTCCGCACTCCGGGGACCTAGAGAATTTTAAGTCGTTTATACTCCAATTCGCACTCAGGGGACTCAGAGTCCTCCAGTCCACACTAAGGTGACTTGGAGATTTCGAATCGTTTATACTCTGATCCGTTCTCGGGGGACTCAGAGTACTCCAGTCCACACTCAGGGGACCTGGAGATTTCGAATCATTTATACTCCAGTCCGTGCTCAGGGGACTCAGAGTACACTAGTCCGCACTCAGGGGACTTGGAGATTTCGAATCATTTATACTCCAGTCCGCGCTCAAGGGACTCAGAGTACTCCAGTCCGCACTCAGGGGACTTGGAGATTTCGAATCGTTTATACTCCGATCTACACTCAGGGGACTCAGAGTACTCCAGTCTGCACTCAGAGGACTTGGATATTTTGAATCGTTTATAATCCGGTCTGCACTCAGGGGACTGAGAGTACTCCAGTCGGCACTCAGGGGATTGGAGATTTTGAATCGTTTATACTCCGGTCCGCACTCAGGGGACTCATAGTACTCCAGTCCGCACTCAGGGGACTTGGAGATTTTGAATCGTTTATACTCTGGTCCATGCTCAGGGGACTCAGAGTACTCTAGTCCGCACTCAGGGGATTTGGAGATTTTGAATCGTTTATACTCCGGTCCGTTCTCAGGGGACTCAGAGTACTTCAGTCCGCACTCAAGGGACTTGGAGATTTTGAATCGTTTATACTTCGATCCGTGCTTAGGGGACTCATAGTACTCTAGTCCGCACTCAGGGAACTTGGAGATTTCAAATCGTTTATACTCCGGTCCACGCTCAGGGGAATCAGAGTACTCCAGTTCACACTCAGGGGACTTGGAGATTTCGAATCGTTTATACTTCGGTCTGCACTCAGGGGACTCAGAGTACTCCAGTCCGCACTCAGGGGACTTAGAGATTTCGAATCGTTTATACTCCGGTTCACACTCAGGGGACTCAGAGTACTACAGTCCGTACTCAGGGGGCTTGGAGATTTTGAATCATTTATACTCCGGTTCACACTCAAGGAACTCAGAGTACTCTAGTCCGAACTTAGAAGACTTGGAGATTTGGAATCGTTTATACTCTGGTCCATGCTCAGGGGACTCAGAGTACTCTAGTCCACACTCAGGGGACTTGGAGATTTCGAATCATTTATACTCCGGTCCGCGCTCAGGGGACTCAGAGTACTCCAGTCCGCAATCAGGGGACTTGGAGATTTCGAATTGTTTATACTTCGGTCTGCACTCAGGGGACTCAGAGTACTCCAGTCCGTACTCAGGGGACTTGGAGATTTTGACCGGTCCACGGTTAAGGGACTTAGAGTACTCCAGTCAGCACTCAGGGGACTTGGAGATTTCGAATTGTTTATACTCCAGTCCACGTTTAGGGGACTCAGAGTACTCCAGTCCACACTCAGGGGACGTGGAGATGTCGAATCGTTTATACTCCGGTCCACACTCAGGGGACTCAGAGTACTCCATTCCGCACTCAGGGGACTTGGAGGTTTAAAGTCGTTTATACTCTGGTCCGCATTCAGGGGACTCAGAGTACTCCAGCCCTCACACAGAGGACTCAGAGATTTTGAATCGTTTGTACTCCGCACTTAGGGGACTCCGAGTACTCCAGTCCGCACTTAGGGGACTCAGAGATTTTGAATCGTTTATACTCTGGTCCGCACTCAGGGGACTCAGAGTACTCCAGTCTGCATTTAGGGGACTTGGAAATTTCGGGATGTTCGCGTGCGTTCGTACGTCAGACAGAATAATGTAATCTAGTAGTTTGCCGTAGAATTATCATACATAGAAACATCAATAATCATGGAAAAGATGGCTTCAAGCCTTTATTAATGAAAATAAGCTAAATTGCCTTATTACATGCCGAAACTAAGAAAAAAATATGCTGGAAATAATTGCAACTAAAATATGAAAGAAATGGACTAAGTATAATAATGCCACAAATGCTTGCTATTCCATGCTCGGAGGAGTGTCGCACCATCAACGGTCGCTAGCTTGAAAGTTCCCTCTCCAAGCTTCCATTCAATGATGTATGGGCCTTCCCATGTGGTATGCGATGGAATCGAGAAAACTCGTTTCAAAACAAGGTCACCCACATCAAAGATTCTAGGTCGGACCATTTCATTATAATATCGAGCGACTCGGTGTCTGTATGCGGTCGCTCTTAAATCAGCTTCTTTACATTTTTCATCAATAAAGTCCAGTGATTCCAGCAAAAGATCCCGATTCGACTCAGGATCGTAGTGAGTTACCTGATGTGACGAAACTTCAAGTTCTACGGGTATAACAGCTTCCATGCCATATGATAATGCGAATGGAGTGTGGCCAGTCGCGGACTAGCCTTTTCCAAACGCTTTTTCCAAACGCTTTTTTAATATCGACTTGATTATTTTGTTCACGGCTTCCACTTGTCCGTTGGCTTTTGGATGAGCAACTGCTGCAAACATTTTCTCAATGCCATATCTTTGGCAAAACTCTTTGAATTCTTTGCTTTCGAATTGAGTTCCGTTGTTTGTAATGGTAGTCCGTGGAAGGCCAAAATGCCATATAATGTTTCGTACAACGAAATTAATGACCTTTTCGGTGGTGATCGTGTCCAAAGGCTCTGCTTCTGCCTACTTGGTAAAGTAATCGACCGCAACTATCGTGTATTTCGCACCACCTTTGGATATAGGTAATGAACCGACTATGTCGATTCCCCATATTGCAAACGGCCAGGGACTAACCATTTGCGTGAGTTCCGTTGGCGGAGCTCTCGGGATTTTCGCATACTTCTAGCATTTGTCGCATCTCCTTACATAGTCTGTAGCGTCTCGATTTACAGTTGGCCAATAGTATTCATAGCGGAGGATTTTCTTTGGTAATGTCTGCCCCCCAGTATGGTTACCGCATTCACCTTCGTGGACTTCCTTCAGGACTTGTTTTATCTCATCGTGGGCAATGTACCGGAGTAAGGGATCGAGGGGATCCCCTCCGATACATTATTCCGCCCTGTGTTACATATCATGAAGCCTTATGAATGACTTGTCGTCTTTCACTCCTACTCTCGGGCAAGATCCCGTATAGCAAGTACTGCTTGAATGGGGTCATCCATGATTCCTTCTCGATTTTTGTTTCTAGCACGAAATCTACCTCCATCATATTTATACTCGGAGCATGTTGGGTTAAAATGGGAACCAATCCCATTTGTTGTGCATCGTCGACGTTCGTAAATTTTGCCAACGAATCGGCTTCTCTGTTTTGTTTACGTGGGACATGCAAAATATCATAATATTCAAGATTTGCTAGCAGCTCTTGAACCTGTTCAAGGTATGGGGCAAGCCTCTGTCCCTTTGCTTGATAATCCCCCCGCACCTGGTACACCACCAGTTGTGAGTCACAAAAAAATTCAACCGATTTTACCCCCAATTCTCTGATGACTCTCAAGCCAGCAATCAATGCTTCATACTCGGCATCGTTATTTGTCGTTGGGAATTCGAGCTTCAAAGCATAACAAACTGATCGATTTTCAAGAGTCACAAGAACTATGCCAGCCCCCGAGCAACAGTATTTAGATGCCCCATCGTTATAGATCTTCCATCGAATGGGAGGTATGATATTATTGACGTCTGATTCGTCTGACATAGTGAATTCAGCAATGAAGTCTGCTAGTACTTGCCCTTGTATGGCCCTTCATGGCAGGTAGGTAATATCGAACTGACTCAACTCGATATTCCATTTTAACATCCTTCTAGAATTTTTTGGTCGTTGGATTGTCTACCGCAAGGGTTGATCAGTATAAACACTAATTGAGTGTGCCTGAAAGTATGGATGGAGCTTGAGTGATGCAATCACCAAGCAATAGGCTAGTTCTCAATCTTAGGATAATTAATTTCTTCCCCCATTAAACATTTACTGACATAGTACACCAGCTTTTGAACTCGGTCCTCCTCGCGAACCAGAGCCGTACTGATAGCATTTTGGGATACAGCCAAGAACACGTACAACATCTCATGGTCTACCGGTTTCGACAGGATCGGGGGACTTTCCAAATGCCTTACCAGAGCTTGGAACGCTTCCTCACAGTTGGATGTCCACTTGAAATTTCTCTTTCCTTTCTTTATTACATCGAAGAATGGGATACACTCACCTATGGCTCTGGATATGAATCGACTTAGCACGACCACCTTTCCATTCAAGCTTTGCACTTGTTTTATAGTTTTTGGCACTTGTATGTCTCGAATAGCTTGAATCTTTTTCGGGTTAGCTTCGATTCCCCGCGCAGTCACAATGAAACCCAAAAACTTCCCTGACGCAACGCCAAAGGAACATTTCAAAGGATTGATCTTCATTCCATAATGTCTGAGTATATCAAACATCTCTGCTAAGTCTCGAATGTGGTCGTCTGACTGTCGTGACTTCACGAGCATGTCATCCACATAGACTTCTATCGTCCTACCAATCTGGTCTTTAAACATTCGATTCACCAGACGCTGATGTGTTACTCCCGCATTTTTCAATCCAAAAGGCATTACTTCATAGTAATATAGCCCCACATCTGTGACAAAACTGGTGTGTTCTTGGTCTGGAATGTACATCGGGATCTGATTGTATCCAAAATACGCATCGATAAATGACAATAACTCGTGTACAGCCGTAGAGTCGATGAGCTGGTCGATTCTGGGTAAAGGGAAACTATCCGTCGGGCATGCTTTGTTCAAATCAGAGTAATCAACGCAAGTTCTCCACTTCCCGTTCTCTTTCCTTACTAGCACAGGGTTGGACACCCATTCACGGTAGAGGGCATCGCAGACGAACCCATTGGCTTTGAGTTTGTCCACCTTCTCTTTGAGAGCAACGGACCTCTCCGGGTCCATGCCTCTCCTTTTCTGTTTTACCGGAATGTACTTTGGGTCTATGTTCAACATATGACTCGCAATAGCGGGGGAAATCCAGCACATATCTAAATGTGTCCAAGCGAAAACATCCAGGTTCGCTCGGAGGAAATTAGTGAGATCCACGGCCATTGACGGGTCGAGTTGCAATCCAATCTTAAGAACTTGTGATGGGTCATCCCCGCTGACTGGAATGTCAATCGTCAGTTCAGCCGGTGCTGCTTTTGCTTTGTTGGATTCCCCATCATCGTCTTTCGGATCTATGTCTCGATAGATCCAAGAGTGTCACCCGAGCCAGGGCTTGGGAACTACTTGTCAATCGCTAGTATTCCGGATGCGGACGAAGCTGTCCGCAACCTTTCATTTTTCTCGCCGTTGAGCCTCTCTCAGCTCAGCCACATAACATGTACGACCGATCACTTGATCGCCATGCACCACACCAACTCCCTTGTCTGTCAAAAATTTTAACGTTAAACACCACAAGGCCAAAGTAGCCCTAAACTCCGCCAGGGACGGTTGACCCAGAAACATGTTATATGGAGAATCAACATCCAATACTATGAACGATGGGATTCGCACCCTTCCACACTCACCTTCACATAGTTCAACTGGCAACTCAACATACCCCATTGCATCAGTCGCTGCACCATTAAAGCCATGGATACGGGCTGTAGATGGCTTTAAATCTTTTGTCTCCATCTTCATTTGGTCATATGCCTTTTTGAAGATGATGTTAATGGAACTTCCACAATCAATTAAAATTCTTTTGACGTATGCTGGCCCGATCGTCGCAGATATGACCATCGGGTCGATGGTAGGAGCCTCCACTTGTCCGCATCTCGGCTTCTAACACTATATCGTCTGTCATCATGCGTTGCTGGTTTGCGTGGGTCCCATCCTCCACATTCGAAAAACACTCATAACCGCATGCCTTAAGGAGTTAGCATATCGCTCCATCTCCTGCCAATTCTTGTCTGTAGGGTGAGGTCCACCAACTATCGTGTTTATGACCAATCTACCCATGATTCGGGTAGGTTCCTCTGGTTGGCGTGTAGCCGGCCCACGTTCGTGGTCTGATATTCCTTGCCAACCCTCTTTGTGAGTTTTTGACAAATTCCTGTAGCTTTTTCTATCTGATCAACTTTTCTATGGCGTCGTGGAGGTGTCTACACTCCTCTGTATTATGCCCATATTTTCATGGAAGCAACAGTACTTCCCCGTCTGCTTCTGTTCCTCTGTGGACTCCTTTGGGTGTGGCTTTCTGTATTGAAAAGTGTTACAAGTTGACAGGTAAATATTTTCAAGAGATGAATTCAGTGGGGTGTATTCATTGTTGGTTGGAATCCTTGGCTTCCCTTTCCCTCTTCTCTTTTCTTTCCGGGATTTCCGCCTCCGGACCCTTTAGATTGCCTAGGCTTGTTCTGGACGTTGACTTGAACCTTCCCCGAATTATCGCCGGATAGTTTTACGACGATGTTGCTTTTCACAGTCTCCTGAACAGTCCCTAGTGCCTTATCTCTCTTCATCCATCTGGCTTCTTCTCTTCTTATGAATTGATGAGCCTTTGAATAGAAACGCTCCAGCATTGTTGGAGGCTTTCCTGTCAAACAATCTCCAAAATCTGAATCCGGATCTACTCCTCGCATTACCGCCATCAAAATTGCATGGTTGTTAGGGTTGCTAACTTCAGTAGTCGTAACATGAAATCTCTGCAGTACTCTTTCAACGACTCCCCCGGAGCCTGGTTTACACTTGATAGGGACATCACATCCTCAAGACAAATAGCGTGTATCCTGAACAGTTCTACAAATTTTATCGCCAATTGGTCGAAACTGGATATAGACCATAGGGGACGTTGAGTAAACCACATGGTGGCAATTCCAGATAAAGTAATTGGAAAGCATCTACACTTGGTCGTGTCATTCGCTCTAGCCAATCCATCATGCATTCGTACCTCATCACATGCTGCCTAAGATCGGTCTTCCCTTCGTAGGCTGGGATTGTTGGCATGCTAAACTTCCTGGGATCCTCCGCCTGTAGAATGGTATCGGTAAATGGAGTATGACTCCTAGATATTTTCCAATCTCGTTGGTTAAGCCTTGATTTTCCCTCATTAACTGCCTGACCATAGCTAATAAGTCCGGAGTTTTTATGGAGGATGGAAGGTTGGGCTCTGTTCTGTGGGACCACTCGGGTTGATGTCCCCTTTGTTGGCGATCTGCCAGATGTGTATCTCGAAGACTAGCTTCATTAGGGTCTTTGTGAGCCGGACGTCCAGTCTCCACACGCGCTCCAGCTTCTGAGTTCTCTGCTCCGGCTTGGGTGTGGTCTCCAAGATGCGAGTGATCCCTAGTTGATCGGTCAGTAGCACCTTCTTGTGCAATTTCAGTTTTATGGCGTTTACACCTAGGAGGTTTATCGGATGAGGTCGAACTATCAGATGAAGAGTAAGGAACGGGGCTAACTCCAGCATTCTGATGTTATTGCTGTGTAAGCTGTGTCATGAGGTTAGCGTCAGCTTGAATTTTTTCAGCAAGTTGCCTTCTACTTTCCATGAGTTATCTCATTAGGTCGTTGGACTCCATCCTAGTGACAACTTCCATCTGGTTATTAGCTCCAGCAGTCCCTGCACCTAGATTTGCTTACTGATTGCTAGGTCCTATCTGTTGTACGCTAGCAGTCTCGTAGACGTCGGCACTATGAGAGGCTGATCGGGTACATGGTCTTCCCATAGTAGAGTTGTTGATCAAAACTATGAGTAGATTAAGTGGACGTCCTCTCAATAAGTCGGAACTCCTTCAGGGGATTTATTCAATCCAGTAGCTACAAAGCAGATCCTAGCGGTTTGAGAATTCGATTCTTAGTGAAAGCACCAAAATATTAACACCAGAATTAGTCACTAACACCCTTAGGAAGGATTGTGTAGAGAGATTAATGAAAAAAGTAAATTAAAACAGAGAACTGTATGCTAAATTAGATGCAAAAGCAAGAACATCGGATTTATAGTGGTTCAGCGTAATTGCCTACTTTAAGTCTTGATCTTTATTACTTTCACAAGTGATTGAATACAGATACAATCTGTACTATAAAGATGTGAATACAAGTATTAAGTAAAATAGAGTGAGTCTTAAAAGCAGTTGAGTCTTCCTAGTGTTCTCGAAAAAAGGTCCATTTCACTGTGCCCCTGCCCTTCTATTTATAGACGAAGATGGGTTGGACTTCCCTAATGGGCCTAGGAGCAAGATACCTCGGCCAGTGATGAGTGACTTCTGTGTGCCGAACCGCAAATGTCGAGCCACATATCCAAGCCGATCGGTATCTCTATGCCGAACGAGGCAGTGCATTGAGTGAAGTGTGCAGGACGAACGAGGCTGGAGTGCCAAACAAGGATGGAATGCCGAACGAGGCTGGAGTGCCGAACGAGGCTGGAGTGCCGAATGAGGTACGAATGCCGAGCGAGGCTGGAATGCCGGTCGAGGCTCATGCCGAACGAGGCTGGAATGCCGAATAGCTGGAATGCCAAACGAGGCTCTATGCCGAGCGAGGCTAGAATGCCGGTCGAGGCTTCTGCCGAACGAGGTTCGTGCCGGACGAGGCTCCATGCCGAGCGAGGCTAGAATGCCAAACGAGGCAGGAATGCCGAACGATTCTGGAATGACGAGCGAGGCTCATGCCGAACGAGGCTGAAGTGCCGAACGAGGTAAGAATGCCGAGCGAGGCTGGAATGCCGGACGATACTCCCAATGCCAAACGGTGCTTATGCCGAGCCTCTTGTTACATGACCAAACATCCAGGTAACATATATATATATATACACACATTGTATAATTAACATTTAATTAATTATTTATCAAATAAATTATTTAATTAATTAAATATTTAATTATTTTGAAAGTTTTATTTCATTTATCTTAAACAATTTTAAGATAAATTTTCAATTATAACCTTTATAGCTATAAATATTTTTTATTAATTAACCATTGATTAATTATATATTTATTGAAATTTGAAAAATATTAAATAAATTTCTCAAAATAAGTTTGAGAAATTTTAGATTACAATATTTATCTTTTATATTTTAAACTTAAAATTTAAATGTAAAATATGTTTTAAATTTTCAAATTTTAATTTATTAATTGCCCAAGGCCTAAAGTAAATTTAGGCTTATAGGCTAACTTTATGGACTTAATCCATCCATTGGGCCAGATCAGTAGTCAGAGAAGGGAGAATATTTTTTACACACGTCGAAGCCCAAACACTGCTATTATGGACACCCATCAGGTAGAAAGGTTTATTAGTTGGCCCTAAATGTTGGATATTAAGATTGCATAGATCAATCAGGCTCTGGTAATATTGATGGGTCAATCCTGTTATGGTAGTGAATAAAATGGGTCAATTTCAAAGTTTCCCTATTTGGATTTTAATAGTTATACGAAATCTATTAACTAGCATTAGATTCAATTTATATAATAAATTTTATTTTAAAATTTTTATATTATTCAATTAATCTTGTTGATTGAATTTTCTTAATGATTGCTTTGAATATATCTAATATATTCATACGCTAACATTATAGTAGAATAATATATGAGCATGTATATAAACATATATACACACATATGGATCTTGGAATTTATATCAATTGTATATGCATACATATTGTATTTACATATTATTATCCGCCTTTTGGATAAGTGGCATTCAAACAAATCTTGATGTTAGGATTAAGATGGAAATGTTCAAGAGCTTGGGAACATAATTGGAAGAGAAATGGAAAAGGTTTCAAGAGTTTGGAGAGAAGTAGGAGCAAAGTAAACGGATCGGTATCGATCCCTTTGGGTTGGTACCGACAGTTAATGTGGTTGTCTTGGGACTCATTTCTAGAGGAGTGGGCGTACAATGCTAAGGAAGCTCTGAAGGAAAGGAGATAAGTACTAGAGATATCAGAACCACTCAGAAACAATATGATTTCTAAGGTAAAAATGCTCGAAACTTGATGGCTCTAAGCAAAGTGATAGAGTAGGAAGGTGGCACAACTGGTACTCAAGAATTCAGATCGGTACCAACCACTTCAGGTCGGTGCTGACATAATTTTTTGGCTCTAGGGAACTCGTCTTCTTTGCTATATTCTTAGATCTAATGTTAGAACTGTTATTTTGTAGATCTATGACTTCATTAGGGAAATTTCCTCATAAATACAAGGCATAAAGTTATTTAAAACGGACTTTTTGGCACTTCATCTTCTACATTATCTTTCTTTACATGACCCTAGTCACAAAGGAATTATTTTTGTTGTTTTAGGCTATTAAATCAGTTAACACCTTGCATTTATGACGAAAACCTATAAGTAATAGGATTAAAGCGGACATATGCCTCAGATTTGTTGAACCATTATAAAATTTCCTGCCTTTCTTACTTTATCTTGCTAGATCTCTTTATTTCAGCTGATTTTAGGGTGTTGTGCCATTTTTTGGTTCAATATCTTTGGTGCTTTCACCGAGAAAGGTGTTTCTCAGGCATAGATCTAGCTATCTATTATGGATTGGAGTGTCGAAGGGTTATATCCAAAGGATTTTCATCAAAGGATTTAAAGTAATTTCATATTTGGATCAATGGCATCATCAAGGAAGTCTGGTAGATCTAGTGCAGTGGCTGGTGTAGAGGAATGAGTTTCTCAACATACTGAAGTTAGTAACCAACCGGCAGCAGCATTGGCAAGTCCATGTGCCCCTCAGGAGATGGTCATATGAGGGGAATTTGATAAGATGATGGTGGAGTTAAATCATAAGATGGAAAATAGTCAAAAGGCTCTAGTTTACAAAATAGAAGATAGCATAGCCTTGCCAATCCAATGACCATGGACAAGTAGGAGGAGCATGAGAGAGACGTCACCTACTAGATCTGAAGTGAAGAACTGTAATGACCTGAAATTTTTAACGTTTTGAATAGGAATACTTAACTTATCTAAATATTTAAAATTGATTCTAACGTAATAAATAATAAGGAAATAAATTGTTAATTAAACAACTTGATTTTTAACGGCATATTTTTAATTCAATATATACGATTTTCCCATAACTTTCAATTTGGAAAATATTTAAATTTTAGTTTAATGTATTTTTCAACAAACGATGGTATTTTTGAAATTTTACAGAATAAGAACCGGTGTATTTTATTGTTTTTTTATGATCATGTCACATTGTTGTACATGATCATATTTTTATTTCTGTCGTTCATGGTTCGTACGTGAAAGAAATGCTGCGTAGTGAGTTGTCGAAAATTAGAAAATAAACTAAACTCTACACTATGACTTTTCTTCACTTTTTCATTTCCCTCTTATTTTCATTTTTGCCTCCTCTCTTTCTTATTTCCATTAATCACAAACAAAAAAAACCCCTCCTTTTTAAAATCAAAATCAAGTCGTACACTCAACGAAAAATTATAAGGTTGGATCCGTGAGATTCGTAACAAAGAGGGTTTTAATTTGGTGATATAAAGGAGTGCGGTCGACGTCGGGGTTGTCCGATGTGAATAGGGGAGAACTAGGCTTGGTGATTTTTGGAGATTTAGGTGGAGTTATGTTGTGGTGTTGGTTGCATCTCGCTTGACGCATGGAGGGGCATCGAGGGTGAGAGTATGGGTGTGTGTGGTCATGGAAGGAAGAATGCGACATTTTTATGTCGTCTTCGATGGAAGCAGGTTGTAACATCCCACTTCCGGAGGCTCAAAACTAACTGCTACAGATGTTGCAGTCATCCATTGGTGTTATTTCTGAGTGGCCGAAATTGGAACCTTGAAACTATTGGCAACACAGAAACACAAGAATATAAAAAAATTCAACTTTAACAAAACGGAATTTCCCATTTCTTATGAATTTCAACTTAAGATTTAATTACATAATTCCAGATGTTAACCACATTCAGATCACGTATACATCTACAAAATACGATAAGAGCGACATATGAAGATGTCCCCTTATAATGATCAGAGAACTAATAAATATGAACTTTACAGTTCTTAGTACATCATAGCAGAAAACACAAAATAGCTCATATATAGTTAATACTGCCTCCTGCATGTCAACGGAAGTTAATTCGTCCAAAACCTGAAAGTCTCCCACTCTCAGACTACTCAAATTAATTTTGAGTACCCGATAGTTGGTGGAGAAATACAAACTTCAAGTTAGACCATAAGCCTGGTATGAATAATCCCCTATCACCTCTTATCATAAATAGATAACTAATGAGACCATGTCGCTTAGCGAAACGGGCTTTGCTCTCACTAGTATCCAAAACAACATACAAATCATTTACTATGCCCCTGAACCCAAAATGATTAGTCTTAACATAATATGAGATAATGCCATAAATCATATGTATTGGATATCCCATCCACCCATTTATTAGATATCCCATCTAAAAGCAATTTATTAGATTTTCCATCTAAAAATCAATTTATTATAGTTCCCCTCTAAAACCTTTAAAATGACTATCCGCCATAATTTTATAGGACTATCCATCCCAATCCATTCAAAATAAATGCAGATTATCCATTTTACATTATTGTATAAAAGATGGTATGGGCTATCCACCGCACACTCCATAGTTTTCCTAGGATGACAATGAATGTTTGGGTGCTAAATCCTAAGGCTAACCACCTCTGGCAAAACATTCTTTACTTTGGAAATTTGACGTGGGCTATCCAACGCACATTCTAACCAAGAACCCATCACTTGGCCAAAAATATCATGATCCCCATGATTATATATTTTCCCCAAGTATTCCATATGTTTAATATATTCCCATTGGTATCCTCAATTAAGTTAAATTCAATAAAAACACATTGATAGCCCCAATGTATAATTTCCAAAGCAATTTCTGTTTGTAATCCCAAACTATGTATCAAAATCAGTAATCCCACCCCCGTGTCCCAAGGTTTAGTAACATCAAATTTATATAAGGCTTCCCCTTACATGTTCAAACAAAATAAGTATTTTATGATATAAGCCTTCGAAGTAACCCTTACAAATTAAAAAAAAATACTTAAGGAAAATGGCTAAAGACAGCCCTTCAAAACCCTTCAAATGAAGTCCCATTTGAAAGTAAATAACCCTCCGAATTTAGCCTCTTTGGAAACCTTCCTTTTGAAAGCATTACAAAATCATACCATTCGCAATCACTAAAGAAACCCCTTCAAAGCCTTTCAAAATCAAAACCTTTCGAAATCAAAACCTTTGGAAATTAAACCTTTCGATATAAACCTTTCGAAATCAAAACCTTTCGAAAATAAAACCTTTCATAATAAACCTTTTGAAATCAAAACCTTTCAAAAATAAAAATCTTTCGAAATCTAGCTCCTTCAAAACCCTTCGAAATAAATCTTTCGAAGTTAAACCTTTTTAAACCAAAACTTTTGAAATCAAAACCTTTCAAAATCATTCAAAAACAATAAAGTGTTGGCGTTGGAACCAACCTTCGAAAGCATACTTCCGACCATGTCGGAAGGTTAACACTGTGGCTTGCCGAAAGGTTTTAAAACACCTTTTCGAAAAACCTTTTAAAACAATACTCTTGAAGGTTTCGAAAATCCTCTTTGAAACCCTTCTTGAATATAAAATTTTAGTCTTTTATAAAATGATAGTTTCGAAGGACCCCCCTTCAACTTATTTGAAAACAATTTTTATATCTATCTGAAAGCAAAAGAAGCAGCCTCCCTATCCCATCGCCCTTTTCTTCCCTTCGGCCCCATGCCTACCATTCGAAATGGGTAGAAGGTAGCTATTTACTTTCCATTTTAAACGAAAGGTACCATTCAACTTCGTAAAAAGGGTAAAAGAGGGCTTGATTGAGTCAAAGACAGAACTGGTCCCACTGAAGTGATGATTTTATCTTGTTTGTCTAATTTTGATTGGCTGAAGAACCTTCTCCTATACTTTCAAATAGTAAAAAGTATACAAAAGTCAACATTTTTCTCAAAACACTATACTTCTTCCTCAAATATTTCCAAAAGCAATTTCCTTCTGAATTTAAATAGTTTCAGAAGCAAATTTTCAATTTAGCCCTTGGGCTTAAATAATTTAATTACCATAGTAAATCACTAAGAAAAAATTCCCAAAAAACCACCAAAAATCAAATAAATCAAATACTTTGACATATTAAAATTTCAAAGCATATGAAGATCAAAACAACTTGGAATTTAGCCAAAACCGAATGAAAACATGTTAATTAGCTCATTAACATTTTAAAACACCTATGTCTTATCCAAATAAAGGTTTAAGTGGTTATATCCTAACCAAAATCATAAACGTGAATTGAGTATAACCCATAATCGATCCAAACATAGAAAAACGAGATGATAAACACGATTATTCACCTTGATTAGTTGATTGGAGAATGAGATAATTTCCTAGCTTTAATTTCTTAGCTTATTTTCAAACTCTTCCTGGAGCTTTTTAACAGCCGGTCGAAATATGTGGACATTAAGAATGAGAAAGTGGAAGTTTATTTACGTGGAGGAAGAGATATATACTAAGAAATGTAGCCCCATTTCCAAGTTTATCCCTTAGGAAAATTCCTCCTTCTAGATTTAGTGAAGTCTTATTTTAGTTCATTCATTTAGACACAACCATCAGATTTATTAATCTCATCTCCCTACTTATTCATATTATTCTATTTAATATATCTAACTAAATATCCCGAATAATGTTAGTTAAAATTTAGGGGCATTACAGACTCCCTCCCTTAAAGAATTTCATCCCTGAAATTTCAGTAAGGACACAACAAGCATATAGCCCATGCAAGCAAAGCTAGTATAAGCTACCAGCCAAATTCTATATAAACCCATATATAACATACTATCTAAAACAGTCTCGGAAAAGTAGCCCTAATCTTGTCTTCTATCTCCCAAGTACAGTCATTCATGTTCGCTCCACTGAACTTTCACCAACCCGACTGTCTTGTTCCTTAACCTCTTCTCATCTTTTGCCACAACACGAACTGATCGCCTCACAAAAGTCATCTGATTCAACCTCTAAGTCCTCCAATGCCGTCAGAGCGATTGTAGTTTCTAGATCATGAACATACTTCCTAAGATGAGACACATGAAACACATTGTAGAACCCGGCCAAACTACTCGGCATGCGAGTCTTCCAATCCTCTCTCATAGAGGAAATGGTCCAACATATCTTGGTGCTAGCTTCCCATCTTCCCGAACCGAACCACACCGTTCATCGGTGATATCTTGATGAAAACTATATTTCCAACTTAGAACTCTAGATCCTTACGACTTTTGTCTATGTAACTCTTCTGCTTAGACTGAGCTTCCCTCATTCTTTCCCATATCAACTCGATCTTTTCCGTCGCCTCTCTCACCAAATCTGGAACAAGAACCAATCTATCTCCAATATCTAACCAACATACTGGTGATTTGCATAGCCTTCCATATAAAGCTTCAAAAGGTGCCATCCTTTTAATAGTCTGATAACTATTATTATAGGAAAACTCTACTACATGCAAGTGATCTTCCCAAGAACCACTAAAATCCAGCACACAATACCTTGTTGACTCTCTCTGTTTTCCCATCCGTCTGAGGATGATATGCGGTACTTGTCTTGAGCTTAGCGCCTAACACACTCTACAGGTTCTTCCAGAACTCACTAGTAAACAAAGCATCTTTATCACTGATAATAATACTAGGAATTCCATGCAGTCTAACGATGTTATTCATGAACAACATAGCCAAAATAGGTGCCATCCTGGTTGACTTTACTAGAATGAAATAGGCACTTTTGGTCAATCTGTGCACTATGACCCAAATACTTTCATTACCCCAGTTTGACCATGGAAACCCGTTAATAAAATCCATGGATATCGAGTCTCACTTCCAAACTAGAATATCCAAAAGCTGAAGCAAACCACTTGGCTTCTAAGTTCGACTTTTATTTGCTGACAGTTCAAACATTGTTTTACCCATAAGGCAACATCCCTCTTCATTCCTTCCCAAAAGAAACTTCTCTTCATATCCTGATACATCTTAGTTCTCCCAGGATGAATCATAAACTTCGATTGATTGCAATCCTTAAGAACTTCCTTCCTAAGGTTTCCAAAATCAAGAACACATAACTATTCCTTCTTCCTTAACCAACCCATGCAGTCAAGAATAAAATCCTTCAAAACATCAATCTCGGTTCTAGCTTCTAACCTTCTAATCCTCTCGGCTAACACTAGATCCTCTTTCTACCTAGAAGCTTCATTCGATCAACACCTGGTGAACTTCCAAACAAGACATCATGGCAATATTTCGACTAGATCCAGTAGTCGGCCTCAACTGCACACTGATAGCAGCCAGTGCTTCCAAGTCTTTCCATTCTACCAACATAGCTGACACCATATTCTGATGTTTCCTACTAATTTCATCTGCCATCTTATTTCCTTTTTCCTGTGTATATTCGATGCTAAAATCATAAGCTGTAACAAAACCAGCCATCTTTGTTGTATCTTTTTCAGCTCCTTCTCAAAGAATAAATATTGAAGGGAATTATGATATGTAAATAGCTCAAACCTTTCTCCCAAAAGATAATATCTCCACACCTTCAATGTGAAGATTACCGCTGCGAACTCTAAATTATGAGTTGGGTATCTCACTTCATGCGGTCTAAGCTATCTAGAAGCATAGGCAATAACTTTTCGATTCTGCATTAGCACAACACCTAACCCGGTACCACATGCATCGGTGTAAACTACCAACCCCTGATTCCCATCAGGAACAACTAATATGGGCGCATTGGTAACAAATGTTTCGACCTAACGAATGCCTCCTCGCATTTGTCAGACCAAAAAAACTTCACGTCCTTCCTGATTAGCATAGTCAAGGATGCCGCTATCCTCTAGAAATCATTAATGAACCTTCAGTAATAACCTGTATGCCCAAGAAAACTTCTAATCTCACCTACTGTCTCTGGTCTCTTCTAACTGTTAATAGCTTCGATCTTATTCGGATCAACTGCTAAACCTTCCTTGAAAACTATATGACTAAGGAACTTCATTTCCTTCTTCCAGAAAAGACACTTTGAGAACTTCGCTTTCGTTGATGTTGCCTTAGCGTCTCCAACACTATTCTAAGATGATATGCATGATCCTTCTCATTCTTATACCAAAACGTCGTCAATAAAAACCAACACAACATATCCATGTGCTCTCGGAAAACCCGGTTCATCAAATCTACAAAGAAAGCTGGCGCATTAGTAAGCCTGAATGGCATAACCAACTACTCGCAAGACCCATATCTGGTCCTGAATGCAATCAAAGGAATACTATCCTCAGCCACTCTTAGCTGATGGAAAATTTTCACTAAATCCCGCTGGTAAAACACTCTGGCCCCAATCAACTGATTGAATAAATTATCGATCCTCGACAACGGATACTTATACTTAATCGTCCACTCATTCAACAAACGATAGCCGATACACATCCTTAACGACCCATCTGGTTTCTTCACAAATACCGCGATCGTTCCCCAAAGCGAACTACTTGGCCGGATGAAATTCTTTCTTCCCAATTCCACTAGCTGCACCCTTCAGTTCCTTCATCTCGTTTGGTGACATCCTGCTAGGTGGTATACTTATGGGTTCAGCTCCTGGTACGAGATCTATGCAAAACTCGATAGCTCTTTTCGGCGGTAAGCTCGAAACTTGTTTAAACACATTTGCAAACTCCCTTGCTACATAAACCTGCTTCAACTCTGCTTTTGTTCCCTTTGCACCAAGTAATGCATAAGCATTTCCGTTCTATCCTTATTGAGTAAATGACTCGATTATGGCTATTAGGGTGTCTCAATGATATTTCCCCCTTCTGGAAAAATATCCTAGCATTATATCTATTGAACCAATCCATACCCAATATGATCCCGAAACCCACGAATCAAAAACATATAAACTGCATGCAAACATATGACCTAAAAATCAAGTTCTAACTAGTCATATCTTGTTCTCAGAGTTGCATACCCTCCTATAGGATTCGCAACCCTTAAAGGAGTAATAAGGTATAAAGGTTCCAGACATAAAAAATCTGCCAAATACTGAGACATAAATGAGTGCGATGCACCAACATTAAATAGTATTTTAACCGGAGTACTATGAATCATAAGCATACCTTCCATCATATCTTTTCCTTTCTCAGCTGTCATTGGTCTAGAGGATGATGGTTCTAACGCAAAGGCCTTTCCCTTTCCAGCCTTAACAGCCAAGGGCCGCTTGTCCTTGTATTGCCCCATCTGGCCACAGTTGTAGAACTTCACATTCGGCCTCACTACGATTGCTCTTCCATCACACAAGCGACACTCATTAGCATAGCGCCCTTTCTTGTCACACTTGTAACAAACAATATCAGCCTTGCTCTTCTTAGTTGCTACCCCCGACAGGGCACATTTCTTCTTGAAGAACTTCCGCTTCTTAAGCTGAAAATTCTAAACCTTAGCTGGTTTGCCCATTCCAAAAGTAGAAAACATCTCTTCATTCCGAATAGCCATCTAACAATAATATGACACGGATCCCGAAGGTTTGGCATGGTTGCCCTGGTGACCTTAGGATTCAACCCCTTGATAAACTTATCATTCCTTCGAATGACAGTATCCACAGTAGCATATCCATAACGGGATAGCTCACCAAACTATGTAGCATACTCAATCACTGATCTATTCCTTGGACTAAATCTGCAAACTTCCTTAGCAACGCTGACTTGGCAACCTCTGATAGAAATATTTCTTCGAACCTCCTCCGAAATTCAGCCCAAGTCAGTTCCTCTGGCTCTCCCACGATAACTTTTTTCCACCAAAACAATATCGCTCCCTACAGTTGCCTTAAAGCAAGTCTCCTCTTCTACATATCCATCAAGCCGAGATCTGCAAATATCCTTTCACAATGCAATAGCCAGTTCTCCACTCCTACTGCATCCTCGGTTCCCAGAAAAGGCTTCCCTCCAAGACTAGCATAATCCCTGCTTAGCTTTGCATAACTATTGCCAACTAATGCCACCGGATTAGCTCCACCATCATTTCCTACAGCCACACCCACAACTGCTCCAGCTTGCATCATATTCACAAAGAACTAATACATCATCCCCATATCAACCAGTGGAATCTCAGCACCAACATTGGCATTTGCATCTGAGTTAGCATTTGCCTGTCGAACTTGGTTACTCCTAGTATTAGGTCGATCATTTCCACGTGTTGCGGTGCGTCTTCCACCTTGATTCACTCTTTCGTTTCCTCCCTCCGTATCTTACTTCCCTACTACCTGAAATCCAATCTTGGTAAGATACAGAAGAACGGTCTAAGAAAGCGGGGAATGCATACTTAGGTATTTATAGCAAAGTACACATACGTTACTATAACGCTTACCTAAGCCCAACCATATTTTAGATTATGCTTTCAAAATCTTTTAAGGTTTAAATTCTAATATGTACATAAACCATGCTCTGATACCAACTTGTAACATCCTACTTTCGAAGGCTCAAAACTAACTGCTATGGATGTTGCAGTCATCCATAGGTGTTATTTCTGAATGACCGAAATTGGAATCTTGAAACTATTGGCAGCACAGAAATACAAGATATGAAAAAAATTAAACTTTAACAAAACAGAATTTCTCATTTCTTATGAATTTCAACTTAAGATTTAATTACATATTTCCAGGCATTAACCACGTTCAGATCACATATACGTGTACAAAATATGATAAGCGTGACATATGAAGATGTTCCCTTGTGATGATCAGAGAACTAATAAATATGAACTTTATGGCTCTTAGTACATCACAGCGGAGAACAAAAAATAGCTCCTATATAGCTAATACTGCCTCATTCACGTCACCGGAAGCTTATTTTTCCAAAAACCTGAGAGTCTCCCACTCTCAGACTACTCAAATTAATTTTGAATACCCAAGAGTTTGTGGAGAAACACAAACTTAAAGTTACACAATAAGTCCAATGTGAATAATCCCTTATCATCTCTTATCATAAATAGATAGCTAGTGAGGCCATGCCGCTTAGCAGAAGGGGTTTTCCCCCCACTAGTATCCAAAACAACTTGCAAATCATTTACTCTACCTCTGCACCTAAAATGATTAGTCTTAACATAATACGAGATAAAGTCATAAATCATATGTATTAGACATCCCATCCACCCATTTATTAGATATCCCATCTAAAAGCAATTTATTAGATTTCCCATCTAAAAATCAATTTATTAGAGTTCCCCTATAAAATCTTTAAAATGACTATCCGTTATAATTTAATAGGATTATCCATCCCAAGTCCATTCAAAATAAATGCCGATTACCCATCTTACATTATTTTATAAAAGATGGTGTGGGCTATCCACCGCACACTCTATAGTTTTTCTACGATGATTATAAACCTTTAGGGGCCAAATCCCAAGGCTAACCACCTCAAGCAAAACATTCTTTACTTTTGAAATTGGATGTGAGCTATCCACCGCACATTCCATGGTTTTCCTAGGTTAACCAAGAACACTTCACTTGTCAAAAAATATCATGATCCTCATGATTATTTATGAAACTCATGATACCCATGATTATATATTTTTCCTTAGGTATTCCACATGTTTAACCTATTTCCATTGGTAGCCCCAATTAGGTATAATTGAATAAAAACACATTGATGGCCCTAATGTATAATTTTGAAAGCATATTTCTGTTTGTAACTCCAAATTATATATCGAAATCAGTAATCCTACCCCGGTGTCCCAAGATTTAATAACATCAAATTTGTATAAGGCTTCCCTTTAAATGTTCAAACAAAATAAGTATTTTATGTTATAACCCTTCAAAGTAACCCCTTCAAATTAGAAAAAATTTACTTAAGGAAAATGGCTAAAGACAGCCCTTTAAAACCCTTCGAATGAAGTCGCATTCAAAAGCAAATAACACTTTGAATTTAGCCCCTTCGAAAACCATCCTTTTGAAAGCATTACAGATCATACCATTCACAATCATTAAAAGTAACCCCTTCAAAACTTTTCGAAATCAAAAATTTCGAAATTAAACCTTTTGAAATAAACTTTTCAAAATCAAAACCTTTCGAAATTAAACCTTTCGAAAATAAAAACCTTTCGAAATCATTAGAGATATCTCCTTCAAAACCCTTCGAAATAAACCTTTCGAAGTCAAACCTTTCAAAACCAAACCTTTTGAAATCAAAACCTTTTGAAATCATTCAAATACAATGAAGTGTTGGTGTTGGAACGAAACCATCGAAAGCATACTTCCGACCATGTCGGAAGTTTAACCCTTCGGCTTGCCGAAAGGTTTTAAAACATCTTTTCGGAAAATATTTTAAAACAATGCTTTTGAAGGTTTATTCTTTCGAATATCCCCTTTGAAACCCTCCTTGAATATAAATTTTTTGTCTTTTATAAAATGATAGAGTCGAAAGATCTCCTTTCAACTTATTCAAAATAATTTTTATTTCTATCCAAAAGCAAAAGAATGGCCTCCCCATCCCTTTGCTCTTTTCTTCCCTTCGGCCCTGTGCTTACCTTTCGACTTGGGCGGAAGGTAGCTGTTTGCCTTTCGTTTTAACGAAATGTACCTTTAGACTTTGTAAAAAGGGTAAAAGCAGGCTTGTTAGAGTCAAAGACATAACTGGGCCTACTGAAGTGATATTTTTATCTTGATTGTCTATTTTGATTGGCTGAGGAACCTTCTCCTATACTTTCCAATTGTAAAAAAGTATACAAATGTCAACATTTTTCTCAAAACACTGTACTTCTTCCTCATATATTTCCAAAAGCAATTTTCTTTTGAATTTAAATAGTTTTGGAAGCAAATTTTCAGTTTAGCCCTTGGGCTTAAATAATTTAATTACCTTACTAAATCATTAAGGAAAAATTCCCAAAAATACCCAAAAATAGGATAAATCATATACTTTGATATATTAAAATTTCAAAGCATATGATGATCAAAACAACTCGGAATTTAGCCAAAACCAAACGAAAATGTGTTAATTACCTATTAACATTTTAAAACACCTATGTCTTATCCAAACAAAGGTTTATGTGGTTATATCCCAACCAAAATCATAAATGTGAATCGATTATAACCCATAACCAATCCCTACTTATTCACATTATTCTATTTAATTTATCCAACTAAATATCCCGAATAATGTTAACTAAAATTCAAGGTCATTACAGGTAGGTTGCATTGCTAGGGGAGATGTCAAGCATGGTGACTTTTGGTCGAGGAGGTGAAGCTTGCAAAGAGAAGGATATTGGAGGCGGTGCGACGTCGTTTAGTGGAGTAACGAGCAAGAGAGGTGGAGGAGAAGGCACGGCCATGTGCATATCGGTGTGCATTAGTATCAGATGGAGGAGAAGATGATTTTGAGGGAGAGGAAGATTTTTGATATAATTAAATAATTAAGCTAATTAATTATTTTAATTAATCCAAAAACTTATAAAATCAATATCTCTCTCATACAAGGTCCAATCAAGATGCAGTTTTTTGCATTGCACTTGTAGGATCGTTACTATGCGTTGGAATTGATTTCGTCAAGTTTGGAGCAAGCGGAATTTCGGGCTCGATTGTAGATCAAAAGTAGGGCTGTCAATGGATACCAAAAAAATCCCAAATCCATCTACATCAGAAAAATAGATAAATATCTGATATCCAAAAAAAAGGGATGCAGATGTGGATACAAAGACAGCCGCATCCGAAAATTATCTATTCGGTTTTTTATCACGATTATTGTTCAAATCATACGTATTTTACTGCAGTGAAAGATATTCGTTTATTATTTTATTAAGTTTGTAGTTTATATTATATGCACTTAACGCTCATAACTGCTGGAAACTGTTTATTATCATCATATTTGTTAATATTTAGCACTTTTACAATCAATAAGATTGAAAAATATTTATATTAAACAAAAAATTTCTTTTTATAATTCTTGATTTATTGGTCGTTAGCGGATAGGATAATCATCCAATATTCGTCTGTATTTGCGGATGTTGATATCCGACATCCAAAAATGATTTCAGATGCGGATGCGGATGCAGATATGGCACTATCCGCATCCGAAAACATCCGTTGACAGCCCTTATCAAAAGGAACATTAAAGTGTCTATTGAAATTTTGGTGAGTTATCTCACCTTTAGATGAATACTATATGATATATAGTAGTTATAAGTTATTATTTTTGTGTTTGAATGATTTATTGGTTTGGTTTGGTTGAATTTTTGCTTTAAAAAGCAAATGACATATAAAATGAAATACATGGAATTTTGTAGAGAAATCTTGATTCCTCACCACTATTGATTTTCATTTGTTATATATTTATGTAATAAATTGTTGAGTGCTAAAAGTTTGATAGTTAGCCATATTGGATGTGACATTGATATATGTTAAATGTTGAACCTTTTTAGTGATAAAGGTAGTAATAGCATTAGTTAAGTGCTATGGTAGCTATTGGCCTCGTTATGATATTTTGGAAATACTATTATGTACTGGTTTAATTTGGAAATGATTTTGATTCGAAGAATGATTTTAAATCCGACTTTTGTAATCTTTTATAATATTTTATAAAGAAATAGATTTTGAACTTCTCTATTTTACTCCAACCCTTTTGGAAATATTTTAGAAGTACTTTGGGAAGTGTTAATTTTATAGAAAAGTTAATATAATAATGAATGTTTATTTTAAGGAAAATAAAAGGGAATTTATCTTTTGTAATAAAGTAACTCTATTTTAAAAAGAAGATAGCTATATATTGGAATAAATATTTGTGAAATGTTTTATATAATTTTTTTTATAAAAAGATAGATTTATAAATATTATATTATACATAAAAAGATAGTTTACAAATGATATTTTATAAATAAAAGAATAGATTTTAAAGGGTGTTTTATAAAAAGGAAAGTTTTATCATTTTGGTAAATTGGAAAATAAATCACATTTGTGAATTCATAGTAATACATGGAATCGTCGTTTTATGGGAAGTATTCGGTTCTATTTTGAAACTGAAGATTAGTAATAAGTATATGGGATTTATATTAAGAGGTTTAAAAAAGGAGTTTTACAATTATATTTGGAGATATATAAAAAGAGTTTATAATAGAAAGGAGTTTTATAATTATATCTAGAGATTATAAAAGAAGTTTTATGAATAGAAAGGAGTTTTATAATTATATTTGGAAGATTTATAGAAGGAGATTTATAAATAGAAAGGAGTTTCATAAAGGATATTTATAGGAGTTTAGCAAATAGAAAGAATATTTATAAAAGGAGTTTTATAATTATATATGTAGATTTATAAAAGGAGTTTATAAACAAAAAGGAATTTATAGTTATATTTGGAAGATTTATAAAAGGATTCTTATAACGGAGATTTATAGATGGAGTTATAGGAAAAGAAACGAGGTTTGATTTCTAAATGATCATTTTGACTTATGGTGGTATGAGAAGTATTTTTTTCATTCTTAACACCAAATTCTAAGATAGGGAAACTTCTACTTATCGCAAGAATTAAGAATGTATGTCGAGGCAAGGATAGTATGATAACTGTCCAACTACATTATTAATCAAGGGATTGTACGAATTTGAAATCAGAAAGTGGGGATAAGTATATTCAATCTAATTTCCATACGATCTGTTTACATACACCAAAAGGAAAGTAGTTTTGGTTCATAGTAATAATATTTTAAATGACATTTGTTTTGGCCCGATCAAACATAATTTTGGGAAAAGGGGAAATATTTTCTAAGTACTGGAAATATAGTGTTTTGTGAATATACATATACTATTGATATGTGTATGGAAAAAAAATTAAGTACTGAAAGTGAAATGTTTTGCCGGTACACCTATATAGCCGAGATAAGTATATAAATATTTATCAAGTATTGAAATAAGTAGAGAAGATTTGTGGATGTATCTTTTGTAAAAAGTATTTTAATACAAATATTTGAAAAGAGATTTTAATTAATGAAAGGATTAATTAAGAGGCTTAATAGTTGCTTATGCACTTAACTATGCTTGGTTAAATTTCTGGTTTGACTGTTTGTTTGTTTGATACTTAAATAATCGACTATTAAATCTTGGCTAGTTTTGAAAATTATCAACTGTTGGTTCAGAGGGACCGAGATTGGATTAGCATGAGTTATCCAAAAACCACTTCGAACAAGCATATGCTTTCGAATTGAATACATCTTGAAGATGATGGAATCGAAGGTGAAATTCTTTGAAGTGCAAGGACTACTTGCTACAATCCTAAGACATGAGATATATCGCAAGTCTATGTGGGTTGCACTCTTTAGGGTATGGTCGTCACCTTTCTAAATAGCTGTTTATGTATTTATGGATTTGGTATGTGCATAAGAGTTATTGAGGAAAAGGTTGGAAAGCAACTGGGTGATGATCATATTCGGTAGTATCCAATGAGGGGTAGGTCGGTCTTGTCATGTAGGGGGTCCAGGCGAGGCCATTGATACATTTTATCTAGAGATGTATTGTGGAAGGTGGTACCCCATTTCCTTGTCATTATATGGAATCCATTCTCCAATATGTTTTTACGGACTTAGTTGTATACTTAATATGATGGAATCTAATTAATATAACCATTTCAGTTATGATTATACATTTATTTTAAACCCTAGACATTATTATAATATCATTGGATTTTCTATTCTAAACGATCTGGTTATCGTAAAATTAAAACCCGTCCGTGTTTATGTGGGGCATGGTCTTATGAGATACCTTTATTTTTGAAAGGTTTTGTAACATTAAAATCCATTTGGATTGTGTTTCTCACATTGGTTTACTAGACTGATACAGATGTTATTTTCTTATAATGGTTGGTTCAAATCGAGTATATTTCTAGATTTAGTTTTGAGTACTTTGGAGCTTTAAGAGACGAGCTAAATAACTCTAAGATGTATTTATGTATCATTGATTTACGCTACATTTGCTGTTACGTATTTATCAGCGTTTATGAGGATTGCCTATTATAATTGTCCAGACTAATGATGGGTTAGTTTACTTTGAATGGTGTATGTATACGAAATTTTTCTTCTGTACAAATCTGTTGTATATTATATATTACTCGTCATGATGTGAGATTACGTTTTGTCTTTTCCTTCTTTCACCCCAATAATATGCGTTTGCGATACTTGGATGCTCGACACGCGATTACTGTGGATATATTATTGTCGAATTTTGAGGGTCGAAAAAGGCAGGTTGTTACATATGGTGTCAGAGCTTAGGTTGAGCGGACACCTAGGGCATGGTGGGATAGACTCATTAGAGATAGTGTTAGTAACACCTTAGACCGAGTTTTAGTGTATTATATATAAGAGTGCATATTTATTGATGCTATAAAATGTTTTATATTGTGTTGATTGATCTGTTAAGTGGTTTATAAATACTGATCGTACAAAAAGAACAGCTGTATCAATAGGGGTTTCTAAATTCTTGAACAAATCCAATCGACGTAGCATTATTTTAAAATTTAGTAAATGAAATAATTTTACCTAGATTTTATATTTTATATGTAAAAGATGATTTTCAAAAATTGATATAGTTATCTATGATGCGTTTATTTACTAGGAAATGATAATATTCGGTTTTTTCATTTCAAAAATTGATATAGTCTATTGATTATTTATGCTCAGCCAGTTTATGAGCAGTTTTACCTTTTTACTATATGGGTTGGATATATAGTAACGTTGTAACATTAAAACGAACATCTTGTGAATTAAGATTCACAGTTTGACTATAAAGCATTTGGGAATAATGTTGGGTTAAAATTTAATTTCACCAAAAGTTATTTGATATAATCTAAACAAAGATATATATTTGTGAAATGATTTAGATAAGGAAGTGACATTATATAAATAATGGTTATAAATAAAAAAGAATTTAAATTTGGGAATTTTAGAACTTAAATCCTGGGGTTTTTTAGTTGGTTTTCTAAGATTTTAGGAAGTAATAATAGTATTATTTGAAAGTATTTATGAACATAAATATTTTAAATGGATTTTAAAGGGGATAGAAAGCACTAAACTTACCTCTATCACTGGAAAATAATTCTAGTAATGACTACAACTTCATCAGCGTTTATTTTCGAGTTTGTAAATGAGGGATGCTACTATGGTACTTTGCTATAGAGTTGTTTTGGTAAAACAGATTTTGATTTTAGATCCTAAAAGTATGATTTGATATACCAATGTTATAAGTATATATTATTATTTCAAAATGATTTGAAATAAAACCCAGTATTTTCTTCTTAAGTCTTATGCTAAGTTATTTTACGGATGCATGTACCCTATTCATTAGGGTAGTTTGATTTGTGAATCTCATAATGATATGTTGTTTGGTACTTTTTGTTATCCCGTCTTTTGGCAAGGCCATGACACCAAGGACTTGACTAGAAACCAAAGATAATCCATTTCGAAGATCGGTTATACACAGGTCCACTATGGATACTGGCAAATTTGGTCCGAGTTCGGATCAAGCTACAATTAACATGGCACGACAAACAAAGTTATGAAATTTAAGGTCAATCGATGTTCATATGCTCAAGTTATGGATCAATCAAGTTTCATGAGAAGCACGTTTACTTCATATCCATCTGGTTTGTATCCATCCCTTCGCGACCACTCCCTTCATATCCATCAACCAATATCATCGATCCTAATCCATTTGATCAACTGCTGCCCACTTCATATCGATCCCCTTTCATCTATTTTGTATCGATCAGACAAGCATCGATACAAAACCAGCAGCCATTGATCTATATGAAGGAAGTAACATACAGGCATCGATACGAAGGTGTGGCCAGGCATCGATACGAAGGCATGCCCAGGCATCAATATGAAAGAAATCACACTAGATCGATACGAAGAAAGCATAGTCAACCAAGAGAAACAGTCACTCAGCATGAAATGTGGATCTCCTTTGAACTGTCGCTCCACGTCATCGATGAACAACTGATCTACACAGCCCATCGATACGAAGGAGTATCTATACGAACAGACATCAATGCACACTCTTCATACAACTATGAAACCAATATTGGATCGATCATAACTCAAATCTAAAAGTCTAAATGCTAAGAAATTTTCTTAGGTTTGCTTACCATTTCAAGAATGTTTTTGTTTGATCGCATGTTAAGTAGAGCCCATATTGATCGATACGATGAAGATGGGGATCGATCCCAAATGACCCCTGATCGATCTGGTGGTCCCACCCACGTGTGATAAGGAGTATTCCGAGTTTAGGGGTAGATATTTCAAACCTACACCTATAAATACCACCCTTACGCCTATAGAAAAATGTCTTTTGACTCTGCTACACCGTTACTCTGACACAACTCCATTGTAACTTGAGTGTTTGAGTGTTGTACTTCTGTAATTAGTTGTCAATCATCAATAAACAAAAAAAATATTCAAAGTGGGCGTAGGCTACAATGCCAAACCACTATAATTTCTTGTCTTTTTCTATTTCTGCATGTTTTCATTAGTGTGATTATTAGATTAGCCTCTTTTTTCATTTAATTTCTTTATTCTAATCTCTTCAATCACGTCCGAAGAGTGTGGTGCCTAATTTTGGTACAAACACTTTGGTGCTTTCACCGAGAGAACTCCATTTTTCTCTGATTCATTGGATCTACAGCGGTTGTTGGATTGCTGAGTAGATCCAGGTCTGTTTTCTTATAGTTCCTTCCATTCTACTCAGATTACTCAAGATCTAGAAAAGAGCCACATCAACCAAGGTGCGTACTACCAAAATGGCTTCAAATGCTGCAGATCTAGAAGGAAGGGAGAGGAAAAATCCCACGTAGCTGACTACCGTAGGCCATACATCAGCTGGAGCTTCAGATCCATAAGGTCTTGTGACTAGAGAGGAGTTCTAGATCCTCATACAAGAGCTAACTCGGAGCCATCAGCATCTCACTCAACAGATGCATGCCAACACGGAGCTCGCAAACCAGCTGAACGAAGAAAGACGAAGGAGATCTAGAAGGGTTCATGCTTCTTATTCCTCAATCGAAAGATCGACCTCTTCTTTTTCAACCATAGATCTACATGCCACCGACTGGATGGAAATTATGCACAAGCCTCCGAGCATCGGCTTGCTATGAATCTCGAACTAGCCGGGATCGGTCCTTCCATAAGGCATCAAGCTGGACCCTCCTCCCGAGGAGGAACACTTCTTTATCACACTATCGATGACCATACAGGTGCTGCTACTATAGATCTGGAAGCTGGATCCAGAGCCAGCCAAATCCGGCCCTTCGTCAGCACAATCAAGCTCATAAACCTTACATTCCTGAAGATCGAGAACCAAGGAGGCAAGGAACGAACCATCAACAGCGACCATTCCGTCCTCGCAACATGGACCCCGACTATGCTTTGGCCATGAATGTCCAGATGCCTGACATTCCAACTATGATTCGTCAAATGATCCGATAAAGCCAAGGTCTTACTAATGACGATTGAGGAATCCTCTGAAGTCATGCTCCGTTCACCAATGACATTCTTTATGTTGAGCCACCTCGTCGATTTAGGATGCCTACCTTACCCGTGTATAAAGGAAGTTCGGATCCTAATCAGCACATCATGAAGTGTGAATGGCTCATGAATGCTGCTCGAGATGACGATGCGGTCAAATGTAGGATTTTCCCTTTCTCCTTGGAAGGCATTGCATCCATGTGGTTTTCTCATCTACCACCCAGATCCATTTCATGGTTCGATCAATTGGCTACAAAGTTTGTCGAATAGTTCTGTATGCATGTCACAAGGCCAAAGGATATCAACACCTTATCCAGTGTTACCCAAACTTTAGGATACACTCTTAGATATTACCTAGAAAGGTTTCATTCTGCCTCTGCTTAGGTCAGGTAACCTAATGATAATTCTATTTTGATGGCATTAACTAAAGGGATTGATCACGGTTCCAAGTTTGGCAATTGGTTGGCTGAGAAACCACCCGCTTTGCTGGATCATTTAGCCCAGTTTTTTAGGAGTGAAGACTCTAGACCATCTAGGAAGCAGGACAATGTAGGGCACAATATTGAAGGCATTCAGAGTAATGTTGTTGTGAAACAAACCGATGAGAGTTCTGGCAAGGTACAATTGAATATTCAGACCAAACAAGGTCAACCGAATGGTAATGGAGGTTGGAGATAAAAGAGAGACCCAAATTGCAGACCAAGACCCAAAGCTCCCAAGTTCGACCAATATACCATTTTAAACACATCGCTGGAAAATATTTACCTTCATACTTGTAATACTAGACAGTATAAGAAGCTAGCTTCGCGACCATCATCCAAGAAATAAATACATACTGGAAAATTCTGCAGATTCCATGATTGTTACGGCCATAATACCAATGAGTAGTGACATTTACAAGACATCATCGAGAAATTAATTAGAAAAAGGAAATTGAAACGGTTCGTTCGGGATCCGTAGGATGGAGTTGCAGGCCTATCTAATCTGAATCAAGGAAAAGGCTAAGCTATCCCCGAAGAACTCGCGTGTATCGACGGGAGGTTGGTAATAAACACAGTAAGTGGTGGTCCTCATCCAACTAATCGAAACTAGAAGGAAATGGAGTCATATGTCGGTTCGATTAGGCATGTGGACTTTGAGTGTTGTAGTAATTCTAATGATAGGGCCCCAGCAAAACAATAGAGAACGATGACAAGTGACATCGTTTTTAGAAATTGAGATGCTGATAAAGTCGAGGCTCCCATGATCGATCCGTTGGTCATTTCAGCTCAAATAGGACCTGCTTGGATGAAGAAGATCTTGTTCGACAGTGGATGCTCCCTGAACATTCTTTTTAAGTGAGCTTATAACCAAATGAGAATGGAAGCGAAAGATCTAAACCGTGTCAGTCACACATTCATGGTTTTAACTGAAGTGCAACTATACCCACTGGGATGGTGGAGTTGCCAGTTGAGTTAGGTATTGGAGATCGCCAGAGAGTCTGGATGCTGTAGTTTGTTGTATTAGACATTAATTCCCCGTATAATGCTTTCTTGGGTCGACTAGCCCTCGTTGAATTTAGGGCAGCGACTGCCCCATGATGTTTGACTTTGAAGTTCCCCTCCAATAACGGGGTTAGAGTAGTTCATGGTGATCAGGCGGCTAGACGCGCCTGTTATGTTGCTAAGCCGCAGGATGCGTAGTGAAGGAGAAAACAAAAGATGTAGAGGAATCTCTCTACATCCTTTTTTCAGAGAACTGACAGCTAACGCCAGGGCCTAGGTTCAGGCGCCATAACCAGTTTTTAAAGGACCTTAGCCCCAGAACCTTCGAAGTTGGCGATCTCATACTTAAGAGAATTTATCCGATCCCTTAACATAAGAAACTGACATGGGAAGGACCATATGTCATTGAATGGAGACTTGGAGACAGCATATTCAAACTATCAACTGTTGATGGTCTCACTTTACCAAGGGCATGGAACAGCGAGAGTCTCCGTTGCTATTACACACAACTGGCTTTTATTCATTTTTAGTTTTCTTTTCATTTGAAGTTTATTTATGCATTTTTTGAATTTGAACTTGTAATAAGGCAACTGTATTTGTCGTACTTTCTTATTTCAGCAATAAAATGCAGACTCATCAAGCCAGAGTGGCAATTCATGAAATGCATCATGTGATTTTCATGATGTACGAAGAGCTAAGTCCCATCCTGCGGTGAGACTCGTTCAAATAGGGAGTGATCGTGATCCGACCGGTCACTCGCTAAGTGAAACCCCAAGCTTAGGGGTAAGCAATGATAAAATCAAGAAGGATTGAAACACGACAATCCTCTAACGAACTCCAGCTCCCAGAGTGCAAGCTAAAGTACAAAACTCCAAAATCCAATATCAAGGGGGATGTGATCCAATCGTCCACAACGTTGATCAACTCCTTGTTACCGTAGTGCGAACGAGGTCCTAATACTTAAAAAGACGTAACTGACCATTTGTCGATCAACTCCAGATTCCCAGAGTGCAAACTAGAGTACAAACATCAAATGGATGTGACTGACCACCCATCGATCAACTCTAGTCACGAGAGCGTGGACTGGAGTATAAAACCAAATAGATGTGACTGACCACCCATCAATCAAATCTGGTCCCAAGAGTGCAGACTTGAGTATAAATACCAAATGGGTGTGACTAACCACCCATCGATCAACTCTGGTCCCAAGAGCGCGGACTAGAGTATAAACACCAAATGGGTGTGACTAACCACCCTTCAACTAACTCTAGTCCCGAGAGCGCACACCGAAGTATAAACACTAAATAGGTGTGACTGACCATCCATGAAACAACTTATGTCCCTGGAGTGTGGATATAATCCTAAATGTTAGATGGGTGTGACTGACCACCCATCAACTGACTCTGGTCCCGAGAATGCGGACCAGGATATAAGCATTAAACAGGGATGACCGACCGCTCGTAGATTAACTCATGTCCCCGGAGCAAGTATATGATTCAAAAAACTCCAACGGATGTGATTGACTACCCATAAATTAACTTATATCACCGGAGTGCGGATATGATTCCAAGCGTTAAATGGGTGTGACTGACCGCTCGTAAAATAACCTATGTTCCCGGAGTGTAGACATAATTCCAAATACCGATCCGACCACCCAAACTCATTTTACTTTAACTTTGTTCTAACTTAGTTAAATTAAAATTAGCAAAGGCAGAAGACAACTGCTAACGAAGTACTTCAATTTATCCCCAAGACTAGGGGCAAACCCAAGTACTAGCCACTGAACGAGGCAGCACAGTGTTGAGACTCGACTCGACGTCTGGCTATGACCCGAAGCCATTACTTTAGGACTTAAGGACTAGACTCAAGTTCGACTCAAAGACTAAAGCCTCACAATTACATTGAATAGAAATGCGAGGGCTTAAATACTTAAAACAAATAAACACAGAGTTATGCTGGAAAAAACAAAATGAAGTTTTATTTCCACTACTCTTTGAGAAAGATAAGTACAAAAACTTATTCGAAGAATTCCTATAAACTGGGGCTGAACCCGCATCTATACACGGTCGACAAAAAGAAAAAGAGAATCCTATTCCCGCTATCTTCAAAAGAAGGAGCAAAAGTGAAAGTCTACGCCTTTGACTTTTCTTCTTCTTGCTCTTCTTTAGCGTAGACCCGCTTGTACTGTCACCGGGTCCTCTCTTCGAGCCTTTACCAGCTGGTTTGTCTTTAGTCGGGGGAATTACGACCGTCTCTTCCTCGAAATTCACATGGACCAAAGTGTCCTCTTAATGCGAGGCTGGAGGAACGGTGGCACTTTCAATGTTAAAAGACGAAGGAGCGCCCGTATCAATGACTATACCACCATGAGAAATGATAAGTATGGGAACCGGGCCAGGATCGCCATGCCACCAACTATACGATTCAGCTTGGCCGGCTCCATCTCGGCCTTAATCTCTTCCATTATTCGGTCAGCCCACTCCGTGTGAATGCCCATGGGAATACTGCCGGTTGGGCCAGAGGAGCTCATAATTATCACATCATCGTCTATACTGAAGGGCATTTCAATGTTCGGGTCGCTCGGATGACGGAGGAGTGCTTCCAACATTTGTTCATCAAGCATGTAGCTGCTTTCGTGCATCTCCCCAGTCGATGTAGCAACCATTGCAGTTGTGGCCTCCGTCATTATAGCCTCCTACTTATGATGCATTTCTTGAGTATAGGATGATTGATTGATGTGGCATCTATAACTGAATAAAGATAGGAGAAAATATTAGTGGCATCTTATGACAGTGCTCTTACATTTGGATGAATGGAAGAAGTGTTCTGAATACCTTCCTCAGATTGACTCACGTGCTGGGCCGATGTCCCTTCAGAGTCGTGTTCATGTATCAGAGGTAGGTGCGGCTGGTCAGGGTCATATTCCAAAACAGCTGGAAGATCAATAGAAGAAGTAGGCTCAGATTGAGAGACTTGGAGCGCTTCAAAGCCTGCTTTATGATGTTCAACTCCGGATCTTTCTCAAGCGTTTGGATACTTAGCAGCAAGCTTTTCCTTTTCGAGAGCAACGATAGTGTCATGTAGGACTTTCAACTCATCTTCGACAAGTATTTAAATTTCTAGTTCGAATTCATTAATAGTTGTAGTGTTATGAGTCACCTTCTCATCCTCCACCAAATGGCTCCAAGCCTTATACAATTGAAAAGGATAATCTTCATCGAGCCTGGTTAGATTGCAGTTTCTTAAAACATTGACGTTGTATATGGCCAGGAGATCTTCAAATTCATTCTCCATCCTGGCCTCCACTGCTTTAATTTCATTCTCAATTCTGGCCTTGGCTTCCTGAGCCTTTATGTTTGCCGCATCCTTTCATCCTTGAGTATCAATGCCTATTCGCATGCCTCCTAGGCAGATTTGTTGGCCTCATCCTTCCCGTTGACGACCTCAGCAAATTTCTCCTTTAGCATGTTAAGTTCTTTCAGCACAGCGTCTCTCTCTGCCATGACAGTTGTATTCCAATGGCCTATCTCTTCCACCAAAGCCATATGTGTCTATCCATTCTTTCCATGGACTGTTTTGCCTCATCGGCTCTCTTATCGGCCTCTATCTTCGACTTCCTTGAAGATCTGGCTTTGTTATTGAGCACTTCTATTATCCAATTTTTCTGAGCGAGATCGGTCTCCATTTTCTCAATTATCTTGGCCCGCTCGAAGGCTACTGCCAAAGCCTTTTCCACAGTATTCACCCATTCCTAATACTGGCTATAAGCATCACGTAGTCCTATACCAGTTTTTCTGCATCATTGGGAATTCTTTTCAGGTTCGGAGGGAAGTGGAAACCATCGAAGTAGATAATCGGGAATTCTTTCTTCAACTCAGCAATTAGTATAGCTCCCTCCCCGGTAGGCTTTATAGTTATTTGCTCGGCGATGATGGGAGCTTCCATTTCAATTCTTCGGCATTGATTGCCGAATTTCAAAGCTTGAGATGGCACTGCTTGGCGTGCAGTTTTTGAAGATTGACGGCCAGAGCCCGATGGTTTTGAGGGTGGAGATCGTGATCGAGAGCGGTGCCTACTCTTATATAACCTTTCTTTCTCCATTTCATAATGCTCGCACTCCTGGCTGGAGCGGTGGCTACGATTATGGTACCTCTCACTTTCATGCCTATGAGATTTAGAATAAGAATTGGAAGAATGGCTATTGGAGCGAAGGTTGCTGAGCATAGACTCATGCCTCACCATCACATCTGTAAAATGAATAGAGAAGCAGAATTTGTTATCTCCAAAAATTGAGAAGCATGTGATTAGAAGTTGTATGATGCCGTGAAATGTGTGTATGCGTGTGGAAACCCCCAACCAATTGATTGTGGTGGCTTTGCTCGCAGGATTTGGATCCTCTACGTCTAAATCACTTAAGCCTACATCGATTTGCAACAGGGAGTGAAGTCCCTCTAATCCAAAATCTTAAAATGAAGCCAAGTCATCTGGAATAGGGATATCCGCCAATCCTTACAAAGAACTCTCCATTTGCGGAGGAAAAGTCTCCCGACTTATAGCAGTTGTAGAAGGTAGAGATGCCACAATAGTTTTACGCCTCTGGGATTTATGGGAGAGTGTCTTGCCTTTTCTTTTCAACTCAGGTGATCGACGACTCTGCGAAGGCGCAACTGAGGGCTCATCCGTTGCAGGCGTGCTCTCGTCATCGCTTTGTTTAACGATTTCGACCCTAGGAGCACTCTGAACTCCCCTAACTAGGGGCAAAATAGGAGTTTTCTTACTTGCCTCACCAGTGCCACCATAGGAACTCCTACTAGCCCGATGCTTTGATCTCCCTCTATCAGCCCCATGGCAATTAAGTTTTCATCGGTAAGGACTTCATCGATTTCTTTGAGATCGACCGACACCGATTAGAGAATCCTCACTATCTCCTAAAATTACACTCCTTCGGCCGTGGAATCAAAGCTGCAAAAGAAGTAAAGTATAAGCATCAACTTATATTATCCAGTTAATCGACAAAGAAGTTAGGGCACTTACGTCTAACTGGCCACCGTCTGTAGAATCCTAGTGGACACTGAACAAAGAACCATTTGGTTTTAAAGTAGCTTAATTTGCTCAAAGCCCCTGCCACTACTTGGCAGTTTTTGACTGCTTCTAAAAAGGTGAACTTAGGGTTATGCCCACGACTCTTGACGTCGAATAAATATCTGATTTCCTTGATAGTCGGGTTCGGAAAAGATGCTCCGTGAAGATAATATACAAGCTATTGAGCAGAGCATATCCGTTCAGATGCAATTGAGAAGGTGCAATCCTAAAAAATAACAGCACTTCCCGAATAAATTGGTTGAATAGGGGCAATGTTCCGGCTATGCACATGAACCTATTGCAAGCAGTATACCCTTCTGGAGGATTGTGGGCTTGGTCTTCCGGCCCCGGTAACAAAACATCTTCTAAAGATAGACCATGTCTGAGGCAAATTCTGCCTAGCACATCTTTGGAGATTTTGGAACATACTGAATCCTCTAGATTTAAAACTAAAGCTGCACCCAGCAGTTCATCCGGGGAAGGACTTGCTACATCTGCTGTCGTTTTTGGTATTTCTATAATGGAAAGTGGAGAACTCTGAACTTCCTATAGCTCAAAGCTTCCGATATCCATATCTATTGAACTCGGTAAAAATCATCATTAGATGGTAATAAACCTGTGTTCCCTCCGGTGTGAAGTGAATGATCGTGCTGTGTAGTGCAATGCAACATATACATTGAATTTCCACAAGTTCAGAAGATGTTGAAACGACAAGACTTCGAGATTCAACCGGAGTGACCGTCACCACTGACCGTCCCAACCATGCTATCCCGACTTCGAAGAATGATCCATGTTAAAGTTGGCAATGTTTGTAAGCTACAGTTCTATCGACAAGCTTTAAAGGATAGTCAAGTATGCAGTTTAACAGTCAAGTCTTGTTATGCAAGGCTAAAGCTCGTTGGAGTCAAATGTTCGAATATGGAAAAGGCCACTAGTTCGTATCCATTAAAGTTCAACTTGGATCATTCCACCAAAGTCTGCCTTCATATCGGTCCAGAGCTATGACTCCATATCAATCGTCCTAAATCGGTGCTCTTCGTATCGATCCCGAAACCTTGGCTTTGTATCGATCACACTAGACCGCTCCCCTTTGTATCGATCTAAGAAAAGCAACTTCGTATCGATCACTCCAGATCGATATGAACCCCTACCATTCCAGATCGATATGAACTACTTACCAACATCCCAGATCTATCATCCATGCCTCGTATTAATACGAATGGCTTCCCCGCCTCAGTTGATAGCTCTTCTTCTTCCTCAATCCTCCAAAACCCCATTACTACTTCTTCGACCTCACTCCAACCCAATTCCGACATTAACGACGCCGAAATCGACCATGGCCTTGGTTGAAATGGCACCGAGCTTCAAGTCTCATCATTTTTAGATAGATTTAATTAGTTAGTTACCTAGTTTAAAAGGATTGGTTTGGAGATTATAAATTATTTTCTTTGGAGATGAAGGCGTTGCAACTCTTTTTCTCTATTCAATCGATACGAAAAAGATATGAAAGCAAGAGCAAGTAAGAAAATTTTGCTGCGTACAAAAGGTATGTTTATGCCTTTGTAACCTACGGAAAATGATTCGTATCCCAGTAGCAAGAACTAGTAGAAGCATTCGAAGTTTCATCGATACGAAAGGAACTGTGAAGGCTTACCTGGAACATTTGTATCTATTGATACGAAGACGCTGCTTCGCATCCATGGACTCAGAGCAATCCATAGTTTATACTTCGTATCCATCGATGACCAGCCATCTATTTCATATCCATTGATACAAATCCCATCAATACGAAAGTCGCTGCAAGATCAAGCCTGTGACGCTCAACTCCATCGATATGAAGCATTAGTTTCGAATCCATCTGTTCCAAGACCCTAGGACCTCGTTTCCATCGATGTGAATCATCTCAAAGGCTATCTATTTTATATCATAACCTTCAATATGAAGCATGCATTCCAACATCTCACATCAATCCAGGAGAGGATCGATACGAAGGAGTGATTAAAAACAACCATCACTTGTTGTTAGAACTCGAATTTCCCATTGATCCAAGAGAGGACCGATACTGAACTTGATCGAAACAAGAACGAAAGAACTTGACAATGACCGGTGAACATGCAAACGTGAATAGGAGTCGGGTTAACATACGTGCATGTATGACGAACTAACATTCGATTTTCAAAATTAACAGGAATTGGATGCTTACCTGATGACAACCAGAACAACGAACAATAAATTGCTAGCAATCAACCTTCAGTTACAACAAAAACACTGCACGATCATTGGTAGTGAACAATTCAACATTTATAATGCTGGAAATCATTAAAAGGTTGCGTCTCTTGACGAAAAGACAATGGCTATTCAACGAATCGGATAGAACTTTTACAGATTAAAGAATGCAGCTTTTCAAAGCATGTCATGTTCAAATGGGACATACTTTGGAGGGAAATGTTATCCCACCTTTTGGAAAGCCTGTGGTACCAAGGACTTGGCTAGAAACCAAAGACAATTTGTCCCGAAGATCGGTTATACATGGGTCCACTATGGATACTGGCAAATTTGGTATGAGTCTGGATTGAGCTATAATTAACATGGAATGACAAACAAAGTTATAAAAGGCAACTTTCCAAATTTCAGGTCAATCGGAGTTCATATGCTCAAGTTTTGGATCGATCGAGTTTCATGAGAAGAACGATTACTTCATATCCTTCCGGTTCAAATCCATCCCTTTGCAACCACCCCCTTCGTATCCATCAATCAATATCATTGATCCTAATCCATCTGATCAACTGATGCCCACTTCATATCGATCCCCTTCCATCTATTTCATATCGATCAGACATGCGTCCGTATGAAACCGTTAGCCATCGATCGATACGAAGGAAGTAACATACAGGCATCGATATGAATGCGTGCATAGGCATCTATACGAAGGCGCATACAAGCATCGATATGAAAGGAATCACACTAGATCGATACTAAGAAAGCATAGTCAACCAAGAGAAATGGTCACTCAACATGAAATATGGATCTCCCCTGAACTATCACTCCATGTCATCGATGAATAACTTATCGATACACAGCACATCGATACGAAGGAGTATCGATACGAACATGCATCAATATGTATGCTTCAGCCAACTACAAAACCAACCTTGGATCGATCATAACTCAAAATCTACAAGTCTAAATGCTACGAAATTTTCTCAGGAGCTTGCTTACCACTTCAAGAATGTCTCTAATAGATCGCACATCAAATAGAGCCCATATAGATCGATATGAATGAGATGGGGATCGATACCAATCGATCCCAAATGACCCTTGATCGATCTGGTGGGCCCACCCACGTTTGAGAAGGAGTATTCTGAGTTCAGGGCCAGATATTTCAAAGCAACACTTATAAATAGCACCCCTACGCCTACAGAAAAAAGACTTTTGACTCTGCTACGTCGTTACTCTGCCACAACTCCATTGTACCTTGATTGTTTGAGTGTTATACTATTGTAATTAGTTGTCAATCATCAATAAACATTAAAACATTCAAAGTGGACGTAGCCTACAACGCTAAACCACTATAATTTCATATCCTTTTCTATTTCTTCATGCTTTTATTAGTGTGATTATCAGATTAGCATATTTTCCATTTAATTCTTCATTTTAATCTCTTCAATCACATCTGAAAGGTGTTGTGCCCAATTATGTTACAAACACTTTTCATTTGTTGAAATGAAATGGAATTTTTCACAATTTTCAATTGTCCAATACATTCGAATTAGTTGAGATCTTGAATAAATGTTGGTGAAAATATAAGAAAATAAGTTTCATAATTTATAAATTTGAGGAGATAGTAAGTTAAAGCAAATTTTAAATTTATTGAACATCCTAGATAAGTAAAACAATTCTGATTTTTGTATATATACTCTTAGGATGTAGTGGAGTATTATACGAATATGAATTTATGTCTTGAATGTTTATTAACTTAAGTATTGATTTATGAAATGGTTCATAAATGATTTTAGTATTAAATGAAATATACTATTAGTGTAAATAAATGTGAATTAAAAATAATTGGTGTAGTTAAGAAATCAATTGAATAAATACGTAAGTTGTATATAAATCATTTTACTTGCATAAATATTCTTGATGTAGATTTGAGGACACGATTTCGAGGTGATTTACACCGATCCGAGCAAGAATTTTTCACTAGATTATTGATGGCAAACACTTGATATGGATTCTTGATGTGATTCTAAATTTTTCTATCGTAGTATACTGCTATGTAAGGAGAACGGAGGTTTCTAATCAAGAAACCAGAACAGTGCCAGCACTAGAAAAGTTGGGTGAGTGATACTAGTTTGAAAGAGAAGTTAATGTGATGCAGCGAGTGATTGGATTTGGTAGTGCATAAGGATGACATAGTACATTGTACGGACTTTAATATATTGTATTTTTCAATCGTTAAAAACACAATGGTGCACACTACGTAGCCAAATTCAAAAGTTTGTGAAAAAATTATTTTTGCCTTTGTTTTATTTTATTTAATTCTTTTATTAATTTTTCTACTTAAATTTTCGGTGTGTTACAGGTAGTATGAGAAAGGTATTTTTCGTTGCTGTTCATTGAGCTCTTAGAGAGGAGCTGGATGTTCACCTACTGTAGTATTCTTATTTCTGCTGCATTACTTTATGTATATATATCGGCAATTGTAAGAACAACCTGTTATAACTGTCCAGACTGATGATATTATTTTGATTAGTAATTTTGAAATCTACGTATATCGGAGTAACATTATGTACTATCTTTTGATATTATATGTTATCGTTCTGCATATAAGATTATGATGTTTTTTCCTCTTATTTCTTGCCTTTTCTTTTCCACTTTTTCTTTACCCAAATGTTTTGTCTTTCCATCACTTGGATGTTCGACATGTAAATACCATGGATGAAAGTGTTAACATTTGGGGGTCGAAAAAGTCGCGTGTTACATCATGGTATCGTAGCTAAAGGTTGAGCAAGAACCTTGGCTTTGGTTGGGTATAACTCACTAAGAGATAGAGTATGGATTGCCCTAGCGTGATTTGAATGTATTTTATATATGAGAGCATATATGTATTTGATATATATAAGTATAGGTTGATAGTGTAGTTGATTAATATAAGGATTAGTGATGTCCAAATATCCCTCATTTTTTTAGCTTAATCATGCTCGTCCAGTTTATCAGAATTGATTATTGTTTGCTAATTTATAAGTAGTTTACTTTTTTACCATATGGGTTGGGTAGATGATAATTGTGGGAATATATAAACAAACACCTTGTGAATTAAGTTTTACAGTTTGACTATAAGGTGTTCGGTGATAATCTTGGGCTAAAAAGTTAACTTAAATCAAAGATGTTTATTATAAAAGCAAGATATTTTGAGAATAAATATTTGGGAAAATATTTTATACAAGAAGGTGGATTTATATAACTATGGTTTTCTTAAAAAAATGTATTGTCCTCTTGAATAGAGGAGAGCACATATGTAAATATGTATATATCACATAAGACAAGGTGTTGCCAACATGCCTGGTAGGTAGCTAATCATAGCACAAATAACAAAGAAAATAACTTAGGTACCACTAGAATGAGCTCGGCAAGGCCATTATCCAGTACACCCCAATATCGAGCTCCGGCAAGGCCATTGTCCAGTATTAAGGTGTTAGAAGTACCTAAAAACTATAGAGTATCTCGGCACAAATGATACTAGAAGCCAGCTCCATCTGAGAAGGAAACACCACGTTGTGGACTCGGTAGAAGTGGTAATGCGAAAGATTTGAAATGGAAAGTTCCTCTCTGTATACTCACTAGAATTGAAGAGAGTGCCTCTCTGAAAAGTGAATCATTCAGAAAGTAGAATGCCATAATGAAGATGTAGAAGAACTGATAAAAACTCCTCACAACAAACCGCAATCCTGCCATCTTCATTCCTGTGGACCTGCAAAAAGAATCTAACACCATTTCTGGCCAAAACCTATATCTGTAAAAGTAACTAAAAAATTATAAGAATAATGCACATATATGTATATAAATGAAATTTATGTACATATATATTTACTAATAAAATAAAGAAAAGATACAAAAGCTAAGATAATAGGACAGCATACAATAAAAATAGAATAATAGACAAAAAAGAATCCATGATCAAAAGAAGTTAAGGATCTATAATCTATAACAAAAACAAACTAAAACTAAAAAAATTAAAACATAAACAAAAACAAAAACAATAAAACAATTTAAACTTATTGTTATGGTCCTTTGATCAAAAGGATATTATGACAAACAGTGAAATCATCATTTAAGTTTAGAAAAAATGTTAATACTACAATTATTTATGTCAAAAATATTGTTTTTATGTTTAAATAACTTAATATTATTACTAACCTTATGAAGATATTATTTAAAATGATTACTTTAACTAATTTATATGTAGGATTGGAGATTTAGCTAAAACAAAATGAAGAAATTATAAAAATCAATTTATTAAAATGACTATTATTATTATTATTAAAAATTCTTTAATTTCTTTTAAACCAAATACACCAACAAATTATAATGAATAAAGTGTCAAGTAAAAATCTATTTTCCATTTTAAACTTAAATAAAAAATTATTCCAATAGGAATCCCAATCAGAAATTTTAGTCGTAAGACTAAAGTTAAAGATTTAGAGAGTATTACTCAGAATGTAGTAAGTATCCATCCAATCATAGTATACATGTTTAATATCTTAAAAATGCAAATTACAAAAATAACATTTATTATCAATTTGCATATTTTTTCCTTTTAAAAATTCTATAGTATTTACTTTTCCATGCACGAATAACCACATATGAATTTTAGATTTAGAAGGAGCATTTTTTTTTTCAAATAAATTTAAAACAGTTATTAGCTACATCCGAGAAGTTAAGAAGTCTATAGAAAGAATTAGAAGTATATTTCTTACTCTTATCCCATTCCCAACTAATATTATCATTTTCATTACCAATATTATATAGATTCAATCTTGCATAAAGCAAAGAAAGCTGTCTAAGAGTAATGCCTACTATTGAACTAAAACTCCAAGGGGGGTCATTTTCAGGAGGAAAACATCTATAATTAAAGCATTCTTAAAATTATAAATTTCATAAAGCTCTTTAAATTCTATCCTAAGAGGGATAACAGAAACCTAATGGTTATGCCACAAAGAAGTACTATTTCCTGAATGAATTATTGTATTAGTACCTAGGTTAAAAATCTCATGACATTTTAAAATTGATTTCCAAAAATTAGGTAATTTACATATAACTATAGGAGTAATTTGATGTAAATTATTACTACCATTATAGTAATATTTAGAAATTATTTCTTTCCAAATAGGGTTACCATTAATATCCTTAAATTTCCATAAACATTTACCTAACAAAGACAAATTCATGTTACGCAAATTAATGACTCCTAAACCATCTTCCTTTTTGGATTTACAAACAGTTTCAGATTATGATTTATAAACTAAAAAGGATTTAAGCTAAAAAATGAGAACTTAAATTCCAGTGTTTTTGAAATTATTTTTCAAATTTTAGAGAAGATAATAATAGTATTATTTAAAAGTATTTATAAAGATTAATGTTTTTAAAACAGATTTTTAAGGTTCATTTGAGTTCGAAGTTGTTCTCAGAATCGACGAGTCGATTCGGGAATAAAGTATTTTTATGTTAGCTAGTTCAAGTGGTTTGAAAGTGACTAAAAATGGGTAAAAGATGAGTTCAGATGATTTAAAAGGGGATATATGATACAACTTGGTAGGAGAGAATAAAAGTGGCATGTGTTTGCATTGGAAAGGAGGGAAGGGATACTTTGGCCAACCAGCAAGCGGTATTTTAGGGAGTTTTTCCACTTGCTAACTCACTTACAACAACTCTCTCTAGTTCATTTTTTCATTTGCTAAGTTTTGGCAAAAAAGAAAAAGAATTAGACACTTCTTTTCTCCCTCTCTCTTCAAATTCTTCAAAACAATATCAATTCAACTCTTATCTCTTCCATACTTTCCCAATGGTTTTAGAACATATTAGAACATTTTTTAGCATCTAAGAAGTTCTGGAATGATGGAGCAAAGGGGGGACCAATCCCAGGTTATGAGCATCAAGGTGGTGAAGGAGGCTTGTTCGTATGGATTTGGAGCTAAAGGTGGTTGCTTTGGGCTCTGGGTGATGGTAAGAAGTGATTCTTTGATTCTAGAGGGTTATGATGATTTCTAGCATGGTTTTAATGTTAGTTGTCTCACCAATGAATGAGCATAGATTTGTGCATACATGTTTATGTGTTGAACTATAAATGTTAAAGTGAAAAACAATGGAAGTTATAACTCCCCTCTTGCTTTTTAAAGCAAATGACAGCTTTATATGTAGTATAATCTTTCTTGTAACTCTCTAAAACATGTAACATAGTCATGACATGTTGTTTACATATTTTTTAGTGTTGTATGTGAAGTTGAAGTGTATTATGAATGTTCAAAGCGAAATAGTCACTATTAATGCACTTTAAAATCCCTTGTACTTAACATATGTTAAATTGGTTAAAATGTGAGTATATTTGAAAAAATATGTTTGGATGTTCTCTACACATGTTTTGGTGTGTTTGACATAAAGGAATTTATTTGAAAAGTTGTGGAAATAATAGAACAAAGGTGGGAAAGTATAAAATGAAAAAGTCGCTATAGATGCACTTTGAAATCGTTTTGGGTTCGACGATTTTTAAATCAACTTTGGAAGATATTTTGAGGGTTTTCTTTTATGGTTTTAATAAGAAAAATATTAATACTTGTTAATTTAAAAATATCAGGTTATAGAACGGTTTTTAACCAGTCAAACAAAGTAGTAAAAATTAATAAAAAAATGATCGATATGTCGACACTTTTAAATACCTTATTTTTGAGAATTAATGTTTATTTTTGTAGAGGCTTCCTTAGGCATTTATTTACCATTTTAATAAGTAAATTATATTTTGTTCTTACTGTAAAATTTTTGAAGTTTAAATCTATTTGAACAAAGTGACAAAAGTTATAGCGAAATAGTTGCTACATGAGCACTTCGAAAAAGAGCTTGTTTCAGGAATTTTTATAAAATAATTAAAAGTATTATTAGAGGTTTCTTTCCATGTTATTAAATACTCTAAGTATACTAACAAGTGAAAAAAAAATCAGGTCAAAAATACATTATTTATGCATTGAAAACTAGCTTCAAAGTTGTAGCAAAATCGGGTTAAATCAGACCCAAAACATTAGATAGCATTTAAAGAATGCTATCTTTGGTCCTAAAAAACATTTTTCCTTGTGTGAATTGTTCATGGAATTTCTTGAAATGCCATTTTTTTTGTTTGAACTTTAAAGGGTTTTTAATGTAATAGAACTTTAGACAACGGTTCTGTAAATGATATCGTTTACTTTTTGAAACTATAGATGTAGGTGGCTTTAAGTGTAATAGAACATTAGACAGCTTTTTGTAAGTGTTATAGTTTGTTGTTGAGATTTTAAAATATTTAAAAACGATATTTGAATTAAGTATTTTCCTCTAATCTTTTTAAGGTTACTTTATAACTTATATTAGAGTGTCTAAAAATTGGTTTCAAGTTTAAATGCGTTTTTAATTATTAATTATGAATTTTTAATGTAAGAGGCTTTTAAAATAAAATATGTTCATTTTTTGTTTTTCCATTTATTTCAAAATTTGTTTTTTTATATAATATTTTATATATATATATATAATTACAATATATCTTTAAGTAGTTTAAAAGTTTTTTAACATAACTATAAGTGTTTTAAATTTATTTATGTATATACAAGTTTGATAAAGTAAGTTAAGTATTTTATAAATGTAGTAAAGGAAGTTTGGATTTTTTACACTAAAGTTACAATAAATTATTATGACAAGTTAAATTAAAGTGTATTACTTAAGTTAATAAATGTGAATATGCTTTGATACTTAAAATGAATGTTTTAAAGTTAATAATAAGTATAAAATGGTTTTGGGTGGTTGTAAGCATTGTTTAAGTAACATTTATTTTTAACCCTTATTAACTACACTTTGGGATATACTTAGTACTTTAATAATGAATGCTTTAAGGATAACTATAAGTGAATGGTTTTGGGTTTTTAGTGACAATTGTTTGAGTAACAATTGTCATTAACCCTTGTAAGTGTAACTAAATCTTTAAAAGCAAGTTTTAGAGAAAATGGTTAAGTGTGAAATGGTTTGGGTTAGTAGTGACAAATGTTTAAGTTATAATTCTCTTTAACCCTTAAGGATATACATAGATCTTCAATAATAGATATTTTAATATAGTAATAAGTATGGAATCATTTATAAAAAGATAAAAAAAGTTAAAGTTTAACTTATAAAAGAGAAAGGGCTTATAGTAATAATGTTTAAGTAACATTTGTTTTTAGCCTCTTTGATTATATGTTGCAGTAAGTAATCCAGTTAATGATTTTTGAATATACTTATACCATTTGAGATATGTATATGAATACTTTTGAAGTATAGAAAAGAGTATAAATGTATAGTAAATATATGAATAGTAAATACGTGAATAATAATATACGTGAATAGTAGAATAAGTATATATCTTTTATAAAGGGAAAGTAAATCATATACAAGTTTAAATAAGTTTAGTATTAACTAATAAGTGAAGTTTAATTAATAATGGAGTTTAATTAAATAAGTGAAGTTTAATTAATAATGGATCTTAATTAATAAGAAGCTTTAATTATTTATAAGTTTAATTAATAAGAACTTTTAATTAATGAAAGAGATTTTACTAATAAAAGTGGTTTTAATTAATGAAAGATTAACTAAATAAATAGGGGATTAGAAGTCGTTTATGTGACTTGATCGTGCCTTGTGCGTTACTTCTCTGTGGAAAATATTTAATCGCATGCTTAGCACTAAAAGACGATTAAGTAAACTTGATTTTATCTGTGAGAGTTAAGAATGATGATTCGAGTAGGGTGTAAAAGCACAGTGCTCTAATCTACCGAGCTTCCCTCTTGACCGAGGGATAGTAGAAGCCGAAAAGGTCGAAAATGTGATGAGTATACAATGCTTGGTTTCCATACGCAATCGTTTTATTGTACTAAATTTGATCAAATTAACTTAAGAAATATCAAGAAGAAACACAGGAATTTTACGGTATGGTTATTCACTCAATGATGGTATAACCTACATATAAAATCGTCTTTCTCCTCTAGGACAAGAGATAAAGAAATCTATCTGAAGAGGAGATAATCTCCACCCTTTTTGTTGTTTGTTTAAAATTTATCGATTCACTCTTGAAGAAACTGGGATCGATAAGTGTTTTACTTATCAAAAATCACTACAAGATTGAGATATGTGCTCTATCTCTTAGAAGTTGAGCTGTTTGAGATGTTGGAATCTACGTGGAGATTCAAGATCTGTTCACGATGCTTAAATCTATATAGAGGTACATGATCTATTCGAGATGCTGGAATCCATTTGGAAATTCATGATCTGTTCGAGTTATGGCTCGTGTATTAAGATGCTAAATGTGACTTTAGCATCGGTATATGACTAAAGATAGAGCAGGCTAAACAGTCCGAGGGTTTAGCTAATCCACATGGTTACATCAACTCTAAATCTAGAGATGCTTTTGATATATCAGCCAGTGGGAGTTGACGATACTTGGTTCCACGTGGTTCATGAAAATGTTTGGCATGGGCCTATTGTGTTTAACTTATGATATATTTTATCTAGAAATATACGATGCTCAGAAGGTGTTTTCTAATCCTGATCATGGAGATCCTCTTCAGTTTTTAAGCTGGAGGCATCTTCGCGAACAATCCATATGCGTTTTCACCATAACAAATTTTGATTGCATATCTATTCAATATTATAGTGCCATGAGATGCAAGCAGCATCAGTATTTTCTGATTTATATTCTTCACCCTAGACATTATATATTATATCGCAATATGTACTTATCAGATGGGTTTGTTTCTTTGAGGGGATAACCGTAACAACGGCCTCCAAAGCACTGTTTTATGCTGGCTAGATATTTCTTAATTTTCTCACACCAGACTTACATCTAACCCATGGTTTTATTTTTCCCTTATTTCCATGGGTGCTCTTCAAGTAGTTTGAGAAAGGCAGGTTTTCGTTGACGTTTGTTAAGCTCTTGGAGAAGAGGTAAATGTTTACCTATCGTAGTATTCTTATTTTCGCTGCATTACTTTATATATATATATATATATATATATATATAGCAAGCAATTGTAAGGACATACTGTTATAACTATCCAAGCTGATGATAATACTTTGATTAGTAACTTTGAAATGCTATGTATATCAGAGTAACACTATGTATTATCTTTTGATATTATATGTATCATTCCGCATGTGGGATTTTGATGTTTTGTTCTCCTCTTTCTTGTTCAATTTCTTTTCTTATTTATCTTTACCCTAACATTCCGTCTTTTCGACACTTTGGTGTTCAATATGTGAATACATGAATGTATTAGTGTCGACATTTGGGGGTAAAAAAAGCCACATCTTACATTATAGCTTGATGCTATAAAATATCAAATGAATTCCATGTAGTATGTCAAAGTTTGTAATTTGGAAGTTGTACTCGAAAGGATGATACATATTAGCTGCAACTTATAAAGCTAGATATATAGGTCACTTGAATTTTTTGAGAATCAAGCGCTTAAGGTCATTCGAATTCTACTTGCAATTGGTACATACTTATTATTATGTGGAAAAGTATATACTATACCAATCCGTTTAAGTGATGATTTAGAAGGGATTATTTATATGTTGTAGTTAATTTTTCTTCAAGTTAATGAAAGTGGTGGTAAAGCATATAGATTCTTTTCATTCTATGGTCCTGAATAAGCATATAGAAGTTGAAAGATGCGTTTTTAAAAGATAATCAAATAGTTCGATCAAAGTAAAAATACAAAGGAAATGTGTGTATGTAAGAAAGAAGGAAATGGTAATATGACATTCCTAATAGTATAAGTGAAGTGTAAACGACTTGCTTTTAATTGGTAATGATGTACCTACAATTCAAATAGTTAAAGCAATGTGTATACAAGATTACTAATATAGGAATTAAGCAAGGTATCCTATATACTAGGTATAAAGATCTATATATATATATATATATATATAGATCAAATAGGATGTTAGGATTGCCCTAATCTATGTATATAAAACACCATACTAATAAGGTTTTGAATGGAAATTCCAAGAATGGAAATGCTTTCATATGATAAGGATTTGGTATTTGTAAAAAGGATTGCCAATAAATGGATGAGGAGAAAAAGAATATGAGAAGGATTCCTTATGCATAGATGATAAGATCCATTATATATGTTATAATGTACTAGATATGATATTGCTTATGCACTTGATATAGTAAAAATATATCATTCAAAATCCAAGTAGAGATCACTAAAAGCTAGTAAGTGTATTCTCACATATGTATGGAATAGTAAGACTTGTTTCTAATATATGGAACTCCTTATGAAGGACTATTTAGATTTATGCCTTCAAAATATCATCTATGAAATTGAGTCAGTCATGGGTATTATAACGACCCATATTATATATATCAAAGGATCGTATAACATTTATATTGTCGTATGATTCTAATATTTTAGGAACTTATTCTTGGGGACATTTCCCACATACATGATTTTTGGCAAATTTCTATGTGACCATTTGACCCGTAAATCTTATATGGACTTTAACTTCTAATAGGATCCAAGTTAAGGTCTGAAACCACTTCCATTGGATCGGGATAATGGTTTTTCTTTCCGTAGAATGGCTATATTAAGAAAATGGCTTACCATTTTTGATTTATGGATATTTTGAAGTTTTTTTGACTTTGAGGAGCTTAAGTGGGTAATTAGGGTCATCAGCTTTGTGTCCCATAACCCATTTTGGTTTTTAGGTAAGTGAAGGTTGATAGGACCTCATCCCCATAATTTCACAACTACCAAAAATAGTTAAAACCTCCATTTACCAAAAAGCAACACCTAAACCTACTTTAATTAGCCAAATTACACCACTAGAGGAGATTAGCATAATTAGTACTTGGGATTAGATATTTGTTGTTGGAAGAGCCTTGGACTTCGTACCTTCTGCTGTTCATAAGGAGATTTGGGTATTGCTTTCGATTAAGGTGAGTGTTTAAATCTCTCGCTTACTAATTAGGCCATTTTGCACCCTAAATGATGTTTTAAAAATTACTTGAAAATACTAAAAATGTTTTTAGACCGCATTACACCATATATGTGAATTTTAGATGATTTGGATTTGATTTGAGAAAATGTATTCTTATGGGTCCCGAACCATGTTCTTATGGATCCCTAACACCTTGGATTTAGGTCTTGATTTGAGATTGTTTGGCTATGTGTTTGTTACTAGGTGTTATATGTACTGATTGCTTGCTTGTGTCATGTTTGAATGGTTGAAAACACCGATTGAGTGGCGACTATAATATTTTAGGAAATTCTGGGTTCTGCATCATGGATTTGTACCGATCCATGAAAATTCATCGAATGAAGGGGCGATCGAGGAAGTGTAGCAAGAAAGGTCCCGTGATGCTATGTTCAAAGTTTCATAATGTTTGGACTTTATATGCTCGAGTTATGGATGGTTCAATGGTTGTTAGAAGGGATGGGTAGGGGAGCATTCAATGTATGGATCGATGGAACACCAATGTATGGATCGGAGGGATTCAAGAGCATGGATTGGTAGGTGGCTTAGGTATGGATCGGAGCATAGAAACATGGAGGCAAGAGAGTGGAGCCAACATCGAGTGATTTTGGCTCAGTCTTATAGATGGGTATAGATCCATAAGGGTTGGCCTATTTCACTCATAGATCATTCTGGAGCAAGAAGAAGTGAACCAGAGCTAAAATATGAGGCTTGGGATTTATCTCCATGGATCAGTACGATCTAGAGATGTTGGCCCAATCAACTTGTGATTGAGGGTGGAGCATGGGGAGGTGTATAAGTGCTTATATGTGAAGTGTACGATTGGTAGCAATGGGTAAGTGAGGATGGTTCAGTAGTCATGGATCGGTACCTATCCATGAGTTTTTATTCTAATCTTGGTGCTATCAATATAGGGTGATTAGGAAATCCCCATAAGACTATGTTCCGAGTTTCAGATCATTTGGAGTTCATATGCTCAAGTTATGGTCATTTGATAGGTATAGCTATACTTCAAGAGGCAGAGTAGGCGAAGACAAGTCAGATTGAAGGAATTATTGGAGGAAGGTTATGAGACGCATGATGACACTCTATGACTTATGATGATTTTCTAGAGTAGTTCCCAACTGCAATGACTTCAGATAGGAGATATATGGACAGTTTCGATACGAGCTCTACCATGGATGTCAGATGCAAAGGGATTTTTGACACACGAGTGTAACTACCCACTATTTTCAGCCGTTCACATCCGCACATGTCAGACTTGAATTGCTCAAAATATCAGATTGTTAATTTAAATTTGGAAACTCTCAGCATATACATTAAATAAAATAATCACAAAATCACAGATACAGAGTATTATAATAGAATGCATCGGAATAGATAAGTCTTAGTTCATGAAGGTAGTATATAAACATCAGAGTTAGAAATAAAATACAGCAAAAAATCTCAAATATAGTGAAGTCTCAAATACAAACTGATGATATCTCTGAACAAAACAATTGGAAAAGCTGAAAGCTGAAAGCTGATTCGATAATTGGATCTCCAAGCGAAGCTCCAAACTCCAAAGATGAGTCTCACTTGCTGTATCACTCAGTCTGACCCGAGCATAAAGCAAAACACAAAACACTCGAGTCAGGATTAACATTATTGTATCAATAAATCCAACTCAAATGAAATATCAACTGAAATACAAGTAACTTAAAGGGTGTTTATGATAGTCATCCTCTAAGGATCTGTGGAACTATCCACAATGTAGAAATATAAGCTATCAACAACCAACGTTATTACAACACCGTGGTCCTTTCAAAATATTTTATACTTCCAACCCAAAGTATCATTTCCATTTTAATTATATATATATATATATATATATCCTCAATTTCAAAAAAATTGATTCAAATCAACTCGAGTTCCGAATTCCAATTTAATTCAATCTAAATTTTTCCATTTTAATTTAAGTTAGTTTTTAAATAACAAATTCAAATTATATTGATTTCAAATACAGATCTGAATCACAAAATAAACCATTTATATTCCAATATATCTCAAAGATTTAATATTCAACGTTTTCAAAGTTAAATTTAATGGTTTCACATAGATCTTGATTTAACTTCATTATTATTTAGTCAAGGAATATTCGCTTAATAAATTCAATATCATTTAACTAGCCTTAAATTACATTTTTACTAAATATTTCCTTAAATTTATTTAAACGAGAAATATTCATTAAATTACTTAAATCAAGACCAAGTTATGAATCATATCTTAAATCTCAATTTCAATAAGTTCAAATCGGTTTAATTAAATAAAATTCTTTATTAAATACAATTTCAACTAAATTCAAATTATCTTCCCAACCTTAACTTATTCAAATTATTACCAAAATCTATTTTAAAATATAAATTTAAATACCTAAACATATTATATGTATTAGATCAATCTTAATTAAATTATATATTATTATTAAATCTATATATATCATTACCATTTATACATAATAATTTAAGAATCAGCATAAAACCATATATTTCTTTCCAAAACCATAAAATTTATTTTCAAAATATTTATATATGGACCAACGGTGTCTGTATATAATTTCCTATCCTATGGTCAAGTGGTACAGATATTTATCATTTCAATCCACAATTTAATATATATGGGTAGATATCATTTCGACCCGCAATCTGAAATTCAATTCAAATGAAAATAGCTTGTGTTTATCATTTCAACCCATAACGATTTTCTCATATTCCAATCCATCCAGGTATGTATCATTTCAACCCATAGGGAATTCTATACTAACAGGGAACTTGTAGAGTGATGACAGATAATATAAATATAACAACAAGCATATGTCATCAATAACAATATAATATAAACAACAGGATATGGTGTCATATCCCACAGGTGAACAGTTATAGATAATAACATATATAACAATTTAAATAACTACAACAACATATTTCAATTGTCATTTCAATTGAAATCAAATTTAATAAACATAAGAACGTTAATCGTGAGTGATGGCTCACCTTTCGAGGCTAGAGGATAGACAATGAAATGAGATACGAATCCCAAAACAATGCTAGATGGACACGATTCGATGAAGAAAACTGGCACGATGGACAAGCCGATAGATAGGAAATTAAGGAACAAATCAGTTTGATAAGACAAAAATTATATATATTATTATTATTCCCATAAATCAATATTTAAGTTTATGGGGACCCTCCCAGTTTCTTCTCTTCTTCCCGCTGACCCATCCCATCCTTCCTCCTCTCTGCAACCCTGTCCATCATCTCCAATCCTCGTACCTCCTGTTGTCGCGTCTCAATCTACCCTGTCTCGTCCCCTTCCTACTTCCACTCCTCCTGACATTGTTCCTGTCTGCCTCTCTCTTCCCAAACTCTCCTCTTCTCAGCCTGCTGCTCTGAATTTTTCAACCCTCCCGTTGCTTCCCCTTCCCCAAAACCCTATTGCTTGGAACTCTCTCTTCAAAGCAAAACCAACTAACGCTGGGAAATATGTACCGCGTGATATCAAACTTGACTTTTATGGTGACTCCATTGTTCCTCCAGCAGAAGTTGTGAAGGAAGGAAACAATATGTGGAAGGAATATCTGGTTGGTTTTTTTCTTGATAACCCCTTACCTTACTCGACTGTTCTGTACTATCTTAAAAAAGCTTGGAAACTAAGAGGATCCATCTCTGTAAAATCTGATGGTTTCCTTTTCCTGTTCAAGTTTTCGAATGAGGATGATAAGAACAGAATCTCTGAATCTGACCCTGTGATAATGAGAAACAAACTTTTTATTGTTAAACCATGGGATGAAAATGTTGGGAACTCGTGTAGTAGCATCAAGGCAGTTCCAGTTTGGATTAAGTTATCCAACATTCCTTTGTTTGCGTGGTCGTCGTTAGGAATTAACTGGCTAGCAGCAAGGATTGGAAAACTCCTATGTATGGATGCTTCAACTGAAAAATTTGAGAGAATCACTTATGCCAAATGTTTAGTAGAAGTTACACCAAAGAATGATTTACCAGAAAGCTTCACAGTAAAACTGCTAGATGGAACTGAACAAGTTGTTAAAGTTGATTATTTGTGGAAGCCAGAAATTTGTATTGCATGTAAGGAGTTTGGGCATATGGTATCATCATGCAAGAAGACAGTAAATGAGGAAAAAGGAAAACATTGTGAAGACACTGAACAACAAGTAAGTGGTGAGGAGAAACAAAACTTGATTAGGAAGGGGAAACATGCAGACAAACAAGATAAGATGAAGCAAATGTGGCAAAAAGTCAATAGGAACAAAGTGAACAAAGGGGGAAAAAAAATAGAAGCAGAGTGCACAGCAAAGAATTTAATAGAAACAGAAGGAGAAACAAACCAAGGTGAAAGTGAGGTAAGAAGAGTTGATACTTCAGTGCAGAGCAAATTGTTTGGACAAGAATGCATTGCTGCTACTCATAATAAATTTAATGTTTTGCAAAATGAAGAGGAAGTGCAAGAAATTCTGGTGATTGCTGAGGGGGAGGAAAGGCAAAATTCAACTGATAATAATTGTGAAGAGTTCAGTTATGCAGCTAAAATGCCAATTTCAAATTTTAATGTAGGCAATACAAAACAAATTCCAGAATCTCCTTGCAATTCAATAGAGTACCCCAGTAGTATAAATGAAGCTATCACCAGTGACAAATGCATTGGAGGTGGCAAAAACAATCATGAAGACAATGCACACACTGATACATATGACACAGACATGGACTGTACATGGTGTAAAGAACTTGAAAACAACATTATCCATTTAGTTACTTCTATGCATAAACCAAATGATGTTGTACAATTGCCTGAAACTACTCACTACAAATTTTCCATTAACTTGCCTGGTTGGCCTCCTATTCCCACACTCCCTGACCCTATTCCAAATCAACCTCATAACCCTACATCCACCAATTCAAAGTCTCCCCTCACATCCCCTCCAACTCAACATCTCAGGAACATTGAAACTCGATATCTTTCAGCTAAGAGAAGAAACAACTCCACCAATCAGCAATAACCTTATGTTTAGTAAAATAGCTGCCTGGAATCTCAGAGGTGCTCACAGCAATACAAAACTTGATCAGGTGAAAAGTATCATCTCTACTTATGACTTATGCCTTTTTGGTTTGCTTGAAACTAAACTCAACCTACAGTTAACCATCAAAGCAGCTGCTTACATAAATCCAAATTGGAATTTCCATCATAACCTTGATATGGCTTCTTATGGTCGTATTCTTGTTATTTTTGATCCTGCAATAATATCTCTTTCCCCTATTTTAACTTCAAGACAATTCATTCACTTCCATGTCTACGATAAACAAACAAAATCCTCCTCCTATATCACTTTTGTCTATGCTGATAACTCGGTCATTTCTCGGAATTCCTTTTTCAAAACTTTGCCCCCTTTTCGTCAATCCTCTCATCCCTGGATAGTTTTAGGTGACTTCAATTCATGCTTTGAACTCTCTGACAAATTTGGTGGTAATCCTCTATCTCCTAGAGACATTGCCCCATTCAATCTAGCAGTTGCAGATTCTGACCTTCTTATGGTTAATAAGACTGGTGCGAAGTATTCTTGGAATAATAGGAGTCGTAGTGGTGTTCGTACCTTCACAACCATTGATCATACCTTTTGCAATTTCCAAGCTATTTCCCGCTGGTCTTGTTTGACTGTTTTTCTTCCTCAACCAATATTGTCTGATCATTCTCCCTTGATATTATCTCTGGGTCACCATATTCGAAAAGAGAAAAGAAGTTTCAAATTTTTTAATGCTTGGCTCAAGCATGAGCACTTTCTAACCTTAGTATTACAAGTTCATACTGATTTCCGTTGTTTTGGTAATCCCATGTATAAGTTTTGCAGGAAATTGAAAAGAATTAAGATGGAGATCAAAAAGTGGGCTGCTTCCACTTTTGGAGCTGGTAGTTTGCTTTCAACATCACTCAAGGAACAATTGCAGAAACAACAAGACTACATGATGGACCATCCTTTGGATGAACAAGCAGCTGCTGATGAAGCCAGATTATTCAATGATGTCAATAATGCTCTTGGCATGGAAGCAAACATGAAGAGGCAACAACTGCACAATAAGTGGCTTGTTGAAGGAGATAGGAACACTAAGTTTTTTCATGATGCATTAAAGGTTAAGCATGCTAGAGAAAATATTTACAGTATTCTAGATGAACAAGGAACCCTTTGTTCTACTATTGAAACTGTTGACCATGCTTTTGTTGATTACTTCACTAAACTACTTGGTAATTCCTCTGGCTTCACTCCAGACCTTGAGCAAATTTCTTCTCTTGTCTTGCCTTGCATTTCCTCTCAGGAATCTAACTCTCTCATAAGGCCTGTCACTGATGAGGAAATCAAAACATCTCTCTTCTCTATGAATAAAGAAGCATCTGGAGGACCTGATGGCCTAAATGTCAACTTCTTCATATCCACCTGGGGTGTCCTTGGAAATGACTTTTGTCAAGCTATCCACAACTTTTTTTCTAAATGCAAGCTTCTTGGGGAGGTAAACTGCACGAACATTGCACTTATCCCTAAGGTTACTCCTCCGGTCAGTGTTTCCTCTTTCAGGCCCATCTCCTGTTGTAATGTTATATACAAATGTATTACAAAAATCCTTGCTTCTCGTATGATAAGTGTTATTCCATCTGTTGTATCTAAGAATCAAGCTGCATTCATCCCTTCTAGGAATATTATTGACAACGTGCTCCTAGTACAAGAATTGCTTAAAGGTTACTGTAGAAGTAATGTTACCCCTGCTGCTGCTCTCAAAATCGATATCTCTAAAGCTTTTGATTCCATTCATTGGTCATCGATAGTTAGAATCATGGCTAAAATGGGTTTCCCCAAAAATTTTGTGTCTTGGATATATGCGTGCATTTCATCACCTTCCTTTTCTGTTGTCATTAATGGTAGACCAGTGGGATTTTTCAGTAGTAGCAAAGGTATACGTCAGGGAGATCCTATATCATCTTACATATTCCTTTTGGTTATGGAAGTATTCACTGTCATACTTAACTCTAAATTCTCTTCCAAACAAATAAAGTACCACCCCAAGTGCTCTTCTCTCCAAATAAATTCTTTAATGTTTGCGGATGACGTGATGGTGTTTACAAAGCCAGACATTCCTTCTCTTTCTGGAATAATGGAAGCTCTGCAGTCATTTTATTGCATGACTGGATTAACAATTAACCATGATAAGTCTTCTATGCTTGTTGTGGGTGTAAGTGATGTGCAGAAAGAAGTTCTTCTACGTTGCACTGGCTTCACCTGCATGGATAATGATATGAGATACCTGGGTCTCCCACTTCTTACCAAAAGGATTTCAAATGCTGACTGTTTCCCACTTTATCATAAGATCATTTCTGTTATGAATGCTTGGGTGAACAAACAATTATCTCAAAGTGGTAGACTTGTCCTTATTAAAACTGTTGTCTTCTCTTCTCTGGTCTATTGGGCACGATCCATGATTCTTCCTATGAAGTTAATGCAACTTGTAAGGTCGGCAATGATTAGATTCTTCTGGACTGGTAGTGTTCATAATAGGAAGTTGCTGCCATGCTCATTTACAAGCATAGAAAATCCCATGAAGCTTGGTGGTCTTGGTGTAATTAACCCTAGGAAGTGGAATAAAGCTGCTATTAGTTCTCAATTTAATGCCATCATAAACAACAGAGATACTATATGGGTAAAATGGATATGGTTACATTATATAAAGACTAAGAATTTCTGGTGTATGGATACTTCTCAGAACAGCAGCTGGTTTTGGAGAAATATACTAAAATTAAGACATGTATTTCTTCCTATTATTATCAGGTTAATGCTAACACTGTGGTTAGTTTCTGGCATGAACCATGGTCTAGTAAGGGTCTCATTCTATCCAAAGTTTTCGAATATCAACTGCTTCTGCAATCTGGTATTCATCATGATGCTAAAGTAAATGATTTTTTGTATGATGGAAAGTTGCAGTTACCTATTTCTAGTAATCAATTGATCAAAGTGATGTGGACTGATATCCAAGCCAAATTCTGCATTACTAATCAACCTGATGCTGTATTATGGGATTTGAAGCCTCACAGTGTTCATAGTGTCTACTTACATTGTTCTGCGTTTACTCCACTGCCTGCCACCAAGTGGTTTTCTGTTATTTGGACTAATGACTCCGTTCCTTCGCATAACTTGATGATGTGGAAAGTGATAAACCAGGCTATTCTTACTCGAAGTAAACTAAACTGCATTGGCTTGCCTTGCCCTACCTTCTGTGTGTTTTGTGATATGTATGAGGAAAGTGTGGATCATCTTTTTTTTGATTGCCTTGCACTCAAGTTCTTATTGAACTGTATCAGTAACACCACTGGCTATAAACTTTTTACTGTTAGTTCGAGAATCGTGTGGAGTATCATTTTTAAGGCTACGAGATGGAGATGTGATAGAAACAGGCTGTTAGTTATTTGCATGAAAATCTACATGACAATCATATGGAAGGAAAGGAACGCGATTGTCTTTGATAAGAAAAGGAAGCAGATGGATGTTCTTTGGAACGAAGTTAAGACTACCACTCACAAACAATTGACGACTTGCAACAGAGATTTCCCAGACAGTATGATTATTGGATGGACTTGACCTCTTTTGTTTCTTCAATTGTTTTATCTTGTCCTCTGCTTTGTTGTTTCTTTTTTCTTTTTTTCACTCTGCTTCATTTGTTTGTACTCTTTTATTGTGTTGCAATAAAACTGGTAGGGGCCCAGTCAACCCCGCTGGCTTTGCCAAAAAAGATAAATATTAAAATAATATCTATTTCAAAATCATAAATTTCAAACACATATTAAAATAAGATCTTTATATATTACATTTAAAAATCAATAGTTATTAAAACAAAACGAAAATATATACATATAAGAATCCAAACCTATCTTAAGAATTAAAATATCCAATCTAAAATCAATACTTATATACATTGTTTTGAGAAAACAATATTCAAATTAAACTATGTTAAGTATAAACAAATATGTGTTTCGAAAACATGCCTCACATGGATCACAAGCTAAGCAGAGTGCACGATCTAGATCCATGTGGGTAGGCAAATACAAGCTTCAGTAAACTATAATATACTAAACAAGCTGTATACCACCTTTTTCAACTCATATAGAATAAAGAAATTTGAACTTTAAAATCTATATATAATAAAATCTTAAAAATTTATGTATATAATAAAAAAAATCTGACACGTTATATCTATTTTCGCATATAAAACTGTAAAAGTAGGATATAAATCAATGGACCAAAATATGCAGACACGATTTTGAAAGCAATAGTAAATATATCAAAACATATGTCTAATAATATATATCAAAACTATAAGTGAAATTATAACCGAGATCAAAACCCATATCTGGAATACCTTACTTTATCTCAAATATAACTTAGTCTTTGAACAGAGATAAGCAACACAATATATATAACAGAAAATGTATAACTGTATGTATAACTATATACTGTTAATATTATAGACGACTCAATATACTTCCATATATACTTTATAATACATGCACTGAATAAAGAAGATATGCAGACATAGCCTAAATACTTTAAAACTTTGTAGATCAAACTTAAGGACACAGCCTATTGAACCTACCATAAAATATACCTCTAACGTGTTGCATTTGCGAAAAATTTCTCAAATATTTGTTGTAATTAACTATACTACACTACTCCAATAGACTTTAGTGTGAATCAATAAATTTAACACACAAAATGTAGAGCCGAAACTGACAGATTATAATAACAGGGCAGTACCTGGTATATATAATTTTTAACACCTAACATAAAAATATACAATTGAATTTATGATAATGTAACCTTATAGACTAATATACAATATATATAAATAGCGGCTAATATAAACTTTAAAATATATACCTACTAAAAAGTTAATATGTATGCACTGACTCACCCTAACCAACACAAAACTGCTGCTAACAGAAGAGGGGAGACTCGGCAAGCAAGGAAGATGGAAGGAAGATGAAGCTTGCGCGTCCGGTGAGAAGCTCGGCCAGAAATTACGGAGGGAACTCAGTGGCGGAGAAGAGCCAGGGGAGAGGAAGGATTCATGGTGGAGCTTGGCACGGCGTGGCAATGGCGGTGGAGAGGTTCGGCCTTGATGTGGAGGGCTGTGTGGATCAGGGGTCTGCTTACGTGGAGGAGGTGGCAGGGTGGATCGGTTGTGATGCATAGGTTCGCATGTGGGAAGGGGGTGGAACAAGAAAAGAGGGTGAGGAAGAAGAAAGCAGGGTGGCTCGATTGTGAATTATTTTGGTTTAAAGGAATTTTTTTCTTTATAGAAGACGAATAGGGAGGTATGTGATAGAGAAATGAAGTGGAATGAACCAGAATAGAAAAGGCTGAACGAATATAAATATGTGAGTGGGCTTCATGTAAATATCTGTTCACACCATTCTTTATTATTATAAAACGTGTGAAAAGCTTTATACTGAAATGGCTATAAATATTAATTATTATAAAACGTTCGAAGTGTCTAGGGAATAACATCAGACAAGGACGATGATTTCAAAAATTATGAATAGCCAGGAATGGGGAAGTCTTTCTGTGAATTGGAAAAATTATCAAGCAATTGATTGATTTTTACTGACGTAAAACTTGAATGGACGAAATAAAATTAATTGCAACAGTCAATTCCTTTGATTTTGTGCAAATTACCGAAGCAATTAATTATTTATCTGGGCTGCGCATTATAGATTTGTAAACAAGGGAAAGTGTAAAGACAAAATGTGGTACGCTACAGTGAACAGTTTATTGTTTCCATCGTGTACCGGACCTCAAAACACAGAAATAAATATACCACAAAGATCAGCATGATAAGACGATCAAAAAGGTATATAGATATTAGAGGTATGATCATCCTATCAAAAGTCAATATGGACACTGATATACATTGCTATTCCGTACGAAAAAATCCAAACGGAGCTAGAAACATCCGAAATTTGCGAAACGAATTTCGCAGTCTGATTCAGAGTGTCCAAAATAAATTTTCTCATGTTGTAGGTTTCAGAATTCTTCTAAATTCAACTGTCATTAACTGATTTAAATAAAAATAGAATTTACACAAGAAAATAACCTCCATATTATCTGATGAAAATTTACCAGTTGTTATGATTAAGTGGACGTATTTCAAATATAAAAATTTATTTTCAAATTCAATTATTTAAGATTTCACAAAAATTCAGCTAAATACATTATCAAAACCAAATAAAATTTATTAAATTTTACGGGTCGTTACACTCTCCCCCACTCAAAATTTTTCGTCCCCAAAAAGGAAGGAGGTAGGAGAACGAAAACGACCAGAAAGAAAAGTAGATTGAAAGTCAAGATCAAACAATTAATTTAAAACTATATAAATTTTACTTTCATTTGAAAACTTCGTTTGCAAATCAATTATCTTTAATACCTTTCAAAACCCATTTGTAAACAATTTTTTACGTCATTAGTTATATTTACAAAGAAGCTATTGAAAACATTAAATCCATAATTCATAAATTTATTAATTTATCTCAAGATACTTTTCAGATATTATTAATAAATCAATAATCATTTACTTTAAAAATGTTTTATTAATTAATAAATTCTAAAATATTTATAACATTAAAAATTTACTATTAAACCATGTAGTATATAAATAAACAATATTTTAAAAGGATATATTCAAAAGGGAAGAAGGTAGACTCAGAAAAAAAGAATATAAGTGATAAATAAAGCTGGGTCGATAAGGTAGATTCAAAAGAATAGTATCGGGCACGAATAGTTAATTTCAAACCATAAGAATTTCAATTTCAAAGATTAATAAAAAAATTCTTTAATGGAAATACTTTTGTAATAAAATACCTTTATAATAAAATACTTTTAAAACGAAACAAATTTTCCTTTCGAAAATAGTTTTATAACTCGATGTTTCAACATGTTTATCCTCGTTCTTGCAGACTTTGGTCATGCGTTGATCAGGCGCAAAGCTAGAATTCTCCAAGTACTTAGTAGACCTGTTTCAACACCTAGTGAAAATACTTGAAAAACTCTCTAAACTTATATGGAGAGTACAATCCAAACAAATCACCTGGATCGCAGACACACAATGGTTACGCCTGGATTTCCTAGAAAACATCCGTACCTTTAAGCAATCATTGCCTTGCGAATTTCGCCATGATAACCAAAACTGTGGACCGTAGGATACATAACAATGGTTACACCTGTATCCCCTAGGAAACATCCGCACCCTTTAAGAAATCTCTGCCTTGAGGGTTACGCCATGACAACAAAACCGGTAGACCGCATGATACATAACAATGGTTACGCCTGAATCCCCCAGAAAACAACCGTACCCTTCAAATAATCTCTGCCTTGCGGATTACGCTACCCAAAAAAATGACCTCGGGTTACGCCATGATAGGACACTCGAGTATCACATCCGAAAAACCAAAATCAGAGTGAATAATATCGATAGAATGAATCCACAATGTTGCCACAAAGCGGATATCAAGCAGAAGGCACTTTCCATATCTTTACTTCGAAAATATGTATCATATAGTACCTTTCAAATCACTTTCAAATATCATACTTATACAAAGTACATCATATATAAGATTTTATTTTCAAATCGAATACTTTCCAAAATCAATAGCATATCAAATCACACTTATATAGACTTCGATTATGTAAGATTTCGCTTTTCAAATTGAGTGCCTTTCCAAATCAATAGTTTTCGAATCAACTTCACACTTATACAAATCAATTTTATATAAGTTCGATAACTCCCAAATCAAGTATTTAATAAAATAAGGTTCTTAATTTCAATTCGTTTCAATATCAATTCAGTTTCAAAGTCATATACTATTTCACCAAATTATTTCTTCCAAATTTAATACCTTCAGTTTCAAAGTTTCCAAAGTAATAGGTTTAGAAAATAATCCAAGTTTTTATATTAACATAATTTAAGTCAACAAATTCATTTCCAAAATCATCATATAAATATTGGGTTTTAAATCCCAATCTATATTCAAAACCAATTATTCCTCAAAATCAATTACACCCAAAATGATTACTAAGTTTAAAACCATCCCTTTTAAAAACTTAAACTATTTATTTATTTTTGAAAGATCCAATTTACCTTTTGAAAATTATTATCCAATAAATACACGGTTTTATAAAAGATGTTACTAAGTTAAAAACATTTAAAACTAAATTTTATTCAAACATTTCAAAACTAACTTTCATGTTAGTATAATTCAAAATAGTCTTATTCATTACTTAACAAAACAGTTTCAAACATATTTAAATCATATTACTGCATACTTTAAACATACAAAAATAAACTCATTACTGTATCAAATATTTATGGCCTTTTGAAACTACTTAGCTTTTAAATTAAACCTCGATTTGGAAGTGCTCGAACATTCAAAATAGTCGGCGAAATAAAATTTCAAATCCAAGAGTTGGAAATCAGCAACAAATCAATAAATCAATTTTAATATATGGGGTTATATCAAATCCGAACTCGAGGACTAAACACCGGGCTTACTTCATACATATATCTTTCGAATATCATATCATATTCAGAATTTGAAATCAAAATTAGTTTCACAAAATCAATCGCATAGTAAAGCAACTAAAATAGCCTCTCCCCCACTTTGAAACTCGAAAATCAATGTCGATGATGCGTGCACTCATCACCGAGATTATTCTCCAGCGACATAAGTGAGTTCTGGACTTCTATTTTCTTGAAAACTTCTTTGAAATTTCCTTGAAATCATTGGAACTCATTTGAAGTTATTTGAAACATTTCTTATTTGGAAAATACTTTTAAATCATATTAATATATATATATTTCAAAATCTGAAAACCAATTTTCAAAATACCAGAGTTCAACTCACGAATTTCTAATTTAAATCCTTCAGTTATAAATCATTTTTAGATAAATCAAATTTCTTATAAAATTTTCAAAATTTCAAATCCTTTTGAAACTTCGAATTCTTGTTTTTAAAAGGTATATAGTCCTTATCAAAAACATTTTCACTTTGACATAGAATATAATCATACTTATCAAAATAATAATTTCAGTATATAAAACAATTCTATAATATAAACAAACCCGATTTTTCCCAAGGATGATTCAAGGATGGATTTCAAAACAAAGGTAGAGATTCAACTTAGAGTGACTCTAATCAAATATAATTTTGATTCGAAGATAGGTTCGATTGATGATGAGATAACTAAGTTTCAAAATAGAAGATGGATATACTTATATAAATCGTGGGCGACCTTAACCGAGTCAACCGTGACTTCAGGAATATGATCGATGTAGAATTCCACGGCAAATCAACATTCGATCGCAAGAGATGGCGGCATTTAAACTAAGGATACAGAAATCTTTGGTAAAACAATGCCCATTTGTAAAGGATTTTCATCCCTTTACAAATCATTCGAAAATTGGCAGGATCGCCTATTCTTACAGAAATCATTCGAAGAGGAGTTATGGGATACTCCAAAATCAAGAAACACGAATAGGGAGTGAAGGTAATGGATTTTGGAACCGCAGGAAACGTTCTGAAGTCCAAAGGAAAACCAAATCAAAGAGGAATAAATTCAAGCTCAAACGAAAGTGATTCTGCAAATAAATTTACTACATATGCTAAGTTTGCCTAGAACCAAAGTTCTGATACCAACGGTAACGACCCGTTATTTTTCAGCCATTCGCATCCGCACATGTCGGACTTGAATTACTCAAAATATCATATTATTAATTTAAATTTGGCAACTCTTATCATATACAGTAAATAAAATAATTACAGAATCATAGAAACCGAGTATTATAACAGAATGCAGTGGAATAGATAAATAGTAGTTCATGAAGCTACTATATAAACATCAGAGTTAGAAATAAGATGTAGCAGAATATCTCAAATATAGTGAAGTCTCAAATACAAACTGATGACATCTCTGGAAAAAAAACAACTGGAAAAGCTGAAAGCTGAAAGCTGAATCGATAGTTGGATCTCCAAGCGAAGCTCTAAACTCCAAAGATGAGTCGCACTTGCTGTATCACTCAGTCTGACCCAAGCGTAAAGAAAAACACAAAACACTCGAGTCAGGATTAACATTCTTATATCAATAAATCCAAATCAAGTGAAATATCAACTGAAATACAAGTAACTTAAAGGGTGTTTGGGATAACCATCCTCTAAGGATCCGTGGAACTATCTACAATGTAGAATATAAGCTATCAACAACCAACCGATATTACAATACCGTGGTCCTTTCAAAATATTTTATACTTCCAACCCAAAGTATCATTTCCATTTTAATTATACATATTTCCTCAATTTTGAAAAAATTGATTCAAATCAACTCGAGTTCCAAATTCCAATTTAATTCAATCCGAAATTTTCCACTGTAATTTAATTCAGTTTCTAAATAACAAATTCAAATTATATTAATTTCAAATACAGATCTGGATCGCAAAATAAACCATTTAAATTCCAATATATCTCAAAGCTTTAATAATCGACATTTTCAAAGTTAAATTTAATAGTTTCATATAGATCTTGATTTAACTTCATTATTATTTAGTTAGAGAATATTCACTTAATAAATTCAATATCATTTAACTAGCCTTAAATTACATTTTGACTAAATATTTTCCTAAATTTATTTAAATGAGAAATATTCATTAAATTACTTAAATCAAGACCAAGTTATAAATCATATCTTAAATCTCAATTTCAATAAGTTCAAATTGGTTAAATTAAATAAAATTCTTTATTGAATACAATTTCAACTAAATTCAAATTATCTTCCCAACCTTAACTTATTCAAATTATTACCTAAATCTATTTTGAAATATAGATTTAAATACTTAAACATATTATACGTATTAGATCAATCTTAATTAAATTATATATTATTATTAAATCTATATATATCATTACCATTTAAACATAATAATTTAAGAATCAGCATTTATTAAAACCATATATTTCTTTCCAAATCATAGAATTTATTGTCATAAAATTTATATATGGACCAACGGTGATCTGTATATAATTTCCTATCCATACATTTCTTTCCAAAATCATAGAATTTATTTTCAAAAAAATTAAATATGGACCAACGGTGTCTGTATATAATTCCCTATCCTATGATGAAGTGGTACGGATATTTATCATTTCAATCCGCATTTCAAATATATATGGGTAGATATCATTTCGACCCGCAATCCCAAATTCAATTCAAATGAAAATTGCTTGGGTTTATCAATTCAATCCATAACGATTTTCTCCCATTCTACAGTCTGTTTGTGTATGTATCATTTCAACCCATAGAGAATTCTATACTAACAGGGAACTTGTAGAGTGATAAAAAATAATATAAAATATAACAACAGGCATACATCATCAATAACAATATAATATAAACAACAAGATATAGTGTCATACCCCACAGGTGAACAGTTACAGATAATAACATATATAACAATTTAAAACTGTAAAATGTGCAGACACGATTTTGAAAGCAATGGTAAATATATCAAAACATATGTCTACTAATATATATCAAAACTGTAAGTAAAATTATAACCGAGATCAAAACCCATATTTATAATACCTTACTTTATCTCAGATATAACTTAGTCTTTGAACAGAGATAAGCAACACAATATATATGATAGAAAATGTATAACTATATGTATAAATATATACTGTTAATATTATAGACGACTTGATATACTTTCATATATACTTTATAATACATGCACTGAACAAAGAAGATATGCAGATACAGCCTAAATACTTTATAACTTTGTAGATCAAATTTAAGGACACAGCCTATTGAACGTACCATAAAATATACCTCTAACGTGTTGCATTTGCAAAAAAATTCTCAAATATTTGTTGCAATTAACTATACTACACTACTCAGATAGACTTTAGTGTGAATAAATAAATTTAACACACAAAATGCAAAACCGAAACTGCCAGATTATAATAACAGGGCAGTACCTAGTATATATAATGTTTAACACCTAACATAAAAATATGCAATTGAATTTATAATATTGTAACCTCATAGACTAATATACAATATATATAAATAGCGGCTAATATAAACTTTAAAATATATACAACCTAAAATGTTAATATGTATGCACTGACTCATCGCAACCAACACAAAACTGCGGCTAATAGAAGAGGAAAGACTCAACAAGCAAGGAAGATAGAAGGAAGATGAAGCTTGCGTGTCCGGTGAGAAGCTCGGCCAGAAGTTGCGGTGGAAACTCAATGGCGGAGATGAGCCAGGGGAGACGAAGGATTCGCGGTGGAGCTTGGCACGGCGTGGCAGTGGAGAGGTTCGGCCTTGATGTGGAGGGCTGCGTGGATATGGGGTCTGTTTATGTGGAGGAGGTGGCAGGGTGGATCGATTGTGATGCACGGGTTCGCATGTGGGAACGGGGTGGAACGAGAAAAAAGGGCGAGGAAGAAGAAAGCAGGGTGGCTCGGCTGTGAAAAGTTTTGGTTTAATGGAAAATTTTCTTTTCTTTGTAGAAGATGAATAGGGAGTATGTGACAGAGAAATGAAGTGGAATGAACCTTAATAGAAAAGGCTGAACGAATATAAATATGTGAGTGGGCTTCAGGTAAATATCTGTTCACACCTTTCTTTATTATTATAAAATGTGTGAAAAACTATATGTTGAAACGGCTATGAATATTGGTTATTATTATAAAACGTTCGAAGTGTCCAGGGAATAACAAAAGACAAGGACGGTGATTTCAAAAATTATTAATAGTTAGGAATGGGGAAGTCTATCTTTGAATTGGAAAAATTATTAAGCAATTGATTGATTTATACTGATGTAAAACTTGAATGGACGAAATAAAATTAATTGCAACAGTCAATTCCTTTGATTTCATGCAAATTACTGAAGAAATTAATTATTTGTCTGGGCTGTACGTTATACATTTGTAAACAAGGGAAATTGTAAAGACAAAATGTGGTACCGCTATGATGAACATTTTATTGTTTCCGTAGCGTACCGGACCTCAAAACACAGAAATAAATATACCACTGAGATCAGCACGACGAGACGATCAAAATGGTATACAGATATGAGAGGTACGATCATCCTACCAAAAGTCGATACAGACACTGATATACGTTGCTATTTCGTACGGAAAAATCCAAGCGGAGCTAGAAATGTCCGAAATTTGCAAAACGAATTTCACAGTCTGATTCAGAGTATTCTAAACAAATTTTATCATGTTGACATATTTAAGTTTCGGAATACTTTTAAATTCAACTGTTATTAATTGATTTAAATAAAAATAGAATTTACACAAGAAAATAACCTCCATAATATCTGATTAAAATTTACCAGTTGTTATATTTAAGTGGACGTATTTCAAATATTAAATTTTTATTTTCAAATTCAATTATTTAAAATTTCACAAAAATTCAGCTAAATACGTTATTAAAACCAATTAAAATTTATTAAATTTTACGGGTCGTTACATCGAAGGTTTATAGGGTACTTGTGGGGTAGGGTATATGGAGACATGATAGTTCCTAGACCACGATGGCACTTTATTCTAGATAAAATGGTTGTTTACCCCTAACTGACACGATGGTTAATCTATTTCTTGACCAATTGAGTGGCATTGATTCAAGTACCAAAGAACTGAGATATTGAGTAGTCCTTGACCATGACGGGTCGTTTGAGTGATCTTATATCCAACGCAATGAGTAAATGAATGTGAGGATGTATGATGGATGCTATGTTTATTTGATTGTTTTTATCACCTTAGGGATGTCACATGACGTAGATTTTACCGATGCAGATATTTGGACACCCTTAGTACCTTGATACATTGTACACCTATGATGACTATAATAAGCGTATATATTTTATATGTGCTAACTCTATGGATGCAGGGATAGGTCATGTATGATTTTCTACACCATTTGTGTAACTACCCAGGTTTTGGTGATTACCAGTAAATATTAAATTATAACGGTAGTTATAATTTAAATTGTGACTAAAAATAAATTGGAAATTTAAATTGTTTATTTAGAATAAACAATGGATTCTGGAAATAAAATGTGAAAATAAAGTTTTGGAAACTTTATTTTGTTTATTTGTGGGAATATGAGAGAAATATGATTTTTATTTAGTGATAATGCAATGTTTATTGTAATTATTGCCAAATGCTTCTTTTATTGATTTTTAAAGGAAGTATTTGATTTTAATATGTGTATATTTTGAATAAAAAGAGGGAATTTTGTTTAAAAATAAGTTTTGGATATAAAATTGATGTTAAAATGGTTTGTTTATTTTACTACAGAAAATAATTTTTGTATAATTTTTGGTGTAAAAACAGTGTTTAGTGTAAATATTTATGTAAATCGGGTACTTATTTAAAAATAAGGGATTTTAATAATAAAAATATTTTTATAACTAAATTATCTTTTTATTGTTTGTAGAATGTTTTCTTTTTTTTTTCTTTTTTTTTGCAAAGCAAGCCGGTTTTATAGTGGACCGTCCACTTTTTATTACGAAAGTAATAAAAATTGAAGTACAGGAGTAAGGTAAAAACACCTTAACTACTATGTAATGAAGAAAGAACAGCACTGGTGTGTGATAGGCATATCACAACAACAAAGGGAGTAACGAAACTAAAACTACTCTTCCGAAGAGGAAGAGTCATCATCATCAACAACTACGTGGGAAGACACCAGCGGTACATTTCCCAGCATACTAGCAAAGGGGAGGAAACGGGAAGCTAGACTAGGATCAAAAGCCACAGAATCTGACGAGTATATAAAGGAGCGATCCCAGGAAGAATCAGCTAGCAAGGAAGAATTCCTACCTCCAAAATGACTGTCCATGTCAAGAACCAAAGAGTCACCAGAAGGCCTGTAATAAAGACATCTAAGATCATGCTGATCATCAGAAACAAATATGAAGAAAGAATCGGCTCTCGGGTTAAATCTCATATCAAAAATGGAATCTACCCAACACCTCTCCGCTTAATCCCAAGCAATAGGGTAACATGGAGGACCAGGATCAGGGGGATCATCAGGAATCGCAGAAACATCACCAACGTCCAGCAGAGCAGGAGGAGAGGCAGGGCCAGGAGCAGACGTAGGAGGCGGATCCGAGTCATGCAAAACAGCATGAGTCGGGACAACTGTGGAAGAATTCTTAGGAACCCAAATCCTAATTGGGGGGCGAGGCAGTGGGATCTTAGGAGCACTCACAGTAGCAACAGCTTGCTTGCAGGAAATAGCCAGGTGGCCAAAGGAGCGACAGGTGGTACAAATATCAGGAACTCAGCCATAGCGAACACGGACCTCCACAACATGGCCAACAGCAAGCTGGACAGGAATAGAAGAAGGAAGCGGCTTATCCGGTGAAATCTCAATCAGGGCTTTAGCATATACCAATTTAGCATATGAAAATATGTTGTGTAATTTTATTTTGGTGAAATCTTGAGAAAATATGTTGTTTTGGTTATTTACATAAGTTTGTGTATGTGTTTTGTGCTAATTAAAATTAACAAAATATTTTTTTATATTCAGATCTTAGCCTATTTCCTAACTTAGCCTAAAGAAGAAACTCCTTCTCAAAAGAATGTACGTACAGTACATTATCCCTTACCAGAAAACAAAACAAAAGAAAGAAACCTTTCCTCTTTTTCAAACATAAGCTTCAATCTCCAATTTATTCAACTAAACTGTTGTTTACAATCAAATTAAAGCTACTAAAATAGGTAATCGCTCCGAAACCAAATCTATTTCATGAAATTTTTATTTTAAGAAACTTGAATGATATGTAATTTATTTTTCTCTATTGCATAGCTATACAATGTCGATTTTCAGGTTCCTAAAGCTATTTAAAGCCAAAAACCATCAACTTTTTCTGGATTTATTCAAGTTCGATCTTCATTGCAAGGTGAGTTGTAATACTCACAAATCCTAGCTGAGCCAAGCTCAAAAATTGCAAAAGCAATCAAAAATTTAGCTTTTGTTAATAAATTTTTGTTGTTTTTCTGTCTGAAAATATGTTTCATAATTCCTCTTTGAATGATTATAACTTTTGATTGCAGCCACGAAATGCTGCCGGATTTCGTGATATTTGGTAGTTTGCATGTTGAACTTCATTTTTGAAAATTTTGGTTGAAAAATATTGTAATTTGGATGTTCAAAACAGTGGTACAAAATCAACTTAAAAGCCGATTTTTGCCTATAGAAATTGTTTGCTGAGTTGCTGCAAACATGGCCTGAGTCCATGTTTGAGATAGCATAACTTATTCATTTCTTACTGGAATCCATAGATTCTTTTTTTGTTTGAAACAAGAATTTCTCTACTATAAGCCTACCAAATTTGAGGTCATTTCGACTCATATAGCTTAGAGAAATATGCTGTCGAACTTTGATCCGAAACATGTTTTTACCCAGATTTTTACAGTGAAAACACTGTCGGGGTTCAACTTTGAGACATCATACTTTCTTATACTTTATTTAAATTGCATGATTCTTTTTTTGTTAAAAAGATAATTTTTTTCTACTATATACACGCGAATTTTGAGCTCAATCTGATGCTGTTTGTCTCTCTGCTTTATACTGAAAGTTGAACCCTGAATGGATTTTCAGGCCTGGGCAGTCTTGTTGAACTGTTACAAGCAAGGTCTGAGTTCATGTTTGAGACAGCATAACTTTTTCATTTTCTGTCGGAATTGGTTGATTCTTTTTTGTTTGAAAGATGAAGTTTTCTGCTTTGTGCACACCAATTTTTAGTTAAATCAAAAGTCATTCGGCCACCTGTTTAGTGTTCGAAAGTTGAACCCAAAGAAGATTTCAGACCTGGGTATTATTTTGCCAAGTGTTTATGTTCTTTTTTCGCTCGATTTTTGACCTTTACTTCATATTTTTGTGATATTTCTAAACTGTTTGAGGCTATGATGCCTACCAATAGGCTAGCCAAGCTATGATGAATTTGAAACTCAAATTTGAATCTAATTTAAATTGAATTTGAATGACAGTTTTGAGTGATTTCTTTGATATCATCTTCAAAATTGATTTTGGAAAATGGTTTTGAAAGCTTGTTTTCTCAAATATATTATTTCATGTATAAATACACGTTTTTTCACTATTCGAGCAAATGAGAAGGAGAATTAAATGGTTTGGTAAAACATATGGTATGGGACATGTGCGTTTATCTTATCGGTTAATTCCTGACTTGTCTGTTTGATCGTTTTGACCTTTGGGTCGAGTTTACCGATGAGATGAGATAAACTTTTTACTGCTTTGATTGTGAAATGTACAAGCGATTAGTAAACCATTTAGTGCGAATGTGTGGTATGAGACACACGTTAACACTATTTTGGTTCCTATCCGAGAGTTTGTGACACATTTTCCATTGTGGCGCATTGCCAGTACTGGACCTTCGAGTCATTGCCATTGCGGCGTATTGCTAGTACTGGACCTTCAGGTCATTGCTATTGCGGCGTATTTGTCCACGAGACGTTTGCATTACGGCATTTTCCATTACAGCATATTTTCCATTGCGGCATATTTACCATTCCGGCGTAGTTGCCTTTGCGGCGTATTTGCCTTTTTTTAAGATCGCTACTTGGCAGGCTTCGGCCAAAAGCACATGCAAATTTTGAGTTGTTTTCATCGATTTCCTAAGTGTATCTCATTTTGAGCCTATACATACACACAACACAGTGTGTGTATGTATATATATATATATAACGAATACTTTATGGGAATTTGAGTTGCCTTTGCGGCATATTTGCCTTTTTTTAAGATCACTACTTGGCAGGCTTAGGCCAAAAGCACATGCAAATTTTGAGTTGTTTTCATCGATTTCCTGAGTGTATCTCATTTCGAGCCTACACATACACACACACACATATGTGTGTGTGCGTGTGTGTATATGTGTATATATATATAACGAATACCTTATGGGAATTTGAGTTGCCTACACCGGCGTAATTTGAGACTTGCCTTTTGGCATTATTATTGAGATTTGCCTATTGGCGTTATTACTGAGATTGCCTTTTTGCGTTTATTTGGGGTTATATTCTCCTATGTTGGAGAGTTATATTTGATTACCTTGTGGCGTATTTTTTCAGATGGTGATTCTTTGAGTTTGCCGATATTGCGGGTTTTGGGATTTCTCCTTTTTAGGAGTTATATTTTCCCTAAACCACTATTGATGAATTGGGATATGCCAATGATATGAGGCTTGCTATATTTAGCATATTATGTATTGTTTTATCTCTTTGAGATCGTATATTTGTGTAAGTTATATCATCTCATCACTTAAAGTAACCATACCATACTTATACTCATGCTTATACTCGGTATTATTCCTTCTTGTTTAAGAAGAACATTACCCTTATTCTTGTGCATTTATCATTGCTTATCCTCTAAAACTGATATTTTTGGCTAGACTGACCCGTGTATTTTATACTCTGGTCAGACCGAGGTGTTTCAGGTTAGGTACCCTTATGGACTTAGCATATTCTACTTCCGCATGGACTTATCTGCTAGCCCTTTTTGTTGTAGTCTTTTTGTCCCTAATTTGATATGTATATTGTTTTGACTCGTGTGTAGATTGTGGTCATCATACCACTTATGATGTATTATTTGTATTGTATAGGGATGTATCAATATACATACATATATATATATATGTTTGATGTTCTATGATGTGTTATGCATTTGAGTTGTTGTTTTTTGTTCTGATAGATCCTATAGCCACCTGTAGTTTTGTATTAAGCATTTATTAGATATGTCGATCCACTTGAGAAAGAAAAAATATATAGAGCGCTAATCGACGTATTCAATAGATATTTAAGACAAGACTATAGATGATCGCTCCTTACCACCCTATTATCCACATTAGCAGATAGTATTACCCAGTAATACTCATTGTTAATGTGGGTCTCGAGGTGAGGCGTCACAGCATGGTATCAAAGCTAAGTTCAGAACAAAATATGATAAACACGGAACAGAACATATATTATGGTACATCGAAGTGTAATACAAGTGTTACAAATTCCCCTATCATCATGTCCTTAACCTATTCGTGTCCTTCATGGTAAATATAAGTTGGAAATATGTCCAGGAATATATTTTGTTCCATAGGATCCCATAATTGAATTATTGATTTTCATCCTATAGATAATCCTTATCGTGATTATTTGTTCTAGTTCTCTTCGATACAGGTGCTTGACACTTATCCACATTGGAGGAATTTGTTGACGCTTGTATTATTACTTCTGTGAGGATTGCAAATCCTATTGAGGGAATTCACAATATTTGGCTTGTTGAGTGAGGATTTTGAGATTGTTCTTTGTAGTTTTTCTTTCTGTGCGTGATTGCACATTATTTACTATATTAGGTTTGATGAGAATTTGGAAGGATTGGCTTGTATGTATCAATCCCAAATTCTATGTTTGGAAGGATTCTATATCTTAGATATCCTAATTCGACTGATCTGTTGTTTCTTGTCCTTCGGAATGTTGATGGAGATTACAAAGTATCTTTAATTGCTTTTGAGTCTCGAGATAATGATGAAGTATCTCGAACTCCGGTTGTTAGTAATTTAACTGATGTAACTAAGTTCGTTAGGGTTTACCACCCAAGTGGGCAGTTGAGTTTTATTTTGACCTCGTTCTTGGTTCTTAGCCTGTTAGTCGTCCTTCCACGAGGATGTCCACTAAGGAAATGAGGAACTCTAAGAGTGATTGCTGAAGCATGAAGCAAAGCAATTCATTCAGTTCAGCCTTTACCGTGGTATTCTCCACAGAAAAGTCATATCATCGTGAAGAAAGAAAGAGATAGAAAAGAGAAAAAGAAAGAGAAGAAAGAAGAAACAACATCAGAATCTCAACGGCGGAACGAATAAATTATATTAATAACAAAAATATTACATAGTATACAACACTAATCGAGTTACACAGAATATACATCACATACTAGACAGTTATAAACACCTGTCTAGTTATACAACTCAATACAATACAAGAAAGAGATACCAATATAGAGAACACATAGCGGAAACTATATATCTATATCGCAGAAGCCTCCTGCTCCATTGCTCTTCCATAATTCGTCAAAGCTAACCTGAATCCCTTGGCTACTCATAAAAATTTGAGTACCCAAGAGTTTAAGAAAACAGAAGATAAACTCTGGGTCAGACATGGGTCTGGTGTGAGTAACAGGTTAAAGTTGCTTAACTTTGAAAAACCTTTGAAAAGAAAGGTATCACGTAAGACTTCCCACACATAAACATGGAAAAGTTTTTACCTTACGCTAACCAAAACATTTGATAGGAAATCCAGTGATATTATAATAAGTCTAGGGTTTTCAAATAAATATGAAATAGCTGAAATTGTTGCATGATTAAATTCCAGCTACCAGCCACAAAAGTGGGTAATACAATCAAAACTGTTGGTACTTATTGGATTGTGGATTCCATCAATGGCACGGCTAATGGGGTACCGCCCATCACAGTACGAGGCCTAGATCAACGTACCGAGGAGTACGCTCGCTCCCCTGCAACACAAGACCGGAACCATCCCTTACTGGATAGTCCCGAACAAGACAACCCCGCAGTTGGCTTACGTTCCAACCGCCCACACAGCCGAAATAAAAGGGTATCTCTAGACAGGAGAAAATATTGTCCTACTTGGGCATGACCCACTTAGCCTTGCTGCACCTCCCCTGTTTTAGCCCCAGTTGATGAGGCTTGATGCTACGATTTCCTTTAGAGAACACATCTCTTAGAATGCTCATCGTCCACCTGACGATGTTCTGAAAGCATTCAATCCATACAAGTTCGTTTCGGGTTCGAGTGAAACCGAAGGCATTATCTTGTTACACTCATTTTAGAATCACCCTCAGAGTTAACGACGATAACCCTTGCACTTTAATCACCATCTCGAACCTATAAGAACTATCTCCGTCAAACTCATCACGGAATCACCCGTAGAGTTATACTGACGAATAGTTCTTACACCTCGAGTCTTCACTCTTCACAAGAGATTCGCGACCTATCGTTAATTTGGATCGATGTGGTTTTCGGATATCCAAATACAGTAATTAATCTTCAATTACTTCCTTAATTAATTAACTATAAATTAATTACATAACTTCTTAATTAATCAGATTAATTAATCCCTTCATTTATTAATTACTTCCAAATAAATCCATTCTTAATTAGATAATTAATTAATGATAATTAATGATTTCTAATTACATTTTCTTTTTAAATTAATTACATTAAGTAATTAATCTTTATTCAAACCATAATTGTTAATCACCTTTGACTAACTCCATTAAGTAAATAACTTTACCAAATAAATTAATTTCTCATTAATTAATCATTTCCAATTAATCCCTTGATTAATTCACAAAGTAATTATACTCAAATTACTTTCATCATCAAATTACTTTCAATTAATTACACACAATAATTATCCATAAATTACTTTCCTAAGTAATTTCTCTTCATTTAATTACATTAAGTATTTATACTCCACAATTCTCAATTGATTATTCTAAATTAATTAAACTGAATTAGTTAACTTAATCTAATCAAATTAACTCAATTAATTACAATAAGTAATTAATTCCTTAATTACCTCCATAAGTAATTATACTTAACAATTTACACAAATGATTATCTTTAAATTAATTAACCTAATTAATTAATAAAAATTAATCATATTAATTAATTATTAAATAATCCTTAGTTTATGACTCCATTAACTATTTAACAATTCATTAATCATTTTTCTAAAATAATTAACTTATTTTAATCATTATTAATTACAAATTAATTAATCATTAATAACCCATTTAATTAACCCCCAATTATTTAATTAATTAAGTGTTAACAATAACTTAATTAATCCATTATTACTTGATTAATTAATTATAAATCATTAATTAAAATCTAATCTTATTAAATTAATTATTCTTAAATTACAAGTTAATTATTCTAAGAATAATTAATCTTAAACCTTTAAGATTAATCCTTTAATTACTATTTCATTAATTTATTAAATAAATTAATTATTTATTTAGTTAATCTAATAATTAAATGCATAACAAATCATTAAATTATAATTTAACTTTTGCAAGTTTTAAAATCAATTTAAAACCCTTTAAATTTAAATAATACTTTTCTTATAAAAGAAATTTTACAAGAGTTTAAAAAAAATCTCTTTTTAAATTCAAAATATTTAAATTTTACATTATCATTTAAATTTGTTTTAAACACTTAAATTTATAAAACTTAAATTTATTTTAAATCAAAGATTCAAAATCAGATTTGAATCAGTTTAAACTTTGTTTAAAACATTCTTTTACATTTCAATTTCCAATTTAAATTCAAATTGCTTTAAAAACATTTTTAACAATAAACTCTTTAAAGTATTTTTAAAATAAATTTAAATTTAAAAACTTAGTCATTTCCAGCTATGATTTAAAATGAAATTTGAATTCATAATTTAAACTTAGATTTAAAACTCACTTTATATCTTGCTTTCATTTTTAAATTTAGTTTAAATTTTGAAAACAAGACAAGTTTTCTAATCTGAAAACAAACTCGAACCCCAACGATTCACTCGAGTAAAGCACTAATAAACTCGAGTAAACTCAAGTAACCTAACACTAGCATTTATTCAGAACTTACAATATGACAGGTTTAAACTAAAACCTGCAACATTCAAAATACCCGCGTGCTCAACCAAAATACTTCGAGACCAAAGACCCATTGCTTCGAGCACAAACACACTTCAACCCGATAAAAACTCGAGAACCCATTTTTCCCCAAACCAGCTCATACCCAGATCGCCGTGCACCTGCACCGTCACGGCATCAACTCCAACCCCTTCGCGACCATTTGCGCAAGTCACTGATCATCACCCAATGCCATTTCGTTCATCAGATACACCGCAGAACCCCTAAATCAAAAACTAGCATTCGAGCTCAGAAATTGGAACAGTGTCAAATCTGCAAACGCCTCAATCTCAAAATTCCATCCACCGTAGATTCTGTTCTTCCACCATCACCTTCGACAAGCAACCCACCATCAACCCCCTAAATCTGGAATAGCTCGATCAATTATGTAGGCCGCGGTGATAAATTTCAGATGAACAGAAAATCTTAGGGTTATAAACTTCAATTCAAAATCCCCATCACCCCACTGCTTTAATCCTCCATCCAGTATTTTTTCCATGATTCTACAATCACTACTCCATTACCAGAGAAAACACTAGCCACTCCATCCACTTAGGTTGACAGAATCATACCAAAATAACTTATCTAGAAAAAGCAGAAATATTCTTCTAATTTCAAACTAAAATTTCTGATTTTAGTTTTAAAATTCAAGTTTTTGTTTAAGTAATCAATTTATATCCCTAATTCAAGAAATTAGGATATTTAAAATTTTACTTGTATAAAGTTTCCCTGTTATTTTTTTTCCAAAGTCAATAACATATTTATTAACCTAAATAAAATTTAAGACTTTAATTTAGGATACACTAACATGTTTTGTTCGAAATTTGAACCTAAATATGGACTAGATTATGAGTTCATGATTTTTGAATCAGAACTTTAAGTCTGGAATCTATAACAGGGAAGAATAAATCCACAGCAAGCATGCATTCAGACCCATACATATATACAGACAATTTTCATCATACTCATCCGCACACAAAGCATAATTATCATAGGAAATAATTCAAGCAACCATATTAACTTAAATTAGTTTTAAAATAAAATGTTACTCACTGAAATTTTTATTGAGCAGAGCATCCAGGTTTTGACAAGCTTGAACCAGAATGTACTTTGAACTGAAAACTTCATGTTGCATCTTGTTTTGCTTACGAATTTGAACTTCAGTTTGCTTTTAAAAACTTTATCTTATTATGCTGCAGATGCTTTTGCTTCTAGATTCTATTTGCATGTTCCCAGATTTCATTTTGTATGCATGCTTGCAGAAAATAATGCAGACTTCCGAAAGAAAATGCATGCAGGACCTTAGAGTGTTGCAAATTGGTTTCATTTTGGTTTCTTTGAGGGAATTTATAGATTTTGCTCTGAAAAATAATTTCTATTTAGAAGAAGATTCAATGGTTTTTGATTTGGTGAAAAGAATTTTGATTTGATCAAAAGTTTCTGTTTTTGAATGAAGAAGTTTAGATTTCAGATCTTGGTTTTGATTATTGATTTCAGATACTTTTACAGCTGAAGATTTCTCATGTTTTTGAAAACAAGAAGAATAGAAAAAGAATAAGATGAGGAGTATTGTGTTTATATAAGAATTTTTTTTTATTTCATTAAAATAAAAGAAAAAGCAAAATAAAATTGGACACTTGTTTTCTTAATTCAACAATTGTCAATTATTTTAGTTTAGGCCTTAACACATGTCATTTAGTTGTTTTAAGAGATTACACATGTCTTAAGTATCTTTATTTTAATTTTAATTTATTTATAAAAACTTTTAAATATAAATTAATATTCTTATGTATATATATAAATGAATTTCTTCTCTTTTAAATTTATTAAAGAGAAATGAAACAACAAATTTAAAATATAAGCTTATTCAAAAATATTTACTATTCTATTAAATTTCAAAACATTAAATCCAAATTTAAATTAATTTACCAAATCCAATTTTAAAAAATCAAGTTATATATGTGTGCATATATAATTCTTATTAAATTTAAAAATAACAATCTATTTCTAAAAATTTATTTATGTTTATGAAAAACTAAGTATTATCATTATTATTTGAAAATAAAAAATTAAACAAATTAAATAATTTATAAAAGAGATTATAAATTTCCTCTCTTACGTAATAATTAAGATCATTTATACATTGTATTTTAAATTCTTATATAAAAATACAAGCAATATTTTAAAAAGAAAAATAAAACAAATCTTTTAATGTTAATCTAATTTAAATTCATATTTAAGCTAATTAAATAAAATTCTAGAACAAATAAGATTTACTTTTAAGTATTTACAGACCATATTGATATTCATTAAATTGCTTTGAAAAGTTAAATGTTAAATTTAAATCCAAATTTTCAATTTACTAAAAATAAATTAGAATTAGAAAATCAATTCATTTACTAAGTTCCAAATCTTAAGTTAATTGGTTACCAAATTTTCTTAAATTTTCTTTAATGGGGACCATTCCTCCTTCAATTTTCTTTCCCGCCGACTCTTCTTTTCCTTCAACATCTAATCAGCCATGTCCTTCTTCCCCACTCCTTGTACCTCCCTCTTCAGTTCCAGCATTGTCAACCATTCCTTCTTCTGTCCCATCATCCTCTGTTCGACCCAAAAATTCTTCCCTAAATCACTCGTCTCCTTCCCTGCCGGCTCCTCCCTGTCCTCCTATTGCTTGGAACTCCTTGTTTAAGGCCAGGCCAAACAATGCAGGTAAATATGTACCACGTGATATCCAGTTAGTGTTTAATGGTGATGCAATAGTGCCCCCTGCTGAAGTAGTTCAGGCTGGTAACTCGATGTGGAAGGATTATTTAGTTGGGTTCTTTCTTGATAATCCTCTTCCATACTCCTCTGTTCTTTATTTTCTTAAACGAGCATGGAAACTTCAGGGATCTATTAGTGTTAAATCTGATGGTTTCCTCTTTTTATTCAAGTTTTCTAATGTGATGATAAGAATAGAATAGCTGAGTCTGATCCTGTAGTTATGAAGAATAAATTATTTATAGTAAAACCATGGGATGAAAACATTGGAAATAGCTGTGGTAGCATCAAAGCAGTCCATGTGTGGATAAAACTCTCTAACATACCCTTGTATGCTTGGTCACCTGTGGGTATTAATTGGCTAGCTTCCAGGGTTGGAAAACTTTTATGTATGGATACTTCCACTGAAAAATTTAAAAGGATCTCATTTGCCAAATGCATGGTAGAAGTTACCCCTCAAAATGAGCTTCCTGATAACTTTGCAGTTAAGCTACTTGATGGCACTGACCAAGTAGTGAAAGTTGATTATTTATGGAGACCTGAAATTTGCATATCATGTAAGGAGTTTGGTCATTTGGTGTCTAGTCGTAAAAAATGTGAAAAATCAGGTGAAGGAAATAACGAAAATGGTGACAATGATGATAATCTAATTCAGTGTGAGTTAGTTCAAAGTAAGGTGATAAAAGGTAAAAGTTTGGAAAAAGATGGTAAAGTGAAGCAGATCTGGAAAAAAGTGAATAATAACAAAGGAAAAAAAAGAAATTTAAGTGAAGAAGTTAGTATTGCTTCCATGAATAAGTCAATTGGTAAAGGTAATCCACTTCCTAATGTGGATAAAGAAGTAAACACTAGTTCTGAAGCAGGAGTAAGACCTCATAGTGATGGAACAGACATATTTAATCAAGTTACAAGCAATAACAAGTTTAGTATGCTTCAGGTTGTAGACAATGATCAAGGATGCTCAGAACAGTTGGAAGTGGAGGAAGGTGAGGTGATTCTTGATGAGACCAGTTATGTTACTGCTAAAACTCTGTCTTTGTGTATTGGAAAATCTACTGAAGTTAATACTGATGAAAATAATGAAACAAGTCAAATATTTGTTGGGTTGGAGCAACAAAAACCTCACAGTGCTAATTCTCCTTTCAGTAAACTAATGGTGCACATTGTGTCCCCTTTTAGCAATGTGCATGTGCACACTACTGAATCTGACTTTGATGCAAATTGGTGCCAGTCCTTTGAACATCAAATAAAGTAAGTAATATCCAACATGCATCAAGCAGTTGTGGGTAAACTTACTGATGATCCCCCATCATATAATTTTACCATTGACCTTCCTGGTTGGCCAGCTAACTTTCCTATCAATGTTCCACATTCTGTTTCACCACCTAATCCTCCCTCCTCTAATCCTATCGCCTCTGAGTTTTCCTCCCCCTCTTCATTGTTACATGATCGTATTGAAACTAGATCTCTTCCAGCAAAGAGGTAATAAAATTCATCTTTCTCTCTAATTTTCCATGAATAAAAAAGTTGCTTCCTGGAATATTAGGGGTGCTCATTCCAACTTGAAACTTGATCAAGTCAAAAGCCTCATTAATTTGTATGATATATGTCTTTTCGGCATTCTCGAAACTAAGCTCAATCTTCCTCTTTCCATTAAAGCTGCTTCATATATTAATCCACTCTGGGCTTATCATCACAATCTTGATACTGTATCTTATGGAAGAATTCTTGAAGTATATGATCCTGTTGTTTTGACCTTAACCCCTATCCTTTCTGTAAGACAATTTATTCATTTCCATGTCCATATCTCTCAATCACAATTTTCCTTCTATATTACCTTTGTCTATGCTGATAATACTTCTCTTTCAAGAAATACACTATTTACATCCCTCCCACCTCTCCGGCAGAGCACTCATCCTTGGGTTGTTCTTGGAGACTTTAATTCTTGCTTTAACCTTGATGATAAAAAGGGTGGATCTCCTCTCCTTCCTAGTGACATTGCTCATATTAATCTAGCTATACCTGACTCTGAGCTTATTTTGGTCAACAAGACTGGTGCAAAATATTCTTGGAATAACCGTAGTCGTAGTGGTGTTCGAACTTTCACTACCATTGATCATGATTTTTGTAACATCTCTACCCTTAATTATTGGCCTTCCATGTCTGTTTTCCTTCCACTTCTTATTCTGTCAGACCATTCTCCCTTAATTCTCACCCTTGATCCCCATTTAAGAAGAGACAAAAGAAGATTTAAATTTTTTAATGCTTGGGCTAAACATGATGATTTTCTTGTTTTAGTTTCTCGAGTTCACACTACTTTTAACTGTTTTGGTAACCCTATGTATAAGTTTTGCAGGAAATTAAAAGGCATAAAGCAATCTCTTAAGCTGTGGGCTTCAACCACCTTTGGTCAAGGCAGTTTGTTATCTTCTTCCTTGATTGATCAGCTCAGGGCCAAACAGGAATACATGATGGAAAATCCAGAGGATGAAATTGCTGCTAATGATGAAGGTCGTCTATTCTTAGAAGTGAACAAAGCTCTTCAGTTGGAAGCAAGTATGAAAAGGCAGCTTCTCCATAACAAATGGTTTGAAGAAGGGGATAAGAATACAAAAATTTTCCATGACACTTTAAAAGTAAAGCATGCCAGAGAAAATATCTTCAGCATAATCGATGATCAAGGTAATATTTGCACAACTCCTGATTCAGTGGACAAAGCATTTGTTGATTACTTCACTAATATTCTTGGCAACTCTTCTAGTTTCTCTCCTGACCTTAACCAAATTTCTACCCTTCCTCTGCCTTGCCTTTCCCACTTTGAATCTGATGCTTTAATTAAACCTGTTTCTGATGAAGAAATTAAGTCTGTCCTATTCTCCATGAACCAACGATCCTCTGGTGGTCCTGATGGACTTAATGTTACTTTTCACATTGCCACTTGGTCTGTGCTTGGGCATGAGTTCTGTCAAGCAATCCATAATTTCTTTAACAAGTGTAGGCTACTTAAAGAGGTCAACTCAACAACCATTGCTTTAATACCTAAGGTTTCTCCTTCAACTAAAGTTTCTTCATTCAGGACTATCTCGTGTTGTAATGTTGTGTATAAATGCATCTCAAAAATTCTGGCATCTCGATTAGTTTTTGTTCTGCCTTCTTTAGTGTCTCTCAATCAAGCAGCTTTCATCCCAACTAGGAATATTCTTGACAATGTTCTTCTTGCCCAAGAACTGTTGAAAGGTTTTGGCAAAGGTAATGTCTCTCCAGCAGCTGCTATCGAAATTGATATATCCAAAGCATATGATTCAATTCACTGGGTGTCTATTGTAAGGATTATGGCTATGATGGGTTTCCCTAAAACCTTTGTTTCATGGGTTTATACTTTCATATCCACCCCATCCTTTTCTGTAGTTGTTAATGGTAGACCTGTAGGCTACTTTGGTAGTCAAAAAGGTATTAGGCAAGGGGATCCTATCTCCTCATATTTATTTTTATTGGTCATGGAAGTTTTTTGTAATGACCGAAGATTTTTATGAATTTAAATTGATAATTTAAATGAATTTTTGAATTAAAAATTTGTAAAATTGATTTTAAATGGCAGCGAGTTTCCCCGATTCAAATAGAAAATATATATTAAGTCATATGAATTTGAAAATTTGTATATATGTGAATATATGTATATATTGGATTAGAAATAAAATCTTAAATAAATGGTTTTAAAATATTCAGAAATAAAAATAAGTAGTCATGTAAGAATAAAAATAAATATAACAACTTTTAAAATATGTACATAAAGTAAAATAAATATATTTAAGTATAGAAACATAAAGTAAAAGCAAATAAATACAAACATAAAATATAAGTACAAAATAAAACATAAACCAAGTAAACAAAATAATTGAAAAAAAGTAAAATGAAACAAGTATATAAAAGCAAATACAAAGCAAGCTAAGCAAATGAAAATATAAAGTACATATTTTTACATAAGTAATAAAGCAAAGTACAAGGTAAACAAAACAAAGTAAAAATATAAACATGCAAGTATAAAACAAAAGATAAGATAGAATATGAAGAAGCATAGGTTGTAAACTAAAAAGAAACAACAATATGTATACTTAAGTAAGTATGTAAGGCAAAGTAAATAACAAAAAAAAAACCAAATATATTAGCATATAAACAAATGAAGACAAGTAGTAGGGCAGCAAGTATATGTTTAAAGTATAGAAACATAAAGTAAAAGCAAACAAGTACAAACATAACATCTCTAAGTACATACAAGTATGTTAAAGCAAGATATCAGAGAGTTATCTTCAGCCATGAACTGATATTGTACAAAGTATCATCACCTAGTTGTACAAAATAAAAATAAAAATCACCCTATAGTACAAGATAAAATATATCACCTGTACAAAATGAAAACACCCTATATACTTCTTCTTATATATCCATCCTCATCACATTCGATCAGTTCAGGGCTGTAAGAGAAAAAAGAAGAAAAAAAGGAAAATTGAAGTAAACAATATCTTAAAACCCATAAACAAATTCAAACTTCAACCTGAAATGTGTGAGAGCTTCAACCTCAAAACAAATCAACCTGAAAACACATCATTTCCAGGCATGAATCTTCACTGTCTCTGCTTCAGAATTTTAAAGGCGAGTAACTTTCACTTTTAAACCTTAAATATTTGAAATCAGTTGCATAGAAATATCTGGAAATGTGTAGGTGAGTAAACAAATTTTTAGTAATATCTAAATATCATCAAGTTGAGTATAAATTTGTTTGTGTATGAAGCTCTGTTTGTGTTGTGAAGTAGGTCTGTAAGTTGCTATTCTTTCCATCTCCTTTGTTCTTTTGCTCTTCTTTCTTCCTGAGTTACAAATTTCTATTAGACATGTAAAATTCAATTTCTCATCTTCTACTCACTATCAGGCATGGGTTTCAAAATGAAATACGTGTGTTTAGGTATGAATTAAAATTTAAAAATAGTTTTAAATGAATCAAAGCAAATTTTCTCTGAAGTTTGGAAACTACAGTCAAAATAAAAAATAAAAAAAATAAAACATGTTAAAATTCAAACATTAAATACTGCTTTATCAAAATGGTAACTCGAATTCTTGAAAAGTTTGAATTTTTAGGACAAAAATCAAGAATTTTAATACTGCATTGAAAACAAAAATTGGATTTACTTGGAAATTGCATTTGAGGCAGTTTCTGGTGATCTCGGTGTTGAGGGGGGTTGTGGTTCTCTGGGGTGGTAGAGGAGTGACTGTAGTATCGAGGAAAAATAGGGGGCGGTGGTCAGACCACCGTGGTGGCGGCGGCGTAGGTTTAAAAATTTTAAACCTAGTTTTTGACGCAGTTTCGTTTTGTCTCGTTCGTTGTCTAGGGATGATCGAGTGTTACACGTTTTTGGGAATTGGTAGAGGCTTGGTAGGCGAAGCTATGACCGAAGGTGATGGCTCTCAGGTGGTCGAGGCGGCGAGATTGGAGTGTTGCCAGGTTTTGAGGTGACGAAGCTTTCGAGATTTCCAGGTTTTCGCGTGTGTTTACAGGTTTGGATTTTGACGCTCGATTTCAATTTCGAGTTGTAGATAGAGTTTGGGTGATTGAATTTGGATATGAGGATGATTATCAACTGGCAAGGATCACCGCTGATGATCGAAGGTGGATGGGTCGTGGGTACATGTGCACGGAGCACATGTTGATATCTAGAGAGTTGGTTTACGGTAGAGAGGTTAGGCTCGAAGTTTTCTCGAAGTAGTTGGGTAGTTTACTTGAAGTGGACGCGTATTGGACTCGAAGCAAAATGCTCAGGGCTCGGGTTGCATTCTGTTACAAGCTTCAGCCTGAAACTGTTTTTGTTTCTGGGAATTTAAAAAAAACAAATTTAAATTTATGAAGCAGGGTTTTAAAAACTGAGTTTAAATCTAAGAAGTAAATGTAATTCAAGTTTGGATTAGAATTCAGTTTAACCATGAATAAAATTTTAAAATCCAAATTGTTTAATAACTTAAAAGTAGTTAAGGGTATTGAAAGTAATTTGAAATTTAAAATAGATTTGAAATTTGTAAATGAAAAATGTAAACAATTTAAAATTAAAAGTTTAAACCTGAAATAAATTTTTAAACCAGATTTCCAGATTTTGAAATTAATTAAGATTTATAACTTAAGTGTTGAAGTAAATTTTTAAATATGTTAAATTTAAAAAGAAAAGTAATTTATTGATATTACCGAATGTAATTAATAAAATGATAATCAGCAATTTGGGTATAATTGTGGTTAAGGGGTTGGTTTAATTTATTAATTAAAGAATTAATTAATAATTGTGATTAATTAAGATAAATTAAATAATTAAAGGTTAAATTGATTCATTAATTAAGATTGATTAGTCCGTAACTAAAAGTGAATTAATAAGTTTTAAAAAAAAGGGATTTTATTCTAAGTAAATTGTAATTAACTTAGGATAATTAACCCAGATTTATAATTAATACAGTTGATTCAAATTTATCAGTCAACTAATAAATTTTACTTGTGAATGTTTAAACTTGACTGAATAATTAATTTTTTTGATATCCCTGATATTGATGCTTTGTGATATGTCTTGATTTGTGTTATGATCTGAAATGTAATTTATTTATTTGAGATAAATGTAATTATTGTTCCGCTGCTAGATGTTATCTATTTTTCTTTTCCACTGCTATTTTTTTGTATCATATCCCTGATGTATATTGATATCTATTGGATCATCTGTTATATCAGATATTGTATCAAAGCTGTATATCAATGTATTATTCTTTTATTCCGCTGTGTTATTTACTTAATGTTGTTATAAGCTCCGGCGAATCGGATTTGAACGGTCGAATCTACGGCATTCGAATACGATGTAAAGTATGGATGTCGATTTTCGAGCGGGAAAAATCCGACTCGTCACATTTGGTATCAGAGCTAAGGTTGAACTTTAGCTCAGGAGTATAACGCATTAAGTAGCTCATTAGTGATAGGGTGAAGTATCCCTAGAATGAGTAATCCCTAAGATTTCCGTTTGAATGCCTCAGTGAATTCTCTTACTATCCACTGATAGTGAGTATGAGTGCAAGAAGAGAACGAGATAGGGGACAGGAAAGTACGACTATAAATAGTCAATACCCTGCAACAGTGGAAATAACTTTCTTATCAATTTCTTTGATTCGTTTTCAAATTCTTTTGAAATTCTTCGTGACAGCTCCAGAAAGAAGTTTCGGTGTGATGATGGCCTTATGAATCGTTATAGGAAATTCTTACTTCGTATCCTCATCAGTTTCTTATCAGTTTTTCGATTTAAACCTTAATGAATATAAATTGGAAATTTTGAATAAATTTGAAATTTTAATTTGAGTTAAATTGGTTAATGGAATATGAAGGATAAATTTGAATAGTATCGATAAAGCGATTTCGTTTAAAACCAAATTTTGAAATTCTGTTGTAATTTCTTGGGTTGGTTGAAGTCCGAAGAGGGACAAATTGGTATATATTCTGAGATATTCCGACTTGAATTTGGAATCCATATCTTGTATTTGAGAAATTGTAGAGATCGAATCCATCTATCTTTGTTGTTTTCGTGCCTGCGAATTTCGAGGACGAAATTCTTTTAAGGGGGGAAATTTGTAATGACCGAGGATTTTTATGAATTTAAATTGATAATTTAAATGAATTTTTGAATTAAAAATTTGTAAAATTGATTTTAAATGGCAGCGAGTTTCCCCGATTCAAATAGAAAATATATATTAAGTCATATGAATTTGAAAATTTGTATATATGTGAATATATGTATATATTGGATTAGAAATAAAATCTTAAATAAATGGTTTTAAAATATTCAGAAATAAAAATAAGTAGTCATGTAAGAATAAAAATAAATATAACAACTTTTAAAATATGTACATAAAGTAAAATAAATATATTTAAGTATAGAAACATAAAGTAAAAGCAAATAAATACAAACATAAAATATAAGTACAAAATAAAACATAAACCAAGTAAACAAAATAATTGAAAAAAAGTAAAATGAAACAAGTATATAAAAGCAAATACAAAGCAAGCTAAGCAAATGAAAATATAAAGTATATATTTTTACATAAGTAATAAAGCAAAGTACAAGATAAACAAAACAAAGTAAAAATATAAACATGCAAGTATAAAACAAAAGATAAGATAAAATATGAAGAAGCATAGGCTGTAAACTAAAAAGAAACAACAATATGTATACTTAAGTAAGTATGTAAGGCAAAGTAAATAACAAAAAAAAACCAAATATATTAGCATATAAACAAATGAAGACAAGTAGTAGGACAGCAAGTATATGTTTAAAGTATAGAAACATAAAGTAAAAGCAAACAAGTACAAACATAACATCTCTAAGTACATACAAGTATGTTAAAGCAAGATATCAGAGAGTTATCTTCAGCCATGAACTGATATTGTACAAAGTATCATCACCTAGTTGTACAAAATAAAAATAATAATCACCCTATAGTACAAGATAAAATATATCACCTGTACAAAATGAAAACATCCTGTATACTTCTTCTTATATATCCATCCTCATCACATTCGATCAGTTCAGGGCTGTAAGAAAAAAAGGAAAAAAAAGAAAATTGAAGTAAACAATATCTTAAAACCCATAAACAAATTCAAACTTCAACCTGAAATGTGTGAGAGCTTCAAGCTCAAAACAAATCAACCTGAAAACACATCATTTCCAGGCATGAATCTTCACTGTCTCTGCTTCAGAATTTTAAAGGTGAGTAACTTTCACTTTTATACCTTAAATATTTGAAATCAGTTGCATAGAAATATCTGGAAATGTGTAGGTGAGTAAACAAATTTTTAGTAATATCTAAATATCATCAAGTTGAGTATAAATTTGTTTGTGTATGAAGCTCTGTTTGTGTTGTGAAGTAGGTCTGTAAGTTGCTGTCCTTTCCATCTCCTTTGTTCTTTTGCTCTTCTTTCTTCCTGAGTTATAGATTTCTATTAGACATGTAAAATTCAATTTCTCATCTTCTACTCACTATCAGGCATGGGTTTCAAAATGAAATACGTGTGTTTAGGTATGAATTAAAATTTAAAAATAGTTTTAAATGAATCAAAGCAAAGTTTCTCTGAAGTTTGGAAACTACAGTCAAAATAAAAAATAAAAAAAATAAAACATGTTAAAATTCAAACATTAAATACTGTCGTTTCAAAATGGTAACTCGAATTCACTTGAAAAGTTTGGATTTTTAGGACAAAAATCAAGAATTTTAATACTGCATTGAAAACAAAAATTGGGTTTACTTGGAAATTGCATTTGAGGTAGTTTCTAGTGATCTCGGTGTTGAGGGGGGTTGTGGTTCTCTGGGGTGGTAGAGGAGTGACTGCAGTATCGAGGAAAAATAGGGGGCGGTGGTCAGACCACCGTGGTGGTGGCGGTGTAGGTTTAAAATTTTTAAACCTAGTTTTTGACGCAGTTTCGTTTTGTCTCGTTTGTTGTCTAGGGATGATCGAGTGTTACACGTTTTTGGGAATTGGTAGAGGCTTGGTAGGCGAAGCTATGACCGAAGGTGATGGCTCTCAGGTGGTCGAGGCGGCGAGATTGGAGTGTTGCCAGGTTTTGAGGTGACGAAGCTTTCGAGATTTCCAGGTTTTCGCGTGTGTTTACAGGTTTGGATTTTGACGCTCGATTTCAATTTCGAGTTGTAGATAGAGTTTGGGTGATTGAATTTGGATATGAAGATGATTATCAACTGGCAAGGATCACCGCTGATGATCGGAGGTGGATGGGTCGTGGGTACATGTGCACGGAGCACATGTTGTTATCTAGAGAGTTGGTTTACGGTAGAGAGGTTAGGCTCGAAGTTTTCTCGAAGTAGTTGGGTAATTTACTTGAAGTGGACGCATATTGGACTCGAAGCAAAATGCTCAGGGCTCGGTTTGCATTCTGTTACAAGCTTCAGCCTGAAACTGTTTTTGTTTCTGGGAATTTTAAAATAATAAAAAACAAATTTAAATTTATGAAGCAGGGTTTTAAAAACTGAGTTTAAATCTAAGAAGTAAATGTAATTCAAGTTTGGATTAGAATTCAGTTTAACCATGAATAAAATTTTAAAATCCAAATTGTTTAATAACTTAAAAGTAGTTAAGGGTATTGAAAGTAATTTGAAATTTAAAATAGATTTGAAATTTGTAAATGAAAAATGTAAACAATTTAAAATTAAAAGTTTAAACCTGAAATAAATTTTTAAACCAGATTTCCAGATTTTGAAATTAATTAAGATTTATAACTTAAGTGTTGAAGTAAATTTTTAAATATGTTAAATTTAAAAAGAAAAGTAATTTATTGATATTACCGAATGTAATTAATAAAATGATAATCAGCAATTTGGGTATAATTGTGGTTAAGGGGTTGGTTTAATTTATTAATTAAATAATTAATTAATAATTGTGATTAATTAAGATAAATTAAATAATTAAAGGTTAAATTGATTCATTAATTAAGATTGATTAGTCCGTAACTAAAAGTGAATTGATAAGTTTAAAAAAAAGGGATTTTATTCTAAGTAAATTGTAATTAACTTAGGATAATTAACCCAGATTTATAATTAATACAGTTGATTCAAATTTATCAGTCAACTAATAAATTTTACTTGTGAATGTTTAAACTTGACTGAATAATTAATTTTTTTGATATCCCTGATATTGATGCTTTGTGATATGTCTTGATTTGTGTTATGATCTGAAATGTAATTTATTTATTTGAGATAAATGTAATTATTGTTCCACTGCTAGATGTTATCTATTTTTCTTTTCGGCGGCTATTTTATTGTATCATATCCCTGATGTATATTGATATCTATTGGATCATCTGTTGTATCAGATATTGTATCAAAGCTGTATATCAATGTATTATTCTTTTATTCCACTGTGTTATTTACTTAATGTTGTTATAAGCTCCGGCGAATCGGATTTGAACGGTCGAATCTACGGCATTCGAATACGATGTAAAGTATGGATGTCGATTTTCGAGCGGGCAAAATCCGACTCGTCACATTTTTAATGTTATTCTTAAGAATAAATTCTCTCAAAAGCTTATAAAGTACCACCCTAAGTGCTCACATCATCATATTTCTTCCATTATGTTTGCGGATGATGTGTTGATATTCACTAAACCAGAAGCTACCTCTTTAACTGGAATATTAAATGCATTGCAGTCCTTTTACCTGATGACAGGCCTCTCCATTAACTACTCCAAATCTTCCTTGCTTGTTGCTGGAGTCTTTGATGTTCATGCTACTAGTTTATTTCAACTCAGTGGTTTCTCTTGTATGCTCTCTGATATGAAGTATCTTGGTCTTCCATTAATCACTAAAAGGATTTCCATTGCTAATTGTCTTCCCCTATGCAATAAGATTACTACTTTCATGAATGCTTGGGAAAATAGGAAAATGTCACAAAGTGGTAGGCTCGTACTCATAAAATCTGTTGTGTTCCCTTCCTTGATCTACTGGGCCTGCTCTATTATTCTTCCTGGTAGGCTTCTGCACCTTATTCGGTCTGCCATGTATAGATTCTTCTGGATTGGTAGCATACACAATAAGAAACTTTTGCCTTGTTCTTTTACAAGGTTTGAGACTTCATTAAAGTTGGGAGGTCTTGGAATTTTAAATGCTAAAAACTGGAACATTGCTGCTTTCAGTAAACATTTGATGTCCTACATAAAAAGGACAGTCTTTGGGTTAATTGGACTTGGACTCATGACATTAAACATGGGAAGTTTTGGTTGATGGGCATACCTCAAGATAGCAGTTGGACTTGGAGGAATATTCTAAAACTCAGGGATGTCTTTCTTCCCATGATACAGTATCATGTCCATACCAACACTGCAATTAGTCTTTGGGATGAACCATGGGTGAGTAAAGGCCTGATTCTTTCTAGATTGTTTGATCATGCTATGATTGTACAGTCTGCTGTCAACCGTGAAGCTAAAGTTAGTGATTACTATGATGATGGTAGTATTCTACTTCCTTACAATAGTGGTCATGTTGTTAGGCAATTATGGTGTACAATTCAGAGCAACAGTTACAGCTATGTTCACACTTCTACTGTGTCCTGGAACAAGAAACCTCACTGTGTTAAATTGGTATATCAGCACCTGCATGGTAACACTGTCTTGCCTGCTGCCAAGTGGTTTACTATAATATGGTCCTCTGACTCTTCCCCGAGAGAAAACCTCATGTTGTGGAAGGTAGTTAGCAATGCTCTCCTGACCAGAAGTGTATTAAACTATTATGGGATGTGTTGTTGCCCTGAATGTGTTTTTTGTGAACAACATGTGGAATCAAGTGAGCATCTTTTCTTTGATTGCCCTCAACTTAAAGTTCTGGTTGATAGAATAGCATGTAAAATTCATAGCTCTGTTGCCTCTGCTAACTCTATTATTAACTGGAATATTATTTATAAGGCAACAAGGTGGAAGACCATCAAATCCAGAGAATTGGTTATTTGCATTAAAATTTACATGGATGTGATATGGAATGAGAGAAATACAATTGTGTTTGATAATAAGAGAAAGAGTATTAACACTCTTTGGTCTGAAGTAAGGGAAAGGATTTACATGCAAATGAGAAGGAGAGCTTGCCTTTTCCCTGGAATCATGATTAGCAATTGGGCTCATTGATCAGTTGGTTTTTGTCTTCTTTTTCTACTATGTTTTCCCTGTTTCTCTTTGATTCAAAGCTTTTTTTGAATCTTTTTATTGTGGTTGCAATAAAACTGGTAGGGGGCCAGTCAACCCCGCTGGCTTTGCCAAAAAGATTGTCAATTTACAATATATACAATTATATATATTATAAACAGAAAACAATTTATTTGCTTTAAAAAGATAAAATCTACCAATTTAAATATTTATTAAAAGATGGTTATTAGATCAATTCAAAATTTTATTATCAAAATTTATCAAATCAAATTAATTTTTAACACGGATAATTAAATTTATATTGCCAAATTTCCGGGATATCACATTCCTCCCCCTTAAAAGAATTTCGTCCCCGAAATTTAAAAGCAAAGGTAATTTAATAATCTATCTTAAGATTTTATTATAAACACAAGCATATATTAACAGCATATGCTAACAACCATAGCAACCAATTCATTCAAACAAACAAATCTAACTATCCAGAGAAAATTCTGGATAGAGTTTCCTCGAGTTTCCCCGGTATAAATATCGGGATACTCGCTCTATAGATTTCAAACAATCTATATTATTAAGCTATAGAGCTCCTATTCAACTAGCTCTATAAACTAAACAGGATATTAGACTACAGACAAGTCTGACTCAACAATCACATCCTCCTGAACTGCTGGTTTCACAACCAGAGATAGAACATACACGTACTCCCTCAGAGATACGTAAAACACATCGAATCCCAGTTATCCGAACTGGCAATTCAACCTTGAAAATCAAACACCAATCCTCACAAGGACACAGAAAAGATCCAAAACACCTCGGAGCTGACTTACCTAGTCTTACTCAACCTTATAGCCCCTTAGATCGGATAAAACTTACCCAAAATCAAATCTCTGATTCCGCAATCCAAATTCCTTCGTCTCTTATCCACAAAACACTTCTGACGATTCTGGGCTGCCTTAACCTCCATCAATCAGCTCAACCTTCGCCGATGTCTCCAAAAACAACTCAACAGAATGATCTCCTCAAGATCAACCCAAACCAAGAACACCAACTCTACTCCACAAACATCAGAAGACTAACTTACTTCTCCTATCCGGAAAAGACAAAACAAAAGCACTCCTAAACTGCTTCCGCTACACAACTCTGATCTGGAGTAGAATAAAAACTCGAGCATAAACTGGACAACATATCTCAGAAATACGGTTCAACAGATCCATAAAAGAAAACTCAGATGTCCCATCCGATCCTTCTACTAAACTGAACCACCGGTAGCACTCCTGGAATCTAGCCGACAAGAAAACTCATCCTCCAGATGCGGACAAACCTCTGATAACTCAAGAGAACACTCAAACTATCACAAGTCACTTTTGCGATCAACCAGCCTAATATCCAAAGAAAACTGTTCTCTCTTTACCAATCAGAACAGCTTATAATTAACTAGCCAATCCATCGAAGGAATGGATCCACTCTACTGCTTCTGAACTCCATCTCCAGAAAAACTGCTAACCAGAAGACCTTCTTGCTAGCACAGAACATTCCGAGCTGCACTGCTGACACCGACGCCAAAGACTTCCTAATCCCAAGCTCTTAGAGAAACTCGGACTTCAGACCAAACAGAAACACCCTGCTGAACACAACCACAACACCGAAGCAGACCTACTTTCTTAGACTCGTTCCAAAGAAAAATCTTCGGAGACATCCATAGTCACTGCGTCTCATCACACAGCTACTATTACAGCTACTAATTCATGAGGTATCAAGATACCATTATTTTCTTCTGCCCAACCGACAGATTCAAACTCTACTCATCCAACTTGCACTACCAAGATGAACTCTGAACCCTTATAGGTTACCTTCAGAGATCTACGAAATCCTTACTCCAAGCAAAACTCACACGAGACGGTATTAGGTCTAAAGTCTCGATAGATACACTTCCAACCTCAACACTCAAACTCCAACCATTGGTAGTAGTTGTGTTACACACCCCACTACCTTATCTACCTTTACAACTTATATTGGAAAACCTGTACGGGTAACCCAATAGATAGGTAGAAGTAAATATATATAAATATATTCAAAATTACAAATACGCTCTCTCAAGAAAGAAATTACTTCAAAGCCTAGGTATTCACTCAACCTAGTGCTTTGATACCAACTGTGACGACCCGACTTTTTCTCCACGGAAAATTCATATCATCATGAAGAAAGAAAGAGATAGAAAAGAGAAAAAGAAAGAGAAGAAAGAAGAAACAACATCAGAATCTCAACAGCGGAACAAATAAATTATATTAATAACATAAATATTACATAGTATACAACACTAATCAGAGTTACACAGAATATACATCACATACTAGACAGTTATAAACACCTGTCTAGTTATACAACTCGATACAATACAAGAAAAAGATACCAACACAGAGAACACACAGCAGAAACTATATATCTATATCGCAGAAGCCTCCTGCTTCATTGCTCCCCCATAATTCGTCAAAGCTAACCTGAATCCCTTGGCTACTCGTAAAAATTTGAGTATCCAAGAGTTTAAGAAAACAGAAGATAAACTCTGGGTCAGACATGGGTCTGGTGTGAGTAACAGGTTAAAGTTGCTTAACTTTGAAAAACCTTTGAAAAGAAAGGTATCACGTAAGACTTCCCACACATAAACATGGAAAAGTTTTTACCTTACGCTAACCAAAACATTTGATAGGAAATCCAGTGATATTATAATAGGTCTAGGGTTTTCAAATAAATATGAAATAGCCGAAATTGTTACATGATTAAATTCCAGCTACTAGCCACAAAAGTGGGTAATACAATCAAAACCGTTGGCACTTATTGGATTGTGGATTCCATCAATGGCAGGGCTACTGGGGTATCGTCCGTCATAATACGTGGCCTAGATCAACGTACCGAGGAGTACGCCCGCTCCCCTGCAACACAAGACCGGAACCATCCCTTACTGGACAGTCTCGAACAAGACAACCCCGCAGTTGGCTTACGTTCCAACCGCCCACACAGCCGAAATAAAAAGGAACATCTAGACAGGGGAAAATCTTGTCCTGCTTAGGCATGACCCACTTAGCCTTGCTGCACCTCCCCTGTTTTAGCCATTCCCGGTTGATGAGGCTTGAGGCTACGATTACCTTTAGAGAACACATCTCTTAGAATGCTCATCGTCCACCTGACGATGTTCTAAAAGCATTCAATCCATACAAGTTCGTTCCGGGTTCGAACGAAACCGAAGGCATTATCTCGTTACACTCATTTTGGAATCACCCTCAGAGTTGATGACGATAACCCTTGCACTCTAAATCATCATCTCGAACCTATAAGAACTATCTCCATCAAACTCATCATGGAATCACCCCTAGAGTTATACTGACGAATAGTTCTTACACCTCGAGTCTTCACTCTTTACAAGAGATTCACGACCTATCGTTAATTTGGATCGATGTGGTTTTCGGATATCCAAATATGGAAACCCGGACTCATCGAAATCCAAAGCATGTCTTTTAAGGCCAAGTTGTTTTAAAGGTTTAAAACAATTCAATTATCTATATACACAGATAGATAAATCACATATTCACAATAGATAATCAATATTATCATCACAATAGATAATCCATATTATCATTATCAAGAGATAATCCAAATCATCATCACAATGCAACCAATGCATCCATATCATTCAACATTACTTATCTCATATCTGAGATTCAAACCATTCAAGGTAAACAACATCATCCATCCATATAAGCAATGATTAATAATCACATCAAATATAATTAATTTAAAATGAATTAAATTAATTACATTCTTCTAATTAATTTAAAGTAAATTAAATTAATTAATTCATCAATATAAATCTTGCTTACACCACTATCAATTAATTATCAATCAATTAATTAATCTTCAACCAATTATTCATTTTAATTAATCATCCCTGATTAATTAACCTTTAATTACATTCAAGTAATTATCCACTAAATAATTTCTCAAATTAATTATACTTAACCAAATACAATAATTAATCTTTAATTACTTCCTTAATTAATTAACTATAAATTAATTACATAACTTCTTAATTAATTACATTAATTAATCCCTTCATTTATTAATTACTTCCAAATAAATCCACCCTTAATTACATCATTAATTAATGATAATTAATGATTTCTAATTACATTTTCTTTTTAAATTAATTACATTAAGTAATTAATCTTTATTCAAACCATAATTGTTAATCACCTTTGATTAACTCCATTCAGTAATTAACTTCCCTTAATTACTTTACCAAATAAATTAATTTCTCATTAATTAATCATTTCCACTTAAACCCTTGATTAATTCACAAAGTAATTATACTCAAATTACTTTCATCATCAAATTACTTTCAATTAATTACATACAATAATTACCCATAAATTACTTTCCTAAGTAATTTCTCTTTATTTAATTACATTAAGAAATTATACTCCATAATTCTCAATTGATTATTCTAAATTAATTAAACTGAATTAATTAACTTAATCTAATCAAATTAACTCAATTAATTACAATAAGTAATTAATTCCTTAATTACTTCTATAAGTAATTATACTTAACAATTTACACAAATGATTATCTTTAAATTAACTAACCTAATTAATTAATAAAAATTAATCACATTAATTAATTATTAAATAATCCTTAGTTTATGACCCCATTAACTATTTAACAATTCATTAATTATTTTTCTAAAATAATTAACTTATTTTAATCATTATTAATTACAAATTAATTAATCACTAATAACCCATTTAATTAACCCCTAATTATTAATTAATTAAGTGTTAACAATAACTTAATTAATCCATTATTACTTGATTAATTAATTATAAATCATTAATTAAAATCTAATCTTATTAAATTAATTATTCTTAAATTACAAGTTAATTATTCTAAGAATAATTAATCTTAAACCTTTAATATTAATTTTTTAATTACTATTTCATTAATTTATTAAATAAATTTATTATTCATTTAATTACTCTAATAATTAAATGCATAAAAAATCATGAATTATAATTTAACTTTTACAAGTTTTAAAATCAATTTAAAACCCTTTAAATAATACTTTTCTTATAAAAGAAATTTTACAAGAGTTTAAAACAAATCTCTTTTTAAATTCAAAATATTTAAATTTTACATTATCATTTAAATTTGTTTTAAACACTTAAATTTATAAAACTTAAATTTATTTTAAATCAAAGATTCAAAATCAGATTTGAATCAGTTTAAACTTTGTTTAAAACATTCTTTTACATTTCAATTTCCAATTTAAATTCAAATTGCTTTAAAAACATTTTTAAACAATAAACTCTTTAAAGTATTTTTAAAACAAATTTAAATTTAAAAATTTAGTCATTTCCAGCTATGATTCAAAATGAATTTGAATTCATAATTTAAACTTAGATTTAAAACTCACTTTAAATCTTTGCTTTCATTTTTAAATTTAGTTTAAATTTTGAAAACAAGACAAGTTTTCTAATCTGAAAACAAACTCGAACCCCAACGATTCACTCGAGTAAAACACTAATAAACTCGAGTAATCTACCACTAGCATTTATTCAGAACTTACAATATGACAGGTTTAAACTAAAATCTGCAATATTCAAAATACCCAAGCGCTCAACCAAAATACTTCGAGACCAAAGACCCACTGCTTCGAGCACAAACACACTTCAACCCGATAAAAATTCGAGAACCCATTCTTCCCCAAACTAGCTGATACCCAGATCGTCGTGCACCTGCACCGTCACGTCATCAACTCCAACCCCTTCGTGACCATTTGCGCAAGTCACCGATCATCATCCAATGCCATTTCGTTCATCAGATACACCGCAGAACCCCTAAATCAAAAACGAGCATTCGAGCTCAGAAATTGGAATAGTGTCGAATCTGCAAATGCCTCAATCTCAAAATTTTGGCCACCGTAGATTCTGTTCTTCCACCATCACCTTCGACAAGCAACCCACCATCAACCCCCTAAATCTGGAATAGCTCGGTCAATTATGTAGGCCGCGGTGATAAATTTCAGATGAACAGAAAAACTTTGGGTTATAAACTTCAATTCAACTGCTTTAATCCTCCATCCAGTATTTTTCCATGATTCTACAATCACTACTCCATTACCAGAGAAAACACTGGCCATTCCATCCACTTAGGTTGACAGAATCATACCAAAACAACTTATCTAGACAAACCAGAAGTACTCTTCTAATTTCAAACTAAAATTTCTGATTTTAGTCTTAAAATTCAAGTTTTTGTTTAAGTAATCAATTTATATCCCTAATCCAAGAAATCAGGATATTTAAAATTTTACTTATATAAAGTTTCCCTGTTATTTTTTTTTTCCAGAGTCAATACATATTTATTAACCTAAATAAATTTAAGACTTTAATTTAGGATACACTAACATGTTTTGTTTGAAATTTGAACCTAAATATGGACTAGATTACGAGTTCATGATTTTTGATTCAGAACTTTAAGTCTGGAATCTAGAACATGGAAGAATAAATCCACAGCAAGCATGCATTCAGACCCATACATATATACAGACAATTTTCATCATACTCATCCACACGCAAAGAATGATTATCACAGGAAACAATTCAAGCAACCATATTAACTTAAATTAGTTTTAAAATAATATCTTACTCGCTGAAATTTTTATTGAGCAGAGCATCCAGGTTTTGACAAGCTTGAACCAGAATGTACTTTGAACTGAAAACTTCATGTTGCATCTTGTTTTGCTTATGAATTTGAACTTCAATTTGCTTTTAAAACTTTATCTTGTTATACTGCAGATGCTTTTGCTTCTAGATTCCATTTGCATGTTCCCAGATTTCATTTTGTATGCATGCTTCCAGAAAATAATGCAGGCTTCCAGAAAGAAAATGCATGCAGGACCTTAGAGTGTTGCAAATTGGTTTCATTTTGGTTTCTTTGGGGGAATTTACAGATTTTGCTCTGAAAAATAATTTCTGTTTAGAAGAAGATTCAACGGTTTTTTATTTTGTGAAATGAATTTTGATTTGATCAAAAGTTTCTGTTTTTGAACGAAGAAGTTTAGATTTCAGATCTTGGTTTTGATTATTGATTTCAGATTCTTTTACAGCTGAAGATTTCTCATGTTTTTGAAAAAAAGAAGAATAGAAAAAGAATAAGATGAGGAGTATTGTGTTTATATAAGAAATTTTTTTGATTTCATTAAACTAAAAGAAAAAGAAAAATAAAGTGGACACTTGTTTTCTTAATTTAACATTTGTCACTTATTTTAGTTTAGGCCTTAACCATGTCATTTAGTTGTTTTAAGAGATTACACATGTCTTAAGTATCTTTATTTTAATTTAAATTTGTTTATAAAAACTTTTAAATCTCAATTTATTATTCTTATGTATATATATATATGAATTTCTTCTCTTTTAAATTTATTAAAGAGAAATGAAACAACAAATTTAAAATATAAGCTTATTCAAAAATATTAAAGTATTTATTCTATTAAATTTCAAAACATTAAATCCAAATTTAAATTAATTTACCAAATCCAATTTTAAAAAATCAAGTTATATATGTGTGCATATATAATTCTTATTAAATTTAAAAATAACAATCTATTTCTAAAAATTTATTTATGTTTATGAAAAACTAAGTATTATCATTATTATTTGAAAATAACAAATTAAACAAATTAAATAATTTATAAAGGAGATTATAAATTTCCTCTATTACACAATAAATTAAGATCATTTATACATTGTATTTTAAATTCTTATATAAAAATTCAAGCAATATTTTAAAAAGAAAAATAAAACAAAGCTTTTAATGTTAATCTAATTTAAATTCATATTTAAGCTAATTAAATAAAATTCTAGAACAAATAAGATTTACTTTTAAGTGTTTACAGACCCTATTGATATTCATTAAATTGCTTTGAAAAGTTAAATGTTAAATTTAAATCCAAATTTTCAATTTACTAAAAATAAATTAGAATTAGAAAATCAATTCATTTACTAAGTTCCAAATCAAAGATTGTCAATTCACAATATATACAATTATATATATTATAAACAGAAAACAATTTATTTGCTTTAAAAAGATAAAATCTACCAATTTAAATATTTATTCAAAGATGATTATTTGATCAATTCAAAATTTTATTATCAAAATTTATCAAATCAAATTAATTTTTAACACGGATTATTAAATTTATATTGCCAAATCTCCAGGATATCACAGTAAATTAAAATGTATTTGTGTAAGAGGTTTTGAAAATTTTCTAAATATTGAGATTTGAGAATTTGATTATGAAGAAAATGGGTTTTGATAACCTTGAAAATATTTGTTTAGTTAAATAAGAATATAAAAATCCGTTCTTTGAGTTTGTCTTGCTTTGTGGAATTATCTAGCAACCTGCATTTACGCGGTCGTTTGGGTGGGTGGTATTGAGGAAATCACCTTCCTCTTATTTAGTTTTCTTACCTCCATTGTGTCGATCTGTTGTCGGTGTGGTTCTTTCCGTAGTGACGTACAGAAAGACATGTCGATAATTATCTTATTGGTTAAAATAGAAATAAAATTTTGTTAAATCTCGACTCAATTCGAGAAGCTCCTGAGGAATAAATCTCACTTGATTGATTTCTTTATGGATCCTGTTTGTGATCATGTTTCGAAGGTAAGACGCCTTCGCCATCAAGATGTATTGCTCGTAGAAATCCAATGGTCCATCAATCCCAATATTAGCACTTGGAAAACCATAGAATTAGTCGAGCGACCTTATTTTGACTTTCTATCATCTTGTGTTAGGTGAGAAATTTTAAACTCGAGTTTATCTATCCTCTTTTGCTAATGAAATAATTTGTGTTGAATATAGCTCTTCTCTAGAAATTGCAAGGACGCAATTTTCGTAAGGGGAAAAGTTTGTAACAACCCTCATTTTGGTGATTACCTGCAAATATTAAATTATGACAGTAGTTGTAATTTAATTTGTGAATTAAAAATAAATTGGAAATTTAAATTGTTTATTTAGAATAAACAATGTATTTTGGAAATAAAATATGAAAATAAAGTTTTGGGAACTTTATTTTGTTTATTTGTGAGAATATGAGCGAAATATGATTTTTATTTAGTGATAATGCATTAATTCTTGTAATTATTGCCAAATGCTTCTTTTATTGATTTTTAAAGGTATTATTTGATTTTAATATGTGTATATTTTGAATAAAAAGAGGGCATTTTGTTAAAAATAAGTATTGGATATAAAATTGATGTTTAAATGGTTTGTTTATATTACTACACAAGAAAATAATTTTTATGTAATTTTTGGTGTTAAAAATAATGTTTAGTGTACATATTTGTGCAAATCGGGTACTTATTTAATAATAAGGGATTTTAATAATAAAAATATTTTTATAATTAAATTATCTTTTTATTATATATAGAGTGTTTTGTTAAACATGAAAGTATGTTGTGTAATTTTATTTTGGTGAAATCTTGAGAAAATGTGTTGTTTTGGTTATTTACATAAGTGTGTGTATGTGTTTTGTGCTAATTAAAATTAACAAATTCTTTTTTTGTATTTGGATCTTAGCCCATTTCTTAACTTAGCCTGAAGAAGAAACTCCTTCTTCACAAAAATGTATGTACAGTACATTATCCCTTACCAAAAACTAAACAAAAGAAAGAAAACCTTTCCTCTTTTTCAAACATAAGCTTCAATCCCCAATTTATTCAACTAAATTGTTGTTTACAATCAAATTAAAGCTATTAAAATAGGTAATCACTCCAAAAATTAAATCTGCTTCATCAAATTTTGATTTTGAGAAACTTGAATAGTATGTAATTTTATTTTTCTCTATTGCATGTCTATACAACGTCAATTTTCAGGTTCCTAAAGCTATTAAAGCCAAAAGCCTTCAAATTTTTCCATATTTATTCAAGTTTGATCTTCATTGTAAGGTGAGTTGTAATACTCACAAATCCAAGCTAAGCCAAGCTCAAAAATTGTAAAAGCAATCAAAAATCTAGCTTTTGTTAATAATTTTTTGTTGTTTTTCTGTCTAAATTATGTTTCATATTGCCTCTTTGAATGATTATAACTTTTGATTTCGGCAACGAAATGCTGCCGGATTTCTTTCATTCTGTAGCTTGTATGTTGAACTTCATTTTTGCAAATTTTGGTTGAACAATATTGTCATTTGGATGTTCAAAAAAGTGGTAGAAAGTCAACTCGAAAGCAGATTTTTGCCCATAGAAATTGTTTGCTGAGTAGCTGCAAACATGGCTTGAGTCCATGTTTGAGATAGCATAACTTATTCATATCTTATTGGAATTCATCAATTTTTTTATTTGAAATATGAAGTTATCTACTATAATCCTACCAAATTTGAGGTCATTTCGACTCATATAGCTTAGAGAAATATGCTGCCGAACTTTGATCCGGAGCATATTTTTACCCAGATTTTTACAGTGAAAACACTGTCTGGTTTCAACTTTGAGACATCATAACTTTCTCATACTTTATCCAAATTTTATGGTTCTTTTTTTTGAAAGATAAAGATTTCTAATATATACACATGTATTTTGAGCTCAATCCGATGATGTTTGTTCCTCTGTTTTATACCTGAAAGTTGAACCCAGAATGGATTTTTAGGCCTGGGCAGTCTTGTTAAACTGTTACAAACATGGTCTGAGTCCATGTTTGAGACAGCATAAACTTTTCAATTTCTGTCGGAATTTATTGATTCTTTTTTGTTTGAAAGATGAAGTTCTCTACATTGTGCATACCAATTTTTAGTTAAATCAAAAGTCATTCGACCACCTGTTACTTATCCGAAAGTTGAACTTAGAGAAGATTTCAGACCTGGGTATTATTTTGCCCAAGTGTTTATGTTCTTTTTCTGTCCGGTTTTTGAATTTTACTTCATGTTTTTGTGATATTTCTAAAATGTATTGAGGCTATGACGCCTATTAATAGGCTAGCCAAGTTTTGACTAATTTGAAACTCAAATTTGAATCGAATTTATATTGAATTTGAGTGACAATTTTAAGTGATTTCTTTGATTTCGAGCGCAGATTTTTCCAAACAATTTCGAAATAATTTTTAAAATAAAATGGCATTTTAAATAATTATTATGTAATATTTATTTTAAGCTACAAAAACTATTTATTCTCCATAATAAGGGAATTTTAAAATATCGTCTTCAAAATTGATTTCGAAAAATGGTTTTAAAAGCTTGTTTTCTTAAATAAATTATTTTATGTATAAAATACATGTTTTTGCAATATTCGAGCAAACGATAAGGAGAATTAAACGGTTTGGTAAAACAGGTAGTACGGGACACGTGCGTTTATCTTATCGTTTAATTCCTGACTTGTCTGTTTGATCGTTTTGACCTTCGGGTCAAGTTTACCGATGAGATGAGGTAAACTTTTTACTGCTTTAAGTGTGAAATTTACTAGCAGTTGGTAAACCGTTTAGTGCGAACATGTGGTATGGGACACACATTAACACTGTTAGGGTTCCTATCCTAGAGTTTGTGACACATTTGCCATTGCGGTGTATTACCAGTACTGTACCTTCAGGTCATTGTCGTTACAGCGTATTTGTCCACAAGACGTTTTCCATTATGGCGTTTGCCATTGCGGCGTATTTGCCTTTGGGCGTGGTACCATATTTGAGATCAGTACTTGGCAGGCTTCGGCCAAAAGCACATGCAGATCTTAAGATGTTTTCATTGATTTCCCAAGTGTATCTCCTTTTTCATGGTTGGCCATTCGAGCCATTATATATATATATATATATATATATATATATATATATATATATAGCGAGGGCCTTATGGGAATTTGAGTTCCCTATACTGGCATTATTTGAGACTTGCCCTTTGGCGTTATTATTGAGACTTGCCTATTGGCGTTATTACTGAGATTGCCTTTCGGCGTTTATTTAGGGTTATATTCTCCTATGTTGTAGAGTTATATTTTATTGCCTTGTGGCGTATTTTTTTAGATGGTGATTTCTTTGAGATTTTTTTGAGTTTTCCGATATGGCGGGTTTTGGGATTTCTCCTTTTAAGGAGTTAAATTTTCCCTAAACCACTATTGATGATTTGGGATATGCCGATGATACGAGGCTTTCTATATTTAGCATTTTATGGATTTTTTTATCTCAAAAGAGATTATATGTTTATGTAAGTTATAGCATCTCATCACTTAAAGTAACCATACCATATTTATACTCATGCTTACACTCAGTATTGTTCCTTCTTGTTTAAGAAGAACATTACCCTTATTGCATATATCATTGCTTATCCTCTTAAACTGATATGTTTGGCTAGACTGATCCGTGTATTTTATACTCGGGTCAGATCGAGGTGTTTCTGGTTAGGCACCCTTATGGACCTAGCCTATTCTACTTTCGCGTGGACTTATCTGCTGCCCTTTTTGTTGTAGTCTTTTTGTCCCTAATCTGATATGTATATTGTTTTGACATGTATATTGTCGTCATCATACATACCACTTGTGATGTATTATTTATATTGTATTGGGATGTATCAGTATATATGTATATATATATATATATATATATATATATCTGTTTGATGTTCTATGATGTGTTATGCATTTGAGTTGTTGTATTTTGTTCTGATAGATCCTATAGCCATCTGTAGTTTTGTATTAAGCATTTATTGGATATGTCGATCCACTTGAGAAAGAAAAATAATATAGAGCACTAATCGACGTATTCAATAGATATTTATGACAAGACTATAGATGGTCTCTCCTTACCAGCCCTATTATCCACATTAGCAGACAGTATTACCCAATAATACTCTTTGTTAATGTGGGTCTCGAGGTGGAGCATCAGAATTTGTCTAATTATATTGACTTTATAGTATTTGAGATTTCTATCACTCATACCAGACTATTGTCTGACCTGGGATTTTATGCTTTGCTTCCTATTACTCTGGGTACTCTTAAATGAGTAGATTGGGATATCTGGTATAGTGAGCATGTGGAAATGGATAGTGGCGAGCAGGAGGCTATTCTTGTATTATTATGTTTACTCATTTCCTATTCTATTGCACAACACTATGGAGCTTGCTAGTGCCTTATTATCTAGAGATGGATATTTTTGAGCTATTATTTGATATATAACTCTATCATTTATGCTATGTATGGTATGGATGTATATACGCTGATGTTGTGATTCATTCAGTTATTTACTGTCTCGCCTATTTTGTATTTGAGATGTTTACTATTGTACTTTATTCGATGTGCTATAAGATATATGACAGGTTATGTGTTTCTTACTTACTTTTCAACCATTGATAATCGCCCCGCATTGATCGAGCACCGCTACAGCGCACTATAAAGGTTCTTTGGGTATCGGTAGTATAGGGTGGTCGTCAAGGTGCTGTGTTCACCCTCAACTAAGTGACCATAAGTTGGAAAGATACTAAGCAGTGTTTGTGGCATATTCATATATGAAGGTTGAGTACATCATCTTGAATAATGTTATTGTTATCTAGTATTTTTCCCAAGTGATATTTTGATGGAATTATACTACAAAATAATGAAGGAATGGATTCTAAACTTCTAGACTATCAACTTTAAAAATGAAGAAACATGATAAAATTGGATAAATCAATGGATTAATATCAATGGACAGATTGGTACCAATCCATCAAAATGGCTAAAATAACCCCAAAACTTCAAAGCAATGGATTTCTGTAAAGTGAAGGAAAATAAAAGTATTTAGGCATATATGATGGACCGGTACTGATCCTTCACCCTCAAACTCAAAGATGATGAAGACTAAAGCATGTTGGAGCAAAGCACAACCATTTAAACTACGGCCATGGATCGACACTGATCCATACATACATCGCTACCAATCCATCAAGTCTTGGGATTTTGTCCATGTTTAACGTGACCTCATTCCTATTAAATTGGATCTACTTGAATGATAAATTCAAATGAGATCTAACGAACGTAGAACCTACAAATAACCTAATTCGATTATAAATAGGAGGCTGTCTCCAACAAAAAATCTCTTCCATTTTGTATCTTAAGATAAAACACTGGGAATCCATTGTAAAATTAGTAAATTTAGTATAAACAAAGCAAAAAAACTGATAAAGTAGACGCAAGCTAGAGATTTGCTGAACACTATAAAGATATTGTGGCATCTCTATCCTTTTCCATTTAATTCTTACTATTTTTCATTTTATTTTCAATATTTAATCATTTAGGGGTGTTAGACAAAAATAAAGGCTAATAGTTGCATAAGAAATAATATGGATGTGCAAATTTATAGTTAAACTATGATTAATTCTTACAATTGATAATCCAATATATGTGTATTATGATGACAAGGATGCAATAAAGATTGAAAAAGAGATCAAGGTATGTTATTGGTAAGTACCTCGTGATAATAAATTTATTAGTAATAATGAAGAATTGTTTGAATTAGTAGATACATATAATAATAATGCAAATCAATCATAAAGGCCCTTTCCCGGTTTGTTATAGGGACATATCAAACGAGTGGGTTAAAATGGGAGATTGATAGAGCTAAAGGTATGTGCCCTATGGGCAATTATGTATTTTGATTGCATAACCTATGAGAAATACTATTAAAAATATGCTTTTGGTTTTAGCTTCGCTATAAGTAAATGAATATAATGTTAAGAGTACATTATATATAAATATACATAGAAATCCCAAGGAAAAAGTATGTATCACAGTTTTGAAAGAGTTTGTAACCATGAGTATTGAACCGTAAGTATAAACATTAAAACTTATGATTAAATGCTTTTATTCAAAGGTGTGTGGAGAAACGTATAATATTACACAGACTGGACTAGTGTATGCAACGTTCTCCATATGATGGATAATGATTTACTCATAATTGTTATGCCACCAATAGGTAACATACTGGTAGTTATTTGGAACGATTACAGAATGACTCACTGAGAGTCTTATATGAGTTATTTTATTTAGATCTAATATAACATCTCATGTGACAATGTGTAATGGTCCCTCGACTTGAGATAACTATGGATCTTATGAGTGAAGATTTTACTTTGGTTATGGTCATGATATTGGTTCATGTTATAGCCATAGTTGGGTATGTGTCGAGACTCATGAAGTCAAACATTACATAAGAGAGGCTTCATCTACTTAAATAGTAAAGGTTCTTTCAATTTCAATTGAAATTATATGTAAAGTCATAAGTCTTTGGTTATAAGGTATATTGTTAACCGTCAAATATTATCGGACTGAACCAAGCATTTTCAAAGGGTATACTTTACAGTTAAATACAGGCGTTATCAGGGTATTGATCACTGATCGAGCTTTAGATATTTAATGACATTGTGATTACGAAGAGACGCGACGTGCATAATATATTATTGCATAATGATGTAGCTTAAAACGATTAGAAGTAGGAATTCACCGAATGATTTTCAAGTAACCGAACTCGTGTACACTATTGTACTTCAACAAAGTCTGCATAGATTTTAGTGTTTAAGTCGCTAAAATACCATTGAAGGTTAAATGCATGCCTATGAGTCACACTAGTTCGTGATTGAAACTGGACCTGAGGGAGAACTATAACTCCCAGCTTTGATTGCAATTAGTTTAATGAAATAATTTATAAAAATTATAAATTACTATAAAGAAGTTGATTTAAAGGTTGTACTAGTTTATTTATTATTACTAAATGACCTAAAATCAATTGGTATATATGTGTGTGTTATATATTTAATATTCAAGCAAATATAAGAATTAAAAATATTGTATATGTAAAATAATTAAGGCATAAAATACAAAAAAAAAATTATAGGTTGATCGTATGTGATGCAATAAAAGAAATAAACATAATGTTGAATGCTTAAAAGGTGTAACAACCCATAAATTTTAAACGGTTTTTAATAACGTATTTAATTGAATTTTGGAGAAATTTTAAATAATAATATTTTGAAATAAAAATTTAATGTTTGGATTACGTATAATTAAATATAAGTAGTCAATAAATAAAAAAACATATAAATTTAGATTACGTTGCTGGTTAATTAATTTGGGCGTACGTTTGTTTTGATTATTGCATCTATTGTACGCACTCTTTTATTTCATAGCCTGTTAAAAATCAAATCAGCATGTGCATTAAAAAAAGAATTAAAAACCCTGCCTCCACTTCACATATAAAACTTTCCACTTTCATTTGCGTCTCCACATTTAATAGGAACAAAAATCTTTGATTTCCTAACTGTTTCAAAATCTTTTCCCATCTTCATTTTTGCAACGCAGTTCAGATCTGGAAAAAAAATGTAATGGGTAACGATCCGAAATTTTAAACCAATTTAAAATTCTAATTTTGTTAAAATATTGAATAAAATTTGGTAGAAACAAAAATGATGGGAATAATAATATTTTATATGAGATTTACAATTTGAATTAAAACAACAAATGTTAAGAATTTAATAATAATTGCTAATTGTAAATATTGATCTATTGAATAAAATTAAAGAGGAAACGATAGTTAATTGTATTGTTGTAATTCAAATAAGTTAACCTCTAACAAATGAACTAAAATTGGTAACTAATGGATATGTAGAGTTATGTGAAATTATTAAATAATGTTTGATTTATTGTTAATAAAAAGAAGAAGAAAAGGAAAAATATTATGTTCTGTTTATACATCAAATGGTGGTTTTGAAATTTAGTTTTGAAAGCAAGTATGGAATTTTGATTCAAAGAAAAATTTGGTCTTAATATACATATATACATGGAAAGTTTAGTTTGGGTATAGGGTCCATTAATTATTGTGTGAGTTCTAGTAGGTATGTATATAGGTTATGTTAGTATTTTCAAATATATTACTCATTTCCTTGAAGTTTTAAAACACACTGTCCAATCAACCCATCAATTGCTCTAATAATTTATTTTGGGAAATTCAAGGCACAGCTGTTTTATTTGCCATCGTTTCTTTTTTTTTTCAAACAGTTCATTTTGCCTTTATAACGTATCCTTCCATTCCATACTTATCTTTTTCCTTTACGTTTCATATATGGAACGTGTTGTCCAATCAGCAATTAATTGCTTTAATTTCTCAACTAAATCTAGGGTGATTGTTGCCATCCTATAATTATTTTGAATATCAAAACATATAAATTGTATGCGTTTACGTTCATTTTTGGTCAGTTCTTCTGTTTTAAAGTAATATATTTATTTCTTAAAAACGGTTGCATTGTGAAACACGTCTCTTCCAAATCTTCACCGCGCAGCCCAAGCAATATAATAAATTGCTTTAATAACATTGCTGAATCAACGGCCATTTCAGTTTATTATTTGTTGTACGTTTCCTTTTTGCTTAAAATTTGGCTACGTAAACATTAATTCAAAAATAGGAAGAAATCATTCGTTTCCTGTAGCCACTTCATTTGCTTTAACTATTTCACGTGATTCAAGCAGGTGACCTTTTCCATTCACTCAATCTTTATCTATATTTTTGTTTTAAATTTCTTTCCTCTGTTCACTAGGGTAATTATGGTATGATTCTCAGCCTATTGGTCTGCCTTTCCTTCTTTCCTTCGGCAAGCAAAAAAAACCTTTAATTATTATCTCATTTCTTGCTTGCACGGTTACAGACAATCAATTAGTTAATTGCATGTTGTAGTCTGTTCATGCCTATTTGGTTCATAAAAGTATTAAGCATTTTTACCCAGAGCAGCCAACTCACCTACATCGTTTCTATATCTATTTAATTACGTACAAGTTCAAACTTTTTCATTTTCTTTGATTGATAGATTTGTTGCCTTTATCTATTCTTTCTCTCCCTGTCTTTATTGCTTAAAGGAAAGCAATCCATCAAAACGTGAATATTTGATTATAGCCAGCCGTTACCTATACCCAAATTTCCATTTTTATGACCGTCATTCGAATATCAAACTTATATACTTTTTGCATTCATTTCGTTCATTCAATTTTACGTTTCTTATTCCTGCTTTTAAATATTGAGCTCCTCCCTTATATTTCTCTGTGGCTTTTACTTCTCTTCTCTGTTTCTTTTTTTTTCTCCTCCTCTGTTAGCTTCTCAAAACCATCACTCCACAGCTCCTCCCTGATCTTCCACCCCTCGACCTTCTCTGTAGCCACTTAGACCGTGTACTCCTTCTTTTGCGTAAGTATATATTTTTTTATAAACCTATGGTATATTATAATATATACTGTGTACGTTAGTTTATATGCTTATATATATACGTTGTTGTATCTTTATGAAAGAAAATATGTATATATTACACACTATATTTTCTGTTTTGTTTTAAATATATAAGTGTTATAGGGTATAAGGTACACATATATAAAGTTATATGTTGTATAAGAATATAAGTGGATTTGTACAGATAAAGCATGGGTTTATTGATACTATAATTACGTAAATATTGATTTTATATAAACAGTTATATGATCTATTTTTATATATCATAGAAATTGGAAAATCTGGTTCGACAATGAATATATGTTATACTATTTATATATTTACAGTAATATATATTGATTTTGTTTAAGTATGATATAGACAGTGTTTATAAATTTTTTTAAAAAACAAAATAAGTTATATTAGTTTGGATTTTACCTGTTGGGTTAGATAGGGTCACTAAGTATACATATGTATATATTTATACCTTATGTACGTTTGTGTGTGTATATATATATATATATATATATATATATATATATATATATATATATTTGTTAATTATATTTTAAGTTATATGTTAGTAATAATATTTTATGGTTTGTAGTATTCCTAATATTTTAAAATGGAAAATATATATTGTTGGAAACTTGTAATACAATCGCGTTTGTATATTTTCTATTTAAGTTTATATGACTTTATATGTGTGTGTGTATAATATAAAATTTTGTTCGCAAATGTCTATGTGAGTATACATTAATTGGTTTTAAAAGATATTAATATATGGAGACTTTGTTCGAAGTGTCGAATTAAATTTTAATTTGAGAATATGATTAAATTGATTTTAATAATAAATAATAAAATTATATACATCATTTTCTGTCATATCAAGATGGTTCTAATTCGTTTTCACCAAATTCTTATCTCTTAGTTTTGTTGAATTCGTGCCAATCTGGCGTTGCTTTGAAATTCGTAGCTTGTTGTGTTGTCTATCTTCTCTAGCCTCTAGCCTCGAAAGGTGAGCAATCACTCATGATTGACTTTTTTTATTTATTAAATTTGATTTCAATTGAAACGACCATTAAAATATGCTGCTGTTAGATTTTACATTGCTATATATGTTGTTATCTCAAATTGTTCACCTGTGGGATATGACACCATATCCTGTTGTTTATATTATATTTAAATTATTGATGATATATGCCTGTTATTTTATTGTATTATATGTTATCACTCTGCAAGTTCCATGTAGTTTAGAATTCACTATGGGTTGAAATGATACATACCCGAACGGACTTTAGAATAGGAGAATTTCATTATGGGTTGAAATGATAGACCCAAGCGATTTTCATTTAATTAAATTTGGGATTACGGGTTAAAATGATATCCATCCGTATATATTTAGTGTACGGATTGAAATGATAAATATTTGTATCACTTGACCATAGGACATGAAATATATGCAGACACCGCTGGTCCATATATAAATGTTTTGAAAATAATTTCTATGGTTTTGAAAAGAAATGTAAGGTTTTAAATAAATGTTGATTCTTAAATGGTTATGCATAAAGGGTAATGATATATATAAATTTAATAATCATTAATTTAATTAAGATTGATTTAATACATAAATTATGTTGAATATTTATGTAAATTATATTTCAAATAGATTTTTGCAATAATGGGGATAAAATTGAGGTGGGAAGATAAATTTGGATTTTGTTGAAATGGTATTAAATTAAGAATTTTATTTAGTTAAATTGATTTGAACTATTGAATGTGAAACATAAAGATATGATTTTATAACTGGATGTTGATTTAAGTGATTTAAAGAATATATCAAGTTTTAAATAAATTAAAGGTAAAGTAAGGTTATCCAAATAATACTGAATTTACTAAATGAATATCTCAAGACTAAATAATAACGAGGTTAAATCGAGATCTATAGGAAACTGTTAAATTAAACCTCGAAAGGTCAAATATTAAAACTTTGAAATATACTGGGATGTAAACGGTTAATCTGGGATTCAGATTTCAATTGAAATCAATATAATTTAAATTGGTTATTTAGAAACTGAATTAGATGGAATTGATAAATTGAGATTGAATTAAATTTGAGTAGGAAAGTCAAGTTGATTTTGAAATGATTTGTGAAATTTGAGGAAATATAATACTTTATTTCGGGAAGTAGATGTATTGGAAATAAAGATTTTATTTTGGTTTGAATTATAAATGATTTGAATGACCGCGGTGCTATAGTGTATATTTCTACAGTGTAGATAGTTCCATGGATCCTTAGAGGATGGTTATCCCAAACGTCCTTTAAGTTAATTATATTTCAGTTGATATTTCACTTGAGTTAGATTTATAGATATAAGAATGTTAATCCTGACTCGAGTGTTTTGTGTTTTGCTTTACGCTCGGGTCAGACTGAGTGATACAACATTTGAGACTCACCTTCGAAGTTGGAGTTTTGCTTGAAGATCCAGCTATCTATCCTTTCAGTCATCCAGTTGGTTGGTCCAGAGAAGTCATCTGCTCGTACTGGAGACTTCACTGCATCTGAGATATTCTATTGTACCTTATCTCTAACTCTGATTTTTTTATTGTAGCTTCATGAACTACTATTCATTTATTCCGCTGCGTGTTTTTGTACTACTCTATCTCTGTGATTCTGTGATTGATTTATTTACTGTATATGTTAAGTTTTGCCAAATTTTAATTAACAATTCGGTATTTTGAATTATTCAAGTCGGACATATATGGTTTTATTGTCGATTTGAATGGTCTAAAATAGCGGGTCGTTACAAAAGGGGAGAGATAATATCATCCAAATGAAATTTTGCAGGAATTATGGATAAGACTAAGCCGATCCCACTCACTCCTATAAATAGACATATAGTCTATTCCCTAGACACATAGGCATTTTCTATTTCTCTACCATTAAACTAAATGCTTAACTGTGGAATTTGCAGCTTCACCATAAATTTATAGAAAGTTACTCTCATAGGTGAGGTTGATAGTGTAAGGCATAATCAGTCGTCGAGACCATATAGGTAATATCTATATCTTAATTATTAATTTGCATATAATTGTTACAAACATATTTTCCATAAAAGGCAACTTTAGTCTAAAAATATTAAGATCATTTATGTGTGTGGGTATACAAATAAATGTATAACATTTAATATTTATATTAGAAACCAAATGCGATATTCCCCGTCAAGACCAAAAAATGAATGCCCATAATGCTTCAGCCGTCATCATTTCAAATGACAAAACAAGGTCAGTTATTTTCAACAACATTAAGTAAATAAAGCAGATAAATAACTTTCATTATATACATCAAAGCCATACATTTTCACTAACATAATCATGCCTATGCAGGATAAATGTAATAAAATGTAAATAGTAGTATCGTGCCCAACATATGAAGAAGTCAACACAAACACTTAGCTAGTTACATAGTCTGGTTTTACAACGATGGAATTTAAAAAAAACTTTTATTAGCAACTAATGCTTCGTCTTTGGAATCCTTATTCCCCTTCCAAAAGAAACCTATCTAATCCATATACTTAGCCTACTGGAAATGAGCATTTATGAGTTTATGGGAAACATGGAGACATAAAGCCTGATATGAGTAAATACTTTATCCTAAAACAAAATGTCGTATAGTGAGACCACGCCACTAAAGCACGGAATGATTTTTTCACTCACTAATTCAAGCCATAGCAATTAAATCATACCAATTAACAAATTATAATATCATGTTTGTAGTTATAACATCAACTCAAACATCAACGTGTGCTTTACTTTACTCATTATATCTCGACTAGGTTCTATAGTCGATTCATCTAGATTGCCACATAGGCCTCATTCTTTCTACTTTTAATGTTGAGGTTGGACATTTTAGATTTCCACTCAGGCCTTTATCTTAACTTTCTCGTTTATACTGTGAATAGATAATTAGTTTGCTACTAAGGCCTTGAACCAACGTTTTCGAGCACAATGTTACGTTTAGACCTTAGGTTGCCAGAAAAGCCTTATACCAAAGTTATCGAATACGATGTCGTGTTGACCTTAGTTTGCCACTAAGGCCTTACACCAAAGTCACCAAATGCAATGTTGTGTTGAGACATTTAGTTGCCACTATGGGCCTACACCAACATTATTGAATTCAATGTCACGATTAGACATTTGATTGCCACTAAGGTTTTACTCCAACGTTACCAAATAAAATGTCATGTTTAGACCTTTTGTGACGACCCATAATTTTGGACAACTAAGATCGAGATATTTAATTTATTTTAAATATTTAAAAGTTAATTTTTAACTAGAATTCAAATATCGCTATTTATTTGATAATTAAATTATTGAATTTAATAATTATAAGTTGGGTAAAATATTGAATCTCCAGCTTTAAGCTTGTTAAAAATAATTTGAAGGCTTACAAAATTTCATATTAATAATACTAAAGATGATAGAACTTTTAAAATTAAATTTGAAAGTGGTTTGTTCATTTTGAAAATATATCGTTTAAATTGATATATAAAAATAGCCTTCTGAGGTACAGCCTCAGAATTCGACGGAACCAGTTCCATTGAATCTGTAATATTGAATTATTATCGTATTTCAATTTTTGTAGCATTTGGAGTTGTTGTGTGAGCGTACGATATATAAACGCGCTGAAATTTATATCGAAAATTTAGTATAATAATAAGGTCCAAAAAGCTATCTTCTCCATGCGATCGAATTAGGACTCGATACCTTTTCCATTGCATTTGAAATACGGGTGTAACTTTATAAACGCCTAGTGGCACGCCTCGATAGGGATTCGCGATTTTAAGCTACGTAAACCGATACAATTTGAATTTGAATTAATATTTATATTTGCATATTTTAGGCAACCACCAGCTGAATTCTATTCACATCATAACTTTTTGCCTTCAAATCTCTACAGCTTCTCTCAAATCACTGTCCCCTACTCGTACAAGCAACCATTCCATTGTGTCTCCCATTCTCCTTCCTTTGTAATTCACTCATCAGATCGAGAAAATAAAAGCAAAATTAAAGGCCGCTTATATTCATTTATCAAAATCGTGAGTTTCTCCTTCCCTTCAACTCTTCTTATAAACCGAAATCGTTCGTAAAAAAACCCAAATAAAAAAAAGTAGAATCTCAAAGCCGAAATTATAAATCAAGTGCAACAAACCCTTAGCTTCACTTCGTATTCAATATCGAAAACGATTCAAGAGAATCGAATTCGTTCGACTCGAGGAAGGGGGTAGGCAGTCGTCGTAGGGTCGCGACTGCGACTGGATGGCAGCAAATCAAGTGTGGCGAAGCCGGTCGGTCCTAGTGCCACGACATTGTAGGGTTAAGGGTTGTTGAGGGCGAGTCGCATGGGTGCGAGGTTGGGTAGCGGCTCGAGGGACGGTCGATTTAGTTCTTGGGATTGCGATGAAGGAGGTGGCAGCGGTAAGGGAGGTTAGGCCAGATGTCGCGACGATGTTTCGAGGCGCGCGCGGTTGGGTTCTGTAGTACTCGAGTTGCCGTGGAGAGGTATTTTTTTCATCAATTTAAGTTATTTAATTTCTAAGTTAGTTAGTTAATTTTAAAAAAAATGGTTACAGTTAATATTGTTACAGTCACAGTTTATATTTGCAGAGAAGAAACCATAGCTTCATATTAATATAAACAGTAAGATTTTAACAAAGGAATTTTGTTTTAATCTATATATGTATGTAAGTAAAGTCTGGGATGGAAAACAGGCTGCTGTTTTGTTGATTACAGAATTTGAATTTATAAATACATATGCATATCTTGATTTGATATAAAAGTAATATATATATATATATATATATATATGAAAGGTTCGAAAAATATATATATTTTTTTGAATTTTAAAATATGTTTAAGGATATGGACAGTTAGATTTTTGAAACCCACAACTTATTTTAAAAATTATAAATATATGTAGTCTACAGAAAGTAAAATAAAATAAATATACATTTACACATTTTTATTTACTAGTTTATTTTAAATAAAATTTGGGAGATTAACTTATTTAATTTATTTTTGGAACTTAAAATTTATTTATTAAAAGAAAAATTAGTTTAAATAAAAATGTTGGGTTAATTAAATTTATTTAAGGGGAAATTAATTGTTCGGTTAATTCAAGTATTATTAATCACCTAATGTTTATACGAGGTGCAAATATCGTGAAGAAAATAGTCAGGATTGAATTGGATTGCAAAGCAAAAAAAAAGGTGAGTTAATCTCACTCTTTTGGATTTTTATTTAAATTTAAATGGTTAAATTTAAATAATTGGTTGATTGATTGATTTGATTAGATGTGCTATATTATATATAGTATATATTAGAGTGATTGATTTCCCGCACTATATAGCGGATGAGACCCTATGCGCCGCATAATAGCAGATGATATTATATTAATCCCATATACCGCGATATTCCACCTCAAAGTGGAATTGGTATTGTGCTAGCATCTGTGGATGTAGGGAAACAGGTTGGAGGGACCCTATGCGCCGCATAATAGCAGATGATATTATATTAAACCCATATAACGCGATATTCCACCTCAAAGTGGAATTGGTATTGTGCTAGCATCTGTGGATGTAGGGAAACAGGCTGGAGGGATCCAACTGGATTCCTCAAAATTATCTAGATTATTTAATATTCTGTGTTATGAATAATTGATATTCTGTGATGAATTATATTGATAATTGGAATATTGAATGCTATAGTTTGCTTGAACATATTTCGGCACACTGGGTTATCAAAATATATAGAATTGGATTTTTGAAAGAAAATAAAAGAGAGAATTTTTAAGTAAAATAATCGTTGAGGATTTGAATAAATTTAAAAATGAACTGGAATAGAATAAAAATGATTTTAAAATTCTAATAAACAATTCCGAGTTTGGAAAAAGGGGATTTTGAATAAACAGAAAATAATGAATTGTAAAACTAAAGTGATATTATTTAAAGGAATAAAGAATTTATTTAAAAGGATAAAGAAGAAATTTAGGAAATGTGAAATTAGTATTTTCAGTTAAAGATCTTAAATCATAATGAAGAAATAAAATCCGAAGTTAATAGATTTTGGAATAAATGAAGTAAGTAAGGAAATTTATTTAAAAAGTGAAGTAAATTGGAAATCAAATTGGAGATTGATTTAAGTGTGTAAAATGGGGATTTTAAAAGTAAGTTGAAACTAAGAAATTTATAAACTGGGTTTATAAATGTAAAGTAATATATCAATGGATATTTGGAAGAATAAATTAAAGATGGGAATTTATTAAAGGATTGGGAAAATTTGTCTAAAAATAAATAGTGATTTATTTTTAAAGATGGAAAGAGAAGAGTATTTCCCTGGATAGCCAAGTACGTTTCAACGTAATTTTTTTTAAATATAAGTTATGTTAAAAAGCATGTTTTATAAAATTTATTATTTCTAAATGTTGAAATTTTAAAGCTAGTATTTTCTTTTAATCTATTATAGTAGTAATTATTAAAAAGTGACTTGGTATTTGTTTTAAAAGAGAAAATCTAGTTTTATAAAATAACCTCATTTTAAATATTCCTAATATATATATATATATATATATATATATATATATATATATAATTAATAAAGTATTGAAGTAGTTTTCAATCTAGTTAAAATATATTTTATAATAATGTGTTTTTAAATTATTTTAAGACTCTAAAGCTTTGTACTTGGTATTTTCAGTGGAAATAAATAATTTGGGAATTTATTTCATGAGAAGAGTGGTCTGAAAACTATTTTCAAAAGGGTTGGAAATGGAAATATATCTTGCAAAGATATTTTGGGAATAATAAATCATTGGAGAAATTATTTATGTTTGATGGTTGTTGTGAATGTTAATTGATAGTTAAATAACGGACTATCAATATTGGCCAATGCGCTGATCGTTTCGAAGAGACCGGGATCGGGACTATTTTTTCGAAAACCACTTTGATTCGGTTTGTACGTTTTCGTGAGGAAGATGAGTTTGGATTCGAAGGTGGAGCAGTGAAGTGCAAGGGCTAGTCGTTACTAATCCTGAGGATAATTCCAAAATGGATGTAGTATGAGTAGTGTCTTCGGTTTCGTTCGAACCCGAGACGGACTTGTATGGATTGAATGCTTTCAGAACATCGTCAGGTGGACGATGAGCATTCTAAGAGATGAGTTCTCTTAAGGTAACGCTTAGCCATATGCCTCATCAACCAGGAATGACTGAAAATCAGGGGTTATGCAGCAAGGCTAGGTGGGTAGCGCCCATTAGGGTGGGGTCATCCCTGTCTAGATGTCCCTTTTTATTCGGCTTAGTGGTGTAGTTGTTGATCCCAACCATGGGGTGATTGTGACGACCCGGAATTTCTAGCAATTTAAATTGGAATAGTTAATTGATTTTAAAATATTTAGAAGTTAATTTTAACTTGAATTCAAGATATCAATATTTACTTGATAATTAAATCATTGAATTGTATAGTTTAAATATTGAATTTAATAATTGAAATTGGGTAAATTGTTGAATCTGAGATCCTAAGCCTGTTTAAATTAATTTTAAGGCTTATAAAATTTATAATGACGATACCGAAGATAATAGAATGGTTGAAATTTAATTTAAGGGTGATTTGCTCAGTTTTGAAATCATATCGTTTAAATTGACAGTTAAAAATAGCCTTCCAAGGCACAGTCTCGTAATTCGACGAAACCAGTTCCATTGGATCCGTAATAATTAGTTATTATCGGGTTTCAATTTTTGTAGCCCTCGGAATTGTCATTTGACCCTGGCAGCTCGAAACGCTTAGAACTATTTTAATTAATTTAATTTAAAATTGATCGTTTACTTCCGTAACTCACGCATACGATCAAATTAGCCTCCGAAACATGTTCCATTGGGTTCGAAATGCGGGTAAAACCTTATCAATGTCTGTCGGCATGTCTTATTCGGGGTTCGGGATTTCTCATTATGTAACGAAACGTTTTGAAGATTTATAATGTAATATATTTAACGTCAACTTGTCAGAGATTTTTTTTCCAAACCAGCGTACATTGGAAGCCTCCCCAAATCCATATCTTCTCCCCGTCCCTCCCTCTATTTCTCATATACTGGTAATAAAATCGAACTGAAAAAAAAAAGAGTCGGGTTCTTCCTATTTTCAATCTTGTGCCTCCCCCCTCAAATCGAACCCAGCTTCGCGAAGAAGAATGGTGATTCGATGTTTGTAGCGGCGATTCGATGTTTGTAGCGGCAATTCGATGAGGGAGCTCGCGATCGTTGGACGCTTGCTCGAACGCGAGTCCGACGAGGAGCGGCGACAGGGACGTTGGGGGTTTTGGCAATTAGGGTTGGGCGCAGTTGCGTTTTAGCGACTGAGTGAGGTCGCGCTGCGCGAGTTCGACGTGGGCATGATGTCAGGCGACGTGAGGAGGTGGAGCTCGCAATTTCAAATTTTCGGCTTGCGAGCGATCGAGGTAGAGAAGTTGGGGGAAGACAGCAGCCATGAGGCAGAGGTAGTTGTCTTCCTCTTTTATTTTATTCAATTAAATTTAATTTATATGTATACACTGTAAGACAACAATATATATGTAATTTTAGAGAATACAGGAATTTGGATTTTAACAGTTTTGTTAAATAAAATAATAATAATAAAAATAAATATAGATTTTAAATATGCTTCATATATATGTTAGAAAAGGAATATTTGCAGTAAGGTAGCTAAATTTTTATTTTGGTTAAATAAGTTTAGAACTCTTTGAACTCGATTGTTCACTATTAATTGTCAGAATATATATATGTATATAACTTAGTATATTGTTTTCAGTAAAGAATGTTTACTGTTTAATTTTAAAATGCCAGAGTTTAGATATATATATATATATATATATATATATATAAGTGTGTAAGGGTACAAGAAATTTATATAAGATTTTGGAAGGAAATTATACAAGGGATTTTGTGATAAAATTTTACAATTGACTTATTAAATTTATTTGGTCATTAAAGGATTTATAAAGACAAATTATTAGTTAAATTAAATTATTAGTTAAATAAAATTTGTAAAAAGGGATGGCTGATTGTTCAATTATATCAAATATTAATAATCGTATAACTGTTATTCAAGGTTTGAAATTTGAAGGGAAACAAGCTGGATTTGGGAATGGAGGCTAATAAAATCAAAGGTGAGTAAATCTCACTCTGTTGGATTTCTATTTAAATTTAAATGGTTAAATTTAAATATGTGGTTGAATGATTGAATTGATTTGATATGCACTGTGAATTGATGATCTAGTGATTTTGGTTTGGATGGTTCTCGAGTTAATTGTTGCTTAACACGAAATATTGGTAATGTTAAGTTGTTCCATACTTCAACATAAATAAGGAAATGTTTCCGTTTTAAAAGTTACTAAGGGTTTGAATTAATTAATTAAGGTTAAATTAATTTACTAAGATAAGTAATTCAGAAAAATCATTTGATGGTGTGATAAATAATCACTTGATTAATTAAGATAGTTAAGTAAGGAGTAATTAATTTATGAATGAAGTAAATTGAAAGATAGTTAATTACAGGTTGAGGGAAATCGTGATTGATTAATATTGTAGTTGAATTAAAGTAATTAATTTAGATTGGAACAAATTAAAATATAATTGAAAATCATTAATTAATGTAATTAAAGATGTAATTGAAAATTGATTAATTAAGATGAATTAATCAGTAATAAGTGACTTATGGGAAGTTAATTAGTATAAGTAATTAAGGATTGGTGTAATTATATAATTAATTAATTCATGAAGTAATTAAGATTACTCAATGTTCTTAGTTGAGACTAATTAATATTGTGAAGTTAATTTAAGGTAATTACTTGAATGTAATTGAAAAATAATTAATCAAGATTGATTGATTAAAGATGAATAGTGAAGGGTTGGCTAATTAATTGATTTTGGAATTAACTAATATTGAATGAAGGAATCTAAATGAATGTGGTTATAAATTCAATTAGAACCATTGAATTAATATATATATATATATATATATATATATGTGTGTGTGTGTGTGTGTGATGGATGATTGAATGGTATGGGATGTTTTGAATGTGTTGATATCTCTGATATGAAATGTTGTGTATTTCATTTAAATAATTTAGGATAGGATGACATGAGATTCGAAGAGGCCGGTGTTGGGTATAGGAGAAATACCCGAAACCACTTCGAATGTTTGTAGATTGATATATAAAATCTATATGCTGGATTGAAGTGATTTGGAGGTATTGGACTGTTTTAAAAATCTAAATCTTTGGTATTTAGGAATTTAAATGTGGACTAAGTGTTGTTTATAATAATTTGTGACTTGAGAATTGATATAAGTTACCCGGGTTTATATAAGTTGTTTGTTTTGGTATTCCATGTTAAATGGGTTTACTCACGCTGGTTTCCAGCCTGACCCGGGTGTTACTTTTTTGTAATGCTCGGGTCAGACCGAGTATTACAGATTTTCAGGTTAGGACGTTCTGGAGCTCAGGAGGCGAGCTGGATGGCAATATCGTATAGAGTATATCCACTGTATTTATATTATTGTTAATCTGAGACATGGTAATTGTAAATATTCGGTGACTGTATATAATGTGAAACTCTGATGTATATTAAATGTAATCGACAAATATAGTATTCTTTTGTAAGTTATTATTATTTATTATTATATTTTATCCGCTGCGAATGTGAGATGTTTGGTGTTTCTATTCTTCTTCTTCTGTCTCTTTCTTCTTTTCCATAACTATCTGGAATTTTAGGGTCCGAAAATTTCGGGTCGTTACATTTGGTATCAGAGCATAAGGGTTAAGCAAGAACCTTGGCTTTGGTAGGGATTACTCATTTAATAGAGTCTGTAGTACTCTAGAATGAGTTGGGTATATATATATATATATATGAGCGCGTACTTGTAATTTCTTATATAAAGATTTTAAATGATTTTATATAAAATATATATTTTAATATATAAAGCAATATTTCCCTTAAATAAATACTAAGGTGATTGGTTGTTAATTATTGAAATTTAAATTAAGAAGTAATAAAATACGACCAAACTGAAATCTTGAATTGGAATTAAATTAAGTAGAAATAGAAATATAACCAAATTAAAATTTAACTAATTGAAAATGAAATTCTTAATCTGGTCCCAGAATTTGAAAATTTTGTTTCAAAGTAATGAAAAATAATTAATAAGTATTATTTGGATAACTGGGATTTGTTGCAAACAATGGTTTGTTGAAATTTGATTTGAATTTGAAATCGAGGGTGGTTTAAAAAAAATAAAAATAAATAAAATAAACATGGCTGGGAGGGCCAAGTAATAAATATGTATACATGTATGGATATACATGATATCAAAGATAATTTGAAATAAACTCTAAGAGGTTGAGTTTGATTTTTCCCTGAAGTGTGATGTAAAAACCCAAAGTGAAATAAGTTTTGAACTTATAAGAGGGAAAGAATTTTGAAGTTGAAGCGGAAATTCAAATTGAGTAAGGTTGACTGGATTAAGTAAATTGAATTTAACTTGGTAGAAGTTAAATAAGTTGAATGAACAATTTGAATTAGTAGTTTGTGTGATCTCAAATCGGGTTTGAGGATTAAAAATTGAAAATGGATGGACGTTTTAAAATAAATTGGATGATATCATCCTATTGTTAATAAAAAAAATTTAATTTGAGAATGGTATTGTATAAATAAAATAAATTTGGATAATTGAATTGTAAATTAAAATTGTTTAAGAATTGGCTTCAAACTGGAAGATAAAGTTTAATAATAAATTAATTTTTAAAAAATAAAATAAAATTGTATTAAATTCTTATTTGAACCTTGAAATATATAAGTTAAGATAATTTAAAATGGAATTTTTAGAGTTGAACTCAGAAATTAAATTGATTAAAAACCTTAAAATAAAAGTTAATTCGGTTTAAAAAAGTAAAACAACCTTTGAGAATTTAACCCGAATTTATATAATTCGAGATAGTTTAAATTCAAGAATGAAATTGAATTATATAGTTTAAATGTTGAATTTAATAATTGAAATTGAATTTGGTTTGAATTAATTGGATTGGTGATTGAAGATGTATATGTTTAAAATTTTAAATGGGAAATTGGATTGGATTAAATTGAAGTGATTGGAATACTATGAAATTATAATTAAAATTGAACAGAATTAAAATCAACTAGAATTTGATTTAAATTTTGGAAGGAATCAAGATGGATTCAACTTGAATTAGGAATTAATCAAGTCCAATGGATTTTGGAGTTACTTGAATTGGAATTGGGTCAATTTAAATGGAGACTTAAATTGAGTTGTTAGGGAAGTGAACAGTTGGATCTTGACTATTTTCAATATAAATTGTTTTCATATAAACTTATTTTTCTAAGCTATTAAATATATACAACCATTCTTTCTTAAAGCCAAATTATTTTATATACTTGTTTTACGATTATTTTTGGGGCTATTTAACCATTTTTCAACTGTTTTCTAAATTAATTACTATTTTACAACTATTTCACAAACTAGTTTCTATTTTACAACTACTTTGCAATTATTTAAAATTCCTAAAACTATCCAACTATTTTCCAACTATTTTACAATTAATTAACTATTTTATAGCTATTTTGTAAACTAATAAGTATTTCTCAACTACTTATCTATTTTTAAAATTTTCAAGCTATTTTCTAAATATAAACTGGTCGGAGTTCAAACTGTTATGGATTTAATACCCAACTGAGATAAAAATTGAAGTGATAATTCAATGGAATTAAGGAAATATGAATAGAAAAGGACTTTTGAAGGTGTTTGAAGTATAAAAGGAGTTTTATAAAAGTTGGAAGAGATCCAAAGCTTTTAATTTTTATATATATCTGAATATATATAAAGGATCTTATGAGGATTTTGAAAAAGGTTTTGAGAACCTTTGGATTTGGAAAGGCTTTTGATTTTTGAGTAAAATCAATATTGGAATTTGGAAAGCCTATTTTGAGAATTATCGATTTTGGGATAATCGATTTTGTGTAAAGGAGCTTTGTATGATATCATACAAGGTGTATGATTTGAAGATACTATATGTGTATAGTATAAAATATTTTGATGATCGCTCTGGGGAAAAAGGCGCTCCTTTAAAATGAACTTCTCAGGAGTGCCACCGGGTGGTGCTGCCTTGAGCCCCAAGGGGGGTTCTAAAGTTGATCCTATGAGGAGTCCGGACAAAACTAGTTCCTGAGGATTATTGGGTAGCGAAAGTCGATGGCGTTGATGCCTACAGAGGCATTTGGGTTATGCTGTGATGACAGTGTAACTCGATGTTGCTGCGATCTACTGTGGGGACCATAGCGAAATCGTGTGGAGGATGAGTGCCAACGGTCTACACTTGATTTTGTCGGGAAGGCAACGCAACATCGGTAGACTGCGAACTATGGTCAAGTGGAGTGGAGAAGTTTCATTTTTGGCAGGATGGCGCTGATGCCACAGTTATATGGGTTTTTGCTGTGATAGCTACGTAACACCAGTTGTAGCTACGATCTGTCGTGGGTTCCATGGTGCAATCGAGGGGCGCGGAGGCCTACAGTTATCTATGGATTTTGTCGGGAGGGTAACGTAACCATCGGGTTAACTGCGACCATGGATGGGGGTGATGATTTCGAGAGCATTCTCACCAAAGTTATTTCCTCAATTTTCAAAAACTGTATTCAATATTTTTAATAAAATTATTTTCCAAGTATTTTCACTGGGTGTTGAAAACGGGTTTACCAAGTACTTATAAATTTTCAGTCCTACGCCTGATCAACGTATGACTGAATTTCTGTGAGAATAAGGATGGACTGGTTGGGACATCGAGTTATAAAAAGTATTTTTATAAAGAACTATTTTATTAGTATGATGTGAATTCAAAAGCATTTCTAAAGTTTTAAATAAAAGTGTTGGAATTTTGGGGAAATAAAAAGGAAATCCAAACTGAAATTTTAAAGAAGTGATTTTGTAATTAAAATTCGAATATTGATTTAGAAGTTGGAAATAAGCTAATTGGTTAATTAATTATTCGATAGAGCATATTAATAAAGTTTAACTCGGATAAATAAAAAAAAGAATTGTAAGTTAATAATGGAATTTGAAAATGAATTCGAATTTTAAATAGAATTCGACTTAGATTTAATAATGAATTAAAAACAAAGAGGAGATGTTGTAAAATAAAAATAAAATAGAGTTGGATTGGAAAATGTGATGGTTTGAATCACAAATAAAATTCAAAGATAATTTGAATAATATTTAATGAAATTTGCAAGTAAATTGGATATAAGAGAAGTGACTATAATAGAAATAGTTTGAGTTGCAAAACAAAACCCAAGTGAATAGAAATAAATTGAGAGTAGCCTTGTATTAATAAAATAAATTCGATAACGGATTAAGTAAGCAAATTAAAATTTTAAAACGGGTTAATTGAGTTAAATGATAAATGGATGAAGTCCGATTGATTAGACTGAACTTAAATTTGGTGATATATTAATTTGAAGTATAAATGAGTTCAGTATGTGGTTGGATATTATTTTGATAAATTGAGAAGATGAATTAAAATTAAAATTTTAAATTGATGGGCTTACTGAATTTAATGGAAGTTGATTAAATGAGAATCAAATAGAAGTAGACTTAAGTTTGATGTTGGAATAAATTAAAGTAAATTCACTTGAGTTTAAAATTTATGGAAGCTTGGCTTCGAATAAGAGTGAAAGCCCATTCAATAAAAATTTGGGTTGAATTAATTTGGAAAATGGTTATTAATTTATAAGTATTGGATGTGCCAATTTTAATAAATTGTTTTGAATGAAACAATTGCGGAAATGAAATGGAATGCAATGAATGGTTCGTAAATAATTTAGAAAAGAAATGGAGTTAAATGTAGGATGAGTTGAAATTAATTTAAAATAGTTATAATCCAACAATAATTGTAGTTTGGCGAAAATAAAAGTAATTAAAATACTATGAGTTGATAGAGATTAAATAAGTGAATATGAGCTTGTTTGGATTAGAAATCAATGGGATGCAAGAAATTGAGTTGCAAACCATTAAAATCGAATGAAATGGCTTATGAGTTGGTTGAAAGCAATTGAAATTAGATTTGAAAACATATAATTGCTCATGGAAGTTATTTCAAATGTATTTCATTTGGAATTGAAGTGTTATAGTTGTTTAAGTAAGAGAAATGTTGTAAACTTCATATATATAGTGCTTATGTGTTTAAATTGAGTAAGTACAGGTACCGGAAAGCCGTTTGGCTGGATTTGGATTGCACTAATTGCTAAAATAAATAAGCTGCTTGCTTAAAATGCTAAATAAGGTATGCCTACATAATAAAAATAGGAAATATGAACTGTTTTTGCCTTTTCCGACCGGGTGGGTCGATGTATATATATTTTTATCTCTTTTCAAATTGCAAAAGCTCCTCCGTACAAGGGAGACTCTGCCAAAAATTTCCGAAAATTTCGGGAGTTAGAATATTTTCGAAAATTTTGGGAAAATTTTGTTAACGACAAACAATTTCAAATTGGAAATTAAAGTAAATTAGTAGATGAAGCTACTATGAATCAGTTATAAATGAAAGTTAAAAAATAAATTCAATGCTCAAATTAAAGATGAATTGAATTCATATTAAAACGAGGAAAAACGAATTTGAATAGAAGTAAATATGAAAACCTATATAAGAGAATGTATAAAATGATTTGTAAAGTTTCGAATGAATATTGTTGCTAAACAAGATATGCAGGTATAAAAAGGGGAAAAGAAAATTGGATTTGATCCCAAAAGATAAATTTGAATTGCCCGACAAAGAGGTACGTATTTAAATTTATAGATAATACTGGATTGGGTTTTTGATGTAGCCATTTGGCTTTTGGTTTTCTTTTGGAATTTGGGAGCCCGTAGAGGCCTTTTGTAGTTGTACCGAGCTAGCCGCGCAAAGGAGACGTTGGCAAAAAATTTCGGAAATTTAGAGAGTTAGAAAAAAATTTAAGAAAATTTTGATAATTCAAAATTTGATTTTAAATTAAAATTTAGATGATTGAGCAAAAAAGGGGTATTGGTTGAAACTATAGAAGGTTTGGGAAGTTGGATAAGGTAATAGTGGGTCATTAATAAAAGATATTGGTAGGATGTTGAATTGTGAGTTTTTGAGAAGAAAAAAAATAAACGGGTATTGGACCATTCTTCCTAATTAGTAATTTCGGGGACGAAATTCTTTTAAGGGGGGAGGAATGTGACGACATGAAATTTCTAGCAATTTAAATTGGAACAGTTAATTGATTTTAAAATATTTAAAAGTTAATTTTAACTTGAATTCAAGATATCAATATTTACTTGATAATTATATCATTGAATTGTATGGTTTAAATATTGAATTTAATAATTGAAATTGGATAAATTGTTGAATCTGAGATCCTAAGCCTGTTTAAATAAATTTTAAGGCTTATAAAATTTATAATGACGATACCGAAGATAATAGAATGGTTGAAATTTAATTTAAGGGTGATTTGCTCAGTTTTGAAATCATATCGTTTAAATTGACAGTTAAAAATAGCCTTCCAAGACACAGTCTCGGAATTCGACGAAACCAGTTCCATTGGATCCGTAATAATTAGTTATTATCGGGTTTCAATTTTTATAGCCTTCGGAATTGTCGTTTGACCCTGGTAGCTCGAAACGCTTAGAACTATTTTAATTAATTTAATTTAAAATTGATCGTTTACTTCTGTAACTCACGCATACGATCAAATTAGCCTCCGAAACATGTTCCATTGGGTTCGGAATGCGGGTAAAACCTTATCAATGTCTGTCGGTATGTCTTATTCAGGGTCCGGGATTTCGCGTTATGTAACGAGACGTTTTGAAGATTTATAATGTAATATATTTAACGTCAACTTGTCAGAGATTTTTTTTTTCAAACCAGCGTACATTGGAAGCCTCCCCAAATCCATATCTTCTCCCCGTCCCTCCCTCTATTTCTCATATACTGATAATAAAATCGAACTGGAAAAAAAAAGAGTCGGGTTCTTCCTATTTTCAATCCCGTGCCTCCCCCTCTCAAATCGAACCCGGCTTCGCGAAGAAGAATGGTGATTCGATGTTTGTAGCGGCGATTCGATGTATGTAGCGGCGATTCGATGAGGGAGCTCGCGATCGTTGGACGCTTGCTCGAACGCGAGTTCGACGAGGAGCGGCGACAGGGACGTTGGGGGTTTTGGCAATTAGGGTTGGGCACAGTCGCGTTTTAGCGACTGGGTGAGGTCACGCTGCGCGAGTTCGACGTGGGCATGATGTCAGGCGACGTGAGGAGGTGGAGCTCGCAATTTCAAAGTTTCGGCTTGCGAGCGATCGAGGTAGAGAAGTGGGGGAAGACTGCAGCCATGAGGCAGAGGTAGTTGTCTTCCTCTTTTATTTTATTCAATTAAATTTAATTTATATATGTAATTTTAGAGAATACAGGAATTTGGATTTTAACAGTTTTGTTAAATAAAATAATAATAATAAAAATAAATATAGATTTTAAATATGCTTCATATATATGTTAGAAAAGGAATATTTGCAGTAAGGTAACTAAATTTTTATTTTAGTTAAATAAGTTTAGAACTCTTTGAACTCGATTGTTCACTATTAATTGTCAGAATATATATATGTATATAACTCAGTATATTGTTTTCAGTAAAGAATGTTTACTGTTTAATTTTAAAATGCCAGAGTTTAGATATATATATATATATATAAGTGTATAAGGGTACAAGAAATTTATATAAGATTTTGGAAGGAAATTATATAAGGGATTTTGTGATAAAATTTTACAATTGACTTATTAAATTTATTTGGTCATTAAAGGATTTGTAAAGAGAAATTATTTGTTAAATTTAATTATTAGTTAAATAAAATTTGTAAAAAGGGATGGCTAATTGTTCAATTATATCAAATATTAATAATCGTATAACTGTTATTCAAGGTTTAAAATTTAAAGGGCAACAAGCTGGATTTGGGAATGGAGGCTAATAAAATCAAAGGTGAGTAAATCTCACTCTGTTGGATTTCTATTTAAATTTAAATGGTTAAATTTAAATATGTGGTTGAATTATTGAATTGATTTGATATGCACTGTGAATTGATGATCTAGTGATTTTGGTTTGGATGGTTCTCGAGTTAATTGTTGCTTAACACGAAAATTGGTAATGTTAAGTTGTTCCATACTTCAACATAAATAAGGAAATGTTTCCGTTTTAAAAGTTACTAAGGGTTTGAATTAATTAATTAAGGTTAAATTAATTTACTAAGATAAGTAATTCAGAAAAATCATTTGATGGTGTGATAAATAATCACTTGATTAATTAAGATAGTTAAGTAAGGAGTAATTAATTTATGAATGAAGTAAATTGAAAGATAGTTAATTACAGGTTGAGGGAAATCGTGATTGATTAATATTGTAGTTGAATTAAAGTAATTAATTTAGATTGGAACAAATTAAAATATAATTGAAAATCATTAATTAATGTAATTAAAGATGTAATTGAAAATCGATTAATTAAGATGAATTAATGAGTAATAAGTGACTTATGGGAAGTTAATTAGTATAAGTAATTAAGGATTGGTGTAATTATATAATTAATTAATTCATGAAGTAATTAAGATTACTCAATGATCTTAGTTGAGACTAATTAATATTGTGAAGTTAATTTAAGGTAATTACTTGAATGTAATTGAAAAATAATTAATCAAGATTGATTGACTAAAGATGAATAGTGAAGGGTTGACTAATTAATTGATTTTGGAATTAACTAATATTGAATGAAGGAATCTAAATGAATGTGGTTATAAATTCAATTAGAACCATTGAATTAATATATATATATATATGTGTGTGTGATGGATGATTGAATGGTATGGGATGTTTTGAATGTGTTGATATCTCTGATATGAAATGTTGTGTATTTCATTTAAATAATTTAGGATAGGATGACATGAGATTCGAAGAGGCCGGTGTTGGGTATAGGAGAAATACCCGAAACCACTTCGAATGTTTGTAGATTGATATATAAAATCTATATGCTGGATTGAAGTGATTTGGAGGTATTGGACTGTTTTAAAAATCTAAATCTTTGGTATTTAGGAAGTTAAATGTGGACTAAGTGTTGTTTATAATAATTTGTGACTTGAGAATTGATATAAGTTACTCGGGTTTATATAAGTTGTTTGTTTTGGTATTCCATGTTAAATGGGTTTACTCACGCTGGTTTCCAGCCTGACTCGGGTGTTACTTTTATGTAATGCTCGGACCAGACCGAGTATTATAGATTTTCAGGTTAGGACGTTCTAGAGCTCAGGAGGCGAGCTGGATGGCAATATCGTATAGAGTATATCCGCTGTATTTATATTATTGTTAATCTGAGACATGGTAATTGTAAATATTCAGTGACTGTATATAATGTGAAACTCTGATGTATATTAAACGTAATCGACAAATATAGTATTCTTTTGTAAGTTATTATTATTTATTATTATATTTTATCCGCTGCGAATGTGAGATGTTTGGTATTTCTGTTCTTCTTCCTCTATCTCTTTCTTCTTTTCCATAACTATCTGGAATTTTCAGGTCTGAAAATTTTGGGTCGTTATAGTGATCTTACTCGAGATTATCCAGTAAGGGATAGTCCCGGTCTTGTGTTGCAAGGGGTCGGGAGTGATCCTAGGTATGCTGATCTAGACCAGGTGCCGTGACAGGTGGTACCCCAGTGCCTAGCCATTAGTTGGAAATTCATTTTCCCTACGCGCCCGTACGGTTTTGATTGTACCCAACTATTGCTGAAACGTGAGATGCAAACATTTCAGCTAGATTCTATTTTACTTTCTATAGACACTATTATAATATCAGAGAATTTTGATAAAAGTGTTTTAGCTATCGTAAGGTAAAACCCCGACATGTTTATTTGTGGCGTGGTCTTACGTGATGCTTTTGTTTTCGAAAAAACTTTGAAACTTTAATAATCAATTTCAGTGTGGTTTTCTCACGCTGGTATTCCAGACTAACTCGGGTGCTATTTAACTATAATGCTCGAGTCGGATCGAGTATTATAGGATACAGGAAAGGATGCTGTGGAGCTCAGGAGACGAGCTGGATGGCGATACGTACTTCCGTACTTGTGTTAAATATTCCACTGTGTTGATTGGTTATGTATTCAGTTTTGTGAGGACAGGTCATGATTACTGTTCAGCTGTGTGTTATGTATACTCTGATGATGTAATGTATAAACGGATGTATTTGTTTTTGTGTAAAGATCATTTATTATTTATTATATTTTATTCCGCTGCGATCATTAGATTCTGATGTTGTTTCTATTTTCTTCTTCTACCTCTTCTTCTTTAACCCTCATGGTTCGGTTTTTCGGGCATTGGAAAATCGAGTCGTGACATTGTGGTATCAGAGCATAGTTTGGTGATAACCTTGGCTCTGATAGGGATTACTCATTGAAAATATAGTCCGTAGTACTCTAGAATGAGTTGAGTGTATTAATAGATATGAGTGTGTATTTGTTAGTGAATTGTTTTAATATTGTGTTGACTTATTGGTTGGGTGGAATATAAATTCTGATCGAGTAAGTTGGCCGCTATTCGAGAAGAGTTTATAAAGCCTGACACGATAAATTGACACAGTATTATTTTAAAGATGGGTGAATGAAATAATTTTACCCAAATATATTTCGATATAAAAGAGATATTTTCTTAAATTGTTATATAACTTGGATGTTTGGATGATAATATTTTAAACAAATAAGATTATAAAAATAATAAATTGGAATGACTTGTATAATCAAATGGAAAAATGGTATGAGCATAAATTATACAAATGCATTATAGTTAAAATTTGATTTAAATCAAATTTGAAAATTTAAAATCCCGGAGATTTTGGAAGTGTTTTGAAGAAAAATAATAGCATTACTATTTTGGAGGTATTCCTGAAAGGAAAATGTTTCAAATAAATTTTAGGAAGGGATATAGCATTGAACCCACTTCAGTCGTTGGAAAATAATTTCGGTGATGACTGCAGCATCATCGATGTTCATTTTCGAGTTTCTAAGTGAAGGATTGCTGCCAAATTGATTTGTTCAGAAGAACTAGTTTATTTTTGAAATTTCAAAGAAAATTTGTTGGGAATAAAATACCTGGATTGGTTTAAAAATTTGAGAAATGTAATTTTGGGATAATGGTGATTTCAAATGATTTGAACCAAAAACTGGGTGTTTAAAAAATCCTGAATCCTTATTTGAATTGGAAATCCTGATGAGGTAAGTTATAAACTTGTAAAATTGAGATGATTTTTAAATAAGGAAGGAAAATATGAGCTTTGAATGTTGGAATTAAAATTTAAAGTGAAAACGTTAAATAAATTTAATTTGGAGAAATTTAGTTGTGGAAAAATTTAATTGATGGCAATTTGAAAGAAATAAAATTTAATTGAATTAGAATTAACTTAAGCTAAATAGATGGAGGAGAGTTGAATTGAAGTTAACTTAAACTAAGTTTAATGATATTGGGTTAGATTTAAATCAAGTGAAAATAAAATTGAATTGAAATAAAATTCAGTGAGTTATAGATAATATTTAATGGAATGAAATTCTTAAATAAATAATTGTAAATAAAGTAAGCATTGAATTGGAATAAATAAACTCCGATAGCTATAAAAGAAGTGAAAATGCTTAAATAAAATTGGTAAGTAAACTAATTAATTTGAATAGGTAAGCAAATGAATATTGGAAGCATAATTAATTTATATTGTGTTAAGTAAGGATTTGGAAATAAACTTTTATTTGAGATTTAAATTAAATTAGTAAATGTAATTAATTAAAATAAGTATGGAAACGAAATAAGTTAGAAGATTTAGTCAAATTCAATGAACTTAAGCTAAGTTTAATACTATTGTGATTGGATTTGAACTAAAGTTGAAATATAATTGAAATGGAATTGTATCACGTGGTGGATACATTAAATGAAATTAAGTTCTTATTTAATAAAATTTAAATGGACTGTGAAGTCAAAAGAATAGTATGAGGTTAGATTTAACTGGAGTTTAGTTAAATAAGATTGAATGGGAAAAAAAGAGCCAAAATAAAATTGTTTGCATTTTGGGAAATGAATAAAAATCCAAAACTTGAATTATAAAATAGATTGAACTCAAGAAAATTGAGTGAAGTTTTTTTTGAAGGTAAAAATCAAATATTGAATTAAAAGTGGGAAATAAACTAATTTGAATAAATGAGTTAAGTGAGTGAGTTAATGGAATTTTGATTGGTTGGATAAAAAAAATTGAATTATCAGTAAAAAAAATGGATTTCCTGAAGTTAAACTTGAGTTATAAATAAAATTCAACTTGGAAATGTTAAGTGAATTGAGTTGAATTGAAATATGGTGAAATGAAAATGTGAAACAAAGTTTAAAATAGATTGAATGAGTACACTAATTGAATTTAATAGAATGGAATCTAATTGAAAATGGAGATGAACTTAAGTTGTTAACTTAAATAAATTGTTAAATGCTTATTAGTGAGCTTTATGGAATGATTTTGAGTGAAACCTATTTGAATAATGAAATGGAATATAAGAAGATGGATAAAATTAAAAATGCAGTGAAAATGAGAATGCATGGATTGTGAATAAATTAGAAATGGAATGAAATTTATATAAATTGAGTTGGAATCAATTTAAAATGGTCATCGGCTTAAGTGGTTATTTACTTAGATGAATATCACCAATTTGCATGAGAATAATTGGTCGTTGGACGAAAATGGAAGAAAATAAAATTCTACGAATCATTGCAAGTAAATAAAACTTATTTTTGAATCGACTGGAATAAATATGAGTTTGTTTTGCTTAGAATGAACTGAATGAAGGGAAGTGAATTGTAAATCACTTAAAAGTTGAAAATAATAGTTTAAGAATTGGTTATAAGCAATTGAAATTAGTGTCGGAATCTTATAAATTGCATTTGGGTATTGTTTGGTGTATATTGCTTATGAAATGCATGTGTCTAACTATTGAAAGCAAGTAATTGTTAGTGAGTTGCATATATTTTATACTTACATATTTAAATTGAGTAAGTACATGTACCGAGAGGCCGTTTGGCTGGATTTGATTGCGCAAATTGCTAATTAAATAAGAGGCTTGCTTAAAAATGCTAAATAAAGGTACGCCTACGTAATAAAAATAGGAAATATGAACTGTTTTTGTTTTTCCAACCGTATGGGTCGATGTATATATATTTATATCTCTTGTCAAATTGCAAAAGCTCCTCCGTACAAAGATGTAACAACCCGCATATTTATCGAGTTTGTATTTAAATATTTTATTTAGATATTAACTCGTTAATCGGATTTTGGTCCGAAAAGCTACTTTTTGCAAACGGTCAAATTAGGACTCGAGACCACTTCCATTGAGTTCGAAATGTCGTTTACAACTTTTTAAGTATAAACATCGATAGGTTTGGAGTTAGTGAAATTTCACTAACTTTTCCCGCTTTGGACTTTGGGTTAGTTTAGCCTATTAAGCCCAAGTTCCAACCCTCTTCTCCCCACTCTTCATAAATTTCCTAACTAACTCAAGCTTGGGCATTAATGGTGAAAGGAATTGGAAATAAAAACTCCAAGCACAAATTCAATTGCAAATCCAACATTCAACTCCAAATTCAAGTAGAAGATATTGGATTCAAGCTTTGGATTGCTTCTCCTTTCTTCTCCTTGCTTTCAAGCTTCATCTTCATAAATTTTAGTGCAAAGGTGAGATTTTTATCTCACAATTCTAGCCTATAACTATATTGGACTGTTGGGAATGATTCCCTATCATTTTTGCATGCATGTTAGCATTTGGTTTGGATTGGATTGGCGAAAAACTCCAATTTTTAGCGTTTTGGTGAATTTTTTGCACTTAGGTCGTTCTGGCCATTTTTAGGTTGTTCGGAGTTAAGTCGTTCGTCCATGGGTCGTGAGTCGTTCACGAGTTAACTTTAGGTCGTTCTGGAAGAATTGGCACTTCGGAATTAGGTCGCTCACGAGTTAAGCCTTAAGTCGTAGGTCGCTCACGAGTTAGGCCTTAAGCCGTAGGTCGCTCGCGAGTTAAGCTTTAAGTCTTAGGTCGTTTCCGACCTATAATCTCTAGGCAAACGTTAAGTCGTTCGAGTTAGGTCGTTGGACCATTTACCTTAGGTCGCTCGTCCACTAGGTCGGCCTGGTTTATCTCGTAGGTCGTCTCCGACCTAAGCTCCAGATAAGTCGTTCGAGTTAGGTCATTGGACCATTTACCTTAGGTCGCTCGACTCTGTTAAGTCGTAGGTCGTTAGACCTTAGGTCGCTCGACTATGTTAAGTCGTAGGTCGTTAGACCTTAGGTCGCTCGACTCTGTTAAGTCGTAGGTCGTTAGACCTTAGGTCGTTCGCATTCCTTAAGTCGCTCGACCCCTCCACACTAGGTCGCTCGGCTTGCTTGAGTCGTAGGTCGTTGGACCTTAAGTCGCTTGCCTCCCTTAACTCCAGTTAGGTCGCTCGGCCATTGTGTTAGGCCGCGTGAACCCTTAGGTCGTTAGACCTCACTTTGCTTTAGATCGTAGGCCGCTTGTCTTCACTTAGGTCGTACCGTTTTGGACGGGGCGCTGCCCCGCACCCCGCCGGGGGCGCTGCCCCCTGGACCCCTGCGACCTGACCGGGCAGGTCGAACCCCGTAAGCGGTGGCGTTGCCCCCGCACCCCCACCTTGGGGGGTTGCCACCCCCCTGGACCCCCCCTCCGTAGGGGATCTTATCTGAAAAATATTGAGCTGATTTCCTTGGATTTTATTCGCATCTCCGTATGCGATCTTTGTGACTGATTGTTTCTACACTTGCTTATGTGTTTTGTCACTTTATAATATAAAGGTTTCAATACTAGTAGTAAATATCAAAACTCTTTTAACAAACAATTTCAACTCTATTTTTAATAACAAAGCTCTTTTCTTAAACCGTTTTCCAATCTATTAGTATATACAAGCCTTTACCTCACTCGGATGAGAAATCTAATTAAACGACTTAGTAAAACAAGTGGTATGAAACGCTTGCGTTCACTTCGTCGGTTAATTCTTGGACTTGTTCGATTGAACCTCTTGTGACAATTTTATTAGTGAAGATTTACAGTTTGTTCGTAAATATTTAAGTTAAGCAAGTGGTTATGGGACATGAAGCTAAACTTCTATATTTACTAGCTTAGTGTAATTGACACTTCTCGTTGATCTTGATGATCGCTTTATGAATTAGACTAGCAATTGCGCGATGTCTCTTTCATTGCAAGGTTAGACTAGACACCACTTGTGTGATTCCATTCACACATACCTTTCTGCTTTTTGGTTAGTCTTGACCTCATTCTGTGTGATTCCACTCACACATGTGGGGCAGCACATGATGGTCTTCGGACCGTCATGTCATAGGCCTCTTTCCCTTTTTATGATTTCTGGATTTCTCGTGTTGATTTCTGGAATTTAAGTCATTGACTTGTTATGAGTACAAGTTTAGGGTATGATGCCCCCTTCGAATCTTTGAGAAGATTCTTGTGATATTGATTATCTCTTATTGATTGATCTTCTGTTGATCATTATTTACATACTTATAGTGGTATGTCGTTATGGATGTTTATGTTTATGCCATATCTTTTATGTTATATCATGTCATCTGATATTTATAGCTAGACTGATCCGTTTATTATTTTCTTAAATAATACTCGGATCAGACCGAGATGTTACAGGTGCTTCTGCTTGACTTCTTCCCAGGGATTCATCACTCTGACTTTTGGCTAACTGTTTAGATTAGCAGTTTTTGTTGTATACACTTGAGATATAGACTCATAGTTGTATTCTTTTGTATAGCACGTGTTGCTATTCTTTTGTATTATCGTGGATCTTATTGACCACTACTCTGATGTACACTTTCATGTGTTAGTTATATATTCATATCTTCTTCCGCCTTTGTGATATGGATATCTGTGACTGATTTGTGATATGATTATTTCTATGTTTGTTTCCGAAGATTATTTATAGCCACCGTGTGATAAGCAATTACATGGATGGTCGCTCCTCAACAGCCTTATTCTCCGTGCTAGTTGACAGCACTACTCCGGAGTGTTCTTGGCTAGCGTGGGTATAGAGGTGGGGCGTCACAAAAGAAGACTCTGCTAAAAATTTCCGAAAATTTTGGGAGTTAGAAAATTTTTGAAAAAAATTTCATTAGCAACAAAATGAATTCAAATTGGAAATTGAAATAAATTAGTGGATGAAACTAATTTAAAATAATGATATGAATCCGTATAAATCAAAGATAAAATTCAATATTCAGAGTTGAAGATAGATTGAATTCATATGGAAATGAGAAAACTAATTTGAATAGAAGTAGATATGAAAACTTATGTAAGGAAATGTAAAAATGATGTTAAAAGCTATGATTGGATATTATTGCTAAATAGGATATGCAGGTATTATAAAGGGAAAGAAAAATTGGTTTTGATTTCAGAAGATAAATTTGAATTGCTCGACAAAAAGGTATGTGTTTAAATTTCTGTATGGAATTTGATTGGGCTTTAGATCTAGCCACTTGGCCTTTTGTTTTCTTTTGGAATTTGGAAGCCCGTAGAGGCGTTTTGTAGTTGTACCGAGCTAGCCGCGTAAAGGAGACGCTGGCGAAATTTTTCAAAAATTTAGGGAGTTAGAAAATTTTAAAAATTTAAAACTTGGTTTTAAATTATAATTTGAATGGTTGAATAAGTAAAGTTGTTTGGAAACTATGGAAAAGTTTGAAAAGTTAGTAAGATGGATAGTGTGTCTTTAATAAAGATTGTTTGGGTGGTTGTTGTCATAAACTGTTTGGTTTTGCGAAAATGGTAAATGGGTATTGGATCATTCTTCTTAACTAGCAATTTTGGGGACGAAATTCTTTTAAGGGGGGAGGAATGTGACGATCCAGAATTTTGGACAATTTAGATCGGGATATTTAACCGATTTTAAAATTTAAAAGTTAATTTTTAACCTGAATTCAAATATCGCTATTTATTTGATAATTAAATTAATAAATTTAATAATTGAAAGTTGGGTAAAATATTGAATCTCCAGTTTTAAGCTTGTTAAAAATAAGTTGAAGGCTTACAAAATTTCATATTAATAATACTGAAGGTGATAGAACTTTTAAAATTAAATTTTAAAGTGGTTTGTTCAGTTTGAAAATATATCGTTTAAATTGATATTTAAAAATAGTCTCCCGAGGCGTAGTCTCGGAATTCGACGAAACCAGTACCATTAAATCCGTAATTTTGAATTATTATCGAATTTCAATTTTTGTAGCATTTGGAGTTGTTGTGTGAGCATACGATGTATAAACGCGCTGAAATTTATATCAAAAATTTAGTACAATAATAAGGTCCAAAAACTATGTTCTCCATACGATCGAATTAGGACTCGATACCTTTTCCATTGCATTCGAAATACGGGTGTAACTTTAACAACGCCTAGCGGCATGCCTCGATAGGGATTCGCGATTTTAAGCTACGTAAACCGATATAATTTGAATTTGAATTAATATTTATATTTGCATATTTTAGGCAACCATCAGCTGAATTCTATTCACATCGCTTCTTTTTGCCTTCAAATCTCTACAGCTTCTCTCAAATCACTGTCCCCTACTCGTACAAGCAACCATTCCATCGTGTCTCCCATTCTCCTTCCTTTGTAATTCACTCATCAGGTCGAGAAAATAAAAGGAAAATTAAAGGCGGCTTATATTCATTTATCAAAATCGTGAGTTTCTCCTTCCCTTCAACTCTTCTTATAAACCGAAATCGTTCGTAAAAAACCCAAATCAAAAAAAGAGTAGAATCTCAAAGCCGAAATTATAAATCGAGTGCAACAAACCCTTAGCTTGACCTCGTATTCAATATCGAAAATGATTCGAGAGAATCGAATTCGTTCGACTCGAGGAAGAGGGTAGGCAGTCGTCGTAGGGTCGCGACTGAGACTGGATGGCGGCAAATCAAGTGTGGCGAAGTCGGTCGGTTCTAGTGCCACGACGTTGTAGGGTTAAGGGTTGTTGAGGGAGTGTCGCGTGGGTACGAGGTTGGGCATCGGCCCTAGGGACGGTCGATTTAGTTCTTGGGGTTGCGATGAAGGAGGTGGCAGCGGTAAGGGAGGTCAGGCCCGATGTCGCAACGATGCTTCGAGGCGCGCGCAGTTGGGTTCTGCAGTACTCGAGTTGTCGCGGAGAGGTATTTTTTCCATCAATTTATGTTATTTAATTTCTAAGTTAGTTAAGTTTAAAATAAATGGTTACAGTCAATATTATTACAGTCACAATTTATATTTGCAGAGAAGAAACCATGACTTTATATTAGTATAAATAGAAAGATTCTAATAAAGGAATTTTGTTTTAATCTATGTACGTATGTAAGTAAAGTCTGGGATGGAAAACAGGCTGTTGTTTTGTTGATTACAGAATTTGAATTTATAAATACATATGCATATCTTGATTTGATATAAAAGTAATATATATATATATGTGTGTGTGTGTGAAACGTTTGAAAAATATATATTTTTGTGAATTTTAAAATATGTTTAAGGATATGGACAGTTAGATTTTTGAAACACACAACTTATTTTAAAAATTATAAATATATGTAGTTACAGAAAGTAAAATAAAATAAATATGCATTTACACATTTTTATTTACTAGTTTATTTTAAATAATATTTGGAAGATTAACTTATTTAATTTATTTTTGGAACTTAAAATTTATTTATTAAAAGAAAAATTAGTTTAAATAAAAATGTTAGGTTAATTAAATTTATTTAAGGGGAAATTAATTGTTCAGTTAATTCACGTATTAATAATGACCTAATGTTTATACAAGGTCCAAATATCGTGAAGAAAATAGTCAGGATTGATGTGGATTGCAAAGCAAAAATAAAGGTGAGTTAATCTCACTCTTCTGGATTTTTATTTAAATTTAAATGGTTAAATTTAAATCGTTGGTTGATTGATTGATTTGATTGGATGTGCTATATTATATATAGTAGTATATATTGGAGTGATTGATTTCCCGCATTATATAGCGAATGAGACCCTATGAGCCGCATAATAGCGGATAATATTATATTAATCTCATATACCGCGATATTCCACCTCAAAGTGGAATTGGTATTGTGCTAACATCTGTGGATGCAGGGAAACAGGTTGGCGGGATCCATCTGGATTCCTCAAAATTATCTAGATTATTTAATATTTTGTGTTATGAATATTTGATATTCTCTGATGAATTATATTGATAATTGGAATATTGAATGTTATAGTTTGCTTAAATATATTTTGGCACACTGGGTTATCAAAATATATTGAATTGGATTTTTGAAAGAAAACAAAAGAGAGAATTTTTAAGTAAAATAATCGTTGAGAATTTGAATAAATTTAAAAATGAACTGGATAAGAATAAAAGTGATTTTAAAATTCTATTAAATAATTCCGAGTATGGAAAAAGGGGATTTTGAATAAACAGAAAATATTGAATTGTAAAACTTGAGTGATATTATTTAAAGGAATAAAGAATTTATTTTAAATTTAAGGTTTGCATTTATTTGAAAGGATAAAGAAAAATTTAGGAAATACGAAATTAGTATTTTCAGTTAATGATCCTAAATCATAATGAAGAAATAAAATCTGAAGTTAATAGATTTTGGAATAAATGAAGTAAGTAAGGAATTTATTTAAAAAATGAAGTAAATTGAAAATCAAATTGGAGATTGATTTAAGTGTGTAAAATCAAGATTTTAAAAGTAAGTTGAAACTACGAAATTTATAAACTGGGTTTATAAAAGTAAAGTAATATATCAGTGGATATTTGAAAGAATAAATTCAAGATGGGAATTTATTAAAGGAATGGAAAATTTTGTTTAAAAATAAATAGTGGTTTATTTTTAAAAAATAGAAAGAGAAGAGTATTTTCCTGGATAGCCAAGCATGTTTCAATGTAATTTTTTTTATATATAAGTAATGATAAAAGCATGTTTTAGAAAATTTATTATTTCTAAATGCTTAAATTTCAAAGTAAGTATTTTCTTTTAATCTGTTATAGTTGTAATTATTAAAAAGTGACTTGGTATTTGTTTTAAAAGTGAAAATCTAGTTTTATAAAATAAACTCATTTTAAATATTCCTAATATATATATATATATATATACACACATATATATATTTAATAAAGTATTGAAGTAGTTTTCAATCTAGTTAAAATATATTTTATAATAATGTGTTTTTAAATTATTTTAAAACTCTAAAGCTTTGTATTTGGTATTTTCAGTGGAAATAAATATTTGGGAATTTATTTCATGAGAAGAGTGTGGTTTGAAAACTGTTTTCAAAAGGGTTGGAAATGGAACTATATCTTGCAAAGATATTTTGGGGATAATGAATAATTTGGAGAAATTATTTATGTCTGATGGTAGTTGTGAATGTTAATTGATAGTTAAATAACTGACTATCAATATTGGCCAAAGCGCTGATCGTTTCGAATAGACCGGGATCGGGATTAATTTCTCGAAAACCACTTCGATTCGGTTTGTACGTTTTCGTGAGGAAGACGAGTTTGGATTCGAAGGTGGAGCAGTGAAATGCAAGGGCTAGTCACTACTAATCCTGAGGATAATTCCAAAATGGATGTAGTAGGAGTAGTGCCTTCGGTTCCGTTCGAACCCGGAACGGACTTGTATGGATTGAATGCTTTAAGAACGTCGTCAGGTGGACGATGAGCATTCTCAGAGATGAGTTCTCTTAAGGTAACGCTTAGCCTCAAGCCTCATCAAGCAAGAATGACTGAAAATCAGGGGTTATGCAGCAAGGCTAGGTGGGTAGCGCCCATTAGGGTGAGGTCATCCCTGTCTAGATGTCCCTTTTTATTCGGCTTAGTGGTGCGGTTGTTGATCCTAACTGTGGGGTGATCTTACTCGGGATTATCCAGTAAGGGGTAGTCCCAGTCTTGTGTTGCAGGAGGTCGGGAGTGATCCTCGGTATGCTGATCTAGACCAGTACCGTGACAGGTGGTACCCCAATGCCTAGTCATTAGTTGGAAATCCATTTTCCCTACGCGCCTGTACGGTTTTGATTGTGCCCAACTATTGCTGAAACGTGAGATGCAAGCATTTCAGCTAGATTCTATTTTACTTTCTATAGACACTATTATAATATCATAGAATTTTGATAAAAGTGTTTTAGCTATCGCAAGGTAAAAACCCGACATGTTTATTTGTGGTGTGGTCTTACGAGATGCTTTTGTTTTCAAAAGAATTTTGAAACTTTAATAATCAATTTGAGTGTGGTTTTCTCACGCTGGTATTCCAGACTGACTCGGGTTCTATTTAACTATAATGCTCCGGTCAGACCGAGTATTATACGATATAGGAAAGGATGCTGTGGAGCTCAGGAGACGAGCTGGATGGCAATACGTACTTCCGTACTTGTGTTAAATATTCCGCTGTGTTGATTGGCCGTGTATTAAGTTTTGTGAGGACAGGTCATGATTACTGTTCAGCTGTGTGTTATGTATACTCTGACGATGTAATGTATAAACAGATGTATATGTTTTTGTGTAAAGATCATTTATTATCTATTATATTTTATTCCGCTGCGATGGTTAGATTCTGATGTTGTTTCTATTTTCTTCTTCTACCTCTTCTTTTTTAACCCTCATGGTTTGGTTTTTCGTGAATTGGAAAATCGAGTCATGACACCTTTGGTTACCACGAAGGCCTTACACTAGTGTTACTTAATGCAATGTCATGTTTAGACATTTTGTTACCATCAAGGCCTTGCACCAACGTTTTGTTATTGTAAATAGCACTACTTATCATGTCTTAGCTTTCCTAAGCTTAGCATCATTTTTTATCACTTTTAAATACGTTTCTAACTTATTATTCATTACTTAGGGGATTTCATCACCTATAGCTATCACGTGCCTCATTTCCATTTAAGCTGTTGAGTGTCTCAAATTAAAGTTATCGCATGCCTCAATTTTAAAGATATTGAGTGTCTCGATTTAAGTTATTGCATGTTCAATTTTAAGGCTTAAGAGTGCCTCAAATTTAATTTATTTTATGCCTCAATTTAAAGCTATCGAGTGTCATAAGTAAAAGCGTATGCATGCCATAATATGGAGCTATCACGGATTAAGTTTAGGTGTTCTCCATATCACAACTAAATGTAACCGAAGGCCAAGCTGCCATATGCTAACCTATCGCATATCGCATTCTAAAGGTATAGAAGATTAAGCTATGGCATGCTAATCTACCACATGTCAAGCTATCGCAAGTCATAACCAATAATTTAATGCTACTGAGGGTCAAGCCTAAGAGCTATCGCATGTCATCTTTCGAACTATCGAATATTGAACTTTTAGAAGCTATTGCATGTCATCTTTTGAAGCCATCCAAGGGCTTTTATAGGCTACCATCGCATTTCGTCTTTTAGAGTTATTGAAGGTTGAGCATTTAGAAATTATTACAAGTCATTATGGTTGCATTGCAATTATTTCGAAAATTGGTTTATTCCATTAAAATTAATTACTTTCCACCAAATTATATTACATGTAGAATTTTCATAAGTTAACTGGAATCTTGACAGTTGTGTTTTTTGGAAAATTAAAGGTATAATTTATCTTGCATCGCAATTATTAACTATTTTTTTAATTATTTATTTAGACCACCATTTGTAAGTAACTTTCCACTTTACTAAATAATTCATATAAATTTGAAAATGCCTGAGAAAACCCCTAAAAATTCATACAAATTTCTCTATCCTTCATCTCATATAAAAACTTCAGGTACAAATAATTGATTTTCATATTTCAAATAGTTACACCCCAAAATTAAGCAATTTTTCCAATTTAGAAAATTCATATAAAATCTAAATAATTTCAGAAAAATGAAATTGAAAACTTGTCTCCAAATTAATGTTTTAAACAACACATAAAACTTTCAAATAATTTAAAGAAGGTATAATCTATGTTTTACCCTAAGACATGCCAAAATCATTACCATTTAATTCCCAAACATGGATGAAACCATTCTATTATTCTTAAAACTTGTCCACTATCATCTTAAGCATCAAAAATGCATAAAATCCAAACCCAATGAGTTTGGATAGGATTAGAGAAAGTGTTACTCACCAAAAATTTGAAAACTTAGCTAATTATTCTTCTTTCTTCTTAGAGATGAATTCATTTCCCTTTGTGATTTGATTTTCCTCTTCGTCTTCTTCAAAATGGTGGATAACATAGCTCTTTTTTTGGTTTTTGAGTAAGTGTAGAAAAATGGATGAAGGGATGGAATAGTTAAGGATTAGTGATTTGGACTTGGACTAAAATTCCTTTCCATCTTACTCTTATTAATCTTTTAAACTCGATATCTTAACATTCACTTCTTTTTCTATTTATAATTTACCTACTTAGTTACCATTTAATAATGTATTTTGATTAATTAATTGCCTACATTATGGAACTCTAAGATATAGGGTGTTACAATCTTCAATCCTTATAAAAATATTGTCCTCGAAATTCAAATGAGGCAAGATAAAGATCACCATCAACAACTTAGTGTACACGTAAGTATAACAATTACATTAATTCTCTAATAATGTAAATCACCAATCAACAATCATAATGTATTGGTGACAACTAACACATAGTAATATTATATCACAAAATAACACCAGTGCCACTATTAGTTTATATGATAAAACATATAAGCCCAATCACACATGTCCAACAGCTCGGGATAGATATTCTTAATCTTATCCTTTATCTCCCAAATACAATAATCCACATCTCACTCCATTGGATGTGAACAAGCTTAATAACCTTGTTCTTTAATTCCTTCGTATCTTGACCTACTTTCCCGTTCGGTCGTCTCATAAGTCAAATATGATTCTATGGATATGTCTTCAATCTTTGTCCGTTCCACTAGCGTACTGGGATCACGCACACATTTCCTAAAACGTTATATATGAAAAATATTATGCATACCCACGATACTACTAGGTAACTCAACCTCAACATACATGTTTACCAATACTCTACGTCATTTGTATCATACCTACATATATAGGAACCAATTTCCTCACCATCCCAAAGCGCATAACACCTTTACTTGGTGAAACTTTCACACATGATCGCCTATTATGAACTCTAGTTTCTTTCTTCTCATGTCGGCATAAATCTTTTGCCTTGATTGTGTTGCCTTCATTCTAATGTGAATAAACTCTACCTTCTCTATATCATCTCTTACCAAGTCGGGTTCTAACATGGATCTATCTCCCGATCCAACCAACAAGTGACTTAGATGGTCTACCTTAAAGTACCTCAAATGGTGCCATTTCAATACTCGGCTGTTAAGTATTATTGTAGGCAAACTTTACCAAATGCAAATGATCTTCCTAAGATATTCAAAAATCTAAAACATGTTCCTTAAGCAAATCCTCTAGCACACGATTCACCTATTCCATTTAGCAATCTATTTGTTGATGGTAAGCCGTGTTCATATTCAATTATGTAGCCAATTCACTCTGCAGACTTCTCCAGAACTCACTGGTGAACAATGAGTCTCTGTCTATAACAAGACTGCTCGAAAGCTCATGTAGTTTTTAATATTCTATATGTATAACTTCACTAAGGTGGTTGTCATCCTTGTTTACTTCATTAGAATGAAATGGCCACTCTTAATCAATCCATCGGCTATTACCCATATTCCATAATTCCTAATTCTCGACTTTGGCAACCCATTTACAAAATCCATAGACACTAAAATCTCATTTCCAAGTCGATGCTTCCAAAGTTTGAAGTGAGCCAATAGGCCTTTTGTCACGACCCGTTTTCCCGTACCCTTTGAATTGACAATAAACCACACATGTCCAACTCAAATTGCACGAAAATATGGAACATGAAGGGTAATAAAGAAAAATAGACAGAACAGAATCTCACTCGAATGGAATAATGTATAATATTGAACAAATATCTTTACAGCGGAAAACTTTTAGATACATATATTAGAGTCTAACCTAAATTCAGCCTGGACGGTTATAAGCATCTGCCCTTACAATTGCTGACAAACATCAAACAAAATACACTAAGTACAGCGGATTATAGAATATGCTCATACGTATGACGAATATCTCCAGCTCTCCTCAGGAAACTCCAACCTTCTTCGATTAACGTGAAACTACTCGGATCTGACCTGAGTATTGAAAATACCCGGATCAGGCTTGATAAACCAGCGTGAGAAAAACTCAATAATAAATGACAGTGTCATATATCAGCCTTTGGATAAAATCCTTTGAAATAAAGAGTATCTCATAAGGCCACGCCCACACATAAACACGGATGGGTTTTTACCTTATGATAACTAAAACACCTTTATATCAAAACGTTTGATATTATTTCTAATGACATTTCTTTGAAAACATTTGCAAATAAACTTATTAATCTTATCCGAAATGGTTACCCATATAGCATTTCGAGGCTATTCATTACGCCAATACAAACAAAATCGTAGGTTCTTATTGGAGAATGGATTTCCATACAAATGACCAGGTGAAGGATCTACCTTTCGAAATGGGTACACCTTTAGATGGATGTCCCGAGGAACCATCACAAAGCTCCTCTACCAACATAAGACCGGCCTACCTCTGTAACTAGATAGTACCAAATATGTCATCCCCCGATCGTTACCGACCGTTAACCAAGCACTCATTTTCCATACATGACATTAATTTACATCACGAACGTCATAGCAGGAAAAAATATATCTAGAAGGGGATGATCATACCCTACTTGGGAATGACCCACTTAGCCTTGCTGCATCTAATCATGTCTCGGTCATTTCCGGTTTGATGAGGCTTGAGGCTACGATTACATTTTCACAAAGCACATATCACATTTTTTAATGCCACATTTCCATTTTCGTTAACTACAAATTGCCTTCCATAAAAATACAGCCCTTGAGCACGTACGTCTCAAGGAAGGCGTTAAGCTAAGAGAAGTTTCCTTCTCCTCCACCACTGATGTACGTTTGAAAAAAGCAATGTACATAATCTTTAGAAATGCAATGTTAGACAAACATCCATACAAGTTGTCCAGGAACAGGACAAACCGAAGGCACTCTCCTACTACCACTAGTAGCAAGTAGTCCTTACAATCCGCAAAATCTCCACGAGGAGACCACTGCTATATATAACTCAGAAGCCACCCAAAGCAAGTCAACAAGCAATCCTCACGCTGTAAAGATCCACGGTCTTCAATTATCTTCAACATGTCTTCATGTTCGAACATATACATTGGTTCGAAGTGGTTTTCGAATAGGAATTACCTAAATCCGACCTCGGTTCGAAATCCAATTATCGATAAAAAGTGAATGTGAGTATACAGGATTTATTAAGTCTCTTTTCACTTAATTCTTTTCCGATGATTTCGAAATCTCTTCCTTTTGACTTATGATAGTTTCTAAGAAATTCATTCTTTTGCCTTGGAAAATATCTCAAAATTCCTCACTTAACTTTCAATCAAATTCTTTACTTTTATGCGGGTCAAAAATAATGTTATTTAAGACATCATTTACGATAAACCCTAAAATAAAGCTCAGCAAATATTTTTGAGTAAATTGGATCATAGAAATCATTCATTCTGGAGATTGCTTAAATTCTGGATAATACTAATCTTCTTTTATTTTGGAAAACTTAACATAATTTATTTTATTTAAGAGCATCCGGGATTTCCTTTCGATCCGTTCCGCCTCTCGCCTAAGAAAAAAACATAGGCCAGGTAAGTTCAAGGCACTTGCTTCTCCATCCCTAACCTTAGTTAAACACTTTGTTTTATCTTCTCAGATCTCACAGACGGGACAAATGTACTAGTCGTTTCCACATACTTAGATTTTCAACTTTATTTTGTATTGCTTATAAATATTCCAAATCATCTTTCAAAAATGCTTAATTATCCTTTTTAAAACATACATAATTTATTCTAGGAAACGTCGTTACATTTAAACTCATATTCCAAAAGTTATAGAATTCGCAGCAGAAAAGTGCTACGGAAAGTGCTATATAAGCCTATTTGATTTAAACAACTTTTAAACATTTGATAATTCATATTTTCCAATTCAAATCTCTTTTAAATCATTTAAATAGATTTATCAAATTTATTTCATATTTTTCCATAATTAAAAACGTTCATTTAAACAGATTTTCTGTTATGGTCACTTAACTGCGCTAGCGCGATTTTTTTTAGAAAATTGATTTGAACTTAATTCAAAATCTACTCAACGAAACTTTATTTTTCTTTCTTCATTTGAAGATATGGACATAATAGTCCGGAATTTTCTTATCTCGAAAAATTCCGAGCTATATTTCACTCTACACATTCATTTGAACTTTTCGGCGCGAAATCGCGAACTACCGTTGCGCGATGCACCTAGTTTTAACTTATTTTTCAATGCTTGAAATAATCTATTCAAATTGAATTCTATTACTTATAAAACTATTACAAATCATTTAAAACCAGTATCTTCACTTTTTAAAGTAATAAAAATATATTTTCACTATTATCATATTATAATATTATTTTATTCCTATTATTTTAATAGTAAATTTTAAATTCCAATTTCAATTCAATTTCAATTCTAACTTCAAATTAGCCACATTTAAAACTTAGATTTCTAATCTAATTTCAATTTAAACTTTAATTCAGTCTCAAACTAAACTTCAATTTTCAAAATCAATTTCGATTTCAATTCCACTATTCATCTCAATTTCAAATTAACTATCCTTTTCAGATATGTTTCACTTCAAATTTCAAGTTCTCTTTTATTTTTATTTTAATTTCACTTCTAATTGAAAAGATACTTATTCTTCCAAAATATCTCATATCACTAAAATATGTTCTTATTAACAAAGTGATTATTTAAATCAAAATGAACATATCCAATATTCATATTTATCGCTGACATAACATCCATTCAACCAATCACATATATATGATTGAAAATCCAACATTCACTATAAATATCATAACGGGACAGATTATCATAATTCAATTAATTAACTAACTATCAAATCATCCATATTAACAATCAATATAAACATTCATATGTCATAAGGGCGTAAATATGATTGTTTTAACATAATCAAAATATAAATTCAAAAGCTATGAGAATTTCTTCCCTTTATATCCACTCCGTCAAACTTTAACGTGAGATACGCGTCTCTCGCTAATGTGCTATTTCCAACATCTCGCCTTTTGTCGCTTTCCTTTCCTTCTCCCTTTTTTCCTTTCTTTTATTTTGTTCTTTTTTTAGAGAAGAGGGTGTCTGGCTCGACAAGGGGGTGCATGGCCTAGGGGGGAGGGTATGTGGGGTGTGTGTGTTTTGAGGTGGGTAGGTGGTTTGGAGGGCTCGGCCATGGGTATAGGGGGTTACGCCCTTGGTGTGTAGGGGGTATGGCTTGGGTTGGTGTGTAACCGAGGGTGGGTGGGTGTTAGGGTTGGTTTTGGTGGAGAAAGGTGATGGTATGGTTGAGTTTTGATGATGTGGAGGTGGTAGCTTGAAGGTAGAAGGGAAATGGTGGAAGCAGAGAAGGATTTTGGAAATTTTGTGGAATGAAAGTGAAGTGGAAATGAAGAGGTTTGTGGTTATATTTATAAGTGAAGATTTTGATGGTAAATGACACTAATACCCTCTTCATTTTTGAATTTAGATATACATTTCATTTTATATGAAAAGAGAGATTTGATATGCATCAATAGTGATGGTAAAAATAGGAATGATTACTTATCCTTTTCTTTCTTAAATTTTGTATTTTAAAGAGAAGACTTTTGCATTGATGTGATTTGCATTAATGGTGAGCATATGTGTCATTAATTTCTTTAGTTACTTATCTTTTCACTTTCTATTTGCTTGAATTTTAGGTGTATAAGTTATATCATGTGTAAAAAAAAAAAGTTATGTAATGATGTTGTTTTTTAAAAGCTTTGATTATTTTTAAATTTGTCAAAACATATTTTTTTTCATTTTTTTATATGTATGGAAATATTTTGAAAAGTAAACTCTTTTTTTCTTTAGTGCTAAATGTATAATGTTCAAATAGTTTGTAAACTTGCATTTATATGTTAGAAAACGTATCAAGTTGCAACAACTTGTCGACAACTTGTTTCGATTGAAAACAGTGTTTTTGTCGACAAATCTTACAGTCAAAATTTGGCCTTTTTGTTAAGCTATATATTGAAGTAAACCAAACTTTAAAATGAACTTTTTATTTCTTTAAATAAATTAAAACATGTCTCTTTATATTTTAAAATTATCTTAAATTAATATCAAAATCTCTAATTTTACAGCGTATGTAAAACCGACAAAATGCGATAAATTTTGGTTATTTTTGTAAAACGATTATTAACATACTTTTAAATATATAAATATACTTTTATTATATTTATTAGATATTTTAAATAAGATTTACCCATTTAAATAAATATTTAAATCCATTTATTTAAGCCTTTATTTATTATTAACAAAACCTAACTTTTGTCGATTTTTTCAAAAATCCAAATTTATACTTTTTAATTTATTAACTATAAGAATAGACGATTTCTTCATCATTATACATTATATATAATATTTTTATCTAAGATTTAAATTCCTTTAAGTTTAAAATGAATGAGATCTCTTATTTTCGAAGTAGCGAAATTACGGGTCATTACATTCTCCCCTACTTAAAAGCATTTCATCCTCGAAATGAAAGTTAGATAAAGGAATCTATCTCATACTCTTATCCTCAAACATTCTAGCTTATTTCTACCGATGATAGAAATGAATAAGGTCGATATCATAACAACACTAAAACAAATGATGCCAAACATACATACAGAGATTCCCCATATTAACCTGAGTATCTATCACGTACTTACGGTTATATGTATATACATCAAGTCAAACTTCTATCCTACACATCCTAGTGCATACTTCACACTTAAGATAATATATACAACAACCAATAAGACTATACATCCAAAAACAACCACATTGATACTATATCAACATAAATGAATACATCCACATAACTCATCCTCTGTCCTGAGCATGTACTATACCTGAGATCTATATAAAAATATGTCTAACAAATATATCTTAGTGTCTACTATTTAGGATAACTACCCAACTACTATGTTGACAGACCCAATACATCTATTTGATTCGATCTATTATTCGAATCCATAACTTTACTTCCGAACTAGTATCGATCCCCGATTTCCTAATGCGGACTTTGATCAGACTTCTTAATCAAAAACCCTTATTTTCCTTGCATAGCTCTCAACTATGATAGAAAACTTGAGTACATAATCATAAGCTCTCATCAATGCTCGCTGTCAAGAATCGAGTGATAAATCCTTTTACAGACTGGTGTAAACACATCAAAGTTCTGTACTCAAATCTTAGATCAAAATTTATGTGCCAACACGATCTATGTTTACCTTGTATGCTTAAAACGAATGAAATCTCTTATTTTCGAAGTAGCGAAATTACGAGTCGTTACACTTTTGATGCTTGGTTTTTACTTGCGACATGTGAAATGCCTCCTCACACATTCACCAACATCCCTTTTCATCCCTTCCTAAAATAATACATGCTTCATGTCATGGTACATCTTTTGCCCTGGGATGAATCGTAAAAATGGACTGATTAATTTCCTCTAAGACTTCCTTTTTGAAGATCTCCCACATTCAGAACACATAGTCTTTCTTTCTTCCTAAGCCATCCTTTTAAGTTTACCTCGAATCCTTGCGAATCATCAACATTTGCACCCATCGCTAATCTCTTAGGTCTCTTAGCTAACATAGCTCCTCTCTTTTCCTTACAGCAATCCTATCCATAAGAGTTGGATGTACATCCAAACTTTCTAAAACCATCTGATGTCGACTTGATCTTACATTATTTCCTATAAAACTCTAAGTCTCTGATTCTATTCCTCAAGCATAGTTAATACTCTATTTTGTTGCTTTCTACTTAAAGCATCTGCAACCTTTTCCCCTTTCCAGACATATACTCGATATCCAAATCGAATGCTACTAAGAATTCTAAGCACCACTATTGCTTCATATTTAACTTCATACGAGAGAATAAATACTCAAGAGATTTATGATCCATATACAACTCAAATCGTTCTTCAAACAGTATTGCCTTCAAAACTTAGGGCAAAGACCACCATTGCTAATTCCAAGTCATGAGTCAGATAGGGTACTTCGTGCGATCACAATTTCCTAGATGCATAAGCTATCACTTTTCCCATCTATATCAGAACCACTCTCAATCCGGTTCAACAAGCATCGATATACACTACCAAATCCTCATTCGCTTCACGTATAATCAAGACAATAGCATTTGTCATAGATTTTTCAACTTTTGAAATGACCCTTCACAATTATCAGCCTGCACAAACTTCTCGTTCTTCCTAGTAAACTTGGACAATGGTGTTGTTATATGTGATTAATTCTTAAAGAATATGTGATAAAAGACAACAAATCCCAAGAAACTTCTTATCTAGGAAACGATCTCTGGCCTCTTTCAACCAATAATAGTCTGTATCTTCAATGGATCCTCCACTAATCAATTCTCTGAAGTTACATGAGCAAGAAACTTAACTTCTTACTTCCAAAAGTGGCAAATAGAAAACTTCACCTTCAATTTGTATTGTCTTAAGGTCTCCAAGGAAATCATGGTCTCTTTCATTCTTAGAAACACAAATATGTCAATAAAGTAGACCAAAACAAATCTATCCAACTGATCATGAAAGATTTGATTCATAAGGTCTATAAAGAACATAAAGGCATTGGTTATTCCAAAAGGCATGACTAACCACTTATATGAACCATATCTTATTTTAAACGTGGTCAATAGAACACAATCCTCGGCTACCCTTAGTTGATGGAATCCCGTTGCCAAATCTAGCTTGGAGAATACTCTAACTCCCCTTAGCTGATCGAATAAATAGTCTTTCCTTGGAAATGGATAATGATTCTTTATAGTTAACTCATCGAACTTCCTATAGTCAATACACTTTCGAAGTGGTCCATCTGAGTTCTTCACAAATGCTACTGATTCTCCGTACATTGAACTATTTGGCCTAGTGAAACTTTCATGCTCAAATTCTACAGGCTGCTTCTTTAATCCTTCCATGATGTGACGACTCGCAGTTCCATCCCGTTTAGAGCTGACAATAACCACACATGTCCAGCCCCAAACTGAAGAGAAATATGAATAATCATGAGAAAGAAAGAAAGAAGAGAGAAGAGAAGAGAAGAGAAGAAAGAAAGGAAGAAAGAGAAAGGGAAAATGGAAGAAACAAAAACAATTATAGAATCTCACAATCACAGCGGAAAAACACATAATATCGTATCACTGATCTTTACAAAACAGAAACTGTAATATCATATACATATATCCATCAGAGTACAACAATCAATCACTAATCATCAGCCTGGACAGTTATAATAACCTGTCATCACAATGGCTGGTAATTAAACAACGGTATTGCAGAAAATAAAGATATACATGGAATACGACCCGAAAACTTCCAGCTCGCCTGTTGAAGCTCCAAAGAATCCAAATCTACATCTGTAAATATACTCGGTCTGACCTAAGCATTGAAAGGGAAGAATGTTCGGATCAGTCTGGTAAACCAGCGTGAGAAAAAACATCTCAACTGAATTTATTTTAAAGTTTATAAAAGTGTTCTTTTATAAAAACAAAAGTATCTCGTAAGACATGCCCACACATAAACATGGATGGATTTTTACCTTACGGTAACCAAAACATTTCATATCAAATCCTATTATATTATTACTAGTGTCTATTATAAAAATAATAAGAATCATAGCCGAAATTGTTATATTATTAAATTCTAGCATAACAGCCACAACCGCGAGTTCTACAAACAAAAGGGCAGGCATGTGGTGGATAATAGATTCCATACAAATGACCAAGTGAAAGGACTACCTTCCGATAGTACATCTCTATAGGAATGTACCGAGGTCCAACATAAGATCCTCTACCAACACAAGACAGGCCTATCTCTTCCTAAATAGTGCCGAATATGTCATCACCGTGGTCGTTACCGAAATATCTGAGGGCCCTCATAGCATACAACCACAATAATTTACATCCCAAACGTCATAGCAGGAAGAAACATATCTTGAAGGGGACGATCATAGCCTAATGGTTGCGAACCACATAGCCTTGCCACATCTACCTTGTTTCGGTCATTTCAAGGTGTAAGGCCAAAGGTCACGATTACCTTTCACATAGCACATATCACTCCGAATGCCACACTGCCATTCCTTCGATCACTTATTGACTTTCGCAAACATACAACCTTTGAGCTCGTACGTCTCAGAGAAGGATGTTAAGCTAAGAGAAGTTGCCTTCTCCGCCACCAAACAGATGAATGTTTATAAAATTCAACAATGCAATCTCAAAAATGCTCCATCAAACCTCCATCCATACAAGTTGTCCAGGAACAGGACAAACCGAAGGTATTCACCTACCACATCCTATCAGGAGTTACCCTAGAATTAGTAGTGAATAGTCCTTGCATCGGATATTTAATAATGAAGAGACTACTGCTACTATATGAATATTGGGAGTTTATCCCCAAATGATCAACAAGCAGTCCTTCACTATGAAAATCCCACATATCAATATCTCCCGAACCTACACATTCGAACGCACATACGCTTGTTCGAAGTGGTTCTCAGAATAAATCCGACTCCGGTCTCTTCAAACAACAACGATAAAGAGGCCAAATATTTACATGATAGTCGGTTATTTAACTATCAAAGCAAAAACAACATCTAGCACCATAAGCAATCCCTAAGCACTTCTAATTAATCTTTTATTAATTAAATCACTTTTCAAATATCCACTTCAAATTATCTTTAAAAAGATACATCCTCAAAGTCCTTTCAAATCTGTTCCTTTATTAGAAAACATTTCCATATACTTATATCAACTGTATAAGCATATTCACATATCATTTCACTTCCAACACTTAGAAAACATTTTCATATACGGTATAATTATATTCTATAACGCTGGAAGATTTCTATAACCGTACAACTTCAGAGTTCATAATTATTGATGGATTGGGAAAATATTTTCGAACTCCTAACGAAGCGTACCACCTAGCATTCCTAATATTTTACCCCTATTCCAAACACAATGGAATATATGTCGGAGGATAATTCCATCATATATAGAAGATAGGGTTTCAAAATCGAACTAGTTTAATTAAATTCACTTTAATTAATTTCTATGCGTTTCGAACTCGCACGATCAAATGATAAGTCCAATCGACACAAAATTTGACAGCATACTATAATTCACTATTACGGATCCGATGAACTAGTTTCGTCGAAATCCGATACAGTGTCAAAAATGACTATTTTTATACATTAACTAAATCAAGTAATTTCCAATTTCTATTCATTCACTTTTAAATCAAAATTAAAAGCTTACTAACTTCATTCTAATTTAAATAGAATTTAAATCGACTTTAGAAATTATTTTCATTCATTTTAAATTCAAAATTCAATTGTTTAAACAATTTCATATATTGAATTAGCAATTTAATTATCAAATAAATCATTATATTTGAAATATAAGTTATTGAACTTATAAATTTTACTTTTGAATATTTAAAATCAATTAATTTCCAATTCAAACGACTGAAATTCTGGGTTGTAAATTCTCCACTCCTTAAAAGAATTTCATCTTCGAAATTACCATGTAAGAAAATGCTACAAAATCCCATTGACTTTTCAAAAACAATTCATCCAAACTAGATTACCAAATTCATTCAACCCTTTTAACTTTTCCAAAATCAATAAATTAAACTTCTCATAAAAACTTTTCTAAGTTTTCAAATCCATTCATAGTTATCTTTTCAAAACCAACTAATATCATTTCATTCATAGTAATCAAATAATACTCTTTCAAAAATCAATAATACCATTTTAACTTATAACTCAAAATCGAAACTTTAGTTATCAAAAATTTTTCAAAATTCTCGAAAAAATTCTAACGCCTTAAATTTCGCCAGCGTCTCCTTTGCGCGGTTCAATCATAAAAGGATCACAACATATATATATATATATATATATATATATATATATATCACAAATATAAATCTCATCTTCGAGGATGAGGCATCCCATAGAAAAAAGATGTAAAAGTACGATATGTAATCCGAGATATGTACATTTTATTATATTAACAAGCATATACAATTAATATAGCGCGAAAGCGAACTCCAAATTCGAAGCATACACCATCCGCACCTACTAAACACTCAACAACAAATGAGAGCAAGTATGTAGAAAATAATATCACTGTATAACACATACTAATATGACAACTATATGCAAACAAGGCAAATGCAACAAATTCAACCATCAAAAACCATCAAACGATTAATATCCATCCAATCAATTCATAACTATAACAATTTACATTCCTTAATGTCAATTTTTAATTTATTAAACCTGCACGATGTATATATATCATCCATACGCAAAACCATACCTGATCACTCACTCGATCATACAATTCCACTTTCGAACTAGTATCATTGACACGACCACTTTAGTGCGCACTCAGATGTGATTCTTTAATTAAAAACTCGTCATCCTCCTTGCATACCATGTACTATGATAAATAGCATAGGAATCGATCAAAAACCCATATTCAGGGTTCTCCGTCAAGAAATCGACTAAAAAATCCTAACTCGGATCGGTGTAAATCACCTCGAAATCGTATATTAGAATCTGGATCTAATAGTTATGCGACTAAAACGATATTCGTACGACTTACATATTAATTCCATTTGATTTCTTATTATATCACATTCTTATTCCTAATTCTTTTACATTCATTTAACTTGTGTTCACTTTAAAATCAAATTTAGTTATTCATATTAATTTTACTTGCATTCATTTCATTAATATTCACTTATTAATATTCAATAAATTCAATTCATATTTAACAACATTTCATTTCATATACAGTTTACTTAGTATGTCTTCTTTTTAATACTAACAATGCTTAATAACCATTCCATTAAATTATTTACTAAAGTTCATAAACATTTTACTTACAACTCTTCTTATATTTATTATTACTTGATAATTTACTTAAGTAAACTTCCATTTCTTAGTTCCATTACCAAATTTACTTTTCTTAACATTCATATTCAATTTCTATCAACAACATTCTAAAACTTATTCACTTCTTTTTAAAACTCCAAGTTGAAGTGCATTTATAACTTATGTTCATCTTCATTTCAAAATTCTAATTCTATTTCATTTACATCGTTTCATTAATTCATTATAAATTCAACTTTCTTTCATTCCACTTTATTAAAACGTTAAGTTAAATTTCATTATTTATAATTCGAATTCAAAACTAGATTTCTTTTCTTCTTAATATTCTCATTCAACAAATTATACTATTGTTCTTAGCTTAACACTATTCAAATTCATGAGTTATACAAATTTATTTACTTAAAATTCCATTTCATTATTTTATCTAATTCATTTCAACTCGAATTCAATTAATTTTCATTTAACTTTTCTTAAGTCAAACTTTATTTGTTTACTCAATTTATTTAACTTCATTTATTTAACTTTTCTCAAGTTAATTCTTTTATTATTTCATATATCTCAAATTCAAATTTCAAATTCCATTCTACTTTCTTAACCAAATATTCAACCATTTTAAAATTTGGATTCACTTATTCAATTCAAATTCATAAGTTGTGAACTTATTTCTTATTTATACTATTTCAAAATTATAAGTTCAAAACTTATTTTCTTATATTTATCAAATCATACTTGGAATTTATAAAACTTGTTTTATCAAAACAAAACTTATTTTATCAAAACATAACTTCAATAGAAAATCATTAAGGGTAACAATTTATCACTTCGAGACTCGAAAAGAATACTGATGATGATGTAGTCATCACCGCATTATTTCCCAACGACTAAAGTGAGTTTATTGTTATTTATTTCTTTTTAGTTCCTTTTCTATTTATAAATCACATTTATAAATTTATTCTTATATATAATTCACTTATTTCAATTTGATTATGTAAAATCATTTCGTTATCTATTTATCTTTGTTTATATTTATAATAATAACGCTTTTATTAAATCACAAACAACAAATTATAGTAATCAAGTATTGCCATCCAGTAGCAACCGAACATCCATATATAACTATAATATTTCCTGAAAAAATATTCCTTTACATAAAAAATATAATTTATGTAAAATTATTTCATTTGCCTCATTTTAAAATAATATTATGTCGACTTGCCTCATTTAAGTGTTTAGAAACTCCTATCGATCACATGGTGTCCCACGCACCGACCGGAATTCATAAACAACTCAACGGATAGGTAAACACAATATAAATAAGAGCTCGTTATATATATATATATATATATATATATATATAATACGCTCAAACTCAATCTAGGATGATGACCCTAGCTATAGTGAGTACCCATCAAAGCCTAGGTGTTAGCAAAATCCTAAGCTCTGATACCAGATTTGACGACCTGCAATTCCATCCCGTTTAAAGCAGACAATAACCACACATGTCCATCCCCAAACTGAAGGGAAATATGAATAATCATGAGAAAGATAGAAAGAAGAGAGCAGAGAAGAGAAGAAAGAAAGAAAAGAAGAAGAAGAAGAAAGAGAAAGGGCAAATAGAAGAAACTAAAACAATTATAGAATCGCACAATCGCAGCGGAAAAACATATAATGTCATATCAATGATCTTTACAAAACAGAAACTATAATATCATATACATACATCCATCGGAGTACAATAATCAATCACTGATCATCGGCCTGGACAGTTACAATAACATGTCCTCACAATTGCTGATAATTTAATAACAGTGCAGCAGAAAATAAACATATATGTGGAAAACGACCCAAAGACTTCCAGCTCGCCGGCTGAAGCTCCAAAGCATCTAACTTTACATCTGTAAATATACTCGGTTTGACCCGAGCATTGAAAGGGAAGAACGACTGGATCAGTCTGGTAAACCAGCGTGAGAAAACACATCTCAACTGAATTTATTTTAAAGTTTATAAAAGCGTTCTTTTATCAAAAGAAAGGTATCTCATAAGACACGTCCATACATAAATACGGACAGGTTTTTATCTTACGATAACCAAAACATTTCATATCAAATCATGTTATATTATTAGTAGTGTCTATTATACAGATAATAAGAATCATAGCGAAATTGTTACATTATTAAATTCCATCATGCTAACCACAAATGCGGGTTCTACAAACAAAATGGTAGGCACGTAGTGGATAATGGATTCCATACAAATGACCAAGTGAAGGGACTACCTTCCGGCAGTACATCTCTAGAGTAATGTACCAAGGTCCAATAAATGGTCTTCTACCAACACAAGACCAGCCTACCTCTTCCTAGATAATACTGAACATGTCATCACCCCAGTCATTACCGACCTATCCGAGGGCCCTTATAGCATACATCTACAATAATTTACACCCCGAACGTCATAGCGGGAAGAAACATATGTATAAGAGGATGATCATACCCTAATGGTTGCGAACCACATCGCATTGCCGCATCTAGCCTTTTTCGGTCATTTTTGGGTGTGAGGCCAAAGGTCACGATTACCTTTCACATAGCACATATCACTTTGAATTCCACACTGTCATTCCTTCGATCACTTATTAACTTTCACAAACACACAACCTTCGAACTCATACGTCTCAGAGAATGATGTTACACTAAGAGAAGTTTCCTTCTCCGCCATCAAACAGATGTACGTTTATAAAAGTCAACAATGCAATCTCAAAAATGCACTGTCAGACATCCATCCATACAAGTTGTTCGAGAACAGGAAAAATCGAAGGCACTCTCCTACCACATCATGTTGGGAGTTACCCTAGGATTATTAGTGAATAGTCCTTGCATTGGATATTTTATAATGAAAAGACTACTGCTACTATATGTACATTGGGAGTTTATCCCCAAACGATCGACAAGAAGTCCTTCGCCATGAAAATCCCACATATCAATATCTTCCAAATCTACACATTCAAACACACATACGTTGGTCCGAAGTAGTTCTCGAATAAATCCGACTCCAGTCTCTTCAAACCAACAACGATAAATAGGCCAAACATTTACTTGATAGTCATTTATTTAACTATGAAAGCATCAAACAACATTTAGAACCATAACAATCACTAGACTCTTTTAAGTGATCTTTGATTAATTAAATCACTTTCTAAATATCAACTTCAAATTATCTATAAAAAGATACATCCTCAAAATCCTTTCAAATCCCTTTCTTCATTGGAAAACATTTCAATATACTTATATCAACTGTATAAGCATATTCACAAATCACTTCACTTCCAACACTTAAAAAACATTTTCATATACTTATCTCAACGGTATAAGTATATTCTATGATGCTACTATTGGGAGATACGCCAAATAGATTTCTATAACCGTAAAACTCCAAAGTCCATACACCTTCGGATGGGTATTAAGTATAGGAAGCTATGCTCTTATACCACCAAACCTTTAGTACAACCATAAGAATTGATTCGTGTATTTCACGATGGAAGGTCAAAATTTAATTTGCTGGGTCAAAACGAATGTTGCGTAAAACATCGTCACGACAACCCAAAACACTAGTACAAGGATTCGTTAATTAATAGATATATAAATCTTGTATACTATATAAAATATTTCTTTCAGAAATCATTTTCTATAACAACAGTATTATAGTCCATGTCATCCTTACTTCCCAAAAACGTCTATTACAATAATAAATATTGAAATCTTTGTTTTTGTTATCACATTTTAAAACATTTTCAAAAACCCTTTAAATTCTATTTAAAACCATCACTTCCCAAAACATTTACTTCCAAGAGATAAATTACTTTAAAAACATTAACTTCATAAAAACATCCAAAACTCCTTTAAATAAAAACCATATTTTAATATCCACATAAAACATCTCCATATTTAACTATTTTCATAAATCTCCTTTCGATTTAATAAAACTTCTATTTCATAAAATTCCTTTATTTACAAATTTCTATTTATAAATCTGTTCTTTTAATTTTACTATCAAAATCCATTTAAAATCCATTTCTTTATAAGTTAAGTTTATTTATAAAATTCATTTACAAATCAACTTCGAAAACATTTACTAATAACCTCAAAATCCACTTACAAAATAACTTCAAGTCCATTTACCAAACATTTATAAATCAATTTCTTTATTTATAAAAATACCATCTTTATAAACCTTTTATATAAACTTATTCAAAATTCTATTTTCAAAGTATTTTTCAAAACTATATTTTATAACATCAAAAAATCATAACTTTTTATTTAAAAACAAATTCCTTTCTTTTTAAATAATCAAAAATCATATAACGTATATACTTCCAAAATCACTTCAAAATCCTTTTCAAATCAAAAACATCAATTTCAATATTTCCAAAATATCAAAAATAGAGTCCAATGCTACCATAGAACTAAATAAATCAAATCACATCAAAACATCATTATGGCATCCATAACATTGTATATCATCACATATATGAAAATAAATCAATAGTGGTGAAGAATCCTGTTGGATCCCTCCAACCTATAACCCGCAACATATAAGAAAAATGTACACTGTCTGGTTCGAGGCAAACGCGCGTACAAATGGTCATCCGCTCATACACGGGAACGTATAGGGTCTCATCTTCTCCAGTGGCGGGAATATATCTGAACCAACTAATATATATATATATATCATATACCATCCAAACAAGCATCAATCGTCATAAATAAATATTTCCCACTTATGTAAAAATATAAGCGAGCCAGAGAGAGTGAGTTTTCTCACTTTGGTTGCATTCGTCATTGCAGCATTTATTTCAATTAAAAACGAACAGGCATTCGAATTTAATTAAAATTCCTAAGTGCTTTAAATCAGTTCAATCTGACTCCATTGCGTATTATTTTCAAATACGAACCCAACACAATTCATTTCGTTTGATTCCGACCTCGTATGAAAGAGTTATACCATTTATAAGTTACATGATTTTATAAAATAATTAATTACATAATTAACTAAATTAATTAACGTTAATTTAATTTTTAACCTTCTTCTCTCCTTGTAAACGCACACATGCTCAAACCCACTCACGCATGCAAGCATCCGATCGGCGCTCCCTCCACGTTGATCGAGATGACGATCGACCACCACCAAACGAAGGTCCATTCTCCGTTGCACCTACGCCTCCAACCTCGTCAAGCTCGGCCATCCCCATGCATCGCAGCACCCACTCGAACACAGTGACTTCCTTTCCAGATCTTGGCTGATATAGTTCACCAATGACCATCGTAGCCATTGGATTTGTAGAGCTCATTACGCTCTACGATATTGTAGTTGAACGTTTTCCATAATAGTTGATGGATTGGGAGAAATTTGGAGGAGAAGTTTCGAAAATTTCTGGTCTTTGAATTCTAAGTGGCGGCTAGGGTTATGGGCTAGGACTTGGGGCAAATGAAATTAGTTTAGGATCCTATATAGCCATTTATAAAACACTATTCACGTGAAATATTTTTGAACTCCAAATGAAGCGTGTCGCTTGGTGTTTCTAATGTTTAACCCCTATTCCGAACACAATGAAATATATATCGAAGGCTAATTCCATCATATACAGAAGATAGATTTTCGAAATCGAATTATTTTAATTAAATTCCCCTTAATTAATTTCTGTGTGTTTCGAACTTGCATGATCAAACGATAAGTCCAATCGACACAAAATTCAACAGCATGCTATAATTCACTATCATGGATCCGATGAAACCAGTTTCGTCGAAATCTAAGACAATGTCAAAAATGACTATTTTTACACGTTAACTAAATCAAGTAATTTTCAATTTCTATTTATTCACTTTTAAATCAATATTAAAAGTTTACTAATTTCATTCTAATTTAAATAGAATTTAAATCGACTTTATAAATCGTTTTCATTTGTTTAAATTCAAAATTCAATTATTTAAACAATTTCGTATATTAAATTAACAATTTAATTATCAAATAATCATTATATTTGAAATATAAGTTATTCAACTTATAAAATTTACTTTTGAATATTTAAAATCAATTAAACATTCCAATTTCGAACGACTGAAATTCTGAGTCGTAACACATCTCTTTGGGCGACATTCTACTAGGCGATCTACTAATAGTTTGAGCCTTTGGTATCAAATCTTTTTGAAATTTAATCGCCCTTCTTGGCGATAATCTCGTTACTAGTTCAAAAATGTCTGCAACTTACCGAACTACTAGTATTATACTAGTCTCATCCTCCTAATCCTCTATCGCACGTAACACCAATTCTGACTTTTCCTTCGTCACATTCAACGCTACCATGATTCTTTCCCCTCCCTTTGGATTTTGTAAAGCAATAACCCTATCATCACAATAGATCTAAGTGTCATTATGCACTAACCAATCCATACCCAACATTACCCCATACCTTAAAAAGCCAAACGCATATAGTTTGGAAATAAACAAATGTCCAAATAAAGCAAACTCAAGTTCAATGATCATAATACGAGAGTAGCATACCCACCAACTAGATTAACCACATGAAAAGATGTAACTGAATAGGTATTATCTAACTTCAACAAATCAACCAAATGTTTTGAGATAAAAGAGTGTGTAGCACCGGTATCAAATAGAAATGTAACTAAAATGCTGGAAAACAAAAAATAATACTTCCAAGCACAACACCATTCCCCTTTTCTTTAATCATTGGTCCAGTAGATGGACCTTCCAAAGCAAAGATTTTTGCCTACCTTAGATCTGGAAAATCCTTCTTCTTTTGTGTGGCTTGTCGTAGTAAAACATTTGACTTTGGCCACTTCAGCCGACTTCGAACACTATGATACATTGTGTCCCTTCTTCCTATAATTATAGCAGGTCATTTCAGCACAATCTTTCAGCTCCTTCCTCCTTGAGTCTTTCCTTTCAACGGTTGGCCCTTTTTTCCCTTTTTATATGGAGAAAGCCTCGTTTTCTTATTACCTTGAGATTTTTTTCCCCTACACTCCTCCTTTCCGCGTACACGAGTTTATACCTTCTTGTCATGTCTACCACTTCTTTGAATGGAAGTGCTAGATAAGCCATTATCTTATCACTCAACCATAGACTAACACCAAAATAAAATTCTTCACCTTCTTCCTTGGTGTTCTAATCAGATCTTCCCCATACTTGGCTAAGGCATTAAACTTCTGCACATATTCTAGTACAGTTATACTCCACTGTTGTAATTCAACGAACTCTCCAAACATCGCTGTTAACTTCGATCAGAAATGAACTATTTTTCAAACATCTCTCTGAACCTTTCCTAACTTCTTGCTCAAGAATCTCCGCCATCACTGTATCCCATTAGATACTTGTTAATCCTTTAAATTTCCTAAATGGAAGCTCCACTTCTTAAGCGTCTATAAGCTCCAAGTCTCCATAAATTGATCACATATCCCCAGCCAATCACTTTCCTCTAATGCTTGTTTCATCCCATGATATACGACTTCTGCTCGACTTTGGATATCCTTGTTTATCTTAGCAATATCTTCCCTAACTGGTTGCACCAGGCCTCTTGGCACATTCAGGGCTTGTGGTGGTACTTGATGTTAATCTAAGTTCGCTGTGGACTATTGGAAAGTGCATTCATGTCCACATTTCCCATAATCAGGGCAGGCATCCTAGTACCGGCTTCAACATGAACTTCTGAGGCTACTCCCCTCCTTAGCATTTGTTTCCATAATAAAGCTTACTATACTAGCATTTGCTCTTACACCTCCTAACGTCAAACATCCACTTCACATCTCCATTCTTGCTTTCTTCATAAGCAAGTGCTTGTAAGATGCAGAAGTAAAGAAAATGAGAATGATAGTAGATGATAAATATATCCTCTTATATATCTATATCAAAATACAAGTATGTTATATATATATATATAGCATATACCCTAACTTTCACTTATCTAATTTTATACTTAGCTCTATTTTACTTAAATGCTTCCTAACCTAGGCTCTGATGCCAAGTTATAACATCCCCTATTTCGAGACTCAAAAATCAATGTCGACAATACTATAGTCATCATTAGAATTTTTCAAGCGGTCGAACATGATCGGCTTTTTCAATAACATTAAGTAAATAGAGTAGCTAAATATCTTTTATTACATAGAATTTCCTTTTTGTCAATGTCATACATTCTTTGTAACCCAATTGTCCCCTTGTAAAGGTAAATATAATAAAATAAAACTTGTAGTGTCGTGCCCAACATATGAACATGCCTACATAAACACTCAACCAGTTATACAGTCTAGCTTTACACAACGAAATTTTAAAACAATTTTTACTGGTAACAAAGCCTATTGTTTTGTCTTTGGAGTCTTTATTCCACCTAACAAAAGACACATGTCTACTAAACTAAGTATACTCGAATGAACACCCGTGAGTTTATGGAAAATAATAAAAACATGAGTCAGACATAAAGCCTAATATGTGTAATAATTTACCCTAAAACAAATATATCATGTAGAGAGACAACGCTACTAAAGCACGAAATGGGTTTTCCCTCACTAATTCAGTCCACAACAATTACATCACATTGGGTAATAAATAATCATATAATGTCAATACTTATAACATTAATTCAAGCATAAGTGTATGCTTTATTCCACACATTATATCCCGAGTAAGAAATATACTCAATTCATTTAGATTTCCACATAGGCCTTATTGTTTCTACTTTTAACACTCGAGCTAGACATTTTAGGTTGTCGCCCAGGCCATTATCTTAACTTTCTTGTTTATATTATAAATGGATTATTAGGTTACCACTGAGGCCTTACACTAATGTTTTCAAGCACAATGTCATGTTAAACCTTGAGTTTCCACTAAGATTTGCTCTAACATTACCGAATCCAAAGTTGTTTTTAGATCTCATGTTGTCGCTATGGTCTTATACCAGCATGATCAAATACAATATCGTATTTAAACATTTTGTTACCACTAAGGCTTTACACCAATGTTATCGAATGTAGTGTCATATCTAGACATTTAATTACAACTAAGGCCTTACACCAACATTACTTAGTACAATATCATGTTTAGACATTTGGTTGCCACTAAGGCCTTAAACCAATGTTACAGAAGCAATGTCATATTTAGACATATGGTTGCCACTAAGGCCTTATACCAACATTGCTAAATATGATATCATATTTAGAAATTTGGTTGTCACTAAAGACTTATACCAACGTTAACGTATACAACGTCATGTTTAGACATTTGGTTACCACTAAGGCCTTACACTTATGTTATCGAATGCAATGTCATGTTTAGACATTTGGTTGCACTAAGGCCTTACACCAATGTTTTATCATTTCAAATAATATTACTCAACATCTCTTAGCTTCCATGAGCTTAGCATCATTTTTTTCCCAATTTTAAATAAGTTATTACATTCTAACTTATTATTATTTACGTAAGGAATTTCACCGCCTACAGTTATTCGAATGCCACATTTCCTTTTAAGCTATCAAGTATCACAAATTTAAGTGACTTCATGCTGTAATATTAAAGCTAACAATTATGTCAAATTTAAGTTATCACATTCCTCAATTTTAAAGCTATCGAGTGTCATAAGTTAAAGTTGATACATGCTGCGATATAGAGCTATTGCATGTCAAATTTTAGTGCTATTGTATATCACAATTTAATGTTATCAAATGCCAAGCTACCACATACCAATCTACCACACTTTAACCTATCGCATGTCAAGTTATTTCATGTCATAACCTATAGCTATCGAATGTCACAACTTAGAGCAATTGAGGGTCAAGCGCCGGGAGCTATCACATGTCATTTTTTGAATCTATTGAAGGTTGAGCTTTTACAAGCTGTCACATACCATCTTCTAAAGCCATCGAAGGTTGTTATAAGCTACTACAGTCATGTTTTAAGCCATCGAAGGTTGTTACGGGCTATCGCATGTCATCTTTTAAAGCTATTGAAGATATCATTTTTTAAAGCTATTGAAGACTAAGCTTTTTAAAGCTATCATGTGTCAACTTTTAAAGATATCGAAGGTTGAGCTTTTAGAAGCTATTGCAGGTCATTATGGAAGTTTTGCAATTATTTAAAAAATTGTTTTATTCCCATTAAAAGTAATTACTTTCCACCAAATCATGCTATATGTCTAATTCTCATTGGTTAATTGGAATCTTTACAATTATCCATTGAGGAAAACCAATGATGTAATTTCACTTGCACCATAATTATTAGTTAAGCCACCATTTGTACTTAACCTTTGCTTTTGCTAAATAATTCATATTGATTCGAAAATGCCTGGAAAAATTCCCTAAAAATTCACAAAAATCTAATTCTCTATCCTTCATCCCACAAAAAAATTCAGGTCAAAATGATCGTTTTTCATATTTTAAATAGTTAAAACAAAAAATTAAGCATTTTTTCCAATTTAGAAAATTCATATAAAATCCAAATAATTTCAAAAGAAATTATGAAATTGGAAAACTAATATTTTAGACAACATATAAAAAATTTAAATAATTTGAAGAAGGTTCGACCTACGTTTACCCCAAGACATGCCAACATCATTACCATTTAATTCCCAAACATGGATGAAATCATTCTATCATTCTTAAAACCTATTCATTGTCATTTCAAGCATCAGAAACACGTAAAATCCAAATCCAATGGGTTTGAAAGGGATCAGAGAAAGTGTTACTGGCCTAAACTTTGAAAATTTAATTAATTCTTCTTCTTTCTTCTTAAAGATGAATTCTTTTCCTTATGTGATTTGATTTTCTCTTCCTCTTCTATAAAATGGTAGCCGCCTTGGCTCTTTATTTTATTTTAAGTAAGCGTGGAAAATGAACGAAGGGATGAATAGTTAGGGGTTAATAATTCATGCTTGGGCTAAAATCTCTTTTTAGCTTAGTCTTATTAATCCCTTAAACCCATCATCTTAACATTCACTTCTTATTCTATTAATGGACTTGGTTACTTAGTTATCATTTAATAAGGTATTTTGATAAATTAATTATCCATATTATGGTACTCCAAAATATGGTGTGTTACACAAAAATGGCTCAAAATTTTTTAATTTTTTATATAGAAACACTTTTAATATATTCAAAATTTTCGAAGAAAATTCTACATGCATATATTTTATATTTAAAATAATATAGATATATATATATTATCACTTTAAAAAACACTTTTTTTATTGTCAAAATTAATTTGATATAACGATATATATATATAAAGAGATATATTAAACTTAGTATCAAAACCATATCACAAAGAAACATGTAACTATCAAACAAAATGCACGCGATGAAATTAACATCGAGTCATAATTCTTATTAGTTCACAAATTTCACTTTAACTACTTGCTTAATATATAACGGTTAATTAGCATAGTCTGCTATGTATTAACCTACGAGTCATTACATTCTCCCTCCACCACTTTAGGAATTTCATCACCGAAATTCTTTCACATGGAAACATGCGATAAGAAAACAAAATAAGCAAACATGACTAGCATAAAAAAAGTTTTACACTAACATCGTATCTTACACAACAAACAAGAAAACACAACAAAAGCTATACGAACGAAAAGTATTAAATATGAAGTTTGAATGCTTCTTCTATCTTCTAAGTACAGTCGTCAATATCTTTGCTTCATAAACCTTAAATAGCTTCATGATCTACCCTCTAATTTGCTTCATATCATGTCCAACTATATGGATAAATTTTCTCGGTTTCAATACTTCTGGTTCAAATTGAACTTATAATTAATTTAGTCTAACTACTCTGTTTGAGTTATGCACACACTTTAGTAGATGCATATATGGATAATATTATGCACAACCGCCATATTTTTTAGGTAAGTCAACTCGATAGTTAGGTTCCAAACCCTCCAGACAATAGGGAAAAGTCTAACAAAGCTCGCAGTCAGCTTCTCCATTCTTCCCAATTGAACCACTTTCTTTAGAGAAGAAACTCTAACAGTATGAAATATCCTACCGTAAACTTCAAGCCTTTATGTTTTTAATTGACATAACACTTTTATCGATCTCCGTATTTGAATTATGTTTATCTTCTTTAAAGTTTCTCTCCCTGTATTTGATCCAAGTATCAATTGCTTTCTAGCTTCTTGCCAACATAAAGGATATTTAGATGGTCGATCATATAAAGTTTAGAATGGCGTCGTCAGTATGCTTAATTGGTAACTATGATTGTATGTGAACTATACCAAAGGCAAATGATCGTCCCACAAGTCACCAAAGTTCAGAATGTAACACTTATGAAAGACCATCAAATACTCGATTTGCTTTCCCATTTTGACCATTAGTCTTGGATGATATGTTATACTTTTGCTCAACTTTGTACCTAAAGCTCATTGCAACATTCATTAAAATGCACTCCTGAACAACAAATTGTTGTCGCTAACTATATTATTTAGAATCTCATATGATCTTGTAGATCCTCACATGTACAATCCAACCCACTATGCTTTCGTTCTCATGGATTTCAAAAGTATGGGATGAGCATTCTTCGTCAATCGGTGTATAACAACCCATATACTTTCACTTTTCCATCTGGTTTGTCCATCTATAAAATCCATAGAAGTATGTGCACGCTTCTACTAAGAAACATCAAGCCGTTGTAACAACCCATTCAGCCTCTTTTGTTCAACTTTGTTGCACCGATAAGTCACACATTTATCTACAAACTCTCTAATATCTCACTTATTTTCCTTCCTAGTAAAACATATGTTCCATGCAGTATACATCTTATTTCCTTAAATAAGTTGTTTAGAAATTGATAAGTTAAAGCCAAGAAATACTTGCTTATGAATTATTTCAACTTTTTCAACTAAAATATATTAAAATTCCAAGTAATTAATTCAAGCATTTTTTTTTTCCATTTATTATCCATCTAAAACTATTTAAATTTCTTTTTAAAACAATTTCAAAGTAAATAAGAAATAAATTATTCATAAATATCGATATGCGAGTGTGTGTATGTATGTATATTGAAAATTGGTTCATAGTTATTGCTTTTGAAACATAATACATCAAAACGCAACACATCCCAACTCACTTTGAGTGAACTTAATCTATAAGCGCATATATGCATTATCACACAAGTAAAATATTAAATATAAGTCGGTAAGTCACGATCATCTTCGTTGACACGTGAATGCATTTAAGCTTTGAATTCTAAACCATTTCTTCGTTAGACCATGGTACTTCTTGCTTACCACTTTTAGATCATACTCGGATTCATTATCATAACTTGCGTCTTAGCCTAGGTCTGAAAATTCACACATGGATTTTGAATTTCTAAATCGCCAGCTTTTGAAAAATTAATGAACTAAAGGCCTTAGATGAAATATTGTCTTCTTCTCCCAACGGTTGTCCCTTGTTTTTCATTCGTTACTCTTACCGCCTTTTGCTTTGAAGAACTCTAAATCGCGATGAAAACCAAAATATAGGTTCATGGCTTCCTCTTCATGTTCAGAATACTGATCTGACAATGACATTGGCATCCCAAATTCAAATTCAAATTCAATTTACTCGATTGCTTCTGCTTACTATCGCGAAATTTGAAATAGACCAAACGTCGGATGTTGTACTTAACAACAAGTCGATAACCTATCATGAAGATGCACAAAATTGCAGTTGTGGAGCATGAAAAATTTGATATAGAAGTTTGTTGTGCAACTTGATAATTAAAATATAATGAATGAATTCCCAACGTCGTCCAGCCGGAAAATTGCTAAGTTACCACATTTCTTACCATTGGAGTTCTTTTCTATATGAGAGGTAGTCATTGAGTTTGTATATGTATGTATGGATATGGATTTGTTATACACCTCCTTATCCATATTTTTGAATTACACAATGAACCAAGTCTGTTTTAAACTCTGCAGAAATATGTCATTCTACTAAAAATATGTTTATATTTAATTAATAATTGTGATACTTTTGGTGTCACCTTTTTTTGGTATCAGCGTAAACTATCAAAAATGCGCTTTTACCTTAATATCGCTTAAAATTTAGATCTAACTTTTTTTGCAAATTCAAAGTTCTTCTCTATAAATATTACTGAATCTATTTTAATATCACCTAAACATAGCATCTAATAAATAAACCTCTACAAATATTATCAAATCTTAGTGTCGTTTAAATATAAGATCCAATAACTATTTTTTTTTTACAAATTCAAAATTTTCTTTACAAATATTATCAAATCTTAATACCACTTAATCTAACATATTTAATTTGTAAAAAAATAATTCATGCATAAAGCGCGTGTCATTATCACGCACGAAGCGCGTGTCGTGAGGCTCGTATTTCGAGTATGATCGTCCATTTCGAACTTTAAACTCGCAAGTTCGTAACACGTACTCTCACAGTCTGGGACATCAACAAATGATCCACAGACTGGTTTGTATGTCGGATAAATATATCGTACTTAGTTTCAGCAGAGGAAATAAAAACGGACTTATTGATCGTTGTGTAACAAGTAAAGCGGATCCAGGCCTTGGACCCGTTCATCTCCTTCCTGGAATAGCAAAAGATCCAAAAGACCAGCACAGCAAATAAAACTTTAAAAAACCCTATTTACTCGTAACTCCACCACATACGCTGTCCACGTGCCTGCTCTCTGATCCTCCGATTCATCACTCTCGCTATAAAACCCCATGTTTCTTTGAGCGCAAACGACAATGGAGAAGGAGGTGCTGGAGGTTTTCGAGGCTGCGAAGAAGGCGGCAGACGCGGCAGTGGACGGCGGCGCCTCACCGGAGGAGGACCGCTGCGTCGATGCCCTCAACGCCCTTATGAAAATGTCTGTTACTACCGATATTCTTGTTCGCACTCAGGTATTATTATTTTGAAATTCTTGTTAATTTCTCTGTTGCTAAGTTCACTATAATTTCCACTTCCTAGTACCATATTTAATTGAATTACACTTTTCCTAACGGCATTTTTCTTTCGTTAAATACTACTGAAAGCTTTCCGTTCATGATCGAGAAATGAAAAGGATAAGGCAATTAACATTATGTATTAAAATAACAGTTAGCAGTAAACAGGATTCGGATTTGGAGTTGTTTATTCCAAATCATCTTTTATTTCAAAATTATATTAACAAGGTGTGCTTGGCGATCAGGGTTGTACAATGGGATGATGGGCTTTCTGATGGACTTACGGTTGTGATGTGTGATGAATTTAGGGTTGTGACTTGGGTTCTGAGAAGTTTAAGTATTTAGGTTTCAGAATGGAGGAGAAGAAGAGTCCAGTTGCTTATTATTGAAACATTGATGGTCCGGTGTTAAGAAGTATAATATGGAATATTAATGTTATCATTTGGCCGTGGTGTCAAGAAGAGTGGGACAAAGGTGCCCTAAGCAGCACACTAGTTTTTTGGCTTCAATTACTGAAGATACCTTCCAGCACTTCCTTCTCCATTAAAGATTTTTCAAGGCTGGAGGTTTCGAGTGCCGCATTCACTAATACACCATTGTATTATAACTATTATTAAAGATTTTATTTGAACTATGAGAAAGTTGGATTTGTGAATTAATTTTGTCAGCAATGAGTTGAATCTCCTCCTTTAAGTTTTTAACTACGAGTAAACTAATTGGTTTGATAACAATGTTCAAACTATTCTTAGTAATTTAGTAATCATAATTTTGCATTTGAGTTAGAAATTCTATACATAATTATACTGCATTTTGTTTAATTTATCATTAACTTAATACTTGCTCAGTTTGGGGTTTTGTTCAAATGAAATGAAAATTAACAAAAAGAGATCCAAAACGTAAATGGTAAAGCTCAAATTTTAATCCAAATTGGATCATAATCGGGGAAAGATTAAAGTATTCATATAAATGTGTGTGTTTACTTCTATGCTAAATTATGCTCTCTATATGTTATTAAATGATATTTAAGTTGGTAAAAAGTTGGTTATTTCCTTCATATTAATACTTCATATTTTTGGAATAAAATATAAATTGATTTTGATGCTTAATCTTCTACATCCGAACCCAAATTCCTCTTTTTTTCCTCCCCCTTTTCCATTTTTGTTCTACTTTTGAAACAACCGTATCCGAGTTATAAAAGCAAATAAATTACGCGATATTTCTTTTATTTGCACATAGATCGATTTGACTCTTTAATTGAGTTTTGAATTGGAATTTGGATATTCATGTTATAGTTGGAGAGATTCAACATGGAATGGGCTTCAAATACTAAGATTTTCGTACTCACTAAGGAAATATTACATACGTACTTTCTTTGAACATACAGTAGGTTCTATTTTCCCTTGGTCACCCTCTAAAATTTAATCAAAGATTTGCAACTAATTGTAGTTATTTATTCTGTATGGGATATGTGAAAAAACATGGGATTTTCACTGTTTTGTTAAAACTGTATTTTGTATCAAGCTTGAGCTTAGTAGACCAAATAAAACGGCTTACGGTGTAGTGAAAGGACTAAATGGAAAAACTCTACGCTCCAATTGGAAAAGTAAAATTCGTACTTCTAAAATGTCAAATTTTGGTAAAAGGAGTGTTGGTCTCCCAAGTGGAGGAGCAAAAATATTCCCAACTAATTGTGAGTCAAAGTAGTTTATTAGCTGTTGCATTTTTTATTAATCCAGATGTCCCACAACTACTCAGCATTATAAATTCATGTAGAAGTCAGACTTGAATTTAAACTTAGTTTGAACAAGTATATAACTTTGATGTGCCCTTGTTGGTTCCATGCTAGTCTTAGAACTTTGATACAGATGTAGACATTATGACAGTATATTTTACTCATCTCCTGACTTCATGTTTGATTAATATTTTGACAAGTCTTGCCTCAAGTATTGTTTCTTAGACATTTAATCCAAATTTATTTGCCTATTAGCTGCCATAGATTTTCTTGGCTTTCTCCTTTCGGTATCTTGCCTTTGGGTATTTTGGCTTTTTTCATAGGGTAATTGTGTGGCAAAGGCTAAATGAAAAAACTTTTGCTCCTTCAATTGGGGAAGCAAAATCCCTACTTCAAACTTTGAATTTTGCTATCTGTATTTAGTTCTGGAATTTTATTTTTTCCGCCTCCTCTCAGTACGATGGCAACTAAGCTTAGCGAGGTCTTTTCTAACAACACCCCACTACACCAGATTTGCTTGTTCATTTCGCTGATTCTCAGTACGATGGCAATATTTTCAAAGAATAGGTTTCTGAGATTCAAACCCACCACTTAAGCTTAATGTTTGATTGTTTATAAAAAGCTTTTCTATGTGATTATGTGCAATTGAAAAAACAAAATTGAAAAACTACAAGGTAAAAGAATTAGAGGAGGAATATTGGTCCCTCCAAGTGGGAGCGAAAAAACTTCCCCACTAAACGTTTGTCAGGGTAGTCTATTGCTTTTTCTCTTTGTTAATCTTAGACTAGATGTCCCATAACTAATAAGTCTTAGAAGTTCAGGTGGAAGTTAGAATTGAACCTAGGCTAGTTTGAACCAATAATAACACTTGTAAAAAGCAAGCTGCTTTATTTACATCATATGAAGTCCATTCTTTATTAAAAAATGCATCGATCATCATCTTTTATCTTTTATGTATACAGACTGAACTCATATCAAGTATTTGCTTCTTTTTACAGGTTGGTAAACGGCTGCGTCCTCTCTCAAAACACCCCCAAAAGAAGATTCAGTCAGTTGCTTCTGACTTATTAAAGCATTGGAAAAGTGTCGTCATTGAGGAAACATCAAAATCTGTTAAGAAAACCCCCAACTCTGAAGCTTCCACAAAAGTTACCACTAAAGTTGACATAAACCATCATACCAAACCACAAAGTCTATCGAAGGACCCTGCTTCAAAAAGCATTGAAGCTGATAAACATACTCCAGATAATAGTAGAATGATGACTGAACAAATGATGAAATATGACACGCTAAAAGTTTCAAAGAAGGAAGAACCATGCCCCCAAAAATTGACATCAGTAATAAAATGCAACGACCCAACAAGAGATAAGCTCAGGGAAATCCTAGCAGAAGCATTTTCCAGGGTTTACAAAGAAACAAGCGAAAGCAGTAGAGAGGAAGTTAGGAACACCTTAGATGAAGTAAAGGCCTGCGACCCTTATCGTGTAGCAGTAGTTCTAGAAATGAACATGCACGAAAGGCTAGGTTCTTCCACTGGCTCTCACAAAATGAAGTACCGCTCCATCATGTTCAATTTGAAAGACAGCAAGAATCCAGATTTTAGAAGACGGGTTCTTCTAGGGCAGATAAAACCCGATAAGCTGGTGGATCTGACTCCTGAAGACATGGCCAGCGATGACAGGAGGAAGGAGAACAATCAGATTAAAGAGAAAGCTATGTTTGAATGCGAGAGAGGATCTGTTCCTACAGCCACCACTGATCAGTTTAAGTGTAAGAGATGCGGGCAGAGGAAGACCACTTACTATCAGATGCAGACCCGATCCGCTGATGAACCCATGACTACTTACGTCACTTGCGTTAACTGCGACTATCATTGGAAGTTCTGTTGAGCTTTGCTACTGTAGAATTTAGGTTTAGGCTTATTTGTAGGAGTTTAATGCTTAGAAGAGTGATAATGATCTAGTGTTCTTTTAGGGTTTTTTTTCCTTCTTAACCCGTGAATGTATTTCTTTTCAGTTTTAATTCTTCATTTGTTGCTGTTGCGCCTTTATGTTTTGAAACATGAGTTGATGAACAATCGAGATCGCAAGTATTGGATGATGAAAATTTACCCGTTTTCTTGTTTTTGTTCTGTGCATGTGGTATTCAGATTTATGAATAATTTAGTACAATTGCATACTTCATTTATTTCAACCTTTTCCCAGGAAAAAAATGACTGAGTATGAATTCTCAAATACTAGCAGCAAAATCTTACCAGCATTCTGCTTAGAACACTTTCGAGGATAAAAATGTTCAAAACCAAACGAATAAATACAGAAGCAGGTAAGTCTGCATCTTTAAAAGCAACCGATAATCTGATTAGGAAATTGCATTTGGAACAAGAGATCAAATCTCATAATTATTATGAAAAAGCCGAAGGAAACAACATATAAAAGCTATTGTTTCTTTTGATAGCAAAACACGTTTCACGATGAAGAAGCTATGTTCTTTGGTTTCGTTTGTTATTTGGACCAAGAACCTCCAAAAATTCGATTTCTCCAAGCTTGCAAACTCTGGATGCCTTCTCTCTCCCCTTGAGTTGCAGCCTCTTCTCCTTCTTTATGCTTTCTCTCGGCTTCCTCTCTTTCTCGCTTTTCGTCTTCTTCTTCTTCCTTTTCATCAAGTACTTCGAATTCTTTCTCTGCAGCCATTGCTTTCACTATAGGGTCTCTAAGTTCAGCAATCAAACCACCGCCTACTTTGTACTCTTCTTCGTCTCCTATTAAAAATATGCGCTGATCGGGTCCTTGTGCCATCGGTATGTCTACTGCAAGCAATCTAAAGTCGTACTGCAACCAAACATACATATAAGATTATGCTCAGTTTAAGCATAAAACAAGTAAATATCAAATAAAATACTAAGCATATGCGAACTAACCTGACCCTTTTTCTTCTTAACCTCTGCACTCACAAGACCCTTCCTTTCAGACCCTCTAATAGGAAATATAAGAAAACAACGCTTGCTACCAAGCCTTAATTTGAACTTCTTTAATTTGGGCCCACCACCGGACATTACATATGCCCTGACATCCGTACCGGTAAGTGGGGCCCCCATGATCTCAAGAATTCCAGCATGAGTGTTCAGTTTTGTCATTGCTATCCTGTATACTTTATCTGGGTTTATTATCAACCTTGACCGAATGTACATCCCCTGTTATTCATTCGGATAACAAAATCAATATGACTTGTTATACATATTAAAGGCAAGGTATGATACACATTAAAGACATTTAGCCATGAGAAATCTTACTTTTATGTGCTATTAATAAATATATCACCATTTAGTTATTTTCAAGTATTTGCAAAACCTCTTTTTACTAAAGGGAACTTTTGGTTCCGTCCTTCGGAAAATTTCAAACTTGGAAAACATCCCTCTCGATAAAGCCTTTTAAATTTACAACCCTATATTTTATAACTCGTCCAAATTAATTATAAACACATACATATATGTATATAAGTGTGTGTGTTTGTGTGTGTGTATGTATCAGCAAGGATCGGCTACATCACATTATGGTTACACCTCAAACCCCCATGATTCCCATCACACATTCCCTTTTAATTAATTATTGTTTCTCTCTCTTGTTATTTTCATTGTTTAAATGGGAACATGTAGTGGAAATCAGGATGAATTGAGATGTAGCCAAAATGAGATGTAGCCGATTCTTGCTCTATATACATACATACATGACTTAAATAAAACATCAAATTGACAAAATATATATTATATATAGTTTGCAATATGTGCAGTAAAAACTGCAAAAATATGCCATAAAAACAGCAACTGTGAACTGCCTGGGAAAAGAAAAGAAAAATCATTTTTTTAGCCTCAAGGAAATTATTGTCAAGGATAAAGTTTCACAGCTTTTTAGCCTCAATGACAGACCTTCAATATTTTATCCCGAAGGACAACTTTCTGTAGGTATCAGTTTTTAGTTATTTATAACAGTTTTTAGGTATCAGTTTATAGTTATCGGTGGCAGTTTTTAGGTATCAGTTTTAGCTAGGTAGCAGTTTTGTTGTCCTTATGAATAATTTTTAAAATAATGTTTGTCCTTGTGTTAAAAATATTGACGTTGTGTCCTTGAGGCAAAAAATATACAAATCTTTGTCCTTTAAATTAATTCCCCCATTGACAAAATATATATTATATATAGTTTGCAATATGTGCAGTAAAAACTGCAAAAATATGCCATAAAAACAGCAACTGTGAACTGCCTGGGAAAAGAAAAGAAAAAAATCATTTTTTTTAGGTCAGATTTCGTACAAAAAGGGTTGCAAGTTTTAGATGATTTCTTATGTAAAAAAGGGTGCTTTGACCTATTAAGTTTGGAAAGAAGAGGGGTATCTTATTTCCACTTTAGTAAATACAATACAAATTTTTGTGGATCATCATCTGAACTATCATATTAGATAGTTAGTTACAGCAAAATATTAATCTGATTCTTATAGGTAAAATTCGATTATTTGTATTAAAACATGATAACTTGATAGTATGTTTCATTTGGCCATAAAGACAACGAGAGGATATAGCAGCTCATTTATTCGGTAACAATCATGAATCAAGAGAAGTTAAAATCTGCTGCATCATTAAAGTTTTTGAGAAATGATAACAACAATGAAAACTAGCTTAGTAGGATATGTTACTATGTTACCAGTGACAACACAGAATAACCAAAGGCCGATATTCTTATACAAAAATAATGATTTCCATCTGCATACTTAATGCATGCATAATTATTATTTCTTGATGATGATTATGGTACTCATTCAACCAATAACATTTGATTTGAATATCCTTTTAAAAAAATGATTTCATTACAAGTCAAGCTGCTTAACAAAACATCAAAGTTTGATAGTCAACTTAAACATGAATGAATATGCTAAAATGTTGGCATGTTACCGCATTAGAGAAAATATACTTAAGTAATCAAATGCATCAACCAGTAACGATGCAGGTTTTCTTCAGAGGGAACGAAAATTAAGCTTAGTTGGCAGATTGAGAGAACTCAACACACATAAAGCTTAACTGCATGCCTGCACGTGCGTGCACACACACCTAAAAAAACATAGCAGTAGCATATTTATTTTTTAGAAAAAATTGCCAAGTAACAACTGTTGAAGCAATCTAAACCCGAGTATGTTAGCGAAGAAAATATCTGTACACATGTAAATTTCCAAACTAAAAGTCTTTGTTGTAAAACAACATTTTATAGTTGCTTTTATAAAATTAATTTAACTCATATTAACCTTGAATAAATAGTTAGGTCCTACTGACTAGATTATGATTCAATAAATAAGAATTGACTAAGAAGCCATCAGTGAATTAGTTATTGAAATTATTAATCACAGCATTATTTTTCAGACGTAGCTGCAATCCTAGAAGTAGAGAAAAATGTGCATTATCTCACTAGCAGATATCATGTGTTGAAATTCCCATTAAACAAAATTAATCTCTTCCTCTCCCTCTGTGTGCACGGGCATGCACATGCGTGTATCTAATTTTTATGACTAGCTAATATGTAAATACCAAAATGTGGCTCGAAACCCCTACCCAGAAACGAGACACCCTTACTTTCGTCTCATTTGACGTATAATAAATCAGGACCATCACATGATTTCAGTACACTATTTGTATAATAATGTGGTTGCAAAGTTAATGGTTTGCTAGGACAAACTGGACATTGCTTTTGATCTATTAGAGGTCTGATACGAGATCTTTATTTATATTTATTAAAGTGCATATTAAGTTGCCATTTATTTGCATTAGAGCTAACTGGGGCTAAAAGATATGCAAATGGATTCATGAATTACAAAACTGTACCGGACTACAGTTCACTATCTCAAAGTATCAACTGAACTATCACAGCAGAATATCATTGACGACATCAAAGCAAAAAACGTGATTGTCTTCAGCGATCAGTATATGTTGGCTGAATGATAGCAAGGAGGCATAAACATCATCTAATCGAACGATAAAAACCACTGAACTCTAGTCATAGCAATTGATCTGTGTCACACCAATCCATGCTTATTGTTCAACTCCCCAAGAAAGAACACTATTTTTGTAATATATCCGTTGTCGAACCAATATATGCCATACATGTACGCTAAGACCAAAATATACCATATATGTACACAGAGTTATTCTTTTAACATTTAAAATAGGGTACAAAAGAAGACAATTAACGATAGTTGTGTATAAACAGGCTTGAAACATGATAGAAAATTATGAAAATCGGTTGAAACTTTTCTTTCAACCAACAATGAGGCATTTTTAAAAAGCAAAGCAATATTTTCGGTTTTGGCTAATGTAACGGAAGTGGATAAGTTGAATATAAGATGTGTTGCACATATACAGATGGCGCTAAAAGACATTTTTCGCTTTAACCGTGTGAAATGAAATGTGTGATATTACGCATGTTAGGCTGCATGTGTCGCACATATACAGTGCATTACAGATGTGATCCCTTTGGACTTGTATCTAATGCTGCCGAAATGAGCACTTTGAAGTCTAGAAATGTTAGCTCTTTCAAATAACACAAATGACCCTTGAGGGTTTGGGGGTGGGGTTTTTTTGGGGGGTTTTGTGTGTGTGTGTGTGTGGAGGGGGGGGGGGGGGGGGGGATGATCGGGTGGACTTTATCTTTGTGCTGAAGAGGTTAAAGACCTTATGGAAGAGTTTTTAAAATGATTTTTTTGCTTTTTTAGAATTAAAAGCCTACGATAGGTAAACATGGATGATCAAAAGTTACATTTTACATACCATTTGATTTTTGGCCTTGGTTTATTACTGGATGAGAAAATGCTGTATCAAATTGATGTTTTATTTTTCAGAAACAAAAGCTTTGTTCATAGAAAATAAACCAGGATGATCTCTGGATACAATACCCGTGTGATCTGTCATATGATTGTTCTTCGTTAAAATACCTAACCTAACACACTACCTTCAATCGCAAATCTATGGTTGATGGACATACATTAACTTCATAGGTCTTACCGTAAAAGAAACCATGGCTGCTGCCAAAGCAAGAAATCCATATTTAGCCATGCCTTCGGAAAGTCCAACGAAAGTGTTGGCAACTCCAAACATGATTCTCCACAGAACAATACAAATCACGACCCCACCAGCTCCAACAAGAACTAAATAGTTCCTCTTCCAAAACGACTCGGCCTGCAAACCCACTGCCTCCTTATACTGCGAAATTACACTTTTAACCTTGTTTATTTGGTTTTTAACTAAAGGTTTATCTAAACCAGATGCGATTTTGGATTTAGCGGTTGTGAAATTTCTTGAAAATAATAGGGAGTAGGGTTTGGGAGTTCTGGAGACGAGGGCATTTTGGGAATATTGAAGAATGTTTGGAGAGGAGGTTTGAGCAAGAGAGCGTGGGTTAGGTATTGGGGGCGTGGCTTTAGTTGGGATTCGATGGAGGTTGAAGAGTCTCTGAAAATTTGACGCTGCTTGCTTCGAGGATCGTACCGCCATGAGATTTAAAACGCTGGAGGAGAAAAAGAACTAGGACGACAGGTTGAGCATCTCCAAAAAGTTGTGCAACGATACAATTACAAGCAACTGCAAATCCGTCATAGGCACACGAAATTTATTAATCGTAACGCTAAACACCGCATTTTTTGTTTAAGACACCGCGTAATTTTTGTTATATATGCTGCACTGAGCGCCTCCGACCAACCGGAGTAGTGCTCTTAGCACCACACCGTAGTTATGTAAATTGAAAAAAAAAAATCAAAGCATTATTCCGATAGATGCAACGGTGAATATACGTGAACACCGAAACATCTATATTCATATTGTCCAAGAGCATTACAGGATAATGTTGTCGAATAATACGGAGAATAGGACGATGTGAGGTACACACGTGAATATTCTCTTGGACTAAACTGGTACGTACCATATATTGCATATAATACTTACTGTTGTAAACAAACGATCTTCGGCTGAGTTGTGTACTAGGTCATTATCATGAATACGTTTTAGCATTCTGCTCAGTGATACAAAACAGTCTAACTAACGCGGTCGCCTCTAAGATAAAACAGCATCTTCTATCTGGTTTGATATCGATACGCTTGCATAGACAAAACGACTCAGTTGCACTCTAAAACGACTACTCGTCTTATAATTTCTTAAGAATTTCGTGGAAATGAATATAGGTTTATGATTTCGCAGAGGTTTAAAAAAATGTCATTCTCTTTTGATTTCGTCTATAAACTAATCAAATAGGCGGAACACCAAGTCGAACGTATTACTGAATAGTGGGGTAACATTGGCTCAAATTCGGATTTGAAATTTTACCGTTTCAAATAAATAAACGGTCAGAAAATGCCAAATTTCGTACAAAAATATAAGTGTTACATCACAACAAGCCCAAACCCGGATCGGATCGAGTCGGGTCGGGTCGAGTCGGTCGGTCGGCGCTCGCGCGTGTGATGGTCAAGCATGTGCTCCCTCTTCAACACAAAAGGAAATTTAGGAGGCTCAGTTTAGGAGCTAAAAGACTCATATGTATGTATGTATGTATGTATGTATGTGTATGTATGTATGTGTATATGAGTATCTTTTAATAATCCGTATGGTATAGGACTCAAGCAATAAATGCACTTATTCCAAGGTATTTAATTTTCAAACAATTCACGAGCACAAATTTCCAACCCCACTTGAATTTGTTAAAAATATTTTTCGAGCAGCTTTTGAAAACATAAGGTTGCGCATAAACAAATGTGTCTTTCGACTTGAACCATTGCATAATGAATAAGATTCAGTTTTTACTAGAGTGGCGCGTAGTCTTGAACTCTATTCCTGACATCAAACCACACACTATCTTGTTAGAGAGCAATCAAATAAGCTCGTGCATTTATGGCCATGCACGTCTATCCCAGTTTAGTGAATGCTATAAGAATTTTGCCCAAAATTCCACAGAAACGGCCACATTTTCACATCCACATATGTAAGTCCATCAAGAGTAATCCTGAAGGTAGGTCACTCCACTCTATTTATGATTTATATCTCATTAAGAGTTTCTATAAACTCATCCCCTAATCACTTTAGTAATACATTCTTTTAAATATATAAAAATAGCATGTTCAACTCATATCACTTCACAACTTGTTCTTACCCATTGAACCTAGTTCTTGGGATCTCCAGTCATCACGTTGGGTTACCACTGTGCGCGACTCAACAATCTAAAAGCAATAGTCTCATTCTTTTAGAGGTTCTACGAACTTTCTCTTTGGTTAGTCCTTTCGTCAAAGGATCAGCCAAATTCTAACCACTGTGTATGTGATCCACTTTAACAACTCCTGAAGAGAGTAGCTCTTTAACAGTGTTGTGCTTACGACGTATTTGTCATCTCTAACCGTAACAGTTTTGTACTTTTGCGACAACCGCAGTACTATCGCAATGGATTAACACAGATGGTATTGGTTTTTTCCATAAAGGAATCTCAGCTAGCAGATTTCTTAAGTAATCTGCTTCTTCACTAGCTATGGTTAGTGCTATCATCTCAGACTCCATAGTAGACTGAGGCAAAGTAGTCTTTTTCTTAGATTTTCAAGAAACAGGTCCACCGGCAATGCTAAAGGTATAGCCACTGGTTGCCTTCAAATCATCAGATAAAGTATTCCAATCTGCATTGACGTATCCTTTAAGGTCGGTAGGAAACCTTTCATAATGTAATCCAAGATTCATAGTTCATTTTAGATATCTCATGATCCTTTCGATAGCACGCCAATGCTCTATACTAGGTCTACTAGTAAACTTGCATAATAACCCCACGACATAGACAATGTCTGGTCTGGTGTCATACCGAAGACTGCCAATGATGCTCGCATTATCAAACCATCTTACATCTTCATCGGTGTTCTTAAATAGTTTTACACTATGATCATATGGTGTACATGCAGGTTTACAGTCAAAGTAATTGTATTTCTTTAGTATCTTCTTAATGTAATGAGATTGAAACAAAGAAATTTCCTCTTTTGACTTAGTAATCTTAATTCTAAGGATTACACTTCTTCACCTAGATCTTTCGTATCAAAGTTGGTACTTAACAAAGATTTGACATTGCTTATAGCATAGTGTTTGACCTAAAAATAAGTAGACCGTCTACATACAGACATATAATAGTGCAAATATCATTCTCAGATTTATAGTAAATATATTTGTCACTTTAATTAACTTTAAAACCATATGAGATTATTAAGTTATCATGTCATTACTTAGGTGCTTGTTTTAACCATGTAATAATTTATCTAACTTGCAAAATTTATGTTTTTGACCATGAACTACAAAGCCTTCGGGTTGGTCTATATAAATTTCCACTTCTAATTCACCATTAAAAAATAGTTTTAGCATCCGTCTGGTGTATTATTAAATTATGAATGGATGCTAGTTAAATTAGTACTTGAATGGATGTAATTCTAGTTACAGGTGAATAAGTGTCAAAAAGTCTACAATTTCTCTTTGCTTAAACCCTTTAGCTACCAAGCGGGCTTTATGTTTATCAACTGTGTCATTAGGTTTTAATTTCTTTTTAAGTGCTCATTTACATCCTATAGACTTACAGTCAGGTGGTAAATCTACTAAGTGTCAAGTCATATTGGATTGTAAAGAATCCATCGCCATTTATAGCCCCTTGCCAAAAATTGGCATCTAAAGAAGATAAGGCTACTTGGAGGTTTAAAGGATCTTCCTCCGTAGTAAAAGTGCAAAAATCTAAAGCGTAATCTTGTATAATTCTTACTCTTTTACTTCTTCTATGTTCGCTTTCAGAAGATTCATTATGTTTGATTCTAATAGGCATAGTGTTACTTGATGTGCCCCCACTATTCCTCAATTAAAAAGGAAATCTCAATTCATAAAAATCAACATCATTAGATTCTATTATATTGTGTGTATTCATATCATAAAATCTATTTGTTTTGCTATTAATAGCATAGCCAATAAATACATATTCATATGCTCTACTTGCTAATTTCATTCTCTTAGGATCAAGTATACGACATGTGCTAAACATCCTCAAATTCTAAAATAAAACACATTCGGTTTGTAATTTCTTAAGATTTCACATGGTGAAATTTTGCTTTTTGATTTAGGGATCCTATTCAAAACATAACATACGGTCAATAAAATTTCCCCCGTGATGATGCATCAGATCAGAATTAAGTAAACTAGCAACTACTAATTCGATTAATATTCTATTTTTCCTTTCAACTTTACCATTCATTTCAGGTGAGCACTGTGACGACCCGGAAATTTTGAATATTTGAAGTTAGGATATTTAATTGATTTTAAATATTTGATAATTAGTTTTAATATGAATTTCAAATATCACTGTTATTTGACAATTAAATTATTGAATTCAATAAAATTGGAAATTGAGAAAATTGTTGAATCTTCATTTTAAGCTTGTTAAAAATAATTTGAAGGCTTGTAAAATTTATATTGATAGCGTTGAGGATAATAAAAATTTTAAAATTGAATTTAACACTGATTTATTCAGTTTTAAAATTTTATGGTTTAAATTGAATTTAAAAATAGCCTTCTAAGGCACAGTCTCGGCATTCGACGAGACCAGTGCCATTGGATCCGTAATATTGTATTATTATCGGATTTTAATTTTCTATGTTTGGAGAGATCGTTTGACCGTATGGTAGATAAACGCGCTGAAATTTTATCGAAATTTAATATAATAACTGGGTCAAAAAAGCTATCTTCTCCATACGATCGAATAAGGGCTCGAAACCTTTTCCATTGCGTTCGGAATAGGGGTATAACATTATAGACGCTTGGCGGCACGCCTCCATAGGGCATCGGAATTTTAAGTTGCATTAAATAAGATATTTATAATTAAAAAAAATGTTTTAACCTGTCAACAATTAGGGCTTACCTTCTCCAACACGCCTTCCTCACTTTATATCTTATCCCTCTCGTCCAAAGTCAGAAAAAAATCGAACACGAAAAAGAAGAAAAAAAAGGGGGCTGTCCACTTTAAAATCAAAATCAAATAAGAACCACTTCATATTTTAGTATGATTCAAAAGCAAATCATCATTGCCGAAGAGGGTAACTCGTTCGAAATCGAAAAAATAACGAAAGGAAATCGCGCGTTGTCTTCGGCGACGACAAGATCGACTTGAATCGTGTTCCTATAGGCCATGGTTTCGTCGATGTCATGTTAGCGTTTTCACTCGCATTAGGGCAAGTCACGGTGATGTTGAGGCTAGGGAGGTGGTCATGTCGGTCGCGGTGTCAGTGAAGTGTCGCGTGCGCGAGCCTGAGTTGGGCCGCGGCGTCGTTTGGAGTTGCGATGTGACGCGATCGATGGTGGGAAGGGGACTCGACCGGGAAGAGGCTAATGGCGGCTACTAGAAGTGATCGAATTCAAGATGCAGGGTGGGTGTGTGCTCGGGTCTGACCACCTTAAGGTAATTAAATTTTATTTTAGTTAAGTAAGTTTAAAACTCTCGATTTGTCCATTTATTAATTATCAGCATATATATGTATATAACTCAGTATATTGTTTTTCAGTAAAAAAAAATGTTTATTGCTTAGTTTTAAAATTTCAGAGTTTAAATTTATATATATATATATATATATACTAGAAATTTATATAAGACTTTGGAAGAAAATTATATAAGGGATTGGTGATAAAATTGTATTATTGACTAATTTATTTGGTTACTAAAAAATTTATAAAGGGAAATTATTAGTTTAAATTAAATTAAATTATTAGTAAATTAAATTTTGTTAATGGTAATAAAATATGCAGTTAATTAAATTTATCAAATGGAAATTTAATTGTTCAATTGACTCGAATATTAATAAAACATATAATGTTTATTCAAGGTTTGAAATCTGAAAAGAAACAAGCTGGTCTGGAGTAGATTGCAAATTAAAAAGCAAAGGTGAGTTAATCTCACTCGTCTGGGTTTTAATTCAAATTTAAATAGTTAAATTCAATAATTGGTTGAATGATTGAATTGATTTGATGTGCTATATTATGTAATAGTATATAGTATATATTGGAGTGATTGATTTCCCGCATTATATAGCGGATGAGACCCTATGCACCACATAATAGCGGATGATATTATTTAATCCCATATACCGCGATATTCCACCTTGAAGTGGAATTGGTATTTTATATTGTGCTAACATCTGTGGAAGCAGGGAAACTGGTTGGAGGGATCCAACTGGATTCCTCAACATTCATTTAGATTATTTAATATTCTCTGTTATGATTATTAGATACTCTTGGACAAATTATATTGATAATTGGAAATGTTGGATATTATGGTTGATTTAAAATATTTCGGTGAACTGAGCTATCAAAATATGTAGAAATGGGATTTCTGAAAAGAAAATAAAAGAGTAATTTTTTTGTAAAATAATAATAGAGATTTAAATAAATTAAAAAAGAATTGAAAAAGAATAAAAAGTGATTTATGAATTCTAATAAATATAATTCCAAGTGCGAGAAATGAGATCTTGAATAAATGAGAATAAGTGATTTTATTTTTAAACTCAAGTATATTATTTCAAGAAATAAAGAAGTTATTTTGAAATTCAAGGTTTAAATTTATTTGAAAGGATAAAGAAGGAATATGGGAAAATATGAAATTGGTATTTTTAGTTAAAAGATTTTAAATCATAAGTAAGAATTAAAAATCCAAAGTCAATGGGTTTAGAAATATATAAGTAAGTAAATGAATTTATTTCAAAATGGAGTAAACTGGAAATCAATTTGGAAATTGATTTAAGTGTTTGAAATTGGAAATTTCAAAGAGAACGTGACTAAGAAATTTATAAACTGCGTTTACAAAATGGAGTAATATATCAGTAGATATTTGGAAGAATAAATTCACGACGGGAATTTATTAAAGAAATGGATAAATTTGTTTAAAAATAAATAGTGATTTATATTTAAAAGATGTGAAAGAGAAGTGTACTTCCTTGGATAGCCAAGTACGTTTTCGAAGCAAATTTTTAAGTATAAGTTAAAAGGTTTTAAAGTTGTTTTAAAAAGTATGTTTTAGGAAATTTATTATTTTTAAATGTTTGAATTTTAAATTAAGCCTTTTCCAAATTTATTTTTGTCGAGATTATTTAAAGGTGACTTGGTATTATGTTTTAAAAGAGAAAATTTTAGTTTATATTTTATAAAGTAGCTTTATTTAAATATTCTTAAAGTATATATTTTAATAAAGTATTAAAGTAGATTTTTCTAAATTTAAATGTTAAAGTATTTTTATAATAAAGTGTTTTAAATTATTTTAAAAATCTAAAGTTTTATGCTTGGTGTTTTCAGTGGGAATAAATATTTGGGAATTCATTCAATAAGAAGAGTGTGGTTTGAAAACTGTTTTAAAAAAGGTTTGAAAAGTGAAAATATATCTTGTGAAGATATTTTGAGATTAATAAATAATTTGGTGAAATTATTTATGTTGATGGCTGTTTGTGAATGTTAATTGATAGTTAAATAACCGACTATCAATATTGGCCAATGCGTTGATCGTTTCGAAGAGACCGGAATCGGGATTTATTTCCTAAAAACCACTTCGATCCGGTTTGTACGTTTTCGTGAGGAAGACGAGTTTGGATTCGAAGGTGGAGCAGTGAAGTGCAAGGGCTAGTCACGACTAATCCTGAGGATGATTCCAAAATGGACGTAGTAGGAGTAGTGCCTTCGGTTCCATTCGAACATAGGACGGACTTGTATGGATGAATGCTTTCGGAACATCATCAGGTGGATGATGGGCATTCTAAGTGAAACGTTCTAAAAGGTAATGTTTAGCCTCAAGCCTCATCAAACAGGAATAACTGAAAATCAGGGGTTATGCAGCAAGGCTAGGTGGGTAGCGCCCATTAGGGTGAGGTCATCCCTGTCTAGATGTCCCTTTTATTCGGCCTAGTGGTGTGGTTGTTGATCCCAACCGTGGGGTGATCTTACTCGGGATTATCCAGTAAAGGATAGTCCCGGTCTTGTATTGCAGGGGATTGGGAGTAATCCTCGGTACGGTGATCTAGGCCACGTACTGTGACAGGTGGTACCCCAGTGCCTAGTCACTAGTTGGAAATCCATTCTCCCTACGCGTCTCTATGGTTTTGATTGTGCCCAACTATTGCTGAAATGTGAGATGCAAGCATTTCAACTAGATTCTATTTTACTTTCTATAGACACTATTTTAATATCAGAGAATTTTAATAAAAAGTGATTTGGCTATCGTAAGGTAAAAACCCGACATGTTTATTTGTGGCGTGGATGCTGGTATTCCAGACTGATGTAACAACCCTGTATTTTCTGATCAGTGCAATTATATATTTTAATTATTTTAATTTAAATTCCTAATTTAAATACTTTATTTTATTTATTAAATGAACATATTTTGTTATTTGAAATATAAATGTTGATTTTGATGTTGATTAGAATTTCAAACATGCATATATTGAATATTTTCCAAAAAAGTGAATTTTGGTCAAAATGGTCAAAGTTTGACTTTTAAATTTAAAATTTGAAAGTTTGAAAATTTGAATTTTATATTTTATTATGAAAGTAAATAAAATTTTAAGAACACTGCTTTTCGTTTTGTTGAAATCTGATTTATAATGTGAAAGTTATGCCTTTTTAACTGTTGTGTGAAATTTGCTGTATTTAACAATTTTTTTTTTAATAACCTTTTTAATTGTCATATCTTATTCTAAATTGTATTATATGCTATGTTGCATATATTTTTACCTTTTAAATATTTTTAAAGTGATGTTTGAATTTTTCCAAAGCTCATTGAATTTATTTTCTATTTTTAAAGGTTAGTTTCCATTTTTCTGTTATTTTCTTTATTTAAATTATATTTAATTTAAATTTATTTATTCATTTTATGTATGCATTTTATTTTTATTTTTTTATCTTTATTTATAAATATGTTTCATGTACATACAATTTTTCCAAAGTTCATTTCATTTATTTTCAAATTTTCAAGCCTAGTTTACATTTTCTTTGCAATTTTCTTAATTTAAATATATTTAATTAATATTTATTTATTTTTGTTTATTTACTATATTTTCGTGTTTTATCTGTATTTATACATATTTTACATGTATTTAAAATTTAAAAAGAAATGGTGGAAATTTGAAAGGTTTGTGACTCTTTATTTGCTTAAGCCTCTTTGTATTCTCACCTTTTCATTATCAACCATTACCTTTTCATTTTTGCTGCCTTAACTCCATTGCTTCAGCCGTATCTTTTTCCTCATCATTTTCATGAAAATTTAAGCTTCTCAACTCCAAAAAAGATCGGCCATCAACCTGAGAAAAAGTTTTGGTAAAATTTCTATTTCTTTTTTCATGTTTTCCTTCTTGTTTCTTATGTTATTTACATTGCTTTCTTCACCTTCTAGGCTTGGCACCTCTCCACTCCATCAGCTCCACCATCACCTCCTCCATCTACAGCAGCCATTAGCCCCTCCTTTGACCAAAAATTCAGGCCATGACCCTTCACATGAAGCATCACCACAAAAACATTGCAAAGCTTTGCCAAACTTCACCAAAACAATGCTAGCCAAGCCTATACTCCACTATTACCTTCATAGTTGCCTTTGGCCACTCCTTAGCCACCACCACCATCATCTACATCACTTTTGGCTGCCACGTGACCACTGACCAGATCTGAAACCCCCTATGGCAGAGCTCCAATTGACCTAAGCCGAGCCAAAAAGTTGAACAACTTACCTCTTTTGCATTGTCTTTGGTATGCTTCATGTTAGCACCACTACACCTTCATCTCCACTTGTTTTGATGCCATATCTGACCCAAACCTGACCTATATGATGCCAATCCTGAGCTTAACACATCATTGGCTAAGCTCATGATCCACCTTGGTCGAGCATTCGAATGGTAAAGACAAGGTCTTGTCTTTATTGCCTTGTATTTCAACTTTTTCTAAATAATTTTGTGTTGAATATTCATATGTTATATTGTCTTGTTTTGGGTTGTTTACAAGATGATATATTGGCTCTCTTCACTCATTTGAATCACTAGTCGTGCTGTATCGTGCTTGTCGTGCCTTTGGAATCGTTTGTGTGTCCTAGTGGTCTTCAGCTTGAAAAGGTGAGTCTTTCTCACTCTGACATTTATACTTATGAAATAGTGAATTGATGTCAAGTGTTTAGTAATATAAAATGTTATGCAAGTTAATGTTGATCATATGATATGCTATACCATATTATTACCATGTTAAAACTGTTAATTATCACCTGACATCTGATATATGACATTATATTGTGACATTGACATTGTTTATATTGTTTATGCATATATTCACACTGCAAGTTCCCTGTTAGAATAGAATCACTATGGGTTGAAATGATACATACCTGAACGGACTTTAGAGTAGGGAAAAATTGTTATGGGCTGAAATGATAGGCCTGAGCGATTTTTATTGTATTTTATCTGACTTGGGATTGCGGGTTTGAAATGATAAAACCCGGTTTTCTTTGTAAATTACGGATTGAAATGATATATATCCGTATCACTTGACCTAGGTTAGAAAATTATATACAGACCCGTGCTATATTTTTAAATGATTTTTTTAAATATGTATTTTCAAAAGTATGAAATTTTGATTTAAAATATATATATTATGGTTTTAAGAAAGTTAAATATTAAATCTTGAAATTGTGAATTTAAGTGAATTCAAGTATGCAAATTTGGAGTAAATGTGACGTTTGACTTTAAATTTTATTTTAAGATGTAAATAAATAATGGAAATTAAATTTAAAGTTTTGAAATGATATTTGAAGTAAAATTTTAAGTTTATTAAATTTATAAATTAATAAACAGTGAAATTTGACTTAATAAATGAATGGAGTTTGCAAAATTGAATATTTGATCTTAAAATTTTATTGTGTTAAATCATATGTTAAAATGATTTTAAATGTGAAATTTTGAAGTCTAGAAATATGATTTTTAAGTTGTAATAATAAAAAATTTGGAGTTTTATTATTATTTTTGAAAAGCTAAAATGAAACGTGGAATTTTATAGCATTTTCAAAATGCTTTAGTCTTTTGACAGCATTTTAATGTTATTGTTTTGAATCTAACAATGTTTGAAATAACTAAATATCTATTATGACATTTTATAAATGTCGCTATTCTTGAAATAAACCATTTTGGAAAATATAAGCTACGATAGCACTTTATAAATGCTGTCGTTGCTATAATTTGACAATGTTTTGAAATGTTATAGATTTTAACACTGTTTGGGCTATATTTTAAATTGTTAAATAATTTAACTTTTGAAATGGATTATCTGTGAAATTTTAGAAGTTTTGAATATTTAAATTTGAATTTTTAAGGAATTTAAATTGAATTTGAATTTAAATAGAGTTTACTTGGTTATGTGTTAAACGGAATGAAATGTAATATAATAAATGAATTTTTGAATGGAATTTTGGAATGTATTTTTGGTAATGATGTTTGAAATAATAAATGAATGACATATTTGATTTTTAAATGATATTTAACTTTGAATATTTGGATTTGAAATCAAATAATGATTTGATTATGAAGTTTTGAAAGGATGTAATATTTTAATGATTTTGAAATGGTTTGGAAATGATTTGATCTTTATTTTAATAAAGAATGTGAATGTTGAATGATATTTGATTTTTCTTTATTTGATAAAGGAATATTTGAAGTTTATATTTGTATGAAAAGATATTTGGTTTAATTGTAATTTAAGTTTATTTTAATAATATTGGATTTATGAAATGAATATTTCAAAACTACATAATAATGAAATTAGATTTGAGATATGAATATATGGAATTATAAAGTTTAGTTTTGAAATGTGGGATATTAAAGTTTGGAAACATATTAAAATTGGATAGCTTATTTTGTAGATCAAATCTATATTTGAAATTTATAAGATTTGAAATGTTTTGTTAGAAAACTGAATTGAATTGAAATTGATGGTTTGATTTGAATTAAATTGGAAATTTGAAATTTTGAATTAAATTGGAAATAAATTTGTAAAATGTAAAGAATTAAATGAATGTTTCATGATTTCAAGTGTATGATTTCAGAATGTTATGATTTTCAAAGTGTAATGATTTCAAGTATTTTGGTTTCGAAAGAGTTATAACTTTGAAAGTATTATGATTTTTGGAAGTGAATATAGGTTTGAGATGGAAATGATAAAGTATAAACTATTTTGATTTGAATATAGTTTTGAAATAAAAATGATTTTGGTTTCGAAGTATAAACTATTTTGATTGAATAAATAGTTTTGAAATAAAAATGGTTTTGGTTTCGAGGCGTAAACTATTTTGAAAGGAATATAGTTTTGAAATGAAATGATTTGATCCTTTTGAAATATAAACTATTTTGAAATGACCACGGCGTTATAATAACGTTTGGTTGTTAAAGAGACCGGGATCGAAAGTTGTCATACTCTCTGCCAACTCCGAAAACCACTTTAACAACCGTGTACGCGGTGGAGATTCAAGAATGAAGTAGGATGGTGGCGACGTTCTTGAGGTATATTACATGGACCCAACTCCCGTGAGTTGGCATAAGGTGGCTAAAACAGGAGCGATCTCGGGCCAAAGGAGGTAGCACCTCTGGTCGGACACATTCCTTCGATACTATACTCTTACTGGTGATTGATTAGATGGCCATCCTCCGATTTTGATTGGGAGTGTGTTCCGAGGTGGGCGTATGTGGCTGCTGCGTTACCACCAGCCCGTGTGCGTAATTGGTATATCTACCCTGGCATTGCCTTGTGTGCCGTGTCACCTACCATACCGTGCCTTTACTACGAGTTTGTTTTTCTCCCGTAGCCCGTGTGGTATCCTCTGACAGTCACCCGGAGTGGAGATGGCATGATATTGAATGGACTACTGGGACTATTATGTGTGAAGGGTGATATGGGTAGCCCGGAACGCTATTTAAAAGTATGTTTATTTCACTGTAGACATTATTATAGTAGCGCAATATTACTACATAGTAAATAGTTTAACGGATCCTTAAAGGATGGGCGATCCCAAGCATCCTTTAAGTTACTGATTCATTTTTGTTACTGTTCACTTGAGTTTATTTACAGTTCATAAGTATTTATGTCCTGACTCGAGTGTTTTGTATTTTGCTTTACGCTCGAGTCAGATTGAGTGAGTTAGCATTCAAGATTCACCTTCGGAGTTGGAGCTTTCCTTGAAGATCCAGCCATCTATTTTGCTTTCTGTATCCAGTGATTTCAGTGATGTATTCTGATTTGTACCTGATGTATCTTGTTACTTTTTGTTGTATCATGTTTAACTCTGATGTATCTTATTTTTATATAGTAGCTTCATGAACTACTATTTCTTTTAAATTCCGCTGCATTATTAAATACTCTGTGTCTGTGATCTGTGATTAATTATTTACTGTATATTCTGAGATTTGCCAATTTTTATTTACAACGCGGTATTTTGAGCAATTCAAGTCCGACATGTGCGGATGCGAATGGTTGAAAATATCGGGTCGTTACAGTTGGTATCAGAGCTTTGGTAGCTCTAGGCAAAACTCAGTATATAGGGTAAATGAAATTGTAGAATCACTTCCATTCGAGTTTAAATCTCTTCCTTTTGACTCGATTCATTTGAATTTTTGAAACATTCCCTGCGGGTCCAAAATCCATTCGTGTCCCTCACTATTCATCTTCTTTTGATTTTGGAGTATCCCATAACTCCACTTCAAAAGGATCTTTATAATGAGTCGGCGATCTCGCCAATCTCAAATTGATTTGTAATGGGGTGAAACTCCTTTACAACAGCATCGATTCACCAAATATTTTATATCCTCGGTTTAGATGCTAGTATCTCTTATTATCATAAACTCTATCTCTTGAGGTCAAATGTAGATTTACCCAAAAATCCACATCGAACTTATACTTTAAGTCACGGTTGACCCGGTTAAGGTTGCCCGCAATTTATATAAGCTCATCCATCTCCCTATTCTGTTATTTAATCATCTCATCTTTGTTTCCAACTTATCTTCAAATTATTCTTGAAGTGTATTTGTAAACTAATATTTAAAATGTCTAATATATTGTGTTTTTGAGTTGTTGATGTTGATTTGGGTTTTTGATCGATTCGTATGATCAACGCTATCGATAAGATTTCCAAAACACTTGAACAGAGCAAACTGACACAATATGTTTTAAAATTAGTAATGAAATAAATTTTATGAAATAAATTTTTAACTATATTATAAATCTTTATCTGGATTTTATTTGAATTGGTTGTTAAGAAATAATATTTGATTTTATATATCATTTTCTATTATTTCATATATCTAATTGAACTATAAAACATGGTTATAAATTTATTTGGAAATTTAAAATGAATGTAAAAAAAAAAGGAATTTGAGAATTTAATTTCGGATGGATTTCAAACTTTGTGTTTAAAGTTTTAAAGGATATATTATTTCAAGTATTTTCGAATAGAAATTTGTTTCCAAAGAATTTTAAATTTAAATTTAGTGCTCTTCTCTTTGTCGCTGGAAAATAATTTCGGTGATGACTACAGCATCATCGACATTCATTTTCGAGTTTCGAAGTGAAGAGACCATTCTGTAGTCTTGCTACAATTTTGTTTTTGGAAAATTTAATTGATTTTAATTTCTAAAATAATAATGGATTTATAACATATGCTGATATATGATTTAAATTTAAATGGATATATATATATATATATATATAGTATTTGAGCATTTATTTATCTCTAAATAATTTGGAATTTATCGAAAATTTAATTCCTAAATTTTATCTTCAAAGATAATTTCTAAGTATAATTTCAAGATTTGGTTAAATATTCAAGCTTGAAATAATTTAATTAGAAATTTTTATTTGTATAATACACAATTTCATTCCAATATAACTTACCTTAATTTTCAGAAGTTGAATATGTAATTGGATAATGTACAATATAAAAAGAAAAGATTTTATAAATAAAATTTGAGTGATTATGATAAATGTTATACACTTAAATTTTAGTTATAAAAAGATTAACAGAGGTAAATAGAAAAAGGGGTAATGGAATAATTTACAATATAAAATGATGATAAAGGAACTAAGAATAAGATAAAGCAGTTATAATAAGTATAAATATATGTAACATAGGTGATAAAATATATTGAGAAGAATAAATTAAATTTTTTAATTAGTAATAAGGAAGAATTGAATTTTGTTAAGTACATTTTGAATATAATAAATGTTTTTTTTTTCAAATCCATGATTTTTGAAATTGTTAATTTAAGATAATTGGATAATAAGATAATGAAATTAGAGATAGTTTAGATTTATTTAACTTATGTAAGATTTATAATCGATTTAAGTTGAAATTTTCCTGGTTTCAAATATCTTATTTTGTTTTTCAAACTATCTTTTGGTTGTCCTAATTTCCCTTATCTTGCTACAGAATGGGAGGCTATTGCCTATACCAGTCTGCTTAGAAATCTTTCTATAATCTTTAATAATCTTTGGTACTCATCTTTGAATCTGAGCACTGCTTACCATCCATAGACCGTCGGTTAAGCGGGAACGGTGAATCAGATTGTAAAAGATTTTTTTTGTGCTTGTGTTCTTGATTCTGGAGGATCTTGAGAAGATCATCTCCACATTGTTAAACTTACCTATAGCAACAGTTATCAAGTATAATTTTAATCTTCTTGTCATCTTTCCTTAATACTACTTCATTCTATCTTTTCCATGCTTTCCCATACCTCATTCCTTTTCGGGGACGAAAAGTTTTGAGTGGGGGAGAGTGTAACAACCCTGTATTTTCTAATCAGTGCAATTATATATTTTAATTATTTTAATTTAAATTCCTAATTTAAATACTTTATTTTATTTATTAAATGAACATATTTTGTTATTTGAAATATAAATGTTGATTTTGATGTTGATTAGAATTTCAAACATGCATATATTGAATATTTTCCAAAAAAGTGAATTTTGGTCAAAATGGTCAAAGTTTGACTTTTAAATTTAAAATTTGAAAGTTTGAAAATTTGAATTTTATATTTTATTATGAAAGTAAATAAAATTTTAAGAACACTGCTTTTCGTTTTGTTGAAATCTGATTTATAATGTGAAAGTTATGCCTTTTTTAACTGTTGTGTGAAATTTGCTGTATTTAACAATTTTTTTTTTTAATAACCTTTTTAATTGTCATATCTTATTCTAAATTGTATTATATGCTATGTAACATATATTTTTACCTTTTAAATATTTTTAAAGTGATGTTTGAATTTTTCCAAAGCTCATTGAATTTATTTTCTATTTTTAAAGGTTAGTTTCCATTTTTCTGTTATTTTCTTTATTTAAATTATATTTAATTTAAATTTATTTATTCATTTTATGTATGCATTTTATTTTTATGTTTTTATCTTTATTTATAAATATGTTTCATGTACATACAATTTTTCCAAAGTTCATTTCATTTATTTTCAAATTTTCAAGCCTAGTTTACATTTTCTTTGCAATTTTCTTAATTTAAATATATTTAATTAATATTTATTTATTTATTTTTGTTTATTTACTATATTTTCGTGTTTTATCTGTATTTATACATATTTTACATGTATTTAAAATTTAAAAAGAAATGGTGGAAATTTGAAAGGTTTGTGACTCTTTATTTGCTTAAGCCTCTTTGTATTCTCACCTTTTCATTATCAACCATTACCTTTTCATTTTTGCTGCCTTAACTCCATTGCTTCAGCCGTATCTTTTTCCTCATCATTTTCACGAAAATTTAAGCTTCTCAACTCCAAAAAAGATCGGCCATCAACCTGAGAAAAAGTTTTGGTAAAATTTCTATTTCTTTTTTCATGTTTTCCTTCTTGTTTCTTATGCTATTTACATTGCTTTCTTCACCTTCTAGGCTTGGCACCTCTCCACTCCATCAGCTCCACCATCACCTCCTCCATCTACAGCAGCCATTAGCCCCTCCTTTGACCAAAAATTCAGGCCATGCGAAAGGCCAGAGGTTCTAAATAAGATTCCAGGAATCCAAATAATATTCATTGAGTTTTAGAGACCTAATGAGTGCCAAACATCTTTGGTCGAATTTCGATAGGCAAGAGAGATAGAGAGGATTGCGCTGGGCAAACAAGAATTGCTACGCACCTCTTGCTTTCGGCTTTGTAGTGGTTACAATGCCCCAAGCCTTAGCCGTCCAACGAATGAAACCCTGTGACGGTTGACCCTTCACATGAAGCATCACCACAAAAACATTGCAAAGCTTTGCCAAACTTCACCAAAACAATGCTAGCCAAGCCTATACTCCACTATTACCTTCATAGTTGCCTTTGACCACTCCTTAGCCACCACCACCATCATCTACATCACTTTTGGCTGCCACGTGACCACTGACCAGATCTGAAACCCCCTATGGCAGAGCTCCAATTGACCTAAGCCGAGCCAAAAAGTTGAACAACTTACCTCTTTTGCATTGTCTTTGGTATGCTTCATGTTAGCACCACTACACCTTCATCTCCACTTGTTTTGATGCCATACCTGACCCAAACCTGAACTATATGATGCCAATCCTGAGCTTAACACATCATTGGCTAAGCTCATGATCCACCTTGGTCGAGCATTCGAATGGTAAAGACAAGGTCTTGTCTTTATTGCCTTGTATTTCAACTTTTTCTAAATAATTTTGTGTTGAATATTCATATGTTATATTGTCTTGTTTTGGGTTGTTTACAAGATGATATATTGGCTCTCTTCACTCATTTGAATCACTAGTCGTGCTGTATCGTGCTTGTCGTGCCTTTGGAATCATTTGTGTGTCCTAGTGGTCTTCAGCTTGAAAAGGTGAGTCTTTCTCACTCTGACATTTATACTTATGAAATAGTGAATTGATGTCAAGTGTTTAGTAATATAAAATGTTATGCAAGTTAATGTTGATCATATGATATGCTATACCATGTTATTACCATGTTAAAACTGTTAATTATCACCTGACATCTGATATATGACATTATATTGTGACATTGACATTGTTTATATTGTTTATGCATATATTCACACTGCAAGTTCCCTGTTAGAATAGAATCACTATGGGTTGAAATGATACATACCTAAACGGACTTTAGAATAGGGAAAAATTGTTATGGGCTGAAATGATAGGCCTGAGCGATTTTTATTGTATTTTATCCGACTTGTGATTGCGGGTTTGAAATGATAAAATCCGGTTTTCTTTGTAAATTACGGATTGAAATGATATATATCCGTATCACTTGACCTAGATTAGAAAATTATATACAGACCCCGTGGTATATTTTTAAATGATTTTTTTTAAATATGTATTTTCAAAAGTATGAAATTTTGATTTAAAATATATATATTATGGTTTTAAGAAAGTTAAATATTAAATCTTGAAATTGTGAATTTAAGTGAATTCAAGTATGCAAATTTGGAGTAAATGTGACGTTTGACTTTAAATTTTATTTTAAGATGTAAATAAATAATGGAAATTAAATTTAAAGTTTTGAAATGATATTTGAAGTAAAATTTTAAGTTTATTAAATTTATAAATTAATAAACAGTGAAATTTGACTTAATAAATGAATGGAGTTTGCAAAATTGAATATTTGATCTTAAAATTTTATTGTGTTAAATCATATGTTAAAATGATTTTAAATGTGAAATTTTGAAGTCTAGAAATATGATTTTTAAGTTGTAATAATAAAAAATTTGGAGTTTTATTATTATTTTTGAAAAGCTAAAATGAAACCTAGAATTTTATAGCATTTTCAAAATGCTTTAGTCTTTTGACAGCATTTTAATGCTATTGTTTTGAATCTAACAATGTTTGAAATAACTAAATATCTATTATGACATTTTATAAATGTCTCTATTCTTGAAATAAACCATTTTGGAAAATATAAGCTACGATAGCACTTTATAAATGCTGTCGTTGCTATAATTTGACAATGTTTTGAAATGTTATAGATTTTAACACTGTTTGGGCTATATTTTAAATTGTTAAATGATTTAACTTTTGAAATGGATTATCTGTGAAATTTTAGAAGTTTTGAATATTTAAATTTGAATTTTTAAGGAATTTAAATTGAATTTGAATTTAAATAAAGTTTACTTGGTTATGTGTTAAACGGAATGAAATGTAATATAATAAATGAATTTTTGAATGGAATTTTGGAATGTATTTTTGGTAATGATGTTTGAAATAATAAATGAATGACATATTTGATTTTTAAATGATATTTAACTTTGAATATTTGGATTTGAAATCAAATAATGATTTGATTATGAAGTTTTGAAAGGATGTAATATTTTAATGATTTTGAAATGGTTTGGAAATGATTTGATCTTTATTTTAATAAAGAATGTGAATGTTGAATGATATTTGATTTTTCTTTATTTGATAAAGGAATATTTGAAGTTTATATTTGTATGAAAAGATATTTGGTTTAATTGTAATTTAAGTTTATTTTAATAATATTGGATTTATGAAATGAATATTTCAAAACTACATAATAATGAAATTAGATTTGAGATATGAATATATGGAATTATAAAGTTTAGTTTTGAAATGTGGGATATTAAAGTTTGGAAACATATTAAATTTGGATAGCTTATTTTGTAGATCAAATCTATATTTGAAATTTATAAGATTTGAAATGTTTTGTTAGAAAACTGAATTGAATTGAAATTGATGGTTTGATTTGAATTAAATTGGAAATTTGAAATTTTGAATTAAATTGGAAATAAATTTGTAAAATGTAAAGAATTATATGAATGTTTCATGATTTCAAGTGTATGATTTCAGAATGTTATGATTTTCAAAGTGTAATGATTTCAAGTATTTTGGTTTCGAAAGAGTTATAACTTTGAAAGTATTATGATTTTTGGAAGTGAATATAGGTTTGAGATGGAAATGATAAAGTATAAACTATTTTGATTTGAATATAGTTTTGAAATAAAAATGATTTTGGTTTCGAAGTATAAACTATTTTGATTGAATAAATAGTTTTGAAATAAAAATGGTTTTGGTTTCGAGGCGTAAACTATTTTGAAAGGAATATAGTTTTGAAATGAAATGATTTGATCCTTTTGAAATATAAACTATTTTGAAATGACCACGGCGTTATAATAACGTTTGGTTGTTAAAGAGACCGGGATCGAAAGTTGTCATACTCTCTGCCAACTCCGAAAACCACTTTAACAACCGTGTACGCGGTGGAGATTCAAGAATGAAGTAGGATGGTGGCGACGTTCTTGAGGTATATTACATGGACCCAACTCCCGTGAGTTGGCATAAGGTGGCTAAAACAGGAGCGATCTCGGGCCAAAGGAGGTAGCACCTCTGGTCGGACACATTCCTTCGATACTATACTCTTACTGGTGATGATTAGATGGCCATCCTCCGATTTTGATTGGGAGTGTGTTCCGAGGTGGGCGTATGTGGCTGCTGCGTTACCACCAGCCCGTGTGCGTAATTGGTTTATCTACCCCGGCATTGCCTTGTGTGCCGTGTCACCTACCATACCGTGCCTTTACTACGAGTTTGTTTTTCTCCCGTAGCCCGTGTGGTATCCTCTGACAGTCACCCGGAGTGGAGATGGCATGATATTGGATGGACTGCTGGGACTATTATGTGTGAAGGGTGATATGGGTAGCCCGGAACGCTATTTAAAAGTATGTTTATTTTACTGTAGACATTATTATAGTAGCGCAATATTACTACATAGTAAATAGTTTAACGGATCCTTAAAGGATGGGCGATCCCAAGCATCCTTTAAGTTACTGATGCATTTTTGTTACTGTTCACTTGAGTTTATTTACAGTTCATAAGTATTTATGTCCTGACTCGAGTGTTTTGTATTTTGCTTTATGCTCGAGTCAGATTGAGTGAGTTAGCATTCAAGATTCACCTTCGGAGTTGGAGCTTTCCTTGAAGATCCATCCATCTATTTTTCTTTCTGTATCCAGTGATTTCAGTGACGTATTCTGATTTGTACCTGATGTATCTTGTTACTTTTTGTTGTATCATGTTTAACTCTGATGTATCTTATTTTTATATAGTAGCTTCATGAACTACTATTTCTTTTAAATTCCGCTGCATTATTAAATACTCTGTGTCTGTGATCTGTGATTAATTATTTACTGTATATTCTGAGATTTGCCAATTTTTATTTACAACGCGGTATTTTGAGCAATTCAAGTCTGACATGTGCGGATGCGAATGGTTGAAAATATCGGGTCGTTACAACTGACTTAGGTGTTATTTAACTATAATGCTCGGATCAGACCGAGTATTATAGAATACAGAATATGATGCTGTGGAGCTCAGGAGACGAGCTGGATGGCGATACATACTTCCGTACTTGATTATTATTCCGTTGTGTATTCAGTTTTGAGGACAAGTTTATATGACTTTCTAGTTGTATGTTATTGATGTTGTTGAACTCTGATGATGTAATGTATAAACAGATGTATTTGTTTTCGTGTAAAGATCATTTATTATCTATAATATTTTATTCCGCTGCGATGGTTTGATTCTAATGTTTTCTATTTTCTTCTTCTACCTCTTCTTTTTAAACCCAAATGGTTCGTATTTCTGTTCATCTTGAGTTGGTTGATGTAGAATAGTGTTGACTCAAGGGACACAGATTTACGGGTCATTACAGTTGGTATCAGAGCTGAAGGTTAAGCGAGAACCTTGGCTCTGGTGGGGATTACTCATTAAAAATGGAGTCTGTAGTACTCTAGAATGAGTTTGAGTGTAATAATAGATATGAGCGCGTATTTGTTATTGAATATAAAAATTGTTTTTTTATTGTGTTGACTTATCAGTTGAGTGTTTATGGATTCTGGTCGATATATGGACACCATGTCATCGATAGGGGTTTCTAAACTCTTAAACAAGATAAACCGACACAGTATTATTTTAAATAGGGTAAATGAAATAATTTTACGCAAATTATTTTTGTATATAAGAGAAATAATTTTCTGTAAATTATTATAGTTATATATGGTTGCTTGGTTGTTAGGAGATGATAATATTAAAATATTATCATTGTTAAGTGAAAGTTAAATAAAGGATTAAATTTTAACCAAAGGTTAAGAAATAAATTTATATACAAATGGAAATTATAAATGTTATTTGTAAAATGAAGTAAAATACCGGAGTAATAGTTGAATACGAATTGGAAGAATTTGGAATTTGAAATTTTTGGGAAAGGGTTTAAAATTCCTTTGGATTTGAAAATGGTTTTCAAAGGTTTTGGAGAAATAATAGTGGTATTATTTGAGAAATATTTTTGAATCAGATTTGAAGTCTGGTGAGATTTGGGATTTAAAAATATTTGAAGGGACTTTAAAGAAATAAAAGCATTAAACTCTTTTCGATCGCTGGAAAATAATTCCGATGATGATCGCGACATCATCGGTGTTCATTTTCGAGTTTCCAAAAAGGGAGATTGCTACTTGGATGTTTTGGATTAATGTTTTTTTGTGAAATTTGGTTTGATTTTGAAAATGCAGAGGAATAGTTTGATATATATATATATATATTATCAAAATTGAATTTGGAACATTTTAGTAATGGTTTATACTCTGGAATTGGTTAGAAATGTTTTGGTATGTTTAAGCAATTGCTTGAAACTCTGGGATCTTATTAAAAATGGTTATGGAATGATAAATAAGTTTGGAAAATTTTTGAAAATTTGTTTAGAATAGAAAATTTAACTTGGAGAAGGGTTAGAAATTTGAAGTAAGTAAGAAAATGAAAATAAATTAGAAATGTAAGCCAATTAATTTACGTGAGTTAAAAGAAGTGAGCAAACGGAAGATAAATAAAAAGTGAATGTTGAGGAAATAAATCTAAATAGGCAATGAAATAAAATTTATTGGTTGAAAATAAATTTGTGAATGAACAAATGAATTTATATTTGTAAGTAAATGAATTGAATTTGGAAATTAAAATTTGTAATGAACGAAGCAAAAGAACTAATCAAATAAATTTGTAGATTGAAATGAGATTTGATTGAAATAGAATCAAGTTAAAGTGAAAAAGAAAATTTATTTGCAAATGAAGTGAACTTAAGTTATGAAGTTGAAAAAGTTTGAAGAAAGTAAATTAACTTAAGTTTAAAAATAGTAGAAGCTTGGCTTCGAGTAAGGGTGAAAGCCCATTAAATAAAAGTTTTGGGTTAAATTAATTTGTGAAATGGTTATTAATATTAGCATAGAATGTTGTCAAGCTTAATGGAATTGGTTTAAATGAAACCAACGCGGGAATGAATGAAATGCAAGTGAATGGTTTGTAAATAAGTTATAATGGAATAAAATTTAATATAAATTGTATTGGAATCAATTTAAAATGATTATAAGCTTAAGTAATTGTTTACTCACATAAATATCGCCGAATTTGCATAGAAATAATTGTCATTTGACGAAAATGAGATTAAATAAAATTCTATGAATTAGTGGAAGCAAATATAATTGAATTTTTGAATCAATTGATAAGAATATGAGTTTGTTTGGAATTATAAATGAATTTAAGGTAAGCAAGTGTGTTATACGTCACTTAAAGTGAATGCAAGGGTAAGAAAAGCGAGTGAAAACAATTGAATTGGTGATTGAAACCTTATTAATTACTTTTAAGTGCCGTCTGGTAGGTATGGCTTATGAAATCCATGTGTTAGCTATTGAAAATGAGTGAAATGTAAATAAATTTTCTATATATGGCACTTACATACTTAAATTGATTAAGTACAGGTACCGGATGACTGTTTGGCTGGATTTGGACGCACTAATTGCTAAAATAATAAGCCGCTTGCTTAAAAATGCTAAATAAAGGCATGCCTATGCAATAAAAATATGAAATATGAACTGTTTTTGTTTTTCCGACCATATGGGTCGATGTATATATATTTATATCTCTTGTCAAATTGCAAAAGCTCCTCCGTACAAAGGAAACTCTGCCAAAAAAATTCGAAAATTTTGGGAGTTAGGAAAATTTTTATTTACGACAAAACGATTTCAAATTGAAAATTGAAATAAATTAGTGGATGAAACTAATTTAAAATAATGATATGAATCAGTTATAAATGGAAGATAAAATTCAATATTCAGAGTTTAAGATAAATTGAATACATATGGAAATGGGAGAACCAATTTGAATAGAAGTAGACATAAACTAAAGTGGTGAAGTGAAAATAAATATAAGAAGTGTATAAAATACTTATATTGAACATAAGAAGAAATGGTGAAATTCTTAAGTAATATGGGTGTCGGGAAAATATATTGAATAAGCATTTGAGTGAAGATTTTATAAAAATATGTGAAATGATAAGCGTTGATATGTGAATAGAAATCAAAATGAATGTGAATAAAAGAGAATGGATATAAATACGTAGGACGTATGTATATTATCTTATTCGCATAGCAATTTGATCCAGATTCGAGCATAGAATTTCGAGATAGTTATATCAATCCGAATTAGGATTTTTCACTCGATTTTCGACGGCGAACCCTGGATATGGATTTTGATTGATTATGGAAATTCTCTATCATAGTTTGTGGCTATGCAAGGAGAATGACGGTTTCTGATCAAGAAACCAGATCTGAGTCCGCACTAGGAAGTCGGGTGGACGATACTAGTTCAGAAGTGAAATTGTGTGATCTAGTAAGCGATCAGATTCGGTATTGCATACGAATGATATAGGTACATCGTACTGGCTTGAATGAATAGATATTGAAATTTTGTAAGGAAGTCGATAAAATATTTTTGAATGTTGTGATTGGATATTATTGCTATGTCGGATACAGGTATTATAAAGGAAAAGGAAAATTGGTTTTGATTCCAGAAGATAAATTTGAATTGCTCGACAAAAAGTATGTGTTTAAATTTCTGTATGAAATTTAATTGGATTTTTGATCTGGCCACCTGGCTTTTTGTTTTCCTTTGAAATTTGAGATCCCGTAGAGGCATTTTGTAGTTGTACCGAGCTAGCCGCGCAAAGGAGATGCTGGCTAAATTTTACGGAAATTTAGAGAGTTAGAAAATTTTTGAGAAAGTTTTGATAATTTAAATTTGGATTTAAATTTAAATTTGAATAAGTGGAGTAAATAATGTTATTGGAAACTATGAAAGGTTTTGGAAAGTTGGTTGAAGTAATAGTGGGTCATTAATAAAAGATATGTTATGGCAGGTGGATAAAACCATTTGGTTTTGGAAAATAGTAATGGGTATTGGATCATTCTTCTTAACAAGTAATTTCGGGGACGAAATTCTTTTAAGGGGGAGGAATGTGACGACCCGAAAATGTTGAATATTTGAAGTTAGGATATCTAATTGATTTTAAATATTTGATAATTAGTTTTAATATGAATTTCAAATATCACTGTTTATTTGACAATTAAATTATTGAATTTAATAAAATTGGAAATTGGGAAAATTGTTGAATCTTTGGTTTTAAGCCTGTTAAAAATAATTTGAAGGCTTGTAAAATTTATATTGATAGTGTTGAGGATAATAAAAGTTTTAAAATTGAATTTAATACTGATTTGTTTAGTTTTGAAATTTTATCGTTTAAATTGAATTTAAAAATAGCCTTCCGAGACACAGTCTCGAAATTCGACGAAACCAGTGCCATTGGATCCGTAATATTGTATTATTATCGGATTTTAATTTTCGTAGTGTTTGGAGAGATCGTTTGACCGTACGGTAGATAAACGCGCTGAAATTTTATCGAAATTTAATATAATAACCGGGTCCAAAAAGCCATCATCTCCATACGATCGAATAAGGGCTCGAAACCTTTTCCATTGTGTTCGAAATAGGGGTATAACATTATAGACGCATAGCGGCACGCCTCGATAGGACATCGGAATTTTAAGTTGCATTAAATAAGATATTTATAATTAAAAAAAAATATTTTAACCTGTCAACAATCAGGGCTTACCTTCTCCAACACACCTTCCTCAACTTTATATCTTATCCCTCTCGTCCAAAGTCAAAAAAATCGAACATGAAAAAGGAGAAAAAAAACGGGGGGGGGCTGTCCACTTTAAAATCAAAATAAAATAAGAAACACTTCATATTTTAGTATGATTCAAAAGCAAATCATCATGGCCGAAGAGGGTACGTTCCAAATCGAAAAAATAACGAAAGGAAATCGTCGCGTTGTCTTCAGCGACGGCAAGATCGACTTGAATCGCGTTCCTATAGGTCAGGGTTTCGTCGATGTCATGCTAGGGTTTGCACTCGCATTAGGGCAAGTCGCGACGATGTCAAGGCTAGGGAAGTGGTCATGTCGGTCGTGGTGTCAGTGAAGTGTCGCGTGCGCGAGCCTGAGTTGGGCCACGGCGTCGTTTGGAGTTGCGATGTGACGCGATCGATGGTGGGAAGGGGACTCGACCTGGAAGAGGCTAGCGACGGCTACTAGAAGTGATCGAAGTCAAGATGCAGGGTGGGTGTGTGCTCGGGTTTGATCACATTAAGGTAATTAAATTTTATTTTAGTTAAGTAAGTTTAAAACTCTTTGAATTCGATTTGTCCATTTATTAATTATCAGCATATATATGTATATAACTCAGTATATTGTTTTTCAATAAAAAAATGTTTACTGTTTAGTTTTAAAATTTTAGAGTTTAAATTTATATATATATACTAGAAATTTATGTAAGACTTTAGAAGAAAATTATATAAGGGACTGGTGATAAAATTGTATAATTGACTTATTTAATTTATTTGGTTACTAAAAGATTTATAAAGGGAAATTATTAGTTTAAATTAAATTAAATTGTTAGTGAATTAAATTTTATTAATGATAATAAAATGTGCGGTTAATTAAATTTATCAAATGGAAATTTAATTGTTCAATTGACTCGAATATTAATAAAACATATAATGTTTATTCAAGGTTTGAAATCCGAAAAGAAACAAGCTGGTCTGGAGTATATTGCAAATTAAAAAGCAAAGGTGAGTTAATCTCACTCATCGGGGTTTTAATTCAAATTTAAATAGTTAAATTCAATAATTGGTTGAATGATCGAATTGATTTGATGTGCTATATTATATAGTAGTATATAGTATATATTGGAGTGACTGATTTTGTAACAACCCGCATATTTTACGATTGTGTATTTAAATATTTTATTTAAATATAGCATCGTTAGTCAAATTTAAGTTCGAAAGGTTACTTTCTGCAAACAGTCGAATTAGGACTCGATACCACTTCCATTGAGTTCAAAACGCCGTTTGCGACCTTTTTTAGTATAAACTTCGATATGTTTGGAGCTAGCTAAAATTTGACCTATGCACTTTGGACTTTGTGTTTGGGTTAGCCTAAAGTACTAACTCTAGCTCCACCCCCACTTCTCTTCATTCACTTTCATTTCCTAATACCTTCAAGCTTTTATAAAAATGGGGGAAGAGAAAGAGAATTAGAATTCCTAAGCCCTTGTTTCATTGCAAATCCAAGTTCTAACTCCAAATTCAAAGTGAAGCTATTGGTAAGCATCCTTTTCTTCTTCTCCAACTCATTCTACCTTCAATTTCAGAAATTCCTAAAGTCTAACTTAGGAAATGTTTTTCTTTTAAGCTTAGATTTAAGCTTCTTGGGTTGGGATTGAGGAGTGATTGTTTTTACTTTGCTCTATAACTTCTTCTTCCTTGTTTTTGTTCAAAAGGTGAGATTTTTATCTCACATCTATGTCTATAACTATCTTTGGTTGTTAGGTATGAATTCCTAACTTCTATTCCGTGATCATTGGCTTTGGATTGAATTGGTTTTATGAATGTTCCAATTTTTGGTGTTTTGAAGTCAAATTTTTTCAAAATCATAGCTTTGTTGTTTGAAAATGTTTTTGGTGATGCATCGAAGAGCCTATAGAGTTGGGTTGCCGATTGACATAAACTCCTAGCGCCCATTGCATGTCCGATCACGAATTGGCTTGTGATTGCTATTCATTTGATAGGCTGAAAAACAGCCCCAGTGCCAGTCAGTTGACTGGCTATAGAAAATGAGGGTTCCCGGGACTGTTTGCAGAGGCTGGAGGTCTCTGTTTCCTGCAATCAATTGACTGACCTCTGTAATCAGTCGACTGACTGCATGAAATGAAACTTCCAAGTTTCTGGATCAGTCGACTGGCTTTTGCAGTCAGTCGACTGACCTGCTTGCTTTTGCCTATTTAGCCTATTTTTTTGAAATTCCAATTTCTACCAATTGGTGGTTTTCTGATTTGTTGTTATCATTTATTATCGAACTTGATGACTTCTATTTTGGAATTTTTGGGTATCCATTTTGATGGATTTCGAATCGATTTCTTTGGATTTAATTCATGTCTTTGAACGTGAAATTTTGGTGATTGATTGTTTTTACAGCATATTTATGGATTGTCACTTCTAAATACAAAGGTTTCTATACTAGTAGTAAATATTCAACTCTTTCACAAAGACGATTTCCCGTTTATAAAACCGTTCGCCAACCTATTAGTATATACAAACCTTTACCTCACTCGTATGAGAAATCTAATTAAACGGCTTAGTAAAACAAGTGGTATGAAACGTTTGCGTTTATTTTGTTGTCTAATTCTTAGACTCGTTCGATTGAAACTCTTGTGACAACTTTCGAGTGGAGACTTACAGTTTGTTCGTAAATATTTAAGTTAAGCCAGTGGTTATGGGACATGTGCGATGTCTCTTTGTCCGCGAGGGAGACTAACGGACCGTTTTGTGGAGCTTTGGCTCAAAAAAAATGATTAGCAACCATGGAATAGCGTTCCATTTTGTGATACACGTGTTGGTGAGTTTTCATGCTCCCGTTTTGTGATAGGCCTCTCCCTTTTTGTGATTTCTGTATTTCTATTGATGATTTCTAGAATTTGTGTTTCACCAAAATTTGTGATTTATATTGATAAGCTCTATCAGTATTTGTGCATTGGTGAATTTGTATTTCACTAACTTTTGTGAATTTGCGTTTCAACAACTTTTACGATTGGCATTGATAAGTTTGTCAACATTTGTGGTTTAGTGAATAGAGTAAAGAATATGACATTCTTTTTGATGTTATGAGATTTCTTGAGATATTGTATGAATTTTGTTGTTGTCAAATGTATACTTTTAATAGTATGGCATTATTTTATCATACGTTTTGTTATGTCTCTTATTCCATCTCATTTTATCTTATATTTATAGCTAGACTGATCCATTTATTATTTTCTTATTAAATAATACTCGGGTCAGACCGAGATGTTACATGTGCTTCTACTTGACTCCTCATCTGGGAGTATTGCCTGAGTTTTGGCTAACTACACTATATTGGTAGTTTTTTTTTATACATTCGAGATAAAGACTCCTTGATGTATACATATTCTTTTGTCTAGCACTTGTATCTATTCTTTTGTTATACTGTGGATCTTGTTTGACCGCTACTCCGATAAACACTTCTAAGTGTTATATATTCATATATATATTTCCTCCTTTGTGATATGGATATCTGTGACTGATTGTGTTACGCTTATTTCTATATTTGTTTCCGAAGATCATATAGCTACTGTGTAGTAGCTTTGGGTTTGTATCGATGTAACGACCCAACTTCCAAACTCCAGGAAATCGCATCGCTAATAAGAAAGAAAGGGATAGAGGATAGAAAGAAAGAGAAGAAGAAGAAAACAACACATCAAAATCTAAACAGCGGAACGAATAAATTATATTAATAACATGAAATATTTACATAGTTTACAAACACTATCAGAGTACACAGATAATACAACACATACTAGACAGTTATAAACACCTGTCTAGTTATTACAACTTAATCAGTACAAGAAACAACTCAGAGAAAACACATAGCGGAAAACTATATATATCTACACGCAGAAGCCTCCTGCTCCATTGCTCTTCCACAATTCGTCAAAGCTAACCTGAATCCTAACCTGAATTCCTTGGCTACTCGTAAAAATTTGAGTACCCAAGAGTTTATGGAAAACAAAAATAAACTCCGGGTCAGACATGGGTCTGGTGTGAGTAACAGGTTAAAGTTGCTTAACTTCAAAAACCTTTTAAAAGAAAGGGTATCACGTAAGACTTCCCACACATAAACATGGAAAAGTTTTTACCTTACGCTAACCAAAACATTTGATAGGAAATCCGATGATATTATAATAGTGTCTAGGGTTTTCAAATAAATATGAAATAGCCGAAATTGTTACATTATTAAATTCCAGCTACTAGCCACAAAAGTGGGTAATACAATCAAAACCGTTGGCACTTATTGGATTTTGGATTCCATACAATGGCAGGGCTACTGGGGTACCGCCCGTCACAGTACGTGGCCTAGATCACCGTACCGAGGAGTACGCCCGCTCCCCTGCAACATAAGGCCGGACCCATTCCTTACTGAACAGTTCCAAACAAGACAACCCCGGCAGTTGTCGCGAATCAACCGCCCACACAGCCGAATAAAAAAGGACCTCTAGACAGGGGTAAATCTTGCTCTCTAGTGGGGGCTACCCACGAAGCCTTGCTGCACCTCCCCTATTTTAGCCATTCCCGGTTGATGAGGCTTGAGGCTACGATTACCTTTATAGGACATCAAATCTTAGGATGCTCATCGTCCACCTGACGATGTTCTGAAAGCATTCAATCCATACAATTTCGTTCCGGGTTCGAACGAAACCGAAGGCACTATCTCGTTGCACTCATTATTGGAATCACCCTCAGAGTCAACGACCATAGCCCTTGCACTCTGATTCACCATCTCGAATCTATAAGCACTATTCCGTCAAACTCATTACGGAATCACCCACAGAGTTATACTGACATATAGCCCTTACACCTCGAGTCTTCACTCTCTCCACTTGGATTAACGACCTAACGTTTAATTGGAATCGATGTGGTTTTCGGATTCCAAATATGGAAACCCGATCCCGGTCTCTTCGAAATCCAAAGCGTGTCTTTTAGGTCCAAGTTGTTTTAAGTTTAAAACAATTCAATCTAATTATCCATATACACACAGATAGATAATTCATATCATCATAATAGATATCATAAACAGGTAATCATCACAAATTGATAATCTATATTATCATTATCAATAGATACTTATTTCATTATCACAATGCAACCAATGCATCCATATCACACAACACTATTTATCTCATGTCGGAGATTCAAACCATTTATGTCAAACCATATCATCCATTCATAAGCAAAGATCTATAATCACACCATCTATAATTAATTTAAAATGAATTAAATTAATACTTCTATCTCTAATTAATTTAAAGTGAATTAAATTAATTACCTATCTTTAATTAATTTAAAATGAATTAAATTAATTACTTCACCATTTAAAACTTGCTTACTTAACCCTTAATTGATTATCAATCAATTAAATCATTATCCTCAAATTAATCACCTTAATTAATCACCCTTGATTAATTATCCTTTAATTACATTCAAGTAATTATCTTTAATTAATTTTACAAATTAATTATCCTTAACCAAAATTAGTAATTAACCTTTAATTACTTCATTAATTAATTAATTATAATTAATTACATTAATTAATTACTTTCTTAATTACTTCTAAATTAATTACATTTAATAATTAATTATATTTATTAATCAATCTTCATTAATCTCATTAGTAATTAATCACTCTTAATTAATTACATCACTTAATTATTTCAAATAACTTAATTAATAAATGCTTAAATTAATTACATTAAGTAATTAATTATTAATCACTTCATAAAGAAATTATCTTCACATTAATTACACAAAGTAATTAATCCCAAAATACCATACTTCAATTAATTATCTTCAGTAATTTACTTATATTAATTACTTCTCTAAGTAATTATTTTTCACTGATTACTCATCAACCCATCTAAAGACTATTCTAAATTAATTAAACTTAATTAATTAATTTAAACTAATCCAATTAATAAATTAATTACAATGAGTAATTAATATCTTTAATTATTTCCATAAAGTAATCATACTTAATTAAATTTCATAATTGATTATTTAAATTAATTAATCCAATTAATTATCAAAATTAATTACATTAATTAATTAATAAATAATCACAAGTTAATGATCTTTATTAACTTTTCTTTAATTCTTTTAATTACCTTCCTTAAGAAATTAACTTAAATTAATTAATATTAATTACAAATTTAATTAACCTTAATTAATTTATTTCAAATCCTTAATTAATTAAACAAATTAATTAATTAAATTATTTAAATTATCTTACTAATTTTAATGAAACAAAGATCATTAAATCTTTAATTTACTTTAAAATAAAACATTTCTTATTAATGATTACTTAATCATTAACAAAGTAATTTAAAACAATTTAACTTAAAATTGTTTTCAAATTACATTTTAAATTTTAAATTTAAAAATGAAATCAAACTTAACTTAAATAAAGTTTTAAAAACATTTCAAAAACCCCTTTTAAAACTTATGCTAAAGATTTTCTTATTTTAAAAAGATGTTTAAAAAAACCCAAATTCATTTTAAAATACAAACCATAATTTAAATTAACTTTAACATTCAAAGTTGTTTTTAAACAATTTAAATTTAACAACTTCCTTTATTTCAAAACTAAAATACAGATTTGAATTTGAATCCAGATTAAACTTAGATTTAAAACCTACTTACATTTAAAAGCTTCATTTTTAAATTCAAAACTATTTAACATTTTAAAGTTGTTTAAAACAATTTAAATTTCAAAAACTTACATTATTTCAAAACCGAGATTCAAATTAGACTTTGAATCCAGATTTTAAAACCTTGATTAAAAATTAGTTTAAATCTCTATTTTACATTTTAAATTTCAGTTTTAAAAATTATTAAAACACTTACAGGTTTAAACCTGTAACTCACATTTACTCGAGACATCATACATATGTTTCGAGTAAAAATCCTACATACTTCGAGCAAATATTCTTATTACTCGAGTATTACCCGAGTACCAAACACAGCAACCCAAAACAATACCCTGACACTCCTTCACCGTGCATATGCACGGTGGCTGTAGCCACCTCCGGCCACCACCCAGTCAGCTATCATGTCGACGCTAATCCCTGCATCACCTTGCTAACATCAAAACCACCCAATTCACTCGAAAACGAAATCGAGTTCTCCAATTCAAACCTGACAACAATAACAGACATTCCTTCACCCAAACCTGGAAATTTGCTCGTTTCCTCAACTCTGACCACCGTGTCGATTGAAACTCCGGCCATATCAACATCAATGCTCCAGCAACCAATTCCTTGAATCCCAATACGCTCGGTCCACTAGGAAGAATGAGATTATCAAAAACTTCGAACCATGCCACAACTAGGTTAACAGATCTTGTCAACCTCCCATCGCCTCCACCGCACACTATTCATCTTCCTGGCATTTTTGCCACACTCTCTGATCGCTACTCTACTTCCACCAAAAACCCCAAACACTCAAATTAACTGGGTCATCATAGATTGACCAAAACCCAATTTCAGTTCAAATGGGTACTGCAGTCTCAATCCCTGACTAAACAATATGATTTTAGTTTTAAAAATCATTCTTTTGTTTAAGTTTTCAGATTATAACACTGTATTTATAATTTTTAATGTTTGAGTTTCATCTTTATTTAACATACTCTGAAGTTTTATAATTTACAGAGACATCACCCAATTTGATTTTACTTAAATAAATTTCTAAGCTAAACTATGGTATAATTAACACATTTGCTTCAAGACTTAATCCTTAACAAAATTTAAACAAGAACAAGAGAATTTTATTTTTATTTTTAAAGGAATCTGGACCTGGAACCAGAGTTAGAAGTAATACAAATACATGCACAACAACATTTCATACATACACAAGATTCACTGATAAATTCAGTCATAACATATTTGTTTTATGGATGATCAGGCAACATAAATATTTACTTAAATCTTGAAAACTGTTATGTTACTCACCAGGAAACAATGCTGAAGCAGAGCACAAAATTTCCTGGAAAGCTTTTGTTTTTGATTTAAAAACCAGTGTCCCCTCTTTGCTAAAAAGAAACTTCAACGTTGGATGCTTTAACTTCTTTAAAATTTTGATAAAACTTGAGTTGTTTTGCATTTAAATTTGCATGTAGATCTCTGGTTTAAAGGATGCAGGCAAGCATGCTTTTGATTTCCAGAATGTCGAAATGCAGAGGCTTTAAATTTTCCTTTTAAATGGAATTGCAGGTTGCAGGCTTTTAATTTTGCTTTTAAATGGAATTGCAGGCTTTTAGAAATGGATTTTGCATTTGAAAAAGAATTTTACTGAGGATTGCAGGCTTGATTAAGAAAGGTTTCAGATTTGATAAATGAATTCAGGTTCTTATGAGGAATTTGATATTGAAAAGAATTCAAATCTTGAAAATGGTTTAAAATTTTGTTTTTGAGAGTTTGAAAACAAGTTTGTTTTCAGCTGAAAACTTTTCTTCTAAACTTTTGAAAAAAATATGGAGATTTAGAAAAGAAGCATGAGGGAATAAAGAAACATGTTTTATAAGTGTATAAATGATTTATTTTAAAAATTAAAAGAAAATTAAAATGAAAAGGACACTTGTAAAAATAACTAACACTTGTCAAATTAAGTAGATTAATTGTTTACACTTGTCTCATTAATTGCTTAAAATGTTAACATTTGTTTTATACACATGTTACTTATTTTTATTTAATTTAAAGATAAATAAAATCCTCTTTTCTTTATTAAATACATATAAAGTAGTTTTCATAAATGAATGGATATGTATTTCTTTTTAGATGAAGTAAAACAATTTACATAAAAGTGAAAACTTATTTACAAGATCTACATATATTTATTAATTTGAATTTCAAAATTAAATCAAATTCAAATGTTATTAAAATTCCACTTAAAATTAATTTATCAACCTATTTTAATTTTAAAATAATAACATTGTCTTTTAAAAATCTTATCTATATTTATATTTATACATTTGTTATTTGAAAATAACTCATTTATCAATTTTAAATCATTTATCAAAGAAATCATAAATTACTTGTCTTATTTATCTTAATTAAAAGAATTAATGTTTAATATATAAAGAGTATCTTAAATTTTCATATAATTCCAAATTATAATTATTAAGCTATATTCAAAAAGATATAAAATAAACTTTTGTTTTATCTTATTAAAATTTAAACTATGTTTAAAATACAATTATACAATTTAAAACAATTTCTTTAAGTATTTTAAACCAATTAGTTATTTATTAAATAAAATAATAATCTTCAAATTATCAAATGAATATTAGAATTTTAAAAACAAGATTTTATTTGTTCATTTAACTTCAAATCAAACTTATCCATTCACAATATATATATAAATATATATACATACATTAACTAGGAAAACAATTATTAGCTTTTAAAAGATAAAATTAATCAATTACACATTTATTTAATTGGATTATTAAATTAAGTAAATTTTTATTAAAATTTTATCAAATCAATTTAATTTTAAATACAGATTATTAAATTGATATTGCTAAAATTTCTGGGATATCACAATCGATGTGTCGGATTTCCTCTTGAAATGAAATGCATGTTATACTATCTGACATATCGGTGCTCGCACAAAGCAATTACACGGATGGTCGCTCCTCAACAGCCTTATTCTTCGCGCTAGTTGATAGCATTACTCCGTAGTGTTCTTGGCTAGCGTGAGTATAGAGGTGGGGAGTCACAGTATGCCATCAGAGCCAAACTTCAGAACAATGTAGAATAATTTAACAAGGATCATCGTCCTAACTCTGTCTTAGGAGTCGTGCCTTAGGATTTTATTCGAGTCATTGGACCCATTTTATCCAAATTTCTTTGTGATGCCTTATTTTATCAATCAAGATTTGTTTAATATTCATTCTTAGATTAACCTTTTTCTTCTTCTTTCTTTCTTTCTTAAAGAAGAGAAATGGTTAGACCAGACCGTCCCAGCGCCGGTCAATCTAGTGCTACTCCTCAGGATGGAGTATTTATGTCTTCCCAACAGCTTCTTGATCTTGTAAAGAATTCTCAAGCTGCCGGACCCATTCCAGAGCCTACTCACCCTAAATCTAGGTTTGCACGTTTGTGCAGTGATTATACCAACTTGGGCGGGAAGCCATTCAAGGGTGCCGAAAACATCATTGAAGTCCAAGCTTGGCTTAGAGCATGCGATCGCATCTTTTCTCACATGAATCTTATTGGTCTTCATCGTGTCCAAGTGGCTTCTAGTATGCTCGAAGAAAGAGCATTAGATTGGTACGAACTTTTGATTTCTGAAAGTATTGAAGCAGATCTTACTTGGGAGCAATTCCGGGAAAGATTTCAATCGAAGTTTGTACCAGAAGTCGAGAAAGTGACTTTAGCCCATCGTTTTATAGACCTTGTTCAAGGTGAATCTTCTGTGGCAGAATATGTCGTATCTTTTGAATCTCTCTCTAATTATGGGGTCGAGTATATAAATACCCCATTGAAGAAAAATCAGAGATTTGTCTATGGCTTGAATAAGAATCTCAAGAAGCTATTACTTCTGAAATTGGAGGTTGCTTTCGATCAGCTTGTTGATATCACACTCTTCGACTCTAAGAGGCTGATAAAGAGGGTGATGTTGAATTTGTGGGTGCCAAACCAAACTTCAACAACAACAAGAAGAGGCCTAATAAGTTCAAGGGTCCTTATCCCAACAAGAAAGGGAACGCTAAATGTTGTACAAGCCCCTAATAATACTTCTCGCGGTCAAGGTATTTCTCATTCTATCCTCGATGGCATTATTATGTTTCATGATCAACCTATTCGAGTTCTTTTTGATACGGGTACGTCTCATTCTTTTATATCAAAAGAACTTGTTGATACTTTTTCTTTAAGTGTTGTTGCTTTAATGACTTCTTTGAGAATTGCGAATCCGGTTGGTGGATCTGCGACACTTAGTTTGTTTTGTAAAGATGTCGAGATTATTTTGTGTAATTTTTCTTTCCGAGCCGATTTGCATGTCATGCGTTACTTGGGCTTCGAAATGATTTTGGGAATGGATTGGCTTAACCGTTATGAAGCCCATATCGCATGTCCTGAGCGGACTATTCATCTTCGATATCCTCAATCTGTTAAGCAGATTTCTATTATTCTTAAAGATTCGGATTCCAGCCTGGCCGCATCTTTATATTCTCTAAATCCTCATGATAACGATAATGATGATGAAGAAGATGTCATTTCTCTTATTCACGTTGTTCGTGAATTTTCCGACATATTTGAGCCCGTTTTAGGATTACCACCTAAGCGAGCAATTGAGTTCAGATTAATCTAATTCCTAGAGCTTTACCTATTAATCATCCTCCTTATCGTATGTCCAATAAGGAAAATGAGGAGATGCATAAGCAATTATCCGAATTGGAAACGAAGCAATTTATTCGCTCTGGTTCCTCTCTTTGGGGAGCTTCGGCTATTTTTGTGAAGAAATCTGATGGTACACTTAGGCTTTGCTTTGACTACCGCAAGTTTAATGATCTCACCATAAGAATAAATACCATTTACCTCGGATTGATGATTTATTTGATCAGCTTAGTGGTGCTAGAGTCTTTTCACAATTAGACTTAGCAACCGGCTTTTATCAGCTTCGTATTGCAGAGGATGGTATTCCTTTGACGTCGTTCCGTACTCGTTATGGATCTTATGAATAGCTTGTTATGCCATTTGGTTTAACGAATGTTCCAGCTTATTTCGTTGACCTTATGAATCGAGTTTTCAAAGACTTCCTCGACCGGTTTGTTCTCATCTTTATAAATGGTATTCTTGTTTATTCAAAAACCGAGGAGGAGCATGAAAATCATCTTCGGATTGTATTGGAAACTCTTAGGAGCAATCAATTGAAAGCAAAATTTTCTAAATGCCACTTTTGGCAATCTCGTGTGAAATTTCTCGGCCGTATTATTTCTGAATCCGGAATTTCCATGGATCCTTCAAAGATTGAAGTGATACAAAATTGAAAGAGACCGGAGAGTGTGATGGAAATCCGTAGTTTTCTTGGATTGGCGGGCTATTACCGTCGTTTTATCAAAGACTTTTCTAAAATTTCTGTGCCTCTTACTAGCTTAACAAAGAAAGGAGTTAAATACATTTGGTCGGACAAATGTGAAGCTTCTTTTCAGAAATTAAAAGAACTCCTTTCCGATGCTCCTATTCTTGTGATTCCCGAAGGGAACCAAGATTTTATTATTTATACCGATGCTAGTCGTGTTGGTTTGGGAGCCGTTCTTATGCAAAAAGAACGCGTTATTGCTTATGCTTCTAGGCAATTAAAGCCTGCCGAGACTAGATATGCCACTCATGATTTAGAGCTCGCGACTATTATTTTCGCCCTTCGTATTTGGCGTCATTATCTTTTAGGAGAGAAATTTGTTCTCTACACCGATCATAAATCTTTAAAGTATTTATTTTCCCAAAAGAAACTCAATTTGCGTCAACAACGTTGGCTCGATTTCCTTGCATCTTATGATCTTGATATTCTTTACACTCCCGGAAAGGGGAATCTGTTGCGATGCCCTTAGTCGTAAGCAACAAGCGGTTGTTTCTATGATGATATCCGAGTGGAATGATCTTGAGACTTTATCCACTTGTGAGATTTGAGATCGTGAATCCGATTTATGTTCATCTCTCGTTTTATGTAGCCTTGAGGCTCATCCTTCTCTTTTAGACCGCATTCTTGAAGCTCAAAAGCTAGATCCCGAATTGGCTTTTATTAGCCAAAATTTTAGGGATAAAATTGATATTGAAGGTTTGAAAGACTTTGATATTAATTCTTAAGGCGATATTCGAAAATTTGATAGGCTTATCGTACCAAATATTAGTGATCTTCGTAAAGATATTTTAGAAGATTCTTATTGTTCTAAATTTACCATTCATCCCGGTAATAGTAAAATGTATGCGGATATGAAGCGACTTTATTATTGGGATGGAATGAAATCTGATAATGCTAACTTTATTAGGCGTTGCATGACTTGCCAACTAGTGAAAGCGGAGCATCAAAGGCCCGGTGGGTTATTGCAACCTTTGGACATTCCAATTTGGAAGTGGGACCAAATTTTCATGGATTTTATTGACGGTCTCCCCGTTCTCGTTCGGGTTATGATAGCTTATGGGTGATAGTTGATAGACTTACAAAATCCATCCATTTTATTCCCGTTCGGTCCAATCGGATCGTGCCTCTTTTGGCCAAACACTTTATTAAAAATATTGTTAGATTACATGGAGTTCCTACTTCTATTGTTAGCGATCGTGATCCATTGTTTTCTAGTGGATTTTGGAAGAGTCTTCAAAAAGCTTTGGGAACGAAGCTTAATTTTAACACCGCTTATCATCCTCAGTCCGATGGACAAACTGAGCATGTGAATCAAACTCTTAAAGATCTTCTTCGTGCATGTGTTCTTGATTTTGGTGGAAGTTGGGAAGATCATATTTCTCTGATTGAGTTTTCCTATAATAATAGCTTCCAATCTAGTATTGGTATGGCGCCTTTTGAGGCACTCTATGGAAGGCCATGCCGATCTCCTTCTTGTTGGCTGGAGGCCGGTGAGAAGATGGTATTAGGTCTAGACTTTATTCGTGATTCCATAGAAAAGATTGAGCTTATCCTCCATAGGATGAAAGAAGCTCAAAGTAGGCAAAAATCCTATGCCGGTAACCGAAGAAAGAAATTATAATTTTCTGTGGGAGGATTTGTGTTTATTCGTGTATCACCTATGAAGGGTGTTGTGCGTTTCAGTCGATCGGGAAAATTAGAACCTCGATATATTGGTCCATTTTCCATCACCGTACGTATTGGTTCCGTGGCTTATCACCTTTTATTACCGGCTCAGTTTTCTGCTATTCATGACGTGTTTCGCGTTTCTCAATTACGGAAATGTCTTCGAGATTCCGATTCTATTCTTGAGCTCGGTGTTGTGGAAGAAATTGAAGTTTCGCCTAATTTGACTTATGAGCAGCATCCTATTCCTATCATTGCATTGGAGGTAAAACGTCTTCGAAATAAAGATGTCCCTCTTGTGAAGGTTCAATGGTCCTCTAATCCTAAGGATTGTTATTGGGAATCTAGAGAATTCATCGAGCAAACACATCCGGACTTACTTTCTCATGCGCCTTGCGGTGAACTTCTTATTTCAAATTTCTTTGGTGTTGATATGCTTTTATGGTTGTTACTTTTTAATTTCTTCTTAAATATTGCGAGGACACAATTTCTTTAAGGAGGGGAGTCTGTAACAACCCGCATATTTTACGATTGTGTATTTAAATAGTTTATTTAAATATAGCATCGTTAGTGGGATTTAAGTCTGAAAGGTTACTTTCTGCAAACAGTCGAATTAGGACTCGATACCACTTCCATTGAGTTCAAAACGCCGTTTGCGATCTTTTTGAGTATAAACTTCGATATGTTTGGAGCTAGCTAAAATTTGACCTATGCACTTTGGACTTTGGGTTTGGGTTAGCCTAAACTACTAATTCTAGCTCCACCCCCACTTCTCTTCATTCACTTTCATTTCCTAATACCTTCAAACTTTCATAAAAATGGGGGAAGAGAAAGAGAATTAGAATCCCTAAGCCCTAGTTCCATTGCAAATACAAGTTCTAACTCCAAATTCAAAGTGAAGCTATTAGTAAGCATCCTCTTCTTCTTCTCGAACTCATTCTACCTTCAATTTCAGAAATTCCTAAAGTCTAACTTAGGAAATGTTTTTATTTTAAGCTTAGATTCAAGCTTCTTGGGTTGGGATTGAAGAGTGATTGTTTTTTACTTTGCTTTATTGCTTCTTCTTCCTTGTTTTTGTGCAAAAGGTGAGATTTTTAGCTCACATCTAGGTCTATAACTATGTTTTGTTGTTAGGTATGAATTCCTAACTTCCATTCCGTGTTCATTGGCTTTGGATTGAATTGGTTTTATGAATGTTCCAATTTTTGGTGTTTTGAAGTCAATCTTTAAAAATCCTAGCTTTGTTGTTTGAACATGTTTTTGGCGATGCATCGAAGAGCATATAGGGCTGGGTTGTCGATTGAAATAAACCCCTAGCGCCGTTGCGCGTCCGATCATGAATTGGCTTGTGATTGCTATTCATTTAATAGGCTGAAAAACAGCCCCGGTGCCTGTCAGTCGACTGAACTTTGCAGTCAGTCGACTGGCTGTAGCAAATGATAGTTCCTGGGACTGTTTGCAGAGGCTGGAGGTCTCTATTTCCTGTAATCAGTCGACTGGCCCCTGTAATCAGTCGGCTGACTGCAGGAAATGAAACTTCCAAGTTTCTGGATCAGTCGACTGGCCTTTGCAGTCAGTCGACTTACCTGCTTGCTTTTGCCTATTTAGCCTATTTTGTTTGAAATTCCAATTTCTATCAATTCGTGGTTTTCCGATTTGTTGTTATCATTTATTATCGAACTTGATGACTTCTATTTTGGAATTTTTGGGTATATCCATTTCGATGGATTTGGAATCGATTTCTTTGGATTTAATTCACGTCTTTGAACGTGAAATTTGGTGATTGATTGTTTTTACAATCATCCTTATGGATTCTCACTTCTAAATACAAAGGTTTCTATACTAGTAGTAAATATTCAAACTCTTTCACAAAGATGATTTCAACTATATTTTCAATATCAAACTCGTTTATAAAACCGTTTTCTAACCTATTTGTATATACAAACCTTTACCTCACTCGTATGAGAAATCTAATTAAACGGCTTAGTAAAAACAAGTGGTATGAAACGCTTGCGTTTATTTTGTCGATTAATTCTTAGACTCGTTCGATTGAAACTCTTATGACAACTTTCGAGTGGAGACTTACAGTTTGTTCGTAAATATTTAAGTTAAGCCAGTGGTTATGGGCCATGAAGCTAAACTCATCTATTTACTAGCTTAGTGTAATTGACACTTCTTGATGATCGATGATGATCATTTTTTGATTTAGGCTAGCAATGTGCGATGTCTCTTTGTCTGCGATGGAGACTAAACCCCGTTTCTGTGGAGCTTTGGCTCAAAATTGGTGGGGTAGCAAACCATGGTCTTCGGACCGTTTTGTGGAGATTCGGCTCAAAATAAATGGTTAGCAACCATGGATTAGTGTTCCATTTTGTGATACACGTGTTGGTGAGTTTCATGCTCCCGTTTTGTGATAGGGCTCCCCCTTTTTGTGATTTCTGGATTTCTATTGGTGATTTCTAGAATTTGCGTTTCACCAAAATTCGTGATTTATATTGATAAGCTTTATCAGTATTTGTGCATTGGTGAATTTGTGTTTCACTAACTTTTGTGAATTTGTATTTAAACAACTTTTACAATTGGCATTGATAAATTTGTCAATATTTGTGGTTTGGTGAATAGAGTAAAGAATATGGCATTCTTTTTGATGTTATGAGATTTCTTGAAATATTGTATGATTTTTGTTGTTGTCAAATGTATGCTTTTCATAGTATGCCATTACTGTCATCATACGTTTTGTTATATCTCTTATTCCATCTCATTTTATCTGATATTTATAGCTAGGCTGATCCATTTATTATTTTCTTATTAAATAATACTCGGGTCAGATCGAGATGTTACAGGTGCTTCTACTTGACTCCTCATTTGGGAGTATTACCTGACTTTTGGCTAACTGCACTATATTGGTAGTTTTTTTGTTGTTGTTATACATTCGAGATAGAGACTCCTTGATGTATACATATTCTTTTGTCTAGCACTTGTATCTATTATTTTGTTATACTGTGGATCTTGTTTGACCACTACTTTGATAAACACTTCTAAGTGTTACACATTCATATCTATTTCCGCCTTTGTGATATTGATATCTGTGACTGATTATGTTGTGCTTATTTCTATATTTGTTTCCGAAGATCATATAGCCACTGTGTAGTAGCTTTGGATTTGTATCAATGTGTTGGATTTCCTCTTGAAATGAAATGCATGTTGTACTATCTGACATATCGGTGCTCGCACAAAGCAATTACACGGATGGTCGCTCCGCAACAGCCTTATTTTTCACACTAGTTGACGGCATTAGTCCATAGTGTTCTTGGCTAGCGTGAGTATAGAGGTGGGGCATCATAGATTTTCTGCATTATATAGCGGACGGGACCCTATGCGCCGCATAATAGCGGATGATATTATTTAATCCCGTATACCGCGATATTCCACCTTGAAGTAGAATTGGTGTTTTATATTGTGCTAACATCTGTGGAAGCATGGAAACAGGTTGGAGGGATCCAACTGGATTCCTCGACATTTATTTAGATTATTTAATATTCTCTGTTATGATTATTAGATACCCTGGGACGAATTATATTGATAATTCGAAATGTTGGATATTATGGTTGGTTTAAAATATTTCAGTGAACTGAGTTATCAAAATCTATAGAAACGGGTTTTCTGAAAAGAAAATAAAAGAGTAATTTTTTTGTAAAATAATCATAGAGATTTAAATAAATTAAAAATTAATTGAAAATGAATAAAAAGTGATTTGAATTCTAATAAATATAATTCCAAGTGCAGGAAATGAGATCTTGAATAAACGGGCATAAGTGATTTTATTTTTAAACTCAAGTGATATTCAAGAAATAAAGAAGTTATTTTGAAATATAAGGTTTAAATTTATTTGAAAGGATAAAGAAGGAATTTGGGAAAATATGAAATTGGTATTTTCAGTTAAAAGATTCTAAATCATAAGTAAGAATTAAAAATCTGAAGTTAATGGGTTTTGAAATAAATAAGTAAGTAAATGAATTTATTTCAAAATGGAGTAAATTGGAAATCAATTTGGAAATTGATTTAAGTGTTTGAAATTGGAAATTTCAAAGAGAATGTGACTAAGAAATTTATAATCTGGGCTTATAAAAGTGGAGTAATATATCAGTAGATATTTGAAAGAATAAATTCACTATGGGAATTTATTAAAGGAATGGATAAATTTGTTTAAAAATAAATAGTGATTTATTTTTAAAAGATGTGAGAGAGAAGCGTATTTCCCTGGATAGCCAAGTCCGTTTTCGAAGAATTTTTTTAAGTATAAGTTAAAAAGTTTTAAAGTTGTTTTAAAAGGTATGTTTTAGGAAATTTATTATTTTTAAATGTTTGAATTTTAAAGTAAGCCTTTTCCAAATTTATTTTAGTCGAGATTATTTAAAGGTGTCTTGATATTATGTTTTAAAAGAGAAAAATTTACTTTATATTTTATAAAGTAGCTTTATTTAAATATTCTTAAAGTATATATTTTAATAAATTATTAAAGTAGTTTTTTCTAAATTTAAATGTTAAAGTATGTTTTATAATAAAGCGTTTTAAATTATTTTAAAAATCTAAAGTTTTATGCTTGGTGTTTTCAGTGGGAATTCATTCAATGAGAAGAGTGTGGTTTGAAAACTGTTTTCAAAAAGGTTTGAAAAGAGAAAATATTTTTGTGAAGATATTTTGAGATTAATAAATAATTTGGTGAAATTATTTATGTTGATGGATGTTTGTGAATGTTAATTGATAGTTAAATAACCGACTATCAATATTGGCCGATGCGCTGATCGTTTCGAAGAGGCCGTGATCGGGATTTATTTCCTGAAAACCACTTCGATCTGGTTTGTATGTTTTCGTGAGGAAGACGAGTTTGGATTCGAAGGTGGAGCAGTGAAGTGCAAGGGCTAGTCGCTACTAATCTTGAGGATGATTGCAAAATGGATGTAGTAGGAGTAGTGCCTTCGGTTCCGTTCGAACCCAGGATGGACTTGTATGGATGAATGCTTTCGAAACATCGTCAGTAGGTGATGGGCATTCTAAGTGAAACATTCTAAAAGGTAACGCTTAGCCTCAAGCCTCATCAACCAGGAATTACTGAAAATCAGTGGTTATGCAGAAAGTCTAGGTGGGTAGTGCCCATTAGGGTAAGGTCATCCTTGTCTAGATGTCCCTTTTGTTCGGCTTAGTGGTGCGGTTGCTGATCCCAACCGTGGGGTGATCTTACTTGGGATTATCTAGTAAACGGTAGTCCCCGTCTTGTGTTGCAGGGGATTGGGAGTAATCCTCGGTGTGGTGATCTAGGCCACGTACTGTGACAGGTGGTATCCCAGTGCCTAGTCATTAGTTAGAAATCCATTCTCCCTGTGCGCCTGTACGGTATTGATTGTGCCCAACTATTGCTAAAACGTGAGATGCAAACATTTCGGCTAGATTCTATTTTATTTTCTATAGACACTATTATAATATCAGAGAATTTTAATAAAAAGTGATTTGGCTATCGTAAGGTAAAAATCCAATATGTTTATTTGTGGCGTGGTCTTACGAGATGCTTTTGTTTTTAAAGGATTTTGAAACTTTAATAATCAATTTGAGTGTGGTTTTCTCACGCTGGTATTCCAGACTGACTCGGGTGTTATTTAACTATAATGTTCGGGTCAGACCGAGTATTATAGAATATAGGATATGATGGTGTGGAGCTCAGGAGACGAGATGGATGGCGATACGTACTTCCATACTTGATTATTATTTCGCTGTGTATTCAGTTTTGAGGACAAGTTTATATGACTGTCCAGTTGTATGTTATTGATGTTGTTGAACTCTGATGATGTAATGTATAAACAGATGTATTTGTTTTTGTGTAAATATCATTTATTATCTATTATATTTTATTCCGCTGCGATGGTTAGATTCTAATGTTGTTTTCTATTTTCTTCTTCTACCTCTTCTTCTTTAACCCAAATGGTTCGTATTTCTGTTCATCTTGAGTTGGTTGATGTAGAATAGTGTTGACTCAAGGGATACGGATTTGCGGGTCATTACAAGCATAGTGCAGTTCTTTCATGTATTATTCCATGTGAGTTGTAAAATTTAATAAACAAAATTGATTCATATTCGGTTCCTCTATCACTGACAATCTTTTAACTTTCTTGTTAGACCGATTTTCAATTTCAGTTGTGAATGATTTAAACATCTCAAATGCATTACTTTTATTTTTCATAAGATATACACAAGTAAAATTAGAGCAATCATCAATGAAAGTTATAAAGTAGCGGTGTCTATTTCTACTCAAAGTGTCATCAAGCTCATATATATTAGAATGAATCAAGTCCAAGGATTCTGATTCTCTAATTACAGATTTATATGGGGTTTTATTTATTTTTGCTTGACTACAAAAATCACATTTTTCCATTTTGTGGTATATTAGGGATTATACCTACGCTATTGATGTTCTTTATTATTCGTTTATTTACATGACATTGTCTAGAGTGACATATATTAAAATCACGCAACATATAAGTAGAAGCAGACATTTTATTACATTCAACATTCAGTTTAAACATGTCATCAGTTGCATAACCCTTACCCACAACCACACCATTCATAGTGATGGTGTACATATAAGCCCCAATAGTCTATGTAAACCCAGCCTTATTAAGAAGACAACCCGAAACAAGATTCTTTCTCATCTCTAGAATACGCATGACATCTTTCAAAATGACGGTCTTTCTTGAGGTAAACTTCAACTCTACGCTTTCAACCCCAACAACAATGGTAGTGTGAGAGTCTCCCAACAACATTTTCTTGTCCTAAGTCTCCGTGTATGTTTTGAACATAGCACAATCATAGCAGACATGACGTGTAGTGTTAGTATCCACCCACCAACCCTTTGATCCTCCAACAAGGTGAATCTCATCTGAAATCATAGTCGTAAGAGACTTCTCAGTCAGGTTAGCCTGTGGTGCAGTGCTTAGTCCGTTTCGATACTTGCGTGCCATATGACCTGGTTTTCCACAGTTATAATAAATAAACAACTATATAGAGCTATTCTTTTGGGGTGGTTTCCGTTGACCTCCATGGTTTCCTTACGAGTTCAAATTCTGTTGTTGCGATTTTGACTAAGCTTGCGATTCTGATTCTTAAAGATTTTGGGATTAGGTCTTAGAACTGCAGTTTTCTTAATGTTGTCTGAAACAACAAGCACTTCTTCCTTCATATCATGTTCGTGAGATTCCTCCTCAATACGGAGATGGGTTATTAGACTTTCTAATGAAAATTCCTTAGTTTTATGTCTAAAATTATTCTTAAAATCCTTCCAACTGGGAGGTAATTTATCAATCAAAACTACTACTTGAAACTGTTCATCCAAACTCATACCTTCGGAGATGATCTCATGAGCTATTTTCTGAAACTCATGAGACTACATTTCTACTGACCCATCATCCATCATCTGATACTTGAGGTAGCGGCTGACGACATTCTTCTTTTCTTCTACTTCCTCTGTATCGTGCTTTTTCTACAGCGCTTCTTAGATTTTCCTTGCCGTTTTATCAAAGTTGTAATAGTCATAGAGATCGTCGCTGAGTCCGTTGATGATGAAGTTCTTACACGAGTAATCCTGCTCTGACCAGTTCTGCAACTCCTTTGATTTCTGTATCCAAGCTCTCATCTGATCTGCGTCTGCTTCATTGTGTTGTATGGCAGTTGCGGTTTATCTGTTGTTAGCACATCAACCACCTTCCTCATCGTTAGAAAGAACTCCATCTTCTGTCTCCAGTGCTTGAAATGGAGGTCCTCAAACCTAAAGGGTGCAACAGACACCGTGGGGACCTGGAACAGTGACGTGGGGGCAACATCGTTTAAATGTACAACAGAAGTCATTATTGTTGACGTCGTCTTCAATTTGTTGTAAACAAACGATTTTCGACTGAGTCGTGTACTAGGTCACTGTCTTGGAGACGTTTCAACATTCTTCTCAGTGGTTCATAGCATTCTAATAAATGCCGCTGCCTCTAGGATAAAACAGTCTCTTCTATCTGGTTTGATATCGATTCGCTTGCATAGACGAAACGACTCAGTTGCACTTAAAAATGACGTTTGTCTTATAAGTTTTTTAGAATTTCGTGAAGATGAAGACATGTTTAGGTTTTTGCAGAGTTTTAAAAAACGTCGTTCTCTTTGGATTCCGTCTATAAACTAATTAGACAAATGGAATAACAAGTCGAATGTATTAATGACTAGTGGAGTGACGCTAGCTTAGAATTCGAATCTGAAAATTTACCTTTTCAAATAAAAGAACGGTCAGAAAACGCCAAACAAATTTCGTCCAAAAATATAAGTGCTGCATCACAACAAGCCCGAACTTAGGTTGAGTCGAGTCTGTCAGTCGGCGCGCGCGCATGTGATAGTCATGCATGTGCTCCCTTCTCAACACAAAGGCAACATTTAAGTGTCCAAAGTGCCCAATTAGAAGCTAAGAGACTTATATATATATATGAGTATCTTTCAATAATCTCTATGATATGTGGCTCAAGCAATAAATGTACAATTTCAAGGTATTTATTTTTAAACAATTCACAAGCACGATTTTCAACATTTACCATTAATGTTAACGGTTTCAGTACAAAGCAATAAACACACGTGGTATCAAAACAGAACAATACATATTCAGAAAATTATATCATAATAGACATAGTCACATCGCAACAGATTAAGGGCAGCTTTCCGCCTTCCATTTAATTTGCAGTACATGACTAAAAAAATAATAAGTTTATAGGACAAAAAAAATGTAAAATTACGATGCTGCCTTGTTCATTTTCTAAAAGTAATTCACAAATGAAATCGCTCCACTCCATCAACTCCATCCTCCTCTAATTCGCTCACATTCAACAAAAACTACACAGATCTGTTCAAATCAACTAAAATCAGCTCATGCATTCTCCAAGCACGACTTCAAATTTCGAATGCAACTTGTTCTTCTTCGATCGATTAAGGTAAAGATTCTGATTATTTGTTATTTTATAATAATTGATTAAGTCTTCGATGATCAGTTTGCTCAATTTAGACAATATTTGGATTTGCAAAATAAAAGATATTATGTTAGTTTAATTTGTGTAACAATCAAACTCTTCTTGAGATGCTAATGGGAAGAAGCAGCAGCTCCACAGCAAAGATGAATGAAGAAAAGCATACAGGCCGAAGATTAGTAGAACAAGCCCACTAATGTTGAAGACAAATCACGAGAATGTCAGTTACTTGTCAGGGGATTAAGGAAGTTGGATGTGTGCTTTAGTGTAAAGAGTGTGGGCTTGTGCATGTATGTGTATATTTTGCATCTTAATTCGTGAGTTGAGTGGATTGTTAATGGGCTGTGGTGTAAGATCCGGTCCATTATGTTGTAAACTGCACATATATAAGCAGAGTTGTATGAATTGTAAGGGGGGAATTTTTGGAAAGCAATAAACTCATTTTTCATTTGAACAATGTGTAGACTCCCGTTCTTCATTTTTTTTAGTATGTACATCTTTTAATTCAATTTTTGTTCTTTCAGTGGTACTTAGTTTTAATTTTCTTGTTATCTTTTATCTTAGCTTAGTTACTGTTCTTCTTTTCATTTTGTATGCCATTACTTTCCCAATTCTTAATGCTCAAACTTGTTTCAGTCTTTATTTCTTTGAGAATTTCATTTCAGTTTGTAATTTCCTTCATCTTCATCTGTTACTTAGTTTGATCATATTGTCATTTTTTTCCCTGTTAATACTGTCCTTCATTATTCAGTTTTCTTGTTCCTTATACTTGATTCAGCCTTAGTTTAATAATATAGTTGTATTTGTATTCTTGAATCTGCACTTGTATCTTTCTTATTGTCTTCCAATTCTCTGATGATAATTAGTATACATGTTCTTGAATCTTGATCATGAAGGCAGTTCTTCATTTGAACTTATGTGAAACTGCTGCTACAAACCTTCTTCATTTGAATCAATTCTTGAATCAATTCGTTTGCTTGAACTGCAAGAAACCCTAAATATTATCACCCTGGGTGCACAAACATATCAGTGCACAGTTATTTGCATCACTCTCTTCAAAGCAATTCCTCAAACACCTTTGCAAATTCGTCGAACACATTCTCTTTCACCCAAAAAACACATCACATTCCCATGGAAACTAATCCAAACCCACCATAGCCTTCCAATTTGGTATCAGATCCAGCCGCTGGGATGAACCCTAATTCTAACCCTCAGATCGATCCTGACAACACAGAAATCCATGACCAAGAGGTACTCCAAGATTAAGAATCTGAGCAACAATGGCAGCTTCAACACGAGCACAATAGCAAAACTGACGCGCTCCTGAATAATCTCATGCAAAAGATTGAGGGGTTTGGTAATGTTTTGAATGTTTTTGCGCGGCAACAACATCAAGAGCAGACATCATCATCAATACCACCTCCTCCTCCAGTTACTGCCCCACCACTGATGAATAATACCTCAACATCTATTAATCCTAATTACTTGTCATCACTGCAACAACCAAATGAACCTCACCCATATTATCAATATGCTCCTCCTCCTACTACACCAATACATCATCCAAACCCTAGAAACATGGTTCCTCCTACTAGAACGAGTATGCCACCACCAAGAAACTCCCATCATCCACCAAGAAATATTCCTACGCAAATGAACCCCCCCTAAGGCCACAAGATCCACCTCCTCAACCAAGAAACTACTACCCCAATTATCATATTCCTGAATATCCCAATCATAATTACCCACCGGATTACCATCAACCCATTCCCACCATGAAGTTGGACTTCCCTATATTCACTGGAGACGAGGTTGTTACTGACTGGTTGAGACAAGTGGAACAATACTTTCGCTTCCATCACACTGACGTGAGTCAATGGGTCGAGATTACTTCGTTTTCATTGAGAAAAGAAGCTACAATGGTACCACCGGTATACTAATACAATAGAGAATCATGAGTTGTGGCCTGTGTTTAAAGAAGAAATCTTGGTGAGGTTTAACAAGAGGAAATGGAGCGACCATATGAGACCTTATCCAAGCTAAAACAATACACCACTGTCAGAGCTTACCTGAGTAGGTTCGAACAGTTACAGGCTGTGATTGAAACATTACCCCCTAAATTCTTGCTAGACCATTTCATTGGTGGATTGAAAGAAGACATACGTTATGATGTGTTGACTTCCAGACCCCATGATTTCAGAGAAGCTGTAGCCTTAGCCAAAATGTTTGAGTGTAAATATATGCAAGTAAAGAAAAGCCCCAAAAACAGTAACCCACCTTTGTCAAAGACTACCCAGACTGCTTCCACTTCATCCATTAAACGTATTCCAAATCACCAAACTACCTCAAATCCTAAAGAAAGCAATACCACCTTAGAAAACTCAGCTCGCACCAAAGGCCCGACCCCTGCTGAAATTGTTGAGATGAGGAGGCAAGGCCTATGTTATGGTTGTAAACAGAAGTGGCATAAGGACCACGAATGTCCTACTCCCCGAGTGTATGTGTTAGAAGGGGTGATGACACTCAAAGATGAGGAAACAAATGATAATGTAACAGAGGAGATTGGTGAGGCAGAAGAAGAAACTGCAATGGAAGAGACACTCTCTATAACACTTCAAGCAATGTGTAGCATTCCAGCATTATCCACCATCAAAATCAGAGGAGTTATCAACAAGAAACCAGTACAAATTTTGATTGACTCAGGGTCAACTCATAGCTTTATTAATGAGGAATTGGCAAGAAAACTACACTTAAAAATTGACGAGTCTAAAGTGTATGAAGTGACAGTGGCCAATGGGGAAAAATTGACCGGATCAGGAGTTTGTAAAGATGTTTTGTTGAAATGTCAGGGGTGTAGAATGCCAGTTGAACTACTACTCTTACCTTTAGAGGGCTGTCAAGTGGTGGTCGATGCTCAATGGATGAGGAGTCTGGGTGAAGTCACTTTGAATTTGGAGCACTTGCAAGTGAAGTTTCAATATAATAACAAGTTATATGTGTGGCAAGGCATTAAGCCAGAAGATGTGAAACTGATTGATAGAAAAACTATGGATAAGGAGAGTACCCATGCCTAAACTACCATGTTGTTATTCCTTCACCTGCTACCAAACCATGAACCATACCCCAATCTTCCCATTGAAATTGTTTAACTTCTGAACCAATTCCCTATGATTACCACTGATAAACCTCCCTTCCCACCTCAAAGAACCCATGATCATAAAATCCCTCTTCAACCTAACACCAAACCCATTTATGTGAAGCCATACAGACACTTTTACCATTTGAAAAATGAACTCGAGAAGATTGTTGATGATATGTTAGAAACTGGACTAATCAGACCTAGTAGTAGCTCTTACTCCTCTTCTGTTGTGATGGTTAAAAAGAAAGACGACACTTGGAGATTATGTGTTGATTACGGGAGCTTGAATTCACACACTTTAAAGGATAAATTTCCTATTCCCTTGATTGATGAACTCTTTGATGAACTTCAAGGCTCTAATTGGTTTTCTAAGCTTGATTTGAGATCAAGCTATCATCAGATTCGCATGAATGATCCAGACATACATAAGACCGCCTTAAGAACTCACCATGGTCATTATGAATTTCTGGTGATGCCTTTTGGTTTAGTTAATGCTCCTTCTACATTTCAATCTTTGATGAATGATATCTTTAAGTCATATCTGAGGAAATTTATACTGGTGTTCTTTGATGATATATTAGTATATAGCAAGACACGGTTTGATCATCTGCAGCATCTGGAACAAACTTTCCAAGTCTTGCGGGAGAATAAATTAGTAGTCAAACTATCAAAATGCAGTTTTGCTAAAGAGACTTTGGAGTACTTGGGGCACGTGATTTCCTCAAAAGGCCTAGTTGCTAACCCTACAAAAATTCAAGCTATATTAGACTGGCCTCTACCACAAACAATTAAAGCACTGAGAGGATTTTTAGGACTTAGTGGGTATTATAGAAAGTTAATAAAAACTATGGGATAATAGCCAAGCCTATGACAGAGATGTTGAAAAAAAATTCCTTTAAGTGGGATGAAGTATCAAGACAGTCCTTTGAACAGTTGAAACAGTGTTTGATTAACCCACATATTCTAGCTATGCCTAACTTTAACCTACCATTTGTTCTAGAGTGTGATGCTAGTGGGTATGGGGTAGGTGCTGTGTTGTCTCAGAAAAATAAACCCATTGCATATTTGAGTAAAGCCTTGCATGGAAGAAACTTAGCTTTGTCCACTTATGAAAGGAGTTGCTAGCTATTATTATAGCCACAAAAAAATGGAGCCAATATTTGTTAGGAAGATAGTTTGTAATCAAGACAGATCATCACAATCTTAAATACCTTTTGACACAAAAATTGCATACTGGGTTACAACATAAATGGTTAGACAAGTTGCATGGCTTTGATTATATAGTAGAGTACCGTAGTGGAAAAGAGAATATAGTAGCAGATGCTTTGTCTAGGAGAGATGAAGTAGAAGAGGAGCATGGTCATAATAGTGATTTACACATGCAGGCTATAACCATAGTACAGGCCCCTTGGTTTCAGGAGATTAAAAAGACATTTCTTCAACATGGTACAAGCAATAGTTGCTACAGCTACAAAATCAGACCCCACCTAACAATAAATATAAAGTAGTGGATGAAGTAATATATCACAAAGGAAAACTGTTGATAGATCATAACATAAAGGAATTGCTACTGCCATTGATAAAAGAGCATCATTCAACTCCTCTGGGAGGACACTCTGGCATCAAGGCTACCCTCAAAAAAATCAAACAAGTTTTCTATTGGAAAAAAATGAAAAAAGACGTGGAGACCTTTGTAAAGACTTGTGATGAATGTTAGAGAAGTAAAGAAGAAAATATACTACTTCTTGGTCTTCTGCAGCCCCTACCTATTCCAGAGAAGATTTGGGTTGATATCTCAATGGACTTCATTACTTGCTTACCAAAAAGTTACAAGTACACGGTCATATTTGTAGTGGTGGATAGATTGAGTAAATATGCACAATTCTTTCCCCTGAGTCATCCATTCACAGCAAAGGAGGTAGCTAACATTTTCTTTGATGGTGTCTTCAAACTGCATGGCCTACCTAGATCTATAGTAAGTGATAGGGATGCTGTTTTACTAGTAAGTTTTGGCAAGAGCTATTTAAATTGCAGGGTTGCACATTGAAGTTGAGCACTGCCTATCACCCACAAAGTGATGGCCAAACCGAAGTAGTGAACAAACTTCTGGAATGTTATTTGAGATGCTTCATATGTCACAAGCCACAGGAGTGGGTTAGGTGGCTGTCAGTAGCAGAGTATTGGTACAATACTACTTGGAAGAATCCTACCAATACAACTCCATACAAGGCAGTGTATGGTGTAGATCCCCCCAATTTATTATCATATGTACCTAACACAGCCAAAGTGGAGCAAGTAGAGGAAGCACTATACTCTAGAGACATCATCATAGAATTCTTAAAGGATAGTTTAAAGCTTGCACAAAGTAGAATGAAAAAGCATGCAGATAACAGAAGAACAAATAGAGAGTTTGATCAAGGAGACTGGGTATACTTGAAACTTCAACCATATAAACAAATCACTGCAAGAACTCAGAGAACACACAAGCTATCTCCAAAGTATTATGGTCCATATTTGATAGTTGAGAAAATTGGAAAAGTAGCGTACAAGTTGCAGATGCCAGTTGAAGCCAAGATACATCCAGTGTTTCATGTTTCTCAACTGAAGAAAAGGCTTGGAAATGATGTGGTAATACAAGACAATGCTCCTAGCTTTACTGAAGAGATTGTAGAGCAACCAGAAGCTATTCTTGATAGGAGAATGGTTCCTCGAGATAATGATGCAGTAGTGCAAATTTTGGTAAAATGGAAAGATAAACCTATAGAAGAAGCTACGTGGGAGGATTATTGGCCAACTATTCGAAAATTTCCCACCTTGGACCTTGGGACAAGGTCCATTCTTGAAGGAGAGGGGAGATGTAACAATCAAACTCTTCTTGAGATGCTAATGGGAAGAAGCAGCAGCTCCACAGCAAAGATGAGTGAAGAAAAGCATACATGCCGAAGATTAGTAGAACAAGCCCACTAATGTTGAAGACAAATCACGAGAATGTCAGTTACGTGTCAGGGGATTAAGGAAGTTGGATGTGTGCTTTAGTGTAGAGAGTGTGGGCTTGTGCATGTATGTGTATATTGTTGCATCTTAATTCGTGAGTTGAGTGGATTGTTAATGGGCTGTGGTGTAAGATCTAGTCCATTATGTTGTAAACTGCACGTATATAAGCAGTGTTGTATGAATTGTAAGGGGGGAATTTTTGGAAAGCAATAAACTCATTTTTCATTTGAACTGTGTGTAGACTCCTGTTCTTCATGTTTTTTAGTATGTACATCTTTTAGTTCAATTTTTGTTCTTTCAGTGGTACTTAGTTTTAATTTTCTTGTTATCTTTTATCTTAGCTTAGTTACTGTTCTTCTTTTCATTTTGTATGTCATTACTTTCCCAGTTCTTGATGCTCAAACTTGTTTCAGTCTTTATTTCTTTGAGAATTTCATTTCAGTTTGTAATTTCCTTCATCTTCATCTGTTACTTAGTTTGATCATATTGTCATTTTTTTCCCTGTTAATACTGTCCTTCATTATTCAGTTTTCTTGTTCCTTGTACTTGATTCAGCCTTAGTTTAATAATATAGCTGTATTTGTATTCTTGAATCTGCACTTGTATCTTTCTTGTTGTCTTCCAATTCTCTGCTGATAAGTAGTATACATGTTCTTGAATCTTGATCATGAAGGCAGTTCTTCATTTGAACTTATGTGAAACTGCTGCTACAAACCTTCTTCATTTGAATCAATTCTTGAATCAATTCGTTTGCTTGAACTGCAAGAAACCCTAAATATTATCACCCTGGGTGCACAAACATATCAGTGCACAGTTATTTGCATCACTCTCTTCAAAGCAATTCCTCAAACATCTTTGTAAATTCGTCGAACACCTTCTCTTTCACTGAAAAAACACATCACGTTCCCATGGCAACTAATCCAAACCCACCAGAGCCTTCCAATTTGAAAACATAGCTGTACACTGACGATAAAATGCTATGCAATTAAAACCTAAAAGTACTATCAGTAATTCGAACTCTAATTGTTGTATGCTAAAACCCTTATTAGAATGATGTAAACTAAACGACGATAAACAAAACTGTTGATTACATTATGTTGGCTACTGTTAATAGATGAATATTAGAAGTTACTATGTCAAAAAATTATAAATAACGATAGATTTATGTATTATTGTCATTAGTTTATAAAAAGGAAATTTAGTTTCTGCAACTTTCTTTTATCTATTTACATTTAATTTTATCATTTTCAATGTTTTCAAGAGGATACAACTATTTATCTTTTATATTTTAGTTTATGTTTTTATGTTTAATCTTTTATCATTTTAAGTAAAAAATTCACAGATATACTTATAGCATCGCAATGTTATTTTTCTTTTATGTTTTTGGTTTTTATCTTTTATCATTTTAAACACAAAAATATTACATATAAGATTAACATCGTAGATATTAGAGTATGCCATTTGAAACATAAATAAAAATAAGGGAAAACTCAAATAAAGGGTCACTTACCTCTTCCCATTTAATTCCTAGGACTCCTCTACGGTCTAATAAGGTCGTAGGACGAAAAATGCAAAATTACAACGCTGCCCGTTATTATTTCCCAAAACACAGCCGAAATATCGTACCCTACTATCATTCTAGAAGGTGGAACACGGTGCATAAGACTCCCACATGATAGCGGACTGTAGTGAGGTCGATGGTGTACGCAGCTGATCCTCTCGAAATCCACTCAAATTCAACAAAAATGACTCGGAACCGTTAAACAACTAGAATCGAATCATGTATTCTTCAATGACCCAAAATGCATACTTTAGAGATTAATTCACAACCAACTAATTCACAAGAATATTTATATTAACAAGAGAATACATGATTCGATGACTTGGAGCCGTTAAACAGCTTTTCTTAAAAAATAAACGAATTTTGTTTGAATTGTATAACCGAGAAAATTTGTTTTAAACAAGTTGATAATTACTTTTTTTTTTAGATTTAAAAGATGAATTATATAAACAAGAATATTTATATCAGCAAAATTGTCCCATTCCACCAACTAATTCACAACATGACACCCTGACCCATTTCGAGAATATGCTCTAATAGATAGCATATGTAAGGGAATTAGCAAAAGGATTTGTTCATCTGCGTTCCTAGGCCTAGAAACACACCTGTATCAAAAACATAATATAATCAAATTTAAGTTATAAGAATCACCAATATTATCCATGGCCAAATACCGATGCATGCCGGTCAAGTGATTCCAGCAAAAATTCTTTCACAGACCTCTTTAAAAACACAAACATCAGTAATGCAATATCCTTATCACAACTCTTAAATCTGCATATGAATAGTTACCTTAAGTAGCCATAACAGCTTCAAAGCACAAACCACTTCATGTAGATTCACAAGTATGCACACTTAACGATAGTTTGGGAATATGCTGCAGTGCAAGCAGTTTTTAGGCCCAAAGATCATATTCTATCAATCCACATGCATTATGCTTTACTCCATCTATTAGTCACAAAACATAACCATACATATTAATGATAAATTGAGTTCATAGTTTATTTACTTGTCACTTAATACAGAATATTAGGATTATTTTGAATATCACTTTCTTATGCATCTGTCGTAGTAGCAGGCCCGGCTGGCAAGCCAGCCGCCTAGGGCAACGGGATGGGGATGGGGAGGGGCAACAAACTACGATGTCAAATAAGTATAAGATTTTATTATAAATTTATGTCAAATATCATGATGTCCAAGTGGTCATGGGTATTTGTGTTTGCATGACGACTTGGGCTCGAATCCTGGGACGCCTGCGTACTTTACATGTTTTTTCTTCCTATTTGATTTTCTTAGAATTTTCGCCGAGGGCAACTAAATACATAGGGCGGGGCCTGCGTAGTAGTGGTCTCATCAAGGAACTATGCATTCTCTGTAACACTTACTTGGAAAATCATTTTTCTTACTTAATTGGTTGCATTCACCTCAAGGCGCTATGCTTATCCACCACCTAACTTTAAACCAGATACTATCCTTTCTCTTCAACTTTTGAAACATCGCCGCAATGCAGAACACACGAACCCGTAAAAAGGGTCATAAACACAAGGTCTACATTCTCCCCTATAGCTCTGTCAATCTCTTCAGAGCATTCACGGGTAACAGAGTAATGGAATGTTGGGCCATTGGGCTCCACACCATATATTACAGCAGACACGACACAATGTCACCAAATGGTGCGTCAAAAAACTGAGGATGTCGAGTTTGGTGTTAAATATAAACCGGAAAGATTAAGCAGGATAAGGTGAATATGAATGAGCTTGGTGGGTAAATTGCAGGAGACATCAGACATGAGAAAGCTTTGGTACTAAGTGGCAGTAATGGCAATGCTCTTATCATTTAATTTTGATTGATGTTTCCTTGCACTGGAAGACGTGATATTGCTTCATGAATTGGTTACATTTGTAAGCATTCTCATTCTGAACACAGGTTTAGATCTACAAGCAATATCAGAATAAAAGAAGGTATTCCTTTATCTACATTCGTTATACCTCCAAATAGCATGTATAACTTCCCAATGACTTAAATCAATAATAGTAGATAATTTTCACTTTTAATATTGTCATGTATACATTAAAATGTCACTAAATCTGAAGGACAAAACAATAATGTGTACCTGCCAAAAATTGAAATGATAGACAGGATAAAGGAGGAGGACATGCAAGCAAGATTAGTAGCATAAAAGAGGCCAAAAATAGCACATGCTATTTTCATTATAGTACCTTACATTTATGGAGGAAAAAACAATATATTTCAAACTTATTACATCGAACACAATCACATGTAGAAATAAATAAATCTCCGATATCAGCTTCAGTTCATAATTAAAATAAAATTGGGCAATCTCTAATATCTTTTGAAAGCTAAGCTTAATAAGAAGGAAACCCAAGAAATTCATTGATCATTTTAATAACCGGCATGGCATTTCCTGCTGCGTAAGGAAGAAGAGGATCCAATTGCATTGTCTCAATTACTTGAAGAAGAGTATTAGATTGAGCACAAAACAAGTGCTTTCTTTCTGCTAATTCGCTTTGATGGTTGCTGTAATATAATCCAACTAATGTCCTTTCTAACCGATCCTTCAAAAACACCACTCACACCTTGAATCCAACTTTGCTTATTGCTGCTTCAAAAAAAGGCCAGACCTGCTGCTCCTTATCTTCAACCTCTCAATTCTGTACCACCCAAACTAGTTGAACTACTGAATCATCATGGCCACACAAGTTCTATAAAAAGATTAAAAGTTTAGTCATTTAACGAAATGATAAAGAAATTTATCTTTTCCCAAAAAATTTGTTATTGTATTTATGTTTTTAAACCTTTCATGCATTTTTTGTTTGTCTTTAGCTTTTAAGTAAAAAACAATAAAAATAAGCTTAGAATAAAAGATAATTTAGCCTAAAGCCTAGAGGATAAATAATTTTAAGCTTTGGACAAAATTATATCTTTACATTTATTTATCCTTTTCTATAAGCATTTGAGCCTTTTAACTTAATTTTAAGCTTGTGGACCCTAATAACTTAAACAATACTATTAGAATTATTCTTATGTAAATTGTTACTCTTATCGGTTTTTTCAAGAAAAGTTTAAATCAATTTATCACTTTAAAATGTAAACAATACGAAACATTATCACTCAAACACATCAATGCTCAGCAACATTTAATCCTTTATCATTATTATTTTTTACAATTCTTACTACATAAAATGGTAACATTTCATCATTTTATACAAAAAAAAAGCAATTTATCAAGCATAAAATAAAAACATATAAAAAAAAGTAAGAAATAAGAAATAAAAACAAATTTAGTCAAATTTGAAATAAAATGCAAGAATAACTAAAAGGAAATAAAAATCAAATAATGATTAAAACCTTCTACTTTTGAAATAAAGTTACCATTTTAAGCCTTTACGAAATAGTGGCTTTTAAGCGAAATAGTGGCTTTTAAGCCTGATCAAACCTAGCTCACACTATCACCTGGCTCTGATACCAAACGCCTTCAAACCTTCGTTTGCTCCTTGTTTGTAGTGAATGTTGATGATGATGATAACCAAATGCTTAAAGATATAATAATATTAGAGAAGATTTTACTAAAGCAAAAGAAATTTTATTACAATACACTATACTACAAAGGGTGGCTTTCCGCCATTACAAACATTTTTCACATACTTTTATTTTTTCTAAAACTTCTGATTCATAACATAGAACACACACACACACACACACACACACATATATATATATAGTAGGATATATCCGGTTACTAGGTAAATATAAACCGGTAGGTGCTAACTTCAAAGATTCAATAATGCATCTTATCTTCTTTGTCTGCATTAATAATGCGTCATACTTTTGAAATGGTACTTAGATACAATATGTCACTGAGACACCATAACACAAATCATATGTCAATATATGTTGGAATCACGCTACGCAAGTTTCGAACTTGTAACTTCTCACACCAAATTCGAATCACTTAACCATGGAGACAATATTGCGTCCTACTTTTGTCCTTTATCATGATTAAAGTCTCCTTCATTGCTGTCATGGTGAGATCCTTTGCTTTTGCTTTTGGAAGAATATAATTCATTTGTCAGCATCTTTTAAAGTAAAATTTGCCGGCCCACTCTTTCAATCATCACCTTATCTTTTGGAGCATTCTGCATTTAAACAATACATATATAGCACTATCTATTAGATATTTTTTGCCTTAATTTTATCTTGTCGGTGGAGGGACTTCTAGTGGATGTGTTAGTGGAGGAAATTCCAAAGGAGGTGATTATAATATTTTATCCATAATGAAAGTTACAATGCCGGGTTGATGGAAATATACATATAAAATCCAAACACCATTAACCTTCTTCTTGAATCATCTAACATTATGCCTTTTGCCTTTAACATATAATCTTTCATTCCTTTTAGGCCTTTTTATAAGCTTTGATTTGTAGACATGCTCACAAGCTCATCATCGTTGTCCAAATCTAATATAGCTTTAAGCTGTATTTTCAAATTTCTTTTTTAAAAACTCGCCGTAAATTCTTCTAATTGTTCAGATAAATCCTTTTTAGGAGAAGTTGAATCTGGTTTTTTTGTGCTTCATGGTTTATTAAACCTTTTTCTGAAAAGATTGAATCTTTAAAAATTCAAATTTATCCCACCATTTTATTAAAATTCTTCTTCCTAAATAAGGAATATTTTCAAACTTTATTTCAAGCTTTTGAAGCGTTCTTGGAACAATAACAACGTCGCATTTCATAATCCAAGGCACCTGATAAAGTGCTGCAAATATTAGATTATATTTTATAGAAGTATTAACATAAACAAATTCATCAAAAATATTTCTTATTTTTTGTGGTAAAATTATTGGATATAATCCAAAATTTGGAAACCAAATTACAAACCAATTTGAAAAATTTATGGTGCTTTGAATTTTAAACTGAATAAACCAACTATGTTTTCTCCACACGTTTTCATAAGAGAAGTTTTCATAAGAGAAAGCAAGATCCCTGGCTTTGATATGGTCAAAGTAATTGAAATTTAATTTGTTCATACAAGAATTTTTTGAATTTGTAGTCAATTCTTTAGGTTTGTATAAGTCTCATTCCAACTATTCTGAGATAATTATTTTAATAATACAGGCTTTTGAGAAAGCCCGTTCGCCACATGTTCTCATGGCAGATTCAAATTGCACAGAACCTGTGTAGGTTAAAATTTCTTAGTAGAAATTGAAATCCTTTAGATAAAGGCATGGGCCAGTAAATTTTTTTAAGTAAAAGGTCATAACATCTTCTGCAGATAAATGTATATATTTTATCTCTACGGTACACATATAGTTGATATTGGAATGTATGGGTACACGTATTTTCTTGCTAATACGGATTTTACCGCTAACTCATAAGCATCAAATCTGAGTTGTTCTTTGACCGGAGTAGTCTTTAAGACCTCTTTTCTTAAAAAAATTTCATCCTTCTGAAATACCGACTTATAAGTCGTTATAGGATGAGACAGTGCAGTTTTACTGCTTTCTTTCTTTTTTTTACCTTTATTCATTTTTTCCTTGTAAAAATTCTTAAGTTAATAAATCTGGTAAAGAATTATCAGATCGTTTAATAAACTTAATATCAAAATCAAATACTGGTAAGATTGTTTGCTATTTGGCAAATATTTGTTTTGATGCGATATTTTTAACATCCTTTTACAAAATTTCTTTTGCAAACTTTCAATCCACCCTTAGTAAAAAATTTGATTTAATAAATCACTTTCAAACTTTTACATGCATAATACAATTCCTAATACTTCATGTTTGATAGTAGAGTAATTAACTCTAGGTCCTTGCCAGATTCCTGCAGTAAATCTGACTAAAAAATCTTTATTACCAATTCTTTAATTAAAAATGCCACCATAATCTTTATTTGATGCATCGGTTTGCAAGATATGGAATTTCCTTTATTTTCGCTTTTATTTTTATTACTGCCCTGGTATCTTCTTTAGTTCAGGAAGGTGGATTTTTTTAATCTTTCAAATAATGGTTTAACATCATAAACTAAGTCTTTATAAAATTCAGAAACATAGTTTAAGCTTTCTAAAAATCTTAGTAATTGATTTTTGTCTTTAATTTCATTTGAAATTTTTTCTGCAAGTATAATTGCTTTATAATAGGAAATATTGTACCGTCTTTTATAATATGCCCAAAAAATCTAATTTCTATATGAAAAAGTTTTATCTTTTTAGCTGATACAGCTAATCCAGCCTTTTTAGTAATATTTATAAAAATATTAAAAAATTTAAAATGTTGGTCAATTGATTCTGAGAAATCAATATATACTATGGTAAATGCTGTATAAGCACTGCAAATATCATTCATAATTTTTTGAAATTTTGAAGGGACTTTTTTTAACCCAAACGACATTATATTACGTTCATAATGTACAAATGGAACAGTAAATGTTGTTTTGTATCTATCTTCTTCTTTAATCTGAATTTGCCAGAATTCAGATTTCATATCAAATTTAGACATTATTTTAGCTGAATAAAGCCTTGCTAATAAATCCTTTTTATTACGAATTGGATATCTAATCCATCGTAAAGCCTTGTTTAAAGGTTTATAACTTATAACTAATCTTGAAACACCACGTTTTAATTCTACTGCATTTTCAACATAAAATGCCGAACATTTCCATGGGATTTCTGGATGGTCTGATAAGGCCTTTCTATAATAATTCTTTAATTTCCTTTCTACAACTTTCTAAATGTTTCCGAGACATAGCTATAGGTCTAGCCTTAGTCGGAATTTGACTTTCTTTAAAGTCGGGTTTGAAAGTGTACGTGTAGTACTAAGGATCGTGTAATATGGTATATAAATGCGAAAACTGATAATAGCAGTAAAATAAAAATTAAAGTAAGCACACCAGGAATTTTTATACTGGTTCGAACTTCCCGTTCTACGTCCAGTCCCAGAATATCCTCTGGATTTAAACTAAACCCCTCACTTCACCCGGAGGAATAGGTATACGACACCTGAGCAGCCGAAAAGGAATTTTTCCGCCTCAACAGCCGAAGAGGACTTTAACTTCAGTACAAATAATTTGTTGACGAATGTGTTTTGAATAACACTGATTGTCTTTTGATAGTACAACTTTCCTATAATCAAGTCCTCAAGAATATGTAGTGTATGTGAAGATTTAAAAGGAAGATAATCTCGTAGAATCGAAGTATATAAATTAATTCAAAGATTCTAGAGATATTGAATTAGAATGAATGCTTTTATTTGCAGAAATAAATAGAGAATAGATTGCAGAATTATAAACAAGAATCGGTGATTGTAGAAGTGATTTGAACATGTTTATATAGTTGTAGAATAGTTACAATCTTTCATGAAGAGTTTCAATCAAAAGTTGTGTCCGTATCTCTTGAATTGAGGGACGTATCTCTTCATAAAACAGTCGCAACTCTTCAGAAAACTAGCCGTTATATGCAGGTCGGTCGACCGGAAAAACTGGCCGGTCAGCTGAGTTTGAAATCGTGTACAAAAACAGAGAGTATCTGTGCACTTGACACATGGTCGGTCGACCGAAGATACTGGTCGGTCAGCCGACCTGTTGTTAAACAAAAACAGTAGTAGCTCATTTGGTTAGAGTACTTGCCTTCCAAACTAGTGACCTGGGTTCGAGCCCCGCTCCATGCATTTTTTTTGAAAACTTGATTTTGATTAAAATATGCATGCGAGTTTATTTGAATGTGAATGATGATTCTTGAGGAAAGATTTTAACAAAGCACTAAACTAGACTCTATATACATATTTGATGACTCAATATAATAAAATATTAATACTAATCTCTGGATTGTAGTCTTGTCTCCTTTGTAGTGCACAATATACTTTTATTCTCCTTTTGTCGCCTTTATATAGTATTCTCTTTGTAGTTCGTCTTATGATCTTTGAAGCTTGTGTCATGAATCAAAACCTATGAATCAACATTCTCCCTCTTTTTGATTGATGACAATACTTACGTGACGAAGTAGTATATATTGTAATTCTCCCCCTGAATATATGGCGACTTTTCTGCAAAAAACTTGTTAGCTTTTATATATTTCTCCCCCTTTGTCATCGACAAAAAAAGAGAGTTTAACTGATGATATAAATTATATTTCACATGAGTGTTAACATAGAACAATATAAAACAAAATAACTACTACTTATAATGTAAGGTATCAGAAAAACTAACATTTAAAGCATGCGATACCCAGGCTTCTTATAATTTCCTAATTTTTAGGAAACCATACCCATTTGGGTGTGGTTGAACCTTTATAAATATAATTTTCATTATTAACTACCATATCAAAATAATCATCAATGTATTTTTCTCTATTTTTCCAATTAACAGGAAACCATATACTTAGATAATTTTTATTCATATTTCCTGTTAATGATTTTATACTTCTAAAGAAATTATCAACATTATAGGTCATAGTAGTATTTGAATTTCTATAAAAATTGGATTTAGGCTTTACTCGAAATTTGGTACTGGCACTATCATTTTTACTATACATGAAAGCATATCTAGTGCTATTTCTACGATCGGTTTTATTATATCCTAAACCACTTTTATCATTGTGAGTTTTTGAATTCTTAACATAACCTAATCCCTTCTTATTTGAAGCAGGTTGAGAATTTTCAATAATCCTGGATAAATTTTCTCTCCCTTTATTAAAATTAGATACATTTTTAGATATATCATCAAATTTTATTTTAAGACTAGATTTTTCTAACTCTAAATCCTTAATCTTAGAGTTTAAACTATTATTTTTGAAAAGTAAATCATCATTTTTATACTTTTGAATTTTAGTTCTTCAGATATTGACGAAATTTGAGAGGATAAGTTAGAATTTGTTTGTTGAGAACTTTCAAGTTCTTCTTCTAATATTTTCTTCTCATCTTTCAGCATATCTACTTCTAAGACTGTTCTATCTAATTTTCTTTGCAACTCCTTATTTTTCTTTTTAAGTTGCTTTGTTACATTTACTAATTCAGAATTTATTTCAATTAAATCTTCAAAAGTAAAATTACTTGCATCGTCTGATGAAGCCATGAAGCACACATTTGCTTGTTCATTATCACTTTCACTCTCTGAAGAGGATGATGAGTCAGTGTCGTCCCAAGTGACAGAAAAAGCTCTTCGTTTGGTTTTGTCCTTCCTAAAATTGCTCCTTTTGCGTTCTGGACAATCCTTCTTCATGTGACCTTTCTTGTGACATTCATAACATTCCATCGCCGAAGATGATGGCTTGCTGCTATTAGAAATGTTGTTGGAATTATTTTTGTTTCCCTTGAATTTATTTCTGTTGAATTTCAAAAACTTTTTGAAATTTTTAGCGATCATTGCTATATCTTCATTATCTGAGTCGGAATCATCTTTTTCTGCTTGAAAAGCCACAATTTTCTTTTCTTGTGCTCCATTTCTTTTTGCCTGCAAATTTACTTCGTAGGACATTAGATTACCTATCAATTCTTCTGGTTTTAATGTTGATAAATCACTTGCTTCTTCAATGGCTAAGACTTTTCTTTCCCATTCGTCCGTTAAAGAATTCAAGATTTTTGTAACAACATCAAAATTAGTAAACTTTTGTTCTAGTGATAATAAAGCATGATAAATATCCTGAAATCTAGAGTACATGTCATTTATAGATTCATTTGGCCTCATTTTGAAATTTTCAAATTGATTTTTCAACATAGAGATTTGCTTAATTTAACTTTGTTTGTACCTTCATGTGTTATCTTAAGTGTTCTCCAAATTTATTAACCTGAAGTGCACATGCTAACTCTATTGAATTGATTTCTATCTAATGCACAAAATAAAATATTCATAGCCTTTGCATTTGATGTAGCATCTAGTTTTTGTGTGTTACTCCAAGTTGAGTATTCTCCAGTAGGAGTTATGTACTCTCTTTGTATAATATTCCAGATATCAAATCCACTAGATTGTATATAGATTCTCATTCTAGTTGACCAATAATTATAATTTATACCATTAAAAAATGGAGGTCGTGAAGTTGATTGACCCTCTGTGAAATTAGTATTAGTGTTAGTGCCAAAATCGTTAGTTTGTGTCGTCGCCATATTACTAGAAATAAATATCAAATAACTTTGTGACGGTTATAGGATGACCTTGCTCTGATACCAAATGAAAGTGTACGTGTAGTACTAAGGATCGTGTAATATGGTATATAAATGCAGAAACTGATAATAGCAGTAAAATAAAAATTAAAGTAAGCACACCAGGAATTTTTATACTGGTTCGAACTTCCCGTTCTACGTCCAGTCCCAGAATACCCTCTGGATTTAAACTAAACCCCTCACTTCACCCTGAGGAATAGGTATACGACACCTGAGCAGCCGAACAGGAATTTTTCCGCCCCAACAGCCGAAGAGGACTTTAACTTCAATACAAATAGTTTGTTGACGAATGTGTTCTGAATAACACCGATTGTCTTTTGATAGTATAACTTTCCTATAATCAAGTCCTCAAGAATGTGTAGTGTATGTGAAGATTTAAAAGGAAGATAATCTCGTAGAATCGAAGTATATAAATTAATTCAGAGATTCTAGAGATATTGAATTAGAATGAATGCTTTTATTTGCAGAAATAAATAGAGAATAAATTGCAGAATTATAAACATGAATCGGTGATTGTAGAAGTGATTTGAACATGTTTATATAATTGTAGAATAGTTACAATCTTTCATGAAGAGTTTCAATCAAAAGTTGTGTCCGTATCTCTTGAATTGAGGGACGTATCTCTTCATGAAACAGTCGCAACTCTTCAGAAAACTAGCCGTTATATGCAGGTCGGTCGACCGGAAAACTGGCCGGTCAGCTGAGTTTGAAATCGTGTACAAAAACAGAGAGTATCTGTGCACTTGACACATGGTCGGTCGACCGAAGATACTGGTCGGTCAGCCGACCTGTTGTTAAGCAAAAACAGTAGTAGCTCATTTGGTTAGAGTACTTGCCTTCCAAACTAGTGACCCGGGTTGGAGCCCCGCTCCATGCATTTTTTTTGAAAACTTGATTTTGATTAAAATATGCATGCGAGTTTATTTGAATGTGAATGATGATTCATGAGGAAAGATTTTAACAAAGCACTAAAGTAGACTCTATATACATATTTGATGACTCAATATAATAAAATATTAATACTAATCTCTGGATTGTAGTCTTGTCTCCTTTGTAGTGCACAATATACTTTTATTCTCTTTTTGTCGCCTTTGTATAGTATTCTCTTTGTAGTTCGTCTTATGATCTTTGAAGCTTGTGTCATGAATCAAAACCTATGAATCAACATTCTCCCCCTTTTTGATTGATGATAATACTTACGTGACGAAGTAGTATATATTGTAATTCTCCCCCTGAATATATGGCGACTTTTCTGCAAAAACTTGTTAGCTTTTATATATTTCTCCCCCTTTGTCATCGACAAAAAAGAGAGTTTAACTGATGATATAAATTATATTTGACATGAGTGTTAACATAGAACAATATAAAACAAAATAACTACTACTTATAATGTAAGGTATCAGAAAAATTAACATTTAAAGCATGCGATACCCAGGCTTCTTATAATTTCCTAATTTTTAGGAAACCATACCCATTTGGGTGTGGTTGAACCTTATAAATATAATTTTCATTATTAACTACCATATCAAAATAATCATCAATGTATTTTTCTCTATTTTTCCAATTAATAGGAACCCATATACTTAGATAATTTTTATGTATATTTCCTGTTAATGATTTTGTACTTCTAAAGAAATTATCAACATTATAGGTCATAGTAGTATTTGAATTTCTATAAAAATTGGATTTAGGCTTTACTCGAAATTTGGTACTGGCACTATCATTTTTACTATACATGAAAGCATATCTAGTGCTATTTCTACGATCGGTTTTATTATATCCTAAACCACTTTTATCATTGTAAGTTTTTGAATTATTAACATAACCTAATCCCTTCTTATTTGAAGCAGGTTGAGAATTTTCAATAATCCTGGATAAATTTTCTCTCCCTTTATTAAAAGTAGATACATTTTTAGATATATCATCAAATTTTATTTTAAGACTAGATTTTTCTAACTCTAAATCCTTAATCTTAGAGTTTAAACTATTATTTTTGAAAAGTAAATCATCATTTTTATACTTTTGAATTTCTAGTTCTTCAGATATTGACGAAATTTGAGAGGATAAGTTAGAATTTGATTGTTGAGAACTTTCAAGTTCTTCTTCTAATATTTTCTTCTCATCTTTCAGCATATCTACTTCTAAGACTGTTCTATCTAATTTTCTTTGCAACTCCTTATTTTTCTTTTTAAGTTGCTTTGTTACATTTACTAATTCAGAATTTATTTCAATTAAATCTTCAAAAGTAAAATTACTTGCATCGTCTGATGAAGCCATGAAGCACACATTTGCTTGTTCATTATCACTTTCACTCTCTGAAGAGGATGATGAGTCAGTGTCGTCCCAAGTGACAGAAAAAGCTCTTCGTTTGGTTTCGTCCTTCTTAAAATTGCTCTTTTTGCGTTCTGGACAATCCTTCTTCATGTGACCTTTCTTGTGACATTCATAACATTCCATCGCCGAAGATGATGGTTTGCTGCTATTAGAAATGTTGTTGGAATTATTTTTGTTTCCCTTGAATTTATTTCTGTTGATTTTCAAAAACCTTTTGAAATTTTTAGCGATCATTACTATATCTTCATTATCTGAGTCGGAATCATCTTTTTCTGCTTGAAAAGCCACAATTTTCTTTTCTTGTGCTCCATTTCTTTTTGCCTGCAAATTTACTTCGTAGGACATTAGATTACCTATCAATTCTTTTGGTTTTAATGTTGACAAATCACTTGCTTCTTCAATGGCTAAGACTTTTCTTTCCCATTCGTCCGTTAAAGAATTCAAGATTTTTGTAACAACATCAAAATCAGTAAACTTTTGTTCTAGTGATAATAAAGCATGATAAATATCCTGAAATCTAGAGTACATGTCATTTATAGATTCATTTGGCCTCATTTTGAAATTTTCAAATTGATTTTTCAACATAGAGATTTTGCTTAATTTAACTTTGTTTGTACCTTCATGTGTTATCTTAAGTGTTCTCCAAATTTCATAACCTGAAGTGCACATGCTAACTCTATTGAATTCATTTCTATCTAATGCACAAAATAAAATATTCATAGCCTTTGCATTTGATGTAGCATCTAGTTTTTGTGTGTTACTCCAAGTTGAGTATTCTCCAGTAGGAGTTATGTACTCTCTTTGTATAATATTCCAGATATCAAATCCACTAGATTGTATATAGATTCTCATTCTAGTTGACCAATAATTATAATTTATACCATTAAAAAATGGAGGTCGTGAAGTTGATTTGTGACGCCCCACCTCTATACCCACGCTAGCCAAGAACACTCTGGAGTAGTGCTGTCAACTAGCACGGAGAATGAGGCTGTTGAGGAGCGACCATCCATGTAATTGCTTATCACACGGTGGCTATAAATAATTTTCGGAAACAAACATAGAAATAATCATATCACAAATCAGTCACAGACATCCATATCACAAAGGCGGAAGAAGATATGAATATATAACTAACACATGAAAGTGTACATCAGAGTAGTGGTCAGTAAGTCCCACGATAATACAAAAGAATAGCAACACGTGCTATACAAAAGAATACAACTATGAGTCTATATCTCAAGTGTATACAACAAAAACTGCTAATCTAAACAGTTAGCCAAAAGTCAGAGTGATGAATCCCTGGGAAGAAGTCAAGCAGAAGCACCTGTAACATCTCGGTCTGACCCGAGTATTATTTAAGAAAATAATAAACGGGTCAGTCTAGCTATAAATATCAGATGACATGATATAACATAAAAGATATGGCATAAACATAAACATCCATAATGACATACCACTATAAGTATGTAAATAATGATCAACAGAAGATCAATCAATAAGAGATAATCAATATCACAAGAATCTTCTCAAAGATTCTAAAAGGGCATCATACCCCAAACTTGTACTCATAACAAGTCAATGACATAAATTCTAGAAATCAATGCAAGAAGTCCAGAAATCATAGAAAAGAGAAAGAGGCCTATCACATGACGGTCCGAAGACCAAGGGGAGCTACCCCACATGTGTGAATGGAATCACACAGATTAAGGTCCAGACTAACCAACAGCAAAAAGGTATGTGTGAGTGGAATCACACAAGTGGTGTCTAGTCTAACCTCGCAACAAGAGACATCGCACAGTTGCTAGTCTAAATCATCAGAACGATCGTCATGATCAACGAGAAGTGTCAATTACACTAAGCTAGTAAATATAGAAGTTTAGCTTCATGTCCCATAACCACTTGCTTAACTTAAATATTTACGAACAAACTGTAAATCTTCACTAATAAAATTGTCACAAGAGGTTCAATCGAACAAGTCCAAGAATTAACCGACGAAGTGAACGCAAGCGTTTCATACCACTTGTTTTACTAAGTCGTTTAATTAGATTTCTCATCCGAGTGAGGTAAAGGTTTGTATATACTAATAGATTGGAAAACGGTTTAAGAAAAGAGCTTTGTTATTAAAAATAGAGTTGAAATTGTTTGTTAAAAGAGTTTTGATATTTACTACTAGTATTGAAACCTTTATATTATAAAGTGACAAAACACAGAAGCAATTGTAGAAACAATCAGTCACAAAAATCGCATACGGAGATGTGAATAAAATCCAAGGAAATCAGCTCAATGTTTTTCAGATAAGATCCCCTACGGAGGGGGGGTGGCAACCCCCCAAGGTGGGGGTGCGGGGGCAACGCCACCGCTTACGGGGTTCGACCTGCCCGGTCAGGTCGCGGGGGTCCAGGGGGCAGCGCCCCCGGCGGGGTGCGGTACGACCTAGTGAAGACAAAATGAGGTCTAACGACCTAAGGGGAATAGGGTCAAGCGACCTATAAAACTCGCGACCTAAAAGTTAGCAAGGTCGAACGACCTATAGAGGCATAGGGTGCAGCGACCTAAAACATCGCGACCTAGTGAAGACCTAAGGGAGGCGAGCGACTTATAAAACTCGCGACCTAAAAGTTAGCAAGGTCGAACGACCTATAGAGGCATAGGGTGCAGCGACCTAAAACATCGCGACCTAGTGAAGACCTAAGGGAGGCGAGCGACTTATAAAACTCGCGACCTAAAAGTTAGCAAGGTCGAACGACCTATAGAGGCATAGGGTGCAGCGACCTAAAACATCGCGACCTAGTGACCTAACGGTTTAAGGGTCTTGCGACCTAACTGGAAACAAGGTCCAAACGACCTAACGACTTAAAGTGAAACCTGGCTGAGCGATATAAGGTCGGAGACGACCTACGACTTAACTCCGTGTGAGCGACCTACGACCTATGGTTGCTACGACCTAACGAGTTCCAATAGTGAAGGCTTAAGGTCTAACGACCTAAGGGGTACGACCTAAGGTCTTACGACCTAAGGTGTTGAGGTTGGACGACCTAACCAAATTGCATAGGCCATACGAGCTAAGGCCTAACGACCTAACTCCGAACGAGCTATACGCGAGTGACCTAGGGCGCTAACTCGCAAACGACCTAACGTTAACTCGCGAACGACCTAACTCCAGACGCGCCTTTTCAACGCGTGCGAGCTGAAGACCTGCCGACCTACGACCTAACGCCAAGCGACCTAAGGCCTAACGACCTATAGTGGACGAATGGGCTAAGGCCAGAAACGACCCAAATGAAGGTGACGACTTTTCCACGCGAACGACCTATAGATGCTGGGCGACCTAAGGGGGACAGAGCGACCTAAGCCAGAAATTCACCCCAAAACACTAAAAAGTGGAGTTTTTCGCCAATCCAATCCAAACCAAATGCAAATGTGCATGCAAACATGATAGGGATGCATTTCCAATAGCCCAAGATAGATATAGACTAGAATTGTGAGATAAAAATCTCACCTTTGCACCCAATATCAATGAAAATGAAGTTTTAAGCAAGTAAGAATCAATCCTTCTTCTATCTAAGCACAAGAAGCTTGAATCCAATGTCTTCTTCTTGAATTTGGAGTAGAAAGATGGATTGCAATTGAATTTGAGTTTTGGAATTTTAATTTCCCATTCCCTCCACCATTAATGCCAAAGCTTGATTAGTTAGGAAATTTATGAAGAGTGAGGAGAAGAGGGTTGGAACTTGGGCTTAATAGGCTAAACTAACCCAAAGTCCAAAGCGGGAAAAGTTAGTGAAATTTCACTAACTCCAAACCTATCGATGTTTATACTTAAAAAAAGTTGTAAACGACATTTCGAACTCAATGGAAGTAGTCTCGAGTCCTAATTTGACCGTTTGCAAAAAGTAGCTTTTCGGACCAAAATCCGATTAACGAGTTAATATTTAAATAAAATATTTAAATACAAACTCGATAAATATGCAGGTTGTTACAGACTCCCCTCCTTAAAGAAATTGCGTCCTCGCAATATATATATAAGATGGAAATAAAAAGTAACAACCATAAAAGCATATTAACACAAGAGGAATTTTGAAATAAGAAGTTCACGTCAAGGAGCAGGAGTAAGCAAGTCCGGATGTGTACGCTCGATGAATTCTCTGGATTCCCAAGAACAATCCTTAGGATTTGAGGACCATTGAACCTTCACAAGCGGAACATCTTTATTCCGAAGTCGTTTAACCTCAGAAGCTATAATTCGAATAGGATGCTGCTCATAAGTTAAATTCGGCGAAACTTTAATTTCTTCCACAACAGCAGGCTCAAGAATAGAATCGGAATCCCGAAGGCATTTCCGTAATTGAGAAACGTGAAATACATCATGCATAGCAGAAAACTGAGCCGGCAATGCAAGGCGATAAGCCATGGAACCAATACGTTCAGTGATAGGAAATGGCCCAATATATCGAGGCGCTAACTTCCCCGATCGACTGAAACGTACAACACCCTTCATAGGTGAAACACGAATAAAAACAAGATCCCCAACAGAAAATTCTAATTTCCTTCTTCGATTATCGGCATAGGATTTTTGTCTACTCTGGGCTTCTTTCATCCTATGCCGAATAAGTTCAATCTTTTCTATGGAATCACGAATAAAGTCTGGACCTAAAACCAGCTTCTCACCGGCCTCAAGCCAACAAGAAGGAGATCGGCATGGCCTTCCGTAGAGTGCCTCAAAAGGTGCCATACCAATACTAGATTGGAAGCTATTATTATAGGAGAATTCAACAAGTGAAATATGATCATCCCAACTTCCACCAAAATCAAGCACACAAGCACGAAGAAGATCTTCAAGAGTTTGATTCACACGCTCGGTTTGTCCATCGGACTGGGGGTGATAAGCGGTGCTAAAATTAAGCTTCGTTCCTAAAGCTTTTTGAAGACTCTTCCAAAATCCACTAGTAAACAATGGATCACGATCGCTAACAATAGAAGTAGGAACTCCATGCAATTTTACAATTTCCTTGACAAATAGTTTGGCCAAAAGAGGAACGGTTTGGTTAGACCGAACCGGAATAAAATGGGCGGATTTAGTAAGTCTATCAACAATCACCCATAAGCTATCATGACCCGAACGAGAACGGGGAAGGCCATCTATAAAGTCCATGGAAATTTGATCCCACTTCCAAATTGGAATTTCTAAAGGTTGCAATAACCCACCAGGCCTTTGATGTTCGGCCTTGACAAGTTGGCAAGTCATGCAACACTTAACAAAGTTAGCAATATCAGATTTCATTCCCTCCCAATAATAAAGTCGCTTCATATCAGCGTACATTTTACTACTACCAGGATGAATGGTGAATTTAGAACGATGGGAATCTTCTAAAATATCTTTACGAAGATCTCCAATATTTGGTACGATAAGTCTACCAAATTTTCGAATGCCGCCACGAGAATCAATATCAAAGTCTTTCAAACCTTCAATATCAATTTTATCCTTAACATTTTTGCCAAGAAGAGCCAATTCAGAATCTAGCCCTTGAGCTTCAAGAATGCGGTCTAAAAGAGAAGGATGAGCCTCAAGGCTACATAAAACAAGCGATGAGCATAAATCAGATACGCGCTCTCGAATCTCACAAGTGGATAAGATCTCGAGATCGTTCCATTCCGATATCATCATAGAAACAACTGCTTGTTGCTTACGGCTAAGAGCACCGGCGACACGATTACCCTTACCGGGGGTATAAAGAATATCAAGATCATAAGGTGCAAGGAACTCGAGCCAACGCTGTTGACGTAAATTAAGTTCTTTTTGAGAAAATAAATATTTCAAAGACTTATGATCCGTGTAAAGAATAAATTTCTCTCCCAATAGATAATGACGCCACATTCGAAGGGCGAAAACAATAGCCGCGAGCTCTACATCATGTGTGGCATATCTTGTCTCGGCCGGCTTCAATTGCCTAGAAGCATAAGCAACAACACGTTCTTTTTGCATAAGAACGGCACCCAAACCAACGTGACTAGCATCGGTATAAACAACAAAATCTTGATTCCCCTCGGGAATAACAAGAATAGGAGCATCGGAAAGGAGTTCTTTCAATTTCTGAAAAGAGGCTTCACATTTGTCCGACCAAATGTATTTAACTCCCTTCTTAGTCAAGCCAGTAAGAGGCACGACAATCTTAGAAAAGTCTTTAATAAAACGACGGTAATAGCCCGCCAATCCGAGAAAACTACGAATCTCTGTCACACTCTCCGGTCTCTTCCAATCTTGAATCGCTTCGATCTTTGAAGGATCCACGGATATCCCGGATTCGGAAATAATATGACCGAGAAACTTCACACGAGATTGCCAAAAGTGGCATTTAGAAAATTTCGCCTTTAATTGATTACTCCTAAGTGTTTCCAATACAATCCGAAGATGTTTCTCATGTTCCTCCTCGGTTTTTGAATACACAAGAATATCATCAATGAATATGAGAACAAACCGATCGAGGAAATCTTTGAAAACTCGATTCATGAGGTCAACGAAATAAGCTGGAGCATTCGTTAACCCAAATGGCATAACAAGCCATTCATAAGATCCATATCGAGTACGGAATGATGTCAAAGGAATGCTATCCTCAGCGATACGAAGCTGATGGAAACCGGTAGCCAAGTCCAATTGTGAAAAGACCTTAGCACCACTAAGCTGATCGAATAGATCATCAATCCGAGGTAAAGGATATTTATTTTTAATAGTAAGATCGTTAAGCTTGCGATAATCAACGCAGAGCCTCAGAGTACCATCAGATTTCTTTACGAAAATAGCCGAAGCTCCCCAAGGCGAGGAACTAGAGCGAATAAATTGCCTCGTCTCCAACTCAGATAATTGTTTACGCATCTCCTCATTTTCCTTATTGGACATGCGATAAGGAGGACGAGTAATAGGTTGAGCTCCAGAAACAAGATTAATTCTGAACTCAATTGCTCGTTTAGGTGGTAAACCTAAAACGGGCTCGAATATGTCGGAAAATTCACGAACAACATGAATACGAGAAATAATATCATCTTCATCATCATCATCGTTATCACGAGGATTTAAAGAATATAAAGATGCCACCAAACAGGATTCTGAATCTTTAAGATTAACAGAAATCTGATTAACAGATAGTGGATGTCGGAGATGAATAGTCCGTTCAGGACATAGGATATGGGCTTGATAACGGTTAAGCCAATCCATTTTTCCAAAGCCTAAGTAACGCATGACATGCAAATCGGCTAGGAAAGAAAAATCGCAAAAAATAATCTCCACATCTTTACAAAGCAAACTAAGAGTTGCGGATCCACCAACAGGATTCGCAATTTTTAAAGAAGTCATCAATGCAGTAACACTTAAGGAAAAAGTGTCTACCAGTTCCTTTGATATAAAAGAATGGGATGCACCCGTATCAAAGAGAACTCTAATAGGTTGATCATGAAATAAAATAATACCATCAAGAATGGAATGAGAAATACCTTGGCCACGAGATGTGTTGCCAGGGGCTTGAGCCACATTCAATTTTCCTTCCTTCTTGCCTTTACGCTTGAGGCATTGATGTATGTAATGATCCGGGCTCTTACAATAGCGACAAGATTTGGGCTTAGAGCACTTATTCGCATAATGATCCCCAGACCCACAGTTGAAGCAACTCGCACCACTAGGAGAAGGAGACTTTGCCGCAGGGGTTGCCTGCTTACCCTTTTTGTTGGGATAAGGACCCTTGAATTTGTTTGGCCTCTTCTTGTTGTTGAAGTTTGGTTTAGCGCCTTCCACTTCAACATCACTCTCTCTATCAGCCTCTTCAAGACGAAGAGCGATATCGACGAGTTGATCAAATGCGACTTCTAGTTTCAGGAGCAGTGGCTTCTTAAGATTCTTATTTAAGCCATAAACGAACCTCTGGTTCTTCTTCAATGGGGTGTTGATGTATTCAACCCCATATTTGGAAAGCGACTCGAAGGCTGCGACGTAATCAGTCACAGAGGATTGACCTTGAACAAGGTCTATAAAACGTCGAGCCAAGGTTACTTTCCCAGCTTCTGGTACAAACTTTAACTCGAAGCGTCCCTGAAATTGCTCCCAGGTGAGATCCGCTTCATTAATTTCTGAAATAAGGAGTTCGTACCAGTCCAATGCTCTCTCCAGGAGCATGCTGGAAGCCACCTGAACGCGGTGGAGATCGATAAGGTTCATGCGAGAAAAGATTCGATCGCATGATTTTAACCAAGCCTGGACCTCGATGATATTTTCCGAACCTTTGAAGGGCTTCCCACCCAAGTTGGTGTAATCGCTGCATAAGCGTGCAAATCCCGACTTTGGGTGAGTAGGTTCCGGGTTAGCTCCAGCTGCTTGAGCATTAGTTACTAAATCAAGAAGCTGTTGAGCAGTCATAAAAACTCCATCCGGAGGAGCAGCACCAGATGATCCAGTTCTGGGACGGCCTGGTCTAGACATTCTCTTCCTTAAAGAAAGAAAGAAGAGAAGGAAGAAGGTTATTTACCAATGAACATCAAGCAATCTTGATAGATAAAACAAGGAATCATAAAGGAAATAGGATGAATCGGTATGAAGACTCGAATTAATCCTATGGTATGACTCCTAAGATAGACCTAGGACGATGATCCTTGTTAAGTTATTCTACATTGTTCCGAAGTTTGGCTCTGATACCAAGCTGTGACGCCCCACCTCTATACCCACGCTAGCCAAGAACACTCTGGAGTAGTGCTGTCAACTAGCACGGAGAATGAGGCTGTTGAGGAGCGACCATCCATGTAATTGCTTATCACACGGTGGCTATAAATAATTTTCGGAAACAAACATAGAAATAATCATATCACAAATCAGTCACAGACATCCATATCACAAAGGCGGAAGAAGATATGAATATATAACTAACACATGAAAGTGTACATCAGAGTAGTGGTCAGTAAGTCCCACGATAATACAAAAGAATAGCAACACGTGCTATACAAAAGAATACAACTATGAGTCTATATCTCAAATGTATACAACAAAAACTGCTAATCTAAACAGTTAGCCAAAAGTCAGAGTGATGAATCCCTAGGAAGAAGTCAAGCAGAAGCACCTGTAACATCTCGGTCTGACCCGAGTATTATTTAAGAAAATAATAAACGGGTCAGTCTAGCTATAAATATCAGATGACATGATATAACATAAAAGATATGGCATAAACATAAACATCCATAATGACATACCACTATAAGTATGTAAATAATGATCAACAGAAGATCAATCAATAAGAGATAATCAATATCACAAGAATCTTCTCAAAGATTCGAAAAGGGCATCATACCCCAAACTTGTACTCATAACAAGTCAATGACATAAATTCTAGAAATCAATGCAAGAAGTCCAGAAATCATAGAAAAGAGAAAGAGGCCTATCACATGACGGTCCGAAGACCAAGGGGAGCTACCCCACATGTGTGAATGGAATCACACAGATTAAGGTCCAGACTAACCAAACAGCAAAAAGGTATGTGTGAGTGGAATCACACAAGTGGTGTCTAGTCTAACCTCGCAACAAGAGACATCGCACAGTTGCTAGTCTAAATCATCAGAACGATCGTCATGATCAACGAGAAGTGTCAATTACACTAAGCTAGTAAATATAGAAGTTTAGCTTCATGTCCCATAACCACTTGCTTAACTTAAATATTTACGAACAAACTGTAAATCTTCACTAATAAAATTGTCACAAGAGGTTCAATCGAACAAGTCCAAGAATTAACCGACGAAGTGAACGCAAGCGTTTCATACCACTTGTTTTACTAAGTCATTTAATTAGATTTCTCATCCGAGTGAGGTAAAGGTTTGTATATACTAATAGATTGGAAAACGGTTTAAGAAAAGAGCTTTGTTATTAAAAATAGAGTTGAAATTGTTTGTTAAAAGAGTTTTGATATTTACTACTAGTATTGAAACCTTTATATTATAAAGTGACAAAACACAGAAGCAATTGTAGAAACAATCAGTCACAAAAATCGCATACGGAGATGTGAATAAAATCCAAGGAAATCAGCTCAATGTTTTTCAGATAAGATCCCCTACGGAGGGGGGGTCCAGGGGGGGTGGCAACCCCCCAAGGTGGGGGTGCGGGGGCAACGCCACCGCTTACGGGGTTCGACCTGCCCGGTCAGGTCGCGGGGGTCCAGGGGGCAGCGCCCCCGGCGGGGTGCGGTACGACCTAGTGAAGACAAAATGAGGTCTAACGACCTAAGGGGAATAGGGTCAAGCGACCTATAAAACTCGCGACCTAAAAGTTAGTAAGGTCGAACGACCTATAGAGGCATAGGGTGCAGCGACCTAAAACATCGCGACCTAGTGAAGACCTAAGGGAGGCGAGCGACTTATAAAGCTCGCGACCTAAAAGTTAGCAAGGTCGAACGACCTATAGAGGCATAGGGTGCAGCGACCTAAAACATCGCGACCTAGTGAAGACCTAAGGGAGGCGAGCGACTTATAAAACTCGCGACCTAAAAGTTAGCAAGGTCGAACGACCTATAGAGGCATAGGGTGCAACGACCTAAAACATCGCGACCTAGTGACCTAACGGTTTAAGGGTCTTGCGACCTAACTGGAAACAAGGTCCAAACGACCTAACGACTTAAAGTGAAACCTGGCTGAGCGATATAAGGTCGGAGACGACCTACGACTTAACTCCGTGTGAGCGACCTACGATCTATGGTTGCTACGACCTAACGAGTTCCAATAGTGAAGGCTTAAGGTCTAACGACCTAAGGGGTACGACCTAAGGTCTTACGACCTAACGTGTTGAGGTTGGACGACCTAACCAAATTGCATAGGCCATACGAGCTAAGGCCTAACGACCTAACTCCGAACGAGCTATACGCGAGTGACCTAGGGCGCTAACTCGCAAACGACCTAACGTTAACTCGCGAACGACCTAACTCCAGACGCGTCTTTTCAACGCGTGCGAGCTGAAGACCTGCCGACCTACGACCTAACGCCAAGCGACCTAAGGCCTAACGACCTATAGTGGACGAATGGGCTAAGGCCAGAAACGACCCAAATGAAGGTGACGACTTTTCCACGCGAACGACCTATAGATGCTGGGCGACCTAAGGGGGACAGAGCGACCTAAGCCAGAAATTCACCCCAAAACACTAAAAAGTGGAGTTTTTCGCCAATCCAATCCAAACCAAATGCAAATGTGCATGCAAACATGATAGGGATGCATTTCCAATAGCCCAAGATAGATATAGACTAGAATTGTGAGATAAAAATCTCACCTTTGCACCCAATATCAATGAAAATGAAGTTTTAAGCAAGCAAGAATCAATCCTTCTTCTATCTAAGCACAAGAAGCTTGAATCCAATGTCTTCTTCTTGAATTTGGAGTAGAAAGATGGATTGCAATTGAATTTGAGTTTTGGAATTTTAATTTCCCATTCCCTCCACCATTAATGCCAAAGCTTGATTAGTTAGGAAATTTATGAAGAGTGAGGAGAAGAGGGTTGGAACTTGGGCTTAATAGGCTAAACTAACCCAAAGTCCAAAGCGGGAAAAGTTAGTGAAATTTCACTAACTCCAAACCTATCGATGTTTATACTTAAAAAAAGTTGTAAACGACATTTCGAACTCAATGGAAGTGGTCTCGAGTCCTAATTTGACCGTTTGCAAAAAGTAGCTTTTCGGACCAAAATCCGATTAACGAGTTAATATTTAAATAAAATATTTAAATACAAACTCGATAAATATGCGGGTTGTTACATGATTGACCCTCTGTGAAATTAGTATTAGTGTTAGTGCCAAAATCGTTAGTTTGTGTCATTGCCATATTACTAGAAATAAATATCAAATAACTTTGTGACGGTTATAGGATGACCTTGCTCTGATACCAAATGAAAGTGTACGTGTAGTACTAAGGATCGTGTAATATGGTATATAAATGCGGAAACTGATAATAGCAGTAAAATAAAAATTAAAGTAAGCACACGAGGAATTTTTATACTGGTTCGAACATCCCGTTCTACGTCCAGTCCCAGAATACCCTCTTGATTTAGACTAAACCTCTCACTTCACCCGAAGGAATAGGTATACGACACCTGAGCAGCCGAACAGGAATTTTTCCGCCTCAACAGCCGAAGAGGACTTTAACTTCAATACAAATAGTTTGTTGACGAATGTGTTCTGAATAACACTGATTGTCTTTTGATAATACAACTTTCCTATAATCAAGTCCTCAAGAATGTGTAGTGTATGTGAAGATTTAAAAGGAAGATAATCTCGTAGAATCGAAGTATATAAATTAATTCAGAGATTCTAGAGATATTGAATTAGAATGAATGCTTTTATTTGCAGAAATAAATAGAGAATAGATTGCAGAATTATAAACAAGAATCGGTGATTGTAGAAGTGATTTGAACATGTTTATATAGTTGTAGAATAGTTACAATCTTTCATGAAGAGTTTCAATCAAAAATTATGTCCGTATCTCTTGAATTGAGGGACGTATCTCTTCATGAAACAGTCGCAACTCTTCATAAAACTAGCCGTTATATGCAGGTCGGTCGACCGAAAAAACTGGCCGGTCAGCTGAGTTTGAAATCGTGTACAAAAACAGAGAGTATCTGTGCACTTGACACAGGGTCGGTCGACCGAAGATACTGGTCGGTCAGCCGACCTGTTGTTAAACAAAAACAGTAGTAGCTCATTTGGTTAAAGTACTTGCCTTCCAAACTAGTGACCTAGGTTCAAGCCCCGCTCCATGCATTTTTTTTGAAAACTTGATTTTGATTAAAATATGCATGCGAGTTTATTTGAATGTGAATGATGATTCTTGAGGAAGGATTTTAACAAAGCACTAAACTAGACTCTATATACATATTTGATGACTCAATATAATAAAATATTAATACTAATCTCTGGATTGTAGTCTTGTCTCCTTTGTAGTGCACAATATACTTTTATTCTCTTTTTGTCGCCTTTGTATAGTATTCTCTTTGTAGTTCGTCTTATGATCTTTGAAGCTTGTGTCATGAATCAAAACCTATGAATCAACAGGGTTCATAAGATAAACCCATCTTATGTTTTTCCTTTGCCAAAAGGCATTAGAAGTATCTGCACAAATAGTTCTTTCAATATTGTTGCAGATCTTTAATCTTTTGTTATAATCCTGGTTGTAACAATTTATAATTTATTTCTTGAGATAAAGAGTTTAGAAAATTTTCTTTTCTTTTAATACTTTTTTGTATAGTATTAATTTCATGATGTTGTAGTTGACACACAAATTTGAATGTTAATTCTTGATTGTTAATGTTAGTAGCAATTCCCTCTTTTGATATATTTGTTATAGGATATAACAAATGTAAGAAGGGATTTTCTAGTATAACATTATGAGACAAATTTTTAACCATTATAAATGACATTTACAAACAAATTCCTTTATTATAGACAACTGTATTTTGTAGCTTATAATTAACTAATAACTTTCTGCTATCTGCAGCATTTAATATTTCTATAATTTTAGAAAAATATTTTGAAGGTACCAACCCTTTATTGATGCAGTTTAAATCTGTGTCTACATCTATCATTGCTATTGTAGTAAAATAATATTCTTTATGGACTACAATAGTGATTTTAGTGCCATTTATGGGAAATTACCTTGTCGACTGCATTGATAAATGCTAAAAAAAATTAATTTTTCTTCTCACAGAATATTATCATTGTTCCTATTATTATCATCTGGAGGTTTTTACCTCTATTAGAGACATTTTTTCTTTTAATTCTTTTATCTCTTGTTTAAATATTTTAACTATGTTCTAATTCTGCAATCGTAGTTTCTGTGTTTACTAGGTTAATATTATTTGAGTTTATTACCCTGTTTTAAATATCTTTCAGATTATAAGTTTCTGGTTCCTTTAGCTTTAACTTCTTTTCATTTTTATGCAATTCTAAATATTTTTTAATCATTTTTTCTTTTCTTCTGGATCTGATATTTTATCTATGATATTCAGAATAAAATTTTCTTCTTTTGTTAACATAAACAATCCATTTGCTTTACATAAAGCTTTTTAATAGTCACAATTATCGTCACAACTATCAGATCCTGAATTATTATCTGAATCATTTTCTGAATCATTTTTAGTTTATGAATTAATTTCTGTAATAACAGATAATTTTAAATTTTCCTTCTCTGAGTCAGAGCTTGATATAAATAATTTTTTAAACGAATTTTTCAATTCTTCATCTATATCAAGATTATTTATTTTATTTTTTAATTTCCACTTATTAGCATAATGGCTTGGTGTTTTACATTTCCAACATATTGGAACTTCTCTTTGAGCATATTTGTTTTTCTCTTTTCTTTTATAAGTTCTATATGATTTTCTTTCAGGAATTTTACTACTTTCTGCATAGTTTTCTTTCCGAAATTTTAGATTTTTATAAAATATTTTCTAGGATGATTTTTAAATCTTTTATTTTCAATTATTGGTAATAAACCAAGCTGATCACAAAAGTCTTCTAGGATTCTCTTCCCATAGATTTTTTCCTTTAGGATTTGTTTATGTAATTTTATTTCATTGCATAAATGAATTCCTTTTGCAACAATTTCTACTGCTAATTCGCCATAAGTATATTGGCTATAAGGGATAGTTTTATTATTTTTCTGTTTTCAATAGTTTTTAACCCTTTCTGCAAAGAAATGTGGTAGTCACGATAAGAACTTTTCTTTCCATAATTCGTGATTACTATCACTTCTAGTAAATAACTTTGAAAAATATACATCTTTATACCATCTAAATTGAGATAAATTTTGACATTTCAGATTCATTAACTATTCTTATGTTCTATCAGCTTGTAGAGCAGTGGCTCCAATAAAATGTTTGGCTATTGTATATATTAGCGTATTTACGCAATTAGTTTTAGCCATTCCATCTTCTAATCTTGTTGCGGTAAATATATACGCTTTTGCTTCATTAGAAAGATGAAAATTCCACCAACCTTTTAGTTGTCTTGTAAATCCTTGTACAATAGCTAGCTATTCTATCATCTGAATTATTTTTAATTAAGCATGTAGTAGCATACTTTGTCATATGATTCAGACTAGTTTGTATTTGGTATTCAGGATAACCATCAATATTCCATTTTACAATGGAGGTACCATTAAACGATACAGCTCCATAACTCTTTTGTTCCTCAAATAAGAGGTCGACTGGCGTTGGTCTCGTATAATAAGGTTTACTATACGAGGTATTTCTGTACTTAATTTTATTAACTTCAAATTTATTCTCTGGTTCATCTTGTTCTATGTTTAAGAAATTTTTTTGTAAATTATTACTTCTTCATATGAATTATTATCAGATTTTGGTTCCGAAATTTCTCTAGACCCCTTATCTTCTATTATGGGTGCAACTTCCTTTTCTTTAATATTTAAAGCGTCTAGCCTTTTCATTATTTCTTTTAACATTTTAGAGTTTTCTCCTTGTTTATCTATATTCATTTCTAAATTTTGTGCTGACCAGGTTTTGAATAAAACTTCATCCGTATCACAGATTTTTGTTATATTTGTTGGATCTTTATTAGACCCTTATTCAATTCTTGTAAATTGATTACCTCTTGATTGCAATGTTAAATTTGTAAAATTATTTTTCTCTATAATAGTTTCAGATGGCTTATCATTCTATAAGGAGTAGCAATAATTTCTTCTTTATCGATTTTAACTGATATGTCTACTTCTGAAGAATGTATACTGCTAATAGTCTTTCCTAATTTTGTAGTGTAATCCTTATAAGCAGAATTTATGTTGGCAACTGTTAAGAAATCATCAAAATGTTGAAAAGTATTCGTTTTTTCTATCTATTTTATACATTTTTTCTATCATTATGAAGATATCATAATCTTCTGGTAGATCATTTTCCATCTTTTTTTCAAATATTTTATATCTTTTTATCCATTTATCTTGTTTTTTATGATCTTTCATATAGAACCATTTCCTTTTTTATTTGTTTTCCTTTGAATAAAACTTTTTTCTTTTCAGATTTTAATAAAGGAAATTTAAATTCTTCATCAAGAGTTATGGTATTTATACCAAATACAGATCTGTCCTCATCATATCTCATATCTAAAGCGGTTGATGATATGGGATTTGATGGAGTAATTTCAACCCTATATTCAGATTGACTAACTCCGTCCGCTGTGTTCCTTACTATTACATTTTCCTTTTATATTTTTAAAGGAGTGGTTTCAACATTGCTGAATCTTAATTCCTCTAATTTAGAGTTAGAATCTAATTTTAGGTGTGTTACTCTTCCTTTTGAAAATCTGATTTTAACGTCACCATCTGAATATTCAACAAGTTCTTTTAATTTTCTACTTTAGTAGGTTCATTTTCTTCTTCAAGAAGCCATTTATCTGGTAAATTTACCTCATTCCAACTAACTGATGTTGGAATTACAACGTTACTTTTACTAATATCCGTTATAAATAGTGTAGTTATACCTTGATTTTTAATCGGTATATTTTTTGTATCAGTAATAATAGTATTCATGACTTTATAGCATATTCTATAAATCAAAATAACATTTTATGTTCCTAGTTTCATATTAAAACCTTCAGTTTTTTATCCAGACAGATTGATTGGAGTAAATTTGGGTCCGTTAAAGACATTTTTTTCTTTAGCTTGAATGTTCTGGTAGGGGACTTTCTGGACAGTAATCTGGAACGACATTATCTTTTCCCTTGATACGCTAAATGTCGAACTGGTACTTTGAGAATCAGTCGTTGAATCGAAGAAGTTGTTTGTTTGGATTTCCCTTTCCTTTTAACTTCGTGATCCGAGGAAAGGAGGTGTGGTCAAGCTTGATGACGAAATTATGTCCGATGAGGTGGAACTCAAACTTCTTGATACCGTTCTTCATTACAAGGATCTCTTTGTAGAATATGATAATGCTTCTCTGAATCTTTGAATTGACCGCTGGCGTGTCCACAGAATTGAACTCTTCCGTTGTCTTCTTGCAGGAGGACGGTGACCTAATAATTGTTGCTGGCATCTTTCTGCAATATTCTTTTTCCTTAGCGGGGAATGCAAAGCAGAGGAAGTGTCTTGCAGATTTTCTGAAGGCTTTGAACGGCCTTGGTCTTTCTGAGGAGCTTGGATAACTTGCTTGTGTGCGTAGAACAGTCGGGGATGAAGTCCCTGAGATAGTTCACTATCCCGAGAAACTACTGAATTTCATTGACTTTTAGGTTAGAGCTTGCAAACCTCTTTAGTTCTTCTGCTAGATGAGCGTCTGGCTGCGTTGGTGATCTTCATTTTGAGGAACTCGATGTCGGAGGTTCCTACTGTGATTTTCTTCTTGGATAGCATGACTCCGTACTTCTTGGCAAACTTCAGGAATCCCTGTTGTAGCAGTCTATGCTCGTTCTTTGTTTCAGAGAACAGGAGGATGTCGTCGATGTACACCAGAGCCTCATGGAGGATGAGTTCGAATATCCACACCATTGCCTTTTGGAACAGAGTGGCTCAACTTTGAGACCGAATGGTAAAACAATCCACTGATGTTGTCCTGTGGGAATGTAGAAAGCTTTCTTGTATCTGTCAGATGAGTCAACGCCATGTTGCCAAAATCATGACTTGAGGTCGAACTTGGAGAACATTCTGGCCTTCCTCAAATGTGAGAAAAGCATCTGCGTCTTTGGGAGGGGTAACTTGTCATCCATGAGGAAATGGTTCATGGGTTTGTAGTCGATCACCAGTCTTTTTTTTCCTTTGATCTGCTCAAATCTTTTGTTTACGTAGAAGGCCAAACAAACCCAATTTGACTTTGTCGGTTCTATCAGTTCGAGAGCAAGGAGCTATTCACATTCTTTTCTGGCCAACCCAAGTTCTTCTAGATTCATGCTGGTATGAGTTGCCTTGGTGGAGTTGATGTCTTCGTTCTTCTTGAAGGGAAGCTTGATGAAGAATTCTTTGTTTTTCCATAGCGGATGTGGGTGATTGAAATACTTGTGAGAATCCACATAACATTTCTTCAGATCTTTGGTTATCCGATTGAACTCATCAGGAGCGCTTGTTAGGAAGAAGAGCTTCTGGGTTGTTGAGAAGGGCTTGAACTCTCTTTCGAACTTCAGGCCGTAGGGGAGAATCTGAAGTTCTGTGCCTTGAAGAAAAGGTCGAAACCCATCAGTAGGTCATGACCATGCAGCTTGCTTCCTATCACCTTTATCCAGACTATGCTATCTGGAAATATCTGAATATCGATCGGATTCTTGGAGATCAGAGAAGCATGAAAAGTTTCACCGTCAACCGTATTAAAATATCCATGGTGTTTCTTCCAAGCGCTTTCTGGTAGGATGTCTAGGTACATCATTGTTCTTCTTTCTCCAGTGTCCAGCATTCCTATGGCCCTGATGGGCTGTTCGTACTTGGAAGGTAAGATCTTTACTTCGATGTTCGGTGATAGAGTTCCTTCTTGGATAATGTTGTTGTGCCTAGTACGGAGGACAGGAATGCTTTCTATCATGAGAATGTAAGCAATATCATCAGTTGATTCTTCTTCGTCGGAGGTTGCTTCTATAGTAAAAGGTGTCTCACTATCCCTTTCATCTTGTTCTGAGAATAGTGACTCTACTTCAGCGTCGTAAGTATCTGCCTTGTCATGAAGGATGACATGATCTACCAGCTTAACCGCTTTTCTCTGCTTGTTGGGACAGTTCTTTGCATAGTGTCGTTCTCTTCCACATAGATTACATATGCTAGAGGTGTTCTTTCTGAAAGGCTTTCGTTGGAAGAATTTGTATCTCTTCTTCTTTATCTTCTTGCTATCTGTGACGACCCACATTTCAGAAGGTTTAAATTGACAATAATCCACACATGTCCATCCCAAACAATTCAGAACATAGATAATCAATGGGGTTAATTAAGAAAAATAAGAAAAGAAGAAGAAAACAAACACAGAATCTTGCAGCAGAATGACAAAATATAATAATCGAATAAATAGTTCATGAAGCTGTTTATATTATACATTTGATTATAACTTATACAACATTCATCAGAGTTATATATATACAACAGAACAAAATAATGATGCAGCAGAGCAACATGATGCAGAGAATAATAATAGTAGTAGTATACCAAATCTTCGTCGTCATCCTTCAGAAAACGATCTTCGATGCACTGAAATACACAGGACTGATCCGAGCGTAATGAAAAGACAAAACACTCGAGTCAGGACTAAAATATCCTGATGTGAGTCAAATCGATATCACATATAACATGAGTGTAATAGCGTTGGAGATGTTTACGGGGTTTCACATCTCCTATCCAGTGTATAACGTGCATGCAATAACTCAAAAGATGTTACGAGATTTTCCATTTCTCAAGGATCCGTCAAAATATTTATATATAGCAGAATACACTACATATATAATGTGTAGTTGGTAAAATAAATATATTTCTTAGCATTAAGGCTTTACGTTAATCCCTCTTAATGCGTTTTTAAGCATTGACGTACAGTTTGCATATAATGCCCCAGTAGCACGTCGGGGTATAAAGATGTACCATGATAGGACAACACTAAACCAAAACCGTAGGCGTCATATAGGGATAAAAGTATGACAAGGCATGTGAGGCAATGGCTAAGCTAGGATACTATCCGCTCGGGTCGTAGAGCTGGTGGTAACGCATCATAGCCACGACCGTCCACCGCGTTCATTCGTCCCATATCAAGTCAAAATGAGGCTATCCCAAATCAAGGTGTACCAATCGAAACCAACAAAAAGAGTAATAATATGGACTGAGTCCAAAAAAAATCGAAGAACGGATGTCCGCTAGGGGTAATATACCCGCTTGGCCTTGTCAAGCCATCCTGTTTTAGTCATTTCAAATTGGCACAAGTGTCGGGGTCTCCATCATCGTTATCTTTCTTCAAATCCAGCAAACGACACCAAATCCAACCACTTCATTCTGGAATTTCCTCCACGCACACAGTTGTTAAAGTGGTTCCAATATTGACAAGGAGTATGCCAATAAGAGGCCCCGGTCTCTTTAACAACCCTATGTCGTTTTACACACCGGTTGGTACTTTTATATCTCGAAAACAATTCGTACTTGACATCAAAATATCGCAGTTGCTTCAAAATCAAATTCATTTCGAAATCATCACATTTACTCAAAATATCCAGTTTCTCCTCAAAATCATTTTCGCCTTAATATTTCGATTTCGCTTTTGATTTTTTTTTCAAATTTCAATTTAGATTATAACTTCATTTTAACCCAATTTGTATTTAAATCAACGATTTAAATATAAACATTCAAGCCTTGAACAACTTGAATTTTTAGAAAATAGTTTGAATAGTTTTAAATAGTTTAAAAAGATAAAATAGTCTGATATAAAGTAGTTTGCATATTGGTAATGGTTTTCATAATAAAATAGCTTGGAAAATCAAACAGTTTGAATATTTAAAAAGATAGATTTTAAATAGTTTATATTAAAACAATTTATTTCCAAATCAAATTGTCACTTTTCACTTTAACCAATCTAGACCTAAGTCCAAATTCCAATCAATTGATTAAATTTCAATTATTCCATTTCAAATCATTTTCAATCTCATTTCAATTCGAATCGATTAAACTTTGGTTCAATTCCAAACATTTTATTTTTCAATTGCTATTCTAATTAATTTAAATTTCAATTTCAAATTAATTAAATTTTGATTTCAATTCGAATTAATTTCAAATCGATTCTCAATTTTAAACCATTTCAAATTATATAAATTTGAGTTCAATTTCAAAATATCGATCTTGATTACTTAATTCAAATTAAACTTCAATTTTCGAATTTTGGTTCAATTCTTAAAATTATTTCCATTCCCGAGCCCAAAATTTGAAATATCAATTTATATCACCTTTACTTAGGAACTTCGAAATTAAAGTAAAAGTTCAAATCTTTTTAAACAATTCAATTCTAATAAGTTAAGTCATTTTTCAACCGTGACTACAAATTCCAATAAAATTCTTAAAACAATTTCTTTAAGCCAAAATTAATTTCAACATTTCAACTTGAATTCTTAATTAATTCAATCCTCATGAATTCGATTTTTATTTCTTCGAACCAAAATCGTTTAAATAATTTCAAAATCAAGACTTTTGAAATCATTTAATTTAGCTGATTCGACGTCCGTATATAATTTTCTATTCTTTGGCCAAGTGAATAGTTATTTCAATTTACTTTCAGGGATGGATGTATATCATTTCAATCCAAATAAAAGTGCCATAGGTATATATCATTTCAACCTATTTTTTAACTTATTCGAAATAATTCAATTGACAACCATATACTGCCGAATGATATAAAGGGTGATAACGGGATATATATAAAATAAGTAAACATCCAACCATCAAATATATCAACTAATAGCATTCAATTTCAATCAACATCTAAATCATACACAACAATTACATAGTTATCCATATCGGGTATTTTACTGACAATTAAATTTCAATTTCAAATTTAACTATCAATTTTAATTCCTACAGTCAATTCACATGTCAATTCCATTTTCAAACGATGGTCAATAAAATTAGATAACTTCACGATTTCAATTTAACGAACATAAAAATTTATAGTACGCCGTGAGCGTTCACACACTCAACTTTTATTTGGAACTGAAAATATTTCAGCTTCAAATAAATACCTCCTCGATTCTGCGGTGTAGATGACGTCGATACGAATCCACTGCAATTTATTTCGTTCGAAACGGACCTTGTATGCAAAACGGTAATTATAAAATTTTGATTAACTTAATTAACAATTTAATTAACTTAACTGATCTTAACTGTTACCACTTGTTCCTCCTGCTCACTCAATGCTACAGAAACGAACCCACTCACGCCCTCATCAACACGCGCGACCCACCAACCATCGAACGTTGATCCGCCTCGAAAAGCCGCCCTTACCTCGAGTTTGTGCCCACACCCAACATTGTCGCACCAATCTCCAGCATGCCGCCTCGACCTCCATGCCACGTGCGAACTAAGCAGATCCAAAAACCCTAAATCATCGACCCCGACATCGAGCTTCTGGCGAGCCATACCCTCCAGCCGCCACTCTCCTCGTCCACGCACCCGCGATTAGTGCTTTCCTTTTTTCATTTCTTTTTTTATTTTGATCGAGTTTCTTTTTTTCTGCCGTGTTAGAAAAGAAGAAAGAGGGGAGGGGTATGAGAGACATAAATGAGGCGACTTGATGTGTACGAGTATTGACTGAATGGATATATATATATATATATATAATTATAATAATTAGGAAATATCTTGCTTCTAAACGCCTGAAATTACGAACTCCAAATGAAGCATGCCGCATGGCGTTCATAATGTTTTATCCCCATTCCAAACACAGCGGAACTAGTCTCGAGACTTAATTCGATCATACTCGGAAGATAGCTTTTCAAATCGAATTATTTTAATTAAATTACTTAAATTAATTTCTACGCGTTTCAAGCCCACACGGTCAAACGACAAGTCCGATCGCTATGAAACTTGAAAGCCTATAATAATTCACTGTTACGGATCCGATGAAACTGGTTTCGTCAAAATCCGAGACAGTGGCCAAAATGGCTATTTTCACACGTTAATTAAAATATAAAATTTCCAGTTTCTATTTATTCACTTTTAAATTCAAACAATCTTCATTCGCATTTAAAATAAAATTTAAATCAACTTTCGTCACCATTATCATTCATATTTAATATAGAATTCAATTATTTAAATAATTTCCAATATTAAATTTAAACAATTTAATTATCTAGTAATCACTGTGATTGAAATATAAGTCATTTAACTTATAAAACTTACTTTTAAAACAAATTCCAATAATAAAACAACTATTTTCATTTTACAGCAATTCAACATTATTATTCAATTCAAGTTATTGATTACAACAAATTAAATACATAGAATTTCATTTCAATATTTATTATTGCCTAAATCATCGAAATTGTTTATTTGAAAATTTTATTCAAGTTCATATTCAATAAATTACATAAATAAAACACTAAAATTTATTTTTAACCATTTTTATTCAATAATCAAATTAAAATTAATAATTTAAAATACGGGTCGTTACACTTTCTTTCCTGTACTCTTTCCTTGACGAGCATTTGCATTTTCCTTCTTTGCATCCGATCTCTATGTAGGACTTGTTGCAGATGGATTTGGTCTTGTGGCTCTTTTCCATCATCTCCTTCAAAGCGTTTTTGGTTTCGCAAATGTTATCTATGGCCACATGGCACATTTGGTTGATTTGACCAAGGGTTGTGCTTCCAACCCCTCTTTCAGAGTTCTGGATCATTCTGTTCATTTCCGTCTGTACTTCTTTGGAAAGGGATGCAATGTACACGTGTTCATGTTTGGGTCGTTGTTGCCATTCAATAGGTAGAAAAGCTCCGACATCCTTTTGAAATGCTTATCTAGATCCTTTTTTCTTAGGGAGCAACATTTTCTGGCAAAGTATTCCTCTGACATAGCTTCGGTAAAGAGGCTAACATCTCCGATGAACTCTTTGTGAATTTCACCTAAGGCTTCAACCATCGAGGTAAAACCACAGAACTGGAGACTTCTGTATTCTTCCAAACACACCCACCAGTTTCTGAGGGTACCAATGAACCTAGTGGAGAAGTTTGTTAAAACTTCCTAGAGGTTTGCTCCTTTTCTATTTAGTTGGTTGTCCAGTCATGCTGACATCCGATACAGCTTCTCTCTTCTCTTGAGGATCGGAACATCATCAAAGGTAAACCATGGATTATTTGTTGTTTTGGTGTTTCGATCATCTGTAGGTTGGGTACATGAAGCGTACTCGTCGCAAGATGCAATCATCATTTCCATCTTATTCACCTAGATTATCAGCCATGAACATAATCGGAGTTTGAGATGTTTCAGAAGAAGCGTCTAACTGGGAGGTGAGCCCTTAAGAGGAAGGAGTGTTTAGTTCTTCTTCAGACTGTTGCTCTTCACGTGTATGTCGGAGATCTGTGAACAAACTAGTTCTTTTTATCTGTGTATCCCAATCTCTATTTGTCGATGATTCTCCATAGGAGGATGTAGCCATGAGCGTATCGGCCATTCTTTTTTCCTTTATGATCTTGATCTGTCAGTTCTTAGTCCTTTGGACCTTTTTACAGATCTGGTAAGTCTTTGCATAAAGCCCGTAGGGTTGTTGGATATCATGCCAAACATTTTGGAGTAGTCTTCAGTTGCAGGAGATATATCTGTCATCATTCTGCCAGAGGACAAAGAGTCCGGCGATGCGAACAATGATGTTCTCTTGTCGTATTCTATCTTGGCTTGCTCCTTCTTCAGACTTTTGATCTTTGCTTCTTTGGCATGGAACTCGGCTCCAAAATCACCTTTGGAAAAAGACTCCTCAGGTCTCTATCCAAAACAACTATCTTGTTGGTCATCTTTTCTTCAACATACTACAGCCGAGCCTTTAGAGTGTATCCGGGAGCTTGTTCTTCTAATTTCCTCGAGAACCTGTGACACCTTGGTATCAATGCTACGTAGAGACTTGTTCTGAGCTCTGGCATTCTGAGTTAGCCAGTTGAGGACTTCTTCGCCTTGTGATAATGGCTATAACTGTTCGAAGGTTCAACGGCACGCGGTTGAACATATGGAAGTAATGATGTTTTTTCATGTTCTCGCCTTTCAAGGGGAGGGAAATCTATGTCGTAACTCTTTATTGTGAGGCATGGTTGTATTTTTTTGTGAATGAGCAAAGTCTTCTTCAAAGTTCTGAGGAAGTGATAGTACCTTTCGTCTTCACTGTTATTGTCGTCGTCATCGCTGTAGCACCTGCCATCTTCATCATCTTCACTATTATCCTCTTCCGATCTACGGGTTCATCTAGGATCATATAGATCTGGATTAGTTGTCCGTTGATCTTATCTATGTATGTGTAGGAGCCATTTGGGTTAAAGCTTGAAATGGGTGGATCTTTTCTTCGTGGCTTTTTACCAGGCATGATCATCAACTAGAACTGTGAAACGGACGAGCTTGTTTGCACATCTGTCATGTCGACCGTCTTCACTCTTCCATATTTGAGAGTTTCAAACTTGAAATTAATGGATTTGATTGGTTTTGTTTCGTTGTGCAGAGATTCGTAGTTCGTTATCCACTCGGTCGGAACCAATTGTTCTGATTTCTTCCTTTCAATCTGCTTTGGGATCTGAATGATAGTCAGAACTTCGGATCCTGACTCTGCAAGCACCATGAGAGCATCCTTGATGCCCTGTTTTTTTGAGATCTAGGCCATGATTCTGCAAACGGTATATTATCTAATGATGGAAAGTTGCCATGACTGAGTCCTTTATCTAATCTGCTCTGGTTATCTGTTTCTAGACTTTGATTGCCGTTGAAAGAAAGGACGAAGTTGGGGAAGAAGATGGTCACCACACCGTCGAAGTTGAGCGTGGTAAGAACTATTCTGACAACTGCATGTTCGTACTTCAAATATTTTGTGTCAAGAAAAGCAATTCTTGCCGATACTCGAAGACCTTTCCTTCCATGATATGAAAGGACAAGCCTTACTGCACCAAGGTATAGGTGTGTATAACTTTTAGCCTTCCGTCTGGAGTTCGTTCATATGAAGGTTCTTTCCAGTCATGAGTGACCGGATGTCTTTTGAGAAGTTCCATGTTTAGGACAAATGTCGTAAGGGCTTATGAAAGGAGGAATGGTGCTTTCTATGATAACATCATCGGGGATGGTAGAGTATTTTATAAGTTTTTCCATGTTAGAGGTGCTTAACCAGGGAAGTGACATTGAGGAGGAGTGGTTAAGGATTTTGGGAAAATTGATTCATTATTGAGCAGGGATTCATGTTCAGGAAAATAAAACAATTTTTTTAATGAGGAGCTAAAACAGGCTTAAAAAGGCTACCTTCCGCTCTTGACCACCGTCGGAGAGAGTCAAGGAGAAAACACCACCTTCCTATGCTTTTTCCCTCGTGATACGTGTACAGAGCATTTTTGCTAATAGCATACAAGAGGCATCTTCTTTATGTCCTTTCCGTAGAGCATCTTTTCTGGTGGCAGACAACAAGCATCTACTTTTGGACTTTATCTTTAGAGCATCTTTACTGATGATAGACATAGAGCATTTTCTTTTGGACTTTTCTTTTTTCCAGGGAATACATAACATCAAAAAGTATGCAAGGACTAACAGCTGACCATCTTCTGAGGAAGCTCCACCGACAAGGCAAGCTGAGCTAGGAGTAGCCATAGCCTTTAGGGTTTGATTTGCACTGAAAGTAAACACACCATAATTTACATAGTAGGGTAGGATGCAGGCACATCCGGAGGTCTTGGACTGTTGATCATGAATATCAGTAGGTCTTTCTGGGCTTGAATGTTCCAACAGGTGACTTTTTGGATAAGTAATCTGAAACGACATTATCTTTTCCCATGATATGTTGAACTGTGAACTAGTACTTCGAGAACCAATCGTTAAGTCGGAGAAGTTGTTTGTTTGGAACTCCCTTTTCTGCTAACTCCATGATGCGAGGAAAGGAGGTGTTGTCAAGCTTGATGAAGAAATTATGTCCGATTAGGTGGAACTCGAACTTTTTGATACCGTTCTTTACTGCAAGTATCTCTTTGTAGACTGTATGATAATTTGAGAGAAATGTGTGATCCTCTATGAATGGAGGAGAGCACACATATAGATATATATAACACAGAGCTAAGGTGCTGCCAACATGCCTGACAGGTAACAGAAGCTAGGTACAAAAAAACGAAAAAAATATCAGGAACCCCAAAGACGACTTCTGGCAAAGCCGTCGCCCACCATAATATCGAGCTCCAGCGTGCCCATCGCTGGATGAGAAAGTGTATGAAGTACCTAAAAGCTAAAGAAAAACCAAAACTATAAGAAGCCATCACAAGCTAAAAAAAGAAGCTCCAAGCTACAAAAGAAAAAGAGCCCGGCAGAAAAACAGATCCTCTAGAAAGCAAAACTCCGAAATGTAGATGAAGGAGCCTTGAATGTGAGGTGGAAGCGCTGGCGGATCTGAGAGGAAAAGTCTGCTCCGAAGGCCTCTATGAAATCCAACATCCTACAATCGTGCATCTGCGATGGAATAAACTGCGCAACTAGGACGAAAACTATGCGCTAAAGCCCTCTCTTCAATCCAAAGTCCTGCAATCTGAAGTCGTGAGAACCTACAAAGAGAACCTGAACACCCTGTCACCCGAACCTGCGTCTAAAGAGTGGCTAGAAAAAGAGTTAGAATGATACATATATATGTATATTCGCCAGTTAATATGCACATATATGTATGAAAGAGGAGGAAGATAAGATGACACTGAAGAACAAACTATCTGGACAAAGACAAGAGCAGAGAACGGTAGAAAAACCTAGGAAGTCTTAAGCACCTTCGATCCTAAGCCACTTATGGCTGACAGTGAATTCATTGGATAAGTTTGGGTAAATATAAATACTATTATTGTTAGTGTTAAAAATATTATTATTATTGAGTTTAAATGAATTAATATTGTACCTAACTTTATTGAGAAACCCTTTAAAAAGAATATTTTTTGCTAATTTATATTTGGGATTAGAAATCCAATTAAAACAAAAAGAAGAAATAGTATAAATTAGTTTATTAACATGACTAATATTATTATGAAAAGTTTTTGATTTCTTTCAAACCAAATATACCAACAAATAATATTGAATAAAGTATCTAGTAAGTATCTAATGTTCTTTTTGAACCTAAATCTAAAACTATTCCAGTAGAATTCACAGTCATTAATTCTGTTTATTATATCAAAATTAAAAATTCTTAGAGTATTGTTAAGGATGCAATAAGAGCCCGTGCAGCCGTAATAAATGTGTTTAATATCTTCAGAATGCATATTATAAAAATAACATTGGTTGTCATTTTGAATGTTTTTCCTCTTTGATAATTCTATAGTATTAAGTTTTCCATGAAGTATTAACTACATATGAATTTTAGATTTAGGAGGGGCACTTGCTTTCCAAATAAATTTAAAAGAGATGTTTGTTGCGCTTGAAAAGTTAACAAATTTGTAAAAATAATTTGGTGTATATTTCTTACTCTTATTCCATTCCCACCTAATAATGTCATTATCATTATCGATGTTATAAAGGTTTAATTTAGCATAAAGCAAGGAAAGTTGCCTTAGAGTTGAACCTACTAAAATTGTGTTAAAATTAAATTTCCAAGGGGGGTCATTTTCCGGAGAGAAAACTTCACTAATTAAAGCATACTTAAAATCACAGATTTCATAAATCTCTTTCAATTCTATCTCAAGAGGCAAAACAGATATCCAACGATCATGCCAAAAAGAAGTACAATTCCCAGAATGAACTATTGTACTAAGGCCTAGGTTGAAAAGATCTTGGCATTTCAAAATGGATTTCCAAAAAATAGATAGATTCAGGTTGTGGGGAGAAATGATTTGATATGAGTTAATACAACCATTATAGTGATATTTTATAATGATTTCTTTCCAAGTGGCATTATTGTTTATATCCTTAAACTTCCACAACCATTTACCTAGCAAAGACAAATTCATGTTACGTAAATTAATTACTCCTAAGCCACCTTCCTTTCTAGTTTTGCAAATAGTTTCCCAGTTTACTAAGCATTTTATGCTATTGTTAGTATTATCTCCACTCCATAAGAAATCCCTTCTAATTTTGTCGGTTTTATCTATTACCCAATTTGGAAATAAATGCATGGACATCCAATACATCGGGAAGGAAGATAAAACAAAATTTATTAAAACTAATCTACCTGCTCTAGATAGAAGTCTCCCATTCCAATTAGATATTCTAATTTTGATTTTGTCAATGATTATAAACCAGTCATCATGTTTGAGTTTAGAAGGTCTAATCACAAAACCGAGATAATCAAAAGGAAAGTTCATAGTCTTGCAATTTAGAGTATTAACAACTAAGTTTTCAACATTTTCGTAAGCATTTAGAACTAAAACTGAACTTTTATCAAATTTATTTTCAACCCTGATAGAAGTTCGAAACAATATAAAATAAACTTAGGAGAAATGATATGTCTAGGTAAATAAGAAGAAAAAAAAATGGTATCGTCAGCAAATTGAAGGACTGATATACCATTACGCGATATATCAGCAAATTGAAAAAATGGTATGATAATGTTTCTCTGAATCTTTGAACTGCCCGCTGGCATGTCCATAGAACTAAACTCTTCCGTCGTCTTCTTCCTGAAGGACAGCGCCCCAATAGTCATTGCTGACGTTTGCCTGCGATATTCTTTTTATCGAGCTGGGAATGTGAAACGGAGGAAGCGTCTTCAAGATTCGCTTAAGGCTCTGAACGGCCTTGGTCTGATCAGTCGTCCAAGCACTTGGGGTCCTTTCCAAGGAGCTTAGATAACTTGCTTGTGTGCGTAGAATAGTCGGGGATGAAGTCCCTGAGATAGTTCACTATCTCAAGAAACTACTGAATTTCTTTGACTATTAGGTTAGAGCTTGCATGCCACTTTAGTTCTTCTACTAGATGAGCGCCTGGCTGATACGCTTCGTTGCCAAGTTGCTAGAATCCTGACTTGAGGTCGAACTTGGAGAACATCCTGGCCTTCCCCAAATGCAAGAAAGCATATGCATCTTTGGTAGGGGAACTTGTCATCCATGGGAAAATGGTTTAGGGGTTTGGAGTCGATCACCAGCCTCTTTTTTCCTCTGATCTTCTCGGATCTTTTGTTTATAAAAGGCCGGACAGGCCCAATTTTACTTTGTTGATTCTATCAGTCCGAGAGCAAGGAGCTATTCACATTCTTTTCTGACCAACCCAAGTTCTTCTGGATTCATACCGGGATGAGTTACCTTGGTGGAGTTGATGTCTTCGTTCTTCTTGAAGGGAAGCTTGATGAAGAACTCTTCATTTTTCCATAGCGGATGGAGGTGATTGAACGGATCGTGAGAATCTGCACAACACTTCTTCAGATCTTTGGTTATCTGACTAAACTCATTAGGAGCACGGGTTAGGAAGAAGAGCTTCTGGTTTGTAGAGAAAGGCTTGAACTCTCTTTTGAACTTTTAACTGTAGGGAAGTATCTGATGTTTCTGTACCTTGAAGAATAGGTCGAAACCCATCAGTAGGTCATGACCATGCAGCCTACTTTCTATCACCTTTATCCAGGCTATGCAGTTTGGAAATATCCGTATACTAATCGGATCCTTGAAGATCAGAGAAGTGTTGAAAGTTTCACCGTTGGCCGCATTGAAATATTCATGGTGCTTCTTTCAAGCACTTTCCGGCATAATGTCTGGGTTCATCATTGTTCTTCTTGCTCCTATGTCCAGCATTCCTATGGCCCTGATGGACCATTCATACTTGGAAGGTAAGTTCTTTACTTCGATGTTCGGTGACAGAGTTCCTTCTTGGATAATGTTGCTGTGGCTAGTTCGGAGGCCTGGAATGCTTTCCGTCATGAGAATGTAAGGAATATCATCAGTTGATTCTTCTTCGTCGAAGGTTGCTTCTATAGAAAAAGCTGTCTCACTATCCCTTTCATCTTGTTCTGAGAATAGTGACTCTACTTCAGCGTTGTAAGTATTTGCCTTGTCATGGAGGAAGACATGATCTACCAGCTTAGCGGCTTTGCTCTGCTTGTTGGGACAATTCTTTGCATAGTGTCCTTCTCTTCCACATAGATAGCATCTTCTAGAGATGTTCTTTTTGAAAGGCTCTCGTCGAAAGAATCTGTATCTCTTCTTCTCTACCTTCTTGCTATCTTTCTTGTACTCCTTCTTCCTCAATGAGGATTTGCATTTTTTTCTTTGCATTCGATCTCTTGGTAGGAATTGTTGCGGATGTGGTCTTGTGGCTCTTTTCCATCATCACCTTCAAAGCATTTCTGGTTTCGCAAATCTTATCTATGGCCGCATGACACATTTGGTTGATCTGACCAAGGGTTGTGCTTCCAACCCTTCTTCTAGAAGTTTCGAATCTTCTGTTCATTTCTGGCTGTACTTCTTTGGGAAGGGATGCAATGTGCACGATCTTCATGTTTGGGTCGTTGTAGCCATTCAACAGGTAGAAAAGGTCTGACATCCTTTTGAAATGCTTTTCCAGATCCTTTCTTCTTAAGGAATGACATTTCATAGCAAAGTATTCGTCTGACATAGATTTGATAAAGAGGTTAACATCTTCGATGAACTCTTTGCGAATTTCAATTAAGGCTTCAGCCGCCCAGGTAAAACCACAGAACTGGGGACTTCTGTATTCTCCCAAACATACCCACCAGTCTCTGAGGATACCGACGAACCTGGTGGAGAAGTCTGTTAAAACTTCTCGGAGGTTTGCTGCTTCTTTATTTAGCCGGTTGTCTAACCATGCAGACATCTGGTACAGCTTCTCTCTTCTCTTGAGGATTGGAACATCATCAAAGGTGAACCATGGGCCATTTGTTGTCTTTGCTTTTCGATCATCTATAGGTTGGGTGCGTGGAGCATACTCGTCGCAAGATGTGTTATCATCATTTCCATCTTCTTCACCTAGATTATCAGCCATGAACATAACCAAAGTTTGAGATGCTTCGGAAGAAATGTCTGACTGGGAGGTGAGTCCTTAAGAGGAAGGAGTGTCTAGTTCTTTTTCAGACTGTTGCTCTTCACGTATGTGTCGGAGATCTGGGAACAAACTCGTTCTTTTTATCTGTGTAGCCCAATCTCTATTTGTCGATGATTCTCTATAAGAGGGTATGGCCATGAACGTATCAGGCGTTCTTTTTCCTTTTAATCTTTATCTGCCCGTTCATAGTTTGCTATCCACTTGGTCGAAACTAACTGTTCTAGCTTCTTCCTGTCAATCTGCTTTGGGATCTGAATGATTTATAGGACTTCGGATCCTGGCTCCGCAAACACCATGGGAGCATCCTTGATGCCATGGGTTTTGAGATCTAGGTCATGGTTCTGCAAACGGTATATTATCTGCTGATGTAGAGTATTCATGACTGGGTCCTTTATCTGATCTACTTTGGCTATCTTTATCTGGACTTTGATTGTCATAGAAAGAGAGCAGTAATTTAACGAGAGCACAACGTTGAGAAAAAGGGTGGTCACCACACTGCCGGAGATAAGCGTGGTAAGAACTGTTCCGATGACCACATGTTCGTACTTTAAATATCTGGTGTCAAGAAGAGAAATTCTTGCCAATACTGGAAGACCTTTCCTTCTATTATATGAAAGGACAAGCCTTACTACACCAAGGTGAAAGATGTGTAACCTTCAGCCTTCCATCTCTTTATGAACTCGGGTGGAATACCCAAGTTGACGTACTGTTCTTATGTGGAAGCGGAAAAACCACAATGGTCCATTTTGGAGGATTGGACGAACTCTTTCATGGGAGGGTTCTTTCCAGTCATAACTGACCGAATGCCTTTTGAGAAGGTTCATTGTTTACGGTAGATGTTGTAAGGGCTTATGAGAGGAGGAACGGTGCTTTCTATGATAACATCATTGAGGATCCTAGAGTATTCTATAGGTTTTCTATTTTAGAGGTGCTTAACCGGGGAAGTGACATTGAGGAGAAGTGGTTAAGGATTTGGGAAGATCTATTCATTATTGAGGAGGGATTCATGATTGAGGAAATAAAACTAAGGTTTTTTTTATTGAGGAGCTAAAATAGGCTTAAAAAGGCTACCTTCAACTCTTGCCCGCCGCCGGAGAGAGCCAAGGAGGAAAATACGACCTTACTCTCTGCAAAGGGGACACAATAGCCTCTAATACCACTTGAGTTCGAAAGCCCCACATATACCCACCATTGGTGGACTTCACCGTCGAGCCCATAACCGAGACCATAACCAACGTTAACTTTTTCGGAGTTCTTGGACTACTTCACTGCCCTATTCATCGGGACTTACTCTTTGCCTTCTAAACTCGAAAGTAGGTAATGATAGAGGTGATCGGAGGTGTTTATATCCATAGAGAGAGGGGACCGTAATCTTATAATTTTTCGGTCATATGCTTCTTCTTTTTTCCAGGTAAGATGAAAAATGACTTCCTCTTCACTCTCTCTTTTAGGGAAAGAATGGAAGGTAGAATTGGATTTAGCTACTCATGCTTTTACATAGGAATATTTTTTATTGATTTTTGAATGAGACATCTGATACATAGGCTCCCTAAATAGAGCTTTGGAAATTAAACTATAACACATAAGATTGGAATCTACCAATCAGAATTAAACACATAAAGGCTTAGGAGGTAAGAAAGGAATCTTAACCCGAGCCCACTAAGATAAAACGTGTCGTAAAGGACGAAGCAAGGTGGCAGACCAGAAGCATCTTTTTTTGGCTTTATCTCTTTATGTCAAACAAAACATCAAATCACCTGAATAAGTGTCTAAAAGGACAATGCAAGGTGGTAGACAAAGAGAATTTTCACTATTTCAGATTCAGAGCATCTTTTCTTAGTGAGAGACAAGGAGAATCTTCCTATGGCTTTTTCCCTCGTGATACGTGTCTAGAGCATCTTTGCTAGTAGCAGACAAGAGGCATATTCTTTATGTCTTTTCAATAGAGCATCTTTTTTGGAGGCAGACAAGAGGTATCTACTTTTGAACTTTATCTTCAGAGCATCTTTACTAGTGGAAGACATATAACATCTTCTTTTGGGATTTTTTTGATAGAGAATACGTCATTTCAAAAATTATGTAAGGACTAACATTTGGCCATCTTCTGAAGGAAGCTTCAGCGACAAGGCAAGCCGAGCTAGAAGTAGCCATAGCCTTTAGGACTTTATTTGCACTGAAAGTAAACATACCATAATTTACATGGTATGGTCTAGCCAGCTAGTGGCTATGAGCATGGCTTCATCTTTTCATCACTAGAATGCAGGCGCATCCGGTGGTCTTGGACCGTCGACCGTAAATAACAGTAGGTTTTTTTGTGGCTAGAATATTCCGGCAGGAGACTTTATGGACAAGTAATCTAAAACAACATTATCTTTTCCCATGATATGCTTCTCAGAAAGGATCCAAGTCCTTGGACGATTGATCAGACTAAGGCCGTTCAGAGCCTCAAGCAAATATGCAAGACACTTCCTCCGCTTCGCATTTCCGGTTCGCGAAAAAGAATATTGCTGATGGACGCTAGCAACGACTATTGGGGCACTGTCCTCTTGGAAGAAGATAACGGAAGTGCTCGGTTCCGTGGACGCACCAACGGGCAGTTCAAAGAATCAGAGAAGCATTATCATACAGTCTACAAAGAGATCCTTCCAAAAAAGAATGATATTGAGAAGTTCGAGTTGTACCCCAACGAACATAATTTTGTCATCAAACTTGACAACACCTCCTTTCGTCGGATCATGGAGTTAAAAGGAAACGGCGTTCCAGACAAATAACTTCTTCGACTCAACAACTGGTTTTCAGAGTACCAGTTCATAGTTCAACATATCATGGGAAAAGACAACGTAGTTCCATACTATTTGTCCAGAAAGTCCCTTGTCGGAACATTCAAGCCCAGAAAAACCTACTGATATTCACGGTCAACAGTCCAAGAACACCGGATGCGCTTGCATCCTATTGATGAAAAGATGAAGTTATGCTCCTAGCCGCTAGTCGGTTAAACCCGGCTATGTAAAATATGGTGTCTTTACTTTCAGCGCAAATAAAGTCCTAAAGGCTATGACTACTCCTATCTCAACTTATCTTATCGGTGAAGCTTCATTCACAAGATGGCCAGTTGTTAGTCCTTACATAATTTCTGACGTGACGTATTCCCTTTCAAAAAGAAAAGTCCAAAAGAAGATGCTCTATGTTTGCCACTAGTAAAGATGCTTTAAAGATAAAGTCCAAAAGTAGATGCTTCTTGTCTGCCACCAGAAAAGATGCCCTATTGAAGACATAAAGAAGATGCCTCTTGCTTGCTACTAGCAAAGATTCTCTGGACATGTATCACGAGGGAAAAAGCCACGGTAAGATGCTTCTTGTCTCCCACTACAAAAAGATGCTTTGGACCCGAAATAGCGAAGATTCTCTTTGCCTGCCACCTTGCATCGTCCTTTTGGGCACGTATTCAGTTGATTGGATGTTTGATTTGACATAAAGAGATAAAGCCAAAGAAAATGCTTTTGGTCCGCCATATTGCTTTGTCTTTTAGGACACATTTTATGTTAGTGGGCTCGGGTTAAGATTCCTTTCTCACCTTCTAAGCCTTTGTGTATTTAATGCTGATTAGTGGATTCCAATCATATATATTGTAGTTTACAAAGCTCTAAATAAAGAGCCGATGTATCAGATGTATTCTCATTCGGAAATCAGTAAAAAATATTCCTAGGTATAAACATGAGTAACTAAATATAATTCTATCTTATGTTCTTCCCTTAAAAGAGAGAGTGAAGAAGAACTCCTTCCTCATCTCACCTGAAATAAAAGAGAAGCATATGGCCGAAATATTATAAGATTACGGTCCCTTTATTCCCACGGATATAAATACCTCCGATCACCTCCATCATTACCTACTTATGAGTTTAAAAGATGAAGAGTAAGTCCCGACGGATAGGGCAGTGAAGTAGTCCAAGAACTCTAAAAAGTTAACGTGGTTATGGTCTCGGTTATAGACTCGACGGTGTAGTCCATCAATGGCGGGTATATGTAGGGCTCCCGAACTTAAGTGGTATCAGACCCGGTTGCGACACCTTTGCGGTTGGTGAGTTAAGTGGTGTTTTCCTTCTCGGCTTTCTCCGGCGACGATTAAGAGTGGAAGGTAGCCTTTTTAAGCCAATTTTAGCTCCTATTAAAAAACATTTGTTTTATTTCCTCGGTCATGAATCTCTCGTCAATAATAAACCATTCTTCCCGAATCCTTAGCCACTCATCCTCAATGTCACTTTCCCGGTTTAGCACCTCTAAAATAGAAAACCTTAAAGAATACTCTACCATCCCCGATGATGCTATCATAGAAAGCACCGTTCCTCCTCTCATAAGCCCTTACAACATCTACCATAAACATGGAACCTTCTCAAAAGACTTTTGGTCCCTCGTGACTGGAAAGAACCCTCCCATGAAAGAATTCGTCTAATCCTCCAAGTTGGACCATTGTGGTCTTCCTACTTTCACACAAGAACAGTACGTCATCTTGGGTATTTCACCCGAGTTAATACAGAAATGGAAGGCTAAGGTTACACGCCTTCACATTAGTGCAGTAAGGCTTGTCCTTTCAAATCATGGAAGAAAAGGACATCCAGTATCAGCAAGAATTGCTCTTCTTGACACTAGATATTTGAAGTACGAACATGCAGTCATCAGAATAGTTCTTACCACGTTAAACTTTGGCAGTGTGGTGACCACATTCTTCCATAACTTCGTGCTCTCGTTAAAAGACTGTTCTCTTTCTACGGCAATCAAAGTCTAGATACAGATAGTCGGAGCAGATCAGATAATGGATTCAGTCATGGCAGCTCTACATCGCCAGATAATATACCATTTGCAGAATCATGGCCTAGTTCTAAAAAACTAGGGCATCAAGGATTCTATCATGGTGCTTGCAGAGTCAGAATCTGAAGTCCCGACTATCATTCAGATCCCAAAGAAGATTTACAGGAAGAAGCTAGAACGGTTAATTCTGATTGAGTAGATAACAAACTATGAATCTCTACACAAGGAAACAGAACCAATCAATCCACTGATTTTGAGTTTGAGACTCTCAAAAATGGAAGAGTGAAGACGTACATGACAGATGCGCAAGCAAGCTCGTCCGTCCTACAGTTCCAATTAATGATCATGCCTGGTAAAAAGCCACGAAGAAAAAATTGACCCATTTCAAGATTTAACCCAGATAACTCCTACACATACACAGACAATGTCAACAGACATTTCATATGGGATACTAATCCAGATCTATTTGATCCTAGATGCACCTGTAGAGCGGAAGAGGAAAGTAGTGAAGATGATAACAGCCACGACGACGACGACGACGAAGATTAAAGGTACAATCACTTCCTCATAACTTTGAAGAAGACATCTACTCTTCCACAAAAAATACAACCATGCCTCATGATAAAGGGTTACGACATAGATTTCCATTCCCTTGGAAGGCTAGAACATGACAACATATCATCACGTCCATGCGTTCAACCGCATGCCGATGAACCTTCGGGACAGCTAAAGCCATTATCACAAGGCGAAGAAGTCCTCAACTGACAAACTCAGAATGCCAAAGCTTAGAACAAGTCTCTACACAACATTGATACCAAGATGTCACAGGTTCTCGAGGAAGTTAGAAGCATAAGCTCTCGGATAGACACTCTGAAGGCTTAGCTGTAGTATGTTAAAGAAAAGCTAACCAATAAGACAACTGTTCTGGATAGAGACCTGAGGAGTCTTATCTTCAGAGATGATTTTAAAGCAGAGTTCTGTGCCACGAAGCAGATATCAAAGTCTTGAAGAAGGAGCAAGCCAAGGTAGAATACGACAAAAGAACATCCTTGTTCTCATCACCAGACTCTTTGTTCTCCGTCGGAATGATGATAGATATATCTCCTACAACCGAAGACTACTCCAGAATGTTGGCATTATATCCAACAACCTTATGGAATTTATACAAAGACCTACCAGACCCGTAAAAAGGTCCGAAGGACCAAGTATTGGCAGATCAAGATCGGAAGGAAAAAGAACAGCTGATATGCTCATGGCCACATCCTCCTATAGAGAATCATTGGCAAATAGAGATTGAACTACACAGATAAGAAGAACGAGTTTGTTCCCAGATCTCCAACACACACATAAAGAGCAACAGTTTGAAGAAGATCCAGACACTTCTTCCTCTAAAGGACTCGCCTCCCAGTCAGACACTTCTTTCAAAGTATCTCAAACTCCGGTTATGTCATGGTTGATAACCTAGGAGAAGAAGATGGAAATGATGATAGCACATCTTACGACGAGTACGCTCCACGTACCCAACCTACATATGATCAAAACACCAAGACAATAAATGGTCTATGTTTCACCTTTGATGATGTTCCGATCCTCAAAAGAAGAGAGAAGATGTATCGGATGTTAGCATGGATGGAAAACCAGCTAAATAAAAAAGGAGCAAACCTCCAGGAAGTTTTAACGGACTTCTCCACCAGGTTCATTGGTACCCTCACAGACTAGTGGGTATGTTTGGGAGAATACAAAAGACTCCGGTTCTGTGGTTTTACCTCAGCTGCTGAAGTTAGGTGAAATTCACAAAGACTTCATCGGAGATGTTAGCCTCTTTACCAAAGCTATGTCAGTCAAAGAAGAATCAACCGATGATATTCCTTACATTCTCATGATGGAAAGCATTCTAGTACTCCGAACCAGCCACAACAATATTATCCAAGAAAGAACTCTGTCACTGAACGTCGAATTAAAATCTTGCCATCCAAGTACGAACGGTCTATCAGGATCATAAGAATGCTGGACACAGGAGCGAGAAGAACAATGATGAACCTAAAAATCCTATTGGAAAACGCTTGAAAGAAGCGCCATGAATATTTTAATGCGGCCGACAGTGAAACTTTCCACACTTCTCTAATCTCCAAGGATCCAATCGGTATTCAGATATTTCCAGACTACATAATCTGGATAAGGTGATAGGACGCAAGCTGCATGGTCATGACCTACTGATGGGTTTGGACCTATTCTTCAAGGCACAGAAACTTCATATTCTCCCCTACGGCCTGAAGTTCAAAACAAAGTTCAAGCCCTTCTCAACAACCCATAAGCTCTTCTTCCTAACCAGCACTCCTGATGAGTTCAGTCAGATAATCAAAGATCTGAAGAAATGTTGTGTGAATTCTCATGAGCAATTCAATCACGCCCATTCGCTATGGAAAAACGAAGAGTTCTTCATCAAGCTTCCCTTCAAGAAGAATGAAGACATCAACTCCACCAAGGCAACTCATCCCGACATGAATCCAGAAGAACGTGGGTTGGCTAGAAAAGATTGTGAACAGCTCCTTGCTCTTGAATTGATAGAACCAACAAAGTCAAATTGGGCCTGTCTGGCCTTCTGCGTAAACAAAAGATCCGAGCAGATTAAAGGAAAGAAGAGGCTGGTGATCGACTAGAAAACCCTAAACCATTTCCTCGTGGACAACAAGTTCCCCTTATCAAAGATGCAACTGCTTCTCTCACATTTGGGGAAGGCCATGATGTTCTCCAAGTTCGACCTCAAGTCAGAATTCTGGCAACTTGGCGTTGACCCGTTTGACAGATATAAGACAGCTTTCTGCATTCTCACCGGACGGTACCAATTGACTGTCTTACCATTCGGTCTTAAAGTTGCATCATTTTTATTCCAGAAGGCAATAATGCGGATCTTCGAACCCATCCTCCATAATTCTTTGGTGTACATCGACGACATCCTCCTGTTCTCCGAAACAAAGAATGAGCACAGACTTCTACTCCAGGGATTCCTGGAATTGGCCAAGAAGTGCGTCGTCATGTTATCTGAGAAGAAAAGCACAGTAGGAATCTCCGACATCGAGTTCCTCGGAATGAAATCACCAAAGAAACGCATCAGCCATGCGTTCACATGGCAGAAGAACCAAAGAGGTATGCAGACTCTAACCTGACAGTCAAAGAAATTCAGTAGTTTCCCGAGATAATGAACTATATCAGGGACTTCATTCCCAACTGTTCTACGCACACAAGCAGGTTATCCAAGTACCTCAGGAAGGACCGTAGTCCTTGGACGGCTGATCAGATAAAGGCTGTTCAGATTCTTAAGAAAATCTGCAAAATACTTCCTCCACTTCGCATTCCCGGCTCGGGGGAAAGAATATTGCAAACAGACGCTGGCAACGACTATTAGGGCGTTGTCCCCTGGAAGAAGACGACAGAAGAGTTCAGTTCTGTGGATACGCCATCGGGCAGTTCAACGATTCAGAGTAACATTATCATACAGTCTACAAAGAGATCCTTGTAGTAAAGAACGTTATCAAGAATTTTGAGTTCCACCTCATCAGACATAATTTCGTCATCAAGCTTGACAACACCTCCTTTTTTCGGATCATGGAGTTAAACGGAAAGGGCATTCCAAACAAACAACTTCTTTGACTCAACGACTGGTTCTCAAAGTACCAGTTCACCATTCAGCATATCAAGGGAAAAGATTATGTCATTCCAGATTACTTGTCCAGAAAGTCTTCTGTCAGAACATTCAAGCCACAGAAAAACCTACTGATATTCACGGTCAACAGTCCAAGACCACCGGATGCGCTTGCATCCTAGTGATGAAAAGATGAAGTCATGCTCCTAGCCTCTAGCCGGCTAGACCGTACTATGTAAATTATAGTGTGTTTACTTTCAGCGCAAATAAAGCCCTAAAGGCTATGGCTACTCCTAGCTCAGCTTGCCTTGTCAGTGAAGCTTCCTTCAGAAGATGGTCAGCTGTTAGTCCTTCCATAATTTCTGATGTGACGTATTCCCTATCAAAAAGAAAAGTCCAAAAAAAGATGCTCTATATCTGCCACCAGTAAAAATGCTCTGAAGATAAATTCCAAAAGTAGATGCTTCTTGTCTGCCATCAGAAAAGATGCTCTTTGAAAAGACAAAGAAGACGCCTCTTGTTTTCTACTAGCAAAGATGCTTTGGACATGTATCACGAGGGAAAAAGCCATAGGAAGATGCTCCTTGTTTCCCACTACAAAAAGATGCTTTGGACCCGAAATAGTGAAGATTCTCTTTGTTTGCCACTTTGCATTGTCCTTGTGCGCACGAATTCAATTGATTTGACGTTTGATTTGACATAAAGAGATAAAACCAAAGAAAGATGCTTCTGGTCCGCCACCTTGCTTTATCTTTTAGGACACGTTTTATGTTAGTGGACTCGGGTTAAGGTTCCTTTTTTACCTCCTAAACCTTTGTGTGTTTAATTCTGATCGGTGGATTCCAATTTTATGTATTGTAGTTTAATTTTCAAAGCTTTATATAAGGAGCCGATGTACCACATGTATTCTCAATCGAAAATCAACAAAAAATATTCCTAACGAAAAAACATGAGCAGCTAAATACAATTCTATCTTCTCTTCTTCACATAAAAAAGAGAGTGAAGAGGAACTCCTTCCTCATCTCACCTGAAACAAAATAGAAGAATATAGCCGAGAGATTATAAGATCACGGTCCCCTCTATCCCCACGGATATAAACACATCTGATCACCTCTAACATTACCTACATCTGAGTTTAGAAGACGAAGAGTAAATCTCGATGGATAGGGCAATGAAGTACTCCAAGAACTCTAAAAAAGTTAATGGTGGTTATGGTCTCAGTTTTGGGCTCGGTGGTGTAGTCCATCAAGGGTGGGTATATATAGGGCTCCCGAACTGAAGTAAAAACTAATAACATACCCTAATTTACTCCAGTCTACCTGTCTGGATATAAAAACTGAAGGATTTAATATGAAACCAGGAACACAAAATGCTATTCTTAATTATAGAATATGTTATAAAGAATGAATACTGTTATTACTGATACAAAAAATATACCGATTAAAAATCAAGGTACATCTACACTGTTTATAACGGATATTAGAAAAAGTAACGTTGTAATTTCAACATCAATTATTTGGAATGAGGTGAATTTACCAAATAAATCGCTTCTTTGAAGAAGCAAACGAACCTACTAATGTGGAAAATTAAAAGAAATTGTTGAATGTCTAGATGGTGACGTTGGAATCAAATTTTCAAAAGAAAGAGACACACACCTAAACTTAGGTTCGAATTCTAAATACGAGGAATTAAGATTTAGCAATGCTAAAACCACTCCTTTAAAAATAGAAAAGAAAAATGTATTCGTAAGGAGAACAATGGACAAAGTTAGTCAATCTGAATATATGGTTGAAACTCCTCCATTAAATTCCAGATCAACAACTGCTTCAGATATGGGATATGATGAGGACGTATTCATGTTTGGTATAAATACCATAACTCTTGATGAAGAGTTTAAATTTCCTTTATCAGAATCTGAAAAAAATAAAGTTTTATTCAGAGGAAAACAAATATAAAAGAAAATGGTTCTTTATGAAAGATCCTAAAGAACAAGATAAATGGATAAAAAGATATGAAATATTTTTAAAAAAGATGGGAAATAATCTACCAAAATATTATGATATCTTCATAATGATAGAAAAAATGTATAAAATAGAAAAACAAAAGGAATACATTTTCAGATTTGATGACTTCTTAAAAGTTGCCAACTTAAATTCTACTTCTAAGGATTACACTACAAAAGCAGGAAAGACTATTAGGAGTATACATCCTCCAGAATCAAACTTATCGGTTAAAATTGATAAAGAAGAAATTATTGCTACTCCTTATAGGAAAGATAAGTCATTTGAAGCTATTATAGAGAAAAATAATTTTACAAATTTAACATTGCAATCAATAGGTAATCAACTTACAAGAATTGGACAAGGGTCTAGTAAAGATCCAACAAATATAACAAAAATCTATGATATAAATGAAGTTTTAATCAAACCCTGGTCGGCACAAAATTTAGAAATGAATATAGATAAACCAAGAGAAAACTCCGAAATGTTAAAAGAAATAATGAAAAGGCTATACGCTTTAAATATTAAAGAAAAGGAAGTTGCACCAGAATAATAAAAAGCTTAACACCTCTTATTTTACTAAAAAAAAATGCAAAGGTCCTCTTATTCAAAACCTCAATTATGATATCTCTTCTCAAGATAAAGGGTCTAGAGAAATTTCAGAACCAGAATTTGACAATAATTCAAATGAAGAAGTAAATAATTTACAAAAAATGTTCTTAAAATAGAACAAGATGATCCAGAGAATGATTTTGAAGTTAATAAAGTTAATTACGGAAATAGCTCGTATAGTAAGCCTTATTATACGAGACCGACGTCCGTCAATCTCTTATTTGAGAAACAAAACAATTACGGATTTGTATCGTTTGATGGTACCTCCATTATAGAATGGAATATTGATGGTTATTCTGAATACCAAGTACAAACTAGTCTGAATTATATGACAAAGTATGCTATTGCATGCTTAATTAAAAATAATTCAGATGATAGAATAGCTAAAGCTATTGTACAAGGATTTACAAGACAACTAAAAGGTTGGTGGGATTTTCATATTTCTAATGAAGCAAAAGCACATATATTTACTGCGATAAGATTAGAAGATGAAATATCTAAAACTGATTGCATAAATACGCTAATATGTACAATAGCCAAACATTTTACTAGAGCCACTGCTCTGCAAACTGATAGAACACAAGAGCAGTTAATGAATCTAAAATGTAAATATTTATCTCAATTTAGATGGTATAAAGATGTATATTTTTCAAATTTATTTACTAGAAATGATAGTAATCACGAATTCTGGAAAGAAAAGTTCTTATAGGAACTACCACATTTCTTTGTAGAAAGGGTTAAAAACCGTTTAAAGCAGTAAAATAATGGAATTATCTCTTATAGCCAATATACTTATGGCGAATTAGCAGCATAAATTGTTGTAGAAGGAATTCATTTATGTAATGAAATAAAATTACATAAACAAATCGAAAAGGAAAAAAATATGGGAAGAGAATTCTAGGAGACTTTTTTGATCACCTTGGTTTATTACCAATAAAACCAATAAATGAAAATAAAAGATTTAATCAATCATCCAAGAAAAGACTTTATAAAAATAAAAAATTTCGGAAAGAAAATTATGCAGAAAGTAGTAAAATTCCTAAAAGGAAACCATATAAACCATATAAAAGAAAAGAGCAAAACAAATATGCTCAAAGAAAAGTTCCAATATGTTGGAATGTAAAACACCAGGCCATTATGTTAATAAGTGAAAATTAAAAAATTAAAAGAATAATCTTGATATAGATAAAGAATTGAAAAATTCATCTAAAATTATTTATATCAAGCTCTGACTCGGAGAAGGAAAATTTAAAATTATCTGTTATTACAAAAATTAATCCAGTAACTGAAAATGATTCAGATAATAATTCAGGATCTGATTGTTGTGATGATAATTGTGACTATTACAAAGCTTTATGTAAAGCAATGGATTGTTTATGTTAACAAAAGTAGAAAATTTTATTCTGGATATTATAGATAAAATTTCAGATCCATAAGAAAAGAAAATTATGTTAACCAAATATTTAGAATCACAAATATGAAAAGAAGTTAAAGCTAAAAGAACCAGAAACTTATAATTTGAAAGATATTTTAAATAGGGTAAAAACCTCAAATAATATTAACCCAGTAAACACTGAAACTACGATTGCAGAATTACAACACGAAGTTAAAATACTTAAACAAGAGATAAAAGAATTAAAAGCAAGAATGTCTCTAATAGAGGTAAAACCTCCAGGTGATAATAAAAGGAACGATGATAATATTCTGGGAGAAGAAGAATTAAATTCTTTAACATTTATCAATGCAGTCGACAAGGCGATTACCCATAAATGGCCACACTAAGGTCACTATTGTAGTTCACAAAGAATATTATTTTACTACAATAGCAATGATAGATTGAGACGCAGATTTAAACTGCATCAATGAAGGGTTAGTACCTTTAAAATATTTTTCTAAAACTACAGAAATATTAAATGCTGCAGATGATAGAAAGTTATTAGTATTTATAAGCTACAATATACAACTGTACGTATTAAAGAATTTGTTTGGAAATGTCGTTTATAATGGTTAAAAATTTATCTCATAATGTTATACTAGGAAATCCCTTCTTACATTTGTTATATCCTATAACAAATATATCAAAAGAGGGAATTACTAGTAACATTAACAATCAAGAATTAACACTCAAATTTGTGTGTCTTCATAACATCATTAAATTGATAATATACAAAAAATATTAAACGAAAGGAAAATTTTCTAATCTCTTTATCTCAAGAAATAAACTATAAAAGAATAAAAGAAAAATTGTTACAATCAGAATTACGACAAAAGGTTAAATACCTACAAGAATATATTGGAAAATTATATTTGTGTAGATACTCCTAATGCATTTTGGCAAAGAAAAAAACATGAGATAGGTTTACCTTACGAACCCGACTTTAAAGAAAGTCAAATTTCGACCAAGGCTAGACCTTAGCTATGTCTCAAAGACATTTAGAAATTTGTAGAAAGGAAATTGAAGAATTATTACAGAAAAGCCTTATCAGACCATCCAAAAGCCTATGGAGTCGTTCAGCATTTTATGTTGAAAACGCAGTAGAATTGAAATGGGGTGTTCCAAGATTATCTATAAATTATAAACTTTTAAACAAGGCTTTAAGATGGATTAATATCCAATTCATAATAAAAAGGATTTATTAGCAAGGCTTTATTCGGCTAAAATAATGTCTAAGTTTGATATGAATTTTGGATTCTGGCAAGTTCAGATTAAAGAAGAAGATAGATACAAAACAACATTTATCATTTCATTTGGACATTATGAATGTAATGTAATGCCGTTTGGGTTAAAAAATGTCTCTTCAGAATTTCAAAAAATTATGAATGATATTTATAGTGCTTATACAACATTTATCATAGTAATATTAATTTCTCAGAATCAATTGACCAACGTTTTAAACATTTGAATATTTTTATAAATATTACTAAAAAAACTGGATTAGCTGTATCAGCTAAAAAATAAAACTTTTTCAGACAGAAATTAGATTTCTAGGACATATTATAAAAGACGGAACAATATTTCCTATTGATAGAATAGTTTTGTTTGCGGAAATTTTTTCAAATGAAACTAAAGACAAAAATCAATTACAATTTTTTTTAGGAAGCTTAAACTATATTTCTGAATTTTACAAAGACTTAGCTTATGATGCTAAACCATTATTTTAAAGATTATGAAAAAATACATCTGCCTGGACTGAAGAACATACCAGGACAGTATAAAAATAACACTACACCAAAACAGGCAAATTCTAACATTTAGAAGTGTTACAAACAATTTCAGTAACACTTTTTAAGTGTTACTAATGGACTGTGAGGAATGGAGCGGCCAAATTTGTAACACTTATAAGTGTTACAAACATACGTATTACCAACACTTGTAAATGCTGGTACCTAAATATACGTTAACGCTTATAAGTGTTGGTAACGAAATGTACGGTAACACTTATAAGCGTTGGTATAGAAATAAACGGTAACGCTTATAAGTGTTGGTAACGAAATATATGGTAACACTTATAAACGTTGGTACAGAAATATACGGTAACGCTTATAAGTGTTGGTAATGAAATATACAGTAACACTTATAAGTGTTGGTACAGAAATATACGGTAACGCTTATAAGTGTTGGAAAATGATTATTTAGTAACACACACACACACACATATATACCAAAACTTAAACGCAAAGTTTAAATATAAACACTCTGCAAATAATGGTTTTCATATCACAAATAATTCATCATACATATTCAATGCAAAGTTTAAACGCTCTGCAAATGTAGTATAATATATCATAAACAATTATTTACATATCTAAAATACCACAATGTCATATATTCAGATATTATTAAAACATAAGCTTCAAAAATAATAATTCAAAATACACTTAAAGTTTAACTTATGGTTAACCTAACCATTCATTTTTTTTTCAAAATACACTTAAAAATTCAAACTCACAGTTCAATGCTGTCCATTAATTCTGCAAATTGGTCATCAATTCCATGGATTAGTTGGCCCATTGTTCTCTGCAGTCTGTACTTAAGCCGACACCTGAAAATGAAATTTTCCCTGTAAACAACAGGCCACAAGAAGGTAAAAGACAAGCATAATTTCCCACTGCAACTTCAGTTGCCAAACATCAGCCAAAAGAAAAAAAGCTGTTGCATTACCACCTCCATCCCCTTCTTCCCGCCTAAACAATTCCGCATCATAACCACTTACTGCCATCTTCACAGCCTACTTCTACCATACCATAACAATATAACAACACACAACCAAAACCATTATCATCTCTGCTCTGTGCATTGGCCCAGTGCACCGCATATACTTCTGCTTTACAATTCAACTGCCACCCCATCATCACTGTCCTTACTGCTTCATTTATCCATTCCATTGCAACTGCGTTGTCACATCATCTTATCATTAACAACAAACTAGCACTTCAACCTACCACCTTCTAGACAGTGGTACAGTCTCATTACCGCTTTCATTCAACTCTTCACTAACATCACCCATTTCATACTGCTACAACCAGCATCCACTCTATTAACCACAACAGCAACAACTTATACAACATAGCAACCATCATCAATGCTTCACCACAATCGCCTGCCACATCAATATACTGCCTGCCTCCCTTCAACAAACTACCATTGAAACAGCAAAACCATTTCACCTGAGCAGTCACCCACTACAGCAAACTAGTGTGACCATTCCTTTCATTGACCAAAACTACCACACTAACCACCTGCCTACATTCAATTCCCACCGAACTTTCTCCCCAACGCCAAAACATCATTCACTTGCTGTTTGTTCTACCAATCCACATTTTATTCAACTGGATGTGCATAACCATTTTCCATAGCACAATCACTCAGTTCGACAAAATATAAGTAGTTTAGCAAGACGTCTGTTTGGAGCATCTGATTCACTATGATAGCCAACACACCTGCAATAGAATTTTGCAACTATTATACCAAGAAAAAAACAAGTAAATGAGAATCAAAGCGATCAACTAACAACATTGGCAATTAATTGATATGTCCACAATGTCAATCCAACGGTTCCAAAAGCTATTATTGCTGACATTGGAACTAATATTCCCAACATGCACACTAACACAAGGTAGTCCTGAGTCCAAAATGTGCATATGATCTACAACTGAGAAAAATAAAGCGTGCCCAAATATGTGTGATACAAACTTACCAAGCATCTACCATAACGAGATCCATGTCTTCAATACCTCGCCTTTTCATTGCATCTTGAAAAGGAGGGTATTCTTTAACCACATCTTCACACTTCGCATATTCCATAGCATCCTATAATGACATTAGAAAGACATTGTCAATGATAAAGTATAACTACCAGTGTAAACAAGTATATGCATGAAAGAAGAGCATACCATAGGCGGTTGTACATCAGGGACAACTTCAGATGAAATGACCTTGCCTCTATGGTGGCCTCCATGTGTTGCAGCGTGAACTTCATTCAACTCTACGATCCACATACTTGTCTCATTTGATTGTTTGTTATAGACAACAAGTCTAGCTCTTCTAGGAGGAAGCTTGCTAGGAATAACAGGTCCACCCTTTGTTCTAGGCACTAGCGATGGTTGGAAAGGTGGAAAAAAATATGCATCAGCACGATGCTCTTTACAGGTTCAAATAAAACAACTTCGACAAAGCGCATGCTATCTCTCACCTGGAGAAGAAAATTATTATAAAAAATGATCACATATAACTAAATTTCAATGTTTACTGAAATATAAATAAAAACCATGTTCACCTCTGGTGTTTTTCCAGCAGCTCGGACTGTTGCAACAGCAACAGAGATTTCTATTTTAGAAAACCAGAGAATGTACAAGCCAACTTACGCATTTGAGAAGCTGACTTGCATTTTCTGAAAAGTTATTCAAAAATTCTAAAAAATTTGATAATGGTAAAAACTGAAGTTATTTGATATCAAAACACATAACAAGCATACATGCTTAAGAAAGTATAAATTGGGGATTTTTTTTTGACTTCAAAACGTACAAGTTTATTTATTTACTATTATTAACTTTATAAACTTGTATATCTCCTTTGTAATGCAATTTTGTCGATTGTTTCGATGAAAATGTGCCTGATAAGCTAGCATGTTACTCAGCTAGAACAATTTGGTGCAGACTGCGAAGTAGGCTGCAAAGCACAACTTTTATTTACTTCGTTTAACCAGATTTTAGGCTCTACCGTGTAAGGATAGTCTTAATTCATAAAATTCTATCATGCATTCATTTCCTAAACCAGCACCAAATTTACATATGTACAGACATTCAAACTTAAAATTTTGCAGTGGAAATATACATCTTCGAGAAAAGCCAAAATAGTATAATTTTGTAGAGAAAAGTATGATTTTTAGAAAAAACATTTTGATATGCGCTGTATTAAGCCAATATCAGTTATAACAACCGATATAGTATAACATTTTAGAGAAAAACATTTGGTTCGAGATATTTTTTTGCAATACACTCTCTTAGAATCAGTTTTTCCATCTTTTATGTCAACAAAAATTTAAGTATAAAAGAAAAATGGTGATGTAAAAATAGTTTTACAATTTAAAAGCTTGAAATATTTTTTCATATTAGATATCCATGCATCATAAAGGCAACTAGCAGCTTGATTAGTGATCACTTATTTAATTTGGTTTATCAAGGTAAGGATTCGAAACTTTTTTGCTTAGCTGCCGTTGTCACCATTTTTTCACTTGTTGAAATGAATTGCTAAGGCACAAAAGTGATCAATATAAAAAATGAATATATATGTATATTATTAATTATAATACAGTAGTGTGAGCTACAAAACAAACCATTAAGTGATTCTTAGATGCTGAAAGTGAAGCTGAAAGAAATCGCATGTTAATTAAATAAATAATGGTGAAAACAATCAAATTCACAAACAGCTTAATGGATGCTAAAGAAAAGATAAAGCCTGCAGTGAATTTCAAACAGCCATTCACTAATCACTAAAATGTAATATCAATAATTAGAGATTTACAATGACCATACTGAAATGTATTACCAAGATATTGAGGTCTTTTTGGACGATGGATTAAAAACCCATTTCCAACTCATACGCAAGATGTCTTTGCATATGAAATGCCTAGAAAAGGATATATGCAAGTTTAAAATGACATCCTAATGTTTAGGGCCGCTAGCCTTTTGTGGTTCTACAACTTAATAACACTCATTTTACCTTCCAGTTACATTTATCAGAAATCTAACAAATTTCAGTAATATAACTCGGTTGCCTACTACTAAGGTCATTCCTAACAGTTGTTTTGGTCGCTTCATGTTTTTGTACCGAATAAACTGAACAAAACAACCCCCACAACCAAAAATACAACATACCTACCACGTAACCGGTTTTTTAAAAAAAAAAACAGTATTCATTAAAACATAAAATAAATAAATCAATATGCATTAAAACAGTAATCTCTTTCCCGTTTTAATAACCAGTCCACTATACAACTTCAGTAGCCATGGGGAGCTTGTGGCTTGTTTCTGAACTGAACAATCCACATTTGGGCGCATTGTGGCTTGTTCAGTGCATTTTTTCAACTGAACAAGCCACTAATGTGTATACTCTAATTCCCTGAAAAGATTTGAAATACTCTCAGATATAAGGTTTAATTTTTCCCAAAGAAGGAAAGTTATATTAGCATGACGATTGTAAAATGGAACTGATCAGCACTCTTTATATTTGTGTGACAATAGAGATAATCGTCTGAAAATGTCACATGCCCACAGAGGTAGTATATATCTGTAAATTAGCATCTCGTCGTGCATTTCATATACATAACTAATTAACCTCAACCTCGCATCATAGATTTTTCATAGTTATTGGGCTGTAAACATCACACGCATTAAATTTGTAGAAAGTTACTAACCATTAGGTCATCCTTCTGCACATCAGGTACATTTGTTGCTTCAGTCATAGTTGCATCATGAGAAGTAGAAGCTCCCTCGTCTCTTTTCCCTTGTTCACCAGTACCTTCCTTTGCTGCTTTTTTGGCAGCAGCTTCTTGCCTCGCTCTTTCTTCTTCCATTGAAACTAAGGGCTAAAGCTAACTCGGGATCTAAGTTTGGATACACTCCGAATTCATCATAAGACATTCCACCTGCAGCTGCAAACCCACTTTCACAGTCACCCGTAAATAGGGTTGAGCTGTGAAATACGCAAATTACATTATTATGATATATGTAAAACACTAATGATGAGCTTTTTAATTTAGTCACCACATGCTTGTTAGCAGAGAAACATTGGGCCTATAAGACTTTTGTCATCGAAGAAATAATTGAAACATTGTAATTCTAATTGTGCTCTTTATGGTTCTAGTCTACAAAAAAAGGCTACAGAAGCATAGAGAGAAAACTTGCTTAAACAAAATGTTTAAAGTATGAGCAGCTAGTGTCATTTCTTAAAGTGGTCACACCATACCACCATAAGCTTCATTGGTAAAGTGATCAAAAATTAATTTTAAAAAATTACAGGAAACTAGTTCTAACTGTTCGGCTTATTTCCTCACAGAATAAAAAATATGACAAAAAATCAGTTTGGATCATTTTAAAACTTAAATTAGCAATTATTGTCATAACCGGGACCACAACCATTAATACTGAAACATGTGCATATTTCGAAAGAAATGTGTCATAATAATTATGGTTTAGAAATTTTTATCGTACTCATAAATTTCATGCATGAAAGACCATTGTAGTGAAAATGAACCATGAAAATTTTCCAATCATCAAACAAAAGCAACACCATAGACCAATCTTATAATTAACATCTAAAATACATTTGGACGGGGAAGGGCATGACTACAAGATTGTGATTTAGAAATGTTGAAAATGTGTAGCAGAAATTCGGATGTTGATATTTACATCATATTCATAAATTTTATGCATGAGAGATCATGGTTGCTAGTGAAAATGAACCATGAAGATGTGCTAATTATCTAATGAAGGAACTCTGATGCATACCTTATAATTACATCTGAAAGAGCATTTGGACCAGGTGGTGCATGCATTATGTGGCTGTTGCCATTGTTGTTCACAGCATTGACAAGAGCTTTGAGTTTCTCAGATTTCTCATCCTCTGATTCTCCAAAATCAATTACATCTAGCGAGACACTATTCTTCTTTAACTTTCTACCAATTGCCTTTAATGTCTTTTTCTCATATTTCACTGGGCTGCAAAGTAGCAAATTTGCATGGAATAAGCAGAAGCTGCAAATAATGATAACATTAAAAAAATGAGATTATATTTACCTCCCTACAAAAACAATGATCCTTTGTTGCTGATTTTTATTCTGGCGATGCTTCAGAGCCAATTGTGCAATTTGAATCCCTGCTATGAGATTTATTTCACCACCCATATCCAGACCTAAATATGCAACAACATAGGTAATTAATTTTTTTTAATTTACATCAAAGTTGGGAACTCAGTTTCCATCTTGGTTTTGGTCTTCAATTCTTAGTAAATTTCAGTAAATTTCGATAGCTTACGAGGTTTCAAAGTTTACTTTATGGATCTATCCTACTAATTGCCTTTATTCTTTCATTGTGTATCGAATCAAATTTATTTACGGCATAGTAAAACAACTAGAGCGCTAGATTAGAATTTATGAATCAAAAGGATTGATAATTAGCAAAATTAGGAGAAACTAACCTACAACACAATCAGAATTGAATAAGCAAATTGACTCATAATTATTCAGATCGGGGAAACTAACCTAGATTAGAAATGGATTTCGATGTGCTGAATCTGAAGTCTATGTCATGAATCCCGATATCGCCAGCCGTCATCGATGTCGTAGCCACGAGAAGCTGTCTTCAATGTTTCCTAGAGAAGAAGGACCACTCCAAAAGCCACTCGTCGTCGTTGATGTCAAGAGAGTAGGTATCGCATGAAACCCTAGTTAAAAAATAATAATTTTGTGCGGCCTGAAACTTATGGGAAGTGGGGGAAGCGTCACAAAACATATCATATGTAAAAATTACGAAACACTCCATTTTTCAGCGAATTATTTACATGTTTACCGGCTTAACAACACTTATTTGTGTTGTAAATTATAACCAATATGTAGCAATGTTTATACATATGACTATTTATTTTTACTAACACTATTTTAGGTGCCCTAACACTTTGTTGTTGTTGGTAGTTTATAACATCTATAAGTGTTGGAAATTAACATATATAAAATGTTACAAAATCACTATTTTGGTGTAGTGTTAGCACTTCATCTCGTAATCCATCAACATTAGGAACCAACAACCTCCCATCTTTACGAAGTCAACTTTCACGGTCGAGTTCATGTTGCCTACTCATTTCTCTATTTTCGTTATGATCTCCACTACCCTAGTATCTCGCTTTTTAGTAGTATTGATTCTTTAATTAGAGTAGTTCTAAGTGATAAACTTGCAACATTTTAGGTTCTAGCTTGCGGTGAGGACTGAAATCAAATCTAGAAATATACTCTATCTGCTTCCATTCCAAGAACATTACTTCCAACCCAGCATGTCTTCTACTTAATGCTTCTGTGGCTGCACTCTCCTTTTCTGAAGTTTAGGAAATACAAAAATCATATGAGGCCAAGAACTCTAACCACCATTGCTGACGAATGTTGAGATCCTTCTGAGAGAAAAGGTACTTCAAGAATTTGTGGTCCGTAAATAGCTCGAACCTTTTTCCTAACAAATAGTGCCTCCACATCTTCAAAGCAAAAAAAATTGCCGCCAATTCCAAATCATGAGTTGGGTAATTCCTTTCATGTGGATTTAGCTGTCGACTGGCATAAGCGACAACCCTTTCCTTCTGCATTACCATTGCACCAATCCAGTACCACAGGCATCAGTGTATACTATTAACTTTTCATTTCCACTTGGAATGGTCAACGTAGGTGCACTTGTCAATCTCTCTTTCAGAATCACAAATGAATGCCCATACTATATGTCCTAAAAAAAAATTGAATCTTCTTCGTCAAATTGGTTAATGGTGTTGTGATCTTTGAGAAGTCCTTGATGAAGCGTCTATAGTAACACGCTAATCCTAGTAAAATCCTCATATCCATAGCTTTCTTGGGTCGATTCCAATCTTGGACCATGGCCACCTTCATTGGATCCATTGCTATACTCTGTCTCGAAATGACATGACCCAAGATCCTTACTTCTTCTCTCTTGAATTGATATTTAGAGAACTTTTCTCTTAACTTCTGTTTTCTCAGTATCTCTAACACAATCCACAAGTGCATCTTGTACTCCTCTTTAGTTTAGGAGTAGATCAGAATATCATCCATGAATACAAGCACGAACTTATTCAGTTGGTCTCTAAAACCTCAATTCATGAGATCCACAAAGAATGACGGAGTATTGGTCAACTTGAATGGTATCACCAACCACTCATAAAAACCCGACGGCGTATGAAATGCAGTAATATGCGAACTCTCCTTCGGTACTCTAAGCTGGTGAAATCCCATCGCCAAATCCATTTAAGAGAACACCTTCGCACCGAGCAGTTGGTCGAACAAGTCATCAATATGTGGGAGCGAATACTTGTTCTTCTTCATCACTTTATTCAGCTTACGATAATCCACACACAACCTCAAAGAGCCATTTGCCTTAGTCGCGAATACTACAGGTACCCCCCACTTGGATATACTCCTTCGAATGAACCCTCTCCTTATTAGGTCATTTATTTGCACCTCCAATTCCTGCTCTCTAGGTGTCATATGTCTCAAAGGCATAATAATTGGTATGGCTTATTTCACTAACTCAATCTAAAACTCAATCTCTCTATGTGGCGGTAATCCATTCACTTCCTAAAAGACATCTGGATAGCCTCTAGCGATCTGCATAGGTGACTAACCCTCATGTGGAACCTCAAGAGAATATAGAAAGCTAACCATCACCCCATCCTTTGGTAAGAAGCTAATCATTACCGTTCGCCCATCCACATCTTCGATTTTCACCAACAGCCTTTTGCAATCCACTATAGCCGCTTATCTCTTTAGCCAGTCCATTCCCAAGATAATCCCTAACCCCACGAAATTCAAAGTAATCACAAACGAAAGAACATTCCTGACTGTATAAGACTAAACCATTACAAACTACGCATAAGCTAGTGGAGCCTCCAATAAAGATTGTTACGATTAAGGGCTGGTCTACTATCTTGACTCTCAATCCCAATTTGTCTAATATGTCAGTACATATGAATAAATGTGAAATCCCGGTATCAAAAAAAACTCGAACTAAAACATCATCAATCCTTGAATGACGACACTATTTTCCTTCGTCGAGAGAGCACCCAACAAAGTCGGGACCGCATCTAAAGCGTAAGCCTTCAAAAGTTGTTTATCCATCATTGATTTTAGACAATCCTTTTTCAAATGCCCTGGCTTATCACAATTATAGCACTTCTTCATGTCACTCACTTTGCAATCTCTGATTAAATGGCCTTTCACTTTGTACCCATAGCAAATTGGTTCCCATTTACCCTTCTTCTTGCCACCCTTCCCCTGGGACTGCTTCCACTTTCCGTTCCACCTCTTCTTGCCTTCACCGCCTTGCTGCAACTTTAGCTCCTCCTTCTCAGCGGAAACAACAATAGCAGTCTCAGCCTTAGGATATAGGTTCTCATGACAAAGTGCCTTCTCTATAAGCTTATCAAATGGCTCATCAAAACGATCCACTAGCTCGTCTCCCAAGCAATCATCCAAGCTAATGTTGAATTTCTCATTCCTTCTCAAGGGAGTATTAATGAATGAAAGCCCATACTATGACAAGGAATCAAACTACACGGCATATTCCGAGACTGATGTCTCTACCTACTTGAGCTCTGCAAACATTCTAAACAATACCGACTTCTGGGAAGCCGGGATGAACTTTTCTTCGAGCCTTGCCTTGAACTATCCTAACTGAACTAATCCTTAGGAGTAGCGATAGTTACAACATTCCATCAGTTCATAACTTGCTCTTGAAGTTGCCTAGAAGCCAACTTCTTCTTCATAGCATCATCCACTTTCATACCAACGAAAATGCACTCACAATTATCAATCCAATCTTGCACTTTTATAGTCGATTCTGTTCCATGGAATGGCTTCCCTCCAAGGTTAGAGTAATCTTTACTTAATTTAGCAAAATCAGCCATTGGCGCTTGCATGGGAGCACCTCCTCCAACCACCACACTAGGAGAATTCCCCATTATCGTCACCATTATAACACTGAACATAGCTTGAAAATCAGGTGCAGCAGCTTATAACCCAGCTCCTTCTCCAACTCTTGAAGTAGATCTCATAGTATTCCTTGTATGCTGGCTTATTCTTATTTGTAACAAGAATGATTAGTCTCTCATAAAGAAAACTATGTCTATGGTGCTCAGGTGCATATGACTTATAATATGTGACATATTACTATATATTTTTGAAAATCAAAATATATTACAAGTATGAACTCTCTCGTATATATACACTTTAGATCTAGTTTAGGACGATAGCTCCTTCCTTATCTCTATTAGATCATGGTATCAACTCAGGTTAATCACATAAGTAAAGCTCTGACACCCAATGTGATAATCGCCCTATATGCCACCAGTACAGAAAATAAATAAATAGTGTGTTGCAGTCATGCTTAGCCGATATAGGACAATCATCTAGAAGAATAATAACAAGAATAGCATATAACCTGTCATATCTCATACCGCATGGATAAAATATAATATCATAGACATACAGAAGAGACAGTAATAATTATGTAAACAAATCATCAAAGTACATATCCATAGAGTTATACATCAAATGTCATAGAGTTTATACAATCGAAACAAACTCAATAGCTGTCTTAAATACAAGTATAAGCAGTCGTTGCTAGGGCTCTCCAGTGTCGCACAATAAAATTGTAACAATCTCGGATTTTAATTGAGTTTAAACTGATAATTAAATTAATTTTTGAATAAAGTTTGTGAAATTAATTGGTAATTGATATAAAATTTCAGTTAAATTATGAATTACTGGAAAAATGTATTTTAAATTAATTTTGAATTAGGATTTACAAATAATGTAAAGAACAAAATATGCTTACAAAATAATAAAAATAAATATATATGTACACATACAGATAATAAGTGTTAAAGTTGAAAATAAATATTTAAGTTAAAAAAAAATTCTAAATTCTAACAACATATTAGCTATAGAATTTCATTTATATTATAAAGTAAGAAGACAAAGCAAAAGAAAAGATAAAATATATTCAAGTATAAGTATGTTTGTACATAAGTTAAAATCTATAACCAATAACTAAAAACAAAAGTATGTATGAAAGTAAAGTATGAAAGAAAGAATATAAAATATAAACAAAGGAAATAAAGGCCAACATCTTTAGCACACAATTTACATCATTTCGGCCACCAAACAAAACAAGTAAAAAAATCAAGCTAGGCAAGAACAATGAAAAGAATCTGGTAAGTGGAGTTTTGTTATGCAGGCAAGTAAAAAGTAAGATAATAAACAAGGACATAAACAAGTACAAACAAATAGTAACATCCCTGTAAACTTTTTTTTATATCAACTTCTTATTAATACAAGTATCATAAGCCATCATGATAAAAATAAAGAATAAAAAAATATCACCTGCAAACTCACTCCTTGTATGCACCAACCTCCTTCATCGGTTCGTTCATCTTCAAAGCTGAGAGAAACTAAACTAAACATTGTCTTAAAAAAAACATTAACATACCAAAATCAAACAAAACAAACCAGAGATCAAAATGATTTCAGCAGAATCCAAAGCCTGGTTTCAAAACAAGGAAGGCTCTGTCACTTTGCTAAAATACTGTGAGTAACATCACAATTAAATAGTAAGTGTATTATTTGTTCTGCTACAGGTTTCTCTCTGAAAAATTCATTTTTGTTTGAGTATACTTTTATTTAGTATGCCTCTGTGAATGTTTGAATATAGTGATGAGCATCTCTGTGTATCTCTTTGACTTTAGTTCCAGGCTTAAGTACTCATCAAAATTCATTTGTTCTTGATCCAAGCTTTAACAATACTTAAGTTTTGAACACAAATAATTGTTATAACATAGGCTTGAGTTTAAAAAAATTGTTAAAGGAAAAACAGCTTGTATTAGTTGTGGAAAATATAAAACAACAGTGGAAAACTTAAACAAGTTAAAATTTATTTATTTTTTAATTCATGGATTCATGCATATGAATCAAAAGTTAAAACTAAAACTTGATTTTTAAAACCAAAATTACTATTTTTATCAAGCGTTGAGGTAGCAGCTTGGGTTCGAATGGGAATGGGAATATTTGGTTTTTCTGGTGATCAAGTAGATCGGAGTGCTCGGGGTTCTCTGTGGTGATGGAGGGGTGATCAGAAGTTTGGGAAAAATAGTGGGTGGTGGTCCAGTTCATCGTGGAAGCGGCGGCGAACGTTTAAAGTTTTTAACCCTAGTTTTAATGGGGGTCGCATTTTTGGTTCGTTCTTCCTCCACGATGCATCGAGTGTTTCGAAACTTTGGGAGGTGGAAGAGGGGATGTAGGTGAGCGTGTGGCCGGAATTCCATACCTTCTGGTGATCGGGATGTTGAGTTCAACGCGATTTCCAGGTTTGGGGTTGGTTGCAGTTTCGAGTTCCAGGTTCGGTTTGAATGCCTGGATTTTGATTTTTGAGGAGAAATAAAAGTGTGGTGATTGAGATGGGATGCTTTGATGATTGATTACTTGTAGAGATCGCCGTGGATGATCAAAGAGGGGTGGCTAGCCTGTGCATATACACAGTGCATATCTGATTTTGATGATGCCTGGGTGAAGTATGTTTGGTACTCGAGTTTTACTCGAGTGATCCCAGGATTTTCTCGAAGTCTTTTGGTGATTGACTCGAGGCAGTTTTATGTTGGCTCGAGTTGTTCGCAATGTTTCAGTTTTTTGCCTGTAACATTTTTAAATTTTGAACCTGGGTTTAAAATTGTAAGAAAGAGATTTAAATAAGTTTAAATCCAAGTTTAAAATTGGTTCAAGTTATTTTTGAATCTTATTTTAAAAATAAATTAAGTTTCAAAAATTTAAATTATTCGTAACAACTTTAAGAAGGGTTAAATAGTTTGAATTTAAAAGTAAATTTTAAATAAAAATAGAGATTTAAATTTAATTTTAAATCTGGAATTAAATCTAAATTTGAATCTTAATTTTGGGATAAAAGAAATTTTTGAATTTAAATTGTTCTAAATAATTTGAATGATTAAGTGTATTTTTAAATTAATTTGAATTTAAAATGAAACTGGGTTTTGAATTCTTTTAAAAAATTTCTTATATAAGTTTCACATATAAGTAATGAATGTTCTTTACATTGTTTAAAAGTTTTATAAATGGAATTTAAATTTGGTAATGTTTAATTGGTTAATCATTTTGAATCTTAAATTCAAAATGGAATTTGAATTTGAATTTAAAAGTGTAATGTTTTAAATACACTTCAATATTAATGAAGTCATTAATAAAGAAATGGATTACGTTAGAGGTAATTAAGGTAATTAAGTGATTTAACTAATGAGATAATAAAGGAATAATTTATTTAATTTATAAATTAATGATTTAGATTAATTTATAATTGGGGATCTATTAAAAAGTGATTAAGAAATGTTATTAGTTAATGAAGATAAATTAATTAAGGATTATTAAGTATTGATTTAGGTGATTAATTTTAATAATTAATTGGATTAATTAATTTAGATAATCAATTATAAATTGTTTAAATGTAATTACTTAATGAAAGTAATTAAGGATTAATCACTTATTGTAATTAATTTTGGGTATTTTGATTAATTAAAGTTAATTAATTAATTATGTAATTGGTAAAGGTTGATTTAATTAATATGATTAATTAAGAATTATTTAAACTAATTAAGGTGATTGATTTAATTGATTTATATCAAATGATTTGTAATTAATAAATCAGGATTGGATAAATAATTCATAAGTAATTAATTTAATTGGAAATAAATTGAATTAATTAGGATTAAGCAATTAAATTAATCCTGCTTATAAATGATTATTGACTACTTGACCTTACTCATGAATGATTGTATTGTATGAGTTGCTGTGAATTGATTGTCCTATCTGATCTGTGATATTTTGTTCTGTGGATTGAGCTGAGTATTTTATTCATTTATTTGTGATACATTTGTGTATTATCTGTGAATCTGTGAATGAGCGATAAGCGTTATAGCTTATACTGCTTATCAACTATATTTCTGTGTTTTAATCTATGATGATTGAATGAAGTTGCACTATTGTGTTAAACCCCTGGACCACACTTATACGCACACAAATATGGATTTCACGAGGAAATCGATTAAGTCACAGATTTTGAAATAGTTTAAAAGTTGAATATTTAAATCCAAATGGTTTTGGAAATGGATTGGGTTTAAAAGTGGAAAGCTTTTGAAATGGAGTTTCAAAGATAAAATTTATTTTGAATAACTTGATTGAGTTTTGAAATTTTAAATAATTTGAGTTAAACTTAAATTCAAGATTTGAAATTGAATTCTATGTTTGGAAACTAGGGACTAAAGATGTTATACCAGTTATATATGGGTTAAACTATTTTAAAAGTATTGATTTGGGAATGTGAACATAATTTAAGAGCTTTAACTCGTGCAAATATAATTAGATCTTTCTGAAATGAAAACCATTTGTTTTTGAATAATAAAAGCTTTTACATAAGTAATGAACTTACGATTTGTGTAAAAGGGATTTCAAGTTAAAAGAAAATGATTTTCCAAGTTATGGAAACGATTTGAAAACTATAGGTTAAATCTTTGATTTAAAGATTTAAGGAGTTAATCCAATTAAAATGAGAATTGTTTTGAAATCCGTAACTGGATCTTTGTGAAACTGGATGAACTTAGTGGAATGAATCTTTTTGTTTAAAAGGATTTGAAATGGTAATTTGTTTAAACCGTTTGGAAGAAAAGTTTTGGGTAAAAAGTTATGACTTAACTGAGATCCCAATATCCATATGTTTCTTGTAAATATTGCGCTCACTATTCAGTTCAGCCGGGAGAGGACCTTTGTGTCAAATAGCCCATTCTGAATATGTGATACGACGTTATGGATAAAATTTGAAGACCGGTGGTGAAGATCGGATATTTTAGAAAACGAAAGGATAACTCGTCGAATGTCTTTGCATCGACCGGTCCCCAGTATAGAGACTCCATATGTGATGGGAAGTCCGGACGTGATTAGGGATTATCCAGATTTACAAGGGCTTCTTTGGAAGTGCCTTCAGTTCTGTTCGAACCCAGAACAGACTTGTATGGATTGTATGTCTGACATTACAATCTGAGATATAAATCAGATTTCTTTCAAATACATTTCTGTTGGTGGCGGAGAATTTATTCTCTTAGCTTAACACCCTTCTCTGAGACGTACGAGCTCAGAGATTATGTAGTTGAAGGCTATCAGTAATATATTCCCAACTTGGTAATGTGGCATGCTGAGTGCTGCTGATCATTTGTTGATCAAAGCGTGGCTTTTGTGAAAAGCGTAGCTTTGTGGATGAGACTTCGTCGGACCTCATACCCCGAAAATGGTCGAAATAGGAAAGATGCCGCAAGGTTATTTGAGTGAAGCACCCTCTGAGGGTATGTCATTTCCTTCTAGATAGAAGTAGTATCATGGTATGGAGCTCAGATACTTAACTTATGTGGATATCGCTAATATATATATATATATATATATATATATATATATATATATATCTTACTTTGTTATTATTGTTGGGGCCCCGGATAAAGGCCGGTTACGACCGGGGGATGGCATACTCGTGTCAGTAGTTACCTAGTTCGGAGGTAACCCGACCTTGTGTTGGCATAGATCCGGTTAGGTTCTTGGGGCGTCCCTCCAGAGGTGTACCCAAGTTCCTTGGCCTGACCATTTGTTGGAAATCCAAAGAAATTATACGAGCCTTGTACGGTTTTAGTTGTATAACCTGCCATGGAATGTGGTGGTAACCTGCTATTGAACATGGTTGCTATAGTAGGCATACGATAATGGTCGTATGTTGGCTAAGATTTATATTATACTTTTGAAATGTTGTCTGCACTTTGCACTTATAGGAATAATATCAAAGAAATTCGCGTATCAAGCATGTTTGACTATCATAAGAAGAATTCTCCTCCAATTCCGTGTTTGCATTGTGTGTATGGCAGGAGGTCCTATGGTAGTTTTCATTTTCCAAAAAAATATCGGATTCTCTTTTATAAATCTTATTTTATTTAAAAGATAAACTATTTTTGTTACTCACACCAGTCACATGACTGATCTGGAGTTTATTGTTCCTTTCCTAAACTCTGGGTGCCCAAAATTTTTCATACGGGCAGTCTAGAGTTGGGTTCTTCAGATAGTCAGGTTTAGTAGATTACTTGGAGCTAGTTCAGTCTTTGGATGTGGAGGAGACTTGCTTGTCTTCGTTATTGGGAGTTCGAGCTATTTCTGGATTGGTGCTTTGGAGATGGAGATTATCCGCTGCTGGTGTTATCTATTTTCTTTCCGCTGCTATTTCTTGTATCATATCTCTGATGTATATGGATATCTATTATCAATTGTATCATTCTATTGTATCATATTGTATCTGGATATTGTATCAGATGTTGTATATGATATTATTCATTTCTTTCTCTTCCGCTGTGTTGTTATACTTAATGGTATTATAAGCTCCGGCGACTCGGATTTGAACGGTCGAATCTGCGGCATTCGGGTACGATGTAAAGTATGGATGTCGATTTTCGAACGCGAAAATTCGAAACGTCGCATTTGGTATCAGAGCTGAGGGTTGAAACTTTAGCTTAGGAGTATAACACATTAAGTAACTCATTAGAGATAGGGTGAAGTATCCCTAGAATGAGTATATCCCTAAGATATCCATCCGAGTGCCTCGGTAAATTCTCTTACTATCCACTGATAGTGAGTATGAGTGCAAGAAGAGGACGAGATAGGGGACATGGAAGTACCACTATAAATGGTCAATACCCTGCAACAGCGGAAACAATCTTTCTGTATCAATTTCCTTTGATTCGTTTCCAAATTCTTTTGATTGCTTCATGACAGCTCTAGAAAGAATTTTCGGTGTGATGATGGCCCTACGAATCGTTGTAGAAAATCCTTACTTCGTATTTCACCGGTTTCTTATCAGTTTCTCGATTTAAACTTTAATAAATATGAATAAAAAGATTGGAAATTGAAAATTATAAATTGGAAATTTTAATTTGAGTTAAAATTGATTAATAGAATATGAAGGGTAAATTGAATTGTATCAATAAAACGATTTCGTTTAAAACCAAATTTTGAAATTCTGTTATAATTTCTTGGGTAGATCGAAGTCCGAAGAGGTGCAAATTGGTATATATTTTGAGATATTCCGACCTTAGTTTGGAATCCATATCTGATGTTTGGAAATTGTGGAAGATTAAATCCATTTATCTATCATTTAGGTCTCGATATAATCTACGGACGGTTAGTTATCCTTCGAACTAACCAGTGCCTTGCATATTTCGTAGATTTGATGGGCGAGTATCCTGTGTAGTATTGGATGAGTTTGTTCTCATATTGTTGATATTCTGATTTGGTGAGCCAAATACAGAATAGATATCCAGTTGACCTGGAATTTTTTTTCTCTATCTTTGTGTGTCTATCTTTGTTATCTCCTTTGCAAATTTCGAGGATGAAATTTCTTAAGGGGGGAATCTGTAACGATCCAGATTTTAATTGAGTTTAAATTGATAATTAAATTAATTTTTGAATAAAGTTTGTGAAATTAATTGGTAATTGATATAAAATATCAGTTAAATTATGAATTACTAGAAAAATGTATTTTAAATTAATTTTGAATTAGGATTTATAAATAATGTAAAGAACAAAATATACTTACAAAATAATAAAAATAAATATATATGTACACATACAAGATAATAAGTATTAAAGTTGAAAATAAATATTTAAGTTAAATTTTTTTTGCTAAATTCTAACAACATATTAACTATAGAATTTCATTTATATCATAAAGTAAGAAGACAAAGCAAAAGAAAAGATAAAATATATTCAAGTAATAAGTATGTTTGTACGTAAGTTAAAATCTATAACCAATAACTAAAAACAAAAGTATGTATGAAAGTAAAGTATGAAAGAAAGAATATAAAAATAAACAAAGGAAATAAAGGCCAACATCTTTAGCACACAATTTACATCATTTCGGTCACCAAACAAAACAAGTAAAAAAATCAAGCTAGGCAAGAACAATGAAAAGAATCTGGTAAGTGGAGTTTTGTTATGCAGGCAAGTAAAAAGTAAGATAATAAACAAGGGCATAAAAAAGTACAAACAAATAGTAACATCCCTGTAAACTTATTTTATATCAACTTCTCATTAATGCAAGTATCATCAGCCATCATGATAAAAATAAAGAATATAAAAATATCACCTGCAAACTCACTCCTTATATACACCAACCTCCTTCATCGGTTCGTTCATCTTCAAAGCTGAGAGAAACTAAAGTAAACATTGTCTTAAAAAAACATCAACAGACCACAATCTAACAAAACAAACCAGAGATCAAAATGTTTCAGCAAAATCCAAAGCCTGGTTTCAAAACAAGGAAGGCTTTGTCACTTTGCTAAAATACTGTGAGTAACATCATAATTAAATAGTTTAAGTGTATTATTTTTTCTGTTACATGTTTCTCTCTGAAAAATTCATTTTTGTTTGAGTATACTTTTGTTTAGTATACCTCTGTGAATGTTTGAATATAGTGATGAGAATCTCTGTGTATCTCTCTGACTTTAGTTCCAGGCTTAAGTACTCATCAAAATTCATTTGTTCTTGATCCAAGCTTTAACAAGACTTAAGTTTTGAACACAAAATGATTGTTATAACATAGGCTTGAGTTTAAAAAAAATTGTTAAAGGAAAAACAGCTTGTATTAAATCTGGAAAATATAAAATAACAGTGGAAAACTTAAATAAGTTAAAATTTAATTTTTTTAATTCATGGATTCAGGCATATGAATCAAAAGCTAAAACTAAAACTTGATTTTTAAAACCAAAATTACTATTTTTAATCAAGCGTTGAGGTAGCAGCTTGGGTTTGAATGGGAATGGGAATATTTGGTTTTTCTGGTGATCAAGTAGATCGGAGTGCTCGGGGTTCTCTGTGGTGATGGAGGGGTGATCAGAGAGTTTGGGAAAAATAGTGGGTGGTGGTCCAGTTCATCATGTAACGAGGGGTCACATTTTTGATTAGTTATTCCTCCATGATGCATCGAGTGTTACAAAACTTTGGCAGGTGGAAGAGGGGACGTAGGCGAGCATGTGGCCGGAATTCCGTACCTTCTGGTGATCGGGACGTTGAGTTCGACACGATTTCCAAGTTTGGGGTTGATTGCAATTTCGAGTTCCAGGTTTGGTTTGAATGCCTGGATTTTGATTTTTGAGGAGAAATCAAAGTGTGGTGATTGAGGTGGGATGCTTTGATGATTGATGACTTGTAGAGATCGCCGTGGATGATCAGAGAGGGATGGCTAGCCTGTGCATATACACAGTGCATATCTGATTTTGATGATGCCTGGGTGAAGTATGTTTGGTACTCGAGTTTTACTCGAGTGGTCCCAGGATTTTCTCGAAGTCTTTTGGTGATTGACTCAAGGGAGTTTTATGTTGGCTCGAGTTGTTTGCAATGTTACAGTTTTTTGCCTGTAACATTTTTAAATTTTGAACCTTGGTTTAAAATTGTAAGATAGAGATTTAAATAAGTTTAAATCCAAGTTTAAAATTGGTTCAAGTTATTTTTGAATCTCGGTTTAAAAATAAATCAATTTTTTAAAATTTAAATTATTTGTAACAACTTTAAGAATGGTTAAATAGTTCGAATTTAAAAGTAAATTTTAAATAAAAATAGAGATTTAAATTTAATTTTAAATCTGGAATTAAATCTAAATTTGAATCTTAGTTTTGGGATAAAAGAAGTTTTTGAATTTAAATTGTTCTAAATAATTTGAATGATTAAGTGTATTTTTAAATTAATTTGAATTTAAAATGAAATTGGGTTTTGAATTCTTTTAAAACTTTTCTTATATAAGTTTCATATATAAGCAATGAATGTTCTTTACATTGTTTAAAAGTTTTATAAATGGAATTTAAATTTAGTAATGTTTAATTGGTTAATCATTTTGAATCTTAAATTCAAAATGGAATTTGAATTAAATTTAAAGTGTAATGTTTTAAATACACTTTAATATCAATGAAGTCATTAATAAAGAAATGGATTACCTTAGAGGTAATTAAGGTAATTAAGTGATTTAACTAATGAGATAATAAAGGAATAATTTTTTAATTTATAAATTAATGATTTAGATTAATTTATAATTGGGGATTTATTAAAAAGTGATTAAGAAATGTTATTAGTTAATGAAGATAAATTAATTAAGGATTATTAAGTATTGATTTAGGTGATTAATTTTAATCATTAATTGGATTAATTAATTTAGATAATGATTTAGTGAGTCACTCATTATTGGTCATGATACCCTTTAATTTGAACTAATTATTCTTTTAATGAATTTATTTTAGTTTTAAAATAAATTCATTAGTTTCATTTTTGTAATTTTCTTATTGTTCCAAACTCTCAGAAGTCGCATTAATCAAATTTACTTTTATCAATTATAAATTGTTTAAATGTAATTACTTAATGAAAGTAATTAAGGATTAATCACTTATTGTACTTAATTTTGGATATTTTGATTAATTAAAGTTAATTAATTAATTATGTAATTGGTAATGGTTGATTTAATTAATATGATTAATTAAGAATAATTTAAATTAATTAAGGTGATTGATTTAATTAATTTATATCAACTGATTTGTAATTAATAAATCAGGATTGGATAAATAATTCATAAGTAATTAATTTAATTGGAAATAAATTGAATTAATTTGGATTAAGCAATTAAATTAATCCCTTATAAACGATTATTGAATACTTGACCTTACTCATGAATGATTGTATTGTATGAGTTGCTGTGAATTGATTGTCCTATCTAATCTGTGATATTTTGTTCTGTGGATTGAGCTGAGTATTTTATTTATTTATTTGTGATACATCTGTATATTATCAGTGAATGAGCGATAAGCGTTATAGCTTATACCGCTTATCAACTATATTTCTGTGTTTTAATCTGTGATGATTGAATGATGTTGCACTATTGTGTTGAACCCCTGGACCACACTTATACACACACAGAATTCACGAGGAAATCGATTAAGTCACAGATTTTGAAATAGTTTAAAAATTGAATATTTAAATCCAAATGGTTTTGGAAATCGATTGGGTTTAAAAGTGAAAAGCTTTTGAAATGGAGTTTCAAAGATAAAATTTATTTTGAATAACTTGATTGAGTTTTGAAATTTTAAATAATTTGATTTAAACTTAAATTCAAGATTTGAAATTGAATTCTATGTTTGGAAACTAGGGACTAAAGATGTTATACCAGTTATATATGGGTTAAACTATTTTAAAAGTATTGATTTGGGAATGTGAATATATTTTAAGAGCTTTAACTCGTGCAAATATAATTAGATCTTTCTGAAATGAAAACCATTTGTTTTCGAATAATAAAAGCTTTCACATAAGTAATGAACTTCCGATTTGTGTAAAAGGGATCTCAAGTTAAAAGAAAATGATTTTTCAAGTTATGGAAACGGTTTGAAAGCTATAAGTTAAATCTTTGATTTAAAGATTTAAGGAGTTAATCCAATTAAAATAAGAATTGTTTTGAAATCCATAACTGGATTTTGTGAAACTGGATGAACTTAGTAGAATAAATCTTTTTGTTTAAAAGGATTTGAAATGGTCATTTGTTTAAACCATTTGGAAGAAAAGTTTTGGGTAAAAAGTTGTGACTTAACTGAGATCCCAATACCCATATGTTTCTTTTAAATATTGCGCTCACTATTCGATTTAGCCGGGAGAGGACCTTTGTGTTATATAGCTCATTCCGAATATTTGATACGACGTTAGGGATAGCATTTGAAGACCGGTGATGAAGACCGAATATTTTCGAAAATGAAAGGATAACTCGTCGAATGTCTTTGCATCGACTGGTCCCCGGTATAGAGACTCCATATGTGATGGAAAGTCCGGACGTGATTAGGGATTATCTGGATTTGCAAGGGCTTCTTCGGAAGTGCCTTCAGTTCTGTTCGAACCCAGAACAGACTTTGTGGGGATTGTATGTCTGACATTACAATTTGAAATATAAAGCAGATTTCTTTCAAATACATTTCTGTTGGTGGCAGAGAATTTATTCTCTTAGCTTAACACCCTTCTCTGAGACGTACGAGCTCAGAGGTTATGTAGTTGAAGGTTATCAGTAATATATTCCCAACTTGGTAATGTGGCATGCTGAGTGTTGGTGATCTTTTGTTGATCAAAGTGTGGATTTTGTGAAAAGCATAGCTTTGTGGACGAGACTTCGTCGGACCTCACACCTCAGAAATGGTCAAAATAGGAAAGATGCAGCAAGGTTATTTGAGGGTAGCGCCCTCTGAGGGTATGTCATTTCCTTCTGGATAGAAGTGGTATCATGGTATGGAGCACAGATACTTTACTTATGTGGATATCGCAAATATATATGTGTGTGTGTGTGTGTGTGTCTATATATATATTGCTTTGTGATTATTGTTGGGGCCCTGGATAAAGGTCGGTTACGACCGGGGGATGGCATACCCATGTCAGTAGTTACCTAGTTCGAAGGTAACTCAGCCTTGTGTTGGCAGAGATCCGGTTAGGTTCTCGGGGCGTCCCTCTAGAGGCGTACCCATGTGGCAATGGGAACTTCCTTGGTCTGACCATTTTTTGGAAATCCAAAGAAACAATATAAGCCTTGTACGGTTTTAGTTGTATAACCTGCCATGGAATGTGGCGGTAATCTGCTAGTGAACATGGTAGCTATAATAGGCATACGATAATGGTCGAATGTTGGCTAAGATTTATATTATACTTTCGAAATATTTTCTACACTTTGCACTTATAGTAATAATATCAAAGAAATTCGCGTATCAAGCATGTTTAACTATCATAAGAAGAAATCTCCTCCAATTCTACGTTTGCATTGTGTATGTGGCGGGAGGTCTTATGCTAGTTTTCATTTTCCAAAAGCATATCAGATTCTCTTTTATAAATCTTGTTTTACTTAAAAGATAAACTGTTTTTGTTACTCACGCCAGTCCCATGACTGACCTGGAGTTTATTGTTCCTTTCCTAAACTCTGGGTGCCCAAATTTTTTCACACGGACAGTCTAGAGTTGGGTTCTTTAGATAGTCAGGTTTAGTAGATTATCTGGAGCTAGTTCAGTCTTTGGATGCGAACGAGACTTTCTTGTCTTCGTTATTGGGAGTTCGAGCTATTTCTGGATTGGTGCTTTGGAGATGGAGATTATCCGCTGCTGGTGTTATCTATTTTCTTTCCGCTGCTATTTCTTCTATCATATCTTTGATGTATATGGATATCTATTATCAATTGTATCATTCTATTGTATCATATTATATCTGGATATTGTATCAGATGTTGTATATGATATTATTCATTTCTTTTTCTTCCGCTGTGTTGTTATACTTAATGGTATTATAAGCTCCGGTGACTCGGATTTGAACGGTCGAATCTGCGGCATTCGAGTACGATGTAAAGTATGGATGTCGATTTTCGAACGTGAAAATTCGAAACGTCACAGAAATAGTATACAATCCACATAAGTATATAAAACGAGATAGCTCCATCCAGCTCATCATCCGATTAGCTACTGCGTCACATAGACCTATTATGTAGTATACTTGTTTAAGAGTACCTAAGATAATAAGAAGCACAACATAAAACCTTAGGTCAGACGAAGTCTAGTGTGAGTGGTAAATGAATCTCAAAATATTATACAAAGGAACAAGAGTACACAAACCATACCTAAGATATCCATGCAACCAAAGAGTTAGCACATAACACTATATTATGCTAGCATACAATATCATAAAGGTACTATACATGAAAATAGTGGAAGTCCAAATATTCCCATCTTCGGTACCTACTCCCAATGATATCCTCGAATGACAGCCCACTTAAAAAAGCAATCAAAGCAACCATAACATCTATCAAGCAATACCCTTATTCCTTGAATATATGATAACTCATATGGCCTTCTTATTGCCAAGGACTAATGAAAATCTTGGTTTTCTATCTACTCTCGTATTACGCAGCCTAAAGCTTAATACGTGTCTCGTAGCCCAAAGCGAGACTTAAAGCCACTAGTCTAGGGTATTTGGATCCTCACTGCCAATCCATGGGCATTTCGACTTATAATACCCCTGCTTCGAATACACAAGAAAACACTCCAAGCATAAACTATTCTTCACGCATACATCCATCTGAGCCCTGCTTTGCTCCATTCATATCCTGAACCCCTCTTGCTTAATCCAGTTTCCATTATTCACGAAGAACCCTTCCATATTCCTCGATCCTTTGGCTCCGTAACGACCTGATTTTTCGACACCGAAAATGGACATTAATACGTCCACTACATCAAATGCCGAACAATCAAATGCCGAAAAATCGAACCATTAGGGTTAAAGAAGTAAGAGGTAGAAGAAGAAATAGAAACAATATCAAAATCTCACAATCGCAGCGGAGCAATGTATAATAGATAAATGACTAATCTTTATACAAAAAGAACTATATTTGTTTATACATTATAGTATCAAGGTTTAACAAAATTCATAGCACACAACTGGACAGTTATCATAACCTGTCCTCACAAAACTGACTATGCAGTTAATCATACACAGCGGAATATTCATCAAATACGTGTGATATATCTTGCCATCCAACTCGTCTCCTTAGCTCCACAGCATCCTTTCTTGTATCTATAATACTCGGTCAGACCCGAGCATTATAGCGAAATAACAACCGAGTCAGTCTGGAATACCAGTGTGAGAAATCATACTCAATTGGATTTTTCAAAGTTTTTATAATCCTTTGAATTCAAAGGTATATCATAAGACCACGCCACAAGTAAACATGCCGGGTTTTTACCTTACGATAACCAAAACATTTCTTATCAAATCCCCTGATATTATATTAGTGTCTATATACAAATACTTATTCAAATAGCCGAAATTGTTACATTCATTAAGTTTCAGCATAATAGGCATACAAACAAGTCCGAAGGCACTTTTTGGAAATTGGGTTTCCATCAATGGCAAAGCTACTAGGGAACCGCCCGTCATAGTACGTGGTCTAGATCACCGTACCGAGGATCCACCCTGATCCCCTGCTACACAAGACCAGTGCTACCCCTTACTGGATAGTCCAAATAAGATCACCTCGCGGTTGGGATCAGCAACCGCCCACACAGCCGAATAAAAGGGACATCTAGACAGGGATGACCTTACCCTAATAGGTTGCTAGCCACTTAGCCTTGCGTGCACCTCCCCTGTTTTAGCCATTCCCATTTGATGAGGCTCGAGGCTGTGCGCTACCTTTTTAGCACATATACACTTAGAATGCTCACCGTCCCCTTGACGATGTTCTGATAGCGTCCATCCATACAAGTCCGTTCCCGATCCGAACGGAACCGAAGGCACTATTCCTACTACATCCATTTTGGAATCACCCTCAGGATCAGCAGCGATTAGCCCTTGCACTTCACTACTTCATCTTCAACTCCAAGCTCTTGTCTTCCTCACGAAAACGTTCAAACCGGATCGAAGTGGTTTTCGAGAAATTTATCCCGATCCTGGTCTCTTCGAAACGATCAGCGCATTAGCCAATATTGATAGCTATTTATTTAACTATCATAGAACATTCACAAACAACCATCAAGCCTTAGTAATTTCTCAAATTATTTATTTATTTCAAAATATCTTCGCAAGATATATTTCCGCACTTCAACCCTTTGAAAAATAGTTTTTCAAATCACTTTTTCTCTCGTTGAATAAATTTACACTCAATTGTTTTATTTCCATTGAAAATCACCAAGTCTTAATACTTAAGATTTTTAAATTATTTAAATCACTGTATCCAAAAATATACTTTAAAACACTTAAAAATAAACTACTTAAAACATTTTATTTAAAATACTAGTTATGAAATTTTATAATAATTTTTCATGTAAAACTTAAGCCAAAAATAATTTTAAAATAAAAGTTATTCTATAAGGTATAAATATTAAATAATTATCTTTTAAATCATAATACTAGTTAAACCTTTAAAAAAAATTAATACTGTAATTAATTTAAATAAATATTTACTTTAAAATTCTAAAATAATTTAAAATAATAAAATTTCCCTAAAACATTCTTTTAAAACCACTTTAAAACCTTTAACTTATACTTGGAAATCTTCCTTTGAAAATATACTCGGCTTTTCAGGGAAAATATACTTTCCTTTCCACACCTTTAAAAATAAACCACTATTTATTTTTAACACATCACCCTTTCCATATAAATTCCCATCCTGAATTTATATTTCCAAATTATTCTCTGATAAATATTTCACTTTATTTATAAACCCCGTTTATAAATTCCATAACCTCATTCTCCTTTAATCCCAGTTTCAAACACTTAATCGGTTTTTAAATCGATTTTCAAAACTAACTCCATTTTGAAATAAATTCCTTTACTTACCTAAATTTATTTTAAAACCCATTAATTCCATATTTACTTCTATATTTATGATTTAAAATCTTATTTTAAACTGAAATATCCACTTCATACTTCATTTAAAATTTTACCCTTTAATTTCTTTGCAAACATTTAAATCTTAAATTTTGAAAATGAAATTCTTTAAATTTTAGATAGTATCACTTAAGTCTCCAAAACTCTTTTATTTTCATTTATTTAAAATCCTTATCTTCATTTCCATACTTAGAATTATTTAATAGAATTAAAAAAATCAAACTTTTATACTTCTCCAAATTCAATCTTTAATTTACCCAAATTCACTATAATTAATTTACTTTTAAAAATTTCTCTTTTATTTCCTTTAAAAATCCAAACTTATATATTTTTCATTCTCTCAAATACCAATATATATCCAACCAAGCCATAGCATTTAATAATTTCAATTCCCATTATAATCAATATAATCCTCACAGATTATCACATAAATCACATCGCTGAATATAAAATAAATTCAAAATTTTGAAGAATCCAGTTGGATCCCTCCAACCTGTTTCCCTGCATCCACAAATGTTAGCACAATACAAAATTCCAATCCCACTTCGAGGGGGATATCGCAGTATAAAGGGTCATCCGCTATTATGCGAGTCGCCTAGGGCCTCATCCACTATATAATGTGGGAAATCAATCACTCCAATATATATATATATATATAATATCATATCCAAACTGATAATAGATCATCAATTCAAGCAATCACTTCAATAATTTGAATTTAACTCTTTAAAATAACTGATAACCAGATGTGAGTGAGATTAACCCACCTTGGATTTTTTGATTTGCAATTTGATTCAAACCCGACTTGTTTTCTTCACAGTTTTAGACCATGTACAACATTATATGATTTATTAACATCTAAGATAATCTACAATGATTTACCATTTAATAAATTAAATTGACCAACAATCATTTTTTACTAATAATTTGATATTAAACAAATTTTCTTTTAATAAATTATCTTTAGTAACTAAATAGCTAAATAAGTTTATTAAATAAATTAATCACCCTAAATACATTTTTATCTTTGAAACTTCATATATATATATATACACTTATAAAATAATATACAGATTTAAAATTTTGTTTTTATATAAACCCTTCAAACATTTAAAATTCCTACTTTCTTTTCAAAACCTTACCTATATATAATTTCCCTTTTAAAAAAAATCTTCTAGTAACTAAATAAATTAAATAAGTTAATTGACCAAATTACTCACCGAATCCAGTAGATTAAATATGTATATATACATACATATATATATATGTGTGTGTGTGTGTGTCTTCCTTTTGAAACTACATATACATATTTGCAAAAATAATCTATATAGATTTAAAAATCTAATCTTTATTTAAAATCCTATATTTTCCAAATCTAAAATAGTTTCTGTTTACCTATATATGTATATATATTATATAAATCTATAAATTTAAGAAAATAAATTGTTTTACAACTTACTGTAAATTAAAATCTCACATATATATTTATTTATTAAATTAAATAAATGCAGATACCTCGCTGCCTAGGGATGGACTCGATGCCACACAACACACCCAACTTTTAGATCACCTCGCGCGACTAGATCAACGAGGAATGTACTGCTCGATTATTGCCTCTAACGTGACCGATTCCACAACATGCCTTACCGATCGATCAACTCTAGATGCCCATTCCCTAGTTCTCGCATTCGCGAGCCTTCCGTCGAACTCGCACGCCTCCATCTTCTAGAATCGCGAGTCGTATGGCTTTCCAAAGGAATTCATGCATTGCTAATCAATGTTGAAGGGAGCTTGCGATTTCGATTTTTGGATTAGAAGAAGGATGGGAATGATTCGTAGATGAATTTGAAAGGAGGGGAAGAAGGGAAATCATGCTTTTAAAATCTTGATTTCATTTCTCCTTTGGCCATTAATTTCGATTGAACAAAAAGGTTTTCGTTTTGTAAATGAATTTGATTTGTACTTTTAAATGCTCGACTATGATTTTAAAGAAAGAAGGAGACGCGTTTCTCAGGGAGGGACAAATGCTAGAAAAGGCAGGCTACGTGTTGAATCACAGTAATTTATTTTTGACTGGTCACAATACAAAGTTTTTAATTTTAATTTTAGTTTAAACGTCTCGAAATCGAGCCAAAAATCTCGACCTTCTATCGAGGCATGCCGCTACGTGTTCATAAGGTTATACCCCTATTATGAACGTAATGGAAAAGGTTTCGAGTCCTAATTCGATCGTATGGAGAAGATAGCTTTTTGGATCCAGTTTATATTAAATTTTCGATATAAATTTCAGCGCATTTATCTACTGTACGATCACACGACAACTCCAAATGCTACGAAAATTGAATCCGATAATAATACACTATTACGGATCCAATGGAACTAGTTTCGTCGAATTCCGAGACTGTGCCTCAGATGGCTATTTTTAAATATCGATTTAAAAGATATACCTTTAAAATTGAGCAAAACACTTTCAAACTCAAATTTAAAACTTCTATTATCTCTAGTATTATAATATAAATTTTCCAAGCCTTTGAAATATTTTTAACCAGCTTAAAAAATCAAGATTCAATATTTTATCCAATTTCCACTAATTAAATTCAATAGTTTAATTACCCAAATAAACAGTGATATTTGAAATTCAAGTTAAACTAACTTTCAAGTATTTAAAATCAATTAAATATTCCTATTTCAAATGTCCAAAATTCCCGATCATCACAGACCCCCTCCATTATCGGGTCGCCGTCTTCGTAACCTACTCCCAACACAAGCCAACATTCGAAGATAATATTTTTGGGGTAAAAATTGTCATGTAGAAATTTGGGTAAAATCATAGGTGTGTATAATGTCCCTGTGAGTCATATCCTAAAATTAGAGAATCATATGATCTCATATGAATGAAATAAAAATATTTTATGATCCTCCGATACAGAAAATACGGGTCACTACAATTAGGATTGTTCCAATAGTGGGTATTTCAAACTCAAACCCTGAGTGGGTAAAATTGTATCCAGGAGATCGTAAAGATCAAATATTTTTAAGATGACCAAAACTGATTAAAAGACATGACACATTAACATTATAAAACCATATTTGTGACGACCCAGAATTTTCAACGTTTGAAATTGAAATATATAATTGATTTTCAATATCTAAGTTTTAATTTAAGCTTGAGTTTCAATTTTAACTATGAATTTGATAGTTTAATTGTTAAATTTAATTTATAGAAATTTGGATAAAATTGTAAATCTTCAATTTTGAGCCTGTTAAAAATAATTTGATGGCTTAGAAAATTTATATTGATAATACTAAAGATGATAGAAGCTTCAGAATTGGATTTGAAACTGTTTTGTTCAGTATTAAATTTTATCGTTTAAATCGCTATTTAAAAATAGCCTTTCGAGGCACAGTCTCAGAATTCGACGAAACCAGTTCCATTGGATCCGTAATATTGTATTATTATTGGATTTCAATTTTCGTAGTGTTTGGAGTGATCGTTTGGCCATATGATAAACAAACGCGCTGAAATTTAAATTAAATATTCAATGTTTTAACTCGTTCAAAAAGCTATCTTCTCCATACGATGTAATTTGGACTCGAAACCTTTTCCATCGCGTTCGGAATAAGGGGTTAACATTATAAATGAATAGCGACACACTTCGATAGGATTTTCAAATTTTGAGTTGCATTTATCGAGACGATCTAAAATTTGAATTTAAAATTTGATATATATATATATATATATATATTATTGATTGAAAAAATGCTTTTATAATTTACTACACGTGTTCATCTGAGAAACACGTATTCCTTTACCATTTTTAAACGCGTACAAATGTCCTCTTCATCTTTGAAAAAAATTTAAGAAGAAAATAAACTGCCAGCTCTCTCTTGATAACAAAATCAAAATGAAATTCAGTATAAATAAATTATAATATCGAAACGTATGTAGTTAAAAATGGCCGAATCCCCTTCTCATCTCCCTCTTCTCAAATAAAATTAAAATCGATCAAAAAAAATGGCCACTCTCTATAAATCGCGAATCATCGCGACTTTCATTTTCAACTCCTCCAACCTAATCGATCTAGAATCGAATCACATTAGCTCAGGCAACCTCGAAATTGGAAATGCTCGCGAGTGGGCGGCGCTTGCCGAAGGGTGGAGGCACGGCAAGGATCGAAGCCGAGGTGAAGGCGAAGGTTTCGCGAGAAGTTCGCGTGCAGTGGGGGTCACATTGGAGTGCGACGATGGTTTTTATTTGTTCATTTTGGTTTGCGTTGGTGCAGCGCTCGAACGAAGGTCATTCGTTTCGATGAGGAAGGGATCTCACGAGGTCGAGACGGCCTGGAATTAGCTGGATCGTTCACGTGGTGGCAACAATGAAGGCGGCAATGTCGCTCGTTGATGGCAGTAAGGTAATTTGGAATTTAATTCTAAATTATTTTCAGTTTTCTAGATTCAGAAATGCGTATAAGAAAAAAATAGAAAGAAATAAAATAAAATTAAGATTTCATAGAAAGGAATATAAATATATGCATGCAGTAACGTATATTTACAATAAGGTATTTATTTAGTTTTTGAATTGATAAATATTTGTGTATATATATTTTTTTGAAAAAAAAGGGAAATTTATCAGTTAAATTAAATAGCTAGTTTTTAAACAATAAAATTTTAGTGGTTAAATTATTTGGTTAACCTATTTAATTATTTTTAGTTACTAAAGGATATTTTTAAAAGGAAATCAATTATTCGATTAGTTTGAGTATTAATAAAATCATATAATTGTTTGATACAAGGTCTAAAATGGAGAATCAAGTCCGGAAGGAAAATGGATTTGCATGCAAGTTAAAGGTGAGATCTTCTCACTCAATCAAATTTTCTGATTCCAATTTTAAATAGTTAAATTTTAAAATTGATTGCTTGTGTGCTTGAATAATTAATTTATTATTAGTTATATTAGTTTAGACCCTATGCACCGCATAATAGCGGAGGTTATTATATTAAACCCATATACCGCGATATTCCACCTTGAAGTGGAATTGGTATTATATATGTATTTGGAGTTGTTGATTTCTCGCATTATATAGCGGATGAGACCCTATTGCGCCGCATAATAGTGGATAATATTTTGTAAATCCCATATACCGCGATATTCCACCTTGAAGTAGAATGGGTATTTAATTGTTGTGCTAACGTCTGTGGATGCAGGGAAACAGGTTGGAGGGGTTGTAACGACCTGTAAAATTTTGTTAATTTTTAATGGTTTTATTTAGCGTATTTAATTCGATTTTTGAGAAAATTTAAATAATAATATTTTGAAATAAAATTTTACATTTGAATTACGTATAGTTAAATGTGGCAAATGATAAACTTTTATCAAAAATTAAGAAAGTATATTTTAGGGTGTGATTCTGTTCAATTTAAGTCAGTAATAATTGATGTTCATAAAATAATTTATTTTGGAAAATTCAAGGCACGGCTGTTTTATTTGCCATCATTTCTTTTATTTATTTTCAAACGGTTCATTTTTCCTTTATAACGTGTCCTTCCATATTTATTCTTGCTGTCCAATCAAGCTATTAACTGCTTTGATTGTTTCTAAAACAGTGTGTAGCTGTTACTTTTTCTACCGTTAAAATTTCAATTGCTTAAATTTTTTTCCAATTCACAGATAGACTTTCCCATTCCTAACCATTATTAAACTTTGAAATCATCGTCCTTGCCTTTCGTTATTCCCCGTTTTATAATAATAATTGAAATTTATAGTCGTTTCAGTATATAACTTTTACACGTTTTATACTCATTTAATTTGAGCAGTCCATTGCCTTTAATTTTTAAACTGTTCCGTTTTCTTCCCAGGCAACAGCTCACATTCCATTTCGCTCATAAATCAGTTTCCACTTTTACTCACCTGCTCACCTTTTCTTCCATCTATCCCTTTAATAGTTATATATAACTTATAATACGTTTCCCTGATTCATCTCCTTTCCTTTTCCATTGAGATATTAATTCTGGGAAGTGATTAATTTAAAATCCCATCTTCCCCTCATTTCTTTAAACTTTCAGCTAAATTTTAGCTTGTGACCGTTGCTGTACATTTCATTAAAGATGTACGTTACCTTATTAATCTTCGAAATTTAAGGGTGAAAAAATTATTTTTCTAACATTTCCTTTCCTACGCTCCCTGTTTCCATTTCTTTCATTATGACCGTTCATTATATATACACACTACAGCTGGAAAGTTATAAATGTATAAACTTAGATACGTTTTGTATTTATTAAAAATTTAAAGCTCACCTTAAATTGTGCAAAGCGTTTTTCCTTTGCCTTTATAACTTTGGGTTTATACCTACTGTTGCTTTCTCTTCCTCCCTGAAGCCTATTTTCTTTCTTTCCCAAGTTGTTACAGCGCCTCTTCAAGGCCATACCGCATACCCACGCCACATCTCACCACGTGCTTCCAGTCCAGGCGACAGGCGCCATGATGGCCGAGCACAGTGCTTCCTTCTCTCCTGTTCCATTTTGCCTTCCCTAGGCACAGCCGATACCCCTATCGCCATCACCCATCGGACACTCGTCACCACTAGCTTGCATACATTCGCATATATTAGGTATAGTACTTCTGTCTGTTAGCATATATATATATATATATATCAGTGAATTTGTTACGTTATATTATCTTGGGTTTCCCTGCTTCCAGTTTAATAATATATTATACAAATTTTGCAGCGCCTATTATGTGGTTTATATATATATGTCAAAGTTATTCTTTTATATATATAAATGTATTTGTGTATATATGTATATATGCTGTTATATTAGTATAAAAGTTATTTGTATTTCAGTTATTTGTATATATGTATATATGTATAAAAGTTATTTGTATTTCAGTTGATATTTCACTTGAGTTGGATTTATTGATATAAGAATGTTAATCCTGACTCGAGTGTTTTGTGTTTTTGCTTTACGCTCGGGTCAGACTAAGCGATACAACATTTGAGACTCGCCTTTGGAGTTCTAGGATTCGTTTGAGGATCCAACTATTGATTCAGCTTTCAGCTCTTTCAGTTGATTCGTTCGGAGAGGTCATCTGTTCGTACTGGAGACTTCGCTGTATTTGTGATATTCTGTTGTATTTTTATTTCTAACTCTGGCATTTATATAGTAGCTTCATGAAGTACTATTTATCTATTCCGCCGCATTATTTTATATTACTCTGTGTCTGTGATTCTGTGGTTGATTTATTTACTTTATATGATGAGTTTTGCCAAATTTTAATTAACAATTCGGTATTTTGAATTATTCAAGTCGGACATGTATAGTTTTATTGCCGATTTGAATGGTCCAAAACAGCGGGTCGTTATAGTTGGTATCAGAGCTTTGGCTCTAAGCAAAACTTAGCATATATGGTAAATTTATTTACAGAATCACTTTCATTCGAGTTGAATCTCTTTCTTTTTGACTCGATTTCCTTTGAATTTTGGAATGTCACTCTGTTCCAAAATTCATTCTTGTCTCTTCTATTTATATTCGTTTGATTCTGGAGTATTCCATAACTCCACTGAATGTTTTGTAAAGGGGGGTAAAAACTCCTTTACAATCGGCATTGATTCACCAAAGATTTATATATCCTCGGTTTAGATGCTGCTATCTCTGGTTATGCCGAATTCTATATCTAGCGATCGAATATCGATTTGCCTCGGAATTCCGCATCGATCATATTCATGAAGTCACGGATGACCCGGTTAAGGTCGCCCATGATTTATATCCATAATCTATTTTGTAATTCAACTATCTCATCTTCGATCGAGTCTATCTTCGAATCAGGGTTCTATTGATTAGAGTTCCTCTAATTTAAATCCTATCTTTGTTTCGAAGTCCATTCTTGAATCATCCTTTGTAAATCGGGTTTTGTTTGTATTTTGAAATTGTTTTATATGCCGAAATTTTTATTTGGGTAACTATGATTTTATTCTATATATAAAAGAGAAAATGTTTTCGATAAGGATTATATACCTTTAAAAAAAACAAGAATTTGAAGTTTCGAAAAGATTTGAAATTTTGAAAATATTATAAGAAAATTTATTTATATAAAAATGATTTATAACTGAAAGGTTTGAATTTGAAATTTGAGAGATTGGACTCCGGTATTTTTGAAAATTGGTTTAAGATTTTGAAATATATAATAATAAGATTTGAAAGTATTTTCTGAATAAGAAATGTTTCAAATGACTTCAAATGAGTTCCAAGGATTTCGAAAAAAATTCAAAGAAGTTTTCAAGAAAATAGAAGTCCAGAACTCACTTATGTCGCTGGAAAATAATTTCGGTGATGAGTGCATGCATCATCGACATTGATTTTCGAGTTTCAGAATGGGGAGAGGCCACTTTAATAGCTTTGCTATGTGAGTGACTTTGTGAAACCAATTTTGATTTCAAATTCCGAAGTATGATTTGATATTCGAAAGATATAGGTTTATATATTTGAAATAATTTAAAATAAGCCAGTGTTTAATCCTCGAGTTTTCGATTTGATTTAGTATAACTTTATTTATAAAAAAAAGAATATTTTGATTTACTGATTTGTTGCTGATTTCTAACTCTTGGATTTGAAATTTGATTTCCCCGACTATTTTGAAGGTTCGAGCACTTCCATTCAAGGTTTAAAATCTTAAAACTAAGAAATTTCGAAGAGTATAAAATATTTGATAAAGAATATAAGTTTAGTTTTGTATGTTTAAAGTATGAAGAGTATAACTTAAGTAAATTTGAAACTTTTGTTAAATAAATAATTTGAAAAAGGAAAATTGGATTTTTCACATAGAAATAAATAGTTTAAAGGTTTTAAAGGGATAATTATAAATTTAGAAACAATTTTGAGTATAATTGATTTTGAGAAGAATATTTGTTTTGAAATTAGATTGGAATTAAAACCAGTACTTATATGGTGATTTTGGAAATGAATTTGTTTGACCTAAATTTTGTTGATTTGGAAATTTGGATTATTTTCTAAACCTATTGTTTAAGAAACTTTGAAACTGAATATATTTAATTTGGAAGAAAATTTGGTGAAATCATATATGATCTTGAAACTGAAATGTTATTGAAACGAGAAAAAATTTGAGAACCTTGATTTACTAAATACTTGATTTGGGAGTTATCGAACTTATATAAAACTGATTTGTATAGTACAAAATTGATTTGAAACCTACTGATTTGAAAGGTACTCAATTTGGAAAGAGAAACTTTATATAATCGAAGTCTACATAAGTGTGATTTGATATACTATTGATTGGGAAAGTATTCGATTGAAAATGAAATCCTATATATAATGGACTTTATATAAGTATGATATTTGAAAGTGATTTGAAAAGGTACTATATGATACATATTTTCGAAGTAAAGATATGGAAAGTGCCTTCTGCTTGATATCCACTTTGTGGCCACATTGTGGATTCATTCTATCGATATTATTCTCTCTGATTTTTGGTTTTCCGGATGTGATACTCGAGTGTCCCACCATGGCGTAACCCATGGTTCTTTTTTCTCGCGACTGCATAGCGCAACTGCCTGGCTGAGACTGGCCTAGGGGTATGGATTGTTTCCTGGGGGACCCAGGCGTAACCATTGTATATCCTGCAATCTGTGTAGGTCGCATTAGTAGCGAAACTGCCTGGCTGAGACAGCCTAGGGGTACGGATTGTTTCCTGGGGGACCCAGGCGTAACCATTGTGTATCCTGCACCTTACTAGTCATCATGGCGTAACTCGCAGGGCTGAGAAGTTTACAGATACGGATTATTTCCTGGGGGATCCAGGTGTAACCATTGTGTATCTGCGTACAATGGTTGGACAAAGGTTTTGGTTTGATTGTTTTGTTTGGATTGTACTTTCCATATCGGTTTTTTTAAAGGTTTTTCAAGTACTTTCACTGGGTGTTGAAACAGGTCTATTAGGTACTTGAAGAATCCTAGCTTTGCACCCGATCAACGCATGGCCAGAGTCTGCAAGAACGATGATAAACTTGTTGAAACATCGAGGTATAAAAGTATTTTTGAAAGGAAAAATTCGTTTCGATATAAAAGTATTTTATTATAAAGGTATTTCCAACAAAGAAATTTTGTATTAATATTTGAGATTAAAATTTTATGGTTTGACTTAATTATTCGAGCCCGATACTATCCCTTTGAACCTACCTTATCTGCTCAGCTTTATTTATTCACCTATATTCCGTTTTCCTAATCTAACCTCCTTTCCTTTTTGAATATAATCTTTAAAATATTATTTATTTATATACTACATGGTTTAATAGTAAATCATTAGTGTCATTAATATTTCAGAAGTTATTAATTTAATATAACATATTTAAGAAATGAGTATTAATTTATCTATAATGTTGAAAGTGTCTTAAGATAAATTAGTAAATTTATAAACTATGGATTTAATGTTGTCAAATAACTTCCTTGAAAATATAACCAAGGATGTGAATAACTTTTTCGAAATAGTTTTCATATATACATATAAAGGTGTTATTTAAACATATAAATGTTATTTATAAGGGAGCAGGAAATTTTACAAATGGGTTTTGAAAAGTTTTAAAGTATTAAAGATAATTGAACTGCAAATGAAGTTTTCAAATGAATATTTCTAGAAAAATTTATATGGTCTTAAATTAATTGTTTATCCTTGTCTTTCAATCTATTTATCTTTCTGGCTGTTTCTATTCTCCTACCTTCTTCCTTTTCGGGGATGAAAAGTTTTAAGTGGGGGAGAGTGTAACGACCCGCAAAATTTTGATAATTTTTAATGGTTTTATTTAGCGTTTTTAATTTGATTTTTGAGAAATTTTAAATAATAATATTTTGAAATAAAATTTTACATTTGGATTACGTATAGTTAAATGTGGCAAACGATAAACTTTCATCAAAAATTAAGAAAGTATATTTTAGGGTGTGATTCTGTTCAATTTAAGTAAGTAATAATTGATGTTTACAAAATAATTTATTTTGGGAAATTCAAGGCACAGCTGTTTTATTTGCCATCATTTCTTTTATTTATTTTCAAACGGTTCATTTTTCCTTTATAACGTGTCCTTCCATATTTATTCTTGCTATGCAATCAAGCTATTAATTGCTTTGTTTGTTTCTAAAACAATGTGTAGCTGTTACTTTTTCTACTGTTAAAATTTCAATTGCTTAATAATTTTTCCAACTCACAGATAGACTTTCCCATTCCTAGCCATTAATAAACTTTGAAATCATCGTCCTTGCCTTTCGTTATTCCGCGTTTTATAATAATAATTGAAATTTATAGCCGTTTTGAGTATATAACTTTTACACGTTTTATACTCATTTAATTTCAGCAGTCCATTGCCTTTAATTTTTAAACTGTTCCATTTTCTTCCCAGGCAACAGCTCACATTCCATTTCGCTTATAAATCAATTTCCACTTTTACTCCCCTTCTCACCTTTTCTTCCTATCCGTTTAATAGTTATATGTAAGTTATAATACGTTTCCCTGATTCATCTTCTTTCCTTTTTCCATTGACATATTACTTCTAGGAAGTGATTAATTTAAAAACCCATCTCCCCCTCATTTCTTTAAACTTTCAGCTAAATTTTAGCTTGTGACCGTTGCTGTTCATTTCATTAAAGAGGTACGTTACCTTATTAATCTCCGGAATTTAACGGTGAAAATTTTATTTTTTTAACCTTTCCTTTCCTACGCTTCCTGTTTCCACTTCTTTCATTATGACCGTTCATTATATATATATACACTACAGCTGGAAAGTTATAAACGTATAAACTTAGATACGTTTTGTATTTATTAAAAATTTAAAGCTCACCTTATATTGCGCAAAGCGTTTTTCCTCTGCCTTTATAACTTTGGGTTTATACCTACTGTTGCTTCCTCTTCCTCCCTGAAGCCTATTTTCTTTCTTTTCCAAGTAGTTACGGCACCTCTTCAAGACCATAACCGCATACCCACGCCACATCTCACCACGTGCTTCCAGTCCAGGTGACAGCCGCCATGATGGCCGAGCACAGTGCTTCCTTCTCTCCTGTTCCATTTTGCCTTCCCTAGGCACAGCTGATACCCCTATCGCCATCACCCATCAGACACTCGTCACCACTAGCTTGCATACGTTCGCATATATTAGATATAGTACTTCTGTCTGTTAGCATATATATATCAGTGAATTTGTTAAATGGGTTATATTATCTTGGGTTTCCCCTGTTTCCAGTTTAATAATATATTATACAAATTTTGCAGTGTCTATTATATGGTTTATATATATGTCAAAGTTATTCTTTTATATATATAAATGTATTTGTGTATATATGTATATATGCTGTTATATTAGTTTATAAAATAAAATTTTCCTTTTTCGGCTGCTGTATTTAAAGATGCTTTTTGGTTTAATTTGTTTAAGCTTAGTATTTTTTATATATAATATTTTAAACGTGAATTTGATTTAAGTGAAGCTTTTCGTATCATGTTATTAAATGAAATAATATAACGTGATTTAAAAATGTATATACTTTTTTTTGAATCCTTTTGGGGTTTTGTTGGTTTTGTTATATATTACTCTTTCTTAATGCAATGTACTGGAAACAACAAAATAGGTGAGTGAGAAAAAGAACGAAAACCATATATATATATATATATATATATATATATCTAAGCATTCGAGTTTATACATTTGGTCGGTAAGTATATGGTATTTATAACGGTTTTGTAAGTAAATTTTAAGCATTTCTAAGCAGTTTATGTCGTAATGGTTATATTATTATTTAAATATAAGTATCACATGCGCAGGTTTTAAGTGTATATAGTATATTTATAATATAAAGTTTATTAAGTTATAAAAGTTTATACAGTTTATATTTTATAAGATAAAGTTTAAAAGTTATATACGCGGCAGTTGATATGTTCAAATGAACATACATTATATATAAGTTTTTATTTTAATAAGTATTATTTCAACATATATATTGCATATATGTTTGATTTTTTTTATTGTATATGTGTTTGGTTTAAAAACAATGATTGAAATGTATGTATATTAAATTTAGAATATGTTTTATATATGTAAATAGTTATATATAATTATATATATAATTGTAAGTTCACTTATATCATTCATCTTCATCGATCTAGTTCTAATTTGAATTCGGTTTTTTTTCTCTTCCATTTATCAGCTTTATTCGTCGTGCCTGTTTTCTTCGACGAATCGTGTCTATCTAGCGTTGCTTTGGAATTTGTAACTAAACTTCATTGTCTATTCTCTTTAGCCTCGAAAGGTGAGCAATCACCCACGATTAACGTTCTTGTATTTTATTAAATTTGATTTCAATTGAAACGACAATTGAAATATGATGCTGTAGTCATTTAAATTGTTATATATATATGTTATTTTCTGTAACTATTCACCTGTGGGATATGACACCATATCCTGTTGTTTATATTATATTTTATTGATGATATATGCCTGTTATTTTATTGTATTATCTGTTATCACTCTGCAAGTTCCCTGTAGTTTAGAATTCACTATGGGTTGAAATGATACATACCCGAACAGACTTTTGGATAGGAGAATTTCGTTATGCGTTGAAATGATAAACCCAAGCGATTTTCAATTAAATTGAATTTGGGATTGCGAGTCGAAGTGATATCTACCCGTATATTTAAATTTTGGATTGAAATGATAAATATCTATATCCCTTGACCATAGCGTAGGAAATTATACAGACATCGTTGGTCCATATATATATATATATATATATATATATAATGTTTGAAAATAATTTCTACGGTTTGGGAAAGAAAAATATAGTTTTAATAAATACTGAATCTTAGAATATTTTATGTATAAAAATGAAAATTTTATGTATAGACCTAATAATAATATTTAATCTAATTGAGATTGATTTAATAGATATAATATGTTTAAGGATTCGTTTAAATTTATATTTAAATCAGATTTGGTAAAATTTTGAATAAGCTAGAGTTGAGAAGATAAAGTTGAATTAATTGGAAATGGTATTTAATTAAGAATTATATTCAATTAAATTGATTTGAAACTATTGAATTCGGGATTTAAGATATGATTTTATAACTTGGTTTTGGTAAAAGGGATTAAATGGATATTTTAAGTTTAAATAAATTTAAGGAAATATTCTGTAAAATGAAATCTAAGGCTATTTAAATGATACTGAACTTGTTAAGTGGATATTTCGTGACTAAATAATAATGATGAAGCTAAATCAAGATCTATATGAAACTGTTAGATTTAACTTAAAAATATTGAATATTAAAGCTTTGAATATAACGAAAGTTTAAATGGTTATTGGGAGTTGAACTGAATTAATGAATTGAGCTTTGAATAAATAGGAATTTGGAACTTGAGTTGATTAGAATCAATTTGTGTAGTTGAGGAAATTTCAAATACTTTACTTCATAAATTATTTAATATATATATATATATATATATATATATATATACACTATCTTGGAAAATAGATATATGTGAATGGGAAATGATGTTTTGATTTTGAAGTATAAATAAAATTGAATGACCACGGTGTTATAGTGTATATTTCTACATTGTAGATAGTTCCATGGACCCTTAGAGGTTGGTTATCCCAAACATCCTAAGTTATTTGTATTTCAGTTGATATTTCACTTGAGTTGGATTTATTAATATAAGAATGTTAATCCTGACTCGAGTGTTTTGTGTTTTTGCTTTAGCTCGGGTCAGACTAAGCGATACAGCATTTGAGACTCGCCTTTGGAGTTTGGAGATTCATTTGAGGATCCAACTATTGATTCAGCTTTCAGCTCTTTCAGTTGATTCCTTCGGAGAGGTCATCTGTTCGTACTGGAGACTTCGCTGTATTTGAGATATTCTGTTGTATTTTTATTTCTAACTCTGGTATTAATATAATAGCTTCATGAAGTACTATTTATCTATTCCGCTGCATTATTTTATATTACTCTGTGTCTGTGATTCTGTGGTTGATTTATTTACTGTATATGCTGAGTTTTGCCAAATTTTAATTAACAATTCGGCATTTTGAATTATTCAAGTCGGACACATATGGTTTTATTGCCTATTTGAATTATCCAAAATAGCGGGTCGTTACAGGGATCCAACTGGATTCCTCAAATATTTAATTTTTTTCGTATGTTGTGTGTTGATTATTTTTAATTTGTGTGACTATTTGTGATTGAAACCGTTGAAGGCTGTAATTTAGCCGTATATATTTTTGTTATCGTAGGATACTAAAAATAAATAAAAATTTAATTTTGAAATTTGGGTAGAAAATTTATAATAAATTCATTCAATGGAATCGGGTGAATTTTAAAAGAAGGAAGTTTAAATAGATAAAGTTTTATCTTTGAAAACTTATTGGAAAAATTCCAAAAATACGGGAAAATATTTTAATAAAGAAATTTCGAGTAATGTTGTTTAATAGTTGAAGGATTTATTTAAGATACGTATTTTTAAGTAACTGAAAGAGATAAAGAAATTTATTTCAAAAGGAAATAAATTTAGAAATTAAATTTGAAATTTAATTTAGAGTTGAAATTAATTTTAGAAATCGATTCGGAAGTTAATTTGGAGTTAGAATAAATCTTAGGAATCGATTTGGAAATTTGGTTAGGTGTTTTGCAAATAACTTGGAAAATCAATTTGAAATTGATTTGATATTGGAAAATTAATCTGGGAAATCAAATTGGAATTTGATTTTGTGTTTGAAATAAACTGGAAATCAATTTGGGATTTGATTGGGTTTGAAGATGATACTTGGGAACCAATTTAAAATTCGTATATCAGTTGATATTTGGAAATGTAAATTCACAACGGGAATTTGTAAAGAAAAGGGAAATTGTTTAAAAATAAATATTGGTTTATTTTTAAAGTGTGGAAAGAAATTTACAAATTGGAATGTAAATTAAAATAAATCAAGAAGATTTATTAATTTACTGGAATGGACTATTTTGTAATGGAAAAAGAATTTTTCCCTGGAAAGTCGAGTATATTTTTAAAATAGCTTTTGAATAAAATTTAAAAGTTTTAGACTTGGTTTTAAAATAATATTGTTGGCGAAATTAGTTTGGAAATTGTTTAAAGTAAAACTTTATTTAATTAATTATATAAGGGATTATTTTAAAGATTTAAACTGATATTTGATTTAGAAAATCGTTATTTAAATATTTATACTCTATTTACAAATTTTTATTTTTTTAAAAATTAGTTTTGGACCTGAATTTTTATATGAGATATTAATATAATATTTTTCATAACTAGTATTTAAGAAAATACTATAAAATAGTTTATTTTAAATGTTTCCAAGTATATTTTGAATAAGTATTTTCATATTATTTTAAAATATTTGGAATCCGTAGATTTTCAGTGGAAATGAATAAATGTTTGGAAATATATTCCGTGTTAGAAGAGTATATTGAATTTGTTTTCAAAAAAGATTGAAATGTGGAAATTAATTTGAAATTTATTTTCAAAGGATTGAAGCGTGAAATTTTATCTTGCGAAGATATATTGGAAATAATAATAATTGGGGGAAAATTATTTGAAATCCAGTGACTTTGTGAATGATGATTGATACTTAAATAATCGACCATCAATATTGGCCTTAATCAGCATTTGAATTTCGATGCGACTGGGAGTCGAATTCCAACTGGATATTCGAAACTCACATCGAACCTTTGTGATTGTGATGGATCTTTTGTTTAAAAGATCATAGTGAAATTGTTGTGATTTGTTTGAATCTGAATGTAACACTTATTTTTAAAATAAGCGCTCGTTATTCGGATTAGCCGGGAGAGGATCTTGTGTCATAAAACCCATTCTGAATAACGATACGACGAAATGGGATTACATTTGAAAATGACGTTGAAGACCGGGTATTTCAAAAGCGAAAGGATTACCTGTTGAATGTCTCTGCACCGGGTTGCTCCGGTATAGAGATTTTATCACCCTTTGTGATCGGGATTCCGGACATGATTAGTGAATATCCGGATTGCAAGGGCTTCCTTGAAGTGCCTTCGGTTCCGTTCGATCCCGGAATGGACTTGTATAGATGTGTGTCGGACGTTACACTTTGAGATGTAAAGCTGGTTTCTATCAAATACATTTCTGTTGGTGGCGAAGAATTTATTCTCTTAGCTTAACACCGTTCTCTGAGACGTACGAGCTCAGAGGTTATGTAGTTGATGGCTACTAGTGATACATTCCCAATTTCGTAATGTGGCATACGAAGTGCTGCTGATCATTTGTTGATCGAAGCATAGCTTTTGTGAAAAGCATAGCTTTGTGGATGAGACTTCGTCGAACCTCACACCCTGGAATGGTCAAAACAGGAACGATGCGGCAAGGTTATAGGGGGTGGCGCCCCTTAGGGTATGTGCATTTCCTTCTGGATAGAAGTGGTATCATGGTATGGAGACCAGATACTTAACTTATGTGGATACGCAAATATATATTACTTTGTGATTGTTGTTGTTGAGGATCCTCGGATAAAGGTTGTTTAGAACTGGGGGATGACATGCTCGTGTCAGTAGTTACCTATTTTTGCAGAGGTAACCCAGCCTTGTGTTGGCAGAGATCCGGATAGGTTCTCGGGGCGTCCCTCTAGAGGCGTATCCATGTGGCCTAGGAAGTTCCTTAGCCTGACCATTTAATGGAAATCCAATTACCAATACGCGCCTTGTACGGTTTTAGTAGTATAACCTACCATCTAATATGGTAGCCATAGTAGGCATACTATAATGGTACGTATGTTGGCTAAGATTAATATTATACTTGCAATATGCACTATGCACTAATGATAATATTAAAAAGATTTTGCGTATTAAGCATGTTTGCCTATCATAAGGAGAAATCTCCCCCAAGTGTGCGATTGCATTGTGTGTGTGCTGGGAGGCCTTATGGTAGTTTCATTTTCCAAAAAGCATTGCGAATTTCTTTTAAATTCCTTTGTTTTCTTTTGTAAAAGAATAACTGTTTTAAGATCTCACACCAGTCTCATGACTGACCTGGAGTTTATTGTTCCCTTTCTAAACTCTGGGTGCCCATAATTTTCCACACGGGCAGCCTAGAGTCAGGTTATCAATTGTTCTGGAGCGAAGTCAAGAAGTTGCTATGGAAATCAGGAGTTGATGCTGGATGGCGAGACGTATCTCTTTACTATGTAGTGTCCGTTGCGTATGGTTAGTGCAAATCAGTTTTCATATAGTCAAGTTTTAATGACTGCAAGTGTCTGTATGATGTCGTTGTAAACTCTGATATTGTGATGTATAAACTGATATAGTGTTTTTTTTAAAGGTTATTCTTTATCTATTATATATTTGTTCCACTGCGAAATGTGAGATTCTGTTGTTGTTTCTGTTCTTCTTCTATCTTCTTCTTAAACCCCAACGTTTCGATTTTCCGGCATTCGACTGTGCGACATTTGATACAGTGGATGTATAAATGTCGACTTTCGGGCGTCGTAAAATCGGGTCGTTACAAAAGTGGTATCAGAGCATTTGGTTAAGCGACAACCTTGGCTCTGTTGGGTGTTACTCATTAGAGATAGAGTCAGTAGTACTCTAGAATGAGTTTGAGTGTAATAATAGACATGAGTGCATATATGTTAGTGAATATAAAATTATTTTATATTGTGATGATTGGTTTGTTGAGTGATATATGGATTCTGGTCGGTATAGTCCGTACAACTCTATCGATAGGGATCTCTAAACACTCGTACAGAACAATTTGCCACGATATTGTTTTAAAATAGGGTAAGTGGAATAATTTTACCAAAAACTATTTTGTATATAAAAAGAATAATTTTCCATAAATTATATAGTATATGGTTGCTTGTTTGTTAGGCAGTGATAATATTAAACTATTATCATTGATTATTGAATAAGAATTGAAATCATAACAAAGAACTAAGAAAATAAAAATCCATATACAAATGAAATTTGAGAATGTAAATTATAAATATGATTTATAATTAGAAATAGAATTCCAATGAAGTTTTTGGAAATGTTTTTGAAAGGATTTGGAATTTTGGAAATTAACTCCATTTGATTTGAAAATGGTTTTCAAAGGTTTTTTTTAAAAATGTTTTTGAGGGAATAAAAGCTCTAAACTCTTTTAGGTCGCTGGAAAATAAATTCGGCGATGACTACAGCATAATCAATGTTCATTTTCGGGTTTCCAAAAGAGGGATTGCTGCCAAATTATTTTAAAATGAAAGTTGTTTGTCAAACTGGTTTGGATTTTTGAATTCAAAGAATAATTTGAATTGCTTTCAAAAATGATTTTTGAAAGGTTGAAAAGACTCTGGAATGTTATATAAAATATTTATGGAATATCATTAAGTTGATAACTTGTAAAGTTTGAAGTTGTTAAAATAAAATCTAACTTAAAGAGAAGTTAGAAAAAAGGTAAATGTGGAAACAAAATAAGCTGGAAGGAAAAATTTAAATCAAGTGGAATTAAAAATGAAAATTTAATAAAAGAATTGAGAGTGAAAAATTAAGTCAAATAAAATGATGATATGGATTCAAAATGAAATTGAAATTTAATATTTGAGTTAATTTGAATAAATGTGAATTTGAGAAGTCTTATAGACCAAATGATTGGAATAAAATTTTATAAGATGGAAAATAAGATTGTGAATGAATAAATAAATTTACAATTGAAATTAAATGAAAGTAAGATTAAATGTTGAAATTCATTTCGAATTTGCAAGCAAATAGAATAGAATTGGAATTGAATTTAATTTGTAAAGCAGATTGTTGAAATAAAAATTAGTAACTGAAACTAATAGAAGGAATGACAAATAGATATGGTTTAGAATGAATTGAATTCAATAATTATAAATAAAAGGAAAATTTGAATTCATATAGAATTGGAAATCCAGTTTAAATATAAGTGGTTGTAAACCAGAATGCTGAACTGAAATTGAATTGTGTTTGGGAATGAATAAAAGAATAAAACTGAAATTGAAACTGAATATTGAGAACCAATTTGAATTATGTGAAATAAAATGAAGTTGTAAAATTAATTCGAAGTGAACTAAAGATAATAAAGGTGGAAATGGAAAAAAATGGTTTGAGATGAAATGAATTAGAACTTGTAATGAATTAGTAAAAGAAACTAATTTAAAATAGCAAGATGAATCAGTTGTGAATGAAAGATAATTGATAAAATTCAATAAAAAGGTAAACTGAACCAAAATAAATTGAAATTGTAAATTGAATTCAGATGAAATTGAAAATGTAAGATTGAATGAAAATGGATATATAACTTCAATAGTAAGTAAAAATGGTATAAGAAGTATATATATTAAAAAATTTGTAAAGGAATGTGCAAAAACGATAGGCAGGATACACATGTGTGCTAAAGGAAATGGAATTGGGATTTTGATTTCGAAGATAAATTTTGAATTTCTCGACAAAAAGGTATGTATTTAAATTTCTATATAAAATTTGATGATTTTCTTGCCGAGCCGCTTGGCTTTCTGTTTTTTTTTTTTTTGAAATCTGGGGGCCTGTAGAGGCATTTTGTAGTCGTACAGAGCTAGCCGTGCAAAAGAGACGCTGGCGAAATTTTTCGAAAATTTAGGGAGTTAGAAAAATCTTGAGAAATTTTTTAAAATTTAAAATTTTAATTTTAATTTTTTAAATTTTAATTTTAATGGTTAAGAAAATAATATTGTTTGGAGTTTATGGTTGAGGTTGGAAAGTTGGTTGAATCAATAATGAGTTGTTAATAAAAAAATTGGTTTTGACAAGTTGTTAAAACTGTTTATTTTGGGTAAATAGTAAACGGGTTAAGGTCCATTCTTCTTAACTAGTAATTTCGGGACGAAATTCTTTTAAGAGGGGAAGGATGTGACGACCCATAATTTTCAACGTTTGAAATTGAAATATTTAATTGATTTCAAATATCTGAATTTTTAATTTAAGCTTGAGATTCAATTTTAACTACGAATTTGGTAATTTATTTGTTAAATTTAATTTATAGAAATTTGGGTAAAATTGTAAATCTTCAATTTTGAGCCTGTTAAAAATAATTTGATGGCTTAGAAAATTTATATTGATAATACTGAAGATGATAAAAGCTTCAGAATTGAATTTGAAACTGTTTTGTTCAGTATTGAATTTTATCGTTTAAATCGATATTTAAAAATAGCCTTCCGAGGCACAGTCTCGGAATTCGACGAAACCAGTTTCATTGGATCCGTAATATTGTATTATTATTGGATTTTAATTTTCGTAGTGTTTGGAGTGATCGTTTGGCCATATGATAAGCAAATGCGCAGAAATTTAAATTAAATATTCAATGTTTTAACTCGTTCAAAAAGCTATCTTCTCCATACGATCAAATCTAGACTCGAAACCTTTTCCATCGCGTTCGGAATAGGGGGTTAACATTATAAACGCCTAGCGGCACGCTTCGATAGGAGTTTCAAATTTTGAGTTGCATTTATCGAGACGATCTAAAATTTGATATATATATATATATATATATATATATATATATATATTATTGATTGAAAAATGCTTTTATAATTTACTACACGTGATCATCTGAGAAACACGTGTTCCTTTACCATTTTTAAACGCGTACAAATGTTCTCTTCATCTTTGAAAAAAAATTAAGAAGAAAATAAACTGCCAGCTCTCTCTTGATAACAAAATCAAAAAGAAATTCAGTATAAATAAATAATTATATCGAAACGTAAGTAGTTCAAAATGGTCGAATCCCCTTCTCATCTCCCTCTTCTCAAATAAAATTAACATCGATAAAAAAAAATGGCTGCTCTCTATAAATCGCGAATCATCGCGACTTTCATTTTCAACTCCTCCAACCTAATAGATCTAGAATCGAATCATGTTAGCTCAGGCAACCTCGAAATTGGAAATGCTCGCAAGTGGGAAGCACTTGCCGAAGGGTTGAGGAGCAGCAAGGATCGAAGCCGAGGTGAAGGCGAAGGTTTCGCGAGCAGTTCGCGTGCAGTGGGGGTCGCATTGGGGTGCGACGATGGTTTTGATTTGTTCATTTTCGTTTGCGTTGGTGTTGGTGCAGCGCTCGAACGAAGGTCATTCGTTTCGATGAGGAAGGGATCTCGCGAGGTCGAGACGGCCTGGGATTAGCTGGATCGTTCGCATGGTAGCAACAGTGAAGGTGTCAATGTCGCTCGTTGATGGTAGTAAGGTAATTTGGAATTTAAATCTAAATTATTTTCAACTTTTCTAGATTCAGAAATGCATGTAAGAAAAAAATAGAAAGAAAAAAAATTAAGATTTTATAGAAAGAAATATAAATATATACATGCAGTAACGTATATTTACAGTAAGGTATTTATTTAATTTTGGAATTGATAAATATTTGTGTATATATATTATTATTTTTTAAAAAGGAAAATTTATCAGTTAAATTAAATAGTTAGTTTTTAAACAATAAAATTTTAGTGGTTAAATTATTTGGTTAACCTATTTAATTATTTTTAGTTACTAAAGGATATTTTTAAAAGGAAATCAATTATTCGATTAGTTTGAGTATTAATAAAATCATATAATTGTTTGATACAAGTTCTAAAATGGAGAATCCAGTCCGGAAGGAAAATGGATTTGCATGCAAATTAAAGGTGAGATCTTCTCACTCAATCAAATTTTCCGATTCCAATTTTAAATAGTTAAATTTTAAAATTGATTGCTTGTGTGCTTGAATAATTAATTTATTATTAGTTATATTAGTTTAGACCCTATGCGCCGCATAATAGCGGAGGTTATTATATTAAACACATATACCGTGATATTCCACCTTGAAGTGGAATTGGTATTATATATGTATTTGGAGTTGTTGATTTCCCGCATTATATAGCGGATGAGACCCTATTGCGCCGCATAATAGCGGATAATATTTTATTAAACCCATATACCGCGATATTCCACATTGAAGTGGAATGTGTATTTAATTGTTGTGCTAACGTCTGTGGATGCAGGGAAACAGGTTGGAGGGATCCAACTGGATTCCTCAAATATTTAATTTGTTTCGTATGTTGTGTGTTGATTATTTTTGATTTGTGTGAATATTTGTGACTGAAACCGTTAAAGGTTGTAATTTGGCCGTATATATTTTTGGTATTGTAGGATACCAAAAATAAATAAAAATTTAATTTTGAAATTTGGGTAGAAAATTTATAATAAATTCATTCAAAGGAATCGGGTGAATTTTAAAAGAAGGATGTTTAAATAGATAAAGTTTTATCTTTGAAAACTTATTGAATAAATTCCAAAAAAAGGGAAAATATTTTAATAAAGGAATTTCGAGTAATGTTGTTTAATAATTGAAGGATTTATTTAAGATACGTATTTTTAAATAACTGAAAGAGATAAAGAAATTTATTTCAAAAGGAAATAAATTTAGAAATTAATTCGAAATTTAATTTAGAGTTGAAATTAATTTTAGAAATCGATTCGGAAATTAATTTGGAGTTAGAATAAATCTTAGGAATCGATTTGGAAATTTGGTTAGGTATTTTGGAAATAACTTGGAAAATCAATTTGAAATTGATTTGATATTGGAAAATTAATTTGGGAAATCAAATTGGAATTTGATTTTGTGTTTGAAATAAACTGGAAATCAATTTGGGATTTGATTGGGTTTGAAGATGATATTTGGGAATCGATTTAAAATTCATATATCGGTTGATATTTGGAAATGTAAATTCACAACAACAATTTGTAAAGAAAAGGGAAATTGTTTAAAAATATATATTGGTTTATTTTTAAAGTGTGGAAAGAAATTTACAAATTGGAATGTAAATTAAAATAAATTAAGAAGATTTATTAATTAATGGAATGGACTATTTTGTAATGGAAAAAGAATTATTCCCTGGAAAGCCGAGTATATTTTTAAAATAGCTTTTGAATAAAATTTAAAAGTTTTAAACTTGGTTTTAAAATAATATTGTTCAAGAAATCAGTTTGGAAATTTTTTAAAGTAAAACTTTATTTAATTAATTATATAAGGGATTATTTTAAAGATTTGAATTGGTATTTGATTTAGAAAATAGTTATTTAAATATTTATACTCTATCTACAAAATTTTATTTTTAAAAAAAAATTAGTTTTGGACCTGAATTTTTATATGAGATATTAATATAATATTTTTCATAACTAATATTTAAGCAAATATTCTAAAATAGTTTATTTTAAATGTTTCCAAGTATATTTTGAATAAGTATTTTCATATTATTTTAAAATATTTGAAATCGGCAGATTTTCAGTGGAAATGAATAAATGTTTGGAAATGTATTCCGTGTGAGAAGAGTATTTTGAATTCGTTTTCAAAAAAGATTGAAGTGTGGAAATTAATTTGAAATTTATTTTCAAAGGATTGAAGTGTGAAATTTTATCTTGCGAAGATATATTGGAAATAATAATAATTGGGGGAAAATTATTTGAAATCCAGTGACTGTTGTGAATGATGATTGATACTTAAATAACCGACCATCAATATTGGCCTTAATCGACATTTGAATTTCGATGCGACCGGGAGTCAAATTCCAACTGGATATTCGAAACTCACATCGAACCTTTCTGATTGTGATGGATCTTTTGTTTAAAAGATCAAAGTGAAATTGTTGTGATTTGTTTGAATCTGAGTGTAATACTTATTTTTAAAATAAGCGCTCATTATCGGATTAGCCGGGAGAGGACCTTGTGTCATAAAACACATTCCGAATAACGATACAACAAAATGTGATTGCATTTGAAGATGACGTTGAAGACCGGGTATTTTCGAAAGCGAAAGGATTACCTGTCGAATGTCTCTGCACCAGGTTGCTCCGGTATAGAGATTTTATCACCCTTTGTAATGGGGATTCCGGACATGATTAGTGAATATCCGGATTGCAAGGGCTTCCTTGAAGTGCTTTCGGTTCCGTTCGATCCCGGAACGGACTTGTATGGATGTGTGACGGACTTTACACTTTGAGATGTAAAGCTGGTTTCTATCAGTGTAAAGTTGGTTTCTATCAAATACATTTCTGCTGGTGGCGGAGAATTTATTCTCTTAGCTTAACACCGTTCTCTGAGACGTACGAGCTCAGAGGTTATGTAGTTGATGGTTACTAGTGATACATTCCCAATTTGGTAATGTGGCATACGAAGTGCTGCCGATCATTTGTTGATCGAAGCATAACTTTTGTGAAAAGCGTAGCTTTGTGGACGAGACTTCGTCGTACCTCACACCTCGGAATGGTCAAAACAGGAAGGATGCGGCAAGGTTATAGGGGGTAGCGCCCCTTAGGGTATGTGCATTTCCTTCTGGATAGAAGTGGTATCATGGTATGGAGACCAGATTCTTAACTTATGTGGATATCGCAAATATATATTACTTTGTGATTGTTGTTGTTGAGGATCCTCATATAAAGGTTGTTTAGAACTGGGGGATGACATGCTCGTGTCAGTAGTTACCTATTTTTGCAGAGGTAACCCGGCCTTGGGTTGGCAGAGATCCTGATAGGTTCTCGGGGCGTCCCTCTAGAGGCGTACCCATGTGGCCCAGGACGTTCCTTAGCCTAACCATTGTTGGAAATTCAATTACCAATACGCACCTTGTACGGTTTTAGTTGTATAACCTGCCATCTAATATGGTAGCTATAGTAGGCATACTATAATGGTACGTATGCTGGCTAAGATTAATATTATACTTGCAAATGTTTTATGCACTATGCACTTATGATAATATTAAAATGATTTTGCGTATTAAGTATGTTTGACTATGATAAGGAGAAATCTCCCCCAAGTGTGCGATTGCATTGTGTGTGTGCCGGGAGGCCTTATGGTAGTTTCATTTTCCAAAAAGCATTGCTGAGTTCTTTTAAATTCCTTTTTTCCTTTGTAAAAGAATAACTGTTTTAAGATCTCACACCAGTCACATGACTGACCTGGAGTTTATTGTTCCCTTTCTAAACTCTGGGTGCCCATAATTTTCCACACGGGCAGCCTAGAGTCAGGTATCAATTGTTCTAGAGCGAAGTCAAGAAGTTGCTATGGAAATAAGGAGTTGAAGCTGGATGGCGAGACGTGTCTCTTTACTATGTAGTGTCTGTTGCGTATGGTTAGTGCAAATCAGTTTTCATATAGTCGAGTTTTAATGACTGTAAGTGTCTGTATGATGTCGTTGTAAACTCTGATATTGTGATGTATAAACTGATATAGTGTTTTCTTTTAAAGGTTATTCTTTATCTATTATATATTTCTTCCGCTACGAAATGTGAGATTCTGTTATTGTTTCTGTTCTTCTTCTATCTTCTTCTTAAACCCTAACGGTTCGATTTTTCGGCATTCAACTGTGCGACATTTGATACAGTGGACGTATAAATATCGACTTTCGAGCGTCGTAAATCGGGTCGTTACAATATTTAAGGGTTGATATTGGTGTGGAGTCGCGCCCTATGTTCCAATCGTTAGCCACTGGTTGGTCAAGTCCGTGGTTCCACTACATTAGGATTTTTCCTCTTGTAAGACAGGAGTGGGTTAAGGTTGTGGTTATCCAAAGAAAGGAACTCTTAGAATAGATGCTCACCATTATTTTCTTTAGTTGGAGCAAAGCCGTTGTCATTTCCTCATGTTGGATAAGAGATTTTTGATTATCTGGTTATGTTTTTGGCCTAAGTCAACCGGATACGTTTTCAGTTGACATGCAAAAACTAATAGATTCGTAGTAACCTAGGAAACTTATGTTGTTGAACGGATATTTATGGGATTGGGAAATTACGAAAATCTTTGGCCCTAGTGAAGAATATACTATTCATTATGATCTAATATGCAAGAGATTGATGTTATGATTATGTTCTAAACATTTTGGTTATAGGATACATTATGGTTGACATATCATTTCATATATAAATGAGGAGAAACCTATTTTGTGCAGCTGTGTGGTCCCACTAAATATCTATTTTGGTTTGAGATGGACTAATATTATTCACGCTAAACGTTTTGTCTAACCCAAAGATTTTGATTTTACCCTAAACTCTTAGGTGATCATGTGATAGCCCCGACTTTATGAACAAGTTTTATAATTTAATTTAGTTATGCTTGTTTAAAAATTTTGTTGCCTAGGAAAAAAATATATAATAAATTGACTACAAATGCATTGTGTAAGTATTGATAGGTATGCAAGATGAAACACACACATGCACATATTTCTATGGAAAAAAAAGAAAGCAGGAATTAATTTGTAAGCTATAGTAAACTACAAATACATGGATATGATATGATTATTACAAATAGGAATGTATCATTGAAACAAGTCTAGAATAAGGAAAATAAAGGCTTAGGCAAGGATAGAAATATAGGTATTATACAGGCATTTTAAACAAATGCTGGCTGAAGGAAAAGTTAGAAATTGCATGGAAATGGTATGAGTTGTTGAATAAATACTTTATCTACTTTTAGCAATTTCCTTAGCTTTAAAAAAAAGAAACAGAGATCATGCAAATAAGATGACTGGGGTAATAAGGTATAATTTCTGTTAATAGAAATAGGGACCACTTACCCATTTTCTCTTGAAATAGAATGAGAGGATGATCATAAGAGACAGGGTAAAATTGACATTGGGTAAATTTTTAAAAACCCTAGAGGCAGCCAAGGTCTTTTATAAGAAGGCTTAAGGGTAGGAGGATCTGTCACCATTTTCTTAAAAACAGAAAGAAAAAAAATATATATACAGTAAGCAAAAGAAAGAGAAGCATTGGCCATTAGAAATAAGTAGGAAATAGCAGATCAAAAGAAAAGGATTAAGGTGAGTAACCTCACTGAAAATTGGCATTAAGTCCTGAATATTGAGGCAGCCCAAATGATTTTATATTTTTATTTAATTTGTGTTTGTTTTATGATTTTGGTGTGTTAATGATCTGTTAAATGTTTAACTCTTCTTATGTTAATATACCCAGAAAATATGTTTATGGTTTTCATGTTTAAATGTTTATTGTGTCATGAATTATCTTTGAGATGAGATGCTTTCTTTTATGTGACTTTTTACATACAGATCAATTCATGGAAATTTCAAGGATATATGTTATAGATCTATGGTCAAGGAAAAAAAATGAATGAAAAAAAAATGGGACTGCAGTATAAAGTGGTTGCTGCTTATGTCTCATGATTAAATAAATGGTAACATAGAAGTGCAATATCATACATGTGCTGAACTTCTATGTTTACAAATAAATCCAGATGAGAATAAAGACTTGTGGTTTAGTCAGATCTTATGAATTCGTGAGTACCTGATTAAATCAGAGGTAAATGGATGCATCAGAGCAAACTATATATATATATATATATATATATATATATATATATGACCATATATTTATAAGCATGACTCCTTAAAAGCCCATGATGTAAATAACATGTATACTGAAAAATCAGACTAGCTTGTATGAATAAATTTATGTTATGAAAACATGATATGTTATTCCTTGAATACATGCATGATGTTGAGTTGTTTATTTTTCTCTGATTAATTATGAGATGCAGAAGGGATTAGCACAATTGGGGGAAAAGGGAAAATAAACACTTAGTAATTTAACTAAGGATTTTGGATCTTAGGGCTGCAAAGTATGGCTTGGCAAGGTGAATATTGCAAGCTCACACATGGTATGATTATACCCAGGGGCCTGAGTGTGCTGGGTTAACAGTGAATATGCCCCAGACAATGTGTGATTTAATAGAAGGAAAGTAGCTAAAGTCCATTACAAAACACCTGATATTGAATTCTGAAAATAAATTCACAGGTAGGATTGGGAAAAATCCCTGATGGCCAGAAAGTTATAGATAAGGAAAATAATTAAATGATGATTATATTGGTTGGTTAGAGTATTCTATTGGGGGAAATTATATGTTTGTACTCCCTGATATAATCCATGGAATTATTTATTATTCTGTGATGCATAAATGAACATGCACAGGTGATACATGAGAGTATCCAAGAGAAATGTTGTTTTACCTTACCTGTTTTAAAAGTTACTTAAAAATAAGAAAAGTTATTTAAATTTAGATTTTCAGTAAGATTACTCATACCAGACAATGTAGTCTGACCCTTTGTGTGTTTGAACACCATTGGGTGTCTCATATTTTTATGAGGCAGCTCATGGTGATTGTGCAGGTAATTAGGCATTTCCTTGATCAAGAATTGGATGAATTAGCTGCTAAGGAATTGGATATAATAGTACAGACTCACTAATATTATGACAGAAGTTAATTTGAATTTATGTTATGAAATGTTGGTCAAGTTGTTTTGGGAGGAAACTGGTGTAGTGCTATTTTCTTTTTGCAAGTATTGAACTAACTATGATATTTCTGTTGAAAGCTGTGAAATGCTTTTGAGAATGTTTCATTAAGTAATACAGTTTTTGGCATTAAACTTCTGGAATGCTTAACAAAATGTGCAGTACTAAAATAAATCTGAAATGATTTGTAGATTGGAAAAAAAAAAGATAACCTGATATCTATTGTAAGAACTGTGAGACACATAAAGAAACCCAGATTAATTGGCATGTTGCTTGAGTAAAATAGCAAAAGAATTCAGGCTAACTTGACCAATTTTGCCAAGCCTGGGTTCAACCAGTCTAAATGACCTGAGCTCTTTGGTTAGGAAAGATAATAAACAAATAAAACTAGTAAAATCAGGTTAATTGTATTGAAAAAGAATGGTTACCTGAAATCATCCAGATACACACATGTACACAGAATACATGTATACACTTGCACATGTGATAATTATGGTTTCAGTAAATCTGAGGTCATAGAAGTGCAAACAAACTTTAAAACTAGAAAAAAATTAGCATATAGAACTTGCCAAAAATTAAATAAGACAGAAAAGTTACTATGGAAATTATTTTGCTATGGTGAATTCCAAAATGAATTTTCTGCTTCCAAAACTCTTATACTCTAATTGAAAGAAAAAGAGAAAAAGAAAAACTGATTTGTTTATAACAATATTTTTATATTGGCTGAAAGATCCTCGAAAGGAGTGAAAAGAGATAAGATGTTCTCTTGAGTAGATGACACTAAAAAAAAAAATTTTGGGGTAAGAAAGTGGGTCATCTCATTTGGTATCAGAGCTATGTTGATAAATAACATAGCAAAATCTTGGATGAACTTGTTTGTTTTGAATGTATGAAAGTATTGACTGTCTTGGATACTTTATTTTATACTGGTATAATATCTGTTATGATTAAATGGTAATAAGTTAGAATAGGTTAACTTATAAAAGAATAGATAATGGACTAACTCAAGTATTATATCCATAGAACTATGGTGAGACCTAGACAACCAGATGTAGGACCAAGTGAACCACCTATGATGAATATGCAAGAATTTATGAAAGCACTAAGGGATGGAGTAGGTAACAGGCAAGAAAACCCACATGAGGAGCTTTCCAAACTTCTCAAGACCTTTACCAATCTTGGAGGCAAGACTTTTGATGGAACAGAAGGGATTATGGGAGTTCAAAATTGGCTCAGAATTTTGGATAGAATATTTGCTGATATGCAAGTTGAAGACCAAAAGAAGAGGTTAATAGCATCTAGACAACTGAGGGGAGCAGCTTTGGATTGGTGGGAAGTTATTATAGCTGGAAGACCTGAAGGGGAGGTGACATGGAACCAGTTTAAAGAGATGTTGGAAGGGAGATTTGTACCTGCATCAGCTAAAGAATCTTTGCTAGAAGAATTTATTAAACTAAGACAGGGAACTATGAGTGTAACTGAATATACACAAAAGTTTGAATCCTTAGCCAAGTACGGTGCAGTGCTTATCACAACTAAAGAGGCTAAAAATGGCAGATATATCCAAGGACTGAATGCCCACATTAGTAGAGCTATGCTGCCATATAAGGACAGGACCTTTGATCAAGTTTTGGATCTGGCTTTGAGCTTTGAACAACATGATAAAGCCAGAGAAAATTTCAGAGCATTTAAAAATAACCAAAATAAGAAGGGAAAGGGAAAGTTTCACCCTTATGACAAAAAGAAAGCAGAGGTAGCTTCCACCAAGAAAACAGAAGAAATCAAAACTGCTGAAGTTAAGAAGAAAATTACTTGTTATAATTGTGGACAAGAGGGACACATGAAAAATAGGTGTACAAATCCTAAACCAGCATCCTTTAAATGTCACCAGTGTGGAAAGGAAGGTCACATAAGGAGGAACTGCCCAGAGTTTAAGCAAGGAAAAATGAGTACTTTGGAAGTGAAAAGCAAAGCAACTGAGGGACCAAATGTTGAGAAGCATGGCCAAGTTGAAGGTACTTTGCTTATTCACTCCATACCTTTTGTAGTAGTATATGATACTGGGGCTACACACTCCTTAATTTCTCATGATATTGTACAACAATTAAAATTGAATTGTATGATTGTTGATAAGCCATTACTTATTAAAAGTCCTTTAGGAAATTCCTGTGTTTTGGGTATGATGTGTATGCAACTAGGATTGAATATAGGGGGGTATGTGTTTAGTGCAGACCTATATGTGTTGAAATACTCAGGAATAGGAGTAATTTTAGGGGTTGATTGGTTAAGAAAATATAGGGCTATTATAAACATGGAAATCTCTACCATATCTTTGAGAACTTCTGATGGGAAAAGAGCAGTTGTTCTTTGTGAAGTGAATAAGAACAGGAACATAGCCACCCTTATTACTTTGTCTAGTGAAAAGCACATGCCTGCAATAGAAGAAATCCCTATGGTAAATCAATATGCTGATGTGTTTGGTGAAGTAAAGGGGGTTGTCAACCATAGACCAGTGGAGTTTTCTATTAAACTTATTCCAGGAGCAAACCCAATAGTTAAAAGACCCACTAGAATGGGGCCTAAAGAATTAATAGAATTGAAAAAGCAACTTGTTGAACTTGAAGAAAAAGGCTTTATCAGACCTAGTAGCTCATCATGGGGAGCACCGGTAGTTTTTGTTAAGAAGCAAGATGGATCTCTTAGATTATGTATTGATTATAGAGAGTTAAATAAAATCACAGTTAAAAACAAATATCCCTTGCCAAGAATTGATGATCTTTTTGATCAATTGAGTGGTGCAAAAATATTCTCTAGACTTGATTTGGCCTCAGGATTTCATCAAATGAAAGTAGAAGAGGAAAGCATTAAATATACAGCCTTTAATACTATATATGGACTTTATGAATTTTTAGTAATGCCATTTGGCTTGACAAATGCTCCCTCTTATTTTGTTGATTTGATGAATAGAATTTTTAGAAAATACTTAGATAAATTTGTATTGATATTTATTGATGATATCTTAATTTATTCTAAGTCAGTTGAAGAGCATGAGAATCATTTGCATATAGTACTACAGAAATTAAGGCAAGAAAATTTGAAAGCAAAATTTTCAAAGTGTACTTTTTGGCCAAATGAAGTAAACTTTTTAGGTCATGTGATATCAGAAAAAGGCATATCTGTAGACCCCAATAAGGTGATGGCAGTGCAAGCATGGAAAAGGCCTACTAGTGTCACAGAGGTCAGGTCATTTATGGGAATGGCTGGGTATGATAGAAGATTTATAAAGGATTTTGCAAAAATTTCAATTCCATTGACTAGATTAACTAGAAAGAATCAAGCTTTTGTTTGGACTGAGGAGTGTGAGAAAGCCTTTGAGAGGTTAAAAGAAGCACTAGTACAAGCCCAAATATTAAAGGTGCCTGAAGGAAATGAGAATTTGGTGATATATACTGATGCAAGTGGCCAGGGACTTGGGGCAGTATTGATGCAACAACATCAAGTGATAGCTTATGCCTCTAGACAGTTGAAGCCCAGTGAGGTAAAGTATGCTACACATGATCTTGAATTGGCTGCCATAGTGTATGCTCTTAAATTATGGAGACATTATTTGTTAGGGGCTAAATTTGAAGTATACACAGATCATAAGTCACTCAAATATTTGTTTTCACAAAAAGAATTGAACATGAGGCAGCAAAGATGGATTGAACTCTTAGCCTCATATGATTTTGAAATATTGTATACACCTGGCAAAGCTAATAAAGTGGCAGATGCTTTAAGTAGACAACATGCCAAGATAGCTAGATTGATGATAGAAGAATTTAACACTTTATCATTACTGATTGATTCAGAGGTGGAAAGGGACAGTGTGGAGAATATGAACATATGCAGTGAGAAGGAAGAAATAGGAAAGTTGAGTTTTGTTACTTTGGGATTAGAATTGAAAAATAAAATTGTAAAGCTACAAGATCAAGATCCATTTTTACTTGAGAAGAAGACTCAGATATTAAATGGTGAAGCAGTGGAAGGATTTCAATTGAATAAGCAAGGCTATTTGAAGAAAGGAAAAAGAATATGTGTTCCTAGTATTGAAGAATTGAAGCAAAAAATTTTAGATGCTTATCACAAAAGCAAGTATACCATACACCCAGGAAGCACAAGAATGTATCACAACCTCAAGAGAGATTATTGGTGGAGTGGTATGAAGAGTGCAGTGGCATTATATGTGTCTAAATGCATGGTTTGTCAACAGGTAAAAGCTGAATACCAAAGACCCTCAGGAATGCTTCAACCTTTACAAATACCATAGTGGAAATGGGAAGATATATCAATGGATTTCATTGATGGTTTGCCCAAAACTAGGAGGGGAAATGATAGTATTTGGGTTGTAGTAGATAGGCTAACTAAATCATCTCATTTTATACCTGTAAAATCAGATAGGAATGCAAGCACATTAGCTCAGTTATTTATTAAAGAAATAGTTAGATTGCATGGAATACCAAAAACTATAGTAAGAGATAGAGATACCATCTTCACTTTGAAATTTTGGCAAAGTTTTCACAAAGCAATGGGGACTGATCTATGCTTGAGTACAGCATATCACCCTCAATCTGATGGTCAAACAGAAATTGTGAATAAATTACTTGAAGACATGTTGAGGGCATGTATATTGGATTGGGGTGGAAGCTGGGAAGATCACATATTTCTGGCAGAATTTGCATACAACAACAGCCATCACAGTAGCATAGGCATGGCACCCTTTGAAGCACTCTATGGTAGACCATGTTTATCACCTTCAAGTTGGGTTGAATCTGGGGAGAAGGTGGTCTTAGGACCAGAAAATGTAAAAGAAACTTCTGAAAAGATAGCTTTGATTAGAAAAAGAATTGCTTCTGCCCAAGACAGACAAAAGAAGTATGCTGATCAGAAGAGAAAGGTAGTGCAATATGATGTTGGAGACTATGTATTTATTAAAGTATCACCCACGAAAAAGATTTTGAGATTTGGAAAATAAGGAAAGTTGATTCCAAGGTATATAGGACCATATAAAATTCTAGAAAGAATTGGAAGTGTAGCATATAAGTAAGAATTGCCCGAGGAAATGAAAGCAATACATGATGTTTTTCATGTATCTCAGTTAAGGAGATGGGTTCATGATAAGGAAACAATTTTAAAATCCTCTGAGAAAGTACAGATTGACCCCAGAATGGTGTATGAGAAGAAGCCTGTAGGCATAGTTGCAAAGGAAATCAAGAAATTGAGAAACAAGGAAATAAAACTAGTAAAAGTGCAATGGAGTCTTGACGCAAATGATTGCACATGGGAGGTGGAAGATAAAATCAGAAATGATTATCCATAACTAATTGATTGAATAAAAGGTAAAAATTTTATATATATATATATATATAAGTATACTAATGAATGACTTGATTAAATACTTTGATATGCATAGGGTTTGATTAAATGATTGGTCTGAGAATGATTGATTTGTTGAATTGAGGATGTCTGAATTAAGTATGAAAGAATTGTGGGTCACAATTCCTAAAAGGAGGGGTATATGTGATAGCCCCGATTTTATGAACAAGTTTTATAATTTAATTTAGTTATGCTTGTTTAAAAATTTTGTTGCCTAGGAAAATAAATAAATAATAAATTGACTACAAATGCATTGTGTAAGTATTGATAGGTATGCAAGATGAAACACACACATGCACATATTTCTCTGGGAAAAAAAAAGAAAGCAGGAATTAATTTGTAAGCTAGAGTAAACTACAAATACATGGATATGATATGATTATTACAAATAGGAATGTATCATTGAAACAAGTCTAGAATAAGGAAAATAAAGGCTTAGGCAAGGATAGAAATATAGGTATTATACAGGCATTTTAAACAAATGCTGGCTGAAGGAAAAATTAGAAATTGCATGGAAATGGTATGAGTTGTTGAATAATTACTTTATCTACTTTTAGCAATTTCCTTAGCTTTTAAACAGAGATCATGCAAATAAGATGACTGGGGTAATAAGGTATAATTTCTGTTAATAGAAATAGGGACCACTTACCCATTTTCTCTTGAAATAGAATGAGAGGATGATCATAAGAGACAGGGTAAAATTGACATTGGGTAAATTTTTAAAAACCCTAGAGGCAGCCAAGGTCTTTTATAAGAAGGCTTAAGGGTAGGAGGATCTGTCACCATTTTCTTAAAAACAGAAAGAAAAAAATATATATACAGTAAGCAAAAGAAAGAGAAGCATTGGCCATTAGAAATAAGTAGGAAATAGCAGATCAAAAGAAAAGGATTAAGGTGAGTAACCTCACTGAAAATTGGCATTAAGTCCTGAATATTGAGGCAGCCCATATGATTTTATATTTTTATTTAATTTGTGTTTGTTTTATGATTTTGGTGTGTTAATGATCTGTTAAATGTTTAACTCTTCTTATGTTAATATACCCAGAAAATATGTTTATGGTTTTCATGTTTAAATGTTTACTGTGTCATGAATTATCTTTGAGATGAGATGCTTTCTTTTATGTGACTTTTTACATACAGATCAATTCATGGAAATTTCAAGGATATATGTTATAGATCTATGGTCAAGGAAAAAAAATGAATGAAAAAAAAAATGGGACTGCAGTATAAAGTGGTTGCTGCTTATGTCTCATGATTAAATAAATGGTAACATAGAAGTGCAATATCATACATGTGCTGAACTTCTATGTTTACAAATAAATCCAGATGAGAATAAAGACTTGTGGTTTAGTCAGATCTTATGAATTCGTGAGTACCTGATTAAATTAGAGGTAAATGGATGCATCAGAGCAAACTATATATATATATATATATATATATATATATATATATATATATATATATGACCATATATTTATAAGCATGACTCCTTAAAAGCCCATGATGTAAATAACATGTATACTGAAAAATCAGACTAGCTTGTATGAATAAATTTATGTTATGAAAACATGATATGTTATTCCTTGAATACATGCATGATGTTGAGTTGTTTATTTTTCTCTGATTAATTATGAGATGCAGAAGGGATTAGCACAATTGGGGGAAAAGGGAAAATAAACACTTAGTAATTTAACTAAGGATTTTGGATCTTAGGGCTGCAAAGTATGGCTTGGCAAGGTGAATATTGCAAGCTCACACATGGTATGATTATACCCAGGGGCCTGAGTGTGCTGGGTTAACAGTGAATATGCCCCAGACAATGTGTGATTTAATAGAAGGAAAGTAGCTAAAGTCCATTACAAAACACCTGATATTGAATTCTGAAAATAAATTCACAGGTAGGATTGGGAAAAATCCCTGATGGCCAGAAAGTTATAGATAAGGAAAATAATTAAATGATGATTATATTGGTTGGTTAGAGTATTCTATTGGGGGAAATTATATGTTTGTACTCCCTGATATAATCCATGGAATTATTTATTATTCTGTGATGCATAAATGAACATGCACAGGTGATACATGAGAGTATCCAAGAGAAATGTTGTTTTACCTTACCTGTTTTAAAAGTTACTTAAAAATAAGAAAAGTTATTTAAATTTAGATTTTCAGTAAGATTACTCATACCAGACAATGTAGTCTGACCCTTTGTGTGTTTGAACACCATTGGGTGTCTCATATTTTTATGAGGCAGCTCATGGTGATTGTGCAGGTAATTAGGCATTTCCTTGATCAAGAATTGGATGAATTAGCTGCTAAGGGATTGGATATAATAGTACAGACTCACTAATATTATGACAGAAGTTAATTTGAATTTATGTTATGAAATGTTGGTTAAGTTGTTTTGGGAGGAAACTGGTGTAGTGCTATTTTCTGTTTGCAAGTATTGAACTAACTATGATATTTCTGTTGAAAGCTGTGAAATGCTTTTGAGAATGTTTCATTAAGTAATACAGTTTTTGGCATTAAACTTCTGGAATGCTTAACAAAATGTGCAGTACTAAAATAAATCTGAAATGATTTGTAGATTGGAAAAAAAAAGATAACCTGATATCTATTGTAAGAACTGTGAGACACATAAAGAAACCCAGATTAATTGGTATGTTGCTTGAGTAAAATAGCAAAAGAATTCAGGTTAACTTGACCAATTTTGCCAAGCCTGGGTTCAACCAGTCTAAATGACCTGAGCTCTTTGGTTAGGAAAGATAATAAACAAATAAAACTAGTAAAATCAGGTTAATTGTATTGAAAAAGAATGGTTACCTGAAATCATCCAGATACACACATGTACACAGAATACATGTATACACTTGCACATGTGATAATTATGGTTTCAGTAAATCTGAGGTCATAGAAGTGCAAACAAACTTTAAAACTTGAAAACAAATTAACATATAGAACTTGCCAAAAATTAAATAAGACAGAAAAGTTACTATGGAAATTATTTTGCTATGGTGAATTCCAAAATGAATTTTCTGCTTCCAAAACTCTTATACTCTGATTGAAAGAAAAAGAGAAAAAGAAAAACTGATTTGTTTATAACAATATTTTTATATCGGTTGAAAGATCCTGGAAAGGAGTGAAAAGAGATAAGATGTTCTTTTGAGTAGATGACACTAAAAAAAAAATTGGGGTAAGAAAGTGGGTCATCTCAGATCAATTGATATTGGATAGGCTAAGACTAGGATTTTCAGTTTATGACGAATAAGCTTCCACGAATGTGCAAGAGACAAGCTAATGTTAGGAGTATATTTCCACATGATGTTTTGAGTACTTTTTTATTTAATTGTATATAATAAAAGGTATTGCAACTGTCAACTGGTTAAAACTCTGTTCATCCATAGAAGCAGCTACAAATTTCGCTATTGGAATTATCATTGTATTTATTATATTTCATCTGAACATTGTAATCGTAGGGTTATGTAACTAAAATGTAATTAATTAACTCGTAATATTTGTAAATTCTTGCGCTCTTGATGTTAGTGATACAATAAATTAACTCATTTTGTCACTAGGAAATAATACTAAGTATGACTACAGCATTACCGATATTTATTTTCGATCCTCAAAACAAAGGATATTATAGATATTCTCTGAGCTAATTGGAAGGAACATATAAGTGTATATGGATGACATGCCTGTGAAGTCCAAAGAAGTGCCCAGCCATGTGTAGGATTTAGTGGAAACACTTGCAACCCTCCAAAAGTTTAACATGAAGCTAAACCTACTCAAGTGTACTTTTATATTTTTATTCTGGAATGTTTTAGGATATATAATAAGTGCTAGAGGAACTAAATCTAACTTGGAAAAGATAGATGCAGTCATCAAAATGAATGTTTCGAAGAAACCAAAAAATGCAATAAGCGTAAATGGGAAAATAACAGCGTTGAGCAAGATTATTTCAAACGCAACAGACAAGTGCATCCCATTCTTTGATCCAATAAAGAAAGGATGAAATTTTGAATGCACCGAAAAATAAAAGACTACATTCCAAATATTAAGGGATCATCTAGCCACTCCACCTATCCCCCCAAAACCAACTGGGGTGAGGATCTATTTGTTTAACAACTGACTAACTATTAACGCAGTGATAGTTAGAGAAGATGATGAAGTGCAATGTCCTTTATACTTCACCGCTTATCTAGCACTAAAGTGAATTATACCTTAATAGAAAATCTAGCTTACAATCTTATGCTGGTAGCTAGAAATTCATTTCCTTACGACCAATATCATGTAATTAAAGAGTTAACTAATCAACCTTTAAAGCAAATATTACATAAGTCCGAAACCTATGGATAGGAACTAAATGGGCAATCGAACTCAGTCAATCAACTTCTCATGCTACCACAGAAGTGCAATCAAAAGGCAGGCCTTAGCTTTTCATAGTTGAGTGCACTTAAGAAGCTATCTAACAAATTAAAGAACTTGATGAAATGTCCCAACATGGAAACTATACGTAGAAGGAACATCAAATGAACAATGCACATGTATCGAGTATGTTCTGATCATGCCAGACAAACAAAGGCTATTTAGCATTATGCAACTTAGGTTCAAAGCCACTAGCAATGTGGTCGAGTACGAGGTGCTTATTGTGAGACTGACAGTGGATCAGGTAATGAAGGTAACTGGAATTCAAATTTATAGTGATTCCTTATTAGTCATGAATCAAGTGCATAGGAGCTACTGAAAAAGGAGCTGACCCTAGCTAAATATGCAAAGTTATCCAAGCAATTACTAAGCCAATTTGAGAAGTTTAACATTGAACAAATCCCCATGAAGAAAATTCATTAGTAAATTTTTAAGCAAAGCTATCTAGTTATAAAGATGCATAAGAAATGAGAGAGTTGCAATGGAGGCATCTGCCGGAGCCAAGTATTATTCAGGAAAACAAATCCTCATCTATAGATGCACTTTACAAGCAAGAGAGGATCAAAATGAAAATACTCCTACGCAAGAAAATCTACCTATATTGCTTCTGCAGGAAGATAAGACTAAAATATGGATGACACTAATGAAGCAGTTGTTGTTAAATGGTATTCTACCATTGGACAAGAATATTTCCCATAAGATAAGGTATTAGGTCCATACCGAGCTTTCTTTGATGAGGTGATATGCAAAAGGGGATACTCAACTCCCTATCTCAAACATAACATCAAGGAAGAAGGGGCCAAAATACAAAGAGAAGTTCATAAGGGATACCGTGGAGATCACTTTGGTGGACTTAAGCTCGCAATGAAAGTGCTGAGACAAAGGTATTATTGGCCAACAATGCACTAAGACGTATAAGGTTTCGTCGATAAATGTGATTGATGCACAAAATATGCTAGTATCCCAAGGTTTCCATTGCATGAATCTTCCCCATGACTAGCCCCTGGCCATTTGACACATGAGGAATTGAACTAATCAGACAACTCTCGATGTCCAAAGGAAGAGCCAAATATGCAGTTGTGGCCATCGACTATTTTACGAATTAGGTTAAAAAGAGCCACTTGCAATCATTAAATCAAATAAAATAGTGAATTTTGTGGTTATGTATATTATAACCCAGTTTGGAATCCCTTACAAGATAATTTGGATAGAGCATAGGGTTTGAAAGAAATAAATTCAGTCAACTATGAAACAAATGGAATAATCAAGAGCTTCTCTTCAGTAGCACATCCATAAGAAAACAAGAAGGTCGAAGCGACTAATAAAACCAATAAAATGATGCTCAAGAAAAGACCAAAAAAACCAAATGAAGATGGACTAAGGAGTTACCTCTAGTACTGTTGGCTTACCAAACTTTAACCTAGTCGCCTACAGGACACATTCTGTTCTCCTTGTCATTTGCTATGAATTGGTGCTCCTAGTGGAAGTAGAAATTAAAACTCGTAGATGAATATCTTATGTTGCAGAAGAAAAAAAAGTAACTAGAAGAAACTGTCCTAGACTTTATCGATGAATAAAGGGATAAAGTCATAATTAGAGTTGAAGTATACCAAAAGCTAAAACTCTTAGCTAAGAGAGAAATTTCCAAAAAGAGGACCTAAAATTGTAGAAATTAATGGCTGATGATAAGGACCCAATGGATGGTACACTAGGTCCAAATTGGAAAAGACCAATAGTCATTTCCGAAACACTATCTAATAGTAGTATCGATTATCAAGTCCAGATGGAAATTTACTGCCTAAGGCATGGAATTCAGAGCATCTCAAGCCATATTTTATTTGAGAAGTTGTAAAAGAAAATTTGATGTATCACTATAATCATAAATAATTAATACAATGACAAACTAGATGTAGGCATAATAGATGGTCTATGTGTCTCCATTCATTATTTATGAAGGAAATATGCTAAAGTATAAAGTTATGAAAACATATCTGGGATTTTCGGCTAAACTTAACTGATGTATCGATACCATACAACTTAAGCGGTATAAAAATATATAAAAGCATAAGGGTTGTAAATACATGGCCTAGCTTCTAAGCCAAAAACAATCAAAATGGTCTGCTCAAAACTAAGAGACCCTATGTCAATGCGCAAACTTGAAGGGAAAAGTCAGATTGCTAAGAATGATGGCCCGGTGACCTAAGTGCCTACAACGAAGTTTAGAAAACACATCACACACAGCGAAATGAGCTAAGCACAGAAGGTGTTACTCCCTTGAGTCTGGCAATTACAAAGAAAGGGTAAATAAACCCCTCCACTTGTCAAACATCCATAATATTGTAGCCTAAACCTTGTGCGAAACCTTGCTCAAAGATGACATGTGATGTAGTTTTCTTTATCTAAATGTATGTACACAGTGAAACACATGCCCCACTTGTTGAGAATCAGGAGCAATGGTCATGCCCTTCAAGGAACCACAACTGCCCTAGGTAAATCAAATGACAAACTTAATGCAAAGCAATATATGTGAAGTTACACGGGAAGTTCTACAATGAATAAGTACATCAAAATAATAACACTCAAAGGAAGAAAATTCCACTGAGCATGAAGAGGTAAAAAGAAAATGTTCATCCCATTTTTATCACATTTTACTTTATCCATTAGAAATTAAAGTACATTGGTATATACAAGTTAAGTCACACCAACTGAGATTGAAACTTAGCTCCACATTTGACACCCCTTTCTCCTTGCCACCTAAATTGGTACGTGAAAATGAGGCTTAGAAGAAGTGGTGACGCTAATACTTAACCCTAAAAGAATGTTATGTTGTGAGTCATGCATGGGTGCACTAGCAACATCTTGTGGTCGATCCAAGATTTTTGTGATGGCAGCAAAATATCGACGGGCTCACAAACATATGCAGATCTAGGGTCATAAACTTGTCCAACCCAATATGTAACAACCCCGGTTTGAGAAACTACCTGGTAAATCTTTTGATATACAAATATAAATAATAAATGAATTTTTGGTAGGAAAATGTTGGAAATTTGGAAATTTTATGTTTTTGGATTTATAAATAAACATCTTCGTATATAAGGGCATTTTAAATATAAAGGGAAGTGAATATTTTTTGAATTTGGCATTTTAATTTTAAGAAAAAGAAAAAATTTAGGATTTTATAGTATAAAGTTGGAATGGAAATAAAAGTGAGAGCAATGAATTTAGAACTTAACTAATTTACTTAGAGCATTAATAATTGATTTAAATTAAATGAGAATTTGATAAGATCGAAACTTTACTATAAAGAATTAATTTTGTAGAAATAAAAAGATAATGGATGGGAAACGATGATTAGAACCTTTGATGGCCACATATATGCCATGTAACCCATATCTATACTTAAGTGAGGTGTATCAATAGTACATGGAAATCAACCACTCCATTAGAACCAGAAGGGAGACTGAGGGCCACATGTCGGCTCTAGAGTCACATGCATGGGTCACCTAACCCGACACGACAGTCTTGGGCTACATCAATGGTCATCATGACAAATATTGTAACGACCCAGGATTTTTATTAATTTAAATTTGAATATTTAATTAATTTTAAATATTAATAAGTGAATTTATAAGTCAAATAAATTTTTATTTGAATAATTGGATTTAATTGGATAATTAAATCGATAATTTAATATGTTAAATTATGGAAATAATTGAAAATTGGGTTAAATATGATTGAAAATGATTTGTAAAATTTTATTTTATCATATTGGAGTTAGAATGATATTTTAGAACTTTTAAAATTGAATTAAAAGTTAATTTGTGAAAATTGAATATTTTAATATTAAATCGACTAGTGAAAATAGTCAATTTTTGAACAGTCTCAGAATTGGACGAAACTAGTTCCATTGGATCCGTAATAGTTATTTATTACTAGATTTCAATTTTCGTGTCAATCGGAGTTATCATTTGATCGTGGCAGCTCGAAACGCATCGAATTATTTTTAATTTTAATTTGGCGAGTTAAAATAGCCATTTTTCAAAAAGTCTCGGATTTCGACGAAACCAGTTTCATCGGATCCGTAATGCGATATTATTGTAAGGTTTCAAATTTTGTATCAATTGGATTTACCGTTTGTCCGGTACGAATTAAAACGCCTAGAAAATCGTTTAAATCGGTTTAATTTAAATTGAACGTTTGTAGCCATAACTCGCACAGATGTCCGAATTAGCTTTCGAAACCTGTTCCATTGTGTCCGGAATGCGGGGTAAACCCTAGAAACGCTGGTTACGGCGCGTGAATCGGAGTTCGGAAAACCCGGATGAATAGTGATTGAAAAATTCTCTATAAATACCCCCCATAAATCTAAAAAAAAAAAAATATAGCAAACCCTAATTTTATAGTGCAGCCGCCACTTTCTAAACCGAAGGCCAGAAACTCACGATCTTTCCTCCCCCAAATCTTCCAATCCACTCAATATTTTCGAAAACTTCCTGAAGCAAAATCGAAGAGCATCGCGAGATCTTGAAGTTCAACGGTTATGATCGCGAACTTCATCACCAATCAACGGCAATCGAAGCTCAAAGTCCTCGAGTTCGTGCACGGTTTTCAAGGCCGAGGAAGGGCCGAGCTCGAAGCCACTTGGGCCGAGCATGGAGTGGGGGCGTGCGCACGAAATGGAGGTGGTTGATCGAGGTGGAGGGGCTCGTAGTTGATCGCGTGATTAGGGTTAGGGGCGGCCGATGGGTCTAGTTCGTGCGCGTAAACTGGAAGATGAAGGAAAAAGGTGTGTGCGGCTGTGATGAAGGGGGATGTGGATCTAAGGGCTAGGAGTGAATAGGTTTTAAAAAAAAATTAAAATTTTAGTTGTAAATAATTATATTTATAATTGTACAAACTTTAAACTGCGATATCTTTTTCATACGAGGTCGAAAACGCGCGAAACCAGTTGCGTTGGAATCGTATGGACGAGCACTACGCGATGGAGTCGTTTGGAGTTAGTGAGAATTTCGGGTAAAATTAAACGTCCGTTTAATTTTATTCGAAATAAATCGCTAAAACGAAATTGAATCAAGGTGAGAACTTCTCACTCAATCGAATCAGTTTCGATTTTATTTTAAATAGTTAGATTTAAAATATTTGAATGCATGTTTGAATGATGATTGTTATCTATTGATTGTTAAAATAGACATTATACGCCGTTAGTAAGCGGATGTTATTTATTAAAAACATATACCGCGAATATTTCATAAACAGCGAAATTGGTATTATATATAATAGCAATATATATATATATTGGCATATGTATATATTGGAGTTATTGATTTCCCGCATTTGTATAGCGGATGAGACCCTATTGCGCCGTCTATTAAGCGGATAATATTTTAAATCCCATATACCGCGATAATTCCGTACTGGAGCGGAATTGGTATTGTGCTAATGTTTGTGGATGCAGGAAACAGGTTGGAGGGATCCAACTGGATTCCTCAACAGTTTTTATTAGATTTCAGATATTTTGATATTTGATAGACTATCATATCGATATATGATGTCGTTGTTGTCGTGATTGACTATTTGGTGTGTAGCATCATTGGACCAAGTTTTGGAACTTTAAAATGATTTTTAAAGTGACTTTTAAAAATATACTATATGTTTGGAATTTATCCATTTTAAATAAATAAACGCTATAATTTTAATGTTATAAAGATTATGATTTTTGAGAAATATAGTTAAAGATTGATTTTTGAAAATATGAGGCTAATGATTTTATAAAATAGTTTAATTGGGATTTTTGAATTTATTATAAAAAGTTTAAATATAGGATTTATAAAATTTGATTATTTTATAAATCAAAAGGATGAAATTATAAAGAAGTTTAAAGATGTTTTAAAAGAATAATATAAATTGATTTATAAAAGAGATTTATAAATGGATATTTATAAATTAAAATATTGAAATTATAAAACGAGTTTTTATAAGTGTTAGAATGAATTGTGAATGAATTTCATAAATGAATGAAATTTATAGAACTATAAACGGTGAAGTTATAAATAGAATTTTATAAACAGTAGGTTTATAAAATTTATAAAGTGATTAAAAGAATGTTTTTGGATAAATAATTGAATCTTATAAGTTATAAGATTTATAATTATGAAGTTCAAAGGAACGATTTTTGCAAACAAATAAATTATAAGTATTTCACTTATAATATGAACTTTTAGTTTATAATTGAGATATGAATTGAGATAGGTTAATAAAGGAATTTATAAAGGAAGTAGTTATAAAATAAATAGAAATGGAATTTATAAACGTCGTTTTATAAATCCGCATAAATCCGCAAACGACTTATTTTGATAAGTAAATTGTTGAAACCTATTAATGGAGTTATATTCACATTTTTGACTGTGAATGATCCTTTGAAATAAAATGAATAAAAGGATGAAATTTGTTAACGTAGTATATTCACGTTTTTGAATAGTGAATAATATGTTAAAGAAATTGTTTTGAATGTGATGTTTTAAATAGAATTAAAACGATCTAACGATGTTTTAAATGTGTTGAGATTCGAAACCATAGATTTCAACATTCATTGTTGAAATAGACGTTTTCGAGAAATAGAAGGAAATGGTGGACTATAACACTGTTGTTATAGTAAATGATTTCCGAAAGGAAATGTTTTGTATAGTATTGGGATTTATATATCTATTTTAATTTTGAATCTCTATACTAGTGATTTTGGGTTGTCGTAACGATGTTTTACGTAACATTCGTTTTGGCCCAAATAAATATGTTTAAGAGAATGATTTCCTTAAAGAATGAAATATATACTTAATTTCGATTTAAGTATATTGAATATTTTCCAAGTGTTGAAAATAAATGGATTTGTGAATTACTTATTAATAAATAAGTATGGAAATGTATTTCCAATATAAAGTGAATATTTTGAGAATTTATCTTTTTGAAGATAAAATGAAAATGAATAATTAAAATCGTATATTCATAGATATTGTGAAATATAAATTCATTATGGAATTTATAAATGAAAAGGGGAATTTGTTTAAAAATAAATATTGATTTATTTTTGAAGTGTGAAAATTATATATATCTAGTAAAGATATGAAATTTGGGAAATATATAATTTGGAAAATTATTTGGAATCTGGTGATGTTGTGCATATCAATTGATAGTTCAATAACCGACTATCAATATTTCCCTTTGAATGGGTAATTGATGTGATTTGTTTGAATTTGAATGCCACACTTATTTTTGAATAAGCGCTCACTATTCGGGTTAACCGGGAAAGGACCATGGGGTCGTATAACCCATTCCGAATATGTGATACGTCGTTATGAATTGCATTTGAAGATCGGTGTTGAAGACCTGGTATTTGCGAGAGCGATAGGATGACCTGTCGAATGACTCTGCACCGAGTTGCTCCGGTATTGAGTTCTCCATATGTGATGGAAAATCCGATCAGGATTGTGGATATCCGGATTGCAAGGACTTCTTTGTAAGTGCCTTCAGTTTTGTTCGAGCCCGGAACAGACTTGTATGGATTGTATGTCTGACATTACAAATTGAGATATAAAGCAGATTTCTTTCAAATATATTTCTGTTGGTGGCGGAGAATTTATTCTTTTAGCTTAACACCCTTCTCTGAGACGTACGAGCTCAGAGGTTATGTAGTTGAATGTTATCAGCGATATATTTCCAATTTGGTAATGTGACATGCTGAGTGTTGCTGTGAAATGATCATTGTGTTGATTATTTGTGATAGGATCATTTATTTGATCGTCTATCCTGGTGATCATTTCTACGATCATTTGTTGACCCAAAGCATGGCTTTTGTATAAAGTATGTTTTTGTGGACGTGACTTCGTCGAGCCTCACACCCCGGGAATGGTCAAAACAGGAAAGATGCAGCAAGGTTATGAGGGGGTAGCGCCCTTTAGGATATGTGCATTTCCTTCTGGAAAAGGGTGGTATCATGGTATGGAGCCCAGATACTTACTCATGTTGAAAACACTTTATGATTGTGTGAATTGATTACGAGCGCTCGGTTGAAAGGTCCCAAAGGACCGGGGGATGGCATATTCGGTCAGTTGTTACTCAGTTAGGGGTAACCCGGCCTTGTGTTGGTAGAGATCCGGTTTGGTTCTCGGGGATGTCCATCCAGAGGCATTCTCATGTGGCAATGGGAAGTTCCTTGGCCTGATCATTCGTTGGAAATCCAAAGAAACAATACGAGACTTGTACGGTTTTAGTTGTATAACCTGCTATGGAATGTGGCAGTAACCTGCTATTGAACATAGTTGGCTATAGTAGGCATAGTTCGGAATGTCTATGTTGGCTAAGATTTATATTCTACTTTCGAAATATCTTCTACACTATGCACTAATAATAATATCAAATGTTTCTTTTTAAATGCGTATCAAGCATCTTTGACTATCATAAGGAGAAATCTCCTCCGATTCTGCGTTTGCATTGTGTGTGTGTGCGGGAGGCCTTATGGTAGTCTCATTTTTAAAAAGCATTGCGAATTGACTTTAAAAATATTCATCTATTTTGATTTTTAAGATAAATAAACTGTTTTGAGTTCCCACACCAGTCACATGACTGACTCGGAGTTTATTGTTTTCCTTTCTAAACTCTGGGTGCCCACCAATTTCCACACGGGCAGTCGAGAGTTAGATTTATCTAGATATTCTGGAGTTGCTGGAGGCAAGATGGATGGCATGGCGTATTACTAGTTTATAGTGTTTCTTTTTCCGCTGCACTAATTGATGTTGTTTGTTGTTGTACACTCTGATGATGATGTAATGTAATGTATAAAATGTAATAACTGATATAGTTCTTTGTTTAAAGATTATTCATTTATCTATTATATGTTGTTCCGCTGCGAATTGTGAGATTCTGATGTTGTTCTGTTGTTTTCTGTTCCGTTCTATTCTGTATGTTCTTTCCTCTCTATTTTCTATTTTCTGTTGTTCTCTTTTCTCTCTATTCTCTATTTTTTCTCTCTTCTTCTACTTTTTCTTTGTCTTAAACATTGATAATTCGTATTTCTGTTCATCTTGAATTAATCTACGGAGATTAGTGTATATTCAAGGAGTACGGATTTACGGGTCTTCACAGGTGGTATCAGAGCATATGGTTAAGCGACAACCATGGTTCTGTTGGGTATTACTCATTAGAGATAGAGTCAGTAGTACTCTAGAATGAGTTTGAGTATAATAATAGCTATGAGAGCGTATTTGTTTGTGAATATAAAATTGTTTTGTATTGTGTTGACTTATCGGTTGATTGTTTATAGATTTCGGTCGATGTAGTCTGGCTAACTATCGTAGAAAGGGTTTTCTAAACTCTTAAACAAGATAAACCGACACAATATTGTTTTAAATTGGGTAAATAAAATAATTTTACCTTGGTTACATTTTATATATAAAGAAATAATTTTTCAGAATTATTAATGTATATAAGTTGATTGTTTAGATGTTTGAATAATCTAAATTGAAGAATAATTGTATAAGCAAAAGAATTATAAGAATTGAATTATAATTAAAGTGATTTACAATTGTAAAATAAACTTATACATATAAGAAGTGAAACTATACGAATATATTTATGAATATGAGTTGTAAATAAAAATGAATTTAAAGTTAAATGGAATATAACTTAAGTGATGTTGAATGAAGTTGATATTGGTATCAAAATAAATTAATAAAATTAAGTGATAAATATGAACTTGAGTGATGTAATGAAATTCAACTTTGTAATTGAATTGAATTAATGGATTAAATGTTTAATCAGTTAAATGTAAATTAAGTTGATATGAAATAATGAATGTAAGTGTTAATTCATTAAAATCTTATGTCATTGAAAGTTGAATAGTTGAATAAAAATCAATTAATTAAACCAATTGATAAGCAAAGTAATTTGGTTGAAATTAATATACATTGGTTGTTATATGGTTATTAGATGATTGTATATAATTCATTAAGAGTTAATGAAATTGAAAGCTAAAGTAATTGGAATTCAATTGGAAGTTAAGTGAATCTTAAATAGAATTGAATTTAATTTGGAAGTGAACCAACTTGAATATGAATTAGTGAATGCAAACTAATTAAAATTGAAAATGAATGTTAGTAAACATCCACTGTTAATAAATCAAATGTGATTAAATTGAGAAAACCATTTCATTGAATATTAATGAGAATATGAATGAATATTTATTGGTTAGTTGGATGATAGTTGATTGATGGTTGTATATATTGCTTTTGTTTCATTTGCTATGTTAACATATATGGTTATTATGTTGCTATATGTTGTATATCGATACTATTGTCTATATGCATGATTCTCATGTTGTTTGTTGAGTGATTAGTAGGTGCGGATCGCGTTTGCTTCGCATTTGGAGCTCGCTTTCGCGCTATATTAGCCGTATATGCTTGCTAATAAAATATAAGGTACATATCTCGGATTACATATCGTACTTTTACATTTTTTTCCCTTCGGGATGCCTCATTACTTGATGAGATGTATATTTGTGATATATATACTATCATTTTTTTTTCGGATCGAGCCGCGCAAAGGAGACTATGGCGAATTTTTCTGAAAATTTAAGGCGTTAGAAAAATTTGAGAAAAATTGGAAAATTTTGAAAACTTTAACTTTGATTTGGAATTGAAAGTTAAACAATAGTAGTTGTTTTTGAAAAGATAACTAAGTATGATTTGAAAACTTAGTAAAGTTATTGTAAGATGTTTAATTATGGATTTTGGAAAGTTGATAGATTATGTAACTTTTCTTACTTGATAATTTCGAGGACGAAATTCTTTTAAGGGGGGAAGATTGTAACGACCCAGGATTTTTATTAATTTAAATTTGAATATTTAATTAATTTTAAATATTAATAAGTGAATTTATAAGTCAGATAAATTTTTATTTGAATAATTGGATTTAATTGGATAATTAAATCGATAATTTAATATGTTAAATTATGGAAATAATTGAAAATTGGGTTAAATATGATTGAAAATGATTTGTAAAATTATTTTTATCATATTGGAGTTAGAATGATATTTTAGAACTTTTAAAATCGAATTAAAAGTTAATTTGTGAAAATTGAATATTTTAATATTAAATCGACTAGTGAAAATAGTCAATTTTTGAACAGTCTCAGAATTGGACGAAACTAGTTCCATTGGATCCGTAATAGTTAGTTATTACCGGATTTCAATTTTCGTGTCAATCGGAGTTATCGTTTGATCGTGGCAGCTCGAAACGCATCGAATTATTTTTAATTTTAATTTGGAGAGTTAAAATAGCCATTTTTCAAAAAGTCTCGGATTTCGACGAAACTAATTTCATCGGATCCGTAATGTGATATTATTGTAAGGTTTCAAATTTTGTGTCAATTGGATTTACCGTTTGTCCGATACAAATTAAAACGCCTAGAAAATCGTTTAAATCGGTTTAATTTAAATTGAACGTTTGTAGCCATAACTCGCACAGATGTCCGAATTAGCTTCCGAAACCTGTTCCGTTGTGTCCGGAACGCGGGGTAAACCCTAGAAACGCTGGTTACGGCGCGTGAATCGGAGTTCGAAAAACCCGGATGAATAGTGATTGAAAAATTCTCTATAAATACCCCCCATAAATCTAAAAAAAAAAAATAGCAAACCCTAATTTTATAGTGCAGCCGCCACTTTCTAAACCGAAGGCCAGAAACTCACGATCTTTCCTCCCCCAAATCTTCCAATCCACTCAATATTTTCGAAAACTTCCTGAAGCAAAATCGAAGAGCATCGCGAGATCTTGAAGTTCAACGGTTATGATCGCGAACTTCATCACCAATCAACGGCAATCGAAGCTCAAAGTCCTCGAGTTCGTGCACGGTTTTCAAGGCCGAGGAAGGGCCGAGCTCGAAGCCACTTGGGCCGAGCATGGAGTGGGGGCGTGCGCACGAAATGGAGGTGGTTGATCGAGGTGGAGGGGCTCGTAGTTGATCGCGTGATTAGGGTTAGGGGCGGCCGATGGGTCTAGTTCGTGCGCGTAAACTGGAAGATGAAGGAAAAAGGTGTGTGCGGCTGTGATGAAGGGGGATGTGGATCTAAGGGCTAGGAGTGAATAGGTTTTAAAAAAAAATTAAAATTTTAGTTGTAAATAATTATATTTATAATTGTACAAACTTTAAACTGCGATATCTTTTTCATACGAGGTCGAAAACGCGCGAAACCAGTTGCGTTGGAATCGTATGGACGAGCACTACGCGATGGAGTTGGATTGGAGTTAGTGAGAATTTCGGGTAAAATTAAACGTCCGTTTAATTTTATTCGAAATAAATCGCTAAAACGAAATTGAATCAAGGTGAGAACTTCTCACTCAATCGAATCAGTTTCGATTTTATTTTAAATAGTTAGATTTAAAATATTTGAATGCATGTTTGAATGATGATTGTTATCTATTGATTGTTAAAATAGACATTATACGCCGTTAGTAAGCGGATGTTATTTATTAAAAAACATATACCGCGAATATTTCATAAACAGCGAAATTGGTATTATATATAATAGCAATATATATATATATTAGCATATGTATATATTGGAGTTATTGATTTCCCGCATTTGTATAGCGGATGAGACCCTATTGCGCCGTCTATTAAGCGGATAATATTTTAAATCCCATATACCGCGATAATTCCGTACTGGAGCGGAATTGGTATTGTGCTAATGTTTGTGGATGCAGGAAACAGGTTGGAGGGATCCAACTGGATTCCTCAACAGTTTTTATTAGATTTCAGATATTTTGATATTTGATAGACTATCATATCGATATATGATGTCGTTGTTGTCGTGATTGACTATTTGGTGTGTAGCATCATTGGACCAAGTTTTGGAACTTTAAAATGATTTTTAAAGTGATTTTTAAAAATATACTATATGTTTGGAATTTACCCATTTTAAATAAATAAACGCTATAATTTTAATGTTATAAAGATTATGATTTTTGAGAAATATAGTTAAAGATTGATTTTTGAAAATATGAGGCTAATGATTTTATAAAATAGTTTAATCGGGATTTTTGAATTTATTATAAAAAGTTTAAATATAGGATTTATAAAATTTGATTATTTTATAAATCAAAAGGATGAAATTATAAAGAAGTTTAAAGATGTTTTAAAAGAATAATATAAATTGATTTATAAAAGAGATTTATAAATGGATATTTATAAATTAAAATATTGAAATTATAAAACGAGTTTTTATAAGTGTTAGAATGAATTGTGAATGAATTTCATAAATGAATGAAATTTATAGAATTATAAACGGTGAAGTTATAAATAGAATTTTATAAACAGTAGGTTTATAAAATTTATAAAGTGATTAAAAGAATGTTTTTGGATAAATAATTGAATCTTATAAGTTATAAGATTTATAATTATGAAGTTCAAAGGAACGATTTTTGCAAACAAATAAATTATACGTATTTACTTATAATATGAACTTTTAGTTTATAATTGAGATATGAGTTGAGATAGGTTAATAAAGGAATTTATAAAGGAAGTAGTTATAAAATAAATAGAAATGGAATTTATAAACGTCGTTTTATAAATCCGCAAACGACTTATTTTGATAAGTAAATTGTTGAAACCTATTAATGGAGTTATATTCACATTTTTGACTGTGAATGATCCTTTGAAATAAAATGAATAAAAGGATGAAATTTGTTAACGTAGTATATTCACGTTTTTGAATAGTGAATAATATGTTAAAGAAATTGTTTTGAATGTGATGTTTTAAATAGAATTAAAACGATCTAACGATGTTTTAAATGTGTTGAGATTCGAAACCATAGATTTCAACATTCATTGTTGAAATAGACGTTTTCGAGAAATAGAAGGAAATGGTGGACTATAACACTGTTGTTATAGTAAATGATTTCCGAAAGGAAATGTTTTGTATAGTATTGGGATTTATATTTCTATTTTAATTTTGAATCCCTATACTAGTGATTTTGGGTTGTCGTAACGATGTTTTACGTAACATTCGTTTTGGCCCAAATAAATATGTTTAAGAGAATGATTTCCTTAAAGAATGAAATATATACTTAATTTCGATTTAAGTATATTGAATATTTTCCAAGTGTTGAAAATAAATGGATTTGTGAATTACTTATTAATAAATAAGTATGGAAATGTATTTCCAATATAAAGTGAATATTTTGAGAATTTATCTTTTTGAAGATAAATTGAAAATGAATAATTAAAATCGTATATTCATAGATATTGTGAAATATAAATTCATTATGGAATTTATAAATGAAAAGGGGAATTTGTTTAAAAATAAATATTGATTTATTTTTGAAGTGTGAAAATTATATATATCTAGTAAAGATATGAAATTTGGGAAATAAATAATTTGGAAAATTATTTGGAATCTGGTGATGTTGTGCATATCAATTGATAGTTCAATAACCGACTATCAATATTTCCCTTTGAATGGGTAATTGATGTGATTTGTTTGAATTTGAATGCCACACTTATTTTTGAATAAGCGCTCACTATTCGGGTTAACCGGGAAAGGACCATGGGGTCGTATAACCCATTCCGAATATGTGATACGTCGTTATGAATTGCATTTGAAGATCGGTGTTGAAGACCTGGTATTTGCGAGAGCGATAGGATGACCTGTCGAATGACTCTGCACCGAGTTGCTCCGGTATTGAGTTCTCCATATGTGATGGGAAATCCGATCAGGATTGTGGATATCCGGATTGCAAGGACTTCTTTGTAAGTGCCTTCAGTTTTGTTCGAGCTCGGAACAGACTTGTATGGATTGTATGTCTGACATTACAAATTGAGATATAAAGCAGATTTCTTTCAAATATATTTCTGTTGGTGGCGGAGAATTTATTCTTTTAGCTTAACACCCTTCTCTGAGACGTACGAGCTCAGAGGTTATGTAGTTGAATGTTATCAGCGATATATTCCCAATTTGGTAATGTGACATGCTGAGTGTTGCTGTGAAATGATCATTGTGTTGATTATTTGTGATAGGATCATTTATTTGATCGTCTATCCTGGTGATCATTTCTACGATCATTTGTTGACCCAAAGCATGGCTTTTGTATAAAGTATGTTTTTGTGGACGTGACTTCGTCGAGCCTCACACCCCGGGAATGGTCAAAACAGGAAAGATGCAGCAAGGTTATGAGGGGGTAGCGCCCTTTAGGATATGTGCATTTCCTTCTGGAAAAGGGTGGTATCATGGTATGGAGCCCAGATACTTACTCATGTTGAAAACACTTTATGATTGTGTGAATTGATTACGAGCGCTCGGTTGAAAGGTCCCAAAGGACCGGGGGATGGCATATTCGGTCAGTTGTTACTCAGTTAGGGGTAACCCGGCCTTGTGTTGGTAGAGATCCGGTTTGGTTCTCGGGGATGTCCATCCAGAGGCATTCTCATGTGGCAATGGGAAGTTCCTTGGCCTGATCATTCGTTGGAAATCCAAAGAAACAATACGAGACTTGTACGGTTTTAGTTGTATAACTTGCTATGGAATGTGGCGGTAACCTGCTATTGAACATAGTTAGCTATAGTAGGCATAGTTCGGAATGTCTATGTTGGCTAAGATTTATATTCTACTTTCGAAATATCTTCTACACTATGCACTAATAATAATATCAAATGTTTCTTTTTAAATGCGTATCAAGCATCTTTGACTATCATAAGGAGAAATCTCCTCCGATTCTGCGTTTGCATTGTGTGTGTGTGCGGGAGGCCTTATGGTAGTCTCATTTTTAAAAAGCATTGCGAATTGACTTTAAAAATATTCATCTATTTTGATTTTTAAGATAAATAAACTGTTTTGAGTTCCCACACCAGTCACATGACTGACTCGGAGTTTATTGTTTTCCTTTCTAAACTCTGGGTGCCCACCAATTTCCACACGGGCAGTCGAGAGTTAGATTTATCTAGATATTCTGGAGTTGCTGGAGGCAAGATGGATGGCATGGCGTATTACTAGTTTATAGTGTTTCTTTTTCCGCTGCACTAATTGATGTTGTTTGTTGTTGTACACTCTGATGATGATGTAATGTAATGTATAAAATGTAATAACTGATATAGTTCTTTGTTTAAAGATTATTCATTTATCTATTATATGTTGTTCCGCTGCGAATTGTGAGATTCTGATGTTGTTCTGTTGTTTTCTGTTCCGTTCTATTCTGTATGTTCTTTCCTCTCTATTTTCTATTTTCTGTTGTTCTCTTTTCTCTCTATTCTCTATTTTTTCTCTCTTCTTCTACTTTTTCTTTGTCTTAAACATTGATAATTCGTATTTCTGTTCATCTTGAATTAATCTACGGAGATTAGTGTATATTCAAGGAGTACGGATTTACGGGTCTTCACAGGTGGTATCAGAGCATATGGTTAAGCGACAACCATGGTTCTGTTGGGTATTACTCATTAGAGATAGAGTCAGTAGTACTCTAGAATGAGTTTGAGTATAATAATAGCTATGAGAGCGTATTTGTTTGTGAATATAAAATTGTTTTGTATTGTGTTGACTTATCGGTTGATTGTTTATAGATTTCGGTCGATGTAGTCTGGCTAACTATCGTAGAAAGGGTTTTCTAAACTCTTAAACAAGATAAACCGACACAATATTGTTTTAAATTGGGTAAATAAAATAATTTTACCTTGGTTATATTTTATATATAAAGAAATAATTTTTCAGAATTATTAATGTATATAAGTTGATTGTTTAGATGTTTGAATAATCTAAATTAAAGAATAATTGTATAAGCAAAAGAATTATAAGAATTGAATTATAATTAAAGTGATTTACAATTGTAAAATAAACTTATACATATAAGAAGTGAAACTATACGAATATATTTATGAATATGAGTTGTAAATAAAAATGAATTTAAAGTTAAATGGAATATAACTTAAGTGATGTTGAATGAAGTTGATATTGGTATCAAAATAAATTAATAAAATTAAGTGATAAATATGAACTTGAGTGATGTAATGAAATTCAACTTTGTAATTGAATTGAATTAATGGATTAAATGTTTAATCAGTTAAATGTAAATTAAGTTGATATGAAATAATGAATGTAAGTGTTAATTCATTAAAATCTTATGTCATTGAAAGTTGAATAGTTGAATAAAAATCAATTAATTAAACCAATTGATAAGCAAAGTAATTTGGTTGAAATTAATATACATTGGTTGTTATATGGTTGTTAGATGATTGTATATAATTCATTAAGAGTTAATGAAATTGAAAGCTAAAGTAATTGGAATTCAATTGGAAGTTAAGTGAATCTTAAATAGAATTGAATTTAATTTGGAAGTGAACCAACTTGAATATGAATTAGTGAATGCAAACTAATTAAAATTGAAAATGAATGTTAGTAAACATCCACTGTTAATAAATCAAATGTGATTAAATTGAGAAAACCATTTCATTGAATATTAATGAGAATATGAATGAATATTTATTGGTTAGTTGGATGATAGTTGATTGATGGTTGTATATACTGCTTTTGTTTCATTTGCTATGTTAACATATATGGTTATTATGTTGCTATATGTTGTATATCGATACTATTGTCTATATGCATGATTCTCATGTTGTTTGTTGAGTGATTAGTAGGTGCGGATCGCGTTTGCTTCGCATTTGGAGCTCGCTTTCGCGCTATATTAGCCGTATATGCTTGCTAATAAAATATAAGGTACATATCTCGGATTACATATCGTACTTTTACATTTTTTTCCCTTCGGGATGCCTCATTACTTGATGAGATGTATATTTGTGATATATATACTGTCATTTTTTTTTCGGATCGACCCGCGCAAAGGAGACTATGGCGAATTTTTCTGAAAATTTAAGGCGTTAGAAAAATTTGAGAAAAATTGGAAAATTTTGAAAACTTTAACTTTGATTTGGAATTGAAAGTTAAACAATAGTAGTTGTTTTTGAAAAGATAACTAAGTATGATTTGAAAACTTAGTAAAGTTATTGTAAGATGTTTAATTATGGATTTTGGAAAGTTGATAGATTATGTAACTTTTCTTACTTGATAATTTCGAGGACGAAATTCTTTTAAGGGGGGAAGATTGTAACGACCCAGGATTTTTATTAATTTAAATTTGAATATTTAATTAATTTTAAATATTAATAAGTGAATTTATAAGTCAGATAAATTTTTATTTGAATAATTGGATTTAATTGGATAATTAAATCGATAATTTAATATGTTAAATTATGGAAATAATTGAAAATTGGGTTAAATATGATTGAAAATGATTTGTAAAATTTTATTTTATCATATTGGAGTTAGAATGATATTTTAGAACTTTTAAAATCGAATTAAAAGTTAATTTGTGAAAATTGAATATTTTAATATTAAATCGACTAGTGAAAATAGTCAATTTTTGAACAGTCTCAGAATTGGACGAAACTAGTTCCATTGGATCCGTAATAGTTAGTTATTACCGGATTTCAATTTTCGTGTCAATCGGAGTTATCGTTTGATCGTGGCAGCTCGAAACGCATCGAATTATTTTTAATTTTAATTTGGAGAGTTAAAATAGCCATTTTTCAAAAAGTCTCGGATTTCGACGAAACTAATTTCATCGGATCCGTAATGTGATATTATTGTAAGGTTTCAAATTTTGTGTCAATTGGATTTACCGTTTGTCCGATACAAATTAAAACGCCTAGAAAATCGTTTAAATCGGTTTAATTTAAATTGAACGTTTGTAGCCATAACTCGCACAGATGTCCGAATTAGCTTCCGAAACCTGTTCCGTTGTGTCCGGAACGCGGGGTAAACCCTAGAAACGCTGGTTACGGCGCGTGAATCGGAGTTCGGAAAACCCGGATGAATAGTGATTGAAAAATTCTCTATAAATACCCCCCATAAATCTAAAAAAAAAAAAATAGCAAACCCTAATTTTATAGTGCAGCCGCCACTTTCTAAACCGAAGGCCAGAAACTCACGATCTTTCCTCCCCCAAATCTTCCAATCCACTCAATATTTTCGAAAACTTCCTGAAGCAAAATCGAAGAGCATCGCGAGATCTTGAAGTTCAACGGTTATGATCGCGAACTTCATCACCAATCAACGGCAATCGAAGCTCAAAGTCCTCGAGTTCGTGCACGGTTTTCAAGGCCGAGGAAGGGCCGAGCTCGAAGCCACTTGGGCCGAGCATGGAGTGGGGGCGTGCGCACGAAATGGAGGTGGTTGATCGAGTTGGAGGGGCTCGTAGTTGATCGCGTGATTAGGGTTAGGGGCGGCCGATGGGTCTAGTTCGTGCGCGTAAACTGGAAGATGAAGGAAAAAGGTGTGTGCGGCTGTGATGAAGGGGGATGTGGATCTAAGGGCTAGGAGTGAATAGGTTAAAAAAAAAATTAAAATTTTAGTTTAAAATAATTATATTTATAATTGTACAAACTTTAAACTGCGATATCTTTTTCATACAGGGTCGAAAACGCACGAAACCAGTTGCGTTGGAATCGTATGGACGAGCACTACGCGATGGAGTTGGATTGGAGTCGTTTGGAGTTAGTGAGAATTTCGGGTAAAATTAAACGTCCGTTTAATTTTATTCGAAATAAATCGCTAAAACGAAATTGAAATCAAGGTGAGAACTTCTCACTCAATCGAATCAGTTTCGATTTTTTTAAAATAGTTAGATTTAAAATATTTGAATGCATGTTTGAATGATGATTATTATCTATTGATTGTTAAAGTAGACATTATACGTCGTTAGTAAGCGGATGCTATTTATTAAAAACATATACCGCGAATATTTCATAAACAGCGAAATTGGTATTATATATAATAGCAATATATATATATTGGCATATGTATATATTGGAGTTATTGATTTCCCGCATTTGTATAGCGGATGAGACCCTATTGCGCCGTCTATTAAGCGGATAATATTTTAAATCCCATATACCGCGATAATTCCGTACTGGAGCGGAATTGGTATTGTGCTAATGTTTGTGGATGCAGGAAACAGGTTGGAGGGATCCAACTGGATTCCTCAACAGTTTTTATTAGATTTCAGATATTTTGATATTTGATAGACTATCATATCGATATATGATGTCGTTGTTGTCGTGATTGACTATTTGGTGTGTAGCATCATTGGACCAAGTTTTGGAACTTTAAAATGATTTTTAAAGTGATTTTTAAAAATATACTATATGTTTGGAATTTATCCATTTTAAATAAATAAACGTTATAATTTTAATGTTATAAAGATTATGATTTTTGAGAAATATAGTTAAAGATTGATTTTTGAAAATATGAGGCTAATGATTTTATAAAATAGTTTAATCGGGATTTTTGAATTTATTATAAAAAGTTTAAATATAGGATTTATAAAATTTGATTATTTTATAAATCAAAAGGATGAAATTATAAAGAAGTTTAAGGATGTTTTAAAAGAATAATATAAATTGATTTATAAAAGAGATTTATAAATGGATATTTATAAATTAAAATATTGAAATTATAAAACGAGTTTTTATAAGTGTTAGAATGAATTGTGAATGAATTTCATAAATGAATGAAATTTATAGAATTATAAATGGTGAAGTTATAAATAGAATTTTATAAACAGTAGGTTTATAAAATTTATAAAGTGATCAAAAGAATGTTTTTGGATAATAATTGAATCTTATAAGTTATAAGATTTATAATTATGAAGTTCAAAGGAACGATTTTTGCAAACAAATAAATTATAAGTATTTCACTTATAATATGAACTTTTAGTTTATAATTGAGATATGAATTGAGATAGGTTAATAAAGGAATTTATAAAGGAAGTAGTTATAAAATAAATAGAAATGGAATTTATAAACGTCATTTTATAAATCCGCAAACGACTTATTTTGATAAGTAAATTGTTGAAACCTATTAATGGAGTTATATTCACATTTTTGACTGTGAATGATCCTTTGAAATAAAATGAATAAAAGGATGAAATTTGTTAACGTAGTATATTCACGTTTTTGAATAGTGAATAATATGTTAAAGAAATTGTTTTGAATGTGATGTTTTAAATAGAATTAAAACGATCTAACGATGTTTTAAATGTGTTGAGATTCGAAACCATAGATTTCAACATTCATTGTTGAAATAGACGTTTTCGAGAAATAGAAGGAAATGGTGGACTATAACACTGTTGTTATAGTAAATGATTTCCGAAAGGAAATGTTTTGTATAGTATTGGGATTTATATTTCTATTTTAATTTTGAATCCCTATACTAGTGATTTTGGGTTGTCGTAACGATGTTTTACGTAACATTCGTTTTGGCCCAAATAAATATGTTTAAGAGAATGATTTCCTTAAAGAATGAAATATATACTTAATTTCGATTTAAGTATATTGAATATTTTCCAAGTGTTGAAAATAAATGGATTTGTGAATTACTTATTAATAAATAAGTATGGAAATGTATTTCCAATATAAAGTGAATATTTTGAGAATTTATCTTTTTGAAGATAAATTGAAAATGAATAATTAAAATCGTATATTCATAGATATTGTGAAATATAAATTCATTATGGAATTTATAAATGAAAAGGGGAATTTGTTTAAAAATAAATATTGATTTATTTTTGAAGTGTGAAAATTATATATATCTAGTAAAGATATGAAATTTGGGAAATAAATAATTTGGAAAATTATTTAGAATCTGGTGATGTTGTGCATATCAATTGATAGTTCAATAACCGACTATCAATATTTCCCTTTGAATGGGTAATTGATGTGATTTGTTTGAATTTGAATGCCACACTTATTTTTGAATAAGCGCTCACTATTCGGTTTAACCGGGAAAGGACCATGGGGTCGTATAACCCATTCCGAATATGTGATACGTCGTTATGAATTGCATTTGAAGATCGGTGTTGAAGACCCGGTATTTGCGAGAGCGATAGGATGACCTGTCGATTGACTCTGCACCGAGTTGCTCCGGTATTGAGTTCTCCATATGTGATGGGAAATCCGATCAGGATTGTGGATATCCGGATTGCAAGGACTTCTTTGTAAGTGCCTTCGGTTTTGTTCGAGCCCGGAACAGACTTGTATGGATTGTATGTCTGACATTACAAATTGAGATATAAAGCAGATTTCTTTCAAATATATTTCTGTTGGTGGCGGAGAATTTATTCTTTTAGCTTAACACCCTTCTCTGAGACGTACGAGCTCAGAGGTTATGTAGTTGAATGTTATCAGCGATATATTCCCAATTTGGTAATGTGACATGCTGAGTGTTGCTGTGAAATGATCATTGTGTTGATTATTTGTGATAGGATCATTTATTTGATCGTCTATCCTGGTGATCATTTCTACGATCATTTGTTGACCCAAAGCATGGCTTTTGTATAAAGTATGTTTTTGTGGACGTGACTTCGTCGAGCCTCACACCCCGAGAATGGTCAAAACAGGAAAGATGCAGCAAGGTTATGAGGGGTAGCGCCCTTTAGGATATGTGCATTTCCTTCTGGAAAAGGGTGGTATCATGGTATGGAGCCCAGATACTTACTCATGTTGAAAACACTTTATGATTGTGTGAATTGATTACGAGCGCTCGGTTGAAAGGTCCCAAAGGACCGGGGGATGGCATATTCGGTCAGTTGTTACTCAGTTAGGGGTAACCCGGCCTTGTGTTGGTAGAGATCCGGTTTGGTTCTCGGGGATGTCCATCCAGAGGCATTCTCATGTGGCAATGGGAAGTTCCTTGGCCTGATCATTCGTTGGAAATCCAAAGAAACAATACGAGACTTGTACGGTTTTAGTTGTATAACTTGCTATGGAATGTGGCGGTAACCTGCTATTGAACATAGTTAGCTATAGTAGGCATAGTTCGGAATGTCTATGTTGGCTAAGATTTATATTCTACTTTCGAAATATCTTCTACACTATGCACTAATAATAATATCAAATGTTTCTTTTTAAATGCGTATCAAGCATCTTTGACTATCATAAGGAGAAATCTCCTCCGATTCTGCGTTTGCATTGTGTGTGTGTGCGGGAGGCCTTATGGTAGTCTCATTTTTAAAAAGCATTGCGAATTGACTTTAAAAATATTCATCTATTTTGATTTTTAAGATAAATAAACTGTTTTGAGTTCCCACACCAGTCACATGACTGACTCGGAGTTTATTGTTTTCCTTCCTAAACTCTGGGTGCCCACCAATTTCCACACGGGCAGTCGAGAGTTAGGTTTATCAGGATATTCTGGATATTCTGGAGTTGCTGGAGGCAAGATGGATGGCATGGCGTATTACTAGTTTATAGTGTTTCTTTTTCCGCTGCACTAATTGATGTTGTTTGTTGTTGTGCACTCTGATGATGATGTAATGTAATGTATAAAATGTAATAACTGATATAGTTCTTTGTTTAAAGATTATTCATTTATCTATTATATGTTGTTCCGCTGCGAATTGTGAGATTCTGATGTTGTTCTGTTGTTTTCTGTTCCGTTCTATTCTGTATGTTCTTTCCTCTCTATTTTCTTTTTTCTGCTGTTCTCTTTTCTCTCTATTCTCTATTTTTTCTCTCTTCTTCTACTTTTCCTTTTTTCTTAAACATTGATAATTCGTATTTCTGTTCATCTTGAATTAATCTACGGAGATTAGTGTATATTCAAGGGGTACGGATTTACGGGTCTTCACAAATATGCACATATTGCTTGTCTACGCGAAGCACTAGATCATGACCTTGCACTTGCCCATGTAGGTAACATACCTCTAGCCTACGTTACATATGGGCTATTAGGCACCTACCCTTTGGGTTACCTAACCAAATATATGCACATACATACACACACACTCTCAAGGTGTCGGGGATCTGGGGCACGACCCGACGATCAGGCTGCTAAAGTGGATACTATTTGTCCAGTCCTCTCCCGCAAATAATCTAAAAGTACATCATGGCATATATTATCTATAAGTATAAGGGCACATACCCTACTCATACCTATGAGCATCACCTCACGTAAGTATAATCTTATAATATCATTTTCACCACGTGAGTGCCATCTACTAAGAATGAATAGCCGAATAAATATCACAACAATGTCCCATACCACTATGTTATACTTAATCATTTATTCATTGCTCGTATACTACAATCAATTTCCACAATATTTTGTATAATGAGTTTAAAGAATAAGTAGAGAAATATTATTGAAAGTCCTATACCAGATAGTTTTATAACTTCGTTTATTTTGATTTCTCATTGCGTAGAATTAAATATCACGAAATCATATGGAAAGATGTCATCACCATATAATATCAAACTACTAATCAAATCAATATCAATGGTGGTCATTCAAGTTCAATATTAAAAAGATAAAAAATCACAAAAGCGGAATAAAATATCATCAATCAAATATACAAGTAATATTCTTATTTGAGCTTATTAATTATTATATATAGTACCTTAAAATACTTGGAATATTAATTGAACACATTTCACATTTATCTGAATTTATATAAACTTTTTAAATAATTATTAAATCCTAATACGAATTTCTTTTAAATAAATAAATTAATTTTAAATATGTATACTTACTAAAAAAATTATCACAACCTAAATATTGAATTTTTTCCTTTTTAATTAACATATTTTATTATGAATATATATATATATATATATATATATATATATATATATATATATGAATATGTGTGTGTAACTAATTTGGGCAACCGACACCTCGATAGACCGACCCACCGGCCAAAAGCTTAGGTTAATCCACTGATTGAATTCCAGCAATCTCCAACTCCTTCCTCAATTGTTCCTCCTCATATTCGATGCACACATAACATATTTAACCAAATATCAATCCAAACACATCATATGTAATGAATAACATCATCTAAATGTAGATGTGTGAGTGCGAACACTCAATGTTAAATTGCATTCTCTTCTTCCTCACTGTTCACACAATCTAGGAACCCAAAGCTTCATTTAAACCTTAATTACTTCATGCGTAGTGGTGCAACTTGGCATTGAAATAATCATATCTTAATTTAAGGATTTAAAGGATTTTATCTGATTTATTATAGAACTTGGAAGAAGAGGAGTATTGGAGAAGAAGCATCATGACGTTTTATTAAGTGAATGTTCTTATTTTTATGAACGCAAGAGAGAAATCAGGAGCTAGTAAAATCTGGAAATAGAATGATCAGTATAAGTGATGGTAAAGTTTAGACTTGGAAATATGGATTTGGGCTTGGGCTTGATTATTTACTTAACAAACATTTTCCTTTTTCTTTTCCTTTTATTTCATTTCAAAAATCAGTTATTATTCCCAAAGTTTAAATTACCAAATATATCACATACAATTCTTTTAAATCATTTAAAACTCAAATTATAATATTTTTCCAAAATATTTAAATCCCATATTTGTTAAATAAATCAAGCTTTAAATATTTAATTTTCAAAACAATTTATTCCATAATCGCTTTAAATAATATTATATTCCAAAAATAATTCTATTTCATCACTGATTATTTTATCATCAAATCCTAATGCTAGTAAATAAAATCTAGAATCATTCTTATTTAATCTTTAGAAATCCATTTTAATTAATTAAATTGCATTCTTAACTTTAGTTATAGCTCAAAACCGGATTGTTACAAACTTTCCAACTTAAGAAAATAGCGTCCTCATAATTTATCTTAGAGAAAATTCTATAACTACACCATCTATAATTCACATTTAAATAGTAATTATCAATTAAATTCAAAATACTTTATCTTTTATGTCTCAAGCTGGGACGTATAGTAATTAGCATTGACCCGTCAAGTAACAAAATAGAGTATCACTCAATTAATGATTAGACCTTTCATCGATGGCTTATCAAAAAAATCAAATCTATTTATAAAATACTAAAATTCTTGACTTGGAAATTGCTTTTCCAAGAATGATAATATATAATTCTGCAAATTTCATTTTACTTCAAAAACATATTTATCAAATTGAGAATTACCTTCAGTAATAATAGAATACTTCATTTGAATAAATTCCTTTTTAAATTCTTTTCCAAAATTCTTATTCAACCAATTTCAAATATTTCAACTAAACCCAAACTTTTCTCAAAAGATTCTTTCTTAAAATTTTCACTCTATTATTTAATCTTTTAAAATATTCCATTTCAAAAATTCATTTAGTGAAACTCAACCTTACACTTTTATTATAAAACATTCTTTTAAATTTACTAACATCAACTTATAAAATCTATCATTTTTCCAAATGGCTCATATTTATAAATTAAAATACTTGCATATACAAATCATTCCATATATTTATAAAAAACCTCCTTTTTCCAATTAAAATATTAGCATTTCAAAATATTCAAATATTTATTATCTCGTGAAACTCTTAATTTTTTTTAAATGTTACTTAGATACAACATGTCACTGGGACAACATAATACAAATTACATGTCAATATATGTATGAATTATGCTACGTAAGTTTCGTACCTGTGATCTCTCGCACCAAAGTCGAATCATTTAACCACTAGGACAATGGTGCTTGTCGAAACTCTAATTTTTTTATATATTATAAAGAACATTTAAATATATTTATAAAATTTAACATTTCTAAATTAAAATTATAATCTCATATTAACACAAATCAAAATACTCAGGCTAAATAAAATATCTCATATTCATGTAAATTAAAGTATTCAAAACTCTACAACTTTATTCCAAATATAAATAAATTAATTTATTACAAATGCATATACATTATTTAAATTTCCATTCTTACTGTACATTATTATACTTATATTCTAATATTTATAAAATCTAGTTTTAAATCACTCGTAATTATTCAAGAATACCATTCAATTCATCTCAACATACAATATATATATATATATATATATATATAATTCCAACGATATCTTATAATCTCATAAGTATTTGAAACTATAAAAAAAATTCAAAATATAAGTCATAATATTAATTTTAAAACATTCTCCAAAATTCATAATCTATTTTACAAAATTCACTACATTTTCTCCAAATGCCTTCTATTAATACATCTATACTATACTATGATTACAGAGTTTGATTTCAAAAATGCGCAAGCCTCCTTAGCTATTTTGTCAATTTTAAAATGAACAGTCAAATTGTGATGACCCAGAATTTTTGGATATTTGAAATCGGAATATTTAATTGATTTTAAATATTTGAAAGTTAATTTCTAATTTGAATTTCAAATACCGTATTTATTGAATAATTTAAATATTGAATTTGATTGCCTACGAAATTTGTATTAACAATACAGAAGGTAATAGAACTTTTAAAATTGAATTTGAAAGTGATTTGTTCAATTTTGAATTTATATCGTTTAAATCGATATTTACAAATAGCCTTCCGAGGCACATTCTCGGAATTCAATGAAACCAGTTCCATTAGATCTGTAAAAATGTATTATTATCGGGTTTTAATTTCCGTAGTGTTTGGGGGTGATCGTTTTGGCCATATGGTAGATAAACGCGCTGAAATCTATATCGAAATTCAATATAATAACTGGGTTCAAAAGCTATCTTCTCCATACGACCGAATTAGGACTCGAAACCTTTTCCAGTCCGTTCGCAATAGGGGTATAACATTATAAATGCTTAGCGGCACGCCTCTATAGGAGGTCAAAATTGTAAGTTATATTTATTGAGACAATTTGAATTTGATTGAAATTATATATATATATATATATATATATATATATATATTGCTGACTGGTCAAAGGCTATTCACGTCTGATCTTTTTGGCCTTCTTCTCAAAAGAAACGCTTGACCTGCCCTTTCAAACACGTTCCATTTTCCAAATCGCATCATTCCACTTGCCCCTTCTCTTTTTTTTAGCAACCGAAGTCAATACTTAAATAAAAAATCGAATGGCATCTTTTTTATCTCCCACTTCAAATCAATTCAAAACAAAATAAAAATCACGTCTTCCTCCATTTTTTTCGAAATCAGAGCCGAGCGCCATTTTTTTCCTTTCGAATATCTGCGAAAAAAATAGAGAAAAGAAGAAGGATTTGCGAGTTCGGCAAATCGATAGGAAGCAAATCAATGCGCCGATTATGGAGTGGAAACAATCGCGAGGGTTGTGAGCTCGAGCTCGTGTTCGAGAGACTTGGTCGATGTCGATGCTGGGGGTACGGTATTGGTTTGGGGATGCATTCGCGACACTGTTGGGATGATGGTGTTTGGCTAGGTGTCGCGAGGGTGGCAGCAGGAGTATGTGGGGGTTGGTTGATCTTTGTCGTGCCATGGTGGGGTTTTTTGGTATATTATCTAACCTCAGGTATGATTTCTTAATCCAGTTTTAGTTTGAAAGAAAAATTATAAGGGAAAGTTTAGGCAGAGATATACATATACAAACAAGATTTTGAGAAAATAAGGATAAAAGAATAAAATGAAGTCATATACCTTTTGGGTAATCATGTTAAAACCGGAACATAATATAGATAAGATTTGTGAAAACAAGGAATTTAAGATGTTTAAATTGAAAATTTATATAAAAAATTGATTTTTAAAAATCATATAGATCATTTTATATGTCGAATGTGATTTACAAAAGAAAGTTTAATTGGTTTAATTTAAATTTTGTAAGCCAACTTTAATTTAAACAGAATTTGATTACCTCGGTGATTAATAGAGTTATGTAATTGCCTATGCAAGGTCTGAAATCATAAAAAAAATAGTCGAGATGGAAATGGGTTGCAATTAAAAATCAAAGGTGAGTTAATCTCACTTATTTGGATAACCATTTAAGTTTAAATAGTTAAATTTAAATTATTAGTTGATTGCTTGAATTGTATGGATGCGATAGTATATATAGTAGTATATACAGTAGATATTAGAGTGATTGATTTCCCGCAATATATAGCGGATGAGACCCTATGCACCCCACATAATAGCGGATGACCCCATATACCGCGATATTCCACCTCGAAGTGGAATTGGTATTTTTATATTGTGCTAACATCTGTGGATGCAAGAAAAAAAGTTGGAGGGATCCAACTAGATTCCTCAAAAATATTTAGATTGTTTAATATACAGTGATATGATTTATCTGATAATCTGTAATAGATTATATTGGTAATTGAAAATATTGGAAGCTATGGTTTTGATTTAATATATCTAGGTATACTGAGTTATCTAAAATATATATATTGGATTTTTGAAGAGAAAATAAAAGAGAGAATTTTTAAAGTAAAATAATTATAGAGAATTTGGATAAATTAAAGAATGAATTGAAAAAGGGAAAGTTGAATTTTAAATTCTAATAAATAAATTCCAAGTATGGGAAAGGTGATTTTTGAATAAATGGGAATAAGTGGATTTTTAAACTTAAATGATATTATTTAAAGAAATAAAGGATTTGTTTTTAAAAATTCAAGGTTTAAAATAGTTTGGGAAGGATAAAGAAGAATTTTGGAAAAGTATAAAATTGGTATTTTCAGTTTTAATAAGATTTTAAATCATAATAAAGAAGTTAAATCTGAAATTAATGAGTTTTGAAATAAAATTGGATAAGTAAAGAAATTTATTTTAAATGGAGTTAATTTTGAAAATCAATTTGAAAATTGATTTAGTGTTTAAAACTGCGATTTAAAAGAAGGATGAGACTATGAGATTTATAAACTAGGTTTATAAGGTGATACAAGATATCAGTGCATATTAATATAAATTCATGGTGGGAATTTATAAAGGAATGGGTAAAAAAAATTTAAAATAAATAGTGGTTTATTTTTAAAAAGTGTGAAAATGGGAAGTGAATTTCCGTGGAAAGCCAAGTATATTTTAAACGAGACTTTTTATGTATAAGTTTAAGGTTTTAAAAACATGTTTTAAAGAAATGTTTTAGAAAATTTAATATTTTTAATTGTTTTATAATTTTGAAGTAAATATTATTCAAATTTATTTTAGTAGTAAGTATTTAAAGGTTAAGTTAGTATTATGTTTTTTTAAAAGAATTTTCTCATATTTATACTTATATAAAACTTTTATTTATTTTTTAAAATGGTGTATGGCTTATGTTTTACTTGGAAATTTAGTATAAAATTTCATAACTAGCATTTTAAATAAAGTGTTTTAAGTAGTTTTTATTTAAATATTAAGTATATTTTTAGAATAAAGTGATTTAAATTATTTTAAATATAAAGTATTTAGACTTGGTGATTTTCAGTGGAAATAAACAATATTTGGAATTTATTCCACAAGAGGAAGTGATTTAGAAACTATTTTCAAAAGATTGAAATGCAGAAATATATCTTGCGAAGATATTTAGATATTAATAAATAATTTGGAAAATTATTTAATCTGATGATTGTTTGTGGATGTTATTTGATAGTTAAATAACCGACTATCAATATTGGCCAATGTGCTAATCGTTTCGAAGAGACCGGGATCGGGATTTATTTCCCTAAAACCACTTCGATCCGGTTTGCACATTTTCATGAGAAAGATAAGAGCTAGGAGTCGAAGATGGAGCAATGAAGTGCAAGGGCTAATCGCTACTAATCTTGAGGGTGATTCCAAAATGGATGCAGTAGGAGTAGTGCCTTCGGTTCCTTTCGGACACGGGACGGACTTGTATGGATGAATGCTTTCAGAACATCGTCAGGAGGACGATGAGCATTCTAAGTGAATGTGTGCTAAAAAAGTAATGCATAGCCTCGAGCCTCATCAACCGAGAATGGCTAAAATAGGGGAGGTGCACACAATGCTAAGTGGCTAGCAACCAACTAGGGTAAGGTCGCCCCTGTCTAGATGTCCCTTTATTTCGGCTGTGTAGGCGGTTGCTGATCCCAACCATGGGTGAACTTATTCAGACTATCCAGTAAGGTGTAGCTCTGGTCTTGTGATGTAGGGTATCAGGATGGATCCTCGGTATGGTGATCTAGACCACGTGCTGTGACGGGCGGTACCCCAGTAGCCCTGCCATTGATGGAAATCCATTCTCCCTACGTGCCTTTACGGTTTTGTTTGTATACCTATTAGTTGGAATTTAATAATGTAACAATTTCGGCTATTTGAATAAGTATTTGTATATAGACACTACTATAATATCAGAGGATTATATAAGAAATGTTTTGGTTATCGTAAGGTAAAAACCCGAACTGTTTATTTGTGGCGTGGTCTTACGAGATACCTTTGATTTCAAAGGATTTTAAAAACTTTAATAATCCAATTGAGTGTATTTTCTCACGCTGGTTTTCCAGACTGACTCGGGTGTTATTTAACTATAAGGCTCGGGTAAAACCGAGTACAGATTCTGGATGGACTGCTGTGGAGCTCAGAAGACGATTTGGATGGCGAGACCTATCACACGTATTTGTGTATATTCTGCCGTGTCTGATTTACCATATAGTCAGATTTGTGAGGACATGTTATGATAATTGGCCGATTGTGTGTATAGATTTGGATGTACTCTGACGATGTAATGTATAAACAGATATAGTTCTTTTGTTTAAAGAATAATCATTCATCTATTATATGTTGTTCCACTGTGTTTTGTGAGATTCTGATGTTGTCTTCTATAGTCTTCTTCTACCTCCTTCTTCTTTAACCCTAATGGTTCGGTTTTCCGGCACTCGATTGTTTGAAATTTGATACAGTGGATGTATTGATGTCGATTTTTGGGCGTCGAAAAATCGGGTCATTACAGATTGGTATCAAAGCTGAAGGTTAAGCGAGAACCTTGGCTTTGGTGGGGATTACTCATTTAAGTATTGCCCGAAGAACTCTAGAATGAGTTTGAGTGTATTAATAGATATGTGCGCGTATTTGTTAGTGAATAAAAAATTATATTGTGTTGACTTATCGATTGAGTGTTTATGGATTCTAATCAATATGTGGGATGCCATGTCATCGATAGGAGTTTCTAAGCTCTTAAACAAGATAAACCGACAAAGTATTGTTTTAAAACAGGGTAAATGAAATAATTCTACCCAAATTATTTTTGTATATAAAAGAAATAATTTTTCGTAAATTATTGTAATTATATATGGTTGCTTGGTTTTTGGAAAGTGATAATATTAAATTATTATCATTGTTGTGTAAACAAAATTGAATAAGAAATTGAAATCATAACTAAAAGCTAAGAAATAAATTCATATATGAATGGGATTTGTAAATGTAAGTTGTAAATGTGATTTATAATTGGAAATTGAATTCCAAAGAAATATTTGAAAATAAATTAAAAGGATTTGAAATTTAAAAATTTAGGAAATTTAAATTCCTTTGAAATTGAAAATGGTTTTCAAAGGTTTTGGAGAAATAATAGTGGTATTATTTCGAAAATATTTTTGAATTGGATTTGAATTCTGGTAAGATTTGGAATTTAAAAATATTTGGAAAGGGTTTTTGAAAAGAATAAAAGCATTGAACTCACTTCGGTCGTTGGAAAATAAATTTGGTGATGACTGCAGCATCATCGATGTTCATTTTCGAGTTTACAGGAGAGAAATTGCTGCCAAATTGTTTTAACTTGGAGTTGTTTGCAAAACTTGGTTTGGTTTTGAAATTCAAAGGATAACTTGATATGCAATTGAATTATGTATATAATTGATTGCAAAAATGATTTTGAAATGTTGAAGTTTTGGCTTGGTAAAACCGTTTTGTTTTTTATACAAAGGAATATTGGATATACTAAAGGATTTTGGGATACATTTGATTTCAAAAATAATTTTGAAATATTTAAGTAATTGCTTAAACTCTGGAAGTTTAATTAAAATCCTTATAAAATTTGAAACTTGCTGAGATAAAATTCAACTTGAATAAGGAGTATGTTAAAGTAAGTATGACAATATAGTAAAGGGATAGATATACTAATTAAATGAAGTTAATTAAATAGAAGTTTAAAATTTGATTTGAATTAAGATTAACTCAAATAAGTTAATTAAAGGAGAGCTTTGAGGAAATGAATCAAAGTAGGCTTAGTGAATGGTCATTGAAATAAAATTTATTAAGATGGAAATAAATTTGTGAATGAATAAATTAATTAAATTTGTAACTAAATGGAAGTGAAATTTAATATTTGAATTAAATTTAAATTGTGCCAAATAAAGGAAATAGAAAATGAGTCTAGTTGGACTGAAGAAAGCAAAATATTGAAATAAAAATTAAACTGATTGATTTAAATGGTAAGCAAATGAATTAAAATTGAATATTAGGATGGTATTGAATTTGAATTATGTATAGTAAAGTGAAGTTGAAAAATTATTTCTAAGTGGACCAAAAATAGGAAAAGTTTGGGAATAGAAGTGTTTGAGATATGAATAAATTGGTAAGTGGGATTAGTTAAGGAATGGATTAAATAAATATGGGTTGAGATAAGATGGATAGAATTCAATATTTAAAATTGGAGGCTAAACTAAATTCAAATGGAATTGAAAGTGCAAAATTGAATAAAAATGGATATATAACTTTAGTAATACAGTGGAAATAAATATGTAAGTGTAAAATATTTATCTTAAACTTAAGAAATGAATGGTGAATTCTTAAGTAAATTTGGTGTTGGAAATATACTAAGTAATATTGGAATGGAGAATAAATAAAGTTGTAAAATGGGATAATCGTGGATAAGAGAATGGAAACCAAAAAAAGATGTTAATAAAAAGAAGAATTGATTTAGCTAACAATCAATTGGGGCATAATACGTAGGATGTGCGTATATTATTTAATTCGCATAGCGATTTGATCTAGATTCGAGCATAGAATTTCGAGATAGTTATATCGATCCGATTTGGAATTTTTCACTCGATTTTCGACGACGAACTCTGGATATGGATTTTTATTGATTCTAAAAATGCTCTATCATAGTTTAGGACTATGCAAGGAGATTGATGGTTTCTGATCAAGAAACCAGATCTGAGTCTGCAGTAGGGAGTCGGGTGGACGATACTAGTTCAGAAGTGATATTGTGTGATCGAGTAAGCGAACGAATTTGGTGTTGCGTACGGATGATATGCAGACATCGTACGGGCTTGAATAAGTAAACTTTTGTAAAGAAATGTATAAAATGATTTTGAATGTTCTAATTGGACATTATTGCTAATAGGATATACATGTGTATTAAAGGCAAGGGATAAATTGGGATTTTTGATTTCAGAAGATAATTTGAATTGCTCGATAAAAGGTATGTATTAAATTTCTGTATGAAATTTGATGGTTTTCAGGTCTAGCCACTTGGCATTTTGTTTTCTTTTGAATTTTGGGGCCTGTAGAGGCATTTTGTAGTTGTACCGATCTAGCCGTGCAAAGGAGACGCTGGCGAAAAATTTCAAAAATTTAGGGAGTTAGAAAATTTTTGAGAAAATTTTGATAATTTAAAATTTGAATGGTTGAGTAAATAATATGTTTGGAAGTTTGGTTGAGTTTGGGAAGTTAGTAAGAAGGTTAGTGTTTCTTTTATAAAAGATGGTTGGTAAGTTATTAGACTATTGGTTTTGGGAAAATAGTTATCTGGTTACGAAACATTCTTCTTAACTAGCAACTTCGGGGACGAAATTCTTTTAAGAGGGGAGGAATGTGACAGCCCAGAATTTTTGGATATTTAAAATTGAAACATTTAATTGATTTAAATATTTGAAAGTTATTTTTTAATTTGAATTTCAAATATCGCTATTTATTGAATGATTTAAATATTGAATTAATATCTGAAAATTGGGAAAAATGTTGAATCTGGAGTTCCAGGCTTGTTAAAAATAATTTGATGGCTAAGAAAATTTGTATTGACAATACAGAAGGTAATAGACCTTTTAAAATTGAATTTGAAAGTGATTTGTTTAGTTTTGAATTTATATGGTTTAAATCGATATTTAAAAATAGCCTTCCGAGGCACAATCTCGGAATTCGACGAAACCAGTTCCATTGGATCCGTAATAATGTATTATTATCGGATTTCAATTTTCGTAGTATTTTGGGTGATCGTTTGGTCGTACGGTAGATAAACGCGTTGAAATCTATGTTGAAATTCAATATAATAATGCTTTCAACAGTTATCCGCTCCGCACTTGGTTGGGTTCAAAAAGCTATCTTCTCCATACGATCGAATTAGGACTCTAAACCTTTTCCAGTTTATTTGCAATAAGGGTATAATATTATAAAATCCTAGCGACACGCCTCGATAGGAAGTCAAGATTGTAAGTTATATTTATCGAGATAATTTGAATTTGATTGAAATTATATATATATATATATATATATTGCTGACTGGTCAAAGGTCATTCACATCAGATCTTTTTGGCCTTCATCTCAAAAGAAACACTTGTCTTGCCCTTTCAAACACGTTTCATTTTCCAGACCGCATCATTCCACTTGTCCCTTCTCTTTTTTTAGCAGCCGAAGTCAATACTTAAATAAAAAATCGAATGGCATCTTTTTTTATCTCCCAGTTCAAATCAATTCAAAATGAAACAAAAATCACGTCTTCCTCCATTTCTTTTATTTTCGAATCAGAGCCGAGCGCCATTTTTTTCCTTTCGAATCGATCTGCGAAAAAAATAGAGAAAAGAAGAAGGATTCGCGAGTTCGGCAAATCGAGAGCAAGTAAATCAATGCGTCGATTATGGAATGGAATCAATCGCGAAGGTTATGAGCTCGAGCTCGTGTTCGAGAGACTTGGTCGAAGTCGATGCTAGGGTGTACGGCGTTGGTTTGGGGATGCATGCGCGATACTGTTGGGACGATGGTGTTTGGCTGGGTGTCGCGAGGGTGGCAGCAGGAGTATTGGGGGGTTGGTTGATCTTTGTCGACCCATGCTGGAGTTTTCTGGTATATTATCTAACCTCGGGTATGATTTCTTAATCCAGTTTTAGTCTGAAAAAAAAAAATAATTAGAAGGAAAATTGTATAGGCATATATATATATATATATATATATATATATATATATATATATACAAACAAGATTTTAAGAAAATAGGAGTAGAAAAAATAAAATGAAGTCATATACCTTTTGGGCAATCATGTTGAAACTGGAATATAATATAGATAAGATTTGTGAAAACAAGGAATTTAAAATGTTTAAATTGAAAAGTTATATAAAAGTTTGATTTTTGAAAATCATATAGATCATTTTATATGTCGGTTGTGATTTACAAAGGAAAGTTTAATTGGTTATAACAATTTAAGTTTTGAAAGCCAGCTTTAATTTAAACAGAATTTGATTACCTCAGTGATTAATAAAGTTATGTAATTGCCTATGCAAGGTCTGAAATCGTGAAGAAAATAGTCGAGATGGAAATGGGTTGCAATTAAAAATCAAAGATGAGTTAATCTCACTCATTTGGATAATCATTTAAGTTTAAATAGTTAAATTTAAATTATTGGTTGATTGCTTGAATTGTCTGGATGTGATAGTATATATAGTAGTATATATAGTATATATTGGAGTGATTGATTTCCTGCACTATATAGCGGATGAGACCCTATGCTCCCCGCATAATAGCGGATGACCCCATATACCGCGATATTCCACCTCCAAGTGGAATTGGTATTTTAATATTGTGCTAACATCTGTGAATGCCGGGAAATAGGTTGAAGGGATCCAACTGGATTCCTCAAAAATATTTAGATTGTTTAATATTTTGTGATATGATTTATCTGTTAATCTTTAATAGATTATATTGGTAATTGAAAATATTGAAAGCTATGGTATTGATTTAATATATCTAGGTATACCGAGTTATCTAAAATATATAGATTGGATTTTTGAAGAGAAAATAAAAGAGAGAATTTTTAACGTAAAATAACTATAGAGAATTTGGATAAATTAGAGAATGAATTGGAAAAGGAAAAGTTGATTTCTAAATTCTAATAAATAAATTCCAAGTATGGGAAATGTGATTTTTGAATAAATGGGGATAAGTGAATTTTTAAACTTAAGTGTTATTATTTAAAGAAATAAAGGATTTGTTTGTAAAAATTTAAGGTTTAAAATAGTTTGGGAAGGATAAAGAAGAATTTTGGAAAAGTATAAAATTGGTATTTTCAGCTTTAATAAGATTTTAAATCATAATAAAGAAGTTAAATATGAAATTATTGGATAAGTAAAGAAATTTATTTCAAATGGAGTTAATTTTGAAAATCAATTTGAAAATTGATTTAGTGTTTAAAACTGTGATTTAAAAGAGGGATGAGACTGTGGCATTTATAAACTAGGTTTATAAGGTGAAACAAGATATCATGGATATTTGAAAGTATAAATTCACGGTGGGAATTTATAAAGGAATGGGTAATTTCTTTTAAAAATAAACAGTGGTTTATTTTTAAAAAGTGTGGAAATGGGAAGTGAATTTCCCTGGAAAGCCAAGTATATTTAAAGGAGACTTTTTATGTATAAGTTTAAGGTTTTAAAAATTTGTTTTAAAGAAATGTTTTAGAAAATTTATTATTTTTAATTGTTTTATAATTTTGAAGTAAATACTATTCAAATTTATTTTAGCAGTAATTATTTAAAGGTTAAATTAGTATTATGTTTTTTTAAAAGAATTTTCTAATATTTATACTTATATAAAACTTTTATTTATTTTTTAAAATGGTGTGTGGCTTAAGTTTTGCTTGAAAATTTAGTATAAAATTTCATAACTAGCATTTTAAATAAAGTGTTTTAAGTAGTTTTTATTTAAATATTTTAAAGTGTATTTTTGGAATAAAGTGATTTAAATTATTTTAAATTAAAAGTATTTAGACTTGGTATTTTCAGTGGAAATAAACAATATTTGGAATTTATTCTGCAAAAGGAAGTGATTTGGAAACTTTTTTCAAAGGATTGAAATGCAGAAATATATCTTGCGAAGATATTTTGTAAATAATTTGGAAAATTATTTAATCTGATGATTGTTTGTGGATGTTATTTGATAGTTAAATAACTGATTAATCAATATTGGCCAATGCGCTAATCATTTCGAAGAGACCGAGATCAGGATTTATTTCTCGAAAACCACTTCGATCCAGTTTGAATGTTTTCGTAAGGAAGATAAGAGCCAGGAGTCGAATATGGAGCAATGAAGTGCAAGGGCTAATCACTACTAATCCAGAGGGTGATTCCAAAATGGATGTAGTAGGAGTAGTGCTTCGGTTCCGTTCGGACCCGGGATGGACTTGTATGGATGAATGCTTTCAGAACATCGTCAGGAGGACAATGAGCATTCTAAGTGAATGTGTGCTAAAAAGGTAACGCATAGCCTCGAACCTCATCAACCGGGAAGGGCTAAAACAGGGAAGGTGCACAATGCTAAGTGGCTAGCAACCAATTAGGGTAAGGTCACCCATGTCTAGATGCCCTTTTATTTCGGCTGTGTGGGCGATTGCTGATCCCAACCGCGTGGTGAACTTATTCGAACTATCCAGTAGAGGGTAGCTCTAGTCTTGTGATGCAGGGGATCAGGGTGGATCCTCGGTACGGTAATCTAGACCACGTATTGTGATGGACAGTACCCCATTTGCCCTGCCATTGATGGAAATCTATTCTCCCTACGTGCCTTTACGGTTTTGTTCGTATCCTATTAGCTGGAATTTAATAATGTAACAACTTCGGCTATTTGAATAAGTATTTGTATATAGACACTACTATAATATCAGAGGATTTTATAAGAAATATAGGGTTATCCTAAGGTAAAACACGACATGTTTATTTATGGCATGGTCTTACGAGATACCTTTGATTTCAAAGGATTTTGAAAACTTTAGTAATCCAATTAAGTGTGTTTTCTCGCGTTGGTTTTCCACACAGACTCGGGTGTTATTTAACTATAATGCTTGGGTCAGACCGAGTATTATAGAGTACAGTTTCTGGATGGACTGCTGTGGAGCTCAGGAGACGAGTTGAATGGAGAGACGTACCACACGTATTTGTGTATATTCCACTGTGTCTGATTTACCGTATAGTCAGATTTGTGAGGACGGGTTATGATGACTGTTCGGTTATGTGTTATAGATTTGGATGTACTCTGACGATGTAATGTATAAACAGATATAATTCTTCTTTTAAATATTAATCATTTATCTTTTATATGTTGTTCCGCTGCGTTTTGTGAGATTCTGATAGTGTGTTCTATATTCTTCTTCAACCTCCTTCTTCAACCTTAATGGTTCAGTTTTCTGACACTCGATTTTTCGGCATTTGATACAGTGTACGTATTGATGTCGATTTTCGGACGTCAAAAAATCGTGCCATGAGACAAATATTTTAGTCTTCTTCTTCCCTCGCTTTGTCTTCTTTTGTCCCGTTGTTTAGCAAACCAATTAGGTTTATATGTTACCATCTTTTCCAATAATTTTGGCATCCACCTTTTTCCCTTTTGTTAGCCCTCGATCGGATCTATTCCCTCCCTTTCCAATATTAATCCACAAACTTAGTTCCAAAGAAAACGATAATCTACATTCTTCGATTCAATTTTTTAGCTCATACCAATGATTCAATGCCCTATATTGATGAGGTGCCTGCTTCATGTGATCAATCCACTGCTTCAATTTGAGGTGAATTCCAAAATTAAAGTTCCTGGTTTTTTTCCTAATTCCACAACTTTCAATATCAGTTTTATTTTAGTTTTTAATGATCGATCAACCAATTGCTCCTATGTAATGTGAAATCCTAGCATTTGAGTTAACGTTTTTTCTAATTCTATAACTTTCAATGCTGCTCTTATGTTTCTTTTTAGGAATTGAAAATGCAGGTTTCTTTGTTTATTCAACCTGAGGATACTGCTAATCTAAATGTCTAGTGACCTTCAATTTCATGACCGATATTTTTCTAACATTTGCTTTGACGAAGCAAACGCCTTGCGTAACTATAATCAAATGAGGTATATTGCAATGGCTAAAGTTGTACAAACCTCTATTATATTCTTGCTTCTATACTATATACCTCTATGACTTTCTCCTATTCTACAGGACTTCCATCCGCCAAGACAAAGATGCTTATTTTATCATTGGGTTTTTTCAGCGAGCTATTGCATACTACTCACAACAACAACATTGTATGCTCTAATTTTATTTCCATCAGGTCATCTTTCAATTGCTTATAAATTTTTAATTTTTAGATACCTTTAATTTATTTTTGTAAATGATTTTGTACATTTGGTGGTTGTTTTATTTCTCATGGTTTGGATATTCATTCCTAGGTGATTTTTTGCTAATTTGACACTATCAATGTTTCCCATGTAAGCATGAGTTGTGCAACTTTTCTTACCCATTTGCTTTTGTTTTTAAGTTTTTGAGAGTTACGTTGTACTGCTCGGTATTCTTATATTTGTGTTCATTGTATGACATAAATGCATTACTGTAGGTCTAATGCTTGGATCATGCTTTTCATTTTCTCGGTGAAATATTAAAGATGATTCAACAAATTTATGTATGACTTTATTTCACTTGATTTCTCCCTTCTTTTGCCCCTTGGAATTTTCTCCTTTATTTCATTTCAAGATTGTTTTTTTACTAATTCAACAAAAAAGAATACAAAGGATTTTATTTTGCAGCTCCTTTTGCTTTTAGTTATAATACATAGTATTAGCAAGCAATCAATTTTTAGGTACCTGTCATTGACATACCTTGATATATGCCAACAACGGCTTAAATTTTCCCTTACTTTTTCGCTCCATTTTTCCCTTTTGTTTTTATACTGCCCTCTTTGTTATCATTCACAAGTCTTAAAGAAATTTAGTTTAACCTTGAAATTTGACTCGCGGTGAAATTACTGTTGAATGCTTTAGCTGTAGTTGTAGGTTCTTTCTATTGATGTCGCACTGATATGAAAATTATATTTTTGACTTTTCCCTATTGTTTAAATATTTTCTTTCTTATGCTTTACTCCTGGTAGTGGGGTAATGAGGTCTTTCTTAAGTACATTACATTTCAGTATGTATTTGTGTAATAATAAGTTTTTGAGTTTTACAATACAAGTTTGATATTTCTATTTAAATATGTTTAATTTGTCTATTTTTAGAAGTCTCTCCATATAAGCTATCGAAGGTTGGTCCAGTTTCGACAATCCATTGTAATTCAGGATTGTCAAAAATCTTTGCTTTAGTTTTTAAAAACTATTAACTTCAATCCATATGCTTTTTATTTGATGGAATAAATGCTCCTCTCTCTTTCTCTTTATATATACATATGTATGTGTATGTTTATGTGTATGTGTATACGTATACGTATATGTATATGTATATGTATATGTACATGTATATGTTTATGTGTGTGCATCATTTTGTTACATTGAAGTTCAAAATGAATTCATAAGTAAATATTTACAATTTTATGTGATTTTGGAGTGTAGATTGGTCCACATTAACATTTCAATAACCATGGTTTTCTTATTATGAAACTAATCAATTTAGAAATGTTTCATCTATTGAGGCCAGTAATATAAGGGACTACAAACATATAAACTTCAAGGGATACGAACTGTGAAAATTTTATATCTAGATAAATACGGTAAACAAGACAAAAGAAAAATCTAGAACCCGACACTTAGTTGTAAAAGATGTACGTATAATGAATCAATTTGTAACTTGCGAAAATTTCTGCGTACCATGAAAGTTATTTAGCAAGTTCAAACATACTTTTTTCCTTATCACCTTGGAGATATGGTAGTTTTGGCTAAAAATGTTGAACGTTGAACGTGATATAAATTAAATTTAGTGAAATTAGTGACCTTTTATTAAATTTAATTAGAGATTTTCTAAAACTGAATTATAAGTTAGTGTTTTGAATAAACATTTTAACAATGAATCGAATCCAATTAATAGTATTAGGTAGTAATCTTTAATATTTTATTTATATAGGTATTCATATATAGTTATGTCATGTAAAGCTACCTATGCTTCATTGATCGATTGAAGATGCATATATGGAGAAAGAAAAGGAAATGAAGGGTATTCCTGATCATGAAAGGTATCGTAGTCCAAATCAATTATCGAGATACTGTTAAAATTACAAGAGAGATGGAACTTCATATGTTCTTGAAAAATACTAGCGAGTGCTTCTTTACATATTTGATGCTCTTTATAAATTTGGCAATAGGTGACAATCTACTTTGACAGCTACTATAATGTCCATTTAATTAGAATCATTTCCAATAGACATGTTTTGTCCAACAATTTACATTGTTGATATAATGTATGCAAATTTTCTCATATCCTCTTGGCTTTAAAAACTAATTAAACTCTAAAGAAAAAGTCCCCTTTTCGGCTTCTGCTACTTTTAGTCTAAGCTTACACAGATAACTTACCAAGCCTTATTAAAATACATGCTTCGATTACAACAATTTTGTATGTTTGTATTATGCAAAAAAATGAGCAATTACACTGTTGAAACTATCACATTATTTGTTAGTTCTAAGTATGCTTTAATTAAAGCTAGAGAGAGAGCTTGGGTGGACATAAATTTAATATGGTTGACATTATTTCTTTAGTTAGTTGTGTTAGGCAGGTTTCTCCATAAGCGCCAATATCACAATAATTAAGAAGAATTGTACTTATATCCTTTGCTTCAATATAGTAAACTACTACAATAAAAGATGCTAACATTTTTTAAAGAGGTTTTGGAAGAAACTAAAAGAACAGCTTGATGTTGGTAAAAAAATATGTATTCATAAACTTTGATATTGTGTTTTTGATGTTCTTTTGTTAGGTCTCGACTATTTATTGAGTAGCTACTTCAGTATGCTTATTGCTTAACAAATTTTATTATGCTTATTGTGTGGTTGCTACTCAAGTGATTTATCCATATGCTTCATTTGGGCTTGCTGGGGAAACAAATCACTATTTAGAGGTTAGTTAATTATAATATATTATATGTTATAGAGTGCAAGTTTAGCTATCCTGTTATGGAATGGGATTCCATGTCTTTTAGGATGATTATATGGATTTATTCATTTTATTTTTCCCGTATATTTATTTACCAGTATTATATTATAATGTATTTATTTTTATTTTTCAAATATTTTTTTACTTTGAGTTAAAAATTAGATGCACAATCACAGGGAACTTATCTAGGCTTCCTATTTTGAAGATTGTTTAAGAATTACTTGGAGAACTGGTGAGGAAGATGAATGATGATACAAAGTTCATAAAGATTACCAATGCGTGTAACATGAGTTTAATGAATCGGGTATGAAAGTATTTGAGATTGGATAGTGTTAAAATAATTTTCATCATACATGTGCTCACCCAAGTACATGTTAACCGAACTTTCACTTTCTATCCTTGGAAGCTCAGGTGGTTTTGGTTCAATATTATCATCACATTTTGTGGCAGATGATGAATTATTATTTTTATTATTATACTTGGAATATTCTTTGTTAAGATGAAATATGCTACCTTTTTATTGTTATATTCCATTATTTTACTCAAAATAACTGTAAAAAACTCCTCTTCAACTCAACTGGAGAGGGTTGCATTACAAAATTATCATGTTTTCTACTTCATAAACAACTTTTAGACTGAATTGTATAGGACGTTGGTTTAGAACCTCAACTCATCACAGGAGTACATATTTTATGCCTTATTTTCTTCTGACCATTTTTCCCCAGTTAAAGAGGAAATCCATGCTTCTTCATTTGAATGCATAATTAGCGCACATTGATTGATTCATTTATTGTATATCCAATATTTAAGATTTTAATTTTCCAACAACAATGAAGTATAGCATATATTACTTTTTGATTATATCTTTGGTTTTCATCCTTGTGTGCCATTCTACTGACTTTAGTTGTTTACTTCACAGTATTGATTTGAAATGCCCAAGGTGAAACCTTCATAATGTTAAAACAGTTTTCATTAGACATGTGCTCACCCAAGTACAAGTTAACTGAACTTTTGTGGTTCACTTTCTTTCCTTGGAAGATCAGGTGGTGCTGATTCAAGATTATACATTCGAACAATTTAATCAGTACTTTTATGTATTTATTTGTGATTCAAAGTGTGTATGCCAAAATGCTATTACATAAAATGGACATAGGTAATATAACAAGGCTTTTTATTCAACTTTTGACAGGGCAATACGAACATATCACAAAACTGAATATCACATCATACTAAACTCCACTGAACATTGACTGCTAGCATTTATTATTCATTAAACTACATGGAATTAATAAGACAAAATCGTTATTCATGCTTTAGTTTTATTTACATGCAACATGTTAAGCATAGTTATTTTGGTTGGGCTATTTACATGAATGTTAACCTTCAATTCCATTCGTTTTTACTAAGATTCTCACAGAGAAAAAACACATACTATTTTTAGTACTATACTGTCTACACAATTGTAATGAGATAATTTCCAACTGTTTGTCCGCGGGTGCGGCGCAGTGGAAATGAGGCTTGGGTTCTGGTAAAAAGACCTAGATTCGATTCCTACCATGCGCTTTCCTATTCTATATAAATTTACCCGGGGCTATGGAGGCTTGGATTAGCGGACGGCTTTACTATACCCTCCTCAGGAGTTTATCGGCCCGCCGAGTTCTCCTGGGTTTTCAATTTTTTTTTCTTCCAACTGTTGCTTTTAATTATATCCACCATACCATTCATCTAATTCGTTGTATTATTATGGATAGCTCAACCTTTCATCACATCTATAATTTTATATAGTTTGTACCGAGATCTTATTTATCTTTTTAAGGATAGACTTCTTTTCTTAAAAGGAGTTGGAATTGTCCAATATAAGCATTTAGGCAACATGACATTCTTTATTTGGTTCTAAAAAGCAGCAACGATCATTTGACCTAGCTCAAACTACATGGACTACAGACTCTAAAGTACAACATATCATCCATCGTTTTTAATTTGGCTATATATGTTTTTCAATTTTCTATGTAACTACAATATTTTCACCACATCCGTGTGCGAAGCACGGGTTCGCACTAGTTTGCAACTAATTTACCCATATGTCTTTACGTTCTTTTATATATAAGCACCATTATACAGTTCAAAAATGTTAAACCTTTAAATTGTATACACTTACATCCTTTTATCAAAGTTCTTAAATATATATACAAATGCACTAGATAAAGCTTTTAATCATGTTTGTAATACTTAATACTTCATAGGTAACAACCATATTTCTATCCAAAATAAATCATCTAATAAATACATCCCATAAATTTTTATAACTTCAAAATCTTCTTAGTAATTTATCATAAAATTTATTCTATAAAAATCATTCTATAATGATTCAAAATATTTAATCCTTCAAAATTTTAGACCTTTTGGAATCACAAAAGTATTTATTGCTAATAGATACTTAATAACATCCAAACATTTTCAAACACCCTGTAAATATATATTAAAAATAGAAACAAATTCAACAAACCTTGTATAATATGAAACAATATATACACATTAATTCAATTATCAACAAAAATATCCTCCCGTTAAAGCCCTCCCTTCATTAGCGATTTACGATATCTATTCCTAGGGTTTTCATCAGCCGCTTTTTCATATATTCCTTCCCTCTATCATCGAGTCCTATAATCATCATCCTCCATTGTCATCGTCCCTCTTCAATCTACTTTCTCCTGCTTTCGCATATTTTGATTTAGCCTATGAGAAAGGGATTTATTGATCCCCGATTCAGCATCCTTACTCCAGGTTGGAAATGCCAACGACTAGATCTGGGAAATCATGCAAGCCTCCTTCAGTGTCCAACACTGTAATTTACACTCCGTTGGTGTTTCTCCAAGCTAACTCAAAGCCTAACCAAATTTCCTTTGTCGATTCCTAAAGCTAGCTCTTCCTCCCCATATAACCACATCACCCTTCTAGACTTCCTCCTTGATATAATTTCTCCTCTTCCTTCGAAAGTTGTTGCATTTGTTGCTGCTCCTTCAGTCAGTGTGGCTGCGTGTGCCACATCATGTAATAATGTGTCCACGTTTACTTCTACAGCCTATATATCTATTGGGGTTGCACATGTAACGCCTATTCGTGGTGTCGCTCCCTATTCTTTCGTTGTTACTACTTCTGGCTCTGCTAATGTGTTATCTGTGTAAACTATTGTGATGTCTTTTACTGATTTAGGAATGTTTGCATCGGTAAGCCTGGCCCAGATGCTGTTTTGGATGCTCAGTGTCAAAATACTTAGTCCTCTCTATTCTCTTGTAAGCCAAAGAATGTTAGCAGGTAGACATCTAAATGCTTCAAAATTTCTAGTAGTGTTGATGAAGTTCTTATTCCTCCTCAAGAATTTATTTCTACGGGATTTGAGTTTTGGAAAAACATACTTGTTGGCTTCTTCTTAGATGATGGTTTTCCATATAGTGTTGTAAAGAAATTTCTATTTATTTATAGGAAACATATGGGATCTCTTAAAGTGCATTATGATAAGGATATGCATTTCTTTGATTTTGGTAACGAGGAAGAGCGACGCATGGTTTTGGAATTTGACCTTGTGTAATTCATGGTAAAGTGTTTTGTAGTCACTCGTTGGATACACTAGTTGATTCTGCTCATGAACATGTGATGTCCATTCCATTATGACTAAGTTCACTTGTATCCTGTGCAGTTAATGCGCTCGGTAGATTCAAAGCGGTGGAGGTGCAAAAAGTCATAGCAGGGATACATCGAGGATATAGCGGGATATAACGGATGACTCTAAAATAGCATATAAAACTCGTACTTAATGTTTTTACAAATATATAAATGGTAATTAAATGAAAAACCATCATTCAATTGAATTACAAATAATACAAATAATTTTAAATAAAAACATGTGCGAATATACTTTAAATAAACGAAAAACTGTTATATAACATAATTGAATTTGGTAGAATATTAGAGTATTTTCATTTCTGAAAATTATTAAAAATTAAATCAAATAAATTAGTTTCATAATTTTATAATGTATAAATGCAATTTTTCAATTCATTTTATTAAAAAAGATATAGCGGGAATAGCGGAATATAGCGGAAATAACGGGATATAGCGGAAATAGAGGGGTTAAAGCGGAAAGGCAATATTCTGGGGCTATATGGAAAGATCATTGCGGTAGAAATCCGCTATGAGATATAGCGGGTTTGTAGCGGGGTAATAGCGGGACATTAACTACACAACTTGTATCCCCTCCACTTTTCAGTCTCTTAAAGGCCTAGATTGGTTAGCTAATAATTTTGGAGAGTTGATTTTTTATGATGGAAAATACTGAGCGTATGGATTGACTTGGGTTTGCTAAATCCCTGTTGAGATTACTCCTGAGAGGCCTCTTCCTTCTTAGTTATCCATGGCTATTGCTGGAAACGGCATTATTTCAGTATCTTATCTATGGCTACCTTTGATCTGTTCCCACTGTCACTCTTTTGGTCCTACCGAGAGCTCCTGTATCCACTTTCCAGTTTTGACACATCCCGATCCTATTCCTGATAAGGTTCCATTGTAGAAACCCTGCCTAGGAAATGGATACCCAAACATGTTCCTGCCATAGTGGTTCCTTCTTCTTCTGCCACTCCTGCCTCTGCACTGCCCTCTCCTCCTGCCCCTCCACCCTCTTCTCCTTCTACTGCTATCATTCCCTATTCTTTGGACTTGGCTAAGCTTGTTGCCTTCCTAGCCACTACCTTCTCTTGTGATATTGCTGCTAATGCCAAACTCTCTGAAGCTATGCCTTCATCCTCTATTGCCACTTCTCCTGGTCCGATCAAGCTCACATTCGTTGTTGATGATCTTGATGTTGGAATTGAGTGCGGTATGCCGATCTATTCTTGTTATAGGTTATTTCTTTATATGCCATTTTGTATTTCTATCCTTTTGTCATCATCTTATGTGCAAACTATTGTTGTTCTGGTCAGTTTGTTTGTGTGAGTTGTAGTTGCTATGGTATTTCAACTAAGCACCTGTTTCAATAGTATTAATCAAATGGATAATATAAAAATTGGCTTGCCTTGTCTAAGAAAAAGATCAAAAATTGAAATCATTCTATTAATTTGATAAATACATATGAATACTTAGCCAAACGATAATTAAAATTAAATTCAATACAAACAATTATCAATTACCAAACAAACATAAGAAGTAACGACTAATGCACACGATGGAAAATCTATTTATCAATTTCTGATGTGCACTCTGATCAAAATTAAATCAAAACATAACCATTCCATACTAAGCCACCAAAGGTCTAATATCCAACACTAACACTAACTCCACTAGTCAGCTAACACTTCCAACTTTACTTCAACCACTTCTAATTATTCCATGACAATTTTAAAAGTAGAAGTATTAATGTATATTGAAAATACCAAATATGCCCTTGATGATTACCGTAGTAATCATCATTTATATACCTACTATCCCTTGTTATAGGGCAACTAGCCAATACACCTAAGGGGAATAGGGACTCCAAGTCTTATTTAACGCTATGACTCCTATCTCTTATACATGATGTACTATTTTGAACTTGCTCTGATACCAATTTGTATCATCCACCTCTATACCTATACTATCCAAGATTATTTCTAAGTAATATTCTTAGATAATATAGAGAATAAGGCTATATGGGGTGCACATATGAATATTCTCTTAGGTTAATACTGGTATGTATTTAAACATCGAATATAACTCACCATGAAATATACACAGTATCAGCATAAAGCAATAAACACGTGCGTCTCCTGGATATAGCAGTACACAATGTACAACATATAATAGAGAACACAGAGTCTATAATGCAGCAATAAGATATAATATAAAATATGTGAAGCGGTGTGAATAAAAAATATCTTAAATTTCCACTATCTCAATATAATACAATGTGAATAAGATATATACATCACAATTACATGCATAATATTTATAAACAACACACGAAAGATATACAGCAACCCTAAATATCATGTCTCCACTAGCCCACTAAACACATGTTAGTCTCTTCATCCCTGAACTTCAAATGTTTTGGACTAACCCAACTATTACGTAAATAACACACAGGTCAGACTATGACTAAATCAAAAGGAATACTCATGTGTATGTGTTTATATATGTAATACACATAAAGAAATACAATAACATATTTATCTGTGTTATAACAAAAGACAACCACCGGAAAACCGATGTGTCAAAATGTAGTATGTGTGTGTATAGTAATAAATGCATGGTATACGATAATAATATCATAAAAAATCCCCAACGCATCACAATATGTCAAATATTACAAAACTATCCATAAGATGTCATCGTGTACGTAGAAGCACATCAAAATCAAAAATCATAAAATCAACGACAAATTGTGAATCATCCATATCCAAAATTCATCATCACTGTCCAGAAATCATCAAATATGAGATATCACTAAGTATAGTTAGGCTAGCACACATCATTTCCTAAGTATATCTCTCAATCTTAATAATAAGAACATCATCGTCAACATATAGGATAGGATTGGCTACCTATCAGTATAATAAAAGATATGAGAATGGTTATATCGATTGGCTGCCTATCGGTATAATCAGAATATATATCATAATGAGGAATGATTGTACGACTGACATAAAGTCCCAAGTAGAGTCATATATATCAATATATCGATGCCTAACCTATATCTATACTTGAGTAAGGTAGTATGTGCTAATCTACCACTCCATTAAAACCAAAAAAGAGACTAATGGTCACACGCCGGCTTTAGGGTCACACATATGGGTTACCTAACCCGACTCTATAATCTTCAGTTACCTCAACAGTCATCACGACGAATATCCACCAATTGCTCGTTTATGTGAAGCACTTGATCATGACCCTAGACTTTCCCTTATAGTTAACAGACAGTTGGCCTAAGTGACACAAAGGCTACTAGCCAATATACGTATATACACTCTCAAGTTGTCATGGATTTGGGGCATGACCCTAGGATCAAACCTCTAGGGTGGATATTGGTCAACTGTCCTCTATCGCAAATAATTTAGGATTACATCATGGTAGCAGCACATAGTACCTATAAATATGAAGGCACCAATCTTGGTCGGACCTATAAGCATCACCTCACGTAACTATAATCTCATAATACTATTCCCGTCATGTGAATGCTATCTACTTACAATGAATAACCGAATAAAAATCATAATAGCATCCCATACCACTGCGTGATACTCAATCATTTATTCACTGCTCATATACTATACTCAATCTCCACAACATTTTATATAACGAGTCCAAAGAATAATTTCAAAAAACTATTACCAAAAGTCCCATACCAGATGGTATTATAACTCTGTTTATTTAGATTTCTCGTAAAAGAATTAAATATCATGAAAACATATGGAAAGATATCATCGCCGCATCATATCAAAACTACTAATTAAATCAATATCATGGTGAATCATTCATATCATTGAAAGTCAATATAGAAGAAATAAAAAACCAAGAAAGCCAAATAAAATCTCATCAATCAAATATGTAAGAAATTTTCTTATTTAAGCTTAAAAATTTATATGTATTACTTTAAAATGCTTGGAACATTAATTAAACACACTTCACATTTTTCTAAATTCAGATAAACTTCTTAAATAATTAATAAATCCTAATATGAGTTTATTTTCAATAAATTAATTACTTTTAAACATATACACACACACTTACTGAAAACATATATACACACACTTAATTAGTCGAAAGTGTAATGACCCGTATTTACGCAACGAAAGATCATAAAATATTATTATTTAAATCATATGAGGGCACATGACTCTACAATTTTAGGAATGACTTATGGGGACATTTTCCATCTTTAGAATTTTTATCGAGCAGTTTGAACCCAAAAATTTTTGCAAGGCCTATAGCTTTTGATAAGGGTTAAACTATGGTCTGTAACCACTTCCATTAGATTAGGATGATGGTTCTCTTTTCATGTAGTAGTCATAATAAAAAATGGACCTACCGTTTAGGCGATATGATCGCTATAAGTTCTGGCTGCTATTGGCCAGATTAGAGGGTAATTATGTAAATCCCATACTTATGCCCACTAACCTATTTTGGGAATTTTGCCTAACTGGGACTGATAAGACAGATCTAAATCATTTCCTTCTTTCTAAAATGTTCTAAACCTCCATTAACTTAGATTCCATCAAAAACTCATATTTTTCGTATTAATCTTATCCTAAACCATCATTAGCATGGTAATTAGCAAAGGGGATTATAGATCTACCATTTTAGTTACTTTGAAATTCGTATTGTTTCTATTCATTTTCCTATTTGAGATAAAATTTGGTAATTTGGGTATTAGGTGAGTGAATTATGATCTCTCACTATTCTATGCATGACCATATAGTTAAAAATGAAGTTTTTGATATCATTTCTATGTTAAAAAGAGTTTAAACTTTAATTTAACCTTCATATATGCTTATGGCCAAATTTAAAAGGCTAGAAATGGATTATAAATGGTTTTACATCTCTCATGTATGTTAATCGTGTTTGGATGGACTATACATATTGAATGTATGCTTATGGATGATGGTTGCTTTTTCATGTATTGCTTTGATATATTTGTTGATGCTTTTAGATTAGTTAGGATGCACTTATCGATTTGGGCAAAAGGAGGTTAAACATGCTCAAAATCAAATAAAACTTAAAGAAGGGGTTCTAGAGGAGGATAGAAGCCTACACTTTAGGTCACATACAGTTTGGAGTTTATTTGGATGCTTAACTTCTGATCGGTACCTAGCTAAAGTCTGGTCATGGAAAGACGGAGTTTTGTAAGGAAAAAAAGCTACTTTAGGACTTAGGCTATGAAACGTCAAGAAAGACTTCGGGGAAGGCAAGGAAATGGAGATGGGAACTTGACTCCAAACTTTGGTGGAGTTATACATATATGTACTGACCACTTTTAATCAGTACCAAACTCTTATGGGGGCTATAGAGTATTATAAAGGACTTGGGGAGTGTGGCACCAAGGTAAGGAGCTCAAAGCAAGAAATGAGGCAAAAGATCGGGTGTGAAAGACTTAGCTAAAATTTTGGCTAAGCAATTCTTATTGGTACCGACTTGATCAAATTGCTACGAATATGAATGGAAGAGGCCAATCTTGGCCAAACTCCCAGTGGTTGCTCAAGGATTCCTACAGTCATGCTGAAGGTGTTCATTCTTTCGTTTGTTGTTCGGTTATGATGTGGTAACATGATGAAGGATAAAGAATAATGGCTTATGGACTTTGATGATGGTAACTCGATGGTAACGGAGTTATGTTCCGATAATGATGGCTCGATGTTGAATGAAGTTGTGAGCATGATTATCCATAAGGACGGATACTAAGAAGGGTGACTTATACATAAAATGTTGAAAGATTCCATCGTTGAAAGATAGGAATGTAGGATGGTTTCTTAAGGATGAATGAAAACTAGATGAAGCAAGAAAAGTGGTTAGATATACGTGCTAAGGGATCACTGATCCTCGGAGTGTTTTCTGGTGTACTCGTAAGTAAGGGTATTGTGAGGATGCTTGTTGGGTACTTGTAATGACTACCCTAGATCGGTGGAATCAATCTAGTGTCTGCTATGGTGTGGTGGGCAAGTATACCAAGATTTTTTCCGTTAATCATGGTAGAGGAATGTTCATATGAGTTATCATATATTCAGGGCATAATGAGTGATAGTGAAGTTTTTCTGATAGATGCCATGTTTTCCATGATTGATATTGTTGTTGTTTGTCACTCTAGGGATGCCGTTTGATATAGGTGTTGTGGATGTACAAACCTAGACACCCGATATTATACTTAGGACATAGTACAATGTTATGATAATGATAGTAGGTAGCATATTATAGATTTTATGTTCTAACTCTTTGGATGTAGGAAGAGGTCATGTATGATTCTTACACCTTTATTCCTTACTATACCAACTTGTATAGTATTTTGAGATTTCTTATCGTTCACGCCAGACTATTGTCTGACTCGAGATTTTATGTTTTTATTATTATAATCTCGATTACTTTTAAATGAGTGAACTATATAATATGTTGTCGTATGCAATTGTTGTATAGAGGACAAGCAGGATAGCGCTTTCTCGTATTATATATAGACTTATTATTGCTTATTCCGCTACGTGATACTGTGGTGCCAAGACAATGTTCACTTATTATATTTAGAGATAGTTTACCTTTTTGGGTATATTATCAGTTGTAAAAACTCTACTACTACTTTGTATAACCGTATGTACCTATGCACTTTGATATTTGTGGTTCATTTACCTAATATTGTCTCACCTATTTTATATTAGAGATGTTTATTATTATACTTTATTTGTTGCGCTGTGAGATATACAACAGGTTCTGTGATTTTTTCTCTTCTTTTCACCCTTGGCTATCATCGCATATCGACCGGTACCGCAGCAGCACACTCTTCAGGTTTATTGGGTGCCGAAGGTGCAGGGCGGTTGTCATATTTGGTATTCAAGCTTAGGTTTCAAGATTAACTTGAGTTGATACGGTTTTCTGGTTGAGATAGAGAAGGATTTATCACCCTAAACTAGACTGAGAGTATATATATACGAGACAGAACATGCCTGTTATACATATTTTTTCCAAAAATATATAATATGTAAGTCGCATGCACATATGAGTACCATTGATGTAGTTTCCATTATGAGAGAGTGATCATTCTTGTTACAAATCAAGAATGAGCCGGCATATAAGAAATGTTATAAGAAACTCCGTCTCTAGAGTCGAGAAGGAGCAGGATTGGGGGAATCTAACCCTGACTTGTAAGCTACATTCAATGCGATGATGGCGAACATGCTGCAAAGTGCCCAAGCGATTGCTCCTAATGTTACTGTAGGAAGTAGTGCTCAACTATAGGTGCCTAATGTCGATTTAACTAAACTAAATAAGGATGTTGCTAGTCATGGTGGAACACCATTCTAAGAAACAGAATCGGCAATGGAAGTTTAGAATTGGTTGGACACCTACAAGTGGATTTTTGATGACTTGGAATTAGATGATGCAATACAGAGGAGATTGGCTTCCCGACAGTTTAGGAGAGAGCCATGAACTGGCGGAACACTATTAAGGTTGTCACATTCGAGCACCACTTTATTTAGGACCAGTTCAAAATTAGATTTGAGGATAAGTTTATACCAGCTGCTCAAAAGTCGGTGCTATTTAGGAAATTTGGCGAGCTGAAACAGGGGGTTCTGTTTATCTTCAAGTATGTGGTAGAGTTTGATGCTTTATCCAAGTATAGGATGTCTTTCATTGGCACTCCACTGAAGAAGAATGAAAGCTTATTATAGGGCTGGATGACTACTTGGGAGAGAAGTTTTGTAGGTACATTGATGAATAGTTTGAGAATTGAAAAGGCCCTTCGACTTGAGAATTTGTGCCCTAAACCCAAGTCTGATGGTGTTGCTAAGGAAGAGCCAAAGCCACAGCAATGTAGTGGAGGCAACAAGAAAGGGAACGGTAAGAGGAAGAGTTTCAAGGGAATAATTCTCAGAAGAAAGCAAAGTGGTATCGCATTTGCTGTGGTTGTGGAGATAAGGGCCACTTGAATAAAGAATGCAAGTTTGAATGAAAAAAGAAGTGCTATAACTATGAAAAGCTCAAACATATGCAGAAGAGTTGCCCACAACTAGTGCAGCGGAAGCAGGCGGTGAAGGCATATACTTTGGATGTCGTCTTGATTTTGTCGAGTACTCCCTCGACAAAGGGGAAGTGTAAAGGCATCACTATTCAAGGTATGCTTTCTATTTATGATGTTTCCCTACATGTTTTGCTCGATACTGGATCTTCACATTTGTTAATATCTAGTGACTTCATAGATAGATTGGGGTTGAGACACGAAATAGTTGATTGACCTGTAGTAGTGACGAACCCTGTTGGAGTCCCACTAGTCTTTTGTATGGTTTTTCATGATTTGGTATTATCGAGTCATGGATACTCTTTTGTTTGTGATTACTTTATTTTTCGTCTTGTTGGGTTTGAAATTATTTTGGAGATGGACTGGCTGAAGAATTATGTGGTAGTGGTGGATTGCGCGAAGCTAGTTATTGGCTGCCTACCAGAGGATGAGCTTGTGGTTAGCTTTCTATATTCGATTAAAGTCCCACATGATGAGTTGTTATTTGTGCCTATCGTCAGAATGTATCCGAGTATATTCAAGGAGGTGAAAAGATTACTGCACCACCGAGAGAAATTAAGTTCCACATAGACTTAGTGAAGAATGCTAGACCGATAGTTATGACTTTGAGGCATATGACACCTAGAGGATAGAAGGAATTAAAGGTTCAAATAAACGACCTGTTGAGGCAAGGGTTCATTCATAAAAGTATCTAAGTGGGGCGCACCCTACTAAGATGGATGGTTCTCTAAGGTTATGTGTTGACTACCGTGAGCTAAATTAGGTGACGTGGAAGAACAAGCATCTGCTTCCACATATTGATGAATCATTCAATCAGCTCCATGATGTGAAGGTGTTCTCTTAATTGGATCTTGCGACGGGATTTCACCAACTGAGAGTAGTAAAGAAGAGGTTGCCTATCTGTTTTTCGTATGCCATTTGGTTTCTATGAGCGGTTGGTTATGCTATTCAGGCTAACCAATGCTCCAACATGAAGTGTTGATCTCATGAATCTTGTCTTTAGGGATTTGCTAAATAATTTCATTCTTATGTTCGTGGTTGATATCTTGGTATATTCAAGGATGGAGAAGGAATAAAATACGCACTTGAGGATTGTGTTGAAGGGTTAATGAGGCATGGGTTGAAGGTGAAGTTTTCGAAGTGTCACTTCTAGAGGAGGGAAGTGAGATTCTTAGGTTATATCCTCTTTTAGCATGCAAAGCATCGCAGTAGATCCTATGAAGGTGTCAATGGTCAAGAGCGAAACTAACCTAAGAAAGCTACTGATGTGAGAAGCTTTCATGAACTAGTGGGATACAATAAACATTTTGTCAAGCACTTCTTGAAGGTAGAAGCATTGTTGACCAATTTGATGAAGAAGAGCCAGACTTTGTTTGGGATGCGAAGGCGAGCATGCATTTGTGAGTCTAACAGAGTGGTTGATGATTGCGCCAGTATTGACCATTCCGAGTTGACATGAGGAGATAATGGTATACATCGATGTTAGTGATACTATATTGGGTGCGGTACTGATGCAACGAGGTAAGGTTTTCGCCTACGCTTGGTTTGCAGCTGAAACTGCATGAGAGGAAGTATCAAACCCACGATTTTGAGTTGGCAGCAATAGTGTTTGCTTTGAAGATTTGGAGGCATTATCTACTATGATAAATTTTCAAGTTGTTTGCAGACCACAAATCCTTAAAATACATTTTCTATGAGAAGGATCTCAACGTTCATCAGCAGCGATGGTTGAAGTTCTTAGCTTCTTACGACTTTAACATTTCCTATGGCACAATAAGGAAAATGCAGTCAGTGATGCATTAAGTAGAAGATACACTAGTTTGGAAGAAATGTTCCTAGAGTGGATGAAGTTAGAGTTTATCATCGGTAGTAATTCTAGATCTCGATATGATCTAGAGTTTGAATTGTTGGCTAGCTTGACTATCAGACCTATTTCGATCGAGCATATCGATACTAGTCATAGGCGAGATGCTGAATATCAGCGATCATGGAAAAAATAGAAGAGGGAGTGGAGTCTGATGAGATGAAGTAGTATAGACTCGACCGATATGGTTGGCTCCATAAGGATATGAGATTGTTTGTTCCTAATATTGATGGATTATGGATAAGGTACTACAAGAGTTCCATCATTCTAAATTGACTATACATCTTGGCAAAATAAAATGTACCATGATATGAACTAGACGTATTATTGGAAGGGAATGAAGAAGGATGTCTGGACATTCATCTCGAAGTGTATGGACTGCCAGTTAGTGATGGCAGAATAGAAGAAGCCGAGTGGGTTAATGCAGCCACTTGAGGTTCCCGAGTGGAAGTGGAAACGTGTATTGATGGATTTTATCGGTGGATTGTCGGGTATCAAAGGAGGGTATGATTGCATTTGATCAAAGTCGATAAATTAACGAAGAGTGCCTGATTCATACTCATTAAGTCTAGCAGAACAACAACCGAATTTGCCGAGTTGTATATGAAATGGATGGTGCGATTCATATGCTGAAGAGCATTTTGAGTGACCGAGACCTTTATTCGCTAGTGGGTTTTGGAAGAACTTACAAGAGGTGTTAGGGACAGAGCTACATCTCAGTACAACTTACCACCAGCAAACTAGCAATAGGGTGAATCATTTGGAATTTGAAGGCTCATGGGATGATCATTTGGATGATCGTTTGGATTCTCGATTTCGTGAGTCTGCATTCTCGATTTCGGAGGCTCATGGGATGATCGTTTGGATTTGGTGGAATTCGCATACAATAAGACGATCAGTATAGTATCGGTATAGCACCATACAAAGTGATGTGCACGTAAAAGTGCATATTTTTAATTCCATGATTAATCTACTTTTATTTGAATAAATGAGCGTATTAGGGTATTTTACATGTTTAAACCAAAATTTAAATTATTTTCAAATCATTATTTATTCATCTTCATTTGGGTAAAATGGTAATTCCGTGTATGATTTAATTTGAGAAAATTTACTTGCACATTTTTATTTTTAATTGTAGGAAAAAGAGAGCAAAGATGAAGAGGCTTTAATGTATGTATGCATGCACAAGTGAAGGAAGACAAAGAAATGAAAAAATAAAAGAATTTATGCAGCAAGGAGGAGCCCACCTACCCACTAACCAATGGACCACAATTAAAACCTAATGGAGATTAAAATGCACATAGACATGTTAATGGTGGATTAGGTAGAAGCTAATGATTACTTGGAGGTTACACATCCTAAAGGGCAATTTGAGTAGCTCCATAAATTATGGATTAGGGTTGTATGCATGTATAAATACCTCCTTATGTTCCATGTAGAGATCTTTTACCTTCTCTTTAGTTAGTTTTAGTTGTAGCCATAAAATGTATACATAAACTCTCTTTCTCTTTAATGGCTTCTTAAGCCTTTTCTTTATGCAATTTATTATATGCAATTTTAATTCATGCACTTTTAATTCATGTTTCTTTCTTTTATGTTTCTTTTTATGTTAGTAGTTTAGATCTCTTTCTTTAATGCAAGTAGTTTAGATTTATTTTATGCAAGTAGATTTGCTTTTTAGTTTATTTTAATTAGCTTTCTATGAAATCACTTTATGGTATAATGAATTCAAATATGAAAAGCTAAGCCCCTTCAATTTAGGGGTGATAAAGCTCTCATGAATCACATAAAGTTAACATAGTGATTTCATTTGATTTACTTTTGTGCTTAAGAGAAATTTTTGATATGATAAAATTTTGTTGTTTAATATTGAATCTGATAGCCTATGACACCAAATAGGCTATGCTTAAACAAACATAAACACAAATTACCTCTTCATCTACATATGAATTTGGTAATGAAGTGGATTTAGAACCAAAATTTGATAGTCTATTTTACTAATCAATAGTAAATAGATCATGCTTAGAATAAATTTTATTTTTGGTTTCATTATCATTTTCATGAAAATTGACAAGTGGTTAAGATGGTGTATTAAATTTTGATGGTTTATGTTGGGTTAATTAATAGCACAAATAAAACATACTTAGGATAAGAACATCAACTAAATTCACAAATGACTAACAAGAGAGATCATAATCTCATTGTGTTGATTTGTGTGATCATAAGAAAGAATTTGCCTCTGAAGCGTCTCTAAATCTCATATTTTTGTTCACCTTTGCTCCAGTTTAATTTTTGCTACTTTTTTTAGTTTAAAACAAACTTGCAAATTTGGGTTAATTTGATTAGGTAGAATTTGAAGTCAATTCATTTCCCTGCGGATTGACCATTAGTCGCATATGTACTACAATCGTACGTCGTACGCTTGCGGTTATTTTCATTACAAATTTTGGTGATTTTCAAACCGATAGAAAATTTATCATCGAATAAGTTTTTGATGCCATTACCAGGAAAAACAGTTTGATTTTAGTTCTAACTGTCGAATTATTTTTGTTTGATTTTATTATATGTTAATTTTGTGTGTTGAATTGCATTTTAAAAAAAAAAAAAGAATATTATGCTTTGTGTGTTTGTTTTGTGATTTTTTTCTTTCATTTGATTAACATTAATTTTTTTATTTTTTATGTTATGTGTTTGTTGTGTGATTTGTGCTTTCATTTGATTTGTGTGTCTTTCATTTTTCTATTTGCATTTGCATTTATATTTTAAAAAAAAAATATACACACAATTTCTTATACACACACGCGCACACATACTCACACCATTTCATTTTCTTTAAATTACAGTTTACATCCTCTGTACACATACAGTTTGCATTTCATTTTAATTTTTTTAATTTACAGTTTCCGTTTTACAATTAACCTCTGCAAAACAAACTGCTCCAAGAACCAAGCCACTTCCTCTTCCTCTGTCAACAACATCACCATCACCATTCCATTGCATCACTATTCCATACTTCAAAACTTCCACCATCCATTTCTTTCGTCCACCTTACTATTCCATTCACTTCTAACATACCAAACATCCTCTGCTACTACATACCTTGTATCACTGTCTCCATACAAAACAAACTTCTGCAACATACAACATACCAAAAATTGCTTTCTCACCACAACCTGCCTTCTATTGCTACAAACAACATACAACATACCTCACTTCTGACATACAACATACTTCCACATATCATACTTCATCACCCACACCAAAAAAATCACCTTCCCTCCACTGCCTGTCACCCCTGCTCAAGAACATACAACACTACTTCAACTCGAACCATTCACTGCATACAAACTTAACCTACAACATCACCAATCCCCACCTTGCATTGCCATAAACATTTCTACTTGAACTTCACCAAAGCAACTGTCACCATCCATTACTGCCTCTCAATCAACCATACACTATCATACTCCACTTCTCTGTCCCTTTGTCATATCACACAAAAACATACTGTACTCCTCTGTCAACAGCCACTGCTCTATATCCACCTCAAAACTGCTCCTTCCCTTCAACCTAAAACAGAAACCATACCTTCACAGTGCCTTCAAACATCAGTGCAATCCCCATGCTTCCTTCACTCCTTTAACATACATTCAAAACTCCCCTCTGCCTATATAACTGTGCAAACTGCACACTTCCATGTGTGCATCTCTGTGCACATTACTTCCTACACAACAACTGCATTTCATCACCCACTGCCAACTGCCCTGACCATCCTTCTTCCGTCACCTTATCATCACCTTCTCTGCTTGCTTGCAACAAACATCACTGCCAACTTCCTATGGTAAACAGCCAATGCTACTTGCCAATCAACACCATCCCACTACATCCCATCCCCCTTCCACCACAACATGGCATACTTTTATTTCAAAAACACCCTCCCCCGTTTCATCATCGGTTCAACTTCATCCTCACACCATCAACATAATCCGTGCATATATACATCTCACTCAACCAATATAAACTTCACTGCATCCGAACAGTGTACATATACTTACCCAACATAAAAACTCAACTTGGTTTCAGCAACATTCCTCCTCCAACTTGCCAAGCAACTGCTATCACTTCCCACAAACACTTCAAACAAGCAACAACAAATACCCCACTGCTACATCACCTAACCATTCATCACCACCACCCACAAACCATCCATTAGCCCGAAAACAATCATCTCCATCCACACACTTAGCAACAAATCCTCACCAACCATCACCTTATTGCCTCTACCCATTGCCTCCTCACACTAACAGCAATCATTCACCGATAACCTTCCCAATTGACTATCCACACCATCTCGTTCCCCAAACTAAATCCGAACACCATTCTCCATCGACCATAGTTCAAAACCTCATCATCATTGCCTAAAGGAAATCTTGTCAATTGGAATATCGATTTTAATTTCGAATCTTGAAGTTGGAATTTGGTATTGGAATCTAAATTTAAGGGAAGTTTGCGTTTGAGAATTTTTGGATAAATTTTTATTTGTTAATCTACGTAGAGTATTTTTAGTTGTGAAGTTATACAAGGTTTGGGCTATAGTTCAAACGGGCCGCGTGTAATCTTATTTTTTTTTTTTTTTTTTTTTTGTTGTTAATTTGGTTCATTTCTTATTTTATTTTTTGCTTTCTTTTTTTTCTTTTGCATTTCTCTCCTAAAAAAAAGTATCTATCTTGTTCAAAATTTCAGCTTGTAAAAGCAGATAAACATACGAATTGCTTTCTTTGCTTTGCTTGCAAATTCGCTGCATAAAAAAAATTGCCGCTAAAAAATAAGTTGCTAATAATTCTGCACGCTTTGATATCGTGCTCTCATTTCTTGTTTTTTTTGCTTTGCATTGTTGGTTGCTTGCATTTTAAAAAAAAAATTCAAAAACAAAAATAAATTTCATTCGTATTGCATCGTTAAATCACGTTTAATTTATGTTTTGCATTCATTTCATCTTATTTTTATTTTCTAAGGGCAACACCCAAATCCACATAAGGGGTGATGAATTTCTTTGGCCCACAATTGCATTTCATCTTAGAATTTAACTAATAATAACGGTTAAAACTTTAGATTTAAGGGAGTGAAAAACTCACCTATGACTTAATTGTATCTTAACAAGTTGTTTTCTTTCGACAATTTATTTTTTTGGTATCTAGGCTACGGCAAAGCAATAATCATCTGTAAATATTACGGTGATTCGTAAATATTATAGTGATTGTTTCTCTGAAGGTACTTAAACTTCAGTTGTAATGCTACGTTGATTTATGGTGCACCGATAACTCCTGTCTGTTACCTGACTAAGAACTATTTTGTTGGATTAAGACAAATTATGATTATACAATTTTGGGTTAGGAGCTACAAAGGATAAAAAATTCATAATTAAGTCCTTTCAATCATTTAGTTGCATTAGTTCATGCATATTTAAAAAAAGGGCAAAATCCAAAACTAAAAAAGTGTACATTTTACTTAACTTAGTTTTTAAATCGTTTCCTTAAAAAAAATCATTTTATTTAAGTTAGTTTTTCTAGAAAAACAAAAAAAAAATATTCTTTTCAAAAACTTAAAAAAAAAACATAAAAAGAAAAATAAAAATATATTTTCCATTTGTGAAATAAATTTCTTTTTTTTTCCATTACTTAAATACAAAAAGAAGAAAAAGAATTCAAAAGTCCAAAAAAAATTATTTTTGAAAATGTCTGAATTTCCCTACACGCTAGAATTATATAATAGTTATGAAAATCAATATAATGCATATAGTTTCACATCAAACTCTTATGGATATTTTAATAACAACTATTGTACAAACAATTCGAATTTTGCATCACAAAGTTTTCAAAATGATGACCAACCTTCAACACTTGAAAAGAGTATTGAAACTATTTGGTCATTACTTGAGCAACGAAATCAAACGATAAATAATTTGACTAGTTCATATCTGTGCAATAACTCAAATCAAGGATTTCAATATAATCAAAATTTTAATTCACCTCAAAAATCTAACAATTTTGATTCTAACACATGTCAATACAATTTCGAACTTCAAAATGAATTTCAAAATCAAAATGGAAATGTGAACCGCTTTTTAAATGATTTTGGCAATGGAAATAGTTTCAATTACACTGCGATTGACAATTATTGTTCTTACCAATTTCAAATTGAAAATTCTCAAGTTAATAATTATGAATTTGATTTTGTTGAGAAAATGGAAGAAAACAAAAAAAATCACGCGGATTTGTTGTTAGAAACCTACAAAAAAAACGTGAGCAACAAAATCAAATCCCAACGTGTAATGAGTCAAATAATAATCCAACTTTTACCAAAATTGACGATTTTCAAATAACAGCTTTTGAAATTGAAAACGTCAATCTTAATGAAGTTATTGAAAATGCGACAGTTGAGTTGGATTTAATTCTTTTGAGAGTGTGAAACCAAATTTAAAATTCGATCTTCCTTTTTTCGATTTTGAAAATTGAATACAACAACTTTAGATTTTGAACATGATACATGCAATGAAGTTGTGAACAATTCAGTAAAGGAAGACAAATTTAGTGAACAACATTTTTTTGGACTTTTCGAAGATGAGTTGTTGAATTCTATGGCGGTAGATTTGAATCACCATTTTGATTTTAAAATCAATAATTTTGAAGAATTTGTCAATGTTGGGTTTGAATTGAAATTCGGTGAAAAATAAACTTGAACAACCAGTTGTTCTATCTACCCCAAAAATCACCGAAAACAAAACAACTCCTACAATTTTTAATAAAACGACATTCGTTTTTACAAATCACCATTCAACTTTGAATCTTTTATGGTTTTCTATGCTTAAGCTATGTCTCTCACACTTGACGAGACAAATGAATTGTTCTTTGGAAGATTGTTTCATTTACTCTTTAACGGTATATTTTTTGATTTCGTGTAAATAATAGTCGTTTCATTTTCATGTAAATATAGGTCAAATTTTTATTTTTATTTTTCTCCTTTCACTTGGGTTGACTGTGGGAACACAGTCAAAATCAAGTGTGGGGCTAAGTCTCATGTTTATTTTGATTTTTATTTCCTTTTCTTTCAAAATAATAATAATAATAAATGAAAATTTGCATTTTAATTTACTTCTAAGTAGGCATGAAAGAGTAAGCATACAGTTTTGGTCATTAAATTAATTTTTTTGGAAATTACTTGTCTTAACAAATAATAAAAAGAAATGTTTAAATTATAAGCAACTTTTAACTAGTATATAGGAAGGTTTATAGGTGATAATTATGAAGCGTGTTCAAAATTTAGTCTTTGCTTAAAGAGTGGTTGGTTTAAAAGTACTTATGTTGACATTTTTAATCTCTAAAGTTCGGTGACGCTAAGTTTATTTTCCAAAACTCTCTCTTTTAAAAAAATTCGAAAATAAAACAAGTTTGTAAATAAATAATAAACACCTAGAGTCAGACGTACATATTTGTGTGTACACTCGCCACACTCTGTACTCTTCTCGCGTAAGCCCGAAAGGCAGTGCATGATTGGTATATCTGGCCTCAGTATATCTGAGTTAGGTATATGTAAATAAAATAATAATAATAAAATAAACGCCTAAAGTCAGGTGAACATACTTGTGTATTCACTCGCCATGCTCTGTACTCCCCTCACGTAAGCTCGCAAGGCAGTGTATGGGTGGTATATCTGGCCTCAGTTTTCTGAGTTAGGCGTGTGTAAATAATGTTAATATCAATAACTTTTTCAAATAATAAGAGAAAGCAAGAAAATGAAACTCAAGCACTATCTTGACTTTACTGATTTGATTTGTTATACGAAAAGAAATAAAGATGCCACTTTGCAAATTTTGATAATCAATTAAAGAATTTATTTCATATTTGCACTAAGTTTTCATCCGAAACAACTAGCCAAAGTAGAGTTGAATGTAATGATAATTTAGCTTTTGTTGGGCTTTTTGATTAGTAAAGGACTGAAATTTTCAAGATATTGATCGAAGCTTGTATATAACGAACTCGTGTTGATTTAAAAGAAAATTCTTCATTTGAAAATATTTTTGAAACTTGCATCATATAGTTGCATTTAGGAACTTTTGATATTTCATTTGGATTTCGTGGGTAGTATCCGCTGAAAACCCTCATGAGACAACACTCGTCCTACTAGGGACACCTAGAAGTTTAACAACTTGTTTTATACACTCAATGCAATCGTGTTTCCTACAAAAACGGATTTATCTTAGTTTAAGTTTATTCGATAATGAATAAAAAGATAAATGTGGGGGTATTTGATGTGCACGTAAAAGTGCATATTTTTACTACCATATTTAATCTACTTTTATTTGTATAAACGAACATATTAGGGTATTTTGCATGTTTAGACCAAAATTTAAATTATTTTCAGATCATCATTTGTTCATTTTTATTTGGAGGTAAATTGGTAATTTATTGTATGATTTAATTTGAGAAAATTTACTTGCACGTTTTTATTTTTAATTGTAGGAAAAAGAGAGCAAATATGAAGAGGCTTTAATGTATGTATGCATGCACAAATGAATGAAGACAAAGGAATGAAAAAATAAAAGAATTCGTGCAACATGGAGGAGCTCACCTACCTACTAACCCATGGACCACAATTAAACCCTAATGGAGATTAAAATGCACATACACATGGTAATAGTGGATTAGGTAGAAGCTAATGGACAGTTGGAGGTTACACTTCCTAAATGGCATTTTGGGTAACTCCCTAAAATATGGATTAGGATTTTAGGCATGTATAAATAACCCTTTATCTTTCATCTAGAGATCTCTTACCTTCTCTTTAATTAGTTTTAGTTGTAGCCACAAAATGTGTATATAAACTCTATCTATCTTTAATGGCTTCTTAAGTCTTTTCTTTATGCAATTTATTTATATGCAATTTTAATTCATGTACTTTTAATTCATGTTCCTTTCTTTTTTGTTTCTTTTATATTAGTAGTTTAGATCTCTTTCTTTAATTCAAATAGTTTAGGCTTACTTCATGCAAGTAGATTAGCTTTTTAGTTTATTTTAATTAGCTCTCTTCTTTCATATTGAAATCACTTTATGTTATAATGGATTCAAATATGAGAAGCTAAGCCCCTTCAATTTAGGAGTGATGAAGCACATAAAATTGACATAGTGATTTCATTTGATCTATTTTTGTGCTTAATGGAAATTTTTGATGTGGTAAAATTTTGTAGTTTAATATTGAATCTGATAGCCTATGTGGTTGACACCAAATAGGCTATGCTTAACAAACATAAACACAAATTACATCTTCATCTAAATATGATTTTGGTAATGAAGTGGATTTAGAATCAAAATTTGATGGTCTATGTTATCAATCAATAGTAAATAGATCATGCTTAGAATATATTTTATTTTTAATTTCATTATCATTTTCATGAAAGTTGACAAGTGGTTTGGATGGTGTGTTAAAATTTGATGGTTTATGTTGGACTAACTAATAACATAAATATATCATACTTAGGATAAACACATCAACAAAATTCATAAATGATAAAAAGAGAGATCGTAATTTCATTGTGCTGATTTGTGCGATCATAAGAAGTGATTTGCCTCTAAATTGTCTCTTGATCTCGTATTTTTATTCACCTTTGCTCTAGTTTAATTTTTTCTACTTTTCTTAGTTTAAAACAAACTTGCAAATTTGGGTTAATTTGATGGGTAGAATTTGAAACTAATTTATTTCCCTATAGATCGACCCGTACTCGCCTACGTATTATAATTATACGCCGTGCGCTTGTGGTATTTTAACGGTTATATTTTTTACCGGCGATTTTCTAACTGATAGAAATCTCCGTCGTTATTTCAACACAAAGCATTTTATGGCCAACCTTATAACACTCCGCTGTGTTGGTGAGAAGTAGGCGAAAAACTGATAATCGAGCCAGATATGATCTGATAGACCTCGAAGAAGATTGAGATCATTCAGCAACGAATGAAAGCTACTCGAGATAGGCATAAGAGCTATGTTGATAGAGACATCGAGATTTAGAGTTCACTTTCAGCAATATGGTATTCATGAAGATTTATCCATTGAAGAATGTTGTTTGATTCAGTAGTAAGGGAAGTTAGCACCAAGATTCGTAAGTCCTTTTCCAATAGTAGAGAGGATTGGGAATCCAACATATAAGGGCGCCTCACCTCAGAAGATGGCAGATTTGCACAACATATTCCAGGTCTCTCACTTGCGGAAGTTTATGCACAAGTCAGACATGACAACTGCATCATACCAACTTGATGATATCGAGTTTGAATTAGAAGCTTTGAGACATTATAGGTCGATTTGTATTGTTCGACGTAATATAAGGCAACCTAGGAGGAGATGTTGGACTTTGTGAAGGTTTAGTGGGGATAAGTGAAGTCGGTTGCAGTAGGAAACGGAGGAAAGCATGAGGGCTGCATATATAGAGCTCTTTTAATGGTAAGGCCTATTGTTTATTATATTTACCTTCAAATTTGACATCATATATGATAGTTTAGCATTCCACATGCTAGAATAGGTTTATCTATCTTATTAATTACGTGGCTATTTGTTTGATATGTTTAATGATTGTATATGATTATTAGGCATACGGAGTAACTATGGTTGACCATTCCTTGAATAATTTGGAGATTTCTGAGGCGAAATTCCAAATGGGAAGAAGAGTCTAATGAGCCTTATTTTACATATTAAAGGATCGTAAAATATTAGTATTAAATCATATGAGGTCGTATGACTCTAAAATTATAGGAAATGACTATTAGGTGCATTTCCGCCTTTCAATTTTTTATCGAACTATTTAGACCTAGAAATTCCTATAAGGTGTATAACTTTTTACAAGGGTTGAACTAGGGTCTAATACAACTTTAATTAAATTGGGATGATTGTTTCTCTTTTCCTAGAGTAGTCATAATAGAAAAATGGGCTTACCATTTAGGAGATATGGACATTTAATTTCTGGTTGCTACTGGCTAGATTTGTAGGTAATTAAGCACAGCCCATGCTTAAGCCCACTAACCTATTTCGGTAATCGTGCCTAATTAGGACCGAAGATATAGATCTGAATCATTTACCACTAAATATTTCTAAACCTCCTCATCTTTTCTGTATTAATCCTAGCCTAACCATCATTAGGTAATTAGCAAAAGGGATTGTAGATTTATCATTTTGATTTCTTTGGGATTCAGATTGCTTACTGTCCATTTTTAGATTTGGGATAAAAATTGTTAATTTAGATATTAGGTAAGTGATTTGTGATCTTTCACTATTCTATAAACTAGCGTGTAACCCGTGCGTTGCACTCAGTATGTTGTAGAAAAATAATATTATAACTATTTTTGAATAATATAATTTATTATGTAATATCAGATGAATTTTGTCAGGATAAATGATTTATGAATTGAAATTGCTATATTTACAATTGTGTATTTTTGTTACAAGATTCATATATTTTTATATTTTAATAAAAATTAAATTATCATTTTTGTTGATAAAAATGAGTTATATATCGATTTATCATTTTTTAGGATTCATTATTTGATAATTAAGTAAATGAAAACAATCATTCTAATAAATTTTGAGATTAATATCTTTATAAAAATTCATAAATAAAAATTCATGCACATATATTCTGAAATTGATATTTAGGTTCCGATACATTTGACTAAAAGATAAATGATGTGTACATTAAATTTCACTACTTGAGAGGATGGCGATAAATACCAAAAGAAGAATAATACCAATGACTTAACATATTTGTATGCATTTATAGTTCTTGTAGCATATGTTTATCAAAATAATTATATGACATTATCAAAGTGATAAAAATTATTAATTTAACTACTAATAGAAATATTAAGTGAAAATAAAACTTGAAACATTACACATCACATTGTCATTTTAATTATGTAAAAAAATGATTTTTAATCCATTGTTTCATACCTTGCTATTTTTATTTTATAATAAAACTTTTCAAAAAATATTTAACATTTATGCAAAAAAGATGATTAATATGAAGAAAATTATTTCTAATCAAAATATGGTATAATTATTGTTCATCGATTAAGTCAGATTATGAATATAACTAATTAAAATTTAACTTTTTGTACAAAAACATAATAATTAAAATTATTTGTTATTTTTTTAATATTACAGAATACGAACATTCATCACTTATCTTTAATTGTAAATTTAGTCTTCATAAAATAATGATAAAGAGTCTATTTGATGTACCAATTTTATAAAGGAAAAACGTTAATATGTTTGTAATGACGTACCATTTTGGAAATAATTTTTTTGTATATATTTTTTTGTAATGAAATACCAACTTTAGAAAGAAAAAATTATGTATATATTTCTTTGTATTAAATTACTAATTTTAGAAAGAAATAGATTTTATGAACTTAAATTTTAAAAAATGTAGAAGTGTCTAAGATAATTTTGTATACAGTTGTGAAAATATTAAATTATATGGACTTGATTGAGAATATAGTTTTACCATTTATGTCAGTAAAAATGCGGTTACACATTGAATTATCATTTTTTATGATTTATTAGATCAATTAATAAATATTTGTTAATTTGATTTAATTAAAAAAATTAAATCCAAGATCAATTAATAAATTCAATAATACGGTCTTGAATGTAAAATAATATAAAAAACTTAGGAGAAATCCATAAAATAATTGTAGAAATTATTGAATGTCAGCATTTTAATGTAAAATGATAGGAGAAAATATTAGTAGAACATTGTAATAGTTTGTATATAATTGGAGAAATTTAAAACGATCTGAACATGGATGAAAAATTATTTTTACCATTTTTATCAATATGAATCCGGTACACATATTGAATTGTCATTGTAAATTTTTTATTAGATCAAAACGAATATTTGTTAATTGTATTTATTTAAAAAGCTTAAATTTAAGATCACTTAGCTATATTTAATATATATGAACTTAAATATAAAATAATAGAAAAAACTTTGAGGAAATCTATAAGTAATTGTTAAAATTAGTTTTAAATTTTAACAATAAAAGAGAGAAGTAGAAACATTGTAATAATTATAATAACAATAAATTATAAGGATATGTAAATTAAATATCTAGAGAATTAAGGAGAGGGGAGGAAATTCCTAGAATTAATAAGAGAGCTTTAAATTCTTCTGGTTTACTATTACTTTACAAATATCAGTATAGTTAAAAATATTGTTTTTGATGTGATTTCTATGTTAAAACATAATTATCTTTTAATCATTTATTAATTAACCCTTAATAATAAATTATTCAACTTTTAATTATTGATTAATCAACCTTAATAAATAAATCAATTAACCTCTAATCATTAAATAATTAACCTTTAATCATTCAATTATCCTTTAATTAATTATCCTTAATTAATTACATTAATTAATTAACCCTTAATTAATTACCATTTAATTAATTATCGATAATTAATTAAAGGATAATTGAATGATTAAAGGTTAATTATTTAATGATTAGAGGTTAATTGATTTATTTTTAAGGTTTATTAACCAATAATTAAAAGTTAATTAATTTATTATTAAGGGTTAATTAATAAATGATTAAAAGATAATTAATTAATATTAATTAACAAAGTGATTAGAGATTAACTAATTGGTAATTAAGAATTCATTAATTTTGTAATTAATAATGGTTAATTAAAGCATAAACTTAGGGAAGTAATTAAAGGATGTTAATGAGTATAACTAAAAGAAAAATCATTAACTAGGGATTATGAAATTATTAATTAATGTGATTAATTTAAGATAATTAATTAGATTAATTAATTGAAGATAATCATTTATGGAATTGGTTAAGTATAATTACTTAAAGTAATTAATAAAGTGTAATTACTTAGTGAAGTAATTAATAGGTAATTACGGGATATAATTAATTGAAGAATGAAAGCAATTGGGTTTAATTACTTTGTGTAACTAATAAGAAGGATGATTACTTAATGGAAGTAATTAAGGATTAATTACTTAGTGTAATTAATTAAAGGATAAATTAATAAAATTTATTTTGAAGTTATTTAAGTAATGTAATTAATTTAAGGATAGTTAATTACTGATGTGATTAATCAAGGTTGGTTAATGAATGTGATTAATTAAAGATTATTTATTAAATATGATTAATAATTAAAGAAGTAATTAGAGAGTCATTTATTAATGTAATTAATGAAGTAATTAAGGGTTGATTAATTAAAGATAATTAATCTATAATAAGTGATTATAGAATAATTAATTAATGTAATTAATTAAGGATTAATGTAATTAATTATAGTTAATTAATTAATGCGAGTAATTAAAGGTTAATTATGTAAATGATTAAGGATAATTAATTTGTGTAATTAATTAAGGCTAATTACTTAATGTAATTAAAGAATAATTAATCAAGGATGATTAATTAAGATGGATAATTAAAGGATGATTAATTAATTGGTTTATAATTAATTAATGGTTAAGTAAGCAGGATTTATAGTAATGGAAGTAATTAATTTAATTTAATTTAAATTAATTAGAGATGGTGTGATTAATAAATCTTTGCTTATGGATGGCTGAATGATATTGAATGCCTTGGATTGTTTGATATCTCTGATATGGGATATGTGCTGATTTGTGATATGAGATGCTTTGGTTGAATTGTGATGATATAGATTATCTATTTATGAGATGGTGAATTGTCTATCTGTGTGAATATAGATAATGAATTGAATTGTTTTAACTTTAAAACAACTTGGACTTAAAAGACGGCGTTTTGGATTTTGGTGAGACCGGGATCAGGTTTCCAAATTTGGATATGTGAAAACCACATTGATCCAAATTAAACAATAGGTCTGAATCTCAAGTGATGATCAAAATGAAGAATCCGAGTGCGAGGGTTATTGTCGTTAACTTTGAGGATGATTCCAAAATGAGTGTAACGAGATAGTACCTTCGGTTTCGTTCGAACCTGGAACGAACTTATATGGATTGAATGCTTTCAGAACATCGTCAGGTGGATGATGAGCATTCTAAGTGATGTGTTCTGATAAGGTAATCATAGCCTCAAGCCTCATCAACCGAAAATGGCTAAAACAGGGGAGGTGCAGCAAGGCTAAGTGAGTCACTCTCAAGTAGGACAAGATTTTCCCCTGTCTAGAGGTTTCTTTTTATTCGGCTGTGTGGGCAGTTGGTTGTAAACAACTACGGGGTTGTCTTGTTCGGGACTATCCAGTAAGGGATGGTTCCGGCCTTATGTTGCAGGGGATTTAGGGTGGATCCTCAGTACGGTGATCTAAGCCACGTACTGTGACGGACGGTACCCCAGTAGCCCTGCATTGTTGGATACCCATTTTTCCTACGTGCCCTTTACGGTTTTGATTGTATAACCCACTTTGTGGCTAGTATTTAATCATGTAACAATTTCAGCTATTTCTTATTTACTTAAAAAGCCTATGCCCTATTATAATATCACTGGATTTCCTATCAAATGTTTTGGTTATCGTAAGGTAAAAACTTTTCCGTGTTTATGTGCGGAAAGTCTTACGAGATACCTGTTTCAAAGGTTTTCAAAGTTAAGCAACTTTAATTGTTACTCACACCAGACTCATGTCTGACCAGGAGTTTATTTTCTGTTTTCTTAAACACTTGGGTACTCAAATTTTTATGAGTAGCTAAGGGATTCAGGTTAGCTTTGACTAACTCTGGAGGAGAAATGGAGCAGGAGGCTTCAACTTTGTAGATATGTTGTTTTTTCCACTGTGTTGGTATCTTTGTGTTGTATTTGAGTTGTAATGACTAGACAGGTGTCATAACTGTCTAGTATGTGTTGTATAAACTGTGTAACTCTGATAGATGTTGTATATTATGTAATACTTATATGATTAATATAATTTATTCGTTCCGCTGTGAAATTCAAATGTTGTTTCGTTCTTTCTTCTCTATCTTTTCTCTTTTCTATCCCTTTCTTTCTTAATGATGATGCGTCTTTCTGTTGAGAGAAAGGTGGGTCGTCACAGAATTTTATTTAACCTTCATATATGTTTATGGTCGAATTTAAAAAGTTTGAAATGAATTTCAAATGGTTATACACGTCTTTTGAATCATATTGTCATTTTTAGTATAAAACTAGATCTTGGTATAATCTTGTATGTTAATCATGTTTGGATGGAATGTATATATTGAATGTATCTTATGGATAATGTTTGTTATTTCATGTATAGTTTTGATATGTTTGTTACTGCTTTTAGATTAGTTAGGATATGCCTGTCGCTTTGGGCAAAAGGAGGCCAAACATGCTCTAAATCGAATGCAACTTAGAGGAGGGGTTCTAGAGGAGGAAAGAAGCCCACACTTCATGTCGCATATAATTTGGAGTTGATTTGGATGCTTAATTTCTGATTGGTACCAAGCTAAATTTTGGTCATGGAAAGTTGCAATTCTAGTTGGGAAAACATTTGGCATTAGGACTTAGGCCATGAAACTTTGGGAAGACTTCGAGGAAGGCAAGTAAATGGAGATGACAGCTTAACCTAAAATTTGGAGGAGTTATATATATTGGAACTGGCCTATTTTTTGATATCCAAAACTTTTAGGGGCTATAGAGAATGTTGAAGGATTGAGTAAATGTGGCATTAAGGAAAGGAACTCAGAGCAAGCAAGAAGGGAAGATAACGGGGCATGAAAGACTTAGCCAAATTTAGGCTAAGAAATTCATATTGGTACTAACCTAATAAGATCGGTACCGTTATGAGTTGAAGACTACAATCATGGCCAAGCTTCCAAGGGATGCTTAGAGGTTCCTGTCGGTCATATTAAAGTTGTTCATTCTTTTGTTTGACATTTGATTGTGACTTTAATGATGGTAAATCAATGGCAATGGAATTATGTTCTAATGATGACTACTCGATGTTGAATAGAGTTGTGGGGATGATTATCCACTGGGGCGGGTCTTAGGAAGGGTGACCCATGGATAAAATGCTGATAGGTTCTATCGTGGAAAGAAAGGAATATGGAATGGTTCTTTGAGGATGAATAGACACTAGATGGAGCAAGGAAATGGCTCGGATATGCATGCTGAGGGATGTTGATGATGTTTACTAATGTACTCGTAAGTAAGGGTATTATGAGGACACTCATTGAGTACTTTGAATGGCTACCCCGGATCGATGGAACAGATCCGTATACCTTGGATCAGTGGAATGGATCTAGTATCAGATATGAGCTGGTGGGCAAGTACACTGAAAACTTAGATTTTTCCATTAATCCACGTCAGAGGAATAGTAATACGAGTTACAATGACTGACGGTGAGGGTTTATTTGATGGATGCTATGTTTGTTATGGTTTCTTTTCTTGTTGTTTTTCACTTTAGGGATGTCACATGACGTAGGTATTCTAGATCTAGATGCCTAGGCACCCGATATTGTCCTTAGGACATAGTAGACCATTATGATGCTGATAGTAGAGTAGAATTTTATTGATGTTACGTTATAACTCTTTGAATGCAGGGAGAGGTCTAGTATTATTCTTATACCTTTGTTCCTTATCATATCAACTTGTATAGTATTCTGAGATTTATTATCGCTCACACCAGATTGTTGTCTGGCTAGAGGTTTTATGCTTTGCTTTTTATCATCTTGGGTACTCTTAATGAGTGGACTAGATAACAGGTTTAGGAGGTAAACAGTTGTTATACAGAGGACGAGCATGATGGAACTTTTAGGTATTATATATGGACTTACTATTGCTTATTCCGTTGTGTGATGTTGTGGAGCCTAGACAGTGTTCACTTATTATATTTAGAGATAGTTTACCTTTTTGAGTATATTATCAGTTGAATAAACTATACTACTACTTTATATAACTGTATCAAATAGTGCACTCTGATACTTATGGTTCCTTTAGTTATTACCATCTTATTTATTTTATATCAGTGATATTTATTATTATATTTTATTCAATGTACCATGAGATATACGGTAGGTTACATGATTATTTCTCTTCTTTTCACCCTTGGTTATCGTCTTACATCGTTCGGGCACCGCAGCAACGCACTTTTCAAGTATATTGGGCGTCGGAAGTGTAGGGCAATCATCATAGAAAGTCTCTTCTTTCGTTAGGACTGTAGGTCTAGATATCAAGCCCTTTTCATTAGTCCAAGTGTTATGCATAAAGATGAATTTTATACTTATGTTTGTATGTCCTCTTTATGGACTTGCTGTGTTCACGTCCATATTGTTTAGTTACCTATTGATGTTTGATTGCTTTCACGCAATGTGATTATGCCATGTTCTTTCGTGCTTATAAATTTTAAGGGTTATAATTGTCACGAGACTACATGGTATATTATTGCCAATGCTATTTTGGGTAATCATGCTATGTCATATATTTGTTATATCTTTCTATTTCCATGCTTCTATTTCTATGTACTCACCTTTGGATTTAGTTATAGTCTAATCCGTTTATCGTTTTATATAATACTTGGGTCGGTCCAAGACTTTTTTTTGTATAGGGACACTTTGATCTTTAGATGATGGACTATATTTTGGGAGATGGTTTAGACTATATTTTGATAGACTATGTATATATTCATTTTGAGATGTCTCCATGTTTGTATGTCATATGACTTGTAATGTATCTTTTCGATCTTTGCTCATATCTGTTTGTGTATATTTTTTAGAGTGAGTCGGATACTCTTTTGTGGATTTACTTTGTCATGCTTATGTTGTGTGTTATATTTTCCATTAAGATATGTTACTCTGTGATCTTTTTTATGTTGTGTATTGTTCTGTCCTTGTAAACCCAAGTATTTATTAGTTTGTTGTTGATAGCGAGGATGTATGTTTGGAAATTCCACGTAATAATACGTACCGGTGTTAGCATAAGAGAATATTCACATGTGGTCGTTTCTAACAAGCATCATTCTCCATATTACCAGACATTATTATTTTATAATACTCTTTGATTGTATGAGTATATAAGTGGGGCATTACGACGTGGTATCAAAGTAAGTTTTTAACAACACAAAGTATCTAAGATACGAGTCTTAGCCTAGTAAGATGTAGGTTCCATGTTTTCGTGGGTGTGCGGTAGTATGAGAAGTGGTATTTAAAGTAAGATTATGAGTACAAGATGATTACAGTGGTGATCACCTGAGACGTACTTGTAGATTGTATGTTTTTATATATGAACTATTTTTATTGTGTTCCCAAAAAATAAATCCACTTTTGTAAAAGTGAGATGGTAGGTAGTAAAGGAACCCAAGCAAATGTCAGACCGTCCAACAGTTTCGGTTATAAGGGTGCATTTGTGACTACTGCTCAGCTTTTGAAGTTAGTGTGGAGTATTCAAGCATCCAACGCCTCTGTTCCACTTAATCCGCCTACTGCAAGGACAGATTTTGCCCGCATGTGCAGCAATTTTTCCAACTTAGGCAGGAAGCCATTCAAGGGTTCTAAGGGAGCGATTGGAGTTTAAGCATGGCTCAAGACATGCAAGCGTGTTTTTACTCATATGGGAGTCACTGACCAATAGAGGGTCCAGTTAACATCTAGTCAAAGAAAACATATATATAATACGCATGCATCAAAACATGTAAGAAGTCGCAAATAGGAACAGTGACAAAATAATGAATGAAGAAATGGAGTAAAGCATGATAAGTGTAAAAGGAAAGAAAATCATGAACACTGTCAGTTATATTATTCAATACAAGACATCCTTCCTATATACGAACGAGTTCAAGATATACAAAAAATATGAGAGAACCTACCCTAATCCAAATCTCCTCTATAGAATGAAAATAAATCATAGTTTAAGAAGCTACACCTTATTCTCATGAGGAGAAGGATCGGTTGAAAGTAAGAAAGAGGCGGTATCGTCTCGTGCCTCATTTTCCTTATATATGACATAATTTTTAGTAGAAACAGGCTGTATAGCTGCCCACTCTTGAAACCTAACATTTGCTCATTCAGGGAGGGAAAATCGACATACAGTCTAGAAACTTCATTGGTTAGGAAGGATAAACTAATCTCTGCATCCTCATCATCTTCTCGACGCGTAAACAATTGTCTTTTGACATGAGCATAAACATGGTAGAGGACTATGTAGGCAGTATCCTCCATAGCCTACTCACACCTTACATTTGCATTAACCAAGCTTTCCTATGCTGGTTCAAGCTCCTCAATAGCCTGTCCAGCAGACTACTTAGCTCTATCTTCTCTGACCCCTTGGGTGGCCACCTAGTCCTTCCAAGAAATGAGGTCCGCTTTTAATTGCTCCACTTCCCTCCCTAGTTAGGAGAGAGCATATTTACCAACGCCCAGCTTAGACCAAATGAAGTCCATTTCGCCCCTACACTGGTCGAAACTTTGTTGTATCTTGAAGAAAAATGCACCACACTAAAATGTAAAAAATAAAAGTTAAAATTACAAGTACGATAAATAAACATATAATTCATGCAGTTCTTACAACATGAAAATTTTCTGTAACAGCCCTATTTTCTATGCTATGTAAATAAATAAATTTATTTAAAAGAGAATGTGCGAATTTGACTATTAGTAATTATGATTTCTAAAAATAAATTTTTATTTAGTTAAATTATATTTATTAAGATATTTTATTTTAGTAAATTGAATGGAATTAATAAATTCTTTTTAGATAATATATTAAAATCAAATAAAATGTTTTAATTAATTATAAATATTTTAAAGTGTAAATAATTATTATATAACTAAAATAGTTGGAAAATAAATTTATTTTGTAACAAAGTAATGAATAATTAAATAAAAACAAACAAGTATTAAATTGGAAGAAACTGTGTGGTTATCGAAATATATTGTGTAAAATGAAATAATTTATAAAACAAATGGCAAGAACTAAAAATTAAATTAAAAATTAGAGTCTAAAACAAATCCTAGCCCAAGCCTATTTTCCCCTTGTTCTAGATTACCCCCCCTTCAGTTCGAACTCAACTCACCACTTAACCTTAATTTGAAAACATCAGAAATCACGATGTAAAAAAAGCAAGACAGGTGACTAGAAGCGATGCAAGGTGATGACAATCAATTGACCTAGGGAGGAGGTGTGGCCGTGGCACAGATGGCAGCATAATCGCTCGCGATTGGGAGATGAAGGTCACGACTTTAGCGGCTATGCAATGCGGTGGTAAGTCATGATGTAGTGGCTAAAAGTGGACATCGGGTGATTGAAGGAGGAAGTTGCGGTATGGGATCAACATGTTTGAAGCAGCGACCTTAGGATGGTGCGTGCACCTTGGGTTGAGGTTGCTGGTGGAGGATGGAAGATGATGACAACTCGGGCATCACAAAAGTGTTTAGTGCATAGTTCAACACTCGTATTCATTGATCGATGAGTTTTTAAACTCATAATTATATCTATTTCCCTCGCTTATTTTACATATTAATCCTAAATAACGATTTAATTGCACAGTTGAATTGTTGTTGAATTGTTGCATATTTGAATTGTTGTGTGCTATATATATATATATATATATTTGAGTATTCAATTAAATTGTTTAAAGAAAGAGTTCATTGAACTTTATTATTGTTGCAATACTGAATTATTGAATTATTGTATGTGATTTCTATATTTTTCGATTTCTCACTTTTCTACAATGATTTGGATATTGTGCGTGATTCACCATTGATATTGATTTGGTTAGTATTTTAATATGATATGGTGATGACATCCTTCCTTATGGATTTGTTATTTTAATTTTGTGTGACAAGAAATCTGAATAAAAAGAGTTATAATACTGTTTGGGATGGGACAATGAGTAATATTTCTCAGTTTATTCTTTGGCTTGTTATATAGAATATTTGTGGAAATTAAGTGTATTTTATGAGAACTGAATAAACATTTGAGCATCACGTAATGGTATGGGGCACTGTTATGATATTTATTCAGTTATTTATTGCAAAAAGATGACACTCACGTAACGGGAATAGCCTTATGAGTTTGTACTTATATGAGGCAACGCTCATAGGTGCAAGCATGGAAGATTCCCTTATATTTATTGATATTGTGTGCCATAGCATGATGTACTCCTTTTATTAGCGTCGGAGAGAACCGGATGGCTAGAATCCACTTTAGCAGCTAGATCTTCGGGCGTCCCCCAGATCCGCGACACCGTATTGGATATTATTTTTGATGCGCATTACATGATTTGGGTTAGGTGACCCATGGGGTTGGTGCCCTATAGCTTTTTGTTATGCCGCATAAGCCAACAGTATGTTGCCTATTATGGCAAAGTAGGGTCGCGACTAAGAGGCTTCGAGTTGATGAGCCATTGGTGGATATGTGTCACGATGTCCGTTGAGGTACTGTAGGAGCAAATCCTCTTAGGTGACCCCGGGGTCCTACAGTAGGATGACGGCCATCAGTCTCCCTTCAAGTTCTAACGGAGTGGTATTTTGGCATATTCTATTGATACATCTCACTTAAGTATAGATATGGGTTAAGTGACCGAAGGTTAGGTAACCCACATATTGATGTATATATGACTCAACTTGAGACTTCATGTCTTTTGTACAGTCATTCCTTATCACGGTTTATTTTGATATTTATATGTATAAGGAGATGAGATTATATTTGGACAGGTGTCTAGAGTATAGTGGATTCTCATATCTTTTATCATATTTGATTGTGACGCCCTATATTTTTCAGTCAGACGGTCTATTTTACGTTGTTTTGATGCTGGTATATTATTATTTGAGATTGAAAGATATACTTGATGATATCTCATATTTTATGAATTATGAGTTTTGATGATGATTTCTGGATATGTATGATTCGCCCAATTGGTGTTGATTTTGTGATTCCTGATTTGGTATGATTTTTATAAGGGTGACGATAATTTTATGCTTTGTTTTGTGATGTTCTGCAATTATATGATATTTGGGATTGCTGAGATAACATTATTATATTTATACCTAGTATATATAGAGTTTCATATGTTTATTGACCTTGGATTTAGATATAGTGTGAACCGTTTATTTTTTATAAAATACCTGGGTCAGTTTAAGACGTTTCAATTATAGAGACAATGAGACCATCCTGTGTTATCTAAACGTAGAGGAGACTAGATATTTTGTATTGTATATTATTATCATGTATTGTACGTTCAGTTGTATATATGTTATTGTGATGTTTATTGGACATGTATTGTATATTATTTCTTATACGTTACCACTGCTATATTGACACTGTGATCACTGATATTTTATTTATGTTGTGTATTATTCTATCTTGGAGGAAAATGTGTTTATTGCTTTGTGCTAATATTGCGTACGTATAAGTGAGTTATTTATTCAATATATAAATACATGTCGGTGTTAGACCAAAAGAATATTCACATATGTACTCCATATTGTCTTATTGTCAATATTACTCTGTAATACTCCTGGATAATATGGGTATAAAGGCGGGGGTGTTTACATTGGTACCAGAACAGTTTAGAACAATACATTATATATAAGAGACACGAGTCCTGACCTTAAATGTGACTTTGAGTCCTTGTCCCCTTGGGTGTGATGGGTAGTTACCCTATATTTTAGGGATAATATGAGTGTGCGAAGTACTCTAGAGTAATCATCTGGGGATGTACATGGCATTTTTCCTATTATATATATTATTTTTATTCCTATAACTTCTGTGTGATTGTTTTCTTGTGGAATTTGAGTTGTTGATGGTGGCAGAGAAAAAAGGAATGGTTAGTCAGACTAGTAGTGTCAACATTGGTAAACGAGAACAAACCTCTATGTGACATTGAATAGAATAGCCTGATCCGATAGAGATCAGAGTGCACGGTTGATACTGATAGATAGCTTTCCCTTAAAAGCGTTTATTTTTTTTGTTTTGATTGTGTGTTGATAGTGATAGATTATTTGGGTATTAAGGTAATCACTATTAGTATGTAAATCTAATAAGAGCAAGCATGTGATTTTGACAAAGTAAGAAAATTAATTATATATTGAAATACTTGAAAAAAAAATTATAATTAAACTTCTGTTAACTTGTCCGTTAAGTGCTTTAAGAATTCTTGTCGATGAGCCTGACCAACGTTATAGATAGGAATTCATATACGCTAGGACGATGCATTTTGACACGATGGTTTGAAAAGAATAATATGTTTGAAAAAGAAAATATTTTGAAAATAATACAATGCATCAAAAAATAAAGTAAAATAAAATTTGATCAATGAAAAAGCACAATCTAACAAAAAGAAATATTTCCATAGTTGGTTGCGTGTTTTTGAAAAATATATTGAAATATGAAACTGATCAATGAAACTGATCAATGAAACGTCCGGCAGGCCTCTTACCATTGTAATTGTCATACTTTCATAGTTTATAATATTGCCTCAATTAAATGTGTATTTTGCACTGCACCAAGTTTTATACCTATGCACCATAAAATATTTTAGAAGATGGCTGCAGATCCTATCATATACAGCAATAATGATTGCAACAGGCATGCATACAAGTAAATCCATCAAATGGGACCTAAAACACATTTATGATTTTCAGAGTCAAACAAGGACAAGGATATGGGCAACCAGCATGCAACTTGCACTTAATCCCTTGTCCGGAATCAGTATGTGTATATATAATATATGTTAAAATATAATATATATTATTCATTTTTCCCCCTTCGATCGACGATAATCTTTATGGAGATAAAAATATGGGAACATATATAGATGTATAGTACTTACAGGCTTGTTGGCAACTCATGTAAACAGTTGGGTGTTAAATACTAAAAAGTAAACTGAACCAGTCATTATTTTTGTACGTTGCATCGTATTAAGAACATACACTAAGTAAAACAAACAATAATCCTGAAATTTAGTAACATATTCAGTTAAATTAAATTTCAGTTTTTCTTAGTTATAGTCGTTGGCAATGGAGCAATCTTTATTTGAAATGCAACACAAAACATTGGGATTAATTGTGGTTTGAAACTGAATTAAAAAGGAACTGTTTTGTTGTCCTAAAAATGAAATCATTAAAAACAGCACTAACTTCAGTAGACCATGACTTTCAAACGGTTTATCCGATTTTGAAGATTTTGCCCTTTTTGAAAAGCTTGAAATATAAGTAACAAAATTTTTAAAGTGTTTCGGAAAATTTTGATATTTTCAAGGTCAAAAACTTGTTTTTCTTGAGTGGACCTGCTATGAAGTCTGATTTTCTAAAATGATAGTGTTGAAATTTTTTGCTATAACTTCTGTTGTACATCATATTTTCTAGATTTGAAAGATGTTTCGAAAAGCTAATTGATTATGCTACTTTACTTTTGAAAGCATCTAATAATTTTGTCGTTTTGACCTCTTAAACTTAATTTGAAAAGTGACTAAATTTAGGATGTTATAGTGTTTGTTTGTAATATGGATGCAATGCATATTTTACTTTTTTTTTATCTCACATGAGTTATTCAAGTTGAGTTTATATACATAAAGATGACTAATTGGATTGGGTTTGGGGACGTTAGCTCACTTTTGCTGCATAAAAAAACTTCGTTGAATTAAATCTATTTAAATTGTAGCATACGATAAGAGAAATTAGTGAAAGAGCCACATTGTGGATTGAGTAGTTAAGTTTGATAGAGGATCGTAGATACGAAGAAATTCATGCTATGAGTTGTTGGATGTTCACTATAAGAAACGCGATGACGCAATTTTCATAAAGAGGGAAGCCGGTAACAATCCTGCATTTTACACCATATAAATAAATAAATTTATTTAAACTATAATGTACAAATTTGACTGTTAGTAATTATTATTTCTAAAAATAATTTTTTATTTAATTAAATACCAGTTAATAAGAGATTTCATTTTAGTAGATTGAATTGAATTAATAAATCCTTTTTGGATAATATATTGAAATTGAATAAAATGGTTTAACTAATTATAAATATTTTAAAGTGTAAATAATTATTATATAACTGAAATAGTTAGAAAATAAATTTATTTTGTAATAAAGTAATAAATAATTAAATAAAAACAAACAAGTATTAAATTGAAAGAAATTGTGTGGTTATCAAAATATATAGTGTAAAATGAAATATTTTATAAAACAAATGGCAAAGACTAAAATTTTAAATTGAAATAAGAAGGAAATTAATTGAAAATAACAATAAATTAAAACTTAGAGCCCAAAAAAAATTCAAGCCCAAGCCTATTTTTCTCCTGCTCTAAATTATTCCCCTTCAGTTCAAACCCGATTCACCACTTAACCCTAATTTAAAAACATCAGAAATTGCGATATAATAAAGGATGCACGACTAGAAATGATGCAAGACAACAACGATCGATGAAAGGAGATGCAATCGTGGTGAAGGTGCCAGCGTAATCACTCACGATTGGTAGATGAAGGTCATGACTTTGGCAGCTGCGTGATGTAGTGGTGAGATTCACGATATAGCGGCTGAAAGTGGACATCAAGCAATTGAAGGAGGAAGTTGCGATGTAGGATCAGCAAACTTGGAGCAATGACCTGAGGACGATGCGTGCACTTTGAGTTGAGGTTGTTGGTGGAAGATGGAAGACAACAGCAGCCTGGGCATCACAAAAGCGTTTAGTTCATTGTTCAACACTCGCATTCCTCGATTCGGTGAGTTTTTAAATTCATAATTATATCTATTTCCCTTGCTCGTTTTACATATTTATCTTGATAATGATTAAATTGCATAGTTGCATAGTTGAATGTTGTTAGTATATTGATTTGGAATTGGATGATTTGTGATAATGATTGATTGTGTTGGTCGAAAGTGTCAATTTACAAAAGAAAATCCATCCACTTGTAAATTGAACTAAATATTTATTGGTATATCCATATGTGAATTTTATGGATGACAAGGGTTCAACAGACTCGACTCGGGTTATGCGATAAATTTTTAGTGATGTTTGTTGTTATGTTTGTGGAGTAATTTTACTCCATAATTTTATATATAAATATTCATTTATTTCTTGTTTTAAAGAATGTTTGAAAAGCTTAGAAACATTATTTTAGGGTTATAAAAATCTTATTAGAAGTGTTGTATGAATATTTTACTAAATTGTATCCAACCGGCTATATTCAAATTTACAAATATATTTTTAATTATACCTACAAATATAGTTTTCATATACTTATAAAAACCTTTTTAACATTGATATTATATATATTGTAGTTTGGAATTGTTTTAGAGGGAAAATGTATTAAATCAAATTAGTTTAATGTAAAGTGAAAATTTTGAATTATGTTTTATATTTATTTTGGAAGTTTAGAAATCTATTTTAAAATAGAATTTCATTGTGAAAATCGATATATAGGTTACGTTTGATCGGTAAAGTTTTTATGAATGTTATATATATACACACATGGATTTGAAGGTAAATTATCGTGTTAAATTTCTATTTTTGGTATTATATAAAGGATGTGAGATTATTTATTTCTATATATATACATATAGTCCTAGAATATAAAATTGATTAAAGAAATTTTTTATTCAAAAGATTTTATATTTGGTTTTAGTCAATTATTTAAAAGATTATAAGTTATGAAGATATTTTATGTTTAATATTTTAAGTATTTTAAAGTGAATTTTACTAATAATATGATCGATTATGAAATATTAAAGTGTTATACACACGCGCGCACACACACACAGATCACTACAAGGGGAAGAGGGATTTCCGACGGTTGAAAACCGTCGGCGGCCGTCGGAAAAAGCCGTCGGAAATGACGGCGTCGGGGAGCAGTGTTTCCGACGGCTACCGACGGGTGCTGCCTTATAGATTACCGACGGCTTCCGGCGGTTTCCGACGGCTTCCATCGCCCGTCGAAAGCCGTCGGAAACCGCCGGAAATCAGGCCGCCGGGAGCCGTCGGTAACCGATGAAAATTTCGACTTATAAGCCGTCGAGAGCCGTCGGAAGCCGTCGGAAATCTGCTGTTTTTTTTTTAAATCTGCTGCAAATAGAGCCTTCCAACCACATTTCTCTTCCAAACACTACAATATCAATACTGCACAATCCAATAAACAATAATCCAACCAAACATGCAAACCAATACTCCAAAATATTCAATAGACACAGAAATAAACAAAATTGGAATAAAAATAAAATACAAAATATACATAACATTCCAACATTAACAATAATACTAACAATAACTGTTCTAATCATGCATATCCTGATACAGCTACAGAACCAAGTGTATTATACATAATTATACATATCAACAATTAATTGTTCCATCTACCAAATCATTGTAAACTAAAACTAAACATACCTGCACGAACGAATCAGAAAGCAATGAATCAATCTGCCCCAGATCCAGAGCCAGTCGATGAAGGGAAGCGGCCACCAAACTGCTGCATGTACTCAAATAACTGTGCCGTCTGCATGGCCTGTTGGCGGTTCTGCTCCTCCAACTGCTGAACTCTAGTCTGCAATTCTTCTATACTTGCTAGCTCGCTCTGAGGTCTACTCCGCCGTCTCCTACTCTGATTACTGGACTGCAATAATTGAAAAATAAATAAAATCAAAGTTTATTGTTTTGAAAAGGTAAGAATATCACATTTTAAGTATTTTAAGAAAAATTAAATTATTTACCGCTAAATTGCCAAATCCGTATCGTCGACCATGCTCTGGTTGACTCATAACGGACTCAAAAATAACGTCCTCTTCATCGGTCGTCAGCTGCTCTCGACCCGTATCAGAAAGGAGTTTCTGTCGCTGCTCCATAAACATCTCCTGCATTGACAAATTAATAATATCATATCTTATTTCATAATAATTTGACAACTAAAACAATTACTAATACTGAATAAAATGAAATATGCTTACATGGCTTTTACTGGATTTATCGTCCTGCCATGTGTACGAAACAGTCCCGTCTGGATTAACATGCTCGACAGCATGCGTACGGGCGAACACGTCCATATAGCTGACAGGACCATGTGCCTCGGCTTCCTGAAGTTGATTGTTACATACAATTATTATACATTTAAAATCATATAGCATAAACTATTTACATTTATTATTCAGTAATTAAATTTACCAACTCCTGCCGATACTGCTGAAACGACTTCGATCCTCCGCGATGAGTAACGGGATTCTTATTTCTATTTGCAGAGTTTCTATCTGACTCTGCCTGTACATTCAAAATTTGATACATTATTTTCCAATCACGTTAAATTAATAATTCAAAAAAAATTAGTATACTTGCCTTCGCCTCGTCCGTCTCCCAGTAGCTCAACCAAGCTTGCCACACACTCTCCCCCATCCACCGTGGTCTCTTCCCGGATTTCTTAACCTCAGATATCGTGTCTCTGTAGTTCTTTCGCATCTTCCTCATCCAGTATGCTCGTGCCAGCTGCATATCATCTGTCTGGATGTCTATCTCAGCCTGTGTTAAAAAAAGATTACACTTTAAACGATAAACGGTAGAAAAACGACAAAAACGAATTAAAAATGGAAAACATAAAAATTACACATACTAGGACATCCTGCCATATGCACTCTATGATGTGCGGAGGGATGGTATCCCACTTCGGCCAGCATGCACTCATCCTACTACGATATGCTGCTCTGGAGACGTCCAACACTACCTTAGTGGGTAGTAGCTCGAACACCCTGTTTTTAAGTACGATACAGATAAGTACGTACGTATAGTATAGAAAAAATAAGATGATGAATAAGATTTAATTTTTACCCATCTGCTTTGGGGACTAACGTAACAACTGGACGGCGTGGCGCTTGCGATGGGCCACTGCCATCGCCTCCTGAAGAACGGGAAGAGCTCCTCCCTCTATGTGACATAATGATAAACCTGTGACGTTTACACATCATTATATAAGAGAATAAAAACATGATAATGAAATATATTTCATATGAACATGACATCAACGGTATAAATTGCTTAATTATAATGACTGAAATGTAAATAGAAATGTAAGTTTGTTATACTTGATTCATAATGGGTGTACTCTTCCTACGATAAGCAGAGTTCATTACATTTTTAATAAAAATTGCTAAATAAATGACAAATTGAAATAACATAAAACAATAGTAAACGGATTTAGTTTCATAGTTACATCAATTTCATAATACATCAAGAATTCAACATAGTTACATCAATTGCAAAAAAACAGATTCAAATTTATATCAGTCATCATCGTCTTCTGATTCAGATTCGGTCTCGTTTTCGACGATATTTTCCTCTGCACTGTCAAACGCTTCTACCAAAACATTTGATTCATCGATCAAAGGACCAAAATCTGTATGATCGTCTGTAATTATTATTTCGTTATTTTGCTCAAGATCTGCCTGATAAGCTTGTTCGTCCGGAATATTCTTCCCATCGAATGTGAATCTGGCCTTTGTTTTAAAAACTGCAGACCAATCTGCTTTATCTCTTTTTAGAGACGGATAAGGAGCGTAATAAACTTGCAATGCTTGTTTGGCTAGTACAAAAGGATCATACTTGTGATAGTGCGATGTATGCTTTATTTCGATAAGATTATAATCCTTATGCACATTAATTCCAGAACCTGGAACATTGCTAAACCAATTGCATCTAAATAGAAACACCTCCTCCGCGGGTCTTGAGAAATATGTCAGTTGCAAAATTTGTGTTAGAACGCCATAAAAATCATTTAAATGGTTTTCTGGATCGTCACTACCTTTAACAAATACACCAGTATTATTTGTTAATTTTTCTGCACCGTATTCTTTGGTGTTAAATTTGTATCCATTGACGAAATATATTGGATATGTCTTGACCACTCTTTTTGGTCCCATTCGGATCTCCGTTCAGATGTTCCCGTTCGGGAACACTGTTTATATAAACAAATTATTACATTAGGTTATACACGCGCATGCATTACAGAAAAGAATAAAACAAAAATTATTATTTCAGAATACCTAACAAACGGTGCAACCTCGGCACAATTTAGAAGAATATAAGTGTGTGCTACACGAAGATCTCTATCGTCTAGCCATATTTCCACACATTTTCCAGAAGGCCGACCATGTTGTCTAAAAATAGATAACATTGCTTGAGAGGACTCTTGTTCGTCGCCTTCATCATTACGAGGAACACTTTGAAATGAAATATTCACATGGTCACTGAAATAGTGAGAGAGAAAGAACGAAGCTTCTTCTTCGATGTAAGATTTACATATCGAACCTTCAACTCGTGCTTTTTGTCTCACTTTTTTCTTCAGATGATTCAAATATCTATGCAACATTAATTTATATTAACTTCATCTTTCAAATGCAATTAAATTACATTATAACATATTACATACCTCTCAAATGGATACATCCATCCGTATTGGACAGGACCTCGAAGTCGTGCTTCAGATGGAAGATGAACAGGTAAATGTTCCATCACATTAAAAAAACCTGGCGGAAATATTTTCTCTAATTTGCAAAGCAATATAGGAATGTCCACTTCAAGTTTACGTAAACGTTGCACTTTTAAAGTAGTCGAACAAAGCTCTTTGTAAAACATACTAAGCTCCGTTACTACCTTCCAAACTTTTAACGGCAGTAGTTCTTTAAACATAACGGGAAATAAATTTTCCATCATTATGTGACAGTCGTGACTTTTCATTCCGCTCAATCTACCATTTTTAAAGTCAACACATCTACGAAGATTTGATGATATCCCATCAGGAAATCTTAACCCTTCCACCCATTTTAACACAGCTTTAACTTGATTATTATCTAATTCGTAACAAGCTTTTGGTTTTTTACTGTCATTTGGTTTCATATGAAGCTCGGGACGTTTGCATAATTCTTCTATATCACGTCTTGATTTCAAATCATCCTTCGTCTTCCCTTTCACATTCAAAATTGTGTTAAACACATTATCAAATACATTTTTCTCATTGTGCATCACATCTATGTTATGGCGAAGCAGAAGATGTTTCCAATACGGCAACTCCCAAAAAATAGTTTGTTTGCACCAGTTATGAACAACTGATTTGCCTTCAATTTCTGTTTGCTCCCCCGTTTCATATATCTTTGGATAGTCCTTAACAAGTTCATATATGCCTTCGCTTGACCATATCATCGGTGGTTGTCTGTTTTCTACTCTATTAGCTAAAAAGTTTTTCTTGTCTCCTCTGAAGGGATGATTTACATGGAGAAAATATCGATGACAGTCAAACCATGAAATTTTCTTACCATGAGGTAAAGAAAACGCTCGTGTTTCATCCATGCAATATGGACATGCTAGACGACCGGCAGTACTCCATCCCGAAAGCATTGCATAGGCAGGAAAATCACTTATAGTCCACAACAAAGAAGCAAACATACGAAATTTTTTCTTCTTTGACATATCGTATGTTTCTACTCCTTCGTTCCACAGTATTTTTAACTCCTCAATCAACGGTTGTAAATATACATCGATTCCTTGTGTCGGATCGTCGGGGCCAGGAACGACAACAGTAAGAAACATATATTGCGTTTTCATGCACATCCATGGAGGTAAATTATACGGTGTGACGATAATGGGCCAGGATGAATATTTAGAACCAAATTGAGAAAATGGAGAAAAACCGTCCGTACATAATCCTAATCTAACATTTCGACTCTCCGCTGCAAAATTTGGATACGTTTTATCGAAATGCTTCCATGCTTCTCCATCGGCCAGATGTGTCAACGTACGCTCTTCCTCCGTTCTCATGCTATGCCACCTCATATTAGACGCAGTTACAGAATATGCATATAATCTTTGAAGTCTTGGAGTTATGGGTAAGTAGTGCATACGCTTGTACGGAACTTCCTTACCCTTCTTTTTTCTTGGTTTGTATCTCTCCTGGTTACAAACTTTATAATTTCTAAGGTTTGCGTCTTCTTTCCAAAACAACATGCATCCTTTTAAACATGTATCTATTTTCTGATACGGTAAACCAAAAGCCGACATAAGTTTTTTAACTTCGTAGTGATTTTCACACATTAGATTATCGGGCGGCATATGTCTTTTTGCAGCTTGTACAACAGCCGTAAACCCAGCTTCAGTGATGTTGTATTTTGACTTCATCGCAATGTATTCTGCGATTACTGACAGCTGCGTGCCGCTTTTACAACCATCCCAAATAGGTTTCTTAGCTGCATCTAGTAAATCATAAATTTTCTTAGCTTCAATATTTGGTTCTTCAACATTTACATCATCGTCGTCAACTTCAACCATAGGAAACATTGATCGTGCTGCATCTTCGACCATATTTTCTATACGGGTCGTTGAAACTATTTCGTTAACGACACTTTCAGACTCTACAGAAGTATTTGCTACAACTTCTCCATGCCGATCCCAAACATAATATTCGGGTGTGAAACCGTGTTGGCACAAATGAACTTTCACAATATCTGGTAACAAAAACTTCAAATGTCTACACCTACTACACGGACAACGAATTTCTCGATCGTTTCCGTTATTACTTAAGGCGAATTCAACAAACACGTTTATACCATTATAAAAATCTTCTTTTATTGAGCCCCTCAGTCCTTTTCTTTGGTACATCCATCTCCTTCGATCAACAAAATAATCAATCATTTTTCCTATTTGACAAAATGAGAAGTTCAAAATTTAATATTTATTTTGAAGAATACATATTCGAAAAAGATTATTTTCATGTTCGTATAATATTTTGAATTTAAAGAACAACTTCACAAATTTAAAAATATTTTCAAATAGGGCACATTTCATTTTTTAACGTATGTAACGATTAAAATAATATATAATTTTTTTTCATTGGTCAGACATCCTACTTCCCATTACAAACACAGTAAGCATTTACATTTCGTATATTACTTCGTCTCAAACGATTCAATAAAATTTCGGCAGCATTTCCCTTTTGTTCCCTGCATTGTACACAAATGCGTGTACGCAGGAAACAAAAAAGAAAAGTTAGGGCGAAATTTTATGAACCGTTTGAGACGAAGTAGTATACAAAATGTAAATTCTTACTGTGTTCATAACTTGTCCAATACAGGGACAAATCCGACAAACATTGTACCAGATGAATATAAATGGTCGTTTTTCGAAAAAAACGACTATTTATACAACGATCATGTACAACACTTGTCAGACGGGGCCAAAAACTCTCTAAGGGACATTTGTCGGTTAACATGCGCGCATTTTACTCAAAAATACAGTTTTACTCACTGTTCACATTTATATATTAATTTCACACATTTATTCGACGTATTACGCATCAACTTAGGGCTGGTTTAACATTTTGTCATTTTTCAATACACACAATTATAATTTAGAGTAATGCATTTTTTTTGTGTCATAAGTAAATACGTGCACAATATAATACTCCTAGTTCATTCAATCATTTTATCTTATTCCAAATAACGTATACAATCGTCGAATCAAGGCATACACAACAAAATACATATACATGAACAAGCACAAATTATACGTGTTTATCACAATTTCACGATAAAAGATGAAATCGGTATACCATGTGATGCTATAAACCGTTATTACGCTAGTGGAAACAATTGCAATCATTAATTCGCCCTAATTTATCAATTTATGCAAATCTATAATTAGGGTAAAAACTGAATTTTTCATAAAAATAAGAGATTATACCTGAGATTAAGAGTAATGGAGCTTGATTAGAGAGCCTTGGAAGATCCGGAAGCTAGAAATTAGGGATTGGAAGCTTGGGGGTTGAATTTGGGGGGTTTTTTGATTTATTTTCGTATGGAATGGAGGAGGAAGAAAGGGCTCGGCTGGCAGGTATAATCGCAAATTTCCGACGGCCGCCGACGGCCCGTCGAAAGCCGTCGGAAAATGGCTGTCGGAAGCCGTCGGTCTTGGCTGTCGGTATTCTGCCTTTTTCTTGTAGTGGATATATATATATATATATATATATATATATATATATATATATATATATATGTATGCATGTATTGAATATTTGATTAAATTGTTTAAAGAAAGAGTTTGTTGAACTTTATTATTATTTTAATACTGAATTATATTGGAATTATTATATATGATTTCTATATTTTTCGATTTCTTACTTTCTAATACTGATTTGGATATTATGAGTGATTCACTGTTGATATTGTTTTGATTAGTATTTTGATATGATATGGTGACGACATCCTTTCGCATGAATTTGTGATATTTTTATATTGATTTTGTATGATGAGAAATCTAAATAAACGGAGCTATAATACCGTTTGCGATGGGGTATTGGGTAATATTTCTTCGGTTATTCTTTGGACTCGTTATATAGAATATTTGTGGAGATTGAGTATAGTTTATGAGCGTTGAATAAACGTTTGAATATCATGCAGTGATAAGGGACGTTGTTGTGATATTTATTCGGTTATTCATTGTAAGTAGATGGCATTCATGTGACGGGAATAGTCTTATGAGATTGCACCTGCGTGAGGTGATGCTCGTAGGTGCGAGCAGGGTAGGCGCCCTATATTTATTGGCATTGTGTACCACTATCACGATGTGCTCCTTTTGTTAGTGTTGAAGAGAACCAAATGGCTAGAATTCAACCTAACAATCTAATCTTGGGGTTACGCCCTAGATTCGCGATCCCATATTGGATATTATTTTTTATGCGCATTACATGATTTGGATTAGGTGACCCATGGTATAGGTGCCCCTACATCATAGTATTTGGTTTAGGTGATCCATAAGGTAGGTTCCCTATAGCTCCTTTCTTATCTCGTGTAAGCCAGTAGTTTGTTACCAATTGAGAAAAGCAGGGTCGTGACTAATAGGCAATGCATTGACGAGCAATTGGTGGATATGTGTCACGATGTCCGTTGAGGTGACTGAAGATTGTAAGAGCAAATCAAGTTAGGTGACCTAGGCTCTTGAAGCGGGATGAAGACCATCAGTCTCCCTTTTGGTTCTATCGAAGTGGTAGTTAGGCATATTCTATTGATACATCTTGCTTAAGTATAGATATGGTTTAGGCGACCTAGGGTTAGGTGACCCATATATTGATGTATATGTGACTCTGCTTGAGACTTCATGTCTTTTATATAGCCGTTCCCCATCATGATTTATTTTGATATTTGTAAATATGAAGAGATGAGATTATATCTAGATAGGTGTCCAAAGTATAGTGGATTTTCATATCTTTTATCATATCTAACTGATGGGTGGCTGCCATATATTTTTCAATCAGACGGTCTATTTTACGTTGTTTTGATGAGGATATTTTATTATTTGAGATTAAGAGATATATTTGATGACATCTCATATTTGATGAATTATGGATTTTGATGATGATTTCTGGATACATATAATTTACCTAATTTATATTGATTTTATGATTCTTGATTTGTTATGATTTTTAAATGGGTGATGACATTTTTATGCTGGGTTTCGTAATGTTCTACATTATATGATATTTGGGATTATCGAGATAACATTATTATATTTATACCTAGTATACATAGAGTTCCATATGTTTATTGACATTGGATTTAGGTACAGTCCGACCCGTTTATTATTTATATAATACTAAGATCAGTTTGAGACATTTCAGGTATAAGGATGATGAAATGTATAGGGATGATGAGACCATCCTATGTTATCTGGGCATAAAGGAGACTAGATATTTTGTATTGTAGGTTAATATCTTGTATTATACAGTCTCTTATATGTATGTTATTGTGATGTTTATTGGACATGTACTTTATATTATTTCTTATACATTATCGCTGCGATATTGGCTCTGTGATCTTTGATATTTTCTGTATATTGTGTATTGTTCTATCCTGGGGGGAACATGTTTATTTCTTTGTGTCGATATTATGTACGTATAGGTATGTTATTTATTTGATATTTAAATACATACCGGTATTAGCCCATGGGAATATTCTCATGTGTACCCCATATCATCTTATTCTTCATATTATCCGACAGATTACCCTGTAGAACTCATGGATGATATGGGTATAGAGGTGGAGGTTTTTACACTTCATTATGGAAGGCCTCAAAAGGAGCAGCATCCGGGAAAGATGAGGAAGGAAAAGACAACGTTGGGCAGATGAAAGCACGAAAAGGTTAAAAAAATAATCAACTGCCCCATCCGTTCAATAAGATCCACCCTCACCATCTCTTCAGGTAAAGCAGGATGCGCAAGGGAATGAATGAAGAAATAGGCACCACATATTGAGGAGGTTTAGGATGCATGGGTTTATTTACATTCTTTTGCTTCTTAACTTTCTCAGAGGTTCCACCTTCACCATCTCTTCAGGTAAAGCAGGATGCGCAAGGGAATGAATGAAGAAATAGGCACCACATATTGAGGAGGTTTAGGATGCATGGGTTTATTTACATTCTTTTGCTTCTTAACTTTCTCAGAGGTTCCCTCTCCATGTTGGTTATCATCAACAGGCTTCAATGGGCTAGAAGAAGACGGTGCAAAGACAACACCCAACTTAGACCTAATATGTGAAGACATACTATCTACAAAGTTTAAACAAAAACTAATCTACAGTCATACATTATGAAATCCATATGTTATAAATACAGGAAAATGCAACTTAAAGAAGTATAAAATTAGCCAAAATAAAAATAAGTCGATACTCTTCTCATGAGGAGAGGAGGAACTGTACGCCTTCTTCTCTGAAGTAGAAACAAGTTCAAAAGCACGAATGAATCTCAAAAAGTTATGAAAATCTTGCAAAAATTTCTATTTATGCAGTAGTGTTTCTACATAAATATTTGATCATCTAAGGGTATTATCATCTAAGGCCCCAATTAAATTCCCACGGTTCTTGAACAATTCCTTCTCTTCCGCAGTAAAAGTAGGGCAAGGAGCTAGAGAGGAGAATAGATATAAAAATTAGGAGAGAGCAGTTGGGCCAAGGTAGGCCTGTCAAATGAGTTGGGTTGGGTCAAAATGGGTTGGGTCGAGTTTGACCCAACCCATTTATGACCCATTCTCTTTTACCCATTTATGACCCAACCCATTTATGACCCAACCCACTCAATAAGCGGATTACCCATTTAACCCGTTTAAAGATTTAAATTTAATTTGACTAATAATAAATAAATATAAAATAATTCTAATTTTTATGTTTTGAGATCCGACAAAAATTTAAAATTGTAATTCTAATTTTCATCAAAATTCAAATATGGGGATGCAGTAACTTATTATTTTATAAGTACAACTGTCAGTCCCCTTGGAAAACTACAGTGTGTGTTCACAAGATGAAATATCCGAGTGTTCCATACTATCCGTAATTTAGGTAGTAGTTAATCGGTCGAAGTCCCGCCTGATTCCGAGTTAGAACGAAGGAGTTATTGCAGTCTGAACAAAAAAATAGTGGCTTCTTCACTAGGCGGAGTTCAATATGCAGATGTGGTAGCCTATTATTTTCTAAGTACAACTGTCAGTCCCCTTGGAGAACTACAATATGTGTTCACACGATGAAGTATCCTAGTGTTCCACACTGTCCGTAATTTAGGTGGAAGTTAATCGGTCGAAGTCTGCTTGATTACGAGTTAAAACGAAGGAGTTATTGCAGTTCGAACAAAAAAAATAGCGGCTTCTGCACTAGGCGAAGTTCAAATATGGGGATGTGGTAGCCTGTTATTTTCTAAATACAACTGTCAGTTCCCTTGGAGAAGTACAGTGTGCGTTCACATGATGAAGTATCCGAGTGTTCCATACTGTCCGTAATTTAGATGGAAGTTAATTGGTCAAAGTCTCGCTTGATTCCGAGTTAAACGAAGGAGTTATTGCAGTCCGTACAGAAAAAATAGCAGCTTCTGCACTAGGCGGAGTTCAAATATGGGGATGTGGTAACCTGTTATTTTCTATGTACAACTGTCAGTCCCCTTGGAGAACTACAGTGTGCGTTCACACGATGAACTATCCGAGTGTTCTATACTGTCCATAATTTAGGTGGAAGTTAATCGGTCAAAGTCTCGCTTGATCCCGAGTTAGAACGAAGGAGTTATTGCAGTCCGAAAAAAAAGTAGCGGCTTCTGCACTAGGCGGAGTTCAAATATGGGGATGCGACAGCCTGTTATTTTCTAAGTACAACTGTCAGTCCTCTTGGAGAACTAAAGTGTGCGTTCACATGATGAAATATCCGAGTGTTCCATACTGCTCGTAATTTAGGTTGGAGTTGATCAGTCGAAGTCTCGCTTGATTCCTAGTTAGAACGAAGAAGTTATTGTAGTCTGAACAAAAAAAATAGCGGCTTCTGTACTAGGCGGAATTCAAATATAGGGATGCGGTGGTCTGTTATTTTCTAAGTGCAACTATCGGTCTCCATGAAAAATTATAACGTAGGTTCAAAATTCTTATTTTTCAAATTTAATTAAAATTTAATGTTTTTAATAAATGGGTAAATGAGTTACTCATTTATAACCCTTTTAAAAATGGATCAACCCAACTCATAACCCATTTAATAATATTCACAAATGGGTTGACCCAACCCATTTATAAGTAGGGTAAATGGGATGGGTTAATGAGTTGGTCAAATTTTGACAAGTCTAGGCTAAGGAAAGGAAAAAAATAATGGAAATTGTAGCCACGTTCTCAAAAGAAAGCACAAACTCATCGCAGTTGGATATGTAGGAGTACTTATCTGACCAAGGGTAAGTCTTGCAATGTGGGGTTATGATAATGGACTTTTGAGCTTAACTGTGATAGAACTATTCACATCCTCAAGTTAGCTTCTTCTATAAGGAGTACATGAAGTAAAGCTTGCAGCAAGTAGGTGATGAGGCTAAGTGCTCAACATAGAGAATGTAGGTAAAAATAAGCAAGAAGTAAGAAAAGGGAGCTAGTTGGATAGGGGAAATTCCAAAGCTATCCAATAACACCTTGATCATTGGCCTTGGGGGTAGGTGTAAGCCATAATATAAATGCTTGGAGGTAAGAGATATGAATACCTCTAGCAGAAGATGGATGCATTTACGTAAGGAGGGAATTTTGAAAATATAATCTTTTATGCCAATGTTATTATGGATGTATGCAATTTGATTACAAGTGCAAGGGAAAGATATTGTATCCTTATGGGAAGTGATGGGGACCCAAAGAACTAAGTGTTGTTGATTTGAGTGCATTGGCAATAGACAATCGGGGGCAAAATTCAAAAAAATTCTCCAATTTGATTAACGCACATGATTGTATTATGTGTTGATGTAAATAAAGCATTTATTAAACCATAATAAGTATATTGGGAAAGTGTTCTTATAAAGGAGTGTGTCAATTTAATTTTGATTTAAACAATCTTCATTAAAACTTTTATGCTTGTAAACTATGATTTATCTTTAATAAAATAATATGCATTATTATTTTAGTTTAGTTTAATTTAATTAGTATTTTATTTATGATATGTTTTAAATCACAATGAAAATATTGTAACAACAATAAATAAAATAGACTAACATAGGGTGTACTAGATGAATGGATGTCATGTGTATAAAAATAACCATTGGGACCAGTGGTGTCAACAAACGGTGACTATGGTCATATATTCACATGCATAAAGATTGTATAACTATAACGACCCAGAATTTTCAATCTCGAAAACTCCAAATAGTTAGGGAAATATGAAAGAGATAGAAGAAGAAGAAGAAGAAACACCATAAAGATTCTCACATTCGCAGCGGATGAAAATATAATATCAAATAATAACAGTTTACAAAAGAATTCTGTATCTGTCAAATACATTTATAATACATCAGAGTTACACATATATACAGACACTGGATATACACAATCATCATGTCTCAGATATACAACAATATAATACAGTGGAAACACTCCATACATTCTTGCAATCCAGCTCACCTCCTGAGCTCCAGAACGTCCTTACCTGAAAATCTGTAATACTCGGTCTGACCCGAGCATTACATCAAAGTAACACCCGGGTCAGGCTAGAAACCAGCGTGAGTAAACTCGTCTAACATGAAATACCAAAGCATAAAACTTATTTAAACCTGGGGTAACTCGTGTAAATTTTCAAATTCACAATTTGTTATAGACATCACTAATTTCACACATCGATATCTATGAACCAAAAACTTAGATTGAATGTTCCAATTCACTTAAATCATTCCATATGAGTCTATTGATTTCACATATCAATTTATAAAGAATCGAAGTGGTTTCGGGTATTTACTAATACCCGACTTCGGTCTCTTCGAATTTAATACCATCTTAGCCAAGTTATTTAAGTGAACCATAATTCAACTTTAAATACAAGAAGTCAATTTTTACACAGGAATTCATCATCATTAATAACCACATTATAAATGTCCACCCAAACATATCATATCACAAAACATTTCATCTCACAGAATAACACAGCATATCATCCAATAGATATCATCCAATTCAGATATTTTACTCAAACAATCATTCATAAGCAATCATTGTTAATCCCTATTATAATTATTCTAATTAGCTTAAATTAAATCAATTACTTAAGAATAAATCACCTAACTTTGCTAAATCAACCATTAATTAATTACAACCTTTTTAAATTAATCAATCATTCTTCAAATATCCATCTTAATTAATCACCTTGATTAATTATCTTCAATTACATAGAGTAATCATCCTTCAATTAATTTCACAAATTAACTATCCTTAACCATTTACAGTAATTAACCTTTAATTACTCTCATTTATTACATTAATTAACGATTCTTAATTACTTCTTCAATTAATTATTAATTATATTTAATAATAAATCTTAAATTAATTAATCATTAATCAGCCTTGATTAATCAAATTAGTAATTAATTACCCTTAATTAATTACATTATTTAATTATCATCAAATAACTTTATTAATTAATTCTTAAATTAATTACGCTAAGTAATTAATTATTAATTACTTCCACTAAGTAATTACCCTTCTTATTAAGTACACAAGGTAATTAATTCCAAATCATTTCCATTAAAATTATCATTCCAATTAAATTAGCATCCAGTAAATATCCATTAATTAATCTACTCAGTAATTACTCCTTCCAATTACATTCAGTAATCATACTTTAACAAACCATCATGTGATTATGTTAATTAAACAAATAAATCAACTTGATCAATCACATTATTTAATTAACTACATTGAGTAATTAATCCCTTAATTACTTTTATTAAGTCATTATACTTAAACAATTCCATAAATTGATTATCTTTAATTAATAAATCTAATAAATCATTTAAATTAATCATTATACCAAATTATATTATCCAACCATAACACAGCATAACAAAATTTTAAATCAACCTATCACGGGATATCAATGAAATATATCACAGATTTTAAATATAATCCTATTTGTGAGGAATCCAGTGGATCCCTCCAACCTGCTTCCCTGCATCCACGGATGTTAGCACAACAATAAACATCGATCAAATCTGATAATAATTATCACATTCAAACAATCAATCACTCATTTAAATATTAGCTATTTAAATTAAACGACATCCAGATGTTAGTGAGATTTACTCACCTTGCATCGGCGTTTCAAAATTTAAAATAAATCGAGCCCGTCCGATTTATTCTAAAATTTCCACTCGCACCAAACGTCTCTAGATCTGCACTGCAGCGTAGATTGCGGCGCTACGATTTCGGCGCTTCTTGTTTCATTTGAATCTGATAACGTATGCAATAGTTATTCGGTTTTAAAGATTTCAAATATAATTTAAACTAATTTTTTTTTTTACCATACGCATCACAGCCGCACGATCTAATCAAGGCCGAAGCCTTTATCTTCCTCACACGAACGTTCCAGGAGAAAAACGAACCCATGCCGCCCCTCTAGGGTTTGCCAACGCGACCACCATGGCTTAATCTACAACGATTGGCGACCACCAATTGGACCACCACTTCGAGCTGCACCCTTGCCCAGAACCTCGCGACACTCAGCTGTGCCCTGACCTCGAAAATCGTGTACGAACGCATGGCCTATCGGCTTCCATAATTCCTTCGTTGTTGCTCGAAACGCGATCACCACCGTTCACTTCGTAGAGCTCAATGAGTACTTTGATTCTCTAGTTGGAACTTTAGGCTATAAGTGAGTGGATTTAGAGAGAATAGGGGGAGAAGATAAACGATTCTCGGCCATTAAAAGCAATAAACGGCGGCTGAAAAAGGGATAGGGTTTCGGCCCTAAAAACATGTATATATACAATTGTTATAAATATTATTTTAATATTAAATTCAATTTAAACAGGCATTTACAAAACGAACTCCAAATCACACGTGTCGCCTGGCGTTTATAAGGTTTTACCCACATTCCGAACACAATGGAATGTGTTTCGGAGGCTAATTCGATCATATGCGCGAGTTACGGAAATAAACGCTCAATTTTAAATTAAATCGATTAAAATAGTTTCTATGCGTTTTGAGCTACCAGGGTCAAACGACAACTCCGATTGCTACGAAAATTGAAATCCGATAATAACTAACTATTACGGATCCAGTGGAACTGGTTTCGTTGAATTCCGATACTGTTCCCCGGAAGGCTATTTTTAAATTCAATTTAAACGATATATTATTAAAACTGAAAAAATACCTTTAAATTAAATTTCAACCATTCTATTATCTTCAGTATCATCATTATAAATTTTATAAGCCTTCAAATTATTTTTAACAGGCTTAAAACTAAAGGTTCAATAATTTACCCGAATTCAAATTATTAAATTCAATAAATTCAATCGCCAAATTCAAACTGATATTTGAAATCCAAGTTAAACTATCTTGCAAATATTTAAAATTAATTAAATATTCAAATTTCAAATGCCTAAAAATTTCGGGTCGTCACATTCCTCCCCCCTAAAAAGAATTTCGTCCCCGAAATTGCTAGTTAAGAAGAATGGTCCAATGCCCATTTACTTTTTCCCAAGACCAAACAATTCTCAGAACAAACTTTTTATTAAAGACACACTAACACTTTTTCTAGCTTTCCAGACTTATCCTTAAGTCCCAATAATATTATTTACTTAACAATTCAAATTAATTTAAATTATCAAATCTTTCTCAAAAAAATTCTAACTCTCTAAATTTTTGAATTTTTTTGCCTGCGTCTCCTTTGCGCGGCTAGCTTGGTACAACTACAAAATGCCTCTACGGGCCCCCAAGTTCCAAAAGAAAACAAAAGGCCAAGTGGCTAGATCAAAAAACCAATCAAATTTCATACAGAAATTTAAATACATACCTTTGCCGAGCAAATTTAAATATATCATCTGAAATCAAAAATCCCAAATTCACTTTCCTAATCCTTTAGTTCCAACTAAACGGTTGGTTACCATCTCCATTTCCAAAATTCCTTACGTCGATTCCAATTTGGAATCGTTTTGTTACTAACAAAAATTTTCCAAAAATTTTCAAAAGTTTCCTAACTGCCAAAATTTTCGGAAAATTTTGGCAGTCTCCTTTGTACGTAGGATCTTTTGCAATTTGGCAAGATATATAAACATATATACATCGACCCACACGGTCGGAAAAACAAAAACAGTTCATATTTCTTATTTTTATTGCGTAGGCGTACCTTTATTTAGCATTTTTAAGCAAACGACTTATTGTTTTAGCATTTAGCGCGTCCAAATCCAGCCAAACGGCTTCTCGGTACCTGTACTTACTCAATTCAAACATGTATGTACTAAATATACGAAATTTATTAGCATTTTACTTACTTTCAATAGCTAAACACATGCATTTCATATGCAACATGCACCAAACACTTTCCATGAGCGATTTATATGATTTTAAAACTAATTCAATTGCTTTCAAACAATTCATATGCTATTTCATTCAATTTTAATGGTTTATAACTCAATTTCTTACATTCAATTTATTTTGAATCCAAACAAGCTCATATTCAGTTCTATTGATCTTAAAATCAATTTATTTAATCTCTATCAACTCATAGAAATTTAATTACCTTCGTTTACGTCAAACGACAATTCATTCTATGCAATTTGATCATATCCATGTGAATAAATGATTAATTAAATTTTATAACCAATTTAAATTGATTTCAACTCAATTTATATTTAATTCCTTCCATTTTAATTCACTCACAACCACTTTATTTAGCTCGACACATTCCATGCTTGTATACTACTAACCATTCCCAAATTAATTCAACCCAAGCTTTTATTTAATGGTCCACCCTTCCTACTTGAAGTCGAGCTTCTATAAATTTTAAACTTATGTTAATTTACTCTAATTTAGTCCAACTTCAAAACTTAAGCTCGCTTCATTTGCAAAATAAATTTTCCTTTTCAATTTAACTTGGTTCTATTTCAATCAAAATCTCATTTCAATCTACAAATTTATTTGATTAGTTATTATAAATTTACTTTCCAAATTCAATTCATTCAGGACTCATTTAACTAATTACAAGGCCATTTTCAATTTATTTCTACCTTCTTGAACTTAATTTGCAATTCAAACCAATTCCGTTTCAATCCAACTTCCTTTTTATTCGACAATATTCCAATTGTATTCACTTTACTCACAATTCAAGTCAAATTTAATTTATAACTCAAGTTTTCATTTCCAAACTCCATTAATAACTCCCAATTCAACTTTTATTTAACCAATTTAAATCTTATTAACATACTCACTTAACTGATTTATTTAGCCAACTAGCTTACTCCTTTATTTTAAAATTTTAGAAATACTTTTAAATTCACATAATACTATTAAAATAGCATTTTATAAAAATACTTCTTATAACTCGATGTCTCAACCAGTCCATCCTTGTTCGAACAGAAATTCGGTCATACGTTGATCAGGCGTAGGACTAAAAATCTATAAGTACTTGGTAAACCCGTTTTCAACACCCAGTTAAAATACTTGGAAAAATAATTTTATTGAAAATATAGAAAACGGTTTTTGAAAATAGAGGAAATATCTTTGGTGAGAATGCTCTGGAAATCATCACCCCCATCCATGGTCGCAGTTACATTCCAGGGTTACGTTGCCATCGCAACAAAAGTCCATGTAACTGTAGGCACTCCGCGCCCCTCAATTACGCCATGGAACCCACAACAGATCGCAGTTACATTACAGGGTTACGTTGCCATCGCAACAAAAGTCCATATAACTGTAGGCATCAGCGCCCTCGATTTTCGTTGTCAAAAATGAAACTTCTCCACTCCTACATAGGTCGCAGTCTACCGATGTAAAATCAAACGCAGACTGTTGGCTCTCAGCAGCACACACGACTTTCGCTATGTTATCATAAGTCGCAGTCTACCGATATAAAATCAAACGCAGGCTGTTGGCTCTCAGCAGCACACACGACTTTCGCTATGGTGTGCAGTTGATCGCAGTGACATCGAGTTACACTGTCATCACAGCATAACTCAAATGCCTCTGTAGGCATCAACGCCCTCGACTTTCGCTACACACTACTCATAATCCTCAGGAACTAGTTTTGTCCGGACTCCTCACAGGATCAACTTTAGAACCCCCCTTAGGGTTCAAGGCAGTACCAACCTGTGGTACTCCTGAGAAGTTCATTTCAAGGAAACGCCTTTTTCCCAGTGCCATTTTCAAAACACTTTATACTATACACATATAGTATTTTCCAAATCATACACCTAGTATGAATCTCATATAAATCTCCTTTTCTCAAAATCGATTATCCCAAAATCGATAATTCTCAAACTAGGCTTTCCAAATTCAATATTGATTTTGCCCAAAAATCAAAAGCCTTTCCCAATCCAAAGGTTCCCAAAACCTTTTTCCAAAATCCTCATAAGATCCTTTATATATATATATATATATATATAATTTTTTTTCTTTAAAAACTTTGGATCATTTCAAACTTGTATAAAACTCCTTTTATACTTCCAACACCTTCAAAATCCCTTTTTTCCGGCAACAGATTCAACAAGGGGAGATTTATCTTATATAACAAAGATATATAACTTTGTTTATTCAAAATTAAATATTCAAATTTGATTACTCTATAAAGTCACTTACCATTTTACTTACTTCCATAAAGTAATTTTTTTTCCATAGAAATATCCAATTTCCACTTTACTTCATCATATGTTTCACAAAATATACCTTTCATTTCAAAAACCATTTCACATTTCTTGTCCACAAATTTTCAATATTAATTTCATTCAAAGCCGTATGATGTACACCTATCATCCATACGCTATACCAATCTGATCTGTCACTCGACCACACAATTTCACTTTCGAACTAGTATCGTCCACCCGACTTCCTAGTGCGGACTCAGATCTGGTTTCTTGATCAGAAACCGTCATTCTCCTTGCATAGCCATAACTATGATAGAGAATAACCAGAACCAATCAACAATCCATATCCAGGTTTGCCGTTGAAAATCGAGTGAAAAATCCCAACTCGGATCGATATAACTATCTCGAAATTCTGTGCTCGAATCTGGATCAAATCACTATGCGAATAGAACAATATACGTACATCCTACATATTTATCTTCATTAATTATTAGTCAAATCAATTCCCTTTCTATTCATCCTCACTTTGATTTTATTCACTTATTCACATTTGCCTTAATCCCCATTTGGATTATCACTTCAATTCTTACCTCAGTTGGGTATTTAATCAATAATAGTTTGAACTCCGACCAGTTTGTATTTAGTAAATAGCTTGAAAATTTTAAAATAGATAAGTCGTTGAAAAACAATTAATAATTTGTGAAATAGCTGTAAAATAGTTAAGTAATTGTAAAATAGTTGGAAAATAGTTAAATAGTTTCAGAAATTTTAAATAATTGCAAAATAGTTGTAAAATAGTAATTAATTTGTAAAATAGTTGAAAAATAGTAATTAGTTTATAAAACAGTTGAAAATTTGTTAAATAATTCAAAAAATAATTGTAAAATAAATATAAAATAATTTGGCTTTTAAAAAAAATTGTATATAGTAAATAGCTTGGAAAAATAGATTTATATTAAAACAATTTATTCTGAAAACAGTCCAGAGCCAAACTGTTCAATTTCCAAATCTCCATTCTCATCAATTCAATTTAAATTTCCACTTCCATTTAAATTGACTCAATTCCAATTTAAATAACTTCAATTTCCATTGAAATTGATTTAACCCCAATTCAAGTTGAATTAATCTTGATTTCTTTCCAAATTCAAATCAAATTCCATTTGATTTTAAACCTATTCAACTTTAGTTACAATTCCAAATTATTCCAATCAATTTGAACTAATATCAATTGAACCCACTTCAATTTCAAGTCATCTCAATTCCTGTTTGAATTAATCCCAATTCCCATTTGAATTTGAACCCATTCAACTTCAATTTCATTTCAAATCAATCCAACTAAAATTTTCCTTTTGAATTTTTAAACTTATCCATCTTAAATCACAATTCTAATTAATTTAAATAAATTTCAAATTTAAACCATCCCGAATTATATAAATTCGAATTAAATTTTTAAATGTTGATTCAATCCTTTAAACCAAATCAACTCATATTTTTAAACCATTTAATTTTGAATCCAAATTCCATTTTTAACCTATTTCAAAGTTCAAGTAATAATTCAAATCCTTTTTAAACAACTAAATCTTTGAAATTCAAGTTATCATCAAATTTTTAATTTTGAAACCAATTTTTTCGAAGTCTTATCTTAAACATTCAAATAAGTCCAAAATGATTCCATTTTATCTTAATAATGGATATATTACCACACCTCATTTCTTCATTATATTAAACTAATCCAATTCACAATTTAAGGATTATTAATATCAATAGGATGATATCATCCAATTTATCTTAAACAGCCATCAATTTTAAATTTCTACATCTCAAACCCATTTTGAGATCACACAAACTCCCAACTCAAATTATACATTCAACTTTCCAAGTTAAATCCCAATTTCATCTTGAAATTTCCAATTCAGGTTGCTTGTTAACTAATTTAACTTTCCCATTTCAAATTTTAAACTTCACATTAATAATCTTAAAAATTCAAAAACTTATCACCTTGGGTAAAAACTCAACATTTAGAATTTATTCAAACTATTTTGATATTATATATATTCCTCATATATACATATTATTTCCTTTACACACTAACTCATCCTTAAATTTTAAATCACCTTTGGTTTTTAATTTACAACAAATTTCTTTTAACATTTTGAAACAATTCAAATGTTTCTAGATTTAGATTTTAAAATTCCATAATATAAACCCACTTCTATTAAGAAATTATACTCATCTCAAAAGTTTACTTCATTTGGCTTACTTATTAACAAATATATCATTATTAAACACAATAACTATTTATGATAATAGCCAAGATTGTCATATCTGGAAACCAATTCATTATTATCTTATTCTGAAACTTTTCCCAAATTCAAGATTTCAATTTCTGTTTGAATCCATATCAAACTTATCTTTATTCAATTTCAGTTTGGTTGTATTATATTACTTCTTAATTTAATTCCAATAATTTAACAACCAGTCACCTAAATATTTATTAGAAGGAAATATTGCTTTATATATCAAAATATATTCTTATATAAAATCATTTAAAATCTTTATATAAGAAAATAACAAGTACGCTCTCATATATATACACACTCAACTCATTCTAGGGTACCATTGACTCTATCCTTAATGAGTAATCCCACCAGAGCCAAGGTTCTCGCTTAGCCTACAGCTCTGATACCAACTGTAACGACCCAAAATTTTCAATCCCGAAAACTCCAGATAGTTAGGTAAAGAAGAAAGAGATAGAAGAAGAAGAAGAAACACTACAAAGATTCTCACATTCGCAGCGGATGAAAATATAATATCAAATAATAACAGTTTACAAAAGAATTCTGTATCTGTCAAATACATTTATAATACATCAGAGTTACACATATATACAGACACTGGATATACACAATCATCATGTCTCAGATATACAACAATATAATACAGTGGAAACACTCCATACGTTCTTGCCATCCAGCTCACCTCCTGAGCTCCAAAACGTACTTACCTGAAAATCTGTAATACTCGGTCTGATCCGAGCATTACATCAAAGTAACACCCGGGTCAGGCTGGAAACCAGCATGAGTAAACTCGTCTAACATGAAATACCAAAGCATAAAACTTATTTAATCCCGGGGTAACTCGTGTAAATTTTCAAATTCACAATTTGTTATAGACATCACGAATTTCACACATCAGTATCTATGAACCAAAAACTTAGATTGAATGGTCCAATTCACTTAAATCATTCCATACGAGCATATTGATTTCATATATCAATTTATAAAGAATCGAAGTGGTTTCGGGTATTTACTAATACCCAACTCCGGTCTCTTCGAATTTAATACCATCTTAGCCAAGTTATTTAAGTGAACCACAATTCAACTTTAAATACAAGAAGTCAATTTTTATACAGGAATTCATCATCATTAATAACCACATCATAAATGTCCACCCAAACATATCATATCACAAAACATTTCATCTCACAGAATAACACGGCATATCATCCAATAGATATCATCCAATTCAGATATTTTACTCAAACAATCATTCATAAGCAATCATTGTTAATCCCTATTATAATTAATTTAATTAGCTTAAATTAAATCAATTACTTAAGAATAAATCACCTAACTTTGCATAATCAACCATTAATTAATTACAACCTTTTTAAATTAATCAATCATTCTTCAAATATCCATCTTAATTAATCACCTTGATTAATTATCTTCAGTTACTAGAGTAATTATCCTTCAACTAATTTCACAAATTAACTATCCTTAACCATTTACAGTAATAACCTTTAATTACTCTCATTTATTACATTAATGATCCATAATTACTTCTTCAACTAATTATTAATTATATTTAATAATAAATCTTAAATTAATTATTCATTACTCAGCCTTGATTAATCACATCAGTAATTAATTACCCTTAATTAATTACATTATTTAATTATCATCAAATAACTTTATTAATCAATTCTTAAATTAATTACACTAAGTAATTAATTATTAATTACTTCCACTAAGTAATTACCCTTCTTATTAATCACACAAGGTAATTAATCCCAAATCATTTCCATTAAAATTACCATTCCAACTAAATTAGCATCCAGTAAATATCCATTAATTAATCTACTCAGTAATTACTCCTTCCAATTGCATTCAGTAATCATACTTTAACAAACCATCATGTGATTATGTTAATTAAACAAATAATCAACTTGATCAATCACATTATTTAATTAACTACACCGAGTAACTAATCCCTTAACTACTTTCATTAAGTCATTATACTTAAACAATTCCATAAATTGATTATCTTTAATTAATAAATCTAATTAAATATTTAAATTAATCATTATACCAAATTATATTATCCAACCATAACATAGCATAAATCAATCTATCACGGGATATCAATGAAATATATCACAGATTTTAAATATAATCTTATTTGTGAGGAATCCAGTGGATCCCTCCAACCTGCTTCCCTGCATCCACAGATGTTAGCATGATAATAAATATCGATCAAATCTGATAATAATTATCACATTCAAACAATCAATCACTCATTTAAATTTAGCTATTTAAATTAACCGACATCGAGATGTGAGTGAGATTTACTCGCTTTGCATCGGCGTTTCAAAATTTAAAATAAATCGAGCCCGTTCGATTTATTCTAAAATTTCCGCTCGTACCAAACGTCGGATGATTGTACCACTGATATCTATATACTGTTTTGATCGTCTCGTCGTGCTAATCTTCGCAGTATATTTATTTCTGTATTTTGAGGTCACGTACGTGACGGAAATAATAAACTATTCGTTGTAACGGTACCCTAAATTGTGACTTAACTTTTCCTTTTACATTTCAAATCTGAAACGTGTTGTCCAATCAGCAATTAATTGCTTTAATTTCTCAACTAAATCTTAGGGTGACTGTTACCATCCCATAACCATTTTGAAAATCAAAACATATAAATTTGTATACATTTGCATTCATCTTATTCGGTTTATCTCTTCTGTTATAAAGTAATATCATTTATTTCGAAAAACTGTGCACTGAGAAACTCTTCTTCTTCGAAAAAATTATTTTATAAAGCTGCTATTGCAAAAGCCAACCAGTTCTTCTTCATCAACCCTTCCCTGTTGCGCGCACATCTAGCAAGACACCTCCGCCTCCTTCCCCAGACGAGGCCATTTCACTACCGAGATCTGGGGTATAGTCCTCGTCCAATCTTGTTCATCCTAAGCTAGTTCAACTAAGTTCCGACCTTGTTTCCCTCATCTGCTTATGTCTAGACCTGGTCAAGCTCCTCCCCCGGTCAAGATGATTGGTGCTACTTCGGTGGAAACAACAAAACCATTCACCGTGCTCAATTCAAGACTGCTAAAAATTAGATCCGTCTGTAGTTCCGATCTTTGGCGTGATTGAGACATTTATCATTTGCTCTCCTTTGTCTCCGATGTTTGTAATTTGGACCTAGGGATGTTCAATGGAAGGTAACTAAAATTGGTGACGGTTTAGGTGATAACAATGATGGTTTGGGTTTGAATCTGGCCTAGGAAGTGATTGCATGTTTGGGGGATAGATCGATGTGGGTGTTGTTTCATGCATACTACCTGCTTGTGCAAATGCACAACCTAGTTTTGTTAATGCTTCTCTTCCTATAGATTTACAGGCTACTGTTTTACCTGATGATTCTAATATGCCTGTTTGTGCAAACTTGGTGCTCCAAAAGACTGTTTCTGATGTTCATATTTAATTATTTTTGCGCTAAAACTTCTTCGATTGTTGCTAGAAATTGTTTGGTTGTTGAATCTTCCTCTAAAAAAAAATGGTCTTCCTTGTTTGGTTCATTGCCAAAGGTGCGGATGAGTATTCCCCCAGATCTTTTGATATTGTTAAAACCGGTGGTGCTATGGTGCCATCGGCTGAGGTAATGCAAGCGGGAATTGGTTATTGGTTATTGGTTTGACTACTTGTTCGGTTTCTTTCTACATTCCAACCCGGCTTATTATGATGTTCAAAAACAATACGGTTGTATCTGGAAACTTAGAAGTGGTTTGCGAGTACGCTATGTCGATGCTATGTATTATTTCAAATTCTCAAATGCTGAGGAAGGAATTCGTGTTCTAGAGGTGGATCCGACCATCATTGATCAGAAGCCTTTTTTATTATGACATGGAGTCCGAAGGTCGATAGCGCTAGAGATCAGCTCCATTTTGTCGAAATCGTGTCAATCTTGCTTTGATTCGGAATTCGTGCTTCGATTCGTTACTTGATTTCATCATCAAATCCTCTCTGGCCTCGAAAAGTGAGCAATCACCCACGATTAACATTCTTTTATTTATTAAATTTGATTTCAATTGAAACGACAATTGAAATCTGCTGCGGTTAGTTATTTACATTGCTATATATGTTGTTATCTGCAATTGTTCACCTATGGGATATGACATAATATCCTTTTGTTTATACTATATTGTTATTGATGATACATGTATGTTATTATTATTTTTCATATCTGTTATCACTCTGCAAGTTCCCTGTTAGTATAGAATTCACTATGGGTTGAAATGATACATACCAAACGGACTTTAGAATAGGAGAAAATCGTTATGGGTTGAAATGATAGACCCAAGCGATTTTTCATTAAATTGAATTTGGGATTATGGGTTGAAATGATATCCACCCGTATATATTTAGTATGCAGATTGAAATGATAAATATCTGTATCACTTGATCATAGGATAGGAAATATATACAAACACCGTTGGTCCATATATAAATATTTTGAAAATAATTTCTATGGTTTCGGAAAGAAACATATGGCTTAATAAGTATTTATTCTTAAGATATTATATAAAAATGGTAATTTTATATATAGATTTAGTAGTAATATTTAATTTAAATTAGATTGATATAATATGGTTAGGTATTTATGTAGATCTATATTTCAAATAGATTTTCTTGTAATAAATTGAATAAGTAAGATTTGGAAGATAAATTTGGGTTTATTTGGAATGGTATTTAATCAAGGATTTTATTTAATTAAATCAATTTGAAATTATTGAATGTGAAATGTAAAGGTAAGATTTTATAACTGGATTTTGATTTAAGTGATTTAATGAATATTTCACGTTTAAATAAATTTAAGAAAATATTTAGTAAAATGTAACTTAAGGTTACTTAAACGATATTGAATCAAATGAGGGAATATCTCAAGACTAAATAATAATGAAGATGAACTAAATCTATCTGAAATCGTTAAATTTAGTTTAAAATGTTGAATATTTAAAGTTTTGAAATATACTGAAATGTAAAAGGGTATTTTTTTGATTTCAAATCCAGATTTGAGATCGATAAATTTGAAATGGTTATTTAGAAACTGAGTTGAATTTAAATTGATAAATTGAGATTGGACTAAATTGAATTTGGAAATTGAGTAGATTTGAATCGTAACTTTGAAAGTGATAAAATTGGAAATAACTATATTTGAAATGGAATGATATTTTGGTTTTGAAGTATAAATTAATTTGAAATGGCTACAGTGTTATAGCGTATATTTCTACCTTGTAGATGGCTCTGCAGATCCTTAGAGGATGGTTATCCCAAACATCCTTTGAGTTACCTGTATTTCAGTTGTTATTTCACTTGAGTTGGATTTATTGATATAAGAATGTTAATCCTGACTCGAGTGTTTTGTGTTTTGTGTTTTGCTTTATGCTCGGGCCAGACTGAGTGATATAACATTAGAGACTCACCTTTGGAATTCGAAGCTTCATTTGGAGGTCCAACTATCGATTCAGCTTTTAGCTTTTCCAGTTGATTGGTTCAGAGAAGTCATCGGTTCGTACTGAAGACTTCACTGTATTTGAGATATTCTGATGTACTTTATTTCTAACTCTGATGTATATAGTAGCTTCATGAACTACTATTCTTTATTTATTCCGCTGCTTATTATTGTACTACTCTGTATCTGTGATTCTGTGATTGTTATTTTACTGCATACGCCGAGTCTTGCCAAATATAAATTAACAATATGATATTTTGAGCAATTCAAGTCCGACATGTGTGGATGCGAATGGTTGAAAATACCAGGTCGTTACAGATCACCACTTCGAGCTCCACCCTTGCCTAGAACCTCGCGACACTCGGTTGCGCCCTGACCTCGAAAAACGTGTACGAACGCGTGGACTATCGGCTTCCATAATTCCTTCGTTGTTGCTCGAAACGCGATCACCACCGTTGACTTCGTAGAGCTCGACGAGTACTTCGATTCTCTAGTTGGAACTTTAGGCTATAAGTGAGTGGATTTGGAGAGATTAGGGGGAGAAGATAAACGATTCTCGGCCATTAAAAGCAATAAACGGCGATTGAAAAAGGAATAGGGTTTTGGCCCTAAAAACGTGTATATATGCAATTGTTATAAATATTATTTTTAATATTAAATTCAATTTAAACGGGCATTTACAAAAGAACTCCAAATCACACGTACCGCCTAGCGTTTATAAGATTTTACCCGCATTTCGAACACAATGGAACGTGTTTCGGAGGCTAATTCGATCATATGCGCGAGTTACGGAAATAAACGCTCAATTTTAAATTAAATCGATTAAAATAGTTTCTATACGTTTTGAGCTTCCAGAGTCAAACAATAACTCCGATTGCTACGAAAATTGGAATCCGATAATAACTAAGTATTACGGATCCAATGGAACTGGTTTCGTTGAATTCTGATACTGTGCCCCGGAAGGCTATTTTTAAATTCAATTTAAACGATATATTATTAAAACTGAACAAATCACCTTTAAATTAAATTTCAACCATTCTATTATCTTCAGTATCATCATTATAAATTTTATAAGCCTTCAAATTATTTTTAACAGGCTTAAAACTGAAGATTCAATAATTTACCCAAATTCAAATTATTAAATTCAATAAATTCAATAAATTCAATCGCCAAATTCAAACTGATATTTGAAATCCAAGTTAAACTATCTTGCAAATATTTAAAATTAATTAAATATTCCATTTTCAAATGCCTAAAATTTTCGAGTCGTCACAATAACACCAAGGGATGATAATTAAGGTCATATTGTAACGACCCGGAATTTTTACAGCATATTCTAATAAATATTTAATCTAAATTAAATCAAATATAAGCTTTTCAATATTTAAATTGATGAGATATTAAATGTTTAACAGTTATATATGTTTATAATAGGAAATTTTGATTTGTAATTTAAAATTTAAATACTTCAAAACTATTTAAAAACAAAATCTGACTTATTCAATTGAATCAAATCAAAGTCTTTATATTTTTGATATTTGATAAAATACATATAAATACAATTTTAGTTTTTAATATGATAAGTTTTAAAATAAACAAACATGAAATTATTTAACATAAATTTGGTAGTGCAAAACAATATAAGTGTAAACATTCAAAAATTAGTATATAACACAAACATACATTATAAATGTAATTAAAGTAACATAAAAATACAACATATAAATTATAATGTGAAATATACAAAAACAAGTTTTTTTAAACAAACAATGATCTTCAACATCCACATTTGTACAACATAACAACCTTAAATAAACTGTTAAAAATATCATTTGAACAAGTATGAAATTTCATATAGAATATAACTAACAAAATATAAATAAAACAAAAACATGTTGATAATAAAAATCATATCAGGAAGTTTATAAAACATATAACCTGTGTATGTAAGTTGCTTAACAAATAAAACATTCAGGCATTGGAAACAAAGTTCTTTTCAACACAAAACAAGTTTTTTCAACTCAAAGATAATAATAAAAAAAATAAAAATAAAGAAAATACAACCTGTAGCTTGCTAAACAGGTTTGGCCGAGATAGTGATACTGTCTTATACAACAAAGTAAGTAAACACATAAATATCTTTGTACAATAGAAACTGTCAGTAAAATTTATTACTTGTTGTCATAATTAATAACATGAACATTAAATAGCATAACATATTGTTTAATTAAGTACACAGCCGAAATCTCTTATATCATTATTTTCTGCAGACTTTTACTAGCCATTAAAAAGAAAGAGTGACATGCAGATGGAACTGGCCAGATAAAACCTATTTATGCATTTATATATATTCATTTATAACCTTCAGTTTACATATGAACACTGAACATAAACTTAAACTAAAAGAAAAGAAAAAAAACACTGTAAACAAACAAAGAAGAGAGAAACAGAAAAGAAGAGTAGAGAGGAGCTTCAGGAAAGTTTCAATTTGCAAGTATCTTCTTCAACACTTTCTGTTCAACAGTTTTTGATTAGGTGAGTAAACAAACTAATTTCAACTTTAGTTTGTATTTTTGTTTATGATATGTGCTTTATATAGTTTAATTTACTGATCTGTGTATGTTGGTTTGATCTGGAAACTCTAATAGCTGTTCTTGATTAATATTTCAAGTTGTTACAAAGTGAAGCAAATAAATTTGCAGATCTTATTCATATAACAATTTAATTTTTGTATTGAATAAATTCAAGTTGTTATATGAAAACAAGCCTGCAAACATGTTTAAGATTTAACAGTATGATAATAATACTGTAATTTTTTCAACTACAGGTAAACAAGAAATCAAAGTTTAAATTCAAATGTTTAAATTTGAAATTTCAATAACATATTTGGAATTCATACAAGTAATTATGATTTTTAACATAAAGATTATGATTTTTATGCAAAAGTATTAAGAGCAGTTTCGAAATCAAATAAAAATGGGTTTTTGTGAATTGTGGATAATAGAGTTAATTTTAATTCCTGAAATCTGGCATGAAGCAAGATGAAAGAGATATTAACACTAGAAAAATAGTAATTTATTTTTCGAATTCATATATTTTGAGTTTGAATCATAAGTAGGGTTTAAGCCCAATTTTTTTTGAAGCTCTGTAAAAATGTGATTTCAGCTCCATTATGAAATCAAGTTGGTCGCGACCTTTGGAGGAGCTAGGTGGAGGTGTGAGTGAGGTTCAGGCGAATTTTCATCACCTCTGGTGATGTGTGGTGATCGCGCGACCGTTTTGACAGTGGCGTAGTTGATGTTTATTTCGAGCAACAGGGCATATTTTTGATCTTAGCGTAAAATCGAAAACTAGTTTTAGAATTCGAAGGGGTGGTTTGTGATGTGTGGGGATCGCCACGAGTTGCCGATGGCAACGCGAACCACCGTGCACGTGCACGGTGGCGAAGTGGGTTCGAGGATCAGTGAAGTGTTTTTGGGTTCTGGGTTATCGCGTGGGTTGCTCGAGACAGTGGTGAGGTCGCTTCGAGTAATTTTTGAGTTTCCTCCGAGTCGCGTGTTAGAGAAGCTTCAGCTGAGCATTTCAACTTAACAAAAAAAAAAGAGAGAAGAAGAAAAGAACTGGAGAGAAGAAGGAAGGGAATGGGAGAGCACGGGTGAGACGGGGGGAAACTCGGGGTCTTCTCGAGTAAGGTACGATGTTGTTTCGGTGCTTTCAGATGGTCATGCACTGAATTTTGTACAGGTTTATAACTAGTTCATAAATATTTGTTAATTAAATTAAGCTAGTGTTTTAATTAAAGATTGGATTTAAGTAAAAATATAAAGGTAGAAGATTGGTCAGTAAATAGTTGGAATGTTGATTAGAATGTATACTTGAATTTATAAATTAATAACTTTATGCTGAATTTGAAATAAAAATTTAATCATAGATTAAATCCATTAAAATCTCAAGAACATAAGTTTATCATTAAAAAGTTAATTAGTGAATGAAAGTTAACATACGAGATTAATTAAAGATATTACATTTTAATTAAATTGAAAATTAAAGTAATGTGTAATAATTAAATAATTAATTCATTTTAATAATTTATAATTAAGAATCAACTAATTATTTGAATAATTGAGTAATAGTTAATGAATAGAAGTTAATTAATTAAATAATTAATTAAAGATTAGATAATGAATTAATTAATTATTAATGAATAGCTAATTAATTAATTAATCATTAATCAGCTAATTAATCAGTAATTAATTTACAGAATAAATTAGTTTATTCTTAAGCAAATAATTTAGTTAAGTAAAACCAAATTGTTTGATATGCATTGATAACTCTGTTTGGTTGACTGTGATATTTGTTGATGATATTCCTGTGATACGTTATGATATTATGGATATCTGTGATAACTGTATATGATTTATCTGATATATCTGATATGTTAATTTCTGATATTTAATTAAACTGTTAAGTTAAATAGACAACTTGGCCCTTAAAATGGCGTTTGGATTCGATGAGACCGGGATCGGAAGAATCAACTTTTGATTCTCCGAAAACCACATCGATCCAAATTAAACGATAGGTCATAACTTAACAAATGGAGATCGAGATGGAGTTTCAGAATGCAAGGGTTATCGTCGTTAACTCTGAGGGTGATTCCAAAATGAGTGTAACGAGATAATGCCTTCGGTTTCGTTCGAACCCGGAACGAACTTGTATGGATTGAATGCTTTCAACACATCGTCAGGCGGACGATGAGCATTCTAAGTGATATGTTCTTTAAAATTAATCGTAGCCTCAAGCCTCATCAATTGGGAATGGCTAAAACAGGGGAGATGCAGCAAGGTTAGGTGGGTCATGCCCAAGCAGGACAAGATTTTCCCCTGTCTAGATGTCCCTTTTTATTTCGGCTTAGTGGGCAGTTGTTGGCCACAACTGCAGGGTTATCTTGTTCGGGACTGTTCAGTAAGGAATGGTTCCGGCCTTGTGTTGCAGGGGATGAAGGGAGTAATCCTCGATACGGTGATCTAGGCCCCGTACTGTGACGGGCGGTACCCCAGTAGCCCTGCCATTGTTGGAAATCCATTTACCCTACGAGACCCTACAGTTTTGATTTGTATTACCCACTTTCGTGGCTAGTAGCTGGAATTTAATAGATGTAACAATTTCGGCTATTTTCTATTTACTTGAAAACCCTAGACACTATTATAATATCATAGAATTTCCTATAAAATGTTTTGGTTAGCGTAAGGTAAAAACTTACCCGTATTTATTTGTGGGGAGTCTTACGTGATACCTTTATTTTCAAATGGTTTTTAAAGTTAAGCAATTTTAACCTGTTTACTCATACCAGACCCATGTCTGACCCGGAGTTTATATTTTGTGTTTTCATAAACTCTTGGGTACTCAAATTTTTACGAGTAGCCAAGTGATAGGTATCTAGAAGTGTTGCTTTTCTGGAGGAGCTATTTTGGAAAGAAGACCAGACGTACGTATATATATATGTAGTTCCACTGTGTAGTTAGTGATGCTGTATTTTGGATGTATGTATGGTCATGTATGTATATGACAGTCCTGTTATATGATATTGTACGACTCTGATGTATGTATAACTATGTAATAGATATGTGATGTATTATATTTTGTTCCATTCCGCTGTGAGATTCTGATGTTGTTGTTCTTTCTTTCTATTCTTTTCTATTTCTATCCCTTTCTTTCTTAATGATGAAACGCCTTTCTGGGATTGAGAAAGGCGGGTCGTCACAGTTGGTATCAGAGCGCTAGGTAAAGCGAGTACCTAGGCTCTTGTGTATATTTCTCTTGAGAGTGCGTATTTGTATTTTCATATAATATTATATATATATATATATATATATATATATATATATATATCTAAATTGGTTGAGTTACCTTTTCAGGTGACCGACATGAGTTCAGGAAGAAGAGGCAGAGTTAGGGCCAGTACTTCTACTGATAATGGACGGAGTCAAAATGTTAGTGAGGTTGTCAATCCAGTACCATCTCAAGTTAGCTTTGCAGCCTTATGCAAGGATTTCAAACATCTTGGAGGCCAACCATTCAAAGGTTCGGAGTCTATAATTGAAGTTCAGGAATGGCTACGCTCTTGTGAACGTATTTTCAAGAGCATGAGATTGTCTGATGAGCGTAAGAGGCATATGGCATCGTGGCAGTTGCAAGGTGGTGCAGCAGCGTGGTGGGATTCAACTATTGCGAATATTTCCGAGGATGACATTTCTTGGGACAGATTCAAGGAGTTGTTTGAAGAGAAGTATGTGCCGACGGCAGTGAGAACCCAGTTGTATCAAGATTTTCTGAATTTGAAGCAGGGTAGTATGTCTATTTCGGAGTACGAAACTAGATTCAACGAACTCTCTTGTTATGGATCAGGACTTATCGATACTCCTCTGAAAAAGAATGAGAAATTTGTGCAAGGATTAAGACCTGAATTCCATGGGAAATTGACAGTGCTTCTGAAGGGATCTTTTGTTGATTTGATTGATATGGCATTGAGGTATGAAAGTCTGATGAGTAAGAAGCCGGTGGATTCAGTTGTAACTTCAAGTGGGAATTTCACTAATCCGAATAAGCGAAAGTTTGATCCTAAATGGAGGAAACCGAATAAGAAGAAACCTGGGAATAACAACGGACCCCGAAAGTGCTACATTTGTCATCAGGAAGGGAATTTGGCAAATAAGTGTTCTAGGAAGGGATTCCAGCAGCAACAACAGCAACCGCACCAGAGTGGCCCAGGATCAGCTATGGTTCAGAAATCATTGTGCTTTAATTGTCATCAGCCAGGGCGCATGATCAAGAACTGTCCACTTCTACAGAGAGCACCTCAGAATAAAGTTTTTGCTTTGGAAGCTGGACCATCTTCTTCTTCGATGGGCAAAGGAATATTAGAAGGTACTTTACTTTTAAATGGAAAGTATATTAGAGTTTTGTTTGATTCGGGTGCTTCCTTGAGTTTTATTTCCTTGGACTCTGTTGAAAAGTTTTCTCTTACCCCTAGTTCAGTAGATAGTTCTATCTTGATGTTTAATCCTATAGGAGGGGTGACCAAATTAGACTCTATTTGTAAGGACTTGAAGATCTCTTATCTATCCCACAGTTTTTCTTGTGACCCGTATGTGTTGAATTTTAAGGGATTTGATCTTATTTTGGGTATGGATTGGCTGGATAAGTATAAAGCCGTCTTGAATTGTGATGAGAGAACAGTTTCGTTGGAAACTAATCTGGGTAGAATTGCCAGAGTGTCGTGTGATAATTCTGGAATTCACTTGAGCAGTCTTCTGTAGGGAATTGAGACATCTGAAGAGAGTGTTGAAGTTATTGATGTGGTTCAGGATTTTGCTAATGTTTTTGAAGAAGTTAAGTGTTTGCCACCACATCGAGAAATAGAGTTCCATATTGATTTGATTCCAGGAGCTGTACCAGTAATTCAACCTAGTAGGAGAATGGCTCCCAGAGAAAGAGAAGAGTTGATTAAGAAGACGCAGGATCTTTTAGAGAAGGGATTGATTAGACCTAGTTTTTCTTGTTGGGGTTCAGCGACGGTGTTTGTGACTAAATCGGATGGATCACTGAGGTTCTGTGTGGATTATAGAGAATTGAACAAAGTGACTATCCGTAATAAATATCCTCTTCCTCGCATCGATGATCTTTTTGACCAGTTGCATGGTGCTTCTATTTTTTCTCAATTGGATCTAGCTTCAGGTTTCCACCAGTTGAGGGTAGCTGAAGACAGTATTCCCTTGACTGCGTTTAGGGGACCGAATTGTTTCTATGAGTGGTTGGTTATGCCGTTCTGATTAACCAACGCTCCTGCTTAATTCGTTGATCTCATGAACCGAGTCTTTAGAGATGTGTTGAATAAGTTTGTGCTGGTATTCATTGATGATATCTTGGTCTATTCCAAATCCGAAGAAGAGCACAAGGAACATTTGAGGATTGTATTGGAGACTCTGAGAAAGAATGTGCTGAAGGCGAAGTTTTCAAAGTGTCACTTCTGGAAATCGGAAGTTAAATTTTTAGGGCACATTGTTTTGGGTGAAGGAATTTCTGTAGACCCAGCGAAAGTTGAAACTATTCTGGAATGGAAACAGCCAGAGACACCGACGGAAGTTCGTAGTTTTCTAGGATTGGCTGGTTACTACAGGAGATTTATTAGAGATTATTCCAAGATTTCTTCGCATCTGACTAAGCTGACCGGAAAAGGAGAAAAATTCAAATGGACGCCTCAGTGTGAAGAAGCTTTTCAGGAATTGAAGATAAGGCTCACTAGTGCACCAGTACTTGCTGTTCCGGATGGGAAGAGCAAATTCGAGGTTTACACTGATGCTTGTATTGTTGGTTTGGGAGCAGTTCTGATGCAGAACGGAAGGGTTATTGCGTATGCTAGTCGACAGTTAAAGCCTCATGAGAAAAACTACGCTACGCATGATCTTGAATTGCTTGCCATTGTTTTTGCTCTGAAGATTTGGAGACATTATCTTTTAGGAGAGAAATTCGAATTGTTCACGGATCACAAACCGTTGAAATATTTATTCTCCCAAAAAGACCTTAATCTGAGACAGCAGCGGTGGGTTGAATTTCTTGCATCCTATGATCTGGATATTCTGTACACGCCGGGGAAAGCGAATGTCGTAGCTGATGCTCTCAGTAGGAATGCAGTTTTATCTCTTCTGGAGGTGGTTCCATCTCTTATTGAAAGGATCTCCAGCAAGCAAGAATCTGATAAGATGTTGAGGAGGATCATTAAAAGAGTCAGGAAGGGTCAGTGTCCCAGTTTTGAAATTGATGACCAAGGAACGCTAAGGATCAACGGGAGAATTTGTGTTCTGAATGACAAGGAGTTGAGGCAGGAAGTTTTATCTGAGAGTCATTGTTCCAAATTGAATATTCATCCTGGAATCTCGAAGATGTATAAGGACATGAGGAGAGCTTTCTGGTGGCCGGGTATGAAGAAGGATGTTGCTAGATTTGTGAACAGTTGTGCCATTTGTCAGCAAGTTAAAGGTGATCAACAGAAATCTGCCGGGTTATTGCAACCTCTGGAAATTCCGAATTGGAAATGGGAAATGATCTCGATGGATTTTATTGATGGTTTGCCTAGAACCAAGAAAGGAAATGACGGTATATGGGTTATTGTGGATCGTTTAACTAAGAGTGCCCATTTTATACCAGTAAAGGCAACCCGTACTGCAGTTTCTTTGGCAGAAATTTTCTTGAAGGAGATAATTCGATTGCATGGAGTTCCAATCAGCATAGTAAGTGATCGTGATCCTATTTTCACTAGCAAATTTTGGGAAGCTCTGCAATCAGCAATGGGAACAGATTTGAGATTAAGTACAGCCTACCATCCTCAAACGAACGGACAGACAGAGAGGCTGAATCGTATTCTTGAGGATATGTTACGGGCTTGTGTTTTAGATTTTGGAGGATCTTGGGAGGACCATCTTCATTTAGTGGAATTTTCTTATAATAACAGTTATCAAGCAAGTATTAAGATGGCTCCTTATGAAGCTTTATACGGAAGGCCATGTAGATCTCCATCTTGTTGGATTGAATCGAAGGATCGTCTTGTGTTAGGACCCGATCTTATTCGTGAAGCTTCTGCAAAGGTTGAGCTTATCAAGAAAAGAATGAAAGCTTCTCAAGACCGTCAGAAGAAATATGCAGATAAAAGACGAAGGCCATTGGAATTTGAGATCGGAGACTTGGTTTTTGTTAAAGTTTCCCCAATTAAAGGTGCTATAAGATTCGGAAAGACGGGAAAACTTGCTCCGAGATACATTGGACCGTTCCGAGTGTTGGAGAGAATTGGAACTGTGGCCTACAGGATTGAACTACCGGAGCGGATGTCTAGGATTCACAATGTGTTTCATGTATCGCATTTGAGGAAATTTGTTCATGATCCCTCACTGGTTGTAGAACCGGTAATTCAAGAAGATTTGGAAGTGGAACCCAATTTAACTATGGTCAGAAATCCAGTTCAGATTGTGGACAGAGACGAGAAGCAACTCAGGAACAAAGTGGTGAAACTCGTTAAGGTGCAATGGAGTGAGGATCCCAGGGATTGTACCTGGGAAACTCTTGATAGTTTTAGGAGTGCTTATCCGGATTTATGTTCGGATAACTAGTGTTGTTTGTTAGTATAGACTGTTTGTTTGCTTGCTATTGTATGAATGATATGTATGTTTGGATTGTTAATATAAAAGCTTTTGAATTTACTGTTGTTTAAATTTCGGGGGACGAAATTCTTTTAAAGGGGGAGGAATGTAACGACCCGGAATTTTTACAGCATATTTTAATAAATATTTAATCTAAATTAAATCAAATATAAGCTTGTCAATATTTAAATTGATGAGATATTAAATGTTTAACAGTTATATATGTTTATAATAGGAAATTTTGATTTGTAATTTAAAATTTAAATACTTCAAAACTATTTAAAAACAAAATCTGACTTATTCAATTGAATCAAATCAAAGTCTTTATATTTTTGATATTTGATAAAATACATATGAATACAATTTTAGTTTTTAATATGATAAGTTTTAATATAAACAAACATGAAATTATTTAACATAAATTTGGTAGTGCAAAACAATATAAGTGTAAACATTCAAAAATTAGTATATAACACAAACATACATTATAAATGTAATTAAAGTAACATAAAAATACAACATATAAATTATAATGTGAAATATACAAAAACAAGTTTTTTTAAACAAACAATGATCTTCAACATCCACATTTGTACAACACAACAACCTTAAATAAACTGTTAAAAACATCATTTGAACAAGTATGAAATTTCATATAGAATATGACTAACAAAATATAAATAAAACAAAAACGTGTTGATAATAAAAATCATATCAGGAAGTTTATAAAACATATAACCTGTGTATGTAAGTTGCTTAACAAATAAAACATTCAGGCATTGGAAACAAAGTTCTTTTCAACACAAAACAAGTTTTTTCAACTCAAAGATAATAAAAAAAAAAAAAATAAAGAAAATACAACCTGTAGCTTGCTAAACAGGTTTGGCCGAGATAGTGATACTGTCTTATACAACAAAGTAAGTAAACACATAAATATCTTTGTACTAATAGAAACTGTCAGTAAAATTTATTACTTGCTGTCATAATTAATAACATGAACATTAAATAGCATAACATATTGTTTAATTAAGTACACAGCCGAAATATCTTATATCATTATTTTCTGCAGACTTTTACTAGCCATTAAAAAGAAAGAGTGACATGCAGATGGAACTGGCCAGATAAAACCTATTTATGCATTTATATATATTCACTTATAACCTTCAGTTTACATATGAACACTGAACATAAACTTAAACTAAAAGAAAAGAAAAAAAAACTGTAAACAAACAAAGAAGAGAGAAATAGAAAAGAAGAGTAGAGGGGAGCTTCAGGAAAGTTTCAATTTGCAAGTATCTTCTTCAACACTTCCTGTTCAATAGTTTTTGATTAGGTGAGTAAACAAACTAATTTCAACTTTAGTTTGTATTTTTGTTTATGATATGTGCTTTATATAGTTTAATTTACTGCTCTGTGTATGTTGGTTTGATCTGGAAACTCTTATAGCTGTTCTTGATTAATATTTCAAGTTGTTACAAAGTGAAGCAAACAAAATTTACAGATCTTATTCATATAACAATTTAAATTTTGTATTGAATAAATTCAAGTTGTTATATGAAAACAAGCCTGTAAACATGTTTAAGATTTAACAATATGATAATAATACTGTATTTTTTTCAACTACAGGTAAACAAGAAATCAAAGTTTAAATTTCAAATTAGTCGCACACACACACACTATACACACACGCACACACACTCACAACAATGCCATTTCAATCATTAAAAATTAATTAGAGTGTGCATGTGTATATGATAAAAAAAATTCAGGCATAACCTAAGGGAGCCAAATTCAAATTGAGTTATGTAAGGGAAATAGTTTAGATAAGTAAAAATGAAGTTAATAGAGTTATGTAAAGGGAAACAATTTAAGGAAAATAGTTTAAATAAGGGAAAGGATTTAAATTGAGCTATATAAGGAAAACAATTAAAGAAAAACAAGGGTAAAGTGGTTCAGCAAAGTTGCCCACGTCCACTGCTAAATTTTCTCACTAGATATTCCTCTTACAACTATACGAAATTAAAAAAGAACAATAAGAAAAAGAAAGAAAAAGAACTTGAGACTAACAAAGTTATGTAATCTCAAGTACTTGTGTGGTGATAGGAGCATTGAATTATGCGTACCGTTTAAGATTTTTGAATGTTTTAATGAAATCTTAACCAACACATTTGAATTTGAAAAGAAAGGGTTATTTATAACAACTAAAGAGGATGGTGGGTAGTTGGGATCATGCCGTGAAGTCGACGGGAACAGCGCTTGACCATTGATCTAACTGCAGAGATGGCGACAACTGTAAAGTGTGCCAGAAGATGGGCGATGGATGAGAAAGTACTCATTACCTCTCCGTACCAAACATGGACTTGCAATAACTATGCATTTAATGATGACTGTAAGCTATATTGGATCATCCTGTGAGAAATGCGGATTACGGATCTTAAGGCCGGAATAACACTAGAGGGTGGGGTGAATAGTGTTTTATGGATTTTCTAAATCTTTTTGAAACTTATGTAATTTAATCACCAACAAATGTAATTCACAAACACAGATATAATCACAGAATCAGACACAAATGCAAATACTAAATAAAATCAGTAAGGGAAATAACACACCAGGATTTTATACTGGTTCGGAGTTACCCTACATCCAGTCCCGTACTATTGTACGGATTTGTTATCAAAATAATCTCCTAGATTACACCCTCGGTTTCAAGGCTACGAGGTACACCCTCCTGTATTCAAGTCCAAGGCAAACTCTCTTGATTTAACTAGGCTACAAGATCACCTAATTGATTTCCGAAGCTACAATCACACCCAATTGATGTCAAGGCTCAACTGCACCTTTTACTTAACAGTTTGATTTACAAAAGATTCTACAACTTTGAATACCACTGAGATCTTATGGAGAGAGTGGCAGAGAACCAAACAAGAGATAATCAAGTTTGATTCACTTGGTATTTCGGTAGAGTATAGTTTAGGATTCTTTAGAATAAATATGGAAGATGAAGAGGAGAGAAAATAAATAAAATCTAGTAAAAAAATCGTTTAGAACTTATTGGTATTTATAGTAGAGCAACAGCCATATCTATTCATGAAAGGTACGACGAATAGACACTTCTTTTGAAAATTGAAATTTAAAAATAACAGACACCATGTCGACATGGGGGGTTGAGGGATGTCAACGTGCTCAAGGCAAAATTGATGTTTTTATTTTCTTATTAAAATCGGTTTCTGCAATCTGTCAAAATAATTTCTAAACTTTGTAAATATATTTGAATATAATTTAAACATATAAAAGACTTTAAAAAGTAATTTTTAATATATATAATCTTAATCTATAAAGTGATTTAAAATCTGAGTATATAAATATTTTAAAGCTAAATATTTAAAACAAGAGATCGTTTAAAAACAAGGACAATTTTGAAATCAAAATATTAAAAATGATAAAAATAGTTTTAAGGCTAAAATATTTGAAACCAAGAGAGATGTCTTTTCGAAAAGAAAGTTTTGAAAACATTTTTAAAAATAAGAGATATGTATTTTTGAAAAGCATTTTTATAAAATTAGTGGATATCAAAATAGGACCACTATATGTTCCATTAGATGTTGTTATGGGTTCCATCCTACTAGGGTTCCATCCCTTTAACATGCTCGAAGTGGATTCCATTACACGAATAAATTTCAAATAAAGATATAAATGCTATCAAGAAGTTTTAGCATAATTCTAGACTCAATACTTATCTTGTACTATCGAAATCTTGAACTCTTGATATTTTGGTACTCATGAGTCTTCAATCTTGATATCTTTAGTCTTGAATCTCTATACTGTACAGTCTTCATTCTTGGTACCTACATGTTTATAATATGCATATACATATATATCTAAACCATAACGTTAGTATTTATATTTTATAACAAGTCCTAAGGTTGTTGTCATCAAAACCATCATCTCAATGACTAACACATCCACCCAACTAAGGTGTTTAGAATGGATGGATGGACAGCTTTTTTTTCACTTGAGGACCTACATGGCTGAGTTGGCCAATCGGCTATCAGCTATACGAAAGTGACTTGGAATTTTATTGAGGACTATGTGGTGAAGACGGGCAAATGACTAGGCAAGAGTAATCCGGGTGGGAGGCCTAATGTCAGTTGGAGTTGGCTGTGTTGAAGCCATGCTTAGAGATGGGATATGATCGGGCTATTCTTGTCTAACATGCTACTCATCAGGGCGGCCTTGGATAGGAGTCGACTGCCATCTAATGTGATGTGGGGTGAATTATGTTGGTCTATAGCGGCTATTGGAAGCTTGATATAGAAGAGCCGATTGGGACCAAGCTGTACCTGGTCCCGATCTTGTCTAAGTATGAAGCTTGCTCTAAGACGAAATAGCGTGTCTTGTCTTGGTGCCTTGCTGAGTAGAAAGGGTGGTTTAAGACTATGGGCTTGGAGTTGCATTTTCGAGCCAGTGGTGGATCAATAGGGATGGCTTTGATTAGGATAAATTGACTTTAATTGGTCTGCTAGCTTCTCTTCAAAAATTTGAGCAGTTATTTTCCCCTTAAATCCGTATCCGCTTGCAGGTGCAGTCTTGAATAAAAGATCATACAAATCTTGCTGATTGATAGCTCTGCATATATTTAATACACTTTTCAAATGGCTCTATGTAATTAGATGTGATGATTCATTTTTCCATACATGGCAGGAGGCGTGTCACGTCTCCTTACGTGCATGACTTAACTTAATACTGACCTCTCTTGAATGGCTAGAATTTATTTTGCCTTTTGAACTCAATGCATGCAATTGAAGATGTGGATATATAAATACCACTACTACTTCTTTCCTAAGCCCACAAAATCACTCTTCATGAAAAAACTTCAAAGCTTATGAGTCATTAGCACATCTTTGCTGATAAAAAACCACTGACTTCATCATCTATTTAATATCCGGACTCTTTTGCATGTAAGCATTTTTATCAAATTCAGTTGGGATGTTGAGAGAGGAGAAAGCCTTTTAGTGCTTGAACCGTTTGTTGGTTGGAGCTCGAACCGCTGAAAACCCCTACTTGAGGCGGAAAATGCCTTGTCGCTTGGCTTGGACCCCTGCCTATAGGCTATGGTTCCAATAGCGGTCGGACATCGATCTCGGACCAATGATCTAGGTGAAGTTAGGGTGCTTTCAATTTTGAGGCTCTAACACTCTTGGTTCTAGGTCAGTTTGGACGCTTCTATGCCTCTTTGGAAGGCGCACGGTCCATAGCCTCTGCTTCTTTTTCCACGAATGAAATCTTGGTCTACTCCTTGATGATCTTGTCTAAAAGCTTCACGCGACCCTTTGATAGAGTAAGCATTAGATTTGGTAGAACACTCCCCATTCTTCAACAATTTCTAGATGGTGAAGTATCCGAAGTGCTTCGAAGATGGAAGGTTGCTCGGTTTTCTTTAGTAAGTTCTTGGTTATTTAAAGGGCTTCTTCGACGAAGCCAGGGTCTTTCGAGGTAGTGATAAGAGTGCAGCATGGCCTGCCTTGGAAGTGCTATTGACGTGCTTCTTCTTCTACTATTTTTCTTCTTTTTATCTAATTGGTCATGAGAATATTACTATATGCTCAATGGGGCAGGCATTGTGCTCCCAAGTTCCTTTAAACTAAATGAAAAACATTTTTGTTTCAAACTCTAATTAGAGAAATTTATTGTGTTGTTTGATCATCTCTGCAAATTGTCAAGCAGAATACCCTGAACATTCAATATTTCCTATATATTGTGCAGAAATTTCTTTTTTTAGGATTATGCTAACTATTACTATGATAATAAGACAGGTTAGATGTAGCCAAGTGATGGTTGGATTTATAGTGGTGGTTATCCAACATGAGCTAAACGTAAATTTGCTCGAGAGTTCTCTTTGGAGACAAACAGTCAAGCGTAGAGTAGCGGACAAACTCATGACCAAGCGAATGGGGTTGTGAGGTTAAGGTGGGTAACACATTGTTGGTCGTGAAGCGACCGTTGATCCCTAATCGAACTGGAGTGCATTTGCGTAGCTCGAACACTCTAATGTAAGTGCATAATGGTGAGTCGGGCTATATGTATCCCACTCACAAGGACTTGATGTTAAGACGGGCTATATGTAGCTCGTTTATAAGGCTGGATGATGAAACGGGTTATACGTATAATGTTCATAAGGAAATGATAATATAATATTCATGTTATTTTTCTTTAATTCTGTTAAAGAACTTATATGTAATGATAAGTCAGACCCAAAGTCTTATTTCCCTTGGTTTTTAAGGTAGGTGGTTGATTATGAGAGAGTAAGGGCTGGAGCCAATGCCTTAGGACTAGGGGTGGTCTTGGAATGAACCAGGGCAATTATTGGCCTGCTTAGACTACTAAGAAACCCTCCTTTGATGGTGTAATGTTCTTGCTGCATCAAGAGAACACACTTATTTGCTTGCCTGAGGAAAGTTCCATAACATTACCTTGCTTTTTATTGGTTGCCCCTGATCTTGCTAACCCTTTCTTGGACGGGGAACTTTACGATGAGGCGGTTGTAAGAGATGATGGCATATAGATCGAGAAGCGCTGCTCGTCCTATTAATAGGTTGTAGAAAATGGGCAATAAATAACTACAAAATTTACCAAGATCTTTGCAGTGAGAGGCACCAGGCCGAACGTTGTTACGAGCGAGGTTGTGCCCATTAGTACAACGCCCACACCGCTAAAGCTATACATGGACAAGGCACATGGGGTGAGTCTGGAGGCAGAAAGCCTAAGATCTTAAAAGACATTCTTGAAGATGACATTGACCGAGCCACCTCTATCCACGAAAGCCCAATGCACATAGATATTGGCCAAGGCAAGAATAACGACAAGTGGGAGGATAATAGGGGTAGGACATTGCTTCCCTATCTTGGGCCGTAAAGCGGAATGACCGCTCTGATTCCAATCAAGGTGCCTTAGAAGCTTGGGACTCTAGCAATTAAACCTACATAGCCATGCCTACTTCTCTTTAATATCGGGACTATGCCCTCGGCTACTGTAGGCCACATGCAGTCCCTTACATATGGTCAGGACATCGACGACGGCTTGAAACCTGGCGTTGTCGGGCTGAGGTGGCTGATTCTGCCATTTTTCTAGGTTTTCCATTTGCTCGACCTGATGTCGAACAAATTCCAGGAGTACACCCTCCTAGATGAGCCTTTCAGTTTCATGCTTGAATACACGATAGTCTGTCATGGAATGGTCGTTGACTTAATCGAACTTGCAATACTTAGCATTATGGTGATGTTCCTCCTGCTTTTCATCTCTGATTATGGTGGGCCTTTGATATCTCGCTTGGTTTTTGGTGGTAGAGTAGATGGTGGCGATATCCCTATTCAAGTTCATGTATTTATGATACTTCAATTTGTAAGGAGGGTTGGTCTTTGAAAATCTTTTGATGATGGCTTAATGGCCGCTGTTGCGATGATCATTGATGTTGCGAGGGCCAGTTTTGGCAGGATGCTTTGCATCTTATTTTGCACCAAAACTTGGCACGAACAGCCAATAGAAATTTTGAATAGAAATAAATGAAGAACATAAAATGAAAATGGAAGAAAAAAGTAATGAAGTAAAGTAAATCAAAGCAATAACACGAACACAACGATTTATAGTGGTTCAGTGTTGTGTGCCTACGCCCACTTTGAATAGAAAGCTTTATTAATCAATTTTTAAACTTAGTACAATTGGGATCAGATAAAAATCCTTAGTTATAATGGAGTACAAAGTAACTAGCAATGTAAAAGTCCCAGAAATAAACAAACAAGCTTGTATTTATAGATGAAGATGGCAAAATACCTCCCTAAAAATTCGGTAGAAAGATCTCCAAAACCATATGGACCCATCAGAGGGATCACATGGCCCAAATCCCAAGGAATAGGGATTAGTGCCGGTCCCTATTTTAAAGGAATTTGGAGGTACGATCCCTAAGGTAGCTTTCTCATATTGTAATGTGCTAGCCTCAAAGTTTCATGCTAATTCGATTAGTATATTTGAGTTATAGCTCAATCTTTGCTTCAATGTGAGTTGTCTTCTGATTTCAGTCGATCCCTCTTATTTCATCCTTTTTTTGTGCGATCCCAATGGTAGACTCCCTAGGGTCCCTACTCTTGCTCCCTAAATTTCATATGCATTGGACTTATGGATCTTGAGATATTGATTGTTTTCTATTGAATTGCGTTTGCTTCCTGAAGCATGTCGATCCCTATGTTGAAGAATGGTTATAGTCGATCCCTCCTCTATGTTGAATTATATTTCATACTTCAAACATTCTGCATTGCATATCTCTCAATTCCGTTTGCACGGCTTCATATTACAATCTGTACTTGACTTTTGGACCGCACAATCATCGCTCTGGACTTACTGGCCTTGACAACAGTCGAATCTAACCTATTAAATCAATTCGAATATAGCCAAGCCAAAATGCCGGATAACACTCGACCCCTAAAGTATGTCTTATGCTGAACATGACTGCTTTGAATCAAAGCAGGTTAGAGTCATCGAAAAGAAATCCATCCAGTTTTTTGAATAGCCACTATTCTTCTGTTGAATTATATTTTCAAAGTGTTGTATCTCTTTTTGATCGTCATGAAGCTTAGTCGATTTCCAATAATATAAATTTAGAATTATATTTCGTTAGTTGATATCCATGTCCAGTTCTACGAGACTAGTAAGCTTTGGCTATCTAATCCACTCTCGACCTTGAAAGCTTCAGGTTTAAATTCAATTTCTGTCGATTTTAAAAATTGAACTTTTAAACTATATACGTGCACGTTCAGGTACACATTCTTGTCATTGGCTCCAGAACGCGTCTGTACGCTCACAAGGCATCACCAATTTTCATTGAGTTAGGTTCAATTTCATTGCATTTTGTATATATGTACTTTGCATAATCTTCATGTCCATGTTCGTATGCACATATGCTTATGGCTGATCCCTTCTTTTATTTCCTTTTTTATGTATGTAAGGATCGACATTCTTTTAGCCGACCCCCTCCCTTTTTCTTTTCTTTTTTAATGTATGTAGGGATCGACATCTTTTTAGCCAATCCCCACCTCCTTTCTTATGACCTCATGGAGAACGAAAACTTGGGTCGAATCCTCCTTTCCCATATATAAGCCTACACTGTTCTTCTTCCTCCCTTACTTATCCACTTCATTTCCATTTCCATTTCTTTTATCCTTTTAACTACCGAACCCTCCTTATTTTACCATTAGAGCAGAACACTTCCTCCTCTCTTCTTTCCTCAGTTTCGAAATGAAAGCTACTGCAATCCAACATACCTCTATGAATTCACTTCCTCTTCCCTTCAATCTCGATCATCTCTAAGCCACTCATCATCACCACTAACATAATTTAAATAGGTAGGTTTTCTTGTCTCTAACTTTTAATTTGTGACAAGGTGATGGTTTCTATTTGTGATAATCGTGGGTTAAGTTTGGAGGAGAAGAGATTGATGATGGCGATGCAGGGTTTGGTGAGGTAGTGAAGGAGAAGAAAGTAAAGCGTGAAGGATGAATGAAATGGAGGGATTGGTGATGTTGTTTCTTGAGGATGGAAGGATCGGTTTCGCTATTACGTGGTATAAGGATCGATTGGTGGATAGCTTGAAAGAGGGATCCGTCGTTTCGTTAAGTAGAGGATGGACCGATTGGAATGTTGGAGAGTTATGCATGTGGAAAAGTAAAGGGATCGACAGTGGTGTGTCGTGGATGGTGGGATCGGCAGTTCTACTTTGTAATAGGGATCAGCTATTGGCCTTGTAATAGGGATCAGTTGTGTTGCATAAAGGGATTGGCTAAACAGGGTTTGGTTATTTTTTCGATAGAGGGATCGGCGATGAGTACTTAGCCAATTATAAGCATTGAATTGAACTCCAAAACCAATCCATATTCATTCGCATAAACAATTAGAACCAATCCCATCTTAATGAACTTGAACATATGAAAATAATAAACAAGGAGACTTGCACATCTAATATAGAAATCGAATGGCCAAATTCCTGGGACTTAGAGCATGAACTAAAACTTAACATATGGACTTTAATAATGGACATCACACTTTGACATGCCGATGGTCGATCCCAAAGCTTACACAATCGATCAATCTAAATGCCAGTTGATATGATCATAGACGACTGTCTTTCTAGTCGAAATCCAAAGTCTCGTCATTTACTTTTGCTTTTAATTTTGAACCGTTTATCTCTGCACCGCACAACACTTCACCACACTAGTTTACACTTAGCATGAGGGGACAGGTAAATTTTCCTAATCTCAATTATCTACTGAGTTTAGTTGATATGGGCGTCAGACGTTCAGAGTGTTTTGCTGCAATGCCTTCTGAATAACCTTCTCAACTTAGCAATCCTGGAGCCGAGTCAAGTTCTGCAACTGTTTCCAGCTGACTTTTCCCCAATCGTCAAATTGATCAATCGAAGGTTCCCAGCCTATCGATTGACCTTTTTTATAATGTTCCCATTTTTTTGGCAGAAGACATAAGCCCCGCCCTCGACGCTGTGGAAGGAACTTTATTTCTAGATAATTCGACGGATTCCCAAGCCTCCAGAATTAGAAAAGCCGCTCTTGGCAGACTATTCTCTAAACATGGGATTCCGTTTGGAGATGTTCCGGTCCCCTCGGTGAATGATAGGGCTTGTTTGCCCCCAGAGGGACATACGGCATGCAATAAATTCATGTGCTAGGCTAGATGCATGTCGCCTTTCAATTCTTTCATCCGAGAAATGCTGAGTTATTTAGGAATAGCTCCCACTCAGCTGCATCCGAATAGCAATGCTTTCCTTCATGGCACCTTCTTACTATTTATGGATGTTCTGTTCTGCCTGCCATCTCTTGAGGACATCAGGTTCGTTTACAATTCCAAACGACAGATAGGAAGCCTTTCTTACACTTTTCTCGAGCCTTCGCCCAATTGTTAAATTTTAACTAGCACTTGGAACAAGCTTGGCATCTTTAAACACGAATGGTTTTTCATTCGTTGTCTTATTGGCTTTGTGAGATGATGGTTGGAAGGACGTAAGTGTTGTCATCACCTTATTCTCAAATGCTTTAGTTCAAGTCGTATCACAACTAACTTATACTTTGAAAATTCACAAGTGCCCATCCATGTCTAGAAGTTGATAGCTTCTTAAGGTAGGTTTCTGCAATTCGTGCATGCCACCCCATTGAAGACAGGGACATCAGATTCTTTGTAACTGATGAATAGTTATCTCTATTTGGGCTGCTAGAAGAAGGTCGCGACATTGGGCTTCCAAGGAGTGATGCACCACCAAGAAATGTGGTGGAATAAGAAGGAGAGGCTAAAAGCCTTGTGTGCCCCTAATCAAGGAGACTTAGGATGACGTCGAAGAGGGCGAAATTAGAGGTGTCAAAACCAACTAGCCTGACGATGCTGATGTAGGTCTGGGCAATGCGCCTATGGTCGAACCATCAAAAGGCGCACAATCTCACGTGCCAACAAGGAGAGGTAACGAGCTCTCTTATAAACTCCAGAGGAGAAAAACTGCCAAAGAGCCAGAGTTTATTATTACCTTAACTGATGTAGAGTATTCTTCACAACATTTAGAAAGTTTGATGGAAGGGTTCTCGAATCTCCCGATCCTTGATGATATCATGACTTATGAATTTTCTAACATCAACATTGGGGGGCCAATTCTCCCACTAAGAGTGGTGACGACATTCCTCCTACCTGCCAAGGGGAGAAAACTCCAATGAGCAAGTCTGTAGCAACTGGTCCGTCAGTGGGACACTAGGACACCCACAATCATGCGCACTTCCGTACACAATTTTCATATATCTTTTGTTCAATGGTCACTTATACATTCTTGTTTGGTTTGTAGACGTATTGTCTTAATCCCACGCCTTCGATCACTTAAGGAGCTCAACAATATAGTACAGATCCAATCTAGGTCCAGAATCGAGTAGGCGTAGAGAGAGATGACAGCCGTGAAAGAAGTCGTCATTCGAGGGAGTCTTCATCTTCCAAACATAAGTCCCAATCTCAATCATCTCATCAGGAAGCTCAGTCTAATCTTCCTATACACAGTGACGATTAGACTTCTTTCAACGCTCCTCAAATTGCTGTGCCGCCTGAGTAGTACTTTGGTTCATATGGTTCCAAAGAGTCCCACGATCATAGTTCAAGCAAAATGCCTACTTGTTACATCTGATCCTTCTCTGCCTACTGCAGCCCATGAGGCTTCCGCGGCAGAAAAATGGCTAAAATTAAGGCCAATTTTCCAAAAAATTGCTTTGATAGGCTTAAGTTTCTTTCATCCATACAATTCTAAGGAGTGTGAAAGCGAGTTCCCTTGCATGTGTCAATGATGTTTTTATGCAATACGAAGCATTTCAACATTTAGCCAAAAAAATCTTTGAGGCGTCTTTCGAAGGACAACATGAAACCGATCGTCTCAAGCTAGAGGTGACCCATGACAATGATATAATTAAACATCGATACAATGAAACTTTGGAGTTGATGGCGAAGCTAACCACGGCAGAAAATAGTGCCAAAGAAATATCCGAGCCAGTTAGTAGCCTACAAGAGGCTTATAAAAAGGAACTGGATGCTGCCCTTAATCGCATCGTGTGCTTGCTTTAGAAAAATATACACTGCAAAAGGAGAAAAATATTCCGGCCTGCCGCATTGAGGAACTTAAAGAACTCCTTAAGAAAGAGAAGGAAGAAAAACTCGAAGCTGAGAAGGAGTCGCAAAGGTACTGCGAAGAGGCCATCGAAGCCCGAGGACTGAAAATCAAGCTTGACGAGCAACTCACTCAAATTAAAGTCCTCAAAGAAGAGGTAGGAGAAGCGGGCTGCAATGAGATTAGAAAGAAGATCGTGGTCCAATCAGAAGATACCAAAGAAGCTGGTCAAAATGAAATTAAGGACATATTCGATCCTCTAATCATTGAATAAAATGCTAAAGTCTTAATTCATCGTGATTTGAGTTTCCTTGGAGAGGGCTATCTTGAATCGCTTGCCGAGGCCTAAGAATACATTGTTGAAATAAAGAAGAAAGCCACTGGTGAAGCTGATGTGGGAGATTCTTCACGGGGATGAACCTTTAGACCTTGCTGTTGCGAGACTCCGATACTTTGATATTCACGCACCCTCCGGCAAAGGGAAAAACATTGCTAAGTCTTCGAAGTCCGATCCTAAAGGTCCTCCTTTACTTCAAATAGCCGAAGCGTCAATTTCTCTCGGCCCATGACAGGATCTAAGCTACGATCCAGACAGACCTAGCTATCAATCAAAGGTGTTGACTCCTTGTCTAGAGGGGAGCACTACAACGACAATTGAAAGTCGGCCGAACACATGTATCTCACTTTATTCTTCATTATTTAAGGGATTTTGTTCCTTATGCCCAATAGTCATGAGCTTATCTTCTTGTTTTCATGAATCTGCAGATGTTCTGTGTCCCAGCCAAACTCTAGGAAGCATGCCACCGTGGAGAAACAATCGACATCCATTGAAATTTTGGCGGCCACCGATATTCTAGGGCCCGATGCTTAGATTATCGGAGAAGTTGATGATGAAAAAGCTGATGACCTACTATTGCTAAATGAATCAGATGATGTTGTGATTACTGGTGCTACTAAACATACCAATGAGCTTAGTTTAAAAGAATTCATCAAGAGAGGAGTTGCTGAGGAAAAAACATAAGGCGGAACCCGTTGACGTGGACATCGACGATCCAAATCTCGTCCCACATCAACTCATTCCACCCGGCGGGTCGGTTCCCAAAGAACTCCCTCCAACCTTTGAGTGCTCTCATGTCAAGGGTGGTAAAGGATCAAGGAAAAGGACAAGTGAAAGTCGTGTGGTGGCACTACAAAAAAATTCAAAAGAGAAAAGGGAAGACGAAATAGCCGTAACTCCAGCTTAGTTTGTATATAGCTTGTATAGCTGTGTTTTTATTGGTCATCACTGCACGAGTACGGCCCCCGCTTTTGAATAAACTTGTATCACACTTTTGAAGTTTATTATGCAAATAAAATTTCTTTGTTTTCTATCGAACTCTTATGTGAATTTTTATAAGTAGTTGAGCTATTACTTTTCCATTCAATGTACTTGCAATTCGTTGCTCGTTAATTCGGAAAATCGTCCATTAATTTTTTACTCGAGCCCTCCATGTGTTTATGGCCTTGATTTGTATCAAAAATTGGGCTTGAACCCTAGTATTACGCCGTCAGATTCAATGGTTTGAGTGATTATACTTCTGCTCCCAGTCTTGAGTTAGCGAAGTTAGATAGGGGATGGTCGAACTCCATCCTTAGTGAGTTTATACTCCTCTTATCGGGCTCAGGTCGAAGTTTATGAATTAATGAGTGGTTGAACCGCATTCATCTATTTGTTTATACTCATATCCACACTTTGGGGATAAGAGTGAGTCGGTGAGTGGTCGAATCGCACCCAACCATTTGTTAATACTCATATCCGCACTCTAGGGATAAGAGTTAGCTAGCAAGTGGTCGATTCGCACCCAACTCGTGTCTATACTCCAGTCCGTACTCTTCATACTTAGAGTTATTTTGGAAAATAGTCGGACCATATTTTCCTTACTTGATTGATTTCCCCTCGAGTCCGAGGTTTAACTTAGCAACCAATCGGTCGTATCACAATCGCTTTTGATTCATATTAGTCCCAACAATCGATATGATTAATCTGGTTATCGGATGGTCGAGTCGCAACTATTCCTTATTGGGTATTCCATTCATTGGGTTGTGAGAAAGAATCATCAGATAAACGGTCTGGCCATGTACATTTTGTTTAGTTCAACTGTGAACATATGTAATCGACTAGCTCCAAGCTCTGGGAACCTGCTTGGACATATCAATATTAGTTAGTCGGGTATCGTAACTAATATGTAATATTACAGCAATCACAAGTGTGAAGGAAATTTAAATTTTTATTTTCCAAATAGAAAGAAATGACATAATTTGTCTTATTACATATCTGGAAAATCAAATGCTAAAGCAAATTCAAAAATTGAATATAACTGAATGAAAAACAATAAAGTGAAGTAGCGTCGTAAAGGCTCGTTATTGCATGCTCTTGGGAGTGTGATGCCATCAAAGTCGCTAGCATGAAAGTTCCCACTCCAAGCCTCTGTTCTATGACATATGGTCCTTCATAAGTAGTATTCATGTGCGATGGGGCAGGGAAAATCCATTTCAAGACGAGATCATCGATTTCAAAGGTTTTAAGTCAGACTTTAGTGTTGTAATATCGGGCCACTCGGTGTCGATGTGCATCTGTTCTCAAATTAGCTTCCTCATGCTTCTCGTCAACAAAGTCTAGTGATTCTAAACGGAGATCTCTATTCATTTTGGGATCATAGTAGGTCACTCAATGAGAAAGGACATCGAGTTCAGTTGGAATAACGGCTTCAGGGCCGTAAGCAAGGGCGAGTAGAATATGCCTAGTCGCGGACTTGTGGGCGGTTCTGTAAGCCCATAATGCTTTTAGGAGTTCATCCATCCACTTGCCTCTAGCCTTTTCCAAAATCTTCGTCAAAATGGACTTTATGATATTACTCATTCAACTTCTCCATTTGCTTGAGGGTGAGCAACTACTGCAAATATTTTTCTCAATATGATGCTGACGGCAGAAGTCTTTGAATTCAGCGCTGTCGAATTGGGTTCCATTATCAATAACAATGGTTTGTACAAGGCCAAAATGACAGATGATGTTCTAGACAATGAATTTGATTACTTTCTTTGTCATTATCGTGGCTAAAGGTTCCGCTTCGACCCATTGGGTGAAGTAATCAACTGCCACGACAGCGACTTCACACTACTTTTAGAGATCAATAAGGACCCAAAAATATCTATGCCTCACATAGAAAATGGCAATGGACTGACATTTTTGTGATTTTTGTTGGTGGAGCTCTCGATAATTTTGCATACATCTACCACTTGTCACATTTCCAAGCGTAATCAGTCACATCTCGGTTGACAATCAGCCAATAATACCCATAACGGAGTATTTTCTTTGCTAGGGTCTGCCCCCCAGTGTGATCATCACATTCTTCTTCATGAACTTCTTTTAGGACTTGCTTTATTTCATCATGAGCGATACAATAGAGCAAGAGAATGGAAAAACCCTTTCTATACATGACTCCTTGCTGAATGATATATTGCAAAGCTTTGTGAAGTACTTGTCACCTTTCATTCCTTCTTTCGGGAAGAACTCCCTGTAGCAAATAGTCTTTAATCAGAGACATCCACGACTCCTTCTCAGGCTCCTTTCTAGTACCCAGTTGATTTCCATCTAGTTTATACTCGGAGTGTCTAGTACTTCGACTGTAACTAAGTCCTTTTGTTGTGCATCCCTTGAGCTAGCAAACTTTGCCAATGAGTTGGCCTCTTTGTTTTGATCTCGGGGAATGTGCATGATGTCATAATACTCAAAAACAATCAATAGCTCTTGGACTAAGATATGGTACGGAGCAAGTTGTTGTCCTTTAGCTTGGTAATCTCCCATGTCTTGGTACACTACCAACTGTGAATCGCAAAAGATTTTAGGAGATTTGTTTCCCAGTTCTTTGGCAAGTTTGAGTCCAGCAATCAGAGCTTCATACTCAACTTTATTGTTTATTGCAAGGAAGTCAAGCTTCAAAGCATAGAAAATTGATCAATCTTTCGAAGTTGCTAAAATGATTCCAGCTCCAGAACAACGATCATTGGATGCTCCATCCGTATAAATTTTGTACTGAATGGTAGGGGCTCGATTTCTCTTTGAGAGATCATCGTGTGCAGTAAATTCTGCTATAAAGCCTGCCAGTGCATGTCCCTAGATTGCTTTTCGAGGGAGATAAGTAATGTCGAATTGACTCAATCAGATGTTCTACTTGAGTAACCTTCCAGACACCTCAGGTCATTGCAGGACCTATCATAACGACTGATTGGTGTAAATGTTAATAGGATGAGCCTGAAAATAGGGGTGGAGCTTTCATAAAGCAATTGACAAATAGTAGGCTAGTTTCTCTATCTTCGGATAATTCCTTTCAGCTCCTGTTAATCGCTTGCTAACATAATAGACCAGTCTCTAGATCTAATTCTCCTCGTGATGCAATGCGACGCTTATAGTGTGTATCGATACGGCCAACTAGATATATAAATCTTCATGATCGATCAGCTTTGACAAGATGTGAGGCCTCTCTAAATGGTTCACCGTAGCTTGGAATGTGTCTTGGCAATCCTACGTCCATTCTCCTTTTCCCACTTCTAGTCAAATCGAAGAAAGGAATGCATTTATCGGTGGCTTTGGAAATAAATCTATTGGGGCGTAAACCTTCCCATTTAGGCTTTGTACTTGTTTGATGGTCTTCGACACTTGGATGTTGCGAATTTCTTGAATCTTCCCGATATTAGATTCGATTTCACGGGCATTGATGATGAAACCCAAGAACTTTCCTTATGCCACGCCAAAAGAACACTTTAGAGGATTGATCTTTATTTTGTAATATCGGAGGATATCGAACATTTCAACTAAGTCTCTAATGTGGTCACTTGATTGTCATGACTTCATTAACATATCATCCACATGTACCTCCATTGTCTTTCCAATCTGATTTTTAAACATTCTGTTGACTAGGCATTGATAGGTCGCTCCAGCATTCTTCAATCCAAATGCATTACCATATAGAAATACAATCAAATATCGGTATAAAGATGGTATGCTCTTAATCGGGAATGCGCATTGGGATATGGTTATCCCATAGTACGTATCCATGAAAGGTAGCAATTCGTGTCCTATGGTTGAGTCTACCAGCTGGTCGATCCTTGGAAGGGGAAAACTGTCTTTCGGGCATGCCTTATTCAAGTCCGAGTAATCAACGAATGTCTCACAAGTATAGGATTAGATACCCATTTAGGGTAGAGGGCATCGCGAATAAACCCATTGCCTTTGAGTCTATCCACCTCCTTTTTAAAGGCAGCAAATCTCTCCACATCCATGCCATGCCTTTTTTGTTTCCGTAGGACATGCCTCAGGTCGATATTTAATGTGTGGCTTGTAATGGCAAGTGAGATCCCACACATTTCAGAGTGAGTCCAAGCGAACACGTCAAGATTCGCTCGGAGAAAACAAGCAAGTTATTTCATCATCAGGGGACTAAGCTGTGATCCGATCTTTAGGACCCATGACGAGTCATCGTGGCTGACCGTTAAGTCAATTGTCAGCTCAGCTGGTGTAGCCTTGGTCTCTTTGAGCTCCTTCTCGTCATTCCTCGGATCTATGTTTTTAAAGAACCAACTAGGAGCCCGAGTCAAGGCCCAGGCGCTGATTCTCAATCTCCGATGGTTTGGATGAAACGAGATTTGTCCACACCCTTACCTTTCTCCTTCCATTGAGTGTCTGTCAACTCAGCCACATGATAGACACGTCTGGTCGCCTGATCACCATGCACAACTCCAACACCGTTATCAGTTGGGAACTTCAAAGTCAAACTTCAAAGTCAGCCAGAAAAGCATTGTATGGAGAGTCAACATCCAAGGCCACAAATGGTAAAATCCACACTCTCCTACGGCCACCTTCTTCCAACTCCATGGGCAATTCGACATATCTAACAGCTTTGGTTGCAGCACTGTTAAAACCATGAATGCAGGCTTTATACAGTTTCAAGTGCTTGGCTTCCATCCTCATCTGATTGTAAGACTTTTTGAAAATTATATTAACGAAACTTCCACAATTAACCAGAATCCTTCTTACTAAGGCGAGGCCGATCATGGCCGAAATGACCATTGGATTGATCATCGGTGCCTCCACCTTATATGCATCTCTGTTTCTAAAGACAATATCATCTGCCATTGTAAACTGCTGTTTTGCCGGAGCTCCTTCTTTTTTATTTGAATAATACCCAAATTTCATATGCTTAATCGTGCTAGCATAGCGCTCTATCTCATGCCAACTCTTATCAGCTGGATGTGGTCCTTCGATTACCATATTGATCGCTAGTCTTCCACCAGTCCGTGTAGGCTCCTCGGCCTTGTGAAAAATTTGTCCTCGGTTGGGGTTAGATGTCCCTTGCCCGCCGTCTTACGGGGTTTTAATAAACTGCTATAACTTTCTTTCCCGAATCTTCTAGAGATGCCTAAACTCATTCGTGTTATGTCCATAACATTCGTGAAACCATCAATATTTTTCAGTCTGCTTCATTGATTCCTTTGGAGGTGGCGTCATATACTGCATGGTATTGCAGGTAGACTAGTAGACATTCTCTAAAGTTGTATTTAGTGGTCTGTAGGTATCGTACATTGGAATCCTAGGCTTGCCTCTTCTAGAATCCCTCTTTCATTCATGGTTCTAATCACCGCCTTTCTTATGCTGATTTAGTTTATTTAGACATTTGCTAGAACTTTTACGGAACTATCACCAGATTGCTTCACTACAATGTTACTCTGTACTACTTCTCCACTTGATCCCACAACATTCTTCTTCCTAGAGCATCTATCTTCCTCTTTCCTCAAATATTGAGCTACTTTTGCATAGAAACATTTCAATGTCGCGGGTGGTTTGCCAGCTAACCAAACGCCAAAGTCTGATTCTGGATCAATCCCTCTATTTACCACCATCAACATTGAATGTTCGTTCAGATTACTGATTTTTGTGACCATCGTATGAAATCTCTCCAAATAGTCTTTCAACAATTCTCCTGAAGCCTAGATCACGCCGGATAAGGACATTACATCTTTAGGGCAAGTTGCGTGCATACAGAACTGTTATACAAACTTCATTGCTAAATCATCAAATCTAGACATGACAGTTGGAGTAATCTCGTAAAATACATCATTGATAATCCAGAGAGGGTGATGGGAATACATCTACACTTCTTGCATCATTAGCTCGTGCGGAATCCATCAACCATTCATATCTCATAATATGCTGCCTGGGGTCAGCTTTTTTCCTCATAGGCAGGCATCGATGACATACCGAACCACCTTGGATACTCTACATGTATGATATTATCAGTGAATGAGGTTGCTTCTCGAGATTCCCTAATCATCATTGGTCAAGCCTTGGCTCTCCCTCAATAGCTATCTAACCATAGCCGACTAGCCCGACGTTCGGATAGTTGGAGCCAAGTAAATGGTCCCCCTCCACCTCACGTGAATGGTCTGATCGATGTCTATGGACCGTTGCTCCACATTCTCTCGATGCATATCACGTACATTCACTTCATCATTATTTGAAAAAGGAAATTGATCTACATCCATCTGAACTCCATCTTCCAAATCAATCGCGATAGCTCCAGCTTAGGCTCCAGCATGGAAAGGTAGACCCCCTCCTCTGGAAGAGGGATCGGTACCGATCCCTATGCACTATCAGTATCGATCGGTCTTGGCAGACCAAGTAGGTTTGCATGTTGATGTCCAAAAGCTTCCACGGGATATTCGTCGGTTCTGTGATGCCTGTGTCTATGATAATCATCTGATGAACTAGAACTCTTTGACATAGAATAAGGAGTAAGGTCCCTCCTATCTTTCCCAAGTTGTTGCTGACTAAGTTGGTTAATTAGATCGATATTGGCTTGAATTTGCTGATTTAACTATAGGCGTCTATCCACTCGCCTCTCATCAAATTATGGAATTCAGCTCTTATAATGGAATCGGTAGGGTTCTAGACATCAACTAGATTGCTAGCATTCACATCTACTAGTAGATTGCCTGAGCCTCCCTACAGGATGCTAGCATTCTCATTTCCTACTACGTTTTGAGATGTAGATCAGGTATTCCTAACCATTGTTGATAGTTTTCCTTAGACATTTGCAAATCTGAATAGATCAACAGCTTCTTGAAGATAACTTCGAATCTCTTTGGGGGATTTATGCAATCTAGTAGCAACAAAAGGATCCAAATAGGGTTGAGAATCAGTTTCTCGGTGAAAGCACCAAAATGTTTGCACCGAAAGTTGGCACAAACACCCAATAAAAGTTTTAAAGAGAAATAAATGAAGAATATAAATTGAAAATAGAGGAAAAACGTAATTAAATAGTAGTAAATCAAAGCAATAACACGAACACAACGATTTATAGTGGTTTGCCATCCACTTTGAATAGAGAGCTTTATTAATCGCTTTTTAAATAGAGTACACTAGGGATCGAATAAAAATCCTTAGTTACAATAGAGTATGAAGTAAGTGTAAAAGTCTAGAAAATAAATAACCAAGCCCGTATTTATAGACGAAGATGGCAAAATATCTCCCTGAAAATTCGGCAAAAAGATCTCTAAAACCATATGGACTTATTAGAGGGATCACATGGCCCAAATTCCAAGTAATAAAGATTGATGACGATCCTTATTTTGGAGGAATTTAGGGATGCGACCCCTAAGGTAGCTTTCTCATGTTATATTGTGCTTAGCCTCAAAGTTTCATGCCAATTGGATCGGTGGAATTTGAGTTATTACTCGATCTTTGCTTTAATGTGAGTTGTCTTCTGATTTCAGTCGATCCCTATTAAGGGAAGAGGGTTGTTCCCTCCTATTTCACCCTTTTAAGGTACGATCCTAGAGTAGGCTCCCTTGGGTCCTTACATCTCGCTTACAAAATTTCATGTGCATTGGACTAATGGATCTTGTGATATTGATTGTTTTCTATTGAATTGGATTTGCTTTCTGAAACATGTTGATCCCTATGTTGGCGAATGGTTATAGTCAATCCCTCCTCCATGTTGAACTATATTCCATGCTTTGGAATTGCATATCTCTCAATTTCATTTGATCACGGCATCATATTACCATCTGTACTTGAATTCTAGACCTCACAATCATCGCTCTGGACTTACTGACCATGACAACGTTGAATCTAACTTGTTCGATCAATTCGAATATAGCAGAGTCAAATAGTCGGATAACACCTCTATATCGTTGTTTGAAAGATATGCATCTTCCCTTCTCATTATGTCATTCGCCCATTGACAGAAGTCGGTTGGGGATGAAGTCGGCTGTTTTTAGAGCTCCCTCCATATGTTGGACTTGTACCTAACCCCTAAGCATAAGGCCATGGCTAGATTGCTCATGTTTGCACACCTAGCCTAAGTGGACTCTTTATTAAAGCGTCAAACCTATGGTTGCAAGCTTCTACAAGGACCTTACTTGATATTTCCTAGCTCGCTGGCCAACATGACATGAGTACGAGACGTGAAGAAGTGAGTTTTGAAGTATGGTCAGATCGTTGATGGGGGCAGCAGTGGGAGGCCGGTACCATGAAAGCGGAGGGGAAGAGAAAGCACATAGCGGGGCCAGAGGGCAGTTTGGCATGGGTGATGGAGTTGAACGTTGTATGTGGTCGGATAGGTCTGCACTCCCATCATACTTGTCAATTTGCGGCAAGGCATATCGCCAATGGATGTAGTATCCAGGATTTCATTGGAGAACGGTTCCCTGTTCTCATCATCTGATAATTCTTCGCCCCCAACATTTCGTCCTTGTGTTCTACTGAGCTATTGGCGGAGGATGTGCATCACTTCCCTGAGGTCAGCATCATCCAATTGTAGGATCTTTTGGCCTACCACAGGCTGAAGACAGCGTGAATTAGGGCATAGTAGGAGATCGGTGATGAGACAAAGAACGATGAGGTTGAGCTAGAGATCTCCCATGCGCTAAGGGAGATTTGTAATGCATGGCTCGTTCTTCTCTTCTCTTGCTTTCGACCATATCCCTATGAGATCAGGAGTGCGACGAGGGAGGCATGCATGCCCTACTAATGGCAAAGGGACCGCCATCGAGGCAGTCAAGAGCAGAAGTTCAAGGATGATTAGAAGCCGACGATCATTCCATTAAAGGGGAATGACAGTAGGTTGACCTCACAAGTGAAACCATGTATGGAGTGAGATCAATTTAGTCAGGAGTGCACACAACATACCTTCCAAGATGGATTGGAGCACCCATCAGTGGAGTTTTGGGTACTACCCCCTCCTGGGCTTTGGCAGTGTTCAAGAGATCATAACTATCGGGAGGCATTATCCGGTAAGTAGGCAGGTTGAGCTGGTCGATTGTTGGAGGAGCTGATGGTACAAAGTTCCCGGTAGCTTTGGCATCTATCTACATCCTCAGGCTGTTTACTTCACGAGCCAGTTGACCTGTGTTTGATTGCTTTTGTATTACAGTATTCCAGATTTCTCTATTGGAGCCAAGATTAGGCTGGGTAGCACTGACGAGAGTGTTGTCATTGGTTTGGTGTTTGTTAGAGTTTTTACCTTCGAACGATCGGAGGATTGTCCATGGTAACTAGTTAGATCAGGTCTTGTGGAGTTGGAAGGTGTGGAAATGGAAGAGCGTTTAGGTGGTGCCCTCCTTCTAGTGCCAAAATGTTATTTAGTTTTTTCGTCCAACCTCAATATGAAACAAATGCGTTGTGAAAAGTAGAGATTACTTGCTAATCATAAGGATTTAAAATTAAAAAGGAAGAGGAGTTAAATACATAGCTAAAAGGTAAATAACACAAGATGTAAAGTTATTCGGCAAAGCTGCCAACATCCACTATGAAGTTTTCTTATTATATATTCCTCTTACAACTATGGGAATTACAAGACATTAATAAGAAAAACTTAAGACTAACAAAGCTATGTAATCTTAAGTACTTGTGCGGCAATAAGAACGCTGAATTGTGCGTAGTATCTAGGATTCTTGAATGTTTTAATTCGAACTCAACCAACCCCTTTAAAGCTACAAAGCAGGGGTTATTTATAGTAACTTAAGTGGATGGTGGACGGTTGAGATCATGTTGTGGTGATGGTGGGAAAAGTGCTTGACTGTTGACCTGACTGTAAAGGTGGATGGTCGACAACTGTAAAGTGTACTAGAAGATGGATGGTGGATGAGATAGCACTCATTGTCTCTTTGTTCCAGGCGTACGCTTGCATTGTATGCACAATTAATGCTGATGGTAAGCCACATGATGTGCACATAAATGTGCATATTTTTACCACCATATTTATTCTATTTAAATTAAATAAATGATCATATTGGGTATTTTAACTTGTTTTAACCATAATTCATATTAATTCCAAATTATCACATATCCATCTTCATATAGGGACAAAAAGGTCATTTGTGTGCATATATTTCTTTGAGAAAATTAATTGAATTTTTTTATATATTTTTGTAGGAATTTGGTCTCAAATAGGAAGAAATATGCATGCACAAAGAATATAAAGGAATGAAGATGGAAATAATTCAAAGTGAAGATCATGGAGGACCCCACCTACCTTAATGTACAAATTAAAGGCTAATGCACATGCTTTTGGAGTTAATGGTTTCATGTACACTTAATGGGGGATTAAGACATGTTAATGATTACTTGGCCTCCACACTTCCTAAGGGGCATTTTGGGCATTCCCCAAAAAAATGAATTAGGGTTTTAACACTTGTATAAATACCCCTTATGTTTCATATAACTCTCTCTCCTTCTTAGCTCATCTCTTCTCTTAGTCTCTCTTGTGCCTCCTTCTCTTTAGTTTAGTTTAGATCAAAAATAAAATGAAGCTCCTCTTTCTCTTTACATGGCCACTTAGCCATTTTTATTTTATGTAATCTTTTTTATTTTATGCAATTTAATACATGCTCTTTCCTTTTCATGTTCATTTACTTTCATGTTGTAGTGTAGATCTCTTTTCTTTTATGCAAGTTAATTATCTTATCTTTTCATTTTGCTCTCTTTTTCCTCTTCATTTTGCTTTTATGTTGTTAGCTACATTTGTTAATAAAATGAAAAATATGAGAAGCTAAACCCCTTCAATTTAGGGGTAATGAAGCTCTCTAATTAATGTAGCTTCAACATTTTGTCAATTCATGCTCTCTTTTTGTGCTTAATGAGAATGATTGAAGTGGTTTAATTTTTTTGTCTTTGCTTTGAATTTGATAGCCTATATTGTTGACACCAAATAGGCTATGCTTAAATAATCACTAACACAAATGTCTCTTCATGAATATATGATTATGGCATAAGAAAGTGAATTGAAATTAAAATTTGATGGTCTATATTTCTAATCAATAGTTAATAGGCCATACTTAAAATAGATTTCATTTTCATTTTCTTTGTCAAGTTTCATGAAAGTTAGTAAGTGTTTTAAGGGGTGTGTTATAGTTTGATGACTTATGTTGGCTAATTAATAGCTCAAATATGTCATACTTATGATAAACAAATCAATTAAAACACTAATGACCATAAAAGAGAGATCATGATTTCATGTGTTGAACTACATGATCTAGAGAGTGGATTTATTCTCTAAATTGACATTTAACTCTCATATTTGCATTTCTTTTCTTTTTGTTAGTTAGTTCATTTTCTCATTTTCTAGCTTAAACACACTCTCGACTTTGGTATAATTTGATTGAGTAGGAAATTTAAATCAACAATTCCCTGTGGATCGATCCGTATCCGCCACGTGCTACATTCGTACACCGTGCGCTTGCAGTTTTTATTTCAAAATTCGGTCGACGGTTTTCTAACTCGATAGAATTTCCATCGTCCGAACACCACATCAGATAAGCCACCCACCTAAGGCGCCTAAAATGGATGGATGGACAGCTTTATTGTTCACTTGAGTACTCACATGGCTGAGTTGGCTGACCGACTATTGGCAACATGGAGAAGATTTGGAATTTTGTTAAGGACCATGTGGAGGATACGAGCAAACAATTGGGCATGAAGCATCCAGAAAAGAGGCCCGATACCGGTTGGAGTTGGCTATGTTAAAGCTATGCTTAGAGATGGATTATGCTCGGGCCATTCTTGCTTGATGTGCTGCTTGCCAAGATCGGGATTGGAAAGGAGCCGGCCACCATCTAATGTGATGCCGATCAAACTATGTTGTCTTTAGCTGCTGTTGGAAGCTTGATATTGAAGTGTCGGTCACGATCGGTCCGAATCTGGTCCTGATCTCGTCTAAGTGTGAAGGTTGCTCTGAGGCCAAATGGTCGGGCCTTATCGTAGCGCCTTGTTGAGTAGAAAGGCACGTTTAAGAACATAGGCTTAGGCTGGCTATTTCGAGCTAGTAGTTAATCAATTGGGCTAGCTTTGATTGGGCCAAATTGTCTTTAATTGGCCTGCTAGCTACTTGCGAAATATTTAAGCAAGGCATACATTTTCTAAATTGAAGAAATACACACACACACACATATATGTATTTTTTTTAGGTTAAATTATATTTTAATATATGTGTACATATTTAAAACTTGAAACTTAAATTAGTTTTGACTAATGCTAACATGCATGCACAGACACACACACAAACACACACACACAAACACACACACATATATATCAAAACAAAGATTTAAAAAAAACCGAAACAAGTTCGAATACACACACACACACACGTATGTATGTATATACCGACATACACGCAGATATATGGCCGTGGAAAATTGTTGTATTTTCTTTTGCAAAATATATAAAAATATATTTTATTTTAGATTATATATAAATATATATATGTATATATATTTAAGATGGTTTTAAATTTGAAAATAGTTCATTTATGGGTAAAAAATATGAACAAGCATTTATATATTATATATGTGGTTTTTTTTAAAAGAAAATGTGTGCTCTTTTATGATATATAATAGTTTGGAATCGAAATGGATTATCGAAATCTTGTTGCTTGTTAACACCTTGAATATGATTTTGCTCCTTTTTTAGGACTGTCTTCTTCCTTGAGGTGAAGTTGTTGCTTCTCTTCTAGGCTAGCAAAAGCAATGGTGGAGGCTAGGGTTTTGAGTTTTAGAAATCTTATTTCTGGTGACTAGGGTTATAAGGGATCTCTATTATTTATAAAAGAGGAGAGTCCACCTAATGGTCCTTGCTTTTCCTTTATTTAACTCATGTTGTTAAATAAAAATTCAAATGTAACTAACTAAACTTAAATTAAATGTAGTTCGACCTTAAAATTCATTAATTAAATGTGATCTTAATTAAAAAAATCTAACTTTAATTTATTATTTAACTAAATATTTTTTCAAGCTATTTTATTAATTTATGCATATATTAATTATTTTTCAACTTTTAAATATTATTAATTTCTCCAGCAAAATTAATATAAATATTTATATTTATTTCACCATTTTTATTTTATAATATTTATTAATTATTTGCCTTTGGAAATTTCTTAATCAGTCTATGAACGTGTGGCTCATGGGTAAGAACTTTGTCAAACCTTAATGTTGAATAGTTCAATAAAAAGGTCCATAGTATTTCGCATCACTATGTGATATAATCACCCATGTTCCTTTGCTTACAGATTTCTAGGTGTATTTTAATCTTTAACTAAGCTTCACCCTCACGCAATGATATATATTTGCATTTTCTCTTTGTCAACACTATAACACATCTAATATATCTAGAGTTTAGTATTGGTCAATAATTCTAATAATATCCATAGTTAATTATGAAGACCAACATCAAAATCCTTCGTTCGAACGATTAACAACCATCGAATAACATAAAATATTCTTGCCAGAGATTTTGACTTTGAGTTGACTTCCATTATGGTGATACTAACCTCTTATATCGGAGGAAGCAAATTTCCTATTGAATAGTGTTTCACTCTAAAGGATATGGCATATACCCAAACGAAGCCATAGATGGATACATTGCCATGAGTTGCCAAAAATCAAAATATGGCATCTTCGTTTAAGCTATACAATATTCTCAAGTCTGAAGAAATTTGCACATTATGTTGAGATCCCATGTATAATTTATACACATTTAACCCACATCAGACTCTCATTTGATTCATTTTTTAATTATCTTATAACTACAAGTACGTGACCACTTGGTGCCCCCAATAATCACATGCAAATCACCATCAAATATTTAGAGAGCATTATGTACAATACCACTGATGCATCAATATCTCTTTCTCGATGATCTTAATTAGGAACATTAAAAGTGAAATATTATTTTACTAGATCAAGCAATACTCATGGTTATGACCCATTCGTATCTGCAATCGATATGATATTATACTTACCCATTTTCCATTTATTAAAATCTAATACTCCTTATTCGTATCTTCGATAAATATGATATCATACTTAGCCATTTTCCATTTATTAATATCTAATACTCCCTATTCATATCTGCAATCGATATGATATTATGCATGGCCATTTTCCATTTGTTAATATTTAAAATTCCTAACCCTTAGTTATATCAAATATAACAGACACACAAATAGAAAACTAAAATTAGAAGTATACTTCATTCCGAAAAGGTTCTCTATAAGTGTTAAATTATATAATCAAGTTACATAATTGTCCCTAGGATATACCCTTAACTCTATCAATCTCCCACTTGCAGTTGGGGAGAATTATAGTGCCTCATACCCATACCTTCGATCAATCTATCTAAATTAGATTGAAAAAGGACCTTAGTGAATGGATCTTCGATATTACTATTTTGTATCTATTTTTCAGTTGTATTTACACATTACTGAAGATTTCTTTTATAATGTTCGATTATAGAGAACATATCTCAACACTTTATCAAGTTGTTACTTCCCATTGCATTCTATATTGCGTCATTACTATCGGATTATGTTATTAGATTCTCCACAGTAAAAACCAGCTCAAGATTTCGTAAAAATTTTCGCACATGTAGTGCTTTCATAGCTGCACTACTCAAGGTGATGTGCTTAGCCTTTATAGTTGAATCTTCCAAAGCCTCTCGTTTGGAACATTTCTAAATTAATGCTCCTTAATCAACGGTGAACATGAATTTAAGATTGACTTACTATACCCAACGTCACTTGTGAAGTTCAAGTTTGAAAACTTACTTCATAAGAAGTTCATTGTTTCCATAAATAGTTCTCTAGTATTTTATAAATATTTGAGAATGCTCTCAACTACCATTCTGCAATTTTAACTCGGATTTGACAATCGCTCACTGCACCAAATACATAAGCAAATTCCGATCTAATATGTAACATAACATATATGACTGTTCCTATTACTGATGGAAAATGAATCTATCATATATGTTCCATATTAAACATTTTAGTAGGGTGTCTACGAATATCGATTGCGATAATCCCAGCATTCCCTTATCCCAAGTATAAAGATGTCGCTTTCAAATATTTCGTTAAGAATTAAACAACCAAGCTTTAATCGATTTTAACATGGGTACATCGTTAATAATCGTTAGCATGTTGTTTACTTATAGCATTGGAAATGAATGATTTAATTCCTTTTATTTTCTTTCTTACAGAAACACACTTCCTCTGTATTTTTTATAGAAAACGGATTATTCGATTTATCTATTAAAACACTTTCTTAACCTCTAGATGCTTATTAGAAACTATTATTGTACCAGCCTTGGATTATATCCAAAAACCTACACGCTTTGTTATTGCTCCCACTAACTTCGACATTTTGGTTGTTGTGTGCTAAAAGTCTCTTCTAAATCATCATTTCAAATTTATGTTTCAATATCAGTGTGCCAAAATTCAAAGTCAAATTGGGCGGTAATTTGCGAGTGGAATATGAATAGGCATAAGCATATTGGTTGGTGGAATTACTCCATTAATTTCAAAAATTTAAATCGACAAAGTCATCTCCTATCAATATTGCATTATAAAATCCCAACTACATTAATCTTCTTCTCAAAGAATTACTTGCGGTCGATGGGTCATATCCTTTTGGACCAAAATTATATTTTGTCTTTATACTTGGAATCTATTTTGGATCTAAAGCATCATGTTATGTAGCCGAGTCTATACTCTCCATTGCACGTCAGCAACTGAAGAGATTGTTACTATTAACAAATAATTTCATCAACATTAATAAGAAACTCATAATTTCTCTTCAATGTGCAAGAATTCTTATTAGATATTTAATGAGCCGTGTCCAATTTGGGGTTGGCTGAATTTACTTCATCTATGTAATAAATTTATGAAAATTTTGTATCATATCGAAGTCCTTTGCACTACCACTAATTTTTCAGAAAAATTCCTTCGATAAGAAGGTGGCATTTCTTGAAACAACTATTTATTTCTTACTACGGTGGGATAGGAATTCAAACATTTTATGAACTATCCATTGCTTGCATAAAATAGATCTAGTTTAAGTTCATGAATCTTACGTTCATAACATAAATTGCACAAAAATAGATCTTAAACTCTTTAAGGTTTGGGTTCCTTCCCAGTTCATATTTATATGAAATCGTAATCCCAACATTAGTCAGATTTAACATGTGCTTACCCTAAGCACATATCCTTATGAAAGAAGTAACTCAATTTCATTCCTTATCAATCATACTTTGTCCAATAAAGTTCAATTAGCCCTTATCGATACATCATTATGTAGCATAGTAAGGAGTGACTTTAATAGTAAATCTTATTCACTTTTAGGTACAATGGAACTCATATCCAAGATACTTACCTATTGCATCAAATCAAATTCTTTTTATTCTTTTTCATATCTAGTATTCTACTTTCATCTTATATTCTATAAACTTATCATATATATTCAACTTGTGCGTGAAATACACATGTTCATATCTGAGATAATTCATTAGTGAATTTAATGAAGTAAATAGATCCGCTTTTGGTATCATTAGACCTTTGGACTACTTATATCTATATGTATTGATCTAAAGATTTCTTTAACTCCTTTTGTCGCTCCCACCGAAAAGGCGCTTTGTCCTTAGTCACTTGAGGTATAATTCACTAGTACTATATGATTCATAATTATATGGTTAAAATTTATTCTTGAAGAAATGACTTAGTCCATAATTCAAATATTAATTGTTAAATATTTTAGATGCTTATATACTTTTTATAGCTATGAAAACAAATACATAATCAAAATCCCAAAAACATACTTATTTTATAATGAATATCCATAATATTTATATTAAAATAAAGCTTTATCTATGTTTTGTCAAAACCAAAAATAGTTGTTATTTCATAAATAATATTTGGCATATAAGAAAGTAAGCTTTTAAAACTTGATGTGTCCACCAGTAAGTGCCTTATAGTATGCTCCCACTATTTCCACTGCTACAATAACAATTGAAATATGAAGCTCCATTCAATCACTTACTATGGGCTACTTATTTATTTTACTTTAACTAATTGAAAATTGAGAGTTTTGGACCAAATTCTCGTACCTAAAGAAACAGATCTCATAGAAAACAATTTTTTATAAGAAAACTACACTTGGAATAAAAATCTATTATGGTCAAACTTTTCACAGTCTCTGAAGAGACTTAAATGATTTAACTGGACAAAGGAATAGCGATTAAATTCCCGCTCTCAACCAACTTGGGATCCTACCTCTGGAAATGAATCGATGGACTTGGTAAACATCACATAAAAGCAAAATAAAGGAAATAACAAAAGACAGATCGAAAGCTCCAGCCTAACTTTCTCAAGTGGTGATGCCATGTCTGTACTTGACATGACCGGAAGCCTGAAATCACAAGAATGAAGCAACCTAGAAGTAAACTTGAAGAAAGTGCGAAAATGACTTGGGTCATTCATAGGTCGGTACCGAGTTGTAGTGCATAACTTGGGTCCGACATGCAAACTCTTACATTGGGTTGGCCGAGCTATTTTCGTGGAAAAACATTCATGACATGGAGATTGTGTATACCAATTTTCAAAGCCAAATGTGGAGATTTTTGCATATAAATAGAGGTGGAGAGTGCTTGGAAAAGGGACTTTGATTTTTTCCTTCATTTTAAACTTCTTAAAGCGTTGAATTGTATGATAATAACTCTAAAAAATACTCTACTGGATTCTCACTGAGTTAAGACTCCGAGTTGTAAGAACGACTTTGTAAAAATAAAGGATAATCAATATAAATTGACTAAGTGGACGTAGGCCAGAGTACTTGCCTAACCAATATAAAAGTCTTATGTCCTTTCTTGTTGTTTCTTTCTTTTCTTTGATATTTTCCATTTTTATTACTTGACTGGGTGTTTACGCCAATTTTATGCAAATATTTTGGTGCTTTTATTGAGAAAACTAATATTTAACAAATCAATGGTTGGATTTAAAGAGATGATGAGACTATCAACCACGGAAACTTCTGTTGGAGAAAGCCAACAAGACAACGGAGAAGCCACGAGGTGTCCTTAGAATCTAATCCCTCTTCTATCTATGTAACCTTAGATGGAGAAGATCATGACAGAAATGCATGAGAGAATGGTGGCCCATCAAGAAGATGTGATTGAGAGATTCTTCAGAAGGATAGGACAACCAAAGACAACCGAAGCTACTAAAAAATAAGAATCGAAAGGCCAAAATGTAGAGAAAACGCACTTAGAAATGAAACAGAACAGATTGGAGCTGACCTATTAGAGGCCTCACAACTTGGTGCGGACTCACGCTTATGATTGGTGCTGAGTTGGCAAGACAAAGGGGCATGGTTGATGTTGATTTGGGATGAGATAGAGCACATTCAAGAGATGACATCGAGCCACGGATCGAAGATCAAAACGTGAATGTACGACAATAGGAGTTGAAACCGAACACTCGCTATAGGATTGGGGGGAAAACTAAAGACATGGGTCAAAGATTTCCATTGGGTGATACCGATACAATTGTTGAAATGATTTGATGGGCACTGAGATGTGGATCACCAGATCATAGTTTAGAGGACGTGAAAATAAATCCATTCACCCATAACATCCTATACGCAAGAAATCCACCTAATTTCAAGCTACGGATGTTTGAAATATAAAATGGAAAGATAGATTCAACTGTTCACCTGACGAGATATATTCAACATATAAAGGTGTTAGGTGCTTTTATGGAAGTGATGGGACGGTATTCTCCATTATAAATGACGGAGTTAGCAGTAATGTGGTTCAAATGGTTGAAAAATGGGTCCATTGGCATATTGACCGAATTAGTGGATAAATCCATGGGACAGTTTAGAGTTCACATTTCACAACTAAATAATGTGATAATGCTTTCGAGCATGAAATAGAAGACTAGAGAGACCTAAAGAGTATCTGACCAGATTTAACACAGCAGCCGCTGTAGTCCATAAGCGATATCTATTAATGTTGCGGTGGAAGTAGTGTCTGGAGTTGCGAATAAAACAGATTTTAAAGTTGCTTTGGAAAGGGGTTCTCCGAAAGAGTTTTACCATGAAGCTAAGTGATATCTATACCAAGAGGACACCGAAGCTGAAAATGCTGAAGTTAAAGTTGTAGATGACGAAGGACCATTTAGAGAAAGAAATGGAAAGGAAAAGGAAAGCATAAAGCTAATGATGGCTTTAGAGGACCGAAATGTATGAAGAGGGAACCAAAGTTTTCCTTGTATATAGAACTGAACGAAATCCTATGGCGGATTTAATTAGATTCCACAAGGTATATTCACTATCGAAAACTGATGAAAAGAGAGCCCATGGGTCAAGAGAAGAGGTCTGGAAAGTTTTGCCTATTCCAAAAGCTAGATGGACACAAAACTAATAGTTGTAGGCACCTTCATGATTTGATTAAGGAGTAGTTTCAGAATAATCGGCTATAATAGTACGTGAGAAAAAAAATCACAGTGGTGCAGCAGGAGCGCCACCATCTATAGTGAATGCATCTGGAAGCGGCCTAAGATCTAGGACGAGAATGGTTATCTCTTAATTAGGACAAAAGAGAGTAAGGTTCGATTCCCATACCTTACTTTTGTTCGTAAATAAATGATATGATATTACTCTCGGACCATTTACACATGTATGTGCCCTCGATGGGTTTCTAGGCATGCTCTGAGTTGGATATCTCGGAGTAATGCTTGATAGGATGGATGTTTCAACTGCTTGTTCGTTGTTTTAGCCTGGATTTTATAAATGAAAGCTTGATGTTGAAAATCATTTGAACATGGTAATTGATATTGATTTCAAAACACCAATAGATATCGGTTATCTTCGGATATTGATTTATGAACTGCTTGGATGTAGTTCTCCCAATCGAAGAGATGAGGCAAGGAACCATATGGTACAAGTACCCTTACTAAAGAGAGAGTGGATTGGACTTGTATAGGATAGAAAGTTCCCTTACTGGAGAGAGAGTAGATGTATTTACTCAGATGTTGGGTCTTCTTGTCAGAGAGCGGGCAGATTGGACTCGATGTGCATGACGATTCCCCTATACCACTGGCACCAATAAAGTATAAATAGTGCATTGCATTCATGCACGGCCGATATAGGACGATCATTAGTGTTTGAAATGAACAAACGAAGCATATAACATGTCATATATCTCATAGTGCATGGACAAAATATAATATTACATATACGACAAAAGAGACAGTAATAATAACGTAAACAAATCATCATTAGAATATAATATCCATAGAATTATACATCAGTAGTAAAGTTTATACAATGGAAACAAGCCCAAAAACTATCTCAAATACAAATAGTAAGAAGCCACTGCTAAGGCTCCCCAGTGCTGCATAGCGAAATAAGTGTAGACTCCATGTAAGTATATAATACGAGATAGCTCCATCTAGCTCGTCCTCCGAACAGCTACTATGCCACCTAGACCTGTTATCTTGTCTACTCATTTGAAAGTACCCAATGTAATAAGAAGCTAAGCATACAACCTTGGATCAGACAACAATCTGGTGTGAGCGGTAAATAAATCTCAAGGTACTATATATGTAAATATGGTAAGGAACAAGAGTACATGAACGATACATGGCTTGTCCCCGTATGTAAAGAGTAAGCATCTAACAGTATAATATGCTACTCTATAATGTCATAAAGCTACAATACATAATACCATAGTGGATGTCCAAATAGGCCTATCTCTAGTACCTACTCCAAATGATATCCTCGAGTTATAGCCCACTAAAGTAAAGCAACCATAGCATCCATCAAACAAGACTCAATATCACTCATCCATGTGCTCTGAATATATGATAATTCATATGGCCTCCTTATAATAAGGGACTTGTGGAAATTCCAGTTCTCGGTGTACTCTCGTATCACGTAGCCCAAAGCTCGATACGTTTCTCGTAGCACTAAAGCTAGACACTAGACCCAAAGCCACTGGTCAAAGGTATTCGGACCCTTGCTACCAATCCATGAGCGTCGCCACTTATAATACTCCTGCTTCAAGTGCACAAGAAAGCACTTCGAATATCAATGATTCCACCACTTAGCCAATCACCAATCCATCACCTTAGGAAACCTCCATTAGTCTTACTCTCACTCTCCCCAAAATCGATAACTCATAGGGCCAACCAAAACATGTCGATGCCAAGCTCCTCATGTCGGTACCGACATGTGTACTTTATGAATTAGAGCCGCAACTTGAATTATATGCTCTTACCATACCACAGAGTCTCCCCTCCAAGTTTCATCCAATTTTACCATTTTTGCCTCCGATGTGCTTAATTCTCCTACTCATCTTTCTACACATTTAAAACACTAACAAACAATATCAAATCACATCATGCAAACATAGAACAACAAGCAATTTCATCCACCCAATCCATAGAAATAAGATAACCAAGTCAATGTCTAACATAGATCTACATATAGCATGAATATATGAACATAAAAAAAAGGTGATTTCTAATCAATCTATATCATATGCATGGATTAACATGTAATTAGAGTTTGAAAAAGTTTTATGGTCAAAAATCAATTTAAAATAAGTTAAATTCTATAATTCTACCATATAAACATGCATAGTATAGTGAGAAGGTATAAACCACTCACCAATTACCAAATTCAATCAATTTGTATGTAGATCTAATCCGGACAGCGAAGAAAAGCACTCTAAATCAAGAAAATAATGATCTCTATCTTCTAATTGACGATCTAATCACTAATCAACAATATAGTTTGATTTAAAGAGAAATTTGGAGACATTAGGATGGATTTAGGGCTAATCAGGGTTTAGACCTGATTTGGAATGAGTCGGAAAAGTTTTAATTTGACTCTCTTGCCCTATTTTTATAGTGGTTCTCCAATTAGACTAATGGGCTTAATTAATTATAGAATAATTCTGGCCAGCATCTTTTGAAACTTAAAATAGGCATAACGTCCTAATAATAAGTCCATTTTTCTGTTACGACCACTCTAGGAAAATAGAAACCATCATCTTAAAGCAATGGAGGTGGTTTGAGACCCTATTTTGACTTCTATCAAAAGTAATAGTTCAAACAAGGTTTTAAGAGTCAAAATGGTCACATAGAAATTCGAAAAACACATAACCATGTAAAATGTCCCTAAGAGTCATATCCCAAAATTATAGAATCATACGAATAAAATTAAAATATTTTATGATCCTTTGATATGTAAAACATGGATCGTTATATTCTCCTCCCTTTTAGGAATTTCACTCCCAAAATCCCTAAACAAGTCAAAGTATAAGCTGCCGTAGTTATCTCGCATGCCTACCAATCATAAACAGCCATCACACATATCAAACAAACAACCATGCAATCAATAGTATAGGTGACCTATCCCAACATGCAGAATAATAACCTATCTGATATAATACACAATGGTAAAAGTATATATGATAAACGTTGGGTCTTATCATTCAAAGATCTTCGGACACCTAGTCCTCATGCTCTCCTCCGTTTTCCACGTACAATCGTCATCACTTCCACCCCATTGTACCTAACTAGTTTCACCATCTTTCTCCTAAGATGTTTCTTATTGTACCCAAAAATACAAACCGTCATATGAGATATAGAAACTTCTAGTTCTGCCTCAACATCTTCTAGCTAATCCGGTGTAATGGTCATTCTTAGGTCCTGCACAGACTTTCAAAGATAAGAGACATGAAAAACATTGTGCACCCCACCATCTTCTGAGGTAAGTCGACCCTATATGATAGCTTCCCAATTTTCTCGATTATCGGAAAAAGGCTTACGAACTTTGGCGTCAACTTTCTCTTTCTACCAAATCAAACTACATTCTTTAGAGGAGAAACCTTCAAAAATACAATATCTTTGATAGAAAATTCCAAATCTCTTCATCATTTAACCGCATAGCTTTTCTTTCGATCCTGAGCAGCTTTCATTCGTTGCAGAATGATCTTAATCTTCTTCGAATCTCTCTAATCACATCTGGTCCAAGTATCAATTTCTCGCATGCTTCCCACTAACATGAAGGAGTGTAACACAGCCTTCCATATAGTACTTCACATGTAGCTATTCCAATACTCGACTATTAACTATTGTTGTATGCAAACTCTACCAAACGCCAATGGTCATCCCATGATCCACCAAAGTCTATAATGCATGCTCGCATGAGATCTTTCAATATACGATTTATTCTCTCGACCTGTCGATCCGTTTGTGGATGATAAGCTATATTAAGATGCAGCTCCATCCCTAATGCCTTTTGTAAGCTCTTCCAAAATTCACTAGTGAACAATGGGTCCTGGTCACTCACAATGCTCTTCGACACACCATGAAATTGCACCATCCACTTTATATGCAACTCCGCCAAATTTGATGCCATTCTACTTGACTTGACGGGTATATAAACCTAACACTCTTGGTCATTCAATCTACAATGATCCAAATGCCATCGTTCCCCACTTGAATGCTTAGCAGTCCATTTACAAAATCCATCAACACTTGCTTCCATTTCCACTCAGGAATCTCTAATGGTTGCAACAATCCATTATGTTCTTTTGCTTTGCCTTTACCAATTGACAGTTCATACACTTTGAGATGAATGCACCAACATCCCTCTTCATGCCTTTCCAGTAGTAGGTTCACTTTATATCTTGGTACATCTTGTTACTACTGAGATGAATACTCAATTGGGAAGGATGACACTCTCTTAGCACTTCATCTTGCAATCCATCAACATTAGGAACAAACAACCTCCCATCTTTATGAAGCCGACCTTCTCGGTCGAGTTTGTGCTACTTCATATCTTCAGATTCTACTCCTTTCTCTATCTACATTACGATTTTCGCTAGCCTAGCATCTCACTTCTGACTAGTACCGACCCTTTCTATAAGAGTACGTCTGATCGACAAACATGCTAACATTTCTGGTTCTATCTCACAGTGAGGCCCGAAGTCAATTCTAGCAATATACTCTATCTACTTCAATTCTAAAAACATTGCTCCCAAAAAAGCATGTCTTCTACATAATGCATCGGCTATCGCATTCCCTTTACTTGGTGTATAGGAAATATCAAAATTGTAAGAGGCTACGAATTCTAACCACCGTTATTGACGAAGGTTAAGATCCTTTTGAAAGAAAAGGTACTTCAGGAATTTATGGTTCGTTAATAGCTTAAACCTCTCTCCCAATAGATAATGTCTCCATATCTTCAAAGCCAAAGACAATCACCCCAACTCCAAATCATGGGTCGAATATGCGACTTTAGCTGTTGACTAGCATAGGTAATAACTTTTCCTTTTTGCATAAAAACCGCCCCAATCCAGTACCACATGCATCTATGTATGCTGTCAACTCTTCATTTCCACTTCAAATAATCAACACCGGCACACTTGTCAACTCTCTTTCAGACTCACAAACACATGCTCCCACTTTGCATCCTAAACAAAAGTATGATTCTTCTTTGTCAAATTGGTCGACAGTGGTGCTATATTTTAGAAGTCGCTGATAAAGCGTCTATAATATCCTACCAATCGTAGGAAACTCTTCACATCCATAACATTCTTGGGTCAATTCCAATCTTAGACCGATGTCACATTTATAAGATCAACTATTTTACTGTAACACCCCATATTCTTAGTAACATTATTTAAGATATTTAATTAGCTAAATTAAATTAAATGATGCGATGATTATGGGAATGAGATTTGTAATCAAAAAGGGGTAGCAGTGCTATGTTAACAATGAACTAAAATAAAATGGTTAAGTATAATAGATAAGGGGAAATATAGGAATAAATACATTCTTACAACCCCTTAAGCCCTCATTCTCACGTTCATTCATAATTCACAAACAACAATATAAACTAAGGCCGGCCACCGTTAGGAAAAGCAAAGAGGAGACTTCAAGAGGAAAAGCTTAAGCAACTTAGTCAAGATTAAATCTCAAATCCTTAATCTCAAAAGTTAAGGTGAATAATGACTACATCTCATTTTTTTAATTGTTTTTGGTCTTAAGATGAATTCGAAGTATTTTGCATGATTATGCCATGTTTTTAAATAATTAATTGTTTATATTTTTTTTTTATGATTTATGCTTAATCATATAGGTTTTATTATATGTTTTAATGTGAAACCCTATTTAACGACATCCAAATGTCTTGCAATTTTACATATAGATCAGAAATGATATTTTCGAGTTGGGTTTCAATTTTCATAATTTTCTGAATCGGTGTGGATTTCATATTAATTTTCTGGTATAGAAAGTGATTATTTGGGTTTTAAATTATTTACGGCTAAATAATTAATATTTTGGGTCTAGAATTAATATGTTAGAAATCATATTAAAAATGATTTTCTGTAATTTTTGTAGAATTTTCCTAAATGTTTTGATAGGTATATAAAATTATTTAAGGTATAGGACTTAAATGTTTTATATATTTATAAAAGGAGAAGAGGTATTTTATAAATAAATTAAATTGTTTATTTCTGAAATATTGGCACCACTTTTAGAAAAGAAAATTAGCAACAACAAGGCAGATTAGTTGAAAAGAAATTCTTTTTAAAATAAAAATTACTTTTTACATGCTTTTAGCATGTTTCGCCACATTCGGCATAGGGTTTCCGACCAAGTACCGCCACCTCTATGCCATCGAAACTAGTGCACATAGTATCAATAACTTGGTACGGAGTGAATTGGACTAAGGGGGAAGGCACTAGCTGCTTTGCTTTCGAAGGGTATGCTTTCGACTTAGTTAACTTTCGGTTGAGTTAAATGTTTTAAAGGAAAAGTTTTGAATAGGTCGCACCTCTTGTTTTAAGTAAATGTTTTCATCGGGGTCGAATCCCTTAGCTGCCACTTTTTTCCTTTCGACGCCAATGGTTTCGGAAGGAATACTTTGCTTTTAAAACATAACCGCTTCTTCGATGCTTTCAGAAGGTTGGTTTCGACATCATCACTTCTTTGCTTGGGAAATGCTTTTGAAAGAGTGCTTTCGACTTAAATGTTTGATGACCCTTTTGCTCTGTTGAAGGTAGAACCCAAATGGTTTCGAAGGAGTTAATTTTTAATGGTTTTGAAAGGTGTTTCCACATGTTTTACTCGAACCCAAAGGCTTTCGAAAGGTTTGATGTTTTAAGGTTTTAAAGAATGGTTTTGAAGGGGTGGTTCCCCAATGGTTTCGAAAGATTTGAAAGGAAAGGTTTTCCAATGTATTTGAAAGGTAATGTTTAAAGGTTTTGAAGAAGGATGTCTAAGGTTTTAATGCTTTCAAAGGAATGGTTTTTCAACATTTTCGGAAGGAAGATTACGAATGATTTCGAAAGGAATGTTTTGGCCTTTCGGCCTAGGTGAAAGAAGGGTTTTACTTGGTTTCGAAAGGGGTACTTTCAATGGATTCGAAATGGGTACTTTCAAATGTTTAAATGTTTTCATTAACAAAGATTAGAGTAAAGTATATATAACATGGCAAGGTGATTTTGAGCGAAGCATAGAGTATATATTTTCCTTGTTTAAGTTTGGTTTAAAGGTTTTAAATCAATTAGAGATGAAAAGGTTTTTAAGGAAAATTTAAGGGAAGATTACCGTAAATAAAATGACTCAGATATTAGAATACCAGATGGGACTGGTATAGGGTTGCGCCCTATACGTTAGCTATTAGCCCCAGCTAATTTAGTCCAAAATTCCAGCGTGTATGGCTTTATCACAAAGAAGATTAAAATGATGATTACACACAGAAGGGTATATATGTTTGTATACAGATAGGTTATTGGTGAGTCTGCAAAACTATTAGGATCAGGTGACCCTGGGAGAAGTTAAGTTAGGGATAGACCATGCAGAAAAGGAGTATTTAATGGATAGTTAAGGATAGACTGTTAAGAAGAGGAGTATTTAACAGATAGTTAAGGATAGAACATACAGAAGAAGAGTGTCTAATAGGTGTTAGATTATTTTGATTATATTGTTTGGTAAGCCTGAGTCATCCAAAGGTTAGTAGTTAGCTAAACAAAACTATAGTGTTCGGATAAATAGTTCATTTGTAACATGATATGTATGTTTACATAATAATACTTTATAGTTTTAACCAATTTTGGTTGCAGGATAAAGGTTTGCAAAAGATATATTTTAAGATGATATTAGTGAGGGAAACCCGTTCTGCTAAGAGGCATGGTCTCACTTAATATTAAATAACCGAGATATAGAGTATTACTCACTCTAGGCTTTATGTCTGACTTGTAGTTTATGTTTTCCCTTTAATCTCTCTGATGCTCAAAATTGATTTGAGTAGGCTGTGGGTTGAGGTTTTATAGGTTTTAGTAGGTTGATGAATAAAGCTTCAAGAGATGAGCAGGTGGCTGACGGATAGCTATTTAGGAGTTGTTATGTTGTTTTTTATTCCATTGTGTTGTATTTAAGATATTTATGTCTATATAGTCTCTGGTCAACTAAGGGGCATCATCATATGTCGCACTTGGCGTATTTATATAATAGTTGTATTTTATTTGAACCTAGGAAACGATTATGGGATTAGGTAATTTGAATGTGAAAACATGTGTTTTGAAATGTAATTAGTAAAATGTTGTTGTTTTTGAAATATGTGATTTTATTTCATATTCTAGTGCTTCTGATATTATGAATACCATTAACATAACCGTATTTAGTTGTCGGAAAGTAATACTATGGATGACTGTAGCATCTGTAGCGTTTAGCTTTAGGCTTCTAGATAGGGGATGTTACAACTTGGTATCAGAGCATAGGTTTATGAAAAACTTTAACTAAAAATGATTTTTGAAAACATAATCCTAAGGAATTATAGTAAGCATGGGATATGGGATAACATTATAGTAATGCACTTGTATTTCCTATATATAAGTATACGCCATATCTTTAGTTTTCTATCTCCCTTAGGCTATTCTTCTATATCTCGCGAGGCTTGAATACAGATATGGACGCTAGAAGTGGAAGAGTGAATCTTTGAGGAAGCATCACTACAAATGGAAATGCCAGACCGAATACCAGGAGAAACCAACGTCAGGCACAAGCAGGGAATGTTGGTGCTGGGGTCCCACAAGTGGATATGGTAGCTATGAATCAGTTTTTCGTGAATAGGATGTAGGCAGTTGTTGCTGCTGGAATGGTTGGAGGAGATGTTGTAGTAGGAGTTCAGGAAACTCCAGTGGTCGACCATCAGAATGCATTATCGGCAATGATAGTAGAGTTGAAAGATTTGGAAGCGTTGTTGACTTGTAGAGTTCAGTGGAGATTTGAGGCCGGATATAGTAAAGGATCAGCTGTGTTATCTTGTTTAGAAGTTCGACCAGTGATGATTGAAAGGTTTGCTTCCAAAGAGGAGGAGGATCCAGTGTTGGCTGAACAAATCAAGAAGTTGAAGGAAGGAACGAAGAGCAATGATTTGAAGGATTTTAGTCTTGACCATAATGGGTGGTTGAGAAAGAAAGGAAGGTTATACGTTCCGAATATGGGAGACATTAGGAAGGAAGTTTTGGAGGAATGCCATCATTTACAGTTCATTATACATCCAGGAGGAACTAAGATGTATCGGGATATGAAGCGAAGTTTCTTCTGGGAAGGTATGAAGAGGGATGTAGGCTTATGGGTGAAGAAGTGTTTGAACTATCAACAGGTAAAAGCCAAACATCAAAAACCAAGTGGGTTACTACAACCATTGGATATTCCGGTGTGAAAGTGGGATTCTATTTCTGTGGATTTTATTGACGGGTGGCTAAGATCTAGTAGAGGAAATGAAAGTATATGGATCATAGTGGATAGACTGACCAAGTGTGCCCATTTCATTCCAGTTAAGTCAACTAGGACGACACCTATTTTAGCGAAGTTATTTATGAAGAATATAGTTATATTTTATGGAATTCCTAGTAGTATAGTAAGTGATAGAGATTCCTTGTTCACTAACGAGTTTTGGAAGAGTCTACATGAGATTTAGGAACCAAGCTCAAGATGAGTACAGCTTACCGTCCACAAACCGATAGGAAAATAGAAAGAGTTGACATAGTCTTTGAAGATTTCTTAAGAGCTTGTGTGTTAGATTTTGGAGGATCATAGGAAGACCATCTACACTTAGTCGAGTTTTCGAATAACAATAGTTATCGGACTAGTATAGGGATGGCACCGTATGAAGCTTTGTATGGAAGGCCATGCAAATCACCAGTTTGTTGGTTAGAGACCGGGTATAGTTAGTTCTTGATCCAGATTTGGTTAGAGAAGCTACAGAGAAAATTGAGTTGATTAAAGCTAGGACGAAGGAAGCTCAATCTAGACATAAGAATTATGTAGACAGAAGACAGAAAGACTTAGAATTCTCAATTGGAGATCGGGTTTTTATTAAGGTATCACCAATGAAGGGTGTGATTAGATTCGGAAAATTAGGGAAGTTGGCACCGAGATTCGTAGAACGATTTCCTATTATATAGAGGATCGGGAAACTCGCTTATAGAGTAGAGTTACTGAGCAGTTTAGCAAGAGTCTACTGTGTTTTTCAAATTTCTCGGCTAAGGATGTGTGTTAGAGATCCATAGTTTACTATAGCACCGACTGTGTTAGATGACTTAGTAGTAGAACTAGACTTGGCTATAGTTAGAAATTTGATTTGTATAGTCGCAAGAGATGAGAAAAGGCTAGGGAACAAGACAGTTAAATTATTGAAAGTCCAATGGAGCGACGATGAGACAAACTATACTTGGGAGACATATAACAGGATTAGAGACGCTTATCCTGATTTGTGTGATGGTATGTTTTATTTTATGTTTGATTTGTTGTGTAACTTATCGTAATTTCGAGAACGAAATTCTTTAAGGAGGGGGAGATTGTAACACCCCATATTTTTAGTAACATTATTTAGGATATTTAATTAGCTAAATTAAATAAAATAATGAGATGATTAAGGGATTGAGATTTGTAATTAACAAGGGATAGCTGTGCCATGTTAACAATGAACTAAAATAAAATGGTTAAGTATAATAGATAAGGAGCATTATAGAAATAGATACATTCTTATACCCTAAACCACATAAGCCCTCATTCTCGTGTTCATTCATAATTCACAAACAAAAATATAAACTAAGGCCGGCCGCCATTAGGAAAAGCAAAGGGAAGACTTCAAGAGGAAAAGCTTAAGCAACATAGTCAAGATCAAATCTCAAATCCCTAATCTCAAAAGCTAAGCTGAATAATGACTACATCTAATTTTTCTAATTGTTTACAGTCTTAAGATGAATCTGAAGTATTTTGCATGATTATGCAATGTTTTTGAATGATTAATTGTTTATATATGCTTATTGATGATTTATGTTTAATCATATAGGTTTTATGATATGTTTTAATGTGAAAACCCTATTTGATGACATCGAAATGCCTTGCGATTTTAGATATAGATCAGAAATGGTATTTTATAGATGGGTTTCAATTTACATAATTTTCTGAATTAATGTGGATTTTATATTAATTTTCTAGTGTAGAAAGCGATTATTTAGGTTTTAAATTATTTATGACTAAATAATTAATATTCTGGGTCTGGAATTAATATATGTTAGAAAACGTATTAAAATTGATTTTTTGTAGTATTTTCCTAAGCGTTTTGATAGGTATATAAAATTATTTAAGGTATGGGACTTAAATGTTTTATATATTTATAAAAAGAGAAGGGGTATTTTATAAATAAATTAAATTATTTATTTCTAAAATATTGGCAGCACTTTTAGAAAAGAAAATTAGTAACCAATAGTATTTTGACAAATAAGGCAGGTTAGTTGAAAAGAAATTCTTTTTAAAGTAAAAATCATTTTTACATGCCGTTAGCATGTTTTGCCACTTTCGGCACAGGGTTTTTGACCAAGTACTACCGCCACCATGCCATCGAAACCAAAGCACATAGTATCAATAACCGAGTACAGTGTGAATTGGATTAAGGCGAAAGGCATTAGGTCGAGATCAAATGTTCCGAAGGGGTCGAAGCGTATCTTTTCCTTTAAACGAAAACGCGCTTGCTTTGCTTTCGAAGGGTACGCTTTCGGATGAGTTGGCTTTCAGCCGAGTCAAATGTTTTAAAGGAAAGGTTTCGAATAGGTTGCGCCTCTTGTTTTAAGTAAATGTTTTCATCAGGGTCGAAACCCTTAACTGCCGCTTTTCTTCCTTTCGACACCAATGGTTTCGGAAGGTATGCTTTGGCATCCATTTTCATCCATCAAACATAGGCATGCAATGCATCCATTTGCAAACATTGACATCCACTTGCAATCATTTTCATCCATCAAACATAACAAGCCCTAATGAGATGTTTACAACCAAGCTACCATCCATAGGTTTCACCTAAAGATTATCGAAAAGACTCTAACTAAGGAAAGATCAAAGATCAAAGATCAAAGATAGGATATTTGAAGTGTACCTTCATATAGAAGATGATAAGAAGTTCGAATTCTTTCCTCAAATTCCCATGTGCACTCCTTGGGGTCATCTCCCCACTGAACCTTCACTAGACTAACTTTCTTGTTGCATAATCTCTTGATGCCGTGTTCCAATATACGGGTGGGTGTACGACGCATAAGTGATTCGCACTCTACCTCCACTTCCCTTAGCCGATCGTGTTCTACTACTACTGTGGAATCGTGTATACACTTCCTCAGATGCGAAACATGAAAAACATCGTGAACTCCTACCAACTTATTTGGAAGATCAACTTTGTATGCCACTTTTCAAATCCGTGTGGTAATAGGGAAGGGTCATACAAATCTCGGTGCCAACTAACCCACTGAGTCAAATCTCATAACGTTTCTCAGAGAAGAAACCTTGACAAAAACCATATTTCCAACCTTAAACTCCAAATCTAAACGTCTTTTGTTGACATATAACTTTTGTCTACCTTGTGCAATCTTTAACCTCTTGCGAATCAAATCCACCTTCTCGGAAGTTTCCCTCACCAAGTCTGGTCCAAGCAAGATCCTATCGATGGTATCCCCCCAACAGGCTGGTGGTCTACATGGTCTGCCATCGAGAGCCTCGAACGGTGCCATCCCAATGCTTGCTTGATAACTATTATTATAGGCAAACTCCACAAAAGGTAGGCGGTCTTCCCAAGATGCACAATCTGAGAAAATCTTCCAAAACCCTATTTACCCTCCCAGTCTGTCCATCTGTCCGAAGGTTATATGCCGTGCTCAGATTCAATTTCGTTCCCAAGGCTTACTGAAGACTCCTCCAAAACTCGCTGGTGAATAATGGATCTTTGTCGCTCACAATGTTGGCGGGAACTCCATGAAGCCTAACTATCTCCCTTATATAAAGAGTCGCCAAAGAAGTTTTCGTCCTATTACTCTTAATGGGTATAAAATGAGCGCTCTTCGTCAGTCTATCCACAATGACCCAAATGTTTATGTTCCCTCTCCGTGACCTTGGTAATCCATCCACGAAGTCCGTAAAGATGCTCTCCATTTCCATAATGGAATATCAAATGGCTGCAACAGTCCTTCGGGCTTCTTCTATTTCGCCTTTCCCTTTAGAAAGTGATGCACTTTGATACATACTTGCCAGAATACCCTCTTCAAATCCTGGTACATCTTATCACCACCAAGGTGCATTGTCATCCTAGAATGATGTGACTCGGCCAACACCGCATCTTCTAAATCCTCCCTATGTGGAACATAAAGTCTACCATCCCTTCTAAGTAATCCCCTAATGTCCATGGTACAGCACCCAAGATGTGTTGATGACTCTCATCTACCAAGCTTATCTAAAATGTCCTTTAACTATTCGTCCTCACGTTACCTTGCTCCAATCTGCTCCATCAAAGCAGGCTGGACATCGAGGGCTGCTAACAATCCCAGAGCTAAATCCGATGGTGGTATAAAATAAAAGGTAGCAATGTACTCCAAATGCTTCCATTCCAAAAACAAAGGACTTAAAACCACTTTGCTTCTGTGCAACGTATCTGTTACTACATTAGCCTTGCCAGGGGTATAGGAAATCTCAAAATCATAAAAGGCTAAAAAATAAATCCATCTTTGCTGTCTCAAATTCAAGTCTTTCTGAGAGAATAGATACTTCAAAGATTTATGATCCATGAAAAGCTCAAATCTTTCTCCCAAAAGATAGTGTTTCTAAGACTTGAGAGCAAAAACTATAGCTGCCAACTCAAGAACATGTGTTGGGTAGTTCTTCTCATGCGTTTTCAACTGTCTACTCGCATAGCACACTACCCTACCGTCTTGCATCAGTACCACCCCCAGCCCCGTAAAACAAGCATCCATATAAACTGAGAAAGGCTTGGTTCCATCTGGTAATACCAATACCGACGTGGTAGTCAAAGCTTCTTTCAATCGACCAAAGGCATCCTCACAACTGACATCCCAAACAAAAGCTGAGTTCTTCTTGGTAAGGCGGGTAAGTGGAGCTTATATCCTAGCAAAGTCCTTAATGAACTTCCTATAGTAACCCGCAAGACCAAGGAAACTCCTAATGTCCATGGAATTCTTATGGGTTTGCCAATCCTGTACTGCTGCCACTTTCACCGTATCTACTGCAAGTTCATCGTCCGAAACAATGTGTCCCAAAAAGCAAACATAATCCCTCCAAAAGTGGCACATGGAGAACTTCACCTTCAACTTATGTGCTTGCAAGATCCTAAGCACTTCTTCTAAGTGAACAGTATGCTCCTCCTTGCTTGCGAATAAACCAAAATGTTGTCGACGAACACCAACACAAACGTGTTCAACGATTCACGAAATACTCCTCTCATCAGGTCCATAAAATATGCCAGAGCATTGGTTAGCCCTAATGGCATGACTAACCACTCAAATAACTCATCTGGAGTCTTAAACGCAGTCTTCTAGATGTTATCCTCTGCCACACGCAACTGATGAAATCTAGCGGCCAAATCGAGCTACGAAAATACCATGGCTCCTACTAGTTGGTCGAAGAGATCGTCTATACGGGAAAGAGGATAACGATTCTTCTTCGTCAGCTTAGTAAGCTCTCAATAATCCACAAAAAGCCTGAGAGAGCCATCTACCTTAGTGGAAAAGACGACTGGTGCATCCCACTTAGAAAAGCTCTCCAATCTGCTTGCTCAACTCACGACGTTCCTTAGGAGCCATATGCCTTACCGGTAAAGCAACTAGTTTGGCATTATCGACAAGATAAATCTTGAACTCGATATCTCTTCGAGGTGGAAGGCCAGCAACCTCCTCGAACACATCTGGAAAGTCTCCAACAACGGGTACCAAACTCAAACTTCCCGGTGATAAGTGAAGAAAATAAAGGTAGCACAACATGACTGACCCTCTAGGATCACAAGATACCTCCAAGATACGTCCATGACAAAGTGCCTAACCTCAATACCCTCTTATTGCAATCAAGAACCTCACCATACATGGATAGCCAGTTCATACCAAGAATCAACTCGAACCCGGAAAAGCCCAATACAAAGCACTATAGTCAAACTCAACCCTTAAAATAAACAATTTCAAATCCCGACATAACATGGACAAATAGGCTGATCCTCCTATGGGATTTGATACTACTAACTAGTCGGCCACTAAGCAAGCATCAAGACCAAGACCCTCTATCAGAGCACTAGATATAAAAAAAGTGCGAAGCTCAAGAATCAAATAGGGTACGAACAGGAAAATAAGAGATAGATAACACACCTTTAATGATAACCTTCTTTCCCTTTCCACAGCAGGACGAGTATTAGAGGAAGGAGCTGCCTCTAAAGCATAAGATGAGCAGGCTTCGATGGACAGTCCTTTTCCATATGCCCCACTTGATTGCAAAGATAGCACCTCAGTCTCGGTCGCTCTCTTGCCTCTCTATAATCCTTAGCAAGATGACCTGGTTTCCCACAAGTATTACACTTCCAGTCCTTCCTTGGAACTTTCCTTTTTCCACCCGGCCCTCCTCCTCCTCTCCTCTTTCCTTTCCACTACTTCTTCCCATCACTCTTCTATTCCACATCTCCTTTCTTCTCAGTATCAGCAAGTAAAGCTATCTCTACCAATCCCTCAAAAGTGGCTCCCATCGGAATATGGATCACTGCTAAACTCGGCAGTGGCTGACTCAAACATTTAGCGAACTTCAACGCCTTCTTGTGATGAGTATTGATCAGGTCTAGTTCAAATCTAGCAAGGTCATTGAATTGATTAACATATTCCTTAACTGTCATATCCCTTTACTTGAGCTGTATAAATTTCTCTAGCTGCACTCCCTCTTTAGCATGCGATGAGAGTTCCTCTCGAATGAAGTATGAAAATCCACCCAAGTCAAATTATCAGCCTCAGCCTCCATAATCTCCCACCAACAAAGAGCCTCTCCCTGCAATTTCCATGAAGCCAACTGCCTCTGAGCCAAGTACTTCGATTCCATAAGTCCAAATATCCACTCACAACTACGGATCCAAGCTCTCCCTCAGTATATGACTCGGTGCAAAGAAACGACTTTCCTTCTAAGCTTGTGTAGTCCTTGCATAAATTAGGAAAATCGAGAATGCCTGGCAGACGGGCTGGAGCCCCTTCAGCCGGAGCAACATCCCTAGCTGATGGCTCTGCTCGTGTAGTAGCTTGCAAATGACGTTTGAACTAAACAGGCATATTGAGGCCTAGAACTTTGGGGATATCATGCGGTTTAGACATTTTTGTCTGTGGATATTAAAAGTTGGAATTAGGTATTCCATAAATAGTTCAATAGATAGGGAGGAAGAGATATGAGAGACTCATTTCTAAAATTTGTTTCTTCCAAAATACATATATATACTTTTAAAAGTATTATTTGGAATATCCTTTAAAAATTATGCAAAAACCTTTATATTTTAAAATATTTTAGGATTACTGAAACCTTAGCTTTGATACCAACTATGACACCCGACCTCTAGGCACCCTGAAAATCAGACATGACTAAAAGCACGGGTGGTCGAGTGAAATAAAAATCCATAACATAGCATAGAGATTAAGGCAACAACATAAAACGATTAAAATTATTACAGAGGAAGAAAACTTTCACTAATTATAAATTAATAGCAAAACAGCTTCGTTAAAAACAACTTATCCCAAATTTATTTCTGAAACCAAAAGTACTAAGTAGTCTCTACCCAAACATAAAACATAACAAAGTTCACAATATAGGCCCCCATATATAGAGTAAAGTATGGAAAAGAGAAACTAAGTACATGAAACAAAAGAAACAAAAGCTGAAGGTAACACCTGCTCTAATGACCCTCCAAGCTACAAAGAACTACAACCTAGACCTGCCCTCTTGTGATTTAGGAAAAACAGGAAAAATAGGAATGGGTCAGACATAAAGTCTGGTGAATGAGAAATAAAATGAAGTGGAAAGAATAAAATAGTTTAATTTCAGATCTTCCCTGGGTATCGCAAAGGATGAATAATATAATGTAATGAATTCTTCTTAGAACAGTTCCTAAGAAGCCAAAGTCCGTGGTCACTCTAGAGAAGTCAACCATGCAGTAATATTAACCATCAATCGGCCTATCGGACCTGCTATCCTTACCTATCCACATGCTACAGCATGAAAGTCATGCTCTTCACCAGTGCACTGTGACTAAATGTCTCTTATGTCTGACCGGCGTTGACTCAAACAACCTCGCAGGACCCTGAAGTTGCGCTCAGGCTTCACCAAACTGGACTCCTATCCTCTTATCTTCTCGATCACCAATGTGGACTAGCCCCATCCAAAGTGTTGGTCCTCCAAAAGAGCGCCCGCAGCTGGGTTGGTTGCACAAAATCATCCAATGATCTGCCGAAGCCTATGTCGGAGCATACTTGTCATATTCCGTTTGCATCGATCTGCCTGAAGAAGCCTATGATTGCGGATGCTATCTATCCTACGTACTAGAAACCTATGAAAGGTAACAAATATCCTTGCGAACCTACTTTCCCACTCCTATAGTATGTACAACCAAAACTATATTTTGGTCTTAACTGCATGAACCACCTATCCAAACCCTTACAAGGTATGCTTATCGAATCACTTTTAGATTAATTAATTTTACTGTTACAATTTACATACTGTTTATTTCCATTAATCTGCTCTAAGCCATTTTTACATCCAATTTAGTTATTTCACAATTTCCGTTTTTCTTAAATGGAATTTCAATTTCACGTCTGTTCTGTCCGTATGGTTTGTCTGTAATTTTTATGTCATTTTTTACAGATTTACACTAGCCTTTAGGGTCCATTTAATTTACATTTTTTCCACCCTAATTTACGTTCTTCTTTTAGAGATTTAATCTGTACAAAATTTTTATCCAATAGCCACAAACCATTTAATTAAACAAAATTCCACTTTTACATTTTTAGACCACATACGAAACAAACGATTATGCTAATTAGACTTCCCAATTTGTTCCAAAACCATATTCAAAATTATGTAATTATATCAATCAAAACCATAATTTTATTCATGTAATATATTCTGAATTTATTCAACTAACCCGTTCTACCATTAGAAATTGAATAACAATTCTAATTTAATTTAATTAAACCAATCTTATTTACGCCATGAAATGTGAATAATAATTTGTTTGTTCCAAATTCCAACCCAAACATGAATTAGAATTGAGAAGTGGAAGAAGAAGAAGTTACAATAATTTACATACATTTCAATCTTATTTATGCCATCAAACGTGAATAACAATTTATATGTCCCATATTTTAAACCAAACATGAATTAGATTTGAGAAGTGGAAGGAGAAGAAGAAGTTGCAATAATTTACATCTATTCTCAATTAATAATAGAAATTAATTCATATTAACGTGTCAGAAAAGAACTGAAATTGAACTACTTTTTTCTTCTATTTCATATTAATTCCCACTCACCTGGCACTTGAGCTTGCATAAATTTGAAAAAAGCTTTGCTTTAATCTTTCTCCTTTTGATTCTTCTAATTTCCACAAGTGCTTGAATATATATAGATAATTTAATTTGGTAGAGATTTGTTTATTTACTAGGAAAAAGGAGGAAGAATAATACGCGCTAATTTTACTGTAGAATTATAGTGATGGCTGAATAAGAGAACATAGGTTAGATGGTTTATTTATAGACTGTTTGAGTAAATATAATCCATTATATTATTTTAGATTAAATTTGGTTCTTTCATACACTTAATGGTTATCCATTCTAGCCCATGCACATCACTCAACCAATAAAATTTAGCAATCTCATCCTATAACATCACTGGAGTGAATGGGAAGCCGCCACATGTCAGAAACAACGCTGAAATACATAGGAAAATCACTGGAAACGAACCAGCTACAAAAAACATCGCTCCAGATTTTAGGCGACAACGGGATTTGATCTCTGGTCACTAAGGAAGTCAACATGCATCTTTAACACTGTACCAAATGCGCTTTTAATTTCTTTTCAATTATATTTCCCGCAAAATATTGGGGTCTTACATTTTCACCTATAAATAGAGGTGGAGAGTGCTTGAAAATGAGACTTTGAGTTTCTTCTTCATTCTGAACTTTTGAGAGCAACGAGTTGTAAACTGTAACTTTGAAAAATACCCTATTGGATTCTCACCGAGTAAAGGCTACCGAGTTGTAAGAATAGCTTAGTAAATTTAAAGAACAATCAATAGAAATAGATTAAGTGAACGTAGGCCAGAGTATTCGCCTATCCACTATAAAAAATCTTGTGTTCTTTCTTAATATTTCTTTTTTTCTTTGATATTTTCAATTTTTATTACTTGATTAGGTGTTTGTCCCAATTTTGGTGCAAACAAAATCATATTCCTTACTTGCTGCTAAGCGTCTACAAATATTTTAACAATTCCATTAACAATGTCTCTTCATGAAGCAGAAATGACAATAAACTCTCTTTATCCTAAACGCACCAATATTATTACCATTTCCGAACTTTCTCTTTTAAACTGTAAAACCATTCAAAAGAAAACCTTTTGCTACAAGACTACATCGAATTCTAAAAAATGCAGTTAATTGTCCTTAACAGTTTAAGAATATTGAATATGTTGCATTTAAGTAAACATATCAAACTGATAGTTTAGTGATTAGATTTCTAAGTCTGTCTGTAGTCCTTAGTCTAGTATTGTTTCTAACACAACAAGACCTAATTGTATTCAATCCTATTGAAACACATGATCTCGTCCTATGATTTACTTACTAATTTTGAATGACATCTGGATTTCGTATATTACGAATGTGACTATTCACCATACATCTTTTGTATGTGATCGGATATGGATCAAATATTTGTATTCTTGTATTGCCTTAAAGTTCAAAACTCATATATGACAATACACAGTCTCAGACAAATTATCACTTAAGTGCCCAAAACATGAAATTTTAATGGTTATATTATTTGGCTCTTACATGGGTGTTGAAGTGATGATATGCCATAAGATTTATTAGTAAGTAAATTCTTATATTTCTTAGTCAAATCTTTTGATTCAGTTCATTCAGTATATTTTATTCGATGGACAATTTTATCAATTACATTAGTCGCTCAAATTTATTAAAATATATTTTATAATATCAGATATGTTCTTAGATTTATTAGAATGGTTAAATGTATTTTTCATTTTATTTTTCTAATAAGGCCCACATTAGTTTTTATATATCTCTTTAACCCAATGGAGATACAGAAATCTTTCAATTTCTCTAGTAGATGTGAGGATCCATTTATCAAGTTGCATATGACATTGGGGAGCACCAACAAGTCGCGCCCCTATAAATGGTAGGTGACACATTACCAATTATATGTACATAACTCCTAACTATTATATTTGCGTCACCTTTAGGAGTATCAACAAGCCATGCAATACATCATTTACTTTGTAACATCTCATATTTTTAGTAACATTATTTAGGATATTTAATTAGCTAAATTAAATAAAATAATACGATGATTAGGGGATTGAGATTTGTGATTAAACTAAGGGGTAGTTGTGCCATGTAACCAATGAACTAAAGAAGAGTTAAAATGAAATAAAGGAGGGGTAAAATAGGAAAGAGATCATTCTTATACCCTAAACCCTTAGCCATGTATGATCTACACGCTCATTTGCAAAGGTAAAAACAAATAGTGGCCGGCCACCATTAGCAAGAGCAAGAGAAAGAAAATGCTAGAGGAAGGAGATAAATCAACTTAAATCCATTCAAATCTCAAACTCCTTAATCTGAAAGCTAAGGTGAATAATGACTACATCTCATTTTCCTATTATTTTCGATTTTAAGACGAATCCAAAGTATTTTGCATGGTTATGCCACTTTTTGAATGATTAGACATTTATATATGTTTATTGATGTTTTATCCTTGTTCGTATAGATTTTATGATATGTTTTAATGTGAAAACCTTATTAATTGACATCCAAATGCCTTTTGATTTTAGAATAGATCAGAAATGATATTCTAGAGATGGGTTTCAATTTTCATAATTTTCTGAATTAATGTGGATTTTATATTAATTTTCTAGTGAAGAAATTTTTTATTTAGGTTTAAAATAATTTATCGCTAAATTATTTACGTTTTGGGTCTGAAATCAATATATGTTAGAAAACATATTAAAAACGATTTTTTGGAAATCTGGTAGAATTTTCCTTAGTGTTTTGATGAATATATAAAATTATTTAAGGTATGAGACTTAAATGTTTTATATATTTATAAAAGGAGAATGTGTACTTTGTAAATAAATTAAATGATTTATCTCTGAAATATTGGCAGCACTTTAGAAAAGAAAATTAGCAACCGATCAGATTTTGATATATAAGGCAGGTTAGTTGAAAAGATTACTTTAAAAGGATAAAAATTAGTTTAAACATGTTTTTTTTCATGTTTCGCCACTTTTGGTATCTCGATTCCGACTTAGATGGATTTCAACTAAGTTCCTCCGCCTCCATCACCATCGAAACTAATGCGCCTGGAATTAAGACTTGCTACATAGTGTATTGGACTAAACCGAAGATATGAGGTTGAAACCAGGGGTTCCGAAGGAGGTTGAAGTATTATTTTGTTTTAAATGAAACATGCGCCTACTATGTTTTCGACTTGGTTGGATTTTGCCTGGGTCAAGTGTTTTAAAGGAAAGGTTTCGAATGGGTTGCGCCTTTTGTTTTAAGTAATTGCTTTCGAATGGTGTCGAACACCTAGCTGCCGTTTTCCTTACCTTTTGAAGTCAATGGTTTCGGAAGGTATACTTTGTTTTTTACACTTAGTCACTTTTCCAATGTGTTCGAAAGGTTGGTTTTGACACCATCTCTTCTATACTTAGGAGCTGCTTTCGAAAGAGTGCTTTCGACTTAAATGGTTTTAGTGACCCTTTTGCTCTATTGAAGGTAGAACCCAACGGTTTCGAAGAAGATAGTTTAAATGCTTTCGAAAGAATTTTTGCACATGTTTTGAACTGAAACCAAATGCTTTTGAAAGGTTTGTTGGCTACAAAGGTTTTGATGCTTTCGAAAGGTTTAAAGAATGGTTTCGAAGGGGTGGTTCCCCAATGGTTTCGAAAAGTTTGAAAGGAAAGGTATTCCAATGGTTTTGAAAGGCAATGTTTAAAGGTTTTATAAAAGGTTATCTAAGGTTTTATAGCTTTCGAAGCAAAGATTTTTCAGTGGTTTCGAAAGGATTATATAAATGGTTTCGAAAAGATAGTTTTGGCCTTTCAGCCTAGGTTATAAGGAAGAGTTTTACATGGTTTTGAAAGGGGTACTTTCAATGGTTTAAATATTTTCATCAACAAAGATTTGTGTAAGTATATATAACATGGCAAGGTGATTTTGAGTCAAGCATGGAGTATATGTATTTTCCTTGTTTAAGTTTGGTTTAAAGGTTTTAATCAATTTGAGATGAAAAGGTTTTCAAGGAAACTTTTAGGAAGATTACCCTAAGTAAAATGACTCGGATATCAGAATACCAGATGGAACTGGTATAAGGTTTCACCCTATACGTCAACTATTAGCTCCAGCTAATTTCATCTGAAATTCCTATGTGTAGGGCTTTGTCACAGGTAAGACTAAAATGATGATTACACACAGAAGAGAATATATGTTTGTATACAGATAGGTTATTAGTGAGACCGCAAAACCATTAGGATCATGTGACCTTAGGAGAAGTTAAGTTAGGGATAGACCGTCCAAAAAAGGAGTATCTAATAGGTGTTAGATTATTTGTTTATATATTGTCTGGTAGGCCTGAGTCAGCCAAAGGTTAGTAGTTATCCAAACAAAACTAAAGTGTTCGGACAGATAGTCCATTTGTTACCTGATATGTATGTTTACATGATTATGCTTACAGTTTTAACCAGTTTTAGTTGTAGGATTATGATTTGCAAAATATATGTTTTAAAAGGATATTAATGAGGGTAAACGCGAACCGCTAAGTGACATGGTCTCACTTAATATCAAGTATTGAGACGTATAGTGTTATACATACCAGGCTTTATGTCTGACTCGAATTTTATGTTTTTTCCCTTAAACTCTCGGGTGCTCAAAACTTATTTGAGTAGGCTAAGGGTTAAGGTTTATAGGTTTTTTTGTGGGTTGGAGAATTAAGCTTTCGAAGAAGAGCAGATGGCTGACGGATAGCTATTTAGGGGTTGCTGTTTTATTTGGTTTATCTGCTTTGTTGTATTAAGTCAGTTATGACTATATAGTACTCTGTTCAACCAAGGGGGAATCTTCATATGTCGCTCTTGGTTTATTTATGTAATAATTATATTTTATCTAAACTTGGGAAACAAATGGAATAATGTAACTTGGATGTATAAATTTTTTTTGAAATGTAATGAAAAATGTTGTTTTTGAAACCTGTGATTTTATTTCATATTCAAGTGCTTATGATATTATGGATACCATTAACATTACCGTATTTGGTCACCGCAAGTTAATACTATGGATGATTGTAGCATCTGTAGAGCTTAGCTTCGGGCCTCCAGATAGAGGATGTTACAACTTGATATCAGAGGATATTTTTATGAAAAACTTTAAACTAAAATGATTTTTGAAGACATAATCCTAAGGAATTAGAGATAAATCAGAGCATGGGATAACGCTATAGTAACGTACTTGTATTTGCTATAGATAAGTATACGATATATCTTTAGTTTCCTATCTCTCTTAGGATAGTCTTTTGTATCTCTTAAGGCTTGAATATAGATATGGATGCTTGGAGGAAGCACCACCACAAATGGTAATGCCAGACCGAATACTAGAAGGAATCAAGGTCAGACACAAGTGGGGAATGTTGGTGCTGGAGTCCCACAAGGGGATATGGGAGCCATGTATCAGTTTTTCGTGAATATGATGCCAACGGGTGTCGCTGCTGGAGTGGTTGGAGGAAATGCTGGAGTAGGAGTTCAGGAAGCTCCAGTGGTCAACAACTATACTATGTTGAGTAGGGACTATGTTAGGGTTGGAGGGAAGCCATTTATTGGAACTGAGGATGCTATAGAAGTGGAGAATTGGTTGCTATATTGTGAGCGAATCTTTGCTGCTTTGGGGCTCAATGATGAGCATAAGAGGAGGCTTGCTTTGAGATAGCTTCAGAGAGCAGCTTTATTTTGGTGGAATAGTGTGACTACTAGTGCGGATGAGGAAACGATGACATGGGCTGATTTTAAGAAAAGGTTCCAGGAGTGGTTCATGTCCATGATGGTGCAGTCTGCCTTGCTTAAAAAGTTTGTCGAGTTAGAGCAGGGAGAGATGTTTGTTTTGGAATATTCTAGAAGGTTTTAGGAGTTGGCTAGGTATGGACATGCACTGTGGATACTGTGATGAAGAGAAATGAGAAGTTTATCAAAGGGTTGAAGCCTAAGTTAGCAAGGGCTACATTATCTAATATTAGGGATCCGTGTGATGTTGTAGTAGAGATAGTGTTGAGGTATGAGGAGATTCTTGCTTCTCTGGAGAAAAATATGGCAAAGGAGGTCTAGGTGGGCAGGGTCAGAAAAGGAATTTCTTTCATAAGAAGGGTGCTTATAAAGGTGGAGTCGCAAAGAAAGGAAAGTCTAAGGTTGTCTATTTTAAGTGCGATAAGAAGGGGCATTTTGCGAATGAGTGTCGTACTAGAAAGTCAAAGGAAGTGATCCGGAAGAAGAACACAGAAGCTTCAACTACGATCAGATAGGTCATTATAAGAATTAATGCAAAGAGCCTGTTAAGGATAGAAAGGGCAAGGTGTATGCATTGGAGCCTGCTGCATCAAGATCAACAGTGCAGGAGAAAGGGAAGGCAGTGTTGGGAGGTACGCTTTAGATTCGTGATATGTCTGTTAGCATTCTGTTTGATACCGGTGCATCACATTCTTTTATATCTCGTTGTTTGGTAGATAAGATTAATCTAAAACCCACATATTAAGTTACTTCCTTAAGGGTTGCAAATCTGATAGGAGGGTATATGACACTTGGGATGAAGTGTGACCACCTAGAGTTTGATTTGTTATGTCATACCTTTGTTTGCAGTTTGCATGTGTTTGAATTTGTAGGGTTTAGAATTATATTAGGTATGGATTGGTTAAGTAAGTATGATGCAAGGATATTTTTCCATGATAGGAAAATATCTCTTAGACACTCTGACTGTAGTGATCAGATAGTATATACCGTATAAAACCCTAGTTGTGAGGTTAATGCTTTGTTGGGTGTTGTGGACTTGGAAGATGAGTTGAATTGAGTTTTCGTGGTTAGAGAATTTGTAGATATTTTTTAGCCTATAATAGGATTGCCATCGAAATGAGCAATTGAGTTTCGGATAGATTCGATGCCTAGAGCAAAACCGTGAGTAGGCCGACAAGAAGGATGACACCTACCAAGATGAGGGAGTTAAAGGTGCAGTTGGTGGATTTGGATGGCAAGCGTTTTATCAGACCTAGTAGTTCACCTTAGGGAGCAACCGTAGTGTTTGCTAAGAAGCCAGATGGATCGTTAAGGTTATGTATCGATTATCGGTAATTTGAATGAGAAGACGATTAAGAATCGATATCTGTTGTCTAGAATTGACGATTTGTTCGATTGGTTGAGTTAAGTCAAGGTATTTTGTCAGTTGGATTTGGAAACAGGTTTCCATCATCTTAGAGTGGCTGAGGATAGTATTCCTTTGACGGCGTTTAGAACTAGATATGTATCATACAAATGGTTAGTCATGCCATTTGGGCTAACTAATGCGTTGACATTCTCTATGGATTTGATGAACTGAGTTTTTGAGAACACTTGGATTGTTTTGTGTTGGTTTTCATAGATTATATTTTGATATACTCTAGGGATGAGAAGGGGCATAAAGTTCATCTTAAGATTGTGCTTGAGACGCTGAGACAGAATCAACTGAAGGCAGAGTTTTTGAAATGCCATTTCTAAAAGAAGGAAGTGAAGTTTCTTAGTCATGCAGTCTCAGAGAAACGGTTGTCTATAGATTCGACTAAGATTGAAGCGGTGAATAATTGAAAGAGACCCAAACATTGATTGAGATAAAGAGTTTTCTTGGATTGGCTGGATATTATCGGAGGTTCAGCGCTAATGACTAAGCTAATGCGAAAGGATGTGAAGTTTGTGTGGACCGATAAGTGTGAGGAAGCATTCCAGAGCTTGAAACACTTATTGACCCATGCACCTGTATTAGTTGTTACAGAAAGGAATCAGGATTTGGTAGTTTATACAGATGCGTGTGGAACTGGATTAGGAGTTGTGTTGATGCGGAGAGGTAAAGTGATTGTCTATGCTTCTCGACAGCTTAGACCTTATGAGGTTAGATATCCAATGCATGATTTGGAATTATCCACGACGATTTTTTCATTAAAGGTGTGGAGACATTACCTTTTAGGAGAGAGATTTGAGTTATATATGAATCATAAGTTGTTGAAGTATTTGTTCTCTCAAAAGGAGCTGAACATGAGACAGCAGAGATGGTTAGTTTATTGTTGCTTATGATTTTGGAATTGAATACACACCAGGGAAAGGAAATAAGATTGCAGATGTGCTTAGTAGGAAGCATCAGAATGCAGTGTTAGCTATGATAGCAGAGTGGAAGGATTTGGAAGCATTGACGACATGTAGAGTTCAGTGGATATCTGAGGCTGGATGGTGGAGAAATAGTTATGTTGTCTTGTTTAGAAGTTTGACCGGTAATGATCAAAAAGATTTCAAAAGGGAGGAGGATCCAGTGTTGGTTGAACGGATCGAAAAGTTAAGAGATGGAACCGAGAGCGATGACTTGAAGGATTATAGTCTTAACCAGAACGAATGGTTGAGAAAGACAGGAAGATTATGTGTTCCGAATATGGGAGACATAAGGAAAGATGTTCTGTAGGAAAGCCATCGTTCGAAGTTCACTATTCATTCAGGAGGAACTAAGATGTATCAGGACATGAAGAGGAGTTTCTTCTGGGAAGGTATGAAGAGGGATGTCGGCTTATGGGTGAAGCAGTGTTTGAATCGTCAATAGGTAAAAGCCGAACATCGGAATCCAAGTGGGTTGCTACAACCATTGGATATTTCAGTATGAAAGTGGGATTCTATTTCTATGGATTTTATAGATGGGTTGCCAAGATCTAGTAGAGGAAATGAAATTATATGGGTCATAATGGATAGATTGACCAAGAGTGCCCATTTCATTCTACTTAAGTCGACTAGGACGGCACCGGTTTTTGCTAAGTTGTTTATGAAGAATATGGTTAGACTGCATGGAATTCCTAGTATTATAGTAATTGTAGAGATTCTTTGTTCATTAGTGTGTTCTGGAAGAGTCTATAGGAGGTTTTAGGAACCAAGCTCAAGATGAGTACCGCTTACCATCCACAGACCGATGGGCAAACGGAAAGAGCTAACAAAGTCTTGGAGGATTTGTTAAGAGCTTGTGTGTTAGATTATGGGGATCATTGGAAGACCATCTAGTCGATTTTTCGTATAAGAACAGTTATCAGGCTAGTATAGGGATGTCACCGTTTGAAGCTTTGTATGGAAGGCCATGTAAGTCTCCCTTTTGTTGGTTAGAGATCGGGGATAGGTTGGTTCTTGTTCCAAATTTAGTTAGAGAAGCTATAGAGAAAATTGAGTTGATTCGAGCTAGGATGAAGGAGGCTCGGTCTAGGCAGAAGAGTTATGCAGATAGAAGATGGAAAGTCTTAGAATTTTCTATTGGAAATCATGTTTTTATTAAGGTGTCACCGATGAGAGGTGTGATTAGATTTGTGAAATCAGGAAAGTTGGTACCGTGATTCGTAGGACCATTTTCTATTGTAGAGAGGATCGAAAAACTTGCATATAGAGTAGAGTTATCGAATAGTTTGGTAGGAGTCCACGATGTTTTTCGCGTTTCTCATCTAAGGAAGTGTGTTAGAAACCCGGAGACTACTATTGCACCGACTGTGTTAGATGATTTAATAGTAGAGTCAGACTCGACAATGGTTAGAAAGGCATTCGTATAATTGCGAAAGATGAGAGGAGGTTAAGGAACAAGACAGTTAGACTAGTGAAAGTCCAGTGGAGCGACGATGAGAAAGATTAGTACTTGGGAGACTGAGAGAAGGATTAGAGATGCTTATCTTGATTTGTTAGATTGTATTTTTTTACCTTTTTGATTGATTTGTTGTGCACCTTATCATAATTTCAAGGACGAAATTCTTTAAGGAGTGGAGTCTGTAACACCCCATATTTTTAGTAACATTATTTAGGATATTTAATTAGCTAAATTAATTAAAATAATGTGATGATTAGAGGATTGAGATTTCTGATTAAACTAAGGGGGTAGTCGTGCCATGTAACTAATGAACTAAAGAAGAGTTAAAATGAAACAGAGGAGGGATAAAATAGGTAAGAGGTCATTCTACCCTAAACCCTTAGCCGTGTATGATCTACAAGTTCATTTGCGAAATTAAAAACAAATAGAGGTCGGCCACCATTAGCAAGAGCAAGAGAAAAAAATGCTAGAGGAAGGAGATAAATCAACTTAAATCCATTCAAATCTCAAACTCCTTAATCTCAAAGCTAAGGTGAATAATGACTACATCTCATTTTCCTATTGTTTTCGATTTTAAGATGAAACCGAAGTATTTTGCATGGTATGCCATGTTTTTGAATGATTAGATGTTTATATATGCTTATTGGTGATTTATGTTTTTTCATATAGATTTTATGATATGTTTTAATGTGAAAACCCTTTTAAATGACATCTAAATGCCTTGTGATTTCAGATATAGATCAAAAATAATATTTTAGAGATGTGTTTCAATTTTCATAATTTTCTGAATTAATGTGGATTTTATATTAATTATCTAGTGAAGAAATTTTTTTATTTGGATTTAAAATAAGTGAATATTAGGCTTTGGTCCCTAATAAGTTTCAAAATACATGAAAACCCCAGTAATAAATAGTATATAAATTAGGTCTCTAGAATTAAGTTACTAAGTAATGGCATAAAGTTATGCAATTCTTCAGTTAATAATTTCAGACATTCATGCATATATATCCAAAAATTGCATAAATTTCCGTAATTTTTTGGTGCATGATTGCGAAATTTTCCGCAATTTTTTGAAAAAATTGTAGAAATTTCCATTTTTTTATGAATAATTGCAAAATTTTCCGTAAAATTTTGAAAAAAAATGCGGAAATTTCTGCAATTTTTCAGTGAATAATTGCGAAAATGTCTGTAATTTTTGAATATAATTGCATAAATGTCTACAAATATTCACTAATAATTGCATGTGTATGTCGTTAATCCATAACTTAATTTTAGGGACCTAATTTACATGCTTTTTTCACTGGGGTTTTTGTGTATTTTGAAACTTATTAGGGACCTGTGCCAAACTGTCCCTTAAAATAATTTATCGCTAAATTATTTATGTTTTGGGTCTGAAATAATATATGTTAGAAAACATATTAAAAATGATTTTTTGGAAATTTGGTAGAATTTTTCTTAGTGTTTTGATGAATATATAAAATTATTTAAGGTATGAGACTTTACTTTTTTGTATATTTATAAAAGGAGAAGGGGTATTTTGTAAATAAATTAAATGGTTTATCTCTGTAGCAGCACTTTTAGAAAAGAAAACTACAAACCGATCAAATTTTGACAAATAAGGCAGGTTAGTCGAAAAGATTGCTTTAAAAAGATAAAAATCAGTTTAAACATGCTTTTTTCATGTATCACCACTTTCAGTACCTCGCTTCCGACTTGGATGGCTTTAGACTAGGTTCTTCCGTCTCCATCACCATCGAAACCAATGCGCCTAGTATCAAGACGTAGCACGTAGTGTATTGGACTAGGTGGAAGGTATGAGGTCGAAACCAGGGGTTCCAAAGGAGGTTGAAGCGTTGTTTTGTTTTAAAAGTAAGATGTGCCTGCTATGCTTTCGACTTGGTTGGCTTTTGGATGGGTCAAGTGTTTTAAAGGAAAGGTTTCAAATGGGTTGCATCTTTTGTTTTAAGTAATTGCTTTCGAATGGGTTTGAAACCCCTAGCTGCCGCTTTCCTTACCTTTCATAGTCAATGGTTTCGGAACGTATACTTTGCTTTTAAAACTTGGCCACTTCTCCAATGCTTTCGAAAGGTTGGGTTTGACACCATCACTTCTTTACTTAGGAACTTCTTACGAAAGATTTCTTTCGACTTAAGTGATTTTAGTGACCATTTTGCTCTGTTGAAGGTAGAACCCAAAGGTTTCAAAGAAGATAGTTTTAAATGATTTCGAAAGATGTTAAATGATTTCAAAAGATGTTTCCACATGTTTTAAATTGAACCCAAATGCTTTGAAAGGTTTGTTGGTTACAAAGGTTTTGATGTTTTCGAAAGATTTAAAGAATGGTTTCGAAGGGGTGATTCCCCAATGGTTTCGAAAAGTTTGAAAGGAAAGGTTTTCCAATGGTTTCGAAAGGCAATTTTTAAAGGTTTTATAGAAGGATGTCTAAGGTTTTATAGCTTTCGAAGGAAAGGTTTTTCAGTGGTTTCAAAAGGATTATATGAATGGTTTCGAAAGGAACGTTTTGGCCTTTCGGTCTAGGTCATAAAGAAGGGTCTTACTTGGTTCCGAAAGGGGTACTTTCAATGGATTCGAAAGGCATACTTTCAAAGGTTTAAATGTTTTCATCAACAAGATTTGTTTAAGTACATATAACATGGTAAGGTGATTTTGAGTAAAGCATAGAGTATTAGTATTTTCCTTGTTTAAGTTTGGTTTAAAGGTTTTAAATCAATTTTAGATGAAAAGGTTTTCAAGGAAAATTTTGGAAAGATTACCATAAGTAAAATGACTCTGATATTAGAATACCAGATGGGACTGGTATAGGGTAATGCCCTATACGTTTGCTATTTGCCCGAGCTAATTTAGTCCAAATTTTCAGTGTGTAGGGTTTTGTCACTGGTAAGACTAAAATGATGATTACGCACAGAAGTGAATATATGTTTGTATATAGATAGGTTATTGGTGAGCCCGCAAAACCATTAGGATCAGGTGACCCTGGGAGAAGTTAAGTTAGGGATAGACATTCCAAAAGAGGAGTATCTAACGGGTGTTAGATTATTTGTTTATAGATTATCCGGTAGGCCTGATTCAGCCAAAGGTTAGTAGTTAGCCAAACAAAACTATAGTAATCGGACAGATAGTTCATTTGTTACCTGAAATGTATGTTTACATGATAATGCTTTACAGTTTTTAACCAGTTTTGGTTGCAGGTTTATGATTTGCAAAATATAGGTTTAAAAGGATATTGGTGAGGGGAAACCCATTCCGCTAAGCGGCGTGGTCTCACTTAATGTCATATAACGAGATGTATAGTATTATTCATACCAGGCTTTATGTCTGACTCAAATTTTATGTTTTTCCCTTTAAACTCTTGGGTTCTCAAAATTGATTTGAGTAGGCTAAGGGTTGAGGTTTACAGTTTTTTTATTAGGTTGGTGAATAAAGCTTCCAAAGACGAGCAGATGGCTGACGGATTGCTATTTAGGAGCTGTTGTTTTATTTTGTCTACTCTGCTATGTTTAAGTCAATTATGACTATATAGTACTCCGGTCAACCAAGGGGGAATCTTCAGATGTGGCTCTTGGCGTATTTATGTAATAATTATATTTTATCTAAACCTGAGAAACGAATGGATTGTGTAACTTACGTATAAAGATTTGTTTTGAAATGTAATGGAAAAATGTTGTTTTTGAAATCTATTATTTTATTTCATATTCAAGTGCTTTTGATATTATGGATACCATTAGCATTACCGTATTTGGTCACTGGAAGTTAATACTATGGATGAATGAATCATCTGTAGCGCTTAGCTTTGGGCCTCAAGATAGGGGATGTTACACTTTGACCCATTATTTCATGACAGCCTAAGTTGTAGGATCGATTTCACTCGAGAGGGGAGGTGAATAGGGTGATACTAATAATTATAAAAATTTAATGCGGAAGTATATAAAATAATGGCATCACAAATAATAACAGAATAATAGCAACACAAATAATAGCAGAATATTAAAAGCAGAAATAGAACAGCACATGTTTACCCAGCTTCGACAAACCCTACCTACGTGCTACCCCAAAGATTTCTACTAGAAACTAAGTAGTCAGATGGTTACACACGTAAACTTGCAACATCCGCTATCGACTAACCTAACTCTACGCTCAAAACTCTGCCACAACTCGGCCATTGAGTTTCGAATTCTCGAACTACACCACCGTAGTTCGTTCCCTAGTCACATGGCTAGAATTTACAAAATTTTAAAAGAGAAATATAAAATAAAAGCAATTTTAAAGCACAAAGCCCTAATTTATAAATTAAGCCTAAAATAAAAAATCGGCCCAAAATAAATTAAAGTGAAATCCCCTTTTCCTATTTGTATTATCGGCCTACTTTCTTTACGTTGAAAAATGGCTGCTTCTTTCGTTCGTTCCTCTTCGTTCAAATTAGGGCTTCTGAGAAATTGAGCATGCCGATTTCAGTTGTTGATTGAATGATACTTCGAATGCTTTCTTCGATCGATTCATTTGTTCGTGGTTGCTTCAAATTATCGAGCACGTATATTTGGTTTAAAATTGGTACGTGAAATTTCTTTTCGATTTTATTATGCTCTACCTAGATTCGAGTTATTTTTTTGATTTACTTCAGTGATTAGCTCTCTGATTTGCTTGAACTCGAATACTTGTGAATGCCGATGACGATTTGGGTTTTTATAGGGATCACTTTCCCTAATTATCATTTGTATACTATTTTTTGAATTCTTCAGTTACTTTAGCTCGGCCGTTCGATTTAACTTGAATGTTGGTGATGTTTTCTGACTTTTTCAATTTCGTGTATACTTTTACTTGATTATCACGGCTTTGATTTGACTTGTTCGATTCGATTTTTTTTCTTAGTCACCATGGCCATGATTTTGGCTTGTTCAATTTTTTTCTTGGTCAACACGACTTTGATTTTTGGCTTGACATTGACTTTGTTTGAAACACGGCTACCCTGATTTTTGTAACTGCAAATTGACTTTGGCCACTTTGACTTTGTGATAATATTCTGAGCTTCGACTTGTTCAATTTTGTGTCACCTGCTAGTTACCTTCTGACAGCATACGAATCTGAGATAATGTTTTGACTTCTTGAAAAAACAAATCGAATTGATAGACTCTGATTGATTTCGGCCTTGACTTTGTTAAAATTGTATTGAGGTTTGGTTTCAATGTTCAGTTCCAATGCATTGATGTGTATATGTATATGCTATTTCATGGGGTTGTTCTTGTGCATTTGTTTGCACTGAGTTGTTGCTTCGAGCTAGTTTTCATATGTTGCCAGGTTTGTACTTTGTTGTCTTCATTTTGCCTTGCTCATTGCTGTACCACCATATATGTACATACATACATATGTATGTGTGTGTGTATATGTGTGTTGTTGATCTGTTGTTGCCTCTGGTTGTTTTTTACTAGAGTCTGATCTATGTTTGCATTGAGTCATGTGCTTCGAGGTAGATCATTTGTTCAGTGTATTTGGACCATATGCATATTGTTTTTTGCTTCATCCTTGTTTGGTTGCCACTAAACTTTAGGTGCGCTATTTGCATTCACTATATACATATGTGAACTGCATTGTTGATATTTTCTTTTGTGTACACCTTTGTCTTGTCTGGTGATTCTCTAGTTGTGTTCATAGAGTCTGGTTGTATATGAAGCCCATATATGCAAGTGTGTTGTGGCCAAACTTGTTTATGTGCTTTGGATGAAGACTTGTTTCTACTATTAGTAACAATGCACATTTAAACATGTATATACATACATATATATATGTATGTATATATGTGTATAATCACTTGGTCGGGACTTGCTGCAATGTGATTCCTCCTGGATCACTTTTAATGTGTGCTTGCTACTGTGTTCATGTGGTCTGCCCTTGTATTCAGTTGAATTCATTAGTTCACTGGTCCTGGCATCATCATGTAGTATGCTTTGGAGCTTGTTGATAGTTTGGGTTGTTCTGACCAGTTCATTGCATTCATGTGAGCTTCAAGTGCTCCTTTGAGTAGTCCTGCAATCCACTCTGTTGCATACATGTAGTTTGCTTGAAGTTGTAGTCTTCATGTTTTCACATATGCAAATGTTTTGTTGAACTTGTGATTACTGGTTTCATGTGCAGTTCGTATATTTCCTTGAGTTCATATTGTAACTGTCATGTGTACATAATTTTGTTTTCGGTCGAGGCTTGTTCCAGTATTTAAAACTTGACCATTCTATTTTTGTTTTTGCATTGCACCTGAGTTGAACCTAGCTTTTGATTGGGTTTGACCTTGTGCTCGTCTGTCCCTGTAGTTTTATCAAGTGTATATCGGTGTGGCGCGGCCTTGCGACATGTACAGTGATACGTTGTGCATGTCACAAGTTGTTCGTTTATGATGAATTCAAAATAAATATGATGACGAACAACCCAAATAACTAAGGCATATTATATTTTCACAATGCACTTTATTTTACACTGCAAAAATATTTCTTTTTCAATTTTACCGTGGCAGTGTTTACTCTGCAGATAATTCAGATGTTGTATTCAAGCTGGAATAGAGTTGAAGATCAAATACGAGTGAACGAGTGATATGTGGTGAGGTGCAAATGTATGTATCCATTGTATAGTGATTTTTTTTTATGTAATCGTAATTGTATTGTAACTGAAATTATGTATATATAGTGAGAGCTCAAATTTGTACTATTCAAAATTATAATAAAATATTTGTTTGAATAAAATATCTGCTTGAATTTAAATTCTGTGTTATTAATCTTATTCAGTAAATATTTATTTAATTATGTAAAAATAAAATAGTACAATAATAAATAAATTTAAATGAATATATATATATATATATGTTTATTATCATCAAGCAAAAATCATATACTGGCATATTCAACATAAGTATGAATAATATACCCCTTGGGAGTACCAATAAGGGAACATAACATACTTACTAGTCTAGTTAACATTTTATGGCATCACTACAGCTATTATATTGGGAAATATCATACATATCTAAGTATTCTTAAATGGTAAATGATGGAGGGCAACTATTATTTTATAATTCATAATTTGAAAATAATTTAGATGCGTGATATTGATTCAAAAATAATGTATTTATTAAATGTTCAAATCATATGAATGTCAATCAAACATTACATTAAATACCTATATGATATCTATTATCATACATATGTGTACATTATATACAGATGTATTCATCTTTAAATCATTAATTGGGTATTATGTTTATTTGCATATAATATATATAATTTTTTATTTCTTTATAACTTTATAATTTATATATATATATATATATATATATATGTGTGTATATATATATTTGTGTATATTATATGTATTTTCATTAATTTAATTAATTATCAACCAATTAATTATTATTCAAACAAGCTTAATTAAATTATTATTATAACATTTATAATTATTTTAATTTAAACTATTTAAATTATTATTATTTATAAGTCTTATAACTATTCAATTGAAATTAAAAAACCATTTAAATTCTAATTTATAATTCAAATTCAAAAAAATCAAATTCAATATTAAATTTTAAAAATTAAAACCTTTTCAAATTAAAGTTAAAATATTTTAAATTTAAAATCCTTTCAAACGTAAAATATTATATAATTTCAAATACGTATGTTTGAACTAAGCCTAAGGCATAAAGCCAATTTTAGGCCTCACACACAGGGCATAGCTCAATATTCTAACCACTCAATGAGCCAGGCCATGCCAAGTGACTGGAGGATCAATGGGCCGCTACACCTTAGTTTAAGAGACGCCTATATTTTGAGATCCTTTCTTCAAATGGCACCTGATGTTGGTCAGTTTATATTAAAACAATTTGGGTTACGATACAATTAGGGGCGAAATTTGAAAAAAAATCTCCAATTTAATTAAAGCACGTGATCATATTATGTGCTGATATAAATAAACTATTATACATAATCATATTTAATATATTGGAAAGATATTGTTATAAAGGATTTGTCATTTTAATTCTGATTTAATTATTTTTCATTAAAACTTTGTTTTTTAATTATGATTGGTTTTTAATAAAATAATATGTATGTTATTATTTAATTTAATTTAATTTAATTTACAATATGTTTGCATTCGCAATGAAAACAGGTAATTACAATAAATAAAGTAGACTAACCTAGGGTGTACATATGTAACGACCCGTAAATTTCAATGATTAAAAATTGTTATTTTAATAAGATTTTGTGATACAATATTGGAAGAAATAAAAAAATTGGAATGTTTTAATGAAATAATAACTAGAATGGAATATAATAATGTAAGATAATCATTAACAACTTGAATGGAATTCCAATCAATTGAAATAATGCAAAGGTTATACTTGGTTACAAAGTAAATATAGGAAAACAAACGTAAATATTTAATTCATTAATGAAATAGTACATAATAAATGGTAATTGGATAAAAATCTGTGTTATGTAAATAATTGTAACATTTGTTTGAAAGGAATAAACTTATAAATGTAATAAAAGGTAAAAGGTGACAAATGGTTATCTATTACCGATTTAGTTACTCAATTGCAAATAAACGTAAATAAATGTTACATCAATATGGAATAAGACAATAACTGTAGTGTGTACGTAATAAAAGTATAGAAATGTAAATTTTATTTGCAAGCAATAATTTTATGAAATAAAAAGAATGAAACAAAGATAAATTAATTTATTGAGAATTTGAATTGTAATAAAATTGAAAAAAAATTCAATAATGGAAATAGAGTGGTTAATGCAAATAAAAGAAGGAAATGTAGCCTATTAGTGAAATAAGGTATCAACAAATGTTAACTATGTTTATAGAATAATAATTGATTTAAATAAAATGTTTGAAACCAAATAAAAACAATTTATTGGAATTAAATTATAATTAATAGGATTAATGGCAGTTGAAATTTAACACTATATTTATTGAAATAATTAACACTGAATTGATATGTAAACTTATTTTAATTTATTATAAATGTCTTTGCAATCAAAAATGATAAAAATCTTCTAGTTTATAAATATGAATTAAAAGATGATTAATTAATTTAATATTAATTTATTTAATTAACGTGAAAATAGCCATTTTGGCCACTGACTTGGATTTTGATGAAACTAGTTTCATCGGACCCGTAACGGTGAATTATTGTAGGATTTCAAGTTTCGTAACGATCGGACCTGTCGTTTGATCGTACGGGCTCGAAATGCCTAGAAATCAATTTAGTTAAATTCATTTGACAATTTGAAATAAGCTAATTTTAACACAACTTCATCATACGATGGAATTTGGACTTGAAACCTGCTCCATTGAGTTTAAAAATATTGAAAACATCTATTTTGATATATGGGATGACCAATTTTTGTTCCGAAGATAGAATGGGTTTTTTGGGTTATTTATCGTTCTAAATCCAAATCAAATCTTATCCATTCTTTCCTATTTCTGATCTGCCTATAAATAGCCTCTTATAAACCCTAGCTCCTTATTTCCATTTGTCCATACGTACACTTTCTTCTCAACTCCTCATTCCAATGGCAGACAGACCAAAAAAAAATCTCAATTCAATTTCAAATTCAATTCCAAAACTATATCAATTTTAAGCTCTCGATGTGCGTAGCCCAGATTTACAACTCGTTTCTCGAATCGGATTATCGGTTGTCCAGGAATCAACGAATTAGTTTCGACCATTCATTTTGGCTTTTGTGATTTCGACGGTGGATCTTCCACGATTCGTCGATAGGGAAGTGTGGGCATGTAGAGGAGGTCGAGTGCTTTTTATCCATGCAGTTACATCTTGCCATTGATGTATAGATTCGCCAGAAATCGCCAAGGAAGTACGGCAGCAGCGGTCGAGTCTGAGGCGACCGGAATTCTCCCGACTTCTGGCATGGGGGCAACTGGAGTTAGCAGAGGCGTGGGCAATGTCAGATCAGTGGATCGTGCTGCGTAGTTGACGGCGTTCTATCGTGAATAAGGCAGCTGTAGGTTTCAAACGGGATTCTAGGGTTGGGTGATGCAAACAGTGATGACATGGCTAGGAGTAAGGTGTTTTTTCTTTTATTTTATTTTACTTAAATTTTGATTTCGAATGTTCTAATCGACATAACTTTTACATACGAGGTCCGTTTCATGTGCGGTTTTCTCCGCTAGGATCATATTGACATTCCGGACATTTTTACGCCGGTTTGGATGGATTTTGAGATCGTTTGAATTGGACCTTAAATTGGATTTTAAATTCGATTTAAAATCGAAGGTGAGTGTTTTGACCACTCACAACTTCTAAAATTTCAGATGTTAGTTAAATTAAATCTATGATGTGATTAGAAGTTTATTCATGGCTGTTTGATATTTTCAAATTTCTATTCCTATTAATTTGAATTTATTTGAATTAAATTGTCATTTAATTTATTATTGAATTTAATTTTCTACTTAATTTCCTGTATATAATAATATATTAATTGTTGATATTTATTGGATGAATTGGATGATGATTATGATGGATGTTTGAATTTATTATTGGATGATTTGATGCTATATTTGATTTATGAAATGTTATCACTTTGTAAGTTCCTTTAGTTATTGTTTGGAAAATCATTATGGGTTGAAACGATATATACATGAACGATCTATAGATTAAGGAAAATCATTACGGGATGAAATGATAGACCTAGCGATTTTATGGATTTTATTTAACTCGAGATTGCGGTTTGAAATGATATATAACCGTAAAATAATAAATTACGGATTGAAATGATAAATCTCCGTATCACTTAACCCTAGGGTAGAGAATTATATACGGACACCAGTTTGGTTAAATTTAAATGATTTTAAATCCTTAATTTTCTTGAAATTAGATAATTGATATTTTGAAATAAAATTTGATTATATAAATCGAAATATTATCAAAGTCTAAGTTTTATGTTAAAATTTGAATTGGTTTAAAGGAATCGTTTAATGGAATAAAATTTAAATCTTTAAATTGATTTTGAAGTATAAAAGAAATTTATCGAAATTGAGTTATTAAATTGTTAAAATATAATATAAAATATATTGAGATGTGAGTAATTTAAATTGGTATTTCGAACATGGATTGGAAGCGATATTGAATTAAATATTTTATTGAGAATTGGAATTTTAAAATCTGTAATTGGGGTTTGGAAATTGAAATTAGTCTCAATGTATTGAAATGGAAAAACTAGTTTAAATTGATTTAAATTTCAAATTCATGTTTTAATATAAACTATTTAAAAATATATTATTTTAAAGACTTTAATTATTAAGATTTTCTATCAATTAAACTCTATTTAATTTAATTTAAAATTATTTAACTATCTTAAATCAATTTAACAGTATCTTTAATCTATTACTAAACTATCTTAAAGTATTTTAACTATTTTTAACTATTTTAACTACCTATAATTATTTAAACTATTTTCTAAATTTTGAAACTAAGTAGAGGGAAGTGTTTATATTCAAATTCACTGATTTAAAGCAGCTACGGTTAAATGATGTTATAACCTAAGTTGGGATTTAAATGTTATAATTGGTTGAATATGATTATTTTGAATAAGGATTAAACCTACTTGGAAATATGATTTTTTTGAAAGACATTATGATTTCAGAGACGATATGTTTTCAAACGTGATAAGAATTTGAAGTGAGTATGATTTCAAAAGTATTACGGTTTTGAAAATATGATATTTTGATATAAATTGTGAATTGACTTTTGAAAATTTAAAAGAACCATCCGGTGTGTAATAAGCGATTGGTTGTTAAAGAGACCAGGATCGGATATTGTCATAATCTCTGCCAATACCGAAAACCACTTTGACAACTATGTACGTAGTGGAAATTCCAAAGATGAAGTAGGATAGTTTGGGGAATAATTTATATATGAGGTATTTACGTGACCCTGACTCCCGAGAGACGGCTTGATGAGGCTAAAATCAGGAGCCATGCCGGACCAAGTGAGGTCATTCCTTCGATCGGACACACTTCTTCGATACTATATTCTGACTTTGTGATTTGATTTGGTGGCCACCCTGGATTTTGATTTGGGAGTGTGTTCCGAGGTGGGCGGTAGTAGCTGCTATGCGTCACCACCTGTCTAGATCCGCAAATGGTATATCAACCCTGGCATTTCCTCATGTGCCGTGGCGCATGCCCTATCATGCTTTCTATGAGTTTATTTTGTACCATACCTATGGAGTGCCCTATGATATCCCTCCAGTTTATAGAGGAATTACGGTACTGTATGGACTATGGGAATATATTAAAATGTGTTAAGGGGGATATGGGTAACGCCTTAATGCTATTTTAATACTTTACATTACTGTAGACACTATGATAATAGCGTATTGTACTACATATTAGATGGTTTAACGGATCCTTAGGAGATGTAAATCCCAAGCATCTCTTAAGTTATTGCATTCACGTTAGATACTGGATAAGAGATGTCAAACCCCGTAAACATCTCTGATACTGTCACACTCATATTTACCATCGATTTAACTTACATAAGATCTTTTAGTTCTAACTCGAGTGTTTTGTCTTTTCAATTCGCTTGGGTTAGCCTGAGCATTTCAGGATTTGAAGACCTTAGTTTGGAGGACGAAGATGAGATTTGTACTACTTTTATTTACTATATTTATTCCACTGCATTCAAACTGTTCCGCTGCATTATTTATTTATCTTTGATATGTGTAACTCTGATTTTGTGTTGTTTAAGTATAATCGAATGTTTTGTAAATAACTTCATGAATTGTTATTTGATTATTATATTTTGTCATTCCGCTACGAGATTTTTTTTTTTCCTTTTTCTCTGTTTTTTCTTATTTACGCCAATAACAATCTGCCCCTTTGTATGGCTTAAGTTCGACGTGTGTGTCTGCTTAAAACGTTCAAAAAGGCAGGTCATTACAGTTGGTATCAAAGCCATGGTTTAGCGATAACCTTAGCTTTATGGGGTCTGACTCTTTATTAATAGGGTAGTAATACCATAGAATGAGTTGCTGATTGTATATATATGAGAGAGCGTATTTGTTAGTGTTATAAATGTTTTATGTTGTGTGGATTTGTTCTGTTTTGTATTTATAAATTCCGGTTGGTGCATAGGATGCTATGACATCGATAGGGATTTATAAACACTTAATAGGACAAATAGACACAATATTTGTTTTGAAATATAGGTAAATGAAATAATTTTTCCTGTTATATATTTTTGTATATAAAATAATAATTTTATAAATGATATATTTGGTTGTAATATCTTGTTTTTTAGGTAGAGAAATTTTATAAACATTGATTGTAAAGTAGGGTTTACAAGTAAAATGAGTATAAATGGGAAGTTTAGAACTGGAGTTCCGGGAGTTTGAAAATGTCTTTCGAATGATTTTGAAATATAATACTAGTAGTACTTAAAGTATTTTTTAATATAAACATTACAATATGATTTGAAAGAAATGTTTTAAAAGAATTTTATAAGTATAAGTTCTTGCTCCCCTCTCTGTCGCCGGAAAATAATTTCGGTGATGAGTGCACGCATCATTGACATTCATTTTCGAGTTTCAAAATGGGAAGAATGTTGTATTAATTTTACTGCACAAATTGTTGTGATAAATTAATCTTGATTTTCAGATTCCAAAAAAAAATGATTTGATATATATAAAAGATATGATTATATAAATTATCTTGGAATAATTGAAATGAAATCCAGTTGTTTAGTTCTTAAGTTTCTATAAATTATAAATTAAAATTATTGTAATGAATGAATCTTGACCATATTAATAGTTGGGAACTTCTACATTAAAATTAATAAACTTGATGTTAAAATGATTGGTGAAAATGTAAGAACTTAAATTTGGTAAACCGTAAATAAAAAGGAAAATGAGATTAAGAAATGGTAACTATTAAACATTTTGTTAACTAAATAAGTAAGAGAAACTTGTGTAACTTTCTATTGCACTCTAAAAGACATTTATATATATAACTCACCAATTATTAAAAGTTGAAATGTTAATTAGAATATGTAATGGAATATTGTACAAGAAAAACTTAAATAATGAAAGTGCTCAATGAAATGTACATTTATAAATAAGAAATTTGATATGAAATTTGTTATAAACTTAAGTTATAATTGAAATTTTACTAAATAGAAGCTAATAATAAAATGAGTATAGTAGGTAAAGGATTATAAACTTAAGTTAATGTTTGAAGCTGTTGATAATTAAAGTGAATAATTAAAATGAATACTATATTAAAATTTAATGGCTATAACTTCAGAATTTTTGAAATGATCCAGAAATGGATTTAATATTCAATGACACTATATAATGAAATGAATGTAAATAGAAAAGTAAAGAAACCTAAGTATGAACTTATACACTAATGAATATTAATGTCTAAAGGAAATCAAGTATATGAATTAATAAATGGAAACTAAACTGAAATAAAATGTATATAAAAATTAAATAATGATTCATTAATTATTATAAACAATTGAATGGAAATAACTTATGTAAGAAATGAATATAAAATAATGAAATGAAATGGCATTGTATGAATAAATGAAAAATGGATAAATGAAAAAGAAAAAAGGAAGAACATATGTAAGTAAATGAATATAGATTAATGAAAATTGGTATTGTATGAATAAATGAAAAAAAGGAATCTTGTAAGTAATGAATGAAAGTAAATGAAATTAAGCACTAAATGAATGAATGTGAATTTATTTATAACGAAACCTATATAGTGCTTTAAGAATTGATTTACATATGTTTAAGAAAATTGTGTATAAGTGACATAAGTAAGAAAATCTAAATAACCTATGTAAATAAATTGCATTAAGGATTATATAAATGAATGGAAATTGAATTTTTTTAAGATAAATGTAAATTAAAGAAAAAATCATTGCATGGATGAAAGTTTTTGAACAGCAATGGTATAAAAAGAAATTAATAAGAATAAACTTAAATATTATTGGATTCTTTGTTTGTATTGGTCTATGGGTTGTTTGGGAAAGGATACTTCTAGTTGTTTGGATGTATGAATAATCTGTTGGGTTTTATCTAAGACTGTTGAGTAGATGATATACTTAGTAGTTTATTTGTCTTTTCATGTGATTAAAAGTTTCTGAACCCGAACAAACCCTTTATTTTGATTTTTATGGATGGATGATTGAATACATTGATTGCATGTGATGCTTGTATGGCTCTGTTGCTTGTGACTATTGTATGTTGTGTAGATTTTTGTTGTGATTAATTGAAACAACTTAAGCATTTCACTTTTATACAATTATTAACTTCTTTTGGATTATATAAGTAAATACAGGTTATGGAAGCAATTGCTACTGCTTTTGGTTTCATAAAATAAGCGTTATTTGCCCAACAAATAGGTACGTTCTTGGATTACGGTTTTCTAGCGATATTATATTGTTTTTCCTATTGTTGGGATATATTATTTTGGAAAATATGATATATATTGTTATTATGGATATTATTACTTCTCCCAGACCTCTCCGTATAAAGGAGACTGTCGAAATTTTTCGAGAATTTTGGACATAGAAAATTTTATGAAATATTTTCCAAACTTGTATTAACTTGAATATAAATGGATTTAATTGTTTATAAATTAATAAATTTTATTTAAATTATTTAATTATGTAAATTAATTGTTTATAAATCTAATATTTTGAATAAGGTATATTGATTTCTAAATTCCTCTTTTTCCTTCTTTTTCCTTTTCGGGGACGAAAAGTTTTGAGTGGGGGAGAGTGTAACGATCCATAAATTTCGATAATTAAAAATTACTAATTTAATAAGGTTTTATGATTTAATATTGGAAGAAATAAAAAAATTTGGAATGTATTAATGAAATAATAACTAGAATGGAATATAATAATGTGAATTTGAGTTAATCATTAACAACTTGAATGGAATTCCAATCAATTGAAATAATCTAAAGGTTATACTTGGTTATAAAGTAAATGTAGGAAAACAAATGTAAATATTTAATTCATTAATGAAATAGTATATAATAAATGGTAATTGAATAAAAATCTGTGTTATGTAAGTAATTGTAACATTTGTTTGAAAGGAATAAACTTATAAATGTAATAAAAGGTAAAAGGTGATAAACGGTTATCTGTTACCAATTTAATTAATCAATTGCAAATAAAATAAATAAATGTTTCATCAATGTAGAGTAAGACAATAACTGTAGTGTATTCGTGATAAAAGGTATAGAAATGTAAATTTTATTTACAAGGAAATAATTTATGAAATAAAAATAATGAAAGAAAGAATGAAACAAAGATAAATTAATTTATTGAGATTTTAAATAATAATAAAATTGAAAAAAAATTCAATAATGGAAATAGAGCAGTCAATGCAAATAAAAGATGGAAATGTAGCCTATTAGTGAAATAAGGTATCAACAAATGTTAACTATGTTTATAGAATAATAATTGATTTCAATAAAAAGATTGAAACCAAAAAAAACAATTTATTGGAATTAAATTACAATTAGTAGGATTAATGGCAGTTGAAATTGAACACTGTAATTATTGAAATAATTAACACCGAACTGATATGTAAAATTATTTTAATTTATTATAAATGTCTTTGCAATCAAAAATGATGAAAATCTGCTAGTCTATAAATATTGAATTAAAAGGTGAATAATTAATTTAATATTAACTTATTTAATTAACGTGAAAATAGCCATTTTGGCCACTGAATCGGATTTCAAAGAAACCAGTTTCATCGATCCGTAACGGTGAATTATTGTAGGAGTTTAAGTTTCGTAGCGATCAGACTTGTCATTTGATCGTACGGGCTTGAGACGCCTAGAAATTAATTTAATTAAATTCAATTGAAATCAATTTGAAATAAGCTGATTTTAACACAACTTCTTCATGCAATGGAATTTGGACTTGAAACCATTTCCGTTTAGTTTAAAAATATTGAAAACGTCTATTTTAATATATGAGATGACCCATTTTTGTTCCGGAGACAAAACAGGATTTTCAGTTCATTTATCGTTCTAAATACAAATCAAATCTTATCCGTTCTTTCCTATTTATGATCTGTCTATAAATAGCCCATTATAAATCCAAGATCCTTCTTATTTCCCTTGGTCTGCACGTATATTTCATTCTCAACTCCTCATTCCAATGGCAGACAAACCAAAACAAAAAGAAAACCTCAATTCAATTTCAAATTAAATTCCAAAAATAAAACTCCTCCAAACCATATCCAATTATATATCGATTTGAAGCTCTCGACGAGCATAACCTAGAATTGCAACTCATTTCTCGATTATCTGTTGTCTAGGAATCAACGAATTAGTTTCGGCCATTCGTTTTGGCTTTTGTAATTTCGACGGTGGATCTTCCACGATTTGTTGATCAGGAAGTATGGGCGCGTAGAGGAGGTCGACTGCTTTCAATCCATGCGGTTACATCTTGCCATTGATGTCTAGATTTGCCAGAAATAATCAAAGAAGTACGGCGGCGACGGTCGAGTCTGAGGCGACCGGAATTCTCGCGACTTCTGGCATGTGGGCGGCCGGAGCTAGCGGAGGCGTGGGCGATTCAGATCGGTGGATCGTGCTGCGTAGTTGACGGCCTAAGATCATAAATAAGGCGGCTGTAGGTTCCGAACGGTATTCTAGGGTTGTGCGATGCAAACGGTGATGACATGGCTGCGAGTAAGGTGTTTTTTATTTTATTTAAATTTTGATTTCGAATGTTCTAACCAACATAACTTTTACACAAGAGGTCTGTTTGTAACGACCCGCCATTTTGAACCATTCAAATCGACAATAAAACCATACATGTCCGACTTGAATAATTGAAAATACCGAATTGTTAATTAAAATTTGGCAAAACTTAACATATACCGTAAATAAATTATCACAGATCACAGACACAGAGTAATATAATGCAGCGGAATAGATAAAGAATAGTAGTACATAAAGCTACTATATACATCGGAGTTAGAAATAAAATACAACTGAATATCTTAGATGCAGTGAAGTCTCCAGTAGGCGCAGATGACTTCTCTGAACAAATCAGCAGGATGACTGAAAGGATAGATAGTTGGATCTTCAAGCAAGGCTCCAACTTTGAAGGTGAGTCTCAAATGCTGTATCACTCAGTCTGATCCGAGCGTAAAGCAAAACAAAGAACACTCGAGTCAGGATTAACATTCTTATATCTATAAATCCAACTCAAGTGAAATATCAACTGAAAAACAAGTAACTTAAAGGATGTTTGGGATAACCATCCTCTAAGGATCCGTGGAGCCATCTACAATGTAGAAATATACACTATAACACCATGGTCATTTCAACTTAATTTATACTTCAAAACCAAAAATCATTTTCACTTCAAATATCTCTATATTTCCCAAAATAGTATTTATATATTTTAAATAATTTATAAAGTAAAGTATTTTCAATTTCCTCAACTTAACAAATCATTTCAACATCAACCCAACCTTCCCATTCAAATTAAATTCAATCCCAATTTATCAACTTAAATTCAGCTCAATTCCTAAAATAACCACTTAAATTTTATCGATCTCAAATTCAGATTTGTAATCACAAAATACCCCTTTATATTTCAATATATTTCAAAACTTTAAATGTTCAACGTTTCAAACTAAATTTTTATTCGATTTAGTTCTCTAAATAATAAATTCAAATTTGGTTCAACCTATATTTTCACTTTAATTCTACTTAGTTTCTAAATAACAAATTTAACTATATTGATTTCAAATATAGATCTGAATCTCAAAATAAATCATTTAAACTCCAATATAGTTCAAAGCTTAAATATTTAAATGTTATATTTAACAGTTTCATATAGATCTCGATTTAACCTCATTATCATTTAGTCTTGAAATACTCCCTCATTAGATTCAATATCATTTAAGTAACCTTAAATTACATTTTTCTCAATATTTTTCTTTAATTTATTCAAACGTGAAATATTCATTAAATCACTTAAATCAAAAATCTAGTTATAAAATCCTACCTTTTAAATTTCCTATTCCAAAATTTCAAATCGATTTAATTAAATAAATCCTTATTTAAATACCATTTTTAATAAACCCAAATTTATCTCCCCATCTTAATTTATGCCAATTATTGCAAAAATCTATTTGAAATACAATTTACATAAATATTTAACACAATTTATGTATTAAATCAAACTTAATTAAATTAAATATTATTAAATCTATATATATCATTACCCTTTATATATAAATATTTAAGAATTAACATTTATTAAGACCATATATTTCTTTCCAAACAATGAATTTATTTTCAAAATATTTATATATGGACCACGATGTCTGTATATATTCCTTATCATATGGTCAAGTGTTACAGATATTTATCATTTCAATCCGTACACTAAATATATACAGATGGATAGCATTTCAACCCGTAATACCAAATTCAATCTAATTGAAAATCGCTTGGGTTTATCATTTCAACCCATAACGATTTTCTCCTATTCTAAAGTCCGTTCGGGTATGTATCATTTCAACCTATAGTGAATTCTAGACTACAGGGAAACTTGCAGAGTGGTAACAGATAATAATAATAATATAACAGACATACATCATCAATAACAGTATAATATAAACAGTAGGATATGGTGTCATATCCCACAAGTGAACAATTTGCAGATAACAACATATATAGCAATGTAAATAACTAACAGCAGCATATTTCAGTTGTCGTTTCAATTGAAATCAAATTTAATAAATGAAAGAACGTTAATCGTGAGTGATTGCTCACCTTTCGAGGCTAGAGAAGAACGATAGTGAGATGAGTTTTGGATCCAAATACGAACTTCAAATCAAAGCAAAATTGGCCCGGATTTGATGACAAAGCTAAAAGTTCGGAATAGATCGAAACGATCAGAATCAGTTTGATAGAACAACAATTGTATGTATGTATGGATTATTGTTGTAGTCATTATTATTATTATTATCATTACTATTTTCATAAAAATCAATATTAAACCTTTAAACAAATAAAATAACCTATATAAGATTAAAATCATTGTTTAAATAAAGTACACGTATACTTATCCAAAATTCTGAAATAAAAATATATAACTTAAAACATATCTAACTATACACCACTCAAGTTAGCATAACATTGGCTCTTACCACACACTCATAAAATCAAAAATCAATGTTACCCTAGGCTGAATAAACTTAAATGTGACCAGTCCAGAGTTGTCTAAAAAAATTATTAGCTTAGTTACATATAAAGTAATATAAAACTTGCCAATATCGAATGTGTTCAAGCTATGCTTTTAAAGAACACACGACATCATAGGTTTGTTTGAAAATCCTTACTACTAACTTATAGATATAAATAATTACCCAACAGAGCATCCGGATCCAAACGGATCACGAACACTAATATAACTGTCCATACCTTGAAAATATTATAGCTGTCACCCATCTAGACCCAAACTGCTAGTACACTATATATATACTATGCGCATATCCCCATTGCAATTATTGCACATACTCACACAACCCAACCATATATATACACTATATGTATATTAGCTTAAAATACTGATGTATATAAATCATATAAATTAACAGGAAACCCAAAAATTTTCAATATCAAAATAGAATAACGTAAGTCGCTATGCAATATCAAATACCCTATTCCTTATTTATATCAGTAAACATAGTTAAAATTTTATTTATAATATAAACTACTATAACTTATTCATATAATAATAGATAGTTTACAAGCTTTTAATAGAAAATATGTTTTATAAAACCTTTACATACAGATGTAATATAAACTCATAGAAGCCTAAATATACGCAAACTATATAAATAAAATATCTTATATAAACTATTTATAAACTTATACAACTATGCAGACAACCCATACAGCTGCCTATATACTAGACTCATATTATAAACAGAAGCTAGACATAAAAAATATACATGCAGGCGTGTAAAACATGAAAACTTAAGAAAACGTATTTATATAGTATACCTTGTAGAGAAGCAATGGGAAGAGATAGTTTGCGAGGCTGCCTCACGATGGTGAAAATGAAAGGTGATAGAGGAGAGGCCGTTGAGTGTTTAAGGTGGTGAGAAAACGATGCTCGGCCTTGGGCTGCTGCGGAGAGGACAGGAGTGGGCGAAGGTGGTGACGAGGTGGTAGGCTTAGGCTGAGGTGAAGAACACAGTAGAGGGGGCTTGCGTGTTGGAGAAGGTTGCTCGGGTCTGGGATTTGCTAGGAGGTGATGGAGGTGGTTCACGCGGTGGTTGTTGGAGGTTGAGGCCGATGGGTTAGATAGCGGGTCACGGAAGAAGGCGGGATGACAAGTGGAGGGATCTCGGCTACAGTCGGAGGGGCATCGTGTCAGATGTTGGATACGGGTGCGGGATGTGAGGTGGCGGTGAAGTGCAGACAACACGGGGCTGTTTGGATGGTTCAGAGGCTTGTTGTACACGTAGTGGGTGGCGGATTGAGGAGGTGGGAAGGTGGAAGTTCTGGCGGTGGTGGGGAGGGTCACTGGGTTTGGTTGGTTGTTCGGAGATGGTGCTTGGGGTAGTAGTGACGTGCTCAGATGGGTTACAGAGGAAGGAGAGAGAGGAAATAAAGAAAAGGAGGAGGGGAGAAAAATAAAAGAGAAAAGGAGATGAAGTAGGAAATAAATAGGATAGAAAAGTAACGGGTACAGGGAAAAATAAAGAAAGAGAGGAAACGTAAAGGAAAAATAAAAGAAATAAATGAATGCGAAAAAACGTATAGCATTTTACACGTTTCAAACTTTTGAAATGGCATGGGATGGCAACAACGGTACACTGATTGGGAAGCTATTAAAGCAATTTATTTTATTGCTTGGGATTCACGTTGAAGTTTGAAAAGCAAAGCAAAGTTAACTGTCATCGTTTAAAGGTACTTGTAACGAACATTTTATTGATTCCGTCGCATACCGTACCTCAAAATACAGAAATAAATATACTATTGAGATCAGCATGAGGAGACGATCACAACGGTATAATGATATCAGTGGTATGATCATCCGATCAAAAGTCGATGATCGGTACCAAAAATGCTGCTAATTTGTCAAAAATAAGGTAAACGGAGCAGTAGACGTCCAAATTTGGAAAAACGAAAGATGACGTCTCACTCAGAAGAGGGTTTAGAAATTTTCTATAGAAAAATATTCAGGCTTGAAAATAACTTTATTATCGGCAATTATTAGCTAGCTTGAATTTTATAGAATTTCACGATGAAATAAACTTTGATAAAATAAATTGAAAAATTAAAATCTGCTATGTTTTATTGGACGTAATCCAAATATTAAATTTTTATTTAAAAATATTATTTTATAAAATTTCTCAGAAGTTTCAATTAATTACGTTAAATAAAACCATTTAAAACTATTAAAATCTACGGGTCGTTACACTCTCCCCCACTCAAAACTTTTCGTCCTCGAAAAGGTAGGAGGTAGGAGAATAGAACAACCAGAAATAAAATAGATTGAAAGATAAGATAAACAATTAATTTAAAACTATATAAATTTTATTTGAAATATTTATTTGATAACTTCATTTGAAATTTAATTTTCTTTAATACTTTTCAAACTCCTTTGAAAACAATTATTTACATTATTACTTATATTTACAAAGAAGCTACTGAAAATATTAAATCCAAAATTCATAAATTTTTATTTTGTTTCAAGATACCTTCCAAATATTATTATTAGATCACAAATCATTTTTTTTAAATATGTTTTATTTTAGATAAATAACTTCTAAAATATTTATAACACTAAAATTTCTATTAAACCAGGTAGTATACAAATAAGCAATATTTAAAAGATTATATTCAAAAAGGAAAGAAGGTAGATTCGGAAAAACATAATCAATGTGAACAACTAAAGCTGAGAAGATAAGGTAGATTTAAAGAATAGAATCGGGCACGAATCGTAAATTTCAAACCATAAGAGTTTCAATTCCAAATATTAACACAAAATATCTTTGTTGAAAAATACCTTTATAATAAAATACCTTTATGTCGAAATAAATCTTTCTTTCAAAAATATTTTTATAACTCGATGTTTCAACAAGTTTATCCTCGTTCTTGCAGACTCTGGCCATGCGTTGATCAGGCGCAAAGCTAGAATTCTTCAAGTACTTCGTAGACTTGTTTCAACACCTAGTGAAAATACTTGAAAAACCTTTAAAACAGATATGGAAAGTACAATCCAAACAAAACAACCAAACCAAAACCTTTGTCCAACCATGGTTCGCAGATACACAATGGTTACGCCTGGATCCCCCAGGAAATAATCCGTATCCGTAAGCTTTCTCAGCCCTGCGAGTTACGCCATGATGACTAGTAGAGTGCAGGATACACAATGGTTACGCCTGGGTCCCTAGGAAACAATTCGTACCCCTAGGCCATCTCAGTCAGGCAGTTTCGCTACTAATCGCAATCTACACAGATTGCAGGATACACAATGGTTACGCCTGGATCCCCCAGGAAACAATCCGTACCCCTAGGCCAGACGCATCCAGACAATTTCGCTATGCAGTCGCGGGAGAAAAAAAACCATAGGTTACGCCCCAGCGGGAACACTCGAGTATCACATCCGGAAAACCAAAAATCAGAGAGAATAATATCGATAGAATGAATCCACAATGTGGCCACAAAGCGGATATCAAGCAGAAGGCACTTTCCATATCATCGCTTCGAAAATATATATCATATAGTACCTTTTCAAATACCTTCAAATATCATACTTATATAAAGTCCATTATATATAGGATTCTTTTTCTCAAATCGAATACTTTCCAAATCAATAGCATATTAAATCATACTTATATAGACTTCGATTGTATAAAATTCTCTTTCCAAATTGAGTACCTTTCAAACCAATAGATTTCAAATCAACTTCATACTTATACAAATCCATTTTATATAAGTTCGACCATTCCCAAATCAAGTGCTTAATAATATAAGGTTCTCAATTACAAATCATTTCAATATCAATTCAGTTTCAAAATCATATATGATTTCACCAAATTTTCTTCCAAATTAAATATCTAAATTTCAAAGTTCCCAAAATAATAGGTTTAGAAAATTATCCCAGTTTCCAGATTAAAATAATTCAAGTCAAACAAATTCATTTCCAAAATCACCATATAAGTACTGGTTTTTAATTTCAAAACCAAATATTTTCTCAAAATCAATTATACTCAAAATGGTTTCCAAATTTATAATTATCCCTTTAAAACTTTTAAACTATCTATTTCTATTTGAAATATCCAATTTACCTTTCTGAAAACCATTATTCAAAACTATTTTTTTCAAAACATTTCAAAACTAAATTTATATTCTTTATCAAACATTTTATACTCTTCGAAATTTCTTAGCTTTGAAAATTTAATCTCGATTTGGATGTGTTCGAACATTAAATATAGTTAGGGAAATAAAATTTCCAAATTCAAGAGTTGAAAATCAACATAAATCAATAAATCAATTTCAATAGATAGGATTATACTAAATCAAATCCGAAACTCAAGGACCGAACACCGGTCTCACTTTAAATTGTTTCAAATATATACATATATCTTTCGAAAATATCAAATCATACTTCGGAATTTGAAATCAAAATGGTTTTACAAAATCACTTGCATAGCGAAGCTATTAAAGAGGCCTCTCCCCTACTCTGAAATTCAGAAAATCAATGTCGATGATGCGTGCACTCATCACCGAAATTATTTTCTAGCGACATAAGTGAGTTCTGGACTTCTATTTTCTTGAAAACTTCTTTGAAATTTCTTCAAAATTATTGGAGCTCATTTGAAACATTTCTTATTCTAAAAATACTTTTAAATCGTATTATTTTTATATATTTTCCAAAATCTTAAAACCAATTTCAAAATACTGGAATTTAATTCTCGAATTTCAAATTTAACCCTTCAGTTATAAATCATTTTTATATAAATCAATTTCTTATAAATTTCCAAAATTTTAAATCCTTTCAAAAAAATTATATATAGAATAACATTTCTTATTTGTTTTATATATAGGTATATAATCCTTATCGAAAACATTTTTACTTTTATATATAGAATAAAATCATAGTTATCAAAATAATAATTTCGGTATAAAGAATTTCAAAAATACAACATACCCGATTTTTCAAAGGGTGATTCAAGAATGGATTTCAAAACAAAGATAGAGATTTAAATTAGAGGAACTCCAATCAATAGAATCATGATTCGAAGATAGACTCGATCGAAGATGAGATAATTAAATTATAAAATAGAAGATGGATATACTTCTACAAATCGCGGCGACCTTAATCAGGTCAACCGTAACTTTAGGAATATAATCGATGCGGAATTCCAAAACAAATCGACATTCGATCGCCAGAGATAGAATTCAACATATCAAGATATAGCAGCATCGTAAACCGAGGATACAGAAATCTTCGGTGAATCAATGCCGATTGTAAAGGAGTTTTCACCCCCTTTACAAAACATTTAGTGGAGTTATGCGATACTCCAGAATCAAACGAATATAAATAGAAAGAGACAAGAATGAATTTCGGAACCGAGGGACATTCCAAAATTCAAAGGAAACTGAGTCAGAAAGGAAGAGATTCAACTCGAACGAAAGTGATTCTGTAAATAAATTTACCATATATGCTAAGTTTTGCCTAGAGCCAAAGCTCTAATACCAACTGTAACGACCCGCTATTTTGAACCATTCAAATTGACGATAAAACCATACATGTCCGACTTGAATAATTCAAAATACCGAATTGTTAATTAAAATTTGGCAAAACTTAACATATAACGTAAATAAATCATCACAGATCACAGAAACAGAGTAATATAATGCAGCGGAATAGATAAAGAATAGTAGTTCATGAAGCTACTATATACATCAGAGTTAGAAATAAAATACAACTGAATATCTTAGATGCAGTGAAGTCTCCAGGTTGCGCAGATGGCTTCTCTGAACAAATCGATTGGATGACTGAAAGGATAGATAGTTGGATCTTCGAGCAAGGCTCCAACTTTGAAGGTGAGTCTCAAATGCTGTATTACTCAGTCTGACTCGAGCGTAAAGCAAAACACAAAACACTCGAGTCAGGATTAACATTCTTATATCTATAAATCCAACTCAAGTGAAATATCAACTGAAATACAAGTAACTTAAAGGATGTTTGGGATAACCATCCTCTAAGGATCCGTGGAGCTATCTACAATGTAGAAATATACACTATAACACCATGGTCATTTCAAATTTATTTATACTTCAAAACCAAATATCATTTTCACTTCAAATATCTCTATATTTCCCAAAATAGTATTTATATATTTTAAATAATTTATAAAGTAAAGTATTTTCAGTTTCCTCAACTTAACAAATCATTTCAACATCAACCCGACTTTCCTATTCAATTTAAATTCAATTCCAATTTATCAATTTAAATTCAGCTCAATTCCTAAAATAACCACTTAAATTTTATCGATCTCAAATTCGGATTTGTAATCACAAAATACCCCTTTATATTTCAATATATTTCAAAACTTTAAGTATTCAACGTTTCAAACTAAATTTTTGTTAGATTTAGTTTTCTAAATAATGAATTCAAATTTGGTTCAACCGATATTTTCACTTTAATTCTATTTAGTTTCTAAATAACAAATTCAACTATATTGATTTCAAGTATAGATCTGAATCTCAAAATAAACCATTTAAATTCCAATATAGTTCAAAGCTTAAATATTTAAATGTTCAATTTAACAGTTTCATATAGATCTTGATTTAACCTCATTATTATTTAGTCTTGAAATACTCCCTCATTAGATTCAATATCATTTAAGTAACCTTAAATTACATTTTTCTCAATATTTTTCTTTAATTTATTTAAACATGAAATATTCATTAAATCGCTTAAATCAAAAATCTAGTTATAAAATCCTACCTTTTAAATTCCCCACTCAAAAATTTCAAATCGATTTAATTAAATAAATCCTTATTTAAATACCATTTTTAATAAACCTAAATTTATCTCTCCATCTTAATTTATGCCAATTATTGCAAAAATCTATTTGAAATATAATTTACATAAATATTTAACACAATTTATGTATTAAATCAAACTTAATCAAATTAAATATTGTTAAATCTATATATATCATTACCCTTTATATATAAATATTTAAGAATTAACATTTATTAAGACCATATATTTCTTTCCAAACAATGAATTTATTTTCAAAATATTTACATATGGACCACGATGTTTGTATATATTCCTTATCATATGGTCAAGTGTTACGGATATTTATCATTTCGATCCGTACACTAAATACATACGATTGGATAGCATTTCAACCCGTAATCCCAAATTCAATCTAATTGAAAATCGCTTGGGTTTATCATTTCAACCCATAACGATTTTCTCCTATTCTAAAGTCCATTCAGGTATGTATCATTTCAACCCATAGTGAATTCTAGACTACAGGGAAACTTGCAGAGTGATAACATATAATAATAATAGTATAACAGACATATATCATCAATAACAGTATAATATGAACAGTAGGATATGGTGTCATATCCCACAAGTGAACAATTTGCAGATAACAACATATATAGCAATGTAAATACTAACAACAGCATATTTCAATTGTCCTTTCAATTGAAATCCAATTTAACAAATGAAAGAACGTTAATCGTGAGTGATTGCCCACCTTTCGAGGATAGAGAAGAACGATTTTGGATCCAAATACGAACTTCAAATCAAAGCAAAATTGGCCCGAATTTGATGACAAAGCTGAAAGTTCGGAATAGATTGAAACGATCAGAATCAGTTTGATAGAACAATAATTGTATGTATGTATGGATTATTGTTGTAGTCACTATTATTATTATTATCATTATTATTTTCATAAAAATCAATCTTAAACCTTTAAACAAATAAAATAACCTATATAAGATTAAAATCATTGTTTAAATAAAGTACACGTATACTTATCCAAAATTCTGAAATAAAAATATATAGCTTAAAACATATCTAACTATACACCACTCAAGTAAGCATAACATTGACTCTTACCACACACTCATAAAATCTAAAATCAATGTTACCCTAGGCTGAATAAACTTAAATGTGACCAGTCCAGAGTTGTCTAAAAAAAATTATTAGCTTAGTTACATACAAAGTAATATAAAACTTGCCAATATCGAATGTGTTCAAGCTATGCTTTTAAAGAATACACGACATTATAGGTTTGTTTGAAAATCCTTACTACTAACTTATAGATACAAATAATTACCCAACAGAGCATCCGGATCCAAACAGATCACGAACACTGATATAACTGTCCATACCTTGAAACATATTATAGCTGTCATCCCATCTAGACCCAAACTTCTAGTACACTATATATATACTATGTGCATATCCCCATTGCAATTATTGCACATACTCACGCAACCCAACTATATATATATATATATATTATATGTATATTAGCTTAAAATACTGATGTATATAAATCATATAAATTAACAGGAAACCCAAAAATTTTCAATATCAAAATAAAATAACGTAAGTCGCTATGTAATATCAAATACCCTATTCCTTATTTATATCAGTAAACATAGTTAAAATCTTATTTATAATATAAACTACTATAACTTATTCATATAATAACAGATAGTTTACAAGCTTTTAATAGAAAATATGTTTTATAAAACCTTTACATACAGATGTAATATAAACTCATAGAAGCCTAAATATATGCAAACTATATAACTAAAATATCTTATATAAACTATTTATAAACTTATAAAACTATGCAGACAACCCATACAGCTGCCTATATACTAGACTCATATTATAAACAGGAGCTAGACATAAAAAAATATACATGCAGGCGTGTAAAACATGAAAACTTAAGAAAACTTATTTATATAGTATACCTTGTAGAGAAGCAAATGGGAAGAGATAGTTTGCAAGGCTGCCTCACGATGGTGAAAATGAAAGGTGATGGAGGAGAGGCCGCTGAGTATTTAAGGTGGTAAGAAAACGGTGCTCGGCCTTGGGCTGCTGCGGAGAGGACAGGAGTGGGCGAAGGTGGTGACGAGGTGGTAGGCTTAGGCTAAGGTGAAGAACACAGCAGAGGGGGCTTGCGTGTTGGAGAAGGTTGCTCAGGTCCGGGATTTGCTAGGAGGTGATGGAGGTGGTTCACGCGGTGGTTGTTGGAGGTTGAGGCCGATGGGTTAGACAGCGGGTCTCGTAAGAAGGCGGGGTGACAAGTGGAGGGATCTCGGCTACAGTCGGAAGGGAGTTGTGTCAGATGTTGGATACGGGTGCGGGTTGTGAGGTGGCGGTGAAGTGCAGGCAACATGGGGCTGTTTGAATGGTTCAGAGGCTTGTTGTACACGTGGTGGGTGGCGGATTGAGGAGGTGGGAAGGTGGAAGTTTTGGCGGTGGTGGGGAGGGTCACTGGGTTTGGTTGGTTGTTCGGAGATGGTGCTTGGGGTAGTAGTGACGTGCTCAGATGGGTTATAGAGGAAGGAGAGAGTGGAAATAAAGAAAAGGAGGAGGGGAGAAAAATAAAAGAGAAAAGGAGATGAAGTAGGAAATAAATAGGATAGAAAAGTAACGGCTACAGGGAAAAATAAAGAAAGAGAGGAAACGTAAAGGAAAAATAAAAGAAATAAATGAATGCGAAATAACGTATAGCATTTTATACGTTTCAAACTTTTGAAATGGCATGGGATGGCAACAGCTGTACACTAATTGAGAAGCTAATAAAGCAATTTTTTTTATTGCTTGCGATTCACGTTGAAGTTTGAAAAGCAAAGCAAAGTTAACTGTCATCATTTAAAGGTACTTGTAACGAACATTTTATTGGTTCCGTCGCGTACCGTACCTCAAAATACAGAAATAAATATACTATTGAGATCAGCACGAGGAGACGATCATAATGGTATACAGATATCAGTGGTATGATCATCCGAACAAAAGTCGATGATCGATACCAAAAATGCTGCTAATTTGTCATAAATAAGGTAAACGGAGCAGTAGACATTCGAATTTGAAAAAACGAAAGATGACGTCTCACTCAGAAGAGGGTTTAGAATTTTTCTATAGAAAAATATTTAGGCTTGAAAATAAATTTATTATCAGCAATTATTAGCTAGCTTGAATTTTATAGAATTTCACGATGAAATAAACTTTGATAAAATAAATTGAAAATTTAAAATCTGCTATTTTTAATTGGACGTAATCCAAATATTAAAGTTTTATTTCAAAATATTATTATATAAAATTTCCCAAAAGTTTCAATTAATTATGTTAAATAAAACCATTTAAAACTATTAAAATCTACGGGTAGTTACATTGTTTCATGTGCGGTTTTCTCTGCTAGGATTGCATTGAAATTTCGGAAATTTTGATGCTGGTTTGGATGGATTCTGAGATCCTTTGAATTTGGGCCCTAAATTGGATTTTAAATTCGATTTAAAATCGAAGGTGAGTGTTTTGACACACTCACAACTTCTAAAATTTTCTTATTTTAGTTAAATTAAATTTAAGATGTGATTAGGAATTTATTCGTGGCTGTTTGATATTTTAAAATTTTCTATTCCTATTCATTTGAATTTATTTGAATTAAATTGTCATTTAATTTATTATTGAATTTAATTTTCCAGTTAATTTCATGCATATAATAATCTGTTAATTGTTGATATTTATTGGATGAATTGGATGATAATTGTGATGGATGTTTGAATTTATTATTGGATGATTTGATGCTATATTTGATTTACGAAATGCTATCACTCTGCATGTTCCCTTAGTTATTATCTGGAAGATCATTATGGGTTGAAACAATATATACCCGAACGATCTATAGATTAAGGAAAAATTGTTATGGGTTGAAATGATAGACTCGAGCGATTTTATGGATTTTATTTAATTCTGGATTGCAGTTTGAAATGATATATAACCGTAAAATATTAATTTGCAGATTGAAATGATAAATCTCCGTATCACTTGACCCTAGGGTAGAGAATTATATACGGACACCGGTTTGGTTAAATTTAAATGATTTTAAATCCTTAATTTTTTGAATTTAGTTGAATTATATTTTGGAATAAAATTTAAATCTTTTTTTTTTTTGAAAAGCAAAGAGCAATAAGCTCATTTTATTGACTTAATCAAATTACAACACACACCAACAAAACACAAAATTACAAGCAATTGCAGTACATTTTTGACAACAGACTAAACTAAATATAATCACAATACAAATACACTTTACTGAAAAGAAAAATTGACAACTAACTGTTACTACAAATGAACCATAATACAGTCATCAACATATCATCATGCTTTCTTCTAACCAATCATCCACTCCAAGCCATGATAACAGAATTATCATACTTCACTTGCAAATTCAGGCATCATGCTATTAAAAATCCAAGCATCAAACAAGCAGTAGTTGCACTTTAGTTACAAATAGATTGCAAATCTCTAAGAATGCTACCATGAATGGAATTATAGAGTTGAGAGGAGTTTTTAACATCAATACCAAACACTCTATTGTTCCTTTCTGTCCACACAGCATACACCAATTTCTTAAGCAACTTTAGGAGTAGATTAGTCATTCTAGTCTTCCATCTCGTAGCCTTAAACACATTGAACCACTCAATAGCACTGACTTGTGATGGTTTATAGAAACCACCATTTGATAGAAGTCTAAACCAAATCTGATATACAAATGTACATTGAAAGAACAAATGAGTATTTGTTTCTTGTTCTGATCTACAAAGAACACAAATATCATCTGATATTAAACCCAATCTACATAGTTTATCCTTAGTATTCAGAGCATTTGCCATCACCTTCCATAAAAGTAGATTTTCTTTAGCACTTCCACCAGTATTCCAGATTCTTGAATGCCAAGGAAAATACAAACTGTTACCACAGAGAGATTTGTACACAAGTTTAATTGAATGTTGCTTTCCTTTATCAGACCAAATCAGAACATTTCCATTATTAATGATGGAATTATTTGAAATAATATTCCAAAGTTTCCTGAGTTGAACAGAACTAGAATAAGGAAGAACAATTGTATCACCCTGAATAAAATCATCAACTATAGCTGAATCAGGTATACCAGAGTTGCATCTGAGATTATAGTCCACAACAGAACTTAATATCAGACCTTTACTAGCCCAAGGAGAATGCCAGAAAGAAAGACCTTTAATTAAAGAATAATTACATTGCAACAGTGGTATGAATGTCTGCCTAAGCTTAAGAATGCTTCTCCAACTCCAGCTGCAGTTCTGAGGAATATGCATTGTCCAAAAATTCTTTTTACCAATTAAATTTTGATTTACCCATTGTGACCATAAATTTCCATCAGATTGAAAGATTTTATTGAAGTATACTGACATTGCTGCCTTATTCCAAAGAAATATATTTGTTATACCAAGACCACCATATTTTTTTGGATCAAACAGCTTTAAAAAAGAAATTGGGATGAGTTTCCTTGAGAAAGGATCACCATGCCAAAGAAATTTATTGAGAGCACCAGATATCATGTTGATCACCTTGACAGGAAGTATATAATGCCTTGTCCAATAATTAGTCATAGCAACAGCAATAGATTGAACAATTGTAAGCCTACCAGCTTGGGAAAGCTTATCAATAAGCCAAATTCTAAGTCTTTCAATTATCTTTTCAAAAAGAGGTAAGCAATTATGTTTAGTGATTCTGGAACTCAAGATAGGTAAACCCAGATAATAAGAATTCTTAGGCAATTCTTGTAAGCCAGAGAATTCAATGATTTCTTTCCTTTGAATTGTATTTAGACCAGCAACCAAGATATTAGATTTCTGAAAATTTATTCTCAAGCCAGTAATAGAATAGAAAAATTCCAGAGATGATGTGATACTTTGAATATTGATGGAAGTGGGCTTAGTAAAGATAATAAGGTCATCAGCAAACAAAAGATGAGTGATAATAGGATTTTTACATTTGGGATGAAGCTGCAACTTTTTTTATCAACAAGATCCTTCAGAATGGAATTCAAAAGCTCCATAACAATAATGAACAAATAAGCAGAAATTGGGTCACCTTGTCTTACACCTTGTTTGCCCTTAAAATAACCATACAAACCACCTTCTCTAGAAATAGAAAACCTTGGTGAAGAAATACATGTGTAGATCCAGGCTAAGAAAGGTTTTGGAAAGTTCATTCTAGACATTATAGCTAAAATAGATGGCCATGCAATAGAGTCAAATGCTTTTTTAATATCAAGTTTAAGCATACACCTTGGAGAAATATTAGCTCTCTCATAACCATACAACAATTCTTGTGTCAAGAGAACATTATCACTTATTGATCTACCAGGAATATAAGCTGCTTGATTATTTGAAATGATAGAAGGTAAAACTGTTTGCAATCTATTTGTCAAAATTTTTGAAATAATTTTGTAAATAATATTGCAACAAGAAATTGGTCTAAAATCAGCAACTGAAGATGGATTTTTAATTTTAGGAATCAAAGAGATTGCTGTTGCAGCAAGACAATCAGGGAGTTTATTATGAAGGAAAAAATATTGGATGGCCTTAACAACATCTGATCCAATTATTTTCCAACTCTTCTGAACATAATGAGCATTAAATCCATCCGGTCCACCACAACTATTACTGTCTAAACTGAAAACTGCAGATTCAATTTCATTCTCAGAAATGGCATTAATTAACTCATTTGATTGATTGGTAGTAATGGTAGGGAGGTTGATGTTAAAAAGAGACTTTATATCAGGAGTGAATAAATTGGAAGGTGCTAAAATAGATTTAAAATACTGCACAAAAGCCTCATTTATCCCATCAAAGGTATTAACCATGTTACCAAGCATATCCTTGATCTGAAAGATATATTCATGATTCCTCTTGACCTTTAGAAAATTGTGGTAGTACTTAGTATTCCTATCAGCCTCTCTTTCCATTCTCAAATGAATCTTTTGCTTGAGTGAAGAAACTTCCTTTTGAATAGTTTGTTCCAAGGAATTTTTTAATTTTAGTTCAGAAAGAATTAATGATGTATCAAAGGGCCTATCATTGAGCATAGCTTGAATAATATGAAGCTCATTTCTAATCTGAGTAGATAGCAAAGAAGCCTTACCAAAGTTGATAGCAGACCACTTCTTAAGATGAAATTTAAGTGCCTTCATTTTGAAAATAATATTGGTAAGAGGATCACTTCCATATTGCATATTCCACACCTGATACAAAATAGTAAAGTATTCATCTTGTTTAGTCCAAAAATTAAAAAATTTAAAAGAATGTGTTCTACCACGAATGTCATCTGTTCCACAATGAAATACTAAAGGGCAATGATCAGAAAGAGAGGGATGCAAAATTTGATAATAAGATTTAGGCCAGAGATGTAGAAAAGGAATGTTTAAGAAAATATGATCAAGCTTACATAATGTAGATTTACCACTTCTATTACAATTAGACCAAGTAAAATCATGACCAAAATGCTTAGCAGAGAAAAGGTTAGATTGAATTAGAGCACTATTCAAAGGAGAAATATCTTTAAGAGTTAAAGGACAGCCCCCACTTTTCTGATTACTTTCATACATGCAATTAAAGTCACCACCAATTATCCAAGGAATAGAAGTTGATTTTAGCGATGGAAGGAAATCAAGAAAGACCTACCTAAGAGATAAGGAATTATGAGCATAGACAGTTGTAAGATGAAAAGAAGCATTAGATGGCAAATGCAAACAAAGATAGTGAATGAATTGATCAGATGCATTTAACCTAGAAAGTTTGAAAAAGTTAGGATTCCAAATAGTAAGCAATCTTCCATAATTAGCTTGAAGAAAATTATCATCATACAACCAGGTTGGAGCAATCACATTCTTAGCTTTGATAGTAGCTTGTATATCAAGTTTTGTTTCAGATATACACATTAAATGAATGTTTTCCTCAAAAATAAGATTCTTAATCTCAACTTGCTTAGCTAATAAATTAGCCCCTCTAATATTCCAAAAAGCAATATTCATCATTTAATAGGAAGTGGTGGTAACAAAGGTGATGGATTTTTCCTAGTATGTCTATGATGATTATTATTTTTTGATGATGATAAAGGTAAAACTTCATGAGGCTTAAAATTTTTACCATTATTGAGATCATCAGAATTTACAACTATTTTATTACCAGACTTTGTAGTATCTTCAGAAAGCTCATCAGAAACAGATGGAGGAGGTAATTCAATATGATTTGGTGGGGACAGATGCAAATAAGGGGAAGTAAAATTAGAAATGGGTGATTTTGTGCTAAATTGAGAGGAACAAAAAGTAGAAGTAGATGCAATTGAATTGGGAAGAGTAGAAGAAGCTACAAAAGATGTTGATGAAGATGAAAAATTTCCAGAAACTAAACATGATGTTGAGGGAACAGAAACAATATCAGATGAAGTATGATTAATATGTGAAAGTACATTAGGACCAGAATCAACAGAGTTAATGATAAGAGTGTGAACTTCATTGATACTATCATTATGGGTTGCAAGAGAGGAGTCATTTAAGACTGCAAAGGAATTTTGATTTTCAGGGATACTTGAACTATTACCATGATGTACAACAGCTCCAATTTCCTTTGCTACATCTAACTCATTGATAGAATTAACATTAGAAATAATATTCTCCTTTAACACCGATTGCTTCTGTTTCCAAACCCCTTTGCTTCTTTTATTAATAATTCTCCAATTATGATTAATTGCACTATCATCCCTATTGCCACCTTTATTAATATTTACATTCACTCCTACCACCTGATTTATTTTTCCAACAGTTTCACCAGTATCACCCCCCACACATTGCTTATTCACAAATTCACAGGAAATAGTATTATGACCAAAAATTTTACAGTGAGTACAGATGCTAGGTTTCCAGTCATAAGACAGTTGAACATCTGGACAATTACTTCCCAATTGAGGAACATGAATAGAGTCAGGTAAATCACAATCAGGAGAAATCTCAACTAATGCTTTAGCATACTTGAATCTTTGTAATTTCTCTGTACTACTATCAAAACAAATCAATCTACCAATATGACAAGCAAGCCAATTTATACCAACTAAAGTCCATAGTATGGTGGGTATCTTATGAAAATGAATCCAAATAGGAACTTTCTTAATCTGAGCTTGCGATAAACCAAATGATGGATCCCATTTTGTAATTATGAACATTCTACCTCTAATGAATAAAGGATCCGAATCAAGAACAAGATCCCTATCCTCCCGATTAGAAAACTTGAAATAGAAATTAAAACCATCCGATTTAAAATCTACTTCACCTTTGAGTTTCCAGTATCTCTTCAAGAAATTAACAACGGTTAAAAATGAGAGAGTACCATCCAAAAAGAACCCCACAAGATGATCATTCCAATACTTAATACCTTCATCCCTAACAAGATCTGGAAGCTCAGTGGGTGGCTTGTCACGAGGAATATCAAAGTGAATCGGATTATAAGATCCAGCATTCTTAGGAAGGGATTTGAAAAGTGAAGACCAATTCGATTTCAAAGAACCAGAAGCAATGGGAATAGAGGAAGTAGAAGATATGGGATTGACAGATTTGATAACAGTAGAAGAGGAAGAAACATAAGATGAGAAGGTAGAGGAGGAATCAGAGGAATGAGAAGATGAAAGAGGAGGAAAAGAGGCGGAATCAAGAGAGAATGAGGAAGAAGAACGATCAGGCGCCATTAAAATTTCAAAAGGAAACAGACCAACAACTATAAAATTTAAATCTTTAAATTGATTTTGGAGTATAATGGAAATTTATTGGAATTGAGTTATTAAAACTGTTGAAATATAACTTTGAAATATATTGAGATGTGAGTAATTTAAATTAGTATTTTGAACATGGATTGGAAGCGATATTGAATTAAATATTTTATTGAGAATTGGAATTTTAAAATCTGTAATTGAGTTTTGGAAATTGAAATTAGTCCAAATGTGTTTAAATGGAATAAATAGTTTAAACTGATATAAATTTCAAATTCATGTTTTAATATAAACTGTTTAAAAATATATTATTTTAAAGACTTTAATTATTAATATTTTCAAACTATCAAACTATATTTTATTTTATTTAAAATAATTTAATTATCTTAAATCAATTTAACAGTATCTTTAATCTATAACTAAACTATTTTAGAGTATTTTAACTATTTATAACTGTTTTAACTATCCATAATTATTTAAACTATTTTCTAAATTTTCAGACTAAGTAGAGGGAAGTCTTTATATTCAAATTCAATGGTTTAAAGCAAATACGGTTAAATGATATTATAACCTAAGCTGGGATTTAAATGTTATAATTAATTGAATATGATGATTTTGAAGTAAGGATTTAACCTATTTGAAAATATGATTTTTTTGAAAGAAATTATGATTTCAAAAACGATATGAATTCAAACGTGATAAGAATTTGAAAGTGAATATGATTTCGAAAGTATTATGGTTTTGAGAATAAGATATTTTGATATGAATTGTGAATTGACTTTTGAAAATTTAAAAGAATCATCTGGTTTGTAATAAGCGATTGGTCGTTAAAGAGACCGGGACCGGATATTGTCATACTCTCTGCGAATACCGAAAACCACTTTAATAACTATGTACGTGGTGGAGATTCCAAAAATGAAGTAGGATGGTTTAGTGAACGATTTCTGTATGAGGTATTTACGTGACCCTAACTCTCGTGAGTCAGCTTGATACGGCTAAAATCAGGAGCCATGCCGGGCCAAGTGAGGTCATTCCACCGATCAGGCACACTTCTTCGACACTATATTCTGACTTTGTGATTTGATTTGGTGGCAACCCTTTATTTTGATTTAGGAGTGTGTTCCGAGGGGGCGGTAGTAGCTGTTATGCGTTATCACCAGTCCGAATCCGCAAATGGTATATCAACCCTGGCATTTCCTTGTGTGTCGTGGCTCATGCCCTATCGTGTCTTCTATGATTTGTTTGTATCATACCTATGGAGTGCCCTCTGATAGCCCTCTAGTTTATGGAGGAATTACGGTACTGCATAGACTATGGGAATATATAAAAATGTGTTAAGGAGGATATGGGTAACGCCTTAACGCTATTTTAATACTTTACACTACTGTAGACACTATTATTATAGCGTATTGTACTACATAGTAGATAGTTTAATGGATCCTTAGGAGATGTAAATCTCGAACATCTCTTAAGTTATTGCACTCATGTTAGACACTGGATAAGAGACGTCAAACCTCGTAAACATCTCTGACGCCATCAGACTCATATTTACCATTGATTTAACTTATGTAAGATCTTTTAGTTCTGACTCGAGTGTTTTGTCTTTTCAATTCGCTCGGGTCAGCCTGAGCATTTCAGGATTTGAAGACCTTATTCTAGAGGACGAAGATGAACATTTGTACTACTATTATTTACTATATTTAATCCACTACATTAATACTATTCCGCTGCATTATTTATTTATCTCTGACATGTGACTCTGATTTTGTGTTGTATAAGTATAATCGAATGTTCTGTAAATAGCTTCATGAACTGTTATTTGATTATTATATTTTTTCATTCCGCTGTGAGATTTTGTTTTATTTTTTATTTTTCTCTACTTTTTTCTTATTTATCCCAATAACAATATGCCCCTTTATATGGCTTAAGTTCGACGTGTATGTCTGCTTAAAACGTCCAAAAAGGCAGGTCGTTACTACATAGATGACCAAATGTCATGTGTGTATAAATAATCATCTAGATCAATTATTATTATATAAATTAAAGTATAGATAGATGATAACTATGGTCACATATTCACATACACACATATATGATTCCCTTCAAATATATATATATATATATATATATATATATATATATATGGTATGACGTCAAGATATAACTAGGGTCATATATTCACACATGCACCCGCACTCACACACAAACATATACACGTACATATACATACACACACAATGTTATTTCGATCATTAAATGTTCATTAATGTATGTATATATGAAAATAAATTTCATCGACAATTTAAATTGAGATACGTAAGGGAAACAGTTTAGATAAGGAAACCAATTTAAATTGAGTTATGCAAAGGGAGACAATTTAAGGGAAATAGTTTAGATAAGCGAAACTTTTAAATTAAGTTATATAAGGGAAACAATTCAAGGGAAAATTTTTAGAAGGGAAACAATTGAAATTGAGTTATATAAGGGAAATAATTTAAAGGAAACAAAATAAAGGTAAGAGTTAAAAAAAACTAGTTTAGAATTTACACACACAGATACATCGACACACACATATTGTAACACCCCATAATTTAGCGTTGATTAATTAAAAAGAAATTAATTAATAATGATAACACGGAAAATAGAATTTTCACAAACATTAGAATTGGGCTTTGAAATTTGAACCATTAGGTTCGTAGTGACTTCTGATAGATTTTCATATATAAAGTTTTCCAATCGGAGTTCAAACGAAAACGTTATCGACGTTTGAAGTTTTCAAATCGAAAATAATTGTATACATAATTAAGGAAATAAAAAGTAATTAACAAAATTAATTAATGTTGATTAACGTTAACGCCTGATTAGGGTGTAAGTAAATACTAACGTGGAAATAAATTATCTCGATTGATTGAAAAGGAATTAAATCAACAAATTTAACGTCGGTAATTAATTAACATAATTTGAACAAACTGTTCAACCCCTTCTTTTGATCAGTTGACACCTAGAGTCGTCCGGTGAGGGACGATAGTCGACCGGTGGATGTTGTCAGCAGTAAATTTTGACATGGCCGAATGTCCTAGATTTAAAATAATTGAATCTAATGGCTTATATTGATTCGAACCCTATAATTATGGGCATAATCCCTCACTTTTCTTCTCATATTTTCTAAACTGATGGTGAAGCTATACCATTTTCTCTTCCCCACAAAATTCTTAATTCTAAATAAATTATAGTTCATATACATATATACAAGTGGATGACAGCAGAGGGTAATTGAGAAGAAGAATGTTGTCGAATCGAATCGTTAAAGCCATAGTAAATTATAGATTCGAATCTAAATCTAAATTAAATCCAACATTATTCTCAGATCTAGATTTCTAATAGATATATGTATGCTTGTGGTATATGTATTCAGATAGGGAAAATAAGGAGAGTCAAACTGGAGTAACATGGATTGGATCCGGAGATTTGGAAAGCTTAAAGGTGAACGGGAAAATTATATACTTTTATATAACATTGGATTTATTTCATTTTTTCCTATATGCCCAAACGTAACTTGGAGTTTTAGGTCTAATTGTATGCCTGTAATGAATTTATAACCTTGCCTACATATTCCTTAATTGATAATTTAGATTTAATATTGCATGTACTTGAATCTAGAAAGTATTGGGTAGTAGTAGTCCTTGAATTTGATAAATTATATAGTAGTTCCAAACTTGTAGACTATATGATTTACGCAAGTAATTATAAATTATAAGTTACCAAAATAAATTATTAGGATTTAAGTAATAATTTAATTTATTGGAATGTAGGTTGTTGCAGTGCAAATTTCTATGAGTTATCAAGTTTAGATTCATAAACAAAAGTGTATTGTTTGAAATATCAAGGAATATGACTAAAAGAAAGAGATGTATAAATAGAGATATTTACAATATTTTGTACTATCTATTTCAGTTTTTATTAAAACACAATTCCTTATAATTCCAAACATAATACATATTCCCTTTTTTGGTACAATATATCTACAATGTTATCCTTTCCTTTTGAGGGATCCAATGCATTAAAATGTTGAAATCCCTAAGTAAGAATTGAAGAATTATAGTTGTGGTAGTACTAACGATTAGATTATAAAATTAAATATATGCAATAGAGACAAGATAGAAATCATATAACAAACGAAAAAGGAAAGTAGGCATGTAATAAAATGAATAGAGATGGGTAATAATTTAAATAAGAGAATGGCAAGTCCATTAAATAAAGAAGGGTAGAAAGTTAAAAAGAACAGTAATAAAGGTTTAGAAATAACATAAGGAAGTAAATAGAAAAAAGGATACTTAGATCCTCTAAAGGAAGTAGTAAATGAAATTGAATTGACATTAATAAAGTAAAGAGTTAGTCGATAAAAAAATTGAATATGAGTAAGTGGACGTTGGAGCATAATAATGAAACAAGAATGAATGAATATACACACACACACAAATATATACATATCCTCATGTATACGTCTACGATGGTTATGAACTATAGCTAAAACTTAGTTTAGATAAAAATGACAATTATTAAAATGGGTTAGAATGCAAGGTCAGTAGTCTTACACAACAAAAGTCTACCGTAAGGGGTCACCAGCAATTGTGTATACATTATATTGATATGGGACATATCAAACTATAGTACCCATGGAATTATATACATTTGCGTATAGGTGTGGGATACCCAAATAGGAAGATTCGCCTTGATCAAAGTATCAAGGACAAGTAGAGTCTGGTTCAACCTTTTATGGGGTAGTAAGTAACAAGTGGGTATTATCTTGATTGCATTATGCAATCTAAATGGGACGGTGAGCAAGGTATGGGTCAGTGTGTGTTTAGTATCATATTAGGGAGTAGGAGTTGTACATAGGTTAAGAATGTCATCAGTCCTGAGTGGTCAGTGAAAAGACAAGGGTTACGCCTAAATGGCTACACCTCTTACTAGTGTAGACAACATTTAGGTCCTGCACCGCCATAGTTGCTTTCTAATTTTTTTTTCGGGGGCAAGGCTAGATAACCCTTTATGAAGGTCTTTCAAAAATGGATAGAATAAGGCTAACAGTTGTGAAGCCATTATTAGCCCTGCGGGAGTTCCTTGATATGCACGATGATGTGGACGTAATACCGCGTTGATGATGGATCCTGACGAGGTGATGGGTTATGGATACAAGGGGGATAGTGCCTTGGTACAAAAGGAGACTGTGGTACTTATACACACACACACACATATGTATGTAATTATTATCTACCTAGGATAGATGGGGCATATAGTACGCGACGAGGAGTCGAGACGACTAAGAAAAATAAAGGACATAACATGTGATGGAAGGCAATTGGATAACTAGTGTTATGTATAAAGCGTGTAATGTACCAGTCACCAAAACGTTGTTCTAACCCCCTCCTTATTACAACACATAGGATAGCTTAGAGGGGCAAGTACTGGTAAAAGGAGGAAATGGTTAAATGACATGTTTCCATATACATGCTCATCATTGAAAAAGGCACTAGATATTTGTAGTGTCACTCTTGGTCAGTAACTATATGTTTTATTATACTTTACTATCATGCTGTAAGTTTTTACCGATAATGCTCTGATATGCATTTATTTATTTGCAAGATACCAAACCAATAGTCTGTACTTTGGTGGACTTAGGTTTTCGATTTAACAAAAATTTAAGCCCACTGGAGTGCGGGTTGTCACATTTATACATATACATACATATACACATACATACATACATACATACATATATATATATATATCAGCAATGATATAAAATGTATTTGTGTGTATATATAATATTTAGTTTAAAAACACATATGTATGGTTTAATGTATATATAGATACATACATACATACAAACATATATATATCAAAACATACATATATGTTTTAAAAGTAAATTATATATAAACACATATTTTATATCATTGCTTATATATATCTGTGTATGTGTATATGCACACGCACGCGGTTGCGGGTGTGTATGTATTTATTTTATGATAAAATTATACACATACACTTACTTAGAATTTGAATCTTAAATTGAGTTTGACTGATTCAAAAACACATGCAAATATATGTGTGTGTTTATATATCAGGAAAATTTTTAGAAAGTGAAAATAAGTTTAATTATGTATATATATATATATATATATATATGGGTATACACACAAAAAAAATCTAAGGTCGTAGAAAGTTGGATTTTTTATGAAATATAAATAGAATATGCTTTTTTTAGATTTGATATATATATGTGTGTATGTATTATGTTTATATATATATATATATATATTATGGATATATGTTGGTTTTAATTTTCGAAAATAATTCATTTATGATCATTAAATATGAACAAACATTTATATCATTTATATTTATAAATATATTTTAGTTTAATAAAACTTTTACCTTTTTATGATACATATTAGTTTGAGATCAAAATGGCTCACCGATATCATGTCGCTTTAGATGATTTAGCTTTACTCTTTAAAGATCGCCTTCTTCCTTAAAGTGAAGTTAATGCTACTCTTCCATGCTAGAAAAAGCAATGGTGAAGGCTAGGGTTTGAGTTTTAGAAATCTTATTTCTGGAGGCTACGATTAAGAGAGGCCTCTTCAATAAATAGAAGAGAAGTGCCAATCTAATGGGGCCATGCCCCCCCATTATTTAGCCCATGCTATTAATAATAAATAATAATTCAAATATAACTAGCTACACTTTAATTAAATAGGATCGGCCTTAAAATTCATTAATTATATGTGACCTTAATTAAAAAAGTTAATTTCCATTTATTATAAATATTATTTTCAAGCTATTTTATTAATTAAATATGCGTAAATCACTTATATGCATATATTAATTATTTTACATCTTTTAAGTAATATTACTTTATCCAACCAAACTTAATACGATTATTTATATTGATTTCTCCATTTTTTAACGTATAACATTTACAATTATTTGCCTCTAGAAATTTATCAGCCAATCTATGGTTATGTGATTTTAAGGCAAGAACTTCGTCAACACTTAATATTGAATAGCTCAATATAAAAACCCATAGTAGTTTCGCATCACTGTGTGATATAATGACCTAAGTTCCTTTGCTTACAGATTTCTAGATGAATCATATTTTAATCTTTAACTAAGCTTCACACTTAAGTAACCATATATATGCGCATTTTTTCTTCGTCGGCACTATATCACTTGATATATATAGTTTGATCTTGGTTAGAAATTCTAATGATGTCCATAGTTATTTGTAAAACCAATATCAAAATCCTTGGTTCAAATGATAATAACTATCGAATAACTGAAAATACTCTAGCTATAGGTTTTGACTTTGAGTTGACTTCCATTTACGGTGATACCAACCTTCTATATCGGAGGAGACTAATTCTCTATTGAAAAGTGTTTCACTCTATATGAAAAGAAGCCTTAGAATGGACGCGGTATCATAATTTGAGTAAAATCAAAGTACAGCTTGTTTCTTAAAGTTACACATCGTTATGCTTAGATCATATGTTTTGACTTAGATATATTTAACCTATATAGGACTCACGTTTGAGTCATTCTGCAATCATCTTATAATTACCAGTATGTAACATCTTGGTGCCCCTAAAAGTGACGAGTAAATCACTATCCAATGGTTGGAAAAAGTTATGTACACTAGACTACATATATTCTTTAATATTACTTTCTCGATGTATATTGATTAGGAACATTTAAAGTGAAACATTATTTTACCAGATTGATTCGGTGCTCATGGTTATGACCTATTTGTAATTGTAATCGATATAATATTCTACTTAAAGACTTTTTACTTATTGATGTATAATATTCGTAAGCATTAATTATTTTAAATATAGCAGACATACAAATAGAAAACTAAAACCAGAAGCATACTTCATTTTGAATAAGATTCTCTATAAGAGTCAAGTTATATAATCAAATTACATAACTGCTCCTAAGGCACACCTTCAGCTCCATTAAGTACTTCATCAGAATACATGATTAACTAGAATAGAAAGGAATATAACAAAATTTAATCAAAAGCCCAAGTTACTAATAAAATTTTATTTTGTTTACTATCTGCAATTTCCTAATTTATTTTACAAAATAATTTGACCAAACACACAATTGGCGGTGTCGAACTAGGCATTTAATTGAACACTTTTTAGGCAATATTAAGAATGGAGCGAAACTATGTTAGAATCACGAAACAAGAAGAAAAAAAGGGGAAAAATGAAGGAAATGGCAATTACGCATATGCAGGATAACAAAAAATTAAAAAAATACCTGTAGCATTTTTTGTTGAAAATCGAAGAATTGTAGGAAGCTAAGAGTGGATTATCTTTCTAAATAGAAAAACGGTAAAAAGGATAATGAAGGGGAGGTGAATATATATAGAAAAGGGGAAGAGATCTCAATCACTAAAATAAAACTTAATTAAAATCTAAGCCGTTAGAACCTAATAATGACAAAAAGAATTCTCAGAATAAGAACTGGATTACATGGAATATGAAGCGGTATAAAATGACAATGGGAAGACTTGAAGAACAATCATGGCATGACACGTGTTTGCGCCAAAATTGGTCACAAACCCCAAATTTCATGAAAGCACCAATATATGAATATGGATCACCAATATCTAGACACAAATCTCAGATTCAGGCAGAATAGAAAACAACAATTCAGAAGTAACAAACAATGACATGAGATTTATAGTGGTTCGGCTATCTCCGGCCTATGTCCACTTTGAATGATAATCTTTTTATTGATGTTCTTCGCTGATTATAGTTGATTACAGTGGATTACAATGAAGAAATTCAAGCATAACAGCGATGATGAAGTGCAAAGTTGAATCTGGCAGAGTTTGGACGTTGAATAGCCAAAAGATCCTTTTTCTGTAGGCTTTAGGGCTCTATTTATAGGTGTAGGAGGCTGATATCGCGCTCAAACTTTGGAAGACTTCTTCTGGCACGTGAGTGGGCCCACGCGAACGATCTCAGGAAATTTCGCTCGATCCGTGATCGATATGAACCAATTTCGTATCGATCAAGATTTCATCCTATGGAGTTGAAACTTCGTACGAACCTTCCTCGGCTTGTACGTAAGCTTCTGTGAAAATTTGATAGCATTTGGACCTGTGGTTTAGGAGATATGATCGATACGAGATAGAGTTTTTCGATAGGCAGTGTAGTTCGAATCGATAAATTCGCATCGATCTGTTCGAATTGATCAAGGCACGTGCCCATGTGATGACGTGTTTCGAAATTCCTAGACCGATCCATTTTGTGTGCCGAGTTGACTGAGTTATTTGTATCCAATATCGAAGCTTCGTTCGCATCGACCATTGATTTGCATCCATTCATTTCAGTCTTTCTTCGAATCGATTATCGATTCGCATCCATTCATCGTAGCCCTTGTTCGTATCGATAGTTGATTGTGTACTTCGTATTGATTGCTGACCATTGATACAAAGTGAATATGCTTGAGCTTGATGGATACGAACAAGGACTCGGATGCTATCGATTTGAACAACCACGAACTGGATGGATATGAAGGAGGTTTATAGAGTGGATGGATACAATTTAAGCTTATATGTGATCGATATGAACTGAGTCAGTCCTTGATCGATACGAAGTAGTACGATCATGATGGATACGAACTAATTCGATACGACGCTGCTGCTTTTGAATCGATGCGAAGAGTTTAATTCCGGATGGAGTCGAACAACATCGATTCGATCAGAGCTTTATGATGGATTCGAACAACATATTTTCCTTAACTTGTATCGATCATATCTCAATCACACGAACTCCAATCGACCTGAAATTTGAAACGTAGCCCCTTCTAGCCCTGTTCATCATTCCCAATCGATTCCGCCTTGATCGAAGCTCAGCCAAATTTTGACGACATCGATCACAACCTTGTTTCCAACGATTCTCAATCCTGACATCCATTCTTTCTTGCCAATTTGTTGATATTCCAGCCTTGACCAATGGGTGGGATAACATTTTCCCCCCAAAACATGCCTTGTGATAAGAAGGTGTGTTTTGAATAGTTTCGAATCCGATATCCGAAGTCCATAACAATATCATCCGAGTGCATCGTTCTTGACTGTTTCGAGTCAATGTCCGATTCCAAATCCAGTAACCAAAGCCTTAGCCAATTCCATATCCATCCAAACTCGATAACCGAGCCGTTGTCCATCCCCATCCAATAACCAATAATCAAATCCAAGACCTCTCCGGGTTGATATCCAAATCCGTAACCTCTCCGGATTCATGCCAAGCGCAATCCACACTTGACGACCATGGTCTAATGTCCCTGGACATTGTATAATGCCATGACTTAAGTCCTAAGCCGAATCATGGTCACTCCGAACCCTTGTCGAGCATAGTCCATACCCGACGACCTGAAATAATAACCGATGATATGGGGCCTAAGTCCTAGGCCGAATCCTGGTCGCTACGGACCCTTGTCGAGCATAGTCCATACTCAACGACCTGAATAAATCGATTCGCCACGTTCGGGCAAAGCGACTTACCCCTTGCCAGGTATAATCCATACCCGATGACCGTTCACCCAAAACCAGACAAAAATCCAATCAAAATCCAATCCAAAATCCAAGTCAAATCGAGAAATCAAAAATCCACATCCGAAATCAAAACCAACATCCAAACGCGGGAACAATCATCTGAACAGAAGTCCAAACCAGAAAACAAACAGAATCAGGAGTTCAAACCAAACTCTAAAACCAAGCCAGCAAAACGAGTATCCAACCCAAAAACGAAAAAAAAAAAAGATTTCGCAAATCATAGCACCACGGTCTATCATCATTCGGAGCATGCCAAGGGGCCATCTCCGTCCCCGTACATGAGTAAACAACTTGGTCGTTTTCCCGTGGTTTGTTACTTATTTTATAATATCTCAATCAATTGATAACCAATCGCCCGTCATCCTGGGGACTTACACCATCATTGTTTAAGGTTGACGGTGGTTGCTCCTGCTCCACCACTACATTTCGAGCCCCGACATACTGTCATAATTGTCCGTTCCTTACATGCACCTCAATTATGTCCTTTAAGTGCCTGCAGCTGTTGGGATCATGCCCATCCAAATTATGGAAGAGACAATGCCTTCCTGATGCTCTTTCAACGTTCGAAAGGTTCTCTCCTAGCCGGCCTTCGGTAGGGAAGGCGATTCCGGGTCTCCATGAATATCTGATCTAATGTTTCATTCAAACCTGTGTATGTGGAGAATTTTCGCTCTCTCCATCATTTCTTATCTTTTTCTGAATCATCATCAAGCTTCCTTTTTCCTTTACCTTTATCTTTGTCTAAGCCTCCGCTGAATGGTCCTCCATCCTCGGTCGCGTTCACCTCCTTTTACTTCAAATCTGCACATGCATCCTCTTGCCGGAGGAATCTCTCAGCTTCGTGAAAGAATTTCCCAAGATCTAGTGGCGGGTCCCGTATTAGAGATACTTTGAAATCTGAATTTTCTCTGACTTCTGAAACTGCTGCCATTGAAACCATCGATGGATCCGGCCGATCCACCGAAGCAACCGCCACATTGAACCGAATTAAGAAAGCTCTGAGTGATTCATCCATCCTTTTCTTTATCGATGTTAGCGTCATCACATTCTTCGGTCTTTTAATATGAACCCGAAACTACTTCAGAAACCTATCCACCAATTCTGTCCATGTCCTGATAGATCCTTCCTCCAGCTGCCTGAACCACATAGCAGCTATATCTGTCAAGTATAGAGGGAAAAATCGGGCCATCACTTCCTCCGATGCCCCCAGCACTTCCATGTGTCTTGTGTATCTCATCAAGTGATCAGTTCTATCAGCCTTGCCATTATATAATTCCACGTTAGGTAGCTTGAACTCTGATGGATTCCGAGCTATCCTGATTTAACAAGTAAACAGACTCTTGTTTACTCCTTCTAAATCTCTATTGGTCAAACCACCATGCATGGTTCGCCTAATAATCTCAGCCAATCCAGCATTGTCTGTCAGGGGTTTCCCCCTGAGTCCCCTAGGGTATTCTGGTACATACTCTTCATCCCACGCTCTTACATTCCTGTCAGCATCCTGTTGTGTGGTGTTTACTGGAATCCCTCCATGAACTGGTTCATCGCCGTTGGAGGGTGTGCCCCCGAGCCTGGGTCCATCTGGATTAGCAGGTGTATGTTGATCAGGGATTGCGCCTTGTGGAGCTGTTTCATTTGATTGCCTATTTGGTCCTTCTACTCCAGCTCCGTGGATCTGAACTCTTGAAGCTCCGACTGTCCCTGTTTGTCCAACCTGTCCGAGGAGGTTCTGATCATTTCCTCCTGCCTTTTCAGAAACTCTTCATGCATAGCTCCTATCATCATTTCCATTCCGTCTCAGGTGATGAAAGCTGAAGTCTGGTTGGCCCCTGATGAAGCCTCCCGGCTCCCTTCATGCTGACTTCTCTCTGTTCTCTGTCTTCTACTAGATTGCCTTGTCATAGTTCTCTAGATCTGAATCTTTAAACCTTCAAATCTGAATTTCAAATCTGGTATAGCGGGTGCTAGTTGTGAAAGCACCAAAGTGTTTGCGCCAAAATTGGTCACAAACCCCAAATGTCATGAAAGCACAAATATATGAATATGGATCAGCAATATCTAGACACAAATCTCAGATTCAAGCAGAATAGAGAACAACAATTCAGAAGTAACAAACAATGACACAAGATTTATAGTGGTTCGACTATCTCCGGCCTACGTCCACTTTGAATGATAATCTTTTTATTGATGTTCTTTGCTGATTACAGTTGACTACAGCGGATTACAATAAAGAAATTCAAGTATAACAGCGATGATGAAGTGCAAAGTTGAATCTGGTAGAGTATGGATGTTGAATAGCCAAAAGATCCCTTTCTTGTAGGCTTTGGGGCTCTATTTATAGGTGTAGGAGGCTGATATCGCACTCAAACGTCGAGAGACTTCTTCTGGCACGTGAGTAGGCCCACGCTATCGATCTTAGGAAGTTTCGACTCGATCTGCGATCGACACGAACCAATTTTGTATCGATCAAGATTTCGTCCAATGGAGTTGAAACTTGGCATGAACCTTCCTCGGCTTGTACATAAGCTCCTGTGAAAATTTCATAGCATTTGGACCTATGGTTTAGGAGATATGATCGATAAGAGATAGAGTTTTTTGGTAGGCAGTGTAGTTCGAATCGATAAATTCGCATCGATTTGTTCGAATCGATCAAGGCACGTGCCCATGTGATGACGCGTTGCGAAATTCCTGGACCGATCCATTTTGTGTGCTGAGCTGACCGACTTATTTGTATCCAATATCGAAGCTTCGTTCGCATCGACCATTTATTCGCATCCATTTATTTCATTCTTTCTTCGAATCGATTATCGATTCGCATCCATTCATCGTTTCCCTCGTTCGTATAGATAGTTGATTGTGTACTTCATACGATTGCTGACCATCGATAAGAAGTGAATTTGCTTGAGCATGATGGATACGAACAAGGACTCGGATGCTATCGATTTGAACAATCACGAACTGGATGGATACGAAGGAGGTCTGTAGAGTGGATGGATAGGAATTAAGCTTATCTGTGATCGATACGAACTGAGTGTGTGATATCCCGGAATTTTTGGCAATATCAATTTAATAATCTGTATTAAAAATTAAATTGATTTGATAATTTTTGTTAATAAAATCTGAATTAATTTAATAATTTTCCTTTAATAAACATTTAGTTGGTAGATTTTATTTTTTAAAAGCTAATAAATTGTTTTCTATTTATAATGTGTATATATATGTATATTTGTATAAAATTGTAAATAGATAAGCTTTGTTTTAAATTTAATAAATAAAAACATATTTTTTAATTCTAATATTTTTGGTAATTTGGAAATTTGATTTATTTAATATTAAGCTTTTCAAAGCTATTTAAATAAATAACTATATGGTTTTAAATTGTTAAGGTTAAGTGTGAATTGTTTAAATTGATTTTAGCTTAAGTTTAAATTTAAATTATTTAACAATAAGGTTTGTTTTATTTTATTTTTTAAATATAGCTTGATGAGATAGTAATCTATAATAAAGAGATTTTTTTTAATTTGATAATGAATTATTTTTAAATAATATTAATAATGTATTGTTTTACAATTGGATTCTTAATAAAAATAGAAATTGTTATTTCAAATCGAAGTTGTATATATATAACTTGATTTTAAAATTTGAACTTTAGAATTTGATTTGAATTTGAATTTAAACTTTTGAAATTCAAAGTATAGATTTTAAATTGTTTTGGATTTTAAAATATTTGTATAAACCTTTATTCATATATATAATTGGTTTATTTCGTTTGAAATTATCTATACATATATATAAATACTAATTAATGGATTCATTAAGCATGATCTTGTATTAATCTTTCATTAACCTTTAATATAACTAATTAACCTTAAAAGAGACAAGTGTTAGCTTTTAAATTCACTTAATAACAAATGTTGTATTATAGGACAAGTGCCAAATTTAAGTTAGTTTTTCTTTTATTTTTATTTACAATTAATTTCAGCTTATATAAAATCTTCTTTCCTTCATTTTTTTCTTTTCTTTTCAAAAGCTTAGTTAACAAATCTGAGAACTTCAGCTGAAACAAATAAAATAAGCAAATCTGACCAAAATCTGAAAACACTTCCTCTAAAACCAAAATCCAAATCATAAAATCAAATCCCTGTAAATCATTTTCGAAACAAGTTTGCAAATTATTTTCCCTGTAACCATCTTCAAACATGCAAATCAAAAATCATTTCCCTGTAACATTTTCAAACCTGTAAAAGAGCATTTTCATATCTGTTCAAAGCAAATTTGGAGTTGTCTTCTACATGCAAGCCTGCATCATATTTTTTCTTGAATCTGGAAGCATGCACGTGCATTTTCAAATCAAGCAAACAAGTTTTCAAATCAGGAGCATTTCAGTTTTTTAAAAGAGTTCAGAGTTTTCAAAGCTGTTTTTCAAACTGGAGGCGCTGTCTTCCTTCTTTAATTCTGGTTAGTAACTTTTAAAATTTAAAATGAATTTGGTTGCATGCTAGTATGGTTGAAATAAATGTGTATTGCATGTATATATAAGTGAATGTCTGATGTGAATATTTAATTGTATGCATGCTGTGTATATGCACTATGTGCTCTGTTTGTTCCCAGGCTCACATTTTCATTTAAATCCCTTACCACTTAATCTAGTTCTTGATAGGATCTGATTATCAAATAAATGTTGTTTGATTTAACCTAGATTAATGATTAAAAATTTAAGTTAGTCAAAACAAGGCTTGTTTGTCCCTGGAAGTATTAAAACAATTGTGCATGTTAATTAAAATCAAAATTCAAACTTTTAATTTATAAATTCAGTATTGTAAATCGAATACACCAACTAAAATATGATTTTTAACACAAGAATCAAGATTTTTAGTTTGGGATTAAAGGCGCAGTTTGGGTTTGAACAGGAAATGAACTTTTGAGTTTTTCTGGTGATCTATGTGTTTGGAAGGGTCGGGGTTCTTCCAGATGATGGAGGAGTGATCGCAGTATCTAGGAAAAATGCTTGATTGTGGTGCATTTCATCGAGGAGGCAGCGGTGGCGAGACCCTTTTTGGAACCCTAGTTTTAACTAGGTATGATGAATCGATCACCATGACTGTTTGGGTTGATCGAGTGCAGTGGGATTTTGGAAGATGGTAGTGTGGTCGTAGACGAGGTCAGGGCCGGAGTTGCAGAACCTACGGTGGTCAGAGGATCGAAGGCGAAGCGTTGCCAGGTTTGGTGTGTTGTAGTTCATGTTAGTTTCCAGGTTGTATCTCGAATTTGATTTCGAGAATTAGAGGTACGATCTGATGATCGTATTAGGGGTTTGGATGATGATTGGTATGGGGAAGATCATCGTTGATGATCAGAGATGATCAACGGCACCGTGCATGTGCACGGTGCACTATTATCTGATGAAGTTGCTTTGGTGTTAGATTATGTTCGAGTTAATTGATGTTGACTCGAAGTGTTTTGATGACATTCTCGAGGGAGTTTGATCTTGGCTTGAAGCAGAAATAGGATGGCTCGGGTTAAAATTTGGTTACAAGTTTTAAGAAACCAGTTGTGTTGTTTTAAAATTTTAAACTGAAGTTTAAAATGAAAAGCAAAGTTTTAAATAAGTTTAAATCCAAGTTTAAATCTGGTTCGAGTTTAGTTTAAAGCTCGGTTTTTAAAATAAATAAAGTTTTTAAAATTTAAATTGTTTTTAACTGCTTTAAAATGTTTAAATGATTTGAATTTTAAAATGAAGTTTTAAAATGTAAATAGGTTTTAAAATCTAAATTTAATCTGGAATCAAAGTTTAAATATGTATTCCAGTTTTAAAATGAAAGAAAGTTTTTAAACTTAAATTGTTTTAAACAACTTGAATGTTAAAGTGTATTTTTAAATTGATTTGAATTTTAAATGAAATTGGTTTTTAATTTTTTTAAACTTCTTTACAAAATGAATATTTCTTTAACATGTAAAATTAAAGGCTTTTGAAATGTTTTTAAACTTTGTTAAAGTTAATTTGTATTCATTTTAAATCTTAAATTTAAAATGAAATTTAAAAGTAAATTTAAAAACAAATTGTTTTTAAATGCTTTGTTAATGATAATTTGATCATTAATAAGAAGAATGTTTTTATCTGAAAATAAGTAAAGATTTAATGATTTGTAATTCATTAAGTTATTTAAAATGGATAATTAATTTATTTATTTAATTAATGATTTGGACTAATTAAATAAGTAATTGAAGGTTTAAATTAATTAAAGTTTAAGATTAATTAATTAATTACGGATAATTAATTTCTAATTAAGGATTATTATTTAGATTTTAATTAATGATTAAGATTAATTAATCAAGCAATTAAGGATTAATTAAGCTACAGTTAACACTTAATTAATTAAATAATTAGAGATTAATTAATTGATAATTAAAGGTTAATTAATTTGTAATTAATAATGATTAATCTAAGTTTAATTACTTAAGGAAAATAATTAAAGAATTGTTAGTAGTTAAAGAAGGTCATTAACTTGAGATTTTTGAATAATTAATTAATTTTAATAATTAATTAGATTAATTAATTAAAGATAATCATTTGTGAAATTGTTTAAGTATAATCACTTAATGAAAGTAATTATTGAAATAATTACTTAATGTGATTAATTGAGTTTAATGTGATTAATTAAATTAATTAATTAAGTTTAATTAATTTTAATCATTGGATGATTTGATAACAATTACTTAATGTAATTAATGAAGTGTAATTACTTAGTGAAGTAATTAGTAATGGTAATTATGGGATGTAATTAATTAAAGATGATTTAATAGTGGAAGTAATTTGGTTTAAATTACTTTGTGTAATTAATCAAGGGATTAATTAAGGATAATTAATTAGGAATAATTTATTTATTTAATGAAGTAATTAAGGGTATATAATTACTGAATGTGATTAATCAAAAGTGATTAATAATTATGGTTTAATTAAGATTAATTACTTAATGTAATTAATTTAAAGAAGATACGTAATTAAATAAGAATCATTAATTAATATAATTAATGATGTACATAAGGGTTGATTAATTAAGATTAATTAATCAATGAAAAGTGATTAAAGAGTAATTAATTAATGTAATTAATTAAGGATAAATTATAGTTAATTAATTAATGAAGTAATTAAAGTTTAATTACTGTTTTTGGTTAAGGATAATTAATTTGGGAAATTAATTAAAGATAATTACTTGAATGTAATTAAAGGATGATTAATCAAGGGTGATTAATTAAGGTGGTTAATTAGAGGATGTTTGATTAATTGATTTGTAATTAATTAATGGTTAAGTAAGCAAGATTTAAAAAGATGAAGTAATTAATTTATTTTATTTTAAATTAATTAAAGATGAAGTAATTAATTTAATTCACTTTAAATTAATTAGAGATGCAAGTAATTAATTTAATTCATTTTAAATTAATTATAGTGTGATTAAGTAAATCCTTGCTTATGTATGAATGGATGATATTGATTGTCTTGAATGGTTTGAGATCTCAGAGATGAGATAAGGATGCTATGTGATATGAGTGCTTTGGTTGCATTGTGATGATAATATGGATCATCTATTTGTGATGATAATATGGATTATCTATTTGTGATGATAATGTGGATTATTTGTTGGTGATGATAATGTTAATTATCTGTTTGTGATGATAATGTTGATTATCTATTGTGATATTGTGAATTATCTATCTGTTTGTATATAGATAATAGAATTGAAATTATTTTAAACTTTAAAACAACTTGTCCTTAAAAGATACGTTTTGGATTTCGATGAGACCAGGATCGGGTTTTCAGATTTGGATATCCGAAAACCACATCGATCCAAATTAACGATAGGTCGTGAATCTCAAGTGAAGATGAAGATTCAGAGTGCAAGGGTTATCGTCGTTAACTCTGAGGGTGATTCCAAAATGAGTGTAATGAGATAATGCCTTCGGTTTCGTTCGAACTCGGAACGAACTTGTATGGATTGAAAGCTTTCAGCACATCGTCAGGTGGACGATGAGCATTCTAAGTGATGATTCCTATAAAGGTAATCATAGCCTCAAGCCTCATCAACCGGGAATGGCTAAAACAGGGGAGGTGCAGCAAGGCTAAGTGGGTCATGCCCAAGTAAGACGAGATTTTGCCCTTCCTAGAGGTCCCTTTTATTTCGGCTGTGTGGGCAGTTTTGAGCTCCAACTGCCGGGGCTGTCTTGTTCAGGACTGTCCAGTAAGGGATGGTTCCATCCTTGTGTTGCAGGGGATTGGGAGTAATCATCAGTACGTTGATCTAGTCCACGTACTGTGACGGGCGGTACCCTAGTAGCTCTGCCATTGTATGGAATCCAAAATCAAATAAGTGCCATCGGATTTGATTGTATTACCCACATTGTGGCTAGCCTGCTGGAATTTAATCATGTAACAATTTCAGCTATTTCTTATTTACTTGAAAACCCTAGACCTATTATAATATCACAGGATTTCCTATCAAATGTTTTGGTTAGCGTAAGTTAAAAACTTATCCATGTTTATGTGTGGGGAGTCTTACGTGATACCTTTGTCTTCAAAGGTTTTTCAAAGTTAAGCAACATTAACCTGTTACTCACACCAGACCCATGTCTGACCCGGAGTTTATTTCTGTTTTTCTTAAACTCTTGGGTACTCAAATTTTTACGAGTAGCCAAGGGATTCAGGTTAGCTTTGACGAATTATGGAGGGGCAATGGAGCAGGAGGCTTCAACGTGTAGATATATAGTGTTCCGCTGTGTTGATATCTATATTGTGTATTGAGTTGTATAACTAGACAGGTGTTTATAACTGTCTAGAATGTGATGTATAATCTGTGTAACTCTGATAATTGTTGTATATTATGTAATACTTATGTTATTAAATAATTTATTCGTTCCACTGTTGAGATTCTGATATTGTTTCTTCTTTCTTTTTTTCCTTTTTCTTTTCTATCCCTTTCTTACTTCAAGATGATGCGATTTTCTGTGGTGAGAAAGTCGGGACGTCACATTTGGTATCAAAGCGCTAGGTTGAGTGAATACCTAGGCTCTGGAGTGATTTCTTTCTTGAGAAAGCGTATTTGTAATTTTGATATATATATATATATATATATATTTCTACCTATCTGTTGGGTTACCTGTTCAGGTTTTCCAATATAAGTTATAAAGGTAGATGGGGTAGTGGTGTGTGTAACATGACTACTATTGGTTGGAGTTTGAATGTTTGAGGTTGGAAGTGTATCTATCGAGACCGTACACCTAATACCGTCTCGAGTGAGTTTTGCAGTGGTGTACGGATTTCATCGATCTCTGAAGGAAACCTGTTACGATTCGGTGTCTATCTTTGAAGTTTGGATGAGCAGAGTTTGGATCTGTCGGTTGAGCAGAAGTGAGTGATGGTATCTTGATACCTCAGGAGTAGTAGCTGCGTGATGAGATACAGTGACTATGGATGTTTCCGAAGATGTTTCTTGGGAACAAGTTTAAGGAAGTGAGCCTGCTTCGATGTTGTGGCTGAGTTCAGCAAGGTGTTTCTGTTTGGTTTGAGGTTCGAGTTTCTCGAAGAGTTTTGGATTAGGAAGTCTTTGGCATCTGTGTCAGCAGTGCAGCTCCGAGTATTCTGTATGTCGGCAGGGAGTCTTCTGGCTTAGCTGTTTTTATGAAGGAGGAGTTCAGAAGCAGCAGAGTGGACCTGTTTCTTCGATGGATTGGCTAGATAAGTGTAAGCTGTTCTGATGGGTAAAGAGAGAACAGTTTGTCTTTGGATATTAGGTTGGGTTGATCGCAAAAGTGACTTGCGATAGTTTGAGTGTTCTCTTAGGAAGTTGGAGGTTTGTCTGCATCTGGAGATTGAGTTTTCTTATCGGCTAGGATTCCAAGAGTGGTACCGGTGGTTCAGTTTAGTAGAAGGAGGGTTCTTAGAGATTGAGTTGGTGTAGCAGCTCAGGGTTTTGGTGGAACTTCTAAGTTTTCTTTATGGATCTGTTGAACCATATTTCTGGGATGTATTGTCCAGTTTGTGCTCGTGTTCTTCATCAGCATTCTTATCTACTCCAGATCAGAGTTATGCAGCGGAAGCAGTTTGGGAGTGCATCTGGTTTTCTTTTCCGGATAGGAGAAGTTTAGTCTTCTGATGTTTGAGGTGTAGAGTTTGTGTTCTTGGATCTCGATTGATCTTAAGGAGATCATTGTGTTGGGTTGTTTTTGGTCTAGTTTGTTTCTGGAGGCATCAGTAAGGGTTGAGCTGATCAGTAAGGATGTAGGCAACCTAGGATTGTCCGAAGAGTTTTGAGGATAAGAGATGGAGGAATTTGGATTCCGGAGTCGGCGATTTGATTTTGGATAAGTTTTTCTCCGATCAAAGGGAGCTATAAGTTTTGGGTAAGGCTGGAAGCTAGCTCTGAAGTGTTTTGGATCTTTTCTATGTTCTTGTGAGGATAAGTGTTTGGTCTTCAGGATTGAATTACCAGTTTGGATAACTGGGATTCGATGAGTTTCACGTATCTCTGAGGGAGTACGTGTTGATCTATCTCTGGTTTTGGAACCAGCAGTTCGGGAGGTTTGGTTGTTGAGTCAGACCTGTCTGTAGTCTGATATCCTGTTTAGTTTTGTAGACCTAGATGAGTAGGAGCTCTGTAGCTTAGTAGTATTGATTATTTGGATTCTATAGAGCGAGTATCCCGGTAATTATACTTGGGAAACTCGAGGAAATTCTATGCAGAATTTTGTCTGGATAGTTAGATTTGTTTGATTGGATGAATTGGTTGCTATGGTTGTTAGCATATGGTAGATAATATATGCTTGTGTTTTAAAAATAAAATCTTTAAATAGATTATTAAATTACCTTTTTTTAAATTTCGGGGACGAAATTCTTTTAAAGGGGGAGGAACGTGATATCCGGAATTTTTGGCAATATCAATTTAATAATCTGTATTAAAAATTAAATTGATTTGATAATTTTTGTTAATAAAATTTGAATTGATTTAATAATTTTCCTTTAATAAATATTTAATTGGTAGATTTTATTTTATTTTAGCTAATAAATTGTTTTCTATTTATAATGTATATATATATATATATTTGTATATATATTGTAAATAGATAGCTTTGTTTTAAATTTACTAAACAAAAACATATTTTCTAATTCTAATATTTTTGGTAATCTGGAAATTTGATATTAAGCTTTTCAAAGCTATTTAAATAAATAAGTATATGGTTTTAAATTGTTAAGGTAAGTGTGAATTGTTTAAATTGGTTTTAGCTCAAGTTTAAATTTAAATTATTTAACAAAAAGGTTTGTTTTTTTTGTAAATATAGCTTGATAAGATAAGTAACCTATAATAAAGCGTAATTTTTTTAATTTGATAATGAGTTATTTTTAAATAATATTAATAATGTATTATTTTACAATTGGATTCTTAATAAAAATAGAAATTGTTATTTCGAATCGAATTTGTATATATATAACTTGATTTTAAAATTTGAATTTAAGAATTTGATTTGAATTTGAATTTAAACTTTTGAAATTTAAAGTATAGATTTCAAATTGTTTTGGATTTTAAAATACTTGTATAAACTTTTATTCATATATATAATTAGTTTATTTCTTTTGAAATTATCTATACATATATATAAATACTAATTAATGAATTCATTAAGCATGATCTTGTATTAATCTTTCATTAACCTTTAATATAACTAATTAACCTTAAAAGAGACATGTGTTAGCTTTTAAATTCACTTAATAACAAGTGTTGTATTATAGGACAAGTGTCAAATTTAAGTTAGTTTTTCTTTTATTTTTATTTACAAATAATTTCAGCTTATATAAAATCTTCTTTCCTTCATTTTTCTTTTCTTTTCAAAATCTTAGTTAACAAATCTGAGAACTTTAGCTGAAACAAATAAAATAAGCAAATCTGACCAAAATCTGAAAACACTTCCTCTAAAACCAAAATCCAAATCATAAAATCAAATCCCTTAAATCATTTCCAAAACAAGTTTGCAAATCATTTTCCCTATAACCATCTTCAAACATGCAAACCAAAAATCATTTCCCTGTAACATTTTCAAACCTGTAAAAGAGCATTTTTAAATCTGTTGAAAGCAAATCTGGAATTGTCTTCTGCATGCAAGCCTGCATCATATTTTTTCTTGAATCTCGAAGCATGCACCTGCATTTTCAAATCAAGCAAACAAGTTTTCAAATCAGGAGCATTTCAGTTTTTTAAAAGAGTTTAAAGTTTTCAAAGCTGTTTTTCAAACTGGAGGCTCTATCTTCCTTCCTTAATTCTGGTGAGTAACTTTTAAAATTTAAAATGAATTTTGTTGCATGCTAGTATGGTTGAAATAAATGTGTATTGCATGTATATATAAGTGAATGTAAGATGTGAATATTTAATTGTATGCATGTTGTGTATATGCACTATGTGCTCTGTTTGTTCCCATGCTCACATTTTCATTTAAATCCCTTACCACTTAATCTAGTTCTTGATAGGATCTGATTATCAAATAAATATTGTTTGATTTAACCTAGATTAATGTTTAAAAATTTAAGTTAGTCAAAATAAGGCTTGTTTGTCTCTGGAAGTATTAAAACAACTATGCATGTTAAATATCAAAAATCAAAATTTTTAATTTATAAATTCAGTATTATAAATCGAATACATCAACTAAAATATGATTTTTAACACAAGAATCAAGATTTTTAGTTTGGGATTAAAGGTGCAGTTTGGGTTTGAACTGGAAATGAACTTTTGAGTTTTTCTAGTGATCTATGTGTTTTGGAGTGGTCGGGGTTCTTTCAAATGATGGAGGAGTGATCGTAGTATCTAGGAAAAATATTTGATTGTGATGCATTTCATCGAGGAGGCGGCGGTGGCGAGATCCTTTCTGGAACACTTGTTTTAACTAGGTATAATGAATCGATCACCACGACCATTTGGGTTGATCGAGTGCAGTAGGATTTTGGGAGATGGTAGTGTGGTCGTAGACGAGGTCAGGTGTAACAACCCAGATTTCTGGGCATTGTAATTAATAAGATAATTGGGTTAATTAATAGAAATACTAAATTTATATATTGAACAAATGGATCTGATTAAATAAATATTTATATTTATAATTGTGTTGTGTGTGTGTATATATATATATATATACACACATAAATTTTTAAACAGAATTATTATATACAAGTTAAATTTGTATTTGTTTAAAAATATGTATATGTAAAATTGACTTGAAATTTAATTTGAATTCGGATATTTAAATTGAAGTTCAAAAGTTAGATATATATATATATCATAGATTTTACTTTGATTTTAAATTATATTTTAATTTATATACACAAATTTCTTTAAATACTGTAATATAAATGAACAAAGTTTATTTCAAAAGAAAAACAATTTTTAAAATAAAAAAAATAATTTTTTTATTATAAAATAATATTTGGTTTGAAAACTTTGAAATAAAATTGAATTCAACATTCTTTTTTTCTTTTAAAATGTTCTCTTTTGAAAATTTAGTTTTTAAAAAAAATTTAAATTATTCAAATAAACATTAAGATGAGTAATTTTATATAAGAAGTTCATATGTATTCATTTAAAGGCTAAATGAAATAAAACATTTATAAACATTTATAAAATCAAAGAAATTTCTTTTTATATTAAAAGTGTACATATGTAAGGCATTTAAATTATAAGGAAGACACTTGTAATTACTTTACAAACTTAAGTAACAAGTGGCATGTTAATTTATTTTTGAAAATAAATTATTATAGATAAGAAAATCTAGAAATTCATTTAGTTCAAAACATTATCTTCATTTGTAAACTGATAATCAGATTTTAGAAAAAATGCAAACCCAAACACAAATCCATCTAAAATCTGCAAAACCCAAATTCAAAACCAAATCTGCAAATTTGAAAACTGTATGAAGTTCAATTCAACTTCAACTCTAAGCAAAGAAGTATGGAGATTAACTACAAATCTAAAACCAAAGGAAAGGGGGTCAGCTGCAAATCTAAATTAACTGCTGCAAAATTTAAAATCAACTTCAACAACAAATTGCAAAACCCAGATTCAACTAGCACTTAACAGTTCCAGGAAATTCAATTTGCAATCAGCAGTTCCAAAAAAAAAAATGAGTTTGCATCTGGATTTGCCATCTGCTTCTTCTATAGTAAGGTGAGTAAAACTCTTTTTAAAAATTGTTTTAGATATTGCATGTGATGATTTTGTGTGATAAAGTTGGGATATTGTTTGCATGCTTTATTTCATCTGAATATTTGTATGAAAATGCTTGGTTTTATATGTGAATGTCTGTAAACATATATATATATATATATATATATATATATATATATTGGTACTCTGTTAGGAGTAACAGGTTAGCAACCATCATAAATAATACCTATCTCTCTATAAAATCGAAATTAGTCTGTGATTATAGAAAAGAAATTGTTAATGACAATGAGTACTTGTTTTTAAAAATAATTTTAAGTTATTTAGTTTGCAGTGTATACTGTAAGCTTAAAGATTTACAGTTAAAATAAGGAAATGGGTAAAAATCAATTATGATAATTTATATATCTAATTGTATAATCTAGACTGTGAATACGAATCATGAATTTTGAAATAAACTTTGAAATTTTTAACGGTGTATAGGCCGAGATATTGCATGTTAATCGATTTATGGGTTTTGGCCATTTGCCGATGATCGGCGATGACCGGAGGTGTGAGCTTTGGTTCGGAGGAGGCTGAAGTATAGTACATTGATGGAAAAATGTTGTTGGATTTTTCTTGTGGCTGTGTCGATCGATTTTCGACGAACTAGGGTTTAAGGGCCAGAGGAGACGTGGTTTGTATTTTTGTGATTTCGTCGTAGACAGAGTGTCGAGTTAGGCTGGACATGGTTGGAACGTGTCTGGGTCGTGGACAAAGGTATGGACGGAGTGATGGAGTTTCAGGTGATAGGGATGGCCTGGTCGAGGCTGGTTTCTAGTGATGTTGAGTTTCCAGTCTCAACAGGGGGTGTTAAATTTTGTTTTGGACTGCGTGGCAATGGATTGAAGGTCGTAGTCGTTCGAAGTGTTGAACGTCGACATGCGGGGGAGTTCATCGGTGGTCGTGGCGGCAGGATTGGGATGTGCACGTGCACGGCACTGTTGATCGTGCCTGGGTGTTGGGTTGAGTTTATCTCGAAGTGGAACTCGAGACGGTGAAGGTCAGGCTCGGGTTTTTACGCGTGTTAGTTGAGTTGTGTATCAGCAGTTTTTATGTTCAACAGAGTAAAACAAATTAAGATATTGGTTTTGCTCGGGTAAGTGGGTAGAAAACTCGAAGTAGTTAGGTAGAAAACTCAAAGCAGTTTTGTTTGTTCCCAGGTTTGCTCTGAGTATTACAGGTTTACAGAAACCTGTAGGTTCTGTTTTAAAAAAATATATATAAGGAAATAAGGTTTTAAACTTAAACTTGTATAACTACATTATTTTGGGAAGTAATTTAAATCTTTAAATTACTGTTTGTAAAATGTGAGCAAGATTTAAAATAAAATTTAAATCTAGAAATCTTAAATTTAAATATGAACTTCAGTTTTTAAATATTAAAAGAAGGTTTGAATTTGGAAGTTTTAAACTAAACTAAAGTTAGTGAAATTTTGAAATGAGTTTTTGTTTTCAAAATTCTTATGAATTTAAATTCTAAGACAATCACTTGTTTGTCTTACAATTTAAAAAGTTTTTAATTATTCAAACTTTGATAAGATTGAATTATTCTTAAAATGGAGGTTTGAAGAGTAGTTGAGGATTTAATCAAAGTTAAATCAGCATTTTTAATCTGAATTCAAATTTTGATTTGAATCTTAAGAGTGGAAATAAAGTAAAGTTTATAAATTTAATATTGTAAATAAGTTGGTAGGTTAAAGTATACTTTAATAATCTGAGACTAAAAAGGGAGTTAGTTTAAAATCTTTAAATTTCTTTTATAGTATTCTTTAACATATGATTAATAATAGTCAATTGAGAAATCGTTTAAGTTTAATTACTTAATAAAAAGGTAATTAAGAAATTAATTACTTAATGTAATTAATTGGGTCTAATGTGATTAGTTTAGATTAATTAATTAAGTTTAATTAATTTAAACACTTGATGATTGATGAATAATTATTTAATGTAATTAATGGAAGCGTAATTACTTAAGGAAGTAATTAATGGTAATTACTGGATGTTATTAATCAAGAGTGATTAATAATTATGATTAATAATTAATTAATGAAGTAATTAAAGATTAATTACTGTATTTGGTTAAGGATAACTAATTTGAGAAATTAGTTAAGGGCTAATTACTTAAATGTAATTAAAATAAATAGAATGAGATTGGAAGCGTTGATTAATTGTTATCCCTAATAGGTGGTTCGTGATACTATGTGATATGATATGTTTGATTTAAACTGTGAAGATGTGATTATCTATTGATTATGAATTGCTATGACATCCTGTATTAAAAATAGAGTTGTATTTCACTTTGAATAATGTAAGTTAAGTTGACAATGGTTTTGAAGAGACCGGAGTCGGGTATTAGTAAATACCCGAAACCACTTCGATTCTTATAATTTGATATGTGAAACTAATAGGCTAAAATGGAATGACTTAAGTAAATGGGACCATTTAAATCTAAGTTTGCACTTAGAAATTAATGTGTGAAATGATTGATGTCTATAACAACTTGTGAAGTTGTAAATCGATTTAAGTTACCCCGGGTTTATATAAGTTGTATGCATTGGTATTTCATGCTTGGTGGGTTTACTCACGCTGGTTTCCAGCCTGACCCGGGTGTTACTTTGATGTAATGCTCGGGTCAGACCGAGTATTACAGATTTTCAGGTAAGGACGTTCTGGAGCTCAGGAGGCGAGCTGGAGGGCTGAAGCGTATGGAGTGCTTTACCGCTGTGACATATTATTGTGTAATTGGGTCATGTTGTTTTATAACTATCCTGTATTGTGTAAATGTTATAACTCTGATATATGAAAATGTAAATGTACTGATACTGTTCTTTTTGTAAACTGTTATTATGTGATATTATATTTTGATCCGCTGCGAATGTGAGGTATCTGTGTCTTGTTTCTGTTTCTTCTTCTTCTATCTCTTCTTCTTTTCTCTAACTATCTGGAATTTTCGGGATCGAAAATTCCGGGTCATTACATTTGGTATCAGAGCAGAAGGTTAAGCGAGAACCTTGGCTCTGGTGGGATTACTAGGGTAAGTAGTACCCTATAATGAGTTGAGTGTATAAATATGAGAGAGCGTACTTGTTATTTTCTTATATAAATGTTTTTAAATGATTTCAAAAGTAAATGAATCTTATATAAGAAATAGATTATCTATTATATTAAGGAAATTGGTTGTAGTATTAATTAAATTAAAAGTAATAGTAAGAATTAAATTGAGAAGTAATAGAATGCAACCAAATTGAAATTGAAATTAAATAAATATAAGTTTGAAATGAATTCAAAGTAAAATTGAAATCCTGAATTGGAAAAGCATTTCAGAATAAGATGATAATGGATGGTTTTAGATATGATAATTTTGGTTATTATCATAAATGGTTGTTGTATATAATAATGAAATGTTTTAAGGAAGTAACCATTTAAAAAAAGAAAATAATTTGTAAATGTGAAAGGATGTAAATTAAAGTGGGTTTCAAATTGTGCAGTTTTGAATTCTAAATTTAAACATTTGAATTGGTTTCAAAATGTCAAAGGAGATAATATTATTCAAACTATTATTGAATATGATCTTATTTTAAAATAAGAAATGTTATTTAATATTTTCGAATGAAAGAGGTCCTATTTCAAACAAAGGTTGTTTGAAATTTTAAAGGAATTTGTTTGAATTTAAAACCAGGGGTGGTTTAAAATTTAAAAGTAACCAGGTGTGTAAAGGAATTAAACTCTAAGGTTGAATTTTAAATCTGGAATGAGGTATGATGCCCAAAGTGATAAGTTTTTGAACTTAGTAAGTGGGAAGATTATTTATGTGAAGTTTAAATTTGAAATGTAAGTTCAAATTGGGTAAGATTGACCGAATTAAGTGAATTGAATTTAACTTAGAGGAAGTTAAATAAGTTTGAATGAACAATCTGATTTGGAAATTTCAAGATGAAATTGAGATTTAATTGGGGAGTTAAATGGTTAATCTGAATTGGGAGTTTGTGTGATCTCAAAATGGGATTGAGATCTGGAAATTGTAAATTGATGAATGTTTTAAGATGAATTAGATGATATCATCCTATTATTGTTAAAAATCTTTAAGTTGTGAATTGGATTTGTTAAAATGAATGAGAAATGGAGTATGGTAATCTATTGTTGGGATAAAAAGGTAAATTGATTTAAAGAAATTAAATCAACAATTGAAGTATTAACTCGAATTTATGTAATTCGAGATGGTTCATAGTGAACTGGAATTTGAAGTTGGTTCAAATTGAATTTGATTTGAATCAATTGAATGAGTGATTAAAGATGTATAAGTATAAAATTCAAATGGAAAATTTGAATTGGATTAATTTGAATTTTTTTTTAATTAAAGTTGAATAGTTTTAAATTCAAATGGAATTTGAATTGAATTTGGGAGGAAATCAAGAATAATTCAACTTGATTTGGAAATGGAGTTTGAAATTGGGATTAATTCAATCTGGAGTTGAAATGAATTAAAATTGGAACTAGTTCAACTGAAATTTATTTGAATTAGTAAAATTTGAGATGAAGGTTGAATAAAGTTAAATTTGGAAAGAACTGAGGTTCAACTTGAATTGGGTTAAATAGATTTCAATGGAAATTGAAGTTATTTAAACTGGAATTGGGTCAATTTAAATGGTAAGGGAAATTTAAATTGAATTGATAAGTATGGAGATTGGGAAGAGAACAGTTTTGACTCTGGACTCTTTTTAATATAAATTGTTTTTAATATAAACCTATTTTTCCAAGCTATTCATTATACATACAACTTTTCTTTTAAAAGCCAAATTATCTTATATTTGTTTACAATTATTTTTGAAACTGTTTAACAATTTTCCAACTGTTTTATAAGCTAATTACTATATTTCAACTGTTTTACAAAACTAATTACTATTTTACTGTTATCTTGCAATTATTTAAAATTTCTATAATTATTTTAACTATTTTCTACCTATTTTACACCTACCTTACAAACTAGTAATTATTTTCCAACTACTCATCTATTTTTAAAAATTTTTAAGCTATTTTCTAAATAAACTGGACAGAGTTTGAACTGTTTATTGGTTAAATACCCAATCGAGATAAGAATAGAGGTGATAATCCAAATGGATTGAAGCAAGTAAGAGTAAGTGAATGGAACCAAAGTGAATATGAATAGAAATGGAATTGATTTGACTAATAACCAATAAAGATAAATATGTATGGTGTACGTATGTTATTCTATTTGCATAGTGATTTGATTCAGATTCGAACACAGAATTTCGAGATAGTTATATCGATCCGAGTGGGATTTTTCATTCGATTTTCGACGGCGAACGTGGATATGGGTTGTTGATTGGTTCTGGATATTCTCTATCATAGTTATGACTATGCAAGGAGAATGACGGTTTCTGATCAAGGAACCAGATATGTGTCCGCACTAGGGAGTCGGGCGGACGATACTAGTTCGGAAGTGAAATTATGTGATCGAGTGAGCGATCAGATTGGTATAGCGTACGGATGATATGTGTACATCGTACGGATTTGAATGAAAATGATATTGAAAGGAGTAATCAAATTTGAATATTTGATTTTGAATAAACAAAGTTATATATCTTTGTTATATAAGATAAAACTCCCCTTGATGAATCTTTTGCCAGAAGAAAAGGGTTTTTGAAAGGAGTTTATACAAGTTTGAAATGATCCAAAGTTTTAAAAGATTTTATATATCTGAATATATATATATATATATATAAAGGATCATATGAGAATTTTGGAAAAAAGGGTTTTGGGAACCTTTGGATTTGGAAAAGGCTTTTGATTTTCGAGTAAAATCAATATGGGATTTTGAAAAGCCTAGTTTGAGAATTATCGATTTTGGAATAATCGATTTTGTGTAAAGGAGCTTTGTATGAGATCATACCAGGTGTATGATTTAAAGATACTATATATGTGTAGTATAAAATGTTTTGATGATGCTCTGGGGAAAAAGGCGCTCCCTTGGAATGGACTTCTTAGGAGCACCACCGGGTGGTGCTGCCTTGAGCCCCAAGGGGGGTTCTAAAGTTGATCCTGTGAGGAGTCCGAACAAAACTAGTTCCTGAGGATTATTGGGTAGCGAAAGTCGAGGGCGCTGATGCCTACAGGGGCATTTGGGTTATGCTGTGACGATAGTGTAACTCGATGTCGCTGTGATTTACTGCGGGGACCATAGCGAAAATCGTGTGGAGGATGAGTGTCAACGGTCTACACTTGATTTTGCCGGGAAGACAACGCAACATCGGTAGACTGCGATCTATGGTCAAGTGGAGTGGAGAAGTTTCATTCTTTTGGCAGCGGAATTCGAGGGCGCTGATGCCTACAGTTATATGGGTTTTTGCTGTGATATCTACGTAACCCCAGTTGTAGCTGCGATCTGTAGCGGGTTTCATGGTGTAATCGAGGGTCGCAGAGGCCTATAGTTATCTGTGGATTTTGTCGGGACGACAACGTAACCATCGGGTTAACTGCGACCATGGATGGGGGTGATGATTTCCAGAGCATCCTCACTAAAGATATTTCCTCTATTTTCAAAACTGTCTTCTAGATTTCCAATAAAAATTATTTCCAAGTATTTTCACTGGATGTTGAAAACGGGTCTGCCAAGCACTTGTAGATTTTCAGTCGTACGCCTGAAAAACGTATGACCGAAGTTCTAGGAGAACAAGGATAGACTGGTTGAGACATCGAGTTATAAAAGTATTTTTATAAAAAAACTATTTTTTGGCAATATTATATAGATTTTAAAGGTGTTTGAAAAATAATTAAAGAATAATTTTCTGAACATAAGCTTTTTAATAAATTCAGGATTCGTTCCTTTTCGAGGACGAAAAGATTCAAAGGGGGGAGGAATGTAACAACCCAGATTTCTGGGCATTGTAATTAATAAGATAATTGGGTTAATTAATAGAAATACTAAATTTATATATTGAACAAATGGATCTGATTAAATAAATATTTATATTTATAATTGTGTTGTATATATATATACACATAGATTTTTAAACAGAATTATTATATACAAGTTAAATTTGTATTTGTTTAAAAATATGTATATGTAAAATTGACTTGAAATTTAATTTGAATTCGGATATTTAAATTGAAGTTCAAAAGTTAGATATATATATATATATATATCATAGATTTTACTTTGATTTTAAATTATATTTTAATTTATATACATAAATTTCTTTAAATACTATAATATAAATGAACAAAGTTTATTTCAAAAGAAAAACAATTTTTAAAATTAAAAAAAATAATTTTTTATTATAAAATAATATTTGGTTTGAAAACTTTGAAATAAAATTGAATTCAACATTCTTTTTTTTCTTTTAAAATGTTCTCTTTTGAAAATTTAGTTTTAAAAAAAAAATATTTTAAATTATTCAAATAAACATTAAGATGTGTAATTTTATATAAGAAGTTCATATGTATTCATTTAAAGGCTAAATGAAATAAAACATTTATAAACCTTTATAAAATCAAAGAAATTTCTTTTTATATTAAAAGTGTACATATGTAAGGCATTTAAATTATAAGGAAGACACTTGTAATTACTTTACAAACTTAAGTAACAAGTGGCATGTTAATTTATTTTTGAAAATAAATTATTATAGATAAGAAAATCTAGAAATTCATTTAGTTCAAAACATTATCTTCATTTGAAAACTGATAATCAGATTTTAGAAAAAATGCAAACCCAAACACAAATCCATCTAAAATCTGCAACAACCAAATTCAAAACCAAATCTGCAAATTTGAAAACTGTATGAAGTTCAATTCAACTTCAACTCTAAGCAAAGAAGTATAGAGATCAAGTACAAATCTAAAACCAAAGAAAAGGGGGTCAGCTGCAAATCTAAATTAACTGCTGCAAAATTTAAAATCAACTTCAACAACAAATTGCAAAACCCAGATTCAACTAGCACTTAACAGTTCCAGGAAATTCAATTTGCAATAAGCAGTTCCAGAAGAAAAAAAATGAATTTGCATCTGGATTTGCCATCTGCTTCTTCTATAATAAGGTGAGTAAAACTCTTTTTCAAAATTGTTTTAGATATTGCATGTGATGATTTTGTGTGATAAAGTTGGGATATTGTTTGCATGCTTTATTTCATCTGAATATTTGTATGAAAATGCTTGGTTTTATATGTGAATGGCTGGAAACATATATATATGTGTGTGTGTGTGTGTGGGTGTGAATGTCTGGAAACATATATATATATATATATATATATATATATATATATATATATATATATATTGGTACTCTGTTAGGAGTAACAGGTTAGCAACCATCACAAATAATACCTATCTCTCTATAAAATCAAAATTAGTCTGTGATTATAGAAAAGAAATTGTTAATGACAATGAGTACTTGTTTTTAAAAATAATTTTAAGTTATTTAGTTTGCTGTGTATACTGTGAGCTTAAAGATTTACAGTTAAAATAAGGAAATGGGTAAAAATCAATTATGATAATTTATATATCTAATTGTATAATCTAGATTGTGAATACGAATCATGAATTTTGAAATAAACTTTGAAATTTTTAAGGGTGTATAGGCCTAGATATTGCATGTTAATCGATTTATGGGTTTTGGCCATTTGCCGATGATCGACGATGACCAGAGGTGCGAGCTTTGGTTCGGAGGAGGCTGAAGTATAGTAGATTGATGGAAAAATGTTGTTGGATTTTTCTTGTAGCTGTGTCGATCGATTTTCGACGAACTAGGGTTTAAGGGCCAGAGGAGACGTGGTTTGTATTTTTGTGATTTCGTCGTAGACAGAGTGTCGAGTTAGGCTGGACATGGTTGGAACGTGTCTGGGTCGTGGACAAAGGTATGGACGGAGTGATGGAGTTTCAGGTGATAGGGATGGCCTGGTCGAGGCTGGTTTCTGGTGATGTTGAGTTTCCAGTCTCAACAGGGGGTGTTAATTTTTGTTTTGGACTGCGTGGCAATGGATTGAAGGTCGTAGTCGTTCGAAGTGTTGAACGTCGACATGCGGGGGAGTTCATCGGTGGTCGTGGCGGCAGGATTGGGATGTGCATGTGCACGGCACTGTTGATCGTGCCTGGGTGTTGGGTTGAGTTTATCTCGAAGTGGAACTCGAGACAGTGAAGGTCAGGCTCGGATTTTTACGCGTGTTAGTTGAGTTGTGTATCAGCAGTTTTTATGTTGAATAGAGTAAAACAAATTAAGATATTGGTTTTGCTCGGGTAAGTGGGTAGAAAACTCGAAGTAGTTAGGTAGAAAACTCGAAGCAGTTTTGTTTGTTCCCAGGCTTGCTCTGTGTATTACAGGTTTACAGAAACCTGTAGGTTCTGTTTTAAAAAAATATATATAAGGAAATAAGCTTTTAAACTTAAACTTGTATAACTACATTATTTTGGGAAGTAATTTAAATCTTTAAATTACTGTTTGTAAAATGTGAGCAAGATTTAAAATAAAATTTAAATCTGGAAATCTTAAATTTAAATATGAACTTCAGTTTTTAAATATTAAAAGAAGGTTTGAATTTGGAGGTTTTAAACTAAATTGAAGTCAGTGAAATTTTGAAATGAGTTTTTGTTTTCAAAATTCTTATGAATTTAAATTCTAAGACAATCACTTGTTTGTCTTACAATTTAAAAAGTTTTTAATTATTCAAACTTTGATAAGATCAAATTATTCTTAAAATGGAGGTTTGAAGAGTAGTTGAGGATTTAATCAAAGTTAAATCAGCATTTTTAATCTGAATTCAAATTTTGATTTGAATCTTAAGAGTGGAAATAAAGTAAAGTTTATAAATTTAATATTGTAAATAAGTTGGTAGGTTAAAGTATACTTTAATAATCTGAGACTAAAAAGGGAGTTAGTTTAAAATCTTTAAATTTCTTTTATAGTATTCTTTAACATATGATTGATAATAGTCAATTGAGAAATCGTTTAAGTTTAATTACTTAATAAAAAGGTAATTAAGAAATTAATTACTTAATGTAATTAATTGGGTCTAATGTGATTAGTTTAGATTAATTAATTAAGTTTAATTAATTTAAACACTTGATGATTGATGAATAATTATTTAATGTAATTAATGGAAGCGTAATTACTTAAGGAAGTAATTAATGGTAATTACTGGATGTTATTAATCAAGAGTGATTAATAATTATGATTAATAATTAATTAATGAAGTAATTAAAGATTAATTACTGTATTTGGTTAAGGATAACTAATTTGAGAAATTAGTTAAGGGCTAATTACTTAAATGTTATTAAAATAAATAGAATGAGATTGGAAGCGTTGATTAATTGTTATCCCTAATGGGTGGTTCGTGATACTATGTGATATGATATGTTTGATTTAAACTGTGAAGATGTGATTATCTATTGATTATGAATTGCTGTGACATCCTGTATTAAAAATAGAGTTGTATTTCACTTTGAATAATGTAAGTTAAGTTGACAATGGTTTTGAAGAGACCGGAGTCGGGTATTAGTAAATACCCGAAACCACTTCGATTCTTATAATTTGATATGTGAAACTAATAGGCTAAAATGGAATGACTTAAGTAAATGGGACCATTTAAATCTAAGTTTGCACTTAGAAATTAATGTGTGAAATGATTGATGTCTATAACAACTTGTGAAGTTGTAAATCGATTTAAGTTACCCCGGGTTTATATAAGTTGTATGCATTGGTATTTCATGCTTGGTGGGTTTACTCACGCTGGTTTCCAGCCTGACCCGGGTGTTACTTTGATGTAATGCTCGGGTCAGACCGAGTATTACAGATTTTCAGGTAAGGACGTTCTCGAGCTCAGGAGGCGAGCTGGAGGGCTGAAGTGTATGGAGTGCTTTACCGCTCTGACATATTATTGTGTGATTGCGTCATGTTGTTTTATAACTGTCCTGTATTGTGTAAATGTTATAACTCTGATATATGAAAATGTAAATGTACTGATACTGTTCTTTTTGTAAACTGTTATTATGTGATATTATATTTTGATCCGCTGCGAGTGTGAGGTATCTGTGTCTTGTTTCTGTTTCTTCTTCTTCTGTCTCTTCTTCTTTTCTCTTACTATCTGGAATTTTCGGGATCGAAAATTCCGGTTCGTTACATCAGGGCCGGAGTTGCAGAACCTACGGTGGTCGGAGGATCGAAGGCGAAGCGTTGCCAGGTTTGGTGTGTTGTAGTTCCTGTTAGTTTCCAGGTTGGATTGTATCTCGAATTTGATTTCGAGAATTGGAGGTACGATATGACGATCGTATTAGGGGTTTGGATGATGATTAGTATGGGGAAGATCATCGTTGATGATCGGAGATGATCAACGGCACCGTGCATGTGCATGGTGCACTATTATTTGATGAAGTTGCTTTTGTGTTAGATTATGTTCGAGTTAATTGATGTTGACTCGAAGTGTTTTGATGATTTTCTCGAGGGAGTTTGATCTTGGCTTGAAGCAAAAATAGGATGGCTCGGGTTAAAATTTGGTTATAGGTTTTAAGAAACCTGTAGTGTTGTTTTAAAATTCTAAACTGAAGTTTAAAATGAAAAGCAAAGTTTTAAATAAGTTTAAATCCAAGTTTAAATCTGGTTTGAGTTTAGTTTAAAGCTCAGTTTTTAAATAAATAAAGTTTTTAAAATTTAAATTGTTTTTAACTACTTTAAAATGTTTAAATGGTTTGAATTTAAAATGAAGTTTTAAAATGTAAATAGGTTTTAAAATCTAAATTTAATCTGGAATCAAAGTTTAAATATGTATTCCAGTTTTAAAATGAAAGAAAGTTTTTAAACTTAAATTGTTTTAAACAACTTGAATGTTAAAGTATTTTTAAATTGATTTGAATTTTAAATGAAATTGGTTTTTAAATTTTTTTTAAACTTCTTTATAAAATGAATATTTCTTTAACATGTGAAATTAAAGGCTTTTGAACTGTTTTTAAACTTTGTTAAAGTTAATTTGTATTCATTTATATCTTAAATTTAAAATGAAATTTAAAAGTAAATTTAAAAACAAATTGTTTTTAAATGCTTTGTTAATGATAATTTGATCATTAATAAGAATAATGTTTTTATCTTTAAACAAGTAAAGATTTAATGATTTGTAATTCATTAAGTTATTTAAAATGGATAATTAATTAATTTATTTAATTAATCATTTGGATTAATTAAATAAGTAATTAAAGTTTAAGATTAATTAATTAAGGATAATTAGTTTGTAATTAAGGATTATTATTTAGATTTTAATTAATGATTAAGAGAAATTAATCAAGTAATTAAGGATTAATTAAGTTATAGTTAACACTTAGTTAATTAAATAATTAGAGATTAATTAATTGATAATTAAAGGTTAATTAATTTGTAATCAATAATGATTAATCTAAGTTGAAATACTTAAAGAAAGCAATTAAAGAATTGTTAGTAGTTAATGAAGGTCATTAACTTGAGATTTTTGAATAATTAATTAATGTGATTAATTTTAATAATTAATTAGATTAATTAATTAAAGATAATCATTTGTGAAATTGTTTAAGTATAATCACTTAATGAAAGTAATTAAGGAATTAATTACTTAATGTAATTAATTGAGTTTAATGTGATTAATTAAATTAATTAATTAAGTTTAATTAATTTTAATCACTGGATTATTTGATAATAATTACTTAATGTAATTAATGAAGTGTAATTACTTAGTGAAGTAATTAGTAATGGTAATTACTGGATGTAATTAATTAAAGATGATTTAATAGTGGAAGTAATTTGGTTTAAATTACTTTGTGTAATTACACTACGCCATAGATGGCCTTCTGCAACATTTTTGCAAGGTGTTGCCAAGTAAAATGCTGCGATAGCTAATACAATTTTGGTCCTACTGCAACATTGAATTTTTGGTGTTGCCTTAGCCATAAAAATGTGTTGCTCTAGCTAAACAAGTGTAATTGATGCAATATTTTTTTATAGTGTTTCTATAGCAGAACTTTGCATATCTTTCGCACCGATCCGCGCCGATCTACCAAGGCAAATCCTACGTTGGAGAACATGACACCTCATCAATCCGAACACTACTCCTTGATCTTTTAGAGCCGCGAAGAAAAAAAGTCCCCGCAAATAACTTTTAATTTTCGTTCTCTGGTTTCAAGGCCCACCCTCTAATTTTTATTCCCCGCCTATCCCCTTATTCACGGTGTTAATCCCCAAATCCCTAAATTGTTTCTTCTCAAATTCCATCAGACAACTACCACTCGGCTTCTAATTCGAACAATTCCCCTAATCGTTACATCAACGCGACTGTAAATTCAAAGGTGAATTCTCGTTAATTTAGTAGGATGAATAGGCTTACTCAAAACTTAGGTTTGAAAAGTCATGCGGATTTTCCTTCTTTGGCGGCTAAAAATATTAATAGCTAAGGGATTTATAATACGTCCCCTGGAGTCGTTCACCAACGATAGCAGAAGAGCTTCCATATGATCCTAAATTAGAAACTTCGACGATGGTAAGGCAACATCAAAAGGGTTTTCCTTGGATTGTTCACCCATGGTATCCTGTTATTTTCTTAAACTTGTACTATTCATTCTTTTTTCTTTCCTATTGAGGTTCGCTTTAGCTTGGACATGTAAGTTTCAATTGGAAGATCCTCTCTGGTGAATGGCTATCTGATAATAAAAAAATGAGATCGTCTCTTCAAGGAAAACAACTCTGGGGGTACAATGGAAATTCGGTGAATGTCTCCTATTATTTCAGTCATTTTATAACTACATAGATAGAATCTGAATATATTTTTATATGTTCAATGAAGGCTTAAAATAAATAAAAAGCTTGCTCACTTTGGTGCTAAAAACTACACATGTTTTAGGAATGAAATAGAACTAAAAAATGCTTGGAAGAGTGGAAGAAGTTGAAACTTAGCATCTCTGGATCTGTTATGATGTAACTTTTCAGGTTGATCAAAAAGAACTAATGGAAAATGTGTCTCTTGCATTCAATGGGATGCTTGACATAATCGTAATTATCGGTTATAAAGCTAAGGTCCAAGAATTTGTGTTCCAGATATATTTAATTTGATTCAGTCATAGTAGTAACTGCAAACAATACTCTGCTATTCACACCTATGTGCTCCAGTTTATCACTTAGATTACAGTTTACACTAACATGGTATGAATATAGCAAGTGCAAATATAGAAAAAAAGTTCCAATCCTAGCAAAACAGTAAACTGCCTATACATATTGTCTTTTACATTATTGCAAATTGAAACCATATTGTTTTATCAGTCTAAAAAAAATAAAGTCAATAAACAGTAATCTGAAAAATTAGGAGATTGGTAATACGTAGTTAAAATTTTAGATATCTAGAAAATATAATATGTTGTTATTTAATTTGTCATATATTTAAACAAGAAAACTCAAATTGTAAGAATGTACGGTTTACTTGCTTTGGCATAAAAATGTTTAACTGGAAAACTCAAATTGATTTTTATTACTGACATTTTGGTAAAATTTGAGACGGCTAGCACAAAATATGTGTGATGATAAATTGAAAATCACAATGATGAAGAAAATACTTGTGAGACTTGTGGTTTCCTTTTGTGATGAAACATAAGTTGCAACCTAAATGAACAGTGTACGACCAACTCGCTTGTTCTATAGTATGAATAGTTGAAAGAATAGAGTTTTTTATTTTAGAGAGTACCTATTATATATGATGGGGAGGAAGACTCCAAAAAAAGCCTGTATGCTGACCTTGTGGGGATTGCGGTAGATAATAAGTTTATTAGCATGCTATCAGTGGTGTGGTGGATGATGATATATTCCTTTGTAAAAAAATATACTAGTTTGGATTTAGACTCTATTTTTTTGATTTGTAAAAGGCTTATACCAGTCTATCAAATTCTTATGCTGTTTTTTTAGTTATGCGTTTCAGTTTTTAAGTTTTGACCAGAGCCTCAATTTGCTTTTAATCTTATCATTATTATCAATATATTAACATTGTTGGCACTATTCTAGCTTCTTCGGTCATAAAAGCATGAAAGATAATATGTAATAATTATTTAATTAATGATAATCTTAATGAATTGATTTGTATGTACTGACTCCTAATGCCATGTTGATTTTAGGCTAAAATTTTAAAGGCGCTTTATTTTATATTTTAATAAACTTCCAACCTACTGTGTTATTCATTCTATTTGTGGGAAACATAAGTATGAGTGTATGTAATTATGTTATTGATAGTGGATTTACTATAGCTAGCAATAGTTTTGGTGCTTTTAAGAAAAGTGATTCTACTGCTTTTATTCAATATAGGCAAGAGGCGTAGTACCTCTATTGTATAATATGTTATATTTAACCAACCTACATATTTTTGCAATTAGAATATTATAATATTCTAGCTGACCTAAATCATGGTGAACCAAATGACGTCTCCTTCAGGGAAACTTTTAGAAGTTAATAGTGAAGTTGAAGAAATAGCTATTATGAATACTAGTTAAAATGCAAATATCGAATTTCAGTCCATTTGACCCTTCAAAATGAATCTGTTTGGTTTCTGCAAGTCGGTCCATTAGACCCATTAAAAGATGTTGCTATAAAGTTATTGCAGAGCAAAGTAGCAACAGCTCCAATCATTCATTCTCCATCCCAAGATGGGTCTTTATACTCTAGTTTCATCTAGAGTTAATCCAACTCCACAAGTTTCAGAAAAGTGAGAATGAAAGATGTGCATATAAGGAGACAGAGAACAGATGGTTCGCCCAGCTTCGTCATAAGATGGTATGTGATACTTTACATTTTTGACTGAAGAGAGTGTATGCTAAACTTTCTATTGAACTTGTATCAGGAGACACCATCCGATGCGGCACTTTTTCTTAAAAGTCGTAAGAGAACAGATGGACGTGAGTACGTGTCTAATCCTCAAGTAATGAATTACAAACTTGTAAGTAATAATTCTGATTTGTAATAATTTTGTTCTGTTTTGCACATGCTGCACATTGTTCATGTCTTGCTCGTGTGCATGTATGCTCATGTCTTTGAAACTGTCCTTGAAACACTTGTTGAACCTGAGTTTCGCAAACTTACTCATGTCTTTGAAACTGTCCTTGAAACACTTGTTGAACCTGAGTTTCGCAAACTTACTAATGGCATAGATGTTTGCTTTGGAAATTGTAATTGAGTATATTGTAAGATTAAGAATTTTGATCCCTTAGCCATTTTTTTCCTTTTCTAGTCGAATGAAGAGGACTTGCTTTTGGTTTGGCTAGAAATGGCACAAAAACTGGAAACGAAGAAATGAATTTGGTTAAAGGGATTACTGACTTGGTTTATACAAAAATATATGTCTATAGTAATACACATATGTGCATAAATAAAATGAATGGCCGTTTGAAGCCTCAGAATCCAGATGACGAAGCCGTAGCTGGCTGTCGACGGAATTGTTTTCCAGTTTTTACTAGTATATATGTTACAAATTGTTTTCTAATTACATGCACATAAACAAATTGTTTTCCAAAATGTGGCTTTCTCTGCATTTGCTGTACACAATCCATATGTAAGCATTTGCTGCATTCTCTGCATCTACTGTAGGGTAATTTTGATGTGGCTTTATTTTGTAAGACTTAGTTCAAAAGGCAATGGCCGGTGGAGAAGGAGGAAATACTGTTGAAACAGTAATTTCGAATGGAAAATCATAGGGTCGTCCTTTTCTTATAGGGAGGCGTGCAAAGTGTGCAAAACAATCAACCGAGGCTCTAACAAATGCTTACGTAAATGACTTAAGGCAAAGGCTTATCGAAGAAATGGAAGCACAGCTAGAATCCAAGTTAAATCAGAAGGTATAAGAGAATTTGGCTAGGGTGCTTAAGAAATTAGGTGATGCCAACCCAGAGATGAACATCAATGTAGAGGATCTAACTTCCACAATCATGTCCAGTGAGACTGATAATCTGACTGGAGGCACCAGCTCTTAAGTCTCATTTATGAATTGTTATGTGTACCGGATATTTTGGGGTAACTTTGTAGTATTTTGGGGTAACTGGATATTTGGGGTAACTGACATGAATTGTGATGTGTACTGCTGTATGAATTGTTACCTGTACTGTGTATAATGCAAGTGTTTTATATGATATTGTACTGTGTATTATGCAAGTGTTCTATGTGATATTGTACGGTTCTATGTGCTCTTAGTGTCTCTTCAGTATAGTGTTGCAGTAGCTTTAGTATAGTGTTGCAGTAGCTTCAGAATAGTGTTGTAGTAGCTTCAGAATAGTGTTGCAGTAGCTTCAGAATAGTGTTGCAGTAGCTTCATAATAGTGTTGCCACCGGGTTATAAATGTTGCTTAAAATAATGTTGCAATAGTCATTCAAGGTGTTGCCATTGGGATGGACCCAGTTGGGTCATGGGCCCCACATTGTGGGCCCCACAAGATGTGGGCCCCACAACTTCATAAAGTTAATATCTATAGCAACATTTTCGGAATGTTGCTACAGATACCTATGGGTGTTGCCATAGAACCAAATAGGGTTCTATTGCAACAATATTACTTATGTTGCCTTAGATAGTCAAATTGTTGCCTGTGAGGTCTAAGGCAACGGCAAAAATTGCATCACCCTAAAAGTGTTGCCATAGACCTATGGCAACATTTTTCGGGCCTGAGCCAACATTTTTTTTATGTTGCAGAAGGCCATTTATGGCGTAGTGTTAATCAAGGGATTAATTAAGGATAATTAATTAGGAATAATTAATTTATTTAATGAAGTAATTAAGGGTAGCTAATTACTGAATGTGATTAATCAAGAGTGATTAATAATTATGGTTTAATTAAGATTAATTACTTAATGTAATTAATTTAAAGAAGATAATTAATTAAATAAGGATCATTAATTAATATAATTAATGATGTAATTAAGAGTTGATTAATTAAGATTAATTAATCAATGATAAGTGATTAAAGAGTAATTAATTAATGTAATTAATTAAGGATTAATTATAGTTAATTAATTAATGAAGTAATTAAAGGTTAATTACTGTTTTTGGTTAAGGATAATTAATTTGTGAAATTAATTAATGATAATTACTTGAATGTAATTAAAGGATTATTAATCAAGGGTGGTTAATTAAGGTGGTTAATTAGAGGATGTTTAATTAATTGATTTGCAATTAATTAATGGTTAAGTAAGCAAGATTTAAAAAGATGAAGTAATTAATTTATTTTATTTTAAATTAATTAAAGATGAAGTAATTAATTTAATTCACTTTAAATTAATTAGAGATGCAAAGTAATTAATTTAGTTCATTTTAAATTAATTATAGTGTGATTAACTAAATCCTTGCTTATGTATGAATGGATGATATTGATTGTCTTGAATGGTTTGAGATCAGAGATGAGATAAGTGATGCTGTGTGATATGAATGCTTTGGTTGCATTGTGATGATAATATGAATTATCTATTTGTGATGATAATATGGATTATCTATTTGTGATGATAATGTGTATTATCTGTTGGTGATGATAATGTGAATTATCTATTTGTGATGATAATGTTGATTATCTATTGTGATATTGTGAATTATCTATCTGTGTGTATATAGATAATAGAATTGAAATTGTTTTAAACTTTAAAACAACTTGGCCTTAAAAGATACGTTTTGGATTCTGATGAGACGGGATCGGAGTTTCCAGATTTGGATATCCGAAAACCACATCGATCCAAATTAACGATAGGTCGTGAATCTCAAGTGAAGATGAAGATTCAGAGTGCAAGGGTTATCGTCGTTGACTCTAAGGGTGATTCCAAAATGAGTGTAACAAGATAATGCCTTCGGTTTCGTTCGAACCCGGAATGAACTTGTATGGATTGAATGCTTTCAGCACATCGTCAGGTGGAAGATGAGCATTCTAAGTGATGAGTCTGATAAAGATAATCGTAGCCTCAAGCCTCATCAACCGAGAATGGCTAAAACAGAGGAAGTGCAGCAAGGCTAAGTGGGTCATTCCCAAGTAGGACGAGATTTTCCCCTGTCTAGAGGTCCCTTTTATTTCGGCTGTGTGGGCAGTTGTGAGCTCCAACTGTCGGGGTTGTCTTGTTCGGGGCTGTCCAGTAAGGGATGGTTCCGGCCTTGTGTTGCAGGGTATTGGGAGTAATCCTCGGTACGTTGACCTAGGCCACGTACTGTGATGGGAAGTACCCCAGTAGCCCTGCCATTGTATGGAATCCAAAATCCAATAAGTGCCATCGGATTTGATTGTATTACCCACATTGTGGCTAGTATGCTGGAATTTAATCATGTAACAATTTCAGGTATTTCTTATTTACTTGAAAACCCTAGACCTATTATAATATCACAGGATTTCCTATCAAATGTTTTGGTTAGCGTAAGGTAAAAACTTATCCATGTTTATGTGTGGGGAGTCTTACGTGATACCTTTGTTTTCAAAGGTTTTTCAAAGTTAAGCAACCTAAACCTGTTACTCACACCAGACCCATGTCTGACCCGGAGTTTATTTCTGTTTTTCTTAAACTCTTGGGTACTCAAATTTTTACGAGTAGCCAAGGGATTTAGGTTAGCTTTGACGAATTGTGGAGGAGGAATGGAGCAGGAGGCTTTAGCGTGTAGATATATAGTGTTCCGCTGTGTTGTATCTGTATTGTGTATTGAGTTGTATAACTAGACAGGTGTTTATAACTGTCTAGTATGTGATGTATAATCTGTGTAACTCTGATAATTGTTGTATATTATGTAATACTTATGTTATTAATATAATTTATTCGTTCCGCTGTTGAGATTCTGATGTTGTTTCTTCTTTCTCTTCTTTCTTTTCTCTTTTCTATCCCTTTCTTTCTTCAAGATGATGCGATTTTCTGTGGTGAGAAAGTCGGGTCGTCACAGAGTCGGTCCTTGATCAATACAAAGTTGTACGATCATGATGTATACGAACTAATTCGATACGATGCTGCTGCTTTTGGATCGATGTGAAGAGTTTAATTCCGGATGGAGTCGAACAGCATCGATTCGATCAGAGCTTTATGATGGATCTGAACAACATGTTTTCCTTAACTTGTATCGATCATATCTCGACCACACGAACTCCGATCGACCTGAAATTTGAAACATAGCCTCTCCTAGCCCTGTTCATCATTCCCAATCGATTCCGCCTTGATCAAGGCTCGGCCAAATTTTGACGACATCGATCACAACCTTGTTTCCAATCGGTTCCCAATCCTGATATCCATTCTTTCTTGCCAATTTGTTGATATTCCAGCCTTGACCAATGGGTGGGATAACAACACGTGTAAAGAGCATTTAATGCAAACGTAGTTAATTGGACCGAAAATATAGATGTGATATTATAAGTCTTCCTTATTATAAATCAATGCAAACTTAGGGGCAAGTGATACAACCATTTTTTATTTCAAAATAATTAGGGCCAAAAGAACAAGTGAAGGTGTATCACAGCTACACCACATGGGTAGCGTAGGTTATAGATACATGAGGTTTCAGCATGGGGATCAGAGTAGTATGATATGAACCAGGCCTGAAGCTACATCAAATAGGAACTATATATGTTCCAAATAGAGCATCTAGGGCAACACGAACTCAGTACCATGCTATTCCATGCTTGAAGACTACAACCTACCAATCAGTGCAGCATCTTTCTAGGATGCACAATCTAAGTCCAGTACAACTAAGCTATACAAGTACTCTTAAAGAACAATGGACCTCCGAAGCACCAAAAGCACTGTCCCATCAGTATTGAGCGGTGTAATGCATCATCATCACCTACCAAGGCAAGTTAAAGTATTTTAACGAATAGCATGAATATTAGACAGGTGGCAAGCATCCAATGGCAATATGCCCATTTCAACATTCAAAGGCGAATTATCTCATTTAAACCAGTTTATCTGGATGAATATAGAATTATCACACCAAAATCAAGTTACCAGCCTAAATCTAAGTCATCAACCTGCATCATAAATTCATAGCCACACAGATGAAGAATATATGGTAGAATGTAATGGTAGTAATTAAATATGAGGAATGTTGTTAGCATTCCATGTGACGTCATTTCATTTATAAAAGAAAGAACTCTAATATAGGAAAGGGATCCAACTTTTTATACGTAGAGAAATGTTAATGCAAAAGCTAGAAGCAATATCTTCATAGATTTTTATGCTTATAGTAGAAAGAATGTTAATGATTAATAGATTTGACCCATAAAGGTTCCTTAATCCAAACCATGTAAATATCTCATGTTTTTATTTTTTAGTCACATTATAATTTTGTTTTTTACTTTGTTAGATTTTGATGTGACTCACTTAAGCATATAAATAAATAAATAATTTGTTAGCTCATAATTATATAAGCCTACTGCAACATAATTACTATGCTATATTAAAATTTAACAAATAGTTAATCTGCTAATTCTTTGTTATGTAAGCATATAACAATGCAAGTACTTATTTGTATTGTGAGAAAGAAATTCTCACTAACAGCGTTTGTTATTCACATGATCTTCTTTTACAATAAAAGCAAACAATATCCCTCATCATATTCTACTAATAAAAGTTTCTTTTTCTTCCATCGTGTGTCACACTTCGAGTCTTCGACTATCATAACCTCAATTGAACTGATTTTGCAAGTTGACCTTTTTTCAAACCTTTCATCCAAGATACTACCATTATCCAATGAGACAAATTCGTACACATTGGTGTTACTAAATGATACAAACAAAAAAATTCATATCTTTGAAAACGAACTCATCAAAAAAGGAACCTTAGCACTCATATTTTCCAGCTAACTTCATCACTAATTTTATTCAATAGTTGTGTACAAACTTCCCTTTATTTAGTCCTAAGTTGAAAATTTTCTAAACTAGAACAATACTTATAACACTTTTCGTCTTGTAGAAAAATACTCGTTTGTCTCGCAAATAGTCCATGTATTTTACAAGTAGTCACATAGTGTTGTGGAAAACTAATCATCAAATTATTAGTGGCCAATGCAAAATATTTTTCTTTTCCACCTTCATTAATTACCACCCTTCTTCTTCTTCCCTTTTATCTTCGATTATGTCACTAAGAGCATTGTTATCCCACATTTCAATCTAGTGATATCTCGATGAATTTGGACTATTAGATGATCAAAACATAGAATAAGAAGCCTGTAAAATATCAAGAATTAAAGAAAATAAGTAAATTGACAAGTATAGGAAATATATAATGAATTGACGCCGATCCATATGGGCTGGTACTGAACCATATGGAGAATTGATGTACTTAGACAACTCAAGGGCCAATGCATGAAGACGGAGCTAAAAGAAGATAAGTCTCAAGCTAAAAAATGGATCAGTACCGATCTGTATGGATGGATACTGAACCATTATGATTCTTGAGTGGGTCCACTTCTATAATGTTAAAGATAAGTACAAAGTTAAAGAGAAGCATAAAAAGAATAAAGAAAATGGATTTGTACCGATCGATATCGATCGGTACCAAACCGTCATAATTGTGATATTTTGTGTTTAATCGATTCTCCTAGCTGAAACTTCGGATATGAAGGCGTTAACTTATTCAAAACGACTCTAGCGATTTTGATGGTCGATTTCATCTATCAATACTAATCTTATTGCAACTAGGAGATGATTTTTTTTATTTCTTACTACTTTTTGTATAGATACTCCATCTAAGTCATACCCAATCGGTTTGAATCATAAGCTTATCAAAATTCAATTTCATTTGCAATAGTAATCTACAGCAAAGCTAATAGTGAACATAGGCTTAATATTAGAGTCGAATCACATTAAAAATCCGATGTTCTTTCTCTTGATTTCTATTATTTCATTTTAATTTTCGTTTATCTTTGAATTGCGATGTTTGCCCAAATTTTGAGGAAAAATTTAGTGCTTTCATCGAGTAAAGTCATTGTCAAGCTCAAATATTTGTTTATCTTTGTATTTTACGAAGTCTAAAAGGTAGATCTAAGATATCTTTGGAATAAATCTATCAGTTACTTGGATTCTATCATTCGAAGGAGTCTATTATAAGTTCTAAGAAGAAATGGCCTCTAGGGAGAAGAAACCCACTACATTTAAAGCTATCATTGAAGGAAATGTTAAGGGCTCTGAGCATAAAGAAGAAATAAATCAACTAACTCATATGAAGACTTTGAGTCCACTGAAGATGGTAACGAAGGTAGAGTTGGATCGAGTAATGGCAGAATTGAATAAGAAGATAGTGGAGAACCAATGTCATCGTGAAGGAAATGAAGAAGAGTTTTCTTATGATATCCCAACCACCTTAAAGGCATAGGAAGAGCCATAGAGAATCATCATCTTTAGATTACGATAAAGAAAATACAAATTCATTAGAGAAAAATCAAAGGGATGGCAAGCAAAAGATGTGGAGGAAGGATATTATCAAAACGACAACTTGTGGAAGCTGGAGTTGTTGCCTCATGGCCAGCACCGTTCGGTACCAAATGTATAAGGATATAGAATTTTAGTCATTTGAATTTGGAAAATTTAGTTAATTTTAGATATTGAAAGGTTAATTTTATAAGTTAAATAACCTGAATTTCAAATATAATGGTTATTTGAATAGTTAAAAGTGTTTAAATAATTGAATCTTGGGTTTAATTTGGACAAAAATAATTTCAAAGCTTAATTAAATTCTGTTTGAATAAGAAAGGTAATAATAAACATTTAATTTAGATTTAAAGGCGATTAATTTGTTTTTTAATGATAATTCATTTTAATTAACATGTGAAAATAGTCTTCCGGGGCACTATCTCGAATTTCGATGAAACTGGTTTTATTGGATTTGTAATAGTATATTACTGTATGTTAATGAATTTCATGGCAATCGAACGTATCATTTGGTCGTGCGAGATCGAAACGCGTAGAAATTATTATAGAAATTAATATAATATAACTGGGTTTGAAAAGCTATCTTCTGCATTTGATCGAATTAGGTTTCGAGACTACTTCCATTATGTTCGGAATAGGGGTATTACACATAGAATTCCAGTCGGCATGCCTCGTTTGGAATTCGAGATTTTCGGACGTTTAAAGCTAGATATTTTTAATTAAAATAATATATATACTATTTTATAACCATAACCTCAGCCCGTACCCATGTTCTCATCATAACCCCTCCCCCCTACGGTTTACCCATACCTTCCCTCTTTTATATATTATCATTCTCTGTAAAAGAAATGAGCATCCATTTTTCAAAATCAAAAGTTTAAAAATCAAGAATAAATCATATGCTAAACTAAAAATCATAAAACAAACTTTAAAAATCTCGATTTGAATATAGCTTCGACATGCTTTTGGTAGGATGCGTCGCGGATTTGGGGTGATCGGCTGTCACGATCGAGATTTAGGTTGGTTAGGGCTTTGCGTATGGGTAGTTTGAGGCAATGGGAGGCGAAGTGGAGGTTAGATTCGACCTCACGTTGTCATTTAGCATCTCTGGCCGAAGTTTGGTGATGTTTGGGCACCTCTGGTGATTCGCATGCTACAGTACGTGAATGGGAAAGGGCAGGTCACTTTCATGTGTGGGTGACCGGAGGGCGATTGAAGGGTATCGGAAGGTCAATTTCGAGAAGGAGAGTGCGGAGCCACTATCCGTTCATCGAATGGTGAATGCGAGCTTCGTATCACTGTAGATGTGCACAAGAATTGTGTTGGAAGAATCAGTGCATGAAGGGAGGAAGAAAGGGATGAGCGGAAGGATTAAGAATGTAATTAAAGTTAATTATATAATTAGTTTATTATTTATAATTTAAAATATCGATAACTTAAAATTTAAATAACTTTTGCATACGAGGTTTAATCTAGGCGTAGATTTTTGCATTGCGCTCGTAACGACATAAGCTTTGCAATGGAACTGGTTTGGATGAATTTGAAGATAGTTGAAATTTGGGCTAAAATCGGACATCGTTTGATTTTAGTTCCGAACTAGAATGCCTTGATGATAACAGAAATTTCAGTGAGTTAAACTCACTTTTTGGGCTAACTAGTAATCTTATACGGTTGATAAAAATTTTTGATTGGATGTTCGAATGATTTACTATTTTATCAGTTGGTTTGGATTTATTCCCGCCCCTGGAGCGGATGACCCTTTATATATATACCCGCCTAATAATAGATGACTCATATTATATCATTATATATTGTTCGTAATGTATGGGGACATGTTGGAGGAATCCAACATGATTCATCGCCATTGTTGATTCTAAATTTCAACAATATTCCTGTCATATAATCTATTGGATATTAAACTTGATTGTTGACTCTATTGATTATGACATTATTATACGTTCGAAACACAAACCCTGTAATGGTAGACCATCATGTTTTAAGGTTAGTAATTATTATTTATTATTTACAATGTTTATTATTAATAACTATTGTTATATCATAGTGTTTGAAGTAAATAATTATTATCTATTTATAAATGCTTGAGATTTACAAACAGAGTTTTATAAACAAATTTGGGTTTTAGAAGAAGAGTTTTATAGGATGATTTGGAGACTTGAAGGAAGATTATTTACAAGATAAAATGAGTTTTATAAATAATTTTAGATATTTATAAAAGAATTTTAGAAATGGGTTTATAAATTTATAAGAAGAGTTATATAAATAGTTTTATGGCTTTATAAAGAGTTTATCAATGTTTTGGAATTTGTAAAAGAGTTTTAAATTGGAAATGGAGTTTGGGTTTTATAAGGGGTTTCTATAAAGAGTTTTATAAACGGTTTCAGAGATTTATAAAATAGTTTTATAAACGGTTTTTTGAGATTTATAAGGAGTTTATAAATGGTTTTAGAATTGTGTAAAAAGGAAATCTTCCTCCAATTTGTGAATATACTTATACCGTTGAGATAAGCATATGGATATTTTTTTTCAAGTAAAATATAGGGATTTGTGAGTATATCTTTATAAAGGTATTTTTATATAAGTATTTATAAGATGATTTTAAATTAACGAAAAGATGAATTAAAAGGAGGCTAGTGGTTACTTATATGCTTAACCAATGTTGGTTTTCCCTTTTGAAACAAATCCTTGACTTGGATGTGTGTTTGTTGATATTTAAATAACCGATTATCAAATATGGACCCAAAATGTAGCTTTGGAAATATTTAGGACAAATACGTGGGTTATACGGAACAACCATTTCCGATGATGTTGTACTATGCGTATAAATCTTGTTTCGTCCTCCTAGGACAAATGATAAGGAAACCCGTCCACTAACGATTAGGAGGTGATCTCTGCTCTTATCTTTGACTTTTTATTTCCTAACGAACCGGGGTTGAGTTTACCGGAAAATATCGAGTGTTGTTTCGAAGAGACCCGGATCGAATAGGTTATCTGAAAACCACTTTAATCCAACTCAAGCATTTCGATGTGAAGACATTTTTAAGATGATGGAATTGAAGACAGAGCTCTCAAGCGTTTCGTTTAGTCCCAAAACGAACTTGTATGGATGAATGTTGGCATTGCATTGTTGCCTGGAGGGCAATATTAACATTCCAAATTGGAAGTGCTATATGAAAGTAAAACGTGGCCTCACGCCTCATCAACCAAAAATGACTAAAACAGAGGAGACGCAGCAGGGCTAAGTGAGTCGCTCCCAAGTAGGGTATGATCGTCCCTATCTAGAGTCGATATTATCTCTCATTTGTATGCTTCATAGCCATTTAACGAAGAGGCGATCATATTTGGTACTACTAGTCAAGTGGTAGGCCGGTCCTATGTTGGCAAGGGATCCTGGGGAGTATCTTGGTGTTATTTTATCTAGAGACGTATCATGACGGGCAGTACTCCAGTAGCCCACTCATTGTATGGAATCCATTCTCCAATAAGCACTGTACATACCTAGTTGTGCCCAACTATGTTGAAACGTGAGAAGCAAGCATTTCAGCTATATTCATAATTCACTTTGATCCCTAGACATTATTAGAACATAAATGGATTTTCTATAGAAATTTCTTTGTTATCATAAGGTAAAAACCCGTCCGTGTTTATGTGCGGCGTGGTCGTACAAAATACTTTTATTTTCCAAAGATTGTTATAACTTTAGAATTCAACCGGGCGTGTTTTCTCACGCTGGTTTTCCAGATTGACTCGGGTGTTATTTTATGATAATGCTTGGGAGCATATTACAGATGTAGTATGGATGATTGGAGCTTCAGAAGACGAGCTGGTGGTCCAAGACGTATCTGTGTATTTCTTTGTATTACGCTGTGTTATCAGTTGGTTGTATTTATCAACAATTGTAAGGACAAGTTGTTATAACTGTCCGGGTTGGAATAGGTAAGTGTACTCTGATTGGTATATGGATATTACATTTTTCTTTATGTAAAGATTTGTTGTACATTATAGATAATTCATTCTGCTGTGAGATTCTATATTGTTTAGTTTTCTTCTTATCTTCTTTCTTCTTATTTTTCCCTAACAAACGGGTTTTTCGACATTTGATAGATATAGTGGATGTATTAGTACCGATTTTTGAGGTTCGAAAATCCCGGCTGTTAGAGAATGGTCCAAAGGGTTAGTGTCGATTGGTTTGACGAGATTGCCTTTAGAAATTCTAAAGATGACCTTCAAGATTTTGTTGATGTTGGTGAAGATGGACGGGCTACTGGACCTTAGGTTGGCAGAGTTCAGACCAACATTGCAAAACTAGCTAAAAGGTGACGGAGTCAACAGGGCACCAAAGATGGTCGGGATGAGTGGTTTCGACAGAGACAATGGAACCTAGACGTCATAGGACCAACCAAGAGTGTTTATCGAGCTAGACACTCAGGGAAATTTATGAGGATCATCGTCTAGTCGACCAATGCAGTGAATAATATATTGCTGATATGATTAAGAGATTGATGAGACATCATCAACAGAGACGTGATGATGAATGAGGTTCATCAATGAGTAGAACTCCATTCACTAAAGAGATTCTAGAAGCTAGAAATTTGTGATGCCAACCTTGTTGAGTTATAGTATCATGACTAACTCCATGCAACATCTGTTGAAGTACGGATGACACATAGATGGTTATTATGCAATGGATGTTGTCAGATACAGATTTTTTTCGATCTTCTTAAAAGGAATAGCAATGATGTGGTTCACTTGGCTCGAACGTAGGTCCATATCACCATTTGATTAATAGGTGAAGCGATTTATGAAGCATTCTAGGTGCATACAACGGTTGAAAGATGCTATGTCGTCGTGCATTAGAGGCTCGAAGAGACCTTGATAAGCTTTCTAAAAAGATTTAATGTTGCAGCTATAAAGGTCAATAACACTAAGGAAGAATGATGTTTGTGGCATTAATGAATAGGGTTCATCCGAAAACATATTTTGGAAGATGTCTTAAGAGGAAGGAACCTTTTATGTTGAAAGAGTTCCATCGTAAGGCATCTCAATTTCTACACTTAAAGAGGCAGATTTGATTGCAGGATTGGCTATTGAAGATCGGGTTAGATCAAGTAGTATGATACAAGCAACATTGTTGTCAAATAGAGTGTTGATAGTGCTGGAAACATTGCAGCAAATGTTAGTAACAATAGTGGTAAAAGGAAGAACCAAAACATTGGTGGCAAGAAACAATATACCAAGAAGTGTACGAGGTATACCTGACTAGGAGATTATACGGAGTTGAGGGACTCCACTGAGAATATCCACCTTGCTGCATAAGGTATGGAGTGTTATTCAAAGCATCCTGAAAGTGGCAACTGAAGAAGAGAGACACTCAGGAAAGTATTTTCACTTCCATGAGACACATGAGCATAAAACAAACGAGTGTAGGTATATGAGAGATGCCATCAAAGATTTTATCTTAATGATGAAAATGTAGAAGCATGCCAGGAACCCGTACGCTGACGGGTAATGTAGCAATCAACCCCAAGGGTAGTTTACCTAAGGGAATGTTAATCAATAAAATTTCTATCGGATTAGAAATTTATCGAAAGATTTCAAATTAAAATAAACGCAAGCACACGACGTACAATCGTTAGTACGTGGCAACTACGGGTTGATCCATAGGGAATTGTTGGAGTTTAAAAATCTATTCAATCAAATTAGACCAAATGAAGGAGAATTGCTCACTACAAAAAAAAAGCTAAAGCTAGAATTGAAATGCGATTTAAAAAAATTATTGACTAGAGAACAATTTAGGGATAAATTCACTATCATATTTTTGTAAATCAACAAACAATAATTTATGATCTCTAGCTTTGATATTAAGTGAAATAAGTATTGTATTTATCATAAGTATGGTTTGTTTATGTTATTAGTTAACATAACTCAAACCATCAAACTATACTACAATAAATAAACCGGTTATCTACTCTCATTAAAATGAAGCCAAAGCAAAAGTTATTTTATGTACGATCTATCTACTATTGTAACTAGTAATATAGATCATCAAATTTCATTTTTACTTTCATTTCAAAATCAAAAATGGATTAGCAAATGATGATGCAAATTGTGTTTATGTTGAATAAGAATGCTCATTTGCGAAAGCAACATAAGCTATCAAACCCACTTGTATAAACTTGCATCGAAATTCACTATGAAGCATAAACAAAAAGAGATCATAAATCATAGAAATGTTAAAATTACATAATATTTGAGTCCTTTAATACCCCTAAATTGAAGGGGTTTAGCTACTCATTTGTGTTTTCATATCAACACATGTAAGCTTCAACATTGAAAATGAAAGAAAGTAGAGAATAAACACAGAAAAAAGAAGATTAACTACTAAAAGGAAATGAAAAACTAGTGCATAAATGTAAAAGCTACACTACTTGCATTAATGTAAATTTAAGCTATGAACATCAAAAGAAAGAGAGCATAGAAATAGACATTAACATAAAAACAAAGGAAAGCATTTAGAAAAGAGAGGAGAAAGAAGCTTGGAAGCCATTTTTATTTCATTCAACATAAAGCTTACAACTTACTTTCTTAATTTTCTAACTAATATGCAAGAGTAGAAGATAAGTTCATGTACATAAGAGGGCTATTTATACATGCATAAAACCCTAATTCTATTTTTAGGATGCTTCTTAAAATTCCCTTTAAGAAGTATGGCCAATAAGCAACCATTAACCACTAATTAATCTCTCATTAAAAGTGAATGAAGTTTTAACCTCCACTTAGTTGTCCATTAGCTTCTAATTGTAGATCTAGGCAAGTAGGAGGGGTCATCCATGTTGATGGTCTTGAATTATTTCCCTCTTCTTTCCTTTGTATTCATTTGTGCATGCATGTATGTTCATATAAGCCTTTTCCATATGCATCCAAATTCCTATAAAAATTATCAAAAAATGTCCAAGTAAAAATTCTCAGATTTACACATGCATAAAAAATACCATTTTGCCCCTGAATGAAGATGAATATATGATGATTTGAAAATAATTGAACTATGGTTTTAAACATGTTAAAATTCCCAAATATGACTTTTATTTAAATAAAAATAGATAAACTATGGATGTAAATATATGCACATTTACGTGCACATCAAATATCCCCACACTTACCATTTTATTCATCCTCGAATAAAGGAAAACAAAGATAAATCCGTTTTCGTAGGAAGTACGATTGCATTAAGCGTATGCAACAAGCCATTAAACCTCTGGGTGTCCCCGGTAGGACGAGTGTTGTCTCGTGAGGGTTTTCAGCAGATACTACCCACAAAATCCAAATGCAAAGTGAAAATATTTACATAATGCAAGATTTATTTACAAAGAGATGAATGCGAGTTTTTGGAAATATTTACAAATGAAAGTTTTACTTTTAAATAGACACAAATAAGTTAAATACAAGTTATGGTCATTGTCTTGAAAATTTAAATCATTTACTCGTCAAAATTTTCAATAAAAATCAAGTTGTCATAGACCATAGTTTGGCTAGTTGTTTTGGTTGATAACACAATGTAACTACGAAATGGATCCTTAGTTGATTTTCAAAGTTTATTAAAGTGGTATTTTTCATTTCTTTTCAATAAAAAGTTATATCAAACAAGTTAAAATGGTGCTTAGATTTCAATTGCTTACTCTCTCTTATTTGAAAATTTTACTAATATTAACAATATTTACATATGTCTAACTCAGGTAAACTGAGGCTAGATATATTACCCATGCACTGCCTTTTGGGATTATGTGAGGGAAATGCAGAGCATGGCGAGTGAACACACAAATGTGAACACCTATCGACAATAGGCATTATTAATAAAAGAATTTATATATACATACACCTAGCTCAAATAAACTGAGGCCAGATATACCGATCATGCACTGCCTTTCGGGCTTACATGAGAAAGGTACAAAGTATGGCGAGTGTACACACAAGTGTGTACACCTGTCGACCGTAGGTGTTGATAGAAAATATTTACATATACACAAATGTTTTGTTTTGTTTTTTGTTTTTTTTCAATTTTTTTTAGAAAGAGAGAGTTTTGTAAAACCATCTTAGCACCATTTAACTTAGAAGATAAAAATGTTATATCATTTACTTTAAATTTACCACTATTTTAAACAATGATTTTCAATTAGAACATACTTCATAATTAGTACATATGAACCTTTATATACTAGTTAAACCATTGTTATTTGTAATCAAACTTCATTTTTATTTTTGTTAAGATGTATAAATTTTCAAAAATTTCAATATATTAACCAAAACTTATACTTATCCCATAGTGTTTCTTCAAAAATAAATCAAAATGCTAAAAAGAAAATGTTTTTGAGATTTAGGAATTTTGAGATTTTTTTAAGTAAGAAAATGAAAATACAAAAAATGCCATGAAACTAAAAAAAATGAAAATGAGACTCCCCCCACACTTAATTTTGACTGTGTACCCATAGTCAATGCATGATATAATGAGTGTAACGGGGAAAAAGATGTACATATTTACAAAAGAGGGTTAACATTCTTACTAGACGTAACTTGGCTCATGAAAGGTTTCAAACGATGACCGTTGACATCGAAAATCGATTCATCTCTAGGGTTTTCTATTTCTACGGCACCATGTGAAAAAAAAGTTCGTACCACAAATGGTCCGGTCCATCTTGATTTAAGTTTCCCAGGGAATAAATGAAGTCTTGAGTCATATAAAAGAATTTTGTGGCTAGGCGAAAATGTTTTCCTTAGGATTGACTTGTCATGAAAAACTTTGGTTCTTTCTTTGCAAATTTCTCATTTTCATATGCGTCGTTCCTAAGTTCTTCTAGTTCGTTGAGTTGTAGTCTTCGATTTTCGTCAGCTTTCTCAAGATCAAAGTTTAAGTTCTTTATTGCCCACAACGCTTTGTGTTCGATTTCAACAGGTAAATGGCAAGCTTTACCATAAACTAAACGAAATGGGGACATCCTAAGGTTGGTTTTAAAAGCAGTACCGTAAGCCCAAAGCGTGTCGATCAATTTCTGAGACCAATCTTTTCGATTTTTGTTGACAGTTTTCTCCAAGATTTGTTTTATTTGACAATTTGAAACTTCAACTTGGCCACAAGTTTGAGGATGATATGGAGTGGATAACTTGTGGGTTATCGAATATTTCTTCGTTAATGTTTCAAAGATCGATTGCAAAAATGTGTTCTGTTATCACTGATTATTGTGCGAGGTGTGCCAAACCTCGAAAAGATGTTTTCTTTGAGAAATTTCACAACAATTCTATCGTCGTTGGTTTTACAAGGAACGACTTCGACCCATTTTGAGACGTAATAGACGGCGAGAAGGATATACAAGTTTCCAAAAGAATTGGGAAAAGGTCCTATAAAGTCGATGCCCTAAACATCAAAGATTTCGATCGTAAGAATGAAGTTTAAAGGCATCATATCTCGTCAAGAAATTCGTCCAAGCATTTGACATCAATCGCAAGTTTTACAAAATTCAAATGAGTCTTTGAAGAGAGAAGGCCAATAGAAACCACGCCGTAGAACCTTTTTAGCAGTTTTTCGAGGACCGAAATGTCCACCGCATGCTTGATCGTGGCAAAATGAAAGAACACTCCTGATTTCATTATCCGGAATGCAACGTCGGATGATTTGATCGGGACAATATTTGAACTAGTATGGATCATCCCAATAGAAATATTTCACTTGGGACATGAATTTGCATTTATCTTGTTTGGACCAAGATGAGGGAGTTTCTTTAGTGACTAAGTAGTTCACTATATCAGCGTACCATGGATCGATAGAAATTGAAAGAAGTTGTTCATCAGGGAAGTTTTCATTGATTGGCAAAGAAGATGGTGCGTTCGGAAGATGAGACGAGTGATTGGCAGTGACATTATCGGATCCTTTTTCGTCTTTGATTGTAACATCAAATTCTTGAAGTAAATGGATCCAACAAGTCAAACAGGATTTAGCATCCTATTTAGCGAAGAGATATTGAAGCGCAGAGTAGTCTGAGTACACAGTGATGTGTAAACCTATCAAGTACGGTCGGAATTTTTCGAGAGCAAAAACAACAGCTAGAAGCTCCATTTCAGTTGTTGTGTAGTTGAGTTGAGCGTCGTTCAATGTCATACTCGCATAGTAACTGACATGAAGGATTTTGTTGATGCGTTGTCCTAAGACAGCACCAACCGCAAAGTTAGAAGTGTCACACATTATTTCGAAAGGAAGATCCCAATTGGGCGTGCAAATGATTGGAGTAGAAATTAGTTCATTTTTAAGACATTCAAAAGAAGAGATACACTAAGAGTTGAAATCGAATGGAACGTCTTTTTCGAGAAGAGTCATCAAAGGACGAGCGGTTTTGCTAAAATCTTTCACAAAGCGTCGGTAAAAGCCAGCGTGTCCTAGAAATAATCGAATGTCCTTAACGGGTTTGGGAATGGGTAGGTTTGCAATCACGTTGACTTTCGCTTTATCTACCTCAATGCCTTTATTTGAGATGATATGTCCAAGGACTATGTCTTCTTTGACCATAAAGTGGTATTTTTTCCAATTCAAAGTCAAATGTTTTTCTTTACATAGATTTAGAACCAACTCGAGATGATGTAAACATTGGGAAAAAGAATCACCAAAGATAGATAAATCGTCCATAAAAACTTCTAGAAAGCGTTCAATCATGTCAGAAAAGATGCCAACGATGCATCATTGGAAAGTCGCAGGAGCGTTACAAAGTCCGAATGGCATACGTCGATAAGCAAAGGTACCCAATGGACATGTAAAAGTCATTTTTTCTTGCCCCTCGGGAGCGATTGCAATTTGATTATAGCCAGAATAACCATCAAGGAAGCAGTAAAATTCATAATCAGCTAAACGTTTGAGCATTTGGTCGATGAAAGGAAGAGAGAAGTGATCTTTTCGTGTTGTGGCATTTAGTTTTCGATAGTCAATGCAAACACGCCAACCTATTTGAGTACGAGTTGGAATAAGTTCGTTTGAATCGTTCTTGACAACGGTAAACCTAAATTTTTTCCGTACAACGTGAATTGGGCTAACCGATGAACTATCAGAGGTTGGGTAAATGATTCCGTTATCGAGAAGTTTAAGAATTTCATCACGCACCGCATTTTCATTTTTGGATTAAGCCTTCGCTGCCCGTTGCGAACAGGCTTGACATCGTCGATTAAATGGATGTGATGTTTAACAAGAGCGGGACTAGTTCCCTTTATATCGGAGATCGACCATCTAATCACTTCCTTGTTTTTCGAAAGAATAGAGAGAAGAGAAGTTTCTTGATCGAGAGAGAGAGAGAGAGAGTTGCGGAAATTATGACGGGAAGCTTTTCGTTATCACCTAAGTATGCACACTTAAGGTGATCGGGAAGTGATTTGAGGTCCAACTTCGAGAGTTTCTCGATCGAAGAATTGGGTTGAGATTCGGACTCAACTTGAAGCGACTCAAAGGGAAGAGTATATTCAATCTCGTTGGGGATTTCATGAAATTTTTCGTATTCAGCCTCGCGTTCATCGTTAAGATCGAGTGTCTCGTTTTTGAAGTTTTCGTGAATGGAACTAACTTTCAACGTTTGGTCACAAGGTTTATTCGACTGATTTTCAAGATTGAAAATGTTGAGGTTCAAAGTCATGTTTCAGAAGAGATTTTCATCGATCCATTACGACAATTGTTTAAGGCATTTGAGGTTGCTAAGAATGGTTGGCCTAAAATCAATGGAATTTGACTCGTGCGATTTTTTATGGGTTGTGTTTCGAGAATGATGAAGTCAACGGGGAATATGAATTACCCTACTCGAATGAGCACGTCTTTGATTTCTCCCACGGGCATCTTAATGGAACAATCGGCGAATTAAAGCGAAACTTTTGTGGGTTTGTGCTCACCTAAGCCTAATTGTTCGTACATGGAGTATGGAATCAAGTTGACACTCGCGCCTAAGTCTATCAAACATTTGTTAATCGTCTTGTCTTCAATTATACACGAAATCGTAGGGCAGCCAGGATCTTTGTATTTAACGGGCATGGATTGGGATAAGACTTCGCTCAAACTGGAAGCTAAGAAGACTTTTTTGGGCACTTGAGTGTGTCGCTTTTGGGTACATAAGTCCTTAAGAAATTTCGCGCAAGTGGGGACTTGATGAATGATGTCAAGAAGCGGGGTGTTCACTTTCACTTGTTTAAAAATTTCCAACATCTTTTTCATTTGGTCCGAGTGTTTCTTGGGTCGAAGACGATGTGGAAATAGAACACGATACTAGGCAAATGGATCTACTCGAGTAGAAGAAGAAGAATTTTGATTGACATTCGATTCAACGTTTGACCCCATGTTCTGTTCAGAATCGTTCGTTATTGTAGAAGTGTCGAGAGAGGTTTTCGGTAAATCGTTTGGATTAACGACTTGATTATCGATTTGTTTACCAGAATGGAGAGTTGTAATAGCATTCAAATGGATGACGTTGCTATCTTGAACAACATGGGCTTGATTTGAATTTGCATTTTGATTTCTGGGATTTAGAAGGGGCTGGCTTGGGAATGTTCCTCATTTACATTCACTTACAGACGTGGCTAATTGAGTCATTTGCATTTCGAGTTTTGCAATCGATTGGTTTGTGTTTTGCATATATGAGGTTCATAAATTTTGCAAATTGCAGTTTGATTGAAGGCTTTGAATAGTTGTCTTAGCCAACGTTTCAAGAGTTTTCTCAAGCGAAGCTAAACTTTTATCGTCTTGGGGAGGATGAGCAGAATTTGGTTGAAAATTTGATGGTTGTGGTTGATTATGGGACGGACCCGTAAAGTTTGGTTGAAAATTGTTGGGCTGAAAGAGAGGGTTCGAAGCATTATTCGGGAATGCTTGAAAATTGGGACGAATCGCATTCGTGTTGGGATTGTTTTGGTTCCATGCAAAATTCAGATCATTTCTCCAACCAGGATTGTACATTGGAGAGAACGGATCATTTTTGGCTTTATTGAAAGTATTGATTTGTTCGACAGAATTGGAACACTGATCGGCTACATGATTAGGATTGGTGCATTTATAACACACTGGTTGGGAAGCCTGGTTCATTTAATTCAATGAGAAAATGTTATCGAATTTTTTAATCATTGCGTCGATCTTAGCTTCCAAAGCAAAAGAAGATCCTATCGAGTGTGCACTCGATCGAGAGTAAATTGATTTTTCGTTCGAACGTTCACATTGGGACAACTTTTCAGCGAGGTTTTCAAGAAATTGCCAAGCATTGTCGTGATGTTGGGCAAGGAAGTTGCCTTGGTACATTGATTCGAGCATGGTTCGTGAGCTGTTTTCCATTCCATCGCATAAGATTTGGCAAATCGTCCATTTTTCGAAGTTATGGTGTGGACATTTTATCAAAAGCTCTTTGAATCTTTCAAAATATTTTCCAAATGGTTCACCCTTGAATTGATGAAAATTTACAATTTCGTTTCGGATTCTACTCGTTTTTTCCAAGAGGCAAAACTTTTTTAAGAAAGCTTTTACAAATTCTTCCCAAGTTTTAATCGAGTTTGATGGTATTGTACAACCATTTTTCAGCATAACCTGTAAGAGTGAATGGTATTAATCGAAGTTTGATTCCTTCATCGGAAATTTGTTGGATTTTAATGGTTGCGCAAACTTGTTCGAATTCAGTCAAGAAAATGTATGGGTCATCGTGCTCGAAATTGCCAAATTTCGGAAGTGTGGCAATATGGTTCGAGTGAATTTCGAAATGGTTACCCGTAGGGGCGGGTAACGTAATGCAAGGTGGAATACAAACTCTATCGGAAAAGACTGTATCCATAAGAGTTAGAAGGGTGTTTTCGTTCGCCATTTCAGGAGGATCGTCTGCTCAAGTTAAACGGTTTGTACAAGGGTCGCAAGTCCAATGATTTGTTATTGTGTCACGAGTCCAAGTACTCATGCACAAGTGAAAGTCGAGGAGAGAAAGAAGTTAGAAACGAGTCTAGAGGATGAAAGAAGATTTGAAAAACGAAGTGAAAAATTGTTTTTTTATTTTGGTTTTTTAAAGGAAGAGAAATATTTACCAAGTGAAATTTATTTTCAAATGAGAAGTTTGATTTTTTTTGTTCTTTGGTTTTTCAAATTTTTTTTATATGTTTTTTTTTTGTATTTTTGAATTTTCAAATATTTACCAAAAGGATTTATGATTTTTATTTTTGTTTTTAAATTTTAAAAAAAAATTGTTTTTGAATTTTTTCTTTTTGAAAAGATTATATATTTTTTTTGGATTTTTGTTTTTGGTTGAAATTTTCAAAGGAAAGGAAAATATATATATTTTTTGGATTAAAAACTAATTTCATTAGGGAACAAAACAACCAGCGATGGGGATTGTGATAAATACAAGTTCATTAGGTTCGCATCCTGCGGAAAATAGTTAGAATGAAATGAAAGCAGCTCGTTGAAACATATGCTTCAAGAGATGAGTTACGCCATAGAGGAAGTGCTCTTAAAAAGCACCAAACAACGATTAATGATGATATTGTTTTGAAATAGAGACGATTTTTGGTTTGAAGCGCCTACACTTGACTCAATGGTGATTACGGCCATAACTGGGCCTACAATAGTGAACCGAGTCCTTATTGATTATGAAAGCTCAGTGAATATTATGTTAAAATAAACCTTTGACAAGATGCACTTTGAAGAGAAGGATCTAATGCCATGTAAGTCTAGCATCCAGGTACTTATCGAAAAGGCCAAAAATCTAGTGGGGTGCGTCAAATTGCACTTAAGTTGGGAAAAGGAGACTACAAGGTTGTAAGGGTGCAGATGTTCATTTTGGTTGATATATTTTCGGCCTACACTATTTACTTAAGTCGACCGAACCTTGGTACTTGCTTCATCGTGTCTGATGATGAAGTTTCCTACCAAGAGTGTAGTAGGGGCAATACGGGGTGACCGGAGCATAGGTTGAGAGTGCTACATTGCTAAGCTCAAAGAGGCGAGGTGATGGGAGAAGGGGAAGAATGTAGAGGAGCCCCATTGCATCAAATCCTCAAAGGCATAGAAACTACCACCCAATCCCTGGCTTGGATTCATCTGCAAATTTCACAAACTTATGGACCTATGAAAAGAGTCAGAGGAAGCAAGGACAGCCCCGGCGTAGCCGATAATTGGTATTCTTGTTGATGCTGATGATGATGATCCTACGAGGGTTCTCAAGATTGATTCTCGGCTCGGCCTGAAAATGAAGAGGAGTCGGTAGGGTTTCTCCAAGCAAACAAGAATGTTTTTTTTTGGATGCATACCAACATATGTGGGATTTCTCTAGAAATAGCATGCCATGCCATGGATGTGAACTCAAGTCACCCTCATGTAAAGCAAAAACGACGAAGTATGGAACCAGAGTGATCTGCTGCATTGAAGGAAGAAGTGGATAAGTTAAAGGAAAATGGCTTTATCTATGATGCACTACAGAAGGGACTGTCCGACATGAACTACTATCTTTTATAGATGGTACTTCGGTTATAATCAAATAGCGATGCACATCCCAAATCAAGAGCATCGAAGTTTTATCATAGATTTAGGGCTACATTGGTACAGAGTCATGTCATTCAGTATGAAAAATGTTGGAGCTACTTACCAGTGCTTAGTGAAAAAAACGTTTAAAGATCAAATTGGATGGACAATGGAAGTCTATGCGGATGATATGCTCATAAAGTCACGACGATCGATGGATCACATGGGTGATTTATTGGAGATGTTTGATATTCTTTGAAAGTATGGAAGGAAATTGAATTCACTAAAGTATTCGTTTAAAGTTTCATTGGGCAAGTTCTTGGGTTTTATTACAAACTCACGGGGTAATGGAGAAAAGCTTGAATAGATTGAAGCATTATGATGGGTTACTGCCTAGAAGATGAGGAAGGAAATGCAGAGCTTAAATGGGAAGTTCACAGTAATGAGTTGATTCATCTCAAAATCGACAGACGAATGCATATCGTTCTTTAATACCTTCATGAAAGAGAAAGAAAAGTTCGTATGGATGAAAGAATTCCAAGATTCTTCCTAGAACCTTTTTGACCACATGAAGAGACCATCGATATTTTCAAAGCTTTTGGAGGGAAAAGATCTGTACATGTACTTAATAGTGTTTGCTTATGCATTGAGTGCAGCTTAGCATGTGAGGAGTGCATGATCTAGAGTTAAATGTATTATATCAACAAATGATTTTCTAGAGCGCAAAATGATTATCTAAAGCTAGAGAAAATGTACATACTTCCAAGCTCATTCGATTAAGGTGTTGACTGAATGGTCATTGATACAAGTCATACATGACCCTAGACTTTCAAAAGACTGATAAAATAGAGCATCATGTTAATCCAGTATGATATAACCTACCTTCCTAGAAGGGAAATTCGAGGATAGATCTTGGCAGATTTCATTGCCAAATTCACAACCTGGGGTGATGAAGTGGAAGAGGAGTTGGTCCAACTTTTCCAATGGAAGTTGTATGTTGATGGAGCCTCCAATGAACATGATCTCGAAGCAAGAGTATTACATGTAACCCTTGAAGGGTGGAGGATCTTTTAGGCATTGAAGCTACAGTACCGAGCGATAAATAATGAAGCCGAATATGAAGCGTTGATTGTGAGATTCAAGATATCAAAAGAGTTAAGGGTGAAGACGTTGCATATTTTCAGTGACTTCCAATTGATGGTTTATCAAATTAAGAAAGAATTACAAGCTAAGGGAGCGTGACTTTCCCCTCACTTGATGAAGGCATTAGAATTACTAGGCAATATCGAGCACTACACGATAACACATATACCTAGAGAGGAGAATATGAATCCTTATTCATTAGCCAAACTGGCCGGTTTTGGGGACACACATTTATTGGGAATCATACAAGTAGATGTTTTAACTACTCCAAGCATCGACGTGATGGACGTTGATTGGATCTTGAAGGTCGAGGAAGATGAGTCATGTATGACTCCAATCAAATAATATTTGCTAAAAGTTACCCTCCCGGATGGAAGGACCGAATGATAGAGACTCCTATATAAGGTACCTTGGTTCATTATGCAAGGAGTATAATACATGAGAGAATTATCAACGCCTTTGCTGAGGTGTGTCACCAAATACAGAACTAAAAAGATACTTGTAGATGTGCATAATGAGCTGTAATGATCACATTAGATGGAAAAAATTAGCGAAGAAGGTTCTTCGTTATGGATACTTCTGGCCAACGGTCAATTTTCATGCAGTCCACTATTTTAGGAGATGGAACAAGTGCTAGAGATTCACGAATATACCAAGAGCCATGTTCAATGAACTTACGCAAATGGTTAACCCGTGGTCATTTGCATTATGAGGAATATATAATATCGGTGTGCTACCAATGTCGAGAGGTGGAACGAGACGTAATAATGGTTGCAGACTACTTCACAAAGTGGGCTGAAGTGGAACCGCTTACAACAATTACTTCGAAGAAGATGATCAACTTTGTAGTGGAGAATATTTTATGGAGATTCGAAGTTCCATAAAATATAATCACTGATAACATAACTCAATTCGAGAATGCCAAGTTCGAATAATTTTGTCCTTGGTATCGAATTGTGAAGAGCTTCGTAGTAGTAGCACATCCACGGACAAAATAGACAAGAGGAAGTGGTGAACAAGATCAACATGAAAATGATCATTAAGTCCATCATTAAGAAGAGGTTAAAAAGAGCCAAGGACAACTGGGTGGAAGAGTTACCACTAGCACTGTAGGCCTATCAGATGACCTACAAGTCCGCAACCGGCCATACTTCATTTGTTTTGGCCTATAGAACTATGGCTATGATACGATCGAAACTAAAGTCCCTTCTCACAAAAGATTGCATTAGGATCCCAGGGTGAACAAGGAAATATTGCTTAAGTCCCTCTACTTGGTTGAGGAAAAACGATAAGAGGCTGACTTGAGGGTAGCTTCTCACTAGGTAAGGATAATAAAACAATTTAATGCCAAGGTTAGAAACCATACATTTGAGATAGGTGATCTCGTTTTGAAACAGGTCTTTTCAGGTACAGGGGCACTTGGTTCTAATTGGAAAGGTCCATGTGTGATTGCATGGGAACCTGAAGATAGAACTTTCAAGCCATCAACTATAGACAGGACACCAATTCCACTGGCATGGAATAATGAGCACTTACTACATTATTTCACTTGATTTTCTTTCTTTGTAAATAAGGCAACCTCTTCATCAAGATTCAATGCAATAAGGCGATGATCGCCATTCCTTTTTTCATAAATAAAGTTGAATTTTTGAATCAATGGAACTATATTCTTAAAGTATGACTTTATGTTCCATGATCAGTGGCATAATCAAATGTTCTATGTTTTCAAAACTAGATGCCTAGGTACTCAGAAATAGGTATTGACGAACTTCTTTGATCCATGATCGGATCATTGGAGTATAATCAGACTGGGGGTCAATCGAACGATTTTCCCCATATATCTCATCTTTGACCGACACCTACAGATAGGCAAGGTCACAAATGGATGCACGGAGGTAGACATCCAAGGCATTGACTCCCAGAGATAGGAGTTGGTGTTGAATCGAATTTCTTTTATAGGTAAACTACTAAATTATATGGGTGATCGTGTTGACTGAGCCGGTAACCCATATAATTTTAGTCGGAGTAATAAACCACTACGTCATTCATGGCCAAAAAAGATGTGTTTGATTAAGAATGAATGGTGTTGGCAGATGGTAAATGATTTTGTTTAGTTAAATGAGAAATGTTTAGCCGATAATAAACAAAGCTAAGTAAAAGAACAACTTTGAGAGACTGTGGAAACAATTTATTTGTACAGAGATGTAGTAAAAAATAGCATTACATGGATCACGGATAGGTAAGATATGCAAGTAATTGTGTTACAAATGACAATATATTTATACATATAGGCAAGTACATAGGCAAAGAATGTAAAAGGTGCAATAATGTAAATGAGACAAATGTTGAATAGAAAATAATGTTTTATTTATACATTTTTTAGTACAGAAAAGAGGGGGTTGTACCCACATACCGATGTCCAATGTGCTGAGAGTCTGAAAAGAAAAACAAAAAACAAAGGGAACTGTCATCAATAGAGCTTTCCCCTCATCATTTTCTTATTCTTTACTTTCTTGGGAGTTGAAAGTTTCATTTTCCCAATGTCAATGTCCTTTGAGGGCACAAGTCGACCTTTAGGGTCCTCATCCCTCTTGTAATCACTCTCTAATTCAATTTAGGACTTGGAAACTTCAATAGTATCCTAGTAGCAGGAGAGGTAGAATTCGAGATTGCGAAAGACAGAATCGACAAGGGTATAGAAAGTAGAGGTGGAACGTCCTCTAAGCCCGGTTCTTTTCATCTTAATGAGGTCTATGGCCTTCTTCTCTGCCATAGATGGTCCGGATATAGGCCCTTTGATATCGATGATGAGTATCTTTGTTGCCCATCGAGAGTCTTGGCTTATCCATGGCTTCTTCGTTCAAAGCAGCGATCTTTTTAGCATTACTTCCTTGCGAACACAGTAGAAGAGGTTAGAAAAAAGGGTGATGCAGAGACAATGATAGACGTGGTGACCGAAGCATCAAGGGCTAAGGCAAAGACTACGCTTGACAAAAGAATTATGGGTGGCTGACCTGAAAGTTGACAAAGATAAAAGAAAAGATTAGAAACATCCTTAGGTGACATTTGAAGTTTCTCGAGTATAGGAGAGGTTAGTGATATACCTCTGTGAGATGGTGTGGGAGTCTAGTAAGGTGTCTCGGTTTTTCCTTCCTTTAGAATAGGTAATAAGATGAGAAGGTTAGGGAGAACCGCCGACAGCACGAAGCTGGGATCCTTGAGGTTGTATGTTAATTCCGAGGCTAGCACTAATGTTGTTGTTGTTTCTATTGTTGCGGTTGCTGCTGTTAAAGTAAAGATGGAAGGAACTGTTAATACCTTAGGTATTGGTTTTGATAATAACAACTATATGACATTATCTAAAATGTAGATACTAATGTTTATCAAGATATATATAGTGTAGGATATTAGACATGTATTGATTAAGAAGACTATACAATATCAAGATACTGATATCAAGAGTAGATTCAAGATGTTGATATAAAGTTTCAAGAGTTTAAAAATGAAGACTCATGAGTATTGAAGAGTTCAAGATTTCAAGATATTCCAGATAATTTATAGATTCATATAATTTATGTTAAAACCATGATAGCACTTTCCTGATCTCACTTACCTTCTCTAATTTTGTTTTAGATTGTTTTTTCAAATATTCTATTTTCAAAAATAATCCTTCCAAAATATTTTCCAAAATTATTTTCAAATCTCTTATACTTATAAAGATATTATTTTAGTGTTTTTAAGTTTATATATATTGAATTTTTGTTGTACTTTAATAATTTATAACTATATTGACTTTATATTATTTACATTATATTGAATATTCTGATTAAATATTTCAAAATTATTTTATGAAGTTTTAATATGATTAAAGTATGTATAAACAATGATTAAATGTTTGTACAAAGTTTCAAATTATTCTACAAAACTTAATATTTTCAAAACAATTTTTATTAACTGATTTTTCGAAATACAAAAGGATATGTCGACATATCCTCTACAAGTTGTCGACATACGAGCTGTAATTTTAAAAATTCAAATTTGAATGGAAGAGTCTTTTCATCATATCTCTTTGCGAATGGACATGACCGTTGTTTTCCTATATATTAGACTTCTAAACGAATTTTTATTAACTACTTTCTTATTTTTCTCTCCTCTTTTCACTCTCTTGATTTTTAATCAATTTCTATCGAACTCTGTCGAAATCCAGCCAGAATCAAACTCAATCATTACTAGTTTGATTCTCTATCATATACTCTCTGATTTCTCTCATCTCTCTTAAGATCAAAGTGTTATTCAAGAGTTATAAGATCAATTGTAATCAAGATCGAAGATATGAGTCTATAAATTGTATCAAATCATACTCATATAGTATGTGGTGTGCTTGGTATCCCTGAAATCCAAGTAGGTGTGATTGTAGCCTGATTAAATAAATTGGGTGTACGTAGTAGCCCGTAAATCTAATGGGTGTGCTTGTGGTCCAAAAATCAAGCGGCTCTGCCCAGAGGTCGGGATTCTGGAAGGTGTGTCTCGTAGCCTTGAAATCGAGATTGTATTTGCATTTACTAGTTGAAAAGAAATCCATACAAGGAATTATGGAAGACTAAATGTGGGGTAAAGGGTAACTCTGAACCACTATAAAATCCTGGTGTGTTCTTTTCTTTTTACTTTTATTGTATTTACTTTTATATATACTTTGATTTTGTGATTATTAATTCCACCATTTTAAGTAAAATCTTAAAGAATTTGAATAATATTCACATAATCAATTAAACGCTATTCGCCCTCCCCCTCTAGTGTTAATTTAGCCTTAAGATCCTTATTCTGCTGACTCATAGAAATGGTATAGATGACCCAGGCATGGGGATTATGGAAACCTTAGAGCTAGTTTTCGTCATAGTAGAAGTCTCTATCGAGGGTTCCTGTTGGATAGGAACGGAGCTTTCCACAAAGTCCTCAGAAGTGGATTCATAAAGAACCCCAACGGGCACCTAGGAAGAATTTGAAGCTTCTAGAGCCCACTCTGCCTGACCTTTAGCTAAGGCCTCCAAATCTTCATCATCGAGATGGTTTGCTTTGAGTTCTTCTTCGTCAACTTCTCTAACATGTTACGTCTTGTGTCTAAGAATTTCCTCCTAAGCTAGGGATAATGCTTTGGGATATCTATCATCTAGCCATTTTTGATCACATTAGCGTAGAAGTGTATAAGTTGGCATTGATTTTCTCATGAAGCTCTTCTTCTCTTTTCTTAGCTTGAGTGGTTCGAACTTCTAGAATTTTCCTCTTATGGTTAACCTCGATGACTTTAAGTATGTGTTATTCTGCCAGCATGAGTTTCTCATTTTTTCCTTTTCTCTTTACTCACCTTAACTTTGAGATTTGTGATCATCAAGATTTGGGTGTCAACAGCAGTTTATAGTACTACCATCTCCTTGGCTAGCTCACCACTTTCGTGAACAGATTTTTGAAGTTTTTCTTTCAATACCTTGTATTTAGCCTCGATGGTATTTATCTCATCTTGGTGCCTCTTCGCGACATCCTCCGTTGCCTTATCTCTCTTTGCCACCACTCCCTTACGTTGATTTATCTCCTTGCTATAGAACTAATAGATTTGCTTATGATCTTTCTTCACAATTTCTAGTTTTTTTTTTGGATCATGAGCTGGTTAGCTTTGTTAGTGTCTAACATAGTATGAGCGAGCCTATTCCAGATGTAGTATTTCTCAAAGATGTCTTGGAAAAGTACCTTGGCATAAGTGGCCGCCTCTCATGGAACGTTCTTTAGAGGATAATCAAACTTAACCCCAGTGAAGCACAAGGCAGGGAAAGCTTGTTTCATCTCGGTTAGATAAGGACTTGTAATCGAAGTTGAAGCAACTGTGGTGGCCTGTGTAAGGGGAGCCCTAGAAGCATGCTCTTTTCTAGACCTATGTAGGATAGGTTCGAAAGTTGATGATTGTGATTGGGGCTTAGAAGTGTGTTTGGATTTGTGAAAAGACGCCAAAACCTAGTGTGGAGATGATGCGAAGATAGAAGCAATAAGATCCCTATAAGAGGGGAAGATCATAAGGTCTGTAGGAATAAGGATCCTCATACTTAGGAAACGATGAGTGTGCTCGGGGAGAAGAGATTGAGCTTCATGATAACCCACCGTGATCGTGGGAGTCTCGATCACAATCTGAATGGTATCTCTTTTCCTGCCTTTCTCGTTCTTGCCTTCGAAGTATTTTGGCATCAGAGTCTTGTGATGACTCGCCTCTACAACATGAAGAGTCAAAGAGTTTGCGGCCATGATATCTAGTTGATTTATCGTTAAGATCACAAAAACGCTCGAAGCATCCTATTGTACCTGGAAAAAAATGGAATTGAACTAGAAATTGGAAATTGGATAGTGGCATATGCGGAGTGAGCATGTTGTGATCCTAAGTGTCATGCAAGGTGTCAATGCATCCTATTGATTCTACGGAGCATTCTCATAGGGTTGATTGACCGGAGTAACTTACCCCATGGAAGTATAAAGCACATCGACCATGGTTTGAATTATGGAAGAGATGTATAGGAGACTAAAGTTTCTGATGTTAAATCCAGGATGATGTCTGGTATGCTACCAAGATCGTCAAGTTCATCAAAGATTTCATAAGCAGATAGGGATGGAGTTGTCTCTCCACTGGAGTCTATTGTGGCTTAGGGATTGGCCAAGGTGGTCGAATCCTTATTCTCTTTAACTGAGGAGTAGGAGGTGAAGTTCTCTCCTTTCTGCTCGTCTTCCTAATTGACTCGTAGTCATTGTTATTGTCTTCTCATCATCCTTATCCACATCCTTTCATCTTTATCCTCTCCTTAGTTAATGGTGATGTCTTGTGTTGCATGTGGAACATCTTATTGTGCAGGAGCTAGGGGATCAATAACAACTTCTGATGCAGCCCATGCAGCTCTTCGTGTAGAAGTCATGAGGCCAAGACTCTGCCATTGATAGTAGTCGGAAATGGCACAATTGAGAATCATTTAAGAGGAGCTTCATTCTTCTCTTATTTACCACGATGCTCTTTGAGAGTAGAAGCGTCAGGGCCAAAGCAGCGCTAGCGGGCCTTCAAGGGATATCTGATGAATTTGAAGGTAATGGGGTCGACGAATTAGATGAAGTAGATGGATTAAAGAGTAAAAGTGGAGCTTATGCCCTAATAGCCATTTCTAAGTAAAGCCGTTTGGACAACAAATGAATAAGTACTCATCCTCGAACTGACTTAGCTTGTTGTTGAGGCCGACGACGATTTGGCAGCCTTTGGAGAATTCCAAGAAAGTCAGGGATAGATAATCGCTACTCTTCTTAAAATTGTAGAGATACTTAATCCCTTCGAGCGTAGGCACCCTACCCTAGTGTCTGAGAAAGATCATGTATGTGCATTTTAATGCGGTGTAATCGTTCAGATGAATTTAGGCAGGGGAAAATTTCATAAACTGAAGAATTAATCGGAGAAAGTGGTTGAAAGAGAAACACCTCTAGAGAGACACATGTAGCAGTTATATGCAATGTAACCTTTCGTAGAATTATGTGTCCGATGGAGTTTTGGAGTCAAAGTTTCTTTTATGGGGATTCCATGGCGATCGCGGACCCTTTCAATGTCTGCAACCATTAACGTCAAGGCCGAAGAGTCTAGAGGGTTATCAAGGATAATTACACCTTTTTGATCGACATTGGGAGCGATAACGATGTGGGGTTCTTCCATAGCTGCAAATGGGACAATTTATAGAGATCGTTCGGGTCAGCAGCCATATAGTTAAGGTTGGGAAGGTGTTGAAGTAGATGCCAGGGAAAAAGATGAACATGTCGTCAGATGAGTGAACTTAAAAGTAAAAGGACCTACACCTAAGGAGGAGAAACACTAGGAGCATCTAAGATCCATAATTTACTAAAAGCTTAATACACGAGCATGCTTAGGTATGATTTGAATTCAATGTGTACTTTAATTAAGTCTCGTGTACAATGTATAGGATCCAATGGATGTCGATGTGTATCTAGCAATCGGATTATGTACATCGACCGGGGCGATGATATATGACTCAATCTACATTGTGTGTGTTGTGTCCTTTGCATGATGAACGAATGCACTCTGTGTAGTTTGTCCGCTCATAGTAACAAACAGGTTCCAGCACACAATCGAACTGTGTGTCGGATGTTACTTGTTAAAGTAAGATTCACACTAACGACACCGCTGTCCAAAATGACTCGAAGCCTCTCTTCGTGGAATTGTCTGAATGTTGTGTTAAGTTTGAAGTCGATCGAATGAATGTCCTAAAATGCACGACCCTTGGAATCGATGAATGTCAAGATGCAATTGCGAGGTTAACTTCTTAAATGTTAATGATCGAATTTCATGGTGCCGGTCCATATCTCAAGTCGATCAGGAAGTTGTTCGACGTGAATGAATTCGGCTCTCGAGCTTCAACGCCCTTCACCCTAAGTATTGTGGGGGACACACCATAGTCGTTGGATATTTAAGGTGGTGGTGATGAAGGGCGTGTAAGAACCCAAAATGGGTTGGTGGCACGGAGTCGAGGATTACAACGGCAGGTGATAGGTCGGCGGCATGTGAAACCATGGCAGTTAAAACCCACCTGAATGCTTAGATCTAAACTAAGCAGACAGCTTCGTCGAAGAACTGGATGAGCTCGAGATTAGGGCTGGAATTCAAATGGATCGATAGTTCTATTCGCTTGGCTCGACAGCGAGATTTGGTTGGAATTTGATGAGCTTTGATACTTGAAATCCGCGAAGACGTTGGTGAGGTCGAAGAGAGATGAAGTCGTGAATGCTTGGGCACGAAAGAAAAATGCTGGGATGAGAAGTGAGAACAAAAAAGTTCCAAGTATCACTTTTATATGAACTTCTTCTAATGGATCAGTGGCTATCAATATGGATCGGTATCGATTGGTATGAGTTTTTCTTTTTAAAAAAATGAACGTTGAACATGAATGATGTGGACGATGTGGAATGAAATAGTGATGAGACGAAAATTTACTTGACCGGAAGATAGGGCAGTTTTAAAAAAAATTCGAAGATGACCGAAGATCCTAGATTAGCGACTTCAACATATATATATATATATATATATGTGTGTGTGTGTGTTAAAAGAATATGGCTACTAATTGATCGAAGCGTTGTACCAGCTTTTCTCAGAAAGGTTGTAATGTTTCATGAAAGCGGTTCAGATGATAAAAGCGTGTATGCAGACTCAAGTCTCGATCAAAAGTACGCTTTGTTGACACAAAATTATAATTTGAGGACAAGTGTTATTCCACGTTTGAATCAAGCGATATCTTGATGGATCTCAACTGTTGGATGATCAAGAAGTAGAATAAAGAGCTTGGCAGATATCGAGAAATGGAAAAAAAAACCAAGAAAAATAGACTAATTATGGGAAAGATCATTGGTACCAAGCCATATGGAGTATTGATGTACTTAGCTACCTCAGGGTCAACGCATGAAGACAGAGGGAAAAGAAAACAAGTCCCAAGCTAAGAAATGGAATGGTGCTGATCCATATGGATCGGTTTCGAAACATCATGGTTCTTGGATGAGTCCGCTTCTACAATGTTGAAGACAAGCACAAAGTTGAAGAGAAGCACAAAAAGAACAGAGAAATGGATTATTACCGAGTCATACCGTTTACTACCGAATCATCTTAGTTGTGATATTTCGTGTCCTGACCAATTCTCTTTGCTTGAACTTCAGAACTAACTTGTTCAAGCCAACACCAAATGTTTTGGTGGCTGATTTCATCTATAACTATCAATCCCATTGCAACTAGGAGAGGATCTTTTTTTCGATTTCTTACTGATTTTTGCATAAATACTCCTATCCGATCGGTTTGAATCATAGGCTTATCGTAATACGCTTGTAATTGCAAATTGCAAAAGTAATCAGAAACAAAGTTAACAGTGAGCATAAGTTCATGATTAAAGCCAAATCATTTTAAAAATCTGACGTTCTTTCTATTTGAATTTTCGTTTGTCTTTGAATCGGGGTGTCTGCCTAAATTTGAGCAAACAATCATTAAGATGTAAAATTTCCATCGTCTTTAAGCTTCCAATCATCTTGGAAAAACCCCCATCAAATGAAAATTGCAGTCTATAATTTCGAAATTACACTTGGTATCATTTGACTTGTACCACCATCAAAGTTTTAAGTACGTAATCTTGTGAATTCTTTTACCCAAAAGTTATGCCATCTATTGTATAAAAAATAACCATGAACACAGACAAAACAACGCTGATTACAATTTTCAAACACACAAGCTACTGAGTTAACTAAACAAGGGTCTACGCGTTTTAAAAATTATATTAATCTTCAATTCTTGATGTACATTAACATGTATCTGTACTGTTTTTCTCTAGTATACCAGGGTAAGCAACATTCGGGCAAAGAGCTCAAAATAAAATAATTTAGTACACATGACATGAGATATCCATTAAGATACAATATCAGGAAGAACACCCATAAAGACCAACAAAATAAACAGGCAGTGGTAAAAGAAAAGGACCCCAAAACCTGTATGACCTCCAACTTACAGCCAATGTCTTTATCGCAACGACGTATACAGAGACTTCCATGTCCGTGGATTCCTATGGACTTTGAAACGACATATATATATGACATATATATCAATCTTACGGGAAATGGGGGTTAAGGTTACCATGATATATCTACACGTTCTTTTTCAGAAGTCTGAAGGCTCTTTTGGGTCTTACTCTTCATCTATACTAATGTTAGGTGTTCTTTCCTGTGTCAATGTCCCTTCTTCTTTGGTAAAGGGATGCATCTGTAATGGCTCTTCTTCCTTTTTCACTTCTTCTTCTGAAGCTTTATGGGGAAGCGGCCCTTGAGGAACGCCAAAAAGAGTAGAGAATATCTTTCTGTGGCACTCATCGCAAAACCAAAAGTAGGAAAAATGTCCTTCATCGAGCAGTCTGTGGACTGTGGCGCCGGGGACAACTCGCCTTACGTATTCAGTCATTGCTGCTGGCACCACTCTGTCATCAGTTCCCTGTTTATTTGCACAGATGAAAATAGCATTGAAGACTAGTTAAAAACAGAATAAAATATACGAAGTATCCATATGATGCCGATAATAAGATCAAATACAGTACCTAAAAAGGATAAAAAGCAAAGAATCAAAGTTAGTATAGCAATGTACCTGCCAAATATGTATGGGGCCAAGAAAGCCGGCCCACTCTTTTTCATAATGAGTGAAGATAGATTTAAGCCATACAAGAAGACCTGCACCCTCATGCTTCTTCTGCACTTGCAAATCAGCTAGTCTGAATCCCCAGTCTGAAACTTCAAGCACTGCTTCTTCCACAAATGGTTTTGCATTGCCTTGCCTTACTGATTCTTCAACATCTCTCTCCCAAAATTCTTTAAAGTGCTCTTCTTCTACTAAAGCTCTATCCTACAAACAAAAAATACAACCACCTTGCGTGAATACTATGTAACCTGCTTACTGTTATTTTTACTTAAGACACATAACATATTTTGTTATTTAAACCCCACAAAACAAGTCCAAAATTTGATATGTTATACTTGTAAGCTTCAGCGTTCATATAGATTACTTGCCAATGATTTGACACTACAATACATAATCATAATATTTGAACTAAGTTTTTTTGAGGCTAATTCCTAAGAAATCAGTTATTTCAATGTAGCACTTGTATCAAATTCTTAATAGCAGGCTGTTAACAAAGGATACGACATTAAGCAGTTACAGTACAAACTGATGCTTAGCCCTTAAAAAAAATAAGCTAAGGATGACTTTCAGCAATAATTAAAAGAAGAAAAATTGTGAGAAAAACAAAGAATCTAGCATAAAATTAAAATGGAAACACCCTATAAAGAGAGAGAATTGGATATAAAATCAAAGAACAAAACAAAGGTTCTCAGATCCTACAACAAGATACGAAATGCGTAAGCTGTGGATGACTTCCAACGATAATTAAATATAACAAACATTGGTCTCTAGCTCAAGGGCAAGTGGTATGGCGCTCTAGATTGAGGTTTAAAGATCATGAGTTCGAATCTACGAGACATCAAAATGAGTTATCTGCTTGAACAAAGTATCATTTTTATTCTCAAATAATAGTAGTAGTAGTAATTGCGATTAAAAGAAGGAGATATATCACAAAATTAAAATAGAAACGACCCTATACAAGAAAAAATGTAAGAAAGCTATACAATGTTCAATGAAATGACCCTATAAAATTGGAAGCAAAACGAAGATGTGGCTTGCAGCAATGTAAGAAAGCTCTATAAGGTTCAATGGAATAACTCTTGCCTAACTTGAATGTCTTAACAAATATCATTGAGCCATCACAATCTTAGTTTTTCCCATAAGTATTTTAATTCATCTATGCACATTTAGAGTTAGCGAAATAAACCTTCACTCACAATTCATTCAACATTTCAACAAAAATCCCACTAAATTTGTTAAACAATGTATGTAATGTACTTTTAAGGCAATCGTATATCAGGAAAGAAAAAATAAACAGAAATTGCTGAATGAACAAGCCATTAGATATCAACTTATCATTCTTTTTTACTCCATAGACGTGGTAATGCTATTAGTCGCAGATTGTCTACTTTTAGTGTTGTAAATGGCATCTCTATGTTACCATATCTGAAATCTACAAATTAAGCAACCTACACGTATAACAATAATAAGTAATGAAGCACAAATCTGATAAGAGGTATTTCCTATAAACAATCATAAAATCAGTCATAATTTTCAGCTTTTGCTTTTTCTTTTCCTTTTTTCTTTTTTCTTTTTCTATTTCTATTTTTATTTTTACTTTTACAATTGACCATGAGAACTTGCCAGTCTAGAAGTGACCGTGATTTACGTTGACAGTGTTTGCTGTACAATAACTATCATTTGCATGGCTAATGTTAAACTGATAACTTATTACCTTCTTCCCCAGTGACAACATTAGCCACTTTTCTAGTCGACCCTGAATGCCTGACAGAAAACTTCGCTTATAGAAGTAAGGAAGAAAAGCAGGAAATCTTCTAGCTAAAATATACATGAATTTCCTCCTTGATGTCCATTTTTCCCAGGTTCTATATCTCTCTTCGTTTGTTAAGCTAGAATCATATGGATTACCCATAGGAGCGAACATAGCTACACCTGAAAACAAAACAAAAAACAATCAAGTATACAAAAGAAATAAGTAGAACCATCTGTTTGTATACTGCTAGAATAGAGACAACTCAGACAAGGACATCATCTTTACAATAGCCAATTTTAATACAAGAAATAATCTATTTTCATATGACATAAACTTTCATGACATATAAATGAACCCACAATCTCCATTACCGGCACTACAGTGTACATTTTTCACATCACTCCCAAGGAGTTGATCATCATTTGCAAATGTTCCTCTCAGCACATATCCCTGATTGTTCTCCACTAAAGAGCAAGTTGCTTGTTATGAAATATTGAATTGTGCAAAAATAATTTCAATGAAATATTCACATAACTGATGTTCAAGTTAATAAAATATAATATAAAATAGTCCTAGGTACATAATAAACAACTGAGCCTGCACAATGATTATATTGCAGTATACCGCTTCAAATACTTGACTAATTGTTTTGTTATCTTGCTTACAGATTTTCTGCTATAACATTCAAATTGTTAGAGAACCACATATTATCACAAAACCAATCTATCATACCATGTAAGAAAACCACGTATAATCACAAAATCAATTAGCAATATGAATGGTAACGTCTTAGTATTTATATAGGATTTATTTTATAAATTGTCCGAAGTGGGACTAATCTCAACATAAATGTAGTATTTGATTATTATTATTTATGTTCTCATTCTTAGAATTCACACTTTACTTTTAAAACTTAAGAAAAACAGTTGATTAAGAGGGGGAAAATATGGTCATATCTGTTCAAGCTTTACTTATATAGCATACGTTAAATAATAAAAAGGGATACAAATTGACGGCTTTGATTCAAATATAGGTTTTGCTTATAGCATATGGTTATTCGACGAGTTAATATGAATAAGGATTTGAGCAGAAATTTAGGATGAAAATAGACTAAAAAGTATGATAAAAGTTTGCAATAAAAGAAAATAAGGCTGTTTACCACCATCGGGTGAATGCAAATATATATATTTCACATTCAAAGAAAATACATACCAGCAAGCTTCTCCGGAATATAGCGAACAGCTGCCCATGCATGCTTGCCTCCACCAGAATAACCCATCACCCAAAAATTTTCAGAGATGCCCACTGAATTAGCTAAGTGCATCATGTCCACAGCGGATGAATTAAGGTCTCTTCCAGGATGTGGATCGCTTTCACCAAAACCAGGGAGATCATACGTAACTAAACGTACTCCAAACTCTTCAAGCAACGAGGATTTGATACCAGGTATTCCTGTGAAGTTTATGTTAGAACACTTACAGACAACTGTGAATTGATCTTCGATGAACTCTTATACCTCAGTCCATTTATGTGTAATTCCAGCAACTACGAGTGTTTGAATTGGTAATTTTCTATCTCAATTCATAAATTCAATGATGGATGTAGAAATTTTATGCTTTTTTTGATTTAATTACCTGACGCACAAAAGCATATTAAAGACAGGTGGGAAATATACACTAATAATATTTGGTCCCTCAAACAGGGAAAGAGGAATTGTCATATTGTCAATATTTCACACTCCTCCTTATAATTACAACAACTTGACTATTTGAAAGATTGTTTTCAAACATACCTGCCAACCGAGAAGAGAGAAAGGAATGTGAAGCAACTAATGAAAATCTAGCTCTTTCTGCGGTCACTCCTTGTTCGTGATATGCTATGTGCCTACCATCTGGAAGCTGGATCCTAGTGGCGTTTGGAGGATGTAGGTACAGCTTTTTTGGTGATTCAACTGAAGCTTGGTGTCCACTATTTACACAGATAGCTGCAAGATAGAAACAGTATTATTGGTCGATCATCTCCATCATCATCATGGTTATACTATATTAATAATAAGAAACATGGTTATACTATATTAATAATAAGAAACATAAATTATGCATGTTTTACCCTAGACGACAGAAGTATAAAGTAACAATTCTTGTGGAAATGTTCCGCAAGTAACATTTTAGTCCACCGTGCCTCATAGAACTGATACGAGAATATCAACTATACACGAACATGCATATTTTTCCAATGACTAGCTACCTAGGTAATACAGTAATAAGAAAATAAGAAAATGTACTATGCTTATATGCATGCACGGGCATACACACATGCGCACGCACACACGCGCACATCAGTATTTGGTAGGCATGAATTCACTACCCTATTTCATCACAATGGCCTTCGCATAGAACGTGCGCTAATGAAGAATCTCACTTGAATGTCCACACTCCATCTATCATGAAAAATATTCAAAATTTGGAAGAATGATAACCGATAGCACCATCAATGGCCAATTACTATCATGTCAGATATCCTTCTAATTTGTTAAATGTTTTTTTCACCCTTTCTATCTATATGAGATAATAAAAATATTTAACCAAAAATGCAGCATGGGTGTAACACCGTGCCTCTTAGGCTCTTACTAGTAGGCTCAGTCATAACATAGTCGGCTAAAAATGTGATATGGTGCAATCTCTGTAGTCATAAAATCATAGACAAGAAGCATCCAAAAGTTGGCACAACCAAATTGACAAATCTCACTTTTAAATGTGGTACTGAAAAAGTACAAGAGGAACAAAGCCTAAGACATGGTCAATCATAAATGGATGACCTATCCATTCTAACAGATACTGACCGTACCTATGATGTATTCAGAAGTATCATATTAGTTGACAGAAAGAGCAATATACAATCAGTTCTAGGTATGTAGTCACAGACAATATAAGGAAATACAGGAACAGATGTGACATGAACGACCAGAATGAGTGGTGTTTTGTTGGTCATCACAAGTTAGCACAAACATACAACGTATTTATCAATATGAAATTCAAATCAAATACCTAATTAGAACAGATAAAACGGAATGAACTCAGTTCATCGGGTTAAACTACTATGAACATAATCAGAAGGAAAATATTCATCATACACACATAAGGGTGTCCGGCAATTATTATTTTTCCCTGCTTTCATCTGCCTAGAGGATAAGTGCCTAGAAATCCTATATTATCACATGGAAAACAAAATTGCTATCAGCAGTATCAATGTTCAATCTCAACAAAGTATATCGGTTCAATTTTAGTAAATAGAATAATATACCCACAAACCACCAATAGAGCATATGATCACTTGCAGTGGCATCTGGAAGACTGCAGTAAGGAAACACCTAATGATCAAGATGGTCCGATCCTACAATCAGACATTATTGATTGTCCGGTGCACTTTAAGGCAACAGGACTTAAAATGACTAAAATGCACGCACACACTATATTTTTGGCTGTTGGATCTCATGATCCAATGGTACAGACTGTTTACGATAGGCGTATTATTCACTGCTTAATGGGGTTTTAATTATGTATTTACCATTTGCTCTTTACTATTCCAAAGTATGTAAACTACAAATATTATTTAACGACAGTTATATCTAACAATTAATGCAGCGTTTCAATAACAAAAGCAAAGACAAAATATGTTCAATTAAAATTGATAAACCTTATGTCCCATCCACTTAATTAATGACAAATGCAATCAAGTAATGATAAATCAGTATATTAAAAAATAAGTAAAAACGCAAATATCAACTGCTCGTTTCTGAACGGATACTCAGATAAGGGGTATTGTTCACATTCACCCACAAATGCAAAAAAATGATTGTAAACTCACCGGAAATTGCAAGAAAAAATCAAAATATGCATGTAACTTACCAGAGATTGCAAGAAATGCAACAGAAATGACAACTATCCAAGAATAAACGGGATCTTTATCCTCCGGCAAAACATAATCATTCAAAAACTCCAATCTCTTACCGACCTCTTTCACCTTCTTCTTCCCAATCCTCACATAGTAAAACTCGTCCGCTCCTACCAAGCTCTGCTTCGCTATATCTCTGACTCCTTTTCCCAGCTCGATCAACATCTCCCCAGTCGCTTTCATGAATTCCTTCGCCTCCTCTTTCAACGATTTTTCCGATTGATTGACGTTCGATTCATCTTCTTCCACTTCGAAGTTGTATAACGGAGCCGGTGGGTGATGATCAGAATCGTCGACGCCGGCGGGGGAGTAGCGGATCCCAGTGTCGGAGACGAGGGAAGCTAGCTCATCCTGCCACGTCATCGGTTCGGGCGATGATGACGTCATGCAGCGAGAATATGAGTGCAGTACAGTAACCGCCACCGGATTTTTTTGATTTGTGGAATATTATGGGAAGAAGAGTTGAGACGAGAGCTGAGAATGGGTTAGACTTTTGAGAGGTGGGATAGAGGGACTAGATTAAGCCACGTGGAAGGGGACAGGGAGTGTGATCGGTCGTGGTTTTTGGAGTTGTTTAACAGGCGCGTGTCGGTTACGTTCTTTTTCGGTTGGATCGCTTTTGGGATTCAAGGATGCGGTGGTTCCGCTGTTTGATACACTGTATAACAGCTGATTTACAAACGATTTTTCCATTTTCAACAAAACTATATTTAAAAAAAATAAACAAGATATCATGACTTGCTTCGTCACTGCGTCTCATCACACAGCTACTTAACCTTGATGTATCAAGATATCATGACTTGCTTCTGCCCAACCGACAGATCCAAACTCTAGCTCAACCAAACTTACACTTCAAAAATGAACTCCGAACCTTAACAGGTTTCCTTCAGAGATCGATGAAATCCTTACACCACCCAAATCTAACTCAAGACAGTATTAGGTATACAGTCTCGATAGATACACTTCCAACCTCAATCATTTAAACTTCAACCGTTAGTAGTCGTGTTACGCACACCGCTACCCTATCTACCTTTTTAGCTTATTGGAAAACCGGAATTGGTAATCCAACAAATAGTAGAAATAAATAAATATATATATTATATATCAAAATTACAAATACGCTCTCTCAAGAAGAAATCACTCAAGAGCCTATGTATTCACTCTACCTAGCGCTCTGATACCACCCGTGACGACCCGGGTTTCTACGCCCAGAAATCCATATCTTCTTGAATAAAGAAAGGGTGAGAAAATAGAAAAGATAGAGAAGAAAGAACAACAACATCAGAATCTCACAGCGGAACGAATAAATTATAAGAATCACATAAGTATTTACATATCTTACAACATCAATCAGAGTTATACAGATAATACATCATATATTAAACAGTTATAAACACCTGTCAAGTTAATACAACACAACACAACTCAAACAATACGACTCAGAGATACCAACACAGTGGAGCTATATGTATATCTACAACGCTGAAGCCTCCTGCTCCATTGCTTCTCCAGAATTCGTCAAAGCTAACCTGAACCCCTTCGCTACTCGTAAAAATTTGAGTACCCGAGAGTTTAGGAAAACAGAAATAAACTCCGGGTCAGACGTGGGTCTGGTGTGAGTAACAGGTTAAAGTTGCTTAATTTTTTGGAAACCTTTTGAAAACAAAAGGTATCACGTAAGACTCCCCACAAATAAACATGGGTAAGTTTTTACCTTATGCTAACCAAAACATTTGATAGGAAATTCGGTGATATTATAATAGGTCTAGGGTTTTTAAGTAAATAGAAAATAGCCGAAATTGTTACATTCATTAAATTCCAGCTACTAGCCACAAAAGTGGGTAATACAATCAAAACCGTTGGTACTTATTGGATTTTGGATTCCATACAATGGCAGGGCTACCGGGGTACCACCCGTCACAGTCTGTGGCCTAGATCAACGCACCAAGGATCACTCCTGACACCCTGCAATACAAGGCCGGAACCATTCCTTACTGAACAGTCCCGAATAAGATAACCCGGCAGTTGTTGCAATCAACCGCCCACACAGCCGAAATATAAAGGGACATCTAGACAGGGGAATATCTTGTCCAGCTTGGGCATGACCCACCTAACCTTGCTGTATCTCCCCTGTTTTAGCCATTCCCGGTTGATGAGGCTTGAGGCCGCGATTACCTTTAGAGAATTCATTTCTTAGAATGCTCATCGCCCACCTGACGATGTTTTGAAAGCATTCAATCGATACAAGTTCGTTCCGGGTTCGAACGAAACCGAAGGCATTATCTCGTTACACTCATTTTGGAATCGCCCTCAGAGTTAACGACAATAACCCTTGCACTCTGAATCTTCATCTTCACTTCAGATTCATGACCTATCGTTAATTTGGAATCGATGTGGTTTTCGGATGTTCCAAATAAGGAAACCCGATCCCGGTCTCATCGAAATCCAAAATGTATCTTTTAAGGCCAAGTTATCTATTTAGTCTTAACAGTTTAATTCAATATTATCAATATACACACAGATGGATAATTCACAATATCACAATAGATAATCACATTATCATCATAAAAAGATAATTAATATCATCATCCCAACAGATAATTAAATATTATCATATTCAAACCAAGCATCCATATCACATAGATATTACTCATGTCATATCTAAATTCACAATCATCAAATGAAATATCAATATCATTCATCCATAAGCAATGATTTATAATCATACCATTTGTAATTAATTTAAAATGAATTAAATTAACTACTTCTATCTCTAATTAATTTAAAGTAAATTAAATTAATTACTCCATCTATAAATCCTGCTTATACAACCATTAATTAATCATAAATCAAATTAATTAATTATTCTCTAGATATTTATCTTGATTGAACACCATTGATTAATCATCTTCTAATTACAATAACTAATTAGTCTTTATTTAATTCTACAAATTAATTATTTTAAATCATTTATAGTAATTAACATATAATTACTTCATTTATTAATTAAATACGAATAATTACATTTATGCTTAATTAATTACATAAATTGATCACCACATTATTGATTATTCCTTAATTAATCAGCTCTTAAGCACATCATTAATTATATTAATTAACGATCTCTAATTTAGATTTAAATTAAATTACTTTGGTTAAATTAATTTACATTAAATGATTCATCTTTAATTTAACTCAATTATTAATCACCCTTGATTAATAACATTCCAGTAATTAACTATCATTAATTACTTATATTAATACATTAATTATCCCATAAATAATTATCTCCATTAATTAATCCTTTGATTAATTACAAAAGTAATTATCCAAATTACTCCATTAACACATCATCTTTCACTAACTACATTCAGTAATTAACATTAATTACTTTCTTAAGTAATTATGCTCCATTGAATACACTAAGTAATTGCACTTATCAATTAATCAAATGATTTTCTTAAATTACTTAAACTAAATTAATTAACTTAATTAAATCATTTTATCAAAATTAATTACAATAAGTAATTAATCTCTTAATTACTTTTATCAAGTAATTACACTTAACCACTTTACAAATGATTATCTTAATTAATTAAACTAATTTATCACATTAATTAATTATTAATAATCCTTAGTTAATTATCTTCATTAACTAATAACATTTATTAAATTACTTTCTTAATTAATTTCTACTTATAAATTAGTCTAAATTATTAATTTATAAATTAAATACATAAGTCATTCCTTAATTTACTTATTCATTTAATCATTTAAATATCTTAATTATTCCTAAGATGATTTATTTCTTTATTAATGACTTCATTAATATTAAAGTGTATTAGAATATTACATTTTAAATTTAAATTTAAATTCCATTTTGAATTTAAGATTCAAAATGATTAGTATTCAAACATTTCCCAAATTTAAATTCAATTTATAATCTTTTAAATAAATGTAAATAACATTTATTATTTACATATGAACTTATATAAGAAAAGCCTTTAAATTCAACTAAAATCTTTATTTAAATTTAAATTTCCAAAATACATTAATATTTAACTTGCAAATTTTCAAGTTAAAACAATTTATTTACTTTCCATTCAAAATTTTTAATAAAAGGATTTTCTCAAAATCAAGTTAAATATTTATTTGAAACAAATCTACTTTTCAAAACTATTTTATTTGGACTTATTTTAAAAACATTCATATTTAAAAACTAATTTAAATTTTCAGATTTTAATCCAAAGTAAACTTGAATCCATCAATTTATCTTTGATTTAAAAACTTTGATTTAAACTTCCCTTTAACAATTTGAATTAAGAACTTGAATTTTCAAATCCAAATCCATTTTAAAACCTTAAGATTCAAATGTTCATTTGAATCAATACTTTTAAAACTCAAATTTAAACTACTGTTAGAGCTTTTGTTTCAGATTTAAATTTTTAAAATCTGAAACCGTCAGGTTTTTAAACCTGAAAACCCATTTGAATATTTTAAACTTTATTTTAGATTTCAAAATATAATTTGAATTCATACTTCAAACTAGATTTACACTTTGTTTAAACTTAGTTGACAAACTTAAATTCATTTGAATTTAACATCACACTAGTTTTAACCTTTGGTTACAACTAGCTTACAATTTGATTTATTTAAATTTGATTTAAATTTAACTTCAGGCGGTTTTATACAACCTGTTAGCAAAACAACTCAACCCGAGACCAAAGCATGTTTGCTTCGAGTCAAACTCTCCCCTGCTTCGAGTAAACAACTCGAACGACCCGAGTATTTTCCCGAGCTCAAAAACCCTGCACCACCCACAATTGCTTCAACACTTCACTGGCACGGTGCACGTGCACCGTGGCCCCAGCCACCACCGGCCACCCACTAGAGCTGCTACATATCAGCGACTATCTCCAGATGATCTCACGATCACCAGAATCCATCACCGCGTCTCGAATCAAATACAAGTTCTCCACTTCAAACCTGGAAAACATAACATTTCCCCTACCCAAACCTGTCATCCCCGCATTCTGCCAACGCCGACCACCTGATGGTAAACAGCTCCGGCCATGGACTCGCCTTTGACCCATCTACCACCTCCCGAGGCCTCATGCAACTCGATGCATGGTAAAAGTCACGGTGATCAAATCGATCACCATAAAAATTAGGGTTACATACTTCAAACTACTGCCACAATCGCCTCCGTGCTCAGACCAACCACCAACCATTTTTCCCATCACCTCGGTAAGCTCCTCCACCTCCTCACACAACCCGACCACCTCCAATTGCATAGATCACCAGTAATCACCCAAAAACCAACTTTTGTTCAAAGACGAACTGCACCTAAACCACTTGACTGAAAATCATATTATTAATTTTAAAAATCATATTTTGTTACAGAGATTCAATATATGTTCCTGGATTTATAAATTTAAAGTGTTTGGTTTTTCTCTTATTCAAATTTTTCTCTGTTATTTTGATTTCCGGAACCATATTCAAATTTAGTTCAACTAAAATAAAACTTAAACTGCAAATTATGTTGAAACAAACAATTTCTGTTTGTATTATAAATCCTAAAAGCTATTAGATCAATTGCTAAAAATAGTTTGAATCAACCTCAAGCCTGGAAACAGAATAACTAGGTTTGTTACAGAGACTTCAAATGTATCCAGACGATTTCATACATACAAATCACACTTATTCCATATTTTAGCCTCGCAACTAGTTTAAATACTTAAGTTTTAGTAATTAAAGTTACTCACAGAGAATACAATATACAGTAATTTCATTTTACAAATGGCCGGAGAAAGGAATATATAAAGATTCACACAAATATATTAAGCATTCAAATATTAGCATGCAACATATTAAAAACTTAAGAAATTTTAAAGGTGTTACTCACCTGAAAGTAAACAGAGAACACTTTGAAACTGGAAAGAGTATTTGCATGTTATTAGTTTGATTCCAGAAAACATGAAAACTTAGTCTTGCTTTTGTTGTTGTACTGCTTCAGTTTTATAAAATGGAAATGTTTTGTTATGTTTTGTGAACGAACTAAAAATAAGATGATGTGTATATAAAGAAGTTTACAGGTAGGTGATAACTGGGTTAGCAAGTTTGCAGATACTATTATTGTGTTTTGTTTTATCAGGCAAGATTACTGTATTAGGGAGGCTGAAATAATGTGAAAACAATTCGAATTGACTTGGTTAGCTGCTAATAAATGGAGTCATTAAATGCTAATTTACTTAATGTCTCCTACAAATCTAATGTATAGATATTTTGTTTTGCATTTCTCTAACCTGCCTTATTTTCTTTTATTTCTTGCCCGAGTCTTTATCTACAAGCTATCAGCATTATATTTTATTTTGCACAAACCTGGTTTGCTTCAAACTTGATATTCATACTTGTCTGAATCTTAATTTACAAGCTACTTGCATTTTATTTTATTTTGTTTAATCTTTAGCTTGCATATCTATTTTACAGTCATGATTAGTTGCTTTTGTATTTTACATACATATTATAAAATTTGTTGTAGTCATTTGTTTTGGTTTATTACTTTATTTACTTATTATTTCTTATTCTTATGTTAATATTACAATTTCTTTAGTTTATGTATTCAGACCTATTTTTATAACCATATATTTGGTTTACACTTATGTTTCATATTTATATAGTTTGTTTTATTTTTAAACATTGTTGAAAGATTTTATTTTAAATTTATACATCATAGCTTTCCAAAATACATATGTATATAAATAAATAAATTTACAATAACAACTTCTATTTATTTAAAATCCATTGTAAAGATATTACATTATTATTATTGTTTTAAAAATAACTCCTTATTAAATTAAAATAATTTATAGAAGAAATTATCTCTACATAAATAAATTTCTTATTTTATCAACTATATTTAAAACAAAAACCAAACAACCTTTGTTGAATTTAGATTTAAGTCAAAATTATTTAAACAAATTTTAACTTTACCTTTAGTATACTTTGAAACCAAATTATTATTTATTTAATAGCTATATTTTAAACCAAATTGCAAATTATCAAAACATTAGAATTCGAAAACAAATTCTTATTTATTAAGTTTTAAAACTGATCTTTAGATTATACACAAATATATATATTTATATATATTATTATTAGAAAACAATTTACTAGCTTTTTAAAGATAAATCATCCGGTAAATATTTATTTTAAAATAAGATTATTATATCAATTTAAATATTATTAACAAATATTATCAAATCAATTATATTTTAACACAGATTATTAAATTTATATTGCCAAAATTTCCAGGATATCACATGTTATTAAACAACAAGACACTCTCGAATGAGTCATTCCATAGTTATCCAATAATTATGAGTACGTAACTCCTTCGTGCCCTATCAAGCATGAGCAACACATTGTCCAACATTTGGAGAGTGTTACACACTCTAGTCTTAACGGATATATCGATATCTTTTCTCAAAATATCTCAATTAGAAGTATTTTTTTTTATTACATGAGTGATATTCTATTCAAGCATAGCACTCTTTTAATGTCTTAGAGGCTCGAATTCATGATCTTTAGAACCTCTGTCTAAAGCTCTACGCCATTACCACTTGAGCTAGAGGTCCTTGACTCGAATAGGAATATTTAAAATAAAATGTTATTTTATTTTTTGATTAATTACTCATGTTGTAACTATTTGCAACTACAACCATGTAACATTTTATTTTAGGATTTTCTTATTAATATACTTTAAATTAATTACTTAATTAATTCTATCACAGTATAACAAAGTATATGAAATAAATCGAACACCTTATTATAACAAGATTGACTATAGAGTTATATGTACGTAACAAATTAAATAATTTTTCCAAGGACATACCAGTAACTCTTTCAATCTCTCACCTACACTGTGGGGTCAATTATGGAAGCTTGATCACATTCCATCGATTCGTTTAAAACTGATCAAGCTGGTCCCTTAGTGAATGGATCTACTATACTGTATTGCCATCCGCTCTGTCAGCTAACATCTTCCCATCATTGATAATCTGCCTTTATCATGTGGAATTTTTGAAGCATGAGTCTAGATATATTATGAGCCCTATGTTCTTTCATGATCTGTATCGCAACATTATTTTTACACCAAAAAAGTCATAGGATTCTCAACATTTGGAATCATCCATAACTCCGTTATAAATTTGTGTAATTATATTTGTGCTGCTTTCGTTGCGACGTTATTTAAGGCGATGTACTTAGAATTTTCAGTTGAATCAGCCACCACTTCTCATTTGGAACATTTCCAAGTCAAGTCTTTTCAGTTAAAGTTAAACATGATTTTAGGATTGACACACTATATTCAACATCACTTATGAAGTTCAAGTATGAACACTCCTCTATGAGGAGTTTGTTGTTTCCATAAATAATTCTTTGGTCTTTCATAAATACTTGAAAATAATCTTAACTACAAATTTAATGATATTAAATCAGATTGGTAGTCGCTTAATTCATCAAATACATAGGCAAAATACGATATTGTAAAATCATATCATATATGATAATTCCTATTGACGATGCATAAAGAATCCATCTCACATGTACCATATTATATGTTTTAGTATGGTTTCTACGTATGTCATTCAGTACAATCCCATCATCATTTTATACCAGTAATAACAATTTTAAAATCCTAGATCAAAATCCAAACTGAAACTGATTTTGACACGAGTACATCGTTGACAATCTATAATATGTTCTCTTACTTGTAGCCTAAAAGTATCTTAGTATCCTGGATATTATTTGTTACAGACACAAGCTTCCTCTCTTTTTTGACAGAAAATCAAAATATTTGATTTCATTGTCAAGGTATTTGCTTAACTCCACGTTTGTCTAACGATGTTATCATATTAGTTCGTGGACCTTATCTAACACTTACAATCTCGGTCATCGCTCTTATTGATATCATTACATTTTAGTCATCATGTGCAAATGTCTACTTTATATTTTTATTCATAATTTCTGTTCCAATCAAGATATACCAAAATTTAAAGTCATATTGGGTGATACTTTTGCGAGTGAAATCAAAATTAACTTAATTACATTGACAGACGAATCTGTTACGCTAGTTTCAACAATTGAAATTTACAACTTTATTCTCATCAATATTTCTTACTATATTCCAACAGCACCGTTCTTTCTTCTGAAGACACAATCGTGACCGATGGATCATATCCGTTCGGGTACAATTATCAAATCTTATTAAGGTGATGTACTTGGAATATATTTTAGAATTAAGCATCATGTCATATGTTAGAATCTATACTCTTTACAGCTTACTGGCAAGTGAGGAAATTATTATTAGTAACAATTACTTTTCTTGACGTAAATATGAAACTCATAGTTTTTTTTAATCTGCAATAATTCATATTAAACATTCTAATGGGTTGCGTTTGTTTAGGCTTAGTTAATATTTTTTTCATCTTATATATTCAGTTTTCATGTTATAGTGTTTAGATCGTATCCAAAACTTACATAAAACTGATTTAATTTTGAGTTTATGAAACTTGCATTTATAACATAAATTGGTCATCCATCGTTGGTCGCTCCTAAATTTGGAGTCTCACGATTGAATTTTACGTGTATTAGTCCGTGAGATGATGGTTTTGATGACAACCTTAGAATAGATTATAAAATATAAATACTAACATTATAAGTTCAGATATATATGTATATGCAAGATTTAACTATGCATGTACCAAGAATGAAGACTGTACAGTATAGAGATTCAAGATATCAAGATTGAAGACTCATGAGTATCAAGATTATCAAGAGTTCAAGAATTCAAGTAATTTATTCTTTAATTAGAATTTTTTTTTAAAACTCCTAGAAAAACACTAGCATCTTTAAATCCAATTTATTCGTGGAATGGAATCCACTTCGAGCCTGTTAAAGGGATCGAACCCTAAGTAGGATGAAACCTACGAAAAATCTAGTGGAACATTGTTTTATACCCGCTAACCTTTTATTCAAAATGATTTTTTCAAAATTATATCTTGTTTTCAAAATGATTTCAAAACCTTCCTTTTAAAAGCATCTAAAACATCTATCCTGATTTTAAATAATTTTAGCCTCAAAATATCTTTAATTTCAAAGTCAAATTACTCCTGATTTTAAACTATCTTTTAATATAATATATTTAACTTTTAAAATATTTATACTTAGATTTAAATGTAAGATTATACTTAAATTCTATATATATTATTCTCTATATTTACTTATGAATTTTAACTATAGTCAAGTATATTTATAAAGTTTAAAATAGTTTTAATATAAGATAAATGTTATTTTCAAAGAAAATCAAATCATCAAAAAATGCTTTGGGATGTCGACATACTCATGGTGACCATGTCGACATGGTGTCAGTTGAGTTCAAGATTTCAATTTCAAAAGAAGTGTTTATTCGCCATAACTCTTCACGAATGGACATGATTGTTGTTCTACTATAAATAGGGGTTAATTTCAACGAATTTTACATCAGATTTTCTAGTTTTTCACTCCTATTCTTCTTCCACTTTTCTTAAAAAAAATTCTTATCATTAATCTGCCGAAATCTACATTGAATTGAACTCGATCATTCGTAGTTTGATTCTCTATCACTATCTCAACAAGATCCTCAGTGCTATTCAGAGTTATAGGCCTTTGTAATCAACTTAGCGAGAAAAGGTGTGACTGTAGCCTTGAAAATCAATCAAGCGTAATAAGGTGTGATTGTAGCATTGGGAAATCAATTGGGTGAACTTGTTTCCCGTAAAATCAAGTGGGTGAACTTGGAGCCCGAAAAATCAAGTATCTCTACCCAAAGGATTGTGATTTTGGAGGGTGTACCTCGTAGCCTTGAAATCGAGGGTGTAATTGTAAAGGTTGCTTTTGAAAGGAAATCCGTACTTGTGTTGCGGGACTGGATGTAGGGTAACTTCGAACCAGTATAAAATCCGATGTGTTCTTTCCTTTACTGTTTTTTATTTTATTTCTGCATCTGTGTTTGTTTCTGTGATCATATCTGTGTCTGTATATTACACATATCTGTGTTTAAATTTACATAAACTCAAAAAGATTTAGTAATTCTTTATAAACACTATTCACCCCTCCCCCTCTGGTGTTAACCCTAGCCTTAAGATCCGTAATCCGCATTTCTCACAACGTGAAGCATCTCAAATCACACAACCTGTTGCCTCTTTAATGTAGGACATGTAAGGGTTTCATGTTAATCCGTATCTTAAATGATTTTGTAAACAGTGCTTTAGATGAAAATAAATTTAACATATGCGCTTACGCTTAAGTATATGTTATTACAGAAGAAGTTAATTCAACATCAGTCATCATCAATCATACTTTATCCAACAAAGTCTGATTACTTCTTATTGACAAATTTGAAGGAACCGAGCCAGTCGGAAGCGGGTGAATATATAAATTTCAATTTATTTTTCTATTTGGGATCATTAAGCCTATGAAGTCTAGACCCAATCTAAAACATTTAAACAAAATCTTTATTTTTTTTAAAGTGTGTGAATTTGATTTAAAATATAAATGTATGAGTGCATCAAATATATATGTATAATAGTTACTCGTTAAAGTTGATTTGGAGCATGAAACCTTTTGTTTGTCTCTCTAAAATTTACGCAATTAAATGGGGAAGATTTTTCTTTATTTGGAGAGAGAAACCTTTCATTTCTCTCTATTTAATTAAATTAATTTATTTACTAAATATCACCGATGAGCAATTTATACATAGCACAAATTGTGAGTATATCCAAAGATTCTCTATTGTATATTGCATAAGTGCAACATATAAAACGTATATATCTTAATTTGCCTGCATGCAGGTGTTGGGATTTACACCATAATAGACATATTTTACCTTTATAAATGCCTTTGTTGTGGAAGTTTTTTAAATGGAAACTAGTTATATACATATATGTGCATGCGTACAAGCACATAAACAAACAAACAAACATATATACATACACACACACACATACACACAAACGTTTACATTAAGGTTGATTTTGATTATTAGAATGTTTTGAAAATTAAAATAAACAATTTTGAATCTAGTTTAGGTAAGTAAGGGTTTAAAATTAAAACTAAGATTTTACACAAAAGTCCAATTTGTAAACCTTTAGTTTAAAATAACAACACACACACACACACACCTATATACATACATATAAATATATATATTATGTGTACACACACACACACATATATATATATATATAATTAAAATAGTATTTTGAAATTAAAATCATATAAGTGTGTAAAATCTATAATATAATATATATATATATGCTCAATCAATAAAATCAACAATTTAGATTTAACTTTTGACTTAGGAAAGAACCAAAAGGTTTTTAGATTTTGCACAAAAGTCCACTTATAAATTTTAAATTTAAATAACTTGTATACTTATGTAAATGATAACCAAAAGAACTAGATTCAAAACAACAAACATATAACATATGTATTTAATTTTCAAAATGAGTTTAAGTAGTCAACATACATTGCTTATTTGTGCTTTAGTATACAAATAAATTACAAAATTAGATCAGTTAACCAAAATAGATTTCAACCAATTTATTTGCAAACGATAATTTCTAAAACAATATAAAGGAGATTTGACAAGTTAGGCACATATAAATTCATGAAAAAGGATTTAGATCTAAACTATACAAAAATATGAGCAAATAACAAAAGAGACCAAGGATTTAAAATATATTAGCATAAAGGGCATATAATCAATTGAAGTGAAAAATAAAAAGGATTTAAATCATGTTAATAAGGTGAACATGAAATTAATCAAGGTATGGAAAATGAGATCCAAATTATATTGCAAAATGTACAAGCAAACACAATGAACATGTTATTAAATAAAATCAAAAGGTTACCTTTAGATGTAACAAAAAAAGCACCTTCAAAAATGAATAACGCTCCTAGATTCGATTGAACCGATCTTTGGGTTTTGTAAGGATCGAGAGATAAAAACCACCTTTTATTTTTGATTTCATAGTGATTTTGGAATTTCTTTTTGGACTAAGTAAGCTATGAAAATTCCACTATGAAAGATGGAGACAAGTGAATTGTCTTAAGATAATAATAAAATTGTGGAATGAATGAAAGAGAATATGTTTTAAAGGAAACACAGAAACCTTTCGGTTCTCTTCTCCAATGCTTTCCCTATTTAATTTTTTTATAAAATCTCATCAAATCCTCCCCTCATGCATGGTCGGCCATAAAAAAGGAACGTGAACCTTAAAATTTTCCTAAAATCACTTAGCAATTAATCTATTTAAATCTAATTTAAATATTCTATCGATATCATATATTATAATGTGTGACAACGCCCTTCGTAATACCCTGAATCAACAACAAATGACAACGTCTGACTCCCAATACCATAAAAGACAATCCATTAGTAAAGCTAAACACTCTAACAAGGCATATTGATACCATATCACAATGGAATGGAAACATATAATATACCGAATATACATGAATAGAACAATATAAACAATATGTAAGAAAGTGCACCAACAGAAGGAACTGAAGAATAAAGATAAATACAGTAAGTCAGAATACATCAACTCCGTACATACGAAGTTCTGAATATAATATTCAATAAAACAAGTCTCATATACAAATAACATGGCTGTTATATACTACCATAACAATAAGTTATATATCCAAAATGCCATCATGCCTCCAAAATGCTCCAAGTGTCTTGTAAGCATATCCCCAAAACTACATGATTCCCAAACTACTCAATCAAGTATTTAAGAGTTGTCATCAAACAGACAAAGACAAAATGCACATCAAACTAAAGCCTAGTGTTTCGTGGATGGGTTGAGGCGACTTAAGGATTGCGGTGGTAGTTTTGGGTTATTGTAATTAGGGATTTGGGTGGATGGTTGCATGGTTGGGACTTGGGTTGAAGGCGGGTTTGGGTAACGTATGGAGGGACACGGAAGAGACAGAGGAGAAGTTGAATTAAAGTGGGGTTGTTGAAGTTGCTGGAGGTGATTGGAGACTGCGGAAGAGTTGGTGATGGATTCTAGTGTGGTTGATAGTGGCAGGTAATAACAGTGAATGCAAATGAGGTGGTGAAGGAAGGAGGTGGATGGTATATGCACTGATGTGTGGTGAGGTGATTATGGGAAGTTGTATATGGTGGATGTATGGTTTGAATGGTTGCAATTGCAGGTAAGGCAGCGTGTGTGTTTTGACATAAGTGGATTGAGTGTGGGCAGTTTTGAGTTGGTGGAGTTGATTTGGCATGTGTTGGGATGCTGAATGTGATGATAGTGAAGTGTAGTTGAAGGAGCAGTGGGTTGGATATGGTGTAGCTGTATTTGCAATTTAGAGGCAGTATGTTGCAATGACAAAGGTTTTGGTTGTGCACAGGGAAGGTAGTATGTTGAGGATGGTAAAGATGATTCAGAGGTTTTGTTTGCTGCAGTGGTAGTGGTATGTTGATGTTGTTTGCAGAAGAAGATTTTGGGTGGTTGCAGTGATGAATATGTTGACAGTTATGCACACTGGTGTGAGCAGTGAGTAGAACAATAGGTTGGGTAAGTGTGCAAGTTGTATGTAGGGGTACAGGAAGGATGTGATGGTAGGGAACTGAGATGGTGGAGTATAAGTTAAGGCAGCGTGGTGATGTAGGGGATGGTAAGAGTGGTTTGTAGGAAGGAGGAAGAAGCAGTGTTGTTAGGGCAGTTGGTTGGGGATGATGGTCGTATAAATGTTGATGTTTTATGGTAAGTATTTGTAAGTTGTTGTGAAGGTGATGGTAAGTATGTAGTATGAAGTTGAAGAAGTATGTTGCAGTAGGCAATAATAGAGGAAGTGGTGATTGTGGTTGATGGAGGCAGGGGATTGCAATGGAAGTTGATGTTTCAGGCTTGGTTGTGATGTAGACAGTTGAATGATGGAATGTGGCAGTTTTGCATTGTTGGCGATTGGTGTAGCAGTAGTTTGGCGAGATGGTTTGTGGATTAGAAAGTTGTTCAGAGATAGGAAGGAGGTCGTGAAGGGTGACAGAGGATAGAGCAGTTGACAGGAATGTGATGATGGGGTAATTCAGGCAGAGGGGAGTTGAACTATGGTTGCTGCAGTGAGTTGCAGGAGGATGTGCACTGATCTGTTTGATGGTGATGAAGTGAAAACGGAGAGGAGGTTATGAAATAGAGAAGTAAGATTGAAAATGTGGATAGTGCACAGAGAAGTGCATAATGGATGGAGGTTGAGGCAATTTTGTAAAAAAATGTAAATGTAATTTATAATGTAAATGCAAATGTAAATAATAAAATATTTTTATTTTGAAATTGTGTATGTTTTTTCTGTTAAATAGAAATGCAAATAGAAAAACAACAAGCACACAAATCAAATGAAAGCAAAAGTCACACAAATACATAACACTATTTTTTTTAATATACAATTCAACACACAACATTAACACACAATAAAATCAAATAAAAAATAATTCTAAGAGTAAAACTAAAATCAAATCTATTCCTCGACACGGCGCCAAAAACTTGTTTGAAGCGAATTTCCTATCGGTTAGAAAATACCGAAAATGTAATAAAAATAACAGCAAGCGCACAGCGTACAATTTTAGTACGTGGCGAGTACGGGTCGATCCGTAGGGAATTGAATTAATTTAAATTCTACTCAATCAAATTAAGCTAAGAGTTTGAAATTGTTTTGAATTAAAAAATTTGTAAAAGTTAGGCTAGAGCAAAAGTGAAATAAATTATGAGATTAAATAACAATTTTGAGGTAAATCCACTCTTATACTCTCACATAAATCAACACAAATCAATTTATGATCTTTCGTTTTAATCTAAGTAGAATTAGTGATGCATTTATCATAAGTATGGTCTATTTATGTTATTAATTAACATAACTTAAACCATCAAACTTTAATACAACAAATAAACCACTTATTAAATGTCATGAAAATGCATATGAAACTGAAACAAAATCTATTTTAAGTTTGATCTGTATACTATTTTGATTAGTAACATAGATCATTAAATTTTGATTCCATTTTAATTCTATGATCAAAATCACTTAGTTAGATGATGATGTAAATTGTGTTTATGTTGGATTAAGCATAGCTCATTTGTGATTATAATATAGGCTATCAAATTCCTTAATAAACTTACATCATAATCCAACTTTTCATTAAGCATCAAAAATAGATCATAAATAACAAAATATGTTGAATCTACATAATTTTAGAGAGCTTCATTACCCCTAAATTGAAGGGGTGTAGCTTCTCATTTGTGTTATCATTTCAACACATCTAGATTTCAACATTAAAAAGCAAGAAAAGTAAGAGCAACTTCAAAGAAAAGAGAACTAAACTACTTGCATAAATTAAATCTAAACTACTTGCAATGAAAAGAAAGATAATCTACTAAAATGAAATAGAAGAAAGTGTGTAAATAAAAGTAAGCATGAAATAAAAGCAAGTAGAAAAAGAAGAAGAGGCTTAGAAAGCCATTTTATTTCTCATTTAATTTTGCTACAATTTGCATAAAATGATAAGAACATGAACATAAGAAGGTTATTTATATATGACAAAAACCCTAAATGTAACATCCAAGTAATCATTAACATGAAATTAATCCTCTATTAAGTGTGCATGTAACTTTAATCCCCACTAACATGTGCATTAGCTCTTGATTGTAGTTCATGGTTAGTGGGTACGTGGGGTCCTCTATGATTTCATGAATTCACTTATTTCTTCATTCCTTTATCTTCCAACCTTTGTGCATGCATACATTCATGAAGCCTCTTTCATTTTCCATCCAAATTCCTACAATTAAACATAAAATGTGCAAGTGAATTTTTCAAATTAAATCATACACAAAATTACCATTTTACCTCATGTAGATGCATGAATGATGACTTGAAAGCATTTTTGAAATTTAGTTTTAAACATGTAAAAACACCTAGTTATGACATTTATTTAAAATAAAAGTAGATTAAATATGGAAGTAAAAATATGCATATTTACGTGCACATCAAATACCCTCACTATTATATTTTTGTTCGTCCTCGAATAAAGAAAAAACTAATATAAATCCACTTTCGTAGGTAACATGATTGCATTGAGCGTATACAACAAGCCGTTTAACTTCTAGGTGTCCCTGGTAGGACGAGTGTTGTCTCGTGGGGTTTTCAGCGGATACTACCTACAAAATCCAAATACAACATGAAAAATTACTAAATGCAAGATTTATTTACAAATATATGAATGCAAGTTTTAGAAAATATTTACAAATGAAGAATTTACTTTTAAATTGATACGAATAAAATTCAATTATACTTCAAATACCAATTATACTTCAAAATTCAACCTTAAAATCTCAGTTTAATACCTTTAAACAAATTCCTTTAAACCAAATCCAGTCTCAACAATCAAACTTGCATTTCGATAATAATTTAACTTATATAAGAGAAATTCTTATTTCAAAATACCATTCGATTGAATTCAAAAATTAAGGGTTTAAAAATCATTTAATTTCACCAATCCAGTGTCCGTACATAATTCTCTACCCTAGGGTCAAATGATACAGATATTTACCATTTCAATTCGCAATTTAATTTTTTATGGTTTTATATCATATCAAACCGCAATCCCAAATTCAATATAAAAATCCATAAAGTCGCTCGATTCTATCGTTTCAACTAATAACGATTTTTCCCTAATCTATAGATCGTTCGGGTATATATCATTTCAACCCATAGTGATTTTTCTAATAACAATTAAGAGAACTTGCAGAGTGATATCATTTCATAAATCAAATACAGAATCCAAGTATCCAAAATAAATTCTAACATCCATCACAATCATCATTCAATTCAACCAATAAATATCAACAATTAATATATTATTAAATATAGGAAATTAATTGGCAATTTAAATTCAATAATAAATTAAATGAAAATTTAATTCAAACTAACAGAAATAACAATTTAAATATACCAATCAGCCATAAATAAATTCCTAATCACATCATAAATTTAATTTAACAAACATAAGAAATTTTAGGAGGTGTGAGTTGGCTAAAACACTCACCTTTGAATTTAAATCGAATTTAGGGCCCAAATTTAAACGATCTCAGAATTTATCCAAACCCAACGTCAAAATGTCTGGATTTTTGATACGATCCCGGCAAAACAAACTGCACGTGAATCGGATCTCGTACCCAAAAGTTATCGATGATAGAATAATTGAATTAGGAATTTAAATAAAATAAAATAGAAAAAAACGAACCAGTCAAACAAAGCCACGTCAGCTAAACATCTTCACGTGTACGAGTATTCCTAGACATGTTCGAAACACAAATTCGACACCGTTGACTATCAATTCCAGCCGCTACCAGGCCCTAGCCCAAAATCAAACATCGCCGTTGCATAGCCCCTCCCTGGCCGCACCCACGCCCGGCCCCTCGACCACTCCGGTCGCGTCATACACGTATGGCCGCCGCCTCAATGAAAACCCTAGGTCGAATTGTACACCACATCCAACCATCGATCAACCAAACGGATAGCCTAGATGAGCTACGCTTGGCGCTCTCTACAACCCAGTGTCCTTGATTCGGCGATCAGTTGCAGTCAATCGCGACGAATTGAACGACCGAGAATTCTTCCACGTTTACTGATCAAATGACAAGCCAAAATGGAAAATGAATTGCAGATTTGAGTTGCACTCATCGAGAGCTTCAAATCGATATATAATTTGATATATTTTGAGGAGTTTTATTTTTGAAATTGATTTTGAATTTGGATTTGAGGGTTTTGAAGTTTGAATCTGTTTCTGCCATTGAGGAGGAGAAGTAGACCGATAAATTTTACGTACAGACAAATGAAAATAAGAACTACCAAGGGTTTATAATGGACTATTTATAGGTAGATCAGAAATAGAATGAATGGACAAGATTGATTTGCACGCTGAACGACAAATGACCCGAAAAGCCCGTTCTGTCTCCGAAACGAAAAGAGGTCGTCCCATATACCAAAATAGACGTTTTCAATATTTTTAAACACAGTGGAACAGGTTTCAAGTCGTAATTCCATCGTATGAGAAAGTTAGTTTAAGATCAGCTTATTTCAAATTGATTTCAATTTAATTAATTTCTACGCGTTTCAAGCCCGTACGATCAAACAAGTTTGATCAGTACGAAACTTGAAATCCTACAATAATTCATTGTTATGGATCCGATGAAACTGGTTTCGTCGAAATCCAAGACAGTTGCCAAAATGGTTATTTTCACTTTAATCAAATAAAGTAATATTAAATTAACTAATCACCTTTTTATTAATATTTATTAACTAACAGATTTTTATCCTTTTTTGATTGCAAAGACATTTATAATAAATTAAAATGAGTTTACATATCAATTTACTATTAATTATTTCAATAATTACAGTGTTCAATTTCAACTGCCATTAATCCTATTAATTATAATTTAATTTTAATAAATCGACTTTATTTGGTTTCACCCTTTTTATTTAAATCAATTATTATTCGATTAACATAGTTAACATTGTTTAATATTTCATTACATTAATATCCTCCATTCTCCATCTTTTATTTGTATTAACTACTATATTTCAACTATGTTGAATTTTGTCAATTTAACGCATTAAATAAAATTTAAAATCCCAAATTGATTTATTTATCTTGATTTCCCTATTTTGTTAAATCAATTATTACATTATGAATATAATTAACGTTTCTATTCATTTTATTACATTCACAATTTACAGTTATTGTCTTAACTAATATTAATGTACATTTATTTACCTTTAATTCCAATTGGTTTCCAATTAAATTTTATAGACTAATTAAATGGGTAACTTATAATGATTGTTACCATTAACTTTAAATCACATTATAAGTTTATTATTTACAAATAATGTTCCCATTACTTACCTAACGCCGATTTTATTCAATTACCATTAATTATATATTATTTGATACATTGATTTCAATATTGAAATTTGTTTTCTATATTCACTTTATAACCAAGTATAACTTTTCAATCACTTCAGTTAATTGGAATTCCATTAAGCTTGTTAGTAATTAACTTAAATTATCACTGTTACAATTCATTCTATTTTTCATTTCATTTTAGTTACTATTTCATTAATAAATCACAATTTTTTTTATTTCTCTCAACATTAAACCACAAAAATCTTATTAAATTAACAAATTTAATTATTGGAAATTACGGGTCGTTACACTCTCCCCCACTCAAAACTTTTCGTCCTCGAAAACGAAAAAAAGGGAAAAGAAGAAATTAAGAAATCAATATCTTATACAAAATATTAAATTTATAACAAATAGTTTTACAAAATTAAATAATTTGAATAAATATATCAATTTACAAACAATTAAATCCTTTCATATTCAAGTTAATATAAGTTTGGAAAACAATGCAGAAAATTTTCTAATCTAACATTCACGAAAAATTTCGGTACAGTCTCCTTTGTACGGAGAGGTCCGGGAGAAATAATAATATTAAAAATAATCAATATACATCATATCTTTCAAAATTATATAACCCAAACAACGGGGAAAACAATATAATATCGCTAGAAAACCGTAATCCAAGAACGTACCTATTTATTGGGCAAATAACACTTATTTTTTGAAACCCAAAGCAGTAGTATTTGCTTCCATAACCTGTATTTCACTTATATAATCCAAAGATATTAATAATTATATAAAAGAGAAATAATTTAAGTTGTTTCAACTAGTGTCAACAAAACAATCACAATATGCAATAGTCATTTGCAAACAAATAATACAACCATCATATCATCACATGCAATCAAAGAAAACCAACATACATCCATATCAAGCAAAACAAATGGATTGTTCGGGTTTAGATACCTTTAATCGTGTATAATGACAAATAAACTACTAAGTACACCAACTACTCAACAGTCCTTGATAAAACTCAACAGATTGTTCATACATCCAAACAATTAGAAGCATCCTATCCCAAACAACCATAAACCAAAACAAACAACAAATTCCAAATATTATTTAAATTTATTTTTATTAGTTTCTTCTCACAAGATTTATTGTTCATTTTTTTTCATGGATACAAGGGTTATTTCTTTAATTACATTTATTTCTCACAAATTCAATTCTCATTCATTCATGTAACACTTAATTCCATCTATTTACATTCATTTATTTACATATGTAATTTACATGTTCTTACACATGTCACTCATACACATGTTTTTTAAACATATGTAAATCAATTCTTAAAGTGCTATATAGGTTTCTTTGTAAATAAATTCACATTCATTCATTCAGTGCTTATTTCATTTACTTTTATACATTACTAAAAATATTCATTTTCATTTATCCATACAATGTCATTCATTTCATTACTTTATATTCATTTCTTTCTTAAGTTATTTCCATTCAGTTGTTTATAATAACCAATGAATTCATTATTTAAGTTTTACATACATTTTATTTTAGTTCAGTTCACGTTTATTAAGTTATATACTTGATTTCATTAGATATTAATATTCATTAGTGTATAAATTCATACTCAAGTTTCTTACTTTTTAATTTACATTCATTTCTTTATATAGTGTCATTGAACAATAAATCCATTTTCTATTCATTTCAATTATAAATGGCTTCCATCATCAACTTAAGTTTGTAATCATCTATTTACAGTATTATTTCTTTTCTACTTATTTTAAATATAAATAACTTCAACGATTTACTTAAGTTTATAATCATTTATTTATAATACTCACTTTCCTATTGCATTTAATTAGTAGTATTTCAACTATAACTTAAGTTTATAACCCATATAATATCAAAATTCTTATTTATGAAAAAATTCCACTGAACACTTTCATTACTTAAATTTTACTTGTATAATATTCTGTTACATATTCTTATTAAATATTTCAACTTTTAATGTTTTGGTAAGTTATATATATTTTTAAAAATGCAATTGAAAGTTACACAAGTTGCCTTATTAATTTTAATTAACCAAATTGTTCAATGATCACATCTTTCAAAATTTCATATTCCTTTTGAGTTACAAGTTACAAATTCCTAATTTCTTGTATATTTCATTTATAACTTAGCATTTAATTTCTTATTTTCATTTTAGAAGTTCCAAATATCAATTAATTAAAATTTCATTTCATTATAACAATTGAAATCTCTAATTTATAGAAGTTTAAGAACTAAATTACGGATTCCATTTCAAATCATTTAAAATACACACACACACACTCGAATTTTTTTATATCCAATCAAATTAAAATTCAAAATGTATATTTGTTTATCAAAATAAATGTGTAGTAAAACTACTCCAATGCCCTTTCCACTTTGAAACTCGAAAATGAACGTCGATGATGCGTGCGCTCATCAACGAAATTATATTCCAACGACAGAGAGAGGAGTATAGAACTTATTTCTTTTCAAATTCCTTTCTGAAACTGTAACATCTCGCCTTTTCGCATGCTTTAAATCGACACACGAGCCAATTCAAACCATACGGAAGGGCAGATTGTTATGGAGTAAATAAGAAAGAAATAAAAAGAAAACAGAATCTCACAATGGAAGGATAAAATATAATAGTCAAATATACAGTCCATGAAACTGTTTACAAAATATTTAATTATACTTATACAATATATATCAGAGTACACATACCAATAATAACAATGCAGTGGAATACGGTGTGTAGAGGAATATAATAAATGATAATAGTAGAATTCTACGTCTTCCTCTTCCAGAGCTAAAGTCTTCGGTCCTGAAATGCTCGGACTGACCCGAGCGAATTCGAAAAGACAAAACACTCGAGTTAGAACTAAAAGATCTTATGTGAGTTAAATTAACAGAAATAAATATGAGTGTAGTAACTCAAGAGATGCTCGAGATTTACATCTCCTAAGGATCCGTTAAACTATTTACTATGTAGTATATTGCGCTATTATAATAGTGTCTAATTGTAAAATAAACTTACTTTTTTCTTAGCATTAAGGGGTTACCCATATAGCCCTTAACACGTAATAGTCCTAGTAGACCATCCAGTATCAGCGCATCTCCATATCGGGAGACTACCCTAAATACTCCACGAGCTATGGGAGAAAACCAAACTCGTACAAGGCGCGATAGGGTAGGTGACACGGCACAACTAAGCAATGCCAGGGTAGATATACCAATTACGCTTCCGGGTCGGTGGTAACGCGTAGCGCGCAGCTACCGCCCACCTCGGACAAACTCCCCCAAATCAAAGAAATCAAAAGTGAAGGTGGCCACTGAATTAATCCAAAGTCAGAGTATAGTATCGAAGGGAAGCGTCCGATCAAAGGTGCTACCTTATTAACCCGTCGATCGCTCCTGTTTTAGCCACCTTATGCTAACTCACGGGAGTTGGGTCCATGTATTTACCTTACAGGAAACGCCGCCACCAACCTACTTCATTCTGGAATCTCCACCGCGTACATGGTTGTTAAATTGGTTTTCGGAATTGGCAGAGAGTATGACAACTTTCGATCCCAGTCTCTTCAACAACCAAATGTTATTATAGGACCGCGGTCTTTAAAAATAGTTTATACTTTAAAACCAGAATATAATTATCCATTTTAAAACCCATAAATACGATATCATTTCCATTTCCAAAACAACTCATTTTGATATTATTTTGTTAAAACCCAAATCAATAATATCATTTTATTTCAAATATATTTCTTTTCCAAAATCATACTGCTTTAAAATTTATAGTATCTGGAACAGGAAATTATTGTCAAGGACAAAATTTTACAGCTTTTTAGCCTCAATGACAGACCTTCAATATTTTATCCTGAAGGACAACTTTCTATAGGTATCAGTTTTTAGTTATTTATAGCAGTTTTTAGGTATAAGTTTGTAGTTATCGTTAGCAGTTTTTAGGTATCAGTTTTAGCTCAGTAGCAGTTTTGTTGTCCTTATGAATAATTTTGGAAAATATTTGTCCTTATAAATAATTTTTAGAAGAATGTTTGTCCTTGTGGTAAAAATATTAAGGTCGTGTCCTTGAGGCAAAAAATATACAAATCTTTGTCCTTTAAATTAATTCCCCCTATCTGGAAGCCAAACATTTGAATTAGAGCTTTCAAAACATAATACTTCGAAATTCATAGCTTTAAAACCATAACTTCTAAAACTTGAATGGTTTGGATATTCAACAGTATGTAAATTAGTTGATTTCAAATTACTTAATAAAGTAAATAATTTCCATGCCTTTACCATTTATTCACTTTAATTTTAGTCTAAAACCCAGAAATTTAGATTCACTTTTAGTTTCAATAAAACACTTCGATTTCAATATATACAGACTTAGAATATTTAACGATTCCAAAACTAAGGTTGGAAATTTCTATTCAACAATTTATTGTCCTATTGCTTAGTTTTGAAATATTTACATAATGAATCCATAATCATTAGAAATAAACTAAAATTACCAACGACTAAATATTTCCTTCAATTATTTATACTAGAAATATTCATTTAATTTATCTTAAATGAAAAAAATCTAGTTATAACCTTTAAATTTTCCAAGTTTAATAAGTTCACCTCCACTTATGGAGTTAAAAATTTTAAATAAGCTAAATTCCAAATAAATTCCCAATTTATCCCAATCTTAATTGATTTGAATCATTTAAAACTCTATATATATACAAAATTTAAACCTGTACTTAAACGTAAAATATAAATTATTAAACTTCATTTTTCAACTTATTCATTTTATTTAACAGATTTATACATAGCTTAAATTCAAACATTTAACTATACATGTATATATAAAATAATATTTATATAATATCAAATTTTAATATTTATTAAACCGTATCCTGTCCAAACCATAGAAATCATTTCAAAATAACTTATATATATATATATATATATATATATATATGCCGCGGTGCCTGTATAAAATTTTCTATCCGATGGTCAAATGAAATGGATATTTATCATTTCAGTCTGCAATTTAAGAATAAAAATGCGGTTGTATATCATTTCAAACCGCAATCCCAAATGAAATGAAATGCATGATAACTTGTAGATTTTATATAATATAGAACACATCATCCATTCACCAAACATCAATCCTCAACCATTTATTACAATCATAATCCAATTTGAACAAAACATCAATATATAGCATATAAAATATAACAGGTATCAACGAACAGTTTATATTCAATAATAAATTAATAACTGTTTAATTGGAAGTTTATATGCAAAAATAAATAAATTTAACTGTCAATTTATATGCAATAATAAAATTAAATAACAATTTAATTTAAATAAATGCAATCTAACTGAGATGATGGATAAAATATGCCAAACAGTCATAAATGAATTTTTACTCATATCATAAGTCAATTTAACAAACATAAGAAATTTTAGAAGTTGTGAGTGGGTTAAAACACTCACCTTTTGAGTTTAAATCGAATTTAAATCCGATTTAAACCCAAAAATTTGACCGTTTCAGAATTCGTCCAAACCAGCATCATCAAGTCCGGAATTTTATTACGATCCTAACAAAAAAAATCGCGCGTAAATTGGGCATCGTATGAGAAAATTATGCTTGTTGAACGATTGGAAACAAAATTTAAATTAAAAGCAAAATAAAATAACTTACCTTCCCCAAAAATTTTCCACGTCACCATCCAAGAAAACGCGACAGAAAGAAACTACCGAGCAAGCCCTAAAATCGCGTACAGCAAAACCACGCCGCCACCAAAATTGAACGTGCACGACCCCCCCCCCCCCCCCACAAACGTCCACAACTCACTGATCAGAGCTCGCCGCTGCGTTCCCCAGGCACGACCGACCTTACTGGTCCCACACGTCACGCTCTCGGCCGCCCCAAGCGCAAGTGCCTTCCTCCCCTTGCCACGCTTATCGCGGCATACCTGAGCCTCCTTCGACAACAGCAGCCGTACCGATGCACTCAGAACAATGATCTCCTCCCACTACCACTCCTCGATCGAAGCCTTGTCGAGAATCCGTCGTCGAAACCAATAACCCAAAACGAACGGCGGTGAGTAAACTGGGGTTTTCTGGAAGAATTTTGATTCGATTTCAAAAACGAATTATAGATTTAGGTTGCGATCGTCGAGAGCTTCAAATCCATATATAATTTTCTATGGTTTGAGGAGACTGAATTTTGGCTTTGGATTTGATTTTTGAATTGTATTTGGATCTAGTGTTTGCAGCCATTGGAAGAGGAGAAGCTGGGTGATTGTATACACAAACAAATGAGAATAGATAGAGATTAGGGTTTATGACCGACTATTTATAGGTAGGGTTGCAATTGAGTAGATGGACCGGATAAACAAACGTGCTGAACAATCTATGGCCCGTAAAGCCCGTTTCGGCTCCGGAACGAAATTGGGTCAACCACATATCAAAATAGATATTTAAAAATATTCTGAACGCGATGGAAAAATTTTCACATCCAAATTCCATCTTATGCAGATGTTATGCTGAAAACAATATTTTCAAATCGATTTCAATTTATTTCAATTTCAAGGCGTTTCGAGTCTGTACGATCAAACGACAAGCCCGATCGTTACGAAACTTGAAATCTTACAAAAATTCACCGTTACGGATCCGATGAAACTGGTTTCGTCGAAATCTGAGTCAGTGGCCAAATGGCTATTTTTGTGTTAATTAAATAAATTTACAATAAATTGATTAAATCAAATTTCCTATTTAAATTCTGAAATTGAAAATCATTATCGCTTTTATTTTCTTAATCCCTCGTATTAATTAAACCAAATCTAGATGTAAATTTAGAGTTAACAAATTTATTCATTTTAGCGTTAAATTTTAGTTTCATTATATTCGCAAATTATAAATTAGATTTGCAAAAAATCCTTTTTAAATTGACTTTCATTTAGTTATTCAATCTATTAGTATCCAATAGATGAGACTACCATTTGAATTCATACTCTATTTCATAAATATCTCCAAATTTCATCTAATTTATTTTTACGAAACTTTCAAATATTAAATCCATTTAATTGCAATAAATCATATTATCGTAATTTAAATTCAAATAAATAATTAAATGTGGCTTACCATTCTTTTTATTCAAACAATCGTTATCCTATAAGCATACTTAACATTTGGTTACATTTCAATACACTGATACTTCTATATACATCTTAGATTTGTATCAACGGTTATATTTAAAAATGTGAATCTTGTCAATTACGCGTATTAATTAAGGTTTTAAACTCAATTAACAAAGTTTCCTAAGTCCAATCTCCTTTTACCAAATTTGACAATCCCTAACCATTCGTACTACATTCCCTATTAATGTAATAATTATTAGAATTTTATTTCAAATTAACGTACAACTTAATTTCCCTTAATTGAGATCTGATTGCCAAATTTTTATTTAACATAGTAAATGAATTAATAACCTAAATAAATGGTCACCTACTCACTTTCTTTCATTTATAAGTTTACTACTTGCATACCCAGGTATAAATCCCGTATATAACCCTAATTAATTTCCATTAACACTGCATTATCCAATTATCATAAATTTGTTCAACATATACTCCTTTTTACTTATAAATAATTTATGCTTTCTATAAATTCTCATTCACTCTTCCGTTACTAAAATTAAAAATCATTAAGTAATGTTTACTCCATAACAGCATTAAAATTACTTAACATTCAATAGGACTTTATTTCAAATAAATTGATTGACAAATAAATTAGGTAATATATAATAATTGTTATTATACCCTTAAGATTTACGCTTGTTCTCTTCTATTTGGTTTATAGCCTAAGATAATATAAACAATCTAACACTATCAATAAACTTATTTTATTTCCCAAATTATACATAAATTTATTATCTTTTACATCCCACTATAAATTAGTGTAACCATTAATACCCCCATATTATCATTCCTTACACAATACTGGTCTTATTTAATTTCCATTAACCATCTATTTTGTACAATAACTAAATGTTTACCTTTGTTACTTATATTTAGTTTTATAACCAAGCATAGCATGTTTAGATACAATGAATTGGAGTTTCATTAATATTGTTGACACTTAACTTGTATTAACATTGTCTCAGTTTAAATTTAGTTATTATTCCATTATAAAATTGCAACATTTTATTTCTTTCGATATTAACTCAGAAAATATTATTAAAACCACAAAATCAAAACATCGAAAATTTATGGGTCGTTACAGAAACAATTCTTTCAAATTATATTTAAATATTCATATCAAAAAATACTTCCAAATAATACTAATATATTCCAAAATCTTTTGAAGGAAATTTTCAAAAATCCCAGAACTTCAGTTCTCAAATTTACCAATTTGTATCCATTTTATTTGTAAATCTAATTTTTCCATCAGCATTTATAAAGTTTGCTACCTAAGAAACAAATATATAACAACCAACTATAACATTTTTAAAATTTATTATTTTATATACAAAATATATAATAGGAAAAATTATTTCGTTTACCTATATTTCAAAACTAGTATTGTGTTGGTTTGCCCTATTAAGTGTTTAGAAATCACTATCGATGTCATAATGTCCGATGCACCAACCAGAATTTATAAATACAAAACGGAATAAATAAACACAATACTAAAACCTTTTTATAACACTAACAAATATCTCTCTCATATATATACACTCAGCGACTCATTCTAGGGTGTTACTACCCTAATTAATATGAGTCAGACCCCACAAAGCTAAGGTTATCGCTGAACCAAAGCTTTGATACGAATTGTAACGACCTGCCTTTTTGGACGGTTTAAATCAACGATAAACCACACACGTCAGACTCAAACCATACAAAAGGGTAGACTATTATTGGGGTAAATAAGAAAAACAGAGAAAGAAAAACAAATAAAAAATCTCGCAGCGGAATGACAAAATATAATAATCAAATAATAGTTCTTGAAGCTGTTTTAAAAATACATTTGACTATTCTTTTACAACACAAAAACAGAGTTAGAGAAATAGGAATAAATAAATAATAAATGCAATGGAACAACATGATGCAGTAGAATACATGTCATAAATAATAATAGTACAAATCTTCGTCTTCGTCCTCTAGAGATAAGGTCTTCAGTCCTGAAATGCTCAGGCTGACCTGAGCGAATTGGAAAGACAAAATACTCGAGTCAGAACTAAAAGATCTAATGTAAGTTAAATCAACGGTAAATATGAGTGTGACGACATCAGGGATGTTTACGGAGTTTGACATCTCCTGTCCAGTGTCTAATGTGATTGTAGTAACTTAAGAGATGTTCGAGATTCACATCTCCTAAGGATCCGTTAAACTATCTACTATGTAGTACAATGCGCTATTATAATATGTCCATAGTAAAGTAAAAATATTAGAATAGCGTTAAGGCGTTACCCATATCCCCTTAACACATTTTATATATTTCCATAGTCTGTATAGTACCGTAACTCCCCTATAAACTGAAGGGCTATCAGAGGACACTTTATATGTATGGTACAAAACAAACTCGTAGAAGGCGCTCTAGGGCATGTGAAGATGACATTCGAGGTAATGCAAGGGTAGATATACCAATTACGGATCCGGACTGGTGGTAACGCATAGCAGCTACTACCGCCTACCTCGGACACACTCCCATAATTAAAATCAAGGGTGGCCACCAAATCAATCACAAAGTAATAGAATGGTATCGAAAAAATATGCCCGATCGGAGGTTCGACCTCACTTGGCCCGGCATGGCTCCTGTTTTAGTCACATCTATGCTGACTCAAAAGAGTCAGGGTCACGTCATACCTTATACCGAAATCGTTTGCCAAACCATCCCACTTTATTTGTGGAATCTCCATCACGTACACAATTGTTAAAGTGGTTTTGGCATTGGTAGAGAGTATGACAATATTCGATCTCATTCTCTTTAACAACCAATCGTTTATTACACACCGGATGGTTCTTTTATATTTTCAAAATCATTTCATAATTGATATCAAAATATCATATTCAATTCAAACCATATCACTTTCGAAATTATATTTACTTTCTAAATCATATTGATCTTTGAAATCATATCACCTTTTAAATCATAGTTTCAAAATTATATTTCCGTTCAAAGTCGTATTTCCAAAATAGGTTAAATTCTCATTTCAAAATTATCATATTAAACCAAATATGTTATTTAAATCCCAACTTAGGTTATAATGTCGTTTAACCATATTCACTTTAAATCGAGGATTTGAATATAAACACAAAATCTTTACTTAGTTTGAAATTTAGAAAAATAGTTTAGATAGATATAAATAGTTTAAATAAAATTTTAATAGTCAAAATGCCCTAGAATAGTTAATATAGATTTAAACAAGTTAAATAGATTTAAAATAGATTAAATATAATTAAAATAGATTAAACAGCTTTAAAATAGATTAATCAGATTTAACATAAGTTAAAATGGTTTAATTAGTTTTAAAATAAATTAAATGGTTTAAAATAGGTTAAATTGATTTAATATAGTTAATATAGGTTAAATTGTTTAATAATTTGAAAATCTTAAAACTCAGAATCTTAAAAATAATATAGTTTAAAACAGTTTATATTTGAAGACATGAACTTGGAATTTATATCAATTTAAAACTATTGATTTCATTTCAACAAAATCCGACCATTTCAATTTCCCAATAAAACCCAATTTCAAATCATTCAATCCAAATTCTCAATAAATTATTTAATTCCTATATCGATTTTTAAATCCCTGTTCGAAATATCATTAAAACCATTCCAATTTCAATATGTTTCAAAGTTATATTTGTGATCATTTTAATAACTCAATTCTGACAAATTTCAATTATACTTCAAAATTCAGCCTTAAAATCTCAATTTAATACCTTTAAACAAAGTCCTTTAAACCAAATCCAATCTTAACAATCAAACTTGCATTTCGATAATAATTTAATTTATATAAATCAAATTCTTATTTCAAAATATCATTTAATTAAATTCAAATATCAAGGGTGTAAAAATCACTTAATTTAACAAATCCGGTGTCCGTGTATAATTCTCTACCCTACGGTCAAGTGATACAGATATTTATCATTTCAATCCGCAATATAAAATTTTACGGTTATATATCATTTCAAACCGCAATCCTAATTCAATATACAAATCCATAAAATCACTCAAGTCTATCATTTCAACACATAAATATTTTCCCTAATCTATAGATCGTTCGGGTATATATCATTTCAACCCATAATGATTTTCCTAATAATAACTAAGGGAACTTGCGGAGTGATAACATTTCATAAATCAAATATAGCAACCAATCATCCAAAATAAATTCAAACATCCATCACAATCATCATTCAATTCAACCAATAAATATCAACAATTAATGTATTATTATATACAAGAAATTAACTGGCAGTTTAAATTCAATAATAAATTAAATGACAATTTAATTCATATTAAATTCAAAATAACAAGATAGCAATTTAATATACCAAACAGCCATAAATAAATTCCTAACCACATCATAAATTTAATTTAACAAACATAAGAAATTTTAGAAGGTGTGAGTGGGTTAAAACACTCACCTTTGAATTTAAAAATCGAATTTAAATCCAATTTAGGGCCCAAATTCAAACCATCTCAAAATTCATCCAAACAAGAATTAAAATGTCTAGAATTTTGATACAATCTTGGCAAAACAAACCATGCATGAATCGGACCTCGTACACTAAAGTTATTGATGATAGAATAATTGAATTAGGAATTTAAATGAAATAAAATAGAAAAAATGAACCTGTCAAATGAAGCTACGTCAGCTAAACATCATCACGCATACGAGTATTCCCAAACACGTTCAAAACCCAAATTCGATGCCGTTGACCATCGATTCCGACCGCCGCCACGCCCTAGCCCAAAATCAAACATCGCCGTCACATACCCCCTCCCAGGCTGCACCCATGGCCAAGCCCCCGACCACACCGGTCGCGTCATACACGTACGGCCGCCGCCTTAATGAAAACCCTAGGTCGAATTGTACCCCACATCCAACCATCGATCAACCAAATGAATTGCCCAGATGAGCTATGCTTGACGCTCTCTACAACCCAGTGTCCTTGATTCGACAATCGGTTGCAGTCGATCACGACGGACTGCACGACCAAGAATTCCACATTTACTGATCAAATGATGTACCAAAACGGAAAACGAACTGCAGTTTTGAGTTGCACTAGTCGAGAGCTTCAAATCGATATATAATTTGATATAGTTTAAGGAGTTTTATTTTTGAAATTGATTTTGAATTTGGATTTGAGGGTTTTGAAGTTTGAATCTGTTTCTGCCATTAAGGAGGAGAAGTAGACAACTGAATTATAGGTATAGACAAATGAAAATAAGGAGTATCTAGGGTTTGTAACGGATTATTTATAGGTAGATCAGAAATAGAATGAATGGACAAGATTGATTTGCACGCTGAACGACAAATGACCCGAAAAGCCCGTTCTGTCTCCGAAACGAAAATAGGTCATCCCATATATCAAAATAGACATTTTCAATATTTTTAAACTTAATGGAATAGGTTTCATGTCCTAATTCCATCATATGAGGAAGTTAGTTCAAAATCAGCTTATTTCAAATTATTTCAATTTAATTAATTTCTACGCATTTCAAGCTCGTACGATCAAACGACAAGTCTGATCGCTAAGAAACTTGAAATCCTACAATAGTTCACTGTTACGGATCCGATGAAACATGTTTTGTCAAAATCTGAGACACTTGCCAAAATGGCTATTTTCACTTTAATTAAATAAATTAATATTAAATTAATTAATCACCTTTTAATTCAATATTTATTAACTAGCAAATTTTTATCATTTTTGATTGCAAGGCCATTTATAACAAATTAAAATGAGTTTACAAATCAATTTAGTGTTAATTATTTCAATAATTACAGTGTTCAATTTCAACTGTCATTAATCCTATTAATTATAATTTAATTTCAATAAATCGACTTTATTTGGTTTTACTCTTTTTATTTAAATTAATTATTATTCTATAAACATAGTTAACATTGTTTTATATTTCATTACATTAATATCCTCCAATCTCCATCTTTTATTTGTATTAACTACTATATTTCAATTATATTGAATTTGTTAATTTCGCACATTAAATAAAATTTAAAATCCCAAATAGATTTATTTTTCTCGATTTCCCTATTTTCTTAAATCAATTATTATATTATGAATATAATTAACATTTCTATTCATTTTATTACATTCACAATTTACAGTTATTGCTTTAACTCACATTAATGTAACATTTATTTACCTTTAATTTCAACTGGTTTCCAATTAAATTTTATAGACTAATTAAATGGGTAACTTATAATGATTGTAACCATTAACTTTAAATCACATTATAAGTTTATTATTTACAAACAAATGTTCCCATTACTTACCTAGCACGGCTTTTATTCAATTACCACAAATTATATATTATTTCATACATTGATTTCAATATTGATATTTGTTTTCTATATTTACTTTATAACCAAGTATGACCTTTCAATCACTTCTGTTAATTGGAATTCCATTAAGCTTGTTAGTAATTAACTTAAATTATCACCGTTATAGTTCATTCTATTTGTCATTTCATTTTAGTTATTAATTATTCATAAATCATAATTTTTTTTATTTCTCTCAACATTAAATCACAAAAATCTTATTAAGTTAAAAATTTTAATTATTGAAAATTACGGGTCGTTACATTCATTAAGGTATGGGTTGTTATAGTTACTTAATTAATTATATTGCAATATAACAAGTATATAATAAAAAGTTATTTAATAACTTTTTTTAAATAAGAATAGTTATTGAGTTAAATATATGTAACAAATTGCATAATTACCTCTGAGGCATACCATTAACTCTATCAACGTCCTTATATATCATAGGGAGGAGTGACTTTGATATTGAATTTTTATTGCTTTTAGGTACTTTTGAAACTCTTTCTAATATACTAGCCTTTTAGATCAAATCAAAATATCTTATTTTCTTTGCATGTTATATTTTCTGCTTCCATTTTGAATTCTGTGAAGTAACAAAAGACATAATACTAATGTATCAAATACAGATGTTCATGTCTATGGCAATTCATCGGAGGATTTAATAAAGTAAGTGGATCTATTTTGATATCAATACACCTAAGACTGCATACATCTATATGCATCAATACAAATAGTTCATTAATTATTTTGTCACTACCACTGATTGGGTGCTTTTCCCTCATTCTTTTGAGAGACAATTCATGAGTACCAAAGGATTCATAATCATATGATTAAAGAATTATTTTTCAAAAACATGGCGTAGTTCATAATACTAAATTAATTATAGAAAATTTTGGATGCCTCTGCATTTTTCGTAGCTAATGCATCACCATTGCCATATAAATAAATATTGTAATTATAATAGATTTATTTTATAACTAATAATCATATTAAAATTATATATATATATAGAACATATATTTAGCCAATATAGAAAACTATTATCATTTCACAAATAATATTTGATACATATATGAAAGAAATCTTTCATAACTTGATGAATCCATTAATAAGTGTCATATGACATACTCCCACTATTTCCACCATTACTATAATGGTGCATGAAATACCCACATATTTGGGTCATTTCTTTCATCCACTATAACTAGTTCACAGTCGAGAGTTTTAGATTAGAAAAAATTAAATCAAATAAATAACTTTATAGAAAATAATTTTCTATAATATAATTACATTTAGAATATAAATCACATTTACCATCTCATATTAAGTGTCTGCTAAGTATTTTATAAAATTCTCAAATCCAACGTCTCTTCATGAAATTGAAGTGACCATTCACTCTCTTCATCATAATTGTGCCTATTTTACATCCACTACCAAACATTTTCTTTCCTTTTTAGATGGTCGAAACATTCAAAAAAATACTTTACTGCAAGACAACACCGAACTCTACATCCTTAACGTTTTAAGGATATCGAATAAGTTGCACTAAAGTAAACCGATCAAAACCGACATTTCGACGACCATATTCATAGGTCCTTCTTTAGCCCTTGGTCTTTTACTATTTTCTATGCAACAAAATTCTTATCATATTCAATCATATTGAACACATGATTTGCACTATTGTTTAATTTCTCATTTCGAGTAAATCAAATTCATCAAGATTTCGTGTATAACAAACATGACCATTCACTGTACAACTTTTGTACGTGATCTAATATGGACCAAAAATCCATATCTTTGTATTTATTTAGAGTTCAAAACTCCTAGAAGACCATGCACAATTTCGAGAAAACAAGTAGTTAAATGGCCAAGTTATGAATGCATTTAGCAGTTGTACAAACTATGACACTTGCATGGCTCTTAAAATGACAACATACTAAAATTATTAGTATATATTTTATAATTCTTTATTAATCTAGATTCAATTCATTAGTATATTCTTATTGATAAACAATTTTATAAATTTAGTTGCATATATTTATAAAGGTAGATAATTTTAGTTTGTATAGCAAACATTCTTACAATATTAGAAATGTTAAATTTTGATATGTCATTTTTCTAACAAGGCTCCCACTAGATTTTTATATTCCTCAAAACCCTAAGAGAAGCATAAAAATCTTTCGATTTCACCAATGTGTGCTAGGATTCTCTTGTCTTGAGATTCTGACCTTGAGTTTGCTCAACAAATAACAGGCCTATATGCATGGATAACCATTTATTGGTTGTATCATATACAAGTCCTAACTGTGGTCCTTGTCGTAATCTCAATCCCGACCTTGATTTTGCTCAATTAATCGAAAGAGATTTTTCACCCATACCTATCATTCTGCGATGACTTAAGCATAATGATGTACTTTGTGTTTGTGCAACGTACACATGCGTGTATCGTACTTCATTTATCAATATATTAATAATACTACACATAACATCTCTAGCTTGAGTTTTCTCAACAACTAAGGAGTATGTGAAATCTATTAATATATAAATAATAAAGGATAACTTTATATATTAGAGATTCATTATCTTTAATACACACGCACATACACATACATACATACATACATACATATTAGAGATTTCAATTTAAGTAATAATGTATTTTTTATGAAATTCCCTTATGATTCAAGTGTCGGACACATTCGATATCATAGTATACATACTTTACGTATGTACTTTCCAAAAGCATATTTTGGGTTCATTTCAGTTCGATTTAAATTATGACTATACATATACGGTTATATAAGTTCAATCCATTAAAACTATTATAATTTAATTTAACTTATACAATATATGTGTATCTTTTCAATTAAATCACATTTAATTAGTTTTAATTATAATTAATTAAATAATATTTAATTAATTTTAGTTCTTATAAATTAAATCATATTCAATTAATTTTTATTCCTAATAATTAAATCATATTTAATCAATTTGGTGCTTATTAGTTAAATATCATTTAATTAACTTTTAATTCTTATTAATTAAATCATATTTAATTAAATTTTAATTATTAATTTAATGATCTAATTTAATTAAATTTCATTTTATTTAAAATTTCATAAAATTTTCATTATTTATCTTAAACCATGCAACAAACTATAACATTTATAATCTTATTTATATATACACATCAAAATATTATACATATCACTTAATTAACCTTTAGTTAATTATTTATTCAATAAATCCTTTTATTCAATTAAATATTTTAATTAATTTATGCTTTTTAATTTATTTATTTTAAACAATTTTAGAATAAATATATGACTATAACAATTATAGTTGCATACATATACCAATGTGTGTGTGTGTGTGTGTATATATTTAATTAATTAACTCTTAATTAATTATTTAATTTAATATATTAGAATTTTAGAATTGATTATTTAATTTCTCAAGTCCTTGTCACACTTGAACATCTATGCCCTTAGAATTTTCCGCACTAAATCTTCTTAGTAAGGTATTTATACATTGATTAAGACAATCTTAATAGCCTTTTAGATCTATCTATATAGATATTTATACTTAGTATAAATGATGCCCCTTCCAAATCATTCATCAAAAGACGATTGGACAACTAATTTTTCGCAAATGATTACATTAGTACATTGTCACCAATCAGTAGTAGGTCATTAATGTGTAAAACTAAGAACATAGTAGCACCATTCTGTTTTTTCTACGTATGCATGCTTCAACTTAGTTTTGGCAAAACCAAACTATTTGATTTATTAAGTATGAAAATCGATGGATTTTGTTTGATGATAAATAAAGTATATTTTTGTTTAACATTGCCTATTGAGTGTGATGCAGATACTATACACAATACATCAAAACTTTTATCCATGATTTTATTTGATAATTATTATACAAAATCAAACACACACACAGATATATATATATATATATATATATATATATATATATATATGTATGTATGTATATATGTATGTATATGATACTTTCTATTGATATTAATTATTAAGTGTGTTATAAATAAACTATCAACAAGGAGAATAATGAGAAATTTCAAGTATAAAATAATTTTGAGAAAGAAAATAATTTTTTTAAGTGGTTATATTTTAAATAAGTTTTCTCAGTTCCAATCAATTTTCCAAACAGTTATATTAAATATGGATTGAACAACGAATTGACATCTTTATATTGAAGTGGTTAAAATAAGTATATATTTTTATATATTTGTATATGTACAAAAGGCTATTTTTTAATCAATTTCAAATTCAAACTATAAATTATATCCCCACATTTTTCTCCATCTCTAAATATTTCTCACCATGCTCCTATTAGTAACTCTATATAACTCAGATCAAAGCATAATTTTCATTCATCAGATTAAAAACAATTTTCCATGCACTACATTACAAGTTCGATATCTAACTATTACACTTATTCGATCATTAACATAGATTTGTGAAACTCAAATAAGGCATCAATATAGCAGGCAAGTTCATCAAAATCCATGAAGCCATCTCAAGCCAAATCAATTCTAAGAAAATTAATTTCTTGATCAACAAAATAAACATCAATATCACTCAACGTCTCAGTATCAAATAGCACGTTACATTAGGAATTTGGAAAAAGAATCTCTCAAATTTAAGTGCCATAAACTCAATATCTTAAACTAAAAATCTAAGCTTTTATCATTTGATAATCAATAAGGCTTAGGGTTTTAGATAAGAACATTCCTCATCATGAAGTTTAGGCATCCTTTCATCTTACACATCTCGAATAGCAAGGTTTCAGGCAGAGCAACATACATCGTTGAATTCTATAAAACACGGTAGCAAAGTCCATGACAACATCAGTTCTAATCAGTGATGGAGTTGTCATCAACATCAACTTATCTCACGATTCAAGCATAAGCAATCTTCTCTTGGTGGCACAAGTCTATCACCGAGTAACGATGAATCAAGATCCAACTCCATCTCCAAATATGAAGGACAACGTGGTTCGGATCTATGCGATGAAATAGTTTAGGAACAAGCGGTGTCGGATCTAAGCATGACTTCATCTCCAAGTAGCGACGGCATCGCTTGCGACATCTGAGTCTGAAATGGTTGTTTGATCCAAGCGGCATCGATTTTTAGTGATAGTGGTTTTTATTTTTTGTGTGGGATATTTATTTTGGAATAAGTTTATTTTTGGAGTTGTGGCTATTTTAAGGAGGACGTGAATAGTTGTTGAGGCAGAAATTTTTTATTTGGAGTAGCATTTTTCTAACCGAGGATAGATTTTTTTGGGGGGGTATATCACCTCATTATCATATGGAGACAAAAGAAAAGGTAGTATTTATTTTATTTTATGAATTAAACAATTTTTTATATTTTGTTTTAGTTGATATATTTATTTTATTCATATGAGCTCCAGAGTTTCTAGGTTGAACTATGTTTGTAGTTTAGAGATTCTCAACTTAGGGATAAAGTCAAGTTAGTGTTACTAAGCATAAGATTAGTATATTCAGGTTAGAGTGAGGAGTGTGAGTTTACATGAGTTGTAAGTGTTTAGATATATAATTTTAGTAGTAACTTTAGGGTCAATAGTAGGCACTAACCGGTTAATGGCTGAAGCTGGGTATATCTGTATGTTCTTTACTTTCTGTATTTACGTTTCCTACTTTACTTTATCTGTTTATATGCAAATAAATTAAATACCGCTTTCACCCTCCCTTAATGGTATATTTATGATCCTACAATTGTGTCAGAGCAGTTGCTAAGAGAAACTTTTAGACATATCTAGTTCTACTAATGTTTTTTCTTAGGGCAATCCATAGTTAGGCTACCTTGTTTAACGAAAATGATTATGCATATTGGAAAGAGAGGATGAAAATTTATTTGACATTATTTGACTTTGAGGTTTGGAATATAGTAGAAACTTATTACACTACACTTGTAATGAGCATAAATGAACATGAATTTCTAGGCCTAGAGATAAATTGGATGTAAGTGATAAAAAACATTATGCTCTAAATGCTAAAGCTATAAAATCTCTTATATATGCTCTCGATAACACTAAATTTAACCAAGTTTCTTATTGTTTGACAACGTAGGAGATATGACATACACTTGAAGTGACTCATGAAGGACTTCACAGGTTAACGAATCATGACTAGGAATGCTAATCATTGAATTTTAAAATTTTATGATGACAAAAGATGAGAATACAAAGGATCAGACGTTTTTCAAATTTGGTCTGCAATTCTAAAGCTTTGGACTATATTTCGTAGTAGAGCCAATTTGCAAAATCCTAAGAATATTTCTAATGAATTTCGAGACAAAGGTGATGAATATATAGGAATCAAAAGATTTGAATAAGCAAAGTATGGAGGAATTAATAGGAAACCTTACGACTTATGAGATGGAGCTCAAAGCTATGGAAGAGTGTAATGGATCAGGAAATAAAAAGTCATTTTGCCTAAAAAAATCCGTTGACACTGAGGGTGAAAGTGATTTTGTTGCAGAGTTAGCAACGTCAGTGAAAGGCATGACAAACTAGACTAATAAATACAGAAAAAATGCGATGAACCGAAATATTATAAGGTCGAGAATGATCAAAATTTTAGATGAATAAGAAGAAAGTGTTACTTGCTACAAATGTAACAAACCCGGTCACATCAAAACAATTAAATTTCCCGTTACACAAAATTTGATGAGGGAAAGAAAAAAGAGAGAAGAGTGTATGCAACAACTTGGGACGATAAAAACAGAGAGGAAGAATCCAAGAGTAACGAAGATAAAGAAAATCAATGCTCAATGGGAAAGTCGACCAAAAGCGATAGTGATGACAAGTTAAGTGAAACTGCTAATTATTCTCTTGAAAGTTTACTTGTGTTATGTCATGAGTTAAACGGAAGTATATATAGCCTTAACCAAAAGAACAAAAGGTTAAGATATGAAAAGGATGAATTTCACTACTCAAATGAAAAGATGGGAACCAAACTTAAAAATTTCAAAGTAGAATAAATTTTGGCTTTTACAATATTTTTCAATCACTTGAAAAAGAAACCGACATTTTGAAGAAAATAAACACCGACTTACTCAGTAAAAATAATTACTCAGAAAAAGAGCTTGAAAAATTAAAATTTAAAAATATTGAATGCTAAAAATGTGCTGATTTTGAAAAATAATTGTATATATTCAAAGTTAAGTTCAATATGTTTGAAAATGAAAATCGAGTTATAATGAATGACAAATTTGAGCCAATTCATTTCTTTTTACACATTAAGATCACGAAAAGCGCTAGACATGCTCAAGGGCTTAAAAGAAGTTGGATTTCAGCAGCGTACCACCGCCTTCATCATTACAAATGAGAATCTTCATCGATATGGCTTGCTGCCCCTTGATTGGATTGCTATTCCTGACTCCAATTCTTCGAGTAGTTCCAGAGCGCCGGCTCGAACCACCCGTCGCACTCGCATCTCTGGCGTGACTCTATGAGGGGAGTCTAAAGGTCCTTCAGGAGCGGTGCACATGGAGGAAGAAGCTATCGTTGCTGATGCCCTAGGAAAAAGGGCCGAAGGAGCTGGAATGTCCTTGATTCCTCAAGAGGATGAAAACGAGGGAGCTGGAGGAGAAAAGGGAAAGAACTCATGGAAGAGGAAGAAGGCAAAGACACTGGGATAGCGATAGCGACTATCATGCTAGCGAAGAAGAGGATGAATCATCCGGAGAGATGCCCCATACGAGTCTTGATCTCCCAAATCGCCCCGTATGGAGCACATCGCTGTAGAGACTTCTCACAGGGCTGAGGATCAAGCCATGTTACCCTAAGGAGAGGTTTTGCCTCAAAACTTTTCCTTTGACGACATCTTTGTTGGCTTAAGTGATATTAAACAAATCGGTTTCACCGTCCAGGACATTTTGGACGAGGCAGGCTCTTCCTTTGAGAGTCAAAAATAATGACGTCAAAAATGGATCGACACCCAAGGTTAAGTTGTAGGAAACCTGTAAGACCTAGATCAAGCAGATAATAGAGAAAATAGTAGAAAATAGAACATGGAGACACAGGATTTTCATAATGGTTCGACTATCTTTAGCCAACATCCATTTTATAGTTTTTACTGATTGTTTTTTACAAAGAATTAGAGAGTACATGTCCCCAGTACTAGGGTTTGACAGGTTCTATGGCTTAGAAAAGCCAAGAGTGGCTGCCTAGGTGACTATTATGAGGGAGGTGAGAGATGAAGAAGAGAAGAAGAGTTCAGATCCTTCTTTAGTTGTAGTAGGGTTGATATATGTAGAGAAACATGTATAAGTTTCGTGTCCTACTTGCACTGAAGTCTAGAAGAAAGCCCAATGTCATACAAGTAAACATGTAGGGCCCTGAGGCAATAAAAACCTCTCGGTACTGAGTGATTTTGCCTTATACAAAATCACTTTCTTCACTTACGCCATCCTTCTATCTCCTATTTGATGCGTTGAAGCTCTTTTTCATAGACTTTGAGTCAATTCCGATAATTATCCCGATAAAACTTGTATTATCCTTCTTTCTTTGCTTTCTTCTCATTAATCCTGAGAGTTGCTCATCTAAAATCTGAGAAAAGCACTGACCATGAGAGGTAGAAGTAGAGTATGAAGTGTATGGGGTTTTCAGTGCCAAAGTAGAAGGAAAAACCTCTACGTACTGAGAGGAAACCTCTCGGTGCCGACTGGTTTACTTGTCTTCATTGCCTTTGTAACTTATTGAGTTACTTCATACCATTTTTCCAGATAGTTCTAATCATGTTGGAGTAAATCATGAAGGTGAAAACCATGTCGATGAAAATCATGATCTTCGGGTCGGGCTTACCTTGACTTGGTGTCCGACCCGAGTGGTTTGTGCATTTGCCTCAGGTCTTGCTTAGAGTCATCCAAAGGTTGGATTGCTTCGAGTCCTACCGGGAGTTCTGTGTGTCCGCCCAAAAATCTAGTTGGTCCAATTTCTTAGAGTCTGACTTGAGAGTTTTGTGAGTTCGACTTGAAAAAATACCACTCGGTACCGAGAGGTCAGTTGAAACCACTCGATACCAAAAGGTTTTTGTTTAATCTAGGTCTGTCTCGAGTTTGAATCGAGCCCGACTCCAAGTCATATCGTCTGATCGTGCTATTTTCCAACTTAGGTTTTCCTTCATGTTTTCTAGGTTCAATTGAGGTACGACTTGGGTCCAACCCAAACGCCGAGTTGAAAAACTAAAGTCAACCTTTTCCACTCATTTTTTTGATATTTCCTTTTCTTTCCTTTTTATGATGTTTCCAAAGGGATTGAATCATTTTGTCTTCATCTTGTCATTCTAATTCCAGTGTGAACCTGCTTGGTCAAAATGCTAGATAACACTTGCCCCTCAAAGTACGTTTTCGTTGAAAATAAAGCATGCTCCAGAACAAAACAAGCGTTTACTATCATCCATGCACATTCATTAATCATTTAAGAGTTCATTTGTGGTTGCCTTTGTGCCCTAGATGTCTATTCAACTGCTTTATATAGTCAAAATTGCATTTTCCATGCTAAAGGACAAGATTTGCACTCTAGAGATTGTTTCATTCCTTAGCTGGGTTTCATCTATCGTTCCGTATGTTTCTCTCGCGGTTTTTAGTTGTAACATTTAACTCGGTATTAAGTAGTGCATCTTGGTACTGAGTGCTTTGGCTTTCCTTGAGTATAAATTTTCAGGACTTAGAAAATTTCTTATTACTCTTTTCATTTCCTTCTGTTCGTGCCAACAGTCTGTCCTCGACTTCATCAAGCTTCGTATCTATGCCGATTTCTTACAATCGCCATCGTCCCACACACTCTAGAGTGCTTACCACCACCTCTTTCAACTCCTAATCTAAATTCAATTCTCGAATTAACTTAAGACCAGTGAAGTTTCCATGTTGTGGTGGTCAACACCGAAGATGGTGATTTGGAGAACGTTGAAGGGGTTAGTTGAAGTTTGGTTAGAATTTGACTCGGGTTCAACCTAGAATGGCCTCGAGTTCAACCCAAGACATGTGTATGCCATTCCAGAGATAAGTATGGCTCTTTGACTTTGGTTAACTCTTGTCTTAGCACGGTCGATCTCTTACCGTCGCTAGCATTCTACTAGGATGGTTCACTTCATGAACGGTCACGCGGTTGATTCCATCGCTATGTTTTTCCTATTGCTGCATTTCCCATATTCCTAAAAATATAATCTTCCACGTTGCTCCGGGCAGTGGTTTCATTATCGATTATCTGTTGTTAATGGGTATAATCCGATACACGATTCTGTCATGCGGCGTGGCTCATTTTTCTAGCACGATCAAGTACCTACACAGGATGGTTTATTCGTCATGTAAGATGACAAGGGACTCACACTGTATAGATTAACACTTTCATTTTCCCCGACCAACGCTTAGAATCCGATTAATCTACACACATCGGCATCCTTAGGACTCCGTCCGTTGGTTGCATGAGCTTATTATTCAAAATAAACATACCTGACTGTGTTGAACGCCAAGTTTTCTATTTTAGAATCACTCGCTAATCGCTGCATTTCAAAGTCGGTGAAGGCACTTCATCTCCTCCTGGAGCTATATCTTCCACGGCTCAGGCTTTGCCATCAATCCCGGTGAGTCTAGGGCATTCTATTGCATTAGAATTTTAAGGCTCAGTGATTCTAGTAGAGCTGGTAATGGATCGTTCCCCTACTTTGAATAAGTTTATCAATCTTAGAGTACTAGATGATTTGCCATAGCAAGTGCCTATAATACCGACAGCTAGAATGCTCCAAAACATTAGTCGTCGAGGCTGTACTTCTATTCTGTTATGCTTGGATGGTCGATCACTACCAAATTATAAGGCATCATTACTTCTGTTGGGCCATTGCTAAGTCCACCTGCTTCTCTTCTAAATGAGTACATAGTCTCAAAGTCTTTGGACGATGAGCGAAGAGCAAGTAGGGTCTTTCGAAGCTTGTTGGCCCGTCAGTCTTCTTCTTGGTTGTATAGCTTGTACTCTTTGCTTTTTCTCTAAGTAGGCCCTACTTATGCAGGTGCGACCCCTGCTATCTTGCAACTTTATGGATATAAACAAACCTCTGGTAATTTCTTTGGTTGCGTCCCGTTGTTCAACCTTGTATATAACTGTGAATAATCCCAGTTCTGCGCTGCTCCTGACTATCATGTGGCAATAGTTGGGATGTTCATTTCCCCATTGCATGATCCTTGCCATGATCTAAATCTTTTTTGCAAATTTTTTTTTTTAAATGCCTGGCTCTAGGCACTAGTAATAGCTAAAATTTGTAAGTAAAATTATCCAATTGCCCTAGTCAAAGTGTGTTTTTCCTATCATGATCCTAAATTGGGAAAGTCCAACAATACCAGCCTTATATTTCCCTACGGTTATCCTTACTTATTCGCGACCAAACAAGTCCCGTTTAGCCGATGGCATGGGAGTTCAATTATGCACTTGTTTTCAATATCTGGAACCAACAGCGTGAATTATTCAATTTCCAGCATCCTCTTGATGCTGCCTACCTCCGATCAACGTTTGGTTCCTACGTGCTAGGGTTAAATTATCTGATCGACTCCTATGTAGTTATTCCTTCCTCATGTTTCTTTCCTTTGAGAAATGGCAGGTTCCTGATGATGTTTATCAAATTTCCCTTGATCGGTTTATTTTCAAATAGTCCAAGTCACACATCGCTCCCTATCATTGGGAAAACATTATCTGTGATACTTACTCCATATTCATATGTTTCCATCGTTGACTGAATCATATTTACAGAGTTTTCTACCACAAGCTCAGGCATTAGTGTGATTTAAACACGTGGGGCAAATTATCCGATCGCCCCCAGTCCATTAATATTTGCTATCAATCTTCCACGACTATCCTCGCTTTATCCTCGACCGAGCATATCCTACTTGGTCGTCACTATTATCGTTGAAACGTGGTCAAGCATTAGTTTCAATCTTTGGAAATTAGCATATGAATTATCCAATAATGATTATTCTTCCTTAAAGTTGTCTATTTCAGGCAGCAGTAAAGTTTCTGATGACTTTGGTCGACACTCCAACCATGTACTTGTTTCTATTTTCAAAAAACTAGCATGCCAATGGTTCAATTCCAAAGGCTCCTCCATAACGTTGCCATGCTTTTGGCAAAGCCAGTTCTTGAAAGTTAGAGCTTTCCTTCCTGACATTGCCAATCTTTGCAACGCCAGATTTATGAAGGTTTATGATTATACATTCTCGACGTTACCTATCTTTAGGCAACGACGAATTTCTAAAGGTAGGGGTTGAAGTGCCTTTTATAATGAAAGGGAACCTCTAATTCTATCGAGATCATTGCTTCTGATCCATACATCAATATGAACGGAAAATGTCTAGTTGCTGACTTATAGGTCATCCTATAGCCCATAGTGCCAATGGAAGCTCATCGACCAAATTGCCTTTAGCTTTGATTAATCACTTCTTCGGAGTGGATTTGATGATTTTATTCACCGCTCCACTTGTCTGTTTCACTTCTTCAGGTTCGAACCTTGCCTAGCATACACTTCTCGCAAAAATAATACCCGAGGTTATAAATGCCATGAGTTGAAGTGGACAGGAATAACTTAATTCCACTCAGGAGCTTATAGGTCCATCGGGTTCTCCTGAGTATATTCAAGAAAACAAGTCAAAAATAGAAATTAAGAAACTCAAGGAATCTAAAAATCTTAAACATAAAAGCATATGATTTTGGACAAAGATAAAATTGAGATGATTAATTAAAATTAAAATTTAGTAAATAAGCTGAAAATATCAATAACTATGAAAGCCGTAAATTATAGAAAAGTCAATCATTTAATAAAGAGAAGAATGAAATTAAGATCAGAAGAAAAGAGCTCAAAAAGGAAAACATGGTCTTGACATCCGAAAAAGAGAAAATTCTACTAGTCATTGTTCAACATTAGTCGATGAACATAAGTTTCTTAAATCCAAAGTTCATGATCTTGAGTTGACCATAAATAAATTTTCCATTGGTGAAAAATCTTTTAACATGTTATTGAATAGTCAGCTATTTGCAAATAATCAAAAGGGACTAGGATATGGAAAAGTTGTTAAATTTGATAAAAGGATAAATGATATGACTAAAGGGAGTATTATGTTTCTAATATGTTTAAAATGTGATAAAATTAGACATTCTCATGATACTTGTCAATATATGAACAAAGATAGGAAAGTTAAACAAATTTGGGGTCCTAAACGCACTTTTGTCAACATTCATGGAAATTTATATAAATGAGTTTGGGTACAAAAAAATCAGAATATGAATAGTAGTTGACCTATGCTATTTTGTAGGCCACAGGCCACATACTTCCACTAGCTTGTAGGTACATGGATGAGCTAAGAAACAACTAAGACAAAACAAGATTACAAAGTGTTTCTATATACTGTTAAGAGACATTGTAAAGTTTCTTAGTCTAAGAATGTGAAGAGAAGAGCGTTCCATCTTTAATAGTAACGATAGATCTATATGCATCTCTACATGTAGGAGTAAGGTAATGACTCAAGACTTCTAATTTTTTTTCTTGCAGATGATTGAAGGTTGAATATAATTCTAATAATTTAACATTATTACAGTATTTCAGTCACATCATGAATCCTATTTAGTGAATGAATAAAATTCAATATAGGTTCAAACTTGATAGAAATTTGTATAACTTTTATCCTTTGAACCATACTTAGTTTTATACATAGATTCATGAAAAATAGCAAATAATGTTGCATTTAGGTTGATTGTCATTTCAGAATCTTTTTTAATAATACTAAATTAATGTGATCTTTTCTTGAACTCTAAAAAGGTGCTGGGAAGGTTGATAATGTATGCAGCATTTCCCTCGCATTGCAAAGAGGCTGCTTCTGGAAGGTGAGAAACAAAATAGAATATACTAGAACCTTCATTTTTTTTGTTTCTACATATTGACATGGTATATCCTTCGAAAATAGTGGACAAGTTAGTACATTTGCTAAACTCTAATTTAGATTTATTAAACTGTTGGAATTTGATCATAAATCGAGTGCTAGTACTTAGATTTATGAAATTTATGATAAGTTTGAAAATTGACTAAAATGACACAACTTTGATGATTTGAATATTCCCTTATTCTGAACATGTATATGTTGGATAAATGTGATTAAGGTATCAGTACAGTTCATAACCATTTCAGAATTGTTTTGATGTAGTTGTAGTATTTTTAGCATAACCTGAACTAAGCCACTCTACAAAATTCTCGATGTTTCAGAAAAAAGACAGAAAACTCTAAACTCTCTCATGTTGAGTTTTTGTTGATTCATATCATGAGGTTCTTAAAATTTGCAAGTTTGTCATAATATTGATTTAAAACTGTCTTAAATTTGTTGTAGTATGCCATAGTATTATGCAAAACATTTTATTTTTTTATTTTTTTTTATTTTTTTTCAATTGGATACTTAGGTGGTAGTACATAATTGTATAAGTCATAAGTAGTATATAACCTACTGCAAGTCAAAAATGTCCAGCGGTTTGGACCACACACTACATAGATTCGAACCCGTAACCTTATGGATCAAAGTCAGAGCGCCTAACCACCGAGATAGTGGTGTTGAACTTGATATATTTATTGTTTTGACTTGAAACGAATTTTGTTTATCAGCTAATAGGGATATCTGAAACTTTAATGCTTTATGCTGAATCAAATTTTGGATTTAAAATTTTCGAATAGTAATGTGGAAGCAGATGAATAATTCTAAGCAACAGTGGTCAATGTTAGTAAAATTGTGATAACTGAGATATACATGCAACGATGGATCTTTTTGCATATGATATGCTTTTGGTTTATATCTTATTTGACCATTAACAGACCATATGTGTGGCACTTTGTACTTCATTTTGACATAGGTAACTATCTTAAGAATAATGTGAAATTCCTTTCGAACTACATCGTGGGGTACGAAGTACAATAATTCGATGATTACTGATGGTTGATTGATAGATTTAAGAAATTTTCAATAGAGAGTATACATAAAATCTTTGTTCGATGGACCTTTATATGCCATCGAGGTGCTCAAATTCCTCATGAAAGGACCCTCAAGTAGTATCATTTTACCTTACCATAGGCATGAAGAGAGTACAAATGGTATGACTTACAAGTGGAATCATATAATATCACCGTTGATCAAAAAATATAGTAATCTATTCATTTTCTAAAATACCGTGATATAACCTTTAACCTCTACCAAAATTTTAAACCCTATATATATATATATTTTATATAGTTTACAACATTCATACATTTTCTTATACACATTATTGATAAATATGGAGAGCTTGCTTCTTGGTTTTAGATTTTTATTTAGACTTTTTTACTCTTTTATTTAAAAAAATAAAAAAATGTTTTTGCGATCTTAGGATTTTTATCTTTTCTCATTTGCTCTTCATTTTTATTCACAATGTGAAATTCTTACCAAATTTGATATCGAACATTTGACATGAACATTCAAATATGAAATTTTCAACTAAAATCATCGTACTAGATTCTTTATTTAATTGCTGGTTTCTTTCCATGTTAACATGTTATCTTTAAAAATATGCTCTGCTTTTACCCAAATATATTTCAAATATCATTTCCTTACTATGATCGAAATTAAAATATAAAACTAAAAATATTCTTTTCAGTATTTTCAACGAATGTACTTTACTACAATGCTAATTAGTCAAATTTATATGGATTATCAAAAGAATCGTTGTTGATCATATAGTAGATAAAAATACGGTATTATGTTCCTTGATTGAAAAATAACATTTTAATATTTTTTCAAGAAAAATTAGTTGAACAAACTTTATAATGAATTTTCTTTTTTTGTTATTTCATATCCCACATCATCTCTATATCCATCATTGACTTTATTATTCTATTTATTCACCTTGTTTTATTTCTTTTCACCATTACTTATCATTCTTATATGTGTTGGTTAAATTAACAATCCCAAAATTTATTATGGAGAGCTTATGAAAATTAACAAAAATACATATGATATGGCAGACTCTCTAAGCCCCTCCGGCATGCCTATAAAGTGTTGTATCGGTTTTTGTCAAGTAACGTCCATTCTCATCCAAGAGACTACGACAATGCATGAATGGAAGGTTCTTGATCTCATTGCAATACATGGATGGAAGTGACTTGATTTCATAATGAATTAAAAGTATGCTATTTAATTACAAAATTTCTTATGGACTATGTCTTAAAAGCAACACCGTATAAGGATATATGTTCACTTGTATATTTTGTATTAACTCTCATGGGATAACTTTCTAATCAAGGATGGATTGCTATGGCTTTTGTTTCAAAGTCTTTATTAATGTGTATTTGATGTTTAATTTTGATCCAAGTTCATAATGCCTTATTAAATTATTATTTTATATCACCATTTTCTTTACTTTTGATGAGAATAAAAGGGAGAGAGATGTTAAGTTTTTGTGGTAATGGATTCGTTGAGTGTGTTTTAAAAATATTTAGTTTAATATTTTATTTTTGAATACATACACCACATATGTGCGGGGAACTTATAAATAAGCGGATGCTATATATTGAGACATTATGATATAATATTGATTGTCGAATACACACTTAACCCATTCATTCTATAATTTTTGTTTCAAATTTTATGGAGTATGGAAATCGATGGTTTTTGTTTGATGATAACAAATGTATATTTTCATTTAATATCATTCATTGAGTGTGATGATGATACATACACAATATGTCAAAAAAATTATCAACGATTTTATTTGATATGTATATATATGATGTTTCTATTGATATTAATCATTAAGTGTGCTACAAAAAACATCACCAAGGAGAATAATGAGAATTTCAAGTATAAAATATTTTTGAGAGAGTAACTTTTTTAAATGATTATATTTTAAATAAGATTTCTCAGTTCCAGTCAATTTTTCAAATGGTTATATCAAATATGGATTGAACAACAAATTGATATCTTCATATTAATATGGTTAAAACAAGTCTATACTTTCATATATTTGTATATGTACTATTTTATTGATCAACTTCAAAATACAAAATATGTCTCCTTATTTTTCTCCCTCTCCTAATTTTTCTCTCATACTCTTATTATTTCTCACAAACAATTATATACAAACACGTATCAAAGTACAATTTCTATTCATGGGATCAAAAACTAATTTTTTCCGTAAACTACACTACAAATTCGACATCCCATCATTACTCTTATCTTATCATCAATAAAGTATTAAAAAAGATCTGAACAACTCAAACAATTCATCAACAAAGCGTGCAAGTTCATCAAAATCCACTTATTCATCTCAAGCCAACATTAATTCGAAGAAATCTGATTTCTCGATCAACAAAACAAACATCAGCGTCGCTCAACATCTCAATGTCAAATACCATGGATATATTAGGAATTACAAACGAATCTTTATATATATTAGGGACATAAACTCAAAATCTAAAAGAAAACTCCATGTTTTTACCATTTCAAAAGCAATTAGGCTTGGTTTTTAAGATAAGCGTCTTGCTCATCACGAAGTTCATGCATCCTTTCATCTTCCACATCTTGAGTAACAAGGCTTCAAGCAGAGCAATATATAGGTCAAATTTCATAAAATGCAACAACAAAATCCATGACAGCATCAGTTCCAATCAATGATGGAGTTATCATCAATGCGAACTCATCTTATAATTCAAGCATAAGATGTTTTCTCTTAGTGGCAAAAGTCTACACCGAGCAATGATGAATTGAGAACCAGCTTCACCACCAGATGCAAGATGTGGTTCAGAATATCTTACAACACAGTTTAGGAATATGTTACATCAAATCTAAGCATGGCTTTATCTCCAGGTAGTGGCGAAAACACTTATGACATCCAAATTTGCGGTGGTTGTAAGATCCAGACGACATCAATTTTTGGTCATGGTTTTTCTTTTCCGGATGGGAAATTTATTTTGGAACAAGTTTTATTTTGGAGCTATGGCTATTCTGAGGTGAACGTGAATAGTTATTGAGGCAAAGAATTTGTTCTGGGAGCAGCGTGTTTCAAACTGTGGACATAATTTTATTTTGGTATATAGAACTGACCATTATATGAAGACAAAAGAAATGAGGGTGTTTACCTTCTTTATGAATTAAACCCTAAATTTTTATTTAATATATTTTAGTCATTGTATTTATTTTATTCATTTGGACTCTAGACTTTTTAGGTTGAACTATAGTTTGCAGTTCAATGATTCTCAACTTGGAGATAAAGTCAAGGCAGTGTTACTAGACATAGGATTAACATATTTAGGTTAGCAAAGAGTGTGAGTTTACAAGTATTATAAGCATTTGAATATGATTCTATTAGTAACTGTGGGGTGGCAGTAGGCACTAAAGAGTTAGCGGTTGAAGCTACATATATCTATGTGTTCTTTACTTTTCCTCAATTTACTTTATCTATTTACCTATGAAATTTCTAAATACCATGTTCACCGCCTCTAGCGTATATTAATGATACTTCGTGATTACCTTATTGAAAAATTTATTCCTACTTTTAGATGCTTATTTAAGACCATAATTGGTCTTAAGAGTCTGCATGCCTTATTGCCGCTCTCATTGAACTCGAAACCCTCTACTTATGACATATAAACATTCAGTTCAAACAAACATTCAAAAATGTTATATTAATATCTATCTTCTATATATATAAACACTTAGTCAAAAAAGCATTTAAAAATGTTGTTTTAACTTCTATCCTCTATAATTTGTAGTCACAATAATCTGTAGTTACAAGTAGAACCCGGATTGATTTAAATCATGGCAACGGGAGAAAACATTCTTCATAATCAACACCTTGAATTTGATAGAAATTTTTTGGCCGCCAACCTTGCTTTATTGGTCTTGAACTTCCATTTGCACCAATCTTTATCTTAAAGATCCATTTGTAGCCGATGGATTTCACCTCTATATACTTTTTCCAAAGTCCAGGCTTTGTTCTTGTATATGGAATGCATTTCGGATATCATTGTCATGGTTGGATAATCCTTTTTCTTGCCATTAATGAGAAACTCATAGGACCTCTCTAGCACTCAAGATTCCTTAATAGACATTATAGTTTATATGTCTTCAACGGTGTACAGTTACCATCTAACTATTTAATTTCTATGGAAGTTTGTTGGATATCGTCCAAGTCAATATAACTGCCACTAATTTGACAAGATAGAAATATTTTTTTTAATGTGGAATGTTTTGAAACATGCGCCTTTTTTCTCTTGTGTCTATGATGATTCATGAGATACCCTAAATCTTGCATAAAACCGACCTTGTCTCAAGTTTACAATGGTTTATATTCTTAATGTATGCTAGACGTTCCTATATCATAAAATAGAGTATCTTACTAATCCATAACTTGCGTAAGTTCTTAGGCATAGATATAGATTGTACAAAATTCAGAATATATGTCATGGCTTCAAGTGCTTTTCCTTGAAAGGAAAGAGGTAACTCAGTATCATTCAGCATTAATTGAAACATCTAACAGAGTTCGATTTCTCCATTTCAAAACACTGTTCTATTGAAGAGTATATGGAGGAGTGAGTTGAGAGATAATCCTATTTTCTTTTTGATACAATTGGAGCTCATGTCCAATATGCTCACTACCTCGATCAGATCAGGTATTTTAATTTTCTTACAAATATGGTTTTTAACTTCGTTCTTATATTCTATGAATACATCATGGACCTGTAATTCACATATCCTTATCTAGATGAATCATTAGTGAGCCTAAAGAAATATAAGGATCCATATTTGGTAATCATAGACATATGACCACATACATCTACATGTGCTAGTCCTAAGATTATAATAACTCTTTCATTTCTCTCACTAATTGGGGTGCTTGGCCATTTTATTTTTAAGAGAAGATGTACACGTATTAAATAATTCATAATCAAATGATGGTAGAAACTATTGGTTATTTAACTCGTTCAGTCATTTCTTACTCATATGGCTTAGTCTATAATGTCTCTTCTTTGGCCTTAGCTTTACACTTGTTGCGCTTCGACCTATGCTTTCTCTTATTTGAACTAGTCAAAGAAGATGCACCCATGATTACAAATACTACAGTCAGTTCTTCAAGTTTATACATACATATATATATTTGTGGATTTGTAGGTATAAACGATGATAGTTGCGAATTTGAAACTAAAAAATTGATGAAAATTAGTTTTTTTGGTTTCTAATAGAATTATATTTTAAATATATGAGTTATCAAGGAGATTTCCATTATTTTTTATTCGCTAAAATTGTGAAAAACTCAGTGACAGAATAAAAGGAGAAGCAAGTAAAAAATAATGATGATAGACTTAAGGAGAAAGATATTTTTCTTCTATTTTACGATTCTTTAATAAGTTAACAAAATGAACTATACGTACACACACAGGCACACACGCACACATATACATCCAGATGAAAAATATTTAAAATAATACAATCTAATTTAAAATGACTTTAACATACTAATTTTGAAATTCACATAAATTGTACATTAAGTATAATATTTTGATTAATTTATATGTATAGAATAAATCCAAATAATGTATTAAATATTTTTATTAATCATTTTTATATGTTAAATATCATCTTGTTATAATAATATTTGAAACAATATTTTTAAAACTTATTAAATTTATATTAAATATCATACTTGATTAATTTATATATTTTAAGTAGTAATAAACAATAATGTATAAATATGTTCCTATTTTCACATTCTAATCAATCTAAACGATTCATTTTGTTATGAGCTAGTTTTTTAGAATATTTTATAAGTCTCAATAATTTTTATGTTAAATATCATATTTGAAAGTTTATATGTATAGATGGATCTAATAATATGGCTAATAGTTTAAGTAATGGAATAAATAAATAAAAGTAAAGTAAAGAAACCACGCAGGATTTTATACTGGTTCAGACCTCCCATCCTACATCTACTTCCTAAGCTCCGCTTTATTGTTTCACTAGTCTAAATCCCTCTCTTTATCGAAGGAACATTGCTTGGCATTCTAGCCTAGTTATATCAAGCTGATTGCACAAGTTAGATTCAACGGCCATCAAGGTCGATGACTCTAGAGTGATGATCGTGGGACCCAAAAGTCAAGTACAAATGATCGTATAAAGCCATGATTGAATGGATTCGATGGATGTACAATGTAGAATGCTCAAAACATGGAATATAGCTCAGTAAATGGAAGGGATTAATACTGATTGGCACATAAAAAAGGGTTCGACATACTTAGTTGAGAGGGATCGATAGGCTTCACTGAAGAGGAGTCGGCGTGCATCAAAGTTCTAGTACATTCTTGCATACAATGATTAATATCACGATATCTACAAGTCAAATCCCTACGAAATTTAAAGACCAAGGTGTATGGACCCTAGGGAACCTACCCTAGGGATCACACATCAAAAGGAAAAAATGGGAGGGATCGGCATGCATCCCTTTAGAGGGTTCGGCAGCAAGTAGTGCGCAAGTAATATTAACTCAAAAATCGAGCAATAACCCGAGTTCGATTGGTCCAAATGACATGAAAATTGGAGGCTAGATATATTTTTGCATAAGGAAGCCACCACAGGGATCGGTGCCCAAAAATCGACCAAAAAAGGGATCGGTACTGATCCCTCCACATTGGGAATTAGGCCTAGCGATCCCTCTGGTGGACCCATGTGGATTAGAAGGTCCTTTAGTCGAAATTTTAGAGAGATTTGTGGTTGTCTTCACCTATAAATACTGGCCTAATGGATCATTCTGAGGATCTTTACACCGCTTATTACTCTAGACTTTATTGTAATCAAGTGTTTGCCATTTTCTATTGTCGTAGTCAGATTTACGAGTGATTAATAAAGGATATACTTCAAAGTGGACGTAGACATACAACGTCGAACCACTATAAATTTTTGCGTCTTTGATTATAGTTGATTCTCTATTGCTTGTTAATTGATCTACTCAGTTTAATTTTTGTTTTTCTTCATTTAATTCTCTACAAAAATCTATTTTTGGCAACGTTTTGGTTTTGGCAACGTTTGTTGTGAAAGAGGGATCAGCATAAAGAATTCTATAAACTTGCAATCTAATCCAACCTTACTTACTTGGACAATCATCACTAATTCACCTTAACAAACTTGGAGATACGATGATGATGAACAACAAAACTTGCATAATCACTATTAAACTTGAGATTGAACAATCAAATCCTTGGAGCTTTCAACATATACTAAAAACTTGCATATGAACTTGAACGACAAACTTTACACCTTGATGTGCCGATAGTCGATCCCAAAGCTTTCGCAACCGATCAATCTTTTCGTCGGTCGTGACGGTCAGCGATGATGGTCACTCTTGTCAAAATCCAAAGTATCATCATTTAACTTCATTTGCTAATTTTAAGCTGTTTATTTCTTCTATACACTTCACTATATTGCACTAGCTTACACTTAACATGGGGGGAACATGTAAACTTTTCTAACCTTGATTATCTACCGAGTATAGCTAATATGGACTCTAGACGCTAAGTGCATTTAGTTACATTGTCTTTTGAATCGGCTATTCCGAACACCGATCCTAAAGCAAAATCGAGCTCTACGACTATATCAGGCAGGCGTTCTCCCAATCATCAAGCCGAGCAAATGGAACTTTCTAGTCCGTCGGTTAACCTTTCTCCTAATCATCAAGCTGAGCAAATGGAAGTTTCAGGCTTTCTCCTAATCGCCCTTTAATTCGCTTATTCAAGAGATGTTGAGGTATCTTGGAATAGCTCCCACTCAACTTCATTTGAATAGTTATGCCTTCCTATATTGAACCTTTCTTCTATTCATGAGAATTCTATTTTGTCTGTTAACTCTCAAGGACATAAGATTCATTTACAACTTTAAACGGTGGTCAAGAAGCCTTCCTATGTTTTTCTTGAACCTTTGCCTAACTGCCAAGTCTTAACAGGCGCTTAGACTCTCTGTTCAAGCATGAGAGGTTATATGGTTGATGTCCACCTGGCTTTACAAGGCGATAATTGGAAGGATGTAAGTGTTATTTTCATTTCATTCTTAAGTCCGTCAATCCAATTCATTTTTTGAATCTGTTAACATCCGGGATTCCAACAGGTGTCTGCACATGTTCTGAAGGCATTAGTTTTTCAAGGTCGGTCATCGTTATTCCGCCACCCCTATCGAAGATAGGTACATCAAACTTCTTGTTATCGATGAGTTACTATCTTTATTCGGGTTGTTGGAACAGGGTCGAAGCATTGGGCTCCCCGAAAGTGCAGCATTGCCGAGAAACATCACAACATAAGAAAGGGATGTCATCAATCCTATCATACCCTCAACTGAGGAGACTCGGGATGACATTGAAGAAGGTGAGATTAGGGACTCCTAGGCCAACAAAGATGCTGATGCTGGCCCAGGCAAGGCGCTTACGATCGAACCACCACATGGGCGCAATCTCAAACACCAACCAAGAGAAAGAAGAAGCAAGCATATAAACTTTGTAGAAGAAAAATTGCCTCAGATCCAGAATTCATCATCACTTGTATTGAAGAAGAACCATCCTCCCAACACTTGGAAAGTTCGTTGAAGGGATTTTCAAATCTTCAAATTCCCGATGATATTATGACGTACGACATTCCAAATATCAATATCGAAGGGCTCGATTCTCCTACCAGGAGTGGTGAAAGCATCCTTCCTACTTATAAATAAGAGAGAACACCCATAAGCAAGGCTACAGCCATCGGTCTGTCAGGGGAGAACACTAGGACACTTCCAACCACATGAACTTCACTACACGCTCTCCATTAATCCTTTGCACAATAGTTACTCACATGTTTCTCATTTGGTCTTTGCAGGTGCAATGACTCAGTCTTGGGCCTTCGATCGCTTAAGAGGTTCTTCGACGTATCGTCGATCTATCCATGACTCAAAGTCTGGCAGGCGTAGGGAAGAAGACGATGGATGAGAAACATGTTAACATTCAAGGGAATCCTCCTCTCCAAGCACAAGTCCAAGTCTCAGACATCTCGCTGGGGAGATTAGCCTAATTTTCCTATTTATAACAGTGACCAGTCTTCTTCCACGACCCTCAAATTGCCGCATCACATGAGCAACACTCTGATTCTTCAATCTCTAAGCAGTCTTGCGATCATAGATCGAGCAAGCATCCAATTGCCGCTTTTGATCCATCATTGCCGGTCGCTGCTCCTAACACTCCTACAGCGGAGAAATTGGCCGAACTTAAGGCCACTTTTTCGAAAATCTGTTTCGATAGGCTTAAATTCCTTCCCATGGTACATATGATCCTAGGGCATGCCAAAGCAAGTTACCTCGCATGTCTTAATGATGTGTTTGTGTAGCATGAATCATTTTAACACTTAGCAGAAAAAATCTCCAAAGTGCCAATCGAGTGACAATATAAAATAGATCGTCTCAAGCTAGAGGTAATACATGATAAAAACATAATTAAACACCAAGATGACAAACCATCAGAGTCAAAAAAACTTACCGAGGCGGAAAAGAGCTCCAAGAAAACGTTGGAGGTAGTGAGCTGTTTAGAAGCTTCCCATAAGAAAGAACTCGATGCATCCTCAATCGCAACGGGGCACTTGCTCTGGAAAATGATTCCTTACAAAAGGAAAAAGATATCTTGGCCCGCCACATTGAGGAACTTGAGGAGCTTCTCAAGAAATAAAGGAAAGAGAAGATTGAGGCCTAGGAAGAATCAAAAAGGTACCTCGAAGAGGTTGTTGAAGCCAGGAGCCTGAAAATTAAACTTGATGAGAAATTTGCCAAAATAAAAGCCCTTAAAGAGGAGGCATGAGCGGAAGGCTGCAAGGGGATGATGAAAGAAAATGAAACCCGAGTAAAAGATGCTAAGAAGTCCAGTCGGAATGAAATCAAGGACTTGTTCGATCCATTGATCATCCAATACAACGCCAAAGTCCTCATCCACCGCGACTTGATTTTTATTGTCAAAGGTTATCACAAGTCACTTGCTGAAGCCTTGGAGCACATCATTGAGATGAAAAAGAAGGTGCTAGGTAGAGCTGAGTTTGATGAAGAAAAATTAGCATAGGAGATCCTCTGTGGAAACGAACCCTAGATCTTGTCGTCACGAGACTTTGATATCTTGACATTTTAGCACCTTTTGACAAAGGGGAACATATTGTCGGATCCACCAAGGCCGATCCTAATTTCCCCTCTTATTTCTAAGCGACTGGAGCATTTGTCTCCTTTGGCCTGGAGCAGGACTTGAGCTATGATTCAGATAGGCCCGGTTATCAATCCAAAGTGTTGTCCCTTATTTTGGAAGGAGGCACTTCAGCAACCACTGAGAGCCAGCCGGATATGGGTATTCCACTTTACTCTCTAATTTATGAGAGGTTTTGTTCTTCGTGCCCAACGGTTTTAGGCTTATCTCCCTGTTTTTACAAATTTGCAGGTCTTTCGGGTCTCAGTCAAACTCCTAAAGTGATGCTATTGTGGTGCAACAAGAGAAACTAACAGAGATTTCAACGGCCACTGATGTGCTGGGGCCCGATGCTCAAGTCATCGGAGCTCTTGATGACGATAAGGTTGAAGATCCGCTCCCAGTAGATAAATTCGACGATGTTGCAATTATCGAAACCTCCAAACGCACTGATGAGATTAGCATGAAGGAGCGTATTGAGAAGGAGGAGTTGCAAAAGAAAAAGGCTAGAGCAGAGCCAACTGAGGTGGACATCAACGATCCACATCTTATCCCACTATAAGTTATTCCAACTGGTGGGTCGATTCTCAATGAACTCACTCCTACCTTCGAATGCTCTCCTGCAAAAGGTGGAAAAGGATCCAAGAAGAGAAACATTGGGGGCTCAAGTGGCACCACTCTAGAAAAATCCAAAAAGGATAAAAGATTGAAGAAATGGCCATCACTTTGGCTCAGTTAGTGCATAGTTTGCATAGGTGTTTTTCCGCCGTTTTCTTTTATCAGTTGTGGTTATACGGGTATGATTCCTGGTTTTTTGAAATAACTTGTACCACAATTTTAAAACCTATCATGTGAATAAAAGTTACTATTTTCTGTTGAACTTTCGTGTGAACTGCTATTTAAGTAGTTGAATTATTACTTTCCATTCAATGTACTTGTAATTCGTTGTTCATCAATTCTAGTAACAATCTACTAGCTCTGTCCCAAGGCCTCCATGTAGTCGTAGCCTTGAGTCGAGTTAAACACTAGGCTCGAGCTTTAATGCTACACCGTCGAATTTAGCGGTTTTCAGTAACCATACTCTTTCCCTCAGTCTTAGGTTAGCAGGGTTAGACGTTGGATGGTCGAACTCCATCCTTAGCGGGTTTATACTCTTTCTATCGATTTCACACCGGAGTTCATAGAATACTGAATGGTCGAACCTCAGTCATTTATCTATTTATGCTCATATCCACGCTTTGGGGATAAGAGTTAGTTAATGGGTAGTCGAACCGCACCCAAGTCAAGTTTATACTCTAGTCTGCACTTTGGGGACTTAGAGTTATTTTATGGGTGGTCAATTCACACCAGATTTACATTTATACTCCGGTCCGCGCTCCAGGGATTAGAGTTATTTCACGAGTGGTCGATTTACACTTGATTTATGTTTATACTCCAGTATGCACTCTGAGGACATAGAGTTATTTTGCAGGTGGTCGATTCACACCTAATTTATGTTTATACTCCAGTCCGTACTCCAAAGGCTTAGGGTTATTTCGGAGAGAAACTTTCCTTATTAGATTGATTCCCCCCTCCAATGACCGGGGTTTGATTTAGCATGGGATTAGTCGTGTCACGATCGCTCTTATTTTATTCCAGTTCCACAGTTTGGCAGGATTTATTCGATCATCAGACGATCAAGCCACTTTTATTCCTTATTATATATCCCATCAATTGGATTATGGACATGATTTATCAAACGAACAAGTGGACCAATCTCATCTTGTTTAGTCCTATTGAGAGCTAGCGTAATTGATTAATTTCAAAATTTGAGAGCCTGTTCGTACATATCATCATTAATCAGTTTCGTCATGCAACTGATACATAATTCTACAGTAAACATAAATATAAAGGAAGTCCGAAACTTTATTCACTAAATAGAAAGGAACAAAATAATCTGTCTTATTACACATCCAGAAAATCAAATGCTAAAGAAAATTCTGAAAGAAAATAGAACTGAAATGAAAAAGAAATAAACTAAGTGAAATAGCGTCATAAATGCTCATTATTTCAGGCCCTTGGAAGTGTGATGCCATCGACAATCGCTAGCTTGAAAGTTCCCTCTCCAAGCCTCTATTCAATGACATACCATCCTTACCAGATTGGATTCATTATGATGGCGTAGGAAAAAAACATTTTAGGACGAGATTGCCGATTTTAAAAGTTCTAGGTCGGACTTTAATGTTGTAATACCGGGCGACTTGGTGTCGATGCGCAGCTGCCCTCTGGTCGGCTACCTTACGCTTCTCATCTATAAAGTCATGAGATTCCAGAAGGAGATCTTTATTCATTTTGGGATCATAGTGAGTCACTCAATGAGATGGAATCTCGAGCTCAACAGGAATGACAGCTTCGGAACCATAAGCAAGGGCGAATGGAGTATGGCTAATCATGGATTTATAGGTGGTCCTTTAAGCCCTTTTTTGGTTGATTTTTGGGCAATGGTCACTGTGGTGGCTTCCCCACGCAAAAATATGTTTAGCCTCCAATTTTCATGTCATTTGGACCAATGAGACTCGAGTTATTGCTTGATCTTTTAGTTAATATTACTCATGCACTGCTTCCTGTTAAAGCCACTAAAGGGATGTATGCTGATCCCTTCCATTCTGTCCTTTTGATGTGCCATCCCTAGGGTAGGTTCCCTAGGGTCCATATGCCTTGCTCTTCAAATTTCATAGGGATTTAACTTATAGATCTTGTGATATTGATCATTATATGCAAGAATGTCTTGAACTTTTATGCACGCCGACTCCTCTTCAGTGAAGCCTGCCGATCCCTCTCGACTAAGTATGTCGATCCCTCTTTTATGTGCCAATCTGTATTAATCCCTTCCATTTACTAAGCTATATTCCATGTTTTGAGCAATCTACATTGTACATCCATCGAATCCATTCAATCATGGCTTTATACGATCCCTCTCGACTAAGTATGCTGATCCCTATTTTAGTATCGATCCCTGTGTTTATGCCGATCGTTTACTTTATACCGATCCCTATGGTTGTGCCAATCCCTTTCTCAAAGCCTCACGATCGATCCCTCTCTTCAACCTAAAAACCACCAATTCCTTTCTTTTTATTAATCCCACCGATCCCTCTTTTACAACAAACGTTGCCAAACCCAAAACATACTGACCTCTTCTACTGTCCTAAACTCTTCGAGCCTCTACGCCGAGGGATTGGCATAGATCACATCTAACACCAATACCCCTCCATTCTATCTTCCTCATCCTTTATCCTCCTTTCTTATTTCTCCTTATTTATTTAGTCGAACTCTATCCACCAATGATTCATCTTCCCTAGGCCGCTTCGATCACTATACCATCACAGCCTCGCGCGCCATTGAAATCATTAATGACTCCCTTATCTTACCATGAAATAAAAAATAAAGTCAATAAGGTTTACCTATGTTTGATTATATTGAGGAAAATGGTAAGGAGTTTGAAGGCGATAAAATGGAAAATATAGGAAGTTAGTTTGTACATGCGGGTTGAAACACAGAAGGAATTTGTTTCGAAATTGAGGGGAGGTGAAGAAAAGGAAAGTTCGTTTTGAATGGAGAAGTGCAAGGGTTCGGTGCTTAAGAGGGAAACGAGAAAATGAAGTAAGTGAAAGCGAAGGAATGGGAAAGTTGCTATATATATGGACGAAGGGATTGGCCCAAGTCCTTGGCATGAAGCATGGGGAGAGGAATCGGCATGAAAAATCGCTGATCCTTATTAGCTTGAACCCACAAAGGGGTCGGCATACACATATTTCGATCCCTACAAATGCTTTAATAAAAAAAGAGAAGAAGATAAATAAAAATAAGAGAAAGAGATAGAGGGATCGGCTAAATGCATGCCAATCCCTGCAAATATAAAAAATGGTGAATGAATAATTGAAAAAAAAAAGGAAGAGAATGAATGATGGGTAATGGGAATCGGCTATAGGTATGTATGCAAATAAATATAGGCATGGAATATTGAAGGCGTGTACATGCAAAATGTTATGAAAATTGACGACGGCCCGTGAGTGTACGAACATGTCCAAGAGCCAACAACAAAAGCTTGTATATAAGCATGCATGTGTTTGACCCAAAATTTCAAATTTTGAAAGAGATGAACATTGAAATCAAACCTAAAGCCTTCAAATTTGAGTGGAACAAGCAAAAAAAAGTTATTATCCCTGCGGAACCAAAGTCATGGGTATTAACTAATGGAGTATAGCCTTGGATTTACACTATTGGAAATCGACCAAGCGCTATGGTGATCAATGAGAAAAATAACTCCTTAGAGAAATAGTTTAACAAATGGATAGCAGCCATTCAGAAAGCTGGATGGATTTCTTGTCGACGACTCTAATTTGCTTTGATTTAAAGCACATCATGTCCATCACAAGACGTACTTTGGGAAGCATGTGTTGTCCGACATTCTAGCTCGGCTATATCAAGTTGATTGCACGAGTAAGATTTGATGGCCATCAATGCCGATGATAGCAGAGTAATGATTGTGGGACCTAGAAGTCAAGTACAAGATTGTATAAAGCCGGGGTTGAATGAATTCGATGGATGTACAACGTAGGATGCTCAAAGCATGGAATATAGGTCAGTAAATGGAAGGGATCGGTTTAGATTGGCACATTTAGACAAGTGGGATCGACACACTTAGTTGAGAGGGATCGGTAGGCTTCAATGAAGAGAGGTCGGCATGCATCAAAGTTCAAGTACATTCTTACATACAATGATCAATATCACGAGATCTACAAGTCAAATCCCTATGAAATTTAGAGAGCAAGATATATGGACCATAGGGAACCTACCTTAGGGATCCCACATCAAAAGGATAGAATGGGAGGGATAGGCATACATCCCTTTAGAGGGTTCAGCAACACGTAGTGCACAAGTAATATTAACTCAAAGATCAAGTAATAACTCAAGTTCCATTGGTCCAAATGACATGAAAATTGGAGGCTAAACGTATTTTTACATAGGGAAGCCACCATAAGGATCGGTGCTCAAAAATTGAAAAAACATGGATCAGTATTGATCCCTCCACATAGGGAATTGGGCCTAGCGGTCCATCTAATGGGCCATGTGGATTAGAAGGTCCTTCAGTCAAAATTTTAAAGATATTGGTGGTCGTCTTCATCTATAAATACTGGCCTGGTGGGTCATTCTAAGGATTCTTACGGTGCTTGTTATTCTAGAATTTATTGTAATTAAGCATTTGCCATTTTCTTTTGTTGTAATCAGATTTATAAGTGATTAACAAAGGATATTCTTCAAAGTGGACATACACATACAACGTCGAACCACTATAAATTTATGTATCTTTGATTACAGTTGATTCTCTGTTACTTGTTAATTGATCTACTCAATTTAATTTTTGTTGTTCTTCACTTACTTCTCTATAAAAATCGATTTTTGGGTGTTTTCGACTGATTTAGTTGCAAACAAAGATGTTTACAACAGTCTACCTAAAGACTCCCTCTATAGATTTTTTTTCTAGTTCTATATAAAGTCCTTAACAATCATTTATATCTCCAAATAGTGATTTATCAAAATGTAGTACAAGGATCCGACAAACATAAGTAATCTTCAATGAATGTATATTGTTTAGGTCATAAAATAGTTTATTAGTGTATAGGAATTTGAAATCTTTCAAAATTAAAGTAAGAAAAAGGTTAGTTTGAAAACAAAGGTCTAGATGTTATTTATAAATGTCGGAGAGTGGTGTTAAAGGGTAGCAAGGTTTCAAAAAAGTTACCGAGACAATATACGATGATCTAGAAAATAAAAAACGAAGAGACATTGAGGAAACATGAAATAACGTAGCCAAAATTTGCTTTAGGACTTCGTCACAAGTGCACTGATCATTTTCCCATCGATGGAACCAGTGGGAGCACCGGTGGCCAGGTGTTGAAGTTAATTCTGACTATATTTTTTGTATTTCCTCCTGTTTCTCCATCATTTCTACATCAGTTTCTAAAAATATTCTAGAAATTTAAAACAAGTTTTCGAAGGTCATAAAATTTCAGAAATCTTGGAGAACATATGAGTGGTTTTAATAATATATAGTTCTTATGTCTAGAAAACCGAAAAACTTAAACATGTAGTCAATTTCTTTTCTTGACTGTCAGCCGCAACTCTATAATTTCTCCATTACTACTTTATGATATATTGATTGCTTCAAATATCTTGTCATCTTCCATCTCTGCTATATTTGAGAATTTGTTGTCCATGTCTTTATGTGTAAATAGCGGTACACGGGGTATTTTTGGTTGACATCATCAAAACTTAGGTACTGACAATGTTTATTAATTGTTAAATAAATACAAAAAGTTGTGAAATTTTTATGTTTTTGTTATTTTCAAATATTTATGTTCTAAATTAATATTTTATAATTATAAGATAATTTAATTACTTTTTTAAAATTACTAAATTATATATAAAATAGAATAAATGACTAATTCATGTATAACAATATCGAACCTCTATCCAAGGTTAGAACACAAAAATTTGATTTTAGAAGTCACGTGGCTACCTGCCGAGATCATAAGGTTATCGACCTTCTTAAACAAAGGCTATCTCGTCTCGTTAAAACATACTTTTAGTTAGCATAAAACAAAGCCTCACCGACACTGAAATAAAAAGTAGCGGCATCAATGCCGCTTGGCATTATTGTCAAAATCAGTCACTTGCAACATTAATATGTAAAACATAGAGTGTCGGTATTGACAAACCCATGATATAAACTTCCTTTATACCAAAGTTAAGTAATAGCGGCAGCATCGCCACAAAATAATTATTATCGAAAATAATGCTTGTGGCATCACTGCCTTAAGCTATGACGTCAACATAGAAAACTTGCGGCGTTGTTTAAAAGGATCGTGAAAACTGCGGCATTTATAAAGTAATGATGAAAGCATTGTACCTCAGCTATTATACCGCAAAACATATAATGTCGGCATTAATAAGTTGTGCAATCAATGATTCTCATTACCACGAGATGCATTATTCCCATAATGGCACTGCCACATGCATGGTCCAATGCATCACATACTTACGTCGTAAGTATCTCACGCGTTGTTCATATCAATGCCGCCCACCGTTAGATTGCCGCCTATTGTCGATGGCGGATGTTATGGGGATGTCGCATGTCAACAACATAGTGGTAATTATCGTAAAAATCGTTTTCTTCATTTATAAAGCAATTTCTTTTTGCCTACTACAATTGTTTGCCAAAATACGATTGGTTTGGAACAAAACCCCATAATTTCTTTTCAGAATGTACTGAAATCATGTTTACCATCCCAAAATCATTTACCCATTTCATTACTTAATATCCTTAATTAATTATTGATTTATACACTTTTCTAGTAAAATAAATCCATGATGATTCATAAGCATTGGAAAAAATCTCCAAAAATCACAGAAATTCAAAATTAAGATATTTTTTCATCTATCAAAATTTCAAGACCAAACTAATCATTTAATTATTTTTAATAATTAAAACTTGAAATAAAAGCTATTTCCTTCTTAGGAAATTCACAAATTATTCATCTTAGCTTGGAAAATTATGAAATTAAAAATTCATGTCTGGAATAATGATTTACTCCATATATCAGAAAATCAGGTCGATTGTAGATCAAAAAATTTGGTTTTACCCATTAAACTCATTTAAATAATTTCATAAAAATTTCTATAAATCATTATTCTATCCAAATAATGATCATACAACCAAAGTATGGAATAAATTATCAAAATAACTCGGGTATTACTCATAGTCGAATTTGAAAAAAAAATGGTCCGATATTATTTACCTTGGATTTGGATGCTGGAGTTGAGATTTAGTGTTGTTTTAGCTTTCCTAAGCTTCTTCTTAAATTCCCCTTTTGATTTCGTCTTCCCTAAACTGTTAATGACCGACCCTAAGAGTTTCTTTTCTTTTTATTATGTTGTCGTAGTAGAATTGAGAATGGGTGAGGGAGGGAGAGGGCTTTACGGAAGAAAAATGAGGCTCTATTCCTAATTTGCCCCACCCATATATTCTTTCTTTTATTAAATTTAAAACAATCTTACTTAATTAATTAGTTAAGGCCTGACCTTATTAATAACCAAATCTCATCCCTTTATCCCACTACATTATTCTATTTATTCTATCTAATTAAATTTTCCGAATAATGTTAAACTAAAATAGAGGTGTTACAGGTTCCTCTCCTTAAAGAATTCCATCCATGAAATTCAGTAAGGCCTACATAACAAGCATATCGAACATGCAAACAATGCTAGTATATCCTACTAGCTAAAAAGTCAATATACAAAACTATAGAACATACCATCATAACAACTCAGGATAAGTATCCCTAATCTTGTCCTTTGTCTCTTAGGTACAGTCTTTCTCGTTGTCACTTCATTGGACTTTCACTAACTTGACTGTCTTGTTCCTTAACCTCTTCTCATCTTTGGCCACAGCATGAACTAGTTGTCCCATAGAAGTCAGATCTGGCTCCATGGCTAAATCTTCCAATATGGTAAGAGAAATAGTAGTCTCAGGATCATGTACATACTTTCTAAGGTAAAAACATTATGAACTCCTACCGAACTACTCGGTAACTCTAATTGGTAAGCAAGTTTCCCGATCCTTTCTATAATAGGGAATGATCCAACATATCTAGATGCTAGTTTCCCTGACTTCATACCACACCCTTCATCGATGATACTTTAACGAAAACATGATCTTCAACTGAGAACTCCAGATTCTTATGCCTCTTATTTGCATAAAGTTTTTACCTAGACCGAGCTTCCCTCATCGTAACTCGAATTAATTCAATCTTCTCTATGGATTCTCTTACCATATCCGGATCAAGGACCACTACGTTTTTCGTCTCTAACCAACATACTGGTGATTTGCAAGGTTCTCCATACAAAGCTTCAAAAGGAACCATTCCTATACTAGTGTGATAACTATTACTATAAGTAACTCAACTAAATGCAAATGGTCTTTCTATGACCCACCAAAATCTAGTATACAAGTTCTCAACAAATTTTCAAGTACCTTATTGACTCTCTATTTCTGCCCATCTTTCTATGGGTGATAAACGATACTCTTCTTAAGCTTGGTACCTAAACTTCCTATAGACTTTTCTAAAATTCACTAGTGAACAAGGCATCTCTGTTATTGACTATACTACTAGGAATCTTATGCAGTCTAATAATATTCTTCATAAACAACTTAGCCAATACAAGTGTTGTCCTGGTTGACTTAACGGGAATGAAATGTGCACTCCTGGTCAGTCTATCCACTATGACCCAATAGTACCATTTTCCCTATTTGACCTTGGCAACCCATCAATGAAATCCATGGATATCGAATCTCACTTCCAAAAGTGGTATATCTAAGGGCTGAAGAAATCCGCTTGGCTTATGATGCTCGGCTTTAACTTGCTGGCAATTCAAACACTTCTTTACTCATAAGCTTGCATCCTTTTTCATACCTTTCCAAATGAAACTTCTCTTCATATCCAGATAATTCTTAGTTCCTCCATGATATATAGTAATCTTCGATCGGTGACATTCTCTAAGAAATTCATTCCTTAGGTTACCAACATTTGAAGCACACAATCGTTCCTTCTTCCTTAACCATCCCCTCTGGTCAAGACAAATCTTTCAGATCATCAATCTCAGTTCCATCTTCCAACCTTCTAATTCTTTCAGCTACCCACGGATAATCTCTCTGCTTAGTAGTGATCCTTCCAATAAATACTGGTCGAGCTTCCAAGCAAGACAACATGGTGGTACTTTGAATAGAACTAGCAGTCAGTCTAACTACACACTACAAGTAGTCATCGCCTCTAAATCTTTTCATTCTGTCGGCATAGTTGACACCACATTCGGATGTTTCCTGCTAAGTGCATCAATAACTTTATTTCCTTTCCTTGGCGTGGACTCGATACCGAAATCATAAGCCACCAAAAATTCCAATCAACTTTGATGTTTCATATTCAACTCTTTCTGAGAGAATAAATAACTCAAAGACTTGTGATCCATATAGAACTCGAATCTTTCTCCGAAGAGGTAGTGCCTCCATACCTTCAATACAAAGACCACAGCTGCCAACTCCAAATCATGAGTCGGATATCTAACTTCATGTGGTTTGAGCTATCGAGAAGCGTAGGCAATCACTTTACCCTTTTACGTCAACACAACTCTCAATCCTATTCCACACGCATCCATATACACCACTAAATCCTTATTACCATCAAGAACAACTAATACATATGCATTGGTCAACAAATGCTTTAACTTAAGGAATGCTTTCTCACATTTACCAGACCAAACAAACTTTACACCCTTTCTGGTTAGTTTAGTCAGGGGTGCTGCTATCCAAGAGAAATACTTGATGAATCACAGGTGTAGCCAGCTAATCCAAAGAAACTCCTTTTCTCGGTTATCATCTCGGGACTCTTCCAATTGTTAACAGCTTCAATCTTAGCTGGATATATGGATAACCCTTTCTTTGAAAGCACATGACCAAGAAACTTCACTTCTCTCTTCCAAAAATGACATTTCGCTTTTAGTTAATGCCGCCTTAATGTCTCAAGCAGTATTCCAAGATGAATCTTATGATCCCTTTCATTCTAATAATATATCAAAATGTCATCTGTAAACACTAACACGAACCTATCCAATGCTCTCGGAATATCTGGTTCATTAGGTCCACAAAGAAAGCAGACGCATTAGTCAATCTGAATGGCATTACTAAGCACTCGTATGAACCATATCTTGTTCGAAACACCATCAATGAAATACTATCCCCTGCAACCCTTAGTTGATGGACTCCTTTCGCTAAATCCAACTGGGAAAACACTTTAGCTCTACTCAACTGATCAAATAAATCATCATTCCTCGACTAAGGATATCTATTCTTTATCATCTTCTCATTTAACTTATGGTAATCAATACATAATCTCAACAACCCGTCGGTTTCCTCACGAACACCATGAACACTCCTGAACACAAACTGCTTTGTCTGATAAATTTTTTTCCTTCTAATTCCACTAGCTGCACCTTTAACTCCTTCATCTCGGTATGTGTCATTTTGATAGGTGGTCTACTCACTGGTTCAGCTCCAGGTACAATATCTATACGAAACTTGATAGCTTGTTTCGGTGGTAGTCCTGTCACTAGCTCAAAAACACTTACGAATTCTCTTATAACTAAAACCCAATTTAGCCCATCTTCCACTTCCGTGGCACCCAATAAAACACAAACATCAAAACTCGCATTCTCTACCGAGTATATAATTCAACTGTGGTAATTAGAGTGTCTTAATGATATCTCCTTATCTAGGCAAAACATCCCAGCCTCATATCCGCTCAGCCAATGCAAACACAAAATGATCCTAAAACCCGCAAATTCAAACACATGTAAACTATAGAGACAACAATATAACCTAGCAACTCTAACTCTAGATGGTCACATCTCATCGCAAGCGTTTCACTCCCTCCTACTGGATTCGCTACCCTTAAGGAAGTAACAAGGTATGATGGTTCTAAATTTAATTTATCTACTAAACACTGAGAGATGAATGAGTGCGATGCTCCAATATCAAACAATACTCTAACTAGTATGCTATGAATCAAAAGTGTACATTCCATCATAAACTTTCCTTTCTTAGCAGCAATCGGCCTTGGTGCGGACGGCTCCAAAGCAAACACCTTTCCATTATTAGCCTTTACCGCTTCTGAACATTTGTTCTTGTAATGCCCCACTTGGTCCAGTTAAAGCACTTCACATTTTGCCTTCCCATAACCATCTTTCCATCAACCTTTCGACACTTATTAGCATAGTTCCCCTTTTTATCACACTTATAACAGATAATATCAACTTTCCCTTTCTTGGTGGCTCCACCCTTTTGAGCTTTCTTCCTTTTGACGAACCTCCTTTTCTTATTCTAAGAACTATAGGTTTGCACCAACTTTTCTTTCCCAAAAGTGGCAAGCACCTCCTCATTACTTATAGCCATTTCCACCATTACATTACTCGGATCTCGAAGATGTGGCATTTTCGCCCTAGCAACCCCCGACCTCAATCCATGAATAAACTTCTCATTCCTATTGATAACAGTATCAATAGTAACATATCCGTACCTAGATAGCTCATCAAACTTGTTAGCATACTCCAATATGGACATTTCCCGTTGCTTCAATTCCATAAACTTTCTAAGTCAGGCTAACTTGGTTACCTCATATAAAAATATTTGCTTAAATATTCTTTGAAATTCCGCCCCAAGTCAATTCCTCCTCTTTTACACCTACGATCACCCTGTTCCAGCAATACAATCCAGCTCCCTGCAGCTTCCTCAAAGCCAAACTCCTTTTCTGCTCGTCCCTAAAACCTAAGTCGGCAAAAATACACTCACAATGCAACAACCGCTTTTCCACTTCAGCAATATCCTCAGTTCCAAGAAAAGACTTTCCACCAAGACTAGTATAATCTCGGTTCAATTTAGCATAGTTATTACCAACCGGTGCTACGAGTTCAACTCCTCCTACATTACCAGTTCCAAGAAAAGGCTTCCCACCAAGGCTACTATAATCTCGGTTCTGCTTAGCATAGTTATTACTAACCGGCACTACGAGATTAACTCCTCCTACATTAGCAGCATTCCCCTAGTCAAACCAACAGCTGCTCCAACTGCATCACGTTGGCAAAGAACCGATATATAGTCTCCATATCTATTGGTAGGGTTCCAGTACCTACATTAGCATTTGCATTTTGATTAGCATTTGCATTTTGATTAGCATTTGCCTATCGACCTTGGTTCCTTCTGTATTGGGTCAAACATTTCCATTGGTCACAATGCTTCCTCTACTTCGATTTACTCTTCCATTTTCTGCTTCCAATCTTGTTTTCTCACAGTTTACATATGAGCATTAATAAGATACAGAAGAATAGTCTAAGGGAGAGGGAAGAATGCATACTTATATATAGCAAATACAAGTACATTACTATAACATTATCCTAGACTCCAGTCTTATTCTTTAATTCATTAAGATTATGTTTTCACTTTTAAGTTTTATATAAGCATATGCTTTTATACCAACTTGTAACGTCCATCATTTTGAGGCTCAAAACTAAGCATTATAGATGCTGTAGTCATCCATAGTTATTAATTTCTGGTGACAAATGTGGTTATGTTAATCATATCATCATAAGTACGTGAATATAAAAATTTTTAAACATAATTCAATAGAAAATTTTTACATTACATTTTATAAATAACATTTCATATTCATTACATAATCCCATTCATAATCCCATATTCAGAGAAAATATAATTATTAAAAAATTCCAAAAGCGACATGAAGATGCCCCTTTGGCGGATCAAAGTCTAATACTTAGCAATTATACAACTTGCCATTATATCCATTCAGACAAAAGGAAAGTACATAATGGATAAATAGAAACTCCTAATATAGCTATATTGCCTCCTGCTTGTTTCCGGAAGCTTATTCGCCTAATTAAAAACTTGAAGTCCTTTACTTTCGGCCTACTCAAATAAGTATCCAAGAGTTTAAGGGGGAAAAAATTAGGCAAGACAAATAGTTTGGTGTGAATAATAACCTACCATTTCAAACCAAAAATTAATATCTATTGAGACCACACCGCTAAGCGGAACGAGTTTTCTTCTCACTAGTATCTTCACTAAAACACATTAACCATATATTGTGTCCTGCATCCTTAATGGTTAGAACATTGAAAATAAACATATGAAGTCATGCAACATATAGTGGACTACAAATTCCAATTTGTCAGACTATATATCTTAATTTCATCTGACTATCTGTCTTAATTTCAAATAACTCTCTGTCTTATATTTATGTGGACTACCCAACTCACATGTAAACTTTTTTATGGATTATATCTCCCCATCTATATGGACTACCCGTCCGCATGGTTTCATTATCAAAGTTGCATGGACTTCCATCTCACACATACCATTTATTTAAAATGATGTGGACTATCCATCCCACATCGCATAGTTTTTCTAGGATGACCGTGGTCCCTTCATCAACCAATAGAGACTATCCGTCTCTAGCATTATGTGGACTATATATCAGGCAATTCATAGTTTTCTTAGGTTAACTATGAACCCACCACTTATCCATTTTAATTAATGTTTAACACACTACACCACAAAAAGCTTTTAACAGCGTTTGATAAACGCTGTAATATGATACAAAAGTGTTAGTTCAAACGCTGTATAACGACATGCTATCATATATACAGAACTTACAACAGCTTTTTGATAAACGCTGTTGAAACATCACTTTGACAACGTTTCGTACAAGTTGTCAATAATGTTTTTACAGCGTTTTCAAACATGCTGTATTATGTTTCTACAGCGTTAATACTTTAGTTGTCGGAGATGTTTTAATTCTACTTTAACTGTTTACAACAGCTTTTTATAAACGCTGTTATTGAATCATCAACTATTTCGACAGCATGTACTAAATGCTGTTATTGACTATTTAAAGATAATTACAGCACGAATTGAACGCTATTGTTTCTTCATTGACAGCATTAGTCAGATGTTGTCTTCTATTTATATAACAGCTTTAATATTCCACTCTATTTTTGAATATTCCAGAACTATATTTTGAGTATATTGAAGCAACTAGTATATATAACATGTTGTAATAACTATTAATTAGTTACATAAACTAGTTAAGACAATATTAATAAACAAAAGACATCCATAAACCAAGTTTCAATAATATACATAAACAAAAAATAACAAAGTAAACCAAGTTGCCACAAATTTTGTTAAACAAAGACACGTTATATGTTAAACAAAAATATAATATAAATACAATAAGTCCGCACCAAATGCCAACAACAAAACGTGCATCTAAAAAGTTTCATATGCTTGCTACTTGCTACGGAAGAAGAATGTGTCATCGTCATCTTTAATTACCTGCAATGAAGAAATTTGAAGTCAGTGAGTAAACGCCATCTAAAAATCTGAAGTTTCATATGCTAAAATGCTTAACTGCGCCAAAAAATCACTATATGGTATGTTAAGCCGAAACCTAGCCAATATACGCATTGGTAGGTTAGCTCAGTTAACGAAGCTAAACTGCTCTACAGTAACATAGTTATATTTCACGATCTAGTTGATCACCTAAATACTAAGTGATGTTACCACCTAGCAGCTTCAACTATCCAAGTACAAAACATCTGATGTCAATTAAAGCTTAAATCTTCACTAAAGAAAAACTCAGTTTTGTCTTTTTATTGTCCTCATCCATACTCTACATAACCGAATACACAAAGTTTGTATCTATTATCATATTTACTTGCATCCGACTATATGACTGTTATACAAAATTAAATGTTTCTATTTTGCTTTAACCAACTCTATAGTAATAAAAGGTTCTTTCCTTCAACAGAAAAAATAAATAGTATTAACCATTAACTTATATGATAAAAATCTTTTAAGGCTAACGAGACTGCAACTGGTCATATGTATAATTATATTACTAGAGGAAATTTGATCAAATTATCTGAATGCCTGAGAATGTATGACTTGGGTCTACAAAAATCAAATTAAAATTTTGACACTAAATGCTAAAATTAGAAATAAATTTTGTTGCTAGATTAAAAATTATAAACTGGGGCATACACATTCACCAACCTTATGTGAAAAACTACAAGTTCTAAACTAAAAATGATATGTTTAGAACAAAGCTGCAACTTATATCATGTGCGTTTTTTCATATTTACGAACAAATAAAAGCTCAAAGTTTACCTGATAAGTAATTAGCTGGTTTATTACATTTTGAATGAATAAATAACCAAACTCCAAGAAGCATGAATTTTATGAGGAACTAGGCTTTATTCAACATCAACACAAAACCTAACAAAAGTGTATATAAAAAGCAGTTCGACTTACCATACCTGAGATCTAAGTCCGAATCAAAATCCATCCGGACCACCGGTCAAATCAAAACCTGCTAGTGTTGTTCCTCTAATTTAATTGCTCATTCTGTTTACTACCCAGCTACTAGCAATCAAATGTTGCTTGCATATTACCATCTTAAGAGATGGAGGCAATTAGTTTAAAAAAACTATTTAGACTAGTCCAAAACATATGTCGAATAAATCAAAACTAGCTTGCAAGTGATAAAGTGTAACGGAGGATACATTTTTGATAGTGTTGACATGTCACTACTAGCTGATCGCATGGTAAGGCTATAGGCTTTTAACAAAATCTCAATCAATATATTTCTATGAATGTTATGATTTAGACTTGCATGAATTATTTCATCGGAGATAAGAATTTGTTACCGATCTCATTAAGAAAAGGACAGAAGTTAATTAACACGAAAGAAACACAGTAAAACATAATATTCCAATACTTTAGTGGTATTGTAGAATTTTATAAACCAACCTGTAAATGAGAGCATTTTGACCATGTTGAAAGAGGTGCCATAGGTGACCATGCTGCCAATATATCGACTCCAGGACCAATTAAATCAGACCGAGTGTTGATTCAATTATGATGTTATAGTTGCATGTTACAAGCAATATAATGTGGATACTTGCATCCCTCATTTAACAGTAACATGTACATAAATAATTTATGGCATATAGATAAGTAATTTAACTATTTTGACTCTCTTTTTTTTAGAAAACACCATCTCGTCTAATAATACAAAAATTCAAGAAAAATGGATCAGTAAAGTTCATATTGGTTCAGAAAAGAATAATGGCACTAATGTAGGTTTCCAATTTTGGCTGAGTAACTTAGAATTGAATAATATTGCAGGTTAGAGAAATAATTTTAGGATTCATTGTAGATTGTTACTACCATTTTAATTTCTTGATTTTTAGCTTAAACCATCAGCTTTTATTTCTGTTTCGATCTTTTTTATGTTGAAATTATCTTATATAATCTTTTTTATATGTAAAATAATTCCCCCATACCAAAAGCTAATGCAATTCATCTTCGATCCTAACTACAATACGTGATCTCCTTGGATTTCATTATCAGTTTGAAGTATCATTATACTTTGGTTTCAAGTCAGTTTGGATAAAGCTAAAAACAACCCTTAGTTATTAATTTTGTCAGTAAACTTTATTATCAATTTCTTTCTTAATTTATAACAGATACTGAATGTTTCTCATACCTTATAAACTTTATTATCAGTTTGTATATGTTTAATTCCTGTGTTATATGTACCGGACTCATCAAACTAATATAATTTTGAGTCTATAGCAGGAAGAAGATGACCAATTTATTTAACTATATTCATTCATATATTGATGATAAATGATACTTTCTATGTTTTGTATAGTATCAAATAATCAACTTTTGATTTAAAGCCAGTCATCCAATCTTTTTCCTTTCATATATAACCCTGACATAGAAATTTGTAAATATATGCATATTTTTAATTTTGTTGACATAAATAAGAGATAAAGCATGCTGGTTTTGAATTGATCTGTTAAGCAAAAAGGTCCAGACATGTATTTCTCGAATAACATGATAAACAACAAGTGGTAAATAAAATTCCTGCGATTAGAACTCTACTTTATGACTAGTTCAGAACAATCAGTATCATTTCTACCGTACGCATCTTATAAAACTAAAAATTAAAAAGAGTATGCTTCTGCAAGATTTCCTAAAAATGTTCTACAGTGCAATCAAAATAAGCAGGTCTTTGAAACCAATGATTTTCAACTTTTCAGTAAATAAAAGATAAGGTATCCTAGTAATATAAGCAAGCGACTAGCTTCTAGTAGAAAATCAGACTTCAATGACTTTTAGTGTATGCAACCATATGACTATGTAATTAAAATAATGAATACATCGGAGACATTGTGTATTTTATTGAACTGTATATATACAGTGGCGTAAACTAAATTACATAACACGTAATCAGAATCAAAAAAATATTGGAATATTATAACCCAGCAGCTCTTAGAAGTTAAAAACCCGTGAACAAGAAATTGACTGCTAACTTAATCCACATAAATCTGATATTAAAATTATGAACTAGAAAACAAATCAAAGCATATTCAACCACCCTACTGCCAATAAAAACTCACAAATCTCACTACTGCCATTCAACAAAAAGAGAAACATAAACTCATAAAAATGTTTTCTTTTAAGATATCAGTCCTACTTCTTACAACAGTTTTGCTAACTACGTTCGCAATGCATACATACTCTTTCCTTAGTATAGCAGTTGAGTTGTGTAGCCCTATGTAGTATGAAGAGGGTGACCCATATGATCGCAATTTAAATTATGTGAAGAATCAACTGATGACATATACATTTAAAATTTCTGCACATAATCCAAATGTCTGTGGTTACTTTCTATGTTATCTGGGTTTTGGTACGTGTTGTAAACTTGCAGTTGAAATGGTACATACATTGGAGCATGACTGTCCAAGGGCTATGGGTGCACAACTTAATACTACTGATGGATTGTCTCTCCGTTACGAATATTACAAATTTTATCCAGATTGATCGCATATTATGAAAACCATATGCTTGGGATCATCAACCAATGTTTCTAAGTAATACATGTGTTTAGTAATAAAAAGAAAACGTTATGTTTTGCTATGTAAGAGATAATTGTGACATTATTTTGCCAACGTTCTACAAAAACACTAACGGTGCAACAAAGGCAAGTTTACATACCTTATTCATCTATTAATAGTTAATACCTCATTCAGTCCATTGATTCTTGCTAAACCTGGCATATCAACATCCAGTTACCAGCAAAGCAAGTATAGTCAAAAATTGCCTATAATATCTCATTGGAAGTAAAGCACAAGTTAACAAATTGACAGAATATGGTACGTGTGGTCGCTTGAAATGTTCTCAAAGGTTATTCTTTATTGCGTGCTTGGCAGGGTACTATGAAATAATCAAAAATATTAGTGATAGGATTTGAAGAAAATAAGTGGCAGTGATTTAAGAAAAAAGCAAGGCTAGGAAGCCATTGGCCATAAAGTTAAGCATACCTGACAGTTTGCTGCCTTGACATTATCTAGGACTAGGAGATGTCTGATGGTTTTCTGAATAGTTTCGACCTCCACCGATTCTTTACCAATTGAATTGTTGTTTTTAAATATTAATTTTCTAGTCTTGGAGTACTCGGATCTGGGTAAAAAATTCACAATAACATATACAGTAAAACAGGATGCTTTATGTATGAAAACAACAGTTAGGAAGCTAGTAGTCAAAAACATCTTCAACTTGTGGAATATTGATATCCAAATACACCTTTGTTTCTTTAGCGGAGTAACAAGCGAAAGAACCTAGAGCAAAACATAGTATTAGTCGTAAAGTAAGGAGTAAAAACTTTATGTTGTAATCATACCTACAAAAACAGACACAATCAATGATGTAACAACAACGGGAATGGGATGAACATGTATCAAGCAAAGTTTCGTCCCGCATTTTTTTATCTGACCACAAAGAGACAACAACCGTAGTTCTACTGTTCAAAAAATTGAATTTAGTACATACCTTTTAAGATTAAAATAAAGTTAGGAATATAAAAAGTAAAGAGAGAAACCTGATTGTTTCAAGATACGGTTCTCTCTTAACAGTTTGAATTCCAGCCCTTGTTGTAATGTGAAGAATGCCGAACATAGGATACCACCTACATCTAAATACTTTACGGTAAAAAAGTGTTAGAAACTGGGAACATAAAATGAACATCACCAAAAATTATGTATTTTGAACAAAAGTTAACTCATACCAGTAAGTTGTCCCATTTATCAACCCCAAAATATAACACGCATCATCAACAAAGCCAAACTTGTATCGAAGAATATTTCTAACCTTGAAGAGACTTCTTCTCTATTCCCATCAGGGAAGCAATGATGAAATAAGGACTGCAAGAAATACCAATGCATTTTACTTGCAAATTCTACACAACCCACATGATGAAACATTGATAAGTGAATACAAGAAAAGTGTTGAGTAGTTGTAGGCAATGTCACATACTGAAGGAGTATAAAATGTTTAAAAATAAAAAGTGAAATGGATTACTCAAGGAGATTAAGCCACAAAGTTTTATCATGTTATGATGTTAACAAGAAGTAAAACAAACACAAGCGGTCAACTGGATGAAAATGGAGAGAAGACAACAAATACAAAAAACTTGATAGAGGAGGATATCTATTATTCCAAGCATTCGTATAACTTGGTATAAATTAAAAACAGATTTCAGAATATTGTTTGCAAAAAAATCATAATCGAAGTGGCAAAAAAGGAAACTTTTGAAGCTGTTGATATATAGGAAATGAGGAAAGCTGCATTTCGAATAGATGGTAATAGTAGTCCGGTTATAAATGGTTCAATGCACAATTTTGCACATTCACTAGGATTAAATTAAAGAGGAGCTTTTTCAGGCTATCTCTCTTGCTTTCAGTTTAGGGAAGTCCACAAAAGAGATAATTCACACATTTATCACTTTAGAGCCTAAATCCTCTAATCTGAGTTCAATTTTTGAATTTAGACCTACATCCTGTTGTAAGGTTTTACACAAAATACTTCAATGTCGTCTGCAACAGGATGAAAGTACTAGTGAATGTTCACAGTTCTTGCAATCAAACTGCTTTTATTTAGGAAGAAATATACCAGTGAATTCTCTACTAGCCTATGTAATGACAAAAGCTTTAATGAAAATTAGGCAGAAGCATGCAACAATCTTAGTATACTTATTAATATACAACAATCTTAATAAACCCATTAACATCAATTTACTAACAAAATCGATCCAACAAATTTTGATTTAGCAATCGAAGAAACAATATTGAAATAACAAAATCGAAATTGATGAATGATTAAACTAATTGAAGAACCCATTTTAAACCTAAATAAAATCGACGAATAGTTGAAATAAGTACCTGTAGAAAGAGAAGTTAGCGGCGATGATTTGGATTCAAAATCGAAAGGATGGTGAAGGGAGATGTTTGAACGAAAGTGGCAGTGACGAAGACGAATTTCAATGACTGGAAGAGTGGTTTAATTCTTTTTTAGGTGATGGAGGTGTTAACAAGATGAAAGGCTGAGAAAAGTAAATAGGCGAAGTGAAAAATGAGGCGGCAAAGTTATATTATTTAGGTTTTCTCAGCGTTCACACGTAAAAAAATTCCCTCCAGATTTTGGTCGACCGCATTTAAGGGAGAAACGCTGAGAATAGCTGCTGTCAAAAGTGTTTTTCCTTGTAGTGACACAAACATTCAATCTATGTCTATTGATGTCTCCAATTAGGTTGTGTCCACTTTAAACTTAGAAAAACTCAATATGCATTGGTATCCTCGATGATTTATGTGGAAATTATAAAATAAAATACATTGGTATCCTCATTGGTTGGTTTTAAAATTTTAAAATAATATACATTGGTATACACAATGACAACGTCGAAATCATCATATGTATGGCTCTCCGCCATTAATATAGTAATATAAAGAACATACAACATTTATGTTGCATAACAATTCAAACCTCTATCCAAGGATAGAAAACAAAAACTTGATGTTTTAAATCACATGGGTAACTACTGAAATTATAAGGTTATAGACCTTTTTAAATATAGGCTATCTCACCTCTTTAAAACATACTTTTAGTTAGCATAAAAGAAAGCCTTAGTGGCATTGAAATAAAGAGTAATAGCGTCAATGCCGATTGGCATTATCACTGAAATCAGTCACTTCCGGCAGTAATATCATAATGTCAAAAAACATATTACTTCGGTTGTATGGTGTAAAACATAGGGTGTCGGCTTTGACAACCCATGATACAATTTTTCTTTCTACCGAAGTCAAGTAATAGGGGGATCATCGCCACAAAATGTTATTGTCGAAAATAATGCTTGCAGCATCACTATCTTAAGCTATAATGTTGATATAGAAAACATGCGGCATTATTTAAAACGACGGTGAAAACTTATGGCATTGATAAAGTAATGATGAAAGCATTGCACGTCGGCTATTATGCCGCAAAACATATAATGTCGGCATTGATAGCTTGCGCCATCAGTGATTCCCATTGCCACGAGATGCGTTATTCCTATAATGGCGTTGCCGCATGCATTGTCCAATGCATCACATACATACGGCGTAAGTATCTCATGCGTTATTCATATCGATGTAGCCCTTCGTTATAATCCTGCCCATTGTTAATGGTAGAGGTTATAAGAATGCCGCATAATTCAACGGCGTAGTGGTAATTATCAAAAAAACTATTTTATTCCTTTTTAAAGCAATTTCTTTTTACCTACTACAATTGTTTTCCAAAATATGATTGGTTGGGAACAAAACTTTACAATTTATTTTCAGAATTTACTGAATCATGTTTACCATTCCAAAATCATTTACCCATTTAGTTACTTAACATTCTTAATTAATTATTGATTTATATGTTTTTCTAGCAAAATTAATTCTTAATAATTCATATACACTTTCAAAAAATCCCCAAAAATCATAGAAGTTCAAAATTAACATATTTTTTCATCTATCAAAATTTTGAGACCAAAATAATTATCTAATTATATTTAAGAATTAAGACTCTAAATAAAAGCTATTTCATCTTTAGGAAATTCATAATATATTCATCTTAGCTTGGAAAATTATAAAATTCATAACTCATCTCCAAAATAACGTTTTACTCAACATATCAGATAATCAAATCGACTAGAGATCAACAACTTAGGTTTTACCCTTAAAACCCATTCAGATAATTTCATAAAATTTTGATAAATCATTATTCTATCCAAATAATGATTATACAGCCAAAGCATGACATAAATTATCAAAATAATTCAAGTATTACCCATAGCCGAATTCAAAAACAAACAATAGGGATGGTTCCCTTATTACTCACTTAGATTTAAATGTTGGAGGTGAGATTTGATGTTATTTTAGCTTTCCTAATCTCCTTCTTGAATTCTCCTTTAGATTTCATCTTCCTTAGATTGTTAATAGCCGGCCTTTAGAGTTTATTTTCTTTTGATTATTCTGTTATGGTAGAAATGAGAATGGTGAGGGGGAGAGAGGGTTTAAGGGAAGAAAATGAGTTTATATTCCTAATTTTTCCTCTCATTCATTCTTTCTTATATTAAGTTTAAAACAATCTTGCTTAATTAATTAGTTGAGGCCCGACCTTAATAATAACTACATCTCATCCCTTTATCCCGCTATATTATTCTATTTAATCCACCCAATTAAATTTCCTGAATAATGTTAAACTAAAATTAGGGATGTTACAGGTCGGTCCTATTATTTGGATCGCCCTAGAAAAAATGCAGTTATGTTGCATTTTGTTAAGAAAATAATAATCGTACCAGAATTTATATAGGCATTTGTTGCTCACTCACAAATATGATTAGTCGGCCAGCACATCAAGGCCCAACCTAGGTCTAGGTCAGCTAACACTCAGCCCGCCTAAGTTCTTATGGGAGTGAATTTAACCTAGTTCAATCTAAGTAAATCCATCAAGGAAGTCACAAGTGGGCTGACCCGGTTCTATATGCCATACCTAGCCTAACACAAGTCGACGCAGCCAACCAGTCCAACTAGACCCAGCTTAAGCGGACATGTCTTTGGCCTAGCTTCATCTCGGCCCACCCATGATCAGTCCTAGGCAATCCATCTTGTCATCACAAGAACTGCTTGAAACACCTCTTACGACTTGATCCTTAGCAATATTTAGTTTCACTCATTAATTTTTTTAGTAACAAGCAGCCGGTCGCTACCGTTTGCCTTGCCACCTGGAGAAACAAAAGCAAATGACAAGTAGCACGATTTCTATACTTGGTATCATAGCATGTCTGTCAAAAGCACGCCTACTGATGTAGCATGCCACCACATTAAGTGCGCATTAAATGCAAAGCACACATCTTATATGGAATATCCGTTGGCAAGCATCCAAGCCATGCGATTTCACCATCTTTATAATTGTCTTCCATCAACCCGTGCATCCAAAACTATGATTAAGAGTATTTCCCGCCTATTTTACTGCAAAATCTCAGTCGTTAATGCCCCACATCTACTACTATAAATATCCTATGTCATACAATACTAAAAGGGTTGAAACCGGATGGGATTTAGCTAATCTACGAGCCCATAATCCATTTACAATAAGTATCTCCTATCAAAACTCTTAATTTTAGAATTATTGTAAACTAAGTGCATATTTTTTTATTATTCTTTTGTACTTCCTTGTAATTGTAAGAGGTAAAAATATTATAAGATCTTCATAATGATCGTAAGAAAATCTCTATCAAACCTCTCTACATCCTGCGTCATTTACATTATTTGCTTCTTTAACTTCTCATTTTACAATTTTAAGCCTAGTATTAGTAGATGCTTTTTGCTAATACAGCGAATTAGGCTAATTTCGATGTAAGATAATTCTTTAGTCAATAGTAGTAATACATAAAATGAATCCAACTAGGTTTTAATATTTATTAATACGTGAAATTAGAATTACTAAACAGCTACTTGCTCCATTACATTATTGTGAACTTTTCAATACATTAAATTTAGGATCGAGGGTTGTGCTTTATGGGGGTTGTTATAGGCAATTGGCTTGCTTGCTTCATCTTAAGACCGGTTCTAGTGAGAGACGTGGAGGGGGTAGAAAACTATCAAATTGGAATATTGTTTTAATGTGTAAAATTGAAAATGAATTTTTCTTATTTTACGCATTTTATAAAACATCGATAACTATCTTTTTCCTTCTTCCAATTTTATTATAATGTACTAAAAATGCAAAACTTAAATGGAATTTGCTAACATTAGTCTCGTGTATGCGACCGCACTAAAATTTGGCTTAGTTATTAAGTGATAAAGAGGTAGTGGGACCCAGTTTGCAACTAAAAAATATAAATAAAAATATACCGCCGCTCCAGCTGATTAGGTATCACGAGTATCAAGTCAGTCGGTTTGCATGAATGATCATAGTAGAGCTCAACTCAAATTTGGAAGTCAAATATATTTTTTGCATCTGTAGAATTAAGGGTGCGTTTGTTATTGACACGAAAGGGCACACGAAAAGGCATGGGAAAGGGACACGAAAGGACAAAGGTTCGTGAAATGAGAATGCGTTCTTATATTTTGAAAGGAGCATTAATAATTTTGTTATCACTAATTATATTATTAATCTTTTCATAACAATTCGACTTTTCACGACCATAAAATCGTTGTAAAATGAAAAGCTGAATCGTTTTAAAACATAATAGTAAATAGAGAGCTAAACCAATCTAACTGTTCTTCCAGAACTCATAACATAATGGATCGAACTATAATATATAGATAAAATAAACAAATCCCTTTAATATACATCATAAGCTACACATGGTCTTTATACATACATCATAAAGTGTCACACAATATATAAACATGAATATGGAAAACATACAACATATATAAACATATCCATAGTCTTCATCTTCGAACATCACAACATCATGATTACTTCTTCACCTATAGTTTATGAGGAAGAGGTCAGGCAAATGTCTGGTGAGTAAAGATATTACCAAGTATATACTGATACACAATTTTATAGACATCATATGAATACCATTACTTACTTACTTTGACCTATTTCTCCTACATCCACAGAGTTAACATAATATGATGACCACTGTTATATAATTATCAACATTTCATGTATACTAGAGTTAAATAAATATAGACTAACTTGTCAACACACAATAGAGAAAACAAAACAGAGTTAGTTAAACACATACTAACCCAATGATAAATAGAAGAGTCTGTTAAACAGAAACTAACCCAACAATACGCGTAAGAGTTAGCTAAAAGGAGACTAACTCCAAGATATAGTTAAACGTAGATTGTTCCCAGAAATATAGATAAGAGTACGAGTTAGATAAACATAGTCTAACACACGTATATGTAAATGATAGGTAAATACAGTCTGGCTCCTTTACATAAGATTTAACCACTCGTTGCAATGCATAATCATCAGAGTACGCATCTATACGTTAAAAAAACCCCAAATATCGCTAAAGAATCAGCATGTCATTTATCATCTATTTCGCATAGGGATGATCAGGGAAAAATTGCTCCAACCCTAGTCCAGGTTCAACCTAGTTAGTAAAAAGGTGCACCGGTCTACATGCACCGGTCCATTGGTTGCCATATAAATTTTCTGCCAAATAATTTCCCGAATTCAATCTTTCTTCCCCAATTCGAATTCGCTTCAATGTTTATTGTTTTAACACTTGGTATTTCACTTAAACATCATATTCCAGCATTCTAACCTTACATATGTCATACATCATCAATAGATTTATATTAATCCCTTAATTACGATATTCTAGTCATTATATTCAATTTCAATTTATTAACAATCTAAATGAAACCTAACCCAAAATTCAATTATTATTTATATCATTAATCTCCTTTAATCATTTCAGTATTAATTTCATAACTTAAATTATACATATTCATCATTTAATTAGCCTAAATAGTAATCATACAACATATACTACTATCTTGCAATCAATATATCATTGATAATGATTCTTACTCACTGAATTGCATTGCAAAGCCCTAGAATCCGTCAATTTGCCCTAAAACTTTCGCCGTCTAGAATTGCAGTCCTTCCAAGATTCCTAATTCCACAAAGGATTGGTATCTTTATGTAGTTCTCGTCGTGCTTCTTGATTTGATATACAAATCCTTGGGTTTTCGTTTAGATTTTGCAAGAGAAGAAGAGAAAGTAGAGAGAGATGAGAGATGGAGAAACGAGAAGTTAGAAAACTGAAATGTACATGAATCCACATCCTCCTTATCAGCACATTATATAAATTTACGAAATGTGGCTTCAGCCTAACAGGCTTAGACCCGTTTAAACAATTCAAAACCAGCATCTTAAAACCTACGTAATTCCTTCATACAAACTCCGATCTAGACAAACCAGTATATCATTCTGACTAGACAAATGAGCTCTACGCAATGGTATAATTTCCATCATCTAATTCTAATGTTTATAAAATTACCATTCTTCCTCTAATATTAAAATATGCTTATAAATCCCATGTGGTGTTACACTTATTGTATTGTTTTAAAGAAGAAGTATATGAGAATGTAAGTATACGAAAATTTGATAATTCAACTACAATAATGGTGCAATTATAGTTAAACTAGTATAACATTTTTGAATTATACATACAATACTGATACAAGTGCAGTTAGAAAATTCAAATTAGTAACGTAGTCCAGCAGCAACTAGCTCATTTCATATGTTATCTCGAACGTTTTTCATAAATTTGTTGTGTTTCCTTCAGCCGATTCATGATCTTTGTTTCCGGACGTTCGAATATTACGGTACTCTTGTAGAAATTCTTCTAGAATAAGATCGGGATCACCATCATATGCCCTAAATTCAGGATCTCCTTCATTGTATCTTCGAATGAAATTGTTAATAATCATTGTAGAAATTACAACATTTACTTGAACCTTATAATTGTATGTCGACATGTTACGTAAGATGATATTTTTTGTTTCAAATTCCAAAGGTTCTTTTGATTGTCAGGCGTAAACTCGAATGATAATAGTTGAAAATTTCATTTTCAATCGTTGGTTGGTTCTAAGTTTCATTAAAAATCTGGAATATGGTATATAGCATTGCAGTATGGAGACAAGTAGCCATCCATTAGAGGATACTCCGAGTCAACTAAATAATATTGTTCTGCTGGTGGATGAAGAAATTTCAATTTTTTAGTACTTAAAACCGAATGAAAAACTTTAGCATTGTGTGTAGTTTCTTCCCACCATGCCCTAACGTAAATATTAAATCAAACGCGCATACAGTCATAACATTCTGCGTAACAAATCCTTTACGGCCAACATATTGATATCTACAGCAGGTACATATGCAACTACATGTGTATCATTAATAACTCCAATACAATTTTTAAGAAATGGATAATATCAGGTTGATATCCTAATTTGTTCTGTAAAGTTATTAAATTCAGATCTACTGGCTTAATAACATCCTTAGACTTCAAATTTCAAAACTACTTTAAAATAAACACAAACGGTGCTATTCGAACCTTTTGGCAACTCGTCGTGTATGAAGAGCCAAAACAATGTATATAGAAAGATGGCTATCATTATTGTAAAGCAAACATCGGGCGTTTCCTTTAACCCGTTAACCTCCAACCGTTTATATAATGTTAGAAAACTAGGTATTTTCATTCAGAAGTTTCGTTGACAATGTTTTGCATAACCATACAGTTTATCGTTTATCGTTAACCCAGTAAATCTTTGTATTTGGAAGTTTAAATTCGATCAATCGGAGCTTTTCGTAACGCTCTAATTATCCTAATAGCTTGTATATCAGTCGACTCTTTAGCATTATAATATGAATGATAACCTTCGTCAAACGGTTTGGACATTGAAGCGGGGTTGAAGAAGATGATGAGGAGATGAAATGAAAATGGGTAAAGTGGAGAAGAGAATAAGGAAATTTATGGGAAGTAAGTGGTTGTTTACAAAATTAACGGTTGATGTCTAGCTATTATAGTGAGACCCACACATAACGCGTTAGACGCGTCTGACTCGACGTGGACGTGACCTGAGAAAAGTCCGCCAATAAAGCCAAAGTGCGTCGCTTTAAAATTATCGAGTAGGCATTATTTAGTACATGAAGAAAAGAGGGTTTAAATCTCATGGTCCTATTTTACATGCTCTCATGGACCACATAAATCTTCACAATTCATTTTCACTTTTTTATTTATAAAAAAATTAAAAAAAGAAAAAAAAAAGATGGATGGGTAAATTTTAGAGGGTCAACGAAGATTATGAAAAATAGGGCTGGATGATTATTTTCCTAGGAATGAAGAGGGTATTGATGCAATTGAATATAGTAGCCGTAGAACAGCTTATTCAACTACTAGTAAACTGCCACGATGGGGATAATAATAGAAAAATGGAGTTTTGGTAGCAGTTAACGTAGGCGGGACATCTTGTCAGTGGTTATTACCAATTATAGAGCACGGGTGGTATTATTATCATCTGGCTGCTAAATGCTAATGGACCACCCTTCATTTTTCATTCTATCCTCCGTCTCTCTCTCTCTGCCTGAATAAATTTTAGAGCACGGGTGGTATTCATTCTTCATTCTCTGTTAAGCGCGTGCATACCATGAAGAAAGACCCGACCATTATATTGAGACCAGTATTGTTAATAGTTTATATGTTATTCGTTTTCCTTTTGCCCCGCACACACAAATGTAAATGCAGTTTAGAGTTTAGACAACAAATAAAGTTGCTTGATCCTTCTAAAGCAAGGTCCATGACCCAGTTAATTAAACTAATATACTACTTGCATACTAAAAGAAATATAATAGGGGAGTTGTTATCGTATAACAGAAATCTTGTCATAAAGCAGTATAAGTTGACGATAGTAGCATGTGGTTGGTACCAAAAAAAAAAGTAAAAGCGATAATATTCTTCTATTATACTAAACAAAAGCGAATAAAGATGCATACATGGTATATGATGCGTTGTTGAATTGGACTCTCGACATCTTTATTGTTCATTATGACTAGTGTTTTAACTATTTTAATCAACTGATATCTTCTCCTGATGGTGACCGCTTCAATCATTAATTATTAACTCTAACTTTCCAGGCTTTCTCTAAGAGAAAATTAAATTAAATTAAAGGGAGCCTACCTCGTCCCAACGTTCTAGAGAAGAAAGGTAGCACTGCTGTCTATCCAATGATGATAGTTTTATTTCGTATCATAGATCATGCTGCGTTCTCAATTCCTCTCTTTTATTTTCTATGGATCAAGAGTTGATATGTAGTACATAACACGTTAAATTAGGATAGAGGACCTTGAACTCTGGTTATCTACGTTCCTTGCACATGCTTGACCCCTGAACCAAACCAATTTTCAATTATTTGTTGATACCAAGTTTTATATAACGATCAGTGTTTATGTTATTAATATGCCCATCAATCACACATAATAACTAATAACATTCATTTTCTTTTTACAACTAAACAAAAGAAAAACAAATGATTAAAATTAGTTCAAATTACTCATATTATTATAGATTAAAACTAAACTATAAATATTGTTATTGTAATTATACAATTTTGATATGTGATTTGTGTGATCCTCCTCATTCATCTCCTCCCTGCGTCAACCAACACCCACAGCCATCCGGAGCATCTCCAACATCATCAATCATCACTCTCTACATCTCCAGGATCTCCATCCATCTTCAAATCAAGTCGTTTTGTTTAACCTAATTGATTTTGATTTGGTAATGAAGGGTTAATTTGATAATCTAGTTGCTTATAATATCCGATTGATAGTTTATTTGCATTAACTAATTAGTAATTTGATTAGGGTTTAGTTACCTAAACCCTAATTAGTAATTTTCTAAATCTTAAACCCTAATTGATAATTTAACTAGTGTATATTCGCATTTGAGCTAGCATTTGGTTAGTTAGGATTGACGTGAATGACTTTGTGTATGGTTTGTAAAATTCTGAAAAGAATAATTAAAATACATTAATTGTAGTTAAACTCTTAATCGTTTATTAAAACATGAATAATATATATACATTTTCGAAATAGTAAAAACCATATAATATAGTATATATTTAAACAGTAAAACGTAAATAAACTATTGTACAAATGCTAATATATGTTATATAATTAACTAACCGTGCATAATATTGATATATAATGCTAATATTGATAATCTATTAACAAAGTAGACATGCATAATGTGTCTTATTTTTTATAAATCCCTTAAATAGTTTCGGACCCCGTCTGACAAGTATTGTATATGATTGTTATATGGATATTCGTTTTTATTACAAAACGAATATGCATATTCATCTGATACAATATTTGTCGGATTTGTCCATGTATTGGACAAGTTACAAACACTATAAATAATTATATTTCGTGAATCATTTCATTTTAAATGATTTATAAAATTTCGACAGCACTTCCTTTTGTTCCTTGTGTACACACATTTGTGTACGATACAGGAAATACGGGGGAAGTACTGCCGAAATTTTGTGACAACGTTTAAAATGAATTGATTTATGAAATATAATTACTACTGTGTTTGTAATAGAAAGCAAGATGACCGACCATCAAGGCAAAACAATAATATAGAAGCTAAAATTTTAATATTATATTCATTTCAAGGTGCAAAACCAATTCAAGGCACAAGAAAGCACAAAAAGACGCAAAGGCAATTTCAATACGCTAAAAGGTGCAAGAAGACACAAAAAGGCACAAATTACTAAATTCAATAACATTATAAATACATATTTTTTAATTAAAAATAATAATATGTCAATCCATGAAATTAAATGAGTAATATTAAATTCAATTTCCATCATAGGTTTTAAATTAGGAAAAACATCAAATTATTTTACTGATCGAAGCCGGATGTATGAACGACGAAGGGAAATTGGAAGCTCAATAAGTGAACATTTTTAGAATAAGGTTTATTGAATTTGCTTTAAGTAATAATGGAAACGACGAAGAAATTCGTTGTTCATGTAGTAGGTGTAAACTGTTGAAGTATTTGGTACCGTATATGGTTAGAGTTCATTTGCGCCAATACGGTTTCGCACTACAAGACACACAGTGCACTCCAACGGCGGCGGGACGTTGGCGGCCGTTGGAAAGTCGTTGATGGACGTTGGAAACGCTTTCAACGGCGTCCAACGTCAACCAACGGACCCAACGCGCATATACCAACGTCTTTCAACGTTCAGCTTGTCCACATGAAAGAAGATGTTGACAATAGTGGACGTTGGAAAGACGTTGGATGACGTTGGAAGATCCAATGGAGGACGTTGGATTAAATGTGGCAGTGAGTCGTTGGTGGGCGTTGGAAATCTGGGGTTTTTTTTTACAGAACCAACAATGCATGCTTCCAGCCACCTCCAACATCGTATATCTCATAAAAGCTCAATTTCGAGCACATATACAACAGCATATCTCACATATAATCAATCATAATAGTAAATCCAAGTAATAAGCATATATACTAATCAATATACACAATACAAATCAATATAAACAACATAAACCATCCAACATCAACATCCAACAAAACGTCCAATCGAACAATATCCAAACTACTACGTCAATATCTCAAAAATCACATCCAAACCAACATCCAAAACATCAGAATGTATCAAATCCTCACACTCTTCAAATATACATGTCCATAAAAACAAATCAAATCATACCTGAAATCACTCTCCTCCAGAACCACCAGAAGACGGAAACCGGCTGTATTGCTCCATAAACTCCGTAAGACGCCTGTTCAGCTCTTTCGTCTTGGCTTCGGTGCGGATATTGCGTTCCTCGAGCGCGGCGACCTGGGCTCTGAGCTGTGCAATCTCCTCCTTATCTTGAGCCCTCTGATACTTAATCTGAGCCGTCATAGCCTGTAAATAAAATTTAAATTATTAGTGTTTAATAATTGTAATTCGTGTTTACTATAATCCATCACAATGTGCAACAGTTGGTTCAGAATAATTATTTTAAAATTTAAGTTAATGTTATTACCGATTGATTCCAAAACCGTAGCGTCTGCCATGTGCCGCTGGATCCATGATAGACTCAAAAATAGCGTCCTACTCATCGGCGGTCAACTCGTCACGTCCAGAGCCCTCGAGAATGGAAGTCCGTGCTTGCTGAAACTTTTGCTGTTATGCAAAATAAGTTGAATTTAGATAACATTATTTTAATTAACTTATATAAGTGTTAAGTCATTATGTTACTTACATATGCGGACTGCGCTTTGGCATCGTGATCCCAGAAGTATGAAACGTTGCCTGCTTCGTCGACCTGGCTCAACGCATGAGTATGCGTGAAAACATCTCAGTAACTCACAGAAGCACCACCACGCTGTCTCTCCTGAAATAAGTCCATATACATATATATTATATGTATACTGTTACAATATCTACAACTTAGAACTTAAAATCTTTAAATTATTATCGTAATTAATAAATATACCAAGTCCTCTCGGTGATGCTGAAATGACTTGGAACCATCACGATGTGTGACAGGGTTCTTGCTCTTATTGGCTGAGTTCCTCTCCGACTGCCTCTGTAAATTTAATTTAAAAACAAAAATTGTTTAACATTTCTAGTTAGTATTTGCGTAGAAGAATTTAAATTAAACATGTGATAAATTTACTTGAAACTCCTCGTTTCCCCACCATGTCACAAAATCATCCCACACAGTTGCGCTCATCCACTGAGGCTTCTTTCCCGCTGTTTTTAAGTTGTTTACTGTTTCCCGGTAGTTCTTTGCGACTTTGCTGCACCAGTGGCGATATACGACTGAAATATCATCGTCCTTAAGGTCCACTTCCACCTGCACGTCTGACAAAATAAGAGTTATACAGCTTTTATAAATAATGTAAACATGAACTGATATAACATGTTCCTAATATATAAAGTGACATACCAAAAAATCCTGCCAAATAGTCTTTTTAACATTATCTGGAATCAATGTCCACTTAGGCCAACATTCGGTCATACGACTCATGTACTCCCGTCGAGATATAGATAGAACTACTTGAATTGGCAACCACTGTGTTTAAACAGAGAAAAAACATTTAATATTTCATGACTACTATATATTTTCAGAATAGATTGTACGAAAATGAAATTTAATTTTGAAATTTAATACTTACCTTTGATCTGCTTCTGGCTTTAGCCACACCATAGGACGTCGTAGCTCCTATGATGGACCACCGCCATCACCACTGTCCGGACAAGCATGCCGTCTTTGTGAGGAAGAGGGAGACCCAAAATGTCCACCGGTACGTCTACGTGACGACATACCTATATAATACATGTTACAAACAAACATTATAACAGAAAATAAAACGACTATATGTAAAACATACAGTATGGCGTAACATAAAAACGAGATGTATTAAATTTATACACCAGTATATGATTATTTGGATCGTCACTACCTTTAACAAATACACCAGTATTGTTAGTTAATTTTTCGGCACCGTATTCTTTGGTATTAAATTTATATCCATTGACAAAGAATATTGGATAGGTCTTCACTTTCCTTTTGGTCCCATAGCTAAATGTTTCAATCCTTCGTCTACAACACAATTTGTTGTATCAAAAACGTACTTAGAAAACTAAGAAGCGAATTCTTTGCCTATATCACCGTTAGGATGTTGTGATTCGTAAATACTGCAATTATATAACAAATGTTGCATTATGATTAAGATACATGTGTGTGCATATATTTGTGTATACACAAGTGGTGATGATATATATATAAGTAAATTACCTAACAAACGGTGCAACTTCGGCACAGTTGAGAAGAACATATGTGTGTACAACATGATAATCTCTATCATCCAACCATACTTCCACACAAGCACCAGCAGGCCGACCTTGTTTTTTAAAAATTGATAAGGTCGTTTGACAATCATCTTGATCAATGTCTTCATCACTACGCGTAGCACTTTCAAATGGTATGTTCACATGGTCACTAAAATAATGAGAGAGAAAAAATGAAGCTTCTTCTTCGATGTATAATTTGCAAATCGAGCCTTCAACTCGAGCTTTCTGTCACACTTTTTTTAGATGATTTAAATACCTTTCAAATGGATACATCCATCCATATTGCACAGGCCATTGAAGACGTGCTTCTAATGGAAGATGAATAGATAAATCTTCCATAACATTGAAAAAATCTGGAGGAAATACTTTTACCATTTTGTAGAGCAATATCGGGATTTTTTCCTCAAGTTTACGTAGACGATCAACTTTTAATGTAGTAGAACAAATCTCTTTATAAAAAAGACTAAGTTCTGTTACAACAGTCCAAACTTTTACGGGCAACGGTTCTTTAAAAGCGACGGGTAATAAATTTTCCATCATAACATGACAATCATGACTTTTCATCCCGCTAAGTTTATTGTTCTTATAGTCGACATATCTACGAATATTAGAAGATATACCATCCGGGAATCTTAGTCCTTCCACCCATTTTAAAAGTACTTTAACTTGATTATTGTCTAGCTCATAGCAAGCTTTTGGCTTTTTTGTGTCATTTGGCTTTATATGAAGCTCAGGACGATTACATATTACTTTGATATCACGTCTTGATTTCAAATCATCTTTCGTCTTCCCCTTGACATTCAAAAGTGTATTAAAAACATTATCAAACACATTTTTCTCATTATGCATCACGTAAATATTATGACGAATCAGGAGATTTTTCCAATAAGGCAACTCCCAAAATATGCTTTGTTTGCACCAGTTATGAATCGATGATTTATCTTGAATTTCAATTTGTTCTCCGGTTTCATGTATCTTTGGATAATCCTTTACAAGTTCATAAATATCTTCGCTTGACCAAACTGTAGGTGGTCTCAAAGTTTCATGTCTATTAGCTGTAAAGTTTTTCTTATCTCTTCTAAAAGGATGATTAATATGAAGAAAACATCGATGACAGTCAAACCATAAAATTTTCTTTCCATGAGGTAAAGAAAATACTCGTGCATCTTCCATGCAGTACGGACAAGCTAGACGACCAGCCGTACTCCAACCTGAAAGCATTGCATAAGCAGAAAAATCGCTGATTGTCCACATCAAAGAAACATACATGCGAAAGTTCTTTTTTGGAAATATCGTATGTTTCTACTCCTTCGTACCACAGTGTTTTTAATTCTTCAATCAAAGGATGTAAATAAACATCGATTCCTTGTGTCGGATCATTAGGATCAGGGACGACAACTGTGAGAAACATATATGGAGTTTTCATACACATCCATAGAGGTAAATTATAAGGTGTGACAATTATAGGCCATGACGAATATTTAGAACCAAATTGAGAAAATGGTGAAATTCCATCCGTACATAAACCAAGTCGAACATTACGACTCTCGGATGCAAAATCAGGATATTTGTGGTCAAAATGCTTCCATGCTTCCCCATCAGCTAGGTGTGTTAAAGTACATTCTTCCTGTGTTCTAACACTATGACATCTCATATGTTGCGCGGTTACAGAAGATGCATATAACCTTTGAAGTCTAGGAGTAATTGGTAAATAATGCATACGTTTATACGGGACTTCCTTTTCTTTTTTCTTTCTTAATTTGTATCTTTCCTGATTACATATTTTACAATTTCTAAGGTTGATATCTTCTTTCCAAAACAGCATGCAACCGTTTAGACATGTATCTATTTTATGATACGGTAAACCAAAAGCTGACATCATTTTTTTTTTACTACATAATGATTTTCGCACATTAAATTATTAGGAGGCATATGCCGTTTAGCAGCTTGTACAACAGCTGTAAATCCAGCTTCTGTGAAGTTGTATTTAGATTTCACCGCAATGTATTCAGCAGTTACTGATAATTGGGTTCCGCTTGTGCAGCCTTCCCAAAGGGGTTTCTTTGCGGCATCTATTAAATCATATTTTTTTTGCCCCAATATTTGGTTCTTCTTCAGCATTACCATCGTCATCAATTAATTGAGGAACATGAAACATTGACCGTCAACATCTTCAACCATATGTTCTACGAGATTCGTCGTATCAATTTCAGTACACACTACCTCCTCAGCTTGTACATGATTAGATGCTAACGGTTCTCCATGACGATCCCAAACCAAATAGTTCGGCACGAAACCGTATTGACGCAAATGAACTCTAACCATTTCTGGTATCAAATACTTTAACATTTTGCATTTAGTACATGTACAACGGATTTCTTCGTCGTTTCTGTTATTACTTAAAGCGAAATCAATAAATACGCAAACATCGTTATTAAACCGTTCACTTCTTGAGCCTCCATTTTCGACCCTTCTTTTTTTGTACATCCAGCTTCGATCAGTAAAATAATTGTCCATTTACCTACGTATATAATTAAAAAGTACGATATAAATTTAAAAAATTAACATTTTACTAAAACAATACTATTGGTGAATTTTATATTAATAGATCATTGACATTTTGTCGATGGGTCATCCTACCTCCCATTACAAATACAATAACGTAATTAAATCGCGTAAATTATTTCAATTTAAACGATTACAAAATTTCGACAGCACTTCGCTTTAGTTCCCTGAACATTACACATTTGCGTGTACACAGGGAACATAAAGGAAGCGCTGTCGAAATTCTATGAACCATTTAAAATGAAATGTTTTACGAGATTTAATTACGTTATTGTGTTCGTAACTTGTCCAATACAGGGACAAATCCAACAAATATTGTATACGATGAATATAGATGTTCGTTCTGTTAAAAAACGAATATCCACATAAGGATCATATACAATACTTATCAGACGGGGCCGAAAGACACTCTAAGGGTTTCATGAATATAAAATATCGTTTTTGAAATTTTCTAAAATACATAAACTAATTGTATGCTCACTAACAACTAACGTTTCCAAACAAACCTAAAACTAATTGTATGCACATTATTCTATTGTTAACACAAACTTAAATATATATAATCTTGCAATACATAAGTTAATAACATAAATTATGCCTCAATAAACTAGATTATACATACAATAAGGCAATAAACACATTTAATACGCTAATTTAACAAATTTAATTAAATATAGGGATTAAGGTTTATACCTTTTCTTGAGAGATTAGGGAGTTAGAGAGGACGAGAGGGAAGCTTGGATTCATCGGAGGAGCCGTTAATCGTCGGAGCAGCGGGTAGGGGGGCTTAATTTGCTTCAGTCGAATGGGAAAGAAGAAGCTGGGTTTTAGTTTTGCTTGCGGATTTCCAACGTCTTTCAACGGCCGCCAACGTCCTACAGTTTTAACTAATAAAATATACGAGAAAACACTGGACGTTGGAAGACGTTGGTCAATAACGTTGGAGGCCGTTGGAATACACTGTGTGTCTTGTAGTGTCGTACCTAATTATTTGGTGTTGGATCGTCATGGAGAAATTGTAGCACCTAATAAAGAACAGTCATAGGAGGAGGTTGGTGATGAAATTAGTACAATCTCATAGAACATATGGTTGAAGATGCAGCACGATCAATATTTCCTACCTTGAAGTTGATAATGACGATGTTAACATGGAAGATGAACCAATTATTGGAGCGAAAATAATATCATATATATCTCATTACCGAACTAGGAAGAAACCGAACTGGATGGGTGTCAATGTATGTAATGCTTGGGTTGCCTGGTGGAACAACGATGAGTTCAAGGTAATTAATCTATCATATATATCTCATTACTTTGTTTTCCAGCTATTAAATATATTGTTCAATTGTTTAAATTTATAGGCGGAGTCACAGTGAACTCTGCGAATAGAAATAAGTACACAGTAACACATCGTGATGGTTTCAAGTCATTCCTGCATCATCGTAAGGATTTGGTAAATTTATTAATTGCGATTATAAACAGTTATTATATTTAAATAGTTTAGTCATAAGTTACTAATAAACGGTTAATGTAAACAATAATATACACACGCGCACATTATTTATTGCAGGAAAGAGCGCGTCAACGTCCGGTCTCATACATGGAAGTGTTTGCTCATACACATGCCATAAAGCAAATGGACGAAGTTGGCACCGTTACATATGCATGGAAAGATGAGGATAAGGCGACGGCCACATATGTATGCATATTTTGAATTTTAAGTTATTTTGATTGATTAGTTTAAGTAATTAGCTTTCAAGAATTAAAATAATGTTGTGTTAATTTCAACTGTAATTTTTTTAGCATTGTAGGAAAATTTCAAAAGGCACATGCATAGATGCTAGAGGGACCGGACCGCAATGAGTTGACTCGTGAGGAGGAAGACGTTATTTTTGACTCCATCATGGATCCTACACAGTGAAATCAGCGTTTTGGTTATGGAAATCAAGCGGTAATTTATAAAAATAAACTATCTTATAAAAGTTACACAATTGTTAGAAAAGTCGTCGAAAAGTTCTATAACAGCATTTTCTATTCGCAGGCTAAGGCATCTCAACAAGCGTACCAAAAAGAGCAGGACAAAGCTAAGGTAAAACAGCTGAGAGTCATGGACGAGCAGTTGCAGGAACATGACCGTCTTCACGCTATACAGATGAAGCAATTGAATCAGCGCTTAACGGAGTAAGTGCGGCAATATGGTTCATTTTCTTCGTCGTCTGGTGCTTCCGGAGGCGAGGACGACTCTTGATAGGTACGCTTTTATGTGTTTGTAGTTGGATGTTGTATATGTTGACTTGAAGTTGGTGAAGATGATTTGTTTTGGTATGTTTGATACACTTTGTGGAGTTGTTTAATGTTTGACATTGATTGGCCGGTGTTTTGTTGGATGCTTGAGGATGTTGGATGGTTAATTTTGTATATATTGGAGTTTATGATCTTGGTTTGGTACATATTGGAGTTTATGATTTTGTATATATTGATTATGGTTTATGTTGTAGTTGATATAATATGTGATGTTAGTTGTTATATATATATATATATATATATATATATATATATATATATATATATATATATATATATATATATATCTGAATTGTCGGTGTGGAATGGAGTTGAGAATATATTGATATATATGTAGATTTGTTAAAAGTCAAATAGGTGCAGGCAAAAAAAAAAAACCATATTTCCAACGGCTACCCACGGCTTACGGGTTACATAATTCCAAAGGCTACCGATAGATTATTGGTTTGGAAAGATCCACGTGTACCTCGTTTGTTGCCGAAGGTCGTCGCTATTACGCCATTAGAAGCCGTCGAAAAGACGTCGGAAGAAAGTCGTCGATTACGTCGAAATGCGACAGAAAGCGTAAAAGCTATTTCAACGCCTTTACCGTCGGCTATCGATGGCTGCCGACATCCGAATAGCCCTATAGTCTTGTAGTGTAATTACAACGTTGGCATTTGAGAATCAAAACCTCAAATGAAAAAGCATATGATATTTAGTTTTCAAATAAATAAATCTAACATGATTATCGTGTGTTATTTTACTTTTAGAACTAAATACGTATCTTTATTTTTTACAGAGAAATTGGAATTTTGGTACCACCCTTCTACTGGAAAATAACATGAGAGCAATTTTCCTCTACCTTCATTTTACAAAAAATCATAATCATACATCATTGGCCTAAAATACAGTTAAAACGAGATATTCCTTTTCTATTTACAAAATAGTTGATCAATAAAATGTTAAACTTGATTTTATTATTTGCTCCCCAGCTGTTAAGAATATCTAAACGATACTTTTTTTACAGTCATTTGGTATGTAAGATAAGTATAGTGCAATTCAATCTAGTCACACCCTTTTACATTTTATATAATTTTTGATGTGAGATTGCACACAATAAGGGGTAATACTGTGCGTAACACTTGCACTACATAGCATTTCAGATCAAAACCCAAATATCTCCGAAAAATTATTTGCACAATTTATATTCTATAATACCTACTTCGACTGGATTCCGCCTCGGCTACGTACCACAATGTGATCTCCGTCTATCATCGCTTAACTCTCTGCGCCAGAAAACAGTTATTTTCTTTTAAAAACATATAAAACTATGAAAATGCAAAAACCGCAAACATTTCTCATCATCAGAGACATGATGTAAATTTTAAAAAGAAAATAGCCTTCCAGAAATGTTGCTCTGAGCAATCATTGCTCCCTGCACACAGAAAACATCATAAACAATAAAAGATACCAACTTCAAGTTCAGCAGAAAATCAACGAATTACATCCTTTATGCTTCAAAATAACAAGATTCTTTTGATAAGCTGAAACAAAGTAATACATCCACACAACATAGCAATTGACCCTTGTGCAGACTGGAGATGGTTTATTCTTTATGAAGCCAAATAAAGAAAAGATACCAAACTGCAAGCAACGGTTGAATATTCAACCTTGATTTCTCACTAAAATGGTTGCTGGTGAGATGAGACTTTCATTATAAGCAGACATGTTATGATATTGTTCTTTTTCATAGCTAAAAGATATGAAGCCTGATTTCTTAATATCATAAAAGGCAAAAACCCCAAAAACCCCGCTATCCGAAGCATACCACAAAATTCTTCCATTGCGAACAACAATTGGACTAAAATTGCATGCATAGACGATGTGTTCAACATCCGCCGCCTGAATACAAATCTTTTCCCATTTGAGATTTTTATAGTCTTTCAGAACCCATAGCTCCATGCAATATGGCGACTCATACGAATAATGCCTTCTAACTGAAGCTGCAATGCATAAACATCCATCAAAGTCTACTAGAGAAATAAAGCTTTTAAACCTATCAGGAAAACCTTCAGGTTCCTTTATCACATTAACAGTTTCAGTGCTAACGTCGTATGAAATGACAATGTTCTTATCAAAAGATGGACTAGCAACCCAATGCATGACTCCATTTATAACCATAGGAACGGGATTAAGGACCCAGTGATGTGGAAGTGGCAGTGACTCACGACAAGGTCTCCATGAATATGTACTACCATCAAATACTTCACAGAATACTTCAAAAATTGTCCTAGTTGGGTTTTCATGACGATAAGTTCTAACAATTTTGTACTCAGCGGTCGAAGCAATTTTCACCAATGCAACAGTTGAAATTGCATATCCACTTTTGACAGGCGGAAGTACGACCACTTCCTTGATGCTAGGGTTCATCAAGTATGTGGTTCTAAGCCCATATATGCATATCAAACCATCGCAGGAATTTGATATCTCATAGAAGCACTCTTCGTACAGTGGTGTTATGTCAAACTCATGAACTCCGTTAACAAAATACTGCATCAAAAGCTTTCGTTCTTTGGGACGATTAAGGGCAGCTATGATGCCAAGTTCATCTGCATTAGGCTTGTTCATCTGCATGTGTCGTTGAATAAAGCGTTGCTCCTGAGTGTGAAAATACCAAAACGTGCAGACAGACCTCAGTTTCAAGATGGTTTTTACAGGAAGCCTTGCGAGTATCTCATCGAGAACATCATCAGGGAGTGACCTTATATCCTTGCACTTACTCTCTTTCAAGAGGCTGTAGTGAGGAGGTGTGAGCATTGGTCTAAACTGTAATTTGAAAATAGCATGGTCATCAACAGTTCTTTATATAAGATCAAACTGTCATACTATTATAACTACAGGGTTACAGTCCCTAAAATATACGCTCTATTTTCCATAAACTCTGTTCTACATAGAAATACGTCCAGGGTTGTGCGCTAATTTGAAAGGCTAAATCCAATTTAATTTTTTATCAATTACCGTCGATGGATTCAGTTACATTTTCTACAATTATGTTAACTATTCTTTAGTCTCTTCTCAATTAAATCGTTATGGATAATATATTGTAATTTAGAGTTCAATAATTGATCACATATACAGTATATTGAATCCCTAAAAGTGAAATCAGGAAACCCATTACTGATTTCTTTGAGAAATTTTGATTTTAAGCATTCGAAAAATAGAGTTTTCTGATATTGACCCTTAAATTATGATACAACCCTTCGTGCATCAAACTTTGATACAGATTAGCTCTACTTTTGCCCTGTGTATTACATGCCAAAAGCTAATGTATAAAATTATTTTTTTCATACATCAACTTTGGCACATAGTATACACGTCGAAATCTAGGTGTGATTACATCAAATTTTGATACGGAAGGAGTCATTTGAATATTACACTAATTTGAAGTAACATATGATGGTACCCTAATGAATTGTTGACACAAGATATCAGGTCACTACAGATGACTAAGTCATTAAATAACATTGATATGACCCTTGCAAATAACCATAATATATTCTTGGAATGACATGATATCGAATTATTCATGATGTAAAATGCTTTATGACCTTATGTATTGATGTTCTCCCATGTTTACATTACAACCCATGAATTCATATTGCGTGAGTGGTATTACTTTTTTTTTTAAGGATAAGTCAAATACCTCAAGGAAGAACTTGTTTTTTTTTTCTTTTTTTCGAAGACGATTAGATCGCGGATGTTGTATATAAATTATTTCTATTAGCAGGATTCATATTTATATTTGGCTAGTCAATTTGAAAGTTCTGTTTCATTTATCTTTATATTTAAAGATAAAGCTTTAAACTTAGCAACTTCTAATTACCGTTTGTTTGGCCTAAACATGATATTTTGATTTCTTTGCATAAATATAATCAGCTTGTGCATACAGTTATATATTCTCTCAGTAGCAATTATAACAATTAACCAAAGAAATTTTGGTATATGATTATTCGATTAAATGTTGGTCAAGAATATCCGAGTACTGCAATCATGCTTATGAATAAAGCATGCGGGTTGCAGTCCATTTGCCTAATAAACTCTGCAATCAAGTAATAAAGTTTCAGTGTGATAATGTGTTTTATACCTTTATCCATCTGGTTTAGATAAATATTATCAAGTTGGTAGTGTGTGTGTGTGTATAATTAAATATTTTGTTATCTCTTTTTAAAGTAATTATATCATGTAACAAGATGTTGCCAAAGTGACATCTCTTGTATTGATTATTCATGAAGATGTTGGATATTTGTATACGTATGTAATTCATGCAAATCGGTCGATTCAAAGGAGTTAATATTTGACCGAATTATTCGCACATGTGTGATGACAAATGTATTATATTTATAAGATTTTACATGTGAATAATTAATCAACCCAAAAAAAAAAGTTATTTGATTTGAATTTATTGTCGGTATTTGATCCGTACAACAACAGCGTCTCTTACAATTAATATTCATGTTCCAAGACTTCGTATTAATGCTGTACTAAGTATCTTGAAAAATGACTTGCAAATTATTTGAATTTGCCCGTCAATTTTTTACATGAGCATGTTTGGTTAATTCTTTTGTGCCATTTACAACTAATTTAAGTATGGTATCTGCCAATCTTAAAAACATTTCTTTTCTTAATGACACTAACTTTAAGGATTGAACATAGAACATATTGGTCGCTCATGACTGCATGGATACCTTGAACTCAGGATGTATGCATCCTTCCCTCTTACTGCTGAACTTTTTCTGATGTTTTGGAAAACTTTGAGATGTAGGACCGTTCGAACCGCATGAGTCAAACGATCATAAAGCGCGGCATTCATAAGGCATTTAGGGATGTGATATCTAGGATAACTAATGCTAAAGAGTTCGTTGTTAAGGCCGAAAAACATTTTGCCAAACACGACAAGGTGGAAATAATTATACTTTTGCAACGCTTGGTTTCCGTGAAGCACCAAAGTAAAGGGAACATAAGAGAGTACATTATGTAAATGTCTGTTATCGCTTCAATATTTAAGTCGTTTAAGCTTGAGTTGTCAGATGATTTTCTCATGCATTTGACATTACTCACTGTTCTCTCACAATACAAGTTCAAAATCAATTAAACTGTCAAAAGGAGAAACGGACTCTTAATGGGCACATTGTATCATAAGCAAGGACATTGCAGAAATGCTCATTCGACATACACCTCTAAGGGCAAAGGCCAAAAAAAAAAAAAAAGAGAGAAAAGGAAAAAAAAGAGGGATAAAGAAACTGTTAACATACGAATGATGATGGTTATTTCTTTTATAAAAAATCTGGACGTTTGAGGAAAAGCCTTACCAAAACATCACGCAAGGCGCGTCAAGAAAGTTATGTCTCTTTCTTTGGTCTATTCCGAGGTAAATTTAGCTTTTGTACCTAGAAACACAGTGATTAAATTTCAACACATTTGCTCACATAAGTGTTTCTATGCAGGGTTGTCTGAGCTACCAAAATCCATCTACTGTTGAATAATACATCTACGTGGGTGATGAAAAGTTGGTGAAAGTAAAAGCTATTAGGCATTATTAGAACTCATTTTTATTTAGATTTATTTGATACTTCTTACCGTCATTTATACAGAATTTATTTTCTATTTCTAAGTTGGACAAATCAAGTTATTCTTGTTTGTTTGGAAATAATATGTCTAGTTTATCAATAAATTCAACTATTTTGTTAACTGTTTCTCTTGATGTTTATGATAACCTATGTATGCTTGATGTTAATTACCTTTTATAATGAAGCTTTGCGTGTAGAATTACGAGGTATTAAAAGAAAATTTAAAGAAAACTCAACCACATTATGGCAAAATGCTTAGATCATATATCTAAAAACATAATTCAAAGGCTTGTGTAAGATGGTGTTTTGGATGCCCTTGATTTTTCAGATTTTGATGTCTATGTTGAGTGTATCAAGGGAAACTAGATAAAACATAACAAATTAAGTGTGAATAGAGCAACATGTGTCTTATAATTTATTAATACATATATTTATGGATCGTTCCGTGCGCCATCATGGAATGATCAACAGCTTAACAATATTTAATAACGTTATGACTACTTAAGATATGACTACCTATTTCTTATTTATGATAAAAAAATTAATTAGATTTGGCCTTCCAAATTAGCACACAATCCTAAACCTGTATTTGTATATAAAAGGAGGTTTATAAAAAAATAAAGGTACATAATTTGAAGACCATAATCCCGTATTTATAATAGCACAACTTTTTAATTTAGTCCTTCAATAAATTGAATATATTGGGTATATATACAATATTTACATGACAATTATACCCTTAAACCTTATAATATTTTTATTTTAAAATTGAACGGTTCAATTATGTTTAGTCAAAAGATAACATCATATATTTAAATATCACGTATGTGGCCCCATATTGAATATTTCCAACAATCATTTATCAGGTTTACATATGTGGCCCAGGTATTCAACAGGGGTCACATATGTGAAATTTAAATATGCAATGTTATTTTCGACTAAGCCCTAGCTGAGTAGTCTTTAAAATGAAGGTTTTTTTAAAGGTTTACGGGTATAATTATTATGTAAATATATTAAATGATACTAGAGCAGAAGAATTTCCAACTCTCTCATTGATTCTAAGAGTTTTTCTCCTCTGCTTAATTCTCTCTTGATATTTTATTTTCATATTTTTTAATTTTTCAATTTACATTATTTTACTAGATATCTTCCATTAGTTTACAATCTGGTGTGTGTGTGTGTATAAGTTAATATAACTATTCACAAATAATTTATTGATTACATTTTAACATTTTATATTCAAGTCCATGTATTCAGGTTAATTACATAATCCAATTTTTTTTTAATAAATTCAATTAAGTAATATTTATTAATATTTTTAATAAATACTAAAAACGACAATTTCAATATGTATATCGATATTGTACCAACTAAAATGGTGAAATTAATTATTCGACTATGATATATACATCACAATAAACAAAAATAATAAATTTAATTTTTTTCATTTATCTCGATAAATTTATCGTATACTGCATTGTAAAATTCAACTAACTTAAAATATCTATATTTAAAATTCACATTTATTAACAAAAACCACATTACTTTTTCCTAATGTTTTACGTTTCAATCTATATATTTAAATTAGCCATGCAGTCTTTAAGTTTAAACTAAATAGATAATTACAACTAAGTGATATTCGTTAGTTCGTCTACTAAATTATGAAAATTTCAATATGCACATCATACTCATATTAACAAAAAAGGTAAACTTACAATTTCAGTAAGATACATAAGTCACATAACATACAAATATATGCAAACATGGAATACCCTCTTTAAGTTTCAAAATATACAGGCGTCCCTTCTCAAAAATATGTTTTAAAACATCATTACTTTAGTTTCAGCCAGACTGTAAATAGTTACTAAAAAAACTGTAAATATTTTCATTTTTGCAAAAAACTTTAAATATTCGCACCTTTGCAAAAAAATTCATTTATTGTTCATAGAAACATACGATTAAGATCAAATTTGATTTGCGTAAAAAACAAAAAAAATTTATCAATAAATACATCTTGCGCATACAAAATTATACCTTTTTTTTTATTGTAAGTACCTTCATTTTAAAATTTCTATAACCTTTTACAGAACCCATTGGTTTCCTTTTAATATTTTATATTTAACTCTATATATTAGAATTAATCACGTAATCTTGAAACTATTTAAATAAATTCAATAAACTGTTATTTATTGATTTGTCTAATAAATCATAAGAATATAAAAATTTCAATATTTGTATCATATATTATTAACAAAAATGTTATAAAATTTACTAAGATATATAAATTCATCAGTCGTATAACATAATTATATATATAAATATAACATAATTATATATATAAATGTTTACGTCAAAAGTTGGCACAAACATTCAAAGATTAATGGCAGAGAATAAAATAATGAAAATAAATTGAAAATGAGGAAAACAAGTACACACAACAATTATAGTGGTTCGGCTAATTCGATACCTACGTCCACTTAAATTTGTTGAAGCTTCTGCTGAGGTTTTTACAAGGTTGTTCTTATTGATCGATGAAGATGCGAAAAATCACAGAGAAAATGCAAAAATTTGTTAACAAGCCAGAAAGATCCCTCAAAAAATGTCCTTTCTTCTTTATTTATAGCTGCAGATCGATGAAATTCTCTCATCCATGTTCTTGTCCATGTTCTCCATATCCTAAAGGAGCTATTCTCAAGAGATCGTAGCCAGCTCATCAACATTCAGAGATCGGTATCGAACCATGCTATATGGATCAGTACTAATCCATGAGTTTGTTTTCTGGTCCTTACTTGCACCTTCGTGAATGTTTAGTTGACTTGCATCCTTGTCCTTGACATCTTGATAGCATTGCTACAGGCTTGAACTTGAGTGAATTCCTTGGTTCAAAGGTCAAGCAAAAGCATTTGACTTATCCATCGATTGTTTGAGTTGTGATGGGCTTGCAATTCATCTCACATGATGTGGACTAACTCGTAATTGCTCCAACTTGACACATCATGAGGCAAGAGAACAACTTTGAGGAAGACTTAGGGATCGATACCGATCCATAGTTATGGATTTGCACCAATCTATAGCTTCACTTGTTCCTTGAAGCTTTAGACCTTGCACTTGAAGATGTTGTGTGAGCTATCATTAGAGATTTCATGCTATCTTTGGACTTAATCCCTGGGTTTCGCTTGACATCTAAGCTTAGGAACTATCGCTTTGAATAACAATAAGCAATGATTAAAAATTTTAATTTATGATTCATCTATATCAATAATTAATGCATTGCATTGTAAAAGTGTTTTGATGCTAACTATAGATATGATATTTTCTATTAATTATTCTATTCAGCAATAAACGAAAATTTTACCTATCAATATCTATAGTCATAGACTGTCAATAATGATTTTTCTTTAGAGTTCGGACACTTGATTGATCCGCTTATTCCTTTTTTTAACATCAAGTATCTACATTTTGGAATTTCTACAGTTGTTTACAAAAACCCGTCTCAATATCACATAATTTTGTATATTTACGTCAATATATTTTAATTAATTATGTAATCTTGGGTTTAACTATTCGAATAAATTCAATCAATTAATATTTTGTTAATTCATCAAATAAATCTAACATATGACCTTTTCCATATGTATACCATTTCATATCAGCAAAAGTGGTAAAAGTGATTTTTTTTATTCAAATATAAAGATATATAAATCATATATCATATATCATACATAATACACATAAACAACATTTTAAAATGTAATTAATTATTCATTAGTCTCGATAAATTTATCATACATTGCATTGTAAAATTTTGTTTTTTAACTTCAAACATCATATTTGCATATTTACAAAATTATTTACAACTCCCTCAATTGTTTTCTAATATTTTATGTCTAAATCAATGTTCGAGATCTCGGTTTCGATGTCGGATTCGGTCTTCTGTAATTTTAGGAATTCCAACATAATTCGTAAATTTTGAAAATTTCGATTCTACTTTCGATTTCAGATATCGTTGTTTATTTTTCATATAATTACACATATATTTGTTTAATTTATTAAAACAAAACGTATATTTTATATTTAATTACAAAATATGATGCAAAATAACAATATTGATTAATTATAAATATTTATAACGCTAAATATGTTTATTTAGTATTTCGTTTTCAATTTTTTAGTTACACCATTTGCATAGTGAATTTATATGTTTCCTCAGTTACAATTTTAAGTTTAAATATTCATGTATTTAAAACTCAAATTAATTCTTCTTTGCGACTTTTTTGTTGTAAAATTTGTAGTTCAATAGTTTTTATTGAATCGGAATTTCGATTTAGTTTCGTTTCGGTCCTACAGAAACCTAAACGGAATGGCGAATCTCGGTGTTTCGATCGAAACCTCAAACCTTGATTTAAATCCATCCATTTAAATTACTTACGAAATCTCAAATTTAAACTATTTAAATAATCTCAGTAAATGATTAGTTTATTCTTATAATAAATCCTACCATATATATCAAACACACACACAAAAGAGTAAAAAAAAAATTCAACTATAAAAATATATAGATCACATGCATTAAATTATATATACAAACAATAATGAAAAAGTTAATTTGTAAATCAGTTATAATCATTTATCTTAAAAAATTATCATACGGTGCATTACAAATTCTGTTTTTTATTTTAAATAACTCTGCATTAAGACTCCATAATTTTTTACAAAACCTTATCAATTCTTTCATATTATTTACCTTTAAGTCGACATATTTAAACAGATTATGTAATTTCAAATTTAACATATTTAATAAAATCAGTTAAACAATATTAGTTAATTCATCTGAAATCATAAAAATATGTCGGTTTCAACATGAATACCATATTCATTCTAACAAGAATGATAGAATAGTTTTTTTGCTTCAATGTAAAGATATATAAGCTACATAACACAAATTATATACACACACACACGATGAAAACAATTTTAATCTACAGTTCAATAATTTTCTGAATTTGTATTAGGTTGCACAATAAAGTTCCAATTTTAATACTGAAAGTCTAAATACTATATTTTACACTACACACTAGTATCGTGTAGGTAACAAAACATTTCATAATAACTGAATTGAAAATATTGCACTATTATACATTCAGACTTATGTTTCTCAAATTATACTATTTTATATAAACCATCTTCTATACAGAAATAGAGATCTAGAATTTTTGCTAATTTGAAAGGACAAATCTAACTCAATTCTTTATTGAATATCATCAAGGGATTTAGAAACATTTTCGCAATGTTTATCATCCTCTTTAATTTAATATACATGTTTAGAATATTTTTATGAATTTAATATATATATATCAATTAATTTAAAAAGTTCAATATAATTAATATTTAACATATAAGTAATAAAGATTTTTTTAGACGTTTTGCAATAAATATCATCAAATATAATATCATAAGCATAAAACTTCAAGCATGATGGTCTTTAAAAGCAAGCACTTCAAGCATGATGGTCTTTAAAAGAAAGCTAAAAATTTAAGATAATAGTAAATATTACTGATTGACTAAATTTCTGTTTGATTAAGCAATCATGTCTTCTAAATCAATATTTGCATGATCAAACTCATAAGTTTCAACATTTTCCTTGTCTGTGTCATATTGATCGACAATTTATTCGGTGCGACCGTAATAGGAACAGATAGTTCGAAGTTCATCGGAGATTAATTTGAAAAAACATCCATTCGAGATTACTTGATTGGTGCAACAGCAATTAGAATAGATAGTTCAAAGACGAGATTATTTGTTCGGTGCAAGAGTGGTAATTAGACCGGTTGAGTCGGATCTAGACCCGATTCCGTAGGTCTCGACTCTAGTCGGGTTAGGTTTTGTCAAGTATATTTTATATGTTTTAAAACATTGACATGACCCGAGGTTCGATCTGAATCGGGTTGGTTCAGGTCCAATTGGATAATACCACTAAAAATGCATGTACTTTTCGTTTTTTGTCTAATTTTCCGAATCAGATCGGTTTTCATGTTATTTTTCATCAATTAGACCCAAACCGGGACCCATTGGGTTCAAGTCGAGTTTGGATCGGTTTGCTTCAGAATTGCAGATATTGGTTCTAATTGGCCAAAGATAAATGGTTCAATGTTTATTGGAGATTAGTTCGAAATATAATTGTATCATTGTATAAAAAAAATATAATACATCAACCATTGTTGGAGATTAGTTTGGACTGTGAAAAATAAATAATAAATAAAACAGAAGTAAAAGACAATAAAATAATGAAAAGATGAGCCATTTTTGCGCCGCACGACATTTGCGTCATTCCCCGTGCCTTTCCATGTGCACTCCGCCATACGGAAGAAAGACGCAAACGTATCACCGCACCATGTCGTGCGCCATGGCACGCATCATAGCGCAACTTTGATAACTATGCCTTAATGTGCTTCTTTCGAGAGCTAAATGCCAAGTATTCCGCCAATGGATAGTGCTTTGGCTATCACAATATACATTAACACTGTCATGCATAAACCCCAAGTCACATGCTAACAACCGATTTTAAGCGAGATTTCAACTTGTTGATTTCCTCCTCATCTTTTAAAGTTATATGCATATCATTCACATACAAGAGCACGAACACCCAACAACCATTTGCCAAACGCTTAAAATACTCACAAGCTTCCTTGATGCTTCTATCAAAACCAATATCAAGTATGAAACGATCAAACATCCTGTATCATTGCTTAGGTGACTGCGACAAGCCATATAGTGACTTTCTTAACTTGCACACCCAATCTGAATTTTCCTCTACAATGAACCTTTCTGGTTACTCCATGTACATGTCTTCTCCAAGTTTCCACGCAAGAAAGTGATTTGCACATCTAGTTGCTCCAACTCGAAGTCTTGAACAACTATAGCAAATAAAATCCAGATTGAAGTATGACATACCATCGACGCAAAAATCTCATCATACTCTTTTTCTTTCATTATGTAAATTTCTTACCAATAACACAACTACCTTTAGGAAGTGGAAGTAAATCCCAGCTCTCATTCTTATACAAAAATTGCACTTCTTCTTCCATGGCATAAATCCATTTCGAGTTATCACTCAATTTCATGATGTTATCAAGGTTCATCGGCTCATCTTCGACTACATGAAGAGCATAATTCAAATGATCATCAAAACTAATATAGTTCCAACTACCATGCCTCATAAGTGACCTTAGAGTGCGACAACCCACCAGTTCAGCAATTTCATCATTTGAACTTCCTTCCGCTTCACCTTAAACGTTTCAACTTCGGCTCCACCTTGAATCAAATTCTTTCCAGTGTCATGTGCATCACCAACATCATTAGAAGAAAAATGCAGACTACCATATGATGTAACACCAATCGCTTTACCACCAACAATATCACTTACTCTACTACTAGGTTAAAAATGTTGGAATAATTTCCATCTTCTTTGATTTGTCGCCAATCAAACCTGGAACATCCAACGAGCTGTCCCCATCCTTGAACAAAATAGGATCATCAAAATAACATGACACGAGTTAATCACCTTCTTCGTTTACAGGTTTTAAATACAAAATTCCTTCACACCATCTATGTAGCCTAGCACAACTCGCTTGAAAGCTCTTGGCTCAAGCTTATCATTATCTGAATCATGCATATAAATCGAATGTACTAAATACACAAAGATAAGTCGATGTTCCGTTCCACGCTTTTTTTGGAATTTTACTATGCATAACCGAGTACAGAATTCGATTTACAATATGAACTGCGATTTATAAAGATTCGCCTCAAGATTCCTTTTTCAATCTCAAAAATTGAGCCTTCTCTAATAAAGTACGATTCATCCTCACCGCAACCTTATTTGATTGTGGATCGTCTGGTGTAGTAAAATGCCTCTAAACTCCATGTTATTTGCAATAATCCAAGCACTTTACGAAAACACACTCCTCGTCATTATCAGACCTTTACACCTTCAAAGATTTCATACTCTTACTCTCAACAAAAACTTTCCAAACTTTGAATTTCTCAAACGCCTTCGACTTGGCCTTCATTACATACACCCAAACTTTTCAAAAGAAATCATCAATAAAAGTTATACAATACCGAGCCCCACACAAAGAAGCTATCGGTGGATCTCCATACATCCATGTGAACATTCTCAAGAATACTTCTAGAATATGCTTTCCTTCACCGAATGATACATTCGGTTCCCTCCCTATGACACATTCCTCACAAAACTCCAACTTGTTAAGCTCTTCCCATCGATCATTTTCCGCTTTCAAATAATATCAAAATATTTCTTCGAAAACATAACCTAATTTCAAATGACACAATCTAATCGCACCCAAATTCTAAGAACTATCAACACCAACATAAGTTCCACCTTCAATGGTCATTCCTTCAAGCAAATACAAACTACAGACCTTCTCACCTTTCATCAACACTAGCACTCCCTTAGAAACCATCCAGCTATCATTCCCTATAGTGATTTTGCAATCAAGAGGATCCAACTATCCCAAAGAAATAAGCAATTTTAGAAGTCCATAAACATAGTGCACATTAGTGGGCATGCGAATTACACCATTAGACATTCGAATTCGTCGGAGCCAACACCCATAGACTTACAAGTAGCACCATTTTCCTAATTATTGGCATAAGACGAAAAATAACTTCTACAATGCATCATATGACAAGACACCATCGAATCGAGCACCTAATCGTGGCTCGAAACCTCTGATGCTACAGTCGTAAATACGTCCTCATCCATCTCACCACCAACACTCTCCATCGCCAAGATAAAGTCGCTACCTCATTCTTCCAGTGACCAAATTTTTTATATCTAAAGCACTTTGAGTTTTTATCACTCGATATTTCTCGCCCCCGATTGTTTGGTGTAACGATCCAGAATTTTGGTCGTTAGATTTTGAACATTTATTTCATTTTAAATGTTAAATATGGATTTTGAATTGATTTAGAAATAAAAAGATTTGGTTAAATTAATAAAATTAGTTAAAATTTCATATATGGCAATTCAATTGAAATTGGATAATAACAATTAAATATGTGAAATTGGGATAATCGGTGAATCTGGGTGTAAATAGATGTAAAAATAGTTTCTAAAATTTATTTTAAGTCTATTTGGATTTAAATAATGAAGTTGGACTTTTGGATGGAATCAAAAGTCGATAAGTTTAAAATTTGAAATTTTATATTATTTTAATAATGGAATTTAATATTTAAATAATGTAAATAATCAGATTTTGATTCGAAATGAATCAGAATGATTTCTAGTGTGAATGTAAATTCTATATGATTTATAATTAAGTTAGTAAAGTTTTAAAAGTGAAATTTTAAGTGATTTCGATGATTTTGGAAATCGCTCGAATTTATCGACGAGTTAAAATAGCCTTCCGAGGCACAGTCTCAGAATTCGACGAAACCAGTTTCATTGGATCCGTAATAATGTATTATTATCGGATTTCAATTTTCGTAGCATTTGAAGTTACCGTTTGTTCGTATGGGTGAGAAACGCGTTGAAATTAAAATCGATAATTTAATATTTAAACTCGATTCAAAAAGCTATCTTCCACATATGATTGAATTAGCTTTGGAAACACGTTGCATTGTGTTCGGAAGGCGGGTAAAACCTTAAAATCGCCTGTCGGCACGCGTTGTTTGGAGATCGTCTGAGAAAATTGTTTAAAAATGAATTTAATAATAATATAATTAGATTACGTGTATATATATATACGTATAAGGTCGAACCCTAGCCTATTTTTCACGGCCGCCATCTAATGTTTTAATGGCCGAAAATAATTCTCTTGTCCCTCGTTTTTCTCGAAATCTACTCAATTTTGGCAAAATTTTCCAACTATGAAGGCGAAGAGCTCATCGAGTTCTTCAAGTTGAATGGCTACGATCGCGTATTGAGCTTTGGATGGCCGGGAAGTGGTGGAAGGTGGACGTTCGCGCACATGTTTTGAGAGGGTGGAGCTGCCGAGCTTCACTGGATTTTGGGTGGAGATGGAGTTGACGTTGGGCTTCGACGTGGAGACGTCGGATCGTCGTGTAGTCGAGTAGAGGAGGAACGGTTCCAAACCCTAGTTTGGCGATGATGGGTTCGGCCCCTACATGTAACGTGCAATTGAGAAGAAGAAGAGAGCGGCCTTGATTTCGAGTTGGAGATGAACGGCCATATCTGTTGATGATATATAAAATAAAGGGAATTTTGTTTTAAATTTATATACAAATCTTTAAAACTGAATAACTCTTGCATATGTTATCAGATTCAAACGAAACAAAAAACGCCGAAATCGCAGCGACGCGGTCTACGCGCTGCAGCAAGTCCGGAGATGATTGGAGCAAGTGGAAATTTTGGATTAAATCGAACGGTTCGATTTAATTTAAAATTTAAAACGCTCATCGAAATTCAAGGTGAGTTAATCTCACTCACATATGGATGCCGTTTAACTTTAGTTAGTATTTAAATGATTGATTGGATTGATTAGATGAATGTGATAATTATTATCAGATTGGATAGATAATTATTGGTTGTGCTAACATCTGTGCATGCAGGGAAACAGGTTGGAGTGATCCAACTGGATTCCTCACAATATATAAATTATTTGCATAATTGATAATGTATTTCATTTATATACTGTGATAGATTAATTTGTAAATTAAGTTGTGTTGTGTTATGATTGAATAAGTATAATCTGATATGTTAAAATACAAATGAAAATAAAATAAATTGGGATTAAAAAGGAATTGAAAATGAATTTTTGAGTAATGAATTTAAGGAAATTAAATTCAGGAAATTGGTGTGGAATTTGAAGTGTTTTTGAAATTGTGATTTAAAAGGAAACGAGAAACGAAAATTTATAAACTAGGTTTATAAATAAAAATGGAATATTTATCGGTGGATAAATTTTTGAAAGATAGGTTTCAGTCGAAAATTCTATAAGAAGGTATAAATTATTATAAAAATAAAGATGAGATTATTTTTAAAAGACGGAAGGTGTATTTTCCCCGGGAAGTTATGTATGTTTCTAAAGAAAGCTTTCAAAATATAAACTAGAAGTTTGAAAGATGTTTTTTTGGATATTTTGGGAAAAAATATTATTTTCAATTATTTTAAGTATAAAGAAAATATTTATTTAAGTAATTATGTTATTCAATTAATTTAAAGGTGAAGTAGTATAAAGTTTCAAAGGGAAATTTTAATATAAAATGTGATTTCATAACTTTATTTTAAAAGGTAATTTTGGTTTAAGTTACTTAGAAACTCCTCTATATTTCCTTAAGTATTATTTTCATTTACGTAATTTCTAGTAGCCTTATTTTAAATATTTTAAACATGTATTTTGAAAGTGATTTCCAGGAAATGAGAAATGTGTTAAAAATAAAATGATGTTTATTTTTAAAGTGTTGGAAGAAATTTACGGGATTTAAATGTAAATTCGAATTGAGATAAATCAAGCAGGAATTATAAAAGGATTCTTTGGTTTATTCTGAAATGAAAGTGTATTTCCCTGAAAAACCAAGTACGTTTTAAAGCAGATTTTTAAGTAAAGTTAAAGGTTTTAAATTTGATTTTAAAAGAATGTTTTTAAGAAAATTCTTATTTAAGTTGTACAGATCTTTAAAAGTAAATATTTATAAATAAATTAGTTATAGTAATAATTATTTTAAAAGGGGTAATTGGTATTATGTTTTAAAAGTATATTATTAATATTTATATTTTATAAAATAGTTTTATTTTAAAGATAACGGGTTAAAGTTTTATTAGAAAATTGTATAGGATTTTGTAACCCTTCTTATAAAATTTAGTTTAATTGAACTTTTATTTTAAAAATTAGCTTATATTTTATAAAATAGTTTTGCTTTAAATATTTTTAAATATATTTTAAGGTATATTTAGAATAAAGTGATTTAAGTTATTTTAAAATCTAAAGTATTTGGGCTTGGTTATTTTCAGTGGAAAATGTTTGGGAAATTTATTCCGCAAAAAGGAAGATGGTTTGGAAACTGTTTTCAAAGGGTTGAAAATGGAAATATATCTTGCGAAGATATTTTGAGTTTAATAAATAATTTGGGAAATTATTTATTGTTTGATAGTTGTTTGTGAATGTTAATTGATAGTTAAATAACCGACTATCAATATTGGTCAAACGCGCTGATCGTTTCGAAGAGATCGGGATCATGATTAAATTCTCGAAAAGCACTTCGATCCGGTTTGTACGTTTTCGTGGGAAAAACGAGTTCGGAGTCGAAGATGGAGCAGTGAAGTGCACGGGCTAGTCCCTACTAATCCTGAGAATGATTCCAAAATGGATGTAGTACGAGTAGTGCCTTCGGTTCCGTTCGAATCCGGGACGGACTTGTATGGATGAATGCTTTTGGAACATCGTCAGATCGATGATGGGCATTCTAAGTGAAACGTTCTAAAAAGGTAACGCTCAGCCTCAAGCCTCATCAACCGGGAATGACTGAAAATCAGGGGTTATGCAGCAAGGCTAAATGGATAGCACCCATTAGGGTGAGGTCATCCCTGTCTAGATGTCCCTTTTTATTCGGCTTAGTGTAGCGGTTGCTGATCCCAACCGTGGTGTGATCTTACTCGGGATTATCCAGTAAGTGGTGGTCCCGGTCTTGTGTTGCAGGGGATTAGGAGTAATCCTCGGTACGCTGATTTAGGCCACGTACTGTGACAGGTGGTACCCTAGTGCCTAATCATTAGTTGAAAATCCATTCTCCCTACGCGCCTTTTACGGTTTTTGTTTATATAACCCACTTTGTGGCTAGTAGCTGGAATTTAATCATGTAACAATTTCGGCTATTTGAACAAGTATTTGTATATAGACATTATTATAATATCAGAGGATTTTGATCAGAAATGTTTTAGCTATCGTAAGATAAAAGCCCGACATGTTTATTTGTGGCATGGTCTTACGAGATGCTTTTGTTTTTAAAAGGATTTTGAAACTTTAATAATCAATTTGAGTGTGATTTCTCACGCTGGTATTCCAGACTGACTCGGATGTTATTTTATTATAATGCTCGGGTCAAACCGAGTATTATAGATTACAGGAAAGGATGCTGTGGAGCTCGGGAGGGGAGCTGGAAGCCGAGACGTATTACCATATTTGTTTATATCCGCTGCTGTGATTGTTTGAAATTGTCAGGCTGGTAATTGTTATTGTTTGTGACACTCTGATGATGTAATATATAAAACAGATATAGTTTTCATTTTGTGTAAATATCTAAAAAACAGGCTTCTCCGAACAAAACAAGCTTCTTCGAACGAATATAATGAAACAATAAAGCTTCGTAAAAAAAGAAGAATCAAATTTCTTTGGAAAAGTCAATTTTCTACAAAAAAAATCTTTTATTTCAAAAAGGAAATCTTCGTGAAACAATCAAACTTCGGAAAAAGTATTAAACCTTTTTGTGGGGTTAGCAAATAGACTCAACTTGACAAGTTCTAGTTGGATCAAGATTTATCAAATTGGATTTTGTTCAATCTGGACAATTACATTTTAAAAATCTTGAACTAACCCAAAGCATGGAATGATTTAGACTCTATTTGTTTAAAATGCTGAATTTGACTATGAATGTTGATTGCTAAATGCTGAATTTAGAATAATTATTTGTTTGTTTGCATTCAACATTCAGAACTAAAACATTATTCAGCATTCAAAACAAAAAATAAGCAGAAAAAATTCTGAGTAATTTTGTCCAAAGATGGCTTTATTCAGAATACTGACAAGAAACAAATAATAAAAAAAGTTCTGATTTATAAATCAGAAGTTGGATTTAGAACTTCTGATTAAAAAAACACGGCCTTAGTCAATGATGTTTGTTGATGTATATATTTAAACAATTTTTTGTGTTTGGTGATTCATCTTGCATCCTTTGGGTTTGATCAAGTATTTGAAGAATTTTGTTTCACTCGAGTCCGATTTTGAAGCCTGCAAGTTTGGATTAGGTTCAAATCTTTTCAGTTCAATTCAGGATCTGTTTTTTTAAATACCGAATACTGAATTTTGATTGCTGAACTTTGAAGTCTGAATGCTGAATAATAACTTATTTGTCTGTTTACCTTCAACATTCAGAACAAAAAACATCATTCAGCATTCAAAAAAAAAATAAGCAGTGCTTTTTTTTTAAAATAATTTGTCTGAATAGATAGCATTATTCAGAACACGGACAAAACAAACAATATAGAAAGTTCTGATTTATGAATCAAAAGTTGGATTTAGAACTTCTGATAAAAAACAAACGCAGCCTTAATGGGTCTTAATTATAATTGTCGGTCCTGCTTGTTCGGGAAAAAGTAAAATTTCTCTTCAAAAAATTAACTTTTTTCTCTAAGAAACCAAACTTGATGTGGAACAGAAATCAAACTTCTCCTAAAGAACCATATCAACAAATATCTAATATTCCAAGAAAAACGATTTTTTCTTGACAAAATTCCTTTTTTTTTTTCTTGATAAAACCTAATCCTCCGGAAGAAATACACTTTTTTGAAATGTATAAACTTTTTCAAAAAAATAAAATAATCTGCGCCATTTAAGTAATTCAACTAAAAAAAATCTACCAGGGAAATCAGATGGTCTAAAAACAATGGTTTTTCGTGATCACCTAATTATTATTTTCAAGCAGCTTCGGAACATACAAACCATATGGATCTAGCCATTCTAATTCAAAATCGTATATCCCTGTGTAATATGATGATAAAATCCAAAATATATAGTTATAGCGAGTACCTGATCGGTAGGGAAGGTTCCTTGGTCAAAATAAAACAAGAAAGGCAAACTGTTGCCATAACATATCGGACGATGAGGAGTAGGATGACGAATATATGCATGCCTTTCAAAATGATTTTCAGGTAAACGAAGAGCATCTGGCTTCCGATGAGTGTTTGAAAAAGCCATGTTTTCCCTTATATTAAAATAATTTTGAATAAATTGCGCAACCGACTTATTCTATTGCAACCCTAATATATCCTAATTTATGAACTACTGGTTTTCCTTTTACCAAAACTGCCCTTGCTCATTTAAAACGGCCGCTTGTGGAAAACCGTACACCTCGCAGGAGTAGCAAGCAGTAGCGTACCTCACCGTCTTTGAATCTCTACAAAGGCTCAGCTCTCTGATGAAGCCCTGCTTCCTCCGTACGTGTGTATGTATATATATTATATTAAGAACACACGGATGATTACAATCCTTAAAAGCATATCTTATTTACAGGATTATATAAAGCTTGCACTTAATAATAGATACATGAACCATCTAGATATAAAAAGCCAAAGGACAAAATATGAAAAGTCAAAAGGCATACTGGTATATTCTAGAGTAAGACCAAGAGGTGAATGTCTGAGAGATCAAAAGAGGCACAGATAATTTATTTATCACCAAATAGAAATGAATATTATATGGTAGCTGCAGGAAATTCTTTGACCCTGAATCGGGGTGTTCAAGAGGAACAAGTTGTTCCGGCTCAATACCGTCAAGAATTTTTGACTATTGCATGAGAACAGATTCGTTTTAGAAGTATTTTTCCTTTCCAATATTTGTCTATTGGAGCATGAATTCTGTGAAAACAAAAGAGCAGAAGTTAGTTTATTATTTTCAACAGTCCCTTAAGCTAAATTTTTGCACATACTAAGATTCTCCTTTTTAATATTTGAAAACATCAATAATTACGCCTTTCTTCACCAAATCTAGAATAAATGATACTTGATTCTTTTGTGCTTACTCCTTCCATGAGAAATCGGATTTTCGACAAAAGCAGTAGTTGAACTAGCATTACAATATACACTACTTGAACAACAGTAAATCGCGATGGAAGCTTCTGACGGCCGTCGTTGGCTATTTCCGCGACTACCGATGGCTGACAATCTCCATGGCGTTTTCGTAAATAAAATATGTAGCCGTGGTAAACCGTCGAACACCGACGTAAATTAACAGTCGGCGGCCGTCGCAAGCTGTCGAAAAAAAACGTATATAACACTTCAGGCCGAGAATAGATATATTTATCTCCTTTAACCCCAAATTCACCAAATCCCTAACTCCATCACCTCCACCCCGTCGCCAGCTGACCCCCGCGCCTCCCTGATCATCTCCAACTTCATCATTCTCCACTCTCGACAGGCATAGGCCCTTCATCAATCTTCAATTAGGTTTTATTCTTAAACCTTAATTAATTTTGATTTGTTAAATTAGAGTCATTAAAGTTGTTTATAATACCTCATTGATTGTTTGTTATACCCTATGAAATGCTAATTAGTTTGTTATTATAATTGTTTATTATTTAAATGTTGAGAAAAAAATTGTTTAGTATATATGTGCGTTAATTGGTGTATATGCGTTGACTAATTAGAACACCGCACATTAGGGCTAGTTTGGATTAATTAGAGTCGATTAATGCAATATATTATCTATATATGTAGTATTTACGAATCACGATATCCAAGCGGCGATATCAGCAAGAAATTTGCTACTTGGTTTCGAACCACGTATGTGATCCGGTAAATTGTATGGTCGACGAATTGTTGAAACATCTTGCGATGGGTCCAAAAAGAAAAGTCAAGACATCCAATATTCTTTATCAATGGATATAAATTCAACACCAAAGGATATGGGGTTGAAAAATTAACTAACCATACCGGTGTATATGTTAAAGATAATGATGATCCAAATGATCACATAAATAATTTTTACGGTGTATTAACTCAGGTTTTGCAATTAACATATTTCACCAGACTTGCGGAAGAAATTTATTTGTTTACATGCAACTGGTTCAGTAATGTTCCAAGTTCTAGAATCAACATGTACAAAAAATATAATATTATTGAAATAAAGCATACATCACGTTATAATAAGTACGATCCGTTTACACTGGCAAAACAAGCCATATAAGTTTATTATGCTCCTTATCTATCTCTTAAAAGAGATAAAGCAGATCGGTCGGCAGATTTTAGGCAAGATTTACATTTGATGGAAAGAATATTCCAAACGAACAAACGTACTAAGCGGATATCGAAATGGCAAAATTACAATAACAGATGATCAAACCGATTTTGGACCTCTAAATGATGAATCAAATGTATTAGTAGAAGCATTTGAGACCATAGAGGAAAACAATATAGAGTACAAGATCGAGTCTAAATCAAAAAACGACGAGGACTGATTTAATAGTATACATGTTGAAAAAAGCTAATATATAGGAGTATTGATGTTACACTTTTGTTGTTTGTTATATGTGATTATGATGTTAAATCTTGGTATGTTTACTCATAATTGAATGATATGTTCTGCCATAATAAATAATACGTATACGACAAGTATTACAGATGTCTTTCTTTAGGTTGTAGAGTTCTTCGTAGTCTGGTTCCCCCTCTTCGTCTCAAAGAGGGACCGTTCGCAACGGAGGTGATGCAGTGGCTCATCGTAGGAGGCGCCGCGTATAGTGGTTAGATTGCTACCGAAAGCAAATGGCTCATAAGTATCAAATTTACTTCAGCATTATAAATATTTTGTATGATATATTAGTCATGATTTGTCTGTATCATATTTAATGCAGAGGTTTTGATTTTGAACCTTCAAATATAGTGCTCAGCATATCTAAGCAGGCATACTGAGCCGTATGACTGCGTGCTGGCCGAAATGGAGTAGGAACTCAGAGCATGTCCGGGAGAGCATCTGGCATGACTACCTGGTAAGTGTAAAATTATATATCATTATAAATAATCACTTTAAAATTTGTTGACTAAGTATAAATGTATAACTTATATTTTTTCAACATATATACATGGTGCGGTAGACCTACAAAAAGAGGATGTTTCTCTTTGCCAACACCACTGGAACTCTAAAGTTGCAAAGAATTACTGGGATATGATGTCTACCATTGGAAAATCTAGAAAGAAGTCAAACTAGACGGGTGCTAGCGTATGGGATGCTTGGGTCGCATGGTGGTGTAGCGATGAATTCAGGGCTCTATCAGATGTCACCTTAATTTTTTCAGTAGAGAATACATAATTTATACTTGTAAAATATAACCTTAATTTTTAATTTGGAGGCGGAGTAAGACAGGAACTCAACGAACAGTAGAAAAATCCAATCACACACCGTGGTGGCTCGAAATCATTCCAACATCATCGCGAGGACCTAGTAAATTGATTAATTGCAATTACGAATATTTATTATATTTTTTGTATAAATTTTTATGAATAATAATAATATACACCAACTATTGCAGAAAAGAGCGCGTGGGGCTTCTGTGTTGTATGTGGATGTATTTGCACATACTCATGCCGTCAGGCAGACCGACGAAGAGGTAACGGTGGCATGCCTTGCATGGGGATGATCAAGCACACACCTCACATGTAAGTATATTTTAAGTTATAAATTATTAATAATGATTATTTTAATTAATTAGTTATAAAATATTATAATAATGTCATGTAATATTTAATTGTATTCAATTTTGCGTTACAGAAAAGATTTATGCAAGTACGTGCGCAGATGCTTGAGCATTCGAGACGAAAGAAATTGACCACTGATGAGGAGGACGCTATCTTTGACTCTGTTATGGACCCGACACAGAGAAACAGGCGCTATTACTACGACAATCAATCCATAATTTATAAAAATTAATTAAGCTGTAAAAATTGCTTAATCTATATAAAAGCTACACAATAATTTAAACATATTTCGACTTATTTTGTAGGCTCGGGCCTCACAAAGGTCTATCAAAAGGCTCGGGAAAATGCTGAGATTAATGAGCTCTGATAATAGATTGCACAACTGTAGAAGTAAGATCACCTCCGAGCAGCACAAATAGAGTAACTGAACCAGCGTTTTGGCCGAGTATATGGAGCGTCATGGAGCATTCCCTTCGTCTGGTGGTTCCAGGACTGATGATAAGTAATGAGGTACGTTTTGCAGTTTTTGAAACTTGTTTGTATATATGTACGATGAGAGTGGTGAGGTTGATTTGTGGACATGTGGTATTTGATGTTGATTGTGAGGTTGATTTATGGGGTTTGATGTGGGATGTATATATTGTATATTGATGTTGGATGTAGATATTGCAGTTGCTTGATGATGGACGGTTTGTATTGTATTGATTGGAAATGTTTGAGTTTGAGATGGTAATGCTTAAGATTGTAATGTTTGATTTTTATATTATCATTGATGTTGATATTGATTTTAGCTTATATATATGATACATATATTTGATGTGTTGTGATATATATTTATATTGATGTGTTGTTGGGTTGTTGAAAAAAAAATTTACCCAAATTTCCGACGACTACCACAGCTTATAGGTCGAAATATTCCGATAACTTGTGAAGGCTCCTGACGGTTAACCGGTCGAATATTGCGACGGCTCCCGACGGTTAACCTGTCGAATATTTCGACGGCTTCCGACGGTTCTCTAGCGTGTTTTTAAGCCAGGTGGACGTCGACGTCGTCGAAACTGCCGTCGAAAAAGCCATCGAAGGTCGTTGCAATGTCGTCATCGATTCCATCAGAAATGGACGAAATCCGTGTTCTGTATTCCGACGAGATTTCCAACGGCATTTGACAGCCGTCGACGGCTTTGAGCCATCGAAAATCACTGTATATCTTGTAGTGATATAAGGGGAGTATCAACAAATACCTGTATGAGTTCTCCCAATATCCACGATATCCATAGACCTTGACAGCCTGCCAATGCTTTATAAAATTTCCAAATTTAGCCGTTGAGAGAGCTATAACTTCCATTTAATTGCACCAAACCCAATAAAGAAAACATTTCAAAAAGTGCTTTTACTAACATCAACATTTCCAACTCAATCACTATCACAATAGCCGAGCACCTTAAGATCTTTCATCTTGTGATGATAAATTACATCTTCAAGAGTTCTACACACTACCTCAAAATTCTTATTTCGGCTTCCCAATGTGACTTCTTTTTTTTTGCACCATGAATCACTAATCAAACTAACACTGTAAGTAATGTTGGATCTTGTGGCTGTTAAATACATCAAACATCCAACAAGACTTCTATATAATGTTGGATCACCATCTTTGGATTTGTTGTTCTTACTAGTTTTAGACCAACTTCAACTAGAGTGCTACTCGGCTTGGCCTCTTCCACTCTAGATCGTGTGCTATTTCTCTTAAATACTTCGATATTACAATCATTTCACGCAAATTTTAAACCATCCACATATAAGCCAATGATGAGAATGTTACCTTTATTTTCTTTGAAGTAAAGGGTATGCTTAAATATGCACCTCTTGAATCCCATCTTCACAAAATAATCATATATGCGGCTATACCATGCATGTAGGGCTTGCGTAAGGTCGTATAATGCCTTCTTCAATCGCTAGACTTTATACTCTTCATTCTTCTTCACATAACCTTAAGGTTGATCAATGTACACTTCTTCTTGTAACAGTCTATTCAAGAAAGAGGATTTAACATCTATTTGGTAAACTTGCCACCTATTTTGGATGGCCAAAGAAAGTACCAAACAGATTGTTTCAAAATGTGCCACGGAAGCAAAAACTTCTTTCTAATCAAACCCATACCTTTGCTTGTAAGCTTTTACAACTAATCATGCCTTATGTTTTTTAATTTCACCTTGTGCATTCAACTTTGTCTCGTAAACCCATTTAAATCCAATGTGTTTCTTTCCTTCGGTACTTCAGCTAACTCGCATATCTGGTTTCTTTCAATTACATCAATCTCTTGATCCATGACTTACCTCCATTTATCTTCTTTTGTGGCATCTTCTAAAATAACTGAATTCGTATTTGCATATAAAGCAAAATCCACAAATTCTCTTTTAAAATTCTTCTTGTTTTTCCATAAATTTTAGAAAGAGATATTGTCCTTTTAGACAGAAACTCTAAACTAGAAGATGATAAAGTTGATGTAGATGTTGCGCTTGGAGGAGAATTAGATGGCGAAGCAGGAGGAGTGGAGCTTTCATCTTCAATTGGCTCAAATGCATCATCATCAAGAAAAATAGTTGTTCTTTCTTTCTCATTTTTCCATTTCCATGCTTCACTCTCATTAAGAATTGCGACTAATAATAGCCTTCATTGTGATGAGATTGTATAATTTGTATGCCATGGAGCTTTCATTATAGCCAACAAAGATGCATCTTTTCAGATTTATCATCGAGTTCACTCGTCTTTTCATCTGCCACATGAGAGTAACAAATGCTTTCAATAATTCAAAGGTGAGAACCATATGGCTTGTGACTACTGCAAGCATCTTGTGGAGTCATTCCATGAACACTTTTGGTTGCGATATGGTTAAGAATATATCATACAAATGCTACAGCTTCCGACCAAAACATTTTAGGCAATCTCTTTGTCTTTATTTTGCTTCGAACAAGCTAAGGTAATTATATTTTTTCTTTAGGCCACCTAAATTTGTTACGGGGTTGAGTGCACTGTTAATTAATAATGAATACCAAACTCTTTCAAATAATCCTCAAATTCATTAGCCATGTATTCTCCATCACGGTCAGTCCATAAAGTCTTTAGATGATGACCAATTTTTTCTCCAATAGTGCTTTAAAATTCTTGAAAACTCCAAATGTTTCAGATTTTTCTTTGACAAAATAGATCCACATCTTGCGACTATAATCTTCAGTAAAAGTGAGAAAATAACTATTACCACTAAGAGAGTTTGTGTGCATGGGTCCACACAAATCAGAATGCACCAATTCTAAAGGAATTTTTGCTCATCATGTATTTCCCCTTGGAAATGGTTCTCTATGGTGCTTTTCAAAAACACAACTACACCTACTTGATCTTGCATGCTAATACTTGGAGTACCTCTCACCATATGATCTCTACAAATCTTGGATAAAGTGATAAAACTCAAGTGATAATATCGGAGTTGTCAAAGCCAAGAATTGTCATTAACGGTATTGGCAAAACAAGGAAGAATAATTCTTTCAAGTTGTAGTAGAAACATTTTATTCGGAGTCATCTTAACTTTTGCAATGAGAATGCCAATTTTGTCCTTGATCACACATAAATCTCCTTTGAAATTCACATTATGTCCCTTCTCTATAAGTTGTCCAACATTCAAAAGATTGTCTTTGAGATATGGAACATAGTAAACATTAGAAAAACGGTTTGTACCTTGCTTCGTCCGAATCAAAATGTCACCAGATCCTTTGACACTTAAACTCTTATTGTCATCGGTCTTGATTTCATGCTGCGTATGCTCGTCAAAAGTCACAAAACAACTTTATTTTCAGTCACGTGTTTACTACAACCACTATCAATATACTAAATATCATCAAGCGAATTTTTTTGAATATTACAAGTAAGAAGCACAATTCCATCATCTTGCATCTAATATTTTCATGTAGAAGATTAGAATCATCCTTGATTCTCTTAAAACAATCTCTCTTCACATGCCCATATTTATGATAATAGTGACACCGAACATTATGGGAATTACCTCTTCCTCTTTTCTGTTATATCTTCTAGGGCCTTTTGCTCTTCCCCTTTGACATGGACATAAATTTTCACTTTGAACTCTTCCTCTACCTCTACCACGAGAAAATCCTCTTCCACCTCGTCCTCTAAAACCACCACGGATAGCATCTTGAATTTGAAAAGCTTGCTCGAAAGGTGGGGAGTCAAATTGGTTGATGCAAAGCTCATCAGATTAGAGTGAGATAAATAATTCTTCAAGAGAAACATTACTTAAATCTTTTGATTCTTCAATGGTCACAACAATATGTTCATATTTTTCTACCATGCTTCGAAGAATTTTTTTCAGCAATTCTTATGTCAAAAATTTGTTCACCAATGACACAAAGTTGATTAATAATAGAAATAGTTATATTATAAAATTTCTCTACCGATTCACTTTTTTTTCATTTTGAGTAAATCAAATTCACCTCTTAGAGCTTGAAGTCTTTCCGTGTTTACTTTTTCTCTATGTATGTCAGGTTAAGGATGTCTCATGCTTCCTTTGAGGTTGATGCCATTGAAATTCATTCAAAAATTGCTTCATCCACCACTTTGTAGATAAAGTAAAGGGTCATCTTATCTTTTTTTGATTCTCCTTTAATGTAGTCAATTGTTGTGTTGATAGGGTTGCTTGATTCTATGGTTCTACTTATCCATTTTCAATAATCTTTCAAAGATCTCAAGAGCCATATAGTACCTTCATTTGGATTCTCCATTGTTTGTAGTTTTTGCCGGTCAAATAAGGAAGTTAAGGCTGTGACATGTTGTTGTTAGAAGCCATCTTTAAACTTGGCTCTAATACTACTTTGTGCGTGTGTATATTATATTGGAAATTAGAGAAAAGAAACTTGTTTCCAATAATCCACACAACTCGCACACTTAGAGAGCCTTTTATAATAAAACTGAGAATTATATTAAGCAATAAGATGATTACTGTAACAACCCAACTTTCTACATTGTCAAAATAAATAAATTTGGATCAAAATAAAATGTTTGAATTTAATTTTTGATAATATTTTAGCTATAACGCCCAGTCTCTATACATATACTACTAAAGAGTATTACTAAGTAATACCGTCTAGTAATACCGAGAATGTGGTTTGTATAGAGCGACCTGATGTGAATATTAACTTAGGCTAACACTGACCCGTTATTCTGACCAAAAATTTTAAGGATTTAAACTGAATAATTGACGTGTACAGACATGACACAAAGCAATAACCATATAGGTTAAAATAAATCAGAATAATATACAATATTAGGCCTAGGTGAATTAGGTGGTTTTGCTACCTAAATTGTAGTTTGGAGAAGCGTCATCGGCGATGGATCAAGTCGAGACTCCATAGGCACCAAGACTTGCTGACCTTAGACATGTATGCTAGCATGGGGATAAACTATTTTTGACAGTTTGATATTAGTTCATGTGTGAGTGTATGGAAATATTTTGTATGGGATGTTATGCATATATTGAATATGTAAGTCTAGCATTATCATTTTGTAGACTCACTTTTGTAGTTGTATATGATGTATATTATTCCGCTATGATCTGTGATTATATGACTAATATTTTTATTATTTATGTTAACCTATGTGGTTATTTCTTTGTGCTGAGACTGTACATGTCAATTATTTGGTTCAGATCCTAATTTTTTTGTAAGAATGATATGCCATTGTTAGCCCAAGGTAATAGTAATATCATGTTTCACTTAACAACCCGCATTCTCTATATTATTAGACGGTATTACTTAGCGATACTCTTTAGTAGTATATGTATAGAGGCAGGTCATTACAATTACAATCCTTAAAAGTGTGTCCTATTTATAGGACTACATAGACTTACACTTAATAGTAGACACATTAACCACCTAGATATGAAAACTAAAAGATGAAAAGCGAAAAGACATACATGTATATTCTAGAATAAGACCAAGAGGGGATTCATGAATTCTTTGAAAATGAATGACTAAAAGTTAGCTTATTATTTCCAATAATGAGACGACCCAACTTTCTCTCCATAGAAAGACGTATCATCTTTAAGAAAGAAAGGGATAGTAAAGAGAAAAGATAGAGAAGAAAGAAAGAAACAACATCAGAATCTCAACAGTGGAACGAATAAATTATATTAATCACATAAGATGGTACATAATATACAACATCTATCGAAGTTACATAGATTATACATCACATACTAGACATTTATAAACACCTGTCTAGTTATTACAATTCAATACAACACAAACATTAGACTCAGAGAACACATAGCGGAACATTATACATAACTACAAATGCTGAAGCTTCCTTCTCTATTACTCCTCCAGAATTCATCAAAGCTAACCTCAATCCCTTGGCTACTCGTAAAAATTTGAGTACCCAAGAGTTTAAGAAAAAAGAAGATAGACTCCGGGTCAGACATGGGTCTGGTGTGAGTAACATGTTAATGTTTCTTAACTTTTGAAAACCTTTGAAAAGAAAAGGTATCACGTAAGACTCCCCACAAATAAACATGGGTAATTTTTTACCTTACGCTAACCAAAATATTTGATAGGAAATCCAGTGATATTATAATAGGGTCTAGGGTTTTCAAATAAAATACAGAAATAGCTGAAATGCTTACTTCTCACATTTCGATATAGTTGGGCACAACTAAAACATACGGCTCTTATTGGAGATTGGAATCCATACAATGGCAGGGCTACTAGGGTACCGCCCGTTACAATACATGGCCTAGATGACCGTACCAAGGATCCACCCTAAATCCCCTACAACACAAGGCCGGAACCATCCCTTACTGGACAGTCCGGAATAAGACAACCCTGGCAGTTGTTGCAATCAACTGCCCCACACAGCCGAATATAAAGGGACTTCTAGACAGGGGTAAATCTCGTCCTACTTGGGTGCTACCCACTTAGCCTTGTTGCACCTCTCCTGTTTTATCCATTCCCGGTTGATGAGGCTTGAGGCTACGATTACCTTTAGAGAACACATCTCCTAGAATGCTCATCGTCCACCTGACGATGTTCTGAAAGTATTCAATCTATACAAGTTCATTCCGCATTCGAACAAAACTGAAGGCATTATCTCGTTACACTCATTTTGGAATCACTCTCAGAGTTAACGACGATAACCCTTGCACTCTGAATATTCATCTTCACTTGAGATTCACGACCCATCGTTAATTTGGATCGATGTGGTTTTCGGATATCCAAATCTGGAAACCCGATCCCGGTCTCATCGAAATCCAAAATGCCATCTTTTAGGTCCAAGTTGTTTTAAAGTTAAAACAATTCAATTCTATTATCTATATTTGCACAGATAGATAATACACAATATCTCAAAGGATAATCCACATTATCATCACAAATAAATAGTTCACATTATCATCACAATTCAACCAAAGCATCCATATCACACAGCATCACTTATCTCATATCTGAGATCTCAAACCATTCAAGGCAATCAATATCATCCATCCATACATAAGTAAGGATTAATTAATCACACTATCTATAATTAGTTTAAAATGAATTAGATTAATTACTTCATCTCTAATTAATTTAAAATAAATTAAATTAATTACTTTCATCACTATAAATCTTGATTACATAGCCATTAATTAATTAAAATGAATTAATTAATCATTCTCTAAGTATTCATCTTAATTAATCACCCTTGATTAATCATTCTCTAATTAATTTAAGTAATTAGCCTTTAATTAATTTCACAAACTAATTATTCTTAACCAAATATAGTAATTATCCTTTAATTACTCTATTAATTAATTAATTATAATTAATTACATTAATCCTAAATTAATTACATTAATTAATTACTTCATTGATTAATTATTCATTAATTAATCAACCCTTAGTTACATCATTAATTATATTAATTAATGATCTTTAATTACATCTTTAATTAATTAGTAATCATATTTAATAATTAATCTTTAATTAATTATTGATTAATCAGCCTTAATTAATCACATTCGGTAAATAACTACCCTTAATTAATTACATCACTTAATTATCTTTAAATAACTTTATTAATCAATTCTTAAATTAATTACACTGAGCAATTAATTATTAATTACTTTCTCTAAGTAATTATCCCTCATATCAATTACACAAAGTAATTAAACCTAATTCTACTATCAATTCTCCAATTAATTACATCTAGTAATTATCTACTAATTACTTCACTAAGTAATTACACCTCATTAAATCTTCATTAAGTAATTATATTTAATCCCATCATCAAATGATTATTTAAATTAATTAAACCAATTAATTAACTTAAACTAATCATATTAATTAATTATTTACATAGAGAAATTAATTCCTCTAATTACTTCTATTAAGAAATTATACTTAAACAATTCTATAAATGATTATCTTTAATTAACTAATATAATTAAATATTAAAATTAATCACATTAATTAATCATCTAATAATCCCTGGTTAATTCTCTTCATTAACTAATAACAATTCCTTAATTACTTTTCTAAAGTAATTAAACTTAGATTAATGATTATAATTACAATTCAATTAAGTCTTAATTACCAATTAATTAATCTCTAATAAATGCTTAATTGAAATTTAATTAATCTTTAATTACTTGATTAAATTAATTTCTAATCATTAGTTAAAAATCTTAACTTATCTAACTAATGATCTTTATTTCAAATTAATTAACCCTAATTAATTAACTAGCAACCTTTAATTAATTAATTAATTCTAACCATAGGTTAATCAAAATAATTAATTACTCTTAAATTATCTTACTAATTTAATTAATTTCCAATCATCATATCTTAATGAACTTTATGACAAAACATTTTTCTTATTTATGACTAAATTGTCATTAACAAAAACATTTGAAATCATTTTATTTTCAAATTTATTTTAAATTTAATTTCAAATTTAAGATTTAAAATGAATACAAAATTAACTTTAACAAAGTTTAAAAATGACAAAAAAACTTTTAAATCACATGTTAAAGAAATACTTATCTTGTAAAAGAAATTTTAAAAGAGTTTAAAACAAATTCATTTTAAATTCAAATCATTTAAATTGTACTTTAACATTTAAAGTGGTTAAAACAGTTTAAATTTTTAAAAGACTTATTCATTTCAAAACTAGGATATAAAGTTAAATTTGTATCCCTATTTAAAACTTTGATTTTAACACTTGTTTAAATCTTGCTTTACACTTTTAAAATTTATTTTAAAATTAAAACAATGTCAGGTTTAAAAACCTATAACCACACTCGAGCCCACTACACTTGCTCCCCTAATTGTTTCGAGATAAACCAGATACAATCACGAACAAAACTCGAGATCAAGCCTTCTTCCGCGAACCCCAAACACAACCTTACGCCAATGCACACGTGTGCACGTGCACGGTGGCTCCGACCACCATCAATTTTAAATAATTTAAAAAAAATATCTTATTATTAATAAATTACTTATATCACTTAAATGAATTCACGTTTCATATGCTATATTGTTTTCTAAATTTTTATATCTAATTACAAATCGATTTATTAAGCAATATTAAAAAGAAAATAAAATAAACCTTTTTGTTAATTTTTATTTAAATTTAAAACTTAAGCTTAAAAATAAAATTTAGACAATTTACATTTATCTTAAGTATTTTAAAACTATATAGTTATTTATTTAAATAGCTTTAAAAAGTTTTATATTAAATTAATCAGAATTTCCAAATTGCAAATATAATTTAGATTTGAAAACAAGATCTTATTTATTAAATTTCAACCAAAGCTTTTCTATTTACAATATATACAAATATATATACATTATAAATGGAAAACATTTATTAGTTTTAAAAGATAAAATTTACCAATTAAATAATTATTTGCTTTTAAAAGAATAAATTGCCAATTTAAATTAAAATTATAAAAGACAATTATCAAATCAATTTAATTTTTAATACAGATTATTAAATTGATATTGCCCAAAATTTTGGGTCATCACATTCCTCCCCCTTTAAAAAAATTTCGTCCCCAAAATTTAAAAGCAACGGTAATTTAATAATCCATTAAAGATTTTAATTTAAACCACAAGCATATATTAACTACCATATGCTAACAACCTTAGCAACCAATTTACTCAAACAAAAAAATCTAACTATTAAGACAAAATTCTGGATAGAACTTCCTAGAGTTTCCTAGGTATAAATACTGGAATACTCGCTCTACAAAATCCAAATAGTCTACACTTCTAGCTACAGAGCTCCTACTCATCTAGATCTACAAAACTGAACAGGATATCGGACCACAGACAAGTCCTGTTCAACTACCAAATCCTCCTGAACTGCTGGTTCCAAAACCAGAGATGGATCATACACGTACTTTCTCAGAGATACGTGAAACTCATTGAATTCCAGTATTCCAAACTAGCAATTCAATCCCAGTAGACCAAAGCACTTATCTTAACCAGAACACAGAAAAGATCCAATACCTTCGGAGCTAGCTTTCCAGTCTTACCAAATCTGATAGCCTCTTTGATCGGAGAATACTTATCCAAAATCAAATATCCGACTTCGAAATCTAAATTTCTCCGTCTTTTATTCACAAAACTCTTCTGACAATCCTGGGCTACCTACACCCTTACTGACCAGCTCAACCTTCGCTGATGACTCTCAAAACAAACTGGACCAAAAACGACCCATCATAATGATCTTCTCAAGATCAACCAAAACCAAGAACACAAAATCTACCCCACAAACATCGGAAGATGAACTTACTTTCCTATGCAAAAAGGAGAAACAGATGCACTCCCAAACTACTTCTACTATAAAACTCTGACCTGGAGTAGATGAAAATGCCGATGATGAACACGATCACAAACTTGTCCGGCACATCTCGAAAAACACGGTCCAACAGATACATAAGGAAAACTCAGAAGTTCCATAATATTCTGAGCTGCTTCACCAAACCTCTCTCTAGAAGCCATTTTCCTACTTGCTGAACCATCGGTACCACTCCTGGAATCCTAGTCGATAAGGAAACTCAATCTCCAGATGCTACAAGCAAAAGATAACCCAAGAGAACGCTCAACTATCCCAAGTCACTTTTGCGATCAACCCAGCCTAATTTCCAAAGATACTATTCTCTCTTTACCAATCAAAATAGCTTATAATTATCTAATCAATCCATTGAATAAATGGATCCACTCTGCTGCTGTTGAACTCCACCTCAAGAAAACTGCTCAGCCAGATGACCTTCCTTACGGCACACTAAACACTTTCGAGCTGCAACGCTGCCACATATGCCAAAGACTTCCTAATCCATAAGCTCCTTGAGAAACTCAAGCCTCAAAGCCCAACACAACCACCCAGCTGAACTCAGCCTCAATTACCGATGCAGACACACTTCCTTAAGCTGGTTCCAAATAAACATCTTTGGACACATCCATAATCACTGCGTATCATCACGCAGCTATCACTTCCTGAAGTTGTCAGGATACCATCACTCGCTTCTGCTCAATCGACAGATCCAAACTCTACTCATCAAACTTCAAAGATGGACTCTGTACCTTTTAAAGGTTTCCTTCAGAGATTGATGAAATCCTTACACCACAACAAAGCATACTCAAGACGGTATTAGGTCTACAGTCTCGACAGATACACTTCCAACCTCAACAATTAGACTCCTACCATTGGTAGTCGTGCTACACACACACTACCCTTACTACCTCAAGAACTTATATTGGAAAACCCGAACAGGTAATCCAACAAATCAGGTAGAAAAATATATATATATATATATATATATATATATATATGTATGTATGTATGTATGTATTAAAATTTCAAATACACTCTTTCAAGAAAGAAAACACTCCAAAGCCTAGGTATTCACTCAACCTAGCGCTCTGATACCAAATGAGACGACCCAACTTTCTCTCCACGGAAAGACATGTCATCTTTAAGAAAGAAATGGAGAGAAAAGAGAAAAGATAGAGAAGAAAGAAAGAAACAACATCAGAATCTCAACAGCGGAACGAATAAATTATATTAATCACATAAGATAGTACATAATATACAACATCTATCAGAGTTACACAAATTATACATCACATACTGGACAATTATAAACACCTGTCTAGTTATTACAATTCAATACAACATAAACATTAGACTCAGAGAACACACAGCGGAACACTATATATAACTACAAACGCTGAAGCCTCCTGCTCCATTGCTCCTCCAGAATTCATCAAAGCTAACATGAATCCCTTGGCTACTCGTAAAAATTTGAGTACCCAAGAGTTTAAGAAAACAGAAAATAAACTCCGGGTCAGACATGGGTCTGGTGTGAGTAACAGGTTAAGGTTGCTTAACTTTTGAAAACTTTTGAAAAGAAAAGGTATCACGTAAGACTCCCCACAAATAAACATAGGTAAGTTTTTACCTTACGCTAACTAAAACATTTGATAGGAAATCCAGTGAAATTATAATAGGGTCTAGGGTTTTCAAATAAAATACAGAAATAGTTGGAATGCTTACATCTCACGTTCCAACATAGTTGGGCACAACTAAAACGTACGGCTCTTATTGGAGATTGGATTCCATACAATGGCAGGGCTACTGGGGTACCGTCTGTCACAATACGTGGCCTAGATCACCGTACCGATGATCCACCCTAAATCCCGTGCAACACAAGGACGAAACCATCCCTTATTGGACAGTCCCGAACAAGACAACCCCGGTAGTTGTTGCAATCAAATTCCCCACACAGCCGAATATAAAGGGACTTCTAGACAGGAGTAAATCTCGTCCTACTTGGGTGCTACCTCCTTAGCCTTGCTGCACCTCCCTTGTTTTAGCCATTCCCGGTTGATGAGGCTTGAGGCTATGATTACCTTTAGAGAACACATCTCCTAGAATGCTCATCGTCCACCTGACGATGTTCTGAAAGCATTCAATCCATACAAGTTCATTCCGGGTTCGAATGAATCCGAAGGCATTATCTCGTTAGACTCATTTTGGAATCACCCTCAGAGTTAACAACGATAACCTTTGCAATCTGAATATTCATCTTCACTTGAGATTCACGACCTATCATTAATTTGGATCGATGTGGTTTTCGGATATTCAAATCTGAATACTCGATCCCGGTCTCGTCGAAATCCAAAACACCATCTTTTAGGTCCAAGTTGTTTTAAAGTTAAAACAATTCAATTCTATTATCTATATTCACACAAATAGATAATACGCAATATCTCAATAGATAATCCACATTATCATCACAAATAAATAATTCACATTATCATCACAATTCAACCAAAGCATCCATATCACACAACATCATTTATCTCATATCTGAGATCTCAAACCATTCAAGGCAATCAATATCATCCATCTATACATAAGCAAGGATTAATTAATCACACTATCTATAATTAATTTAAAATGAATTAAATTAATTACTTCATCTCTAATTAATTTAAAATAAATTAAATTAATTACTTTCATCGCTATAAATCTTGCTTACATAGCCATTAATTAATTACAAATCAATTAATTAATCATTCTCTAAGTATTCATCTTAATTAATCACCCTTGACGAATCATTCTCTAATTACTTTAAGTAATTATCCTTTAATTAATTACACAAATTAATTATTCTTAACCAAATATAGTAATTATCCTTTAATTACTCTATTAATTAATTAACTATAATTAATTACATTAATCCTTAATTAATTACATTAATTAATTACCTCATTCATTAATTATTCCTTAATTAATCAACCCTTAATTACATCATTAATTATATTAGTTAACGATCCTTAATTACTTCTTTAATAAATTATTCATCATATTTAATAATTAATCTTTAATTAATTATTGATTAATCAGCCTTGATTAATCACATTCGGTAATTAACTATCCTTAATCAATTACATCACTTAATTATCTTCAGATAACTTTATTAATCAATTCTTAAATTAATTACACTAAGCAATTAATTACTTTCTCTAAGTAATTATCCCACATATCAATTACACAAAGTAATTAAACCCAATTCTACTGTTAATTCTCTAATTAATTACATCCTGTAATTATCTACTTCATTAAATCTTCATTAAGTAATTATATTTAATCCCATCATCAAATGATTATTTAAATTAATTAAACCAATTAATTAACTTAAACTAATCATATTAATTAATTATTTACATAGAGAAATTAATTCCTCTAATTACTTCTATTAAGAAATTATACTTAAACAATTCTATAAATGATTATCTTTAATTAACTAATATAATTAAATATTAAAATTAATCACATTAATTAATCATCTAATAATCCCTGGTTAATTCTCTTCATTAACTAATAACAATTCCTTAATTACTTTTCTAAAGTAATTAAACTTAGATTAATGATTATAATTACAATTCAATTAAGTCTTAATTACCAATTAATTAATCTCTAATAAATGCTTAATTGAAATTTAATTAATCTTTAATTGCTTGATTAAATTAATTTATAATCATTAATTAAAAATCTTAACTTATCTAATTAGTGATCTTTATTTCAAATCAATTAACCCTAATTAATTAACTAACAACCTTTAATTAATTAATTCTAACCATAGATTAATCAAAATAATTAATTACTCTTAAATTATCTTACTAATTTAATTAATTTCCAATCATCATATCTTATTAACTTTAAGATAAAACATTTTTCTTATTTATGACTAAATTTTCTTTAACAAAAACATTTGAAATCATTTTGTTTTCAAATTTACTTTTAAATTTCATTCCAAATTTAAGATTTAAAATGAATACAAATTTAACTTTAATAAAGTTTAAAACAATTAAATAAAACTTTTAAATCACATGTTAAAGAAATACTTATCTTATAAAAGAAATTTTAAAAGAGTTTAAAAGTAATGCATTTTAAATTCAAATCATTTAAATTATACTTTAACATTTAAAGTTGTTAAAACAATTTAAATTTTTAAAAGACTTATTCATTTCAGAACTAGGATATAAAGTTAAATTTGAATCCCTATTTAAAACTTTAATTTAACACTTGTTTAAATCTTGCTTTACACTTTTAAAATTAAAACACTGTCAGGTTTAAAAACCTGTAACCACACACGAGCCACTACGCTTGCTCCCCTAATTGCTTCGAGATAAACCCGATACAATCACGAACAAAACTTGAGATCGAGCCTTCTTCCCCGAACCCCAAACACAACTTGACGCCAATGCACACGCGTGCACGTGCACGGTGGCTCCGACCACCATCAATCACTCACGTCTCCCCCTACAAGTCATCATCGACTTAGTCGCGACTCTGAAACACTCAGATCGGCGCAAACAAAAACCAATCGAAATCGAACTACAAGAGTGCTTGGAATCCAAAAATGCATCGACTAAATTCCCTTCGCCGTCGACGAAACCACCACCGAAAACATCGTCCCTTCGACCATAACTGCGCCATGATCCCAACAACATTTTCCCCCTAACGCGATTGCTTTCAGCGATTGATCGTCGTCGCATTGAGCTCCCAAACCATCGACTAAATACACCCCTTCGAACCGTAGTCCGCCTAATTTCGTCCACCATGGCTAATGATAAATGACCTGAGCATTTTTCCCAGGACCATCCACCTTTCAGCCTCCTTCGACCACAAGCTCGACGCCAACCACTGCGTGATTCGCCAGAAACCATCCCATATTCAAAAACTGAACAAACTCAAACTGCTTCCAAAATCAACTACTAAAATTTATGATTTCACTCCTAAAATTCATGTTTTTGAATGAAGTTTCAGATTATATGCCTGGAACATTGAATTGGTACATTTGAATTTTCATTTATCCTAAGTTAGCTCTGTTCTTTTGCTATTCCAGAGCAGTTTCCAGTTTATTTTAACTTAATCAAATTTTCAACCTTTAACTTATGATAAAACAAACAATTTTTGTTCAAATCCTTAGTCCAAACAGCAAGTAGATCAAGGGATAATGATTTTAAATTAAAATCTTGAATTTTAAAGCTGGAACAGAGTTGTCACAGTTGTTTACAGGCATGCATACGTATACATTCATACACACAGGAAAATGCCACAAAATTCACATATTCACAAACAAATTTTGTTTCAGAAAAATAGCATGCAACCATATTTATTCAAATACTTAAACTTTTTAAAAAGTAATGTTACTCACCAGATTCAAAAATGAATAGAGCCTCTAAACCAATTTGAAACAGCTTTAAACTTAAAAACTTGAGTTGCTGTAGTTTGCTTTTATGATTTTAAAATTGCACGCCTGCTTCCAGGTTGAAAAGAAAATGCTCAAGCTTTTGAAAATATGTTGCAGTCTTTGATTCCAAGTTGAAGAAAATGTTGTATTTAAAATTGAAGCTGCTGGAATATGCTCCAGGTTGAAGAAAATGTTTAGGCTTTGAATTTGAACTTGAAAATGGATTATAGGCTCTAGATTATAGGTTGTTTGTTTTTTAAATTCTCAGGTTTGAAAAAGAAACATGTTTTGATTTTCATCTTAGATTTAAGAAATGAGTTCAGGATTTTATGGAAAACGCAGGCTTTATGGTTTGATAATTTCTGGTTTGAGGCAGTGAATTACAGATTTTGTTTGAGAATTGGTTTAAGTTTTTCTCTTGGCTTTTGAATTAGGAATATAGAAAAGGATGGAAGGTGATAAAATATGTTTATATATAGGCTGAATTGATTTTATTTAAAATAAAATGAAAACTAAAATCAAATATGACACTTGTTAAAAAATACTATACATTTGTCACATTCCCTTGTTTATTACTTAACACGTGTTATTTAGGTGCCTTAAGGAATTAACACTTGCCTTTTTATGTATTTATTATTTATTTATTAAATATTAATAAAGGCTTTTATACTCACTTTATTATTTTATAAATGCTTACCTATATTTATATATGAATTACTTAAAGAAAATTTTATAAAACCAATTATATAAAATTACTTATTCATATATTTTAAATCCAAATATCTTAAAATATCTTTCTTTTGAATTTCAATTTTAAATTCAAATTCAAATTAAATTCTAAAATATAATTTTAAAAATCAAGTTATATATATACATATATAACTACACATTTTAATTTTGAAAATAACAAATTCTATTGTCTTTAAAATCTATTATATATTTATAAAAACAATACATTATAATTATTATTTGAAAATAACAACTTTATCAAATTTAAATAATTTGAAAAAATATCTTATTATTAATAAATTACTTGTATCACTTAAATGAATTCACGTTTCATATGCTATATTGTTTTCTAAATTTTTATATCTAATTACAAATCGGTTTATTAAGCAATATTAAGAAGAAAATAAAATAAACCTTTTTGTTAATTTTTATTTAAATTTAAAACTTAAGCTTAAAAATAAAATTTAGACAATTTACATTTATCTTAAGTATTTTAAAACTATATAGTTATTTATTTAAATAGCTTTAAAAAGTTTTATATTAAATTAATCAGAATTTCCAAATTGCAAATATAATTTAGAATTTGAAAACAAGATCTTATTTATTAAATTTCAACTAAAGCTTTTCTATTTACATATATACAAATATATATACATTATAAATAGAAAATATTTATTAGTTTTAAAAGTTAAAAGTTACCTAATAAATAATTATTTGCTTTTAAAAGAATAAATTGCCAATTTATATTAAAATTATAAAAGACAATTATCAAATCAATTTAATTTTTAATACAGATTATTAAGTTGATATTGCCCAAAATTCCGAATCATCACAAATAAGTACTCACCATCAAGCTGATGCACGATTGATTGCTCAATTTGATATTTATTACACTTTGGACGCTACTTAGAGTGCATTGTGAGCCTATGAGGACCGAGGCAATTCAACAAACTCCTCTGTACTCAATTCATAACTCAAACCCACAACTTTCGATAATAAGTGTAGTGTACCACATTAGGATCCCTAAAAGTGAAATTAATACCTCATCGAGCCTGATAGATAGAAGCTACATGAAGGGTCTACTTCCCCTGACAACTCTACGGCCGATCTGATGCATAATTGCAAACGTCTCGATTTGATATTGAAACATAATAAAATCTTAATAAAGAAACATGTGAGTTAATCAATCTACCAAAAAATGAAGTAATCCATTTGAGTTGCTAAAAGAAAAGAAGTACGAATTGGGAGAAAATAAACTAATGCAAACTTGGAAGGCAAAGATTTTCATCCAAAAAAGCTTCTAACGTCCTACACCCTTTAATCCTCATTTTCTCCACCAAATGGGATTGCAAAATTACCATTCACTACAAAGTTACCCTTCACTTATTTTTCACTTATCTCCTACACTATTTCCCTCAGTTACTCATATCAACCATAGAAATCCCTAAATCCGAAATCAAAATCCCTATTTAGATATTGCATAGAATTAAGCTTTCAAGATAAATCCGATATTAAGATAATAAATCTTTATTTAATCACTGATTATTCCTTTTTTTATTCAATAAAATCTTCGAATTTGAATTATTTGGATTTGAATTAAAATCATCAAGATTCTAATCTTTATGAGAGATGGACCCTACACTAGGTTCATGTGTGGGTGTTGATAGAACCCTAACACAATGTCATCCTCCTCCCATGCATAACGTATGTGTGGGTTCTTTTATAAACCACTCATGTTGCTTGCTTAGGTATGCATGATTCACGCATTGTTTGTACTTTATTTGTTCCAATGACTGCAACTATTTTTCTATCAATTATAATCCGTTAGTACACTATGTGACTAATTTTGTGTTGAAATCATTGATCAATAAATTATTGAAGAGTAAAATTGGATAGGAGTTTAAACTAGTTCAAGTTATGAACAACACGAAGAAAAAACAAGTACGAGGCCTTTTGTGGCTGCCTTTGCTAAAAAATAACGAGAAAGAGAATGGTGTGCACATTCACATAATATAGAATACAAGTATGTGTAAGAGAAAAATCAAGAGTATCAAAGTGTAGTGATTGAATACAATGATCAATCAGTGTTAGTTCCAAAAGTGGACATCTAGATTATGGAGATCCAAGTATCTACGATATTATATCTTCGTACGAGTCTATATAAAATTTACAGGTAAATAGACACAAGGAAGAAGTCTCAAAAAAATTTAGTCTTAGAGACAACAAGTTTGCTTTTTAGTCTGAAAGACACTTTTTAGTGTAAACTGAAAATGATAGTTAGAACTATCATTCTGTGATTTACACTAAAAAGTGTCTTTCAGCCTAAAAAACAAACTTCTTGTCCTTGAAACTAAATTTTTCTCTAACATTTTCGTTGAGCCTAAAAACCCCTAAAATTTAATAGTTTTTAGGATTTATTAGAATGCTAATAGCTACCGTTTTAACACATATTTATATTTTATGGAAATGAGGGCCTCTTAAATGTGTTCTCAATCGGGAAATTCTAGAAAATGCTTCCATATTCCAAGGTCGTATTCTCTTATCAGGTTTAGAGCCTCTATTCACTATTCTTATTAAAAGTGTAAATAAGAATTTGTTTTTTGCTTTTATAGAGAGATGACACCTTGAATCAAACACTTATCATTTGTCTTTAGGTGAGATGTCCATCACTTTGGATGATGTTCATTAATTTCTGCATATTCTAGCGGAAGGAAAGCAACTAATAGATCACTTTTTAATAGTCAGCAAGCTCTTGATCTTGTCGAAGAACAACTTGGAATTATGCATGAAGGCGACATTTCAAATCATGAATGAAAATGTTGGATTCAAGTTGAGCTTTACAGCTCTTAAAGATATTTTTCTATAGTAAGAGCGGTACTTTATTCAAGTAGAGAACTCATTTTGATGTCTGAGGGGTTCAAACCCATGACCTCTAAAACCTCTATTTACAACGTTATATCACTAACCACTTGAGCTAGTTATCCTTGATGGCTCTTAAAGATGTTTTTACTAGAGTGAATGATAGGTGACCTAGGAGGCATGTCGAACAAGATGTAAGAGCTTACATGCTTTTATGCTTGGAAATGCACTTTTTGCGAACAAAAGCATAACACACATGTCTATTCAGTATTTAACCCTTTTTATAAAATATAGATGAAGTGCATGCGTATTCTTAGGTTCGATGACACTAGTATATCTGTATAGACAGTTAAGTGGTGCTAGTATGTATGAAGTAAGATTGATTGTCCGGTTTCTTACTTTGTTGGAAGGTTGGATTTACTTCCTTGCTTTTGTCCTGGGATGAATTTGTATTATGAATCTTAACCAAGGGTCGCTCGTTGGGACTCTGATGCTGGTCATGAGATCACTTTTCCATAGTTAAGTCACCATTTAAATCGCATAATGAAAATCCATTTGTTTTAAACCCATACTTAGTGGCATGTACATTTCATCAATTTGTTGAAATTAATTTCTACCATTCCGACACACTATTATGCGCAGTGCAGTCGAATCTTATCATTCCACTTAGGTCTTAGGCCTGTTTAACAAAGTTCAATGCATTCCATAACTTGTCATACAACCTATCGAGAACTAGAATAGTCATGAGATGGATTCTAAAAGCTACAAAATTGAGTTGCTTATATGGAAAGTGTTTTGAGGAATGGCAATGTCATGTTGTTGTAGAAATCTAACACTTGACTCCGTTTAATGAATCAATGTATAAGGTCGCACTAGATTGTTATGATTTTTACTGACCAAGGGCTATGATTTGGATGAGAATCCATTATGGGTAAAGCCTGGTTAATAGTTTGGACCGTGGATTATGTTGGAACTGGACCAGCCCGTAGCGGAAGTTATGGGTGAATTTCAAAAATTTACCCTATTGGATCTTTATTGGGCCTATGAAATCTAATTGAATTAGAACATTTCTAAATTTCATTTAAATAGTATCATTTATTTTATTTAAATTCAAATATTTTAAGATATGAAATTAATTTTATTTAATTTAGTTTGTACATAAAAGTATCATATACATATATGTGTGAGTGCACGTGTAACATAATAATCCGTGAAACGTATAAAATGCCTATATGTAGATGTTGGGAGTTACATAATAATTCATGAAACGTATAAAATGCCTATATGTAGATGTTGGGAGTTACATCACAACAGACATATTATCTTATTTTATATGTCATGTATGTTGTCCAAATATGTGCATGTATATGTGTTACAAAATACACACACATGTATGTATAAATATATTATATATAGTATATGGACATAAAACACACACACACACACACAGAGATATATATATATATAAAAAGAGAGAGAGCAATTATTAAAAATTATATATAATTCAAAATTAACTTAGTCTTGCAAAAATAATAATTTTAGTATTTTAATTTCTACATACTATGAATAAAATAATATTTTCATCCACAAATAATTAACATAAAATAATCTATTAATGAAAATTTAAATTTTACAATTTTTGAAAATCTAGGATCATAAAATTGAGTTTAAGATATGAAGATTTTTCAAATTTAAAATATTGTTTTAAAAAAACAAATACATTGATTTCGACAATAATTGTTTAATATCGAATAATATATTATTAAAAATTCAAAATTCAAAATTTTAGAAATTCTAAGATCATGAATGTTATAAAAAAAATTATATAAATTTTCAATTAAATTATTATTTTTGATAAATAATAAACAAATTTTTTGAAACAATATTAATCATTAAAAATAATAAAATTTATTGAAAAATTCCTGTATTATTTTTATATGTTTATGAAATGATATAATATTTTATAAAAATATGAAATTGAATTTTTAATGTAATAATTATTTTATATATACTAAACAATTTAAAATTCAATAAATGTTAATTTAAAAATATGAATATATGTACGATAATTAATTTTAGAATTTATAAATTCATATTATATATAAATAAGTTTACTAAAAATTTTAAATCATACATATACATATATATATATATATATCTTTTATATGCATATATGCTATTATGAGAGAGAAATAGACACTAATATATATATATATATATATATATATATGAATTTATTAATATATATATATAACAGTTATTAATGACAAAATTTGATTTTGTACAGTAAACAACATTTGTCTATACATAAATCAAATATTATAACAAACAAATTATGCACATAATCAAACTGATTTGTGACAACTACATCTATTTACAAAATCTCACATAACTAAACATATAGTAGCAATATATTTAAACAGATATGAAATTTCTCATTATAGGATCATAGAATATAATTCAAATACTGTAATATGATTAAAATTACCAATTTAATGATGCCTTTGAATCCACGTTGAAGCAGTGACTTCCCTTTCTTTTACTGTTCTTGATTCGTCAAATTACAAGTTTGGAACCACCGACCTCTAACTATCAAATAGTATAATTTTAATTTGAAATATATTTGAGAATTTTGAGTGGATTATGAACTATATTTTAACCAGAAGGTTAGTTATTATTTTTAGAGATACATATACATACATACATACATGCATACATACATACATATACATATATATATGGTTGTATTAGAGAGAAACGAAGAAAATCTTTTTACCCCATTCTCACTTAATCTCAACCCATTATCTCCAAGCAAATTTCCTATGTTTTAGCCCCCCTAGACCATCCCAAAACCGAAATTTTATAACCCTAATGATGGGCCTTAAATCCATCTAAGCCCAAGCCAAAATATTATGCAATTAAATGTAATTTAATCGCTTGTCGGTATTGTATATCGATCGATATATTTATAACTGTTATATATATATAATATTATTTATTTCTTAAATCGTATACAAATTTTATATTAAATATTTAATAAATATTAATTAATTTAATTAATTTATAATAATTATAAACTAATTAAATCGTTCGGTCTTAAGAGAATTCATCATTTCGGCTGTGTAATTCTTGGATGTAAATTTGGTCAGCGATTAACATCGAACTACTCTAATGTTAAAGCTCACACATTACTTAGCATGTGGTGTGACATTATAGCCAAATTTATCGCTTACTCATTTTCCGTAAAATCCAATTTTAGTTTAATAAGCGTTACCCAATTGTGACATTTGTTTACACCAATTCTCTTCGTCAAAACTATATCACTTTGGACTTATAGAATTTGGTAATGGTCAAACAAACTCATCCACATTCAAATCTATACTCCAAACACAAATTCCTTGGCTCAATAATAACAATACCATTAACCGAAATGCTATAGCCAAAGACTTTGACTTTTAATTGACTTGAGTTGACTGTGATACTAATCACATATAACCGAGGAGACGAATCCTCTCTTGAACAGCGCTTCACTTCCAACACTTCCACTCGACTGAACTATAGTCACTCGATGGACGCCATGCCATGATTTGGCTATGATTAAAGCAGAGCTTTATTGAAGATCAGTAGTATTCTCAAGTCGAGAGAACAGTGTAAATCAGTCACATCAATATTTTCTGTTTGACCTTAGTATATTAACCAACAGAAAACTATTGAGTGAGTCGTTTCATAGTTATCCAATAACTATTAGTACATAATCCATAGGTGCCCCAGCAGTCATGAGTAATGCATTGCCCAACATTTGGAGAGCGTTACGTACTCCAGTCTCAACGGATGCATCGATATCTAGTCTTGATGCTCCTTGACTAGGTACATTTAAAATGGTATATTTGTTTCGTTGTGATAAATTACTTACGGCTACAACACTTTGTAACTACTATCACAAAATATACCATTTATGGATTTTTCTATTAAATATACTTTTATTTAAATTAATTAATTATTATAATCACATTATATCAAGTATATAATAGGAAGAAAATACCTTTTATTTCAAACAAGGTTGGTCAACGAGTTAGATATATGTAACAAATTACATAATTGCCCTAGAGCTTACCCCTAACTCTATCAATCTTCCACATGCACTTAGAGTCAATTATGGAATCTAATTCCAACTTCTCCAATCAGTTTTCTCAAAACCAATCAGATCATTCCCTTAGTGAATGAGTATGTTATTATGTTTTAATTATCTAGTTTGTCGATTAACTCTCTCTGACACTGATAAACTGCCTTTATCATATGAAACAATTCAAAGTATGTCTTTCGAATTCTAGTGAGCTTTAAGTTCTATCATGACCAATTTAATTTGTTATCTTATAACAATATTATGGGATTTTCAACATTTGGAACCACCTTTTGCTCAATTATAAATTTGTGCATTTATATCTGTATACATTAGTTTATTGTAGCGCTATTCAAGTTAATGTTCTCAACATTTAGTTGAATCGACCACAATTACCTTTATTTTGAAACATTTTCAAAATTAAGATTTTAACTTGAATTTTATCATTAACATGTTATACTCAATATCACTTATAAAAGTTTGTGTCCAAACGTTCCATCATAACGAGTTCGTTATTTCTATAAACAATTCTTTAGTATTTCATAAATACGCGACAACACCTCAAACAACCATTTAGTGATATCAATTTGAATTTTATATTTTCTCCATGTATTAAATACATAAACAAAACATAATATCATACACAACACAACCTGTATGATAATTCCTATTGCTAATGCATATGAAATCCGACTTACATATTCCCCTTTTAATAGGGCGCTCTTGTATATCATTTTGGGACAATCTCTATATCTTTTATACTCACCATAAAAGACATCATTTACAATTCAAAATTTAGTATTGAAACAACTAAAGTTGAATGTACTACGAGCATATTGTTAAAATCAACAACGTGTTGTTTACTTATAGTTTAGAAATATCAATATACCTTTTAACATTCTTTCTTATGAACATGCGCTTCCTCTACACTTTGATTGAAAATCAAATATTTGATATTTATATCAAAATACTTATTCAATCTTGATGCTTATAAGATGATACATTTCTTGGATCATATCCAAAGACTCACAAACCCAATATCGCTCCCACTAACTTTGAGGCATTTTTGTTTATTGTGTAAACGGCTTACTCTAAATCATTATTTATAATTTTCCGTTTCAATACATAAGTACCAAACACTAAGTCTTATTGAGCGATAATTTTGTGACTAAATCTGAATTAACTTGAGCATGTTGAATACCGAATCTGTTATGCTGATTTCAACAATTGAAATTTGCGATATTATTCTTATCAACATTGCTCATTTAATTCCAACCACATTAGTCTTTCCAATAAAGACACAATCTCGGCCGATGGATCACATCTCTTTGGTTACGACCACCAAAATCATATTTTGATAGCGTACTTGGAATTGTTTCATATCTATGCATCATGCCATATAGAGTCAACAATCTTAATGGTTTAATTGAACAACCGAGGGTAATGTATATTTTTGACATCAATAAGAAACTCACAGTTTCTCTTTGATGTATGAGAATACTTATTAATGCTATGTGTTCATTTAGGTTAGTTAATTTCACTTCATCTCATATAATTAGTTCTATCTATGGATCTGATCCAATTCCATTTAACTATTAAAAATTTCTCAAAGAAATTCCTTCACAATAAAGTTGATATATCTTGAAACAACAATCGCTTCTTAGTGCAAATAGAATAGGGATTCATAAATGCTTTATGAACCCTTTTATTTATGAATTTTGTTTCAGTTTACAAAAATTATGTTCAAAACATAAATATGTCATTTGATGATAGACCTTTCCAAAAAAAACTTTTGTAAATTCATACAAGATCCCTCATGAACAATTATTACGTGCAATCTTTCAATTCGCACAATCTACCAACTCTTTGGCCTAGGATATGTTGGGATTTCTTGCAAACCCTTATCTTGTATGAATTTGTAAACTATTGTTTAAATGAAATAATATTAACATTGTGTATTAATACTAAGTACATGACCTTATATAAAGAAACCAACTCAACTTTACTCACAAATAATCGTAAATTGTCCAATAATGTCTGATTACTCCTTATTGATGCAGCATTATATATCACATGGAGGAGTGGCTTTTTAGATCGAATTTATAGTTATTTTTATGTGCATTTGAAACTCTTTCCAATATATTCACCTATTCGACCAAATCAAATCATTTTATTCTATTGCATGTTATTTTGTTTACTTTCTTTTATATTCTACGATTTTATCATAAACTTACTACATGTGTATCTAATACACATGTTCATGTTGGTAATAAATCATCGATGAATATAACAAAGTATGTGGAACCTTTTGGTATTAGTAGACTTGTGATTGCATAAATCAATATGTATCAATTCAAAGAGTTCATCAACACTTATGGTGCTCCCACGAAAAAGGTGCATAACTATTACTTGTTTAAGATACAATTAATTAGTATCATATGATTCATAATCTTACAGTAAAATTATTTCTCAAAACTACGGCTTAGTCTACAATTCCAAAACAACTGCAAATAATATTCGATATATATGTATTTTTGTTGCATCACTTTTAGCATGAACACAAATTCCATAATATAGTTCTATTTCGTAATGAATATTCATAATACTCATGTTGAAATATAGTTATATCTATTTTTCAGTCAATACCAAAAACAAACATTATTCAAATAATGTGCGGTACATTTTTCAAAAACAATTTCCATAATTTGATGCAATCATTAGGTGTTATATGACATGCTCCCACTATTTCTGTCATAACTAGAATAGCGTACTAAATTTAGAGATCCATCATATACTTAATATTGTTAATATTGTTTATTTATTTCATATGTTACAACTAGTTTACAGTGGAGAGTTCTTTGATCAGATATCTTGAACTCAAAGAAATAAATGTTATAGAAAATAATTTTCTATATGAAGCAAAATTGACTATTCATTCTCTTAATTCCAACTTTACCTTAAACTACATCTATTCTTATACATTCTTTTTTCTTTCAAATGGTCAAACTATTCAAAAAAAACCTTACTACAATATCATAACAAACCTTTTACAAAAGCACATTCGATTATTCTTAACATTTAAGACATCAAATATGTTGCACTTTATGTAAACCGATCAAGATGACATTTCAATGCTCAAGTTCTTAGATGTATCTCGTAGTTTATGGTCTTGTGTTACATTAACACAATATGATCTTTTTAAAATCATTCAATTTGAATACATGATCTAAAATACTGTTTATTGGCTTACTTCAAATGAACTAACTTCATCGAAATATTGTACCCCACAAACTATGACTGTTGTAACGTTCCGCCTTTTCGCACGCTTCAAATCGACACACGTGCCAATTCAAACCATACGGAATGGCGGATTGTTATGGGGTAAATAAGAAAAACAGAGAAGAAATAAAATAAAACAGGATCTCACAGCGGAAGGATAAAATATAATAATCAATCTATAGTTCATAAAACTGTTTACAAACATTTGCTTCTACTTATTACCATAAATATCAGAGTTCACATACCAATAAATATCAATGCAGCGGAATTAAATGGTGTAGTGGAATAATAGTAGATAATACTAATACAAATCTTCCTCTTCGTCCTCCAGAGCCAAAACTTCAAATCCTGAAACGCTCGGACTGACCCGAGCGAATTGAAAAGACAAACACTCAAGTCAGAACTAAAAGATCTTATGTAAGTTAAATTAACATAAATAAATATGAGTGCAGTAACTCAAGAGATGCTCGGGATTTACATCTCTTAAGGATTCGTTAAACTATTTACTATGTAGTATATTTCGCTATTATAATAGTGTCTATAGTAAAATAAACATACTTTTAAATAGCATTAAGGCTTTACATTTTCCACCTTAACACGTAATAGTCCCAGTAGTCCATCCAATATCATAGTCCCACCTGATCGGGAAGCCACCAGAGGATACCACACGGACTACGGGAGAAATCCAAACTCGTACAAGGCGCGATAGGGTAGGTGACACGACACAACTAGGCAATGCCAGGGTAGATATACCATTTACGCTTCCGGGTCGGTGGTAACGCGTAGCGCGCAGCTACCGGCCACCTCGAGCCACACCCCTATATAAAATCAAAAGTGGCCACCGAAACAATCCAAAAGTCAAAGTATAATATCGAAGGGATGTGTCCGATCAAATGTGCTACCTTATTAACCCGTCAATCGCTCCTGTTTTAGCCACCTTATGCCAACTCACGGGAGTTGGGTCCACGTATTTACCTTACAAGAAACGCCGCCACCGACCTACTTCATTCTGGAATCTCCACCGCGTACACGGTTGTTAAAGTGGTTTTTGGAGTTGGCAGAGAGTATGACAACTTCCGATCCCGGTCTCTTCAACAACCAAACGTTATTATAACACTGTGGTCTTTTAAAAAATAATTTATACTTTAAAACCAGAATAAAATTTTCCATTTCAAAACCCATAAATACGATATCATTCCCTTTTTAAAACCCAAATAAAAATGATATCATTTTATTTCATATATATTTCTTTTCCAAAGTCATGCCACTTTTAAAATTTATAATACCTCGAAACCAAATATTTGAATTTTAACTTTCAACATAATACTTCGAAATCCATAATTTTAAAACCATAACTTTCAAACTTAAATGGTTTGGATATTCAACAATATATAAAATAAAACAGTTGAATTTAAAATTTCTTTAAAATAAATAAATTCCACTCCTTCACAATTTTTATTCACTTTAATTCTAGTCTAAACCCATAACTTTTAGATTCACTTTCAGTTTAAATAAAACACTTCGATTTCAATATTTTCTAACTTTGAGTATTTAATGAATTTCAAAACTAAGGTTGTGAATTTAAATCAACAATTCATTTTCCTATTATTTAGTTTGAAAGGTTTACATGATAAATCCATAACCATTTAAAATAAACTAAATTTATTTACACTAAAAATTTCCTTCCATTTATTTATACTAAAATTATTTATTTAATCCCGTTATAAATATCATACCTTTGAAATTTCTAATTTTAACAAGGTAACATCAACTTATGGAGTTAAATTTTCAAATAAGCTCAATTTATGTTAAATTTCAAATTTATCTTTCAATCTTTATTGATTTAAAACGTTTAACTCTATATATATACAAGATCTTAAACCTATACTTAAACGTATAACATAAATTATCAAATGTCATTTTCGAACTTATTCATTTTTATTTAACAGATTTATGCATAGCTTAAATTCAACAATTTAACTATGTATGTATATATAAAATATATTTATATCATATCCAAATTTAATATTTATTTAACCGTATCATATCCAAACCATAAAATAATTTCAAAAATAATTTTATATATATACCGCGGTGCCTGTATATAAGTTTCTATCCTATGGTCAAGTGATACGGATATTTATCATTTCAATCCGCAATTTAAAAATAAAAATGCGGTTGTATATCATTTCAAACCGCAATCCAGAATGAAATGAAAATGCATGATAACTTGCAGTTTATATAAGATAGAACACATTATCCATTCACCCAATATCAATCATCAACCAATTTATTTCAATCATCATTAATTTATTTCAATCATCGTCAATTTAAACAAACATCAATATATAGCATATGCAATATAACAGGAATTAAATGACAGTTATTAACTAACAGTTTATATTTAAAATAAATTTAATAACTATTTAACTAGCAGTTTTATGCAAGTAAATAAATTTTAACTGTCAAATTTATATGCAATTATAAAATTAATAAACAGTCAAATTAAATAAATGCGATTTAACAGAGATAATGAATAAAACATGCCAAACAGTCATAAATAAAATTCTACTCATATCTAAAATCAATTTAACAAACATAAGAAATCTTAGAAGTTGTGAGTGGGTTAAAACACTCACCTTTGGGATTTGAATCGAATTTAAATCCGATTTAAACCCAAAATTTCGACGGTCTCAGAATTTGTTCAAACTAGTGTCAACAGATCCGGAATTTTATTACGATCCTAATAAAAAAATCGCGCGTGAAAATGATGTCGTATGAGAAAGTTATCGAATTAAAATGAGTTGAAATCAACATAAATTAAAAATAAAACAAAATAACCTAACCCTCAACACGTCAGCCGAGTCGTTTCTTCCCTGTACACGCGTTTTCCAGAGAATGAACTCACGCACGCAAGACCCGGTCAACATCACCGTTGACCGCCAATTTCACCTCCTACACGTCGCCGTAGGTCATGGCGCCACCCTCAACAACCTCGCCCAGCTCCCCTCCACTCGCCACCACGGTGCCACCTTCCCTAGTGTCGGCCGCCGTCGCTCCATATGGGTTGAGCCGGAACCCTAATTGCAAAATCCACGATGATCTGACCGATGATCTTCCCCACCAACGACTTAGATGAAATCCCCTTGCAAATCTCCACAGCCTAGCACCAAGCAATCGACGATCGGTTGCCGTTGATCGTGACAAGACAAATGACCGAGAATAAAAGCTAGAATTCCGGTCGAACCACAACTCAAATCGAAAAATGAATACCACCAGGGGATTACCCTCATCGAGATCATTAACATATATTATTTTTTGAATTTTCTGAGAACTTTGAAGTTTTAGCTTTGGATCTGATTTGAATTTGGATCTAGCGTTTGATCCATTGAGGAAGAGAAGGAACTGTGTGATTTGTATACACAAACAAATGAGGATAGATGGAGGGTAGGGTTTTTAGCTGGTTTTATATAGGTAGGTTAGAGATATAGTAGATGGATCCGATAAACAAACGTGCTGAACGATAATTGGCCCAAAAAGCCCGTTTCGACTCTGGAACGAAATTGGTTAAACCCATATATCCAAATAGGTGTTTTAAAATATTCTGAATGCGATGAAAGAAGTTTCACGTCCAAATTCCATCGTATGAAGAAGTTATGCTGAAAACAATATTTCCAAATTGATTTCAATTAAATCGATTTCAGGGCGTTTCGAGTCCGTACGATCAAACGACAAGTCCGATCGCTACGAAACTTGAAACCCTATTATAATTCACTGTTATGGATTCGATGAAACAGGTTTCGTCGAAATCCGAGTCCGTGATCAAAATGGCTATTTTTATATTAATTAAATAAATTAAACAAATTGATTAAATCCAATTTTATGTTTTAAATTCTAAAATTGACAACCTTATCATCTTTATATTACTCAACATTTACAATGATTTTACCAAATTTAAATGTCCGTATAGAGAAGATAAATTTATCAATTCCAAATGTAAATCTCACTTTTAATAATTAACTTCATTTAATTCAAAAAATTATAAATAAAATCCTCAAATTTCGATTTAGTTAAATAAATTAATTATTATTCCATTCAAAATTTCAATTAGAAGGATTTGCCATTGGATTTAATATTATCGCATAAATACTTCCCATTTTCAACTTAATTTTCAATCAACGTAAAATTTTATATTCAATTTCCATAAATTTTCAATAGATTCAAATTATCATATTTTAAATTCAAATGAATAAATAAAGCTTGATCCCGTTTAAATATTTAACTCGTCTAATTGCAATAAACCTTGTTATCATAAATTAAATCCCGATATATTGGTACAACTTTATTTCCATTTTTATTCACAAATCATCATATTTATGAAGAACATTTACGTTATTCTCCATTTATTACCTTAATTTATTTATCGTAACATTTAATTTATATTTATTGCTATGATTTCCGATTTAATTGAAGGAACTAAGTACATAACTCATAATAGTTGTGGTAAAACTCTCAATCCCACATTTATAAGTATATCCTTATCCGTTATATCTATTAATTAAATAAATTCCATTTTTAAGTCCGTTTAAATCCATTACTAAGTACCCATTTGTTTTTTTCCAATAAATTTGAATTCCACTCATTTACCAACAATCACTTTCCCATTCACACCTTATTATCAACCCACAATTATTGCAATTCATTATCTTATATTGATTTTATACAATTGCATTAACTTTACATTCAATTACTATTCAATGCATATTTATTCATCAATCAATTCGATATTTACTTTTCTTCCCCTTTATTTGATAAATAACCTAGTATACATTTACATACATTCATTTCATTCCATTCATTTATGGGTATTGCATTGAAATTTAATTTATTAGCTAATACCAACATTATTACCATTAATTATAATTGGATTCCCAATTTTATTCAATACCATGAATAAATAACATATATGTTAATCAAATCCTACATTTGTTTTTCTCATATTCCATTTAAAATCAAATCATAACATTTAAATGATTTTATTGAATTAGAATTTCATTCAAGTCATAAATTATTAACTTTCATTAACATGATTCCTTAATTTATTCCAATTACCGTTAACACTCTTTTATTGCATTAAATCCATTTAATATTTTCATTAATTTCTCATATTAAATTTTATATTCAGGTAAGAATCCTTTTTCTACTTAATTCATTTGGATTTTATTCAAATTTCTATAAATAGGTTTTAAGTCACCATTTACATAATTTATTTTTAGCCTTCATTTTAACATTTATTTATCCCCTTTATTGTTCCTACTAAAAATAAATTACAAAAATCCAATTAAATAAACAAATTAAATTGTCGAAATTTACGGGTCGTTACAACTGTTCAGCTTACAACACTTATATATGAAACTACATGGATCAAATATCCATAGTCTTGAATTACATTTAGAGTTCAAAAATTCATAAAATGCAATACACAGCCTAAACCAAACAAACATATAAGTGTCCAACTTACGAATGTATTAAGTAGTTGAAATTGAGCACTTGCATGGGTATACAAACATTACATAACATGCAATTAGAATTATTAGTAAGTAAATATTATATTTCTATTTATCAACTTTCAATTCAGTTTGTTTATATACGTTAATTGACAAACATTTTATCAATCATATTAAATGCACAAATTTATCATTGTAGATAATTAAAACATTATATAGCATATGTTCTTACAATATTAGAAAGGTTAAATGTTACCATTTCATTTTTCTAATAAGCCTCCCACTAGTCTTTTATGTTTCTCCAATCCCTAAGATGAAATATAGAAGTCTTACAACTTCACTAGTGGGTGTTAGGACTCGTTTGTTTTGGTATTCTGACCTTGAGTTTGCTCAACAAACCATAGCCCCACAAACGATGGATAACTCCTTATTGGTTGTATCATATACAACTCCTAACCCATTTTTTCTTGTTCTAATCTCGTTTCGACCTTGAGTTTGCTCAACAAATAGAAAGAGATTATTCACTCATACCTACCTTATCGTGATAGCCTAAGTACAGTATATATACATTGAGTTTGCTCAACAAATACATATAGTTATCTTACCTCATCTATTCAATATATTAATAATACTACGAATAGCATCCCTAACTTGTGTTTGCTTAACAACTAAGGAGTATGTATATGCTGGAGGACAACATTATATTGAAGATTCATAATCTTCAATATATATATTAAGTTATATCGACTTATAGAATAATATATTTCTTATGAAATATCCCAACGATTTATGTGTCAGACACATCAGAAATTATGGTATATATACATTTACATATGTATTTATTTCTCAAGTCTATTTGGTTTTCTTTAATGTTCCTGCAACAACCCGCAATTTTACCATTATATATTTAAATTTTCATCTAAATATAACATCGTTAGTTGGATTAAAATCCGAAATGTGACTTTTTGCAAACAGTCGAATCCGCACTCGAGACCACTGTCATTGAGCTTAAAATGACATTACAACTTGTTTAAGTATAAACATTGATATGTTTGGAGTTGATTAGGATTTTAGTATTTTTATTTGGGCTTTGGGTTGTGTTTTAGCCCATCAACCCAATAAGATAACCCAAACTCCTCTACCAAATAACCTAACTCCTTTCCTCTTCATTCATTCCACTCATAATTTCCTAACACTTAAATAAAATGAAAAATGGGGAAAAAGAGGGGAAATCAAAATTCATAAGCCCTAAATTCCTAGGAAATTCAAATTCAAGTTCTAAAATCAAAGGGAAGCTTAGGTAAGCATCCTCTTTGTGACAGGCCGCAAATCCATGCCCCTTGAGTCAACACTATCCAACAACAATTTACTCAAGTGGAACAGAAATACAAACAATTGAGGTTAAAGAAGAAGAGATAGAAGAAGAAGAAACTAAACAATATCAGAATCTCACAGTCGCAGCGGAATAAAATATAATAGTAAATATATAACTTTACACAAAATGAAGTTTATAACTGTTTTATACATCATATCATCACAGTGTCTCGTACATCAACCATTACCAATCAGACATACCATATAATCACAGCAGCGGAATATATATAGGTACAGATAATACGTCTCGGACTCCAGCTCCTCTCCTGCTCCATAACATCCTATCCTGAACATATAATACTTGGTCTGACCCAAGCATTATAATGAAATAACACCCGAGTCAGTCTGGAATACCAGCTGATAATAATGCATCCAAATTGATTATTAAAGTTTCAAAAATCCTTTGAAAACAAAAGCATCTCGTAAGACCACGCCACAAATAAACACTAGTACAAAAAGTGCATATTGCTTCGCCTCATTTGCATCGGTTGGAGTAAAAACTGATGCAAATAGAACTATTTGCATCAGTTCTATCTTAATAACCGATGCAATTGGTACGTGAAAAGCAATAGGTAATAAAAAAATCAAATTTGCATCAGTTCTCACCAACAACCGATGCAAATAGTTTTAGTCGCATCGGTTTTAAAGTCAACCGATGCAACTACATGTTGATGGCAATATGAAATTTAGATAGGAAATAATGAAAAACTGGCTCCAAAGTTTAGTTTGGACAAATGTACTGCTTCCTCCTCAATAACCCACTCCCAAAAAAAATATATCGTGCCCTCCCCTTCTTTTCGTTTTCAAATTCGAACAAAAGAAGAAAAAAATTAAAACGAAGCTTTTGAAAATTTTAATGGCGAAGATGGCAGCAAACTCAAAATCGATTTACAATAAGAAATCCACGGCCGAGCATCTCAAACAAATAAAAATCGAAATCAAAGCAGTTCGATAAAATTTCACTTCCCACCGAACTTCTTCACCCAATCCCCGAGCAGACTTCCCCATACCAAAATCTTTGTTCGTTTAATTTTTCCGTACAGATCGGGACAGTTAATCAAGTTGATGGATGGGTCTGCACCAGAGTGGAAAAAAATGGAACATCATTTATCCAGTTTACATAAATTCTAAACAAACGGTGGCTGATGGTCGGCGAATCGGATTGGGAAAAACTTGCGAGAATCCGACTTGTAATGAAATCAAGGATTGTTGTAATTATCTTAAGATTGATTGCATAATTGAGGTATTTTAGCTCTTTATATCAATTTCGATTAATTTGAATTTACGTCTTAGAAAACTGCGTTTGCGTAGCGTAAGTGTATTTGCCAAATAAATGCACTTTACCCATAGGGTATGTACAGAAATTGCAGTATCAGAGCGATCGCAACCATTTGCCAGGAGCAATTTCCCATTGTCATTCCTGATTCATTTTTAATAACATTTTCACGATTGACGATACGCTTATTGATATGTTTGATCAAGTGTTAGAAACATAAGACCCACTCTTTATCTAACATTGTAACTATGGGCTCCATCCTTTGCTGATTTGAGCAATTGAGTTGTCCGTATCGTAATCGCAGAAAATTTATTTCTAATCAATTGCCGAAATACACCGCTTGTTCTTTGATCAGTTGTCAGTGACTGATAACCGAAATGAGTTGTCAGTATCTCACATTGTAGTTGTGTGTTCCATATTGATTACTCAAGCAATAAATTAACAATCACATCAAATTGGTTGTTTCTTTTGCAATTGACTTGTTGGTGCACATGTCTTTATAGTTTATTGTATTTTTAAAAAAAAATTATTTAGTGTATATGCTACAATTTATATGGGGTATACATATATTCAAAAACTCTTTATTTTGATGGTGAAATAATTATTTAATAACAATGCCTTTGTTTTACACATTATTTGCAAGCATGGATACTTTCCTTATATTTACTCTCTATAATTTTCTTTTATTTTTGCACACATGCAATTTCATATGGTTGTTAACTCAAACACATGCTAAACTTTTAAGGCATCTTTAGAATCGAATAACTTCGGACAACCCCAAAACACAAACAAAGCATATCAGATATAGAATACAAATACTATTAACAAAGTAGCATTTAGATCAATATCAGAAACCATAATGTCATTTTTTAGTGCAACATTTTTCATATTAAAAATCAATATGATAAAGGACAATCATCTAAACTGATGAACACAATAAACTACTACAATATCCTATTTATTTTTGTAAAAAATAAGACTGTATTTGAATCTGAATTAGTAATGTTGATCTGTAAATATTTGTGCACCGTCCTTATTATTGGCTTATTGATAGTTTTGAATGAAGAGTCCTACATTATGAATATAATGTGCCAGTTGAGTAAACCATGATTTTGCACCTATTTATTAGAGTTTTCAGGTGTGTATCCAAGAAGATTTTTGCTAGCCCACTTCTATTAATTATTAGTAAAGAAAAGAAGAAGGCATCAACAAATAATGTAAAAGTTTTGATAAAGCCTATTGGTCAAGTGGACTTTTCTAGTGTCATCTTAAAAGTGTAAGGTTAAAAAATGGAACCACATTATCACCAGTTTTGTAGTACTATAGTAGGTAGCAGGATCCGCTGTGTCATTTATTTTTTTTTGAAAATTTTATTTCCATAATTATGTGTGTGTTCTGTTTAATTAAGGTAATTGCAGGTATATGTCTACAATATAATGTGCCAGCTGAGTAAACCATGATTTTGTACCAATTCTATCAGTATAATGGTTTGTTACAACAATGACCATTTTATTATCATGTATTTTGGTTGAAAGTTTTCATTTCAAATTCTTGAATAGGTAGCTAGAAAAGAGTATTCTTTTAGCAAAGAAGAGATGGAACTACCCACTGTTTTGAACCTCGTCGCAACTAGATTAAAGGTATTCATGTTCTTGCCCAGTTGAATATTCTTTATTAACTTCAAGATATTTTTACGATTTATGTGCCTTTGATCCTGTTTACATGATTGATAATTAGTTGATGAATAACTAAATTGCACATATCCTTTTCTATGATAATCATTTTTGATCTCTTTTGAATTTGTACTTATGGCAGTTTAGTTTAATTTAATGAACTCTTCTGCTTGATAGAGTTGGACCATATGGAAGCTTGGGTTTTGTAGGGTCTCAAGACACTTTTGAGTGTTTTCATTTTATTTTCAAGTATAAAATTATGAATGTGCAAATTAAAATGTATCTTAAAACCAGCTTTGACTCATGATGATTGCTACATGGTTTGAGAAACTACTGTTATTGTTGCATTAGCTATGGTTTATCGGTATTAAGATACTTATACTTTAGCAGACGACTAATCATTCTGCTTTGTAATGTCTACGAATCTTAATTGTGTAGATGATTGATCGCTACTATAGGTAGTTGATTACCCTTGCTATGCAGTTTGTTTGTAGAAATAACTTACTGAATATGTCAGTTTTGAGGGGGTAGTTGTCAATCTAATGTAACTTTTTATATTTCAGTAAGAAATTCATATTCATAACTTACTATAGATAGTTATTATTCCAGTTATGGATCATGATGATAATCTGTTATTCTTTCAAGTCTCTTTACTGATAGCAGATCGACTATTACGTATATAGTATTATGCGGAATGATTTTAACTGCTATTATTTTAGTTTGTATTTTAAGACGGGTAATGAATTGAATTATGTTGCATAATCTTTCAATTTCACAGATATCAACAGGAAGATTTTTAGTTTTTTCATTTTTTCCCTTAAACTATTCATTGTAAGTATGATTAAGGTACACATGTTTCCCAGAAAAGGGTTAAAACGTACACATATTGGTATTCTTTTCCCAGATAATGAAGTGTGCACTAGTATTGGTATTCTTTTCCCATATTGTCACAACCAAAGTATCAGCAGATTGTTTATCCGATTGTCAGGAACTGTGCGAGTATAGCCAATACCCTCAGCATTGTGTAAACACACTCTGCCCCATATGTTCCATTGCTGATGGTTCCACTGCTGGTGATTTTTTACATTACATTTCTTGTCCTCATTTTATTTAATGGCATTTCATATGTATGCTCTTATTGCAATATTGCATTCAGTATGCAACATAGAGTTAAACAGTATGCAGTTTAATTAAGAACATTATTCGAATACTATTTGACTATATTAATTTAGGTAGCTTTCAAGAAAGTGTTATTGTTTTGTTATTCTCGTATGAAATTTTCTTTCGTGTTCAGAGAGAAAAATATGGTTGCTACCGCCGATGGCAGCACCAGCAGAATCGCCAACTTCATCAACAGAATCAGTTTCTTCTTCAAAATCGCTATCCTTTCTAGTTGATCACTGTGTGAAGGCTGGGCCAGTATTTTATTGCATGAAGTTTATGTTCCTTATGTGTTTTGAATGAATAATGCAGTGGCATTATTTATTATAATAGCCACATATAAATAATGTTTCAAATCTTAGATGGTACTATATGTGTTGTTTGTGTGATTTTTCTGTCCATAAATAATTAGAATTTCAGTGATTTTTCCATCGTCGTCATCGTTATATATTAGTATAATTACAATAACATCCCCTAAACTTAATTTGCAAACGATAAATTTTTTAACACGTTATCGACCAAAACTATATACAACTTTACACAACTAGAAATTGAGTAGGGATAGACGGGCCCTCTATAAATTATGTTCACATAGGTGTCATAATTTTAAAATAGATACTAGAAGGAATTTGTTTGATCAGCTGACCCAATGATAACATTGGTCGTGTTGGATTACACAAAAAGAAAGATTAAGGTTAGGCCAGGGGTTACTTCTCATCTTCTTTATTTTTGGATACGTGTAGATGAATGCAGCAGCAGAAGTAATCAATGACCTTACAGATCCAGCAGCCAATTTAATATTTGGAGCGGTTATTGTACCATCACTCAATGGTCAGGTAAGCTTTAGAATGATGATAATAGTATATTGGTTGCGTTGCCAGATTGTTAGTGGTGACTATCTACACTATGAACAAAATCATATTGGGCTTTGTTTGATTTTTTTTAATTGCATTGTGGAGGTTCCTATATATTTTTTTAGTTGAAAGTTTAAAAAAGAAAAAGAAAAAATAGGTGAAATGATGTGGTTGCTATCCAGATCATCAAAGTTAATAATTAAATAACTCATTTTTTGAGTTTGTATTCTGCAGGATCATTCTACATATGCAGATTTCATCACGTAAGGAGTGACATAAGGATTGCAGTTGAATGGAGTGGTGGGTTACTGTGATAGGATGCAGTTGTTCAAGTGGTTTTATGGTTGATGTTTGTAGCAGGGGTAATGTTGTAGGCAGTTTTTGGGCAAGTTTTGACTGTGGAGATGGTAGGGTAGGTCGTTGATGGGATTGCAGGCAGTGAGGTTGTGGAGTGTCCAGAAAGTTATGCAATGTTATGACTGTTGCTTTTATAAGCAATGACGTTGTCAGGTTATGGAGTGATGGTAGTGATGTTGAAGAGAGTGATATGCAGGTAGCAAAAGTGAGTTTGATGAGGCAGTGGGGAATGTTGTAAAGTGAGGAAGCGACAACAATGGATGAGTTTGTGGCAATGCAAGGTGGGGATCAGTGATGTTGTAGGAACAGTAAGAAGTGTGCACTTAAGTTTATATGCACAGTTGATATGCACAATTAATATGCACAGTTAAGTTTAGTTAGCAGAATTGTGGAAGTGGAAGTTTGGAAGTGGGCAGTGGGTAGTGTTGGAGACCGTGAGTTGAAAGTTTGTAAGAAATGTAGTAGTAACTGGAAACGAAGCCGTAACTGGATGTGGCGGTGATATGGTAGTGGTTTGAAGCAATTTTTATGGTTGAGGATGGTATTGTATAGTATGATGAAGTGGTGAAGTAGTATAGTTGCTGTCAAAAGTGTGCACTATAGTGATGACAATTTTATGTAACAGGAAGGGGATTGTGCGAAGGTTTGTAACAGGGAGAGGCAGTTAAGATGCAGTTTGAAATGAAGTAGCAAGTAGAAGTTGTGGAGTGTGGTTGGTGGGGATGACTAGTATGCACAGTTGTGAGGTGGATGGCACAGTTTGGTTGCAGAGAAGTGTGACTGAAAGTACTGTTGTATGTAGGGGTGCAGCAGGTTGAATACATCAACAGGTTACTGTACACATAAGTGTATGTTTTGAGGAGGATCAGGGAGGTGTATATTGATGTTGATGGTAGTATTTTTTGGGTTTGTACTCTGCAGGATCATTCTGCATATGCAGATTTCATCACGTAAGGAGTGACATAACGATACATTCTCTTCTCCGTGTACATGTATTTTTGTGTGTCCACATATAACACGCTGCATTTATTTTCTACTACTGACTGTCTGATTATGTACTGTGGAATTTATTTATGTTTTTCATTCTTTTGTAGAATTATTAAATTTGATTATGTATTTTCCATCAAATTTAATTTTGAATGATAGTAATATTACATGCAATAATTATTTGTTATAATCAATAATATATATAGTCTATTTGAGTACTGTAATAATGGTTTTGAGAATGTCTTTTTTGCATCAGGTATAAATAGCTGATGCAATAGAGGGATTAGTTTGCATCGATTGTTATAAAAAACCGATGCAATAGAGAGATTAGTTGCATCGGTTTTCATTACAACCGATGCAACATAGGGGCTGTGTCCAAGCAACCAACCATGATATTTTGTATCAGTTGTTAGTAACAACCGATACAAAAAGGATCTTTTTGCATCGGTTTCAGAACTGATGCAAAAGTGTTAAGCCCGTTGCATATGCATCGGTTGTTGAACTGATGCAAAAGGGGGGTAAACAACCGATGCAAATGGCCTGTATTCTAGTAGTGAAACATGTCGGTTTTTTACCTTACGATAGCTAAAACACTTTTTTTAAAGAAATCCTCTGATATTATAATAGGGTTTATATACAAATACTTATAAAATAGCTGAAATTGCTACATCTATTAAATTCCAGCTACTAGCCACAGAGTGGGTAATACAAACAAAACTCGTACAAGGCTCGTAGGGAGAATGGATTTCCAACAATGACTAGGCACTGGGGTACCACCTGTCACAGTACCTGGTGTAGATCAGCGTACCGAGGACCACTCCCGATCCCCTGCAACACAAGGCCGGACCCATCCCTTACTAGACAGTTCCGAATATGATTACCCCGCAGCTGGGATCACCAACCGCCCACTAGGCCGAAATAAAAAGGTACATCTAGACAGGGATGACCTTACTCTCAAGTGGGGGCTACCACGAAGCCTTGCTGCATATCCCCTGATTTTCAGTCATTCCCATTTGATGAGGCTTGAGGCTAAGAGTTACCTTTAGAACGTTTCACTTAGAATGCCCATCGCCCACCTGACGATGTTCCGAAAGCATTCGTCCATACAAGTCCGTCCCGGGTTCGAACGGAACCGAAGGCACTACTCCTACTACATCCATTTTGGAAATATCCTCAGGATTAGTAGCGACTAGCCCTTGCACTTCACCGCTCCATCTTCGACTCTGGACACGTTTTTCCACGAAACGTACAAACCGGATCGAAGTGGTTTTCGAGAAATAAATCTCTATCCCAGTCTCTCCGAAACGATCAACGCATTTGTCCAATATTGATAGTCGGTGATTCAACTATCAATTAACATTCACAAACATCCATCACACAATAAATAATTTCCCACATTATTTATTTGCCTCAAATATCTTTACAAGATATATTTCCAAATTTTCAAAGCTCATTTGAAAACAATTTCCCAAAGCTCTTCTTTAAAGGTAAATCCTTTACCATTTATTCCCATTGGAAATAACCAAGTTCAAAACATTTAGATTTAAAACAGTTAAAACATTTCATACTGAAATATACTTTAAAATATGTAAATTTACTTCTTGTTATTTACTCAAATTATAAATTTAAAATATGTGAAGTAGAACTATTTACTTAGACATAAACTTGATTTTACATAAAGGTTTATTTAAACTAAATTTAAAAGTAGATTTTAAAAGGATTAATAATAATTTCTAATAACTTTATTCAAAACTAGCCTTTAAATAAATCCATTTGTAAAAATAATTACTAATGTAATCACAAATAATCACTATTGCTAATTTATTAATTAGTTACTTTAAATAATAATTTTCAAAACACTCTTTTAAACAAGTTTGAACTTTAAACTTTCTTTTAATAAAATCTATTTAAAACTCGAACTTGGTTTTCCAGGGAAACTCATTTCCACTCAAACAACCCAGAAAAATCCTACTTATAAATTTTGTCGATTTATTTCAATCCAGATTTATGTTTTACTAACATAGATTTCCTTTCCATGTTTTAAAAATAACTTCTTTTGAAGTTTAAACATAATTTCCATTTTCAGAAATTCACTTTCATAGTATAGGTTTAAAATATTTTTAAATAAAACTATTATGAATTTAGTTAATGAAAATCATACTTAAGAAATCACTTAAATAAACACCTACTTAAATTTCAATGTTTTAAAATAGTATTTCTAAAATATTCTAATATACATTTACACTGCTAATTTATAATTTTACTAATTTATACTTTGAAAAGCTTCTTTGAAGCATTTTTAAATTTCCAGGAAAACATTATACATTATCAAATAACCCCATCGTTATTTTACAACAATTTATAACTTCTTATAGAATTTATCTCCAAATATCCATACTTTCACATTTATCAACTGATAAATTTTCTCTTCATTTATAATTCCAAATTTACCAATTTCCAATCTTCATCCAAACCAGATTTCAATTTTTATTCCTTTAAATCCATTATTTAACAATTTCTTTAAAAACCCAATTTATTTTATTTATGCTTAACAATTTCAGGTTTAAATTTTATCAATTCATATGACAACAAATTGGATTCCATAATTAGCTATCACAGTGTATAAATAAAATACATCATCAGTTATAACAATAACTCCTATATTGTGAGGAATCCAGTTGGATCCCTCCAACCTGTTTTCCCTGCATCACAAATATTAACACATCACATATATGAATATCAATCTAGTCTGATAACAACAATTATATTCAACCAATCACATAGATATTTAAATATTGTCTAGCATCCAGATGTGAGTGAGAATAACCCACCTTGAGTTTCGGCGGGCGTTCGAAAATTAAATTAAACCGAACGACGCTCGATTTAACTCAAATTTCTACTTGCCCAGAATGATTCCCGAACTGCACCATTGCGTAGTACGCATCTCTGCGATTCTGGCGTATCTCGTTTAGTCACCATCTGAGAACGTGTGCATTAGATTTGAATTTTCAAAGTTTTGAATACTAAATTTAAAATAAACTTCCTTTTATTTAATTCATATTACCCAAACATCATCTAGGCCGTAAGATTCTAGAACTAAAAATCAAGGCCGCACGTAGCAAAACCCTCTTCTTCCTTGTCACGCGCGCAAGCATCAGGAAACGATCGAACCAGGAACCCAAACACGCGCTCTCAAGACCATTGCCGCGCCACCCATGTTCCCCTCTAGCTTGATCAGAGCATACCATGACGATGAGCGCCTCGAACTCCATCGTCATCCAGAGCAGCTTCGAGCTCGGTACTATCAATCCCATGAAAAACGCAAACGAACGACGACTGTCTCGACCACGATTATGGCCACCACGATGAATTCCGTGCCACTCCTCCGTATGGATGGGTAGAGCTCGAGATGATCTACCACTTCCTAGTTGGGAGTTTCTTCAATCGAAACGTGGATTGATCGATAATTGAAAATGAAATTAGGAGGGTTTCGGCCATTGAAGTAAATAAACGGCGACATTGGAGGCAATTAGGGTTTCAGCCCTAATTCAATATATATATATATAAACCTCTAATTGTATTATTTTAATATTAAAATCAATTTTAAATGAACATTTGCAAACGAACTCCAAAACACACGTGCCGACAGGCGTTCTTAAGGTTTTCCCGCGTTTTGGACACAATGGAACATGTTTCGAAAGCTAATTTGGTCGTACGCGTGAGCTACAGAATTTAACGATCAATTCAAAATTAAATCGGTTAAATCGATTCCTATGCGTTTCGAGCTGCCACGGTCAAACGATAACTCCGATTGCTAAGAAAATTGAAATCCGATAATAACTAACTATAACGGATCCAACGGAACTGGTTTCGTCGAATTCCGAGACAGTGCCCCGAAAGGCTATTTTAACTTGTCTATTAAGTCGAGCGGTTTCTGAAATTGTCGAACCACTTCAAAATTTTACTTTTAAAATTTTACTAACTCTATTATAACTCGTATATAATTTATATTCACATTAGAAATCATTCCGATTCAGTTTAAATCTAAATCCGATTATTTGCATTATTATATTATTAAATTCCGTTATTAAATTAATATAAAATTCCAAATTCAATTTATCAACTTCTAATTTCATCCAACAGTCCAATATTACTATTTAAATCAAAATAAACTTAAATAAATTTTTAGAAACCATTTTTATATTTACTTACTCTCAGATTCACCCATTTATCCCAATTCTAATATTAAACTATTATTATTCAAATTTTCAATTAAATTCCTGTATTTGAAATTTAACTAACTTTATTAACTTAACCAAGGTCTTTTATTTAAAATTCAAATTATAACACATATTCAACATTTAAAATGAATTAAATGTTCAAATCCGGCGACCCAAAATTCTGGGTCGCTACACTCTTCATCTTCTCCATCTTGATTCCTCTTCAATTCTTGATTTTTCCTATAACCTAACTTAGGAAAATCTTTGCATGTAGTAATAGGTTTAAGATCTTTGAGGCGTAGTTGAGGAGAAATCAATCCTAGCTTTTTTTGGAGCTTGTCTTTTCTATATTGGATTTAAAGGTGAGTTCTTGAGTTCACATCTATGTCTATAGCTTTCATTGTTGTTAGGTTTGAATGTCTAACATCTATTTCATGTTCAATTGCTTTTGATTTGAGTTGGTTTAGTGAATTTTCCAATTTTGGTTTTGAAGTAAATTTTTTTTGAAAATCCTATTATGAATGTTTGGACATGTTATTTGGGATGTATCGAAGAGCCTACAGGGCTGGGTTGTCGCTTGGCATAAATCCCTAGCATCTATCGCTCGTTCAATCACTTCCGTGTTGATTTGGCCATCGATGGTCAAGGCAAATTTCTGCCCAGCTCAGCAACCAGACATCTGGTTGAACCGACCGAACGTCTTGTAGGGGGTTCTAAAAAAGAATAAATATATAAAAACATAAAGTAAAATAAAATTCCAAAGCCTAGGGTCAGATGTCTAGTTAAACCCACCAGACGTCTGGTCATGTTAAATTTTTGCTTATTTGCCTATTTTTGAGTGGATTTCCAATTGTTATCGATCTTTGATGATCCAAATAGCTTTTGTTAACCAATAACGACTTTGATGACTTCTTTTCTGGATTTTTGGTGTTTCCATTTGATGGATTTGATATCGATTTCCATGGTTTTGATTCACATTATTGAAATGTGGATTTTTGGTGATAGATTGTTTTTACAGTCATTTCTATGATTTGTCACTTTAAAATACAAAGGTTTTTATACTAGTATTAAGTACTAAAACTCTTTCACAAAAATGATTTCAACACTACTTTTAATACAAAACTCTTTTTTTAAAACCATTTTACAATCTATTAGTATATATAAACCTTTACCTCATTCGTAGGAGAAATCCAATTAAACGACTTTGCAAAACAAGTGGTATGAAACGCTTGCATTTACTTTGTCAGTTAATTCTTGGATTTATTTGATTGAAATTTCGTGACAATTTTCGAGTGGAAGTCTACAATTTGTTCATAAATATTTAAGTTAAGCCAATGATTATGGGACATGAAGCCTAATTCATTTATTTACTAGCTTAGTGTAATTTACACTTATTGATCAATGATGATCATTTTGTGATTTAGACTAGCGATATGCGATGTCTCTTTGTCCGCATGGAGGACTATACCCCGTTCTGTGGAGCTTCGGCTAAATTTGCTGGGGTAGAGACCATGGTCTTTTGACCATTCATGGAGCAATATGCTTAATGAGTCTATGCATAAGGCGTATCTTTTAGGGTGCATTGATATTCGGCTCATTCGTCCTCAAAGAGGGACTATACCCCGTATTTTTGTCAGTTAGCGACCCATGGGATGGTGTCCCGCTTGTGATACACATATTTTTTAGTTTTCATGTCTCTTTTATGATGAGCCACCCCCTTTGTGTTTTTTTGGATTTCTAAATATTGATTTCTGGAATTTGTGTTTCACCAATATTTGTGATTTGCATTGCAATATTTGTGACTTGGTGAATAAAATAAAGAAAATAACATTCTTTTTGGTGTTTGAGAAAATTTTAGATACTGTATGATTTTTGTTGTTATCATATATATTTGTCATATCTCTTATCCAATCTCATCTTACATGATAATTATAGCTAGAATGATCCGTTAATTATTTTTCTTCTTAAATAATACTCAGGTCAGATCGAGATGTTTCAGCTTGACTTCTCAGTAGGGACTAGCTTCTGACGTTTGGCTAACTACTTTAGCATAATAGTTATTGTTTTTCATACATTCGAGATAGAGACTCCTTGATGTATACATATTCTTTTGAGAAGCGCTTGTACCTATTCTTTTGTGATGTAGTGGATCTTATATGACCACTACTATGATGTTCACTTCTATGTGTTATATTCATATCTGTTTCCGCCTTAGTTATCTATGCCTGTTTTTATGTTGTTTTTATTTTTTATTGATTCCGTAGGCCACATAGCCACTGTGTAGTAGATTTGAATTTGTATTGGATACGTCAGATTTCCTCTTAAAATGAAATGCGTGACATACCATCTGATGTAACGGTTCTCGCTCAAATCAATTATACAGATGGTCGCTCCTCAACAGTTTCACATTTTCACATCTGATGTGACGACATTACCCAGTAGTGTCCTTGGCTAGAATGAGTATAAAGGTGGGGCGCCACAGTTTCACATTTAGTTTATATATATCGTATAAGTTTTATTGTTATATCACTTTTATATTTCATACTATTTATATGATATTCTTACGTATAATATATCATTAATTAAGTCTTATCTAATTAATTTTAATCAATTAACTCTTTAATTAATTTTAAGTTAGTATTCCAACATAACTTTTATATTGGACAAATCTCCTATAATATTTATAGTGTATGCTATAACCTTTATAGTGTAACACACATATATCATATATATGTGTTTTATTTAATTAATTAACCTTTAATTAATTTATTCAATTAAACAATTTTATTAAAATTTATCTTGTATACATACATGTATACTTATGTTATCTTAAACATTTTAAAATAACATAACATATATCAACGCATCTAATACATGCATATATGCATTAATTAATTAACATACTTAATTTATTTATTTTATTAATCTTATTAATAAAATTGAAATTTGAAATTTTTATATAAATATTTTCAAACATTTTTAAAATATCATCATTCTTTCAAACATTTTTAAAACTTATGCAGTATTATAATTTTTATAATAAACATGTTTTATTTTAAATTTAACTATTAAATTAGAAATCTTTAACATTAATTTTCGAAACGATTTTGAAAATTAGCCCAAAGCCAAAATTAAGTTAGGCCTTTTCTATTAGGGCAAGCTTTGGGCTCACTTCACCTATCGGGCCAGGCTGGTAACCAGGTAGGACAGGGTACTTGATTACCCAATTCCTATCCTAGACATTACCTTTTTAGACACCATACTCAGTGGGCAAGCATAATTAATTAGCCATAATATGACTAATTTAGACCCATAGGCATTGGGCTTTGATACCATTGTTGGAATTGGACCAGTCCGTAGCGGAAGTTATGAGTGAATTTCAAAATATTTATCCTATTGGATCTTTATTAGGCCTATGAAGTCTGACTGAATTAGAACATTTCTTAATTTCATTTAAACTAAATTATTTATTTTATATAAATTCAAATATATTAAGATATGAAATTAATTTTATTTGATTTAGTTTATACACCAATATATCATGTGTGTGTGTGTGTGTGTGTGTGTGTGTGTGAGTGCATGTGTAACATAATAATCTGTTAAAGGTATAATATGCCCATATGTAGATGTTGGGATTTACATCCCAGCAGATATATTAGCTTATTTTGTATGTCATGCATGTTGTCCAAATATGTGCATGCATATGTGTTACAAAATACACACACACATATGTATGTATAAATATATTATATATAATATATGAACGTATAACATTTATGTATAAATATATATATATATATATATATAGAAAGAGAGAGAACAATTATTAAAAATTATTTATAATTCAAACTTAACTTAGTCTTGCAAACATAATAATTTTACTATTTTAATTTGTGTATATTATGAATAAAATAACATTTTCATCCATAAATAATTAACATAAAATAATTTATTGATGAAAATTCGAATTTTACAATTTTTAAAAATCTAAGATCATAAAATAGAGCTTAGAAAAAATATGGAGATTTTTCAAAGTTGAAATATATTTTTTCAAAACAATACATTGATTTCGACAATAATTTTTTATTATAATAATATATTATTGAAAATTTAAAATTTTAAAAATTCTAAGATCATGAATGAAAGGTTACGAAAATTTTTAAAGAATTTTTCGATTAAATTATTATTTTTATTAAAACATAAATAGTTTTTTCAAAATAATATTAATCGTTAAAAATAAAAAACTTTGTTGAAAAATTCCTAAATTATTTTTATACGTTTCTGATAATATTTTATAAAAATATAAAATTGAATTTTCAATGTAATAATTATTTTGTATATAATAAACAATTAAAAATTCAATAAATGTCAATTTAAAAATATGAATATATGCATGATAATTAATTTTTGAATTTTTAAATTCATATTATATATAAATAAGTGTACTAAATTTTTTAAATCATACATATATATATATCTTATATATGCATATATGCTATTATAAGAGAGAAATATACACTAATATATATATATGTATGTGAATTCATTAATAAACGTGTACAAAACAATTATTAATGACAAAATTTGATTTTTTACAGTAAAAAATATTTGACTATACATAAGTAAAATATTATAATAAACAAATTATGCACACAATTAAACTTATTTGTGACAACTACATCTACTTACAGAATATCACCTAACTAAACATATAGTAGCAATATATTTAAACAGATATGAAATTACTCATTATAGGATAATAGAATATAATTTAATTACTTTAATATGAATTTAAATTACCAATTTAATGATGCATTTGAATCCATGTTGAAGCAATGACATCCCTTCCTTTTACTGTTCTTGATTCGTCAGATTGCAAGTTTGGAACCACCGACCTCTATCTATCGAATAGTATAATTTTAATTTGAAATATATTTCAGAATTTTGGAGTGGATTGAGAGCTATGCTTTAACCAACAATGTAGAATGTGATGGCGGCCAAAAGGTTAGTTGTTATATATGTATGTATGTATGTATGTATGTATATGGTTGTATTAGAGAGAAACGGGGAAAACATTTTACCCATTCTCACTTGATCTCAACCCATTATCTCCAAGCCAATTTCCAATGTTTTAGCCACCCCTAGACCTTTCCAAAACTGAAATTTTACAGCCTTAATGATGAGCCTTAAACCCATCTAACCCCAAGCCAAAATACTATGCAATTAATAATTTAATCGCTTGTCGGTATTGCATACCGATCGATATATTTATAACTGTTATAAATATATATAACATTGTTTATTTCTCAAATCATATTAAAATTTTATAATTAATATTTCATAAATATTAATTAATTTAATTATTTTTTAACAATTATAAACAAATTAAATCGTTCGGTCTTAAAGGAATTCACCATTTCTGCTGTGTAACTCTTGGATGTAAATTTGGTCAGCGATTAATATCGAACTATTCTACTGTTAATGTTCACACGTCACTTAGCAGGTGTTGTGACATTATGGCCAAATTTATCACTTACTCATTTTCGATAAAATCCAATTTTAGTTTAATAAGCGTTACCGGTTGTGACATTTGTTTGCACCAATTCTCTTCGTCAAAACTATATCACTTTGGACTTATGGAATTTGATAATGATCAAAATTGCAATCTCATCCACATTCAACTTTATATTTCAAATACAAAGTCCTTGGTTTAATAAAAACAATTATTATTAATCGAAATGTTCTTGGCAAAGACTTTGACTTTGAGTTGACTATGATACTTACCGCATGTAACCGAGGAGACAAATCCTCTCTTGAATAGTGCTTCACTTCCAATACTTCCACTTGATCCAACTATAGTCACTCGATGGACGTCATGCCATGCTTTGGTTATAATCAAAGCGGAGCTTTCATATTGAAGATCCACATAATTCTTAAGTCGAGAGAACTGTGTAAATCTGTCACATCGATATTTTTGTTTGACCTTAGTTATATTAACCAACAAAAAACTATCGGATGAGTCATTCTATAGTTATCCAATAACTATTAGTACGCAACCCCTAGGTGCCTCAGTAGTCATGAGTAATACACTATCCAACATGTGGAGAGTGTTACGTACTCCAATCTCAACGGATACATCAATATCTGGTCTCGATGCATCTTGACTAGGAACATTTAAAATGGTATATTTGTTTAGTTGTGATAAATTACTCACGGTTACAACACTTTATAACAACTATCACAAAATATACCATTTGTGGATTTTTTATTATTAAATATATACTTTTAATTAAGTTAATTAACTAGTATAATCACATAATATCAAGTATATAATAGGAAGAAAATATCTTTTGTTTCAGATAAAATTAGTCAACGAGTTAGATATATGTAACAAATTACATAATTGTCCCTAGGGCATACCTCTAACTTTATCAGATTATTGATCTTACTTATGATAATTATACATGGTAAAAATCTAGCATTTTAATTATTCAATTTGTCGTTATGCATATATACAATAGTTTACATTAATTCCGTAGTTTAAGTTAATGAAATCTGAAATTCAATTTGTAGAATATGAATAGAGCACATGGCTTGATGACGCATTTGATAGAGTTGCTAGAAAATCGATTCATTCAACTTTAGTATGATGAAGGAAGTAAGGAGAAGTTTGGAAGAAGCATGAAATGAAGTTGGGTGCTTCACAGGGCATTGGCTTGATTTATATTAATTTAATTTGGTTATTTAGATATGTGAACTCATATGTTTGTATTAACTTGTGTATGATATGTTTGTGGAATTTGCACTACGCCATAAATGGCCTTCTGCAACACAAAAAATGTTGGGTCAGGCCCAAAAAATGTTGCCATAGGTCCATGGCAACATCTTTGAGGTGATGCAATTTTTGCCGTTGCCTTAGACCTCAAAGGCAACATTTTTACTATCTAAGGCAACATAAGTAATATTGTTGCAATAGAACCCTATTTGGGTCTATAGCAACATCCATAGGTGTCTGTAGCAACATTCCAAAATGTTGCTATAGATATTAACTTTCTGAATTTGTGGGGCCCACAATGTAGAGCATATTTGATTTTTTAATAGAAATAAATATTTATTTAATAAAATGCTATTGCATAGAATTTGATATTCAAACAGTAATTTATTTAAATAATATTTTATTTCAACATTTGAAATAGTACAAATTCCCGACTCCACTATTTTACAATTCAATGATATATAACACTGATGTTCACATATACAGATATTCCTCGCTACATCACTCAGTTCACTCATTACATATGCAGTTTCAATTTATACAGACATCGACACTGACAAATATATGACGAGCCGAGTGCCGAGCCGAAGGCGAGCCGAGTAGCGGGTCCAGTCTTCAAGCTCATGCACATTTGATTTGACTCTGTCTTCAATCTTGTATTCAGCTGTCCAGTCTTCAATGCCTGTCACATATAATTCAAAAGCAGTAATCGGGAAAATAATATTTAACTCGAACAGAAAATGAAAATATTTTTGTTATATTATTTGCCTCAGGTATTTGGGTTGTTTCTTTTCATATATTTTTCTGACAGGGACCAAATATTTGCACGGACAACCTGTGAATGCACAAGTCAGCTGTTCACAAGTGCATAAGCCAAACATGAATGCAACACAAGGATACGAGACAGTATGGAAGACAGCAAGCAACAGTTCAGGCAAAAATGCACAAAGGAGAAGCCAAGTGCACAAAGTAGTACTCAACACAGCAAGCAACATAACATGACCAAGAAATGCATGTACATAGATGAACATACATGCATCATAAGGCTTGGTACAAGAAACTACTCAAGTGCAACTACTCAAGTGCAAGTTCATACTCAAGTGCAGCCAGATATGTAGATAAGCCAAAAAAATGGACACGGCACAAGTTCAAACCCGAGTCATCGACTGGATTCAACTCAGGACCAAGCAACCAACAAAACAAATAAGTACCAGGTTCAGCAAAATGTAGACAAGCTAGTGCAAGAAACACAGCAGTACACATAGGCAGCCCATCAAGAAAAAACAGTGAATGCATCAGGCATGTACAAGAGAAACATAGGCAGTAATATGATATACAGAGGACTTGGAGCATTAGTTCATGTTAAAGAACAAGGTTAGCATGATACCAGTTCAGTCCAGACCAAGCAAAACCAACAAAGCTCAACACACATATGTTTATATATATCGTGGAAATCAAAACTCAATGTTCAGATTAGTCAACAATTTAATAAAACCAAAGATCACTTTCAAAGTTCTGATTTTCAAAAATGCAGAAGTTTTCAAGTGAAGCAGTTTTCAAGAGGACAGCAGAATATAAATACTTCAAGTTCTGGTTTAACAAATGCAGTAAGGTACAAAGGTATGTGAACAAGTTTAACAAAGGTTCAAGTTCTGGTTTAACAAATGCAGCAGAAAGGAGCTAACAAGCTCAGATCAGAAATCAAAAACAAGCCAGTGAACCAAAATCCAACATACCAAATAATATCACATCGCAATTCATCATCGGCAAAGCAAAATCAAGCCAGTGGACCAAAATCCAACATACCAATACATCATCGCAATCCAACATATCAGATTTCTCAAAGTCCAACAGAAAGATTAAACTCGAGATTATAGGAAATAAAGCCTATAAATAAATCCCAATTCATCATCGGCAAAAGCGTGCGAGTGTAACCAAAATTGAGAATAATCAAGTAAACCAGAAGGCAGAAAACATACCAAATAATATCACATCGCACCCGACGACGAAGTCAAAGCAATTCGAGCAATCAATCAAGGAGAATGAAGGAGCAAGCTACCAGGAACGTTTCTTACACTAGATTCGATCAATCAGAGCATCAAAGCAACTGGAATCGCGTGCCCTAGTTTTCACAGAGAGGAACGAGAAAGAAAAATCGCGTGCCCTAATTTTCACACAGAGAGGAATGAGAAAGAAAAGTAAAGCGGGAAATGGAAATTGGTAAGGTGTGGATCGATGGTGTGAATCGACGGTTGAGATTTTGTTTTAAATGGTGGTGTGGATCGCTGAGGTGTAATTTTTTTTAATTTTTTTAATTAGAATATATCTATGGCAACACTATATAAAAATATTGCATCGTGTTACACTTGCGTTGATGGAATGCACTGTTATATAGTGAATGATTGACTGTTGAATTTGAATTCAACATTCAATAAAACGTACCGTTTTGGACGGGGCGCTGCCCCCGGACCCGTAGCGGGGGCGTTGCCCCCGCACCTGGACCCCCCTTCGTAGGGGATCTTATTTGACAAAAGTTTTTTGAAAAAAACATTCAACACTAAATAGCGAAGAACTAAAAGAATGCTAGTGTAATTACACTGGCACATTTGACAGATGCGCCAGTGTAATTTTGTATGGGCGCATTTCACAGATGCGCCCCGTAATATTTTTTAAAAAAACTAGCCTAAACTTGCAAATAGTTTGAAAACTAGCCTATCCAATAGTTTAAAAAACCAGCCTCTATTGAAAATTTGTCCTTTTTTTAGTTAGAATATATCTATGGCAACACTATATAAAAACGTTGCATCGTGTTACACTTGTTTAGCTAGAGCAACACATTTTTATGGCTAAGGTAACACCAAAAATACAACGTTGCAGTAGGGCCAAAATTTTATAGCTGTCGCAACATTTTAGCTAGCAACACCTTGCAAAAATGTTGCAGAAGGTCATCTATGGCGTAGTGTTGTGACCATATGCTTATGGAATTTTCTTATGGATTCATGTTGTATGATTTTGGAATTTGTGGAACTAGTATGTTTTACATAGAGTTATGTATGATATCTCATTATGTATGATATCTCATTCATTATTCTTTTAAGATGCATAATATTGTACGGCTTACTTTCTTGTATGACGTATAAGCTTTTACAATGCTATAAATCATTTTGTATGATTATATTTATGATCTTATCCGATTTTGGAAGTTGTATGTGTGTAATGTGTTGTGAAACAACAGGTATACTGAATTTTATAGTACTTATGCTAAATAGCAAAATGTTGGACCAGGAAACCTAAGTAGGGCTTAAGCATGGATTTTCAATTGTACCACGTCCAATTTTAGCATGGTGTAAAGAATTTAGAACGTTTGCTTTAAGCATGGTTTTTTTAGACAACTACTCAATCCTTTCCCTACAATTACAGAGCGTGGACATTTTGTACTATCACGCTGATTACCTACATGTATTTTTTGAAGAAACCATATTTTTCTTTTGCGTGCTATATTCACTTCCTACGTTCACGTATGACATGGGATCTGTTGTTTCTGTATCATGTTTTGGTACATAGATCCATTAATTTCACACGGACAACTTTTCATATCCCTCCTCCCCCGAAACCATTGTTCCTTTATATTTTTAAGAAGGATAACCATGTATTGACCCAGCATTCATTGTAGTTAAGGTTCTTCATATCAATTTTGTAAACAATTAAAGTTAGAAACCATACAATGCCTTATTCTACACCGTCAACTTATTGTAAGGAATAATGGGCACAATACACTGCAATGAGATGTTCACATACCCAATACCTTTTTCAGTGTGTGAAAGAATGAAGGAAGAATTATATTAGGATCTTGTAAGGTCGCATTTAACGTTGTGCATCCACCCAAACAGGTGCAAGATGAGAGATAGAATCGAAGATGCTCCAATGTGTCATTGCAACATTGATGTTTTCTTAAGAACCTGTATCTCTAATGCAAATGTCGGTTGATGCTACTTAGGTTGTTCAAGATTTGGTGCCATCTAAATAGTGGTTTCATTCATTGGATTGACGAGCCATTCTCAGAGCGAGCCATTGGTTTCGCGTTGGAGGTGTTACAAGAAAATCAGAAACGAGGGTTGAAATTTGAGCATGAAATGGAACCACAATACTCTATAATGCAAAGTTGTGTATGCAAAATAAAAAATGACTAATTAAAGTTTGCACTATGTGTTTAAATATGTATTTGATGACAAATGAAGATGCGAGTTATTTTGTTTTTAATTATGTGTGTGAACCTCAAATTTAGAAAGTTAAAAATTTTATGTTAAAAGAACAACTGTGCTAAAAAGGGACGTGAGAGCAACAACTTATCGAATTACAACAAAAAACTACATTAAAGTAAAAAAATTAGCACAATTAAATTCATACAATGTAACAATTCAAATACATATTTAGAAACATAAAAATCCATAAAATAATAAGATTCATGTTCAAATTTCACCACATCTACATCCGTACAACACTATGATTCTAAAAAAACCAGGCGAGCATACAACGTTCATACAGATTCCCAATCTTGTCTTCGATCGAGCAAAATAAACTTCCATCTACAAGAATCGTCATCTCCATGTAAGGACCGACTATCATATATTGGCGGGACATGATATTTAGCATCTAAAATTACCTACAATCATTTATAAATTAGGTTGACTCGACAATATAAATAGTTATGAACGGAAATATAATTCAAACAATGGTACCTTAACCAAATGATTGTCATCTGCAAAAGTAATTGCAAACTCCACACATTTCTTTGAAGTATGAACACATTGCTTTGGAGTATGAACTTTATCCACCAAGATGGGGTGGTAAGGTCTAAAGTGCTGCTAAGACTAAAAACGACTACATTATACTAGGTCGTTAAAATGTATCCAATATTGACATATCGATCCGTTTATTTGGTGGTATAGATCCATTGTCATGTGATAACAACTTTAATAATATGTCAGCTTGACCACGTTCAGTGACGACTGCATTATAGAGATCCTTATGTTCACATAACTCATCGCACAATTCTCTACAAACTTGTAGCCAAGTGCCAACTACATGCTTCAATGCCTAACAAATTAGCAACTAATCTAAAACCACAATTAACATCACATTCAACATCCCCATTTTTATTATATAAGGAATCAATTTAGTTGACTTCTGATTGGCGTACATAGTCGATACATTAGATAAATTGAATGATCAAGATGGTTTACAAACCCATGGTTGACCTTTATTACCGTGTTGTTTTCACTACATTGGGTCATATGTAAAGGCATGGACTTGCTTTCAAAACACCAAATAAGCCATTTTGCAACATTTTTTTGTTTTCAATTTGTAACGGCTATTACTGTTACAAAATCTTAACGGTTATTTCCGTTAGAAGCAGTTGCAATGGTTATTACCGTGAGTAAATACGGCAATTTCGTAAATAGAAAAAACAAAAGTGGATAAAATTGTAATTTTCTATTTTATCAAACCGACCATATGAAGGTTTTCTTACTTCTTCTGCTGGCCAAAATCCATTTTTTCCAAGCAAAAAAAACATTCCCCTGTTTTGTTCATTTTACCGATGTTCGCGGTGACTCATTTTCATCCGTTTTTTATTCTTCTATGTTCTCCCTCAAACATTTCACCTTTAGTCGGTTTTCCCATGATTCTGTTTGAATATTTCTCCTACTTATTCTCCGAGCACTTCGGCTTTTCAATTTGATGAAATTTTCAATATTTAGGTATTCTTCCAATTTGAGAGGAAACTACGTCCGCCGCCAGAACTACCAAAAGCAAAGGGAAGAGGAACAAACAAATTGGGGAAAATGGCAGGAAGAACAAGCAAGGCCGCAGCGACTAACATTCCGCCTCTTCTTCTTCCTCCTCCACCATGCCGATGATTGCTACCACTCGCCATATTTTCTCTCCTTGGAAGCAAAGAATAAGAGAGAAGGCCTCGAGCTAAATATCCCTTTTTATTCAATAAAATAGATATGAGGAATAAATGACAGTAATTAATCCCAGCTGAGCAATAAATATAAAGAAAGGAGAGAAAAAGGCAGTAGACAAAGTGAGAAACAAGTGTAGTAGAGGAAAGGGAAGTAATAAAAAGGGAAGAGAAGGAATGAATTAAAATTTCTGGTTGTGGAGGAGATGGACATAGAATCTTGTGCGTTCGCTTAGCTGTAAAAGAGACAGGAGGGAGTAAAAGTGATGAATTAGCTACAGAAGTCGATGGTTTTCTTCAAGCTGAAAAGGTTGATTTTGATTTCGCTGAATCTAACATAGAAGAGGAGGTAAGTGTAACTGAATTCAATGTTAAAGTTAGCAAAAATGATGACCGCCAAAATGAAAAGAAAAAGAGCAAAGAAGATGCGATAAATGTAACTGAATAGGATGTTGAAGTTAGCAAAAATGACGATGAACTAAATGAAAAGAAGAGAGTAGCACTGATGAAAGTAAGGTATCATTGCTCCAGGGAGAAGATGGGTGGGAAGGAATTGAGAAGAGCGAGATTGAAAAGCTTTCTAGCGTGGTAGTAGAGTTTGTTAGCAGTGAGTATGGAGGCAATGCATTGAAAAAGGTAGGAGGTGGCATCAAGAAGCAATTAAACGGGCTTCATAAGATTGCTACACAGGGACCATGCTATGAACCTTGGTCGCTAGCTTTGAAAGGTGCAGCATGAGCTAAATGGTATTGTAAGTTTCTAATATTCACTGTCATAAATATTTATTGCTATTAGTATCTTATTGTTATTATTATTTTAGCTCTAACTGCGGTAGTAGGTGGATGCATGCTGATAAGTATGTTGGTTCACAAATGAGATCTTATGTCCCAAAAATGTGTTCCCCGTATATCCACCATTTATTTATTGGTTGACTGCAATAATTAATATAATTAAAACTAATTGTATGAATGTGATTGGATAGACACATGAAGATACAAAGAATGAAGATACAAAGAATCGGTAACATGAGATATCTACTCGTTAGTTCCTTCAGTGAGTTGATGCAACTAATAACTATTAGTTAACTGGATTACTATGGAAATCATATTTGCTCATTTACGGTCTTTTTAATTAAGCTATAAGGAAGAAATTGATATTATTTTTCAACTATAGATGACTTTGTGGTCCATGGTACTGCTGTCGTAAATTCTTAAACTAACAAGCACAACATGTGATGTGAAAGATACCAAGGAGAAATAGTCTGAAGTTGTAGATTTCATTAAGAGCAGTAGTTCCATGTGCAGTATCTTTGGTTAGGTTGATGGATATTTAGTTTAGTTGTTTGTTGAGTCTCTTGGTATATCTGCCAAATTTTATTTCTGAACACAAAGCACTTAGTCGAAATATTATCAGTGTTATATTATCAAACTGATAAATAACCAACTGTATAAGATAACATTAAATACTGGATATAGTTAACAGGAATAACTTTATGCACTGATTAATTTTTATACCAATCAAGACCTACTAGATAAAAGCTTTGTTACTTAATTAGAAAAAATTTCAAGCTCAGAAACATGGCTATTACATGAGATTTATTTACTAAATCAATTTTTGCATTAGTAGTCTTCTTTAATTAGTTATTGAAAAATATGATGATGTATATTATGGTGACCTTTTTTGATTTTTTTCTTCCCAATACATTAGAGCTACAAATAAGCTCAAAATTAACTGTATATTGAACCTTCTTGATACATATATGTCTGTGCGTCTGTGGGTAGTTCATATCAATACACTAAAAGCACATCCTTAGTATAAAGTTGATCTACATTTTCAATCATTGATATAATTGAATTTACATAGTTTCAATTATTTTTTACTATGCACTTAATTTTTTTATCAAATTTGCAACAAAGAAAAAAAATTAAACAAAAATATTTTTCTTTCATATCAAATATCACAACGGTCGGTTTCCCCACCGTTTTGCGGTTATACTAGTTATTTTTAAATCCACTTCTAACGCTTCCAGTACGTTATCCCCATTTCATTATTCTTCCCTCTTTCAATCTAGGGTTACTGCCTCCACATCATTCGGGCACCTCCTCCATCTTGTTTTGTCAATGTCTCCGTCTCTGTTTCATCTTGTAAAGCGCTTCCCATCGTCTTGTAAGCGCCTCCCCCTCCGCCACCGTCTTGTACTATCAACACCTCTGCCTCGTCTTGTCGATGCCTCTACCTCGTCTTCTCACCGCCTCCACCTCGTTCTGGTATTTTTCGTTGTTTAATTATCTTAAATTGGAATGGAATTCCCACTTTCTGTTTGAATTTATATTCAGACGTTTTTTTCCAGTTTTGCTTGTAAACAGATTTGAACGGGACATATGCTAGCTCTGAAACTATATGTTCGAACTAGACCATTATGTTCAGATTCAAACATTAGTGGTAGTAGCCATCTCACATCACGTACTTTTCTTGATAGTGACCTGAATTTCATTAATCGCCTGGTTTGCCAATCAAATGTAATACATCTAGGATATGAAATATGTGCCTGTTTTCATTACTTTTAGATGTGGCCTGGATTGGTTGCTAAGAGCAAGTAAGGTGGAGCAGATTTAATACAAACGTATGTGTTTTGGAATGGGCATGAGACAGTCAGAGGTCAGGTATTATGCATATTTTCTTTTCGCTGATTGTATAGTCTTTTCCATTCTAACACTATAGTGTTACTTTTGTAACATCGTTTCATGTTGTTTAGTGTAACTTTGAAGAAAGATATGATCTTGTTAAGTTTGCGAAGTTGATTGCCTCAAATGGACGTTATCTTCATCTTCGTATCGGTCCGTATGTTTGTGCAGAATGGAATTTTAGGTAAGCATAATTCTCTCTGATGGTTCATATCTTAAGTTGATAGAAGATTTATTTTTTTTTTTTGTTTTTTTGTTTCCGACAAACATAATTCGTACAAGAGGCCCACTTTGTGGTGGATATTAGGTTTATTTTACCTTTTCGGCTGTATTTACTGTAAAAATTTCTCTTGTCATATAATAATATATATTATACAGACGATCTTGTTTCTTGATTTGTGTCTGCTGTTGTAGTTCATGGGTTAAGACAATGTTTACTACATTCAGCTTGTTGTGCTTAAACTAGTGGTGCATGTTGTAATAAAAACATATTAAGTGTTTTAAGCATGGGTACACGATTGGGTACACGACACACTATAGATATTTTCTAGCGCTGCAATTTCCAATGTATGCCAGCAGTTTAGCATTTCCTATTATCTACCATGTTCTTAGCTCCTGTGACTGAGATTCATACATGTATAAAACATGAACATTGTCCTAAATATCAAGGAAATCTTTTTATCAAAATATCTACTTGCAACACAATGACATATATGATGCACATATTGATGTTTCAAAGAAGCAAAAATCCTTTTGTTCTAAATTTCATATAGCTGACAGATGATGTAAAAATCAAAATATGTGTTAAGGAGCAACAAATTTAAAAATAAAATATCGTCCCTTCAAGCGAATTATAGTTTAATAATTTTTATCCATTTAATGGAGGTCCTTTTTTTTTTGGCTTTTTGGCTTTTTGGCTTTTGTTTAATGGAGGTCCTATTTTCTTTTTTCTTTTTGGCTTTTGTTTTCAAGCGAATTATAGTTTAATAATTTTTATCCATTTTTGGAAATACATACAAGTGTTTGGGGAGTCATCATATTCCATATCATTTTAGTCCTCATTTATCTTCCATAATCTTTTTCATATTTACAAGGGATGCGTTTATTGTCATTTTGCATGCTTCTTTAGGGGATTTCCCATTTGGTTACGTGATGTTCCAGGTATAGATTTCCGAACCAACAATGCAACATACAAGGTATTGTCTTTTTGGCATTGCCAACATTGTGTTAATTTCGTTTTAGCATCAAATGCTAGAATAATTCTGATTACAACTATAAAACACACATCTTTGCTATAGACTTCTAAGAAACTGAAGTTACAAGCGACAAACTAAAAGAAAAACAGTAACACATTGAAAGACAAAATATAAAGAAAAATAATAACACATTGAAAGATAAAATATATAAAGGTTCATTCCTTACCGGAGACCCAAAATACATGACAACAAAGAAAACAAAGTTGAAAGTGAATATTTGCGATCTCCATATTCGCACTTATGATTACTTTTTATGAGACATGCTTAGAATGTAATACATTCATAATATTATAGGAAAACAAAAATTATATTTTAAAAGAGAGCTTCAACTCTTGATAATTTATATCTGATATACATGTTGACAACTTTTGTTATTAAATCTCATAAATTAATTTTAGAAACTACTGCACATATTTGATATTAAAAAGGATTTTAAAGTTTAACATAGATAAGCACCATTGTCCAAGTGGTTAATTGATTCGGTTTTGGTGCAAGAGGTCGCAAGTTCGAAACTTGCTTTCGAATGTTTATGGCATATGATATATTGTCCCAATGATTTGTTGTATATAAAGTACCATTTCAATAAAAAAAACAAAGTTTAACATAACTAAAAATAAAAAAAATAAAAAACTCTAGGAGTAATGCACTTGGTTAAGACACGTGTCGCTCAAATTGAAGGTCGATGGTTCAATTCTTATCAACTACATATTTTTGTGTTTGACCTAGAGTATGTGTTGTGTGTTTGGTGCATACTTCATTAAAGTTTATAAGCAAAACTTGACTTTTTGGGTATTAAAAAGGAAGAATCTGATATGAAAAACACATATATAAATTATGTGTTTTAAAAACTAAAAATAATCAAATACAAAATACTTCACATAAAAAAAACATTGTAATCTTTTCATAGACTGGACGTATATGTAAAAAGAAAAGTACTATCAAATAAAACTTACAACCCACCATTATGTCCAGATACAACTTTATAATATTATGTTATAGATTCAGGACACTGTCGGAACCACCATCCTACACCTACTATGACAAGTAATATTATGAGTTTTTAATATTAATTTGGCTATAATGTTGGTGAAAAAACAGAAGATGCTCTTAGTAATCTAGTGATAAGACCTTTGTATAAGAAACTCAAGTTTATGCTTTAAATTGTCCACTCAGAGTCATCCTCTTCGTCTTTTGTTGAATCACCACTTTTCGAACCAGATACTTACGATAACCTTGTTTTTATAAATTTCTCCAATTTTGCTAGTGTCTAAAAAATTGAAAAACCATGAGCAATTTGGCAAGCATGATTGAACAAGGTAAGTAGAATACTTTGAAGTTGGCATACATCTTCTCGACCATGAAGCCTACGTCTCTTCTTCTTATTCAAATGGCTTCAAAGCTATTAGAAAAAGAGTGGGCTTCTTTTTCAAAATTGTAGAATTGTGCTTCCTGAAGCAGAGATGAGGATGGTGTTCATTAACTACAAGTTTTTGTTATCTGGTTCTCCCTGACATCAATTTAAATTATCATGAAAATAAGGAATATGTATTTCTTAATCTATTAGAATAGTTTATAGACATTCAATTTTGTTTCTGAAGAAGATATGAATGGATTCATCTCTTATTTACTAATTTAAAAGCATGAAAATTACAAAAAATGAGGATATTGACCTTTTATGTACCTTTTTTGTTAGTGCAAGTTGGATATTGACATTTGTGGAACTTTCATCTCACTGCACCCAAAAAGTGGAAGACAATAATGGTATGCATCTTTATTTATGCACTATTCTTTATTGTAGATCGAACTTCGCAGTGTACATCTTAAAGAATCAAGAAATGGAACTTGCTCTTTGTTTTTATTGCTTTAATAATAGTAGGGGTCCCTGTTTTCTAGAAACGAAGAAAAATTATTGCTGAAATGTCAGCAACTTTTATAAATAAGTACCGATATTTCAGCAACTTTCCCCGTCAAAGTTTCATTGTAAATCCGGTGCCTATTTTCTAGAAACAAAGAAAAATTATTGCTGAAATGTCAGCAACTTTTATAATTAAGTGCTGATATTTCAGTAACTTTCATAAACTGTGTTTACAGTGTACATAAATGTTGCTGAAATGTCAGCAACTTTTATAAATAAGTGCTGATATTTCAGAAACTTTCATACACTATGTTCACAGTGTACAGAAAAGTTATGGAAATGTTAGCAACTTTTATGAAAAGTTGCATCATGCTATGCAATAATCGTGAATAAAAAACAGGGACTTAATTTACACTGAAATTTAGTGAACGTGAATTTTGAAACTTAATAAGGACCTGTGTCAAAAGTACCCTTAATAATATCCATGTTGATTAAAATATGCATATTTGGTCTCTCTTTTATTTTCATTTATTAAAACAAGGTCTTTCAAACATATCTCTTACTTTTGAATGGTCCATATTGGTTTTATATTATTTTTACCTGTCCAGCCCATGTGATACTTCATTTTTTAATTGATTTCAAATATTGAAGAACTTACTCTAAGCTTTTTTTTCCTCACCTACTGACTACAGATCCGAGCTCCAGATGATAAACATACGCGATAAACATACGCTGTCAATCTTCTTTTACTTTAACAATCGTTTATAAAATACAAGACACTTGTTTTTTATTAGTTTAAAGAAACTAGTTTGCATATTCGATCATCTTCTTTTACTTCAACAATCATTTATAAAAATATAAGACACGTTCGTTTTCAAGTCAGACCATAATTTTTTCCGATAACCATTTCAATTTAGAAAACTAAAAAAAAGAAATGAAATGGAAAGTTAATTTGTACCCATAAAAGCAAAGTATTATTGAAATTATGCATGGATCCTTTCAAATATGGAAGTGAACATTCAATTGGAAATAAAGATAAAATTACATAAAATAGGAATATTCCAACTAATGAAGACTATAATATTACAGATTATATTTATGGAAAATCTATACGAAGTATCAAATAATTTTTTTTTACACTTGTTTAGCTATTGAAAATGTGGAAATAACATTTGCTGGAAAGATATATTAGTCAAATATTCTTTAAAGTTGCAACAAAAAAGGAAAATAGCCAAGACTCAGGCAAAATGGACGTGGATGATATGAAAACGAATATGTAGCAAAATAATCATCATAAAATCAATAGACAAATATGGACTAAACTATACATGCATACTCTTTATCGGCATTTACTTGGTTGAAAATATTGCCTATTCAAAAATTTCCATATCTGAACAAAATTCTCCACATTTATCCAATTTAGAAATTATATTTCTGGAAAATCTATACCGAATATCAAATAAATTATTTTTATAATTTGTTGTTGTTAAGCATTTGTCATCATCTTCCATAGGACACTCAATCGTGTTCTACAGCAAGTCTTACAATTCATGCTTTTCTGCATATTTTGTTTAACTGCATATATTATTGGTTTTCCTTTTCTTTTTTCTTAAAAATAATAATACTTTTTTCTCCTTTTGCGCTTGTTTTATTTAGTTGTATATATTGTTAGTGTTAATCTTATTTAAAGCATCTAACTTGAAGATCAACTCCTTCTAACCTACATATGTATCATATTTCCTTGTATATTATATTATTGTCAATGTACCACAGCTTGGAATCAATATAGTTCCAGTTCTTGTAGGACCAGTGTCACACCTTTTGCTTTCAAAACCTGCCAAAGGAGCAGAAAAATCTTTTTGTAATCATTCCCTCCTAGACAAAATGTTAGCTGCATACAAGTGAGATTCGTACCAAATTATTCTAACTAGAGCTAGTTTTATGTTTATCTATCGATATTTACATGCATACTTGCCATATCCAGGGAAGTTATCTCAAAGTTCAAGCAGCAGGTGGTCTATGGATTCGGTTTGATTAGCCAGTTCCTGTGCTAGTTCTGGAATCCGATAAGTTGCAAGCATTTACCAAGGCATAGTCAGAATTGGAATCACCACACTCTGATGCTCTGATTGTGAGCTACTTCGCTGAAGCTCCAAGTAAAGCACGTTGCATATTCTCAGCAAATATAATAAGCACATTGCATCAGAAATTGCAGCTTAAGATAGCATATCGTGGATAGTGATCATGTTATGTTTGATGGATGGTTGATAATAAATAACATTCCTTTACTGCGATATACGTGGTGCTGGTTAAATGGCATTCTACATTAAGGGAATTAATAGTGTTTATGGCAATGTGTTTTGTATAATTTGTGCCATTATTTACGTTTTCTGTTGTGTTGTATTTAAGTTTATACCATGTCAAGTGAATGTGATTATCGTATATGAATCTGCTGTAAAATATTGAGTTTTATTAACGTTCAATTTATAATTTTTGATGGACAATATTGGTGAAAAAGGACTGGTCTCAGAGTGTTCACTATTCTTAGTTTTGTGCATCATACATAATGATAAATGGAATGTCAAGTTTTATGTTTTGCAATTGTGTTGGAAAATTCTCAAATTACCAACGGTTATAACCGTTGGAAATAAGAAATTTCCAACCGTTAGGAAATATGGAATATCCCAACGGTTATAACCGTTAGGAAATATGAAATTTGCCAACGGTTATAACCGATGGTGATATGGAATTTGCCAACGGTTATAACCGTTGGCAAATATGTTATAGATTTTGTCACGTACCTATTACTAACGGTTATAACCGTTACAAATTTGATTTGTAACAGTTATAAATGTTGGAAAATTGCAGTTCTGGTGTAGTGTTTTAGACGGCTCAAAAGTTGATAGTCGTCTTTTAGTTGAAGTATCGTTTTTCGTATGTGAATGATCTTTATTTTTTGGTTTTATAATAGGAAAAATAAGGAAGTTTGTGGTAAAATAACTTCCTTAAAATATCTATATGCCTCTACTTGCTGAGCCACATCCATCTTTTTTAATTTCATTGATCAACTCTGAAGTGTTTTTTCCATACGTCCTTTTCATCGCTCAAACTAATAAGATGCAATCTAGTCAATTGTGTATGAATTAAATATAATGGGAGTTCTACACAAATTTCTAAACAAGATAACCCATAAAACACAGTAGATCATATGTTATCCTAATGACACATTTACAAGCTTTCATATTGAATTTATTTAGATGCATTACTTTGTTGAGGTTGAATAGATAAGCTCTATCGCTACTATAGAAACTACGCCTCACAAAAGAAAAAATTAATTTCTAGCATACACATGACTCACTTTTGACAATCTTGTTTGCATAGTAGCATTTATTTCGGTAAATGAGGGCTCCAACAAGGAATGCATACTCTTCCAAGCTTTCTCAAAATTCTCATGACAGGTTTGTAAATGTTTTTTCAACTTTGAGTGTGCTACCTCAGCTCCAAAAAATGAGCAAATACGGGAACTTATATGGGAGATTAATATGAGATGTAAAATGGGAAATAAGTAAAAAACATAAGTTATATCTGTTAGACATGCAGTTGCCAAATGTATAAAATCATCCGTCCACACATGAACAAAGCGTCCTTTCCATCGATCTCACCAACAATCATGAATATATTTCAACAGCGATGAAAACCCTGCATAGTTGGTATGCATTTCTTCTAAGTTTCTATCAAGCACATCAATAGATCTTGAATATATCAACGTATTCCAGTCATGAAACAATTATTTCTTCACCTCTTTATCCATACTTTTAACATACTTTTATATGTATGTGATACTATTTTTCTCAACATGCCATTTGCAAAGTAAATGAGAAGAGTCAAGAAAAACTTTCTTGGTAGCATTAATTAAAGCAAATTCCCTATCCATCATAATCACGGTGGGCAATTCTATTTTGCTAGCACTCATAATAGACTTCAGCCTTTCAATGCTCATACGTAAATTTTCTCCCGCTTGGAAACAAGGTAGGCAATAACTATGTATAATGTAAAGTGTGTAAATGTGAAAACGACCTTGCAATGACATTATGTACCTATTGGTTTTGGAGGTACAATCCGTTACAAGAACACAAGTAAATTTGTGCATAAATCTAAACTAATAGGATGCATCCATCTGTGGTTATGTCTGATCCATCCTCTTGTTAACGACGTCATTCATAATAGTTAAACTTCATCGGTTACTTAGCAACTATTGATTTGTAAACTCCTAGCATGCTCAATTAACTTTTGATGACTAACAACATTGTAGATCATTTTTATCGTAGTACAATCTGTCGGATCGTTTATTTTTATAGTATGCGTAATTGGTTTGGCTCTTACTATATTTTTGGACATCTCTATACGAGTTTTAGTCTCTTCTTTTGTCAATCTTTTGACAAAAGAGTGACATTCACTACATTATGTAATGGTTATGCAGCCTGTTCATAACTACCAACTTCCATCCATCTAAAAAAGAAGCCATGTAGCACCTTTTATCCAAAATGGACAATTGCATTTCTTTGTAAAGTTTAATCTAGGGTTAAAAAATGAAGATCCTTTATACTCTCGATATTTTCTGCTTTTTTCGCAAGAATATAACAGCCGAGGCATCCTATCATGCGTGTTAAGCTCCAATCTAAAAACAACAGCAACAAAACCTAGTACTTCACCAGTCACAATGAACAATTCTTTTAATTTTCCGTAAGTTGGAAATATCTACATTTAACAAATTCACGATAAATAACATATAAAACTTACATCTAAAAGTCAGATAGTCAAAGTAATATTCACATTGTATGTAGTGAATTTTTAGTGTAGTCCATCGCAATTTTGTCGAATTCACTCATAATTGGTTCTTTCTCGTACAACAACATCTGTAAATGGAGAAAATTCAGTTTGCTTGTCTAAGTATTACACAACATGGCATACAGTGTTTGTATTCCAACGCCCATGTTCCAATGACATCCAACGACATTTCTAACGGCTTCCAACGGCTCGTTGAATTTTGTCGTAACCGTCTGAAGCCGTTAGAAACCGTTTGCGGCCGTTGGAAACCGTTGGAAAATTTCCTGCGTATTTTCTCGGGACCGACCTGAAGCTCATTATCTCCTTCCCCAATCTATATTTTCACCCAATTCCCCCATTCCACCACCTCCTAGCCTACTACCGCCGCCCCAAACACCATCCCAACCACCTCCGACGACATCTAGAAGTTGCTCCAGCCCATCTCCACCCTTCTAGCTCTCCAAATCGGTAATTTTGCTCAACCTAATATTTAGGTTTTTTTTGACTTAGGGTTTAATTTGAATTGTGATTGATTCCTACTTGTTAGTGTATGCATATTACATCATGTTATCCCCTAATTGTAACTATTATCCCATAATGAACAAGTTATTACCGATTGAAAATTTTGTAATTTTGGATATTGCATTAGTTTATGTTTATTTGGTTAGTATTGAACGTATGTGTGTGATAGAGTTTATTGCATTTGGAAGCCGTTAGAACAGATATTGCATTTGTGCGAACACGAGTTTTGTATTTGTGCGAACACACGAATTGATTTAGTGCATAAATGAATCTGTAATAAATGAATTTTGTGTACAAGTTTTGTGTATAAATGAATTTAGTACTTATGTAATAAAACGGTAAAATATAAACCAATATCAATTAAACGAGTTATATATTTAAATTTAATATAAACAAATATTTAAATCCTTAGATATATTTGGCCCCGTCTGACAAGTGTTGTATATGATCGTTTTAGGGATATTCATTTTTTCCACAAAACAGATAACTCTATTCATCTGATACATCATTTGTCGGATATGTCCCTGTAATGGACAAGTTACAAACACTATAAAGTAATTATATTTCGTCAATCATATCACTTTAAACGGTTCATAAAATTTCGACGTCATTTCCTTTACGTCCTTGTGTACACGCATTTGTGTACGATACAAGGAACACGGGGAAAAGCTGCCGAAATTTTATGAAGTCGTTTAAAATGATATGATTTACGGAATATAATTACTATTGTGTTTGTAATGGGAAGTAGGATGACCGACCATCAAAGAAGACACATAAGTGGCAATGAATCAATAGTTGTTTATTTAAAATGAAGTTTGTAGAAAAATATATATAATTTAGTACATGTTTACTAAATCAGTAAATAAAATTTAAACAAAATATAAAATGAACGATATATAATTTTTTTACTTTATCATAGGTTTTCAAGTAGGAAAAATGGTCAATTACTTTAATGATCGGAGCTTGATGTATTAAAGAAGGGAAATTAATGGCGCAATAAGTGAACATTTTCTAAAAGGGGTACAAGTGTTCATCGAATTTGCTATAAGTAATATTGCAAACGATGAGGAAATTCGTTGTCCATGTAGTAGATGCAAATTGTTGAACTATTTAGTACCGAATATAGCTAAGTTTCATTTGCGCCAATACGATTTCATACCCAATTATTTGCTGTGGGATCATCATGGAGAAATTGTATCCCCTAATAATCAAGAACAGTCGGTGGAGGTCATTAGTGATGAAGTTAGTACGAATCTCATAGAAAATATGGTCGAAGATGCAGCACGATCAATATTCTCTACCGTTGAAATTGATAACGACGATGTTAACGTCGAAGAGGAACCAAATGTTGGAGCTAAAAATATATATGATTTATTGGATCATGCTAAAAAACCCCTTTGGAATGGATGTTTAAGCGGCTCTCAATTATCGGTAACTGCAGAATACATTACAATGAAATCAAAATACAACCTTACAGAAGCTGGATTTATGGCTGTTATTCAAGCTGCTAAACGTCATATGCCATCCGATAATTTAATGTGCGAAAATTATTATGAAGTGGAAAAACTTATGTCACCTTTCGGTTTGCCATATCAAAAAATAGATACATGTTTAAAGGGTTGCATGTTGTATTGGAAATAAGACATCAATCTTAGAAATTGTAAAATATGTAATCAAGAAAGACACAAACCGAGGAAAAAGAAGGGAAAAGAAGTTCCGTACAAGCGTATGCATTATTTACCCATCACCCCTAGACTTCAACGGTTATATGCATCATCTGTAACAGCGCTTCATATGAGATGTCACTGTGTGAGAACACCTCAAGAAGGTACGTTGACACACGCATCCAATGGAGAAGCATGAAAATATTTTGACAAGAAATATCCCGGTTTCGTAGCGGAGAGCCGCAACGTTAGACTAGGTTTATGTACAAACGGCTTCTCACCGTTTTCTCAGTTTGGTTCTAAATATTCATCTTGGCCTATAATAATCACACCTTACAATCTACCCCCATGGATGTGTATAAAAACTCCATATATGTTTCTAACAATTGTTGTCCCTGTCCCTGATGATCCGACACAGGGCATTGATGTTTACTTACAACCGTTAATCGAAGAGTTGAAAATATTATGGTATGAAAGAGTTGAAACATAAGACATATCAAAAAAGAAAAAATTTCGAATGTTCGCTTCTCTGTTATGGACTATTAGCGATTTTCCTACATATGCAATGCTTTCAAGTTGGAGTACGGCCGGTTGTTTTGCTTGTCCTTATTGCATGGAAGAAACACAAGCATTTTCCTTACCACATGGGAAGAAAATTTCATGATTTGATTGTCATCGATGTTTTCTTCATATTAATCACCCTTTTAAAAGAAACAAAAAAAACTTCATAGCTAATAGGTATGAGACTCTACGACCACCAATGGTTTGGTCAAGAGAGGACATATATGAACTTGTAAAAGATTATCCAACGAGACCAGACAAAAATTGAAATTCAAGGTAAATCGACGTTTCATAATTGGTGCAAACAAAGTATATTCTAGGAATTGCCTTATTAGAAAAATATCTTAATCCGTCATAACATTGATGTGATGCATAATGAAAAAAAGTATTTGATAATGTGTTTTACACAGTTTGGAATGTGAAGGGCAAGACTAAGGAAGATTTGAAATCTAGACGTGATATAGAGGAAATATGCAATCGTCCTGAGCTTCATATGAAGCCCAATGACAGTAAAAAACCCAAAGCATGCTACGAACTAGACATCAACCAAGTTAAAGTACTGTTAAAATGGGTGGAAGGACTACGATCTTACGATGGAATTTCCTCTAATCTTCGTAGATGTGTTGACTATAAAAATGGAAGACCGAGTGGAATGAAAAATCATGAGTGTCATGTAATGATGGAAAATTTATTACCCATCGCTTTCAAATATTTGTTACCGAAAAAAAGTTTTGACTGTAATAACAGAACTTAGTTTATTTTACAAGGAGCTTTGTTCAACTACGTTAAAAGTTGACCGTCTACTTAAACTTGAAGAAGAAATTCCTATACTGTTCTGCAAACTGGAGAAAATATTTCCTCCGGATTTCTTTAATGTAATGGAGCATTTACCTGTTCATCTTCCACGTCTTCGAGGTCCTGTGCAATATGGATGGATGTATCCATTCGAAAGGTATGTTACTATACTGAGTATGTAAATGTTAATTTAATTTTAAATAAAAGTTAATACTTAACCGAAATATTTTTTATTAGGTACTTAAATCATTTAAAGAAAAAAGTGAGACAAAAAGCTCGAGTTGAAGGTTCTATTTGCAAATCATATATCGAAGAAGAAGCTTCTTTCTTTTTCTCTCATTATTTTAATGATCATGTAAACTTATCATTTGTAAGTGTTCCACGTAATGATGAGGCCGTTAGACAAAATTCTTCTTTTGAATCAATATTATCTATTTTTAAACAACATGGCCGACATGCTGGAAAATGTGTGGAAGTATGGCTAGATGATAAAGATTACCATATAACACACACATATATTCTTCTTAATTGTCCTGAAGTTGCACCATTTGTTAGGTAATTATCACCTTCCAAGTTTTGTTAAATTTTATACTACATGTGTAAATAAATAATAATGTAATATATCGTGTTTTTGTTTGCATTATTTTTGAATCACAAAATCCAAGCGGGGATTTAAGCAAAGTTTCAGTACTTGGTTTTCGAAATACGTTTCTGATCCCACAAAAAATGTGCTCGATGAAGGACTGAAACATTTGGCATTTGGACCGAAAACAAAAGTTAAAACGTATCCAATTTTGTTAATGGATATAAATTCAACACCAAAGAATACGGTGCTGAAAAATTAACAAACAATACTGGTGTATTTGTTAAAGACAGTGATGATCCTAATAATCATATAAATGATTTTTATGGCGTGTTAACTCAGATTTTGCAGTTGACATATTTTACAAGACCCGCGGAGGATGTTTATTTGTTTAGATGCAACTGGTTCAGCAATGTTCCAGGTTCTGGTATTAACGTGCATCCAAATTATAATCTTATAGAAATTAAACATATCTCGCATTATCAAAAGTACGACCCTTTTATACTAGCCAAACAAGCCCTACAAGCTTATTATGCCCCTTATCCATCTCTAAAAATGGATAAAGCAGATTGGCCTGTGGTTTTTAAAACCAAAGCAAGATTTATGTTCGATGGATAGAATATTCCTGACGAACAAGCCTATCAAACAGATCTGGAGGAAAATGTTGAAATAGCAATTACAGACGATCAAACTGATTTTGGACCTTTAAATGATGAGACAAATGTATTAGTCGAAGCATTTGAGAGTGTAGAGAAAAACGACATAGAACACGAAACCGGGTCTGAATTAGAAAACGACGAGGACGAGTGAGTAATATCCGATAATTTTTACAATTATTCACATTACATTTATCTCTGATTAATAATGCATTTATCCAAAGTTATAATATAATTTTAATGACAACAACTGTATACTCACACACTCAACACATACACACAACATGACACATTTGTAGCATATTGTATTACATTTTTTAATGGTTCGTTATATCATAATTATTATGAATTGTATATGTATGTATATGGCCGGTATATTATGTCTGGCTCTGGTTCTAGCTCTCGGTGACGTGGCTCTTCCCAACAGATTGGAGAGAGTAGTGGTGAGCCACCAGCTCGTCCAGTCATTTAATTGCAGCCAAAGGCTGATCAGGCATAAGTATCATAATTAGCAACATAGCAATTTAATTTTTTGTACATGATATATCTATAATTGTCTAAAGTTCTATTTTATGTTTAGCGCAGTGGGGTTGAGTTGGAGCCATCTAAAGTGGTTTTGAACATTTCTAAGCAGGCGTATATGGACAGGATGAGCGATAGCTGGCCTAAGTGGAGCAAGATCCCCGATGATGTGAGAGAGACCATTTGGCAAGATTTTCTAGTAAGTTTATACCGCTTTACAAAATGATTAATTAAATACAAATAAATAGTTAGTAATATTTTCTCATTGTATAGGGCGCAGTAGATTTGCAAAAGTCTGACATCAACTTAGTTTAGAGACACTGGAACTCAGAGATCGCTAAGAACTATACGGAGAAGATGTCAGAGATTAAAAAAGTGGGGAAGAAACCAAAGTGGATGAGCGCGACTATATGGGATAAGTGGGTTGACTGGTGGAACTCTGAGGAGTTCAAGGTAAATCTATAATGAATCTCAGTAATTTTTTTAACGTTTAACAAATAATTATTCATTGTAAATTTGCAGGAGGAGTCAGAAAGGAACTCAGCAAACAGGAGCATGAATCCAGTAACTCATCGTGGAGGCTCCAAATCTTTCCAGCATCACCGCGAAGATTTGGTAAATTTATCTATTATCACATTTGTATATTGATCAGTTCAGTAATTAGTTATGTGGAGTTAAATTATCCAAATTATCAATTGCAGGAACGAGCTTATGGACATCCCGTTGGCTTAGTAGACTTATTTGCTCACACCCATGCATCTAGGCAAGTAGACGAGTCTGGCAAAATCATATATCAGTGGGGTGATCAGGATAGGGCGACTAAGGCATATGTATGCGTTTTTTAATTTCTAATACCTACATCTATAAGTTTATTAATTACTAGCTATGTAAAAAAAATTACATTCTACTATTTTTCAACTGAAATTGTTTTTTTCATTATAGTCAAGGTTACAAGAGGCACGGGCTTATGCGCTTCAGCAGTCTGGTCATGATGAGTTGACACAGGAGGAGCAAGATAACATATTTGGCGCTGTTATGGATCCGACACAGCAGAGTAGACGTTATGGCTTCGGGAACATAATGGTAATTAATCCTTTTACATATGCACAACAAATTAGCGTTTAGATATATAGCGTTATAATATTTTATATGCTGAGACAACCCTTTTGCTATTATTTCTATTTATAGGCTCGACAAGCTCAAAAGGCCCAAGACAAAGAAGAAATTAAGGAGCTTAGAGCTATGATTGAGCAGCTACAGGAGGAGAATCATCTACGAGCTGTACAGATGGAGCAGCTGAATCAAAAGCTTGCGGAGTATGTGCAGAATCATCGTACCTTTCCTTCGTCGTATGGTGCTTCCGGAGGCGATGACGAAGATGCTTGAGGAGGTATGCTTTTTAGTGTTTGTGTTTGAACGATGTATATATTGACTTGGGGATGGTTATTATGTGTTTTAATGTTGTATATATTGGTACGGAGTGGGTGGGAACGATATTTTGATGGTATGTCCGTGGTTTGTTGACATGTTTTGATGGTATTTACGTTGATGGTACGGTTTATGATGTTTGAATGGTTTGGTTTGTTTATATTGGTGTTTAATTGATTTATGTGTGTTGTTTATATTGATATTGATGTATATATACATACCTGTGTGTGTGTGTGGAATGGATTGGAAATGTATTGGAAATGTATTGAAAATGGAATGGATTGGAAATGGTGTGGCTGGAAGGTGAATAGGCTTGCTGTTGTACAGCAAAATAAATCCAAATTTCCAACGGTTTCCTACGACTTATTGGACATTTTATTCAAACGGCTTGTAACGGTTTCCAACGGCTATTAACCGTTGACGGCCGTTGGAAATTCTGTTGGAAAATAGCCGTTGGTTCCGTTGGAAAGCGTTGGTTCTATTCTAACGGCTATTCCAACGGCTTCCAACGGCCGCCAACGGCTATGAGCCGTTGGAATAGCCGTTTAATCTTGTAGTGTTAATAGAATAGGGAGAAACAAGTGTATATAATAAATCCACACCGGGGATACATGTGGCGAACATCAACCACCACATTGAATCGTTGTGTGATGTCTATTACACCTACACACAGACTTAGCATGGACACTACTTTTGACCCAGCCGCCCCTAGCATGAGTTTTTGTGATGAATTTTTTTTACCGATCGATTAAAATGGTGATCGAACAAGAACTCATGTTTGGTTGAATTTAGGTGGTAAAGTGTTTAAGTTAGGAAAAAAGAAAAAGAAATAAAGAATGGGAAGAAGAAATGGTAGAATGTGACGCATCGGAAATAACAAACTTGACGTGCTAATAATGTTTCGATAACAATTGACGCAAACTTTCTTCCTCACGAAATGAATTCGTATCAAGTAAAACTGGTAGTACGATAAATGCCCAAATCCGTTGATCTCTCGAGATACCGGATTCTAGCTATCTTCAACACATTGATTGTGCACGATTCCGCGTTAGAAGATTTACGATTCTTCGACGTTGATCTCGCGCACGAGATTCCATGAATCGGCTTCAAATTCGTTGATTCGAGCGCACTCGAATATCTGAAGATGGAAGAAGAAGGAGATCACACTCAATTTCAACAAAAGTAGCAAAAAGCACGCAAACAAATTTTATTCAAAAATCAACCAACCTTTACAATGACATCACATCCCTATTTATAGGGAATACAACATAGCACAAACGACTTACATCACACGACACAAATACAACACGCCTTAACAAACAAACGTTACAACATTACACGACTCACGACTCAGCACAAACGACTTAACAACAGGCGACTTAAAATACAAATGACATAAGAAATACAACATAACAACAATGCGGCTTGTGACTCAACATATGAGACCTTACCTTATTGCGACATAATCAACAGCATCACATGCGACTTAAGCAAGTACGACTTAACTCAGAGCTTCAGAAATATCTTCACGCGACATAAAAACTTGAGCGACCTAACTACTTAGGCGACATAAGAACCCAACATCACATGCGACATAAGAACTTCATGTGACTTATAGAAAGCGACATGTGAGAGCGACTTAAGGCAAACGACCTATAAGAAATGACCTATAGAAATGCATGCTTTATTCCTTGAGTCACTTTATTCCTTGAGTCGCTATCTCGTAATTCAGGCAATTTCAAGGCAGGCATACGATGGTTGGACGAACCTAGGCTCAACTCGCTAGGTTGTATTTCATTAGGTCGTAGCTCGCTAGTGAGCGACCTAAGGAACTGTGGCATGCTCAACTCGCTAGGTCGTATTTCATTAGGTCGTAGCTCGCTAGTGAGCGACCTAAAAAACTGTGGCATGAGTGTTTAGGTCGCTGGCGACATAGCGTTAAGTCATAACTCATAGTGTGACTTATCGCATATCTCTCTAGGTCGTTCGCGACTCAAGACAGGCGCTGAATCAGAATGCGTAGTAAAATTGGTATTGAAATGTGAAAAATATGTCGGGTGTGAAAGGAGAATCTTAGGGTGCAAATAGAATTGGCCATTTAAGAATTACGAGGTATGCGTGTGAGAACGACATCCCATTTTGTATTCATGTTGCTTAGTTTTTGTTTTCCTTAACTTATTTTGGCCTACTTCATATTAACCAATTTGAAAAGGAGACTTTTGTAAAACAACCCCTTTAAGTTTCAAAACATACCGCCATCCCTCTGCAAAAACAAATTTTAAAAAACACCTCTATTTTTTTTTATTTAACTACGAAGTACAAATTTTGCAATTGTTACTACAAATATCTGTAGTTTAAACGCAAGTATTTTCATTTTACGAAAGTGGAAATATTTGCGGTAAAAAGTGCAAACATTTGCTATAAAAACAAGAAATATTTGCTTTTTTTAAAAAAAGGTTAAAAAATAATATAAAAACTATTTTTTTAACCAAAAATAAATATAGGAGTATAATTCAAAATATGTTTCTGATGAGAGTTTTCACATAATCCTAAAGTTGAGTTGGTATTGTAGTTCCAATCAGTACAATATAGCCGATTAAATGCATTGAATTTTGGTATGTATCGCTGTAGTTGTTTTATTTTTTGGATCATCAACATACCAACTATTAATTAAATATTAACAAAGGGTGCTATATTGTCAACCGATTTGGAAATTGATGTAGTGTACTACTTTTATTCTTTATTATTTTTTAGTTTGTAAAATAGAGTCAGTTGGAGTGCATTTATCACCACTCTAATGTTAAGGAAAATTATGGGTTCTTATTTGAAACATACTCTATTGAATAGCATTATAAAAATACAAAACCCTAAATTATGTGCCTCAAAACACTTCAGCATTTGTCCTTCAACTCTTTCAGCCATGTCTTCCAAAAATAAAACACACAAATTATAAAACAGTTCATAAAAAACTAGATCATCAGCATACATCCTTTAGGTCTTACTACTTTCTCCTTTTTTAAGATATGAAAGCTTTAACAATTTGCTGAAGACTTCAGGTCTATCTTGTTTAGAGCCATTCAATGTTAGATCTGTTGTGGTTGAGAAGACCGATGCATAAAAAATGCTTGTCGAAATCTTTACATCTCATCAGATTTGACTGAGAAGAGAGTGTCTTTCCAAACCTCCGACAAGAGGGATGTTAAAACGCATGGAGTGTTTCAGATAATATTTGTGTTTATCATTATCTAAACCATTGTAGGATTCTTCACTGATAAACAATGAGCGCTTGTTATTTTGAAGATAAATTTCTATATCCTCAATGACGTTAATATTGTTCAAAAGTTCAAATAAGATTTTAAAACCTTTCTCACCTTTTGGACTTTTTCCGGATTTAGAAAAAAATTACTTTTGCTATCTTTCTCTATTTGAAGCCATATCTAATGTTTACTCGTCTGGTTTTTTCATGTCATATAGTATTTCTTTATGTATACACGATGTGCAACAATGATTAACATGATATGTGTATTATCTCATTCGATAGTCTTTGAACTGAATTTTGATTCATTGCTTTGCATTTCATCTACGGGCAACATATTGTTGATAGTATTTATGCTAACTTTACTCTTTGCTTGCATCGATGGGAAATAAGAGTAATAACACCCAAAAAAAATGATGCTCATTTGTTTCTATGTCAGAACTGCATATCATGTAACTAGGATTATCAATATTTTGTCATTTCATGCTTGTTGGAAGTTTACCTAAGATGATAAAGAATTAATAGTAAGCCATTTTCAGAAAATTAATTTGGTTCAAAACACATGTATGTCAGTTAACTTTAAGTTGATTGCTTCTGATATATTTTGTCATTTCATGCTTGTTGGAAGTTTACCTAAGATGATAAAGAATTAATAGTAAGCCATTTTCAGAAAATTAATTTGGTTCAAAACACATGTATGCCAGTTAACTTTAAGTTGATTGCTTCTGATAAATTTATAGACTATTTCAAATGAATTTTTTTCTATTTTACTCATAGTGCAATCCCAAAAATTATTACCTGCTTGATTATTAAGATATTTGTACGATTTTGTCATTATATAGCTCAATTACTAGATGAAGAATAGGGAACTATTAACTATTTTGATAATCTCTACTGTGCTAGCTTTTACATTGAGTAGTAAATTATTCCAGTCCAATTTATCAATTATAGACTGGCCTTCCAACCATTTGGCAAACCATAGAAGTGTAACTACCATATCTAAACACTCGGTTAACGATTTTTCCCCAATATCTCTTGAATTTCAAATATGCTCTCAAGTGCTAGATTATGAATTATTTGACATGGTAGTCCAAAAAATATCCCTTTTGAAATAGTTGTTTCTAATCCACTTAGCCAATAGAGAATATTCACTTAAAATTATGCAAAACAACTTTACATGGTAGGTATGTTTATTATTATATTAATTTCTTATACATAAGCCTCCATCCTCTTTGGGTTTGAATATGCTGTCCCAACTTAACTTTCTTGGATCAAATGCATCGGACAGCGGAGTAGGAGTAAATTTAAAAATTCTCATTTTATTCATTATGTACTGGATCTTTTAACATGTTATCGGGAACAAAAATAGTTTAAAACTAAATCATGTTTACTATTTGATTTGATATAAAATTTATTTTGAATTAAAATTGATTTTATGTAATTGTTTCAGTTAAATTATTTAATATAATGAACATCATTTGTTCATTATCTTATTATGGTAATATCGAGGGAATATATGTATATATATAAATAAAAAAATTATATACATACATAATTTTTTATACTAAAAAATCACACAAACACCCAAAGAATGAAAGTAGAAATCTAGTGAAGAAAGTTAATTAAAATGAGGAATAACAATGCATACAAACTTTATAGTGGTTCCGCTAATTTTTGCCTATGTCCACCAAACTTTGTTGATGATTTGATTGATGTTTACAAGATCTATGCTTATGGATCAATGATGATCCGTGAAATTACGTGGGAAATATCTAAATTCGTAAACAATTGGAAAATATTGCTCAAAACATCACCCTACCCCTCTATTTATAGTTGTAGGTCACTAAAGCATCTCCACCACATTCATGCCCATGTTTCCCACGTTCAGGAAAAGTAAAGCTAGGAAGATTATCGCCACATCAGCCATAATTAGGGATCCGTACCGATTCAAGATCAGCGATCGGTTCTGATCCATGAGACTACTTCATGGGTCTCCTCCATGGCCTTAGTCAAGCATGAGTTGCTTGTACATTCATCTTTTCCACCATATTCGCTTTGCTGGAAACTTGGTTCTGGGTAAGTTGCTTGGTTCAGGGGTGGAATGCAGTACCTAGCTTTATGTGTATATGGCGTTTGATGTTAATTACTTGTGAACCATCCAACAAGGCATTGAAATGTCCATGGATGCTTTAGCTTGAAGGTGCATGGGAGGAAAGGTGATTTTGTAAAGAATTTAGGGATCGGTATTGATCCTAGATCAGGGATCGGCACTGATCCATAACTTTTATCATAGTTGGCTTCTAAATTGATTTTTATAGGTGCATGGGGTATTTTCCTTCTTTTGGAAATTGATTGCTCTGTTTTGGTCCTGCCCCTTAGTTGCACTTGACATCTGAGTTTTCTAGTTATCAATCTGGGCTTTCTACCTTGATAACTTTCAAGTTTGATTGATCAGATTCATCCAAATACGAGCTAGTCATAAGGATGAATAATATGTATAATTTGGCCTATTTATGATAATACATATGCATATAATTTTTTAATATATTTCTCTAATTAAAATTTTATAATAATTAATATAACCATGGAAAAATTACCATGGACAATTAATCATTTTACTTAGGCCAAAGACTTTGACTTTAAGATGATTACCAATTACACCATTACTAACCTTCGATTCAAAGGAGATGAATCATCACATGAATTGTGTTTTGCTTCAAGAGGCTCAACTTATACCCACTATGGTCTCAACACGATCTCCGTTGTCATGTGATTACTATAATTAAAGTACAGTTTGTTAATCTCGTGGATCATATATTATTTTGCCTGTGTATAATATGCAAGTGTATAAGTTAATGCAATGGTAGACAATAAATAGTAAAGTATAAAAAGCGTGTAAACCAGAGTTTTTATACTGATACAGACCTCTCAATCTACTTCAAGTCCTGAAGCTCCTTTAAACAAATTACCCTTGAGTCGCCTAGAGAAATAGGCTAATAAATAAGTATCTATGACAATCTTGTGTTCCGAATAACACAGTTTTTGACTTACAGTACAAATCTTCCTATGATCTTCTTTGAGTATATGAATGCAGATGCTTTGAATTGTAGGAAGTGATTTAATCAAAATTATATTTTGGTTATAATAGATTGAGAGTATGTGAACAATGTATATGCAAGAGAGTGTTTATAAATCAAGAGAGCAAAGAATAGATTAATTCAAGTTAGATGATTTCTACTTCTCAATCAAAGTAGTCTTTATAAATTCGAAAAGGTGCAGATGAAGAGTTGTTACTATTTGAGAAAGTTTATTCATTTTAATGGCTGCAACCTTTAATTGAAAGGCGATTTCCTTTTATTTCAAAATAGAAGCGTCTTTTCAGAATTGACAGTTTTTGCACATGACAGACGTCCGTGACATGTTTAAATTTTAACCCGAGAATTGTCACAGACGTCTGTGGTTTTATCTCAAATGTCTATAAGGTGTAAAATTAGTTTATCAACTTATTTGTGATGCATATGAAATTGTGTGTGATAGTGTATGCATGTATACTCAAGGAGACCTTAAATTTATTTTATCTAGGACTCTTTATAGTAGAATAACCTTACTAACAGTGGTATGGTCAATGAATCTTTGTTTCTCTTTGAGTCCCAATATCTTTGAGCATGGTGTTTTCTTATAGCAAATAGCTGTAATCTTGATAAAGTGTGTGTATATATATATGATTCTATATGATTGTATAGTTTTTATCATTGAAACATAAACTGGAGGTTCTAACTATCTCTCCCTTTTTGATGATGACAACTATACAATCAACTATACAGTCAAATATCAACTATACAATGGAAGTATTATTATGTTTGTCTTCCCTTATGTATATGCATAGATTTCTCCCCCTTTATCATTATCAAAATGGAGGAAAACGGTATAAGATATAGAGATATTATATAGACATAGCATGTTATCACTTAAGATCACGGAAAATCAAATATGGAAGTTCAAAATAAAATTAGAAACTATTGTAGCAAAAGTTGTAAATAGGGAAACAAATAAGCACAAGAGTTGCAAAATAAAAGGAAAACTTTAATCGTACTAGTTTTGTGAATAAGATAAGCCTCCACAGTTCTCGTAATACACCCAGTAAGAGGATGGATCATATTCGTACGTACCCAACGACTGCGTTTAGTCGTTGTACTCCTCATCTTCGTGAATAGAAAGGCCTTGAAATGCCATGTACGGTTGTTGTTAAAAATGCAGAGTATCAAACACGTACATTTCATCACTGTCTTCTTCTTCTTCTTCCTTAGGTTGTGCGTGAATAGGAGTCTTTCCTTGGTCACTTCTATCGTGTAATACCTTCGGGGCGAGGCTTGAGAGCGATAAATTGCTGTTTGAACCCGAGGTAGAGGTGTTGGGGAAGGTGAAGATGATGAGCAAGAAGAAGATCGACTACATACTTTGCGTTCTAAAGTTGGTGGCATACATTAATACAAAGGGGATTGTGGTGTGATGGTGTATGCGCTTTCTTCCATGTGATATGGGTTCAAACCCCACTTTTGCACATTTAATTTTTTTTCCCATACTCTATTCTTTTTGGCAATGGTAAAATATGTATGTAGCGGCTTTCAAATCAAACAGTTAGGTAATGCATTGGTAAGTAAGTTGCATGTTTTCTTTGTGGCCATGGTTCAAGTCGTACCTCTGCCCTTTTTTCAATAATTTAATTTTTTGTGTTCTACTACAAAATGCTACCCACATATTCTACATCTGATTTTGCAATGTACTTTTGGTCTTGACATTTTTTGTACATTTCATTTTTGATTCTCTTTGTCCATCATCTAGTTGAAGTAAGTTCAACTCCTTTCAATAACCATTTTTTCCTTTTGTATTCTTCAGTAGATTGTATCAACTTTTATCATACATTGTATTGCAACTTAACCTGAAATTACTCAATAGAAAAATTAGTAACATTGTCGTATAGTTGTTATCATCAAAACATTAAAAATGTATTTTCAACATTCTCCTCCTTTTTGATGATGACAACTATATGGCGTTCTAAAATAATATTTATTACACCTTAATATTTGTCCTTCCAAAAATTTTTATACTCCCCCTATCAATATGCACAATTTTCTCCCTTGTTGTCATAAATAAAAATCTTAAAAATAGTCGTTGGTTTAGGGTCATATATTAATTTAATCAGTTTTGTCAAACACAATAAGAAAATCTGTAATTATTTTCTAATTTTGGAAATATTTTAATAAAATGGACATGGTATTGGCTGATGATAGGTATTAAAAAAATGAATTATATAATATTAAGTATGGTTATACCCTTTAAAAATATTTGTTTCTTTCATAGTGTATTTTTATTTTCCTTGAGATAATTTTTCAAACTTATATAACATAAAGGAAAATGTTTAAATATTTCTAGCGCTTTTGAAAAGAACGTCTTATATAAAAAGAGCATCCAGTATTATTTAAAAAAATTACTTTGTGATGCTCTAAAATTAAAAATACCAACCCCAAACTATTTATAAAAAGAAAAATGATTAGACATATCGAATTTTCTGCAGTTCCGTCATCCATAAATGCTCGTTCTCCATCATGTGTAAGGAACATTTACTGTTCGAAAACCATCTCATCCTTTCGTCTTTCTTAGGTACCTGCAAAAAATAAATTATATATTTTGGTGCCGACTTCCTACATAAGGGTCCAAGGAGTTAGATCGAAGGTAACCAAACCCAAATGGATTTGGTTGAACATTTGAAAGTAAAAATTTTATTATTAATTATTGTATCGAAATAATCATCAATGTATTTTTCTCTGTTATTCCAATTAACAGGAACCTAAATATATAGATAATTTTTGTTCATATTTCCTGTGAATGATTTTTTACTTCTAGAGATATTATAAACATTGCAGCTTATCGAGATACTTGAATTTCTATAAAAAGTGGATATATATTTTACTTGGTAACTAGTACTAGCATTGACCTTTTTATTATACATGAAAGCGTATCTAGTACTATTACAATTAGCTTTATTATATCCTAAACCACTTTTATTATTCAAAGTCTAGAATTTGATAAAATTGAATTTAAGATATCATGACCTTTGTTAAATTTTACGATTTTTTCAAAGCTCATCAAATTTAATTTTATAGTCACTCTTTTCCTTTTTAAAAGACTCGTTTTTATTCTTTAAAGTATCAATTTATTTAACTAATTCAAAACTCTCATCTTTTAAAGCGCGGATCTCTTTTATGAGAGATGAAATTTGAGTAATTGAATCATTCAAAGAAATTTGCAATGTATCATTTTGATTACTTAAGCTAGCAACTTCTAAATCTTTTTCATTTGAAAAACCATTGAGCATTAAAACTTTATTTTTCAATTTAGAATTTTCATTCTCTAAACTCTATTTTTTATTTTCTAGTTTTGAAATCTTAATTTCACGAGCTTTTTTTTTTCTAACATGACAAAATTAAGTTTTGATACTTTTTCAAAATTATCACATAATTTATCGTAATCAATAGATAAAGTACCTTATTGTTGTTTGTAGTTGCTTTAGCAATGGTGTTGCTCTTTTTCTTGCTGATAGTGTCTTGACTGGATCTTGTTTTCGCCATTGTTCTTGGATGTTGTTACGATCGGTAGAACATCAATCTCTGATACCACTTGTTAATCTCGTGGATCGTATATTATCTAACTTGTGTATAATATGCAAGTGTATAAATTAATGCAATAGTAGACAATAAATAGTAAAGTATAAAAAGCATGTAAACCAGAGTTTTTATACTAGTTCGGACCTCCTGTCCTACGTCCAGTCCCGAAACTCCCCTTAGATATTTCCTTTGAACAAATCACCCTCTCTTCGTCCAGAGGAATAGGCTAATACAAAAGTGTCTCTAATAATCTTGTGTTCCAAATAACATAGTTTTTGACTTATAGTACAAATCCTTCTATGATCTCCTTTGAGTATATGAATATGAATGTTTTAAGTTAAGTGGTTTAACCAAAATTATATTTTGGTTATAATAGACCGAGAGTATGTGAAAAATGTACATGCAAGAGAGTGCTTAGAAATTAAGAAAGTAAATAATAGATTAATTCAAGTTAGATGATTTCTAATTCTCAATCAAAGTAGTATTTATAGATTCAAAAAGGTTAGATGAAGTGTTGTTACTATTTGAGAAAGTATATTCATTTTAATGGCTGCGGCCTTTTATTAAAAGGTGATTTTATTTTGTTACAAAACAGAAGTGTTTTCCAGAATTGATAGTTTTTGCATGTGACAGACGTCTGTGGTAAAACCTCAGACATCGACAAACACCTTTGTCCAAGTGGTTAATTGATTCGGCTTTGGTGCAGGATGTCACAAGTTCGAAACTTGCTTTTGAATGTTTATTTGACATGGGATATGTTGTCTCAATGATTTGTTGTATATAAAGTACCAGATTAAAAAAAACCTCACACATCTGTTACTTGTTTAAATTTTAACCCGAGAATTGTCACAAATGTCTGCGGTTTTATCTCAGACGTCTGTATGGTGTAAAATCAGTTTTTCAACTTACTTGTGATGCATATGAAATTATGTGTGATCATGTATGCATATATACTCATGGAGATCTTAATAATATTTTATCTAGGACTCTTTTATAGTAGAATAACCTTACTAACAACAGCATAGTCAATGAATCTTCGTTTCTCATTGAGTATCAATATCTTCGAGCATGGTGTCATCTTGTAGCATATACCTGTAATCTTGATAATATATATATATATATATATATATATATATATATGATTGTATAGTTGTTACCATTGAAACATAAATTGGAGATTCTAACACAGTTTAAACGCTTAAGATTTGCGGTAGTCTATAGTCAAAAGACTACTAAACATCATCCTCTGATCTTTTATTTGACTTTATAACTAACCTATAGAATACTCTCGGTAAGTCATTCTATTATTGTTCAAAAATAACCACGCATATGTAACCCTTTACTATCCCAACGATCATGAGTAATTAACATTCCATTATATGAAAAGCATTACATGCACTAGTTCAACAGATGTATCAGTATCTTAATCTCGACACATCTTGACTATGGACAGCTAAGGATATGTATTAATTTAACATGATTTAGTACTCAAGGTTACGAAAACATTCATAACTACAATTAACTAAATATTACTTTTAAAGATTTTTTACTTGTGTACATTTAATATAATTACAACATTACATATATCCCGATATAATAATATATGGAATAGAAAAATAAAATAAAAGTTTACTTTCTTTTGAACAAGATTCGCTACATGAATTAATTTTTATAAATTACATAATATTCCCTAGGGCATACCTTAATTCTATCAAACTTGTGATACTCATCTTTTTATATAAATTAAGCATATGTTCATTTAAATTTCTTCATATAAGCACTTTTTATATAATGGGTTTTCATCTAGCAGAGAACCATAAAATATATACTTTTGTATGAGTTCAACTCTATAATAAATAGACAAAAGCTTTATAGACCATGTATTTATCTTATCTTGAATCTGGCTAACGTAGTTTGCACATACATGGTTGTTAGGTCAAAATTTGGTTTCAACCAATTTGTTTTGATCAAATGTAACCAACGATACTTAAGTAAGGTGTGTCCCTTGTCAAATATGTCTGTCTTAAGTCCACATCAAGTCATTTATGCAAATAGTAATTTGTTAAAGTCCTTGTTCATAAAGCCACAATTACAATTGGACTTAAAAGTCATTAAAGTCCCAATCTCAAGCTTTTTATTATGCATAAGAAATAACGAAAGATGTGAAAAAAGTACAATTTTGAAATTCATTGTTTTTTAGTAGGAGGTACATGCCTAACCCTTAGATTTTTGACATATGGCACTTGCAAGGGATGGATGGCTATGATTTGCTGATGTAGTAGATTGCCGATTTGACATGTGGCATAACTCATTCTTAATTTCTTCATATGGTGTGGCATAGTCAAACCAACTAGGAAATACCATGTAGCCATCCAGGGCATTGTTTTTGGGTAGTTTTTTCAAAGTGCGATAGTTGTATAATCCTCAACATGCATAACTATGCAATCTCAACATGCAATAGCCTTCCGGTCTTCAATATACGATAGCTATACAACCTTCAATAATATTTGTTTATTTCATTACTTTAATTCATGATAGTTTTAGCTTTATCAATGATAACCTAATACCTCAACTTATGATAGCTTGTTAACTCACCTACAATAGCTTTCTCTTGATCAACCTATGATGGTTTTGTCCTTCATCAACCTACGATAGCTTTTAACTTTCTCATCTTGCAATAGCTTTTAATTGGCGATTACTTTATGTTGTTAATATGTAGTAGTCTTCAACTTGTGATGGCTTTATGTTATATGACAACCTAGCTTTTAACACACGATAGTTCTTAACTTGCAACAACTTTCATCTTGTGATAACTTTTAATGTATCTTCCTTTTTCGCCTAAACAACCAACAACTTTATACCTCAACTTATGATAGATTCTATATATTTATCAACTTGTGGCAGCTCACATATTCTCAATTTGTGATAGCTTCATAATATCTCCTTGCGATAGCCTTGCTCGTATCAACTTGCAATAGCCCAGTTGCTTCAATTGCGATTGATTTTGTTATCAACTTGCAATAGCCTTTCCTCTACTTGCGGTAGCTTTAAATTTCTAGTATAACATTTACCCCACCTTCTTGTAATAAAGGCATTTTATACTTCCGTATAAACACCTTGTTCTTTTTGTTTTTTTAATTAAACTCTTCGCATCCCTCAAATATATTATCTTATCCGTGAATATTTCTCTCTTTTGTGATTCAATGGTTAGATCATTCTTCTTCCTTCCATTATAAATAGCTCCTCTTACCCATTTCTAACTTTTACAAGCTCGTTTGAAATCGCCTATTTCAAAAAAAAAATCTCTTTAGAAGGAGTTCAATTCTCAGATATAAGTTTCTCTTGGTAATTTGCTTTGTTTATTATCATTACTATTATTGTTATATTGTTGATTTTGGAATTAATTTTATTATTTTTCCCTAATTTCGAGTCTTTTTGGAAATTGTTAACTTCAAACTTTCATAAGGATTTCGTTTGATTTCTTTATATTTCTCGTTTTGATTCTTTATTACCTTTATTTAAATTGTCTGCTTTGTTAGTTTATTTTAATTTTTACTACCCGATACCCACTTTAGTTTTAGTATTTCACTACTATCATTTGTTTACATTGCCATCCATTATTTCAGCACACAATGCCACGTTGCGATAACTTTTTATTCAATATACGATAATCCATTTATTTGCTTAACATGTAATGATATGCCCATTCACTCAATTATATGATAACATTTTACTTGCTCAACATGTGATTGCTCATTTGTCTTTCTTACTCAACATGCGATAACTCTGATAGAGTTAGAGGTATGCTCTAGGGGCAATTCTATAATTTATTATAAATGAATTAACTCCATAGTCAATTGTCATTCGCTACAAAGGTGTTTTCCTTTTGTTATATATTTGATATATTGCGTTACAAATAATTGAAAGTTCAATCAAAATATATTTAATAGAAAATCCATAAATAGTGTGTTTATGATAGTAATTACAAATAGTTGCAATCATGAGTTTGTATCACGATATTATAAAGCACATTATTTTGAATATTCCTAGTCAAGATGCATCAAGATTAGATATTGACGTATCCGTTGAGACTAGAATACGTAATGCTCTCCAAATGTTGGACATTGTATTACTCATAACTATTGGGGGGCACCTAGGGGTTACGTATTGATAGTTATTAAATAACCATAGAATGACTTACTTAATAGTTTTTGCTGGTTAATATAACTAAGATCAAACAGAAAATATTGATGTGACTGATTTACACAGTTCTCTTAACTTGAGAATACCATGGATCTTCAATATGAAAGCTCCATTTTGAGTATAGTCAAATTATGGCACAATGTCCATTGAATGACTATAATTGGTTTGAGTGGAAATATTGGAAGTGAAACACTATTCAAGAGAGGATTCATCTTCTAAGTATATAAGGTTAGTATTACAGTTAACTCAAGTCAACCCAAAGTCAAAATCTCTGGCTAGAGTGGTATGGTTAATAATGATTGTTGTTATTGAACCAAGGACTTTGTCTTTGGATTTGAGAGTTGAATATAGACTATATTGTGATTTTGACCGTTACCATATTCCATAAGTCCAAAGTGATATAATCTTGATGAAGAGAATTGGTGTAAATAAAAATCACAACCGAGTAACGCTTAACAAAGTGGAATTAGATTTACCAAAACTAAGTAAGCGATAAATTTTGTCAAAAAGTCATTCCGCTTGCTTGGTGACATGTGAACATTAATATTCGAACAGTTCGATATTAATCGTTGACCAAATTTACACCTAACGAGTCACATAACCGAAATGAGGAATTCTCCTTTGATCAAACAATTTAGTTAGTTTATAATTGTTATAAATTAATTAATATTAATGAAATATTAATTAAAAATTTAATTATGATTCGAGAAATAAATACTAAATATATTTATAATAGTTATAAATATATCAATCACTATACGATATCGGTAACTGATTAAATTGGATTAAATTGCGTAATATTTTTATATGGACTTAAATGTTTTTAAGGCCATTATAGGGCATGTTATTTCGATAGCACATACATGGTATATGCGGCTTAATTATGGTATAAAGAGACTTGATTTTGGATGGTTTAGACCGAGGATGAATTAATATGAGATGAAATTCACTCTTTTCTTTCTTCTATCCATTATTTAAGCATTCCTAACCCTAACTAGATGAGATGCTTTTGGTTGCCTCCTCTTTCATTCTTTGCTGGCCAAATTCATACCCTAGCCTCTCCATTAGTACAACCTCAAATCAAGTTAATTCAAATGTTATTCGATAGCTAAAGGTCAACGGTTGAAGGACTAGAAATCTATTGAATCGGAAAAGGTTTCAAAACGTAGGGTTTATCTTTTCAAGGTGTTTTTAAGGCTTTGGGATTAAGGCATGATTTTATAGGCAGTAATTATTAGTATAATATTTTTATCATATATGTATATTATATTGTTAGTTAAGTGACGATTCTGATATTCAAGTAATGTTAGCACAAAATAGTTTAGTTATATGCATGTATACATATATGTCAGGTCAGTGCAACCATATAAAATAATATAGTTAATATATTTTATTAAATCGATATTTTATATATATATATATATATATTATAATTAGTCACAACATTATATCATGGTTAAAATTAGCCATATAATTTTATTTATATTGTACTAAAGTAATACTACTTTTCAACAGCAATAATAATTTTTTTATTAATATTTTTTATTATTTAAATTAATTTAATTCATTAATAAAATATCAATTTGAAAGTGCCATGAAAAATCATTTTTAATTTTGTATAACTATATTAACACTAGATAAGCTTTCAACGAAAAAATAAAACATATTTTTCCTATTTATAAAATTTCATTATTTAAAACGGTCGTAAATAAATAAACAATTAAAAATAAATTTAAGTAGAGAAAATATATGGAAAAATTGTTCAAGCTATAAAATATCAGTTAGGATTTTCCAAAATTTTAAAATTTGAAATAAAAATTTCAAAATTAATTTTTATTAATTTTGAATGAATATTAAATTAAAAATGCATTTTAAAAATAAAAATAAAAATAATTTTTTTATGCTATGCGCATGACCTGGGAAAAAAATAAATAAAAATTTATCTTAAACAATGTTATTAAATAATATATATTATAAATATATAAATTTGTGTGTCTATGTATAATTATATTATTATTATACATGCATATTATTCGTTGCTTATAAAATAGAAATGTATATTTTAATATTTAAAATTACATATATATATTAATATATTATGATAATTTGTAGACACGTATTAATATTTTATTTATAATATAATACACACATACACACAAATACTTATTAGTATATTTTGAGTGTTATATGTCTAAACTTATTTAAACTAACTTCACATTTATATTTTTATACAATTTGTAATAGTTATATAAATAATAGCTTATATACATGTATATATATATACATACATACATATACATACATATACATACACACACACAGATATATATATATATATATATGGACAACATACACTTGTATATTGGCTACGCTAACATGTCCGTTGTGATGTAAATCTCAACATCTATACACATGCGTATTATACCTTGCACGGGTTGATATGTTACACACGCACACACACACACACACACACACACATATATATATATATGTGTGTGTATATGATACATATGTACGTACGTATATATATATGTATAAATTAAACAAAACTACATAATTTATAAATTTAAATAAATAAAAGATTTTATTCTAATAATATTTGGAAAAGTTTTAAATGAATTAGACTTCATAAGCCCAATATAGATCCAATAAGGGAATATTTTTTAAAACTCACTAATAATTTCCACTGCAAGCTGACCCTGGTCCTCAAACTTAACATGTAATAATCTAATCATCCAGCCTATTTAACATGCAATAACTCAACATACGACAATCCATTCATCCAGCTTATTTAACATGCAACAACTCGACAATTCTTCCATTTACCTCAATCAAAATATGGCAACTCAACATACAACAATTCATTTATCCAATTTATTTAACGTCCAATAGATCAACAAATTATTCATCGATGTCGCTCAATATATGGTAAAATCAACATGTAACAATTTATTCATCAAGCTTATTTATCAGATGATGGCTCAATCAACATGCGATAAATCTACATGTGATAGTTCATTTATCTAGTTTATTTATCAGGCGATAACTCAACAAATTATTCATTTATCTCAATCAATATACGGTAAATCAATAGGCAATAATTTACTCACTATGCCAGAAATAGTTTTTCATAGCGTTCAAAAAACATTGTATTAAGAAATGAGAGCGTTATTAGAAACGCTAACGACATGCTGTTATAGATACATAATTTGTAACAACGTAATAAAAATGCTGTGGAAAGCTTTACTGTACAACTCTTATAAGGAGCTCTTAATAATTTATAGCAGCGTTTCTTAATGTGTTGTTATAAACTATTACGGCGTTATTATTTTGTTGTAAAATATTTTTAATTTTTGCTTTCCACTTCCATCAGCAATTGATAAAGGCTATTGTTAACATACAACAATGTTTATAGATTGCTCGCAAAAGCACATGCATATGTGTTTTAAGAGTACTGATAACACTATATAATCGCTGTATTATGTTTAAAGAGTAATGGTGGCACTGGGTAAATGTTGCCTTATGTTGTTTAGATTTTTACAGCATTTATATTTTGTTTTACTATCACCATATTTATGTACGTACATATCATCAACATTTAAGTATATTTCAAGCAATTAGTATCCATAACATGTTCGAATCAAACTGTCACGTAAACACATTGCTATTAATCAATTACATAAACTATTTAATACAATACCCACAAACAAAGGCATCATCTATAAATCAGGTTTACCACTTTCATAAACAAAAAACACCATAAACCAAGTTCGCACAATATACGTTAAACAAACACAAAACATCTATGAGAAAAACACAATATCCATAAAGCAGGTTTGCACAAAATACTGACAACAAAATGGACAACCAAAAAGTTTCATATACTTACTACGAAAGAAAAACATATCATCTTTTTACTTTAGCACCGACGTTCTTCAATTACCTACAATGAAGAAATTCATAGGTTAGCGATCAAATACAAATTTAACATAATACATCCCTCTTGCTCATTTTTTGAATTATATCATTCCAACGTTAGAATTAAAGAAATCTTTTTCCTGCTGTTTCTCGATCACAAGATAATAGAAACTTGTTCATTCTATAATCCATACATCTATGAATTACCACGATTATATACCGTAGCAAAAGCATGTACATACTGAGTTATGAACAATTGCAATGAAAGCACAAACTGCATATGAAAATCCTATAATATTATCTATTACACCGAACAAATTGGTTGTATCAGCTCAAGTAGAACAAAGATCAACATTACTTTCTACATATACATGTACAAATATATAGCAGGAAATGTTGAAGGCTACGAAAAATGTCTTACATGTAAACATGGTTTGAAAATTTATGGATTGCAGCAGAAGAAGTGAAATAATGCTATATTTAATGGTTTCTGAAAACTGTTGTTATTTAACAGAGAACAAGGTTATACAAATTAGTTATTCACGTGTATTATATTCATAGCTACAGAAAATGGCTTATTTTATTGCCTTTAGTAGTAGTGCATGAATTAATGACACAAGCGTTTTCTCTAAATTTTGAAATAAACTTGGTCAGGGCACTAATTAAAGATTTTGGATCAAATACTACACCAACCTTAGGATCATGTACAGAGTCCACAATTACCTGAGATGAAACATAAGCTTAATTTGAGTAATAATTTGTAAATAGTTTGGTTATGGGATTGTGCTCTCTAGTCTCAACAATAAAAGAAAGAAGAGAGTGGACCGACGAGATGATTAGAAATACAAACTGGCTTTATTCAAAATCAATGTTATATAGGACTCGTTATAGGACTTAGCACAAAAACTTATTTCAGCAATAGACCTCATCCAAAATTAGTTATGTTATGAAGCATAAGATAAACATCTCTATATGTTTACTACCGATTATAATTGTAACACATATTATATATGCTTGATATCAATATCACTATGTATCACACCTTATGCAATATAGTATTAATCATGTTATTATTAACTTGATTTTATCTTCAAAGAGAATATATTTATACTTGCCCTGTTTAACCTACTCGATTGAATAAAGCATTTGTAAAATTAGTTGAAAACAAAGAATACAAAAGTACTTGAATGTTTCTTGGATGGTGATCATTCTAGGCTTGCTAGATAATCCAGATACATAAGAATTAACCTAGACTTACTATTTAATTTCTCAGCTTTCCCTTGTGTAGGTTTATAGGGCTGATAGAAGCAAGGCATGTTTCATATATCATATTTGAAATAAATGACAGATCATGTGAGTCTTAGGGATTATATGGTAGTTAATAATGGAATTCTAATATCATCTAGCTTCTATATCAAAAATAAAAAACTAAAAAGTTTATATACCACTTGGAAGATTCCTTGGGCGCGCAGCTAGTCATAATCAACAGGTACTTGACCATCTCGAGGTGCCAATAATGCATTAACATAATTATATGACTGCATTATAAAAAAGAAAAAAATATTACAAAATAAAGATCAGCAACACTGTCTACTTGAATAGTTATCAATATGATGTGTTTATGTAAAGATAAGCAAACTATCAATATTTATCTTCTTGTTAGAACCGGGCCAGCCTGCAACAGTCGTGGTGGGTATATTTCGAATTTTTTTATCCTATTAGATCTTTAGTGGGCCTATAAAGTCTATTTCATTTAGAACAATTCTAATTTTCTAAATAAAATCGTGTATTTTATTTAAATTTAAGTATTTTTTAATGTAAAGTTAATTTGAATGATTTAATTTATATATATATATACATGTATCATATACATATACATATCTGTATGCATATGTAACATAATAATCCGTGAAGGGTATAACATGATCGTATATGGATGTTGGGATTTACATCGCAATTGACACATTAGCTCATTTCATATGTACTGTATGTTGTCTAAATATGTGCACAAATTTATAATGTAAAGTATATTTATGTAAATATATATTTAAAATATATTTTATAACTTAAAGTCTAATATATATATATATATAATTTAAAACATTTGTATAAATATATATACATAATTAGAAATATAAAATTGTACATACGTATATATATAATAATTAAAATCAAATATATAAGGTTAAATAAAATGTATTTATATGAATAATTGATTACATGCAAACACTTAAAATATGATTATATATATTTTAAAATTATTTCCAGATCGAAATTAGCATTACAAAAATAGAATAATAATTTTATAATTTTATTATTAATATATATAATAAATAGTTTTGATCATAATAATTAAAAATATTAGTACTAAATTTAAAAAAAATCAAATTCTAAAATTTACAAAAATTTAGGATCATAAATATAAGTTCAATTTTTTTTCATGATTTTCTGAAATTTAAATATTACTTTTAATAAATAAAAGAAATGTTCAACCGAAGTAATTTAATTATTAAAAATATTAAATATTAAAGAAAAATTCTGAAATTTATTTCGTGGGTTACTGCATAGATGTAGTAATTTAAAAAAATATAAAATCGAACTTTTAGTGCTAATTGAAGTGACAAATCCTCTCTTGAATAGTGTCTTCCTTCCAATACTTCCACTCGACCCAACTATTATCATTTGATGGATGTCGTTCCATGATTTGACTATAATCGAAGCAGATTTTTTCATATTGAAGGTTGATATATCCTCAAGTTGAAAGAATTGTGTAAATTAGTCACATCGATATTTTCTGTTTGACCTTAGTTATATTAGCCAACAGAAAACTACCGAGTGCTTTGTTCTATAGTTATCCAATAACTATCAGTACATATCCTAGGTCCCTCCAGCAGTCATGAGTAATACACTGCACAACATTTAGAGAACATTATGTACTTTAATCTCAACAGATACATGGATATCCTGTGTCGATGCATCTTGACTAGGAACATTTAAAATGATGTGTATTGTAACAATGTGATCCAATACTCATGATTACAACTAATTGTAATTACTATCACAAACACGTCATTTATGGATTTTCTATTAAATATACTTTTAATTAAACATTTAATTATTTATAGCACAGTATAACAAATATATAACAGAAAAAATAAACACCTTTATTTCGAACAAGAATTGATTTCGGAGTTAATAAATTACAGAATTTCCCCTAGGGCATACCCGTAACACTATTAATCTTCCACTTGCACTTAGAGCAAATCATGGAATCTCAATCCCATCCTCTCAATCAGTTTCTCGAGAACTAGCCGAGTTAGACCTTTAGTGAATGGATCTGCTATATTGTCCTTGGTAACCCTTTGAATCACAACTTATTTCTTCCCAACGAATTCTCTAATCAGGTGGCACTTTCGAAGAATGTATCATGACTTCTTATTTGGTCTTGGTTCCTTTGCGATATATATCGCTACATTGTTGTCACAAAACAATGTCATTGGATTCTCAGTATTGGAAATCACTCCAAGCCCACTCAAAAACTTGCGCATCCATATTGCCTCTTTTGCTGCTTCATTGAGGGCGATATACTCGGCCTACATAGTGGAATCAGCAACTGTTTCTTTCTTAAAACTTTTCTAGCTAACAGCTCCACCATTTAGTGTAAAAACATAGCCAAACACTGATTTACGATCATCTACATCACTTTAAAAGCTCGAATCTGTGTACCCCTTCATATGGAGGTCTGCATTTCCAAAAAAGAGGAATATGTCCTTAGTATTTCTTAAATATTTAAGTATACATTTTAGGCCGTCCAATGTTTTTCTCTGGGATTAGACTGGTATCGGCTTACACATCCTAATGCGTATGCTACATCCGTTCTAGTACATAACATAGTATACATTATGGATCCTATGGCTGAAGCATAGAGAATCCTCTTCATACGCTCTTTCTCATCAACGGTATAAGGAGCGTCCTTTTTAGAAAGGACAATTCCAGATTGCGTTGGAACACTTCCACGCTTGGAATTCTCCATACTAAACCTTGTTAGTATAGTGTCTATGTACAGGAATTGGGACAATACCAACAGCCTCTTAGACCTATCTCTATAGATCTTTATACCAAATATATAGGCTGCTTCTTCCAAATCCTTCATGGAGAAGTTTTTGAAAAGCCAAGCTTTCACTGATTGCAATAATGAAGTGTCATTGCCAATTAATAATAGATCATCAACATAGAGTACTAAGAATACAATAGCATTTCCCTATTCCTTTTTGTATATGCACTCTTCCTCTTTGTTCTGATAAAAAACCAAACTGTTTGATTACATTATAAAAACACTTGTTCCAACTCCTTAAAGCTTGTTTAAGTCCATAAATACACTTTAACAACTTGTAAGCTCTGCCTTCACTCTTACTGACTACAAAACCCTCTGGCCGTGACATATAAATGATTTATTCTAAATCACCATTTAGAAAAGCCATCTTTATATCCATTTTTCGTATTTCGTAGTCATAGAACGCGACAATAGCTAACATAATCCGAATAGATTTAAGTATGGATGCAGACAAAAAGGTCTCGTCATAATCAACACCTTGAACTCGATGAAATCCTTTTGCAATTAGCCTTTCCTGATAAGTCTCCAATTCTCCATCTGCATTTAGGTTTTTTCTTAAAAATCCATTTACAGGAGATGGGTTTTATCCCTTCGGGTACGTCCGACAAAGTCCAAACTTTGTTTTCGTACATGGAGTCCATCTTGGATTTCATAGCTTCAAGCCATAATGCAGAGTCATTACTTTGCAACACCTGTTGGAAAGACATAAAAGTGTTGCCATCTAAGATATAATCCTCCTTTTCGCCATCCCTAAGAAAACCGTAGTATCTCTCTGGTACGTGGTATTCCCTAATAGACCTTCTAATAGGTTGCGTGTTTTCATATATGGGTGACCTTGTTTCTCCCACTGTTTCGGCTTCAGTGTTAGTTTCTCGGATCTCGTTCAAGTCTACAACTTCGCTGTTAATTTTTTATCAGAAATTCATTTTCTAAAAAGAAAGTGTGTCGAGAAACAATGACCTTTTGTTCCTCGGTATTGTAGAATATATATCCCATCGAGTTGTTGGGATATCCTATAAACTTACATAGTACCAATCTTGCCTCTAGTTTATTTGGACCAACGTTCTTAACATATGCCAGACAACCCCATACTTTCAAATATTTGAGTTGGGGTTCTTACCACACCACATCTCATATGGTGTTTTGGGCATAGATTTAGTGGGTAACAAGTTCAACATATGTGCTGCAATTTCTAGCGCACATCCACAATAGGACAGAGGTAACTCAGCCTCACTCATCGTGGAACGAACCATATCTAATAGGGTTCGATTCCTTTGCTTTGACACACTATTATGTTGCAGAGTATAGGGTGGAGTAACCTGAGAGATAATCCCATTATCTTTTAAGTATTGTTGAAAATCCTGTCCAACATACTCATCTCCTCGATCTGATCGAAGAATTTTAATTTTACATCCTATTTGATTTTCTACTACCTTTTTGTACTCAATAAATTTCTCATAAACGTCAGATTTGTTCTTCATACGATATACATATCCTAGTCTTGAGAAATCATCAGTGAAAGTAACATGTAAGAACTATTATCTTTGGTTAATATAGGCATTAGGCTACATACATCACTATGTACTAACCTTACGAGTTCATTAACTCTTTCATTGCTCCCACTGAAGGGGTGCTTGGTCATTTTATCTTTAAGACACGCCTCATAAGTTTCAAATGATTTGGAATCAATTGACGGTAGAAAACCATTGGTTTTCAATTTTTGTAGTCGTTTCTCATTAATATGACCAAGCCTACAATGCCAAAGATAATTGTCGTTTAATTTATTAGAAACTTCATTCACAGAACATACATAATTATTATTAATCACACAAATGCCATTTTCAAGGATACCTTTGCAGACTTTATTTCCATCCAAACTAATGTTCATAACATTATTTGCACAATGAAAAATATATCCAATCTTAGACAATCTAGAAACAAAGATAATTCCACAAATAAAGTTTTATACATAATAGCAATTATTTAATTCTAATACTAATCCACTTGGTAAATCTAAATGATAATCTCCTATTGTCGTTGCATCTACTGTAGATCCATCAGCAATTTGAAGCTTCATCTTTCCTTTTGCCCCGTGATGCCAATCCCTAAGCCCCTGTAATGAATTACATATATGAGTACCAAATCCAGTATCCAAAACCCATGACATTTATTGATTACAAAACATTTTTGAATCACAAATGTACCTGATGGAGCTGCAGAACCATTCTGCTTCCTTTCCCAACAATCTTCAAGTAGTCGGGATAGTTTCTCTTTCAGTGACCTTTTTATAGCAACGGTCACATTCACCATTGTCATCGGTCTTCTTACTTTTATTTTTCTTACTATCTCTTTTCCACTTCTTCGAACCTTTCAAAGATGATGCATTTTCCTTCGCAGCAAGTATGACACCTTGATCTTTAGATGTTGACTCGGATGACCTCAACATATTGAGCAGCTCCACGAGATTCACATTTAATTTGTTCATGTTGTAATTTAGTATTAACGGTTCATACTGAGGAGTGAGAGAACCAAGGACCAAGTCTACTTGCATTTCACTGCTTATCTCTATGTCTAATTATGCAAGTGTATCAATACAGTTTTCATCATTTGAACATAATCATCCACTTTCTGTCCCTTGGTCATTTTGGTGTTAAATAATTTTTTCGAAAGCTCGTACCTTGTAGAACAGGACTATTCACCAAAAAGAGCTTTGAGAATATTAAAAATCTCATGGACAGACACATTCTCATGTTGCCTTTGCAACGGTTTGTCTAAGGTAGACTACACGAAAACTTGGGCAATTTCTATATCAGATTGCCACTTTAAATAAGCAAGTCGCTCTTCAGGGTCCACACCATCAACGGGTTCTGTTTTGGGTTCACACTTAACAGAAGTCCAAAGGTGCTCGCAAGTTAATGCTATTTTAATTTCTCTAAACTAGTCGGTATAGTTAGGTCCGGTGAGTCCGTCAGTTTCACAAAACAATTTTGGAATTGATATTTTCTACCATGTTAAATGGTAGATTACTATGACAAAACATAATAGATGTTCTTATAATATTAGTAAGGTTAAACATTATGTTTCATTTTACTAATAAACTCCCACTAGTTATGTTTCGCCAAACCCTAAGTCAAAACAGAGAAGTCTTATAACTTCACTAGTAGGTGTTAAGACTTGTCCATCTTAGAACTCTGACATTGAGTTTGCTCAACAAGTCATAGGTCCACGAACAATGGATAACCTTTTATCGGTTGTATCACATACTACTCCTAACCCTTGAAACCTTGACCTAATTTCATATTAACCTTGAGTTTTTTCAACATATCGAAATGAAATTATTCACTCATACCTACCATATCTTGATGACCTAAGTATAGTATATGTACCTTGAGTTTGCTCAACAAACATATGTAGTTATCTTACCTCATCTATTCAATATATTAATAATACTACACATAACATCCTTAGCTTGAGTTTGCTCAACAACTAAGGAGTATGCAAGTAACTTATTAACATATATATGGTAGAGGACAACATTAAATTGAGTGATATCGGCTTATGAAATAATATAATTCTTATGAACTACCCTTGTGATTCAAGTGTCGAACACATCAGAAATCACAATATACGTATGTGTTTATTTCTTAATTATATTATGGGTTTTATGCATTCATATTATATAAGTTTTATTTATATAGTTTTATATTTCACATTACTTGTATAATAGTCTTATGCATAATATTATATTAACTAAATTAGATTTAATTAATTTTAATTAATTAACATTTGAATTTATTTTATATTAACATAACATTTATATTTTTATGTACTATAACCTTTATAGTATAACACATATATCATACACATGTGTAATTATAATTTCAATTAATTAACCTTTTAATTAAATTAATTAAATTATCTTGATTTCGAAAATCATTATTCATATATATGCATGCATATTCATGATATCTTAAACGTTTTAAAATATCATAACATATTTCATAATATATTTACAACATGCACATACATTTTATTAATTAACTTATAATAAAATTTATAATTTTCGAACATTATGCTATTTTGTTTTTCAAACATTTTGAAAAATATGTTATATTATAACTATTATAATAAACATATATTTTATTTTAAATTTAACAATTAAATTTAAAATATTTTACTTTGAGTTTCAAGATAATTTTAAATTACCCCAAGGCCCAAATTAAGTTGGGCTTTTTCTATTGGATGCAACCTTTGGGCTCACTTCACCTTTCAATCTAGGTTGATAACCAGGTAGGAAAGGATACTTGATCACGCAATTTCAATTTTAGACATTACATTTCTAGACACCATATTGAGTGGGAAAGCTTAATAAGTGAACCCTAACATGACTAATGTAGACCACATAGGCTATTGGGCTCCAATACCATTGTTGGAACTGGGCTAGCCTATAGCGATATTGGTGGGTGTATTTTATTTTTTAATCCCGTTGGATCTTTATTGGGCCTATGAAGTCTTATTCATTTAAAACCATTATAATTTTTTTAAAATAAAATCATGTATTTTATTTAAATTTAAGTATTTTCTAATGTAAAGTTAATTTGAATGATTTAATTTATACACCCACACACACACACATGTATCATATACATATATGTGTGCATGTGTAACATAATAATCCTTGAAGGGTATAACATGCCCATATGTAGATGTTGGGATTTACATCGCAACGAACACATTCGCTCATTTGGTATGTATTGTAGGTTGTCTAAATATGTGCATAACTCTATAATGCAAAGTATATTCGTATAAGTACGCATACATATATTTAAAATATATTTTATAACTAAAAGTCCCAAAATTATATATATATATATATGTGTGTATATACATATAATTTAAAACATTTGTATAAATATATATTCATAATTAAACATATAAAACTATACATACATATATATAATAATTAAAATGATATATAAGGTTAAATAAAATGTATATATATGAATAATTAATTACATTCAAATGCGTAAAATATAATTATATATATTTTAAAATTATTTTCAGACTGAAATTAGCATAACAAACATAAAATAATAATTTTATAATTTTATCATTGTTATATATATATAAAATAAATAGTTTTGATCATAATAATTATAAATTTTAGTAATAAATATTAAAAAAATGAAAATTTAAAATTTACGAAAATATAGAATTATAAAATACAAGTTCAATTTTTTTCATGATTGTTTGAAATAAAATATTATTTCTAATAAATAAAATAAGTGTTCAACCGAAGTAATTTAATTATTAAAAATATTAAATATTAACAAAAAAATTTCCACGGGTTGCTGCATAGAATTAGTAATTTTAAAAATATAAAATCGAATTTTTAGTGCAATAATTATTTTACATATAATAAACAATTCAAATAATCAATAAAAGATAATTTAAAATTATTTGTATATAAAAAAATTATTTTCGAATTTAATAATTCACATTATGTACAAATAGGTGTAAGGAAAAATTCTAAGTTATTTATACATCATAAATATACATATATGTAATCATATGTTTAAAATATACATTAATCTATATATAAATTAATATATAAATATACATAAAATAATTAATAATGACAAAATTTAATTTTTACAGCAAATTAGATTTGTTTATACATAAATTATAATACATAATAATATAACCATGCATATAACCAAACTAATTTGTGACGACTACATATACCTTCGAAAATCTCACCTAACTAGATATACATCATTAATGTTTATACAAATTTGGAATTAATCAACATTAAAACATAAAATATGATATGATTATTGTAATATATAAATCAAATACCAATTGATGATGCCTTTGGGCCCACTTGAATCAATGAATTCCCTTCTCTAGTTATGCTCGATCCGTCAAATTGTAAGTCTGGAATCGTCGACCTTTGCTATCAAATAGTGCTTTTACTTAACTTGAATTGATTTGAGATTCTTAGAACTGATATAGGAATTAATTTCGACTAGCAAAATTGATAATTATGGGAGCCAAGAGCTGTCCTTGATTAAGGGTTTAGAGATCCACATATATAGCCTTGTACAAGAGAGATATTAGGACAATCTCATTACTTGTTCTCTCTTAATCTTATCCATCCATCTCTAGGTCTAATCAAGTTTTAGCCGCCTCCAATAACTTTTCAAAACTGATATTTGTAGCCCTAATGATGGGCTTTAAACTCATTTAAGCCCAAGCTAAAATACTATGCAATTAAATCTAATTTAATCGCTTATCGATATCTTATATCGATTGGTACATTTTTAACTATTATAAATATATAACAATTATTATTTCTCAAACTACATTCAAATTTTATAATTAATATTTCATAAATATTAATTTAATTTAATTTAATAACAATTATAAACTGATTAAATCATTGGGTCTTAAGGGAATTTATCATTTTAGTTGTGTAACTCTTGGGTGTAAATTTGGTCAATAATAAACATCGGACTATTCGAATGTTAACGTTGACACGTCACTTAGCAAGTGGTGTGACATTATGGAAAAATTGATAGCTTATTCATTTTCAGTGATATCTTATTTAATTTAATAAGCGTTACCCGTTAGTGACATTTATATATACCAATTCTCTTCGTCAAAACTATATCACTTTGGATCTATGGAATTAGCAATGGTCAAAATTCCAATATTGTCCATATTCAACTCTATAATTCAAACACAAAATCCTTAATTCAATATTAACAATTATTATTAACCGTACTACTCTGGTCAGAGATTTTGACTTTGGGTTGACTTGAGTTGACCATGATACTAACCTCATATAACTGAAGTGATGAGTCCTCTCTTGAATAACGTCTTCTTTCCAATACTTCCACTTGACCCAACTATAATCACTTGATGGATGTCGTTCCATGATTTGACTATAATCGAAGCTGAGTTTTTCATATTGAAGGTTGATAGTATTCTCAAGTCGAAAGAATTATGTAAAGTAGTCACATCGATATTTTCTGTTTGGCCTTGGTTATATTAACCAATTGAAAACTACCGAGTGAGCTGTTCTACAGCTATCAAAATAACCATCAGTACATAACCTCTAGGTTCCCCCAGCAGTCATGAGTATTACACTGTCCAATATTTGGAGAGAGTTATGCACTCAAGTCTCAATAGATTTATCGATATCCAATGTCTATGCATCTTGGCTAGGAACATTTAAAATGATGTGTTTTGTAACAATATGATCCAATACTCATGATTATAACTAATTGTAATTACTATCACAAATACGTCATTTATGGATTTTATGTCAAAAATATATTTCTAATTTAACATTTAATTATTTATAGCAAATATATAACAGAAAGAAGAAACACTTTTATTTCGAACAAGAATTTATTTCAGAGTTAATAAATTACATAATTGCCCCTAGGACCTACCCCTAACACTATCACTCTTTAACTATGTGGGTGATTCTTGTAAAGATACCATAAAACTTTTAGAACTAAATGCCATAAAAGTTGATTATGTAGAACCATCAAACTTTGAAACATGCTAAATAGATGAAAAGTGTATTGAGACAAAAATTATAGGTGTTATTGTGTAAAGGAGTAGCTGAAAACTGGAACCTGAGAAATATGAAGTTTACAATGTCTACTGTCATATGTATGAGTATAGAGATTTCTTGGTTTGACTTCAACACCTAAGAAAAAAGGATTTGGAAGCAATGGGCCATGTGTATTAGAAAATAAAGTAAATTAGTAATGCATTACGGGGAGAAACTATTAAAGAAATAAAGAAAATTTACTTTTTACCACATACCCATAAATAAAATAGAACAACTATAGAAAAATCAGGGACCATGAGTAGATGTAGTATTAGAAACCAAAAGCGGAAAAATTAAAGTCATACCGGCTATCAATTATATGCAGACCAAGTGAAGTAGGTGCGTGTATTTGGTAAAATAAGTAATAGGTGCAGGAGTAATCAAAATGAATGCAGTCCATGGATAAAAAAGGTGGAAACACATCACCTAAAAGAGTGAGATACATCCCAAACAAGGCATATGGATTTATCAATTGAAGCAGATCCTTAACCAATATGTGCATGGTTTAACCCAATATAGCATATATTATATACCCAAAAGAGAATGAGTATATTACAGTAATAGTAAAATAATCCCCATAACCAGAAAAACATGGCCACTGGTTGCATGACAATAACTAATCGGTTGCCTAGATTGCAACCACAAATGGATGTTTCTTACAACTAACACAATAATAAACATTCAGATCGATTAACTTGGGCAAGGTATATATGCTGTACAAGTGAATGGATGTATAGAAACTAACACATGAGTTTTTTTAGCCAACATAAGGATAAAAATAATTTTTTCATTATAAATAGTACAAATGAGAAGAGGCTAAATATAGAAACCAAATCCTATAAAAAAACAATGAGTAGGGTTGATATGGTTGTTATATAGAGGCGCATTAGTCATTATTTCGACATTATTCACTTATGAGATTACCGAATCAACTGCGCAATGGATGTAGATTCCCACTTCTACAACTTTTTATGGCGGAAGTGATGCTACATGCACATTGGTAGGTATTTTCACATCAACTCTCTGTTAACTTTATACTAACATAGCGTGATAATGCAGTTCACTACAAGCAGTGTCAAAGTTTTGATGCTTTTAAATTCAAAATATTGAACCAGTAAACCAAATAAATGTAGGTGGAGCTTTTGGGGTATGGAAATATGTACATAGATGGCAATGGTTTGAAAAATGCAACACTAGGTACAACAATCTTCAGTGTGGTGCATCATGCAGAGCATGCTTTCAAATAGTATGTGATGCAAACCAAGATGGTGCAAAAGGGAAACATATATTATAGTTACAACCACTAATTTTTTACCTTGAAATTATATTCTTCCTAATGATAATGTTGAATGGTCAACCCTCAAAGAAAGTGTTTTGATATGGCTCAACCTTCTTGGGAGGCAATAACCATTTATAAAGGAGGGATTGTGACTATAAATTACAGAAAGTAATTGCTATAGTGACATATTTAGCACTTTGCATCATATGATCTTGTACATATTACGGAAATTAATTGATATAGTGACATAATTAGCATTTTGCATCATATAATCTTGTAAAAACTTGACAAGTGCTGAATTTTCTAAAGCTAGATGCAAATCTGATAAGGTTTGAATATTTTCATCAAGCACAGTGTTTTGATTTTAGTTTTATTTATTTAGTAAGACAAATAACAACATCCCTTGTTCAAATGCTAATGATAGATGTTGTTAAATGTATATTTTGTTGTAGTGTACCAACCTTGAGATTAAAAATTATAGAGGGATTCAAAACTTATAACATAAGGCATACTAAGACCTTGAACAACAACATCAATTGCAGCCATTATTGGACTATTATCGTTTCTGAACAATGTCTGTAACGACCCAAAATTTTCGACCTCGAGATTTGGCACTAATACGTTCACTGCAGAAGTGCAGAGCAATCGAACGCCGGAATTTTTTAGATTGTTAAAGAAAAGAAGAAGAAAGGTAAAAGAAGAGAAGAAAACAACAGCATCTCACATTCGCAGCGGATTAAATATAATATCAAATAATATCATTTATACAAAGAAAGCAGTAATTGTTGCTTTACAACAATACATCAGAGTTAAACAATCGTTTACAAATAACTGGACAGTTATAACAACTTGTCCCAGACTACAATAATACAACTCCAATATTCAGCGGTAAACTTCCTGCCATCCAGCTCGCCTACTGAGCTCCAGGACGTCCTAACCTAAAAGGCTATAATACTCGGTCTGACCCGAGCATTACATCAAAGTAACACCCGGGTCAGGCTGGAAACTAGCGTGAATAAACCCATATAGCATGAAATACTAAGATAACCTATTTACAACCCAGGGTAACTCGTACCTCACTACAAATTCATAACTTTTTATAGTTAAACACTTATTTCACACATCAATCCCTAAGTATCCTTACTTAATTTCAAAGGTCCAGTTCACTTAAATTATTTCATTACAGCCTATTGATTACACACATCAAATCTATAAAGAATTATAGTAGATTTCCAATCGAAGTGGTTTCGGGTATGTACCGATACCCGACCCCAGTCCCTTCGAATCTTATGTTATCTTAACCTAAGTTATTCAAGTGAATACAATTCAATTTTAAATACAGGATGCCAACTTTTACACAACAATTTATCATTGATAGATAACCACATTATCAATGTTGTGACCTAAACATATCATCTCACGTAGCATCACAATTCACATATCAAAGATATCAATAATCCAAGGCATTCAATATCATTCAATCATTCATAAGCAAGATTAATTAGACACACCATTCTAATTAATTTAGATAAAATAAATTAATTTCTTTAATCACTTTTAATCCTGCTTACTTAACATTAATTAATTACAAACCATTAATTAATCACCCTTAATTATCTTCTTTAATTACATTAAGTAATTAGTCTTAAATTAATAACACAAATTAATTAACCTTCACCCATTCACATTAATTACATTTATCCTTAATTAATTACTCAAATTAATTATCCTATAATCACTTACATTGATTAACTATCCTTTAATCAATCACACTCATTAATTAACTAACTCCTTAATTAATTTCCTTAATTTAATCAATCCTTTAATTAATTACACTAAGTAATTAATCCTTAATTCTTCCGTTAAGTATTTATCATTAAATAAATCACTTTTAGTAATTATCCATTAATTACCCTCCTTAATTAATGACATTCAGTAATTATTCTTTAATTACTATCATTATTATCACTAATTAATTTCATTAAGTAATTTAACCTTAAATAAATTAATCATCTTTTAAATTAATAACTTTAATTAATTAATCACATTAATAAATCAATCTTTTAAATTGATTACACAAATTAATTAACCTTTATTAGTTATCTTAATAATTAAATTAATAAATTTTTCTTAAATTGATTACATTAACCAATTAACAATCTCTAATACATTAAATAATTAATACTTATTAAATTTCATCATTTAAATCACCTTGAATCATATAGGAATTTACCTATTATAATAATTATTTTTAAACAACAATTTTAAAGCATGCAAAAAAATTTGAAAACTCGTTTAAAACTTGCTAATATTTTGTTTAGATCTTGGTTTATATTTTCTTCAAAAACTTATCCATTTTTGTTAACTCTTAAAACTTGACTAAACATTTACTTTGGAATTTGATAAATACTTAAGCTTAGCAACTTATTTTTGTTTACTTCTAAAAACTTTGTACCTTATTATTTATAAAACCGTTACATTTTCTATTTTTTTAAAAACCAGTTCGTAAATCAAAACAATACCCGAGCCTTCCAGATATAACTTGAGCAAAACCCACAAAATCATCGAGCTAACCCTGTGTCACTCGCGAACTCATCTCCTCGCTTCAACACTTCGAGTCTAACATGCAACTGTCCCGAACTAAACCTCTGCTTCATCCCAATCTCAACACACAACCAAAGCTCAAACTTAACACAAATGTGCACGCTGCACTTGCACGTTGGTCAGACACCCCTCCGACCAATTCTCGGGTCCTCAACTAGTCGCCGACAACCCTCGCTAGTGCTCCGACGACCCAACACCATTTGACTCGATGCAAATCGAAAACAAGCTACCCCGAACCCACTAAAACCAACTTCTTCGACAAACTCGCTTTGCCGACGACCACTCCGACCACCGGAGGCTACGGCCTCATACCTGGACCACCGAATAAGTTCCTCGTTCCCTTTCCCGTAGCTCCGACCCAACTCGACATGACGTCGGCGCTGCAAATTCCTTGAAATCAAACACGACCCAAACCATAACTTAAACCCTAGTTGACCATCGTCCAGCCTCACCATCGATTAATAAACTCTCCGGCTATTTTTCCCACCTCCCTCGATCTATGAGCTATCTCTGGTATGAACCCCGATTTCTCTAAAACTTCCATTCGCCAGAGGTTAGGCAAAATACAATTTTCGATCAACTAGGAAATTCTCAACATCCCAAATATTAAAAATCATGAAATCTATACTAAAAATCATGGTTTTGAATCATGGATCCAAATGTACAATCAATACTTGAGAACTTAACAACTTAATTTTTGACTTGGATCTTTATTTCAAAGTATATTCCCATTTCCAGTTAATTTCCTTTTATTGATTCTTACGAATATTTTTTTTAAACAAGATCAGGTAAATACAAACAGCTTCCCTTTGAACACCATCATTAAATTTAGCTTATATGAAGAGATATTGGATTTAAAGTACTTTTGGTCTATTGAAATGTAACAGGGACATGTTCACATATATACACAATACTTATATATATATATATATATATATATATATATATGAGTATATTTAAACATTCTTGCAAACATTTCACCATCAATATTTCAAGAATTTACCACATGCATTGTTTAAAAAAAAAATAGATTTGGTCAAAGGGTGAAAGTTTACTCACTTGTAATTGATAAACAGAGGAAAGCTATTTTCAAAAACTGGCAATTGATGTGAGCCTAAATCTGCAAGCTTGAACTAAAATTGCAATTTGATCTGATCTGTTCTTTAATTCTGATCTACTACTGGATTAGATGATCCTTGGAACTGAAATGCTTTCTGGGTTGACACTTGGCTTTAATTGAATTTTGAGTTGAACTTGATTTGCTTAAAAAATTGCTTGAGCTTTTTATAATTATCTCAGTTTTGAATTAATTTGCAGTGGTATCTGAACTTGTTTCAGATTTCTTTTTTGCTTTTATTTACCTTTTCTTAGTTCCTAGATTTTTAGTTTGTGAAGGAAAATGAGAGAGAGTTTAGAATAATGTATATGTAAAATCTTGTTTTATTTTAAAATAAAAGATAATTAAAAGATATGACACTGGTTTTAATAGTTCTACATTTGTCATTTTCATAAGATAATATCTCAACACTTGTTTATTACATGATAACATTAGCTTACGCATGTAATTACATGTAATCTTAGGCTTACATTTGTTATTTAGTATATATATCTTACATTTGTAATTATACACGAGTTTATTGACTTTAAAATGGATTTTAAAATTTTTATATTAAATTTACTAATTAATAAATTCTTTTCTTAATTTATATAAATAAAACCTTTTTAAAGAAAATAATATAAAACCAATTATATTATAAATAAAATCATATATAATATATATTTTTAAATCCAAAATATCTAAGATATTTATCTTTTAAATTTCAAATTTAAATCCAAATTCAAATTCAAAAATCCAATTTAAAATCAACTCAAATATATATATATACATATATATATATATTTAAAAAAACACAAATTCAGTTTGTAAATAATAATTCTATTTAAAATCTATTTATATATATATACACACAATCATTATTATTTGTTTTTAAAAGAATAAATTGTAAATTTTAAGTAATTATATTAGGAGATTATCAAATGAATATTTATCCAGATATAAATATTTATTATCATATTTATTTATTCAATCTATAAATCAGTATTTTCAATAGTTAAATCAGATAATAATCCAATTATGTGATGCCCAAAAATCCGGGTTATCATAATGCCAAAACCTGGTCCTTTTTATTGTTGCTTATCACCACAATCAATGCAAACCATCTATTCATTTTGAGCACCTCAGTCACATGATCAAAGCCTTTTTTAGTTTGTGAAATATCAAGATTTAACTTCTATCCACCAACTCCCCTAATAATTTCACCAGTCTGTTAAGCAAACAAGCAAATAAATAAATGAAATGATTTGAATCATCTTAAACACAAAAGATTGCAGGTTAATGAATTCAATTTGTATTTTGATAAAAATATACAGATTTTACATGGTCACGATTTAGCAATCTTTCATAACACATGTATTATGATGCAAACTTTACATAAAAGAGGTTCGGATGAAATATTGAGAAATTTTTGTACTGTTGCATCTTAGATTGTACCTAAAATTGTAATAGTCCTATACTACATTTAATGGTTGTATTATGGCGCGACTAATAAAGTATTTTCTACAGATGCAATAATATCGATATATCCAAATTAGACGATACTTTATCTATATATTTAAATGTTGTACAATGGTTCCTAGATATATCATCAAAACAAAAGGGTGGAAACGTTGAATACATAACGTATTGGCATGGTATTTGTGCCATAAAATCCATAATTTTGATAGGAAAAGAATCTATTTAACACATATAGATAGAGCATTTTTCAAACCAAGCCTATTTTTTTGACTATAGTGGTTAAATAAGTTACAACATTGTAAGTTAGCAGTGCTTCATGTGCAATTTTCTTTTGCAAACATGTTGAAACTGTTACATTTTGGGTTGTTTTTTTAAATTGTTTGAGTAACCACATCAAACCTTATTTATTATCGGTCGTGAATCATGGACTACAGACATTATGATTATCCTTAGGCTTGTCATGGGTAAAATGTATAACAATTAGCCGTAGGCAGGTCATGGCTAACTTGTATAAAATGTATTTAACATAGGTAAATGGTAGGTACTTGAAACATGTCCTAGTATTATAAGTAATGAAAACTAAAATCACACTTCTTCAATAATATTTGGCTAAATAAACCTAATGTGGATTATTATATAATAAAATGTATGCCCAAGTGAACTCTAGCACGTTTACGGATATCTAAGTTGGGCTGCTTTGCTTCAATTGCTCTTCATAAATTATTTTTGGTCATACGTTAAAAACTAACTAACAAAAGGTAGAAACATCTGCATTTTTCATTTTTATAGGGATTTTAGGCCATCCAAAACGAAAACCTACACTACACATTGTTATTAAGCATTGGGTCCACTTAATCAAAACTTGTATTTTATCCAAACCTTTCATTCTATTTAAACAAACTCTAAATTGTTTATATCACTGAAACAAGCTTTTGATCTCAAAATGTTTTTATCAACAAAAACACTATACTGTTTTAGACTATCATACATAATGTGTTGGTCAAAGCATCAGGCAATATCAGTCAAAAAATAACAACATGCATTTCATTTTCTGCTTCTCGCTTATTTTTCTAATGATGCTATAGGCAAATCAGCTAGATTTCACAATACTATTTCCAATGCTCAAATATGTTGTGCAAAAATTGCACAACCACAGAAAAATAATAAACATGATCTAGATTTTCTAATTTGACCATCACTTAATCTAGTAGCAATTATTCTATTACTCCAAATAAATAGCAAATAACTATAAAGAAGAAAGAGACGCATAATATTTATACTGGTTCCACTACTATCTAGATAGTGTACGTCTAGTCCAAAGGAGAGAGATTTTATTACACCTGAGAGAATTATAATAGATTATAAGATAAGAGTTTACATACTAGAGTCGTAAATTAGGTTTAACAAGAAGAGACATTTCATTTGGGCATCATTGGCTGAATACCAGGATGGGTTTACAATGAATTCTACTCTCAATGTATAACTAATGTAAATTCATGTGAGTCATCAATCAAATTACCAAGATATGGAGGCAAATTACAATGGTATCAAATGATGCAAATATAGCAAGTAATTTACTCATTTCTTTAATTACAAAAGATGGAAGAAAATAATCTCAAAGCAATGCGATTAATGAGAAACAAATAATATGCATATCCTTTTTCATATATTTTATTCCATAACTTGTGCATACATTTATTTTCTTTCCGTCTCATGTAAATGCGATCCAATAATTTATTCATTTCTATAATAAACAATCGCGATTACTTTCCTTCTTGCATATTTGTTTCCTTCTATTTGTGATTTTGTATCACCAAAATTTAACACCACACCTTGATGCAAATCACATATCTCCAATACCCTACCTCGATTCAAGTTCATCTCATCATATAACTCTTAAAAATGAACTCCACCTTCAACCAAAATCCCTTAACGAGATAGATACCAAAAATGAATACTTACCCAATTGGTTCCCGCAAGGCCACACCCCATCACATCTTGCTAACGAGCTCATACTATGTCCCCGCCCACCAATAAAATATTGCAAATATCCAAAATCAAAAGAAGGTAGATAATAAAATAATCTCAAAGCCACTAAGGCCAAAAAATCCTCTCAATTACCAATCCAAAAACAGAGCCAAAAAACAAAAGCCAATGGACATAACAAGGCTAATCCAAATCTCTGCATACAAGACAAATATCTCTCCTCCCACATACCTTATTTGCCAAACAACAAAGTTTCCATGGAAATCAACATAAGACTCTCACATCAACATTGAACCATAAAGCAGATACAGGTTTCCCAAATCCATCTGTCCCTTTAACACATAAACTCCTTATCATCAAATTTCCAAGACTGGAACGCTCTTCTTTCTCAACATAATCCCCTCCATTTTAACTTTCATATTGCATAAAATCTCCTTTCCCATCCAAATGAGTAATAGCATAACCACCATCAGATCTACCGCTCTTTCTAGAAGCCATTGATGCACAAATTTAAACAAATCGCCTTGCTCTGATACCAATCTGTTATGAAAATAACACCGCTTTTTGAAAGCTTTAATCAACGGATCTTTGTCACAAAAATCACAAAGAGATAACTTCGATTAAAAACTAGACGGAATTGAAATTAAAAGAAATAAGACAAGATATTCCACCCAACCACCCACTTTATTGATTCACCAAAGTTTTATTTACAATTAATAGAACAAAGCTAAAATAAACAAAATACCATTGGATCAATAACCAAATTGAAAAAGGGAGCAAATATCTATATGGTTAAAATTGTTGGAGAGGAAGAACAAGGATGGAGAAGAAAGAATTTACCAAATAGATTTTCCACCACACTTTTACCTTCTCTTCTAGTCCCTATTTATATAATCAATTACTTAATGCCCAAGTTAACATTAGATGGTAAAAAATAATTTGATTAGCCAATAAGAGAGAGAACTAAACATACTCAAATATGCCTATTAAATAGGGGAAATAAAATCTTCTCTTTCTTTCTTTTGCATATCTATTTCCCTCTATTTATGATTTTGTATCATCAAAACTTAACATTCCACCTTGATGCAAACTCATATATCACCAACATATCAACCATGCCATATCTAGATCTATCATAAATCACCATATCTCAACCACGCTAAATTACAAACCTCAACCACCGTCTCCAAGCGATGCATCTCCATCATGATGCGCACCACATAAATCCAGTGTAACGACCTGAAATTTTCGATCCCAAAAATACCAGATAGTTATGAAAAAAAAGAAAGAGATAGAAGAAGAAGAAGAAGAGAAGCACCAACATCTCACATTCGCAGCGGATAAAATATAATAATAAACAATAACAGTTTACAAAAGAATAATATTCTGTTGATTACATTTATATACATCAGAGTTACACATATATACAGACACTGAATATACACAATCACTATATCTCAGGTATACAATAATATAATACAGCGGAAATATTTTATACATTCTTGTCATCCAGCTCGCTTCCTGAGCTTCGAATCGTCCCTCCCTGAAAATCTGTAATACTCGGTCTGACCCAAGCATTACATCAAAGTAACACCTGGGTCAGGCTGGAAACCAACGTGAGTAAACCCATCTAACAAGCATACAACGTATACACAACCAGGGGTAACTCGCATCAATTTACAAATTCACAATTTGTTATAGGAACCACTTATTTCACACATCGATTTCCTTGGAACCAAAACTTAGATTAAATAGTCCAATTCACTTAAATCACTTCGTTTCAATCTATTGATTTCACAAATCAATCTAAAAAGAATCGAAGTGGTTCTGGGTATTAACTAATACCCGACTCTGGTCTCTTCGAATCCAATGTCATCTGATCCCAAGTTATTCAAGTGAATATAATTCAGTTTTAATTACAAGACAGCAATTCATGATCGAAAGATAATCCATATTATCACTGTCCACCCAAATCATACCACATAACATCACGATCACATACCAGGAATAACAAATAATCCAAGGTATTCAAATATCATTCAATCATCCATATATGAGAAAGGATTAATTAATCATACTACCTCTAATGAATTTAAAATGAATCAAATTAATTACTTCCCTTTTTAATTTATTTAAAATAAATTAAATTAATCACTTTCATCACATAAATCTTGCTTACATAATCATTGATTAATTTTCAAATCAATTAATTAATCACCATCTAATATCCATATTAATTAATCATCTTGATTAATTATCTTTTAATTACATTCAAGTAATTAGCCTTTAATTAATTTTACAAATTAATTATTCTTAACCAAATACAGTGATTAACCTTTAATCACTTCATAATTAATTAACTATAAGTAAATACATTCATTCTTAATTAATTTCATTAATTAATTATTCAATAATCACTTATTGTTGATTTATTTATCTTAGATAATCAACCCTTAATTATATCATTAATTATATTAATTAATGATTTCTTAATTACCGCTTTAATTTAATTAACTCTATTAAATTAATTACATGTACTCATTAATATCTATTTAACCCATATTTATTTACCACTCTTGATTAACCTCATCCAATAGTTTTCCATTAATTACTTCGCTAAGTAATTACACTTCATTAATTACATTCAGTGATACGCTTTAACAAATCATTTAGTGATTATATTAATTAATTACACTAATTAAATCAATAAATCCTTTGATTACTTTAAGTAAACATCATTAATAAATCACCTTTTAGAAATAAATCATTAATTATCCACCTTACTTATTAAACAATTATCTCTAAGCTTCAGTAAATGCCATTAATTAATATATTAGGTGATTAATCCTTAATTAATCATATCAATAAATCAACCCTTAAATTGATTTTACAAATTCAATTAACCTTTAATTAATTAATTGGCCATCCTTACATTAAATAATTTTATACTTTAGTTCACCTTAAAATAACAACTTGGATTACATTTCAAATTTTGGAAATTCGTTTAAAGACTTGCTCATTCCTTGTTTAAAAACCTGGTTTATAAATTCATTTGAAACATACCCGCCTTGATATGCTTTAAAACCTTTTTACTTAGCTTATCAAAAACCTTGGCCCAAAACAAAAATTCCCGAGCCAAACAAGGTAAAACCCGATCAAAGCCCCGAGCAACCACTCGAACACAACACAATACAAACTGCTTCGAGTAACCCACGCAACTACTCGAGATCAAGCACGAGAAATCATCGCCACCCAAATTCCAGACATTCTGGTGCTCAGAACATCTCGTGCACATGCACCGGCGATTGGCGATGCTCCAGCCTCCTCGATCACCACCGGCAAGTTGCTTTCGACCTTCTCCATCCATCTGACCACTCCGGCAACCGCATTGACCACGGCATCAAATTCGAACACGATCAGTCCCAAAGGATGAAGCTGTACAGGAACCATCACCAACAAATTTTCCTCATCCCTACGTCTCCAATCACCTGACGCCTCGAGACTCCTGCCACTGCTTCACCATGAAACCTCAAACCCAATCCCCTACGACCGATCGAGTCTCGAACTCCAACGACAGCGCACAAAACTCGTTAAAACAAATAAACCCATCAGCACCTAAAACCCTAAATCGACCAATCGTCGTTGCTACGATGATCACTCCTCCCTCCTGACATTTTTCCCGACCTCCCCGGTCGACAAACAAGCCACGAAGATAGCCATGACGTTCAAATGTTCTTCGATCACCAGAAAATGGGCAAAACCCATTTTCTGTTCAACTTTGAACCACGCCCTTGATACTTAGATTAAAATCGAGAAATTCATCTTAAAAATCATAATTTACAATGAGTATTAAGATTATATAATTAAATTTGCAAAACATTTCACTTGATTTTTAACCCTTTTCTTTATTTTACTGCTATCCCCCATTTTCCAGGGATATTCAAACAAAATTTGTATAAATAAAGCTTTTAAAAATTTAAACTATGTTTCAGAAAAAAACAACTTTGTTTGTATATTTAATCAAAAAGAGTTTTCAAGAAGATAATAGAATTTTTTTTCTTTCCAGTCTTAGTCCTGAGCAGGGATCAACATGCATACTATCAGACATTCATATCAACTTGAATCCTAAATTTATCAGACATTCGCCAAAAAATTTAACATTACATTACAGGATTACACAAGACATTTCACAAACTTTAGTTTAAACTAATTTTTTAAGGGTTAACTTTTACTCACCTAGAACAAAGAACACAGTTTGATGAACTGCACTTGATCTTTGCTGTGATCTGCAACTAGACTAATGGTTATGAACTGAAGCTTTTGATTTGCATTGCAACATGAAACTGAAGCTTAATTGAAGTTTATTGAGCTGATCCTTGTTTTGTTTCAGTATGCCCTTGATCTAACTCGGGCAATTGAGGTCTGAGATGATCTTTGAATTGTTTGGTACTGGTTTATTTAAATTTTGTTTTCCTCAAGTTTACTTTCTCTACAGATTTTGATTTTGAAAATTTCTGTTCGTTTTTAATTTCTTTTCTTCTCAGTTCTGATTCTTAGGCTAGAAGATTTAAAATGAATAACAAAGAATGAGAGAAAGAGGGGTTGAAATATTATATATGGATTTAAATCTTATTTTTATAAATTTTCTCAAAAATAGGACCAAAATGACACTTGTTTCAAATGTGTATTATAATTGTTACACTTGTCTATTTTTTTATGCTTAATGACTTGCATTTGTTAATCTTATATTATATATGATTTACATTTGTAGTTTCCATGTTTTAATATGTATTTGTATAATATTTCAATTTAGTTTACTTATTTATAAATGTCTTTTGTTTGATAAGTTTAAATTTTATCCTAAATAAAACTTACTTAATTATATTTATTCTTTCTCTTATATTTGTCTTATATTTTTTTTCAAAAAATATATGATATAAAATTCCCACTACACACTTAATATAGTCATACAAATATATTAATTATACTTTATATACTTTATTTATATTTTAGATTTTTTCCATAAAAATCTTATATTAAATTTCTATTTAGTAACCACTTTCCTTTATTTATATTAATATGATCTTTAAATGCAAATAACAAACTATGCACTAATAAAATCATGTATATATATATAAATATATTTTTTCCTATTTACTTTAAGATATCTATCCTTTGAATTTCAAATTCAAATTCAAATTCAAATCAACTCGTATAAATATATATTTAAACACAAATCCAATTTTATTTAAAATCCAAAAAAATAACATATTATTATTGTTTTTGAAAAAAAAAATCAATTTTAACAATTTTAAATTATTATAAAGGATATTATTTCATTTAATTGTCCAATTTATAAATTAGTATTTCCAGAAGTTAAATCGAATAACTATCCAATTATCAGATGCCTGAAAAGTCCGGGTTATCACATTCCTTCCCCCTCAGAATCTTTTCGTCCTCGAAAAGAAACGAAGCCAGAATTTATTAAAATGCTTAAAATCAAATAAATTTTCTTTGATCATTTTTGAAATACATGAAAAATACATATAATATTACTAAAATAGTTTTTATAAAAATACTTTTATAACTCGATGTTCCGACAAGTCCTTCCTTGTTCTTATAAAAATTCGGTCATACGTTGATCAGGCATACGACTGAAAATCTATAAGTACTAAGCAGATTCATTTTCAACACCCAGTGAAAATACTTGGAAAATAATTTTATTGAAAATATAGAAAACATTTTTGAAAATAGAGGAAATATCTTTGGTGGGAATGCTCTGGAAATCATCACCCTCATCCATGGTCGCAGTTACATTCCCGGGTTATGTTGTCATCGCAACAAAAGTCCATGTAACTGTAGGCACTCCGCGCCCCTCGATTACGCCACGGAACCCATAACAGATCGCAGTTACATTTCAGGGTTACGTTGCCATCATAGCAAAAGTCCATGTAACTGTTGGCTCTCAGCGGCACACACGATTTTGTTGTCAAAATGAAACTTCTCCACTCCTACATAGGTCGCAGTCTACCGATATAAAATCAAACACAGACTATTGGCACTCAACGGCACACACGACTTTCGCTATGTTACCATAGGTCGCAGTCTACCGATATAAAATCAAACGCAGACTGTTGGCTCTCAGCGGCACACACGACTTTCGCTATGGTATACACTACTCATAATCCCCAGGAACTAGTTTTGTCCAGACTCCTCACAGGATCAACTTTAGAACTCCCCCTTGGGGCTCAAGGCAGCACCACCCGGTGGCACTCCTGAGACGTTCATTTCAAGGGAGCGCCTTTTTCCCTAGAGCCATCATCAAAACACTTTAAACTATACACATATTGTATCTTTCAAATCATACCCTAGTATGATCTCATACAAGGCTCCTTTACACAATATCGATTATCCTAAGATCGATAATTCTCAAACTAGGCTATCCAAATTTCAATATTGATTTTACCCAAAAATTAAAAGCCTTTCCAAATCCAAAGGTTCCCAAAACCTTTTACCAAAATACTCATAAGATCATTCATATATATATATATATATATATAATCCTTGGTAAAAATCTTTAGATCATTTTAAACTTGTATAAAACTCCTTTTATACTTCAATTATTTCCAAAAAAATATCTATTTTCTTCCGGCAATAGATTCAACAAGGGGAGTTTCATCTTACATATAACAAAGATTTATAACTTTTTTTATTCAAAATCAAATATTCAAATTTGATTACTTTTTTTCCAATATCAATTTCACTCTAAACTGTACGATGTACGCTTATCAACCGTACGCTATACCAATCTGATCGCTCACTCGATCACACAATTTCACTTCCGAACTAGTATTGTCCTTCCGACTTCCTAGTGCAGACACAGATCTGGTTTCTTGATCAGAAACCGTCATTCTCCTTGCATAGCCATAACTATGATAGAGAACATCCAGAACCAATCAATAATTCATATCCAGGTTCGCCGTTGAATATCGAGTGAAAAATCCCAACTCGGATTGATATAACTATCTCGAAATTCTGTGCTCGAATCTGGATCAAATCACTATGCGAATAGAATAATATACGTACATCCTACGTATTTATTTTCATTGATTATTAGCCAGATCAATTTCTCTTTCTATTCACGTTTCCTTTAATTTCCATCCACATATTTACAATTGCTTCAATTCCATTGAATTATCACTTCAATCCTTACCTCAGTTGGGTATTTAAATCAATAACAGTTTGAACTCCGACCAGTTTATATTTAGAAAATAGCTCGAAAATTTTAAAAATAGATAAGTAGTTGAAAAATAATTATTAGTTTGCAAAATAGCTATAAAATAGTTAACTAATTGTAAAATAGTTGAGAAATATCTAAATAGTTTCATAAATTTTAGATAGTTGCAAAATAGTTGTAAAATAGTAATTAATTTGTAAAATAGTTGAAAAATAGTGATTAGTTTATAAAACAGTTGAAAAATGGCTAAATAGCTCCAAAAATAATTGTAAAACAAATATAGAGTAATTTGGCTTTAAAAAGAAAGGTTGTATATATTAAATAGCTTGGAAAAATAAGTTTATATTAAAATAATTTATATTGAAAATAGTCAAGAATCAAACTGTTCACTTCCCCAACAATTCATATTAAATTTACACTTCCATTTAAACTGACTCAATTCGAATTTGAATAACTTCAATTTCTATTGAAATTGATTTAACCCCAATCCAAGTTGAATAAATCCTGATTTCTTTCCCAATTTAAATCAAATTCCATTTGATTTTAATCCTGTTCAACTTTGATTATAATTCCTAAATTATTCAAATTAATTTAGACGAATTTCAAATCTAATTTACTTCAATTTGAACTCATTTCAATTTCTATGAATTAGTCTTAATTCCCATCTGAATTGGAACTCATTAAACCTTCGATTTTATTTCAAATTAGTCCAATTCAAATTTTCCATTTGAATTTGTATACTTATCTATCTTCAATTCTAATTAATTCAAACTAAATTCAATTTGAACTAATGAAATCTAAATCTCAACTTTAACCCATCTCGAATTATATAAATTCGAGCTAAATTCTTAAATGTTGATTTAATCCTTTAAATCAAATCAACTTATCTCTTTAAACCATTTAATCCTGACTCCAAAATCCATTTTAGACTTATTTCAAAATTCAAACAATATTTCAAATCTATTTTAAACAACTAAATCTTGAAATTCAATTTATCACCAAACTTAAATTTTTATAACCCAACCTTTGAAGTTTTATCTTAAACATTTCAGTCTGAAGTCCAAAATGATTCCATACATTAATTCACTACATACTAGTAGTTCATATATTACATACATTTATCCAAAATAAGAGTCTTACAGAAGTCATAAATCTAGATGCCTTCTTATTACCTAGAGGTTTGGAAAGAACAGAGCCCTTATACTCCTACATGTATCCTTCCTATGGACTTCCTTCCAAAGGGCAAAGCCTGAACATACACTTCTCAACAGGGTGTCCCCACTTATAACATTTACCACAAAATGTTTCTACCCTGTCACCAATCTGGATAACCTTCACGCCTCAAACAGTACGTTCTACAGCCTTACTCCTCTTCTGCCTCTCGGAACAATTCCTAGCAATGTGTCCCGTCTTCTTACAATGATAGCAGATAGTTGACTCATTGACCGGTTCCACAGGTTTACGCTTCGCCTTTCTCACTTCAGGGCAATGATTTAGAAAATGTCCTTTCTTATGACACTTAAAGCACAAGATCTCAGAGTGAAACCGATGGAATGCACCCTTCAATTTCTCCCTTGTTTTACTGCACTTGGCTGCGTAATGACCCTTATTGAAACATCTGTAACATGTGACATTATCATGAGATCCTGGTTCAGCCCTTTCCTTAACCTGTTTCTCATACTCTTGAATTCCTTCTTCTCGATCCCTACATGCAGCTGCTCTTTGCTCTCTGCGCCTAACCTTTCATTCTTCACTCTTAGTCATCTCTCTCAAGGACTGAATTCTAGAGGAGCTTCCTAACCTACAAATTAGACTTAATTAGATTACTAAGTTATACCTTATGTTTTAACATCTTGGGTTTTTAATTTCAAACAATGTTTTCAAACAACTTCGTATTTTCGAAATCAGATTACTTTTCAGAACCATTCTGAATAATATTATTTATCATTCCCTTCAACAATTTGAATCCAAACTTAATTCTAATGTTCGTGATATGAATGGTACATTCTATTCAATTCCTACTTGGATACATATATTTACCACTTAAATTCTTATAGGGTTCCCACTTAAAATTTTAATTGTTTACAAACAATTCGCAACAACTTCGTCCAATTTAAATGGTTTACAACATAATTACTTACATTCAATTCATTTTTAAACCAAAACAAACTCATATTCACTCAATTGATTTTAAAATCAATTTATTTGCTTCTATTCATTCATAGTATTTCATTTTAAATCAATTTAATTTTAATTTGGTTATATTTCTGTTACCACTTAATTTAATCACAATTCAAGATTTCAATTTGGTTGTATTATATTACTTCTTAATTTAATTCCACTAAATAACAAACAATTTCCTTAATATTTATTAGAGTGAAATATTGCTTTATATATCAAAATATAATCTTATATGAAATCATTTAAAATCTTTATATAAGAAAATAACAAGTACGCACTTTCACATATATATATGTATATATATATATACATATACACACACACACTCAACTCATTCTAGGGTACTATTGACCCTGTCCTTAATGAGTACACCCACCAGAGCCAAGGTTCTCGCTTAACCTTCAGCTCTGATACCAATTGTAACGACCCGAAATTTTCGATCCCGAAATTCCAGAAGTTATGAAAAAAAAGAGATAGAAGAAGAAGAAGAGAAGCACCAACATCTCACATTCGCAGCGGATAAAATATAATAATAAACAATAACAGTTTACAAAAGAATAATATTCTGTCGATTACATTTATATACATCAGAGTTACACATATATACAGACACTGAATATACACAATCACTATATCTCAGATATACAATAATATAATACAGCGGAAATATTCTATACATTCTTGCCATCCAGCTCGCCTCCTGAGCTCCGAATCGTCCCTCCTTGAAAATCTGTAATACTCGATCTGACCCGAGCATTACATCAAAGTAACACCCGGGTCAGGCTGGAAACCAGCGTGAGTAAACCCATCTAACAAGTATACAACGTATATACAATCTAGGGTAACTCGCATCAATTTCCAAATTCACTATTGGTTATAGGAACCACTTATTTCACACATCGATTTCCTAGGAACCAAAACTTAGATTAAATAGTCCAATTCACTTAAATCATTTTGTTCCAATCTATTGATTTCACAAATCAATCTAAAAAGAATCGAAGTAGTTCCGGGTTAACTAATACTCGACTCCGGTCTCTTTGAATCCAATGTCATCTGATCCCAAGTTATTCAAGTGAATATAATTCAGTTTTAATTACAAGACAGCAATTCAGGATCGAAAGATAATCCATATTATCACTGTCCACCCAAATCATATCATATAACATCACGATAACATACCAGGAATAACAAATAATCTAAGGTATTCAAATATCATTCAATCATCCATATATGAGCAAGGATTAATTAATCATACTACCTCAAATGAATTTAAAACGAATCAAATTAATTACTTCCCTTTTTAATTTATTTAAAATAAATTAAATTAATCACTTTCATCACATAAATCTTGCTTACATAATCATTGATTAATTTTCAAATCAATTAATTAATCACCATCTAATACCCATATTAATAATCATCCTTGATTAATTATCCTTTAATTACATTCAAGTAATTAGCCTTTAATTAATTTTACAAATTAATTATTCTTAACCAAATACAGTGATTAACCTTTAATCACTTCATAATTAATTAACTATAAGTAAATACATTCATTCTTAATTAATTTCGTTAATTAATTATTCAATAATCACTTATTATTTATTTATTTATCTTAGTTAATCAACCCTTAATTATATCATTAATTATATTAATTAATGATTTCTTAATTACTTCTTTAAATTAATTAACTCTATTAAATTAATTACATTTAGTCATTAATCTATATTTAACCCATATTTTTTACCACTCTTGATTAACCTCATCCAATAATTTTCCATTAATTACTTCGCTAAGTAATTACACTTCATTAATTACATTCAGTGATACGCTTTAACAAATCATTTAGTGATTATATTAATTAATTACACTAATTAAATCAATAAATCCATTGATTACTTTAAGTAAACATCATTAATAAATCACCTTTTAGAAATAAATCATGAATTATCCACCTTACTTATTAAACAATTATCTCTAAGCTTCAGTGATTGCCATTAATTAATATATTAGATGATTAATCCTTAATTAATCATATCAATAAATCAACCCTTAAAATTGATTTTAAAAATTCAATTAACCTTTAATTAATTAATTAACCATCCTATACATTAAATAATTTTATACTTTAGTTCACCTTAAAATAACAACTTGGATTACATTTCAAATTTTGGAAATTCGTTTGAAAACTTGCTCATTCCTTGTTTAAAAACCTGGTTTATAAATTCATTTGAAACATACCCACCTTGATATGCTTTAAAACTTTTTTACTTAGCTTATCAAAAACCTTGGCCCAAAACAAAAATTCCCGAGCCAAACAAGGTAAAACCCGATCAAAGCCCCTAGCAACCACTCGAACACAACATAATTCAAACTGCTTCGAGTAACCCACACATCTACCCGAGATCAAACACGAGAAATCATCGCCACCCAAATTTCAGACATTCTGGTGCTCAGAACATCTCGTGCACATGCACCAGCCATTGGCGATGCTCCAGCCTCCTCGATCACCACCGGCAAGTTGCTTTCAACCTTCTCCATCCATCTGACCACACCGACAACTCCATTGACCATGGAATCAAATTCGAACACGATCAGTCCCAAAGGATGAAGCTGTACAGGAACCATTACCTACAAATTTTCCTCGTCCCTACGTCTCCGATCACCTGACGCCTCGAGACTCCTGCCACTGCTTCACCATGAAACCTCAAACCCAATCCCCCACGACCGATCGAGTATCGAACTCCAACGACGTCGCACAAAATTCGCAAAAACAGATAAATCCATCAGCACCTAAACCCCTAAATCGACCAAACGTCGTTGCTACGATGATCACTCCTCCCTCTTGACATTTTTCCCGACCTCCCCGGTCGACAAACAAGCCACGAAGATAGCCACGACGTTCAACTGTTCTTCGATCACCAGAAAATGGCCAAAACCCATTTTCTGTTCAAATTTGAACCACACCCTTGATACTTAGATAAAAGTCGAGAAATTCATCTTAAAAATCATAATTTACAATGAGTATTCAAATTATATAATTAAATTTGCAAAACATTTCACTTGATTTTAACCCATTTCTTTATTTTACTGCTATCCCCCATTTTCCAGAGATATTCAAACAAAATTTTTATAAATAAAGTTTTTAAAAAATTTAAATTATGTTTCAAAAAAAACAACTTTTGTTTGTATACTTAATCAAAAAGAGTTTTCAAGAAGATAATAGAATTTTTTTTCTTTCCGGTATTAGTCCTGTTTGGAAAAAAAACAGAGCAGGGATCAACATGCATGCTATCAGACATTCATATCAACATGAATCCTAGATTTATCAGACATGCACCTAAAAATTTAACATTACATTGCAGGATTACACAAGACATTTCACAAACTTAAGTTCGAAACAAATATTTTTAAGGGTTAACTTTTACTCACCTAGAACAAAGAACACGGTTTGATGAACTGCACTTGATCTTTGCTGTGATCTGCAACTAGACTAATGGTTATGAACTGAAGCTTTTGATTAGCATTGCAACATGAAACTGAAGCTTAATTGAAGTTTATTGAGCTGATCCTTGTTTTGTTTCAATATGCCCTTGATCTAACTCAGGCAATTGAGGTCTGAAATGATCTTTGAATTGTTTGGTACTGGTTTATTTAGATTATGTTTTCCTCAGGTTTGCTTTTCTTTACAGATTTTGGTTTTGAAATTTTCTGTTTGTTTTTAATTTCTTTTCTTCTCAAATCTGATTCTTAGGCTAGAAGATTTAAAATGAAGAACAAAGAATGAGAGAAAGAGTGGATGAAATATTATATATGGATTTAAATCTTATTTTTATAAATTTTCTCAAAAATAGGACCAAAATGACACTTGTTTCAAATGTGTATTGTAATTGTTACGCTTGTCTATTTTTTTATGCTTAATGACTTGCATTTGTTAATCTTATATTATATATGATTTACATTTGTAGTTTCCATGTTTTAATATGTATTTATATAATACTTCAATTTAGTTTATTTATTTATAAATGTCTTTTGTTTGATAAGTTTAAATTTTATCCTAAATAAAACTTAATTATATTTATTCTTTCTCTTATATTTGTCTTATATATATATATTTTAAATATATGATATAAAATTCCAACTACACACTTAATATAGTTATACAAATATATTAATTATACTTTATTTATATTTTAAATGTTTTCCATAAAAATCTTATATTAAATTTCTATTTAGTAACCACTTTCCTTTATTTATAGTAATATGATCTTTAAATGCAAATAACAAACTATGCACTAATAAAATCATGTATATATAAATATTTTTTTCCCAATTTACTTTAAGATATCTATCCTTTGAATTTCAAATTCAAATTCAAATTAAAATCAACTCATATAAATATATATTTAAACACAAATTCAATTTTATTTAAAATCCAAAAAAACAACAACATATTATTATTATTTTGAAAAAAATCAATTTTAACAATTTTAAATTATTATAAAGGAGATTATTTCATTTAATTGTTCAATTTATAAATTAGTATTTCCAGAAGTTAAATCGAATAACTATCCAATTATCAGATGCCTGAAAAATCCAGGCTATCACACCCGCTCTCAAAAACGGTTGTAATACCACAAAGATCTCCGTCTTATCTTTGGGGATTTTGCAATTCGACACCCGTCTATCACTCGATCCGAGCTCTTTACACTATCGATCCCTCGAGCATCATCAACATGAAAACCCTTGTCTAAAATATGACCCTCAATGCTAGAATCAAAAGCAGCGACCACATTAACCTCTCCACCTTGCTGTGGACTAGGTCCTTCAACCGTCACTCGCTTTCCATTGTCGACTACAGAACCAACCAAACTATAAAGGTTTCCTTCTTTCAATACTTCTCTCATCCTTATATGACCACCTTTCTTCACTCTCAAAACTCCACCTTGAGTCTCATAAGTGCAACCACGACGATCCAATTGACCGAGAGAAATCAGATTATGCGAACAACTGGGTATATATCTGACTCTAAAGACTTCTCTAACCACACCGTCATGCATACGAAACCGGATAGATCCAATACCACAAATCAGTTGATCTTCTCCATTGGCTGTCCTAATCATGAAGACGCTCTTGTCATAAGAAGAAAAATAATTCACATCTCTACAAATGTGAAAACCGGCTCCCGAATCCATCTTCCAAGGCTTATTTTCATTAAAAAGGACATCACAAGAAGCATCACTATCGTTACCTTCAACAAAACCTATATATGCATCACCACTAGTATCACCATGCGCAGCCTTTTTCTGATCTCTTTTGTAAGCGTAACACTTGCTGCATATGTGACCTTCCTTATTACAATAATGACAAGTGATAACACCTTTACCATTAGCATCCTTCTTCTTCCAAAATATATCTTTCTTCGAGTCTCTTGCCACCATAGCCTCACTTTGAATTGATTTCATACCCGACCCTTTTCTTCCAAGCTCCTCATTCAAAAGACTACTTGAACAATTTCCAGAGAGATAGTTCCATTAGCATTGGAATTGTTCAACAAAACAACCAAAGTTTTCCAACTTTCTTAAAGCAAACTCATTAATAAAAGAGCTCATAACTCATCATCAAAATTGACCTTCATATTTGCCAGTTGATTTATTACATCTTGAAATTCATTCAAACGCTCTGAAACAAACTTCTCTTCTTCTAATCTCAGTTGTACTAACTTTCGAACCAGAAAAGTCTTACTAGTAGCACTCTTTGACTCATACAAAGAAACAAACTTGTCCCACAAAGCCTTCATGGATTCACAACTAGCCACATGATGGACATCGATATACTGGCGAATCAAAGTAATCGCCTTCTTATCCATCTTCTTTCATTTTCCCTCATCTACATCAAAGGGCTTCTTTCCATCTCCATCAATCGGATCATGAAGATCATTAAGGTAGAGAACATCTTCCATCTTAGGCTTCCAAATACCCTAATTTTTCCCATCCAAAATAGCCATCTCTGAAAACGGAATCATATCCGACATCAATAATTTTTCAAACCAAAATTACTCTAAGATTTGTGATAATCTATGCTTTGATACCAAACTGTTGTGAAAAATTGCACAGCTGTAGAAAAGCAATAAACAGGATCTTGAGTTTCGTTGGGGCCAACAAATCTCTGTGCTGGGCTGGCTAACCTCCCTCCTGTCTGTGGTCGGACCAGGCAGGTTGGGGGTTCTTCCTATCCCTTCGATTTCATCAGGGCTCTGGGTTGAGTTTTTAAAAAAAGGATCTTGAGTTTCCAATTTGAACATCACTTATCTATTGCTCCAAATAAATAGCAAATAACTATAAAGAAAAAAGAGATGCACAATATTTATACTGGTTCCACTACCATCAAGATAGCGTACATTCAGTCCAAAGGAGAGAGATTTTATTACACCTGAAAGAATTACAAGAGCTTACAAGATAAGAGTTTACATATCAAAGGCCTAAATTAGGGTTAACAAGAAAAGACACTCCATTTCGGCATCATTGGATGAATACCAGGATGGTTTACAATGAAGTATACGCTTAATATATAGCCAATGTAAATTCATCTGAGTCATCAATCAAATTATCAAGATATGGAGGCAAATTACAGTGGTAACAAATGATGCAAACATAGCAAGTAGATTACTCTTTCCTCTAATTAGCAAAGATGGAAGAAAATAATCTCAAAGCAATGCGATTAATGAGAAACAAATAATATTCATATCTTTTTGCATATATTTTATTATGTAACTTGCGCATGCATTTATTTTCTTGCCATCTCATGTAAATGGGATTCAATAATTTATTCATTTCCATAATAAACAACCGTGATTGCTTTCCTTATTGCATATTTATTTCCTTCTATTTGTGATTTTGTATCACTAAAATTTAACAAAATATTATTGCAGGTGTTTTTAACCTTTCAATTCGTATAAATTCTGTATCAATTCTACCTTTTATACAATAAGGTCAAGGACGGTCCATGACAGTTACATGAAATTTTGAGAGAAATTTAAATTCCTTTAGAATAAATGTGCTATCTCCATTTACACTTATCATATATGTGCTAAAAGACTATATCAAGGATAACTCATGGTGGTTTACATGAAAACTAAAATATGGAATAAGTAGGTCGTCCCTATTATCTTATTGTTGTCACATAACCACATGACCAATAAACTCGTGCCATGAATCTGGATACAATAAAAATGATGTCTCTGTAAATAATTTTGCATGCCTTCTTCAAATTCCCAAGGCGCAAGGTAACATGGTTAGGAACCTGTTACTTATTATTAAGAGGTATGATGGTACACTACAATGTAGCCCAAACTTGCAATATTAAAGGATATATTGAATTTTGGCTTACATTTTTTCCAGCACAATGTTTTGGCATGAGATTAGCCAGCAAAGGGTTTCTTCCACTCATTACCAAGATGGCTCTTCTTGTAAGACTTGTCTGCCCATCTCTGATTTCATTTGTGGGTCTTTAGCTTGCACCCTGCTCCCTACCATGTGTCTTTCTACCAAATATTTCAGATTCATGGATATACACCATAAGAATTGATTAACATGAGACATTGACAAATAATATAATAAAAAATATGTAAGTTTACGTCACATATAAAATATATTAAACCTTCAGTGCATATATTAACATCCTTCATAATGTAAAGGTTAAAACATTGTTAAGGAACTTAAAAAATTCCATATTTGATAGAAAATTAGAACTATAGTAAGATAAACCTAAGAAATCATTATACATAAAGGTTCCTAAAAAAAGAAACTAAGGATCAGTTAAATTGTGCATTATCATTATTTTCAAAACATCAATATCATATAATCTTAATCATCTAAAAGTTATAATAGATCTTGTTTATAACATTTAGTAAAATGTTGGTGTTCGTTATATACTTTCACAAAGTACAATAGCAATTTAGCCTACATAATGACATTCTCATCCATAAATTCATCCAAGCGAAAAAAATTAATGGAAAAGAAGAGTTCAAAAATATACTTAAAAATATTAACACTATTGATTCAATTCCTACCTTTTCAACATATCAAAAGACGCATACGAAATCAACAAATAATTTATACTATACTTGTTTAAGTATATTTTTACTAGACCATAAATTACATTAGATGGGTATTCATCTCCTGTAGTCCTAGAGAATTGTAAACTCATAATAATGCGCAATTGAGGTGGACCACATGAAAAAAGCTCTCTTCATAACATATGCATCAAAAACTCGTGACAATACACAAAATTAAGCAACTAAAGTATGAAAATTGGGATTGACGACTAAAATAAACCTATTACTTGACTAATCCGTTAAACCTAAACAAGATGAATTAGGTTAATCCATTAACAAGGGAGTACCTGAGATATTAACGGTGAATCAGAGTAAAGACAATCAAGGAAATAGAAGAACAAGAAAAATCTAAGGGAAATACAAATGAGGGAAAAAGAAATAAAAAAGAGCAGAGGGAGGAGCTTTTGGACAAAGAGGGAAAATGAAATTTTTACGTGAGTATGTTGAGAGTGGCGACAATATTTTGATGGTGGAAATTAGAACCGTACGTCTCGGCCTCTTCTCACGAATATTTTTACTTCTTAAATAATTTTCACTGCACTTAAGTTATGAACACTGAGAATAGATGTTGTGAAAAGCTATATTTCTTGTAGTTATTCATTAATATTATTTAACATGCGTCAACTAAGCTCAATCAACATGTGATAACTCTAATGTGACAACTATTTTATCCATTTCATTCAAAATTCAATAGCTTATTTATTTAATTGATATGTAATAGTTTTAGTTATCATTCTTATTATTTTATTACTTGAGGACTCATTAGCTTAACCACACCGAGTTACAGTATAATGTCAATAGGTAAGGGTTTTGTTATTGTTAACACATTAGTTCAAAAGAATTATTCATAAAAATTAAAGCTTTTAGCCTATGTGCTTATTGAACACAATTTTTAGTTGAAGTACTACCATTTTCCTAAGAGCATTCATATTTTCTTGGAAAGATGCGAATAAAATAAGAGCAAGCAATATCTAAGTTTTTATCTCTTATTAGTTAAAGTTTTGTTAATCATTATGCTAAAAATCAAGTTGTCATGGCTGGAAGCAAGAAAGAGTCTTCTAAGACATCTTCCCGTACGCCTAAACTTAAAAGGCTTTTTGAAGAGAAACTCTACATTAATTGCCAATCTTACTTCTCGAGTCAAGAAGATATTGTTTTCTTATTACATCACTTCAGAATTTTTGGAATCGAAATCAGAGTTCCAGATCACTCTAATAGGATTAACACCCCTCCCAAGGGAATCTTTGCCTTTACTTCTATTCATATTTGGCACTCCTACTAACTTCCTTTTAATGGTAACATTATGAGAATTTTGTCCTTTCTTACAATTTCCCACATACAGCATACTTTTAACTCCTACAGCTACATTCATTCTCTTTTCATGTTACCCAAAGAACTCAAGGGAAGGACCTGACTACTTTAACTTTATGTTTTCTTGCCACTCTTCAAAGAGCCAAGTTATAGCCTGAGGGTTCTATATTCTGTATTTGCCCTACCGATAATGGGCTAATTTCAGATTCAATCAATAAGACTAAGGATTGGAGCCATCAATTCTCCTACGTGAGATGTTTTCTCATGGGGTCTCCAGGAATTACGTCCCAGTACGTCACCAGTCTCATATTTCCCTTCTTATTTTACTATTATTTCATGTTAACTTTTACCTTTCAGATTCCATCTCAAAACATATCAGTCCTAATTTTTTGGCAATAGTCGATAAACTTAGAGATGCCATAAATACTCAAGGAGTCATTGAGGCTCCTTGCTGTGGATAAACTAAAAAGGAACTCCTTAATTTAGCCATTCTATAGAGTTTTGGGGGAGCCTTCGGTTATAAAAAGGAAGATCTTGGATGTTTTGATCCTTAGAATTTGGATGAACCATCCTTAAACTGATGCCCGAATTTGGACTTCCCTCTCTTCGCGTTACTGGTATGGATTACAAAAGGAAATTTGACATCCTTCTTGATCATATTCTAGGAGATTTTTCTAAATTCGGGGATGATGGTCCGTCAACCCTAGGAAGTATTTGGCTTTTGACACTCTTCCATCCGACAATGATGAATTGGAGAGTGAGGAGTAAGATAGACCTAATGATGACAATAAAAATGATGATGATGACAATGACGGTGCCGCCATTGACTGTGCTAAGGATGGTTCACCAAAAATGAATGGAGATGGTGGCTCAGAAAGCAAGGGCCATGGTGGACCAAGGGCTCTTCACGACTCAAGTTATGGCACTGATTTCCCTTCTCACAACATTGATCATGGAACCAATAATACACTCCCACCACAAGCTCTAGGTAGGCCCGCCCATCTAGCCTAAATGGATCCGATCATCCTTATTCTGATACTCAAAAGGCCTTGCCCTTCAATCCAAGGGCCTCAAAAACTCCACCATAGGTAAATTACCTTCCAAATCCTAATTTATCATTTTAAGTTACCTTTATATAGCTTTAAAAGTTTTTCAATTACCAGTATAGGAAGAAAAACAAAAATTATTTTGACATCTTCTTAGATAAAAATAAGGATAAAATTCTAGGGCTCAACAGATAAGGGGAAAGGTTGTGAAAAGATTTAAATGAGTCGAATGATAGGTAACCGAGACTCCTAAAATGCCTCAAATATTTAGAAGGCTTTAGGAATAAATGATTTGCATCCCTTCTTCGAAAATTCCTGTTCCATCAGTCGAACTTTTATAAACAGAGAAGAACTTACTACTTTCTTTGGATGCTGATCGAAGATAGAGCCTAACTGAGGAAATTCCTCTACACGATCTATGTTAAATTTCCCATGACTGACATTTCTTTTTTAGGTAGTAATTATGGTGGTTTAATCACATGATTTCACAAAAGATATTTAAATAAGAGTGGATCAGATCCCCGTCCCGAAGAATGCGGGAATTTACCTAAAGTCTCTACCACTCACTTAATTATCGATTCACTTCCACTGGATAAGATTAAGTTTAATAAGGACATATTTATTGTTGAATACCATAAACACTCTATGCTTTACTAGCCTTCATGACATTTCTTCCAAAGTTATCTTAAGTAAATTGGTTAGACTAAAAAGGAGTTTCAAAGAAAAAAATTCTTTGATCTAAAAGTCTCTTTTATCGAAATATTGTTTTCTCCATGATCTTTATTACATGTATACTCAATTCCCTAATTTGGACTTTAACTTTTCAAGAGACCCAAAAGATAAATACCTACATAAGAAATGAACAATTATACAAAATTATGGTTTGGCGAGTTCAGTTCTCCTCATAAAGAATGAGATTATCGAGGTTTTCCCTTCATCAACACTCTTCCTAGCATTGGTGCTTCTTTTACTACTACATTTCCCATTTCCTTTCGTCCTTTTAGAAAACTCAAGACGCCTTTTCCCAATCCTAGGATTAATGGAAAAGGAATGTATGAATGGTCATTATAGCTGTCATTTTCATTTGGATATAATGATATCCGTTTTACTTTGAACTAGGGGAGAGCATTTAACCGAGTTTACCGACTTAACTGATCTTAATCGAACCGCATTAACCGATAAAATCGATTAATCGAACATTGAATCAACCGACCGATGTTGACCAACCAAAGTCGGTTCAATTAACGGTTAACCATATGCCATACATCGGTCAACCGTTAACCGAAAATAATTTCCATTTTAACTACGAACCAATAAATTAGCCAATACGCGACCCACCCAATATCGCATAACATAATACAACCCTAAAATTTTCACAATGCCCGCCGCTTTCAATTTAACAATTATATCATTCCTAAAAATTATCAGATCTAAAAAGTTTCCTCATTCGATGATCGTTCCCAATAAAACACAGATCGGCACAAATTTGCAACGCCACGTCGCCGCCCTGAATACATGGAAAATTTTATTGATCTGGGATCTGCAATTTTTCCGACACTGAATCCATGGTGAAACTTCCCTATTTCTCTATATTAGTAATCGACGCTCTTTTTTCGCTAGGTAAAGGCTAGACTTTATTAGTTCCTACCTTTTCAACTTGATTTTAGTTCAATTTCTAAGTTGTTAATTTGCTTCTCTTGTTCAATAATGACGCCATAAAGTTTCTGCCAAGAAATCCGGTGAAGTAATGGGACTTCAGATTGGCATTAAGGTGAAACTTTCTCCTTGCCTTTAATTGTGGTAATTCAAATCTTGAATTTTCTGAACTACCACTCTTGTTTATTATTGGCATTTTTCAGGAACTGAATCTACACATACTTAGTAAGTGCAAGCTACCTGTCATCTTAGAAGAATTTATGCATGTGATTTTAAAAATATAGAATCTTTTATGGGCATAGTTGTATGCAAATAATAGAGATTCAAGATTCAAAATATTTCGTATAATTAGCCATAATTCTAAAAATTCATTATAAATTTACCTTTATAAATTTGACTATACAATTGTTTGGTTAGTACTTCAATCAAAGTGATTGGAAAATGACTTAGTTTTGTGAAGGATAGTGTGCACAATAAACCAACATAAGGGTTACAACAAATCTCCCCTCTTTCTACACTCTATGATAACGAAACATATACGTAATAAGACTTGTTTCCTATGGCCAGGTTAGACGAGTTTGCAAGAAATGGTAATGATAATATTTTTGTCATCGGTGTTATTATATATTAGTAGTATGAAGATTATGATGATCAATGTTTAACTTATAAGTTTTATGATATACAAACTAATATTAATGGAAAAATGGTATGAGCAATATTGAACTACAGAAGTATCCATTGAGGAAGTGTTTATGCATGTCATATTTTAGAGAATAAAATATTTGCACACGACATTTAGAATTATACTTTCCCAATAGCAGCAAAGTGTCATACACAGTTTTTGATTGTCAATTATATTATTATTAGTAACTAGTATTTATGAACTCAAGCCTATTACACTGGTAACATATCATTGTACATAGTTTATGACTGGAAAATTTATTAGTAACTAGTATTTACTAGTAATAAATAGTAGTTAGATATGAACTAATATTTATTAGTTATCAATAATACATGGTTCATTGTTGCCATTTATCTATATGACTAGCAACACTTTATGCTTGCTTTCACTCCAATTTCGTCTTTTAACTAACAACGGTTTATTCATAGCAAAACAAAACGTGGAGAAATGTCTAACTTAATAGACCCATAATTGTTTACACTACATATTTGTGACCTCCTATCATTATGGTATAGAGTTTAATAGTATCACCTAACATATACTCCTGCATTTTATGTAGTGTCTTACTGTAGTAACATGAAGAATTGGAGACTCGCAATGATTAATAATATCTTTGGATTGAATGGTCAAACTGAAGACTGATTGCAGTTTCTAACTTAATATATTTCATATTATGTTATCTGGACTTTGGAGAATTGTAATATTGTATGTTATTTGGACTATGGATTTGTGTACCTGCAACTTTCAACTCTGCAATTTTAGACCATTATATGTTTGGACTTTGTTTATGTTTATATTTTTGTTGCAGCTGCAATTTGTGACTTTTTGCTAATGTAAATGCATTTTATTTTATATTTTGAGTAGAATGATGGTTAACCGGTTAACCATCTTTATATTACCAGTTAACAAGACGGATAATCGATGTTATTTAGACGGTTAACTGATTCATCGGTTAACCGTTTAATTCCACTAGTTAACCGTGCAAACAAAATGGTTAACCGCAGTTGAAATTAACTGGTTCAGTCGGTAGGACCAAACCAATATTAACCGATTAACGGTTAACTGAACCGTCACTTATTTTCTGTTAATTGAAAATATTAAACGATCGGTTCGGTTAACCGATAGTGTCCACCCCTATTTTGAACCATTAATAAACCATTTTGTTGATTGATTTTTTATATATTAACAATTTGTTACTATTCTTGTTTTGGTTTTGGAAGAAAGAATTGACTTTATCTCTTGATGATCCTAACCTTTCACAATGTCTCAATAGCATTCAATCTTGGTTAGGTTCGACAATGGATAATCATTCTTCTCACTCTGCTTTGGGCTTATCATATATCAATAATGCTAAAGCTTATAAGTGGCAGGAGAAATATATTCGATTAAAGTCTTTATGAGAGCTAGTCAAGAGACTGTCATTGAGTTTGAAAATAAGATCTCTTCCAAAGATAATGAAATTCCTTACTTGACGGGAAGACTTAAATCAAGATTTAAACCTCAACAGTTTGAGTATGATACAAAGATTGCCTAACTTAATTAATGCATACTTGACTTGGAGATAGACTTACCAAGGTCTGGGAATGAATGTCAATCATATGAAATCATTTTAACAGAAGATGAAAAAGGCTTCCAACGCTAACATCGGTAAAATCTTCCAAAAAGGCTCCTTTGTTGGTTCTCTCATCTTCTCAAGGTCGTCTTCCACCTAGTGGCAATGTAGGCACTCCTCCTCTAGCATCCTTGTTATCGAAAGGTGATTCTGGTGAATTTGCTAAACTGAGCCAGTTTTGAAAATTCAAAAGCTTTAGGTTGATAAAAAGGCTAATCTTACCAAATTTTCTAAGTGAGCAGTGCCAGCAAAACTTACGAAAAGGCGTTAGCTTCCTAAATTTATTCTATGGATTCCCTTAATGTCATTCGTCATAAGGAAAAGAAACTAAAGAAATATATTCTTGTGGCATAGTTTTCCCATGAACCTATTAGTTTTCACAAACCAACAAAAAACTTATTGGGTTGACTCAGGACAAAAATATACCAATTGGTCTCCTAAGTTCGATAGGAGAAAAATATATGTGAGCAACATTTTACTATAAGTTCTTCGAAAGTGTAACACAAATTTTAGCCTTAATATCGACAAAGCCCTACATATTGGAATCGCGGACCTGGCCAACCAGGAGCTCAATGGTAAGAAGGTAAGGCAGGACCCTACCCCAATCTCTATCGTGATATCTAGTTTTTAAAATGTAAACGAGTTATGTCTTTTTATCAGTTCAGGCATTCGAATAAAATTTGGTCTTTATAATCTCTTAGATAGAATTATACTGACTTGAGAGTAAGTCCGACAATAGCCACTACTTGGAATAACCCTATTCGTTCATTAGTTCCTCATCCTTAAGGTCATAAATGCTGTGAGATAGCATATAACATAAAAGTGAGCATGTCACCAATTAACACATAAAATATCAACCGATCAACATGCTAAACATATAATAACATCATCCATCACAAATATATGTTCATATGTTAGCTATTTTATACACAAAAATTACTTGTACTTAGGTAATAATTTCCTTTGCATAACTTTTTAAAAATTGGCACACTCATTTAACCAAACCAATTTCTTTCTCAAATTCTCATTGGCTAATCAATATCTTTCCTAAAATTTTACAGCAAATATAGGTAGAAACTTTTTCTGTCTCCACAAAACCTTGATTAAATACCATATTTAATTAATTATTCCCTTTAATAATTAATTCCTTGCTTTACCAATCAATTCATAGTAATCTGAAATTGCATGAGGAAAATCTCAAAAAACTCCAAAAAATCTGAAATACTTTCTTTTATCATATATGAAATTTCGAAAAAAGATTATTTTTCAAATTTTAAATAATTAAAATTTGAAATTGGTTTTCCAACTTCAAAAATTCATAATTAATTCATACAATTTCCAAAAATTATAAATAAAACTTATCTCAGAACAATATTTTAAACATCATGCCAAAATTTCAAAGCACTTAGAGTTTAAAATCCACTTTTTAACTCAAAATCTCTACAGGAAAATTTCACAGCAATAATAAGTGATAAACATAACTCATATTAACAATTGTCCAAGCCATGTGCATGATAAAACATAATAACCATTCAGATTTCATTACAAATTTGAATTACAAGCATCACAAAATAAAGATGTAAATTTTCCTTAAATTTGTTGAAATGAAGAGATTTTCCCTTTTAAATTTTCTTCTTCTTCTTTTCCTTAGCTTTACTTCTTCTTTCTTCGTTAATAGGAGCTTGACCTCTATTCTTTTTAATTTGGATGTTATGTGAGAATGAAATGAATGAGAGGAAGAGGAATAATAGGATAGAGTTCTAATTCCAGCTTTACCTCTTTCATTAATTGATTTCATTAGGTTCTCTTTTCCTTAACAAACAATTCCTTTTTTAACCAAATCATGGCTAAATTAATTATCTTGTCAAATCTCATATTTCTTAATTTACCCACATTATTTATTTAATTAACCCATAATTAAATATTCGGTGTAATGTGCTACCAAAATTAGGGGTGTTACATCAATTAGGAAGGTGAATGAGATTGATAATTGTATGGCAAGGCCAGAGCTAACTAAGCTAAGTGTAAGGGTTTTTAAGTTTTCTTGGTGATTTGGACCAGAAATGAACATAATGACTAGAATTAATAGAGCGTTGGCAAACATGTTATAGGTACAAGGTTTTCCTATGTGTGAATGGCCATACCTTCCATCTAGCAGTAGTGATCACTCACCTACCTTGGCAACGTTAGTGCACAAAGACCAAAGATAGTTCAGTACATTTGGATATATGTAACTATTGAAGTATGTATAAAGATTATCTAGTTGTACTTGCAGCGAGGTGGAATATAGGCATGAGAGGTCATCTTTATACCGCATGCTAAAGAAACATAAGAAAGTTAAGGAACTGTTGAAGGAATGGAGTAGTAACAATCAGAGCACTAAGAAGGAGGTCAAAGAACTAAGATAGAAATATGGAGATCTGCAGAAAAGAAATAAGGAGAAATGTGATGAGGAAACATGAAAAGTGTTTTAAAATGCATAACAGCATAAATATATTGATGTACTACAGAAATCAAAGTGCGAGTGTTGAACAATTGTGACGAGGCATAAGCGTCGTCCTATGCAAAGATGTCAAACAAAAGGGTTAAGAATTTTTGGAACAGTAAACTAAGAATCAGTGATACAACGTGCAAGGATGAAAATGAGTTAGGTTTGCAGGTGCAAAATTTTATAAGGAACCAAATAATCAAAAAAGGTCATAACCCCAACTGCCTACTATGGTTTGCAAGTTATCATCATGTAGTGCAGTTGTAATTTTTCTCGATGACAACATAGATTATGAAGAGGTAAAGAAAGCAATTTTCAACTTAAATAGTTCGGCCCCACGCTCGGATGGATTTAGTGTGCAATTCTATCAGAGTGTAATCAAAGAAGGTTATTGTTAACAAAATTTATGATCAACACCCCACAAGATACTTCAACAGAAATAGGAAAGATAGTTTAGATAAATGGTAAGATACCCGTAAGAATTGCTTTTGCGCTTAGCTTCAATGGTTGTTGATTTTTGATTTGGACCTTTCGGCGTAGTCGATAGGTTTGGTCTTTTCAGTAGAGAACTTTTTACCTCGGTAGATCTTATAGGGCATTTCATGGAGATTTTCTTCACCGTACGAATGATTGTTCACCGAACTTATCCCTTTAAAGTTGATCTTTAATGTTTTTGAAAGGTTTGGATGATTAATATCTTTAGCAGTAGGTAAGACAATAAACTCCTGGGTGGCGTATAGGAGCTCTTGGTCCTGCCAAAAGGTTTGATCACTTATATGAAGTCGGCTTCAACTTTATCGGAAGGTATGTGAATGCTCACCGTTGGATTAAGTCTTATATTCCTGAACTTAAACTTTACCGGAAGGTTAGATTGCTCGGATGGAGATCGCAGAAGGTTTTGGTGTTGTTAAAATAAGGAACTATCGACATAGTTGAAGGATTCAGATCATAAAGCCAATGAATTCGAAAGGTTACCACTCAGGTTAATCCAGGGCAGCTAGTCGGCAAGAACCTTACGGTGGAGTTAATCTTGAAAATATGAGTAAATCTAACGAGGATTAAAGCAAAACAATAAGTAATTTAACAGAACATACGACTTCCCTTTTTTTTTTATTCAAGATCAGCTCTTATCCCCAGATTGATTTCCAATTAGGGTTACAACACATTTCTTCTGATATTAAAAGAATGAGGTGAGAGAAAAATTCACCACCAAAACCGAGACCCTTGGGTCCTATTTATAGATGCAGGCGGACCACCTTTCAACCTCATGCCTTCGGTCAAGCCGGAAGGTTACCCTTCATATACAGCTGGCAACCTTTCGACCTGGTCGAAAGGTTTTGTGGACCTTCAGACATTATTGAAGGGTCTATTTTCCTTTATGCCTTTATAAACCTTCCGCTGTCGTCGAAGGATTTCCCTTACATATGCTATCATTAACCTTCCGACCTTGTCGGAAGGTTGCTTCTTTACTCTTTGCTGACTCATGATCGTTGTCTTCTTCATAAACCTTTCAACATTGCTAAAAGATGTCTTGTATGTTTCTCAACTTGTTCAGAAAGCTTGGTATGCTTTTGAAAAGGTCATTGAGTTATTGCTTTCACTTGCTTTGATTCCTTCTTCCCCTTCGAACTCCTTGAATACAAGAAATGGAATCTTTCGATCCCTTCGAAAGGTTTTGTGTTAGTAAATTTCAACGGCTGCATCCCTTTGGAAGTTTCGAAAGATTTGAACTGCGTCTTTCTTTTCCTTGAATGTTTAGGGACTTTCATCTTAGCCGGAAGATTAATTTTTAGTGTAACAATTATAATAGAAATGGTTGAGGAATTTTCAACTCTGGTAAGCTAATCATGGAAATCAATCACACGACCATCAATCTGATAAGACAAAATCTTCACTGGACATTCATGATCTTAGGCCAATTTCCTATTGTAATTTTTTGTACAAGATAACTACAAAGGTCCCATGTAATAGAATGAGGTTATTAATGGATGATCTGATCTCGGCCAACAAATGTACATTCATATAAGGAAGGAATATAACCGATGACATATTGATAACACACGAATCAGTTTGGGATTTTGGAAGAGGAGCCAACAAAGATATGTGTACAAAAGTAGATTTTAGGAAAGCATACGATATGGTAAACAGTGAGTTTGTGATTCACATGATGAAATCTATGAAATTGACTAGGAAGTGGACAAGACTAGTCCAAGAAATGACTAGTTCTACAAGCCTTTTGATAGCTTATCAGGGTGGGACATATGGATATTTCGGCAGCTCTAATGGTTTACACAAAATCCTCTTTGACCACTTTATTTGTGCTTGTAGTGGAATATTTTCTGATCTAGATGGAAAAGAATGTGAAAGAAGGGAAACTAAAACCAGCAATGAGGAACGATACTAAATTCACACGCTTCATTTATGCTGGCAATATTTTATTTTTCTTGAAGGCAGATAGATAAGGAGCAGAGACGATCAAAGAAGTGTTCAAAGAGCTCCACAATATAATAGGTCTACAACTCAATAACTTAAAGTCAAATATATTTTTTCAGCAAGGGATGTAGCAACTAATTAGACATTTGCTCAATTTTGGATAGGCCTGTCAAATGGGTTGGGTTGGGTCAAAATGGGTTGGGTCGAGTTCGACCCAACCCATTTATGACCCATTCTCTTTCACCCATTTACGACCCAACCCATTTATGACTCAACCCACTTAATAAGCGGGTTACCCATCTAACCCATTTAAAGATTTAAATTTAATTTGGCTAATAAAAAAAAATTCTAATTCCAAATTTTATGTTTTGAGATCCGACAAAAATTTAAAATTTTAATTCTAATTTTCATTAAAATTCAAATATGGGGATGGGGTAGCTTATTATTTTCTAAGTACAATTGTCGGTTTCGTTGGAGAACTACAGTGTACGTTCACACGATGAAGTATCCGAGTGTTCCATACTGTCCGTAATTTAGGTGGGAGTTGATCGGTCGAAGTCTCGCCTGATTCCGAGTTAGAATGAAGGAGTTATTGCAGTCCGAACAAAAAAAATAGCGGTTTCTGCACTAGGCGGAGTTCAATATGCAGGTGTGGTAGCCTGTTATTTTCTAAGTAAAACTGTCAGTCCCCTTGGAGAACTACAGTGTGCGTTCACACGATGAAATATCCGAGTGTTCTATACTGTCCGTAATTTAGGTGGGAGTTGATCGGTCGAAGTCTCGCCTGATTCCGAGTTAGAACGAAAGAGTTATTGCAGTCTGAACAAAAAAAATAGCGGCTTCTGCACTAGGCGGAGTTCAATATGCAGGTATGGTAGCCGTTATTTTCTAAGTACAACTGTCAGTCCCCTTGGAGAACTACAGTGTGCGTTCACACGATCAAGTATTCGAGTGTTACATACTGTCCGTAATTTAGGTGGGAGTTGATCGGTCGAAGTCTCGTCCGATTCCGAATTAGAACAAAGGAGTTATTGCAGTCCGAACAAAAAAAATAGCGGCTTCTGCACTAGGCGGAGTTCAAATATAGGGATGTAGTAGCATGTTATTTTCTAAGTACAACTGTCAGTCTCCTTGGAGAACTACAGTGTGCGTTCACACGATGAAGTATCCGAATGTTTCATACTGTCCGTAATTTAAGTTGGAGTTGATCGGTCGAAGTCTCGTTTGATTCCGAGTTAGAGTGAAGAAGTTATTGCAGTCTGAACAAAAAAAATAGCCGCTTCTGCACTAGGTGGATTCAAATATGGAAATGTGGTGCCTGTTATTTTCTAAGTACAACTGTCAGTCTTCATGAAAAATTATAATGTATGTACAGAATTCTTATTTTTTAAATTTATATTAAAATTTAATGTTTTTAATAAATGGGTAAATGGGTTACCCATTTATAACCCTTTTAAAAATGGGTCAACCCGACCCATAACCCATTTTATGATATTCATAAATGGATTGACCCAACCCATTTATAAGTAGGGTAAATGGATTGGGTTAATGGGTTGGTTCAAATTTTGACAGGTCTAATTTTGGACATATGTAAGACAGACTTCCTATTAAATATATGGGAATCCTATTGTCTAATCCTAATTTGAAAAATAAGTATTTCCAAGGTTTAATTGGAAAGGTAAAAGGCAAGATGGAGGATTGAGAATGCAGAATGTTAAGCATTGCAGGAAGAATTGAGTTGATCGAGCCGACGATCTACCCAATGGTGTAATATTGGATGCAGTGCTTTAGACTTCTGATTGATATAATCTGAAATAATATTCACTTATGCTCTAATTTCTCCTGGAAGTGTAGAATAAGCCAGATTTCTGGGACACGGTCTACACATACAAAAGCGTGGGGGGTTGGGACTTAGACAACTAAAAAAATGCAATTAGTTATGGGAATCAAACTATTCTGGAAATTTTGAATGAAGAACGAAACCATGAAAAAATAAGAAAGATATCTGAAAGAACAGTTTATTTATGAATGTTGTAGCTGCAATGATGACTTCAGAATATCGAAGTTCATACTCAGCACTAAGTAAGAAGCAATGAAATGTATAGAAATGAGGACAGTAGATGGAAGGAGCACATTACTCTGATATGAACCGTGGATACAAGTAGGCAATCTCATCAATAGGTAAGGCGATGACACAAAGATTAGAGTGAGGGGAGAGAAAATGTTGGTGGAAGATATTCTGAAGTATGAAAGGTGGAGATTTGATATGGTAAGCTTTCTGAGAGTCGTAAGAAACAAAATAGAGGAAATCAAAATTTACAGGGATAGAGAGCAAGACTATTGGACTTGCCTTGTTAACAATAAGGGAAAGTACAATTTAAAGTAGTTTAGGAAGCAACCAGATGTAAATTAGACAATGCCTACCAAAGATTGAATGATACAAAGGTGCTTAGAACTGGATCCGAGTTGTTTCTTGTGTTACATGCAAAGTGAAAGTGCAAAACGTCTGTTCTTTTAGTGTATATTTAGTGCATTTCTGTAGAAGTGGTGCAAGATCAAACTCAATTGGCCAAAAAGTCAGACTGAAACAATATCAATCAGCACAGAATTTAACAACATCAGACACCAATTCAAGCACAAATGTAAAAGCCACAACGTAGCCAAAATAACAATTTCAGTTTATGTTTGGTGAATTTGGAAAGAACGAAATACCACAATTTTCAAATAAGAAAAACCTCAAATAAACAGGTGTGCATGCAAGTGCATTGTGAATCTAGCGAAGATAAGGCAATTAGAATCCAAATACAGAAACTATGTCAGCTCAGATGATGAAGGCATATGTAAGCAATGAGAATTATAAAGTGTCATACCCCCTTGCTAGTTTATACATGGCTTCATAAGCCAACAATCATTATTAACTCTTGGGCTTGCATTTGCTCTCCGCACAATGTTCCAGTCAAGTACACTATTACCGAACACATTTTTTCCTCGTTTATTTATTTACATATTTTAGGTAAGATGCTGCAAAATAATTCACAATGGTTGATAGAATAAAGAGGTGTTAAAGTTATAGTGGAGTAGTACTTATCTTGAAGTCTAAAACAAATGTCGCACTCATCGACTCCTAAACGAGAAGTAGAGCCTTATCAACAGTCTGATCAGAGCTAATCAAAGAGGCATACGACTAGTATCACTTGATAGCGATCAATTCAAATCATGTCCCATCATTAATTAAAAATAATCAAAACATAAATTGCTTCATATTCAGATCTATCTCGCTACCAAGTGATAAGGGTAAACTCACAACTACTTATAAATTTGGAAATCTGATTTTCCTTTTCAGCTACCAACAAAAGATAAATCGACGTCAGAAGTGGAAGAACAAACTAAAAGCATATATATGAAGCAAAGAAAAGATTTGGCGAGGAAGGCAATGTAGAAGCCATGTGAACAATCAAAAAACTCATATAAAGAGAGTTGTGGAGGATTGGCGAAGCAACATTAGAAATGGAGCAAATTGAGCTTGCGGAAGTTGATTTGTTGTAGAGAAGCAAGTAGCGATTGAGTTGTGCTGAACTTTGGAATGGAGATTTGGAGTGAACTTGGTCACTGACATGGCTGTGTTATTATAGGGAAACTGGAGGTTTGAGTTGGAGTAAATGACGTTGGTATGAGGCATAGTTTTCATGACCGTCTCTTGCTTCGAACCGTGATTGAAGGTTTAAGATTTTGACTGTCGAAACCGTAATTTATTTTTTCAAAAAATTTGCTCATTTAACCTAGACTATACGTAAAAATATTGAAATAATAATGCTATGTACAAAAACTGTAGATGGTCTTCAAGGTCTGCAACAAAAGTTATATGTTGTTACAGTGCATAACTACAGCTTTGTATATAGTAGAGTAGTGCACAACGACAGAAGTTTAATGACGACAAACTTGACGAATCTTATAATGGTGTTAGAGGAGTTTGCAGCAGTGAAAAACAAAATGATGAAGTTAGTGGCTTAGATTTTGGAACGACTATGATTTAAAAAAAAAATATTTACTTATTTTCTTCAAAGCAATGCAAAAGATGAAAATGAGAGAGAATTACACAATGAGAGAGTAGGAAAAAAAACAAAAGAATCTTGGTTCAACCGGGTAAAATTGATGATCAGACCGTTGGTTTGAAGGTCCGACCAAGGTTCATGAATGAATGAGGTCTGATTGACTTCCGGACCGTGTTGGTCCAAGGTTCAGGGTTATTCGAGGTCGGACCGAGGTAGGGTACGGTCATGAAAACACTGGTATGAGGTGCATGCAGGAAGTATCAAGATAATGGTAGTGGTAGTTAGTTTGTACCCGATTATAAAGTGGAAAATAGGTATAAGGACAAACTTTAAAAAAAATTAGGCCGAAGGACCAAAAGTTACATTTTTAGGCTGAAGGACAAACTTTGAACATAATTAGGCTGAAGGACAATGCTAGTTAGAACTAGCATTTTGTATAGTGTAAAAACTGAATTAAATTCTAGTTAGAACTAGCATTTTGTATAGTGCAAAAACTGAATATAATGCTACTTAAAACTAGCATTGTCCTTCAGCCTAATTTTTTTCAAAGTTTGTCGTTCAGCCAAAAAATAAATCTTGGTGTCCTTGAGATAAATTTTTTATCAAAATTTGTCATTTTCCCTAATTCCCTCGATTATAAATGGGTTGGACAAGTTTACGTTGGGGCCTTTTTGAGCTTGGACTTTAGTTTATTTAAAAATTGTAAATACATAAATTTATATTTAGTAGTTAATAAAGAAAAGTTGAGTTCTTAAAAGAAATCGCTTAATATTATTTTAGGACTAAAGTCACACCTATGGGTCACACACAAAGAATTATAGCATTGGACCTAAATGCTATAATATAATAATTTATAGTTATTATAAACTACTACAAATATGATATATATATATATATATTATAATTTTTATGTGCGTATATACATGCAAGTGATTTAATTTTTTTAATTACCCAAATTAATTGAGTTAAATATGTATAATTGCTGCATATATATTTAATTTAAGTGGGTACTCGGATATTTGACATGAAATATATAATGTATATATTTTTAAGACATAAATTAGGTAAATAATAGAGGTTGATTACCTAAGTTTGACCGACCATATATGGGAAAAGGAGGGCTCAAACGCATTTATTCATATGGGAAATAAATGGAGATCTAATATATATGGTATATATTAATAGTCGAATTGAACACAAATAAAATTTGAATTTATCTGCAAATCTTTTAGATAGGTGTACTAGGTAAGAGGAGGAGAAAAATGTGGTGAAGTGAATGAAGATTTGTTGCATTTATTTGTGAACATAAAAGTACCTAAATGATTTCACTTTCTTGTTATAGAAATTCTAATCATGTTTAAAAAAACAAGAATTTTCTTCCTCATCTCCTTCATTAGAGAAAATTTGTCTTCCTTATCTCATCTTCATCCGCTCCATTAAAGCACTTCATGCTAAGCCTTGCAAACCATATCTTGAATTGGAACAAGTTTTAGAAAGTTGATCTATAATTCAGACATGTACAATAGTAGGCTCTTTCATCAAGGTAAATTCTGTTTTTTCGTTTTAATATGTCACTGTAGTTCACATGATTATTGGTCCATTATCCATAAAAGACGATTTTAATTCAAATTTTTCATACAAGTTTGCACCAAAAATTGCACATACACTCAATGAAGTAATAAATATGAAAATTATCAAAGAAAAACAAGAAATAAAAAAGAAGAACACATAATTTTTATAGTGGTTTGGTAAATATTCTGGCATATATCCACTTAAACTTTGATATTCAATTTCTGTGACTTTTACAAATTGTGATTTTATGGATCGGTATTCTCAGATCAGCGGTCTCTTATCGGTGGAGATCCAATAGAGTTTTATGGCAAAGTCTAGAAATTTAAAAAAGAAGAAGATAAAAAATGTATATTTTCAAGTACACTCCACCTCTACTTATAGGCAAAAACTCCTAAAATAATCTACAAAAATTACTCCATATGTTCTCAACGTCATGCATGTTACCCTAAAAAGTCGCATGGCGATCCCTGACCCAAGCTTCATGGGTCGTTACCGAACTAACTTGGGATCGGACGAGTGTTTGCTACAAGCTTGACCTGATTTGTGAAGTTGACATGCTCGAGTTTTCCTTTGCTTGCTCTAAGTCTGTCCTAAGGAATTTGTGTGTTTACACTAAGTCAACTCAATACTGACCTGAGGATCCCGATCCAAAAACTTGAATTTCCAAATTTTAAACTCTTTTTACTCATTTCTTGATATTTCATTTCTTTCCTTTTTATGATGTTTTCCAAGTTCTTAGGTTATTTCTTTCTCGTTCGCTCATCCGATTCGATCGTTTTAGTTTGTTCAAAAGCTACAACAAATTCAATTCTAACATTTGCCCTGAAAAGCACGCATTGTGAATGGAAGGCGCACTTTGCTCAAGAACAAATATCAAAGCCGATGAATCACTAGCAGTTGAATTTTCTATCTGTTAACCAATCAAACCACGATGAATCGTTCGGTTCTTTCGAATTCACCTGTAAATCAAAGGTCATTCCATACCACTATAACTAAGGACTCGAGTCCTTGCTTGAGTGTTAGTCAATCATCATTTTGTGTTCTCCTAGAATTATTATCTCGTATATTAATCATAAATTAGAATTTTCCTGTGTTCATTCAGGAGTTAACAACCACATCTGAAAATCAATGTTATCCTGTGTTCGTCTCGGATCTATGTTACGACATATAATTCATATGTCAAAAAAAATCAAAGGTCGATAATAATGGAAGCTTATTGCCATTGGTTGGAACGTTATTTATAAATCGTTCAGCGTCGTCCAGTATCCTATTGTAAGAACACCCAACTGAATCAAAGCGGTGACTTAATCTGATAATCGCTACCAAGTCGTCTCAAAGTTAAGTGACGTTCAAATCTAAAGTCTAGTCCTTGATTTCTTTGGATTGCATTATCAATATCCAGGTTAACTTCTGATCTCTGTGGGTTATGTTATCAATGACTAATCTAATTCCTAATCTCTCTGAATCGTTAGTTTAATCCTCGATCTCTTCGAATCGTTAGTTTAATTTTACCATTGCGTCCGTTGTGATTTTCTAATCAACTTTTATATATAGAATTCTGTAATCGGAGCTTAAACATAAATTTTATTGACGTTTGAAGTTTTTGACTTTAAAATAATTCGAACGAATTTAAATGTAAATTTTAATTATGATTAACGTTTGAAATTAAAAACGTTAACAAATACTTTTACATTGAAAGGAAGCATATGGTATGAGCAAATGCTAAACAAACATTTACGATTGGACTTATAATAGGCAACAAATCAAAAGTAATAGCAACAACTAATAATCGCCTAATCTAATAGGACCGTCGACTGTTGGTGGTTGACCGCCTAGGGAGGAACAATCAACCGTCGGGTGTATTATGGCTAGGGTTTTGTTAGGCATGAAAGTCTCATATTTTATTATTTTAAACCTACTTAAACTCTACTATCCGAATATCTTCTAACCACTAGCCCCCTTATTTTTATTTACAAAAATACTTATAACGCTAATGAAACTCCACCAGTCTTTTTCCTCGATTAGATTCAAGAGTTCAAGTCCAAGGGGAAAAGGTAATAGGTTTATATAGATATACATTTTCCTATTTTTGTTCTTTCCCAACCACTGAATTCTGAATCTAATTTATATTGAATTACTATACATTTCAAATATTGAATTATTGTACATTTCAAATAGAAGAAATCTAAAGGAGCAATTAGGAAAGGGCGTGAATCATATCTAAAGGGAAGCTGGATACTATTTGTAAGGGGAAACGTTAGTTTTTTCGCTTTTTTACATAGTAGAGTTTTGGATTAGTTTTATGCCTTGGCGAGTTTTATACAGGAAAACCTTAAATTTAGAATCCTAAAATTCCCTCAGACAAAATGTCCATTCTTAGGTTTATTAGAATCTCAATTGTTTTATATTAAAATAGTAGAATTTGTTTTCTTATTACAATTTGAATATTCTACATTTTATTCCACTTCCAACTTTTCTCTATTGTTATGCTAAGGTTTCTAAAAATAAAATAAGTTAGGAAATGGTGTGCAAAGTACAAGTCCTGTGATAACCCAGATTTTGAACTCTGTTAATTGGATAATTGAGATACTGATTTTATTTGGTTAAACAAATAAAAATTTGATAATTAAAGATGTATGGATGTATAAATACGTGGATCTGAAACTATAATAATAGTTGGATTAAAATGATGAATATTATAGTAAACTATTAAATTTATAAAAAGATTTGGGTAAACTTTATAATATTGAAATCTTAAGTGAGTACATATACAAATCCATTGTGAATACATAAGCACAGTAAGAATATTTATATAATAATTTAATCTGGCAATATTAATTTGATAATCTCCTGATATAATCATTTAAATGGGCAATATTTATCTTTTCAAAAATAAATAAATTATGTGTTGTTTTTGTATGTATATTTATATAAGTAGATGACAAATAAAGGTTTGGATTTGAAATTCAAACATCTTAGAATAAATTGGTTCTAAAAATTCTATATTTAAAAAAAAGCTAGTATGTATACATATAATTATTTATAAGTGTTTAAATTGGGTTTTTATTTCATTTTTTTAAGCAATATATAGATAAATAAAATAAAGGTTAAATATAAAGACATGAATAAATATAAACTAAATTATAGATATTTTATAAATATATATAAAACATATTAATACATCATAATTACACATGTAAACTAATTCTCTATGCATTAATACAAGTGTAAATTAATTTTAGCATGCTTATGACAAACGTAAGTAATTCAACATGTGTCATTTATTTCTTTTAAAATAAATTAAGCAAATTTATATTAACATCTCTCTATCCTCTCTTTCAATTTCTTTATTTCTTCATTATCAAAACAAAGAAGAAAAGGAAAAAAGAAAAAGAAAGCCTGTATCATAAACCAGAAGAAAAAAAAATCAAAGGGGATTCAAAAACAATCTCCTTTTAAATTCAAACCTGAACTAAGCAAGGATCAGATTAGCTCAACAATTCAGATTCAACTCAATCTCAAAGCTAATTCATCAAGTGAAGAAACAAAGCAGCAGTTCATAATCAAGCAATTTCTAGGTTTCGGGAAGAAAACTTTATCTGTTCATACATAAGGTGAGTAAACTTAAGCTTAAAAACAGTTTAAAATTTGGTGCATGTAGTAAATGCTTGAGGTAAAATTGTGATGTATGTTTGAATATATGTTTGCATGATTGTTTTAAAGTCTAATGTATGTATATATGTGTACAGATAATTGAGTGCATGTCTGAACACCAGAACATCTATTCTGTTCTTCATTGACAAGCTTCCAATATGATCAAAATCCAATTGCTACTCCCTTAATCTTTTTCAGGCTTATATGTATAAACAAGTTATGTTTGTAACAATAAAAATTCAGTTTTAAAAATATTATAAGTAAGGATTGAAGGCAGTTTTTACTAGGATATAAGCATTACAGTAAAAACGTGAATATATCAAAATTCCAACTAGAAAAATTTATGGATTCGTGTTTATAATCTGATTTATCTTCGCAAACCATGATTTTTAGAGAAAGTATCATGATTTTTAGTGTTGTAATTCGAAAGGAAATGTATGTTGAACGATAATTGAGTTTCGAGTACTTTCTGGTGATCATCGAGTCTTAGGTGACCGGGATTTTGGCTGAAGCAAGCCTGGAGGTAGGCGTTGTCGGTAAAAATGGAGAGTGGATTTTTAAGCCACCGTGGCGGCGATAGTTCGACGAAGTAGGGGTTAGCCGGGTTTTTGGGTCGAGGTTGAATTATGGGTTGCTGTACCGTCGGCGTAGCTTCGAAGGAAACTGGTCATGGGGGGAAATGAGCGTAGGACATTGGCGAAGCTATGGATGGAGTTTCAAGAACTCTGGTGGTCGGCGTCGCCCGGACGAGGTGATTCTTTGTCGGAATGTTTTGTTCCAGTGAGTTCAATCTAGTCAGATCTCGATTTCGCGATCGTTTTGGAAATTGGGTGGTGGGGATCGAAGAAGGAAACAATCGAGGACTTATTGGTGGTGGTCGTGGGTGCCGGAGCATCGCCGACGATCGGTGCACATGCACCATATTTCTGTGCACTAGATTTAAGTTTTGGGGATGATGATTTTATCTCGAGTAATGACTCGAGGTAGAGGAGGAATGGCTCAGGATTTGATCTGAGAATGTGAGTTTTTAGAATATAACAGTTTGAAAATTTAAACGAATTTAAAAAAGAGAGGAGTAAACTCGGGAAAAGGATGAGGAAACTTGGGTATTAGTTCAAGTAGATCCTGGATTGCCTCGGGTAAATGATTTATAACGTTTTTATTTTAGTTCAACAAAGTCAACTTTAAAACTAAGTATCTTTAAAACTATTTTAAGTATTAATTGATTTTTTAAATGTTGTTAATCAAAGTTGAGAAATTTATTTTATGTTTTAATTAAGTTAATCCTTAAGTTGTTTGAAAACTTAATTAATCAGGTAATTAAGTAGTTATTAAAAAGATAAAGTGTTTTAATTTTTAATTTAACTTAAAGTTTTTAAGTTAATGATAATTTAATTCCAAGGTTATTAAGTAAGATTTTAAATAATAATTAAGAAGATAATTAAGATAAATGATTTATCATTTAATTAAATAATTCATTGATGATTAAAGATTAATTAATAAGTAATTAAAGATTAATTATTAATTAATTAATAATTGAAGAGTAATTAATTAAAAATTAAAGGATAATTAATAAGTGTGATTAACTAATGATTAATTAATTAAGGTTAATTAATCAATGTGATTAATTAAGGTTAACTAATCAATGTAATTAATTAAGGTTAATTAATCAAGGTAATTAATTAATGTAATTAAGCAAGTATAACAAATTAATAGGTAGTTAAGGAATAGTTAATTATGTAATTAATGTTGGTTAATTGATTAAAGTAAAATCAAATGATTTGTAATTAATTAATGATAATTAAGCTGGGTTAAGTAATTAATTCATAAGTAATTAATTTAATTGGTTAAATTGAATTGAATTGAATGATTAGATTAATATCTAGTCTGATAATTTGCAATATATTGTGATATGATAATATGAGCTGAACTGTGATATTGTGAGTTATTTATCGGTAGTTGATTTGCTGTATTTAAAAATTGATTTGTATCCACTTAAACGACTTGGATTATGGTGACATTGGATTCGAAGAGACCAGAGTCGGGTATCAGCAATACCTAAAACCACATCGATTAGTAATCTTCAGTAATTCTTTACTGAATGTGAGTTTAAAATCAAACAGGCTGGAATGGAATCAATTAAATATCATGACCATTTAAAACTAGGAAATATTTCTTAGATATTATCTGATAATTTGTGATCGACTTTAATAAGATAAGAACTTGTAGAAAGGTATGAGTTGCCCTGGTAGTTCACATAAGTAATATAGCTTGGTATTTCATATTATATGGGTTTACTCATGTTGGTTTCCAGCCTGACCCGGGTGTTACTTTGTTGTAATGCTCGGGTCAGACCAAGTATTACAGCTTTTCATGTTAAGACATTCCGGAGCCCAAGAGGCGAGCATGGATGGCTGGAACGTATGGAGTTGAACGCTGTGTATTAGAATTGTATTGTTAGTAGCCTAGAACAGGTTGATATAACTGTCTTGTCTATTTGTAATGGTTGTAACTCTGATGTATTTTTGTAATAGTAACAATTACAGCTTTCTTTGTAAATGCTATTATTTGTTATTATATTTTGATCCACTACGAAATGTGAGATTATGATTTTTGTTTTATGTTCTTCTTCTACCTCTTTCTTCTTAACCTAACAATCTGATATTTTCGGCAATCGATTGCTCGGCACTTTTATAGTTGAATGTATTAGTGTTGAATACTCGAGGTTGAAAATTTTAGGTCGTTACATTTGGTATCAGAGATAGGTTAAGTGAGAACCTTGGCTCTGGTGGGTTTGATCATCAAGGATAGAGATAGTAGTACCATAGAATGAGTTGGGTGTATACATACATACATACATACATACATACATACATATATATATATATATATATATATATGAGAGCGTACTTGTTATTTTCTTATATAAAGGTTTAAAAATGGTTTTAAAAATAAATGACCTTTATAAAAGCTTATATTTTGACATATAAAACATATAATTTCCCAATTATTATCTATTAATAAAATTGGTTGTTGGTCATTGAAATTGAATAAGATTCATAAGAATTTAAATAGGAATTGAATAGTATGAACTATAAAAATAAGATAAAGTGGAAATGGATTCAAACCAAAATATAGAATGGTTATTGTGTCTAATAATGGGATGATTGTTTTCCAATAAACAATGATAAAGCAAAATGAAAAAAAATTAGGGAAGTAAACCTTTAGATGTGCATAACTTATGAATTGGAATGGATTTAAATACTGAGATTTTGAAGCCTAAGTCCAGAAACTTTGGAATTTGTTTCAAAGTGAAAATTATCAAAGAAAAACAAGAAATAAAAAAGAAGAACACATAATTTTTATAGTGGTTTGGTAAATATTCTGGCATATATCCACTTAAACTTTGATATTCAATTTCTGTGACTTTTACAAATTGTGATTTTATGGATCGGTATTCTCAGATCAGCGGTCTCTTATCGGTGGAGATCCAATAGAGTTTTATGGCAAAGTCTAGAAATTTAAAAAAGAAGAAGATAAAAAATGTATATTTTCAAGTACACTCCACCTCTACTTATAGGCAAAAACTCCTAAAATAATCTACAAAAATTACTCCATATGTTCTCAACGTCATGCATGTTACCCTAAAAAGTCGCATGGCGATCCCTGACCCAAGCTTCATGGGTCGTTACCGAACTAACTTGGGATCGGACGAGTGTTTGCTACAAGCTTGACCTGATTTGTGAAGTTGACATGCTCGAGTTTTCCTTTGCTTGCTCTAAGTCTGTCCTAAGGAATTTGTGTGTTTACACTAAGTCAACTCAATACTGACCTGAGGATCCCGATCCAAAAACTTGAATTTCCAAATTTTAAACTCTTTTTACTCATTTCTTGATATTTCATTTCTTTCCTTTTTATGATGTTTTCCAAGTTCTTAGGTTATTTCTTTCTCGTTCGCTCATCCGATTCGATCGTTTTAGTTTGTTCAAAAGCTACAACAAATTCAATTCTAACATTTGCCCTGAAAAGCACGCATTGTGAATGGAAGGCGCACTTTGCTCAAGAACAAATATCAAAGCCGATGAATCACTAGCAGTTGAATTTTCTATCTGTTAACCAATCAAACCACGATGAATCGTTCGGTTCTTTCGAATTCACCTGTAAATCAAAGGTCATTCCATACCACTATAACTAAGGACTCGAGTCCTTGCTTGAGTGTTAGTCAATCATCATTTTGTGTTCTCCTAGAATTATTATCTCGTATATTAATCATAAATTAGAATTTTCCTGTGTTCATTCAGGAGTTAACAACCACATCTGAAAATCAATGTTATCCTGTGTTCGTCTCGGATCTATGTTACGACATATAATTCATATGTCAAAAAAAATCAAAGGTCGATAATAATGGAAGCTTATTGCCATTGGTTGGAACGTTATTTATAAATCGTTCAGCGTCGTCCAGTATCCTATTGTAAGAACACCCAACTGAATCAAAGCGGTGACTTAATCTGATAATCGCTACCAAGTCGTCTCAAAGTTAAGTGACGTTCAAATCTAAAGTCTAGTCCTTGATTTCTTTGGATTGCATTATCAATATCCAGGTTAACTTCTGATCTCTGTGGGTTATGTTATCAATGACTAATCTAATTCCTAATCTCTCTGAATCGTTAGTTTAATCCTCGATCTCTTCGAATCGTTAGTTTAATTTTACCATTGCGTCCGTTGTGATTTTCTAATCAACTTTTATATATAGAATTCTGTAATCGGAGTTTAAACATAAATTTTATTGACGTTTGAAGTTTTTGACTTTAAAATAATTCGAACGAATTTAAATGTAAATTTTAATTATGATTAACGTTTGAAATTAAAAACGTTAACAAATACTTTTACATTGAAAGGAAGCATATGGTATGAGCAAATGCTAAACAAACATTTACGATTGGACTTATAATAGGCAACAAATCAAAAGTAATAGCAACAACTAATAATCGCCTAATCTAATAGGACCGTCGACTGTTGGTGGTTGACCGCCTAGGGAGGAACAATCAACCGTCGGGTGTATTATGGCTAGGGTTTTGTTAGGCATGAAAGTCTCATATTTTATTATTTTAAACCTACTTAAACTCTACTATCCGAATATCTTCTAACCACTAGCCCCCTTATTTTTATTTACAAAAATACTTATAACGCTAATGAAACTCCACCAGTCTTTTTCCTCGATTAGATTCAAGAGTTCAAGTCCAAGGGGAAAAGGTAATAGGTTTATATAGATATACATTTTCCTATTTTTGTTCTTTCCCAACCACTGAATTCTGAATCTAATTTATATTGAATTACTATACATTTCAAATATTGAATTATTGTACATTTCAAATAGAAGAAATCTAAAGGAGCAATTAGGAAAGGGCGTGAATCATATCTAAAGGGAAGCTGGATACTATTTGTAAGGGGAAACGTTAGTTTTTTCGCTTTTTTACATAGTAGAGTTTTGGATTAGTTTTATGCCTTGGCGAGTTTTATACAGGAAAACCTTAAATTTAGAATCCTAAAATTCCCTCAGACAAAATGTCCATTCTTAGGTTTATTAGAATCTCAATTGTTTTATATTAAAATAGTAGAATTTGTTTTCTTATTACAATTTGAATATTCTACATTTTATTCCACTTCCAACTTTTCTCTATTGTTATGCTAAGGTTTCTAAAAATAAAATAAGTTAGGAAATGGTGTGCAAAGTACAAGTCCTGTGATAACCCAGATTTTGAACTCTGTTAATTGGATAATTGAGATACTGATTTTATTTGGTTAAACAAATAAAAATTTGATAATTAAAGATGTATGGATGTATAAATACGTGGATCTGAAACTATAATAATAGTTGGATTAAAATGATGAATATTATAGTAAACTATTAAATTTATAAAAAGATTTGGGTAAACTTTATAATATTGAAATCTTAAGTGAGTACATATACAAATCCATTGTGAATACATAAGCACAGTAAGAATATTTATATAATAATTTAATCTGGCAATATTAATTTGATAATCTCCTGATATAATCATTTAAATGGGCAATATTTATCTTTTCAAAAATAAATAAATTATGTGTTGTTTTTGTATGTATATTTATATAAGTAGATGACAAATAAAGGTTTGGATTTGAAATTCAAACATCTTAGAATAAATTGGTTCTAAAAATTCTATATTTAAAAAAAAGCTAGTATGTATACATATAATTATTTATAAGTGTTTAAATTGGGTTTTTATTTCATTTTTTTAAGCAATATATAGATAAATAAAATAAAGGTTAAATATAAAGACATGAATAAATATAAACTAAATTATAGATATTTTATAAATATATATAAAACATATTAATACATCATAATTACACATGTAAACTAATTCTCTATGCATTAATACAAGTGTAAATTAATTTTAGCATGCTTATGACAAACGTAAGTAATTCAACATGTGTCATTTATTTCTTTTAAAATAAATTAAGCAAATTTATATTAACATCTCTCTATCCTCTCTTTCAATTTCTTTATTTCTTCATTATCAAAACAAAGAAGAAAAGGAAAAAAGAAAAAGAAAGCCTGTATCATAAACCAGAAGAAAAAAAAATCAAAGGGGATTCAAAAACAATCTCCTTTTAAATTCAAACCTGAACTAAGCAAGGATCAGATTAGCTCAACAATTCAGATTCAACTCAATCTCAAAGCTAATTCATCAAGTGAAGAAACAAAGCAGCAGTTCATAATCAAGCAATTTCTAGGTTTCGGGAAGAAAACTTTATCTGTTCATACATAAGGTGAGTAAACTTAAGCTTAAAAACAGTTTAAAATTTGGTGCATGTAGTAAATGCTTGAGGTAAAATTGTGATGTATGTTTGAATATATGTTTGCATGATTGTTTTAAAGTCTAATGTATGTATATATGTGTACAGATAATTGAGTGCATGTCTGAACACCAGAACATCTATTCTGTTCTTCATTGACAAGCTTCCAATATGATCAAAATCCAATTGCTACTCCCTTAATCTTTTTCAGGCTTATATGTATAAACAAGTTATGTTTGTAACAATAAAAATTCAGTTTTAAAAATATTATAAGTAAGGATTGAAGGCAGTTTTTACTAGGATATAAGCATTACAGTAAAAACGTGAATATATCAAAATTCCAACTAGAAAAATTTATGGATTCGTGTTTATAATCTGATTTATCTTCGCAAACCATGATTTTTAGAGAAAGTATCATGATTTTTAGTGTTGTAATTCGAAAGGAAATGTATGTTGAACGATAATTGAGTTTCGAGTACTTTCTGGTGATCATCGAGTCTTAGGTGACCGGGATTTTGGCTGAAGCAAGCCTGGAGGTAGGCGTTGTCGGTAAAAATGGAGAGTGGATTTTTAAGCCACCGTGGCGGCGATAGTTCGACGAAGTAGGGGTTAGCCGGGTTTTTGGGTCGAGGTTGAATTATGGGTTGCTGTACCGTCGGCGTAGCTTCGAAGGAAACTGGTCATGGGGGGAAATGAGCGTAGGACATTGGCGAAGCTATGGATGGAGTTTCAAGAACTCTGGTGGTCGGCGTCGCCCGGACGAGGTGATTCTTTGTCGGAATGTTTTGTTCCAGTGAGTTCAATCTAGTCAGATCTCGATTTCGCGATCGTTTTGGAAATTGGGTGGTGGGGATCGAAGAAGGAAACAATCGAGGACTTATTGGTGGTGGTCGTGGGTGCCGGAGCATCGCCGACGATCGGTGCACATGCACCATATTTCTGTGCACTAGATTTAAGTTTTGGGGATGATGATTTTATCTCGAGTAATGACTCGAGGTAGAGGAGGAATGGCTCAGGATTTGATCTGAGAATGTGAGTGTTTAGAATATAACAGTTTGAAAATTTAAACGAATTTAAAAAAGAGAGGAGTAAACTCGGGAAAAGGATGAGGAAACTTGGGTATTAGTTCAAGTAGATCCTGGATTGCCTCGGGTAAATGATTTATAACGTTTTTATTTTAGTTCAACAAAGTCAACTTTAAAACTAAGTATCTTTAAAACTATTTTAAGTATTAATTGATTTTTTAAATGTTGTTAATCAAAGTTGAGAAATTTATTTTATGTTTTAATTAAGTTAATCCTTAAGTTGTTTGAAAACTTAATTAATCAGGTAATTAAGTAGTTATTAAAAAGATAAAGTGTTTTAATTTTTAATTTAACTTAAAGTTTTTAAGTTAATGATAATTTAATTCCAAGGTTATTAAGTAAGATTTTAAATAATAATTAAGAAGATAATTAAGATAAATGATTTATCATTTAATTAAATAATTCATTGATGATTAAAGATTAATTAATAAGTAATTAAAGATTAATTATTAATTAATTAATAATTGAAGAGTAATTAATTAAAAATTAAAGGATAATTAATAAGTGTGATTAACTAATGATTAATTAATTAAGGTTAATTAATCAATGTGATTAATTAAGGTTAACTAATCAATGTAATTAATTAAGGTTAATTAATCAAGGTAATTAATTAATGTAATTAAGCAAGTATAACAAATTAATAGGTAGTTAAGGAATAGTTAATTATGTAATTAATGTTGGTTAATTGATTAAAGTAAAATCAAATGATTTGTAATTAATTAATGATAATTAAGCTGGGTTAAGTAATTAATTCATAAGTAATTAATTTAATTGGTTAAATTGAATTGAATTGAATGATTAGATTAATATCTAGTCTGATAATTTGCAATATATTGTGATATGATAATATGAGCTGAACTGTGATATTGTGAGTTATTTATCGGTAGTTGATTTGCTGTATTTAAAAATTGATTTGTATCCACTTAAACGACTTGGATTATGGTGACATTGGATTCGAAGAGACCAGAGTCGGGTATCAGCAATACCTAAAACCACATCGATTAGTAATCTTCAGTAATTCTTTACTGAATGTGAGTTTAAAATCAAACAGGCTGGAATGGAATCAATTAAATATCATGACCATTTAAAACTAGGAAATATTTCTTAGATATTATCTGATAATTTGTGATCGACTTTAATAAGATAAGAACTTGTAGAAAGGTATGAGTTGCCCTGGTAGTTCACATAAGTAATATAGCTTGGTATTTCATATTATATGGGTTTACTCATGTTGGTTTCCAGCCTGACCCGGGTGTTACTTTGTTGTAATGCTCGGGTCAGACCAAGTATTACAGCTTTTCATGTTAAGACATTCCGGAGCCCAAGAGGCGAGCATGGATGGCTGGAACGTATGGAGTTGAACGCTGTGTATTAGAATTGTATTGTTAGTAGCCTAGAACAGGTTGATATAACTGTCTTGTCTATTTGTAATGGTTGTAACTCTGATGTATTTTTGTAATAGTAACAATTACAGCTTTCTTTGTAAATGCTATTATTTGTTATTATATTTTGATCCACTACGAAATGTGAGATTATGATTTTTGTTTTATGTTCTTCTTCTACCTCTTTCTTCTTAACCTAACAATCTGATATTTTCGGCAATCGATTGCTCGGCACTTTTATAGTTGAATGTATTAGTGTTGAATACTCGAGGTTGAAAATTTTAGGTCGTTACATTTGGTATCAGAGATAGGTTAAGTGAGAACCTTGGCTCTGGTGGGTTTGATCATCAAGGATAGAGATAGTAGTACCATAGAATGAGTTGGGTGTATACATACATACATACATACATACATACATATATATATTTATATATATATATATATATATATATGAGAGCGTACTTGTTATTTTCTTATATAAAGGTTTAAAAATGGTTTTAAAAATAAATGACCTTTATAAAAGCTTATATTTTGACATATAAAACATATAATTTCCCAATTATTATCTATTAATAAAATTGGTTGTTGGTCATTGAAATTGAATAAGATTCATAAGAATTTAAATAGGAATTGAATAGTATGAACTATAAAAATAAGATAAAGTGGAAATGGATTCAAACCAAAATATAGAATGGTTATTGTGTCTAATAATGGGATGATTGTTTTCCAATAAACAATGATAAAGCAAAATGAAAAAAAATTAGGGAAGTAAACCTTTAGATGTGCATAACTTATGAATTGGAATGGATTTAAATACTGAGATTTTGAAGCCTAAGTCCAGAAACTTTGGAATTTGTTTCAAAGTGTTAAAAGAAACAATAAATAATATCATTTACAATGTACTTGAATGAAAGGGTCCTGTTTCAAATAGGAATTGTTTGAAAATTTTAAAGGAATTTGTTTTGAATTAAAACCAAAGGTGGTTTAGAAATTTTAAAGTACAACTTGGTGGGCTAAGGAATAAATATGTGTATATATGTATAGATATACATCATATCAAAACTGATTTGAAATAAACTCTAAAGTGTTGAGTTTTGATTTTCCCTGAAGTGTGACGTAAAAACCCAAAGTGATATATGTTTTGACTTATAAGTGGGAAAGAATATTGATAAGGAGTTTAAAAGTTTTGAAATTTTAAGTGGGAATTCAATTGAGTAAGGATTACAGGATTAAATTGAATTTAACTTGGAGGAAGTTAAATAAGTTTGAAATAAGCAACCTGATTTGGAAGTTTTGCTTGAATCTGGAACTTTTGTTTGCAGCTTTGTTTTGATTTAATCTGTTTGTTGTTGATGTTGAATCTAGATCTTGAACTTGGTCAAACATTGAGTTGCTAGAACTTGCATGCTTCAGGTTTGAAAATATTGATGATTTAAAATTTTCTTCTTCCAGGTTGAAATAAATTTATCTGATTTTATTTTTTATGGCTTTAAGTTTTGCTGTTTTCATTTGAAAGAATGAAAGAAAAATGGGAAGAGAAAGGGAGGAGTGTATATATAACTTATTTCCTTCATTCATTAAGTTTAAAAAGAAAAATAAAACTAAGACACTTGCAAATGCATGTAATCCCATCCTTACGAATGTTAAAATATAAACATTGTTTAAATCCTTATTTTAAATTAATTTATAAATTGTGTTTTGAACCCTTGTTTAAATTATGTACTTATGTCTACATATACATTTATGTTGATATCCTTATATGTTTAATATATGTACAAATTTTATAAAAAGAAAAATGTTTTAAACCTTTTATTAATTTTAAGCAAATTGTACTTAGTTCATATATAATTTCAAAAGAAAGAATATTATTCCTTTATTAATATCTTATTCAAATCTTATTAATTTTCAAGAGATATGTATGTATATGTATATTTTACACTTTTATTTCTTATTTTACATTTGCATTCATACATTATATTTTATACTTTTATAAATTTTTAAATGACCTTAAGAAATAAAATTTGAAATCAAATTATATACTTAATAAATAATCATACATACATATATTAAAAATATAGAGTTTATCTTTCAAATAACTCTTGAAAATTTACCATATTAAATTCAAATATAACTTTCAAAGTATATATATATTCATATATATTATAATTAGAAAACAAATTTCTATTAATCTCAAAATATAAAGTTCTAAATCCAATTTATTCTCGATATATTCATATTTGAGTTTCAAGTCCAATTTATTTCAAAAATACTTATCTCTGAATTTCAAATCCAAATTCTATTTAAAATCATTTAATATATTTAAATAAACAACACATATCTTTATTTATTCTGAAAATTTTCCAAATTAATTCATCAATAAATTCACAATTTAATTCTAAAAATTAAATTAATTACCAATTTAATCTTGGCTTAAAAACAGGAATGTTACAAATTCCCCCTCATAAGAAAATTTTGTCCTCGTAATTTGCTAGACAGGGAGACGACCAAAGAACAGATAAACACACAAAGATAGAGAAACATTTTTCCAGATCAAACTGAATATCTATTCTACATTTGGCTTACCAAATCAGAATATCATCAATAAATATGAGAATGAATCTATTCAATACTTAAGAAGATACTCGGGTCATCCAGTCTACGAAATATACAGGGGCATTGGTTGGTCCGAAGGGATAACTAACCATTCATAGAATATATCTGGACCCCAAAGAATAGACAACAGATACAATATAATTCAGCTTCATACTCAATTAACCAATTTATTTCAAATAAATTTCAAATTTATTAAGGTTAAAATGGAAAGATTGATAGAAACTGAAGATTCGCAGGGCTGCCACCACACCAAAGCTTCTTTCTTTAGCTACCACGAAGCCATCAAAGAATCAAAATCGGAGGATGATCAAAAGAGATCGATGAAAATTTGTTTCCGTTATTGCAGGGTATTGACCATTTTCTCTGGTACTCCCCTGTCCCCTACCTCATCCTCTTCTTGCACCCATACTCACTATCAGTGAATAGTAAGAGAATTTACTGAGGCATACAGATGGATATCTTAGGGATGTACTCATTCTAGGGCATTCATGTCCCTATCTCTAATGAGTTACCTAATATGTTATACTCCTAAGCTAAAGTTCTTACTCAACCTTCAGCTCTGATACTAAAATGTCACGACCCGGATTTCAGCGTTCGAAATCGACATCCATACTTCATCCGTATTCGAATGCCGCAGATTCAATCGTTGAAATCCGATTCACGCCGGAGCTTATAAAACATTAAGTAAACAACACAGTAGAAGAAAATGAATAACTTTATTGATACACAACAGATACAACATCTGATACAAATGAATGTCAACATATATCAGAGATACAAGACGACGGCGGAAGAACAACAGCGGAACAATATCACCAATCCGATCTTCCATAGGATAGAAAGAAAGATAGAATCCAAACTGCATTTCAATTCAATGCTCCAAAGATCTCCAAGTTATTAGTTCGAACCACCAACTATCATGCTAAGGATCGCCAAATGCAAACGGTTCCAAAGAATTCCAAACAGAAAGCTAAAGGCTACCCAATCTATATCTACTAGTTGATTATCTGAAAATCTAACTCTAGGCTACCCATGTGGAAAATTGTGGGCACCTAGAGTTTAGGAAGGGAACAATAAACTCCGGGTCAGTCATGAGACTAGTATGAGTAAACAAAACAGTTTTTTGTACAAAAAACAATTTTAAAAGAAATCCATTCATGCTTTTGGAAAATGAAATTACTATAAGGCCTCCCGGCACACACACACAATGCAATTGCACACTTGAAGGAGATTTCTCCTTATGATAGTCAAATATGCTTAATACGAGAAAGCTCTTTTGATATTATTATTAGTGCATAGCGTGAAAACATTTCAAAAATATAATATTAATCTTAGCCAGCGTACGTACCATTATAGCATGCCTACTATAGCTATCATGTTAAATGGCAGATCTACAAATAAAACCGTATGGGGCTCGTATTGAATGATTGTATTTTCAACAATGGTCAGGCTAAGAAACTTCCTTACCAAATAAGATGCCTCTGGAGGGACGCGCCCAAGAACCTAACCGGATATCTGCCAACACAAGGCCGGGTTACCTTTGTAACTAGGTACACCTACAAGTATTCCATCCCCGGTCGTTACCGACCTTTATCCCGGGATTCACCAACAAATAGAAATAACAACACAGTTAAATATCTGGGCTCCATACCATGATATCACTTTTATCCATAAGAAAATGGACATACCCTAGGGGCGCGACCCCTAATAACCTTGTCGCAACTTTCCTGTTTCAACCATTTCCGGGTTGTGAGGTTCGACGAGGTCTCGTCCACAAAGCTACGCTTTACACAAAAGCCATGCTTTGATCAACACATGATCACCAGCACTTCGTATGCCACATTTCCAAATTGGGAATGTATCATTAGTAACCATCAACTACATAACCTCTGATCTCTTACGTCTCAGAGAAGTGTGTTAAGCTAAAAGAATAAATTCTCCGCCACCAAACATAGATGTATTTGATAGAAACCAGCTCTACATATCAAAGTGTAACGTCAGACATACATCCATACAAGTCTGTTCCGGGTTCGAACGGAACCGAAGGCACTTTAACAAAGCCCTTGCAATCCGGATAATTCTTAATAACGTCCGGACTACCCATCACAAAGGGTGATCAAATCTCTATACCGGGGCCATTCGGTGCAGAAACATTCGATAGGTAACCCTTTCGCATTCGAAAATACCCGGTCTTCACCACCGGTCTTCAAATGCTATCCATTTCATCGTATCATTATTCAGAATGGGTTATATGACACAAAGTCATCTCCCGGCTAAATCGAATAATGAGCGCAATATTTTAAAAAGCATATGGATATTGGGATCTTAGTTAAGTCACAACTTAAAGCCCAAAACTTTTCTTTCAAATGGTTTAAACAAATTATCATTTTCAAATCTTTTTAAAACAAAATATTCACCCTTTAATATCCACTTCAGTTTGAAACCAAGGTTCACCAATTTTTCATAAAGATTCATTCATAGCATTCAAAACAATTCCATTTCAAATTTTTTATACAAAAGATACACCCTTTAAGATCCTCTTAAATTTAAAAACAAAGTTCATCAATCTTTATCAAAGATTTATTTATAATTTTCAAAACAATTCCATTTCAAATTTGAAATCCTTTCAATAAAAACTAGAAATACTTTCTTTATCTGAAAGCCGTTATCATTTGAAAACAAAGAGTTTTCGTTTTGGGAAAAATCCGATCAAATATGCACAAGTTGTAGCTTTTAAGGTATAAACCAGAGAATCAACGAACTGTCGTATTATTGGCAAGTTCTAATTTAATTTAGATTCAAATTCCCAAAACAATTTATTTAAAATAGTTTTAAATCCAAATATAGAAATTGTATCAACCATTCAAACCATGATTTCCAAAATAATTTCAAATAATATTTAGCAAGATATAGTATATTCAATTTCCAAAATAATTTCAAATAATATTTAACAAGATATAGTATATCAAAATTAAATTTCAATTTCAAAACTTCCCTTTCAAAGGCTTTTCATATTCAATTCAATTCCATTTCCAAAACCATTTGGATTCAAACTTCAACTTTAAAAGAAAATAATATTTTGATTTCAAAATATACGTGACTTAACTGATTTTCTCGTGAAATCCATATTTGTGTGTGTATAGTGTAGTCCAGGGGTTTTACACAATAGTGCACCATCATCAATCATCACAATCCAAATATAGCAATGTCGATAAGCGGTATAATCCTATAACGCTTATCTTGATTCACAGATTCACAGATAAATAATATAAATTCATCACAGATCAACAACACTTCGTATGCTACATTACCAAATTGGGAATATATCACTAGTAACCATTAACTACATAACCTCTGATCTCGTACGTCTCAGAGAAGTGTGTTAATCTAAGTGAATAAATTCTCCACCACCAAACATAAATGTATTTGATAGAAACCAGCTCTACATCTCAAAGTATTACGTCAGACATACATCCATACAGTCCGTTTCGGGTTCGAATGGAACCGAAGGCACATCAAAGAAGCCCTTGCAATCCGGATAATTCCTAATCACGTCCGAACTCCCCATCACAAAGGGTGATCAAATCTCTATACTAGAGCTATTTTGTGCAGAGACATTTAACAGGTAATCCTTTCGCTTTCGAAAATACCTGGTCTTCACCACCGGTCTTCAAATGCTATCCATTTCGTCATATCATTATTCAGAATGGGTTATATGACACAAAGTCCTCTTTCGGCTAAACCGAATAATGAGCGCAATATTTTAAAAAGCATATGGATATTGGGATCATAGTTAAGTCACAACTTAAAGCCCAAAACTTTTCTTTCAATTGGTTTAAACAAATTACCATTTTCAAATCTTTTTAAAACAAAAGATTCTCCCTTTAATATCCACTTCAATTTGAAACCACGGTTCACCAATCTTTCACAAAGATTCATTCGTAGCTTTCGAAACAATTCCATTTCAAAAATTTATACAAAAGATACACCCTTTAAGATCCTCAAATTTGAAAAAAAAGTTCATCAATCTTTATCAAAGATTTATTTACAGTTTACAAAACAATTACATTTCAAATTTGAAACCCTTTCAACAAAAACTGGAAATCCTTTCCTTACCTGAAAGCCAATATCATTTGAAAACAAAGAGTTTTTGTTTTGTGAAAAATCCGATCAAATATGCACAAGTTGTAGCCTTTAAGTATAAACTAGAGAATCAACGAATTACCATATTATTGGCAAGTTCTAATTTAAATTAAATTCAAATTCCCATAACAATTTATTTAAAATAGTTTTATCCATATATAGAAATTGTATCAACCTTTCAAACCATGATTTCCAAAATAATTTCAAATAATATTTAACAAGATATAGTATATTCAATTTCCAAAATAATTTCAAATAATATTTAACAAGATATAGTATATTCAAAACTAAATTTCAATTTCAAAACTTCCCTTTCAAAGGCTTTTCATATTCAATTCAATTCCATTTCCAAAACCTTTGGATTCAAACTTCAACTTTTAAACAAAATAATATTTAGATTTCAAAATATCTGTGACTTAACCGATTTCCTCGTGAAATCCGTGTGTATAGTGTAGTCCAGGTGTTTTACACAATAGTGCAACATCATCAATCATCACAATTCAAACACAACAATATCAATAAGCGGTATAATCCTATAACGCTTATCTTCATTCACAAATTCACAAATAAATAATGTAAATTCATCGCCGATAAATAAATAACATTCATCACAGCTCAAATCAAAATAATTCATATAACAAAGCATCACACAATTCAAAGCATTTCATACAATCCAAACATCCAATTCAATTCAAACTTCCATAAGTAAGATCAATCAATCATCTAATTAATTTAAATCAGATTAATTACCTATGAATAAATTACTAATCTTGGTTAATTAATCATTAACTAATTACAAAACATATTAATTAATTATATTTTAATCATTTATTAATTAACTGTTAATAATAAATTAATTAACCTTTAATTATTAATTTATTAATCTCAATTAATAAATCAGTTAACCTTTAATCATCAAATAATTAACCTTTAATTATGTAATTATCCTTTAATTAATTATCCTTAATTAATTACATTAATTAAATTAACCTTAAGTTAATTACATAATTAATTAACTCTTAATTAATTACCATTTAATTAATTATCCTTAATTAATTATATAAGTGATTATCCCTAATCACAAATTAATTACATCGAGTAATTATCCTTTATTTACTTAATTTGTCAACTTTAATCATCAATTAATTACTTTTAATTAGAACTATTATATAAAAATATCAATAATAAGATTTAATGGCGACTATCAACACAACAGCAACCCTATCGGATCTGGGAGGGGAGGACGCGGAGGAAGATGGCTGGACTCGGGTGATGGATCGAAGAAAGAGGCAGGTGTTCTCGGCTAACAGGCAAAAAGAGGCGGCAGATCATATCAAATCAGATCCACAAGCAGAGCGTTTTCAAAAGAAAAATCAGATTAGGAAAAATGCAACAGTCGGCACAGCTGTTTTTGCAAAATCAAAACCTATAAACTGGTGTGAACTGGTCAAAGGAAAAAAAACAAGGTGATCTAATACAATACTTTGATCCAGAAATTGTTAATGACAAAAAAACAGCCATAATTGGAGAGGAAGAGCTAATCTCAGCAGAGAAAATGTGGTCCAACTCTATTCTTATATACTTGGTAGGTAAAAGGCCGTACTACATGTTTTTCAAAGCATATATAAAAAGAATGTGGGCTCCAAAAGGTAAATTTGAAGTATTTGCCAGAGATAATGGTTTCTATCTAGTTCAATTTGAATTAGCAGAAGATTGTAATAAAATACTAGAAGGAGGACCATGGATAATGGATGGAAAGTTAATACTCATGAAAAAATGGAACAGTTCCATCCAATATGAAAAAGATCTATTGCTATCCATTCCTATATGGGTGAGATTTCCAAACTTAAACTTTGCATATTGGAATCATATTTCACTGTGTAAAATTGCTAGTACTATCGGTAAACCTATTGCAATGGATGAGCATACCAAAAACAGAAGTAGAATAACATTTGCCAGAATGCTTATTGAAGTTGATGCATCTTTCAAATTTGATAAAGAAGTACAAATCAAACTGCCTAAAGGAGATTGTGTAATGCAAAATGTTGAATATGAATTCATACCCCTGGTGTGTAGTAACTGTGTATGTTTCGGACATGTCAACAATGAATGTCCTATATCATTTACGCAACAATGGATACCAAAGCCCACAACATGCAACAAAGAGACTGATCACATGGACTTTGCATCAGAAGGAAACACAAAACAGCAAACTCTTTACATCAACTCAGAAATAACAGCACATCACAACATAGAAGTTATTACAATTGAAGAGTCCAATGTCCAAGATTATACAAATAATAAGAATAAAGATGTTTCTCCATCAGATACATCAGTCCTATATGTTGAGACAACTCAGATGTCATCAAAGAATCCTACAGTTGCAATTGCAGCCTCGCCATCAACTGAAGCAGTAAAATGTGCAGTATCTAAATCTCATCCTCAATCTAGCATGGCTGCCACAATTGCAAAGGGACCCTATGCTTGTCCTTCTGACATGACTCAAATACAAAACATTGCAGAAGAATCACTTACAAGTACCAAGACTCTGGATCCAACTGCTATGACGTCATCGACAAAAGTCTCAGTCAATTTATCATCATCAGAGAATATATGCAACAGGGAGTTATCAAACCATAATGAACATATTTCAAATAGTTCTCACCCTCAAATTTCAGATCTAACATCTGTAGTGTTTAATCCTTTTCAGGTGCAAAAAGACATGGAAGACTCAAATGTGGAAGCATCTTCTTTATCTCAATCATGTATCAATCCCACATACCCTTCAACCATCAACCCACTCAACAATTCACCAACAAACCTCACATCCACCAACCCTGAATTTGAAAAAGTGCTTTCAGAAATGAAAAAGAAAAATCCTCAAGAAAAGAAAAAGAATAAAGTGATTCATGACAGTGTGACTCCCACTATAAAAACTAGGAGTCAAGCAAGCTCATCCAAATAATGTCAATCTTGTGCTGGAATGTACGAGGTCTTAACAAGGCAGCACATGTTCTAGAGGTAAAAAACATCGTTTTCTCGCAAAAACCTTCTATGTTTTGCTTAGTTGAAAATAAGTTGAGAAGAAATAAAATTCAGCTGTTTATGGAATCATGGGGAAATAAATGGACATGCATCAACAACATTGAATATCATCATAAATGCAGAATACTCATCATGATCAACTCGGATATTTGGAGCAGCTATGTAATTTCTATGACCAAACAACATATTACATGCATGCTAAACAATACTGTAGGGGCTCAATGTATTGTTACTGTCATATATGCATTAAATCTTGAATCTGAAAGGAAAACTTTATGGAAACAACTGGAAAAAGAAGCAAACACCTTCATTACCCCTTGGTGCATCATAGGGGATTTCAACCGTGTTAGATTTTTGAAAGAAAAAATGGGAGGAAATAAGTTGACAACAAGAAACATTCAGGAGCTAAACAATTTTATCAACTCTGCAGGAGTAAAAGAACTCAGCATTTCAGGGGTTAAGTATTCATGGAGATCAGGGCCAAACAAAAATATTGCTACAAAGATTGACAGACTCTTATGCAACATTGAATGGATGAACATGTTCAAAAATTCCCATGCAAAATATCTAGATCTATCTACCAGTGATCATGTTCCTATTATGTTTCATTTTAATCATACACAAACATTAGAAGGTCCAAAACCTTTTAAATTTAGAAACCACTGGGTCATGTGTGAGGGGTACAAAGAAGCAATTGAAAAACATTTTGTTTTCCCCGAAGAAAATCAATTATTCAACCTTATACAAATGCAGAAAAACATCAAGAGGGAAATCAAAAGATGGTGCAAAGGAAAAAATGATTTGCAGACAAAAATATCAAAATGCAAGCATAAGGTCAACATTGGATTACAAATATTAGAAAATAATCACAATTCCTTAAATGCACAAAAGCTGCATGAAGCACAAGTAGATCTGGCAAAAAATTTTGGGGCTGCTAGCAATGGATAACAAACAAAAAACAAAATGCCAATGGATCAAATGGGATGATAGTTGTTCGAAAGTTTTCTTTGCAAAACAAACAACCAGGAGATTTGTAAACAGTTGTCACAACATCATAAAAGGAAATAGAGAAGTAGTCAAAACCTCAAAAGAGATAGAAGATGAAGCTGTCAAATATTTTTCCAACATATACAATAAAGGAAACATGATTGATCAGTTTCCAAATATCACTCCAAAAAGGAAAATAAATGATTGGGGTAAAAATTTCCTTAATGCTACATTTGAGGAAAAAGAATTAAAAAGAGCCATTTTCAGCATACACAATGATACTGCCCCTGGATATGATGGTTTCAATGCAAAATTTTATAAAAGACATTGGAATGAATTAAAAAAACCTCTTTTGAAAGCTATGCAAACTTCCTTTGATAATGGCAGAATAGTGAGAGAAATAAATCATACTATTATCTCCTTAATCCCAAAAGTCAAAACTCCAGAAACAGTTTCAGATTACAGACCTATAGCATGTTGTTCCATGCTGTACAAAATCTTATCTAAAATGTTATGTGACAGAATGAAGTTTGTTCTTGGAGAACTAATCTCTGACAATCAAACAGCATACTTACCAAACAGGCAAATCAAAGATGGGATAATCATTGCACATGAACACATCAGGAATTTCAACAAGCATGGCAGTAACAAAATGTGCATAAAGGTGGATCTTAAAAAGGCTTATGACTCAGTAAACAGACAATTCATCCTGCACATGATGAGAAGCATGGACTTTCCAGAGAAATGGATAAATATTATACAAGAAATGATCACTACTCCTAGTTACTCCTTTTCTATAGAAGGGTATCACAAGGGATATTTTACTGGGAGTAATGGATTAAGACAAGGAGATCCCCTATCCCCCTACCTATTTACTTTATGCATGAAATATTTCACTCTGTTGATGGATGCAAAAGCTACTAAAGGAAAAGTAGAATCAGTTATCAAGAACAATTCAAACATAACACATCTCATTTATGCAGATGATCTGTTAATTTTCATAAATGCTACAGCAGTGGGAGCCAAATCAGTTAAAAATTGTTTTAAAAAACTGAAGAAAGTGACTGGATTAGAAATGAACAATCTCAAAACCCAAGTTTTTTTCAACAAGTTTTGCAACAACAAGGATCAAGTACTCAACATTCTAGATATTCAAGAAGGAGAACTACCTGTCAGGTATCTTGGACTACCCTTATCTGTCACATACATCAAACATTCAAATTGTAAACAACTTATAGACAGAGTGTTATATAAGATGCATGGTTGAGAGTGTAAATTTCTCGCTGTCCCAGGCAGAATTGAACTAATTAAAGCTGTTGTTTATCCAATGGTCAGTTTTTGGATGCAATGTTTCATGTTACCTAGCCTAACCATTCACAAAATCAATCAGTTATGCAAACAATTTATTTGGAAAGGAAAAAACAGCAAAGTACCATGGGAAACAGTCACAAGTGTTAAAGCTGAAGGTGGGATGGGTTTGAAAAAACTGTCAGATATTAATAATACCTTTTGCATCAAAAGAATATGGGAAACCCTTAACAACTCATCTTATAGTGCTAGATGGCTTAATGTAAAATATGCAAACAATGAGACTTTGTGGGAAGCTAACTTTAGTAATAATTCTTCATGCACTTGGAAGAAAATGTTATATCACAGAAAAGAAGCTCAAAAATTGATTGACAGAAGAATTGTGGATGGCAAGTCCACCAGTTTATGGTTTATACCTTGGATCAATGGTTCTACCTTATTGGAAAAACTGGGGCATCAAATCTTATCATATACAAGAGGTCATAATCATAAGGTAAATCAAATCATATCTGATAATTGTTGGAGGCCAGAAAACATCTCATATTTAGGCAACATAAGTGAGGAAATAAGGCAAGTTCCTATATATCGTGATAAAACAGAAGACTATTGGTTTTGTAACAACAGTAAAAATGGCTTGTTTTCTTTTCATGATACATGGAATGGTTTAAGGGTCAAACTCTAGAACATCAATTATTACAAAATCATATGGAATACCATATCACTCCTAAAGATGAATGTATGCTTATACAGAGCCATTTTCAGTTATCTACCCACAAAAGACAAGCTACACTTACAAGGAGTAACTGAAGACAACATATGTGTTTTGTGCAAAAGGGAAATAGAAACATGTAATCATCTATTTTTCAACTGTTCCTTCTCCAAGCATGTGTGGTATTGGATCAGAACCATGATGGGGGACCCTATAACTCATAGAAATATTCATATTTCTATTACAGATGCCATCACATATATATCCCAAAAATTTGCAGTCAACAGTATAAAGAAAGACATCATAATAGCCGCGCTTAGCACAACTGTTTGGTACATTTGGAAAAGCAGGAACGATATCATCTTTAACAGTGAAAAGATAGACAAAATCACAGTCTGTAACACCATTAAATCCAACGTTCGAGACATTATCATCAATAGATCCAAGTTTTTCAGCCACAGCATCATCAATGCAGATAATATCATACAGAAATGGGAAATTATACCTCTGCGAGCTGACCTTACCTTGACCAAAAACCCTAATCCCCCAAATATTGCATCATCCTCAAGATACATGATTGATAGAGAAGATGACGAAACTGAGAGCTCAAGATTGTCTAGATGCACTGATAGTATTATCACTATCGTTGAAAGAGAAGAAAGATTGCAAGGGAGAGAGAATGAGCCGCCATGAGTTGCGAGATTATCGCAAAGTTTTTAGGTTTTGTGTTTTTTGATGAGTATACGGGTCGCTTTTTGTACCACCTGTTCATTATGTATATACCTTGTTATGTAATGTTTTGGCATTATCAATAAAGCTATTTGATCCTTTTTTTCAAAAAAAAAAAATTAATTACTTTTAATTATGTAATTATCTTTTAGTAATTAATTACCTTTAATCACATTAGTTAATTACTCTTTGATCATAAATTAATTAATCTTTAATTTATTAATCACATTAATAAATTGTCCTTAAGTTAATTACATAACCAATTCACCCTTAATTGCTTCATTAATCAATTACGTTAATTAATAATCTTAATTAATTATCCGATTTAATTATCCAATAACTACATTGGTTAAGTATTATTCTTTAATCACTTTCTTTTAAGTAATTATCCTTAATCACTTTTATAAAGGTATTATTCCATAATTTATTACATAAATCGATTATCCTATAATCAATTACACTGATTAATTACCTTTTAATTAATTACATTAATTAATCATCTCAATTAAGTAATTTATCCTCAATAAATTAATCATGGTCTCTTAATAAAATTAAGATCTCAATTAACTTAAGATAAACCATTTATCTTTAATTATCATTATATTTTGAAAACACTCAGAGATCTAAATAATTAATATAAAAATTTTAGTCAAACAAATTTTAAAACATTATGCCTAAAAAATTTCAACCTTGGAAATTACTTGAAAACTTGTTCCATACATTATTTAGGAAACTCGTTTAATTGTTTGTTATTAACAAATTATTTAAAATATCTTATCATCATCCAAATTTGGTCTTTAAATAAACTTAAAAATCAACTTGATTAATTCAAGTTAGATAAATTACACAAACATTTCAAAACATTTATTATATAGAGAAAATAGTTTTAAAAGAAAACTTGGTTTCTATTTTCAAAACTGATAAAATAAGCACCCGAGAAAAACTCGAGTGAAACTCGAGCCAAATATGGAATTTCCCGTGCAAAGTCCTGAGTCATTTCCCTCCTTTTTTTCAACTTGTTTTAAGTTTTAAATTCTTAAACTTGTTAACATACTTATGATCACCCGATAACAATCCCGAGGCCATTCTCATTTTCCCCGAGACCTTCTTCGAGCTTCCACCCTCTTCCCCAATAAACTCAATCTCCCAGGCACAAATGTGCACAGTTGCACGTGCACCGATCGTTTGGTCACCTTCGACCATAGCCGTAACTACTAGCACATTATTGACGACCACCCTCACTCACTCGACCACCCAGGTTTGACGTTTTCGTTGCCATTCAAAATCGAGCACATGAACACCAAACATGAACCAACCCAGTCAACAAAACCACCTCCACATCGACGATCCCAGCCTCGATCATCCACGCCATCCGATTGAAGCTTCGTCTCGACACTATGCATTAAACCCCCCTGGTCCGATTGTCGTTAGTCCACCCACGGTGACGTAATTTCCCAAAGAACGATTCCAACTAAAACTGGTCGTCAAACCCTAGTTCGACGACACTCCACCTCCATGACACTTAATAAATTTGACTATTATTTTTCGATCGATCGCCATCCCTCCAGCTATCACCATAATCAAGCAGGACACCCATCTCCTCATCATTCGTCGAGAATCAACGAACTAAGCGAATTTGATCAACTCATAATTTCCCTTCATACCCAATATTAAAAATTATGTTATCCATATCAAAAATCATAGTTTTCACATGCGAATCAGGTCATAGAATCAAAACAATAATTCAAGACATTTGATTTTTCTGTTTTGAAAAGTTTTTACTGTTATTTCATATTTTTAAAATTCAAATCTCGTAAATTGGAACATATTTTGTTTAAACACTCAATCCTAAAAAGGACTATGAGAAGAGCTTTTGATTTTTTGAACAGGTTTTAAACCTGTAAAGTAAGAACAGAGATGTATTTTTGCCTGGGCACACAACATACATAGGCATGCAAACATAATTTCACATTTATACAAACCACATCCAAGTTAACATCATCACAGACTTGAGATAATAAGGAAGATCAAGTTTAAAACGAGGAGTTTGCTTACCTGGGAAAAATAGAGAAGCAGAGAACAGTATTTTTCTTTTTGAATTGGAAGTTTTGCTTGAATCTGGAACTTTTGTTTGCAATTTGTTTTGATTTAATCTGTTTGTTGTTGATGTTGATTCTAGATCTTGAACTTGGTCAAGTTGAGATGCTTGAACTCGCATGCTTCAAGTTTGAAAACTTTGATAATTAAATTTTTTCTTCTTCCAGGTTTGAAATAAATTGAACATGGGTTGTTTAATTATGATCTTTGTTTGAATTTGAAAGAGGTGTTTGTATTGATTGTTTGCTTGGTTCTTTTATCTGATTTTACTTTTTCTGGTTTTAAGTTTTGCTATTTGCATTTGAAAGAATGAAAGAAAAATGGGAAGTGAAAGGGAGGAGTTTATATATAACTTATTTTCTTTATTTATTAAATTTAAAAAGAAAAGAAAATTAAAACTAGGACACTTGTAAATGCATGTAATCTCATCCTTACAAATGTTAAAATGTAAACATTTTATGACTAAATCCTTATTTAAATTAATTTATAAACTGTGTTTTAAACCCATGCTTAAATTAAGTACTTATGTCTACATATACATTTATGTTTATATCCTTATACGTTTAATGTATATACAAATTTTATAAAAAGAAAAATGTTTTAAACCTTTTATTAATTTAAAGAAAATTGTACTTAGTTCATATATAATTTCAAAAGAAATAATATTATTCCTTTATTAATATCTTATTCAAATCTTATTAATTTTCAAGAGATATGTATATACGTATGTATATTTTAAACTTTTATTTCTTATTTTACATTTGCATTCATACATTATATTTTATACTTTTATAAACTTTTAAATAAAATTTGATATATACTTAATAAATAATCATACATACATATATTAAAAATATAGAGTTTAACTTTCAAATAACTCTTGAAAACTTACCATATTAAATTCAAATATAACTTTCAAAGTACATATACTCATATATATTATAATTTGAAAACAAATTTCTATTAATCTCAAAATATAAAGTTTTAAATCCTATTTATTCTCAATATATTTATATTTGAATTTCAAATCCAATTTATTTTAAAAATACTTATCTTTGAATTTCAAATCCAAATTCTATTTAAATCAATTTGTAAATAAACAACATATATCTTTATTTATTATAGAAATTTTCCAAATTAATTCATTAATAAATTCACAATTTAATTCATTAATAGATTCACAATTTAATTCTAAAATTAAATTAATTACCAAATTAATCTTGGCTTAAAAACGGGAATGTTACAGATTCCCCCTTAAGAAAATTTCGTCCTCGAAATTTGCAAGACAGAGAGACAACCAAAGAACAGATAAACACATAAAGATAAAGAAACAGTTTTCCAGATCAAACTGAATATCTATTCTACATTTGGCTTACCAAATCAGAATATCATCAATAAATATTAGAACGAATCTATTCAATACTTCACAAGATACTCGAGGCATCCAGTCTACGAAATATACAGGGGCATTGGTTAGTCCGAAGTGATAACTAACCGTTCGTAGAATATATTTGGACCCCAAAGATTAGACAACGGATATAATTTAATTCAACTTCATATTCAATTAACCAATTTATTTCAAATAAATTTTAAATTTATTAAGGTTAAAATGGAAAGATTGACAGAAACTGAAGATTCGTAGGGCCACCACCACACCAAAGCTTCTTTCTGTAGCTACCACGAAGGCATCAAAGAATAGAAATCAGATGATGATCAAAAGGGATCAATGAAAATTTGTTCCCGTTGTTGCAGGGTATTGACCATTTGTAGTGGTACTCCCCTGTCTCCTACCTCATCCTCTTCTTGCACTCATACTAACTATCAGTGAATAGTAAGTGAATTTACTGAGGCATAGAGATGGATATCTTAAGGATGTACTCATTCTAGGGCATTCATGTCCTTATCTCTAATGAGTTACCTAATGTGTTATACTCCTGAGCTATAGTTCTTACTCAACCTTCAGCTCTGATACCAAAATGTCATGACTTGAATTTCAGCGTTCAAAAATCGACATCCATACTTCACCCGTATTCGAATGCCGCAGATTCAATCGTTGAAATCCAATTCGTGCTGGAGCTTATAACACATTAAGTAAACAACACAACGGAAGAAAATGAATAACTTTATTGATACACAATAGATACAACATGTGATACAAATGAATATCAACATATATCAGAGATACAAGATGACAGCGGAAGAACAACAGTGGAACAAAGGATCTTCCAAAGGATAGAAAGAAAGATAGAATCCAAAACTGCGTTTCAATTCAATGCTCCAAAGATCTCCAAGCTATTAGCTCGAACCACCAAAATATCATGCTAAGGATCGTCAAATCCAAACGATTCCAAAGAATTCCAAACAGAAATATGAAGGCCACCCAATCTATATCTACTAGCTGATTGTTTGAAAATCTAACTCTAGATTGCCCGTGTGGAAAATTATGGGCACCATAGTTTAGGAAGGAAACAATAAACTCTGGGTCAGTCATGAGACTGGCATGAGTAAACAAAATAGTTGTTTTATAAAAAACAATTTTAAAAAAATTTGTACATGCTTTTGGAGAATGAAACTACCATAAGGCCTCCCGGCACATACACAACACGATTGCACACTTGAGAGAGATTTTTCCTTATGATAGTCAAATATGCTTGATACAAGAAAATTCTTTTGATATTATTATTAGTGCATAGTGTGAAAACATTTCGAAAATATAATACTAATCTTAGCCAGCATACGTACCATTATAATATGCCTACTATAGCTACCATGTTAAATGACAGGTTCTACAACTAAAACCGTACATGGCTCATACTGATGATTGGATTTTGAACAATGGTCGGGCTAAGGAACTTCCTTACCAAACTGGACGCCTCTGGAGGGACGCTTCCAAGAACCTAACCGGATCTCTGCCAACTCAAGGCCGGGTTACCTCTATAACTAGATAACACCTACAAGTATGCCATCCCCGGTCGTTGCTGACCTTTATCCCAGGATTCACCAACAAAAAGTAGTGACCACATTGTCAAATATCTGGGCTCCATGCCATGATATCACTTATATTCAGAAGAAAATGGACATACCCTAGGGGGACGACCCCTAATAACCTTGCCGAAACTTTCCTATTTCGACCATTTTCGAGTTGTGAGGTCCGACGAGGTCTCGTCCACAAAGCTACGCTTTATACAAAAGCCATGCTTTGATCAACACATGATCAACAACACTTCGTATGCCACATTACCAAATTGAGAATATATCACTAGTAACCATTAACTACATAACCTTTGAACTCGTACGTCTCAGAGAAGGGTGTTAAGCTAAGTGAATAAATTCTCCACCACCAAACATAAATGTATTTGATAGAACCATCTCTACATCTCAAAGTATTACGTCAGACATACATCCATACAGTCCGTGTCGGGTTCGAATGGAACCGAAGGAACATCAAAGAAGCCCTTGCAATCCAGATTATTCCTAATCACGTCCGAACTCCGCATTACAAAGGGTGATCAAATCTCTATACTAGAGCTATTTGGTGCATAGACATTTGACAGGTAATCCTTTCGCTTTTGAAAATACCTGGTCTTTACCACCGGTCTTCAAATGCTATCCATTTCGTCATATCTTTATTCAGAATGGGTTATATGACATAAAGTCCTCTCTCGGCTAAACCGAATAATGAGCGCAATATTTTAAAAAAGCATATGGATATTGGGATCATAGTTAAGTCACAACTTAAAGCCCAAAATTTTTCTTTCAATTGGTTTAAACAAATTACCATTTTCAAATCTTTTTAAAACAAAAGATTCTCCCTTTAATATCCACTTCAATTTAAAACCATGGTTCACCAATCTTTTACAAAGATTCATTCATAGCTTTCAAAACAATTCCATTTCAAAAATTTATACAAAAGATACACCCTTTAAGATCCTCTTAAATTTGAAAACAAAGTTCATCAATCTTTATCAAAGATTTATTTACAGTTTTCAAAACAATTACATTTCAAATTTGAAACCCTTTCAACAAAAACTGGAAATCCTTTCCTTACCTGAAAGCCAATATCATTTGAAAACAAAGAGTTTTTGTTTTGGGAAAAATCCGATCAAATATGCACAAGTTATAGCCTTCAAGGTATAAACTAAAGAATCAATGAATTACTGTATTATTGGCAAATTCTAATTTAAATTAAATTCAAATTCCCATAACAATTTATTTTAAATAGTTTTATCCATATATAGAAATTGTATCAACCTTTCAAACCATGATTTCCAAAATAATTTCAAATAATATTTAACAAGATATAGTATATTCAATTTCCAAAATAATTTCAAATAATATTTAACAAGATATAGTATATTCAAAACTAAATTTCAATTTCAAAACTTCCCTTTCAAAGGCTTTTCATATTCAATTCAATTCCATTTCCAAAACCATTTGGATTCAAACTTCAACTTTTAAACAAAATAATATTTAGATTTCAAAATATATGTGACTTAACCGATTTCCTCGTGAAATCCGTGTGTATAGTGTAGTCCAGGGGTTTTACACAATAGTGCAACATCATCAATCATCACAATTAAAACACAACAATATCGATAAGCGGTATAATCCTATAACGCTTATCTTCATTCACAAATTCACAAATAAATAATGTAAATTCATCGCCGATAAATAAATAACATTCATCACATCTCAAATCAAAATAATTCATATCACAAAGGATCACACAATTCAAAGCATTTCATGCAATCCAGACATCCAATATAATTCAAACATCCATAAGTAAGATTTATTAATCATCTGATTAATATAAATCAGATTAATTACCTATAAATAAATTACCAATCTTGGTTAATTAATCATTAATTAATTACAAACCATATCAATTAATTATCTTTTAATCATTTATCAATTAACCTTTAAAAATAAATTAATTAACCTTTAATTATTAATTAATTAATCTCAATTAATAAATCAGTTAACCTTTAACCATCAAATAATTAACCTTTAATTATGTAATTATCCTTTAATTAATTATCCTTAATTAATTACATTAATTAATTAACCTTAAGTTAATTACATAATTAATTAACCCTTAATTAGTTACCATTTAATTAATTATCGTTAATTAATTATAATAAGTGATTATCCTAGATCATAAATTAATTACATTGAATAATTATCCTTTAATTACTTAATTAATCAACTTTATTCATCAATTAATTACTTTTAATTAAGTAATTATCCAGTAATTAATTACCTTTAATTAATTTTATTAATAATTTAGTAAATCACATTAGTTAATTATTCTTTAATCATAAATTAATTAATCTTTAATTTGTTAATCACATGAATAAATTAGCCTTAAGTTAATTACATAACTAATTCACCCTTGTTTGCTTACATTAATTAATTACGTTAATTAATAATCTTAATTAATTATGTTGATTAATTATCCAATAACTACATTCGTTAAGTAATTATTCTTTAATCACTTTCTTTTAAGTTATTATCCTTAATCACTTTTATAAAGGTATTATGACATAATTTATTACATAAATCGATTATCCTATAATCACTTACACTGATTAATTACCTTTTAATTAATTACATTAATTAATCACCTCAATTAAGTAATTTATCCTCAATAAATTAATCATGATCTCTTAATAAAATTAAGATCTCAATTAACTTAAGATATACCATTTATCTTTAATTATCATTATATTTTGAAAACACTCAGGGATCTAAATAATTAATATAAAAATTTTAATCAAACAAATTTTAAAACATTATGCCTTAAAAATTTCAACCTTGGAAACTACTTGAAAACTTGTTCCATGCATATATTTTGGAAACTCGTTTGTTTGTTATTAATAAATGATTTAAAATATCTTATCGTCATCCAAATTTGGTCTTTAAATAAACTTAAAAATCAACTTGATAAAGTCAAGTTAAATAAATTATACAAACATTTCAAAACATTTATTATATAGAGAAAATAGTTTTAAAAGAAAACTTGATTTCTATTTTCAAAACTGGTAAAACAAGTGCCCGAGAAAAACTCGAGCGTAACCCGAGCCAAATCTGGAATTTCCCGTACAAAGTCACGAGACATTTCCCCCTTTTTTCAACTTGTTTTAGTTTATTCTTAAACTTGTTAACATACTTATGATCACCCGATAATAATCCCGAGACCATTCTCGTTTTCCCCAAGACCTTCTTCGAGCTTCCACCCTCTTCCCTAATCAACTCAATCGTCCAGGCACAAATGTGCATAGGTGCACGTGCACCGATCATCTGGTCACCTCCGACCAGATCCGCGGCCACAACACATCATTGACGACCACCCTCACTCACCCGACCACCCAGGTTTAAAGTTTTCATCGCCATTCAAAATCGAGCATATGAACACCAACTGGAGCCGACCAAGTCAACAAAACCACCTCCACACCGATGATCCCAGCCTCGATCATCCACTCCATCCCGACCTAAGCTTCATCTCGACACTATGCATCAAACCCCTTGGTCCAATCGCCGTCAATCCTCCTACGATGACGAAATTTCCCTAAGAACGATACCAACTAAAACTGGTCTCGAACCCTAGTTCATTGATGCGCCACCTCCACGACATATTATAAATTTAACCATTATTTTTTCATCGATCGCCGTCCCTCCAGCATCACCATAATCAAGCATGACACCCATCTCCTTATCATTTGTCGAGAATCGACGAACTAAGCGAATCTGATCAACTCACAATTTCCCTTCATACCCGATATTAAAAATTATGTTATCCATATCAAAAATCATAGTTTTCACAAGCGAATCAAGTCCTAGAATCCAAACAAGAATTCAAGACATTTGATTTTTATATTTTGAAAAGATTTTACTGTTATTTCATATTTTTAAAATAGTTACCAAACATTTCAACTTGAAACTATTTTTAAAATTTAAATCATCTTATTAATTTTCAAGAGATATGTATATATATGTATATTTTAAACTTTTATTTCTTATTTTACATTTGCATTCATACATTATATTTTATACTTTTATAAATTTTTAAATAACATTAAGAAATAAAATTTGATATATACTTAATAAATAATCATACATACATATACTAAAAATATAGAGTTTAACTTTCAAATAACTCTTGAAAATTTACCATATTAAATTCAAATATAACCATCAAAGTACATATATTCATATATATTATAATTAGAAAACAAATTTCTATTAATCTCAAAATATAAAGTTTTAAATCCAATTTATTCTCAATATATTTATATTTGTGTTTCAAATCCCATTTATCTTAAAAATACTTATCTTTGAATCTCAAATCCAAATTCTATTTAAAATCAAATTATATATTTAAATAAACAACACATATCTTTATTTATTCTGGAAATTTTACAAATTAATTCACTAATAAATTCACAATTTAATTCTAAAAATTAAATTAATTACCAAATTAATCTTGACTTAAAAACGGGAATGTTACAAGTGAATAGAATCAAAATGAAGGTGAATAAAAAAGAGAATTAATTTTGCTAATATTCGATAATGATAAATACGTAGGATGTATGTAGACTATTCTATTCGCATAGTGATTTGATCCAGATTCGAGCATAGAATTTCGAGATAATATATCGATCTGAGTTAGGATTTTTCACTCGATTTTCGAGGAAGAATCCTGGATATGGATATTTGATTGATTCGGATATTCTCTATCATAGTTAGGCTATGCAAGTAGAATGACAGTTTCTGATCTAGAAACCAGATCTGAGTCCGATTAGGAAGTTGGATGGACGATACTAGTTCGGAACAGAAATTATATGATCGAGTGAGCGATCAGATTGATATTGAATACGGATGGCATGTGTACATCGCACAGGTTTGAATGAAATTGATATTGAAAATTTGTAAGAACTGTAAAATGATTTTTTGAAATGGAAAGGTATATTTTGAAAAATAAGTGATGAAATAAAATGGAAGCTAGATATTTCTTTGATTAGAACTCTTTTATAAGAGTAATTAAAATGGTAAATAACTTTATAAAGGGAAGCAAACTTGAATATTTGATTTGGTATAAATAAAGTTATTTATATAAAGGATCTTATAAGAATGATTTTGGGACAAGGGTTTTTGGAACCTATGGATATTGAAAGGCCTTTGATTTTTGGGAAAAATCAAATTTTAGGAATTTAGAAAGCCAAGTTTGGAACTATCGATTTGAGATATCGATTTTGTTTAAAGGAGATTTTGATGTAAATCATAAAAGGTATGATTTGAAAGATACTACGAGTGTATAGTATAAAGTGTTTTGAGATTGGCTCTGGGGAAAAAGGTGCTCCCATTGAAATGATCTTCATTAGGAGATCCATGGGGTGGGTCTGCCTAGAGCCCTAAGGGGGAGGCTCTAAATTGAATCCTGGGAGGAAGTCCGAACAAACTAAAGTTCCTGAAGATTTTGTGTTATGGGTAGCGAAAACGAGGGCGCTGATGCCTATAGAGACATTTGGGTTATGCTGTGACGACAGTGTAATTCGATGTCACTGCGACCTACTGTGGACCATAGCGGCTGTGTAGTTAATGCCCCTCTATTACCCCGCTATATCTCATAGTGGATTTCTACCGATACGATTTTTCCATGTAGCCCCAAAATATAGCCTTTCCGCTTTAAGCCCCGCTATTTGTACTATATTCCGCTATTTCCGCTATATCTTTTTTAATAAAATGAATTAAAAAATTGTATTTATACATTATAAAAATTATGAAACTAATTTATTTGATTTAATTTTTAATATATTTTCAGAAATGAAAATACTCTAATATTCTACTAAATTCAATTATGTTATATATAACAATTTTACGTTTATTTAAAGTATACTCGCACATGTTTTTATTTAAAACTATTTATGTATTAATTATAATTCAATCGAATGATAATTTTTCATTTAATTACCATTTATATATTTGTAAACATTAAGTACGGGTTTTACATGCTATTTTAGAGCCATCCGCTATATCCCGCTATATCCTCACTGTATCCCCGTTTTGACTTTTTTCACCTCCATCGCTTTGAATTTGCCGAGCACATTAACTACACAGGTAGAAGTCATGTGTGCCATGAGAGCCAACAATCTACGTTTGATTTTGTCGTGATGGCAACGTAACATCGGTAGACTACGACCTATCGAGACATAGCGAAAGTCGAGAGGCCGTGAGAGACTAAGGCTACATTAGGACATGACTGATATAGTCTGCGACCTATGTGGAATTGGTGAAGTTTCATTTGGCAGCGAAAATCGAGGGCTCTGATGCCTACAGTTACATAGACTTTTGCCGTGATGGCAATGTAACCGAGATGTAACTGCGATCTGTGGCAGGTTCCATGGCATAATCGAGGGACGCGGAGTGCCAACAGTTATCTATGGATTTTGTCGGGATGGCAACATAACCATCGAGTCAACTACGACCATGGAGGGGGTGTTGAATTTTAGAGCATTCTCACCAAAGATGTTTCCCCTATTTTCAAAAAAATGTTTTCTATATTTTCAATAAAATGTTTTCCCAAGTATTTTCACTGGGTGTTGAAAACGGGTATGCTAAGTACTTATAGATTTTCAGTCCTACGCCTGATCAATATATGACCGAATTTTTGTGGGAACGAGGATGGACTTGTTGGGACGTCGAGTTATAAAAAGTATTTTTATAAAACTATTTTGGTTATATTATGTAGATTTTGTAGTGCTTTTAAAGTTCTTAAATAAAGGGTCTATAGTTAAAATGTTCAACATGTAATTTATCCGATAATAAGTATTTAATAAATCCTGGCTTCGTTCCTTTTCGAGGACGAAAAAATTCAAAGGGGGGAGGAATGTGATAACCCGAATTTTGAACATCTGTTAATTGGATAATTGAGATACTGATTTTATTTGGTTAGACAAATAAAAATTTGATAACTAAAGATGTCTGGATGTATATATAAGTGGATTTGAAACTATAATAATAGTTGGATTAAAATGAAGAATCTTATAATAAATTATTAAATGTATAAAAAGATACGGGTAAACTCTATAATATTGAAATCTTAAGTGAGTACATATACAAATCCATTGTGAATATATAACCACAGTAAGCATATTTATATAATAATTTAATTGGCGATACTAATTTGATAATCTCCTGATATAATCATTTAAATGGGCAAAATTTATCTTTTCAAAAACAAATAAATTATGCATTGTTTTTGTATGTATATATATAAGTAGATGGCAAACAATGGTTTGGATTTGAAGTTCAAACATCTTAGAACAAATTGGTTTTAAAATTTCTATATTTTAAAAAAGCTAGTATGTATATATATAATTATTTATAAGTGTTTAAATTGGGTTTTTATTTCATTTTCTTTTAAGTAATATATTGATAAATAAAAGGAAGGTTAAATATATAGACATGAATAAATATAAACTAAATTATAGATATTATATAAATATATATAAAACAAATTAATACATTATAATTACACATGTAAACTAATTCTCTATGCATTAATACAAGTGTAAATTAATTTTAGTATGCTTATGAGAAATGTAAGTAATTCAACATGTGTCATTTATTTCTTTTAAAATAAATTAAGAAAGGTTATATTAACATCTCTCTATCCCTCTCTTTCAATTTCTTTATTTCTTCATTATCAAAACAAAGGATAAATGAAAAAACAAAAAAAAGCCTGTATCATAAACCAGAAGAAGAAAAAATCAAAAGGCATTCAAAAACAATCTCCTTTTAAATTCAAACATGAACTAAGCAAGGATCAGATTAGCTCAACAATTCAAATTCAATCAATCTCAAAGCTAATTCATCAAGTGATGAAACAAAGCAGCAATTCATAATCAAGCAATTTTCAGGTTTCAGGAAGAAAACTTTCTTTGTTCATATATAAGGTGAGTAAACTTAAGCTTAAAAACAGTTTAAAATTTGGTGCATGTAGTAAATGCTTGAGATAAAATTGTGATGTGTGTTTGAATATATGTTTGAATGACTGTTTTAAAGCTGAATGTATGTATATATGTGCATAAATAATTGAGTACATGTCTGAACACCAGAACGTCTACTCTGTTCTTCATTGACATGCTTCCAATATGATCAAAATCCAATTGCTACTCCCTTAATCTTTTTCAGGCTTATATTTATAAACAAGTTATGCTTGTAAGGATTGAAGGCAGTTTTTACCAGGATATAAGCATTACAGCGAAAACTTGAATATATCAAAATTCCAACTTGAAAAATTTGTGGATTCGTGTTTATAATCTGATTTATCTTCACAAACCATGATTTTTAGAGAAAGTATCATGATTTTTAGTGTTGTAATTCAAGAGGAAATGTATGTTGAACGGGAATTGAGTTTCGAGCATTTTATGGTGATCGTCGAGTCGTGGGTGACCAGATTTTGGCTGAAGTAAGCCTGGAGGTAGGAGTTGTCGGTAAAAATAGAGAGTGGATTTTTAAGCCACCGTGGCGGTGACAGTTCGACGAAGTAGGGTTTAGCCGGGTTTTTGGGTCGAGGTTGAATTATGGGTTGTTGTACTGTCGTTGTAGCTTCGGAGGAGACCGGTCATGGGGGAAATGAGCGTAGGATATTGGCGAAGCTATGGATGGAGTTTCAAGAACTCTGGTAGTTGGCGTCACCCGGACGAGGTGATTCTTAGTCGGAATGTTTTGTTCCAGTGAGTTCGATCTAGTCTAATCTCGATTTCATGATATTTTTGGAAATTGGGTGGTAGGGACCGAAGGAGGAGATGATCGAGGACTTGTTGGTGGTGGTTATGGACGCCGAAGCATCGCCGGCGATCGGTGCACGTGCACCAGATTTCTGTGCACCAGACTTAAGTTTTTGGGACGATGATTTTGTCTCGAGTAATGACTCAGGGTAGAGGAGGAATGGATCAGGATTTGATTCGAGAACATGCGTGTTTAGAATATAACACTTTAAAAATTTAAACAAGTTTAAAAAAAGAGGTGGAAACTCCTGAGAAGGATGAGAAAACTCGGGTATTAGTTCGAGTAAATCCTGGAATGCTTCCGGTAAATGATTTATAAAGTTTTTTTTAGTTCAGCAAAGTCAAGTTTAAAACTAAGTATCTTTAAAACTATTTTAAGTAATAATTGATTTTGTAAATGTTATTTATCAAAGTTGAGTAATTTATTTTATGTTTTAATTTTTAATTCTACTTAAAGTTTTTACGTTAATGATAATTTAATTCCAAGGTTATTAAGTAAGATTTTAAATGATAATTAAGAAGATAATTAAGATAAATGATTTATCGTTTGATTACTTAATCGACTGATAATTAAAGATTAATTAATAAGTAATTAAAGGTTAATTATTGATTAATTAATTAATAATTAAAGAGTAACTAATTAATAATTAAAGGATAATTAATAAGCATGATTAATTAATGATTAACCAATTAAGGTTAATTAATCAATGTGATTAATTAAGGTTAATTAATCAATGCGATTAATTAATCAATGTAATTAATTAAGATTAATTAATAAAGATAATTAATTAAAGTAATTAAGTTAGTATAGAAAATTAATAGGTAATTAAGGAAAAGTTAATTAAGTAATTAAGGTTTGTTAATTAATTAAAGTAAAATCAAATGATTTGTAATTATTTAATGATAATTAAGTTGGGTTAAGTAATTAATTCATAAGTAATTAATTTAATTGGTTAAATTGAATTAAATTGAATGATTAGATTAATATCTAGTCTGATAATTTGCAATATATTGTGATACGGTAATATGGGTTGAACAGTGATATTGTGAGTTATCTATCGGTAATTGATTTGCTGTATTTAAAAATTGATTTGTATCCACTTAAACAACTTGGATTATGGAGACATTGGATTCGAAGAGACCGGAGTCGGGTATCAGTAATACCCGAAACCACTTCGATTAGTAATCTTCAGTAATTCTTTACTGAATGTGAGTTTAAAATCAAACAGGCGGGAATGGAATAAATTAAATATCATGATCATTTTAAACTGGGAAACATTTCTTAGATATTATCTGATAATTTGTGATTGACTTTAATAAGATAAGAACTCGTAGAAAGGTAAGAGTTACCTTGGTAGTTCACATAAGTAATATAACTTGGTATTTCATATTATATGGGTTTACTCATGCTTGTTTCCAGCCCGACCCGGGTGTTACTCTGTTGTAATGCTCGGGTCAGACCGAATATTATAGCTTTTCAGGTTAAGACATTCTGGAGCTCAAGAGGCGAGCATGGATGGCAGGAACGTATGGAGTTGACCACTGTGTATTAGAATTGTATTGTTGGTAGTCTGGCACAGGTTGATATAACTATCTGGTTGATTTGTAATGGTTGTAACTCTGATGTATTTTTGTAATAGCAACAATTACAGCTTTCTTTGTAAATGCTATTATTTGTTATTATATTTTGATCCGCTGCGAAATGTGAGATTCTGAGTTTTGTTTTCTGTTCTTCTACCTCTTTCTTCTTAGCCTAACAATCTGAGATTTCTGGCAATCGATTGCTCGGCACTTCTGTAGTTGAATGTATTAGTGTCGAATACTCAAGGCCGAAAATTTTGGATCTTTACAAGTTCTCCTATTCGTAGTTTGCACTATCTATTTCCATAATTTAAATATGAATTCCTTTTTCATTATATATGTAAAAGTTGAATAGAATATAAATGGTTTAAATTGTAAGTTTTATTTATTGAAATAGAGGCATTGATTCTAATATACAAATATAAAATAAGTTTGGTATTTGATTCTATTTTGTTAATGTAAGTCTATTGTTTGTCTAAGGATATTAGCTGTTTTGTAAGTCATAGTACGGATTTTAACCTATATGAATTTGGAAGTTTTGACATTTTAAATTAACGATTAGTATAATAAGTGGAAACCTTCATATGCTTAGGAATATTTAGTTATCCTAAATTATGTATATGTAAATGTGTTGGTTAGTAAACATATAACTAATAACGTATTAATTGTGTAGTATAGAATAAATAGATTAGTAAATAACATTAAACCCTTAGGAAGGAAGTTAAGGATAATTATAGAAATTAGTCCATAACTGAAGGCTAAATAAGGAGTTTTACTTATATGGTCTTTGCGTGTAAATGTGGATGAGGTATACTATGTACATAGTATATACTTACAGTGGTATGTTTGGACTGTAGGAAAATGGCTAAGTTATAGGGATGCGAGACCAGACAAAAGCACACAAACTTCTGCCAAACAAATCTGGCTACTAGCAATGTGACTTTGGATTTGATATAGGTCATTGCCTATAATAAGTGCCTAAAGTGGACATGAGCTTAGTCCCAACTCTATAGGGTAAATCTTCCCAGTTAATCTGGTTAGTGATGCCTACGAATAGCAGACTAATGTGAGACGTTATGGTTTGGGTATGGGCCACAATACAAATTATCTATTAGGTGTGGTAGTGAGAAATCTTGGAAAGGGCTCGCTTCAGGATTGAGGTACTAAGTGGCTATTATAGGATCCACCTATTCCAATATATTAAATATAAAGTGGCTATATGGGATTTCTTATGATGTCAAATAGGAAGTACTAGAATGGGGTCCACCTTGGGTTTAGGTATTAAATGACGGGGATCAACCTAAGGTATAGGTATTAAATGGTCCGAGTCGGCCCAACTCCCATTAAATAGGTATTAAATGGCTCGGGTACTTTCTCTCATATTGTTAGGACATGATTGGCGGTAGTTGTGTTGGACTGGAAAGGGTCTTTAGCCTAAGAGTTGAAGGTACATTATGGAGTTGGAAGGGAAGAGCCTTCTGGCCTATAGATGGAGGTATTTTTGGTAGGATATAATGTAGCATGCAGAGGACATATTACTTATCTGAATTGATTTTCATTCACTAGACATTGTTGTTCCAACCTCCTCCCTATTACAAAAATATGTTAGAGAAAACAATGCTGATAGAGAAGATGAATGCCGATAAAGAAGATGATGGCAATTTATTTATCCTTTTATGCTTTTGGTATATTATGATGTACTCGGTTTCAGACACTGACGTTATTTTGAAACATTATATTTTTTTGATATTTATGATAGTATGCTGATTCTGACATTTGGATATTTTTATGAAATGGGTACCTATTTCTATATTATATGTTATCCCTTCCACTGTCAGATGCTGATTGCATAGATAGATAGCTCTGTATATTTTATTATATCAATTTTACTAAGCAACAGTCAGCTTTGGGATGTACCTAAGGTTCGGCGGGCTTTTATTAGGTTGAAAATTAGTCCCGTTTCGAGATGGATTGTTATAGCCGCTGTAGCAATGGGAGAATACCATATAAAGCTCGCTAATGGACATATTCTAGTTTTGAATAATTTCTTTTATGTGCCAAAATTTATATTTGGTACTATTATGTCTCTAGCTTGACTATGGATGGATATAGTTTAGTTTCAAATAATAATAATACGAACATTGTAACGACCTGGAATTTTCGATCCCGAAAATTCCTGATAGTTAGGAAAAAGAAGAAGAAAACAGAAACAAGTCACTGAAAACTTACATTCGCAGCGGATTAAAATATAATATCAAATAATATTTCTACACAAAGGAAACTGTATCAGTCAATTACATTTTAATACATCAGAATTACATAAATACACAAACACAGAACAGATTCAATCATATCTCAAATACTACAGTATCACAGCAGAAACTCTCTATACATTCCTGCCATCCAGCTCGTCTCCTGAGCTCCAGAACATCCTTACCTGAAATCTGTAATACTCGGTCTGACCCGAGCATTACATCAAAGTAACACCCGGGTCAGGTTGGAAACCAGTGTGAGCAAACCCATAAAATACGAAATTCCAATGCATAGAACTATATGAAACCCGGGGTAACTCGTACCAATTTACAAATTCACAAGTTGTTATAGACATCAATTATTTCACACATCAATTTCTAAGTACCGAAACTTATATTAATTAGTCCAATTCACTTAAATCATTCCATTCCAGCTTATTATTTCACATATCAATTTATAGGGAATCGAAGTGGTTTCAAGTATATACTAATACCCGACTACGGTATCTTCGAATCCAATGTCATTCTAAACCTAAGTTATTCAATTAAATACAACTCAACTTTAACTACCGGATAACACTTTTACACAGCAATTCATAATTGATATAGTGATTATCACTATCAATCCAATATATCGTATCACAAAGCAATCCGTATCAGAGATATCAACCAATCTAAAGCACTTATCATCATTCAATCATTCATAAGCAATATTGATCACTTCCATATATTACATTACTTAATGATCCTCTAATTACTTTCATTAGTTAATTATTCTTAAATTTCATTTAATAATTAACCTTTAACTTAATTACATTCATTAATCAACCTTGATTAGCCCCAATTAGAAATTAACTTTCCTGGATTGCTCTATCAATTAAACAAACTCCTTGATTAATTATATCAATCAATCCTTTAATTACACTAAGTAATTATCATTAAATTCTTCCACCAAGTAATTGTCTTTTAATTACTTCCCATCAAGTAATTTCCTTTTAATTAATTACATCCAGTGATTATTCACTAATTACTTCACTAAGTAATTACACCTCATTAATTACCCACCTTAATTAATGACATTAAGCAATTATGCTTAAATTTTAAGTAATTATCGTTAATTAATTACATTAAGTAATTCAACTTTTAAATAAATTAATCATCTTTTAATTACCAAAATAATCTACCACATTTAATAAATAAATCCTTAAAATTGATTACACAATTTAATTAACCAATTGATTAATTATCTTAATAAATTTATTAATTCCTCATTTTGGCTTCCACCTCACATTAACTAAATTTACTTAAAATAATCATGCAATTTCAATTTTAACATAAAATTAAGTTAAAAAAATTTGGTTAAACAATTTATAACTTCCTTAAATCAAATGGTTAAAACATTATTATGTAATAATTTAAACTAACTTCATTTTAATTTACAACTTGTTTTTATAGAACCCTTATCTTTTTCATGCTTTATTTAAAACTGATTATAAAAAAACTTCAGAAAACCTGATGTCTATTATAACAAAACTTGAAACCAAATCTAAATTACCCGTGCCAAACTACTATTTTTTCCCGAGTTTATCCTGAACAAAATTTCCTTAACTCTGTTTTTTTAACAAAATATAAAGCCTTTTAATTAATATATCATGCGAACACACCCGAGCACTACTCGAGCCATCACCGCCCTCCTTTGAGTACAAACCCGAGTCCATCCATTCTTCATTCCCAAACAAAACAGAATCCACCCAAATCTCTCCGTGCACATGCACAGCCAAATGCGGCATCTCCGATCACCATCACCATTGTCCACAAATCGACGTTGACTTTCTTCTCTGACCTCGATCACCCAAAGCCTAAATTGAACTCGAAATCAAAATCGTACTCGAGCACACCCAACCTGGACGAACCAATCACCAAAAATTCCATGCTGACACTTAACTCCGATCATTTGACACCACGTCATCGACCCCACGTCCTTGCAAGAGTTCCTTGCTTCCATCCCCATACCTCACATCCAACCCGATGCTTCCACGTTGACATAAATGCCTCTAGAACCACGACAACCCAAATCTGTACACAAACCCTAGATCATCGTCGTTCTGCCACCATGGTCATCCATAATTCAAGTGAGTATCTTTCTGATGCTTATTTAACCTCCAGCCTCCTTCCAACTTGATCGCGGCATCCAAAGTTTCCCCGATCGCCAAAAGTCGATGGGATTACAGTTTCTGATCAACTCACAATTCCACGTGATTCCCAAACTTAAAAATTATGATTCTACATTAAAATTCATGTTTTATGAAGACGATCAAGATCATAAAATCAGAACTTGAAATCAGGATATATGATTTTGAACATATTTGGATTATCACTGTAAAATTTAAATTTTTGCAATGATTACTTGATATAAAATTTTGAAACCACTTTTAAAAATGAGGTTATATCCTTCTAATCATCTTTCATTTAGGAATCATAACATATAATCAAACACAGAAGGAGTAATTGGATTTAAAATTTTGGTTTTGTTCTTGTATATAACAGAGATATATGCATATAGACATGCACAGGCTTATATATATTTATATATGAACAAACAGGCATTTTTTTAACACCTACACATATATCTTCCACTACAAACTTCAGATACCAATCACAAACAATTCAGATATAACAGATTTTTGGGTTTGAATGAAAATTTACTCATTATTTTTGCCTAACAAAGGGATAGGGTCTTAGTTTAAAAAGTTCTGGAACTTGATTTTTTTTTCTTTTTTTCTTTTTCTTTTTTTCTTTCTGTAAACCCAATCAAATCCTAATTTTAGTTTTATGAAGGGCAAGTTTGGTTTTACTTAGTGAATTAAAGCCTGTAGTTTAAATAGAGTATATATATACATACTCATTTTTCGGACATACACATAATTTCTTTATACATATTCACATGTATTCACCTTAAACATGCAAATATTTATACAAACATTTATCACAAATTTCTTCAAGAATTAACAACATGCACCAGGATTTAAAATTGAAAAGAAAACTTCAGTTTACTCACCTTATTGATGTTTGAACAGAGAGGAGCTTTTAGAGGATATGGAACTGCTCCTGAATTCTGTTTGAGTTGATCTGCTACTTGATGTTTAAATTGAATTTCTCTTGATTTACGTTGATCGTTGAATTAGCTCAGGTTAACAACTTAAAGGATGTTGCTTGTTTGATTCCTTTTTCCTCTGGTTAGTCTACAGGTTGGTTTGAATCCTGGCTTTCTCTTTTTTTTTCTCTGGAATTTATTTGTTAATTTTGTCTCTGGTTTTTAAATTTTTACTGGTTTGAGGTTTATAAGCTATAGCTTGGTTTTTCTCGGGCTTGTAGTTTTGAGAATGAAGAACAAAGAGTGAGAGAAAGAGGGGATGAAATATTTATATAAATTTAAATCTTATTTTATAAATTTTCTTAAAAATAAAACTAAAATGACGCTTGTAAATAAATTTCAACATTTGTCATAAGGTATCATTTATTACTTAACACTTGTTTAAACAAGCTTCCATAGATTTACACTTGCCCTTTAAATAATTAATACTTATTTTTATTAATTTTATATGTTAATAAAAGCTTTTATATTTACTTTATTATTTTATAAATGCTTATATATATATATATATATATGAATTTTCTTAGAGAAAATAAAACAAAACAAATTATTGACAATAAATAATCTTACACATTTTTTTCCTTTATATCCAAAATATTTTAAATATCTATCTTTTGAGTTTCCAATTAAATCTAAATTCAAGTTTAAATCTAAAAATCCAATTTAAAATCAATTTAACAATACATATATATTTTAAACAAACCCAAATTCAATTTGTAATTAATAATTCTATTTAAAAATTTATTTATCTATATTTAAAAACAACCCATTATCATTATTGTTTGAAAATAACTATTTTTGTCAATTTAAAATAATTTATAAAGGGCTTTATTACATTTAATTTTGCTTGAAATTTCCAGGATATCACAAACATCAAGTTTGCAAATTAGACTGCATGTATGATACATTGAATGAAGGCATTTATGCTCTTATCTATAATAATGTGTAAGTTGTAAACTCCATTTATGCATCTAAATTTAATGATAGTTATTTGTAGTATTCTAGACTAGGGCATACTAATAAGAACTGACCGAATAAGTTGAGAAACAGATATTAACTCCGTTTATTTGATTTAGTATCATTTGATATCATGAGTTATGACTTAAGGGTAAAATGGAAAAGCACCCTTAATGGGAACAATGAAAGAGTTAATGAACTCTCGGGTCTCATACATATAAATGTATGTAACCTATTCTAGACGGTCATAAGAGGTGGATCGATATACTTCATTACATTAACTGATGATTACTCCAGATATGGATATGTGTATCTTATAAAGCACAAATCAGATGTTTTGAAAAAAATGAATTTTAAAATAGTGGTAAACAAAATACTTTGAACCAATCAAGATAGTGAGTATCTTGGCTATGTACTCTAAAAATACATAAAAGATAATTTGATTGTCTCTCAAGTAACTCCTCCTTATACCCCTTAACACAATGTTTCTTTGAAAAATAGAAATCTAGCCATGCTAGGCATGGTTCGATCTGACGAGTAGAGTTGAGTTACCTCTTTTGTTTTGGAGATATGCATAGAATGTGCAACACATATGTTAAATATAGTTCCATCTAAATATGTGTTGTCAATACCATATGAGCTATGAACTGGGAAGAAACTCCACCTTAATAAACTTAAGCTACGGGGTTGTTTCGTCTAGGTTAAGTGTGTAAACCCTATAAACTCGAAACTAGATGTATACTGTGTACTACACAAAGTAAGAGAATTCCTAACATTTACAAGCGTTACAAATAATTTGTTAACACCTTATAAGTGTTTCAAGCGACCTATGAGTAATTTAGTAATATTTGCAAAACTCATTAGTGTTGCAAAACATAATCTTAGTAACACTTACATGAAATATTATATATATATATATATATATATATATATATATATATTGTAACACTTATATCTGTTATTAAAAAAAGTGTTAGTAACACTTGCGTGCATTACTAAACTAGACTGTTGTAACATTTATGAGTGTTAACAATCACCACTCTATCAAACCGAGTATAATTTGTAATAGATTATAAATAAACCACAATTTCAATATCATTCATACAATTTATTATCTATAAGTGTGTGTTTATGAGTGTGTGTATTCAATGCACTCAAAACATTATAGCTTAACATCAAGGTTCCTAATTCCCAAACAACAATGGTATATTAAAATAACACTATAGTTTAAGTTCCAAACTTTCTAATTTCAAAATAAAATAATATCATATTCAAATGATAAAATCCAAGATAAAGTTTTACATATAATATAGATGTTTAGATATTCCAAAGGTGAAAAATCGTCTATATTACAAAGCATATATATGAAAATCGATAAGGATTATAATATACAAGCTTGTGTATCTTTACTTTCTTTATGAAGAAGTGGAGCAAAAAAATTTTACAACAACCTTTTCTTTTTGTCGTAGACAATACATTTACAATTGAATCATTATCACGATCATATACACTTTATGTGTCACCACCATTTATTTTTAATGTTTTCTTTTCTTTCTTCTCCTCCATAGGTGCCTAGATTTAATATAATATTCATGAGGAAAATTTCAAATTTCAATAGAAGAAAGAATCAGATGGTTTTTGGTTGTAATTTGGTTTATAGTCAAAATAAAAATGGATACATCGTGTTAAGAAAAAAATGAGTTGCATCAACTCAGTTGAAATTGAGTTGAAAACCGAGTTGCAGTAAGTTGAAACTCAATTTCAAGCTAAAATTGAATTTACTAAAACTCAATTTGAGTTTTCAAAACTGCGATTTCAGATTGAGTTCGTAAAAGATCATTTTCAATTAAGCTTTTAAAAATAATTTCATACCGAGGTTTCGAAACTTAGCATAAAAACTCAGTATTCGAAATTGAGTTTTTGGAAACCTAGGTAGTGTAGTTAGAAAATGCATTTTCAATATAATGTCAAATGATTTGTGAGACAAGGAGGATTGGAGAGTCATAATCGTTCCAACAAAATGAGAAATGACAAGTGGGAAGATAGTTATTGGTATTATGAAAGACGGAAAACAAGAAAAAATCATTTTCAATCTTACATCTTGAAAACTTAACTTCAAACAAAGTTACTGATCTCAGTTTGAAAATTAGTTCCCAAATAGTCAACTCGATTTTGGTAACTCGGTATGACACTGAGTTTAAAACTTAATATTTGAAACTATTTTTTTAGAAACCAAGTTTCAAATGCTCTGTTTCATACATAATTTCTAAAGATTCAGTTTTAAACTAAGTTATCAAAAATTAGTATGAAATTGAGTTTCCAAAAACTCGGCTACTTTTGAAACCAAGGTTTTGGAAGCTTAGTTTCTAACTAAGTTTTTGGAAACCTAGTTTCAAATTGAGTTACTCAACTTAATTTAAAATTTCCAAATACTAAACTGAGTTTGAATCGAGTTTTTGGGAACTCAATTTGAAATTAATTTTTTGAAAATTTAGTATAAAATTGAGTTTTCAAATTTAGTATGAGATCGAATTTTTTAAAACTTTGCTTCTAACTGATTTGTAGAAACTCAATTTCTAATTGAGTTTGCACTAGCAAACTCATTTGCAAATTGCCTTCCATGCTTACATTATTCTAACAATCATAGGAAATAATTCTTTATTTCAAATTTAGGTAATAAGTTATTATAGATGAACACTTTTTTCTCTATCAATGTTATTAAATATATATTTATTCTACACAGATAAAGCATTACAGACGATAAAATATTGAAACTTACTTCCCTATGAGTTTCAAGAAGAGGTTGTCAACCAATTGATTCTACAACTATTTATGATAATGATCCCCAACACTACAATGTCCATAAATAAAAATTGTTCCAAAGATGTAAAAAAGGATATAGCTTATAAATGGTTCATGATATACGAAGCCCTCTTTCAAACAGGAAAATCATTTAACTGGTTCTGAGATTGAAGAATAAAACAGATTTGGCGGTATATATTGACATAGATTATAATATGCACTTACTTATTTATCTTTAAAATGACATTGGGGGAGAAACCCATGGAAATAAATTTGAAAGCTACATAAAAGTGCATTAACTCAAATAAGCTCTTATAACTGCTAAAGCATTTATCCGTCCATTGGCATTGCAGTCGATGATCTTCATTCGTATCTAATTTATTATCTTGAACGATAATGGAATGTGTACCATATCATATGGATGTGATTAGAGATTTAAATTAAATGAAATTTAATTCTCTTATAAATTATGATCGTGACCTCATATATGCTTTATGAGTTGGCATGTTAAAGTAATCCAATTACAATATATGCAAGTTTGAGTAGCTCATGGTCTCACATTTAGTTGGATATTATACATAGATGCATTTGAGTAGGCAATAGAGCCTTGTACGATTAAAAAAACATGCATACCCACATTATAAGAAATAAAAAATAAGACATAAAATAAGATTTATGATGCTTGTTGCTATATAATTAGAGAAGAAATTATTATTTCTGTAGCACCGAGTGGAAAATTTCCAGCTACATGTAGTTGAGGCTTTTTTTCCATGATTATCGTATACCCAATTACTGTGGATGTTTATGTAAATTCTTATCTAAATAGGAATATACACAGCTACGTAATTTTTTCGTATATTGAATATAAAAATATTGAACTTTGTAGTCTCTCACATAAAAAATCACTAACATATTAGTGCAAGGACGAATAAAACTCAATGAAAACTGCATGCACATTCTATATCATTTATATCAATAAAAATAAGTGAATGATCTAAGAAAACAAGGGGGTTTTAGGCAGAACTAAAATTTTATAAAACTATATAAATTCATCTAACTTGGCTTTAGTTAGAAGGTAACAAACATAAGATTAAAAGAGAGAAACAATGAGTACTAAAAATTTACTTATACAACTATTCTAACATATGTTTGTGTTGGAAAATATATCCGGTGTGTTGTAAAATTGTATAGTAAGTTATTTTTTTACTAACACTTTATACGGTATACTCACACTTATTTACTATTGGTTCTTTATAGCACCAAAAGAGTTAGAATCTGAGAAATATAAAATGTTACAAAATCATTATTTTGGTGTAACGGTAAGTTATAAGGTATTATAGAGATTACCATCGTTATTTATTCTATCATATCGAGGAATAAATATTATTGTTGCATGATGTGCGTCCTTCTTGGAGAAAGAATTCGTACCAAGGGAAATTTGTGGAGGTGTGATAGTCTTGGATGAGATCAATGTAAATAACATAGATTATATAAATGAAATAAATTTATCTATACCCCAAGAGAAAACCTATTAGAAGTTCTAATAGGACCTATTGTCCACCGAAGATATATTATGGTTTTCTTATTGATGGAGTTAATGAGGATTGTATCATACATGATGGTGATCTGCTTAGTTACCGACAAGCCTTAGAGGGTAAAGACTCTGCCCTATGGCTTGATACAATGAAATCTGAAATGGAGTCCATGTACACCATCATAGTGCGAATTTTGAAGTATGTGCCTAAAGTGGTATAATCCATAGTCTGCAAGTGGATCTTCAAGAAGAAGATTGCCCAATTGGAAATTTTGGGACCCTAAAATATAGATTAGTGTCTGTGGGATTTCGTTAAATTCAAGGTGTTGACTATGGTAAAACCTTTGCAATAGTTGCAATGCTTAAATACATTTGAAACCAACAAGAAATAATGCTTATATGACTATGAAATATGGCAAATGGATATGAAAGTAACATTTATAAATGTTAGTTTAGATATGAAAGGCTACATTTCATAGTCAGAGGGTTTTAAAGTCAATGGGAGTGCAAATAAAGCTTATAGGTTGTTGAGATCAATTAACGGTCTCAAGCAATCATGTAGAGTTGGAACAAGTGTTTTGATAAAATAATAAAATGATTTGGTTTTGTTCAAAACATAAAGGAAGCATGTTTCTACAACGATGAAGACGTAATACTCTCATGTTACAGTCAGTAAAAGCATGGTTATCTATATAGTTCACGACGAAGGATTCAGACGAACCATCCTATATACTTAGTATTAAAATCCACAGAGATAGATCTAAAATGATGTTGGGATTATCCTATTCATTATATATAGATACCATACAAAAGAGGGTCAGTATGGAAAACTACAAGCAAGGAAATGTTCTACTATGACACAAAATTGTTCTTTCTAGGAAGAAATCCTCATCTACAAATAGGGAGCGAGAGTATATGAGACAATCCTCTATGCTTCAGTGATATGGCCCATTATGTACGCTATGATACATACACGACTCCATATTTCTTAAGCACTTAGCATAGTGAGCAGAAATGAGTGAAATCCATTGGATGGCTACTCAGGGTATTCTTAAGTATTTGCCAATAGTGGAGACTTGTTTCATGTATATAGAAATAATAAGCTCCTTGTGAAGAGCATAACAACCCGTATTTTCAGCACTTAGGTATTTAAATGATTTATTTAAATATTAAAAAGTAAATTTAATTGATGACTTAAAATTATATCTTTACATACAATGGGATTAGGGTTTGAGACCACTTGCATCGCATTTACAATGCCATTTTGAGCTTTTTAAATATAAATATAAATATTTTTGGGATTGTAGATTTTGAATTAGATAATGGGAGTTGATTAATAAATAATCCAAAAGGCTAACATTTGCTTATTAGTGAGTTAAGCTATTTGTGACAACTCATACCTCTCGATATGCCCAAAAGCCAACACATCGAGAAATGCGGATTGTCAAATTAAAATAAACTAGCATCACAAAGACTAAGATCATAATATGAAGAATAAACTATTTAATCACAACTTATCATAGCGGAAATAGTACAATAGATATATAATCTCATAAAAATAAAACAGTCTTCGAAATATCGTATCATAGTCACAGAAAATATCAGTACATAAGTCTAAATCAAAGTATATCATAGAAATATCCCTCAAAAATTGAAACATAGAGATAACTATACAGATAAGTAATACATGATAAGGGGTAAGAGTAGAAAGCTAAGCTCCAAGCTATGCATGACTATCTGAAAACACCTGCTACCATGTCCTCCTGAGGTGAGAAAAATGGAAAAATGGAATTTATCAGACAAAAGTCTGGTGAATGAGAGCAAGACTAATAAAATGATTAAGTGCAATTGATTCTAAATACACTCTAAGTGATATAGAGTGCATATCCAGTGTTTATACAATCCTAAGGTCATATGCCTAAGGATCCTTGTCTAACACAATGGATCAATTCTACAATTCTAACCTCACACAATCGGTCGACCAAATTGAGATCTATTGTCCCATCTTTACTCAAACTATGCCTGGAGAGGGAGAATCTTGTAATGCAAACTCATAAAGTGACTCATCGTATGAACTCATGTCCACCTCTCGATCGTAGTGGCAATACGGCTCTTGTTATCCTGCTCTGGTGCTCATCGTATGTGAACTCCTATTAGTACCGGGCCCCAACTACTTCCTTTACCTACTTATTCTCTAGCATTAGTGCCCGCTGTATGTGAACTCCTGTTAGGACTGGGCTACAGCTAACAATCGACATCCTATAGCCCTTACTGTCCAGTGTTGGCATCCACCCATACCATGTTGCACAAGAACAAGTGTAGTACCTGGATCTCCTGTTAGGACCGGGCTCCTCAGATAGTATTCCCGTCGGTGATGGGTCCACCTGATCGTAACACTTCTGAGTCTAATGCAAAATAAATCACCCACATTTCTTCATAGCTATCCACGTCCTGCCTCGATATCCGCCTAATGATTCGTCTTACCGTTTATGGGACTTTTGGATCATCCCTGTCCTAACATCACCACGAACTAAATCCACCCAAACTACTCTAATAGGGAACTAACTTCCACATTCTCTCACGCATACAACATGGCCCAAAACGATTCATTTTCTTGTTCATTTATCATTAATCTTCCATTCATTTTATTGGGCCAAAGGCCAATGTTACAATCACTAATTTTTATACTGGATGGTCGACCGCTATCGGTCGACCTTGGTAGTTCCAGGGTCAACCGTACCCCTTTATAATTGTTGGTTTTGTTCTTTTATTTCGTGCGATCATAAATTTGATTACATGGTTAATGTCTAACCGATTAATCTTTGATTTTAACCTTAATTTCAGGTTTAATTAATTATCTAATTTCTAATATGTAGGGTTTGCATATTAGAAATAACATGTGTTAATTTAACGGTTATAAGATTCAAGTGTAGATTAGGGTTTCCAGTTTACCAATTCAATTCCAACTTAACAGATTAATATGGGTTTTTAAGTCATCTAATCAATTAAAATAGAATAAAACTTAATTCAAATAATCAAATCATTAGATCTATGCCCACTCACATTAGTCCTAGCTCTTGATCTGCAAAAGTGGCTTCCAAAAAATAGCGCTCCTCTAAATCTCCTGATTGCTCGCCACTCCTCTTTGTCTCGCTCTTCATTTGATTTTCTTTTGGTTTTATTTTGGATTTTAAATTTTATTTGAGAATTGGGAAGAATTCAATAGAGATTATGGCAGCATCTGGTTACTGTCATCTCAAATTAGAGATTAGGATTTATGCTAACGTCTAATTTATAGACGTAGTTAATTAAGGCCATTAGATTAGGCCAGCAATCAAATCAACTGTCATTATTTACTTTTCTCCCATGCAATCAACCTCGGCCACCAACCTCAGATCCAACGAATCAAATGTCTGCCACATAATTCACTATATTGTTTGATGGCCTGGTTGTATGGGTCGACCGCTACCGGTCGACCTGGGACACTCTTGGATTAACCCAACCTGCATATTTTAAGTGTATTAATTTTAATTTTTGTCTAAGCCTCTTGACACTCGTAACTCTCTCATACTCTCTTGGATTATGATAAGTTATATATGAAAGTTATCCAAAAAATAGCTACGGACACAATCGTGCATGTTCCGTAGCAAAATCACGTTTATGTCCTTGTTTTATTTTTAATTAAGTTCTCTTAATAAATTTTCAAAATTTTTCGGGGTGTTACATTCTCTCCCCTTAAAAGGATTTCATCCATGAAATATCTAAGGATAGAAATTGCTACTCACATGCACCAATCAAAATCTATATCCATTTAATCAAACATCAGCCATGGCAACCATAGTTTTTTCTAATGCAGTTATGTATATATGCAATGTGGAATGCACATGAAACTAAGCTAATGAAAAAGTGTAGTCGGTCTACTGATTCGATCGACCTCCTATTTATGCAAGAATGCTCATGCTATGCATTGAAATGTATGCAAGATCTTAATTATATACTGAAAATTCTATATGCATGCCCGTACGGCCATATGCAATATCTGTATGCATAACATCCATAAATAAAAACAATCAAGAAGCAATATGCACATAATATGAGTGTGTGCGTGTCTGTAGGATCTACTATCCTAATATGTAGAAATATAAATGCAATCAATCCATCCATATGCATCCACATACATCCATTAGCATCCATCACTCATAACATGTCCTATTAACACGTTTACAAACATCCCTGTCATCCAAAGGTCTCCACCTAATATGGTATACCCCCTAAATCCTATCATAAGAGTTCTAACTGAAGAAAGATTGAAGCTTAAGGCGTACCAGAAAAGAGTTGTGGGTAGGAAGCTCGAATCTTCTCCCTGGACTCTCATGTACTTTTTATTGGATCATCTCCCCACCGTACCTTGACTAACCTAATCTCCTCATTACAAAATCATTTTGTGCCATGCTCTAAGATATGCGTAAGTGCATGGATAATGAGTGATTCACGCTCAATTTCTACCTCCTCCAATTGACTAGGCTCAACAATAGCAGTAGAATCATGTAAGCACTTTCGCAAGTATGAAACATGGAAAACAACATGCACCTAGCCAACTTTTTTGGAAGCTCAATCCTATACACTAGCTTCCAAATATAGCCACAATCAGGAAAGTTCCAACAAATCTAGGTGCTAACTTCCCCGACCTACCAAACCTCATCATATGCCTAAGGGGTGAAACCTTCACAAAAACCATGTCCCACACTACAAACTCCAACACCGAACGCGTCCTATATACATATGATTTCTGCCTATCTTGGGTAATCTTCATTCCTTTTCGAGTAAAATCCACTTTCTCTAATGTAATCCTAACCGTCTACAGCCCAAGAATGATTCTATCCATCGTGTCCCACCAACACGATGGTATTCTGCATGGTCTGTCGTATAAAATCTCAGTTGGTGCCATCCTAATGCCATCCCGATAACTATTATTATAAGCGAACTCAACCAATGGAAATTAATCCTCCCATGAACCTCCAAAGTCAATGATACACATCCGTAGCAAATCCTCAAAAACTAGATTCACCTCTAAGTCAGTCTGTTTGTTTGTCTATGGATGGTATGCTGTACTCAAGCACAACTCAGTCCCCAATGCCTTCTATAGACCCGTCTAGAACTCACTAGTGAAAAGCGAGCCTTTGTCGCTAACTATACTAGCAGGAACTCCATGAATCATAACGCCCTCTTTCACATACAAAGCTGCCAATGATGTCGTCATCCTAGTACTTCTCACCTATATAAAATGAGCGCATTCAGTCAATCTATCTACCATGCCCTAAATGTTCTCATTTCCTCTCCTAGTCCTCAGTGATACATCAATAAAGTCCATAGAAAATTCTCTCCCATTTCCACTAAGGAATTTCCAGTAGCGTCAACAATCTCAAGGTTTCTTCTATTTCGCCTTCACCATTTGGCAAGCCATATATCTAGCTACATACTCAGTTACTTTCTTCATCAAACCTAGCCAAAAGAAAGCTCGCTTCATATCCTTATGCATTTTATCACCATCGGGATGAACGATCATTCCAGAAAGGTGAGACTCGACCAACACCGCATTAATCAAACCTGCCCTACAAGGAACACAATTGTATGAAAGCTAAGGTCCAAGCTAGGCACGACTATCTGATAGCAAGAATGGGCCAGTCACCTGTTGACCTGTCCACCTGAGGTGGGGAAAAAGGAAAAACGGAATGGGTCGGAATAAAATCCGATAGATGATAATAAGGCAAATAAGTTGATTGTAACATCCTCCATTTTGAACCCGAAACTAAATGCCACGGATGGTGCAGTCATCCATAGTTATTAATTTACGGTAAAAATATATGGCTACGTTAATCATTTTGATAATACCAGAAATACAAGTATATGGAAAATTCAGCACAATTTTAAAATAAATTTTCTCATTTCATTTTGCATTAAGATTTCAATTTCATTACATAATCCCAATTCGTAAACCATGTTTCGAGAAAATATAATTATGACAACATATTCCAAGACTGATATATAAAGATGCCTCATTAGATGATCAGAGCCAAATATCTGGCATTTAATGCAACTTGCCATTACAACACAAAAGTAAAATCAAAACACAACAAAAAAATAGATATATAGCTCCTACTAGCAGATTGCCTCCTGCACATCTCCGGAAGCTTATTTGTCTAAAGAGGACCCGAGAAGCCCTTACCATTGATCTACTCAAATAAGCACCCAAGAGTTTAAGGGGAAAGACAAAAACTTCGGGTCAGAAAAAAAGTCTAGTGTGATTAATAATCTACGATCTCAAACCAATAGATATTTAATGAGACCACGCCGCTACGTGGAACGAGTTTCACCATACTAGTACCTAATTAAACAATTTAACTATATATTGTGCTCCTGCATCAATAATGGTTATAACAAAATAACATAAGTATATGTAAACTTTTCATATATACTGGATTATCCATTCCCTGTTTATTAGACTGCCGATTTAGTTCTCATTGATTACTTGTCTTTTATTCATGTGGACTACCCACTCCATAGTTTACTTTTTATCTTAAACTAATGTGGACAATCCATCTCACATTTTATCATCTAAACTGATGTGGTCAATCCATCCCATATCTTATAGTTTTCCTAGGATGACTATGAACCTTTAAATTAACTAATTAGAGATTATCCATCTCCGACTTGATGCAACAATCCATCATAATCCTATAGTTTTCCTAGAATGACTATGGACCCATCACTTGGCCATTTAATTCATGTTATCCATGTATTTCTATTTATCCCATGTTACCCACATGTTTAACTTTACTCCAAACTACCCACATGTTCAACATTAATCCATGCTATCCACATATATAACTTATTTCTATTGGTGTCCCCAATTAAGTTATTTCCCCTTAATTATTTAAATTTCATGTTGACATATATTGGTAACTCCAAAATATTTATGTCAAATCATTAAGATATACCATAGTGTCCCTAAGGTTCAAAGTTAAAATTTTGCAACTAATGGTTCTCCGTCGTTTATAAGCTCGATGTGTATTAGTATCGACATCCATAATTAAAATCCTTGCAATCATTTTCTTAATGATGTATGGTCAATCCCCTTAACCCAAAATTTAAACAAGGAATCATCTAGTTAATACCCTTAACTAATAATTTAAGTAAGAAATTACCTCTTTGTATCTTCAAAGTCTAATGTCAGTTGTAAAAACCTTTATATATTGCCATAACGAAAATGATATAAGGTTTATTGCTTTCAAAACATCCTAGTTTGGTCAACGTCTACATCATATCTTGTTGAAGTAAAAGCAGAAGGCTCTCCACCTATTGAAGTAAAAGCAGAAGGCTCTCCACCTATTAAAACTCGAAGATTAAACATGCAACATCACGAGCCTCGATGATAATGAAATCATCGATCCTCATGATGCATAGGTCCACCTATTTAACAAACTCAAAGACTAGTCAAAAGCATTGACAAGGCTCAATAACAATATTAAAAGCGACATAGGGTAAATTTGACGACAAATTAAAAGCGGTAAGGGTCAGGCTCAATGACAAATTGAAAGCGGCATAGAGTAGGTTCGATGACCATTAGGTCGACGAGGCAAAACATAAAATGGTATTTGCGGGGCATGCTTTCTATTATATAAAATGCAGTAACAAGCCTCTTGGTATAAAAATCGGCATGTATAAACATTGACATGCCTATGTCGAGTCTATCTCTTTGTTTTTGTTATTGTGACCTCGATGAGGTTTAAAACCAATCCATTTCATGCCAAACTCATTGACATCATATGCCTGGTTTTGTTCCAAGTCGACGACATTAAAATATGGTGAGTTGTGGCTCGACATGGCCGATGTCGACATGGCAGAATGGTAATTAACTTGAAAATTGCAATACTCCTATAAAATGTTGTTTCTTTTCACTAAACCTATATAATTTGTCAAAATCTCATTGGCTAATAAAAACTTCATCAATTTCTTCATCGAAAAATCACTGCACCTTATTTCCAAGGTCCAAAACATTATTTCAAATAATTAGTTGCTAACCATAATTAATTAAACTTTTATATGCATACTCTAGCATGAATAATTCTCCAGAATTCAAAATTACATGGGAAAATCCCAAAAATTCACATAAAATCAAACACATCACTTTCTTGATCATATAAAAATTTCAGGTGGAAAATTATTATTTAATTATTTAAATTAAATTAAACCCGAAATTGTTTCCATTTGTCACTAGAAAATTCATAAAATATTTATTACATCCATGGAAATTATGGAATTAAAATTCCACTTCCAAAGTGTTGTTATACATCACATATCTACATTTAAAATCATTCAGGGGATAAAAACTTTGGATTTAACCCCAAAACAGAATTAAACTATTTCTAATTAATTTCAAAAATTCCCATTAACCATTATTTTATCCAAATAATCTATCATAACTTGACCAATCAAGCACATCAGATTTGGGTATTACCCATAATCAAATCAAAACAAGGATTAAAGAGATGATAATTGTTATTATTCACATTAGATTATGGTTAGAGTTTGAGATGTGACGTTGCTTTCTAAGCTTTTTCCCTTGAACCTTTATATTTTGACTTCCTTCTATGGTCGGCCTCCTTTAGTTTTCTTTAATTGTTTTGTGAATAATGGAAAATGAGTATGGAATGAGGGGTAAGGGTTTAAGGCAAAGGGTTTAGGCTTATTTCCATCGATCCCCCTCTTAATTATTCTCTTATATGTTAAAATTTGGAACACTTATCTTAAATCATTTAGGCACGATCAGATTAATTGCCCAAATCTCATTCTCCTTAATTATCTACATTATTCCGTTTAATCTATCTAACTAAATGTCTTCAATAATGTTGAACTAAAATTAAGGACGTTACAGTCTCTCCCTTAAAGAATTTCGTCCTCGAAACTCAATAAGGACTGCAAAATAAGCATAACAAATATGCAATCAAAGTTAGTATATCCAATCAGTCGTAAAATCTATATACGACAAATATAGAACATACCTCTACAACAACTTGGGATAAGTATCCCTAATCCTGTCCTTTGTCTCCCAAGTATAGTCTTTCTGGTTGTCGCTCCACTGAACTTTTACAAACTTGACTATCTTAAACCTTAACTTCTTTTCATCTCTCGCTATTACCCGAACTGATTGCCTAGCAAAAGTTAGATCCAATTCTACTACCCAATCTTCTAATGTAGTCGGAGTGATAGTTGTCTCTAGGTCATGTACATACTTACAAAGATGAGAAACACAAAAATCGTTATGGGCATCTAACAAACTGCTCGGTAACTCTATTCAATATGCGATCTTTTCGATCCTCTCTACAATTGGGAATGGTCCAACATATCTCAGCGTCAGTTTCCCTGACTTTCTGAAATGTACCGTATCATTCATCGGTGATATTTTAATAAAAATCTTATCTCCAACCGAGAACTCTTGATACATAAGCCTTTTGTCCATATAACATTTCTAACTAGAGATTCTCTCATCCTACCTCAGATTAACTCAATCTTCTCTGTTGCTTCTCTCACCAGATCTGGACCTAAGACTAACCTATCTTCGGTTTCGAACCAACATGTAGGTGATTTGCACGACCTTCCATAAAAATCTTTGAAAGGTGCCATTCCTATACTAGTTTGAGAACTATTGTTATAGGAAAGCTCAACTAAGTGTAGGTATTCTTCCCATGATCCACCAAAATCTAGTATGCATGCTCTTAACAAATCCTCGAATACCTTATTGACTCTCTCTGTCTACCCATATGTTTGTGGGTGATAAGCGATACTCATCTTGAGCATGGCACCTAACACTTCCTGTAGACTCTTCCAGAACTCATTAGTAAACAGTGCATCTCTGCCATTGACTATACTACTAGGAATTCCTTTTTGTCTAACTATGTTTTTCATAAATAACTTAGCCAAAACAGGTGCAACCCTGGTTGACTTAACGGGAATGAAATGGGCATACTATGTCCTATATACTCTCATTTCCTCAAATCGACCTTGGCAACCCGTCAATAAAGTCCATAGATATCGAATCCCATTTGGAAACTCATATATCTAAAAGCTAAAGCAACCCACTTGGTTTCTGATGTTAGGCTTTTGCTTGCTGGCAATTCGAACATTGCTTTACCCATAAGGCAACATCCTTCTCCATACCTTCCTAGAAGAAACTTTACTTCATATCGTGATACATCTTGGTTCTTCCAAGATGAATCACAAACTTCAATCGATGACATTCCCTAAGAACTTTTTTCCTTAGGTCTCTAAAATTCGAAATACACAACCATCCCTTCTTTCTCAGCCATCCTTTCTGCTCAAGGCTAAAATCATTTAGATCAATCTCAATTCCAATCTCAAGCCTTCTATTCTTCTCGGCCAATACTAGATCCTCTCTCTGCTTAGAAGCAATCCTTTCAATCAATATTGGTCGAACTTCCAAATAGGATAACGTGGCAGTACTCTAACTAGAACTACCAGTCGATCTCAACTGCACACTACAAGTAGTCAATGCCAACATAGCTAACAACACAATCTGAAGTTTTCTACTAAGAGCATCCGCTATTTTATTACCTTTCCTCGGTGTATATTCTATACCAAAACCGTAAGCTGCTAAAAAATCCAACCACCTCTACTGTTTCATGTTCAACTCCTTCTAAGAGAATAAATACTTAAAGAATTATGATATGTGTACAAATTAAGTCTTTCTCCCAAAAGATAATGCCTCCACACTTTTAATGTGAAGATCACTGCTGCCAAATCTAAATGATGGGTATGATATCTTACTTCATGCGATCTGAGCTGTTGAGAAGCATATGCAATTACTTTACCGTTTTACATTAACACAGCTCCTAATCTAATTTTACATGCATTTATGTACACTGTTAACCCTTGATTACCGTTCAACTAACACTGGCGCATTGGTCAATAGATTCTTTAACTTAAGGTATACTTCCTCACATTTGTCGGACCAAACAAACTTCATGTTTTCTGTGGTTAGCTTAGTCAGGGTTGCTGCTATCCGTGAAAAATCCCAGATAAATCTCTGGTAATATCCAGACCATTCAAGAAAACTTTTTATCTTGGTCACTGTCTCGGGGATTGTAACAACCCACATATTTATCGATTTTATATTTAAATATTTTATCGTTCGTCGGATTTTGGTCCGAAAAGCTACTTTTTGCAAACAGTCGAATTGGGACTCGAGACCACCCCCATTGAGTTCAAAATGACGTTTGCGACCTTTTTGAGTATAAACTTCAATATGTTTGGAGATAGTAGAATTTTGCTACTTTTCACTTAAGGCTTTGGGTTTAGGTTGGGTTCGGCCAATGTTCTAACTTAATACCCCAAACTGAAACCCCCCCCCTCTTCATTCACTCCCTCTTCCTCTAATTTCAGTTCTAAAGAGATTAATGGTGGAAGAGAATGGGAAATAGAAATCCAAAACCCTAGTTTCTATTTGCAAATCAATTTCTAGCTCCAAACTCAAGAGAACCCATTGGTAAGCTTTCTCTTCATCTTCTCCAACTCATTCTCTTTTTGATTTCAGAAATTTCCTAAACCTAACTTAGGGAATGTTCTTCTTTTAAGCTTAGATTGAAGCTTCTTGAGTTGTTATTGAAGAGGAATTGATCTTAGCTTGCTTTCAAGCTTCTTCTCCTATTGTTTGGGTTCAAAAGTGAGATTTTTAATCTCACGTCTATGCTTATAATTATCTTCGATTGTTAGGTATGAATTCCTAACACTTATCCGTGTGCATTTGCTCTCGGTTTGGATTGATTTGGTGAATATTCCAATTTTTAGTGTTTTGAGTTCAATTCTTTAAAAATCATAATTTTCATGTTTGAACATGTTTTTGGTGATGCATCGAGGAGCTTATAGGGCCGGGTAGTTGATTGGCATAAACCCTTAGCGCCGTTGCTAGTGCGATTGCAATTTGGTCGGGATTTGCATCTCCTTTGAAATAGGGTAGGAAGTGCAAGTATACAGGTTCGGCCGACCGAGCCCCCTGGGCCGGTCGACCGACCTGGTGCCCCGAGCACTTCCAACCTCTGGTTCGGCCGACCGACCTGCTACTATTTTCCAGATTAGATTATATTGCTAATTCGTTTGAATATCCAACTTTAATCGATTCGTGTTGTCTCCCTTTTGTTGTTGTCATTTATTATCGACTTTGATGACCTTTTCTTTGGGAATTTTAGATATATCCACTTTGATGTATTTTATATCGATTTCTTTGGATTTTATTCACGTCTTCAAATGTGAATTTTTATGCCCGATTGTTTCTACAATCATCTTTGTGATTTGTCACTTTAAAATATAAAGGTTTTCTATACTAGTAGTAAATATCAAAAATCTTTCCTCAAACGATTTCAATACTATTTTAATACCAAATTCGTTTTCTCAAACCGATTTCCAATCTATTAGTATATACAAACCTTTACCTCACTCGTATGAGAAATCCAATTAAACGACTTAGTAAAACAAGTGGTATGAAACGCTTGCGTTTACTTCGTCGGTTAATTCTTGGACTTGTTCGATTGAAAACTCTTGTGAAAATTTTATAGTGGAGATCTACAGTTTGTTCGTAAATATTTAAGTTAAGCTAGTGGTTATGCAACATGAAGCTAAGCTCATATATTTACTAGCTTACTGTAATCGACACTTCTCTTTGATCATGACGATCATTTTATGGTTTAGACTAGCAATGTGCGATGTCTCTTTGTCTATGTGGAGGACTGTTCCTCATTTTATTGAGTTTCGTCTCATTTTATACATGGGTCGTACCTTTCTAGGTGCATCGATGTTTGTTTACTTCGTGGAGCAATCGGCTCAATAAGTCGGGGCATGGGGCGTATCTTTCTAGGTGCGTCGATGTTCGTCTATGCATGGGGCGTGTCTTTCTAGGTGCGTCGATGTTCGACTTAGCATGGGGTGTATCTTTCTAGGTGCATCGGTGTTAGACATTACATGGGGTGTATCTTTCTAGGTGCATCGATGTTTATTTATGCATGGGACGTATCTTTCTAGGTGCGTCGATGCTAGAGCATGGGGCATATCTTTCTAGGTGTGTCGATGTTCGACTGTACATGGGGCGTGTCTTTCTAGGTGCGTCGATGTCCAGTTTGTGGGATTGGCCATCCTTTGATTGTGATTTGGTTCATCGGATGTCCCGCTGTACGACGTCGTTGTTCCCTTTGATTGTGATTTGGTTCATCGGATGTCCCGCTGTACGACGTCGTTGTTCCTTTTTATTGTGATTTCTGGATTTCGTGTGTTGATTTCTGGAATTTATGTTTCACCAACTTTTACGATGGGCATTGATATATATGTCATTTATTGTGGCTTGGTGAATGAAATTAGGAGTATGACATTCCTTTTTATCTTGAGTAGATTATTGTGATATTGATTAATCTCTTGTTGATTTTCAATTACTTATTTATCACAGTTCGGCATTGTGATTATTATATGTTTATGTCATATCTCTTATTATATATCACTTCATCTGATATTTATAGCTAGACTGATCCGTTTATTATTTTCTTCTTAAATAATACTCGGGTCAGACTGAGATTTTACAGGTGCTTCTGCTTGACTCCTTATCGGACCATCTTCTGACTTTTGGCTAACTACTTTAGTTTAGTAGTTTTTGTTGTATACATTTGAGATACAGACTCTATGACGTATACTTATTCTTTTGTCTAGCACTTGTATCTATTCTTTTTGATATTGTGGATCTTGTTTGACCACTACTCTGATGTACACTTTCATGTGTAATATTCATATCTATTTCCGCCTTTGTGATATGAATTGTCTGTGACTGATTTATGTTATGTTTACTTCTATATTTGTTTCCGAAGATATTATAGCCACTGTGTAGTAGCTTTGAGTTTGTGTCGGCATGTCGGATTTCCACTTGAAAAGAATTGCATGCTATACTATCTGACATATCGATGCTCGCACAAAGCAATTACACGGATGGTCGCTCCTCAACAGCCTTATTCTTCGTGCTAGTCGACAGCATTCACCGTAATGTTCTTGGCTAGCGTGGGTATAGAGGTGGGGCGTCACAGCTTGGTATCAAAGCCAAACTTCGGAACGATATGGAATATTATAACAAGGATCATCGTCTTAAGTCTTTCTTAGGAGTCGTGCTTTAGGATTTTATTTGAGTCTTCGTACCGATTCAACCTATTTTCTTTATGATTCCTTGTTTTATCTATCAAGAATTGCTTGATATTTATCTTAAGAATAACTTTTTCCTCTTCTTTCTTTCTTTCTTAAAGAAGAGAAATGGTTAGACCTGGCCGTCCCAGCGCCGATCAATCTAGTGCTACTCCCCTGGATGGAGTATTCATGTCTGCTCAACAACTTTTGGATCTTGTAAAGAATCAAGAGTTTATCTATGCTTTGAGTAAGAACCCCGAAATGGTTCTACCTTTGAAACTTGAAGTTTCTTTCAATCAGCTTGTGGATGTTACTCTTCTTCATGGAGAGGTTGGTAAAGGAAGTGTTTGTGATATTGGGACTTCCAAGAAGAGGCATATTAAGTTCAAGAGCCTTAATCCCAATAAGAGAGTGAAGCAAACTACTTTTGTAGCAAGGACTCCAATCCCTAATCGTGGAGGATGCTACAATTGTAATTCTATGGAACACTATGCGAATATGTGTCCAAAACCCCATTCTTGTCGCTATTGCAAGAAATCGGGTCATCTTTTATCTACGTGTCCCAAACTTTTGAACAAGGACATGAGAAAGCTAAATATTGTGCAAGCCCCTAGCAACTCTTCTCTTGGTCAAGGTACTTTTCACTCAATCCTTGATGGCATTGTTTTATTTCGTGATCTTCTTATTTGAGTTCTTTTTGATATGGGTTCCATCTCACTATTTTATATCAAAAGAACTTGTCGATTCTTTTTCTTTGAATATATTAGGCTTGATGAGTTCTTTGAGAGTTGTGAATCCGGATGGTAGGTCCGCAACACTCAATTTGTTTTTTATTGATGTCGAAATTATTTTATGAGATTTTTCTTTCCGAGCCGATAATTTTACTTAGGCTTCGGAATTGATTTTTTTGAAAGGATCGGCTTAATCATTGTGAAGCCCATATCCTATTTTATCGAGAGGACTATTCATCTTCGACATTTTCAATCTATTAAGCAGATTTCTTCCTTTATGATTTTGATTCCAACTTGATGGCATCATTTTCTTCTTTAAGCCCTTATGGTGAGGAAAGTATTATTTCTCTTACCTAAATAATTTGTGAAAAATTTTCCGGTATTTTGAGCTTGTCTTAGGATCATCACCTAAGAAATCTTTTGTGTGGTGTTAAGGTCTTTCTAGTTCGACCTTGCCACCGATTTTCGTTTGCTACGAGTTGCGGAAATTAGCATTCCACTTACCGCATTCCGCACTCGTTATGATTCTTATGAATGACTTATTATGTCATTCAATTTGTCCAGCTTATTTCATCCATTTTATAAATCGAATATTCTATGAATATTTCGATGAGACTATTCTTGTATTTACTGATTTTGGATGAAAATAGTAATTTAAAATTTTGCAAATCCTTTTCATAAGATTTATTTATAAGTAAAAGCTGGATTTTTGTTCTTGAAATGAACAAAGAATATTCTTAAAACTTTTTAAGAGATTTATTTATCCTATTAAAGATGATTTTGTGATTGTATTGCCCGTTGAGTGCTTTAAGAATTTTGGTCGATGCGCTTGATCAACGTTATCGATAGGAACTTCCTAAACGCTTTGATGAGACAATCAGACACAGTATATTAACGTGAAAATAGTAAATTTTTCTAGAATGATAATTACATAAAGATAAGTGTAATTTTGAAATTTTTAACTTTATGGGAAAGAAGATTATTTAAAAGAAATTCTTTCTTTTCGAAACTCTTATTCTTGTGATTCCTGAAGGGGAACCAAGACTTTGCTATTTGTACCGATACTAGTCGTATTGGTTTGGATGTCGTTCTCTTGCAAAAGAGAATGTGCTATCACTTGTGCTTCTAAATCATTTTAGCTTATCGAGACTAGATACGCCACTCATGATCTAGTGCTCTCGGCTATTGTTTTTACTTTTGGAATTTGGCATCATCATATTTGGATGAGAAATTTGTTCTCTACCTCGATCATAAATCTTTGGAATAATTATTTTCTCATATGGAACTCCATGTTGACTCGAGTTCTTGACATCTTATGATCTTGATATTCTTTTTATTCCTGGAAGGGAAATCGTGTTGCCAATGCGCTTTGTCGTAAGCAACAAGTGGTTGATTCTTTGATGTTGTCTGAATGGAATTATCTTTTCATCAAGTTCATCGGACGTTTTGGTACACTTCGTTTTATTGAGTTTTATCTCATTCCTTTTATGGACTAGTGTCCGATGTTCTTTTATGGTGTTCGGTTCATCGGATGTACTGTTATTATACTACATCGATGTTCCGTCTTATTTGATACATTGGATGTACCGTTTGTACTACATCAATGTCTTTGCTTTTGGATTCATTGGATGTACCGTTTGTACTACATCAATGTCTTTGCTATTTGATTCATTGGATGTACCGTTTGTACTATATCAATGTCTTTTCTTTTTGGATTCATTGGATGTACCATTTGTACTACATCAATGTCTTTGTTGTTTGATTCATTGGATGTACCGTTTGTACTACATCAATGTCTTTGCTTTTGATTCATTGGATGTACCGTTTGCACTACATCAATGATACGCTTTTGATACATTGGATGTACCGTTTGTACTACATCAATGCCTTTGTTTTGGTTCATTGGGCGTACCGTTTTTGTACTATGCTGATGTTCCAAATTATTTGAGTTTTTAGTTTCTCGGGCGTACTGTTTTTATGCTACGTCGTTGCACCAGCTCAATTTTCTGATATTCATGACGTTTTCTCACGTCTTTTTACTACGGAAATGCCTTAGGGATTCCGGTTTTTATTCTTGTGCCCGGTGATATTGTGGAAATTGAAGTTTCACCAGATTTGATTTATGAGCAACATTCCATTTGCATCATTGCTTCGAAGGTTGAGCGACCTCGAAATAAAGATGTTCTTCTTGTGAGAGTTCAATGATTCTCAAATCCTAGGGATTACTCTTGGGAATCTAGAGAATTCATTGAGCGATCCCGTTCTTGCTAACTCTTTCGTGCTCTTTATGGTGAACTTCTTATTTCAATTTTCTTTTGTGTTGATATGCTTCCATGGTTGTTACTTCTTATTTTCTTCTTAAGTATTGCGAGGACGCAATTTCTTTAAGGAGGGGAGTCTGTAACAACCCGCATATTTATCGATTTTATATTCAAATATTTTATTTAAATATTTTATCATTCGTCGGATTTTGGTCCGAAAAGCTACTTTTTGCAAACAATCGAATTGGGACTCGAGACCACCCCCATTGAGTTCAAATGACGTTTGCGACCTTTTTGAGTATAAACTTCGATATGTTTGGAGATAGTAGAATTTTGCTACTTTTCACTTAAGGCTTTGGGTTTAGGTTGGGTTCAGCCAATGTTCTAACTTAATACCCCAAACTGAAAACCCCCATCTTCATTCACTCCCTCTTCCTCTAATTTCAGTTCTAAAGAGATTAATGGTGGAAGAGAATGGGAAATAGAAATCCAAAACCCTAGTTTCCATTTGCAAATCAATTTCTAGCTCCAAACTCAAGAGAACCCATCAGTAAGCTTTCTCTTCATCTTCTCCAACTCATTCTCTTTTTTATTTCAGAAATTTCCTAAACCTAACTTAGGGAATGTTCTTCTTTTAAGCTTAGATTGAAGCTTCTTGAGTTGTTATTGAAGAGGAATTGATCTTAGCTTGCTTTCAAGCTCTTCTCCTATTGTTTGGGTTCAAAAGTGAGATTTTTAATCTCACATCTATGCTTATAATTATCTTCGATTGTTAGGTATGAATTCCTAACACTTATTCGTGTGCATTTGCTTTCGGTTTGGATTGATTTGGTGAATATTCTAATTTTTAGTGTTTTGAGTTCAATTCTTTAAAAATCATAATTTTGATGTTTGAACATGTTTTTGGTGATGCATCGAGGAGCTTATAGGGCCGGGTAGTCGATTGGCATAAACCCTTAGCGTCATTGCTCGTGCGATTGCAATTTGGTCGAGATTTGCACCTCCTTTGAAATAGGGTAGGAAGTGCAAGTATACAGGCTCGGCCGACCGAGCCCCCTGGGCCGGTCGACCGACCTGTAGTCCAGGCACTTCCTGCCTCTGTTAGGAAGTGCTGGTTACAGGCTTCGGCCGACCGAGCCCCCTGGGCCGGTCGACCGACCTGGTTCCCCGAGCACTTCCAATCTCTGGTTCGGTCGACCGACTCAGGGAGTCCGGTCGACCGACCTGCTACTATTTGCCAGATTAGCTTATATTGCTAATTCGTTTGAATATCCAACTTTAATCGATTCGTGTTGTCTCCCTTTTGTTGTTGTCATTTATTATCGACTTTGATGACCTTTTCTTTGGGAATTTTAGATATATCCACTTTGATGGATTTTATATCGATTTCTTTGGATTTTATTCACGTCTTCGAATGTGAATTTTTATGTCCGATTGTTTCTATAATCATCTTTGTGATTTGTCACTTTAAAATATAAAGGTTTTCTATACTAGTAGTAAATATCAAAACTCTTTCCTCAAACGATTTCAATACTATTTTAATACCAAATTCGTTTTCTCAAACCGATTTCCAATCTATTAGTATATACAAACCTTTACCTCACTCGTATGAGAAATCCAATTAAACGACTTAGTAAAACAAGTGGTATGAAACGTTTGCGTTTACTTCGTCGGTTAATTCTTGGACTTGTTCGATTGAAAACTCTTGTGACAATTTTCTAGTGGAGATCTACAGTTTGTTCGTAAATATTTAAGTTAAGCTAGTGGTTATGGGACATGAAGCTAAGCTCATATATTTACTAGCTTACTGTAATCGACACTTCTCTTTGATCATGACGATCATTTTATGGTTTAGACTAGCAATGTGCGATGTCTCTTTGTCCATGTGGAGGACTGTTCCTCATTTTATTGAGTTTCGTCTCATTTTATACATGGGTCGTACCTTTCTAGGTGCGTCGATGTTTATTTATGCATGGGGTGTACCTTTCTAGGTGCATCGATGTTTGTTTACTTCGTGGAGCAATCGGCTCAATAAGTCGGGGCATGGGGCGTATCTTTCTAGGTGCGTCGATGTTCGTCTATGCATGGGGCGTGTCTTTCTAGGTGCGTCGATGTTCGACTTAGCATGGGGTGTATCTTTCTAGGTGCATCGGTGTTAGACATTACATGGGGTGTATCTTTCTAGGTGCATCGATGTTTATTTATGCATGGGACGTATCTTTCTAGGTGCGTCGATGCTAGAGCATGGGGCATATCTTTCTAGGTGTGTCGATGTTCGACTGTACATGGGGCGTGTCTTTCTAGGTGCGTCGATGTCCAGTTTGTGGGATTGGCCATCCTTTGATTGTGATTTGGTTCATCGGATGTCCCGCTGTACGACGTCGTTGTTCCCTTTGATTGTGATTTGGTTCATCGGATGTCCCGCTGTACGACGTCGTTGTTCCTTTTTATTGTGATTTCTGGATTTCGTGTGTTGATTTCTGGAATTTATGTTTCACCAACTTTTACGATGGGCATTGATATATATGTCATTTATTGTGGCTTGGTGAATGAAATTAGGAGTATGACATTCCTTTTTATCTTGAGTAGATTATTGTGATATTGATTAATCTCTTGTTGATTTTCAATTACTTATTTATCACAGTTCGGCATTGTGATTATTATATGTTTATGTCATATCTCTTATTATATATCACTTCATCTGATATTTATAGCTAGACTGATCCGTTTATTATTTTCTTCTTAAATAATACTCGGGTCAGACTGAGATTTTACAGGTGCTTCTGCTTGACTCCTTATCGGACCATCTTCTGACTTTTGGCTAACTACTTTAGTTTAGTAGTTTTTGTTGTATACATTTGAGATACAGACTCTATGATGTATACTTATTCTTTTGTCTAGCACTTGTATCTATTCTTTTTGATATTGTGGATCTTGTTTGACCACTACTCTGATGTACACTTTCATGTGTAATATTCATATCTATTTCCGCCTTTGTGATATGAATTGTCTGTGACTGATTTATGTTATGTTTACTTCTATATTTGTTTCCGAAGATATTATAGCCACTGTGTAGTAGCTTTGAGTTTGTGTCGGCATGTTGGATTTCCACTTGAAAAGAATTGCATGCTATACTATCTGACATATCGATGCTCGCACAAAGCAATTACACGGATGGTCGCTCCTCAACAGCCTTATTCTCCGTGCTAGTCGACAGCATTCACCGTAATGTTCTTGGCTAGCGTAGGTATAGAGGTGGGGCGTCACAGGGCTCTTCTAACTATTAACTGCTTTAATCTCAGCTGGATCAACTGATGATCCTTGTATAGAAAGGAAATTTACTTCTTTCTTCTAGTAATGACACTTTAAAAACTTTGCTTTCATATGATGCTATCTCAGTGTCTCGAGCACTATCCTAAGATGAACTTCGTTGTCTCTTTCATCTTTAGAATGTACCAAAATGTCATCTATGTATACTAATATGAACCTATCCAACTGCTCTAGGATAATTCGGTTCATCAAATCTACATAGAAAGCAGGCGCATTAGTTATCTCGAAAGGCATCACTAACCATTTGTTAAAACCATATCTTGTCTGAAACGCCGTCAATGGAATACTATCCACCACCACATTTAGTTGATGGATCTATGTCGCCAAATCCAACTGGAAAAACACTTTTTGCTCCACTCAACTGGTCGAATATATGACAACCTGAAATTTTTAGATATTTGAAATTGGGATATTTAATTAATTTTAAATATTTGAAAGTTAGTTAAATTGAATTTCAAATATCTTTGTATTTGGCAATTAAATATTAAGTATAATTTTCGAAATTGGGTAAATATTGAATCTTCAGTTTTAAGCCCGTTAAAAATAATTTGAAGACTGGTAAAATTTATATTGTAATATTAAATATAGCAGAAGTGTTAAAAATAAATTTTGTAAGTGTTTTGTTCAGTTTTGAATTTATATCGTTCAAATCGATATTTATAAATAGCCTTCTAAGGCACATTCTCGGATTTTGATGAAACCGGTTCCATTGGATCCGTAGCGTATTATTATCGTATTTCAATTTTCGTAGCTTTTGGAGTTGTCATGAGATTGTACGGTAGGTAAACGCGCTGAATTTTTTTCGAAAATTTTAATTCTTATAATTGATTTCAAAAAGCTATCTTCCCCATACGATCGAATTCGGACTCGAAACCTTTTCCATCGCATTTGAAATAGGGGTATAACCTTATGAACGCCTGGCGGCATGCCTCGATAGGAGTTCGAAATTTTGAGTTGTAATTTTTGGACGATTAAAATTCAAATTTAAAATAATATACATATTGAATGATCAAACTTTATTTATTTATTTATTTGGCCGCCTGTCTTCTGAGTTTCACCATTTGTCTTGCATTCAGAAGATATTGAACACGCGTCTCCCTTATTAAAAAAATATAGATAAAGTAAAATAAAAGTGCCGAGCATTTTCTTCCTTATCGTTCAAAAAATCAATCAAAGAAACTCTCTTCAAATCATGTTATAATGGCGCTCTCTTCAGTCTTTGACCAAAAAAAGGAATAGGTTACAAAATCGATTTCGATTTCGAGATCGATCGTGAGTTGTTTGATTTAGCTCCACGGCTTCGCTAGGTCTCACGATAAAGAAGAAGGTGGTACGCAAGGGAACCAATTGCGTCGACTTTTTTCTTCTGGCGTAAGGATGAATTCGCGAGCGCGAAAGTAAGGATCGAAGTCGATTTTGATCGAATTGGGGTTTTCTTCTCGTGGTGAGGCTCGAGTCCAGGGTTGTGTTCATGATCGTGACAGGAAATGGCGATCGCGGTGGCGAAGTTTGGCAAAGGGCAGGAATCAAACCGAGGTTGTGGGACTAGTTTCGACTTCAAGCATCGTGAAGGAAAATTCGTGATGATGTTTACTTGCTCGAGCAAGGTTTTGGCATTTGGCAGTAAGTATTCATGTTGTTCTTTTCGATTTTAATTTGGAAATACCATATGGATATGTACAAAAATAGAATAATAATAGTTTAACAGTAGATTTTATTAAACAATTTTTTTTCTACAATTTAAATTTATATAGAAATGTAAATATATTTACACAGCAAAGTAATTTACTGATGTGTTTTACAGAAAAGGAAACAGATTTTTTTAATCTGTACTTGTTATTTTTAATGTGTATAGTTTTACAAATGAGGTAAAAAAAAGATTTACTCATGTACATTTTAAAACCTACTAGCTTATTTTAAAAATAAAAATAAATATAAAAATATGGATTGTAGTGATTAACCTATTAGTAAACTTATTTAATCATTTTGGTAACCAGAATTTATCTATTATAAAAAAAATTAGTTTCGGTAAAAGTATTAGATTGAGTTAAAATTTATTAAGTGGGAAATAAATTATTTAATTAATTCAAATGCCAGTAAACCATAAAAATGTTTATACAAGGTCTAAATCGTGAAGAGACCGAGTCAAGATTGAAGTGGATTGCAAAATTAAAGGTAAGTTAATCTCACTCATCTGGGTTTTATTTAAATTTAAATAGTTAAATTTAAAATTTTTGATTGTGTGCTTGGATGATAAATTATTATCAGTTATACTGGATTAGACCTTATGCGCTGCATAATAGCGAATGATATTTTATTAAACCCTTATACCGCGATATTCCACTTCGAAGAGGAATTGGTATGATATATGTATTTGGGGTGATTGATTTCTTGAATTATATAGCGGATGAGACCCTATGCGCCGCATAATAGCAGAGGATATTATATAAACCCATATACTGCGATATTCCACCTCGAAGTGAATTGATATTTTATATTGTGCTAACATCTGTGGATGCATGGAAACAGGTTGGAGGAATCCAACTTGATTCCTCAAAATATTTAGATTTGTTTAAATATTATGTGTTATGATTTATTGGATAATCTGATAGATTACATTGATAATTAGAAATAATGGATGCTATGGATTGATTGAATATATTCGGGTATGTTGAGTTACCAAAAATATATAGATTGGATTTTCGAAAAGAAAATAAATAGAGGATTTGTAAGAAAAATAATTATAAAGAATTTGGATAAATTAGATTGGAAAGGGATAAAAGTTGATTTTAAATTCTAAATTAAATAAATTCCAAATTATGGAAAAGATATTTTTAAATAAATGGGGATAAATGAATTTTTAAACTTAAATGATATTATTTTAAAGAATAAAAGATTTATTCAATTCAGGATTTAAATGTTTAGAAAAAAATAAAAGAAGAATTTGGGAAATATGAAATTGGTATTTTCGGTTAAAAAGATTTAAATCATAATTAAGAAATTAAAGTCTGAAGTTAATGGTTTTGAAATAAATCGAGTAAGAAAAGGAATTTATTTCAAAATGGAGCAACTTGGAAATTAATTTAAGTGTTTGAAATTGGAATTTTAAAAGAAGATGGGACTACGAAATTTATAAACTAGGTTTATAAAGTTAAATGGATATCGGTGGATATTCGGGAGTATAAATCCACGGTAGGAATTTATAAAGGAATGAGTAATTTTTTTTAAAAATAAGTAGTGATTTATTTTTAAAGGTATGGATATGGAAAGTATATTTCCCTGGAAATCCAAGTGTATTTTAAAGGAGACTTTTATGTATAAGCTAAAGGCTTTAAATTTTTTTTTTAAGGAAATGTTTTAGAAAATTAATTATTTTTAAATGTTTCAAATTTTAAAGTAAATATTTTCAAAATTTATTTTAGTAGTAATTATTTAAAGGATAATTATTAATATTTATATTCTATAAAGTAATTTTATTTTAAAAGATAGTTTGGTTAAAGTTTTAATTTAAAAACTTGTATAGAATTTTCGTAATCTCTTATTTTAAATTTAGTTTGACTTAAATTTTATTTTAAAAATTTGTTTTATATTTTATAAAGTAATTTTATTTTAAATATTCTAAAAGTATATTTTTTTGAAATAAGTTTTAAAGTGGTTTTTTAATTTAAATGTTTTAAAGTATATTTTATAATAAAGTTTTTAAATTATTTTAAAATATGAAGTATTTGTACTTGGTGATTATAGTGGAAATAGAAAATATTTGGGGAATTTATTTTCGTGAGAGAAAGATGGTTTGAAACTGTTTTCAAAGGGTTGAAAAGCGGAAAAATATCTTGCGAAGATATTTTTGAGGATTATGAATAATTTAGGAGAAATTACTATGGCTTGATGATTGTTTGTGAATGTTATTTGATAGTTAAATAACCGACTATCAGTGTTGGCCAATGTGCTGATCGTGTCGAAGAGATCGGGACTGGGATCGGGATCGGGATTTATTTTTTGAATACCACTTCGATCCGGTTTGAATGTTTTCATGCGAAAGACAAGAGCTGGAAGTCGAAGATGGAGCAGTGACGTGCAAGGGCTAATCGCTACTAATCCTGAGGGTGGTTCCAAAATGGATGTAGTAGGAGTAGTGCCTTCGGTTCCGTTCGAAATCGGGACGGACTTTTATGGATGAATGCTTTCAGAACATCGTCAAAAGGACAATGAGAATTCTAAGTTAAATGTTCTAAAAAGGTAACGCTTAGCCTCGAGCCTCATCAATCAGGAATGACTGAATATCAGGGGTTATGCATCGAGGCTAAGTGGGTCGCGCCCATTAGGGTAAGGTCATCCCTGTCTAGATGTCTCTTTTTATTCGGCTTAGTGGGTGGTTGTTGATCCCAACCGCTGGGTGATCTTACTCGGGATTATCTAGTAAGTGGTAGTCTCGGTCTTGTGTTGCAGGGGATCGGGAGGGATCCTCGGTACGCCGATCTAGACCAGGTACTGTGACAGGTGGCACCCCAGTGCCTAGTCATTAGTTGAAAACCCATTCTCCCTACGTGTCTTTAGGGTTTGTTTGTATACCTATTAGCTAGAATTTAATAAATGTAACAATTTTGGCTATTTGAATAAGTATTTGTATGTAGACCCTATTATAATATCAGAGGATTTCATAAGAAATGTTTTAGCCATCGTAAGGTAAAAACTCGACATGTTTTTTTTATGGCGTGGTCTTACGAGATGCTTTTGATTTTCAAAGGAGTTTTGAAACTTTCATAATCCAATTGAGTGTGATTTCTCACATTGGTTTTCCAGACTGATTCGGGTGTTATTTAACTATAATGCTTGGGTCAGACCGAGTACTATAGAGTACAGATTCTAGATGGACTGCTGCGGAGCTCAGAAGACGAGCTGGACGGCGAGACGTATCCGACGTATATGATGTAAATTCTGTTGTGTATTCAATTTTGGAAGGATGAGATATTATAACCGTCCTGAGATGTGTTGTGATTGTATTGAACTCCGATGCTGTACTCCGATGATGCATGTATAAAAATGATATAATTTCTTTTGTGTAAAGATCTTTTATCATATATTATATTTTATTCCGTTGCGTTGGTAAGATTCCGATATTGTTTCTATTTCTTCTCCTACCTCCTTATGTTTACCGTAATGGTTCGGTTTCTCGGGCGTCGAAAAATCGGGTCGTTACTTTTGGTATCATAGCTGAAGGTTAAGCGAGAGCCTTGGCTCTAGTGGGGATTACTCATTAAATAGAGTCCGTTGTACTCTAGAATGAGTTTGAGAGTATTAATAGATATGAGCGCGTATTTGTTAGTGAATATAAAAATTGTTTTATATTGTGTTGATTTATCGGTTGAGTGTTTATGGATTCTGGTCTATATATGGGACACCATGTCATCGGTAGGGGTTTCTAAACTCTTGAACAAGATAAACCAATACAGTATTGTTTTAAAATAGGGTAAATGAAATAAGTTTTCCCAAATTATTTTTGTATATAAAAGAAATAATTTTCTGTAAATTATTACAGTTATTTATGGTTGTTTGGATGTTAGAAAATGATAATATTAAATTATTATCATCGTTAAGCGGAAGTTGAATAAAGAATTGAAATTATAACCAAAGATCAAGGAATAACTTCATTAACAAAATAAAATTTATAAATGTGAATTATAAACATGATTTATAATTGAAGACGAAATAAAAAATTCCTGAGTAATGTTTCAATGTGAATTGGCAGGATTGGAATTTGAAATTTTGGGAAAGGTTTAAATTCCTTTTGAGTTTGGAAATGATTTTCAAAGGTTTTGGAATAAATGGTGATAATATTTGAAGTGTGTTTTTGAATTAGTTTTGAAATCTGGAGAGATTTAGGATTTAAAAATATTTGAAGGGGTAAAAGCATATAAACTCTCTTCGGTCGTTGGAAAATAACTTCGGTAATGACTACAACACCATCGATGTTCATTTTCGAGTTTCCAAAAGAGGGATTGCTACCCGAATGATTTAATTAGTAGTTGTTTGCGAAACTGGGTTTCAAAGAATAATTGGATATGCAATTGAATTATGGATTTCAAAAATGAGTTTTGAAATATTGAAGTTTTGGTTTGGTGAAATCGTTTTGATTTTAAATAAAAAGGAATATAGAACATTTTGATTTGGTATTTGTTGCAAAATTGAGTTAAATTTTGTAATGCAAAGGAATATTTTGGTTTGGATATAATTGATTTCTAAAATGATTTTGAAATGTTGAGTAATTGGTTAAAAGAGACTCTGGAATTTATTTTAAAATGTTTATGGAATTTAAATAAGTTGGAAACTTAAGGAAGTTAAAAAATTTAGATGGAAATTGTAGAATTTTTTTTCCAAGGAACTAAAGGAGTAAAAGTTTAGAAATAAACTTTTTATGAAGATTTGAAATTAAATTTAAGAATGAAGTGATAAATATAATTAGTAAGTTAAATTTGATTGAAAATGAATTAAGCTGGTGAAGAAAACCAATTAGATGAAATAAATTAGAAAGATTAGTTAATAAATATAATTAAGTTTGGAAAAACATATAGAAGTTTAAAATTTAAATGATCAGAGTGTAATTAAATCTAGATAAGTAAAGATGAATGTAAGGAAAGTCTAAGTGGACAAAGTGGAAGGGTTACTTAAATAAAAGTTAAGTTGGAAATAAAATCTGTGAGTAAACTAATTGATTCAAGGGGTAAGCAGATATATTGGAATCTTATGTTGAGGTGATATTTAATTTAAAATGTGTAAAATAAAGTGAAGTTATAGAATTAAGTCGAAGCGAACCAAAATTATAAAAGTTTGGAAATAAGAAATTGTTTGAGATTTGAAATAAATTAGTAAGTGGAACTAATTTGAATAATGATATGAACCAGTTGTGAATGGAAGATAGTTGATAAAAATTCAAAATTCAAAGTTTAAAGATGAATTGAATTCAAGTAGAATTGGAAATGAAAATATGGAATGAAAATTTGGAGATAGTATTGAGATTTGAAGTTAATTTGTAAATTGGAGTAAATAGAATCTATATGGAATTGGAATCCAATTTGATCTAATATAGATAAAAACCAAGTGGTAAGAGAAAGTAATAATATAATAATATATAAAGTGCTTATATTAAACTTAAGAAAGACTAAAGGTGAAAATTCTTAAGTAAATTTGGTATGTTAATAATGGATGAAAATTAATCTGGAAGTTGTGAAATGGGATGGTTGTGAATAAGAGAATGGAAACCAAAAATAACGTGAATAAAAGAAAATTGACATATTTAATAATCAATTGGGGCTAAATACGTAGGATGTAAGTATATTATTTTATTCGCATATCGATTTGGTCCAGATTCGAGCACATAATTTCGAGGTAATCATATCGATCCGAGTTGGGATTTTTCACTCGATTTTCGACGGCGAACTCTGGAATGGATTTTTGATTGATTTTGGAAATTCTCTATCATAGTTCGTGGCTATGCTAGGAGAATGACGGTTTTTGATCAAGAAACCAGATCTGAGTCCGCACTAGGAAGTTGGGTGGACGATACTAGTTCGAAAGTGAAATTGTGTGATCGAGCGATCGAATTTGATATTGCGTATGCATGGTATATGTATATCGTACAGGCTTGAATGAAATAGATATGAAACTTTTGAAAAGAAAGGTATAAAATGGTTTTTGGAACTTATGATTGGATGTTATTGCTAAGTAAGATATTCGGGTGTTTAAAAAGAAAAAGGAAAATTGGGATTTTTGATTTTTGAAGATAAATTGAAATTTGCTCTGCAAAGCTATGAATTTAAATTTCTTTATAAAATTTGATGATTTTCTGGTTTAGCCACTTAGCGTTCTGTTTTCTTTTGAAACCTGGGGGCCAATAGAGGCATTTTGTAGTTATACCGAGCTAGCCGCGCAAAGGAGACGCTGGCGAATTTTTTTCAATATTTAGGGAGTTAGAATTTATTTTGAAAAATTATTATAATTTAAATTTGAATTTGAATTATAGTTTGAATGGATGAGTTAGCAATGTTGTTTGGAAATTTTGGATAGGTTTGAAAGGTTAGTAAGGGTAGTAGTGTTGTTATAGAAAGGTTGTTTTGAGAAGTTGTTAAAAACTATTTGGAATGAGAAAATAGTTAACGGGTATTGGGCCATTCCTCTTAACTAGTAATTTCGGGGACGAAATTCTTTTAAGGGGGGAGGAATGTGAGAACTCGGAATTTTTATATATTTGAAACTGGGATATTTAATTAATTTTAAATATTTGAAAGTTAGTTAAATTGAATTTCAAATATCTTTGTATTTGGCAATTAAATTATTAAGTATAGTTTTTGAAATTGGGTAAATATTGAATCTTCAGTTTTAAGCTTGTTAAAAATAATTTGAAGACTGGTAAAATTTATATTGATAATACTAAAGATAGCAGAAGTGTTAAAATTAAATTTTGTAAGTGTTTTGTTCAGTTTTGAATTTGTATCGTTCAAATCGATATTTATAAATAGCCTTCCGAGTCACAGTCTTGGATTTCGATGAAAGTAGTTCCATTTGATCCGTAATAGTGTATTATTATTGGATTTTAATTTTTGTAGCTTTTGGAGCAGTCGTGAGATCGTACAGTAGATAAACGAGCTGAATTTTTATCGAAAATTTAATTCTTATAACTGAGTTCAAAAAGCTATCTTCTCAATACGATCGAATTAGAACTCGAAACCCTTTCAATCGCATTCGGAATAGGGGTATAACCTTATGAACGCCTAGCGGCACGCCTCGATAGGAGTTTGGAATTTTGAGTTGTAATTTTTGGACGATTTAAATTCGAATTTGAAATAATATATATATTGAATAATCAAACTTTATTTATTTCTTTATTTGGCCACCTGTCTTCCGAGTTTCACCATTTGTCTTGCATTCAGAAGATATTGAACACGCATCTCCCTTATTAGAAAAAATATAGATGGAGTAAAATAAAAGTGCCAAGCATTTTTTTTCATTATCGTTCAAAAAATCAATTAAAGAAACTCTCTTCAAATCAAGTTGTAATGGCCGCTCTCTTCAGTCTTTAACTGAAAAAAAATGGAATAGGGTACGAAAACAATTTCGATTTCGGAATCGATCGCGAGTTATCCGATTTAGCTCGAGGGCGTCGCTGGGTCTCACGATAAAGAAGAAGGCGTCACGCAAGGGAACCGATTGCGTCGATTTTTTTTCTGGCGCGAAGATGAATTCGCGAGCGTGAAAGTAAGGATCGAAATCGATTTCGATCGAATTGGGGTTTTGTTCTCATGGTCAGGCTCGAGTCCAAGGTTGTGTTCGCGATCATGATAGGAAATAGCGATCGCGGTGGCAAAGTTTGGCAAAGGGCAGGTATCGAACCGAGGTTGTGGGACAAGTTTCGATTTCGAGCATCGTGAAGGAGCATTCGTGATGATGTTTTCTTGCTCGAGCAAGGTTTTGGCATTTGGCAGTAAGGTATTCATGTTGTTCTTTTCGATTTTAATTTGGAAATACCGTATGGATATGTACAGAAACAAAATAATAATAGTTTTACAATAGATTTTATTAAACAATTTATTTTCTGCAATTTATAAATTTATATAGATATGTAAATATATTTACACAGGAAAGTAATTTGCTGCTTTGTTTTATAGAAAAGGAAACAGATTTTTTTTTAATCTGTACTTGTTATTTTTAATGTGTATAGTTTAATAAATGAGGTAAAAAAAGATTTACTCATGTTCATTTTAAAACCTACTAGCTTATTTTAAAAATAAAAATAAAAGTAACAATATGTATTATAGTGATTAACATATTAGTAAACTTATTTAATCATTTTGGTAACCAGAGATTTATCTATTATAGAAAAATTAGTTTAAGTAAAAGTATCAGATTGAGTTAAAATTTATTAAGTGGGAAATAAATTGTACGATTAATTTAAATGTTTTTTTTTGGCAAGGCAAACCGGTTTTTATAGTGGACCGTGCCACTTTTGTTATAACAAATAATAAAACGTTAGAGAACAGGTGCTAGTCACAACGACTAACAGCTAATAAAAAAACAATGAAGAACAATCACGCAACAAATTATCATGAGAGGATGACCACACAGAAAATTAAAAGCACGGGAAATAGGCAAGATGCTAATACCACCATGAACCGAGACTAATCCCCAGAGGAGGAAGACGAGTCTACATCATCTATGGAAACAGGACCAATGACATCTACATACCCTGAGAACAGACTAGCAAGAACAGAGACATACCCATCAGATTCCGGGGAGTAAACAAATTTCCTATCCCAAGAGTTGTCAGAGAAGATACGATTATTCGACTCACCGTCAACACCTTCACTAGCCAATAACAGTCCCTTGCCAACAACGTGATAATGGAGATACCTGCTCTCACCATCAGTGTCACTGACATAGGAAAAATAAAATCCTACCGTAGGAGAGTAACGCATGCCAGATGGGGAGTGCACCCACGCTTTCTCATCGGAGTCCCATAGGATAGAGTCTGGAGTAACTTCCACTACAGAAGAGGGAGGAGGCGCAAGGCAAGAAACAGCCGGTGGATCCTTATCTGCACTGAGAACATCATCAACTAGAGAAGGAAAGACTGATAAGTCAATCGGATCCAAAACAACCGAAGGGGGAACATGCTTAGGAACCCATTTCCTGGAAGGGGGACGTGGAAGGGGAACACGATCCGGGAGAGGCAGAGGACCATGACCAATCCCACGAGAACACGACTCCATAAGGTGACCAATGGACTGACATATAGTACATATGTCTGGTTTCCAACTGTAGCTCACAAAGATCTCAGCTTCATGGCCCTCATCTAAACGGACCTTGAGGGAAGAAGGCATTGGCTTGGAGGGGGTTATTTCGATAAGTGCTTTAGCATAGACTAATCTCTTCCTTGCTACTGTGTTGGAGTCATAACAGATAACTCTACCTACTTGGCTACCTAGCCAGTCAAGCCCAAGCATCGGTTGAAGGACAGACGGGATGGAAGAAAAATGAGCCTAAACTGGGATAGAAAGAACCAGGTTTAAATGTTAATAAACCATATAAATGTTTATACAAGGTCTAAATCGTGAAGAGACCAGTCAAGATTGAAGTGGATTGCAAAATCAAAGGTGAGTTAATCTCACTCATTTGGGTTTTATTTAAATTTAAATAGTTAAATTTAAAATTGTTGATTGTGTGCTTGGATGATAAATTATTATTAATTATATTGGATTAGACCATATGCGCCGCATAATAGCGGATGATATTATATTAAACCCATATACCGTGACATTCCACCTCGAAGTGGAATTGGTATTATATATGTATTTGGAGTGATTGATTTCCCGCATTATATGGCGGATGAGACCCTATGCGCTACATAATAGGGAGGATATTATATAAACCCATATACCGCGATATTCCACCTCGAAGTGGAATTGGTATTTTATATTGTGCTAACATCTGTGGATGCAGGGAAACGGGTTGGAGGAATCCAACTGGATTCCTCAAAATATTTAGATTTGTTTAAATATTCTGTGTTATGATTTATTGGATAATCTGGATAGATTACATTGATAATTGGAAATAATGGATGCTATGGATTGATTGAATATATTTAGGTATGTTGAGTTACCAAAAAATATAGATTGGATTTTCGAAAAGAAAATAAAAAAAGGATTTATAAGAAAAATAATTATAAATTTTTTGGATAAATTAGATTGGAATGGGATAAAAGTTGATTTTAAATTCTAAATTAAATAAATTCCAAATTATGGAAAAGAGATTTTCAAATAAACGGGGTGAATTTTTAAACTTAAATGATATTATTTTAAAGAATAAAAGATTTATTCAATTCGGGATTTAAATGTTTAAAAAAAAAAGAAGGAATTTGGGAAATATGAAATTGGTGTTTTCAGTTAAAAAGATTTTAAATCATAATTAAGAAATAAAAGTCTGAAGTTAATGAGGGTTTTGGAATAAATTGAGTAAGTAAAGAAATTTATTTCAAAATGGAGTAATTTGGAAATCAATTTGAGAGTTGATTTAAGTGTTTGAAATTGGAATTTTAAAGAAGATGAGACTATGAGATTTATAAACTGGGTTTATTAAGTGAAATGGATATCGGTGGATATTCGAGAGTATAAATTCACGGTAGTAATTTATAAAGGAATGAGTAATTTGTTTTAAAAATAAATAGTGATTTATTTTTAAAGGTATGGATATGGAAAGTATATTTCCCTGGAAAGCCAAGTGTATTTTAAAGGAGACTTTTGTGTATAAGCTAAAGGCTTTAAAAATTTGTTTTAAGGAAATGTTTTAGAAAATTTATTATTTTTAAATGTTCTAGATTTTAAAGTAAATATTTTCAAAATTTATTTTAGTAGTAATTATGTAAAGGATAATTATTAATATTTATATTTTATAAAGTAATTTTATTTTAAAAGATAGTTTGATTAAAGTTTTAATTTAAAAACTTGTATAGAATTTTCGTAATCTCTTATTTTAAATTTAGTTTGACTTAACTTTTATTTTAATTTTTTTTTATATTTTATTAAGTAATTTTATTTTAAATATTCTTAAAGTATATATTTTTTTTGAAATAAGTTTTAAAGTAATTTTTTTAATTTAAACATATTTAAACATATTTTATAATAAAGTGGTTTAAATTATTTTAAAATCTAAAGTATTTGTACTTCGTGATTACAGTGGAAACAGAAAATATTTGGGGAATTTATTCCCGTGAGAGAAAGATGGTTTGAAACTGTTTTCAAAGGGTTGAAAGGGGGAAAAATATTTTACGAAGATATTTTTGAGGATTATGAATAATGTGAGAGAAATTATTATGGCTTGATGATTGTTTGTGAATGTTATTTGATAGTTAAATAACCGACTATCAATGTTGGCCAATGCGCCGATCGTGTCGAAGAGACCGAGATCGGGATTTATTTCCTGAAAACCACTTCGATCCGGTTTGAACGTTTTCATGAGAAAGGCAACAGCTGGAAGTCGACAATGGAGCAGTGAAAGGCAAGGGATAATCGCTACTAATCTTGAGGGTGGTTCCAAAATGGATGTAGTAGGAGTAGTGCCTTCGGTTCCGTTCGAATCCAGGATGGACTTGTATGGATGAATGCTTTCAGAAAATCATGGGGAGGACAATGAGCATTCTAAGTGAAATGTTCTAAAAAGGTAACGCTTAGCCTCGAGCCTCATCAACCAGGAATGACTGAAAATCAGGGGTTACGCAGCAAGGCTAAGTGGGTCGCGCCCATTAGGGTAAGGTCATCCCTGTCTAGATATCCCTTTTTATTCGGCTTAGTGGGCGGTTGCTGATCCCAACTGCGGGGTGAGCTTACTCGAGATTATCTAGAAAGGGGTAGTCCCGGTCTTGTGTTGCAGGGGATCGGGAGGGATCCTCGGTACACTGTTCTAGACTAGGTACTGTGACAGGTAGTACCCCAGTGCCTAGTCATTAGTTGGAAATCCATTCTCCCAACATGACTTTACGGTTTTGTTTGTATACCTATTAGCTGGAATTTAATAAACGTAACAGTTTTAGCTATTTGAATAAGTATTTGTATATAGACCCGTTTATAATATCAGAGGATTTTATAAGAAATGTTTTAGCTATCGTAAGGTAAAAACCCGACATGTTTATTTGTGGCGTGGTCTTACGAGATGTTTTTGATTTTCAAAGGATTTTTGAAAACTTTAATAATCCAATTGAGTGTGATTTCTTACGCTGGTTTTCCAGATTGACTTGGCTGTTATTTAACTATAATGCTCGGGTCATATCGAGCATTATAGAGTACAAATTTTAGATGGACTGCTACGGAGCTCAGGAGACAAGCTGGATGACAAGACATATCCGACGTATATGATTTAAATTCCGCTGTATATTCAGTTTTGGAAGGAGAAGATATTATAACCGTCCTAAGTTGTGATTGTATTGAACTCTAATGTTGTACTCTGATGATGTATGTATAAAAAAATATAATTTCTTTTGTGTAAAGATCTATTATCATCTATTATATTTTATTCCGCTGCGTTGGTAAGATTCTGATATTGTTCCTATTTTTCTCCTACCTCCTTCTTTTTACCCTAATGGTTAGGTTTTTCGGGCATCGAAAAATCGTGTCATTATAGTTCTCAAAAAAGGATACCTGTTCTTAATCACTTTCTCATCCAACTTATGATAGTCGATACGCAACCTTAATGACCCGTTGGTTTCTTCATGAACACCGTAGCCACTCCCCAAGGCGAATTGCTTGGTCTATTAAAACTCTTTCCTTCTAATTCCACTAGTTGCACCTTTAAATCTTTCATCTCGATAGCTGTCATCCTGCTAGGTAGTCTTCTTACGGTTTCTGCTCTTGGCATTAGATCTATTCATAACTCAATTGCTTGTTTCATTGGTAATCCTGTAACCGGCTCAAAAACTTATGCAAATTCTCTTGCAACTAAAACACGATTCAACACTTCTTCTGCTTCCATAACATTAAAAAAAGTACAAATTCTTGCACTCAAGTTCTCAACTTTGTATACTATTTGGTCACTACAACTAGGATTTCTATTTCACTATCAGGGAAAAATATTCTAGCATCATATCTATCTAACCAATCCATACCCAGTATGATCTCGATAACTACGAAATCAAAGACAAACAAATTGCGTGAAAACTTATGACCTAACAAATCAAGTTCTAACTGTTCACATCTCATCCCCAGAGTTGAATACCATCCTATTGGATTCACAATCCATAAGGAAATAACTAGTTATGAAGGTTCTAAGCATAAATTATCTACCAAACAATGAGATATAAATGAACGCGATGCACCGGTATCAAATAGTATCCTAACTGGTATACTATGGATGAAAAGAAAAGTTTCTGACATTTATTTTTCCTTCTTAGCTGTTGTTGGGCTAGAGGATGATGTTTCAAAAGTATAGAATTTACCCTTCTCAGCCTTGCTTGCTTCTACTTGCAATGCCCCACTTGGCTGCAGTTAAAGCACTTTACGTTTTTCTTCCCCCCAACCATCTTTCCATCACTCGAGCGAAACTTATTAGCATAGTGTCTCTTCTTATTGCACTTATAAAAGACAATATCCGCATTTCCTTTCTTAGTTGCCTATCCTTTCTGAGTACCCTCCTTCTTAAAGAATTTCCTTTTCTTATTCTTGGAACCCTCGGTCTCCGCTGGCTTCTCCCTCTTGAAGGTATAAAGCATTTCTTCATTTCTAATCACCATCTCCACTACTACATTTGATGGATCTCGGAGATGTGGCATGGTTGTCCTAGCGATTTCAGGCCTTAACCCTCGGATAAACTTTTCATTCCTCTTACAACAATATGCGTAGCGGCATACCCATACCTGGAAAGCTTATCAAACTTTGCAGAATATTCCAACACTGACAACTCCGCTGCTCCAAGTCCATAAATTTCTTGAGCAAAGCGGACTTAGCTACCTTGGACAAAAATGTCTTCTTGAATCTCTTTTGGAAATTTGCCTAAGTTATCTCTTCCTCTGGAAAACCCACGGTTACTCCATTCCACTAGAACAATGCTACACCTTGCAATTATCTCAAAGCCAATCTTCTCTTCTGCTCATTGTCCAAATCAATCGGTAAAAATTCTCTCGAAATGCAAAATTCAATTCCTTACTTCTATGTCATTCTTTGTTCCAAGAAAAGGCTTTCCATCCAAAGTGGTATAATCTTGACTCGGCTTGGCATAGTTATTGCCAACCGACGCCATGGGATTTGCTCCTCCCACATTTACATCATTTCCTCCAGCCACTCCTACAGCTGCTCCAGCTTGCATAAGATTGACAAACAACTGATACATCGTCCCAATAACTACTGGTGGGGTTCCAGCACCTACGTTGACATTTGAGTTTTGATTAGCATTTGTTTGTCGACCCTAATTTCTCTTGGTATTGGGTTGAGCATATCCATTAATTGTAGTGCTTTCTCCATATAGATTCACTCTTCTGTTTCCTGCTCCCATACCATTCTTTCTCGTAAATCTGGATACGAGTTTTAATAAGATACAGAAGAACAGTCTAAGAGAGGGGAATACATATTCAAATATAGCAAAATACAAGTACGTTATTATAGTGTTATCCCAACCAAATTCTTATTCTCTGATTCGCCGGATTATGTTTCAAAATCTTTTTAGGTTTAAATTCCTTTTAAGTTTACATAAACCTACGCTTAACATCCCCATTTTAAGGTCCGAAATTAAGTGTTACCGATGCTGCAGTCATTCATATTTGTTAATTTCCAGTGACAAAATGTATTTATGTTAATCATTTTGATTATATCAGAAACACATGAATATGAAAAATTCACGACAGTTTTAAAATAAATCTTCTCATTTCATTTCACATAAAGATTTCGGTTTCATTACATAATCCCAATTCGTAAACCACGTTCAGAGAAAATATAATTATTACAACATATTCCAAGAGAAACGTATAACGATGCCTCCTTGGACGATCAGAGCCAAATATCTAGCATTTAATATAAATTGTTATTACAATACAAAAGCAGAATCAAAACACAATGGAAAATAGATATATAGTTCCTACTAGCTAGATTGGGTCCTACACATCTCTGATTATTCGTCTGAAGAGAACCTAAAAAGCCCTTACTCGCAATCTACTCAGATGAGCACCTAAGAGTTTAAGGGGAAACGCAAAAAACTTCGGGTCATACAAAAGTCTTGCATTAATAATAATCTCCCATCTCAAACTAATATATATCTAGTGAGACTACGCCGTTGTGTGGTACAGGTTTCCCCACACTGGTACCCGATTAAACATCTTAACCATATATTATGCTCATGCATCCATAATGGTTATAACGAAATAACATAATCATCTGTAAACATTTCATATATATGGATTACCCATCCTCCATTTATTAGACTACCCATATAAGTTCTCATTGACTACCCATCTTATTTTCATGTGGACTACCCATCCCGCATTTCTTTTTTTACATAAACTAATCTGGACTATCCATCTCACATTTATCATTTAAACTGATGCAGACTATCCATCTCACATCTCATAGATTTCCTAGGATGACTATGAACCCTCAAATTAACTAATAAGAGACTATCCATCTCCGGCATAATGTATACTATCCATCATACGTCCAATTGTTTGCCTAGGATGACTATGGACCCATCACTTGGCCATTTAATTCATGTTATCCACATGTTTCAATTTATCCCATGTTACCCACATGTTTAACTTTACTCCACGCTACCCATATGTTCGATATTTATCCATGCTATCCACATGTATAACTTATTTCTATTTGTATCCCTAATTAAGTTATTTAAATTCCATGGTGACATACATTGGTAACCCCAAAAGGTTTATGTCAACTCATTAAGATATACCTTAGTGTCCCTAAGGCTTGAAGTTGAAATTTTGCAACAAATTGCTTTCCATCGTTTATAAGCTCGATTTATATTAGCGTCGACATCCATAATTGAAGTCCATGTAATCATTTTTTTTAATGATGTATCTTTAATACCCTTAACCCATAATTTAAACAAGGAAATAATCTCTTTGTATTTTCAAAGTCTAATGACATTCGTAAAACCCTTTTTATTGCCATGTACACGATTGAAAATGATATAAGGTTTATTGCTTTCGAAACATTTTAGTCTCATCAACGTCAACATCATATCATGTTGATGTAAAAGTAGAAGGCTCTTTGCCTATTAAAACTCGAAGAGTAAACATGCAGCATCATTAGCCTCGATGACAATGAAGTCATCGATCCTAATGATGCATAGTTATCTACCCATTTAAAAAACTCGAAGACTAGTTAAAGGTATTGACAAGGATCGATCACAATATTAAAAGTTGCATAGGTTAAACTCAATGCCATGTTAAAAGCTGCAAGGGTTAGGATCGATGACAAATTAAATGTGGTATAGAGTAGGATCGATGACGCTCGAGTCAACGAGGAAAAATATAGAATGGTATATGCGGCAACATGCTTCTTAGTATATAAAACACTACAAGAAGCCACTTGGTATAAAACTTGGCATATACAATTATCGAATACCTATGTCGAGTCCACCTCTTTGTTTTTGTTATTGTGATCTTAACGAGGTTCAAAACCAGTTCATTTCATGCAAACCCGTTGATGTCATATGCATGGTTTTGTTCCGGGTCAATGACACTATGATGAGGTGAGTTGTGGCTCCATTGTCATCATCACAGAATGGTAATTAACTTGAAGACTACAATATTACTATAAAAGGTTATTTCTTTTCACCAAACCTCTATAATTTGTCAAAATCTCATTGGTTAATAAAAACTTTATCAATTTCTTTACTAAAAAACTACTGCACCCTATTTCCAAAATCCAAAACATTATTTCAAATAATTAATTACTAACCATAATTAGTTAAACTTTTATATGCATACTCTAGCATAAATAATTCTCCATAATTCAAAATTACATGGGAAAATCTCAAAAATTCACATAAAATCAAACACATCATTATCTTTATCATATTAAAATTTTAGGTGGAAAATCATTATTTATGCAACGAATGTTTTTCCATACCCTTTGAATCGACAATAAAACCACACATGTCTAACTCGAATTGCACGAAAAGGCGGATCATTAAGGATAGAAAGAAAATAAAGACAGAATGAAATTTCACACGAAGGGAATAACATATATTATTTCAATAATAATCTTTACAACGAAATTTTTAAAAATAAGATATCAGAGTCTAACCTAGATTTAGCCTAGACAGTTATAAACTCCATCCTTACAAATGCTGAAAACCACAAAACAAATGCAATAAATGTAGAGGATAATAGAATATGTCCATGCGACGATGAAGATCACCAACTCACCTCTGAAAACTCCAACCATCTTCAACTAAACCTGAAACTACTCGGATCTGACCGAAGTATTAAAAATACTCGAATCAGACTTGATAAACCAGCGTGAGATACTCGAAATTTTAAATGCATGGATCATGACGATGTTATCAATACCTTTAAAAAGAAGGGTATCTCATAAGACCACGCCCACACATAAATATGGATGGGTTTTTACCTTATGATAACCAATACACTTTATACAAAAATACACTTGATATTACTTTTTGTGACATTCTTTTGAAAACACTTTTCAAATAAACTTATTGAAATAAGGTATCAATACCTGGACTACATTTGAGGTAATATATCCGGACTGGATCAACGGAATATACCAAAAGTAATATATGATAACAAAAGGGGTAGCTGAAATGTTTACAAGTCATTACAGTTATTTTGGGAATACAATCAAAACCGTAAATCTCGTATTGGAATTAGACTTCCAATATGATAGGGAACTAGTGGCCATTTTTTTGATCCACACATAGCAAACATAGTTTCCACGGTGCCTTAATCGCTTTTCTCAAACTAGTCACCTGGAAATGCACTTGCTATACTACCACTAATAACCAGCAGTTCCCTGCTTTTCTCAAGCTAACCACTTTATCCTAGTGGGGCAATAAATGTCTTGAGGAACATACACAAAGGGCCCAACATATTGGATACCACCATCCAAATGTTAACAAGTAGTCCTCACTCTATAAAGATCCACGGTCTTCAATAATCATCATCTTCAACATGTTTTCACTTTCGAATGTATACATTGGTTCGAAGTGGTTTTCGGATAGGAATCACCCAAATCCTTCTTGACTTCAAATCATATTCTTGCAAATCGAAGATATTCATAACAGAGCACTACCGCCACTTTAAATATGGTAAGTTTCACCTCCATGGACAAATGGCAAGTAATCCTACATCATGAAGATCTTTGTCTTCAATACATTTTATTTCGAAAATTAGTTTGAAAGGTTTTCAGATAGGATTCACCCAAATTCGATCCAGATCTTTGGATAGGAATCCCCAAATCCGATCCCGGTTCTTTCGTATTAATCATCAATAAAAGATGTTAAATGGTTAATTAACATTCTAAGAATTTGTTTCTTTTTTATCTTGCAGAAACTTAAATATGTTCTTTTAGAGCATCCAGGCTTTCCTTTCGATCTATTTCACCCCTCGCCTAAAAAGAGAAAACATAGGCCAGACAAGTTCGGGGGATTTGTTACTCCATCTCTAACCTTAGTTAAAACCTTGTTTTATCTTCCTATATCTCGCAGGCGGAACAAATGTACTAGCCATTTCCGCATATTCAATTTGTTATTTTATCCAACATTCTTCACTTTTTACTTAAGTGGTATAAACAATTCCTCTTAATCATTTTTTTCAAATTCTAATTAAAACTTACAAATAATATTAAAAGTACTTAATTATCCTTTTAAAATCATTCAAAAAAGATTTAGAAAAGAATTGTTAAGTTTAAACTCATAATCAAAAGGTTATAAAATTCGCAGCATAAAAGTTTCGCGAAAAGTGCTATATAAGCTTATTTGATTTAACAATTTTTAATATTGAAATTCATATTTTCAATTCCAAATATCTTTTAAACCATTTAATAGATTTATCGAATTTATTTCATATTTTTTAAACATTTAAAATATCATTTTTAAAGAAATCCCATTTTGGATTTCGAACTGCAAAACCGCGATGTTTTTAGAAAATTGTTTTGGACATATTTCAAAATCTATGATGAAATCTCAATTTTCTTTCTTCCTTGGAAAACTATTGTCATTATGGACCAAAGAATTTTTATTCGAAGAAATCCGACTTATAAATCATTCTTTACGTTAATTTGAAGTTATGGGTCGAAATTTACGAACTACGGCTACACAACGAGCTCGATTTTTGACTAATTTCGTGAATTGCTTCGGACCTTGTCTGAAACACTTCAAATTTGTTTTAAACCATATTTGAACAATTTTAACTTATTTAAAACAATATTTTCGTCATTTCAAACTCATTTTTCATTTCATTTCATATTATAATATTATATTTATTATAATATCATTTTTAGTCTTTTTAGATATTTTGAAATCATTAAGAGACTATTCCATACACACATTTATATGGATTTAATTTCCATTGAATTAATACTTACTAACCGTTTCTCTTATCATTAATCAAACCAAGTTATCATCCATATCACAAACATATAATCAACCATAATATCAACCAAGTTATCAAACATTTAATCATCCAACATATACCAAACTTTTTATGTAATTAACTTCAAATTGTTTTAGGAATTAGTAACTTAAAATATGAGTACCCCCCTTTAACCAAATCGTTTAACTTCCTACCAACATTCATTTAATCCAACACTTCACTAAATCATCTTAACTTCACCAAACCATCATCTAATTAACTCCACCTCACTTTCTAGTGCTCGACCATCACTTCACTTCCACTTGCTCTTGACCACAAGTCTTTCCCTTCTTCTTTGATCTTGGCCAAACATTCCAACAACATCAATAAGGCTCGGCATCCTCTTGGTCCTCCTCTTCCTCTATCATTTCTTCACTTCTTAGATGCTAAACCATGTTTTAATGGTATTCTATGGTTTTTGGCAAGGTTTTGTGGTATCTGAAGTTGATTTGATATGATTTCAAGAAAACTTCGTAAGGAAAGAGAAGAGAAGAAGCTATTAGAGAGTGGAAGAAAAGCTTGAAAAAGGAAGAAGAAGAAGTATAAAAGGAAGTGGAAAAAAAGTGAGAAAGTGGATGCTTATTTATAGAAAAAGTTTTGGATTAATATAATATTTTGTAGAAAGATCAAAATACCTTTTACTTGCTTTTTAAGCAACCTTATTTTTTCAACACTTAACATCACATTTCAAATCATTACTCTATTTCATTTTCAAATCATTACTTTATGTCATTTTCATTTAAGTATTAAGTAAAGAATATAATAATTATGCTTGGTTTGATTTGATGTTTACCTTTTGCTTTGAAATGACATGTTTGTCTTTTTATGCTTACTTTTTATTAATTACATTCTAGAATTTCATAAGTATGTTCAGTAAAAGTAAACTTAATTAGTGAATTAATTAATACTTATACTATTTGAATATATGTTTCTATATAAGAAAACAAAGGTGCAACGTTGTTGAGACAACTTTTAATCGACAAAACGTTCATTTTCGACAAAACGTTTTACGGTCACATTTTGACATTTTAATTAAACTATTTGTTTATGTAAAGTAAATTTAAAATTAAATTTATATATTTCTATTTAAAAATATAAACACTTATAAATAAATTAAAATAATTTATTTAACCATTGAAACATACTTTTCTGAAATCAGCATTTTGTCACTTTTGTCGATAGGCAAATGTTATTATTTTTGTGTATAGTTCTCTTTCTAAATTCTATCTAATATTTTTTGAATCGTATAATCTTACCTATTTTACATTTAAAATCACTTTAAATAGTATATTTTAAAGTGGTCAAATTATACGTCGTTACACTCTTCCGTATTTAAAAGAATTTCGTCCTCGAAATTACACCGAACCTAAAACTCACAATAGTCTGTCCAAATATTATTTTACCAACTTATTTTCATAGACTAATTTTATGCAATATCTTATTCGATCTTCTATTTGAATCCACAACTTTTCTTTCGAACTAGTATCGATCCCGCAATCTGTGCGGACTTTAATCAGTCTCTTTGCTCAAAAACCTTTGCTTTCCTTGCATAGTGCTCAACTATGATAAGAAAACTCAAGTACCCAACCATAAACCCTAATCAATGTCCGCCATCAAGAATCGAGTGATAAATCCATTTTCAGAACAGTGTAAAATACCTTAAAGTTCCGAATTCGAATCTTAGATCAAAATTTGTGTGATGAAATGATCTACATATAATATATGTATTTATTAACTCTCAAAAGATTTTCATAAATTTTTATCTTAAGTTTAAACTTTTTATAAAGGTGCTTCTTTATATAATCTCTTTGATTATTTATTTCCAAATATTTTTATTTAGGGAAAATATGCTAAAGAAACCATTTTTCACTCCAAAGATAATTTATCTTTTAATTTTTTTCCATAATCTTTTAACTCAGCATATTTCCTTTAATGCTAATATTATTTATGAATTATTTCGTAAAACTATTACTTAAGTTTATTACATCTTATAACTTATGCAAATCAATCATATTTCAAAGACTTAAGTCCAAATTCTTAATTAATGCTGGAATTCATTAATAAAACATTTTCCAGGTTATAATTACTTTTTTAAAGAGTTGCCATTATTATTTTTCTAGCTTTGAAAAAAACAAATTTTAAAACCACCCATATTTAAATCCTTATACTCTTAAATCTCTTTTTTTCTTTATAAATTAGATTTATAAATTATCCTTATCTTATTTTATTATACTCAAAGTATTTCACAATCTTTTACCAAAAGTTTTCATAAATTTCTTAGCTCTCAGAAAGGTATGATTAAAAAAAAATTCGACTATCCAAATTCATCATAAATTCCGCTTTATCTAATCAATTAGCGATTCCCAATTTATCTTTGATTTAAACACTTTTATAAAGATTACTAATCGATGGTTCATATTATTTCTTTAACTTAAGAAAATTATATAGATCAAGTAACTCCAAACGTAGCAATCCGCAGTTCCGTACCCCTTGAGTTGATAATAATTCTTCATTGCTAAACCTAAACTGTATGAAATAGCGGATAGCTAGAGTAAAGAAGAAGAAAGAGGTTGAAGAAAAGTAGAACAATAGAACAACAAACATAGAATCTCACAATTGCAGTGGAACAAAATACAATATATAATAACAGATTTTTATACAAAAGAATCTATAACAATTTATATACTTACAATCATCAGGGTACAACAATCAGTACATCAATCTGGACATTTATAATAACCCGTCCTCACACAGCAGAATAAAACTAGTATGTGATATACGATAGAAATCCTCCAGCTCACCTCTTGAGCTCCATAGCATCCTAACTGATCTGTAATACTCGGTCTAACGCGATCATTATAATAAAATAACACCGAAGTCAGTCTGAAAAACCAGCGTGAGATAAATACCCTCATGTTGAATTATTAAATTTGTCAAAATCCTTTGAAAACCAAAAGTATCTCGTAAGACCGCGTCACACATAAACATGTAGGTTTTTACCTTACGATAAAGAAAACATTTTATAGAGAATCTAATGATATTATAATAGGGTCTAAGTACATATACTTATTAAAATAGCTGAAATTGTTACATCGTTACATTCCAGCATACTCGGCTCTGCAAAAAAAAACGTAAGCTCATATTAGAGAATGGATTCCAATGAATGACTTGGCCACCGGGGTACCGTCCACCATAGTACACCTCTAGAACAATATACCGAGGACCACATCGGGATCCCCTACTACACGAGACTGGGTACCCCTACCTAGATAGACCGAATATGTAGATAGGTTTCCGAGGATATCTAGAAAAGTGATAACATACCCTACTTGGGTGCGACCCACTTAGCCTTGCTGCATCTCCCATGTTTTAGTCACTCCCAGTTGATGAGGTTCTAGGCTAAGCGTTACCTTTTCAAGAACAATTTTACTTAGAACGCTCATCGTCCTCCAATGATGATGTTTTGATAGCATTCGTCCATGCAAGTTGTCCTGGGTCTTGACAAAACGAATCACCATCTTCATCGTTTTCACGGTATTCATTCATTACATTTAAAACGGATCGAAGTGGTTTTCGGATAATTAAATCCAATCCCGGTCTCTTCGAAACGATTAACAAAATTGGCCAATTATTTGATAGTCAGTTATTTAACTATCAATAAAAATCCATAAGCAGTCACTAGGCCCAATTTTAAAAATCTCCAAAATATTTATTCCAAAGCATCTTCACCAAGATATATATTCAATCTCTTCAATATTCTATATTTGAAAACAATTTCAACACTTGAATCCATACAGAATATTTCACTATTTCAATACTCAGAAATATTTCCAACTTTTATTTTTGCCACACTTAGAGAATATTTCTACCCCAAATCCTTTTCCTCAAAATATATTTCCAAAACCTTCCTCTCGGTAATTGGGAAAATATTTACGGTAATTTCCAAAAACATTTTAATATTCAACTTGGAAATATTTCATACTTTTTCATAAGTCTTTAGAATTCTTAATAAGTTCTTCTTACGATTTCCAAATCGATTATACTTATTTATAATCCAACCAACCATTTATAACTACTTTAAATAAATTCACATTCTTCCCAATGTTATCGCACATAAAAATTGGAAATTCTCTTACGTCTCCAACATTCCATTTATAAGATTTCTCTTATAAAAATCTCATCCTTTAATAAATCCGTCTACACATTTCGAGAGAATTTATAAATAAATTTACAATCATTTCAAAACGATATATATAGTGAGCATTTTCTTTAAAGAATATTAGTTTATTGATAATATGTTTAAGTTATTATTTAAAGTATTTATACACTTTTGTAACATCTATAACTCCTTTTAGGTGAACTAATAAATTTCCAAAGCTGAATTTAAACGTTATAATTTATTAAATAAATAATAAACATTTGAAATGCTACTTGTTATCCCATCTTTTTGCATGGCCGTGACACCAAAGAATTGACTAAAAACAGAAGACAATCAGTCCCGAAGATTAGTTATACACTGATTCGCTATGGATACTGACAAATTTTTCCCGAGTTCAAATCGAGCTACAATTCATGGAACATGACAAGTGAAGCTACGAAGGCCGACGTTCCAAATTGCAAGTCAATTGGTGTTCGTATTCATGAGTTATGGATCGATCAAGTCTTGAGTGAAATAACTTTAGTTCATATCCATCAAATGTAGGTTACATCGTATCCATCAAGTGCGCACTGATCCATGGAAAAAGCACCGCATTGTATCCATCACATCTACCCCATTTCGTATCCATCACCTGAGAACATATCGTATCGCTTCCATCTTACCCCATTCGTATCAATCACCATCCACACAATTCTTATCGATCCGTAAACTATCAATATGAAATATGCCACAGACGCTATGGTACACTACTCAAAAGGCATCGACACGAGTTCGGTTTTCAATCGATACGAAGGAGGTTCAGATGAACGGCACGAATGGAATAATTTTGAAAGATACAGAACACATCATCCTAGACCGATACGAAATAGAGTACAACACAAGGATACGAATGAGTTTGCATTGGTGGATACGAACAAGGCCTATAAGAAAGGAAGACTCGGTCACTCGGCATAGAAAGTGGATCAATCCTAGAGTATAGCGCCACATCATCTGATCGGCATGTGCCAGCACCGGTACGAAACAAGCGATACAAAATGTATCGATATGAGCTCAACAGTTTGTTGAAAATGCAAACTTGCATCGATCATATCTCACAATATACAAGTCCAAATGCCACCAAGTTTTCATAGGTGCTTGCGTACAACCTAAAGAATGTCCATGATCGATCCCAACCTAAAAAGAGCAATTTTGGATTGATATAAATTTGGCATTTATCGGTCATAGATCGAGTCAAAATGTCAGGGGTCAATCATATAGGCCCACCCATATGAGTGAAAGAGTCTTTCGAGATCTGGGCGAGATATTTACAGCCTACACCTATAAATAGCAGTCCAAGAGCTTCTAGAAAAGGGATCTTTTGGCTCTTCTACGTCGTTACTCTATTGAACTCCGTTGTAATTTGGATACAATCAATTGCACTCTTGTAAATAAGTAGAGAATCATTGATAAAACAGCAACTCTTTAAAGTGGGTGTAGGCTACAATGCCGAACCACTATAAATCTTGTCATTCCACTGCTTTCCTTTTAATTTTTTGAGCGTTCTTTATATTTAATTCTGCTATATACAATCTATTTGTGATCCGTGACTGTGATTTGGTGCTTTCATATGCAATTGGATGATTATATCCAATTTTGACGCAAACATTTTGGTGCTTTCGCCGAGAAGGCTAGCATTCAGGGATCCTATAACTTGGACTTTGGATTTGAAAGCTTAAAGACTTGGATCTGGAAATCTATGACGAGCAATCAATAAGGAGATAAAAAGCGGATAGAAGTTAGCATGAAGGAAGTTATAATGCTTCCTCAGGAGTGAATCAGGCCTTAGTGTTCATCATCCGAGACAAGATGGCGATGATGATGGAAGCTATGTAGGAGGGAATGCTGAAAAGACAAGAGGAGATGATGCAGAATCTACTCCAGCAAATTGGACAAGCTAGAGTGCAGAATCAAGAGAACTCCACTATAAGGGGTGCTGGAGATTGGGATCAGGAGCATGGAATAACCAAGATTTAGAATAGAGCAGGACCATCAGGAGCAACCCATGAGCTGGGGACACTCTCCAAGAGCATGTTGATCAAACCTTTGGCAGGATACCAAGCGGAGCTGTTCAACACGGCGTTGATAGAGGAATAGATGCTCGTCTAGGAAAGCAGATTCCAGATTCCCTCGTGAACTCGGGGGGAGCAGATGGGAGGCAATAGACAAGGACTACAGCTTGACGACAGTGACAGATTAGCGTAGATGGTCGGACGAGCCATGAGAGGCAAAATAGTGAATAGTGATCTAAAGGATGTAACCAGGAGCCCCTTCGCTCCCGCAATTAGGCAGGACAGGAACCCACCTAAATTCAACCTACCAATACTAGAGACAGATGTTGGAAAGACGGATCCCACGGTTCATCTGACAAGGTATATGTGGCATATGTAAGTATCGGGGGCATCAGAGAAGTCATGGCCTGGTGTTTTTCACTGTATTTGATGGATATGGCAGCGCAATGGTTTAGGCAATTGGAAAGCAGCTCCATAGGAACATGGACCGAGTTGATTGAGAAGTTTATGAGGCAGTTCAGAGTTCACATTTCGAGACCCAAGGACGTAATGAGTTTGAGAGCACTGAAGCAGAGAACCAGAGAGTCTTTAAGGAACTTTTTAACGAGTTTACTGTGGCAGTAGCATCGATGGATCGCTCAGATCCATCCATGGTCTTGATGGCAGCTGTATCTGGCATAGATGATGGAATGGAATTCAAGAATTCATTGACAAGGGGCCCATCATGGATTTAGAGGAGTTTGATCATGAGGTAGAAAGATTTCTACGACAAGAGGATGCAAATGCTGAGAGAGAGGAAGGAGAGGGAGTTGATGTGCATGCAGTCAAAAGCGGAGATCCACCCGGAATGGATTTAGGCAAGGATAAAGGGAAAAGGAAAGCAGAAGTGAGTTGTGATGAGTCAAAGCAGCCGCGAAAGGAGCCGAGATTCACCTCTTATTCAGAATTGAGTGAGACTTTGGAACGAATCTACCAAGACACTAAGGGGCAGGTTCCGTACCAGATGCTAATGAGGATGGATCCGACCAACATCGAGAGGAAATCAAACAAGTACCGTTTATTCCACGAATTAAGAGGCCATGGTACGAATGATTGCAGACACTTGAGGGATAAGATCGAAGGACATACCCGAAATGGAATGCTTTTGCAGCACGTGAAGAGGAAAGCAGAAAAGTGAAGCAGGAATGACCACCATCTGCATCAACTAGGGACGTCTCAGGATCGAGGCATCAGCTTGTCATCAACTGATTGGAATAATGACGAATAAGTCGCAAACTTCTCACTAGTGCGGTTAAGTCGCTTACACATATACAGGATCACGAATGAACCTCGGGCATGCTTTGAGACGACTATCAACCGAATCAGTGTAGATGTCTGCACTTTGACGTCTCTGTCTTGCTTTTGTTTTCTATTTTTTGCATCTGGACTTGATTTGGTTGGACGATTTGGCTATAAGACTCATTTTCAATGTAAATATGGTATTTGTAATTCCATAACGACTAAGTCACTTACCCATGTATGGGATCGTGAACGGTCCTCAGATATGCTCTGAGATGGCGATAAACCGCCATAACAAACAATTCAAAAACTCACTCAAACATGAAATTTGACAGTAATGATACTCAGTCCTCCTCAAATACACATAACTCGCCTCAAATGGCACCCGACCTCGAACAGTCACAACTCGCCTCGAACGGCATCTGACCTCAAACGGTCATAATTCGCCTCGAATGGCACCCGACCTCGAACGGTCACATACCGCCTCGAACGACATACGATCGCGAACGATCACTATCCACAATCATGTAAGATTATCAATCTCTTTACGAGTCATTAATAGGATGCGAACATCCATCTTATCGAACTAAAAAACACACCTTTATATCGCAAAGCATGTTTAGGAGGCAAGTGTTATCCCGCCTTTTTACAAGGCCGTGACACCAAAGAATTGATTGAAAAACGAAGACAATCAGTCCCGAAGATTAGTTATACACTACTTCCCTATGAATATTGACAAATTTTTCCCGAGTCCAGATCGAGTTACAATTGATATAACACGACAGACAAAGCTACGGAGGCCAACATTCCAAATTTCAAGTCAATCGGAGTTCACGTTCACAAGCTATGGATCGATCAAGCCTCAAGTGAAATACCTCTAGTTCGTATCCATCAAATGTAGGTTACTTCATATCCATCAATTGAGCACTGGTTCGTATCCATAGAAAAAGCACTGCCTCATATCCATCACATCTAACCCATTTTGTATCGATCACCGGACAACATATCGTATCGCTTCCGTCTATACCCAATTCGTATCGATCACCATCTACACATTTCGCATCGATCAGTAAACGATCGATATGAAATGTACCACCACTGCTACGATACACCACTCAAAAGGCATCGAGATGAATTCGCATTCAATCGATACGAAGGAGGTTTAGGTGAACGACACGAATGGAATAATTTGTAAAGATACAATACGCATCGTCCTAGACCGATATGAAATAGAGTACAACACATGGATACGAATGAATTTGCATCCGTGGATACAAACAAGGCCTATAAGAGAGGAAGACTCAGTCACTCAACATAGAAAGTGGATCGATCGCGTAGTATAGCGCCATGTCATCTGATCGGTATGTGCCAGCATCGGTATGAAACAAGCGATACGAAATGTATCGATACGAGCTCAACCGTATATTGAAAATGCAAACTTGCATCGATCATATGTCACAATCTACAAGTCCAAATGCCACCAAAATTTTCATAGGATCTTGTGTACAACTTCAAAAATGTCCATGATCGATCCCAACCCAAAAGAGTATAACCTATATTTCACTTATATAATCCAAAAGGTTGACAATTATATAAAACGAAATATTATTTTTGTTTCATCCACTAACAAGCAAAGCAATGTCAAACACAACAATCACTTGCAATCACACATACAACCATCGTGCAGAATCAACAAAATCATTCATTCATATCAAACAAAACAAATAGTTGTTCGGGTTCAAAACTTTAAATTGTACGGAATGAAAAATAAACTACTAAGTGTACCCTTCACTCAACAATCTTAGGTGAAACTAAATAGATTATTCATTCATCCAAACAATTTTAAAGTATCATTATCCAAACAACCATAACCCAAAAAAAACAACCATTCCAACCAACAAATCAAATTTACTTATTATTAATTTCATTTCATACATTAGTTGTTTGATTTCTTTTCTTTCATATAATGATTTATTCTTTTATTTTACATTTATTTCTTACCTTTTTTTTAGAAATAACATCAACTTATTTACTTAAATTTGAAATTTATTTTTATTGTATTACATTCATTTATCCACTACTTAATATCATTTATTTGCAGTATACATCTTTCCATTTATTTTATTATAAATAACTTCAACACTTCTTACATTTATTTTAATTTCTTTATAACTTTTCTATTATATTTAATTAGTGGCCTTTCAGTCATAACTTAAGTTTATAACATTAAATTCTTATTTATACAGCAAATTCATTGAATACTTTCATTACCTCAAGTTTTACTTGTAGGATTTCCCATTACATTTTCTTGTTAACATTGCAACTTTTATTATATGGTAAGTTATATACATGCTCTAAGAATGTAATTGAAAAATTATACAAGTTTTGCTCGTTTCCTTTAATTAATTTAATGTTCAACAATTATATCTTTTGTCTTATAGGTTACACTTTCCAAATTTCTTTTAATTTCATTCATAACTCAGCATTAAACTTCTTATTTTAATTAAAGGTTCTAATTATCAATTAGTTACATTCAATTCCACTATAATAATCGAAATTATTAATTAACGGAAACTTAAGAACTAGATATCGGGTTTAATTTCAAATTATTTTAAAATAATAGATAAATGTATATACTTACATTTTGTATGTCCAATTTATTTAAAACAATTCAAAATTTATATTTTTTATCAAAATGAATCTGTAGTAAAACTACTACAGTGGCCTTCCCACTTCAAAACTCGAAAATGAATGTCGATGATGCGTGCATTCATCACCGAAATTATTTTCCAGCGACAGAGAGGGGAGTACAAAGCTTATTTCTTTCCAAATTTATTTTTAAAACATTTCTTTCAAATTATATCAGAAAATACTTCTAATAATATTATTATTATATTTCAAAATTATTCGAAAGAGATTTTCAAAACTCCGGAACTTAAGTTCTAAATTTCCAATTTCATTTATTTTATTTTCAATCTTATTTCGATTATTATATACAAATTTCATTACCTAACGACCAATATATTGCAACCAAATATATATATATCATTTATAAAAATTTATTTTATATATATAGAAAGTATTATAGGCAAAATTATTTCATTCACCTATACTAAAACAAATATTATGTCGGTCTGTCCTATTTAGCGTATAGAAACCCCTATTGGTGTCATAGCGTCCCATGTATCAACCAGAATTTATAAATACAAAACGGAACAGATTAACACCATATTAAAACCTTTTTATAACATCAACAAATATGCTCTCTCATATATACACTCAGTGACTCATCATAGGGTATTACTACCCTATTGATAAGAGTCAAACCCAACAAAGCTAAGGTTTATCGCTAAACCAAAGCTCTGATACCAGATGTAACTCCCCGCCTTTTCGCACGCTTTAAATCGACGATAATCCACACACGTCAGATTTAAACATACAAAAGGGCGAATTGTTATGGGGTAAATAAGAAAAGCAGAGAAGAAAAAAACAAAACAGAATCTTGCAGCGGAACGATAAAATATAATAATCAATATACGGTTCATAAAACTGTTTTACAAAACATTTGATTTTTTTCTATACAATAAATATCAGAGTTCGCATACCAAAGGATAAAAAAAATGCAGCAGAAAACAGTGTGTAGTGGAACAATATAATATATAATAATAATAATGAAATCTTCGTCTTCGTCCTCCAGAATAAAGTCTTTGATTCCTGAAATGCTCGGACTGACCCGAGCGAATTGAAAAGACAAAACACTTGAGTCAGAACTAAAGGATCTTATGTGAGTTAAATTAACAGCAATAAACATGAGTGCAGTAACTTAAGAGATGCTCGGGATTCACATCTCCTAAGGATCCGTTAAACTATTTACTATGTAATAGTATTTCGCTATTATAATAATGTCTACAGTAAAATAAACTTACTTTTAAATAGCGTTAAGGGGTTACCCATATAGCCCTTAACACAAATAATGTCAATAGTCTATACAGTGTCTGCATATCTCCTGATCAGGAGACTACGAGGAGACACTCCATAGGTACGACACAAATAGAAACTTGTAGTAAAGGCTCGGTATGGTAGGTGACACGGCACAACTAGGCAATGCCAGGGTAGATATACCAATTACGCTTCGAGTCGGTGGAAACGCGTAGCTGCAGCTACCGCCCACCTCGAGCCACACCCCCAAATCAAAGAAATCAAAAGTGGCCAGCGAATAAATCCAAAAGTCAAAGTTTAATATCGAAGGGATGTGTCCGATCAAAGGTGCTACCTCATTAACCCGTCGATCGCTCATGTTTTAGCCATCTTAGGCCAACTCACGGGAGTTGGGTCCACGTATTTACCTCAAAGGAAACGCCGCCACTATCCTACTTCATTCTGGAATCTCCACCACGTACACGGTTGTTATCGTGGTTTTTGGAGTTGGCAGAGAATATGACAACTTCCGATCCTGGTCTCTTCAACAACCAAACGTTATTATAACATCGTGATCTTTTCAATATAATTTATACTTTAAAACCAGAATAAAATATCCATTTCAAAACCATATAAATACGATATCATTTCTATTTTAAAACCCAAATAAAAATGATATCATTTTTATTTAAAATATATCTTTTTTCAAAAATCATAGTACTTTCAAATATATATACCTTAAACCCATAGCTTCGAAACAAAATTTTCAATACTTAAATGGTTTAATAATAAATTACTTTATAAAGTAAATTAGCTTTATAATTTCTCAAATCAATTCCAAATAAAGATTTGAATTCCCAAATAAACCATTTAAATTTCTATATATTTCAAAGTTTTAAACATTCCACCATTTCAAAACTAATTCTTTAATAATTCCATATATATCAAATTCAATTGCTACTATTTAGATTTGAAATGTTTGCTTAATAAATCCAATATAATTTAAGTAATACTTTTAACTTCAAGCGCTGGATATTCTTTCAATTTATTTAACTTGATATATCCATTTATCTCAACTTTATATTTATTTAAATCACTTTAAACCAAATCAAGTTATGAGAATCATACCCTTAAAATCTCCATTTTTATTTAAATTTCAAATCAAATTTATTCAAGTACACTTCTTAAATAATTCAATTTAAACCAATTTCATATTTATATTCCAACTTAAATTTCATTTAAGTCACTTAAAACTCTATATATACAATATCTTACATAGGTACTTAACCGGATAATATAAGACAATCAAACTGCATTATTAAACTCATTTTTATTTAACAATTTTATACATAACTTAAATCCAAAAATTTAACTACATATATATATATATATAAAATAAAATTTATATAACACCAAAAATTAATATTTATTAAACTGTATATTCCTTTCCAAAACCGTAGAAATCATTTTGAAAATATTTTTATATAGATACCGTGGTGTCTGTATAACATTTTCTATCTTATGGTCAAGCGATACAGATATTTATCATTTCAATCCGTAATTTAAAATAAAGATTAAGGTTATATATCATTTCAAACCGCAATCCCGAATGAAATGAAAGTGCATAATAACTTGCAGTTTATAACAATATAAAATACATCCATTCATCCACTATCAACCATCTACCATTTATCACAATCATCATCAAATTCAAACAATAGCATCAATATAGAACGGATAATAAACAAAAGGTATTAAATAGCATTTATATTCAACAATAAATTAAATAACTGTTTAAATGGCAGTTTATATGCAATGAATAATTAATTAACAATTTAACTGGCAGTTTAAACGCAATGAATAAATAAATAATAAATTTAACTGGCAGTTTATATGCAATAAATAAATAAGTAACAATTTAATTAAATTGATTAAATTTAACTGTGATGATGATTGAAAATATGACAAATAGTTATAAATAAATTTCTAAACACATCATAAATGAATTTAACAAACATAAGAAATTTTAGAAGTTGTGAGTGGGTAAAAATACCCACCTTTTGAATTTAAATTGAATTTAAATTCAGTTTGAACCCAAAAATTTGATAATCTCAGAATTCATCCAAACCAGCGCCAAAGTGTCCGAAATTTTATTACGATCCTAACAAAAAAAATCGCGCGTGAAACAGATGTCATACGTAAAAGTTATTCGTATTAGAAGATTCGAAAACAAAATTAAATAAAAAACAAAACAAACTCACCTTTTACCAAACCATCGCCACGTCATCAATTCATTATCCAGCACAATACTCACTCAAACATGTTCGTTCCTCCCCACTACAATACGTTGACTCTCTGGAAAACCCAATTAGCACGCATGCATAGAAACGTGCAACGGCCTGGGCCTCCACCGCAAAATCAACATGCCGCCACCACGCACCCGTGTCGCCACCACCACGCAGCCCTCCCCTTGCCTCGCGCGACTTTGCCGACCCCCGAACCAGCCACCGCCACATCTGAAAGAAAACTCTAGGTGAATTTTTACTCTAGATCCGGCCGTTAATTCCATGAACGAACGCCACAGATCGACTCCCCTCGGTCCCCTCTACAAAACCCAGAAAGGGTTCGACGATCCGACTAGTTTGATTTCGGCGCGATAAACGGCCGAAAATTCTTTGATTTTTACTGATCAAACGGTGAAACAAAACAAAAAACGAATCAAATTAGAAGATTACGTTCTTCGAAAGCTTCGAAATATATTTTTTCCAAATTTTTCTGAGAAGTTTTGATTTTTGACTTTGATTTTGAAATGGAATTAGATCTGGAATTTTGTTGTCTGCCATTGAGGAGGAGAGATAGCTGAATTGCGTACAGACAAATGAGAATGAGGGGAATTAGGGTTTATAACTAGGTTTATATAGGTACGCCATAAATTAGAATGGATGGATAAGGTTGGATACACGCTGCCAAAGTGGCCCAAAATGCCCATTTCGACTCCGGAACGAAATTGGGTCAACCCATATTGTGACATCCCGGAAATTTTGGGCAATATCAATTTAATAATCTGCATTAAAAATTAAATTAATTTGATAATAATTGTTAATAATACTTGAATTGATCTAATAATCTTCCTTTAAATAAATATTTAACTGATAATTTATCTTTTAAAAAGCTAATTTAAATTGTTTCTATTTATAGTGTATATATGTATATATTGGTATATATTATAAATAGATAAGTTTTGTTTTTAAATTTAATAGATAAAGCTATGTTTTCTAATTCTAATATTTTTGATAATTTGGAAATTTAATATTGAATAAATAATAATATGATTTTAAAAATACTCAAGATAAATTTAAATTGTTTAAAAATAAATTCTAGCCTAGATTTAAATTTAAATAAAAGATTGTTTTGTTTTTTTACTTTTGCTTTATAAAATAAGTAATTTATTTATGTAGTGATTGCATTTATGAATCATTTTAAATTAATAATGTGTTATTTTTAAACGATAACAATAAATGAAATATCTTTAAAATGGATTTTTAAATGAATCGAAATTTGTTATTTTTACCTATGTATATACACATACTTTGGGAAGCTATGATTTGGGATATAAAATAAATTCTTTCAAGAATGTTTAAGATAAAATAAATTTTATAAAATATTTAAACAAAGAAAAATAAAATAGCTATGTATATAGGATGTAAGGCATTCCTAGGCAAGTGAAAACATTTGTATGTAACTTGTAAAAGTTTTGAATGCAAGAGCAAATCAGGTAAGTATAGAAGTAAAACATGTAAAAAAGAAATAAGTAAGAAAAGAAAAACAAATAATATCTAAATATAGTATGCAGGTTAGAGAAAAGAATGCAGAGCAAAGTTAAGTAAACAAAGTTAAATATTTATGCTTGTAAAGGAAATGCAAAGAGTAGTATAACTATGAATGTAAACTGTTGAAATGCAAAGTAAAGTTCAAAACATATGCTTGTAAGTATGCAAGACAAAGTAAAAATATGTGCTGGTAAAAGAAATGCAAATGAAAAAAGCAAAAATAAAATAATGTACAGGTAGCTTGTAGATGAAGGTTCAAGCAAGATAATTATGTGTAAGATAAGTATGCAGGCAAGAAAAATCTAAACAAGTAAAAAATATAAAATAACCATGTACATAAAGTACTTAAACATTTAATGCAAGCTTAAACAAAGTCATTTCAAATTGTTTAAACATCATTTCAGCCTCACTAATGAAAAGATCTAGCCTGATAAAAAAAAAAGTAAGGCAAAGAGAAAAAAAAATCTCTGATACAAACAGAAAATGTTTGTACAAGTTTATACAAACCCTGTAAAACTCATTTATATATATATATATATCTTCTCATCTCTTCTCATTTCTAATTCGATCATCACAATATAACAAACCAGGAAACAAGAAAATAAGTTAGCATTTTCCATTTTACAAAATCTAGTCAACAACCTGAGCATCTTCTTTCTAAAACCAGAGAATAAAAAAAAACTACAGATTACTTTCTTCAAACCTGGAATTGTCTGAAGCAAGAAAGCTCAAATTTAAGTCTTCAGTCATCTTCAATTGGTTTGAATAGCATGCAGTTTTAAAGCAAATCAAGGGGCAAAAGCATTTCAGTTTTTAAAGAGGTGCTCTGTTTATTTTCAAAACTAGGTGAGTAACCTTTTTAAAATTACTTAAGTTTTAAAATCTGATGCATGTTGATATTTGGATGCTTAAATATATGGTGTGAATATTTATTTATTCATTTTTCTTTGGATGCTTGTTGTGATGAGATTCTGTATATGTCAAACCTGCATATTCAACACTTCCTTCATTGAACTTGCTCTATTTTTCATTTGTTATGAGTAACTTAAATTTCTAAAACTTAAGTATTTAAACTAGTTGCAAAGTTAAAAATATGGAATAAGTAAGATTTGTATGCATGTACTCTTCTGTGCACATGGATGTGGTCTGAGTACATATTAAAGTCCCTGTAAACAAACTTATCTATTTGTTTTCAGGTTTGAGTTGATTCGATCATTTTTATTACTTGATCTAATAGCCTTTAAGATTTACAATACAAACAGAAATTGATTGTTTCAACATAACTTAGAGTTTAAGTTTTATTTAAGTCGAATTAAATTTGAATATTGTTCAGGAAAAATCAAATAACAGGGTAAAACTTGTATAAGAGAAAAATCAAACATTTTAATTTATAAATTCAAGAACATATTTTCAATCTCTGTAACAAAATATGAATTATAAAACTTAAATCAGGATTTTTAGCACTAGGGGTTATGTACAGTTCTGGTATGAACTAAAAATGCATTTTGGGAATTTTTGGGGTGATCACTGTATCTGGGTGGTCGGGGCTCTGTTTGATGATGGAGAAGCTTACCGCGGTGATGGGAAAAATGGTGGTAGGTGGTGCAGTTAGGCGTGGTGGCGACGGCGACGATATTCTTTCTGTAAACCTAATTTTTCTTTGGTTCGGTTTTGGGTCTCGTACGTCTTTAATTGGTGACCGAGTTCGACGCGCTTATGGGGACTTGAGGAGGGGACACGGTCGACGTTGTAGCCTGAGGCGATGGTGTTCTGATGATCGACATTGGGAGGGCGGAGCGTTGACAGGGTCGAGGTGATGTTGCTCGAATTGTTTCCAGGTTTGGCAATTTAACTCAATTTTGATTCGAGTTGCCGTGACAAATTTGGGTGGCCGTGGTGTTATCTGGTGGTAGTTGGCGACGTGTTGGAGTTCGTATAGATAGCCGGAGGTGGTTGGGGCCACGGTGCACGTGCACCATGCCATTGAAGGCTAGGGGTTGTTTTTTTTTTCTGTGTGCAGTTTTTCTAGGGGAATACTCGAGTCACTCGAGTGGGTGACTCGAAGCAAGGGGTGTGAAGACTCGGTGCAGTTTTTAGTTGCGTCGAGTAAATGGTGGTACAGGTGTTTGCAGAAACCTGGAACAAAAATTTGATTTTTCAGCAAATTCCAATGTAACCTATTCAAAAATAAATAATGGATTTAAACTAAGTTTAAATTCAGGTTGTAGTATAAATTCAAACCTATATTTTGAAATATAAAATAAAGTTTAAATATTTAAATGAGTTTTCAGGTTTACAAACCTGGTAATTTCCAGATTTTAAAAAAATAATTTAAATCTGAAATAAAAGCTCTAACAATAGTATGAATTTGAATTTTTAAAGTATTGATTCAAATGAATATTGAATCTTAAGGTTTTTTAATAGATTTGGCTTTGAAAAATCAAGATTCTTAATTTAAGTTGTTAAAGGGAAGTTTAAATCAAAGTTTTAAAAACAAAGATAAATTGATGGATTCGAGTTTACTTCGAATTTAAAATCTGAAAATTAAATCAGAAATCAGTTTTTGTTTAAAGATAAGTTCAAATAAAATAATTTTGAAAGTAAATTTGTTGAGAAAAGTTTTTAAAATGGAAAGTAAATAAATTGTTTAACTTGAAAATTTGCAAGCTAAATATTAATGTATTTTGGAAATTTAAATTAGAGATTAATGTTATTTACAAGATTATAAATTGAATTTAAATTTGAATAATGTTTAATAAATAATCCTTTTGAATCTTAAATTCAAAATGGAATTTGAATCTAAATTTAAAAGTGTAATGTTCTAATACACTTTTATATTAATTAAGTCATTAAATAAGAAATAAATTATCTTAAGAATAATTAAGGCATTAAATGATTTAATTAATAAGATAATAAAGGAATGGTGTATTTGTTAAATTTATAAATTAATAATTTTGATTAATTTATAAATAAAGATAAATTAAGAAGTAATTTAAGAAATGTTATTAGTTAATGAAGATAATTAACCAAAGATTATTAATTAATTAATATATGTGATTAATTTTGATAATTAATCAGATTAATTTTGATAATTAATCAGATTAATTAGATAATCTATTGTAAGTGGTTAAATGTAATTACTTGATAAAAGTAATTAAGAAGAGTTGATAAAATGGTTAAATTAAGTTAATTAATTTAGTTTAATTAATTTAAGAAAATCATTTGATGAATTGATAAGTATAATTACTTAGTGTATGCAATGGAGCATAATTACTTAAGGAAGTAATTAATGTTAATTACTGAATGTGATTAGTGAAAGATGATGTGTTAATGGAGTAATTTGAATAATTACTTTTGTAATTAATCAGAGGATTAGTTAATGGAGATAATTAATTATGGGATAATTAATTTATTAATATGAGAAATTAAGGGTAGTTAATTACTGGTTGATATTAATCAAGGTGATTAATAATTGTGTTTAATTAAAGATTAATCACTTAATGTAATTAAATTAAATAAAGTAATTTAATTTAAATATGAATTAGAGATCATTAATTAATATAATTAATGATGTAAATTAAGAATTGGTTAATTAAGAAATACTTAATAATGTGGTGGTTAATTGATGTAATTAATTAAGAATAAATGTAATCAGTTATAAATGAAGTAATTAAATGTTAATTACTATAAATAATTTAGGATAATTAATTTGTGAAATCAATTAAAGACTAATTATTTATTGTAATTAGAAGGTGATTAACCAAGGGTGTTTAATTAAGATGAATATCTAAAGTTTCGTTAATTAATTTGATTTATAATTAATTAATGGTTGTATAAGCAGGATTTATGGATGAAGTAATTAATTTAATTTACTTTAAATTAATTAGAAATAGAAGTAGTTAATTTAATACATTTTAAATTAATTACAAATGGTATGATTATAAATCATTTCTTATGAATGATATGGATATTTCATTTGATGATTGTGAATTCAGATCTGACATGAATAATATTTATCTGATATGGATGCTTGGTTTAAATATGATAATATTTAGTTATCTGTTTGGATGATAATATTGATTATCTGTTTATGAGATTATCTGTGATTATCTATTGTGATATTATGAATTATCCATCTGAGTGTATTGATTATATTGAATTAAACTGTTAAGACTAAATAGACAACTTGGCCTTAAAAGACACGTTTTGGATTTCGATGAGACCGGGATCAGTTTTCCACATTTGGAACATCCGAAAACCACATCGATTCCAAATTAATGATAGGTCGTGAATCTGAAGTGAAGATGAAGATTCAGATTGCAAGGGTTATCGTCGTTAACTCTGAGGGTGATTCCAAAATGAGTGTAACGAGATAATGCCTTCGGTTTCGTTCGAACCCGGAACGAACTTGTATGGATTGAATGCTTCCAACACATCGTCAGGTGGGCGATGAGCATTCTAAGAAATATGTTCCCTAAAGGTAATTGTAGCCTCAAGCCTCATCAACCGGGAATGGCTAAAACAGGGGAGGCGCAGCAAGGTTAGGTGGGTCATGCCCAAGCAGGACAAGGATATTCCCCTGTCTAGATGTCCCTTATTTTCGGCTGTGTGGGCGGTTGATTGCAACAACTGCCGGGGTTTATCTTGTTCGGGAATGTTCAGGAAGGAATGGTTCCGGCCTTGTGTTGCAGGGGGTCGGGAGTGATCCTCGGTACGTTGATCTAGGCCACGTACTGTGACGGGCGGTACCCCAGTAGCCCTGCTATTATATGGAATCCACAATCCAATAAGTGCCAACGGTTTTGATTGTATTACCCACTTTTGTGGCTAGTAGCTGGAATTTAATAGATGTAACAATTTCGGTTATTTTCTATTTACTTGAAAACCCTAGACCTATTATAATATCACAGAATTTCCTATCAAATGTTTTGGTTAGCGTAAGGTAAAAACTTACCCATGTTTATGTGTGGGGAGTCTTACGTGATACCTTTTTATTTCAAAAGGATTTTCAAATTTAAGCAACTTTAACCTGTTACTCATACCAGACCCATGTCTGACCTGGAATTTATTTTTGTTTTTCATAAACTCTCGGGTACCCAAATTTTTACGGGTAGCCAAGGGATTCAGGTTAGCTTTGACGAATTCTGGAGGAGCAATTGAGCAGGTGGCTTCAGCGTTGTAGATATACTTATAGTTCCGCTGTGATGATATCTCTGTGTTGTTTTGTGTATTGAGTTGTATAACTAGACAGACGTTTATAACTGTCTAGTATGTGATGTATGTCTGTAACTCTGATTGATGTTGTATATTATGTAAATACTTATGTGATTATTATAATTTATCTGTTCCACTGTGAGATTCTGATGTTGTTGTTCTTTCTTCTCTATCCTTTCTATTTTCTCACCCCTTTCTTTCTTCAAGACGAAACAGTTTTCTGGGCATAGGAAGTCGGGTCGTCACACATATATCAAAATAGATGTTTTAAAATAGAAAAGGTTTCACGTCCAAATTCCATCGTATGAAGAAGTTATGCTCAAATCAGTATTTTTCAAATTGATTTCAATTGATTTCAATTTCATTAATTTCAAGGCGTTTCGAGTCCGTACAATCAAACGACAAGTCCGATCGCTATGAAACTTAAAACCCTATAATAATTCACCGTTATGGATCCGATGAAACTGGTTTCGTCAAATTCCGAGTCAGTGGCCAAAATGACTATTTTTACATTAATTAAATAATTAAATATTAAATTTATTTAAATCAAGCTTCAGTTAGATTTTAAATAAATCATAATTTCTCTCAATTCAAATTGCTTGGACATTTTCCATAAATTAAACCAAATTCTAGACATCAGTTCAAAGTTAGTAAATTTACCAATTCAGTGTTAACTTCAATTTCCATAGATTCGGTAATTAAAATTTAATTTCAAATAATCCATATTCTTAACGCATCTAGTTATTCAACTGATTTCATTTTTACGATCTAATTATCATGGTTTATACTATAATGCATTAATATCCTTATTTTATCTTAGTCTCAAATAATGTAGTAATTAATTTCATTCACCATAAATTCAATTAATTAAAATTTATTTCAATAAATTAACTTGATTTTACTCCAAATCCTTTTATTCTAATCAATAATTATTCAATAAACGAAGGTAACCTTTGTTTACCCTTTAATACATTAGCAAGTTCAAATTTCCATCTTTCCTTCGTGCTAACTACCATATTTTCATTTTATTACATTTCTACCAATATACACGGTAATTGCGTTTTACATTCTAAATAAATTCATTTACTTGGGTTCATACTTTCCATTATATCGATTACTACATTATGCATAAATTTACAATTCCAATTATTTCATTATTACATTCACACCTTCCGTTATAAACTTCATTAAAACATTAAAGATTTCCTAATTTGATTTATAAGGCCAATTAAATATAACAATCGTTACCATTAACTTTATAATACAATTAATTTTATGAATTTCACTAATTATTATGATTACTTGCGTAACACTAAATTCGTCCAATTACCATTTATTATACTAATTCATTTATTTATACAACACCTGTTACTTACATTCAAATAAATTAATAAATCTTGATTTACAATCTTTACATCAACCAATAGTCATATTATAAATAAAATTATCATTATTTCTGATTATTTCTTTAATTTACAGTAACCAAACGTTAAGTTTAGATTTACTTAATTCTTATGAAAAATTTTACGTTTCTATTTACTTATTACATAGATCACAAGTTTACATCCTTTTATACTATCTTATGAAAACAATTTACATTTCTAATACTTTGTTGCATTTATTGGAATCAAATTTCCAAATTTTCTAGATGCAACAAACTATGAACTTACATTATTTCAATTAATTGGGATTGTGCTAAATTAATTATCTATAAACTTAAATTAACATAATTGCATTAATTTACATTTGGTTACAAATAAATCAATATATTATTTCACCCATAAATACAATAATTGCACTTGTTCTTAATATATTCCATTTATAGCTTAGTCATAATATTTGAATTTTAATTAAATTATAACATTCATTCAAGTTCATTAAATATTAACTTGCATTAACACGTTTCCTTAATTTATAATCAATTACCGTTAACAATGTTTTGTTACATTAATCAATTTAATACTTTCCTTTATTTCTCATATATAATTACATCCGGGTATAATCTTTTCACTACTTTCATTCATTAGAATTCTATTCAAATTTTCAATTTCTTGCAATAACTTATTTGTTATAAATTTGCATACCAATAAATTAGGTTTCAATAAATAAGATTTATTCAATTCAACCTTTTTAATTAAGTCTATTTTAATCAATATAATATTTCATAGGTTAATTCTTAACATTTACTGCATTACAAATTATAACAATTATATTTCTTTATAAATTAAATTCCAAAATCTTATTAATATGACAAATTTAATTAATGAAATTCACGGGTCGTTACACTCTCCCCCACTCAAAACTTTTCGTCCCCGAAAAGGAAAAACAAGGGAGAAAAAAAGAATTAGATGAACAGTACGTCTTATTCAAAATATTATCTTTATAAACAAATAATTTACAAAATTTACTACTTTAAATAAAATATACCCATTTTATGACCATTAAATCTTTTTATACTCAAATTAATAAAGTTTGGAAAAAAAAATTTTTTAAAAATTTCTAAGTTCAAAATTTACGGAAAAATTCGGTAGAGTCTCCTTTATACGGAGAGGCTCGAAAGAAAATATAATATCAACATAACAATATACACATATATTTTTCCAAAATAATATATACCCAATCCCGAGAAAAATAATATAATAACGCTATAACCGTAATCCAAAAAAACATACCTATTTGTTGGCAATTTACGCTTATATTATGAAACCAAATGCAGTAGCAATTGCTACCATAACCTGTATTTCACTTATATAATCCAAAAGGCTGACAATTATATAAAATGAAATATTATTTTTGTTTCATCCACTAACAAACAAAGCAATGTCAAACACAACAATCACTTGCAATCACACATACAACCATCATACAGAATCAACAAAATCATTCATTCATATCAAACAAAACAAATAGTTGTTCGGGTTCAAAACTTTAAATTGTACGTAATGGAAAATAAACTACTAAGTGTACCCTTCACTCAACAGTCTTAGGTGAAACTAAATAGATTATTCATTCATCCAAACAATTTTAAAGTATCCTTACCCGAACAACCATAACCCAAAACAAACAACCATTCCAACCAACAAATCAAATTTACTTATTATTAATTTCATTTGATACATTAGTTGTTTGATTTCTTTCTTTCATATAATGATTTATTCATTTATTTACATTTATTTCTTACCTTTTTTTTAGAAATAACTTCAACTTATTTACTTAAATTTGAAATTTATTTTTATTGTATTACATTCATTTATCCACTGCTTAATATCATTTATTTAAAGTATACATCTTTCCATTTATTTTATTATAAATAACTTCAACACTTCTTACATTTATTTTAATTTCTTTATAACTTTTCTATTATATTTAATTAGTGGCCTTTCAGTCATAACTTAAGTTTATAACATTAAATTCTTATTTATACAGCAAATTCATTGAATACTTTCATTACCTCAAGTTTTACTTGTAAGATTTCCCACTACATTTTCTTATTAACATTGTAACTTTTGTTATATGGTAAGTTATATACATGCTTTAAGAATGTAATTGAAAAATTATACAAGTTTTTCTCATTTCTTTTAATCAATTTAATGTTCAACAACAATATCTTTTGTCTTATAGGTTACACTTTCCAAATTTCTTTTAATTTCATTCATAACTCAGCATTAAACTTCTTATTTTAATTAAAGGTTCTAATTATCAATTAGTTACATTCAATTCCACTATAATAATCGAAATTATTAATTAACGGAAACTGAAGAACTAAATACCGGGTTTAATTTCAAATTATTTTAAAATAATAGATAAATGTATATACTTACAGTTTATATATCCAATTATATTTAAAACAATTCAAAATTTATATTTGTTTATCAAAATGAATCTGCAGTAAAACTACTACAGTGGCCTTCCCACTTCGAAACTCGAAAATGAATGTCGATGAAGCGTACACTCATCATCGAAATTATTTTCCAGCGGTGGAGAGGGGAGTACAGAGCTTATTTCTTTCCAAATTTATTTTTAAAACATTTCTTTCAAATTATATCAGAAAATACTTTTAATAATATTATTATTATATTTCAAAATTATTCGAAAGAAATTTTCAAAACTCTGGAACTTAAGTTCTAAATTTCCAATTTCATTTATTTTATTTTCAATCTTATTTTGATTATTATATATAAATTTCATTACCTAACAACCAATATATTGCAACCAAATATATATATATATCATTTATAAAAATTTATTTTATATATATAGAAAGAATAATAGGCAAAATTATTTCATTCACCTATACTAAAACAAATATATGTCGGTCTGTCCTATTTAGTGTTTAGAAACCCCTATTGGTGTCATAGCGTCCCATGTATCAACCAGAATTTATAAATACAAAACGGAACAGATTAACACAATATTAAAACATTTTTATAACATCAAAAAATATGCTCTCTCATATATACACTCAGTGACTCATCATAGGGTATTACTACCCTATTGATAAGAGTCAAACCCCACAAAGCTAAGGTTTATCGCTAAACCAAAGCTCTGATACCAGATGTAACGCCCCGCCTTTTCGCACGCTTTAAATCGACGATAATCCACACACGTCGGATTTAAACATACAAAAGGGCGGATTGTTATGGGGTAAATAAGAAAAGCAGAGAAGAAAAAAAACAAAACAGAATCTTGCAGCGGAACGATAAAATATAATAATCAATATACAGTTCATAAAACTGTTTTACAAAACATTTGATTTTTTCTATACAATAAATATCAGAGTTCACATACCAAAGGATAATAACAATGCAACGGAAAACAATGTGTAGTGGAATAATATAATATATAATAATAATAATAATAATAATGAAATCTTCTTCTTCGTCCTCCAGAATAAAGGCTTCGATTCCTGAAATGCTCGGACTAACCCGACCGAATTTAAAAGAAAAAACACTCGAGTCAGAACTAAAGGATCTTATGTGAGTTAAATTAACAGCAATAAATATGAGTGCAGTAACTTAAGAGATACTTGGGATTCACATCTCCTAAGGATCTGTTAAACTATTTACTATGTTGTAATATTTCGCTATTATAATAATGTCTACAGTAAAATAAACTTACTTTTAAATAGCGTTAAGAGGTTACCCATATAGCCCTTAACACAAATAATGCCAATAGTCTATACAGTGCCTGCATATCTCCTGATCGGGAGACTACGAGTAGACACTCCATAGGTACGACACAAATAGAAACTCGTAGTAAAGGCTCGGTATGGTAGGTGATACGGCACAACTAGGCAATGCCAGGATGGATATACCAATTACGCTTCCGGGTCGGTGGTAACGCGTAGCCGCACCTACCGCCCACCTCGAGCCACACCCCCAAATTAAAAAAATTAAAAGTGGCCACCAAATCAATCTAAAAGTCAAAGTATAATATCGAAGGGATGTGTCCGATCAAAGGTGCTACCTTATTATCCCGTCGATCGCTCTTATTTTAGCCACCTTTTGCCAACACGAGGAGTTAGGTCCACGTATTTACCTCAAAGGAAACGCCGCCACCATCCTACTTCACTCTGAAATCTCCATCGCGTACACGGTTGTTAAAGTGGTTTTCGGAGTTGGCAAAGTGTATGACAACTTCCGATCCCGGTCTCTTCAACAATCAAATGTTATTATAACACCGCGGTCTTTTCAAAATAATTTATACTTTAAAACCAAAATAAAATATCCATTTCAAAACCATATAAATACGATATCATTTCTATTTTAAAACCCAAATCAATATGATATCATTTTTATTTCAAATATATCTTTTTTCAAAAATCATAGTACTTTCAAATATATATACCTTAAACCCATAGCTTCGAAACAAAATTTTCAATACTTAAATGGTTTAATAATAAATTACTTTATAAAGTAAATTAGCTTTATAATTTCTCAAATCAATTCCTAATACAAATTTGAATTCCCAAATAAATAATTTAAATTTCCATATATTTCAAAGTTTTAAATATTCCTCCATTTCCAAACTAATTCTTTAATAATTCCATATATATCAAATTCAATTGCTACTATTTAGATTTGAAAAGTTTACTTAATAAATCCGATATAATTTAAGTAAAACTTTTAACTTCAAACACTGGATATTCTTTTAATTTATTTAACTTGATATATCCATTTATCTCAAATTTATATTTATTTAAATCACTTTAAACCAAATCAAGTTATGAGAATCATACCCTTAAAATCTCCATTTTTATTTAAATTTCAAACCAAATTTATTCAAGTACACATGTTAAATAATTCAATTTAAACCAATTTCAATTTATATTCCAACATAACGTTCATTTAAGTCATTAAAAACTTTATATATACAATATCTTACATAGGTACTTAACCGATAATATAAAACAATCGAACTGCATTATTAAACTCATTTTTATTTAACAATTTTATACATAGCTTAAATCCAAAAATTTAACTATATATATATATATAAAATAATATTTATATAACACCAAAAATTAGTATTTATTAAACCGTATATTCCTTTCCAAAACGATAGAAATCATTTTCAAAATATTTTTATATAGATACCACGGTGTGTGTATAAATTTTTTTACCCTATGGTCAAGTGATATGGATATTTATCATTTCAATCCGTAATTTAAAATAAAAATTACGGTTATATATCATTTCAAACTACAATCCCGAATGAAATGAAAATGCATAATAACTTGCAGTCTATAACAATATAAAATACAGCATCCATTCATCCAATATCAACCATCAACCATTTATCACAATCATCATCAAATTCAAACAATAGCATCAATATAGAACGGATAATAAACAACATGTATTAAATAGCAGTTTATATTCAATAATAATTAAATAACTGTTTAACTGGCAGTTTATATGCAATGAATAATTTATTAACAATTTAACTGCAGTTTAAACACAATGAATAAATAAATAACAAATTTAACTAGCAGTTTATATGCAATAAATAAATAAGTAACAATTCAATTAAATTAATTAAATTTAACTAGGATGATGATTGAAAATATGCCAAACATTTATAAATAAATTTATAAACACATCATCAATCAATTTAAAAAACATAAGAAATTTTAGAAGTTGTGAGTGGGTTAAAACACTCACCTTTTGAATTTAAATTGAATTTAAATTCAATTTAAACCCAAAAATTTGACAGTCTCAGAATTCATCCAAACAAGCGCCAAAATGTCCGAAATTTTATTACGATCCTAATAAATGTAACCGCGCGTGAAGCGGATGTCATACGTAAAAGTTATTCGTATTAGAAGATTCGAAAACAAAATTAAATAAAAACAAAACAAACTCACCTTTTACCAAACCATCGCCACGTCATCAATTCATTATCCAGCACAATACTCACTCAAACACGTTCATTCCTCCCCCCTCCCCCCCCCCCCCCGCAATACGTTGACTCTCTGGAAAACCCAATTAGCACGCACGCGCAGAAACGAGCCAGGGCCTGCGCCTCCACCGCAAAATCGACATGTCGCCACCATGGACCCGTGTCGCCACCACTACGCAGCCCTCCCCTCGCCTCGCGCGACTCCGTCGACCCCAGAACCAGCCGCCGCCGCACCCAAAAGAAAACCCTAGGTGAATTTTTACTCGAGATCCAGCCGTTAATTCCACGAACGAACACCACAGATCGACTCTCTTCGGTCCCCTCTACAAAACCCAGAAAATGGTTCGACGATCCGACTAGTTTGATTTCGATGAGATGAACCGTCGGAAATTCTTTGATTTTTACCGATCGGACGATGAACCAAAACGAAAAACGAATCACACCAAAAGATTACGCTCTTCGAGAGCTTCGATATATATTTTTTCCAAATTTTTCTGAGGAATTTGGATTTTTGATTTTGATGTTGAAATGGATTTGGATCTGGAATTTTGTGGTCTGCCATTGAGAAGGAGAGATAGCTGAATTGCATACAGACAAATGAGAATGAGAGAAGTTAGGGTTTATAACCGGGTTTATATAGGTAGGTCAGAAATTAGAATGGATGAATAAGGTTGGATACACGCGCCAACGCCAAAGTGGCCCAAAATGCCCATTTCGACTCCGAAACAAAATTGGGTCAACCCATATATCAAAATAGATGTTTTAAAAGCAATGGAAAAGGTTTCACGTCTAAATTCCATCGTATGAGGAAGTTGTGCTCAAATCAATATTTTTCAAATTGATTTCAATTTCATTAATTTCAAGGCGTTTCGAGTCCGTACGATCAAACGACAAGTCCGATCGCTACAAAACTTGAAACCCTATAATAATTCACCATTACGGATCCGATGAAACTAGTTTCGTCGAAATCCGAGTCAGTGGCCAAAATGGCTATTTTTACATTAATTAAATAATTAAATATTAAATTTATTTAAATCAAGCTTCAGTTAAATTTTAAATAAATCACAATTTCTCTCAATTCAAATTGCTTGGACATTTTCCATAAATTAAAGCAAATTTTAGACATCAGTTCAAGGTTAATAAATTTACCAATTCAATGTTAACTTCAATTTCCATAGATTCAGTAATTAAAATTTAATTTCAAATAATCCATATTCTTAATCCATCTAGTTATTCAACTGATTTCATTTTTACGATATAATTATAATGGTTTGTACTATAGTGCATTAATATCCTTATTTTATCTTAATCTCAAATAATGTAGTAACTAAATTTCATTCACTATAAATTCAATTAATTAAAATTTATTTCAATAAATTAACTTGATTTAACTCCAAATCCTTTTAATCTAATCAATAATTATTCAATAAATAAAGGTAAACTTTGTTTACCCTTTAATACATTAGCAAGTTCAAATTTCCATCTTTCCTTCGTGCTAACTACCCTATTTTCATTTTATTACATTTCTACCAATATACACGTAATTGCGTTTTACATTCTAAATAAATTCTTTTACTTGGGTTCATACTTTCCATTTTATCGATTACTACACTATGCATAAATTTACAATTCCAATTATTTCATTATTACATTCACACCTTCCGTTATAAACTTCATTAAAACATTAAAGATTTCCTAATTTGATTTATAAGGCCAATTAAATATAACAATCGTTACCATTAACTTTATAATACAATTAATTTTATGAATTTCACTAATTATTATGATTACTGGCGTAACACTGAATTCATCCAATTACCATTTATTATACTAATTCATTTATTTATGCAACACCTGTTACTTACATTCAAATAAATTAATAAATCTTGATTTACAATCTTTATATCAACCAATGGTCATATTATAAATAAAACTATCATTATTTTCGATTATTGCTTTAATTTAGAGTAACCAAACGTTAAGTTTAGATTTATTTATTTCTTATGAAAAATTTTACGTTTCTATTTACTTATTACATAGATCACAAGTTTACATCCCTTTATACTATCTTATGAAAACAATATACATTTCTAATACTATATTGCATTTATTGGAATCAAATTTCCAAATTTTCTAGATACAACCTACTATGACCTTACAGTTATTTCAATTAATTGAGATTGTGCTAAATTAATTATCTATAAACTTACATTAACATAATTGCATTAATTTATATTCGGTTACAAATAAATCAATATATTATTTCACCCATAAATACAGTAATTGCACTTGTTCTTAATATATTCCATTTATAGCTAAGTCATAATATTTGAATTTTAATTAAATTGTAACGTTCATTCAAGTTCATTAAATATTAACTTGCATTAACACGTTTCCTTAATTTACAATCAATTACCGTTAACAATGTTTTATTACATTAATCAATTTAATACTTTCCTTTATTTCTCATATACAATTACATCCGGGTATAATCTTTTCACTACTTTCATTCATTAGAATTCTGTTCAAATTTTCAATTTCTTGCAATATCTCATTTATTATAAATTTGCATACCAATAAATTAGGTTCCAATAAATAGGATTTATTCAATTCAACCTTTTAATTAAGTCTATTTTAATCAATATAATATTTCATAGGTTAATTCGTAACATTTACTGCATTACAAATTATAACAATTAGATTTCTTTATAAATTAAATTCCAAAATCTTATTAATATGACAAATTTAATTAACGAAATTCACGGGTCGTTACAAAATTTAAATAATATATTTGAGGAATCCAGTTGGATCCCTCCAACCTATTTCCCTGCATCCGCAGATGTTAATAAAATATAAAATTAATACCAATCCCACTTTGAGGGGGATTTCATGGTATATAGGGGCATCCGCTATTTTCCAGGGCACATAGGGTCTCATCCGCTATAATGTGCAGCAATATCACTCCAAACCTAATATATATACTACTATATATAAATAGCCATCCAAGAAATACATTAAAAATTTATCAATTAATCAAGCATCTAATAATTTACATTTAAACATTTAAATTTAAATATGGTAATCCAAATGAGTGAAAAGTTATCACCTTGCTTTAATTTTTCCAAATATTTAGATTTTTAAAATTTCCAAAATCCCATATACCTCCGAAAAATTCCAAACTCATTATATCGCATATATTTTCCAACTCGAACCACTCTTGACCTTTTTTTCATGATTCCTTTTGGACCTCGTATGTAACCTTTATTAAATTCGATTAGCTAACAAATTTTCAATTTCAGTTTAAAAATCCACTGTAAAAATTTAAATTAACTATAGATAATACCTCCACCATCGTCGCGCCGTCATTTCCCACATGAAACCTCACGCCTGCACCTTCACTACTGCTACCATTGAGCTCTGCCAACATCAACGTCATAGAACAGCCGCGCCTCCCTCAAAACACTACCACATCGTCGTCGAAACCCCCCCCCCCCCCAAAGCGCTCGCACCCCCTTCGATACCTACCACGAACTGCTCCTTCCTGTTCACACACCTCCTCTCGCCAGTCTCGACCTCGGCACCACGAGACCACCAAACTCGTGACCCTTCTTGCCAAACCCCTAGCTTCCGCCATACCATTGAATCTACAGTCATGTCATCGAGCTTCCCATCGACGTGCCTAAATCTTCGATCGTGACCACCCACCTCGCGCTCTCCACAACAGCCGCCCTCAATGAACGCAAATCTCGTCATCGCGAATCACTCCTCCCCATCGCCCCTCTTCCCCTTTCTTCTCACGGACGCGTGCACCATTCTTTTTTTTTATTCTCGTCTGATTTGAACTGATGGAGGAGAAAAGGAAATGATGCGATTTAAAGGTAAATGGTTTGTGTATTTAAAAAGGCAGTGTAATTGATTTGACCATATTTACTTTTATTTGTAATTCAATTATCTTACATTACGTATCTCGAAATTTTAAACCCCTATAGAGGCGCGCTGCTAAGCGTTTATAATGTTATACCCCCATTCCAAACGAAATAGAAAAGGTTTTAAGTCCTAATTCAATCGTATGGAGAAGATAACCTTGGACTTAATTATTATATTGAATTTCGATATAAATTTCAATGCGTTTATATCCCGTATGGCCAAATGATAACTCCAAACGCTAAAAATTTAGAATTCCTACAACAATACAATATTGTGGATCCAATAGAACTTGTTTCGTCGAAATCCAAGACTGTTCCCCAGATGGCTATTTTTAAATGTCAATTCGAACAAACATTTTTAAAATTGAACAGATCACTTTTAAATTCAAATTTTGAAATTTTTATTATCTCCACTATTATTAATATAAATTTTACAAGCCTTTAAATTATTTTTATCAAGCTTAAAACTCAAGATTCAATAATTTAACCAGCATTTAATTATAAATTTAAATAATTAAATTATTCAATAAGTTGCTACTTTTAAATTCTGAATTTATTTTATAAATAAATCTAAATTTCCATATTCAAAATCAATTTATAACTCAAATTCAATATTTAAAACCATTTAAATATTTCAAATTAACGATCCAAAAATTCGGGTCGTTACACCAAAACAATCCAAGGAACTGAGTATTACCAATAGTATCATATATCCTCTTAACAAGAAGTGTAATACTTAAGAGAAGTGCTTACCATCCGAACACATCTCTTGCCCATTTTTTGTTTATTTTCGAGCCTGTCAAATTAGTTATCATAAAATACCTCTTTTTATTTGAAATAATACAATTTTCGAAATCCTTTAGCAATTATATTATAGAACTTATTTTATAAATTCATTTTATCCTGTATTAATGAACTTTATTTAAATTACCACAACTCTTTTGCTCAAATTTAAATTCTAAATCCTTTTACATTTACCATTTACATCATCATTTTCTATTTGTTAAATACATTTTTATCTTATATGTTCATTTCTTAAACCAGTCTTATTATCAAACACCTTTTAGTCAAATCGTGAAACTTAATTCACAAGGTATTTGTACTTAAACTTTTAAATCAAACAATTGATCAATTTATGATAGTAAATTAACGTTGTCATTTCTTAATTTATTATTTGGGAACAAGTATCAAAGATTTTAATTACTTGATCAGATTTCTTACTTATCGATTATCTTTATAAAACATCTTATAGTTAAACTGTGAAATTCTAATCACAAGATGTTCATATTTAAATTTCACTAATCCCGATTTCTAACTATGCAACTTTTCAAAATATATATTTTTATTCAAAATATAATCCTAGGTAAAATTATTTCATCTACCAGTTTTTTCAAAATCAGTGTGCTAGTTTGCCTTATTTAAAAGTTTAGGAATCCCTATCTATAACGGTAATAGGTGCATCGATCAGAATCCAAAAATCGCTCTGTAGATAAATCAACACAAAACAATTTATTAGTCACTAACAAATAAGCACTCATATATAATTCACTCAAACTCGTTCTAGGGTGTTACTAACCGTATCTCTACTGAGTCACTCATCCTAGGGTATTACTAGCTCTATCTCTAATGAGTCTTTATCTAACCAAAGCCAAGGTTCTCGCTTAATCTTCAAGTCTGATACCTAATGTAACGAACGTTTTTCCATACCCTTTGAACGGGCGAGAACTAGCTATCATGTACAAACCTCACTAAGCAAAGCGGATAATATAATACGTCCATACGATGGTGAAGGTCTCCAGCTTTCCTTTGGAAAATCCAACATTCTTCAACTAAACCTGAAACTACTTGGATCTGATCCGAGTATTAAAAAATTCCCTAATCAAGCTTGATAAACTCGAAATATTAAATGCAAAAATCATGACGATGTTATCAAAACCTTTGAAGAAGGGTATCTCATAAGACCACGCCCACACATAAATACGGATGGGTTTTTACCTTATGATAAGCAAAACACTTTATACCAAAATACACTTGATATTATTTTTAATCATATTCTTTTGAAAACACTTTTCAAATAAGCTTATTGAAATAAGGTATCAATTTACAGACTAAGTTTAAGGTGATATATCCAGATTGGGTCAACGGAATATACGGAACGAAATATATGATACCAAAAGGGGTAGCTGAAATGTTTTTATGTCATTACAGCTATTTTGTGAATACAATCAAAACCGTAAATATCATTTTGGGATTGGATTTCCATCATGGTAGGGAAGTAGTGGCCATTTCTCCGATCCATGCATAACAAACATAGTTCTCACAGTGCCTTAATCGCTTTTCCCAAACTAGTCACTTGGAACTGTACTTGCTATACTACCACTGATAACTAGTAGTTTCCTACTTTTCTCAAGCTAACCGCTTTATCCAAATAAGGCAATAAATGCCTTGAGGGACGTATCCTCCAAAGGTCCTAACATGTTGGACACCCCATACATACTCACTTATTCCGAATTTTGTCTGTCAGACTGCATAATATCCCATATCATCTTTCGAGATGTGAGGCTACGCTAAATTTCATCAAAGCCACGCTTTTAATACAAAACCACACTTCGATCATCACAAGTTCCACTATGGATGCCACACTGCCATTCTTTTGATTACCATTTGATTCCCACAAGCATATATCTAAGCTCGTGTGTCTCAGAGAAGGATGTTAAGCTAAGAGAAGTTACTTTTTCCACCACCAAGCAGATGTACGTTCGTAAAAGTCAACGTTGTGTCTCAAAAATGCAATGTCAGACATTCGTGCATAAAAGTTCATTCTGGGACTGAACGAAACCGAAGGCACTCTCCTACTACCACTAGCGAGTAGTCCTTGCAATCCGAAAAAATCTCCATAACAAAGAGGCCACTGCTATAAATAACTCTATAATGGGAGCGATCCAGAGCATGTCGACAAGCAGTCCTCTCGCTATGAAGATCCACGGTCTTCAATAATCATCATCTTCAACATATCTTAACTTTCTAATGTATACATTGGTTCGAAGTGGTTTTCGGATAGGAATCAACCAAATCCAACCCCGGTTCCTTCGGAACCAATTATCGATAAAAAGATGTTTATTTCATATGTGGATATCAATCATCAATCAACTACTTCATCTTTTATTTAAATCAAATATCTTTCTAAGATATATTCTTTTTAATTTATTCCATTTTCTTTTCTAATGTATATAGAATCAATAAGCCTCATTTATCAAATCATTTGGTTTATTTAAACCACTCTTAAATCCTAGAATAATTTCAAATCATTTTCTCTTTTACTTAGGAAAACTTTTCCAAATCATTCTTTTAATCTTAATCAAAGATTTCTTATATTCAAGTTATAACTTTTAACTTGGGGGAAATATTCCCAAATCATTTATTAAACCTTAATCAAAGATTTCCTTCTTGATTTCGAATAATATTCTTGCAAATTGAAGATTTTTGTATCAGAGCACTACTGCCATTTTAAATATGGTAAGTTCCACTTCTAGGGACTAATGGAAAGTAATGCTACATCATGAAGATCTTTGTCTTCAATACAATTTACTACGAAAATTAGTTTGAAGGGGTTTTTGGATAGGAATCACCCAAATCCAATCCCGTTTCTTCAGATAGGAATCACCCAAATCCGACCACAGTTCCTTCATACTAATCACCGATAAAAGATGTTAAATGGTTAACTACCATTCTAATCATTTGTTTCCTTTCTTTTATCTTAGAAAAACATATATATGATCTTTTAGAACATTCGGGCTTTCCTTTCGATCTATTCCACCCCTCGCCTAAAAATAGAAAACATAGACCAGATAAGTTCAGGGCACTAGTTGCTCCATCCCTAACCTTAGTTAAACACCTTGTTTTATCTTCCCAGATCTCACAGGCAGGACAAATGTACTAGCCCTTTCGGCATACTCAGTTTGTTGTTATATCCAATATTCTTCACTTTTTACTTAAGTGGTATAAACAATTCCTCTTAATCATTTATTCAAATTCTTATTAAAACTTACTCATCTTTAAATTACTTAATTATCCTTTTAAGTTATTCAAAAAAGATTTAGTGAAAAATTATTAAGTTTAAACGCATATCCAAAAGGTTATAAAATTTACGGCGTAAAAGTGCCATGGAAAGTACTATGTAAGCTTATTTGATTTAACAACTTTTTAATATTGAAATTCATATTTTCCATCACAAATTTATTTTAAACCATTTTAATAGACTAATGAAATTTATTTTGTATTTTTAGAACATTTAAAATATCATTTTCAAAGAAATCCTCTTTTGGATTCCGAGCTGCAAAACCGTGATGTTTTTTGAAATTTGTTTTGGACATATTTCAAAATCTGCTTGATGAAATCTTGATTTTCTTTCTTTCTTGGAAAACTATTATCATTGTGGACCAAAGAATTTTTATTTCGAAGAAATCCGACTTATAAATCATTCTCTACATTGATTTGAAGTTACGGATCGAAATTTACGAGCTGCGGCTACGCGACAAGCTCGATTTTTGACCAATTTTGTGAATTGCTTCGGAACTTGTACGAAACACTTCAAATTTGTTTTATACCATATTAAAATTATTTTAACTTATTTAAGATGTTATTTTCGTCATTTCAAACTTATTTTTCTTTTCATTTCATATTATAATATTATATTTAATATTAATATCATTTTCAATCTTTTTTGATATTTTAAAATCATTAAGCGGGTAAATAATTTCCATACACACATTAATATGGATTTAATTTCCATTGAATTAACTATACTTACTAACCATTTCTCTTACATTTATCAAACCAATTTATCATCCATATCACAAACATATAATCAACTATAATATCAACCAAGTTATCAAATATTTAATCATCCAACATATGCCAAACTTTTTATGTAATTAGCTTGAAATAGTGTTAGAAATTAGTAACTTAAAATATGAGTACCCACCTTTACCCAAATCGTTTAACTTCCTAACAACATTCATTTAATCCAACACTTTACTAAACCATCTTAACTTCACCAAACCATCACCTAAACAACCCCACCTCACTTTTTAGTTCTCAGCCATCACTTCACTTCCACTTGCTCTCGACCACAAGCCTTTTCCTTCTTCTTTGCTTTGGGCCAAACATTCCAACAACATCAATAAGGCTCAACCTCTTCTTGATCCTCCACTTCCTTTATTATTTCTTCACTTCTTAGATGCTAAACCATGTTTTAATAGTATACTAAGCTCTTTGGCAAAGTTTGATGGTGTTTGAAGTTGATTTGACATGATTTCTAAAAAAGTTACTAAAGGAAAGAGAAGAGAAGAAGCCATTAGAGAGTGGAATAAAAGCTTGAAAAAGGAAGAAGAAGAAGTATAAAAGGAAGTGAAAAAATGAGAAAGTGGATGCTTATTTATAGAAAAAGTTTGGGATTAAAAAATATTTTGTAAAAAGACCAAAATACCATTTACTTACTTTTTAAGCAACCTTAGTTTTTCGACACTTAACATCACATTCCAAATCATTAATTTATGTCATTTTCACTTAAGTATTGAGTAAAGAATATAATAATTATGTTTGGTTTGATTTGATGTTTACCTTTTGCTTTGAAATGACATGTTTGTCTTTTTGTGCTTACTTTTTGTTAATTACATTCTAGAATTTTCTAAGTATGTTGAATAAAAATAACCTGATTAATGAATTAATTAATAATTATACTATTTGAATATATGTTCTTATATAAGAAAATAAAGGTGCGACAACTTTTTATTGACAAAACGTTCATTTTCGACAAAATGTTTTACGGTCACATTTTGACGTTCTAGTTAAACTATTTATTTATGTAAACCAAATTTAAAAATAAATTTGTATGCTATTACTTAAAAATATAAACACTTATAAATAAGTTAAAATAATTTATTTAACCATCAAAACATACTTTTCTGAAATCAGCATTTTGTCACTTTTGTGGATATAGGCAAATATTATTATTTTTGTATATACTTCTCTTTCTAAATCCTATCTAATTTTGTTTGAATCGTATAATCATACCTATTTATATTTAAAATAACTTCAAATAGTATATTTTAAAGTGATCAATTTCTGGTTCGTTGCAATTTAACTATTTAAATTAAATAAAACCGAAAATTTCTTCCTTTTCTCACTACAAAATTCATAAAATATTATTCCATCTAGTGAAATTATGGAACTAAAAACCCATCACTAAAATGTTATTTTACATCACATATCTACATTTTAAATCATTTGGAGGATAAAAACTTTGGATTTATCCATGAAACCAAATTAAACTATTTCTAATTAATTCCAAAATTTCCCAGTAACCATTATTCTATGCAAACAATGATTATTAGATCGTTATCTGACCAATAAAACACATTAGATTCGGGTATTACTGATAATCAAATCAAAACAAGAATTAAAGAGATGATATGTGTTATTATTCACCTTGGATTTATGGTTGGAGTTTGAGATTTGGTGTTGGTTTGATTTCCTAAGCTTTTTCCCTTGAATCTCAAGATTTTTACTTCCTTCTATGGCTGGCCTCCCTTAGTTTTCTTTAGTTCTTTTGTGAATGATGGAAAATTAGAATAGAATGATGGATAAGGGTTTATGTAACGACCAGGTATTTTCAACCACTCGCATCCGCACATGTCAGACTTGAATTGCTCAAAATACCACGTTGTAAATAAAATTTTGCAATCTCATCATATACGGTGAATAAATAATAAAATAATCACAGACACAGAGTAAATAATAATGCAGCGGAAGTAAAAGAGATATTAGTTCATTAATCTACTATATATATAAGATACATCAGAGTTAAACAAGATACAATAGAAGAGTAACAAGATACATCAGGTGCAAATCAGGATACATCACTGGAATCACTGGATACTGAAAGCAAAATAGATAGCTGGATTTTCAAGCAAAGCTCCAACTTAGAAGGTGAGTCTTGAATGCTGAATCACTCAGTCTAACCCGAGCGTATAGCAAAACACAAAACACTCGAGTCAGGACAAACATACTTATGAACTGTAAATCAACTCAAGTGAATAGTAACAAAATGCGTCAGTAACTTAAAGCATGCTTGGGATCACCCATCCTTTAAGGATCCGTTAAACTATTTACTATGCAGTAATATTTCGCTATTATAATAATGTCTATAGTAAAATAAACTTACTTTTAAATAGCGAAGGAGTGACCCAATATTCCCCTTAACACGTAATCATCCCAGTAGTCCATCCAGTATCATGGTTCCTCATGATCGGAAAGCCACCAGAGGATACCACACGAGCTATGTGAGAATACCAAACTCGCACAAGGAATGCTAGGGTAGGTGACACGGCACAACTAGGCAATGCTAGGGTAGATATACCAACTACGCTTCCGGACCGGTGGTAACGCGTAGCAGCTACTACCGCCCACTTCGAGCCACACCCCGATTTGAGTACTCACCTTTACCCAAATCGTTTAACTTCCTAACAACATTCATTTAATCCAACACTTTACTAAATCATCTTAACTTGACCAAACCATTACCTAAACAACCCCACCTCACTTTTTAGTTCTCAGTCATCACTTCACTTCCACTTGCTCTCGACCACAAGCCTTTTCCTTCTTCTTTGCTTTAGGCTAAACATTCCAACAACATCAATAAGGCTCCGCCTCCTCTTGATCCTCCACTTCCTTTATTATTTCTTCACTTCTTAGATGCTAAACCATGTTTTAATAGTATTCTAAGGTCTTTGGCAAAGTTTGATGGTGTTTGAAGTTGATTTGACATGATTTTTAAAAAAGTTACTAAAGGAAAGAGAAGAGAAGAAGCCATTAGAGAGTGGAAGAAAAGCTTGAAAAAGGAAGAAGAAGAAGTATAAAAGGAAGTGAAAAAAAATGAGAAAGTGGATGCTTATTTATAGAAAAAGTTTGGGATTAAAAAATATTTTGTAAAAAGACCAAAATACCATTTACTTACTTTTTAAGCAACCTTAGTTTTTCGACACTTAACATCACATTCCAAATCATTACTTTATGTCATTTTCACTTAAGTATTGAGTAAAGAATATAATAATTATGTTTTGTTTGATTTGACATTTACCTTTTGCTTTGAAATGACATGTTTGTCTTTTTGTGCTTACTTTTTGTTAATTACATTCTAGAATTTTCTAAGTATGTTGAATAAAAGTAAACTTGATTAATGAATTAATTAATAATTATACTATTTGAATATATGTTCTTATATAAGAAAATAAAGGTGCGACAACTTTTAATCGACAAAACGTTCATTTTGACAAAATGTTTACGGTCACATTTTGACGTTATAGTCAAACTACTTATTTATGTAAACCAAATTTAAAAATAAATTTGTATGTTTTTATTTAAAAATATAAACACTTATAAATAAGTTAAAATAATTTATTTAACCATCGAAACATACTTTTCTGAAATCAGCATTTTGTCACTTTTGTCGATATATGCAAATGTTATAATTTTTGTGTGTACTTCTCTTTCTAAATCCTATCTGATATTGTTTGAATCATATAATCATGCCAATTTATATTTAAAATAACTTTAAATAGTATATTTTAAAGTGTCAATTTTTGGTTCGTTGCAATTTAACTATTGAAATTAAATAAAACCGGAAATTTCTTCCTCTTCTAACTACAAAATTCATAAAATATTATTCCATCTAGTGAAATAATGGAATTAAAAACCCATCCCCAAAATGTTATTTTACATCACATCTCTACATTTTATATCATTTGGAGGATAAAAACTTTGGATTTATCCCTGAAACCAAATTATACTATTTCTAATTAATTCCAAAATTTACCAGTAACCATTATTCTATGCAAACAATGATTATTAGATCGTAACCTGACCAATAAAACACATTAGATTCGGGTATAACCGATAATTAAATCAAAATAAGGATTAAAGAGATGATATGTGTTATTATTTACCTTATATTTATGGTTGGAGTTTGAGATTTGGTGTTGGTTTGATTTCCTAAGCTTTTTCCCTTGAATCTCAAGATTTGTACTTCCTTCTATGGCTAGCCTCCCTTAGTTTTCTTTAGTTCTTTTGTGAATGATGGAAAATTAGAATAGAATGATGGATAAGAGTTTATGTAACGATCCAGTATTTTCAACCACTCGCATTCGCACATGTCAGACTTAAATTGCTCAAAATACTACGTTGTAAATAAAATTTGGCAATCTCATCGTATACATTCAATAAATAATCACATAATCACAGACACAGAGTAAATAATAATGCAGCGGATGTAAAAGAGATAGTAGTATATAAAGCTACTATATATATAAGATACATCAGAGTTAAACAAGATACAACAGAAGGGTAACAAGATACATTAGGTACAAATCAGGATACATCACTGGAATCACTGGATACTGAAAGAAAAATAGATGGCTGGATTTCCAACCAAAGCTCCAACTTCGAAGGTGAGTCTTGAATGCTGAATCACTCAGTCTGACTCGAGCGTAAAGCAAAACACAAAACATTCGAGTCAGGACATACATACTTATGAAATGTAAATCAACTCAAGTGAATTGTAACAAAATGCATTGGTAACTTAAAGGATATTTGGGATTACCCATCCTTTAAGAATCCGTTAAATTATTTACTATGTAGTAATATTTCTCTATTATAATAATGTCTATAGTAAAATAAACTTACTTTTAAATTGCGTTAAGGAGTGACTCAATATTTCCCTTAACACGTAATAGTCCCAGTAGTCCATCCAGTATCATGGTTCCTCCTGATCGGAAAGCCACCAGAGGATACCACACGAGCTATGTGAGAATACCAAACTCGCACAAGAAACGCTAGGGTAGGTGACACGGCACAACTAGGCAATGCTAGGGTAGATATACCAACTACGCTTCCGGACCGGTGGTAACGCGTAGCAGCTACTACCGCCCACTTCGAGCCACGCCCCGATTTGAGTACTCACCTTTACCCAAATAGTTTAACTTCCTAACAACATTCATTTAATCCAACACTTTACTAAATCATCTTAACTTGACCAAACCATTACCTAAACAACCCCACCTCACTTTTTAGTTCTCAGTCATCACTTCACTTCCACTTGCTCTCGACCACAAGCCTTTTCCTTCTTCTTTGCTTTAGGCTAAACATTCCAACAACATCAATAAGGCTCCGCCTCCTCTTGATCCTCCACTTCCTTTATTATTTCTTCACTTCTTAGATGCTAAACCATGTTTTAATAGTATTCTAAGGTCTTTGGCAAAGTTTGATGGTGTTTGAAGTTGATTTGACATGATTTTTAAAAAAGTTACTAAAGGAAAGAGAAGAGAAGAAGCCATTAGAGAGTGGAAGAAAAGCTTGAAAAAGGAAGAAGAAGAAGTATAAAAGGAAGTGAAAAATATGAGAAAGTGGATGCTTATTTATAGAAAAAGTTTGGGATTAAAAAATATTTTGTAAAAAGACCAAAATACCATTTACTTACTTTTTAAGCAACCTTAGTTTTTCGACACTTAACATCACATTCCAAATCATTACTTTATGTCATTTTCACTTAAGTATTGAGTAAAGAATATAATAATTATGTTTGGTTTGATTTGACGTTTACATTTTGCTTTGAAATGACATGGTTGTCTTTTTGTGCTTACTTTTTGTTAATTACATTCTAGAATTTTCTAAGTATGTTGAATAAAAGTAAACTTGATTAATGAATTAATTAATAATTATACTATTTGAATATATGTTCTTATATAAGAAAATAAAGGTGCGACAACTTTTAATCGACAAAACGTTCATTTTGACAAAATGTTTTACGGTCACATTTTGACGTTATAGTCAAACTACTTATTTATGTAAACCAAATTTAAAAATAAATTTGTATGTTTTTATTTAAAAATATAAACACTTATAAATAAGTTAAAATAATTTATTTAACCATCGAAACATACTTTTCTGAAATCAGCATTTTGTCACTTTTGTCGATATATGCAAATGTTATAATTTTTGTGTGTACTTCTCTTTCTAAATCCTATTTGATATTGTTTGAATCATATAATCATGCCAATTTATATTTAAAATAACTTTAAATAGTATATTTTAAAGTGGTCAATTTTTGGTTCGTTGCAATTTAACTATTGAAATTAAATAAAACCGGAAATTTCTTCCTTTTCTAACTACAAAATTCATAAAATATTATTCCATCTAGTGAAATAATGGAATTAAAAACCCATCCCCAAAATGTTATTTTACATCACATCTCTACATTTTATATCATTTGGAGGATAAAAACTTTGGATTTATCCCTGAAACCAAATTATACTATTTCTAATTAATTCCAAAATTTACCATTAACCATTATTCTATGCAAACAATGATTATTAGATCGTAACTTGACCAATAAAACACATTAGATTCGGGTATAACCGATAATTAAATCAAAATAAGGATTAAAGAGATGATATGTGTTATTATTCACCTTATATTTATGGTTGGAGTTTGAGATTTGGTGTTGGTTTGATTTCCTAAGCTTTTTCCCTTGAATCTCAAGATTTGTACTTCCTTCTATGGCTAGCCTCCCTTAGTTTTCTTTAGTTCTTTTGTGAATGATGGAAAATTAGAATAGAATGATGGATAAGGGTTTATGTAACGATCCAGTATTTTCAACCACTCGCATTCGCACATGTCAGACTTAATTTGCTCAAAATACTGCGTTGTAAATAAAATTTGGCAATCTCATCATATACATTAAATAAATAATCACATAATCACAGACACAGAGTAAATAATAATGCAGTGGATGTAAAAGAGATAGCAGTATATAAAGCTACATATATATAAGATACATCAGAGTTAAACAAGATACAACAGAAGGGTAACAAGATACATTAGGTACAAATCAGGATACATCACTGGAATCACTGGATACTGAAAGCAAAATAGATGGCTGGATTTCCAAGCAAAGCTCCAACTTCGAAGGTGAGTCTTGAATGCTGAATCACTCAGTCTGACTCGAGCGTAAAGCAAAACACAAAACATTTGAGTCAGGACATACATACTTATGAAATGTAAATCAACTCAAGTGAATTGTAACAAAATGCATTGGTAACCTAAAGGATATTTGGGATTACCCATCCTTTAAGAATCCGTTAAATTATTTACTATGTAGTAATATTTCTCTATTATAATAATGTCTATAGTAAAATAAACTTACTTTTAAATTGCGTTAAGGAGTGACTCAATATTTCCCTTAACACGTAATAGTCCCAGTAGTCCATCCAGTATCATGGTTCCTCATGATCGGGAAGCCACCAGAGGATACCACACGGGCTACGGGAGAAAACCAAATTCGTACAATGCGCGCTATAGTAGGTGACACTGCACAACTAGGACATGCCAGGGTAGATATATCAATTACGCTTCCGGACCGATGGTAACGCGTAGCAGCTACTACCGCCCACCTCGAGCCACACCTCAAAATCAAAAGGGCCCAAATCAATCATAAAGTAATAGAATGGTATCGAAAGAGGGTGTCTGATAAAAGGTGCTACCTTCTTAGCCCATCAATCGCTCATGTTTTAGCCACCTTATGCCAACTCAAGGGAGTCGGGTCCACGTATTTACCTCAAAGGAAACGCCGCACCATCCTACTGAATTCTGGAATCTCCACCGCATACACCGTTGTGAAAGTGGTTTTCGGAGTTGGCAGAGAGTATGACAACTTCCAATCCCGATCTCTTCAACAACCAAACGTGATTATAATGCCGTGGTCATTTCAAAATAGTTCATACTTCAAAATCAAATCATTTCATTTCCAAACTATATTCCTTCCAAAATAGTTTATACTTTGAAACCAAAACCATTTTTATTTCGAAACTATATTCAAATCAAAATAGTTTATACTTCGAAACCAAACCCATTTCAAAATAATTTCCTTTCAAATCCTTTATCTTATCATTCTTTATTTCAAATATTCAAATTAAATATCGTTTTAAAATCAAATACGTCATTCATTTATTATGCCAATTATCATTACAAAACACATTTCAAAATTCCATTTAAAAGTTCATTTATCTCATTTCATCTCATTCCATTCAACATATAACAAAGTAACCATTATTCAAATTCAAATTCAAATTCAATTTAAATTCCTTAAGAATTCAAATTTAAATATTAAAATATATTCAAACTCCTTAAATTTCACAATTTATCAATTCCAAAGTTAAATCACAATCACTTTAAAATATAACTCAAAGAGTGTTAAAATCTATAACATTTCAACACATTGTCAAGTTTTAGCAACAACAACATTTATAAAGTGCTACAGTAGGTAATTAATTACCAAAATAGTTCACTTCAGAAACAACAGCATTTATAAATGCCGTAATGGATATTTAGTTATGTTAGAACTTAGTTAAACTTCTGAAATGATAGCACTTAACAAATGCCATCGTAAAACCACAACATTTTTGGAAATGCTATCAATAAAATTCTAGATTTTATTATAACTTTTCAGGAACAATAAAACTTCAATTTTAGCAAATTTTAAACTTGTAAATCATATTTTTAGGCTTCAAAACTTCACATTTAAATCAATTTAACATATGATTTATCACAACAAAATTTTATAATTAAATATCCAATTTAAAACTCAATTCATTTGTTAAGTCAAACTTTCACTATTTTCTTAACTTATTAATTTAACAAAACTTTAATATTTTACTTCAAATATCTTTTCAAAACTTTAAATTTAATTTCCATTATTTACTTACATTATTAAAGATAAAATTTAAAGTCAAAAATCACATTCACTTCAAATTTACATACTTAAATGTAATTCAAATATTTTAACTTTCTCAAAATATAAGAAAAGTATTTAAATCATAATTTCATACTTTAAAATACATATTTATATAAAAAAATTAAAATATACCACGGGGTCTGTATATAATTTTCTACCCTAAGTCAAGTGATATGGACATATATCATTTCAATCCGAAATTTAAAAGAATAACTCGGGTTCTATCACTTCAAACCTGCAATCCCAAGTCAAATAAAATACAATAAAAATCACTTGAGCCTATCATTTCAGTCCATAATGATTTTTCCTATTCTAATGTCCGTTCGGGTATGTATCATTTCAACCCATAGTGACTCTATTCTAATAGGGAACTTGCAGTGTGAACATATGCATAAACAATATAAACAATTATACTAACATGTCAATGTCACAATATACTATCATATATCATATGTCATGTGATAATTAACAAAGTTAACATGGTAATAACATGAAATACATATCATATAATCATCATTAACTTGCATAAAAATTTTAATTACAAAGAACTTGTCATCCATTTACCATTTCATAAGTAATAATGTTAGAGTGAGAAGGACTCACCTTTATCAAAGCTAGAGACCTAAAACAACGCACAAGAACAATTCCAAAAGCACGACAAGCACGATTAGATTTAAATGGATGGAGATCCTTGATATGATCTTGTATACAACAATTAAAATAAAGCAATAAAAACATATATATACAATACAAAGATAAACTGAAACAAAATGAAAATTAGAATAAACAAAGAACAAGATGGCTTAACCATGCTTTAACACAAGAGTGCTTGACAGTAACTCAACATGGCTCGGTCATGCTCATCATTTTTGCTCGGCCCTGGTGGTTCTTGGGCTCAGCCATAATCAGGTCTAGACCTGAAATTCTCGACCAATGGTCAGTAAAAAAGAAAAAAAAACAATGGGATGTGAAGAGGTAGGAGTTACAAGTGGAGGAATGCAAAAGGTCAAGGCTAAAAGGTGGATTTTGGTGCACCCTAGGCTCGGCCTATACCAATATTTGGCTCGGCCATGGTCACTAGAGGTCAGGTCAGAGGTTGATGTGATGTCTAGAGGTGATTTCGTGTGCTGGTGGTGGAGCTAGGGGTAGTGGCCGAGGCAGGACATGAAGGTGATGGTGGAAATGGCTTGGCTAGACATTGTTTTGGAGTTTTTGCAAAGTTTTTGTGGTGGAAGCTCTACTTGGTGGTTACGGCCAGATCTGGATAGAGAAGAGGGGTGGTTCGTCGTGTATGATGAGGAGAAGGAGATGGTGGTGGTGGTCAGTGAAGATGGTGGTGGTTGTGGACGAACAAAGCATGAAGAGATTAAGGCGAAATCAAGCAAAATGAAGAAGAAAATAGGAAAAAGGAAGCCATTAACTAACAATATTATTCTCAAAATGAAATGGCCGTGAGAATTGAAAATGTCGAAGTATTTACACATGAAAACACATAGAAATGCACGGCTAAAGGTGAGGGAAAGTGGAAGGTCACCATGAAAAGGAAGAGGCAAGCAAAGGAAAGGCCACAAGTTAAAAAGCACAAAAGTCTCTTCGAATTTCCAATTTTAACAATTCACTTTAAACAAATAAAAAAAATCAACTAAATCAAATAAAAAACTGAAAAAAATAAAGTGGAAATGAAAATAAAATAATGTCTTAGGAAAATATAAAATAAATAAAGAAAATACTTTATTTAATTGAAACTTGAATTCAAAATTGTAAACAAAATACAACTAACATTAGAAAATTTCAACTACACTTTTAAAATGTTTTAAAAATAAAATATATATATACATAACATGTCATGTTACACATGTAAACATAAATTAGAACATGACATGACAAAAAAAAATTATTTATATAAATTAAAACAAACAATTTTTGTTAAATAAAACAATACACATAGAATAGTTTAAAAAGCATAACTTTCACAATATTAATTAGATTTCAACGAAACAAAAATCAGTATACTTGAAATTTTATTTATTTTCATAATAAAGTTCAAAAATTCTAAATTCTAAATTTTTAAATTTAAAAGTCAAAGGTTGACCATATTGACCTAAATTCACATTTCTGGAAAATATTCTATTTATTCAAGTTTGAAATTCTAATTCACATAAAAATCAAAATTTATATTTAAAATAACAAAATTTATTCAATTTTAATAAATAAAATAAAGTTTTTAAGTCAAGAAATTCAATTAAAATAATTACAAAATACAAGGTTGTTGCACTCTGCCCCACTCAAAAATTTTCGTCCCTGAAAAGGAATGAGGCATGGGAAAACACAAAAAAAGATAGAATGAAATAGGATTAAGACAAGATGATAAGAAAATTAAAATTATACCTAATAACTGTTGTTATAAGTAAGTTTAACAAGGTGGAGATGATCTTCCCAAGATCCTCCAGAATCAAGAACACAAGCACAAAAAAAATCCTTTAGAATCTGATTCACCCTTTTCGCTTGACCGATGGTCTGTGGATGGCCAACAGTTCTCAAATTCAAATTGAGTACCAAAGATTATAGAAAGGTTTCCTAACAGACTGGTATAAGAAATATTTTCCCCATTCTGTAGCAAGATAAGGGAAATAAGGACAACCAAAAGATAGCTTGAAAAACAAACTAAGATAATAAATTTGAAACCATGAAAATTTCAACTTAAATTGAAAATTAATTTTACATAAGTTAAATAAAATTTAACCATCTCTAATTTCATTATCTTATCATCCAATTATCTTAAATAAACAATCTCTAAAATCATGGATTTGAAAAAAAAATCATCTATTATACTCACAATGTACTCAATAAATTAAATTCTTCTATATTCCTAATAAAAATTAAATTTATTCCCCTCAATATATTTTCTCACCTATTTTAAATATATTTACACTTATTATAACTGCTTTAATTTATCCTTAGTTCCTTTAACATCATTTTATATTGTAAATTATTCCATTACCTTTTTTCTCTATTTACCTCTGTTAATCTTTTTATAACTAAAATTAAGTGCATAACATTTATTATAACCTCTCAAATTTTATTTATAAAATCTTTTTACATTGTATATTATCCAATTACATATTCAACTTCTGCATAATTTAGGTAAGTTATATTGGAATGAAATTGTGTATTATACAAATAAAACCTTCTAATTCAATCATTTCAAGCTTGAATATTTGTTCAAATCTTGAAATTATACTTGAAATTATCTTTCGAGATAAAATATAGGAATTAAATTTTCGATAAATTCCAACTATTTAGAGATAAATAAATGCACATATACTATATATATATATATATATATATATATCCATTCAAATTTAAATCATACATCATCATATGTTATAAATCCAGTTCTTATTTTAGAAATTCAAATCAATTAAATTCTCGAAAAATACTGTAGCATGACTACAGAACGGTCTCTTCACTTCGAAACTCGAAAATGAATGTAGATGATGCAGCAGTCATCACCCAAGGTATTTTCTAGCGACAAAGAGAAAAGCACTAATTTTAAACTTTAAAATTCTTTGGAAACAAAATTCTATTAGAAAATACTTTAAATAGTACATCCTTTTTAAAAATTTAGATTCAAGGTTTGAAACCACCGGAAATTAAATTCTCAAGTTCTTGTTTAAATTCATTTTAAATTTTCAAATAAATTTATAGCCACGTTTTATAGTTCAGTTATTTATATATGAAACAAGAGATAATGATATATAAAATCAAATATTATTTCTTAACAACCAATTCAAATAAAAATCCAGAAAAATTTATAATATAGTTACAAGTTTTTTTTAATTACTAAATTTGAAAAACCATATTGTGTCAGTTTGCTCTGTTCAAGTGTTTTGGAAATCTTATCGATAGCGTTGATCAGACGAATCGATCAGAAATCCAAATCAATATCAACAACTCAAACAACACAATATATAGAACATTTTAAATATTAGTTTACAAATATACTTCAAGAATGATTTGAAGATAAGTTGAAAACAAAGATGAGATGATTAAATAACAGAATAGGAAGATGGATAAACTTATATAAATCGCGGGCAACTTAACTGGGTCAACCGTGACTTAAAGAATAAGATCGATGTGGATTTATGGGGGTAAATCTACGTTCGGTCTCAAGAGATAGAGTTCAGAATTATAAGAGATACTAGCATCTAAACCGAGGATATAAAAATCTCTGGTGAATCGATGCTGTTGAAAAGGAGTTTCACCCCTTTTACAAATCAATTTGTGATTGGCGAGATCGCCGACTCATTATAAAGATCATTCGAAGTGGAGTTATGGGACACTCCAGAATCAAAAGAAGACCAATAGTGATGTACAGGAATGGATTTTGGAACCGCAGGGAACGTACCAAAATTCAAAGGTAATTCGAATCAAAGAGGAAGAAATTCAAACTCGAATGAAAGTGATTCTGTAAATAAATTTACTATATATGCTAAGTTTGCCTAGAGCCAAAGCTCTGATACCAACTGCAACGATCCAGTATTTTCAACTACTCGCATCCGCGCATGTCGGACTTGAATTGCTCAAAATAACGCCTGTAAATAAAATTTGGCAATCTCATCATATATAGTAAATAAATAATCACATAATCATAGACACAGAGTAAATAATAGTGCAGCGGAAGTAAAAAAGATAGTAGTTCATGAAGCTACTATATATATAAGATATATCAGAGTTAAACAGAATACAACAGAAGAGTAACAAGATACATCAGGTACAAATCAGGATACATCACTGGAATCACTGGATACTGAAAGCAAAATAGAAGGCTGGATCTTCAAGCAAAGCTCCAACTCCGAAGGTGAGTCTTGAATGCTAAATCACTCAGTCTGATCCAAGCGTAAAGCAAAATACAAAACACTCGAGTCAGGACATACATACTTATGAACTGTAAATCAACTCAAGTGAACAGTAACAAAATGCATCAGTAACCTAAAGGATGCTTGGGATCACCCATCCTTTAAGGATCCGTTAAACTATTTACTATGTAGCAATATTTTGCTTTTGTAATAATGTCTATAGTAAAATAAACTTACTTTTAAATAGCGTTAAGGAGTGACCCAATATTCCCCTTAACACGTAATAGTCCCAGTAGTCCATCCATAATCATGGTTCCTCCTGATCGAGAAGCCACCAGAGGATACCACACGGGCTACCGGAGAAAACTAAACTCGTACAAGGCGCGCTAGGGTAGGTGACACGACACAACTAGGCAATGCCAGGGTAGATATACCAATTACGTTTCCGGACCGGTGGTAACGCGTAGTAGCTACTACTACCCACCTCGAGCCACACCCCAAATCAAAAATGTGTAAATCAATCATAAAGTATAGAATGGTATCGAAGGAGTGTGTCCGATAAAAGGTGCTACCTTCTTAGTCCGTCAATCGCTCCTATTTTAGCCACCTTATGCCAACTCACGGGAGTCGGGTCCACGAATTTACCTCAAAGGAAACTCCGCACCATCGTACTTCATTCTGGAATCTTCACTGCGCATACGATTGTTAAAGTGGTTTTCAAAGTTGGCAGAGAGTATGACAACTTCCGATTCCGGTCTCTACAACAACCAAATGTTACTATCATTTCAAAATAGTTCATACTTCAAAATCAAATCATTTCATTTCCAAACTATATTCCTTTCAAAATAGTTTATACTTCGAAACCAAAACCATTTTTATTTCAAAACTATATTCAAATCAAAATAGTTTATACTTCGAAACCAAACCCTTTTCGAAATCATTTCCTTTCAAATCCTTTATCAATTCATTATCATTCTTTAATTCAAATATTCAAATTAAATATCATTTTAAAATCAAATATGTCATTCATTTATTATTCCAAATATCATTACAAAACACATTTCAAAATTCCATTCAAATATTCATTTATCTCATTTCATCTTATTCCATTCAACGCATAACAAAGTAACCATTATTTAAATTCAAATTCAATTTAAATTCCTTAAAAATTCAAATTTAAATATTAAAATACATTCAAACTCCTTAAATTTCACAATTTATCAATTCTAAAGTTAAATCACTATCACCTTAAAATATAACTCAAATAGTGTTAAAATTTATAACATTTCAAAACATTGTCAAATTTTAGCAACGATAGCATTTATAAAGTGCTACAGTAGGTATTTAATTTCCAAAATAGTTCGGTTCAGAAACAACAGCATTTATAAATACCGTAATAGATATTTAGTTATGTCCGAAATTAGTTAAGTTTATGAAATGATAACACTTAACAAATTCCATCGTAAAACCACAGCATTTTCGAAATTGCTATCGATAAAATTCCAGATTTTATTGTAATTTTTCAGAAATAATAAAACTTCAATTTTAGAAAATTTTAAACTTATAAATCATATTTTTAGGCTTTAAAACTTCACATTTAAACCAATTTAACATATGATTTGTCAGAACAAAATTTTATAATTAAATATCCAATTTAAAACTCAATTCATTTGTTAAGTCAAAATTTCACTGTTTTCTTAACTTATTAATTTAACAAAACTTTAACATTTTACTTCAAATATCTTTTCAAAACTTTAAATTTAGTTTCCATTATTTACTTACATTTTTAAAAATAAAATTTAAAGTCAAAAATCACATTCACTTCAAACTTACATACCTAAATTTAACTCAAATATTTAACTTTCTTAAAATATAAGAAAAATATTTAAATCATAATTTCAAAATTTAAAATATACCACGGGGTCTGTATATAATTTTCTTTTCTAGGTCAAGTGATACGGATATGTATCATTTCAATCCGCAATTTAAAAGAATAACCCAGGTTCTATCATTTCAAACCCACAATCCCAAGTCAAATAAAATACAATAAAAATCACTTGAGCCTATCATTTCAGCTCGTAATGATTTTTCCTATTCTAATGTCCAGTCGGGTATGTATCATTTCAACCCATATTGATCCTATTCTAGCAGGGAACTTGCAGTGTGAACATATGTATAAACAATGTAAACAATTATACTAACATGTCAATGTCACAATATACTGTCGTATATCATATGTCAGGTGATAATTAACAAAGTTAACATGGTAATAACATGAAATACATATCATATAATCATCACTAATTTACATAAACATTTTAACTACAAATCACTTGTCATCCATTTACCATTTCATAAGTAATAATGTCAGAGTGAGAAGGACTCATCTTTATCAAAGCTAGAGACCCAAAACAACACACAAGAACGATTCCAAAAGCGCGACAAGCACGATTAGATTTGAACGGATGGAGAGCCTTTATATTAATCTTGTATACAACGAATAAAACAAAGAAATATAAACATATATATATAATACAAAGATAAATTGGAACAAAATGGAAATTAGAATAAACAAAGAACAGGATGCCTTAACCATGTTTTAACACAAGAGTGCTTGACAATAACTCAACATGGCTCGGTCATGTCAATCATTTTTGCTCGGCCCTGGTGGTTCTTGGGCTCAGCCATGATCCGGTCTAGACCTGAAATGCTTGGCCAATGGTCAGCAAAAAAGAAGGCAAAACAATGGGATGTGAAGAGGTAGGAGTTACAAGTGGAGGAATGCAAAAGGTCAAGGCTAAAAGGTGGATTTTGGTGCACCCTAGGCTCGGCCTATGCCAATATTTGGCTCGGCCATTGTCACTACAGGTCAGGTCAGAGGTTGATGTGATTTCTAGAGGTGATGTCATGTGCTGGTGGTGGAGCTAGGGGTGGTGGCCGAGGCTAGACATGAAGGTGATGGTGGAAATGGCTTGGCTAGACATTGTTTTGGAGTTTTTGCAAAGTTTTTATGGTGGAAGCTCCACTTGGTGGTCGCGGCCAGATCTGGACAGAGAAGAGTGGTGTTTGGCCATGTATGATGAGGAGAAGGGTATGGTGGTGGTGGTGGTCGGTGAAGATGGTGGTGGTTGTGGCCGAACAAAGCATGAAGTGATCAAGGCCAAATCAAGCAAAATGAAGAAGAAAATAGGAAAAAGGAACCCATTAACTAATAATATTTTTCTCAAAATGAAATGGCCATGAGAATTAAAAATAAGGAAGTATTTTCACGTGAAAACGCATAGAAATGTACAGCTAAAGGTGAGGGAAAGTGGAAGGTCACCAGGAAAAGGAAGAGGCAAGCAAAGGAAAGGCCACAAGTTAAAAAGCACAAAGTCTCTTCGAATTTTCAATTTTAATAATTCACTTTAAAAAATAAAAAAAGTCAAGTAAATAAAATAAAAAGCTAAACAAAATAAAGTGGAAATGAAAATAAAATAATGTCTTATGAAAATAGAAAATAAATAAAGAAAATACTTTATTTAATTGAAACTAGAATTCGAAATTGTAAACAAAATACAACTAACATTGGAAAATTTCAACTACACTTTTAAAATGTTTTAAAAATAAGATATATATACATAACATGTCATGTTACACATGTAAACATAAATTAGAACATGACATGACAAACAAAAATATTATTTATATAAATTAAAATAACAATGGTTGCGTACGAGCTCCACTGTATAGCCCTCTCCCTCGTGCTTTCCTGATCTCGGTTGCTTCTTTTCACCTCGTTCGCCTCTTCTTGTTTCTTCCGCGGCTTCTTCCAATGCATAGCCCTCCCCCTCTTCTCCACATCCTCCCCGATGCTCCTTCCACTACGTCCTCATCAACCAGATCTGGCAGGATCTTCAAGCAATCAGTGACCAAGTGTACGCCCTCGCTTTCTGATGATGATTTTCCTCCCCTGCCGTCCGTTAATACGTCGAACCTAGCTCCTTTCGCTCGTCCTGGCTTGCGGCCAGAAATGTTGTGTAATTTGGTTAGCGGTGACACTTGTGGTATTGGTTCAGCGCCTTTGAGTGTAAAAAATGACTGTGCTGCATGTGGAGTATTACGAGTTGTTTCGGTTGCTAATGGTTGTGACTCTGTCGAGATTGGTTGTGAGTTTAAGCATCAATCTCCTGCTGACAATTTGTGTTATGAACGTTGCACATCTGTTGTTCGATAGACTGCTCCTGAGAACCTTGTTCCCAATCACACTGGTTTGAGTTCTGGTGGTTCCCTGCTTGTGGCCACTCCCATTGTGGTCACTGATTGTGTTGAGGATTGTCGTCCTGCTGCTCCATCCCCAATTTGTTCCAATAGTTGGTCTTCTCTTTTTACATCTCTTCCTCGTAATGCTGGTGTTTATGAACCAGTTGACTTTGATATCGTTGAAGAAAATGGAGTGATGATCCCTCCTCCAAATGTTATGCAAGCTGGTATTGACTTTTGGTCATAATATTTGGTTGGATTCTTTTTGGACCCTAAGGATCGCCTTCATAATGCGTCTGCAATTTGTCGTAAAGCCTGGCGGCTGCGTGGTAATCTTCATATTAAGTTGGTTGATTCCATGTACTTCTTGTTGTTCTCCTCCCCTGAGGAACGTAGTCGTGTTCTTGAGGCCGAGCCTTCTTTTTTCGATGGGAAACCATTTATTATTACTCCCTGGTCTCCTACGATATCTAGTGCCCGTGAGCAAGTTCTCTCTATCCCCGTTTGGGTTTATTTCTCTCAAATTCCTTCAGCTCTCCAACCGCCGCTCGGGTTGAATTGGCTCGCGTGTAATGTTGGTAAATTAAAATGTTTTGATTCTTATACTGTAGTACGTGATAAGCTGGTGTATGCTAAAGCTCTGATTGAGATTTCTCCCTTTAAGCCTCTTCCATTCTCTATTCCAGTTCAACTAGCTGTTGGCCATGTGGTGGATGTTCGTGTTCGATACGGTTGGGTCCCTAACATTTGCTCCACCTGTCACTCCTTTGGCCATTTAGATACTTCCTGTTTGCATTGTGCTGTTTCCCCTTTACCTCCTAAGATCCCTCTGCCTCGGCCTCCACTCAGGAAATGGGTTCCTAAAGCTCTGGTCGATCCTCCTCATGTTGATCCGTTATCTGCCCCTGGTTCACTGCTTTCTCCTGTTCGGCCTCCTTCCATTGTCCTGGTGATTCTTCTGTTGTTGCCCTTGATGTTTCGGATCTTTCTCCACCTCATGTTGTTTGGGCTGTGTCTGAGCGTTGTTGGGTTGATTGCCGATCTGATATGTGTTTCAACCCGGTGGATAATTCCTATTTTAGATTTTTTACTGACAATCCATTGGACCTTCGATGCCTTTACTATAGTCCATCTGGTGACTCCTTGGTCCTTGACATGGACGGTTCTTTTGCTGGGGTTAATTCTGTCGTGTTAGCTGATACTACTTGGGATCGATTCTTTATTTACTCTTCTGATGCTGAAATTTATGATCCATCTCTTGCTGTGCTGTTTCGCCCGTTCTTTGGCCTATTTGGTAATGTTTCTTCCCAGGTGGATGTTGTTACTGGTGGCTCTACCTCTTCGGAGGAGACCTAATCTTGTTAGCCATCTTTAGTAGCTGTGACTTGCTGTCACACTCCTGTGTTGTATTTTCTTCTTTCTTTTTTAGTAGCTAAGACACTTCTGCCTTACACCTGTACTTCAAATTTTTATTACGTTTGTGATAAAAAGTGGACGGTCCACTATAAAACCGGCTGGCCTTGCCAAAAAAAATAAATAAACAATTTTTGTTAAATAAAACAATTTACATACAATAGTTTAAAAAGCATAACTTTCACAAAACTAATCAGATTTCAACAAAACGAAAAGAAGTAACTTGAAATTTTATTTATGTTCATAATAAATGATAAAATTCAAAAATTCTAAGTACTAAATTTTAAAATTTTAAATTTAGAAGTCAAAATTTGACCACATTGACCAAAATTCACATTTTTAAAAAAATTCTATTTATTCATGTTTGAAATTCTAATTTACATAAAAATCAAAATTTATATTTAAAATTACAAAATTTATTCGATTTATAAAATAAAATAAACTTTTTAAATCAGGAAATTCAATTAAAATAATTACAAAATACAGGGTTGTTACAGTTTGAGGCAAAGGGTTTAGGTCTATTTCCTTAGATGCACCCTCTTAATCACTCTCTTATATGTTAAATTTTTGAACACTTATTTAAATTCATTAAGGCACGAGCAGATTAATTACCCAAATCTCATTCTCCTTAATTACCAACATTATTCTATTTATTCTATACAACTAATTGTCTTGAATAACGTTGAACAAAAATTAAGGGTGTTACAATGGTTAAGTGCAATTAATCCTAAATCTACTCTAAGTGATATAAAGTGCATATACTATGTCTTTGTAATTCTACGTTCATACATCTAAGGATTCTTTTCTAACACAATGGGTCAATTCTATAATTCAAACCTCACACAATCGATCAGCCAAATCAAGATCTACTATCCTATCTCTACTCAGACTACTCCTAAAGAGAGAGAACATCGTAATGCGAATTAGAAAAGTGATTCAACATATGCACCCATGTCCGTCTTTCGATTATAGTGGAAAAATGCCTCTTATTGTACCACATTAGGGCCCATTGTATGTGAACTCCAATTAGTACCGGGCCTCAACTGACAATCGTCTTTTTATAGCCACTTATTGTCCAACGTCAATGCCCACCGTATGTGAGCTCCCATTAGGACCGGGATCCATCTAACAATAGACATCCAATAGCCACTTATTGTCCAGTGTCGGTGTCCTCCCATACCACTTTGCACAAGAACACGTGCAGTAACTGAATCTCCCGTTAGGACGGGCTCCTCGAATAGTGTTCCCGTCAATGCTGCGCCCACCCAATCATAACACTTCTGAGATTAACGCAAAACAAATTGCCCACATCTCTTCATAGCTATCCACTTATAACTTTGATATCTGCCTGATGATTACTCTTTCCATTTACGGAACTTCTGGATTGTCCTTGTCCTAATATCATCATGAACTAAATTCGCCCCTACTCTGATAGGGAACTTACTTCCCCATTCCCTCGCGCATACAAGATGGCCCAAATAGTTCATTTTTTGGTTCCTTGGCTATCAAACTTTCATTCATTTTATTTGGCTTAAGGCCAAGGTTCAAGTCATCAATTTTTATATTGGACGATGGACCCACAGGTCGACTGCTATCGGCGGACCTTAGTGGTTCCAAGGTTGACTGTACCCTTTTATAATTATTGGTTTGCTCTTTTATTTCGTGCGATTATAAATTCGATTACACGGTAGATTTCCAACCGATTAGTCTTTGATTTTAACCTTAATTTCTAGTTTAAGTAATTATCCAATTTCTAACAATTCTAGGGTTTGCAGATTAGAAATATCAGGTGTCGGTTTAACAGCTACAAGATCCAACTATAGATTATAGGGCTCACAGTTTACCAATTCAATTCCAACTTAACAGATTAATTAGTATTTTTAAGAAATCTAATCAATTAAAATAGATTTAAGCTTAATTCAAATAATTAAATCATTTAATCCGTCCCCACTCATCTTATAGCCTTAGCTCTATATCTAAAAAAGTGGCCTCCAAATGATAGTGCTCCTCTAGACCTTCTAGCTGCTTGCCTCTTCTATTTATTTTACCGTTGATTTGATTTACTTTTGGATTTAATTTGGAGTTTAATCTTGATTTGAGAATTGGAGAAGAAACTAGGGTTTAAGTAGAGATTTTAGCAGCATTTAGTTATTGTCATCTCAAAACAGAGATTAGGATTTAGTTTATCGTCTAATTTATAGAAATGATTAGCTAATTAAGGCCATTAGATTAGGTCGGGAATCATCTCAACCGGTCATCATTTACTCCGCTCCAACATAACCAACCCTGGCCACAAATCTCATGTCCAACGAGGCAAATGCTGGCCGCATAATTCTCTGCATGGGTCAACCACTGTCGATCGACCTGGGACCCCCTTGGGTTAAACCAACCTATATATTTTTAGTGTATTTATTTCAAATTTTTTTTAATACTTTCGACACTTGTAACTCTCTCATACTAACTCGGATTACGACAAGTTATATATTGAAATTGTCCAGAAAATCGCTGCATACACAATGTTGTAAGTTCCATAACCTAATTTAGACTTTGTGAAAATTAACTTTTAAGTCCTTGTTTTATTTTTAAATTTATCCTTTTATTAAATTTTGGTAAATTTCTAGGGTGTTACACCATTAGGCCATATTGTTGAATCCAGAATGTCCTTCTTAAGTTTTTTGACTTCAAACATGATTGTGTTTGGACTTAGGTATTTTCAATTATGAAGTAAATGGGCCTTGAGAATTTTGAGAGATAATAGGTTTTTGGGTGAAGGCCCAACCCATCCCTATTTAGCCAGCAATTTTCACTTCTTCTCATTATTTAATTTTACGTTACTTTTTATATCTTCCTCATCTCTCTTTGCCATCTTCTTCCAAAACCTAAAACCAACCTAATCAGGCAAAATAAACTTCCTAAATTCATGGAAAATCATCGAATTCTTCTCATGCTATTCTTTACAATCTCTATCCTTACGAAGCAATATTGAGAAAGAAAGAGCTTAGGGCTACTTTGGAAAGAAACTTTAGCTATATATAGGTTCTTGCTTGAATGGAGTTATTATGGTTGTTACGTGAGTGGCACTAATTTTTTGTGAAGACTTGTAACAACTCGCACCTCTGGCCATACTGATTTAAAGCCCAAAAGTAGCATTTGAACTCACATTGTACTAGAAGGCAGATCTTTAGGTTTATACCAATTTATAAGGTACAGAGACAAATATAACTTTAATACATTTTACAGTTTGAGGTCTCATAGGGGAAGCAATAAAATATAAATACTAAAATAACCAAATAGTTACTATCTTAAAACAACAATGTTCCATACAAAAGATATTTGAATAAAGTCTCCAAATACAAATATATGTCTAACTAGCAAGTATAATAAGATATATAGGGAATGCCAATATGTAAATATATCTCCTAGGCAAATGACCACCTTCTCTACACATCTTATGCCTATTATATCACCTATTACCACGTCATCCTATAATAGGTATAAATAGGAAGAAACAGAGGGAACCAAAAAAGGTCTAGTGAGTGAATAATATCCCTAGTGGTTTGGTGTTAATAGATAATTAAATTATCATTCATAATATACATAACCTAAGGGTATTCATTTGTATCCGAGTACTACATATATGGAATTAGTCAATTTACACACTAAAAGTTTACAACCTTTAATATGCCTAAATCCAATAATAGTGTACAAAGATTTCCACCCAATAGTTGGATACCTAGAAACTGGATAAACCTAAGAATACATCGAGTATGGAGTCCCAATAGTAAACCCCCTAACTATATGTTGAGTAAACATTCTTACTAGTAAACTGCTTAAGTCGCACATACACAAGTATACTATCAAAATTTCAAGACATACCGAATATACAACCCGGAAGTAAACTTCCTACTAATATATTGAGTAAACTTCTTCAGTGGTACATGTCCTATTCCCCACATCATTCAACCCATAACATATAAGGGTCGATAAACAATTCCGCTTCTTAGTAGATACAGCTGCCAAACGGTTGTAAGCCATACTTATATGGATGCCTCTATTCCCTCACACAGCTCACCAATATGCTCCTATAATTACAATAGTAATAATAAGAGTAACTAATTGTAACACAATCGCATGTAGTATTGAATGTCATGTCATACCGCATCACAAAGGGTGAAACTCTAGAATGTCAACTAAGTGGTAAGCAAAGTCATGCATGTTAAAAAGCTTCATGTAGTTGCATGAACCCCAGAAAGTGAAGGAAGTAGGAAACCGACCACTATAACTATTCAACTTGGCCTGCAACAGATCTAGGTTCAACCTGGGCTGTCTACGGGCTATCAGTTGATATAAATTCCAGGTCAGTCAACCGGCTTCCTATATATTATTTTCATCATTAAAATGCATGTAATACCTTGGATTTTTATAAAAATAAATCATTAAGTAATTAAAAAGGACATTTTTGTAATTTTACATAAAGCTAAAAAATGAAGGGATCAGGTAAATGAGATTCCCTCATTCGGAGGCCCAAAGCTAACTGCTACAGATGCTACAGTCATCCAATGTCATTAATTCTCGATGACTAAATGCAGTAATGTTAGATACATTGATATACCAAAAGCATATAAATATGAAAAAAATTAAACTCAATTTAAAACAAATTTCTCATTTCACTTCAGATTCATTACATAATCTTATAAGTAAGCCACGTTCAGAGAAATAACAATTTGTTACAAAATATGCCAAGAGCGACATATAGAGATGCCCTCTTGGTTGACCAGAGTCTAAATATAGGTAGTAAAAACTTTTTTATTGCATACAATAACATGGTGGAATCAAACCGAAAGAACTCCTATAGCTAGCTTGCCTCCTGCATGTCTCTAGAAGCTTATTTGTCTAAAGGAGAACCTAAAAACCTTAACTCTCAAACTACTCAAAATCAATTGAGAACTTGAGAGTTTAAAGGGAAAACATAAACTTCGAGTTAGACAAAATAATCTGGGGTGAATAATAACCTACCATCTCGAACCATATAGATATATAGTGAGATTACGCTGTTTAGTGGAATGGGTTTTCCACTCACTAGTATCTTGACCCAATTTATAATAACCATATGTTGTGACTATATCCACATTGATAAAGACATAACATAATAAAATGTGTTATGATGATATGCAAACATGCAATATGCTCTGGGTTTCCGATCCCCATTTACCTGACTATCTGTCTCAAGTTATAGTTTCTAGGGTCATTATTAACCTGTTAGTTTTCATGGGCTGACTAATAACCTGTTTAATTCTTTATGGATTACCTATCTACTTTCATAGTTTTCATAAGATTACTATGAACCTACTGGTTCTACTAGTACTATCATCCAATCGTAGTTTTCATGGGATCACTATGAACCTATTGATTTCTTCCAATACTATCATCTAATCATAGTTTTCATGGGATCACTACGAACGTATTGGTTTTCACCAATAACATCTCTCATGTCATAGTTTTCCTAGGCTATCTATGAACCTATTGATCTCTTTCAAGAACTTATTCCAAACGTAGTTTTCATGGGATCACTAAAAACCTATTAGACCCGCCAATAACAATTTCCGTAACATTGTTTTTATCGGCTTACTAAAAATTTGTCTACCAATAATCCTTTGATCAGTCTTGGGCATCCTATATTTTAGTCTGTCTAACCTCCTAGATGTAATTTTACTCACACAGGAGTTAAATTCAATATATACATATTCACTACTGGCCAACCTAGCCTGTTATTCTACCCTTTCCCTAAAATGTAGTTATGGGTTATAAATGAATTGAATATAGTTACACAAGCATTAGTGATAACTGGTCAAATAACATAACAATATAAACATCCATGGTTAAATTCCTGGGAATTTTTCTAATTAAATATGGTTATTACCTTTAACCCACTGTCTTTATCAAGAAAAGCTTCCTCTGAAATTCCATAGTTAAATTCCATTTCAAAACACTTTCATATTTCCACGTAGTTACTTTGAAAATGATATTGTGTTCACAAATTTGAAGACCAAGTCTTTCGACTATATCCTTTGTATCATTACTTGAAACCTTAGATGTTCTCTTTCGGAACCATCCAACATATCTTTCCAATACTTGGAACCATTCCTTTCAATACACCGAAAAATATGCATTTTGAAATACTCAAAGCATACGTTCAAAAGCATTAGGTTCAAGTAATAGTTTGTGGAAACATAGCTTCGAAACCATTTAAAAGTATTCCTTTTGAAACCATTGGGTTTAATATATAGTATAACTAGAGGGTCAAAGAGAACGAATGCGACAATAACCCTTTCGAAATCATCGATCTTAAATAAAAGAATTGGGGAAAAGGATAGCTTTGAAACCAACCTTTTGAAACCAATTCCTCCAACACTCTTATTAAAAGTGGCTAAAACAAGCATTTCAAAAGCATTGAGGAAGCGGCTTTAAAATTTAAAAGGACGAAAGCGTCGCTTTCGAATACTACAAAGAAAAGCTGCCTCTAACTGATTCGAAAGGTATTAATGCAGCAGCTAGGAATCAGAAATTTCAAAAGTAGCAACTATATCGAAAGGTTCTTTTAAAAACAAAGGCAATTTGATTGATTCGAAGGGGAATAAACGTGGCTTCAACCCATTCAAAAGGATGCCTTCGACATGATCCCTTCCGTCTTTCTCCAAACCACTACATACCAATTGCTTAATACCATATGCATTGATTCTGAATGAGTTAAGGTTCTACTAGGCATGTTAATAGAAGCAAGCAAATGGAAGAGGCGAAGTTGTAATTCGAAAAAAAAATAATCAATTTTATGCCTTTAAAAGTAATTCTTTTTTACCAAATTTGCCTAATTTTTCAAAATATGATTAGTTGTCAATTCTTTATCAATTTTTTTTCAAAAGACTACCGAATTCAAGCATTAACAATAGAAATTGTTTACGCAAATAAGCCATTCTTTTTAACTAAATAATTAAAATACTTAAGTCCTCTAACTTAAATAATTTAAAAATCATAGTAAAATAATCAGAAAAAAATCCCCAATAATCAGAATTATTCACTTTTAATATGTTTTCTAACATATATAAATTTCGGACCCACAAATATTACTTAATTGCCTTAAATAATTTAAACCCTAAATTAATTATTTTTTCATTAAAAATTTATAATAAACTATCCACAGCTTGGAATATATGGAAATTTAAACCCATCTCCAAAATAATATTTTACATAATATTTCAAAACACCATGGCATTTGGATATCAATTTGCATGATTTTAACCTTAAAATAGAATTATATTATCCCACAAAAATCCTTGTTTAAATTATAACATGGCATATAAATCAAAACATATCATCATTCATCTAATCATACAGTTTTAAACATTATATCCAAATTAAAACATTCAAGATGACTTGTATGAGATGATTTAGATCATTATTCACGTTGTTTCGATAAGGAACTTGAGATTTTTTCTCGCTTTAATCTTCCTAGTTAGAATCTTTGCTTCTAATTGGGTTTTTCTCTTCTTCTTCTTAGGGTTATGGCCGGCCTAGCCTTTCTTTGCTTTTGTTTTTGGTTTATAAAAATGTGAATGAGAATGAGGTGAGGGGTTTAAGGGTTATGGTATACGGTTATTCCCTTTTTGCCCTGGCCTTATTCTCTTAAATTTCTAATTTATAAATCACACTTATATATTCATTTAGCTAATGCATGACCTTAATTAATTTTCAAATCTCATTCCCCTTATCACTCTAGTCTCGACATTATTCTATTTAATTAGAAATTAAATCTCCTGAATAATGCTAATAATAATTAGGGGTGCTACTGGCTCCCCTCCTTAATGAATTTCATCCTCGAAATTCAGCAAGGATTAAATACTAATCATAGCAATTATCTATAATATCTCCTAACTACCATACTAGCCTACATAATAAGGAAACAATCTATATAAAGTAAATATAGAACATACCTTTAAATCAGATCAGGATCAGCATCCCTAATCCCGTCTTTTATCTTCCAAGTACAGTCTTTCTCGTTGTTGCTCCATTGAACTTTCACTAACTTGACCGTCTTGTTTCTTAACCTCTTCTCATCTCTCGCAACAATTAGAACTGGTCGCCTAACAAAGGTCAGATCTAGTTCTCCTGTTAAGTATTCCAATGCAGTCGAAGGAATAGCGGTCTTTGGATCATGCGCATACTTACGAAGATGAGACACATAAAACACATTATGGACCCCCTATCAAATTGCTCGACAACTCTGTTTTGTATGTAGCTTTTGATTCTCTCTATAACTGAGAATGGTCCAAAATATCTTGGTGCCAGTTTTTCATTTTTCCGAATCACATCACACCCTTCATCGATGATACCTTAATGAAAACCCTATCTCCAACTGAGAACTCTAGATCCTTATGCCTCTTATCTAAGTATCTCTTTTTTCTAGACCGAGCTTCCTTCATCATACCTCGGATCAACTCAATCTTCTCCATTACCTCTCTTACCAAATCCATACCTAAGACTAATCTGTCTCCAGTTTCCAACCAACATGCTAATGACTTACATGGCCATCCATCCAAAGCTTCAAAGGGCGCCATTTCTATACTAGTCCAATAATTGCTATTATTGGAAAATTCAACTAAGTTTAGGTGATTTTCCCATGATCCACCAAAATCTAGTACACAAGCTCTTAAAAAATCCTTGAGTGCCTTGTTGACTCCCTCTGTTTGCTCATCTGTTTGAGGGTGATAAGCAGTACTCATCTTGAGCTTGGTATGTAACACATCCTATAGACTCTTTCTGATTCTCTAGTAAATAAAGTATCTCCATCACTTACTATACTACTAGAAATCCCATGTCGTCTAACTATGTTCTTCATAAACAACTTAGCTAAAACATGTGCCATCTTAGTTGACTTAACTGGAATGAAATGGGCACTCTTAATCAACCTATCCACTAGACCCATGTATTTTTATTTCTTTGATTTGACCTTGGCAACCTGTCTATAAAATCCATGGATATCGAATCTCGTTTACAACCTGGTAGCTCCAAAGTTAGAAGCAACCCTTTCGGCTTTTGAAGTTCGACCTTTACTTGTTGACAGTTCAAACGCTGCTTTACCCACAAGCCAACATCCTTCTTTATACCGTCCTAGTATAAACTCCTTTTCATGTCTTGATACGTCTTGGTTCCCCTAGGAATCGTAAATTTTGATTGATGACATTCCCTAAGAACTTTTCTCCTTAAGTCCATAACATTCGGAACGCACAACCATCCCTTCTTCCTCAACCATCCACTCTGATCAAGACTAACGTTTTTAGATCATCAATCTCCAATCCAACCTCAAGCCTTTTAATCTTCTTAGCTAACAGTGGATTTTCTTTCTGCTTAGAAGCAATCCTTTTGATCAGAACTGGTCGGACTTCCAAGCAAGATAACGTAGTACTACTCTGACTAGAACTAACAATCAATCTTAACTGCACACTACATGTAGTCAAATCCTCTAGGTCCTGCCATTCTGATAACATAGCTAACACCACATTCAGATGTTTTCTGCTAAGAGCATTAGCTACTTTATTTTCTTTTCCAGGTTTATACTCTATATCAAAATCACAAGCTACTAAAAACTCCAACCGCCTCTGCTGCCTCATGTTCGACTCCTTGTAAGAGAACAAATACCTTAAGGACGGATGATTGTGTATAACTAAAATCTCTCCCCTAAGAGATAATGTCACCATAATTTTAGTGCTAAAATCACCGCTGTCAACTCTAGATCATGAATAGGATATCGCACTTCATGCGGTCTAAGCTGTCCTGAAGCGTAGGCAATAACTTTACCTTTCTACATCAACACAGCCCCTAATCCAGTTTCACATGCATCAGTATACACTACTAATCCTTGATTCCTATCTGGAACTACTAATATAGGTGCATTAGTCAACACGTTGCTTTAATATAAGGATTGATTCCTCACATTTGTTAGACAAAATAAACTTTATGTCCTTTTCGGTTAGCTTAGTCAAAGGCACTGCTATCCACGAGAAAACCTTAATAAACCTCCAGTAGTAACCAGCAAGCCCAAGAAAACTTATGATCATAGAGACATCTCCAGTCTCTTCCAGTTGATAATAGCCTCAATCTTATCTGGATCAACTGACAAAACCTTGTCTGAAACCACATGACCAAGAAATTTAACTTCTTTCTTCCAGAAATGACACTTTGAAAACTTCACTTTCAGTTGATGCTGCCTCATCGTCTCAAGCACTATTATAAGATGAACTTCATGCTCTCTTTCATCCTTAGAGTCTATTAAAATGTCATCTACGAATACCAATACGAACTACCTAAATGCTCTCAGAAAACTCGGTTTATCAAATCCACGAAGAAAGTTAGTGCATTTGTTAACCCGAATGGCATCACTAACCACTAGTACGAACCATACCTAATCGAAAATGCCATCAGCAGAATACTATCCTCTATCACTCTTAGTTGATGGAAATCTATTACCCAATTGGGAAAATACTCCGGCTCCACTCCACTGATCAAATAGATTATCGATTCTTAGAAAAAGATACATGTTCTTGATCATCTTCTCATTCAACTTGCGATATTCGATACACATTCTTAACGATCCATCCGGTTTCTTCACAAACACCATGGCTTCCCTCTAAGGTGAACTGCTTGGTCTAATAAATTTATTTCCTTCTATATCCACTAGATGCACCTTCAATTCCTTCGGGTGTCGTCCTGTTAGGTGGTCTACTTACAGGTTCTACTCCTAGCACAAGATCTATTCGAAACTTAATGGATCACTTCGGTGGTAGTGTGAATGGCTCAAAAACATCTGCAAACTCTCTTTCTACCAAAACCTGATTCAACTCTTCTTCTACCTACATTGCATTTAGCAAAGTCCAAGCACTTAAGTCTGACTTCTTCAACAAGTATATAATTCGGTCATGACTATTGGGGTGTCTTAGCGATATTTCTCTATCTTGGAAAAATATTCTAGCATCATATTTATTTAACCAATCCAGACCCAAAATGATCCCGAAGCCTGAGAAATCAAAAATGTACAAACTGCATGCAAACTTATGACCTAACAATTCAAGTTCTAACGGGTCACATCTCATCCCTAGGGTTTCATACCCTCTTGTTGGATTTGCAACCCTAAGGAAGTAATGAGGCATGAGGGTTCTAAACATAATTTATCTACCGATTACCGAGATATAAATGAATGTGATGCACTGGTATCAAATAGTACCCTAACTAGTATATTATGATTCAAAAGCACATCTTCCATTGTAGTCTTTCCCTTCTCAGCAGCATCTGGTCTAGAAAATGATGGTTCTAAAGCAAAAACCCTTATCCGCTTTGACTGGTTCTGGACACTGATTCTTGTAGTGTCCAATCTGGTCATAGTTGAAGTACTTCACTTCTTTCGTATCTGCAACCATTTTCCCTTTTCTAGGTCGACATTCATGAACATAATGTCCTTTCTTGTCACACTTGTAGCAAACTACATTGGCCTTCCCTTTCTTAGAAACTTCTCTTTTTTGAGCTTCTTTCTTCTTAAAGAATTTCCTCTTCTTGTCCTGAGAATCCGGGGTTCAACCTGCTTCTCTTTCCCAAAAGTAGAAAGAATCACTTCATTTATGATTGCCATCTCCAATGCAACTATATTTGGATCATGGACGTGTGGCAAAATCGCCATGAAAATCTCGGGTCTTAACCCTTGAATAAACTTCTTGTTCCTTTTAATGATGGTGTTAATGGTAGCATATCCATATCTAGACAACTCATCAAACTTTGTAGCATACTCAATCACCAACATCTCACCTTGCACTAAGTCCATGAACTTTCTTAGCAATACTGACTTGAAAACTTCAGACAAGAACCTCTCTTCAAATCTCCTTCAAAACTCTACCTAAGTCAACTCTACCTCAGGAACCCCCATAGTAATACCATTCCATCAATAAAGTGTTGCTTCCTACAATTATCATGAAAGTATCCTCTTCTACTTATCGTCTAATCCCAAGTTAGAGAAAATTCTTTTACAGTGCAATAACAAGTTTTCTACTTCAATAGCATCCTCTGTTCCCGAGTACGGCTTCCCACCAAGACCGGTATAAGCCCTGCTCATCTTGGCATAGTTATTGCCAAATGGAGCCACAAGATTAGCTCTTCCAACATTCACAGCATTACCCCCAGCTACTCTTACAATTGCGCCAACTTACATCAGATTGACGAATAACTAATACATCACCCTCATGTCTACTGGCGAGGTTCCAACACCTACATTGGCATTTACGTTTGAATTAGCATTTGCCTATTGACCCGGATACCTTTTAGTATTAGGTCAAGCATTTGTATTAGTTGTGATGCTTCCTCCATCAAGATTTTATCTTCCATTTTCTACCTCCATATCTTCCTTTCTCGTAAATCTACGTACGAGCCTTAGTAAGATACAGAAGAACAGTCTAAGAGAGAAGGGAATATGTACTTATAGATATACACATAGCAAATGCAAGTATGTTACTATAGCGTTAAGCTAAACCCCGGTCTCATTTTTTGATTCATTAGGTTATGTTTTAAAAATCTTTTTGGTTCAAATTTTCTTTTAAATTTACATGAACCTATGCTTTGATGCCAACTTGTAATATTCCACATTCAGAAGCACAAAACTAACCGTCACGGATGCTGCAGTCATCCATGGTTATTAATTCTCGGTAACCAAATGCGGTAACGTTAGAAATATTGATATACCAGAAACACATGAAATGAAAAATAATCAATTTTAAAAAAATTCTTATTTCATTTTAGATTCATTACATAATCCCATATGTAAGCCACGTGCAGAGAAATTACAATTTGTTATAAAATACGCCAAGAGTGACATATGAAGATGCCCCCGGTTGATCAAAGTCTGAATATAGGCACTAAAAAACTTTGACATTACATCTAATAACACAATAGAATCAAAAAAAGAACTCCTAATAGCTAGCTTGCCTCCTACACATCTCCGAAACTTATTTGTCTAAAGGAGAACCTATACCTTAACCCTCGAACTACTTAATATCAATTGAGCATCCGAGATTTTAACGGGAAAACACAAACTTCGAGTCGGACAAAAAATCTAGGGTGAATAATAACCTACCATCTTGAACCATATAGATATATAGTGAGACAACGCCACTTAGTGGAACGGGTTTTCCCTTCACTAGTATCTTAACCCAATTTATAATAACCATATACTATGTACCTACATCCACATTAGTTAATACATAACATAATAAAATGTATCACAATGATATGTAAACATGTAATATGCTCTGGATTTTCCATCTCCATTTACCTGACTATCTGCCTCAAGTTATAGTTTCTAGGGTCACATTAACCTATTAGTTTTCATGGGCCGACTAATAACCTTTAATTCTTTGTGGATTTCCTATCCACTTTCGTAGTTTTTATGGGATCATTATGAACCTATTGTTTACACAAGTATTATAATCCAATCATAGTTTTCATGCGATCACTATGAACCTATTGGTTTCTACTAATTCTATCATCCAATCATAGTTTTCATAGGATTACTATAAACCTATTGTCTTTCACCAATAACATCTCTTATGCTATAGTTTTCATAGGTTGTCTACAAACTTGTTAGTCTCTTTCAATAACTTATTCCAAACATAGATTTCATGGGATCACTAAGAACCTATTGGCCCCTGTCAATAACAATTTCCATAATATAGTTTTTATGGGCTTACTAAGAATCCATCTACCAATAAACCTTTTATCAGTCTTCGGCATCCTATATTCTGGTCTGTCTGACCTCTCGGATGCAATTTTGCTTACACGAGAATTAAATTCAATATACACATGTTCACTATTGGCCAACCTTGCATGTTATTCCACCATTACCCCAAGATGCAGCTAAGGTTATAAATGAGTTGAGTATAGTTAAACAAGCATTAATGATAACTGATCAAATAACATAACCATATAAACATCCATGGTTAAACTGATAATCATTTTTCAAATAAGATATGGTTAATACCCTTAGCCCACTATCTTTATCAAGAAAAGCTTCCTCTAAAGTTCCATTATCAAATGTCATTTCAAAACTCTTTAATATTGCTACGTATTTATTTTAAAAATGAGATTGGACTCCTAAATTTGAAAACCAAGGCTTCAACTATATCCTTTGTATCTTAGATGTTCTCTTTCAAAACCATCCAACGTATCTTTCGAATACTTGGAAACATTCCTTTCGAAACATTAAAAAACATGCATTTCGAAATACTTAAAACATACCCTTCGAAAGCATTAGGTTGAAGTAAGAGTTTGTGGAAACATAGCTTCGAAACCCTTTGAAAACATTCAAGATGACTTATGTGAGATGGTTTAGATCACTATTCACCTTGTTTGGATAAGAAACTTGAGATTTGTTCCCGCTTTTATCTTACTAACTTGAATCTTAGCTTCTAATTGGATTGTTAGGGTTATGACCGGCCTCAACTCTCTTTGCATATCTTTCTGGTTTATAAAAATGTGAATGAGAGTGAGGTGAGGGGTTTAGGGACTATGGTATACGGCTATTCCATTTTTGCCCTAGCCTTATTCTTTAAAATTTCTAATTTATAAATCACACTTATATATTCATTTAGTTAAGGCACGACCTTAATTAGCATTATAGTCTCAGTCTCCTTATCACTCTAGTCTCGACATTATTTTCTTTTATTCGTCGAATTAAATCTTCTAAATAATGCTAATAAAATTAGGGGTGTTATAGTAATTCTAACTTTTCTATTGTGCAAGATAGATTTTTCTAGCCCAAATTCATATAGAAAACATCAAAAACAAACAAAGGATGAAGGAGACATTGGTTGTTTATTGTTGCGTGCATTATAGAATGAAATGGATCGAGGCCCAGCCAGGGCTGAGAGGATTTTGGGTTTTGTGCCTATATAAGTGATGTTTCCACTCCTAATTCACCTCACTATTTATTTCTTTTCATTCTATAGTGGTAATATCTTCTAATCTCCATTTTTCTTCATCTTCCTCCTCAAACCCTAAAACAGTTTTCTTCAAAACAAGTAGTAAATCAAATTCCTATTAAGTAAAATAAGATAACTGGATTGAAAAGAAGAGATAATGCAAATTAAAATAATTGCAAGCTAAATAAGGGTAAGAAGCTCCAGACCAAATCAGAGCATAAAAGGTATTTTCATTAAGAACATCATATAAGGTAAGTAAGTTTACTTATAAGTTGAGAATGATACAAAAGCATTTAAATTTCAATGTATATCTAATAGCTATCAAAATATGATTTTTAGTTGAATTAATGATTTCTGAATGAAGAATAATATGAACTGAAATAAGTGAGAACCCCTAGACAATGATTTTGATAATATAAGTATTGAAGTTTGGGAGGAGGGTAGATTGAATGAAGTTTACCTTTAAAGGTATATAGATCTCGGCTTATGAAATATATTAGAATTAATTGGAATGAACTAAAGGTGAATCTATGCTACAATCGTGAAATAATACAAATATGACTTTATGTGGTAGGACTCGATTAATTTGAATAAATAAAAAGATAATCTATACATATAGCTTAAGAAATTATATAGATTTGAATATATGTAAAAAAATTGAATTGATTGAATAAGTAAAAGTGAATCTATGTATAGGTCCTTTAAAAATCATCTAAATCTAGTTCTATTAAATTTGAATAAAAAAAGAATATACATAGATGAATCATTAAATAGTTACATACATTTATTAAAATGTATAAAGGTTGGATATGATAAAATTTGAAACTATTCATAGGTAACTATTCAAAATTAACATTATATAAATTCAAAGTTTACAAATAACGTCCGAATAAAAGAACTAAAGATGAAGTTAAAACTAGATTAAAAAATAATTTAAACATGTTGAAACAACCCAAGTTCTAGACATCCAGCCGACTAGAAATAAGATTGATTAACTGAAGTTGTTCTGCAAAGCACCGAGGCAAACGCAAGTCCAACCCGCAAGTAAATAGTTCGTTTTCGGGGTTAAACAATCGATTGAATGGAGTATCCGACTAAAATTCTTAACTAGTCAATTGATTTGCAAGCTATGAAAAGTAGGATGCAAGGAACGGGTCGAGTGGATAAAAAATCTATAAGCCACCCAGGTTTCACTTGGACCTGGTGCAAGCCAAGTTGGATAGCTTTGGGGAACTTGTTCCCACTTCCTTAGCATTTAGGAGCTCATGTAATTGCATGAAGTTGTGTAACGTACTGAACTTGTTTCAAACTTAGTGACATTTGGGAGTTCACATTTCATGATGTTGTATAACGTGATGGTCAACATGGCATGTAATTATATCACAGTTAGATGCTTTTACCGTTATTGTAGCTGGTTCCGTTGCATATTTTGATTTGCTGATTGCAAAGGTGAGGAGACGTTCGCAATAGTAGGATGAGCAAGCGGTTAAATGGATGCGCCTATGGGGGAGTCGAATCCTTCTCAACCCTTTTTGTTATAGGTTGAATGATATAGAAAGAGAAAATGGGTACCAAAGAGGTGGTTATCTGATGCTTCGGTGGCAAGTTATCATTGGGACTATGTGCTCGATGTGCGGGTCAGGCATTATGATGTATACTAAGTGTGAGTGCAACTTAAACGGTTTACTATTGAGAATCTTTACTCAATGTGTAGTTAGGTAGTTCATTATTGAGATTGTGTACTAGACTTATTCTAGGTTTACTCAGTTTCCATACTTCCAGCCCTTGGGTGGAAACCTTTGTAGATCACTATCGGTTTTAGAGAGTTCTATGTTGTTACCATATTTTATGCTAATTAGATGCTTTATTGAACATAATATACACATACAGATGAACACTGTTAGGTAATGTAGATTATAAATGATAATTTATCTGCTATTACACCAAATCATTAGTGATATTACTCACTAACCCGACCTTGTATTCCTCCGTAATCCAACTCCTTCTTCAGGCCCTAGGCATACTGAAACCAGCTCCAACTAGTTAATCCAACTCCTTCCGAAGTTGCTACTAATTAGCTAGTAAGACCAGTATATTAATTGGGGATTGATCAATCACTTAAGCATCCATTCTATTCGACGAAAATCATCTCACTTCGTATTCCTTAGCGCTTTTCGAAGTTTGAGCATGATTTTGAAGTAGATGGTGCTATAAGGGTAAGATGCATGGAGAAGGTGACTGTGTTCCTTGGAGCTATAATTATTACTATCATTGTGTATATATATATATATATATTTCTTATTTCACTTGCCAGTTATAAATATACTAGATTTCTATTTGGATACTATATTACTGATCCTTGTATGGACCGTTGTTGTTTGAGATAATAATGATTTGAGATAGTTTTAGTTTCTACATTATATTCCTTCCACTATGAGATCTGAAAGTGTAGAATTTTCAAAAGTTATATTTATCTCCATATCTTGTAAACCAACAATAAACTTAATGATTTATACTTCTTAGCATTACGTGAGTTCAAACGCCGCTTTGGGCTTTGAATCGATGTGCTCTTAAGTGCGGGTTAATATATATGATATCAAGGCAAGGTTCAGGATTTTTTAGGGATTAGGTGTGTATTAAGGGAAGTTGATAGTAATTCCTATTTAGAAAAAGTTAAAATGAGCAATAAAATTAGAAATGGTTTTGGTGAGGTAGCCGAGATTTTGGGTGTAAACGTTCTGATATGGTTCAGTCAGAAGCAAAAGGCCAGGCTGAGGTTAACCCTATCTGTAGCTTAGGCACATAAGGCAATTCCTGCTCCTTCGTTTGCTTTAGATTTTTCCCAAATTGCATCGAGAAGTCTAGAGTCTAGATGCAAAGAATTACTTGGGGATTGAATCTTCTTGAGACTTGTAACACCCCATGAAAATTAATAAGAAATTAATTGATCAAGATAAGGCTAAAAATGGAAATTTTGTAAATGTCAGAATTTGACCACGAAAGTTGTGTCGTTGTGTTTGTGGTGGTTTTGGATCATTTTTCATATACAAATCTTTACAATTGGAGCTCAAAAGAAAAGTTGTCGACGTTTGAAATTTGGATAAAAATTTATTTAAATGGAATTCATATTCAAATAAATAATTCTAAAGTTTGAAATTTAAAAATTAATGGTAATTAGACTTGGGGTTTAAGTAAATGTTAAAATGGAGTTAACATTAAATATTAATAAAGGAAGTAAATAATTAATTAACAACAAACAAGAATACGTTCTCAAAATAACACCATCAGTTGACCGCCTAAGTAGGAGTGGATGACAGGTGCTATTGTGATGACTAGAGTTAACGAAGACCGGGAATGGTTCGGATTGTATTATTTTACACCGAATTAAATCTAGCAGTTCAGGTGACTTCTAACATATATAAATATGAGTCTAGCCCCTTCGCTTTTATTCATAAATTATATGGGAACTAAGCGAAACTCTGCCGGGTCTCTCCTTTCTTCGAGATTCAGAAATTCTCTAGGATTTTAGGTAAGGGGTTTTAGGTGTTTAATATTAAATTTCTAATTTTATTCTTCTCTGATCCCTGAACTTCTGAATCAAATTTGTATACAATCCCCTTATTATATATTTCTAAAGAATGATATCTTGAAATAGATTTAAAACGGGTGTAAAAAAAAATCCAAGAGGAAGGGCTAAGGACCTTTTGCGAGTGGAAATATTTGTTTTCTTATTTTAGTAATTGTATAGTATAACTTGGTTTTGATATACGACTTAGAGAATTTTTTCCACGAAAACATTAAATTAAAACCATAAAATTCTCCAAAGCAAAATGTCAATTTTTATGTTAGAATCTTAATTTGAGCTCACTTTGGGTTTGAGGTATTAAGTAGCTTTTATAGGGTCCGCCTCTCCCATAAAGAAGTATTAAGTGGCCTGAATGAGATTCTGTGTGATGTTAACTAGATAGCAATGGAGAGGAGTCCACTTTGCGATACGTATTAAATGACTGGGACCTACCTTAATGTATGTATTAAATAGTTAGTCTGCCTAGTTCCCATTGAAAAGGTATTAAGTGGCTTGGGTACTATCTCTTGCATTGTTAGGACATTATTAATGGTAGATGCATGAGACTGGGAATGACCTTTGATCTATAGTGGAAAATGGATTATTGAGTTGGATTAGAAAGGGTATAGGTTATAGAATCGGACTAGAAAAGCCTTAGGGCCTACAGTCGAAGAAAATTGTATAGAATATAGTAAGGATGCGCAAGACATATTCTTATTAAATTATATTGCCCAAGTACTATTATAGAAATGCTCGTGATTTTTATTCGCTAGACATTGTTGTTATGACTTTCTTCTCATTATAACACAATTTAGAGAATACGATGCGAATTTTAGAGATAGTGGTCGAAACAAATACTTGTGGTGGTTATTTTTCTATCATTTATATTGTTTTTATTTCTAATGTACCCATTTAGACATGATAATTTATTTGTAGATATTGCATAATAGATGTTAGGCGATGTTTGTGGTATTATGCTGTATTTTTTGACACTTGAACTTTTATAAAATTGGTACTATTTATGATATTATATTTTATCCCTTTGTTGTGAGATTCTGAATGTGTAGATATATATCCCTATCTATTGTTCTTTGTATCAACTTTACGAACCAACGGTCAGCTTTGGAACAGGTCTTAGGTTCGATAGGCCTTTTCTGGGTCGAAAATTAAGCATGTTTCAAGGTGGGTTATTGCATTGGGTATCAAAGCTTAAGTTACCCGATTAATGAGGATAAATATACGTATGAGTGTGTATTGTTATTTTCAAAAGTATTTTTCAAAATTCCCTACTATATATAAAAATTATTTTGAACATACGCAAACACACTAGGGAAATCTTTATTTCAGCATAGAATACTTCCTTAGGAAATCATAACTGAAAGTTTAACCTATAGATAGTTTATTATGGCTGAAAATCGTTCTTCTAAGACTGGGATCCCTTTCCAAAAGGTATTCAATATCCAAGGGATGTCTGAATGGTTCAAGCAATACATAAGGCATGTAGGATAAGTTCTCATTACTCAACAAGATGCACCCACTTCCTTGCTTGCTGAAGCAACACCCCATCCCATATATTTTTCCAAGATGTGCAAATATTATTAAAACATGGGTTGAAAGGTGTACATAGGAGTAGAAGGTTTTATGGAGAAGAAGGCATGGATAAATGATTGTGAAAGAATATTCTAGGAGCTTGGTTGGGAGGACCAGATAAACAAAGAATGATGCCACGACACCTTTAGATTGATGGACGATTGTGGTTGAGAAGAATGTTGAACGAATTATCACTTGGAATGAGTTAAGGAACTGATTGGAGTCATGATTTTTATCAGAGGATAAGGAAAATTGGATAGATTTATATAGCTTAGGTAGGGAGACTTCACTCCGAAGGAGCCTATTAGCAGATTCGCAAAACTAGCTAAGTTTAGGATGAGTTTGACTGATAGCCCCATGAAAAAGGCCATGAAATTCGTCAAAGGCCTAATCTCCTCACATAGGAAATTACTTTTGACCCAAGTACCTACTTGTGCCACATATGTGATGTTGGTTGAGATGGTCAGCTTTAGATAATTAGCTCGGAGGATGTTAGTGCAGAATTTTGCCTATATCAACACCCTGAGGTTCAAAGGCCTAGCTCTGGAAGTTGGTTTGAATATAGGTTTCAGATATAAGCATACTAAGACAAGTTGTTGTATTGCTAGAACTATAATACGTTGAACTATTGAATTGAGAGAGGAATGGGAAGGAAGTAAAGCACTAAAGGTAAATTAAACCAAGACTTTTATAGTAGTTCAGGCCCAATGTCCCTACGTCCACTGTCCTTTCCTTATTTAGTTACTCTTATATGACCAAAGGGCTTATTATTAGAGTTCTAATATAGGAAACTACTATCTAGTTCTTATTTGTTATGTGCCACAAGATCCCATGTGCCTTGAAATTGCCGTCTATTTATAGTCATCAATCCATGATACCATTGGTTGAGCGCCTTCTCTTTGGATTGATAATCATGTTGACTATGAGCGGTCTTGATTCGAATGCATGCCATCATTTGGTTGAGTATGACTTGAGATTGCTGATATGTTGCTTTTGGGTACCTTTAATTTATCTTGACTAGTGGTTTAGGCCTGGACTATCTAACTAGTCAATTATTGTTGTTTGTTGAATTGTTTTAGGCTTAAGGAACAGATGCTCTCGGTCAGGCTTCTTAGCTCAGCTATTATGATCTCGACCTTGGTTGATACATTGTTCATGGTTTTGGATTACATATTTTGTTAGAAATCGGAAGATAGGTCTCAGAGTTATAAGTCAAGGAGCTTTCCTTTCAAGTATTAGTAATTTGTACTTTGAAAAAAATTATGGTGTAACACATGCCTCCTAAAGTTCACCCTATATGATCGATATGGTATGGGGTTTAGAATTCCTTTCCCAACATGAAGTTGATTCCGAGCTTTTGGGAACATTTCTCCACTAATGCAATTCGTAAAGATATAGCCTTACTGAGAGGGTTTTGAAAACAATTTAAAATCGGTGCTGGAAGGTAAAGGATTTGGCTGGTTAATCGGTTTGGAAAACTGAAGGAGTGAAATTTTAACTTAGACAGGAATGTCAAAAACTTTTGAAATCATATTTTCCACCTGAAGCTATCCAGACTAGATGATAAGTGAAATTTCTTAGATGTTAAAAGGTGAAATATAAATAGGAACCATAAGGTCAAAACTTTTGAAAATCTACACTTTTCAATTGAAGTTTCTCAAATTAAATAGTAAGCGAAATTTTGGTGCCAAATGGTAAAATCTAACATGAGATCAAGAGGTCAAAACTTTTAAAAACGATGTTTGTCACTTAAAGCCATATAGACTAAGTTTTAAGTGAAATTATTACGGTGCAAAAGGAAAAATCTAAGTTGAGACCTAGAGGCCAAAACTTTTGAAAATGATGTTTATCACTTGAAGCCATCTAGACTAAATGGTAATTGAAACTATTACGGTGTCGAATGGTAAAATCTTACTTGAGACTGAGAGGTCTAAACTTTTGAAAAACGATGCTTCTCACTTGATGTCATCTAGGCTAAATGTTAAGCAAAACTATTATACCGTCAAAGGGCAAAATCTAATTTGAGATCGAGAGGCCAAAAGTTTTGAAAATGGTGCTTCTCATTTGAAGGCATCTATGCTAAGTGGTGAGAGAAACTGTTAGGTGCCAAAAGGCAAAATCCAACTTGAGACCGAGAGGTCAAAACTTTTGAAAATGATGTTTATCACTTAAAGCCATCTAGATTAAGTGGTAAGTGAAATTGTTACGGTGCCAAAAGGAAAATTCTAACATGAGACTGGGAGGTCAAAACTTTTGAAAACAACGCTTGTCAGTTGAAGCTATCTAGCCTAAGTTGTAAGTGAAACTGTTATGGTGCTAAAACGAAAAATATAACTTATGACCGAAAGGTCAAACTTTAAAAAATGATGCTTGTCACTTGAAGCCATCTTGGCTAAGTGGTAAGCGGAACTATTATGGTACCGAAAGACAAAATCTAGCTTGAGATCGAGAGGTCAAAACTTTTAAAAATGATGCTTGGCACTTGAAGCCATCTAGTCTAAGTGGTAAACGGAGCTGATGCGGTGCTGAAAGGCACAATTTAACTAGAGACCGAGAGGTCAAAACTTTGTTCGTAGTAGAAACTCATAAGTGATCGTTTCTACTAGACCTTTTAAGTGAGAGTTCTAGTTTTGCATTTAATGTTTGCATAGATGTTGGCAGTTGATTGATCACCTTCAAAAAGTGTTTCTCTTTTCTTGTGCAAGGGTGACTTGGCATCTGATGAGACGCCCTTTTGATGTTCTTAGTCCAACTAAATCCATGGTGGAAAACTTCCCTTTCTTCAATATATGCCTTCCTTCTAATATAAACAACCGTCCCCCTTCTTTTCACTTATTACCTATTCAAATTACAAAACCACCATTGACATGCTCAAGCTTTCTTTGATTCTTCTTTTATACCTGTTCATAAGAAAATAAGTCCTTTTTAACTTTGCTTTTCCTTTTTGTGATTAATAATATAGCCATTGATATTTTCCCTTTCATTATTTATCTAAGAACTTAAATCTAGTTCAATTCCCTTAATCTTCATCCTAGAAAAAATATCGATTCTTCTTTTTGCGGTTGAGCATTTTTATTCCTTTTTATTAAGCTAGAAATGGATGCTCTTGTTGTAGACCTATAAGTTATCAATGGAATTTTGTCTTCCTATGAAATTATCGGAGTCAAGACGCTCGCTCCCTGGGCTAGGTTGTAATTTAGTGATCTTCCCAAAGGTTATTTTATGTGCTCCATAGAGCATTTCGAACACAGGATCATCTTGCCCCTTTCTCCTTTGTTTATTGATGTCTTAGAGTTCTATAACCTCAATGCTTTCCAACTTCTAGCTACCTCTTACTCAACCCTATCTACTATGGTGATCTTATATTCTGGAAAGGGTTACCGTAATATTTTTACCGCCGAGATCAATTATATGTTTAATTTCTCAGAATCTAAGACTTTTGGAAATTTCCTACATATTTCCTCCAGTTCTTAAGTAAGTCTCCTTTGGAGGACCCCTTTAGCAAAATAACACCACGACAGTGGTTTTTGGTAAAAGCTTCCTCTAGTCGGATCATCACTTCTTTAATAATGCTGGCATGTCATTGGATACTCCTCTCTTTTCTTAGTCTTATTCTTATGCTGAACTATGTCCTTTTATTTTGTTGGAACTTAATTAGCGAGAATCGAAAAGAGTAGCGATCCAGCACTTATTAGTTAGCTTAAGGATAAAAATAAAGAAGTTATGAAGATTCCATTCCTTTGGCGATACCGACACTTAGTTCTTACTAAGAGCAAGTTGAAAACCATGGGTCTTTTATCTCCTTCTGTTAATTTTGTTAGATTTAAGCCTTTTGGGAATTATGTTGAAGCTTCTACCATAGTCGTCGATAGTGGTGATGAAGCCGGATCTGATCTGGGAAAGGTGACGCTGAGGGTTTCGCTATTTACCAATTGGATTTGCTTACTTAATGTTCTTAATCATAACTTATAATCTCGATCTTGAGTTTTACCTTATCTTCTTTTTCTTATTATAGGGCTTTCCAAGAAAGTTGGCTCACAAGATATGGGAAAAGTGATTAAGAAAGGGCCAGGTTGTATCTTCTAACAAAGAGGCTCTCGACTTGAAAATCAAAAGGTCTCTGTACCTTCCCAGGCCGAAAACTCTATAAAAAAAAATTGGGTTTGCTTTCTGAGAAGAACAAGCAAGCCATAGAAATTACAAAACCTAGTTTTGAAGCTGGTCTTTCTTCTGCCATCATTTAAGCGCATGTTAGGCATCCCCACCTCTGTTCATGGCATCTGAAAGATGATCGAATATGGCCTCTGGGAGTGTATCAAGGTAAAAGGGAAGTTCTCACAAAAGGTTTATAATTTTAATTTTTGTCCTTACTATGTTTACCTTTTTCTAAATAGTGGTGGGGTTCTCTCTCCTTTAACATGGGTGGTTGAAGATTGAGGAAGCAGTGGCTACTGCTGAAGTGACAAAAAGGAGTTTGTGGAGTTCAGGGCAAAGGTTCAAGATGCAGCTACTTAAGTTGAGGAATCGAGTAGCGCTATAAGTGAGAAGGATCATAGGATCAAGACCTTGGAGAAAGCCCCAAAGGAAAAGGATGAGAGGATAAAGAAAGCCGAGGCTAGGGTATCTAACAAACAACGTTACACTGCTAGAGAAGAGCATAAGTGGGAAGTCAGTAGGTGAGCCTTTCAAGTTTTATTTGATGCCCACATTCACTACCGAGATCAACATATGCCCTTATCTCTCTTTTATCTCAAAAACAATGCCACCATAGTTGAGGCCAATTTTGCTAGGAAATATAAGGAGTAGTAAAAGAGAAGGATACTGAGGCCTTTGAAGCAGAGATTCTAGAGGAGGAGGAGGAGGAACAAAAGCTCAGTAAGGGAGAAAGAAGAAACTATTGCTGATGAGGAGGTACACGAAGATTACCCTAATAACACTTTTGATGAAGGAGATATACTGTAACATGCCTTTTTAATGACCTTTGTAACTCTCATCTTGTATAATTTCTCTTTTATTTAATGAAAACCTTTTGACAACTTGAGCATATTTGAATTCTCATTCAATCTTGATGCGATTATTTTATGCTATCTCATATTAGGGTAACTGATATGGAGTCTTCCCTTATTTCCATCTTTTATCTCTAATAATCTTAAGATGATATTTCCTAGGGAGTATCTTGCCTGAACTATTAAGGATCCAGCGAGTCTATGCTTCTCTTTACCAATCTTATGAGGACAAGGTAGCCAAGCTCCAAAAGTTAAAGGTAACCTTTAGGACTTCTGAAGTTAAGAGCAGTTTTCTTGAGTAGAAGCTAAGTCTGAAAACTACAAGCTAGATTATCTTGGAGAAATTAACCCTTAAACCAATATCTGGTCTCGGAGATAATGTGGCAGTACCTTTTAAATGAAGAGAGGAAAAGAGGTTGAGGATGATATTAAAATAGGTTCCTTCCAAGACTATGAATATCTAGATTGTTTCGAAGGGTCCCAATTTATTATCTTGGTTTGCCTAGTTGGGGGAGGATATCCTCTTTTGCCTTTACACCTTACCTACTGATGTTTTTGATTTCGTAATATAGTCTTTGTAATACTATTTCTTTTGATGTTTCTTTCAGTCCATCCTTGTAACAGTTTCTTGAATAGACTATGTGTGAAGACTCTCCATCCACTTTGACTTTATTTCTTATGTTGTCGCTTTGCTTGAGTGGGCTTCCCTTTTTTTAAACTTTCAGTCTGTGGGGGTATCATTTTCCCTGAGCATATCTCCATTAAGATAAGGTTTCAGACCCAACTATCTTTTATGGTTGGATTATTATCTAGGGCCAACCTAGTAACACAATCAAGAGTTTCGTCTTATTTTGGATCTATGTTCACCCTTCTTTTCAGTTTACCAAGAATATACCGAATGTCTTGACTTAGGAACTTTTTCCAACATTTTATCTATTTCGGAAATCTACTCATCCTTTTAATCTAAGTGGGAATCTACCCATCATTCTTATCTGACTGGAAATTCACCCACTGAGACTTTGTGGTATAAATTAAATAGAACGAAATGAAACTGCATGGGGATTATTCTTCATAGTATAAATTACATAAGATAAGATGTGGCTGATTCTTTGTAGCTTAAATTAAAATAAAGTGGAACGACATGTGGAGGATGCTTTGTGATATACATTACACAAAAATTAAATGGAACTACGTGGGGCTGGTCCTTCGCAGTGTATATTGAATAAATCGTGATGCATTAGACCGAGCCTTTGAAGCGTAAAATAAGGATGGAAGGGAATTGTGGTAGTGAACGATGCATTTCGAAAACGAATAATGTAAGATGCGCTTAGAAATAGACCATAGGTAAGGTACTTTTCATAGATAGGTGTTCCATGTGCATTTTAACTTATACTTTGTTGTTGATTGCTTTTATAATGGATGCACATACTAGTAAAGGGAAAACCCATCTCGCATGTGGTAGCATGGTATCACTGCATATCATGTTTTAGGTAAGGAATTATTCACACCAGACTTCATGTCTGACCCGTGTTTTTATTATTGTTTTCTCTTGGATACTCGTTTGAGTAGGTTGAGTTTATAGGTTAGGTAGGTTCATTTTTAGAGCCAAAAGACGCAGGTTAAGGTGAAGAAGGAGACTTTACTAGCAAATAAAGAATGTTTATTTCTACTATTTTAAGAGTGCAGGTAGCATCATCATATGTTGACCCGACTCTATAATGTTATTCTAATGTTTTAATTTGACCCTTATGCTGACACAACTATAGGGATTTTTTTTAAATGCAAGTAATGGATATTAAAGTAATTTCTGTATGATGTGAACTTTTAGCTACTCCGTTTACTTTGGCTATTATTCATACAAACTGAGCGCACCTATATTGTCTGAAAATAACTCCGGTGATGATTATAGCATCTCTGGCGTTTATTCTTAGGTTTCAAAGTGAGGATGTTACAGTTAGTATCAGAGCATAGGTTTTGGGACACCTAAGTAAAAAAAAAGAGCTAGAGAATATGAATAACACTTAGAATCTAATGAACAACAGGGAAGGGCATATGCTATATAATGTTGTTGTATTTTGTTGCTCAGATATACATAGAAAGATATAACTACACCTATATTATCGTTCCACTTTCTTTCTTTTAGTTTCTGATGAAGACTTGCTTAATAGAAAAGGCAAGATGGATTTAAAAAGTTAACAAGTTACAATAAGAGGAGCAAATGTAAGAAGGGAGGTTGAGAGTATGCAGACCAATAGGAGGAATGAAAACATGGGTCTAAGAGAAGTTGGGGAAAAAGCTACTCAGCTTAATGATGTGGCGGGCATGGATATGAATGATTTATTTAGATAGTTTATGTTGCAGATGATGACGAAAACCATGCTAAAAGCTATCAATCCAAAGTCAAATGTAGTAAGGGAGGACTTTGCGAAGATGAACTAAGTCTACATGAACTTGGGTGGGAAGAAATTTAGGGCAAGGTGCTCACAGTTGAAGTGTTGAATTGATTGAGAATCTTTGAGCACATATTTGGAGACTTAGGGTTGAATGATGCCCAAAAGAGGAAGCTATGTTAAAGCAGTTGCAAGGAGATGCATTGGATTGGTAGAAGATAGTAATTGTAGAGTCCGCGGAGGAAGGTTTGAGGCTTAGTTCATATCAGAGTCTTAATAGAGTGTACTATCGTTGGGTATTATTGATTTGAAGCAAGATGATCTTACTTTGGAGGGATGCATCCATAATTTTAATGCTGTAGCTAAGTATGGCATGGAGATCACTAATACTCGATGAAGAAAACTGAGAAATTCAATAGGGGATTGAAGCAGGGTTTTGATCATAAGGTGATGGCTCACTCACCATCTCCTTTTGAATTCATGGTTGATATTGCCTGAGGGTATGATGGAATGTATCAAGAATACAAGAGAGTAGAGATGAAATCAAAGGTGGTGCAAAAGATGTAGTTCGCCCCGTATACCAAAGGAAAGAAGGTCATGCCGAAGGGAAGGGGTAGGAAAGTTGCTAATGCTGAGATTGTCTGTTTTAATTATGGACAAAAGGGGAACTATAGGGCAAAGTGTCCAGTATCAAAGAATCATGGATGGGTGAAATGCTACAAGTGCTAGATGACGGGGAATCTGGAAAGGGATTTCTCAAAGCTTAAAGCATAGGTTTATGCGTTGTAGGGACTAAAGGAAGTTCATCTATCGAAGCGAAAGCAAAGGGAAGGACTTAGAAGGTGTGACTTTGTTATTGATATTTCAGTTAAAGTATTTGTAACAACCCTAGATTTCTGTATATTATTTAAATTGGACTTTCTTTTATTTTTAAATTAATTTAAATTTTTTTATTGCAAAAATTTCATTTTTAAAAATAAATGTTGATTATTAAGTGATTTATAGTTCAAACTAGTATAATTTGAATATTTTACTATAAAGTGAATTTCTGGTCAAACTGTTCAAACTTTGACTTTCAAACTTCAAATTTAAATTATTTTAAATCTTAAATTGCATCTTTGATTATGAAAATAGATGAAATAACTTGAACAGTGCTTTTCGTTTCGTTGAAAACGGAGTTAAACTGCAAAAGTTATGTACATTTCAATTTTGAGTATAATTTGTTTTATTTTGCAATTTTTTCTATTTTAAATTATATAAATTATATTTTCATTGTCATATTTTATTTTAATTTGTGTTAATGTTTTATTTTGGTATATTTTAATATTTTAATATTTTTAGAATAATAATATAAATTTTCTAAAGTACACTTGAATTTATTCAAATTCATAAAGCCTAGTTTGGTATTTACTGCATTTTCTTTATTTAATTGATATTGTTTAAATTTATTTATTTTATTTTCTTATTTATTTTATTTTCTGAGATATTTCATCTTTGTTTTCAGCCATTTATATATAAAAAATAAAAATAAAAAGAATATAGGAAATTCGAAGAGTTTTAAACTTTTGAAATTCCTATGTCTCTTTGCATTTCCGACCTTTCATTTTCCCAACTCTTCTCTTAATTGTTTTCGCCGTGTAATCTACTCATTTCAGATGCATTTTTTTTCACATTCACAAAAATCAATTCTCTTTCTCTCACAAAAAAATCACGGCTATTCCCCTTGTGAAGCTTTGGTAAAAAATTCTATCTTCTTCTTGCCTTTTTATTGATTTTCTACTTGAATTTGCACATGCTCTCCACCTTCATAGCTGTATTCCCCCTCCTCCAAGCTGTGGCCGACTACCACCACCACTTTTTTCTGACCGTTACACATCCTAACACCTCTCCCTCTCAGGCCAAACCAAGCCATGGTGAAGATCATCACAAAAATCCATCTAAACTAACACTAGCCATCACTTATACCAAACCTAGTCTAGGATTGCCATCTCCTTCTTCCTCCACCTTTTGCCGCCACCACCACCTCTGACCTGACCTCCACCCCCTTCCACATCACCCACCACCACCTGCACCTCTGGTTGGGCCCACATAACCCATGGTCGAACCTAGTTGTAGCCTAGAAAATGATGAACTTTGCTTTGTAGTGGTAGATTGATGCACCTATACCTCTTCACCATTTAGCACCATGTAGGCCGACCTCTTGCACACTCAAACCAGACCCAATGCCTATGTTAGCTGAGCCTAATCAGTGCCTAACTGAAGTACATGAGGTTGAGAACATGTGCAATTAATTCGATGTTGTTTTGGGCTTTGAATTCTAATGTTATTTGATGTTTAAATCGTGTTGAAACTTACATATATTTGTATTGTTTTGTGTAAATGTTTGAACAAGGCTATTAGCTTTGGCTCTCCACTCACTTGTCGTATCCATGTTGTCTTGCCATAGTGCTTTTGAAGATCTCAGTTTGTGCCTTTGATCGTTGTCTCCAGCTTATACAAGTGAGTAAATCTCACGAGACTTATATGTACTTATGTAGTGATAAACGGACATCATTTGAATCTATAACTTATATCATCTTGTTATAACTGCTATATTATTATCACATGATGTTCACACCTGTTATTACACCTGTTATATCATATGTTACTGTTATTTCATGCTATTTCAGTTATTTATATCAGTTATCACCATTGCAAGTTCCTTGTAGACTAGAATCACTATGGGTTGAAATGATACATACCCGAACGGACTTTAGAATAAGGGAAAATCGTTATAGGCTGAAATGATAGGCCTGAGCTGTTTTCAAAATCATTTATTTTACTTGGGACTGTGGGTTTGAAATTGTAGAACCCGCGTTTTCTTTGTAATCTGCGGATTGAAATGATATGCATCCGTATCACTTGACCTAGGCTAGAAAACTATATACAGACCCGTGGGTTATAAATTATTTTCTGAAATGTTTTAAAATTATTTTTAAAAGTAAAAGTATAATATTTTGAATTAAAATGAATAAAATGATTTTTTTATAAAAATAAAAGTGATTTTTGAATAAATGAAAATGTGAATAAATGAATGTTTTAAGGCAAAATTTTGAAATATAACTTATTGTGGGAAATTTTGAACTTTTGTTAAAAATGACATTTTTATTTAGTAAAATAAATAGAAATAAGTTATAATTTGGTAATTTAAAACTTAATGGTTAAGTAATAAAATTAATTAAAGAAATGGGATTTAATACTTTAATTTAAATAAGAAATTATGTTAAAATTTGATTTTTGGATGAAATTTAACTTTATAAAAATCATAAAAATAAGAGTATTGAAATGATGATTTTAAAATGTGAAATTTCATGATTTTATAAGTTAAATGGTTTAAATCAAAATTAACTGTTGGTGAAATTTGTATTGAAGCCTTGAATTTGATTTAACAACATTTTTGAAATGTAATGTAAGGGTATTACAGCATTTTGTAAATGCTGTAGTTGTTTTAAATGAACTAAAAAGTTAAATTGAAATAAACGATATTATAGCACTTTGTAATGTTATAGTGGTTAAACTTAACTTTAAGTTTATTTGAAACTTAAAGGAAATCTATTACAACACTTAAACGCTGTCTTTTGTCAAATGAACTGTTTTAAATATAACTTTACGTAGCATTTTTTAGTGTCACGGAAACTATATTTTTGTTGTTTTAATAACTTTTATGAAAAAAATCTTTGGAAAATGATAAAATTTTGGAAATTAAATGTTAAATTTCTAAAGATAATGTAGAGACATTTATATGGCTTTAAATGGAAGGATTTAAGTTTTGGAAATTTAATATTTAATTAATAAATATAAGGAATTGACTTTAAATGATTTAAATGGAGAGATTTAATTTTTGATATAAAATCTTTTGAAATGTAAGTTTGAAATGGTAATTAATTCCTAAATAAAATGAAGGGATCTAAAAGTTATTTTAATGAATAAAAATGAATGACGTTTTGAATAATATTTTGACATTTTGACATTTTGAAAGGATATTTGATTTCTGATTTATTTAATTTATTTGACAAATGAATATTTGAAGTATATATTATTTGAGTTTATTTAAATGATATTGGATTTATGAAAGGTGGGATATTCAAGCCTTGAAATATATAAAGATTGAATATTGTATTTTGTGGATTAAACCTATATTTAAATTTGATAAGATTTGAAATGGTTTGTTAGTAAACTGAATTTGAATTGAAAATGATGGTTTGAATTAAATTAAATTGAAACTGAAATTTGGGTTTAATTTAATAAATTTGTAAATGTATATAATTAAAGGATGATTGCAAATGTATGATTTCAAAATGTTCTGATTTTTAAAGTGTAATGATTTCAATGTTTTGGTTTCGAAAGAGTTATACCTTTGAAAGTATAAACTATTTTGAAAAGTGAATATATGTTTGGAATGGGAATGATATTGTTTTTGAAATAAATATAGTTTTGAAATAAAAATGATTTTGGGTTTTCGAAGTATAAACTATCTTTGAAACGATATTTTAATATATTAAAATGATTGGAAAGGAAGTTTTGTAAAGATATGATAGTTTAATATATTGAAATGATTTGAAATGAAGTTTTGTAAAGATATGATATTTTGATATATTAAAATGATTGGAAATGAAGTTTTGTAAAGATATCATATTTTAATATATTGAAATTATTTGACATGAAGTTTTGGAAAGATATGATGTTTTTGAAATGGTTTGGAATTAATTTAATCTTTATTTTGATAAAGATTTGGTTTTGAAATGATATTCTGTTTTGAAGTACAAATACAATTTTAAATGATAACTATGGGTTATAATAACGATTGGTTGGCAAAGAGACCGGGATCGGATATCTGGCATACTCTCTGTCGATACCGAAAACCACTTTGACAACCGTGTATGCGGTGGAGATTCCAGAATGAAGTAGGATGGTGGCGACGTTCTTGAGGTATATTACGTGAACCCAACTCTAGTGAGTTGCATAAGGTGGCTAAAACAGGAGCGATCTCGGGCCAAGTGAGGTCATTCCTCCGATCGGACACATTCCTTCGATACTATGCTCTTACTTGTGATTAATTTGATGGCCATCCTCCGATTTTGATATGGGAGTGTGTTCCGAGGTGGGCGTATGTGGCTACTGCGTTACCACCAGCCCGTGTGGTAATTGGTATATCTACCCTGGCATTTCCTTGTGTGCCGTGTCACCTATCATACCGAGCCTTTACTACGAGTTTGTTTCTCTCCCGTAGCTCGTGTGGTATCCTCTGACAGTCACCCGGTGTGGAGATGTCATGATATTGGATGGACTGCTGGGACTATTATGTGTGAAGGGTGATATGGGTAGCCCGGAACGCTATTTAAAAGTATGTTTATTTTACTGTAGACATTATTATAATAGCGAAATATTACTACACGGTAAATAGTTTAACGGATCCTTAGAGGATGGGCGGTCCCAGGCATCCTTTAGGTTACTTGTACTTTATTACAGTTCACTTGAGTTGGTTTACATTATATAAGTATATATTGTCCTGACTCGAGTGTTTGTATTTTATTTACGCTCGGGTCAGCCTGAGTTATTCACAGATTTGGATTCCACTTTCTGGAGATTGGAATCACTGGAGATCATCTTCTTAACTAGTTTTATCTATTCCAGTTCTGTTGTTCTATTCAGCTTGTACTTGGTTACCATCTGCAGACTTCTGTTGTACTTTATTTATTCTGTTGTATTTTATTTAGCTCTGATTTATTTTCATAGTAGCTTCATGAACTACTATCTCTTTTACTTCCGCTGCATTTCTTACTCTGTGTCTGTGTTCTGTGATTTTTATTTACTGTATGTCCTGAGATTTGCTAAATTTTACTTACAACGCGGTATTTTGAGCAATTCAAGTCCGACATGTGCGGATGCGGATGGTTGAAAATATCGGGTTGTTACAGTATTGTTTGATACTGGTGTGACACACTCATTTATAACTAAAGGTTTGGTCGATAGACTTGGGTTAGGGTTTAACTATTTTCTCACTTCCATATGTGTGGTAAATCATATAGGGGGATATGCCACTCTTAGGTTGAGATGTGCTAACCTAGAATAGAATTGGGTGGGTGTAAGTTTTTGTTTGATCCTTAGATATTTTACTTCATAGGCTTTGGAGTTATTTTAGTGATGGTTGGTTGGTGAACTACTTTGCTAGATTATACCACACAGAGAAGATAGTAACCTTGAGTCATCCAGGCTGGTGCGAAAGAGTATTCGCAGTTTAAGAAGAATTTAAAACTTGATGTAGAAGTTTTTTGTTTACTTTAGCTTCATAGGAGGACCTTGGAGCAATACGAGTGGTGAAGGAATTTTCGACTGCGTTTGCATAGGTTTCAGGGTTTCCACCCCCAAGAGCGGTGGAGTTTTGTATAGAGTTTCTATCGGAAGCTGAACTATTTAGCCGAATCCCTAGCAGAATATGCTCGAAGGAGATAGAAGAGTTAAAGAAGCTGTTGGTAGATTTGGAAGTTAGAAGTTTTGTAAGGACAAGTAGCACACCTTTAAGGAGCTGTAGCAGTATTTGTAAAGAATTTCTATGGGTATTTAAGAATGTGCATAGACTATCAAAAGCTTGATGAAATAAGGATAAAGAAAAGATATCTATTGCTGAGAATTGATAGATTATTTGAATAATTGACTGGCTTTAAGGTTCCATGAGCTAGGAGCCACGGTGGAAAGTCTACCTTTGACTGCATTCAAAATGAGGTACAATTCATATGAGTGGATAGTAATACCGTTTGGACTAACCAGTGCACTTGCTTTTTGTAGATTTGATGAATAATTTTTTTTGAGTCTAGCCGAATAGAATGTGTTGGTGTTCATAGATGACATTTTAGTGTACTCAAGGGATAAGAAGGAGCATGCTATTCGCCTAAGACTTATGTTGGAGACAATGAGACAACACAAATTGAAAGAAAATTTTTCTAAGTGCCATTTCTGAAGAAGGGAAGTAAAGTTCCTAGGCCATGTAGTTTTGGAAGAAGGTTTAGCAATAGATCCGTTGAAGGTTGATGTAGTAAATGGGTGGATGGGATCGAAACTATGATTGAGTTACGCAGTTTCTTAGGATTAACTGTCTGTTATTGAAGATTCATTAATGATTTCTCTCATGTAGCTGCACCAATGACAAAACGGACTTGAAAGAACGAGAAGTTTGTTTGGATGAAGGAGTGTGGGGCAGCATTCCAGGAATTGAAGCACCGATAAACGAATGCTCCCATGCAAGTGATACTGGAAGGGAGGATGACATGGCTGTATATATTGATGCATCAAACTCGGGTTTAGGAGCAGTATACACCAGAGGGGCAAAGTAATGGCCTAGCATCTAGGCAGTTGTGGCCCCAAGAAATTCGATACCCTATTCATGACTTAAAATCAGCGTCTGTCAACTTTACATTAAAGATTTGGAGGCATTATCTCTTAGAAGAGAGTTCGACTTCGAGGTATTTATTAACCATAAATCCTTGAGATATTTGTTTGCTCGGAAGGAGTTGAACATGTGAAAGCAGATGTGATTAGAGTTTTTGGCATCTTATGATTTTAGGATAGAGTATACTCCGGGAAAGGGAAATAAAGTAACCAATGCCTTAAGCCAAAAATGCCAAAATTGTGTTTCGATTATGATGGAAGAGTAGAATGTCTAAGAGACATTAGCGGTGTGTAATGTGCTATTCTGGTCTGGTGTACTCCCGAGCAGTGCAAGTAGGATGCTGGCATACTTGGAAGTTCGACCTACGTTAGTAGAGAAAATTGCAGAACTCCAGAAGTGGGATCAAATCTGCACAAACAAAACAACGAGCTTTGAGTCTGGAAATGAGGTAACAAAACTAAAGTGGTTTAGTATTGATAGAGATGGTAGACTATGGTGGAATGGAAGGCTGTACGTCCTGAGTATAAAACAACTGCGGAAGTAAATATTGAACGAATGCCATTGTTCAAAGTTCACCGTTCACCTTGGGGTACTAAGATGTATCGAGACACAAAGAGAAGTTTTTTTTCGTGAAGGAATGAGGAACTTTTTGGAGAGTATGTGAGGAGATATATTACATGCCAACAGGTCAAGACAGAGCATCAGAACCCAAGTAGACTCTTCTAGCCTTTGGAGGTTCCAGTTTGGAAATGAGATTCGTAGATGGATTACCAAGGTCTAAAGCAAAGAATGAAAGTATATGGGTCATAGTTGATAATCTAAGTGTTCCTATTTCGTTCCTGTGAATGCCACAAGAACTGCGCCGAAGTTGGCAAAGGTATGTCCAGGTAGCGATGAGACTACATGGAGTTCCTTTTACTGTTGTCAGTGACCAAGATCCAATATTTGCTAGCGAGTTTCGATGTAGTTTGCAAAGTGATTTGGGATCAAAGTTGTGCATAAGCATAGCATGCCATCCAAAGATGGATGGATAGATGAAAGGGTCATCAGGGTTCTGGAAGATCTGCTGAGACCTCTATATTAGATTTTGGGAGATGTTGGGAATATCATTTGCACTTAGTAGAGATTTCATACAACAATTACCAGAGCCGTATTGGGATGACCCCATTTGAAGCATTGTACATAAGGTTGTGTAAGTCGCTCGCATGTTGGTTAGAGATGGGGAATAGGCTCGTGTTGGACCAGATGTGGTCAAGGACGTTGTTGAGAAAGTAGAGCTGATTTGGAGTAGAACAAAGATGGCGCAGTCTAGGTGAAAGAGCTATGCCGCCATAAGCAAAAAGGTACTGGAGTTCGCAATAGGTGATCAGGTATTCATAAAATTTTCCTCGATGCATGATGTGATGCGCATTGGGAAGGCTGGGAAATTACACAATGATATATAAGGTCCTTTCTGATCATAGGGAAGGCAGGGAAGGTGGCATATAACGTAGAACTGCCAATTGCTTTTGCAGGGATCCATAATGTGTTTTACATATCACATTTGCGGAAGTGTTTTACAGATCCAGGCACAATAGTAAATCAGAGGGCAATATAAGGCTTAGTCATAGAGCCAAACATGACCTATGTGAGAAGGTAGATTCTAATAGAGGATCAGGATGAGAAGCAACTTCAAAATAAGGTAGTGAATCTAGTATGTATCCAGCGAAGTGTGGAACGGAAGGACTGCTATGGGAAATGGATGAGAAATGAAGGACAAGGTTAAGAGGACTTATCTAAAGTTATTTGTTTAGCTTAACCTATGTTGGCTATGCATTGTACTGTTATAGACCACGTATATTTATACATAAGAGTATTATGAATGATTGTTGTATTAGTAGTTCGCACTATTACATTTTTTTTAAATTATGATACACGAATTGGGGAATTTATGAGTATGCTAAGGATAAGCATGTAATGGTTTGGCAGCCACTACCATACCTTAATTGAATTTTGTGGACAAAATTCCTTTATAGCAAAATCATGTAACACCTTACAATTAATTAATTAGATAACTAAAGAGTTAAGATAAGCTTGAAGATGTTATAAAAGACAAATTAAATTAGCAAGTGGGTAATCACTATATAAAAATTCATTTCGCAACTAGTAATATCAGTTGTAATAGACCTATTACAATTGTCAGCTATCAATCTTAATATGCGAAGTTGTAGTAGAGTCAAAGCATTTTACAACTGTTTAGGAACGTAATAGAATATCATTGTAATAAAGCATTTTACAACCGTTTTTGCTAGTTATAATAGGTATTTTACAACTGGTTTTTCCCATTGTAATATATCATTTACAATTGGTTTTTTCCGTTGTTAAAAATTTATAATATATATATACAAAAAAACCTATGCAATGTTGAAACGGACAGATATATATTTAGCTTCATTTTGCAACTGAAACCAACATTTTACAAAAAAGAATCAAAATCATTCACATACGTATAATTCCTATCGAATTTCATAGTGTTCAATACATGACAACTAAAAAAATACATACGAGTCTGCGGGTGCGGTGCAGTGGAAAGGAGGCTTGGGTTATGGTAAAAAGACCCAGGTTCAAATCCTACCATGCGCTTCCCTATCCTATATAAATTTACCGGGGGGTATGGGGGCTTGGATCAGCAGACGGCTTTACTATATCATCCTCAGGAGTTTACGGTCCGCCGGGTTCTCCTTGGATTTCAAAAATAATAAAAAAATACATACGACTTTGAAACACATAAAACTTCAAAATATACTACTACAAAATGTATATAAGCTTATAATTTAAATCCAAATGTATAAAAATTTCTGTTACACTCTATTTAGTCACCTTGACATGTTTCATCGTGCTTCAATTTTGTTCAGCAGCTTTAGCCTTGTATCTTCTTCTATCAAAGTGCTTCCGTGTAGTTTTCATCCCAACTTTATAGTATCTTCGGTATCAACTCCATGTTATGAAAGTTTAACAACCATTTCATAATAAATGTTTGAGAACAAGTTTATGTAAATGATATCACAGTAGAGCCATCTCAATGTAACTGAGAACAAGTCAAGAGAACCTCATATTTCACTAACCGCAATGTCAATGATATCCTAGAATCATGCCAAATATTCTTAAACTCTTTTCTTACCATTAAAGCTAGAGGCCAAAAATGCATCTAACTTTGTTGAATTATGGTTATTATTAATTACCCATAGCTAACTACCTACATCTAATTGCATCTGTAATAACAAAGAATTATCACATATGCTGCGAATACCAATCTTTAATAATAGTTATAATAGCTTTGGTGTCACATTATTTTGGTATCAACTTGAACTATTAAAAACGCACCTCTATACATTATCAAATCTTAATCATTTAAAAAATAGGATCTAATATTCAATAATAGTTGCAATAGCTTTGGTGTCATACTTTCTTGGTATCAACGTGAACTATCGAAATGCCCCTCTATATATTATCAAATCTTAATGACTTAAAAATAGGATCTAATATTAAAATTCTTGTACAAATTCAAATTCCCCTAAAAGTATGACCTAAGGATTAAAAATCCTTTATGAATTCAAAACTTCAAAAAAAAGGGATCTAAAGTTATACTTTCTTTATAAATTTAGAATACTTCTTTACAAATACACAAATCTTAATATCACTAGAAAATAAAAAATCATTTTTTAACCGATTTAAAGATATCTTTAAGAATAGTTGTAATAGCTTTGGTGTAGCACTTTTTTGGTATCAACTTGAACTACCAAAAACACCCCTCTATATATTATTAAATCTTAACTACTTAAAAATAGGATGTAATTTGTAATAATAGTTGTGATAGCTTTGGTGTCAAACTTTTTTGGTATCAACGTGAACTACCAAAAACGCCCATCTATATATTATCAAATCTTAATCACTTAAAAAATAGAATTTAATCTTTTGTAATAGCTTTGTTGTCACACTTTTTTGGTATCAATGTGAACTACCAAAAATGCCCTTTATATATTATCAAATCTTCGTAACTTAAAAATATAATCAAATATTAAACTTCTTTTACAAATTCAAACGCCTCTAAACGTAAGGTCTAACGATTAAAAATGTTTTACGAATTCAAAACACTTCTAAAAATAGGATCTAAAATTAAATTTCCTTTATAAATTTAGAATACTGCTTTACAAATACACAAATCTTAATATCACTTGAAAATAAAAAAAAAAATCATTTTTTAGCAATTTAAACATATACAATTTATAAGGAAAACAATTTACGTGCAAAGCGCGTGCCGTGAAACTCGTATTAAGAAACACATTAGGAAACACAGACGGCATACAAAACTTTGTCTATGTAGAGAAAATAGTAATTATATAATCATGTTAAAAAATTTAAAAGCGCTAATGGAGTCGAGATAGAGATTAGGTTGATGATTGATTTCTAGGGTCACTCTTTGAGCAGAGAAGGTAAGCCCTCCAAACTAACAAAGAAACACAAAAACTCTGCTTAACTTAATTCTAGTAATTTTTCCTTGGGATATTCAGTTTTGACAATTATTTGAATTATAGAAGAAAACCAAAAAAATCTGGCCTGACGATAAAACACGAAGCATACTTTCTGTCAATTTATTCTTGCATCTTCATTCACTAGTGTGTAACCCGTGCGTTGCACACGGTAATGTTTTTAAAAAATAATTCTTAATTTTTAAATATTGTTAAAAGTTGAATATTTTTAAGCAGTATATGATAAATTTATTAAAATAAAGAAATTTATAATTTAAATTGACATGCAACACTCGGATGTAAGGTAGAGGGTTGCCAACCACATATTCTTGTCAGAATTATTGTCCTAACTCGGTAATTGCAATATATATGTGCGTGCGCTTTTGTGTTTCTATTACTATATATGTAAATAGTTGATGCTATGTGATACATATATTTTTATTAATATGAATATTATATTTTTTAAGGATTTATAATGAAATAAGGAATATTATGTAATTGAATAAATTTAAATATCTTAAATTAATGATCAACTTAACTAATTAAATATATATAGCTGAATGTTAGAGAGTAGGTAAAAAATGAGAAGAGCTTTGTATGTAGTTGTAGTTAAGAAAAACATCTTACGATCAACTTATATGCGCATGAACTTTTATTCATTATTGAGATTTCAATTAGTAAACTTTTTTAACTTAGCAGTTAATCATAAATTTCATGTTGTTGTATGAGTGTCATGTTTACAACTTCTATATTTGCAAATAATAATAATAATAAATATGTAGTGTTAATTTGAGCTATGAGATGGGTAAGTTTTAATATCCCGTTGAAAATGAGAATGTCTGCATAACTTAATTTGTATTATAGTAATCTGTGCTTTCGTATCCCAATATTATAAAATATAAATTTATCCTTTCAAATTTTTAATAATATAATGTTGAAAATGAGAATGTCTACGTAACTTAAATTGTATTAGAGTAATCTGTGCTTCCACATCCCATTGTTGTAATATATAAGTTTATCCTTTAAAAGTTGTAAAAAAATGAAATTTTGTACAACAATGTATGATTTTTTAAGATAAATGAATTATGAGTTAAAAATATATTATTTTTTATGTTTACATTTTATGTTATGCAATTCATATACCTTTATGTATGAATAAAATAATAATTTTATCATCTTCGCTTATATATATGAGTGTTGTATACCTACTTAAATCAGTATATTTTATGATTTATTAGACGAATTAATAAATATTAGTTAATCGATTAATTTGAATGATTTAAAATAAAGATTACATAATTAGTTAATACATGGATATGAGTAAAAAAATATTAGGAGAGAATTGAGAAGAGTTTGTAAGTAACTATAGAAATTTAAAATATAGGCGTTTAAAACTAAAAATATAATTTTTCAGTGTTACGTATAATGGCTTCATTGAGATAAACGAATTAGGAAATAAATTTGTTATTATTGCTGATGTATATAACTTGTGTTGTGTGATTTACATATCTTTTTATGCAAGTGAAAATTTGGTTTTACCAGTTTGTTGACGCTACTTTGATATTTTAGGATTCAATGACATATATAATATTAGTTAACTCAATTTATCAAATGATGTACATTTTGAATTACATAATTAATTTAAATATATGGACTTAAATGTAAAATATAAGAGAACTAAGAAGAAATGTCTGAATAATTTTAGGAAATTTTGAAAGTATGCGTTTGATTATAAATTGCCATTAGAAATTTAGTAGAATGACTATATAATGATAAATTATAAAAATTTGAAACTAATATATATATCCAGAGAGAATTAAGAAGAGTAGAGAAAGCTTCTACAATTAATAAGAGAGCTTGAATTTATTTTGTTATTTAATAGATTGGCCAAATATGGAAAGATAATAGTGATAACATATGAAAATATTAAATGATGAAGTAGCGTACCTTTATTCATGATTAAGTCATGAGGTGTCACCTTCAATCAATAGAACCTTCTCTTTCAGAGCTCTTTGAACTCAGATGTATGATTTGCAATATTTGATACCAAGCTGTGCATTGAATAGTGGAAGAAGAGAACAAGAGGGAGGGGAGGTGTGTGTTGCTTTGCTTTGAAGTAAATTTGACAACCATTTCATAACTAGTATTTGACAACTTCATCTCAGCACTTGGCGTATCTCGCCGTAGCAAACAGCCAGAGTCCATATCACAACTTCACTTGTGCTACCTTTGCTATGGCCATCCCAACTTCTATGACGACCCACGTTTCTAACCATAGAAAGACGTATCGTCAATAAGAAAAGAAAGGGATAGAAATAGAAAAGATAGAAATAGAAAAGATAGAAAGAAAGAATAACAACATCAGAATCTCACAGCGGAAACGGAACAAAATATAATACATCACATAACTATTACATAGTTTTACTTATATCAGAGTTACACAACATTATACAACAGGACGGTCATATATATATATATATATATACATATATATATCTGTCATTACATACATCCAAAATACAACATACATCAACTACACAGTGGGACTAGATAGATAGATACATACGTCTGGACCCTACTCCAAGCTCCTCCAGATCTCAACACTCCAAAGCCTATCACTTGGCTACTCATAAAAATTTGAGTACCCAAGAGTTTATGAAAAAAAAACAGAAATAAACTCCGAGTCAGATATGGGTCTGATGTGAGTAAACGGGTTAAAGTTGCTTAACTTTGAAAACCATTTGAAAATAAAGGTATGACGTAAGACTTCCCACACATAAACACGGGTAAATTTTTACCTTACGCTGACCAAAACATTTTATAGGATATCCAGTGATATTATCATAGTGTCTAGGGTTTTCAAGTAAATAGAAAATAGCCGAAATTATTACATGATTAAATTCCAACTACTAGCCACAAAAGTGGGTAATACAAATCAAAACCGTAGGGTCTTGTAGGGAAAATGGGTTTCCATCAATGCAGGGCTACTGGGGTACCGCCCGTCACAGTGCGGGGCCTTGATCACCGTACCGAGGATCACTCCCGACCCCCTACCACACAAGGCCGGAACCATTCCTTACTGAACAGTTCCGAACAAGATAACCCCGCAGTTGTGGCCAACAACTGCCCCACAGCCGAAAATAAAGGGACATCTAGACAAGGGTAAATCTCGTCCTGCTTGGGTGCTACCCTCCTAACCTTGCTGCATCTCCCCTGTTTTAGCTATTCCCGGTTGATGAGGCTTGAGGCTGCGATTACCTTTATAGAGCATATCTCTTAGAATGCTCATCGTCTGCCTAACGATGTTCTGAAAGCATTCAATCCATACAAGTTCGTTCCGGGTTCGAACGAAACCGAAGGCATTATCTCGTCACACTCATTTTGGAATCACCCTCACAGTTAACGACGATAGCCCTTACACTCTGAAACACAATCTCGATCTTCACTTGAGATGCTACGACCTAACGTTTAATTTGGATCGATGTGGTTTTTGGATAATCATATTGACACCCGATCCTGGCCTCATCGAAATCCAAACGCCATTTTAAAGGCCAAGTTATTTAAATAGTTTTAAATAATTTGATTCAATACTTGAATTCACATAGCATTTATCACAGATAAATCATACTCAATTATCACAGATATATCAAGGCATATCACAAAGTATCACAGAATATCACCAAATAGATATCACAATCAGTGAAACAGGAATTATCAATTCATATCAAATTAGTTTAATTAACTAAACTTAATTAATTGCTTGAGAATTAACCATTTTATCCTGCTTAATTAATCACTAATTAATCAGCCCATTAAATTTATTTATTACTACTTAATTACTATTTTATCAATTAATTTACATTTTGTTTGCTTAATTAATTATGTCTTAATTATTAATTAATAACCTTAATTATTAATTAATAGAATTTAATTACAAATGAATTTAACACCTAATTATTGATACCAAACTTAATTACAAATTTATTTAACTACTTAGTTAATTACAATTATAATTTAATTTACATTCTTAATCAACTTGCACTATAAATTAATTAATCATCTTACATTTGAAAACCTCCCTTAATAATTTTTAAATCAAATCTTAATTTAAAATTTTCCAACATTATTTATTTCATTAATATTAACTTATTTAACATTTTTAACTTCAAGTTTATTATGCTTAATCCCCTTGAAAATGAAACCCAAAAAAAAAACCTATTTACTCGAGTAAAACTCGCTTCCTCTCACCCTTTTCCCAAGTCCCCCTCTCTTCTTCTCCTCCTACCCTTTTACTTCTTCTACTCTTCTTCTTCTTTTTTAAGCTAAGCTTTAATTAAAAACAGCAGTAATACGCGAACATGCTCACGCACCTAGGGTTTCACTCGAAGCATTCCCCCATCATTCTCGAGTATCACTCGCGTCAATCATCACTCGAAGTTTGCTAACACCACTCGTTGCCGTGCACGTGCACGGCACTTCGCCGGTGCTCCGGCGAACCATAGCACCCCCAACAAGTCACGAAACAACACCATTCACGAAAGCAAAATTTGCCGCGAAAAACTCGAAATAAAATTTTGCCCCTTCCGTTCGAAACTGTAACTCAACCACACCAAACAAAAACGCCTCAACCCACTAACGCCGACCATTAGTGGCGACGCAACTCCACCATCACCTTGCCGATACCCCACTCTACCAACCCCTAGAAGCTCGTGCAACTCGATCGACCCGTGGCTATAAAATCACCACGTTAACTGACCACTGCAAAACTTAAACCAAAAACCCTAATTTCGTCTCGACCCAAAAATTCTTGTAATAGAATTTTTTTTAACAATTTTCATGTCTTCATAAATCATCAAGCTAGCTTCAAAACAAATTTCAACATCTAAGATTAGTTTGATCATCAGAAATTGACAAAAAAACCTTTTTGGTTCATCTCAGAACTGCACCTTGTAAACTTATCTAAAAATCATCATTTTTGTTTTAAAAATCCTATCTTTGAATGTTTATTCAAGTTATATAATCGAATCAACAATGAAAAATATTTGAATAAATCATATAATTCCCTTTTTACTTTAAAACTGAATGTATAGAGTCCATGTTCCACTGTCAAGCTTCAAAACAAAATTCAAGGCTATGATTTAAGTTTAAACAACTTATTTGTTTAAAATCTAAAGTTTAAAATGTTTTATATGAAGATGTATAAATTTTACTTCTACTTTATTTTACTCTGTAACTAGAAATTTAGAAGAATGGACCATTTATAAAAATTTCAAAACAACAGAAACATACAGAACTGCTCATTTGAAATATACAGCGAGCACAATTTTCATGAATCAAAACCCAAATTTAAAATTTTAAAGCAGTATGTTTACTCACCTGAATTATTTTGAAGAGAGAACAATTCTTGTTTTTTTGGAAAACTGCAGTTTGAATTTCCTGTAAATCCTCTTTGCTTTTGATATTGAATGATGTTTAAGTTGGTAGATAATGATGTTTATTTTTTTCTTTTTCTTCAAGCTTGCTAAGCTATGAACGAACAAGAGTAAAAAGATACGTATATATATATATATATATATATATATATATATATATAAAGTTTTGAACAGGGGAGGCTATAACTGTACAAGCTTTCTTTTAATTAGATTAGATTTTTTTTGTATGGAGGCTGAAATGATTTCTTTGCAATTCGAAATGACCAAATGTTGTGCTAGCATTAAATGCATATGTTCCCTATATGTTTACATCTAATTTTTTTTCTGTACATAGATATTTTGCAGGTAACTAATTTGTTCTCTTGTATTACATAGGTTATAATTCTAAAATTATCCTATATGTTTACTTATGTTTTACTTATGTTTTCATAAACCATATAAGTTATCTTATATATTTAACACAAATTCTTATTTTTATTTCTATTTAAAGTGTAACTATCCCAGCATTTAATTTATATTCTTATGTTTTATAATTATATTTTATACTTATATTTTGTATTGATAAGATTGATTTTATTCTAACATTATTATTAAAGACTTTATTTATATTCATATAGTTCTATGATTATAATTTATACTTATATTTAATATTGATAGACATTATTATCTATATCTAATTGATATGCACATGTTCAAATTAAAGTTAATAAGATAATCCCTTTTATTTAATTAAATAAGGTAGATTATATTTTAAATATAATTTGAAAGATTTTATTTTAAATTTTCAAATCAAAATTTCCTTCACAATACACATATATACATATATAACTGGTAAATGTCCAAAGATCTTATTTCTTTATAAAATGAAAAGCTTGTATTTTATTTAAATTAGATTAAATACTTATTATAATAGTATGGTCAAAATCCCGGGTCATTACATTCCTTCCCCCTTAAAAGAATTTCGTCCCCAAAATTTAAAACAAAAGTTAATTCAAAAGCTTTTATATTAACAATCCAAACATACATATCATCCATATAATAACAATCAAACAGTCTATCCTAACAAATATCACTAGTTATCCGGACACAAATCCGGATAGGCTTTCCTAAAGCTATCTTGAGTTTCTCAGGTACCATCTCGGGGATCCTCGCTCCACTGTACTTTGACGAGCTTCACTACATTGCTCCTGAGTTGTTTCTCGTCTTGATCAACAATTCGAACAAGATTCCCGATCACAGTTAAGTTTGGTTCGACATCCAAATCTTCCTGGACTACTGGTTCTACAACTAATGATGGGTCATGGACAAACTTCCATAGATGGGATACATGAAATACATTATGAATTCCAGACATCCGCTCTGGCAATTCAATTTTGTAAGCTACAGCTCCAATTCTTTCCAGCACCCGAAATGGTCCTATATATCTTGGGGCAAATTTTTTCGTCTTTTCGAATCTAACAACTCCTTTTGATCGGGGAAACTTTGACAAAAACAAAATCTCCGATCTCAAATTCCAACGGTCTACGCCTTTTATCTACATATTTCTTCTAACAGTCCTGAGCAGCTTTCATTCTTTTCTTGATAAGTTCAACTTTCGCAGAAGATTCACGAATCAAATCTGGTCCAAGCACAAGTCAATATTTCGATTCTATCCAACAGGATGGGAATCTACACGGTTGTAACGACCCGTATTTTACGTGTCGATGGATCGTAGAATTTGCAGGTCGATAGTGTTGTTTGTGTTGCCTCTAGCTTGAGTCGTTTAGAAGTTAACCCGGGTGGAGTATGAGTTGTGACCGACTCATGAGCATTGCCGAGCTAAGGGATGAGTCGTGACCGACTCATAGGGGACCGACTCAAGGAGGGGTTACGGGTTGGAGTGTTGGCCGAGATAAGGAAGCAACCGACTTAAGTTAGGTAAGTCGTTTGGACGAGTTAGTGGGTCAGGTGATGAGTCATAGCCGAGTTAAGGCTTGAGTCGTTACCGACTCATGGTGGCCGACTCATGAGAGTTAATGACCTATAGTGTTAGAGCGACTTAGAGAAGGAGCGAGTGTAGGTGTGGCCGAGTTAGTATGTGACCGAGTCAAGAGAGGAACGACTCATGGTCTAGGCCGAGTCAGCGGGTTAAGGGTTAGCAAAATGAGTCGTTGCCGACTCATAGTGTTAGGGATCCAGTAGTTTAGACCGACCTAAGGAAGTGACCGACTTAGGGAGTTGGGTCGGTAGATGTTGAGTCGGCTAAGGCTTAGGTCGGTGGGCCGACTTAGTGGATAAGTCGTTAGGGACTTAGGCTTTTGAGTCGTTAGGTCTCTGAGTCGGTGAGGCTGTAGGTCGTGAGTCGTGTGGCAAATAGGACCTTAGTACGACTTAGTGTGGGTCGGCTGCCTGGTGAGTCGGTTGTGTAGATAAGTCGGGGGCGACTCAAGTGTTGGGTCGGCGACGACCTAAGGGACAGCCGAGCTATGGTTGATTCAGCCTATAAATAGAGGGGTTCGGCTCACTTTTTGGCACCGGATTTCGAAGCGACGAAGTGCTGCCATTTTGGAAACTCGACTACAGTATTTTCATCACTTCTTTCTCTACTTCTATCAAGTGCTAACATCCATTGAAGATTGAAGATCAAGATCAAAGATCAAGAGCCAAAGTTGAAGATTTTCATCCGAAGAGGCTAGATTTCACCGTTTCAAGTGAAATTTCTCCGGATCAAGTCCAAGTCCTTGCTGTCCAGATCTGTAGTTGATTCATTTTAGGTTGTTTTGGTGATTTGGTGAGTGGTAGTTATCTCTCACACGGACCCAAAGGAGTGTAGTGGATTGGTGATATGTTTATGTGTTAAAGTTAGCGTTTTCTCGCATTTTCCTTAAGTCTGCATGTAGATCCATCATTTTTGAAGATGTTTACTTATGAAAGTTATTTAATAAGTATTAGAGACAAAACCCATGTTCTAGATTTGACAGATCTATGCTAAAAACCATGATTTTATATGTGTTGGACTTTTGCTCATTTAATTACGAAATTGCCATTATAGTTGATTTTACTCAATAGATCTTGTTTGAATGGTTGAATGTTTGAATGTATGTTAGATTTGATTGCTCCAAGTTAGCTTGTAGTTGATTTGGAACAAGATGGTTGAAGATGATTCAAAAGCTAAGTGGAAAGGCTCTTGAATGGTGAAAGCTGCCGATAGCATATGAAGCGGATGTGGAAGCTCATATGGATGGATTCGAGGATGTGGGATCTTGCCATGATGCGAGAAGGCAAAGCATGGTTAAGTTGAGAGACTTTGCGATGATATGATGAGGCAAGGCTTGTGTTGAGATGGGACGGGTCATGATGACGTTCCAAGTTGAGAGACTTTGCTATGATGTGATGAGGCAAGACATATGTTGTGATGGGACGGGTCACGAAGACGTTCCAAGCACGGGTCATGACGACGTGCAAAGTTATAACTCGGTGATGCGGTCCGGGTTGGGGTGGATAATGGTTAGCTTGAGAGGCGCTTGAGCTAGTATGGAAGTGGTCGTCGAGGAGGATGACTTGGAGGCTTAGATCTCATCGTTGTTGAAGGTTCTAGCATACTCAAAGCAAGAGTACGTTGGAACGGGTCACGATGACGTTCCAGGCACGGGTCATGATGACGTGCTAGTACTCTGGGCTGATGCGTTCGGCTTAGGCACGGGTCACGATGACGTGCGGAGTTATGGCTAAACCGGGGTTACCATTAGCCCTTGACAGGCGGTCATTCAACTAACGGTGAAATCAAGGCAAAGATAACAGTGATAGCCAGAGTCATGGATGTTTGGATGTTTGGTTGTATCATCATTCGGCTTCAAGAGCGGTGTTTTCTGGGTGCTTATCTGATCTTGGTTTAGGCCTTGGGGGTTTGTATTTGGAAAACATCGTCCTTGACTCGAGTGATTATTGCTTTACCTTACTTATTTGCTATGTTATGCTTACTTCTCCTTAGTGTGTGTCTGGGGGCTATCACTGTAGGAAGAGGTGGAGTGGGATGGTTTGGTTCCTATTCCTTTATTTCCTTATGCTCTTTTGGTATGCTTGATTGTTAATTTACTGCTCACTAAGACTTTGTCTGACTCAAGGTTTTATGTCTCCTCTTATTACCTTGGGCTGTTCATCCATGTTTGGGATGGGCAGACTAGGTAGCAGGTGGCAGGTGCTGTGCTTAGAGTTTTCCGCTGATGATGACGAAGACGAGCAGGAGGCTATGCATATTATTTTCTTATATGTACTGGGTATCCGCTGCTGTATTTGATGAGTGTTTGTAGTGAGGTCTTGATGTATGGATTTGTTGAGATGATTGTATAAAACTTCTGTGATGCTTATATGATGATTTTTCTGTTATGAGACTCCACTATATATATTTCTCTATTGTATTTTATCCATGCGCTGTGAGTTACGGTAGAGATTCTGCGATTTTATTTTTCCCTGACTATCGTCCATGGCTGCCTTGCACACCTTTCAGCGCACTTTTCTCTTGTTTTGGTGCGGGAGTCATGGGCGGTCGTCACATTTGGTATCAGAGCTTTGGTTAATCGATTTTAGCCAACGCTCGCTGATGTAACTACGTAAGAGAGACGTAATTGTAATTTGATGGATGATTACTATATATAATATAGTAGCCTAGAAGGATTTGAACTCCTTATGTAGTTGTTTCTTAAGGTGTTCTAATCACTCTTATTACAGATATTAAGGATGAGTCGAAGAGGGAGACCAGCTGCAAGGGAAAGCCGTGCTGATGAAGGAGCTGTTGATTATGGAACTATGTTCGAAGCGATGATGACTTCGATCATGAGAAGGATACCAGCTTCAGGATCATCAGTGGATGTGGGAGTTCAAGTTCAAGCTCCAAGACCGGTGGATTTTGCTAAGCTTTGCAAGGATTATACTTCTCTTGGAGGAAAAGCTTTCTTGGGGACGGAGTCGACTATTGAGGTGCAGAGATGGATTGATGCATGTCGAAGGATCTTTGGTGACTTAGGGATTGAGGATGCAACTAAGAGAAAGCTTGCATCGAGACAGCTTCAGGGAAGAGCTGCTGATTGGTGGAATTCTATCACCATTGATACCCCAGAAGAAGAGATTACTTGGGAGCAATTCCAAGTTAGATTTGAAGCCAAGTTCATCTCTACGGCTCAGAAGTCTGTTTTGTTCAAGAGGTTTGTAGAGCTCAAGCAAGGTGGGAGACCAGTTCTTGAGTATATTTCTGAGTTTGAAGCTTTGTCCAAGTATGCCAGATCGTACATTGATTCTCCCTATCAGAAGAATGAGAAGTTTGTGACTGGTCTGGATGCTTATCTTGGGAGGCAGTTAGTGGATCATTTGGACGATCCATTTGAGAAGCTGGTGGAGAAAGCTCTGAGGCATGAGAGTTTGTTTCCTAGGGAAAGTTCTGTTGTTGCTGTAACCAGGGAAGGATCTAAACCACAGCAGAGTGGGAATAAGAAGAGGAAGCAGCAGCAACAGAAGGGAAAGGATGGTCAGAAGAAGCCAAAGGGCGAGGTGACTTGTTATAACTGCCGTCAGAAGGGTCATCTTTCTCGGGATTGCAAGAATCCGAAGGTGCAGTTGAAGTGTTACAACTGTGATAAGCTGGGACACATTAAGAAGGACTGTCCAGAACCGAGGAAAGATAGGCAGGTTGTGCAAGCCTATGCTTTGGAAGCTGTGCCGTCGTCTTCAAGAGTCCCTACTGCTGTAGAGAAGGGGAAGAGTGTGGTGGTTCAAGGTACTCTTTCCATTTGTGGTGTTCCAGTTAGAGTGTTGTTTGATACTGGAGCGTCGCATTCTTTTGTTTGTGATGATTTGGTAGGCCGGTTGGGTTTGAAACCGGATATTGTTGATAGGCCATTGGTTGTGACTAATCCAGTTGGGGGTTCGTCATGTTTGTGTATGATATGCCGTGGTCTAGTTGTTTCGAGTCATGATTGCTCGTTTGTTTGTGATTGCTTTGTTCTGAACTTTGCGGGGTTCGGAATTATTTTGGGTATGGACTGGCTTAGGAAGTATGCGGCTAGGATTGATTGTGAGAGGCTGGAGGTGACAGTCGGGAATGTGGAAGGGCGAAAGGTTGTGATACGATGTAAGCATGAGGAAGGCGTCTTCATGAGCTTCATGTATTCGCTGGTTGTTCCACGGGATGGACTGTCATCGGTGCCTATTGTGAATGGATTTGAGGATGTCTTTGACGAAGTCAAAGGGTTGCCGCCGCATAGGGAGATCGAGTTTCGTATCGATCTAGTTGAGGGAGCCAGACCTGTTGTGATGCCTCTTAGGCGGATGGCACCGAGGGAGCAGCAAGAGCTGAAGGTGCAAGTTGATGACCTTTTACGGAAAGGATTCATTCGGAGGAGTGTGTCCGAATGGGGTGCGCCCGTTGTGTTCGCAACCAAAGCGGATGGATCGTTGAGGTTGTGTGTGGATTATCGTGAGCTGAATAAGGTGACTAAGAAGAACAAGTATCCATTGCCGAGAATAGATGACTTGTTTGATCAGCTTCACGAGGCTAAGGTGTTTTCTCAGATGGATTTGGCAACGGGATTTCACCAGTTGAGAGTGGCAAAGGATAGTGTGCCGAAGACTGCTTTCAGGACACCATCCGGGTTTTATGAGTGGCTGGTAATGCCGTTTGGATTGACTAACGCGCCAGCATATTTTGTGGATCTTATGAATAGGGTATTCAGAGATCAGTTGAATAAGTTCGTGCTTGTGTTCGTGGATGATATTTTGGTTTACTCCAGAACCGAGGAAGAGCACAAGACGCACTTGAGGATTGTTTTGGGAATTTTGTGGAAACATCAGCTGAAGGCTAAGTTTTCGAAGTGTCACTTCTGGAAGAGTGAAGTGAGGTTCTTAGGCCATGTTATCTCTGGAAATGGAATAGCGGTTGATCCCGCTAAGGTGGCAGCGATCCAGGATTGGGTTAGACCTAAGAATGCATCTGATGTGAGAAGTTTTCTTGGATTAGCAGGATATTATCGTCGGTTTATCAAAGACTTTTCCAAGATAGCTGCACCGTTGACAGGATTGACGAAGAAGAACCAAGTGTTCAGATGGGATGATAAGTGTGAGCAAGCTTTCGTAATCCTGAAAGAACGACTGACAAGTGCTCCTGTTTTGACTATTCCGAGTGGGAATGATGAGATGGTGGTTTACACCGATGCATGTGGCACTGGACTAGGAGCGGTGCTAATGCAGAAGGATAAAGTTGTTGCGTATGCTAGTCGACAACTAAAGCCGCATGAAAGGAATTATCCGACTCATGATTTGGAGTTAGCGGCAATAGTGTTTGCTTTGAAGATGTGGAGACATTACCTATTGGGAGTTAGATTTGAGCTGTTTACAGATCATAAGTCGTTGAAGTATCTGTTTTCCCAAAAGGATTTGAATCTTCGACAGCAACGGTGGCTAGAGTTCTTAGCATCGTATGATTTTGGTATAGCCTATACTCCAGGGAAAGGTAACGCAGTGGCTGATGCGTTAAGTCGAAGACATGCAGGATTGGGAGCCATGTTTTCGGAATGGAAGAGTCTTGAGTATTTGGCTGGATTTGATTTCAGGCCTAGATGTGAATTGGAACCTGAGATGTTGGCAAACTTATCGATAAGGCCTACTCTTGTGGAAAGAATTGGCAAGAGCCAAAAGAAAGACGATAAGCTTGTCAAGATTATCCGTGATTTGGAATCTGGATTGGAACCAGAGAAGGATAAGGAATTCGAGGTCGATCGAGAGGGTTGGCTTCGAAAGCAAGGACGATTGGTTGTTCCCGATGTAGATGGATTGAGAGATGAAGTTCTAAGGGAAAGTCATCACTCGAAGTTGACAATTCATCCAGGAGGAAATAAGATGTATCGGGATATGAAGAGAGCTTACTACTGGGAAGGTATGAAGAATGATGTTGGAAGTTTTATTTCCAAGTGTATGAATTGTCAGTTGGTGAAAGCTGAGCAGAAGAAGCCCAGTGGATTACTTCAGCCATTAGAGGTTCCTACGTGGAAATGGGAGCAAGTGTCGATGGATTTTATTGATGGTCTACCTAGAACCAGGGCAGGGAATGAAGGGATTTGGGTCATTGTAGATCGTTTGACCAAGAGTGCAAGGTTCATTCCCGTTCGATCGACTAGGACTGCATCGAAACTGGCTGAGTTGTATGTGAAGTGGATTGTTCGATTCCATGGTGTTCCGAAGAATATAGTGAGCGATCGAGACCCATTGTTCACTAGTGGATTTTGGAAGAGCTTCCAGGAAGTTTTGGGAACTGAGTTGTGTTTGAGTACAGCTTATCACCCTCAAACAGATGGTCAGACTGAGAGAGTCAACCGGGTTTTGGAAGATCTTCTTAGAGCTTGTGTTTTGGACTTCGGAGGATCATGGGAAGATCACCTTCATTTGGTGGAGTTTGCTTATAATAACAGTTATCAGTCGAGCATTGGTATGGCACCATATGAGGCATTATATGGAAGACCGTGTAACTCTCCGACATGTTGGTTGGAAACTGGAGAAAAGCTGATACTTGGGCCAGAGATGATTCGACAGACTTCGGATTGTATAGAGATCATTCGGCAACGAATGAAGGCAGCCCAAGATCGTCAGAAAAGTTATGCAGATAATCGTCGAAAGGATTTGGAATTCGACGTAGGTGATATGGTTTTTGTGAAGATTTCTCCTCTGAAGAGTGTCATTAGATTCGGAAAGAAAGGAAAGTTAACTCCGAGATTTGTTGGACCATTCCCGATTATCGAGCGAATTGGAAAGCTCGCTTATAGATTGGAGTTACCGGAAAAGATGGCGGGTGTGCACAATGTTTTTCATGTATCTTATCTACGGAAGTATGTGCACGACCCAACTACTGTGGTTTCTGCTGATAGCTGTGAAGACTTGGAGGTTTATCCAGTTGTTTCGAGACCTCGTAAGCCGCTTCGTATTGTTGAAACCGATACGAAACAGCTTAGGAGGAAGACGATTACGTTGCTCAAGGTACAATGGAGTGATGATGTTAACGACTGTACATGGGAGGAGGAAGAGAGGATGAAGGCAGCTCATCCCGGACTCTTCGAGGTATGGCCCTAAAGTGTCGTGACATCTCATGAATTTGTAGCTTGTTCTGAGTCTTAGAATTCTGCATGCTAGGCTAGAATTGGTTGCATGGTTTGTTGATTGCTTTGGATGGTAGGCATGCGGAATATCTTTGATTTCTGATTGTTTGCTTGGAATTTCGGGGGCGAAATTCCTAAGGGGGAGAGAATGTAACGACCCGTATTTTACGTGTCGATGGATCGTAGAATTTGCAGGTCGATAGTGTTGTTTGTGTTGCCTCTAGCTTGAGTCGTTTAGAAGTTAACCCGGGTGGAGTATGAGTTGTGACCGACTCATGAGCATTGCCGAGCTAAGGGATGAGTCGTGACCGACTCATAGGGGACCGACTCAAGGAGGGGTTACGGGTTGGAGTGTTGGCCGAGATAAGGAAGCAACCGACTTAAGTTAGGTAAGTCGTTTGGACGAGTTAGTGGGTCAGGTGATGAGTCATAGCCGAGTTAAGGCTTGAGTCGTTACCGACTCATGGTGGCCGACTCATGAGAGTTAATGACCTATAGTGTTAGAGCGACTTAGAGAAGGAGCGAGTGTAGGTGTGGCCGAGTTAGTATGTGACCGAGTCAAGAGAGGAACGACTCATGGTCTAGGCCGAGTCAGCGGGTTAAGGGTTAGCAAAATGAGTCGTTGCCGACTCATAGTGTTAGGGATCCAGTAGTTTAGACCGACCTAAGGAAGTGACCGACTTAGGGAGTTGGGTCGGTAGATGTTGAGTCGGCTAAGGCTTAGGTCGGTGGGCCGACTTAGTGGATAAGTCGTTAGGGACTTAGGCTTTTGAGTCGTTAGGTCTCTGAGTCGGTGAGGCTGTAGGTCGTGAGTCGTGTGGCAAATAGGACCTTAGTACGACTTAGTGTGGGTCGGCTGCCTGGTGAGTCGGTTGTGTAGATAAGTCGGGGGCGACTCAAGTGTTGGGTCGGCGACGACCTAAGGGACAGCCGAGCTATGGTTGATTCAGCCTATAAATAGAGGGGTTCGGCTCACTTTTTGGCACCGGATTTCGAAGCGACGAAGTGCTGCCATTTTGGAAACTCGACTACAGTATTTTCATCACTTCTTTCTCTACTTCTATCAAGTGCTAACATCCATTGAAGATTGAAGATCAAGATCAAAGATCAAGAGCCAAAGTTGAAGATTTTCATCCGAAGAGGCTAGATTTCACCGTTTCAAGTGAAATTTCTCCGGATCAAGTCCAAGTCCTTGCTGTCCAGATCTGTAGTTGATTCATTTTAGGTTGTTTTGGTGATTTGGTGAGTGGTAGTTATCTCTCACACGGACCCAAAGGAGTGTAGTGGATTGGTGATATGTTTATGTGTTAAAGTTAGCGTTTTCTCGCATTTTCCTTAAGTCTGCATGTAGATCCATCATTTTTGAAGATGTTTACTTATGAAAGTTATTTAATAAGTATTAGAGACAAAACCCATGTTCTAGATTTGACAGATCTATGCTAAAAACCATGATTTTATATGTGTTGGACTTTTGCTCATTTAATTACGAAATTGCCATTATAGTTGATTTTACTCAATAGATCTTGTTTGAATGGTTGAATGTTTGAATGTATGTTAGATTTGATTGCTCCAAGTTAGCTTGTAGTTGATTTGGAACAAGATGGTTGAAGATGATTCAAAAGCTAAGTGGAAAGGCTCTTGAATGGTGAAAGCTGCCGATAGCATATGAAGCGGATGTGGAAGCTCATATGGATGGATTCGAGGATGTGGGATCTTGCCATGATGCGAGAAGGCAAAGCATGGTTAAGTTGAGAGACTTTGCGATGATATGATGAGGCAAGGCTTGTGTTGAGATGGGACGGGTCATGATGACGTTCCAAGTTGAGAGACTTTGCTATGATGTGATGAGGCAAGACATATGTTGTGATGGGACGGGTCACGAAGACGTTCCAAGCACGGGTCATGACGACGTGCAAAGTTATAACTCGGTGATGCGGTCCGGGTTGGGGTGGATAATGGTTAGCTTGAGAGGCGCTTGAGCTAGTATGGAAGTGGTCGTCGAGGAGGATGACTTGGAGGCTTAGATCTCATCGTTGTTGAAGGTTCTAGCATACTCAAAGCAAGAGTACGTTGGAACGGGTCACGATGACGTTCCAGGCACGGGTCATGATGACGTGCTAGTACTCTGGGCTGATGCGTTCGGCTTAGGCACGGGTCACGATGACGTGCGGAGTTATGGCTAAACCGGGGTTACCATTAGCCCTTGACAGGCGGTCATTCAACTAACGGTGAAATCAAGGCAAAGATAACAGTGATAGCCAGAGTCATGGATGTTTGGATGTTTGGTTGTATCATCATTCGGCTTCAAGAGCGGTGTTTTCTGGGTGCTTATCTGATCTTGGTTTAGGCCTTGGGGGTTTGTATTTGGAAAACATCGTCCTTGACTCGAGTGATTATTGCTTTACCTTACTTATTTGCTATGTTATGCTTACTTCTCCTTAGTGTGTGTCTGGGGGCTATCACTGTAGGAAGAGGTGGAGTGGGATGGTTTGGTTCCTATTCCTTTATTTCCTTATGCTCTTTTGGTATGCTTGATTGTTAATTTACTGCTCACTAAGACTTTGTCTGACTCAAGGTTTTATGTCTCCTCTTATTACCTTGGGCTGTTCATCCATGTTTGGGATGGGCAGACTAGGTAGCAGGTGGCAGGTGCTGTGCTTAGAGTTTTCCGCTGATGATGACGAAGACGAGCAGGAGGCTATGCATATTATTTTCTTATATGTACTGGGTATCCGCTGCTGTATTTGATGAGTGTTTGTAGTGAGGTCTTGATGTATGGATTTGTTGAGATGATTGTATAAAACTTCTGTGATGCTTATATGATGATTTTTCTGTTATGAGACTCCACTATATATATTTCTCTATTGTATTTTATCCATGCGCTGTGAGTTACGGTAGAGATTCTGCGATTTTATTTTTCCCTGACTATCGTCCATGGCTGCCTTGCACACCTTTCAGCGCACTTTTCTCTTGTTTTGGTGCGGGAGTCATGGGCGGTCGTCACAACGGTCTTCCATATAAAGCTTCTTAAGAAGCCATCTTAATACTCTCCTGGTAACTGTTATTGTAAGAGAATTCCACTAGATAAAGATGGTCTTCCCACGATCCACCAAAATCCAAAATACAAGCTCGCAGCATATTTTCTAGAATACAATTAAGCCTCTCCGTCTGTCCGTTCGTCTGTGGATGATAAGTTGTACTCAATCTCGAACTCATCCCCATAGCTGATTGCGGAGCCTTCCAGAATTTGCTGGTGAAGATAGAATCTCGATCACTTACTATACTGATAGGAACACCATGCAATCTGACTATCTCCTTTAAGAAAATCTCTGCCAGAGAAGCTGCAGTACGAGTTGCCTTAACCGGTATAAAATGGGCGCTCTTAGTTTACCGATCCACAATTACCCATATTCCTTCATTTCCTTTCTTGGTTCTACGCAAACCGTTGATGAAATCCATTGAAATCATTTCCCACTTCCACATCGGAATTTCCAAAGGCTGCAATAATCCGGCTGACTTCTGCTGATCTCCTTTAAATTGTTCGCAGGTAGCACAACTATTCACGAACCTAGCAATATCTTTCTTCATGCCTGGCCACCAGAAAATTCTTCTCATATCCTTATACATCTTTGAGACTCCCGGATGAATATTAAATTTGGAGGATGACTCTTAGATAAGACCTCTTGTTTCAATTCCTTGAAATTCAGAACACAGATCCTCCCGTTGATCCTCAGTGTCCCTTGGTCATCAATCTTGAAACTCGAAAACTGCCCTTCTTAACTCTCCTGATGATTCCTCTTAATCTATTATCTGCTTCTTGCTTACTCGCTATCCTCTTCAAAAGAGATGGAACCACTTCCAAAAGAGACAGAACTGCATTCCTCCTAAGAGCATCAGCTACAACATTCGCCTTTCCCGGGGTATACAGAATATCCAAATCATAGGATGCCAGAAATTCGACCCATCGTTGCTGCCTCAGATTAAGATCCTTTTGAGAGAAAAGATATTCAACGGTTTGTGATCCGTGAATAACTCGAACTTCTCTCCTAATAGATAGTGTCTCCAGATTTTCAAAGAAAAAACAATGGCTAACAATTCTAGATCGTGCGTACCGTAGTTCCTTTCATATGGCTTTAACTGCCGACTCGCATACGCAATTACCCTACCATTCTACATCAGAACTGCTCCCATACCAACTATACAAGCATCTGTATAAACCTCAAATTTTCTCTTCCCATCCGAAATAGCTAGCACTGGTGCACTGGTTCGCCTCGTCTTCAATTCTTGGAAAGCTTCTTCACACTGGGGTGTCCATTTGAATTAAGCTCCTTTCCTTATCAGCTTAGTCAGATGCGAAGAAATCTTAGAATAATCCTTGATAAACTTTCTGTAGTAGCAAGCCAATCCTAGAAAACTACGAACTTCAGTCGGTGTCTCCGGCTGCTTCCACTCCAGAATAGTCTCAACCTTTGCTGGATCTACAGAGATACCTTCACCAGAAACAATGTGTCCCAAAAATTTGACTTCTGATTTCCAAAAATGGCACTTAGAAAATTTCGCCTTCAAAACATGTCTCCTCGGAGTCTCCAACACAATTCTCAAATGCTGCTTGTGCTCTTCTTCAGACTTAGAGTAGACCAGGATATCATCAATGAACACCAGAACGAACTTATTCAATACATCTCGAGAGACTCGGTTCATCAGGTCAACAAAGTAAGCAGGAGCGTTGGTTAATCCGAAAGGCATAACCAACCACTCATAGAAACAATTTGGTCCCCTAAATGTATTCAGGGGAATACTGTCCTCAGCTACCCTTAACTGATGAAAACCTGAAGCTAAATACAGTTGAGAAAAGACAGAAGATCCATGCAACTGGTCAAAGGGATCATCGATACGAGGACGAGGATATTTATTACGGATAGTCACTTTGTTCAATTCTCTATAGTCAACACAGAACCTTAGCGATCCATCCAATTTGGTGACAAACACCGCAGCAGATCCCTAACAAGAAAAACTGGGACAATCAATCTCTTCTCCAAAAGATCTTGGGTTTACTTAACTAACTCCTCCCTCTCCCTAGGAGCCATCCTCCAACAAGGCTGAATCACCGGCAGTGCTCCTGGAATCAAGTCAATGCGAAACTCTATCTCTCGTTGTGGAGGCAAACATCTAACTTCCTCGAATACATCAGGAAAATCTTAGACCACATCGATATCTTCAACCTTCTCTTGAGAAGTCTCAACTCCATGCAAAAGACTACTCAAGTGAATTCCAGAATTATCACACGTCACTCTAGCAATTCTACCCAAACCGGTTTCCAGCAAAACTGTTATCTCATCACAATTCAGCACTGCTTTATACTTATCAAGCCAATCCATCCCCAATATAAGGTCAAACCCTTTAAAATTCAGCACATAAGGGTCACAAGAAAAACTATGGGAAAGATAGGTAATCTTCAAGTCCTTACAGATCGTGTCTAATTTGGTTACCCCTCCTATAGGATTAGACACAAAGATTGGACAGTCTACAGTACTAGGGGTAAGAAAGAATTTCTCTACAGATTCCAGAGAAATAAAACTCAAAGAAGCACCCGAATCAAACAAAACTTTAATATACTTGCCATTTAAAAGTAATGTACCTTCCAATACCCCCTTGCCTTTAGATGAAGTAGATGGTGTACCTTCCAAAGCAAATACCTTATTTTCCCGAGCTTTATGAAGTAACGGGCAATCCTTGATCATATGACCTGGTTGGTGATAATTAAGGCATAGAGATCTCTGAATCAAAGCCGAACCCGGTCCACTATAATGCGGTTGTTGCTGCTGAAATATTTTCCTGGGGCACTTATTCACCAAGTGGCCTTCTTGTTGACATATATAGCATTTGCGAGATCCGTTGTTACTTCCAGTCTTTTTCTTGTTCTGCCTCCTCCAATTGGGATTGAACTTTCCCTTATTCGGATTGGAAAAATTCCCTCCCGATGCTGCTACTGGTGTCACTGATTTCTTGTTCATCAAATTCTCATATCTTAGAGCCATATCAATTAAATCAACAAAAGATCCTTTGAAATGCGCCGTCATCTTTTCATGAAATTCCGACCTTAATCCTTGCACAAACATTTCGTTCTTTTTTGAGGAAAGTATCAATGAGACCTGGTCCATAGCAAGAAATTTCATTGAATTTGGTCTCATACTCAGAAATAGACATGCTTCCCTGCTTCAAATTTAGAAAATCCTGGTACAGACGAGTTTTCCCTGCCGTTGGCATGAATTTCTCCTCAAATAACTCTTTGAATCTTTCCCAAGAAATGTCGTCCTCAGAAATATTTTCTATCGCTGCATCCCACCAGGCTGCTGCACCTTCCTGCAGTTGCCATGATGCCCTTTCCCTTTTCCGTTCATCAAACAACTTCATACTCTTAAAGATGCGCTTACAAGAGCGTAGCCAAGCTTGGACCTCAATTATCGATTCTGACCCTTTAAACGATTTGCCTCCAAGGTTGATGAAGTCTTTGCATAAAGCGGCAAAACTAACCTGAGGCGGTACTAGATCTACAGCCTCACTAGCAGTTTGACTTCGTCCATTATCAGTCGAGGTACTGCACCTACCTCTGCTTCTCCATCCAGAACTCATGTTGGCCACCTGAACAGGTAACTCAACAAATTTAGATAGGTATATAATTATATGAAAATACAAAAACTCACTCTCAAGATAAATACTACTCCAGAGCCTAGGTATTGCCTCAACTTATGCTCTGATACCAACTGTGATGACCCGCCTTTCTAACCACAGAAAGACGTATCGTCAATAAGAAAAGAAAGGGATAAAAATAGAAAAGATAGAAAGAAAGAATAATAACATCAGAATCTCATGGCGAAAACAGAACAAAATATAATACATCACATAACTATTACATAGTTTTACTTATATCAGAGTTATACAACATTATACAACAGGACAGTCATATATATATATATATATATATATATATATATATGTCATTACATACATCCAAAATACAACATACATCAACTACACAGTGGGACTAGATAGATAGATACATACGTCTGGACCCTGCTCCAAGCTCCTCCAGATCTCAACACTCCAAAACCTATCACATGGCTACTCATAAAAATTTGAGTATCCAAGAGTTTATGAAAAAAAAGCATAAGTAAACTCTGGGTCAGACATGGGTCTGGTGCGAGTAAATGGGTTAAAGATGCTTAACTTTGAAAACCATTTGAAAATAAAGGTATCACGTAAGACTTCCCATACGTAAACACGGGTAAGCTTTTACCTTACGCCGACCAAAACATTTTATAGGAAATCCAGTGATATTATCATAGTGTCTAGGGTTTTCAAGTAAATAGAAAATAGCCGAAATTGTTACATGATTAAATTCCAACTAATAGCCACAAAGTGGGTAATACAAATCAAAACTATAGGGTCTCGTAGGGAAAATGAGTTTCCATCAATGGCAGGGCTACTGAGGTACCGCCCATCACAGTACGGGGCCTAGATCACTGTACCGAGGATCACTCCCGGCCCCCCACAATACAAGGCTTGAACCATTTCTTACCGAACAGTTCCGAACAAGATAACCCCGCAGTTGAGGCCAACAACTGCCCACACAACCGAAAATAAAGGGACATCTAGATAGGGGTATATCTCGTCCTGCTTGGGTGCTACCCACCTAACCTTGCTGCATCTCCACTGTTTTAGCCATTCCCGGTTGATGAGGCTTGAGGCCGCGATTACCTTTATAGAGCATATCTCTTAGAATGCTCATCGTCCGCCTGACGGTGTTCTGAAAGCATTCAATCCATACAAGTTCTTTCCGGGTTCGAACGAAACCGAAGGCATTATCTCGTTACACTTATTTTGGAATCACCCTTAGAGTTAACGATGATAACCCTTGCACTCTGAAACACTATCTCGATCTTCACTTGAGATGCTATGACCTAACGTTAAATTTGGATCGATTTGGTTTTCGGATAATCATATTGACACCCGATCCTGGTCTCATCGAAATCCAAACACCATTTTAAAGGCCAAGTTATTTAAATAGTTTTAAACAATTTAATTCAATACTTGAATTCACATAGCATTTATCAAAGATAAATCATACTCAATTATCACAGATATATCAAGGCATATCACAGAGTATCATAGAATATCACCAAATAGATATCACAATCAATCAAACAGGAATTATCAATTCATATCAAAATTAGTTTATTTAACTTAACTTAATTAATTTCTTAAGAATTAACCATTTTATCCTGCTTAATTAATCACTAATTAATCAGCCCATTAAATTTATTAATTACTACTTAATTACTATTTATTAATTAATTTACATTTTGCATGCTTAATTAATTATGTCTTAACTATTAATTAATAACCTTAATTATTAATTAATAGAATTTAATTACGAATGAATTTAACACCTAATTATTAATACCAAACATAATTACAAATTTATTTAATCTCAAACTACTTAGTTAATTACAATTATAATTTAATTTACATTCTTAATCAACTTACACTATAAATTAGTTAATCATCTTACATTTGAAAGCCTCCCTTAATAATTTTTAAATCAAATCTTAACTTAAAATTTGCCAACATTATCTATTTCATTAATATTAACTTGTTTAACATTTTTAACTTCAAGTTTATTAGGCTTAATCCTTTTGAAAATGAAACCCGAGAAAAACCCCTTGTTTACTCGAGCAAAACTCGAGTTCCTCTCGCCCTTTTCCCAAGTCCCCTTCTTTTCTTCTCCTCCTACCTTTTTCTTCTTCTACTCTTCTTTTTTTAAAGCTAAGCTTTAATTAAAATCAGCAGTAATACGCGAACATGCTAACGCTCCTAGGGTTTCACTCGAAGCGTTCCCTCATCATTCTCGAGTATCACTCGCGTGAATCATCACTCGAAGTTTGCTGACACCTTCATTGCCATTCACGTGCACAGCACTTCGCCGGCGCTCCGATGAACCAAGGCACCTACAGCAAGTCACGAAACAACACCACTCACGAAAGCTAAACTCGATTTGCCATGAAAAACTCGAAATCAAAATTTGCCCCTTCCGTTCGAAACTGTAACTCAACCACACCGAACAAAAAGCCTCAACCCACTAACGTCGACTATCAGTGGCGATGCAACTCCACCATCACCTTGCCGATACCCCACTCTACCAACCCCTAGAAGCTCATGCAACTCGATCAACCCGTGGTGACGAAATCACCACGTTAACTGACCACTGTAAAACTCAAACCAAAAACCCTAATTTCGTCTCGACCCAACAATTCTTGCAATAGAAATTTGTTTAACAATTTTCCTATCTTTGTAAATCATCAAGCTAGCTTCAAAATAAATTTCAACATCTAAGATTAGTTTGATGATCAAAAATTGATAAAAAAGCATTTTTGATTCATCTCCGAACTGCACCTTGTACGCTTATCTAAAAATCCTCATCTTTGTTTCAAAAATCCTATCTTTGAACGTTTATTCAAGTTGTATAATCGAATCAACAATGTAAAATATTTGAATAAATCATATAATTCCCTTTTTACTGTAAAACTGAATGTACAGAGTCCATGTTCCACTGTCAAGCTTCAAAACAAAATTCAAGGCTATGATTTAAGTTTAAACAACTTATTTGTTTAAAATCTTAAGTTTAAAATGTTTTATATGAAGATGCATAAATTTTACTTCTACTTTATTTTACTCTGTAACTATAAATTCGGAAGAATAGACCATATATAAAAATTTCAAAACAAAAGAAACATGCAGAACTGCTCATATGAAATATACAGCAAGCACAATTTTCATGGATCAAAACCCAAATTTAAGTTTTTAAAGCAGTATATTTACTCACCTGAATTATTTTGAATAGAGAACAATTCTTGTTTTTTAGGAAAACAGCAGTTTGAATTTCCTGTAAATCCTCCTTGCTTTTGATCTTGAATGATGTTTAAGTTGGTAGATAATGATGTTTATTTTTTTCTTTTTCTTCAAACTTGCTAAGTTATGAACGAACAAGGGTAAAAATATACATACATACATACATACATACATACATATATATATATATATATATATATATATATATATAAAGTTTCGAACAGGGGAGGCTATAACTGGTACAAGCTTTTTTTTATCAGATTAGATTTTTTTTGTATGGAGGCTGAAATGATTTCTCTGCAATTCGAAATGACCAAATGTTGTGCTAGCATTAAATGCATATGTTCTCTATATGTTTACATCTATTTTTTTTTCTGTACATAGATATTTTGCAGGTAGCTAATTTCTTCTCTTGCATTGCTTATACATGTATTACATAGGTTATAGTTCTAAAATTATCTTATATGTTTACTTATGTTTTACTTATGTTTTCATAAAACCATATAAGTTATCTTATATATTTAACACAAATTCTTGTTTTTATTTCTATTTAAAGTGTAACTATCCCAACATTTAATTTATATTCTTATGTTTTATAATTATATTTTATACTTATATTTTGTATTGACAAGATTGATTTTATTTTAACATTATTATTAAAGACTTTATTTATATTCATATTTTTTTTATGATTATAATTTATACTTATATTTAATATTGATAGGATTAATTTTAATTTAACATTATTATCTATATCTCATTGATATGCACATGTTCAAATTAAATGTTAATAAGATAAACCCTTTTATTTAATTAAATAAGATAGATTTTATTGTAAATATAATTTGAAAGATTTTATTTTAGATTTTCAAATCAAAATTTCCTTCAAATACACATATATACATATATAACTGGTAAATGTCCAAAGATCTTATTTATTTATAAAATGAAAAGCTTGTATTTTATTTAAATTAGATTAAATACTTATTGTAATAATATGGTCCAAATCCCGGGTCGTTACAACTTCAAAAATGCACAAGAACCTGAATAGTCTTTCGCTGCAACCTGACAATCAGCGAAGTACCTAAAAAGGGGAAATAACACTTGAAATTCACATATGACATTCTAAGCAATTAAAACATGCCTTTTAACTTATAAACATTAAAGTTAGTTTTCCTTAACTAAAAAGAAATGCTCACATTGTTTGTGCTTGAAATTTTTTGAATGTAACATTGGTTATTGTTAAATATCTAACCATTAATTAATCATTAGTCTTACAAGGAGCTAAAAGTTTGTAGACTTTCAGACCTTAAATAAACGTAAGAGCATTATCAAAGCTGTTGACAAATCAAATCAGCAAATTCCTATATATCTTGTTCAAACTTAAAATTGATAGCTAGAACGACGACCTGTAGAAATAACATATTATCACAAATATATCATGAAATGGAATAGTAATTATTTACCTACGGTAATGAAAAGGGAAATAACATTTAGAATTCTTATAATTTATTTCATCTACTAGGTCATACCAGTAATAATATATGTATAAGGCACCTATCTCGTGATGACCCAAAGATCGTAAATGTCTCGTGGTGACCGAAGGCCACAGATGTCTCATGATAACCGAAGTCATAAATGTCTCATGATGATCGAAGTCATAAATGTCTCATGGTGTCTCATGATTGACACGAAGGTCTAGTACTGGCGATAACTCATAAATTTGTCACACACTCTCAAATAGTAGCCCGAGTAATGGTAATTGTGTGTACCATACCGCATGTTCTCACTTATCAGTTTACCAACTGTAAGTCAATTCCATACAGTTTACTAAATCATTTAAATAACAAGCTCATCCTCTCAAAGGGATCAAAAACATGTGATTACATATATATAGGAAAATATACTTTAGAAAAATCGGGTTTAAAATCAATTTCGAAAAATATTTGAAAATCTCTTTATAATTAGAAATATTCATATATTATACTTTTTTATAAAATTGCATTGTAAATATTTTCACTTAAAATAATATTTATATATCTAAAACACATTTTAAACCGGTTTACAAAACATATGCATATGCATAAGGAAATCTCAGAAAAACTCATGAAAACAACATAGAAAGTTCACACGGAAATTCACCAATTTCAAACTATGGATTGGTGATAGTCTAAGCTTTCCCATTATAGAAGTAAACCAAAACAAAAATCAAGAATCAGGGCTTAATATTTGATCAAAAGTGGCACGAAACACTTAAGAAAAGCACTTTAATTTATCATCCAAAACCATTAAAAACTACCCAAAATGCAACAAAACAGCAGTAAGGTCTGAAATCTTCTCCGGGTTCAACTTTCAGACATAATTTGAATGGCTTAATGACCTTGAAATGGTCTGAAATTTGATACACACAACGTAGAACAATTTATCTATGAAGTGGAAATAAATTCACTAAATTCCGACAAGAAATGGAAGAGACATGCAGTCTCAAATATGAACTCGGACCATGTTTGCAGAACTGAGAAAAACAACTACTGCAAACATGAATTTTTCACAAAACTTATAGATTTCTATTTACAGAGCTTGTATCAAGTTAGAATGCGTGAGAGATATTCTCACCTTGGATTAGCAGCAAGAGATTAGCAATTTACAGCAAGAATCCGAATCGAAATGAACGCTTGGAGTAGTTGTTTTTCTAAGTTCTACAAATATGATCTGAGTCCATGTTTGAGACTGCATAGTTTTTATGTAGCTCATCTTATAATGTGATAGCATTACATGGTTACGTATATATATTCTTTTGTGGGTAGTTGATGTGCATGTGTATGTGTGTGTATTGTGGTTGTATCACCACCCATATATGACACTATGCATTGTACTTGATGCATATGTATATATGACTGGGTTAGCTGTTCTGTGATCTGTGTTTATTATTTGTATCGTGTTTTGTTCTGAATAAAACTGTAGCCACCATAGTGTTGTATTAGATGAAAATTAAGTATGTCGAACCACTTAAGAAAAAAAAGAACACTTATCGACATATTTAATGTTTATTTAATACAAGACTACGGTCGATCACTTCTAAACAGCCCTATTCTCTGCTTTTTTTACTGGTTACTCTTGCATCTAATCCAATAAACTAGATCCCAATAAGTATTTTCATACAGTGGTGGATTCAAATAAATCTCCATAAAAAATATGCATGAACTTCATAATTAAATCACATATTTATAAGATTATAAGCAATTAATACATGACTTTCAAGATAGTTTTCCTTAACAAAAAAGAGAGCCCACATTGTTTGTGCTTGAAAAAAATTGAGTGCATGTAATATTATTTATGGTTATATACCAAACCTGTAATATAAGCATTGTTGTCGTAAACAGGCAAAAGGTTTTAAGCTAACCTTAAATGACCGTATAAATATATCATAACTGTCTGCAAATCAAATTTAGAAAGTTGTATATCTTGTAACTATCTACAAATCAAATTCAAAAGGTTGTATATATTGTAAACTCTAAGAAATTCGATGTAAAATCAGAAGAAATTGCTATATATGTTGTTCAAGGTCAATAACAGTGAGTAAAATAATGGCCTTCGCAAAGGTAGGTAAAGAAAGTTGCAGATTATGCAATGTAACAGTAATCATTCACCTATCCTATCAGTGAAAAGAAAAGTAATGTTTAAAACTTTTATGTCTGATAGTAAACACCAGCAAATTTATTGTTGTGGAAATGTTTTTTTGAAGTGAATTTATTAAAAAATTAAATGAAAACAGATTAACGGTAAAATATTTATAAACTATTATTATAAGTGAGTCATTGCAAGTTTATAACAGTGATATATTTATGAATCATTATTATAATCGAGTCGTTACACTTGCAAAACGGTAATATATTTATGTGATATTATTATTGTGGCATTACAAAAGCTAATGGTATTACAACATTGTTTTAAATGAGAGTAAATTAAAATACATTAACATTTCATTAGCTTAGTAACATATGCAATTTCCATTCTGCCTATTTAAATAATAGATAGACAGAAGATAAATTGTAAGAATAGCAGACATTTTTCTTTTTCTTCTTTCTTCAAAAGATCTAAACACCTTGAACAGTATTTCAGAGTGCAAATCAGAATCAACTTTGTCAGTGAAAACAGGTTGATATTTTTCAGATTAGAGAGACTTTTTTATCCTAGAGACGACGACATTTTTTTAAGAACTGCTTTGCTCCTTCGAGCAGAGTGTCGAAACGTATTCAAGATAGTGACAATGTATACCACTCAGCCCAAGTTCATTGTTTCCAACAATTTGTAGACGATCCAGAAAACAATGACTTCTGTTACAGCTATTGATGATGCTGCACCTATCTCAATGTTTCAGGTTCCCATGGCCGCTTCTGCGCCCTTCAGGTTCGAGGGCTTCCATCTCAGGCAATGGAGGCAAAAGATGGAATTTTTTTTGACGATGAGGAAGGTAGTTGGTGTGCTTACTGCAGAAAAGCCGACTGTACCAGAGAAGCCCGCTGAAACCATGCACAACAACTACAGAACTGGCAGAAACCAAACCAAAATTGTAGAATTGGACAGAGCAAGATTACCTCTACAAGAACTTCATACTCAATGGCTTGAGCGACGATCCCTACAACAACTACAATTCGAACAAGACAGCCAAGGAAATTTGAAAGGCGCTGCAAAATAAGTATGATATAGAAGAAGCCGGAATAAAGAAATATGCCGTCAGTCACTACCTCAAATTTCAGATAATGGACGACAAATCAGCAGAGACGCGGTCTCATTAATAGCTCATAAGATCGTCTCCGAAGGTATGGTTATTGATGAACAATTCCAAGTTGTTGTTTTGATAGATAAACTACTTCTAGTTGGAAGTATTTTAAGAATAATCTAAGACATAAAAAATAAAGATTTTTCTTTGGAAAGCTTGATAACTCGCCTCTGTATTGAGGAGGAATCGTGTAAACAAGATATGAGGGAAGAAGTGCTTGTTGTTACAGGAAATACTAAGAAAGCTGCAGTTTTGAAACCTAAAAATTTTAAGAATCAGAACCGCAAGATTAGTTAAAACTGCAACAAAGAGAAACCAACCCAAAAGAATGATTCTGGACAGTTGTTTCTTTGCTACAACTATGGAAAAGTAAGTCATGTGGCACGTAAGTGTAGGAACAGACCAGGCCCTACACCGTAGGTTAATCTAACCGAGGAGGCTCTAACGGCTATGATTATTGATAAGATTCCCCTTGTTGGAGGATCAGAGGGTTGTTGGGCAGATACTGGTATTAGACGCCAAGTCTGCTATGACCATGCTATGTTCAAAACATACACGGAGACTAAGAACAAAAAAGTGTTGTTGGGAGACCCTCATAACACTATTGTTGCTAAGTTTGGAAGAGTAGAGCTGAAGTTTAACTCTGCGAAGACCATCATTTTAAAGGACGTAATGCAAACTCCAGAGGGGAGAAAGAATCTTGTTTCAGGTTATCTTCTTAATAAGGCTAGTTTTACATGGACTATTGAGGCTGATATGTACACCATCACGATGAATGGTATGTTTGTGAATAGGGGTTATGCAAATAATGGTATGTTTAAATTGAATGTTTAATGTAATAAAATGTTTCCTTCTGCTTATATGTTGTGTGATTTTAATATCTGGCACTCTAGATTATGTCATGTGAATAAATGTATAATTCATAACATGAGCACCTTAGATCTTATGCCTAAAATGTCACAAACTGATTTCGATAACGTGAGTTTTGTAGTCAAGCAAAAATCACTAAGAAACCACATAAATCAATTGATAGAGTTTCTGAACCTTTAGATTTGACTCATTCTTATATATGTGAGCTTGATGGAACTTTGACCAGACATGACACCGTTGTTTTATCACTATTGATGATTGTTCTGATTTTACTTATTTATATCTTATGAAAAATAAAAGTGATGCATTTGATATGTTTAAATTATTTAAAAATGAAATTGAGAATTAACCTAATAATAAGAAAATTAAGAGACTTCGTAGTGATAGAGGAACAAAATATGAGTCTAGTTCTTGATTTCTATAAATTGTATGGTATTATTTATGAGAAAACTGAACCTTATTCACCTAAAATGAACGGTAAAGCTAAAAGAAAAGGTCGAACCTTTACCGAATTAGCTGTAACTATCTTATTGAATTCGGGTGTAGCAAAACATTAATGGGAGGATATTTTATTGACTGTATGTTATGTACAGAATAGAATCCCTAAATCAAGAAGTAAAACCTCACTATTTGAAATTTTAAGAAACTATAAACCAAATGCGTCTTATTTTGGAACTTAGGGATGTATGGCATAAGTTCGTATACCAGATCCTAAGAGAACAAAATTACCAAGTAGAGCATATGGATGTGTATTTATTGGCTATGCTACTAATAGTAAAGCATATAGATTTTATGACTTGAATGCACATAATATAACAGAATCTAATGATGCTGATTTTTATGAATCTAGATTTTGTTTTAAATTGAGGAATAGTGGCGCACATCGAGTAACACCATGCCTATTAGAATAGAACTTAATGAGTCTTCTGAAATGAACCTAGAAGAAGTAAAAGTGCAAGAACCGTAAAAGATTTTGGATCATATTTTTGTGCTTTTACTATAGGGGAGGATCCCTTAAACCTCCAAGAGACCTTATCTTCCTTAGATGTCATTTTTGGTAAGAGGCTATAAACGATGAAATGAATCTTTGGAATCCAATAAGACTTGGCACTTCGTAGATCTACCACCTGATTGCAATTTTATAGGCTGTAAATGGTTACTTAAAAAGAAATTAAAACCTGATGGCACAATTGATAAATATAAAGCATGTTTAGTAGCTAAACGATTTAAGCACACTACAACAAAAAGACTCTATTACAACTGTATTTTTACAATTGTCACAATTTGTCAGTTGTAATAGAGGTTTTTTACAACTCTTTTTTTCAGAAAGTTGCAATAAACTTACTTTCAACAACTCTTCTTTTTTGCCAGTTGTAATAGATGCTTATTGCAACTTTTCTTTTTTTCCAGTTGTAATAGATGTTTATTTTTAACAACTTTTCTTTTCTATCAGTTGTAATAGATCTCTATTATGACACTTTTTTGCTAGTTATAACATATGCCTATTTTTTACAACTTTTTTTTGTCAGTTGTAATAGATGCCTATTACAACCATTTTTGCTAGTTGCAATAGATGCAAATTTTTAACAACTTTTTTTTCCAGTTGTAATGGGTGTCTATTACAACTTTGTATTTACTAGTTGTAATAATTAGTTAATAATTATAATTAAATATTAAAACTTAGTAATCGATAAAAATAACTATTATATTATAATAATTAATTTAAAATATGAAGTAATTAATATTAATAATTAATATTCAATATAATTAATAATTAATATAATAATTAATAAATTAGAATTAGTTTTTAATAATTAGTAATTAATATTAATAATTAATAATTAAGAAATAAAAATTAATATTAATTATTAATATTTAATAACTGATACTTAAAATATAATAATCAATAATTAATAATAAATATTGGTTACTATTAAATAATAATAATTATTTTGAAATATAAAATAATTAGTATTAATAATTACTATTCAATATAATTAATAATTAATATATTAACTAATAATTAATAATTAGAATTATTTTTTGATAACTAATAATTAACACTAATAATTAAGAAATAAAAAATAAATTTAATAATTAATATTTAATAATTGATATTAAAAATATAATAATCAATAATAGTAATTAATAATTAATAATAAAATTAATAAGAAACAATAAATACTATTAAATAACAATAATTAATTTGAAATATGAAGTAATTATAACTAATAATTATATACTAATATTTAATTGATAATTTATAAATAATAATTACTATCGAATAACAGTAATTAATTATTAATAATAAATTTTTTGTAATAAGAATAATTAGCTGAAGAAAAATTGAACAGTAATAATAAAATTTAAAAATAAATGTTAAATAATAAATAGTCAAATTAAATAATTAGGTAGCAATATCTAATATTTAGCAATTAATTTTTGATAAATAATAATTATAATGTTTTTTAGAAAGTTTTATAGACTTATATTCAACCGCTCTTTTTTTAGTAGGTGTAATAGAGACATACTAAATATCAGTATAACTAATAAATTATAACTAATTATTGATAATATTAATACTTAATATAAACCTTACAAATTAACAATTAATACGTAATAACTAATTATTCATAATTAATATTCAATGATAACTAAGAAGTAATAAGTTATAATTAATAACAATTAAGAAGTAATATTTGATATTTTAATAAAAATTAATTTCAAGAAATTCATATTATATTTAATATAAATTTTTACTTGTTGATATAACTTGTAATATTCATTTTTATAAGTTTTGGTGAAATTTTGATAAAGACCCATGAAAAATTGAGGGTAAGCCCCAAAATGTTAGCGCAAAAGCTTGAAATTTTAGGCCAAAAAACGAAAATCTGGCTCCAAAACCTTTCGTGTCTTATATTTCTGTTATCTTATGCGGGTCGGCCTCCTTCCATACTCTTCCTCCCTAAATCAAAATCAATCCCAAATTCTTCTCTCTCAAAAAAAAAATTGATCCTCAACAAAATCAAGCCGCCTACTCAATACGGATCCACTAATTGTCGCACTATTGATGACCATAGGGCCGATTCACGATTTGATTTGTGTCTGCCTGCCTTTCGATCCCACTGATTGAAGCATATGACCCCTTCCAGAACTTGCCTTCCACCACTGAAGTTTCTAATACAAGATCTATCATTTGAAATTACTGAGTCTAAAGCCATCCTTTATTCAAACCTATTTTTTCGTCTACTGGAGATGCCATTCGCACCTAGATTCACGATAATAGCAGAAAGGAATTATCTCCTCACTTTCTCCGTGCATCCAGGTACGAAAGAAGATATAATCGCTTTAATCATTGTGAAAGCTATTGAAAATATGTAGTTTGACTTTAGTTGTTTCACTTGGAAATGAAGGTAACAACTGATAAAGCAAACGCAGACCAACCTTAGCGAGACACTATATCTAATTTGAATAAGCTTTTGCACAGATTACAAGAAAATTTTGTAAGAGAAAATTACGATGATTTTTGACTTTAATGGTAAAAATAGCTGATTCTTACTGCAATTGTCGTTTTCGTAGGTGGCCCATTTTTTGATTCAGAAAATATATACACATATTTGGCATCTTTTATGTAAGTAGGCACTTGCTTCATTTATAATTATGCATGCTCCTTTCTTTTTATGTCTTAAAATACCATTCATAATTTAATATACGTATGATATGTATTAAGTGTAATCGGTATATCTATGTTTCAAACATTTTATATATGATATTTTGTTATATCCTTTCTAAGCTAAAAAAGTTTTGCAAGAAAATAATTCTCAATATGAATGCTCACAATTTTTCCCTTGTATTTTGAGATGTTTGATACATCTAGCAAAAAATGGAAGGTTGAACTGCTAGCATATCGTGCTTAGAGAGATGGCGCCGACTGACCTTGTGTCTGATGGGTGATATGATGTCGGACTCTGTTGGGTTCAGATCGAAAATTACAACAAAAAATGACGGGGGTATCCAATAAAGCTAGCATATTAGCATATGCTGTATATAACAAAATCGGTGGACGCTTGCAACTATTTGCTACCCGTTTGTTATTGAACCATTATTTTAAAGGTTATAATTACTTTTTTCTACACAACTTATGGATTTAAAGCACACTGTCCAATTTGAGCTTAAAGCTTAGTTATATATCATTTGTTAGAAGCGTCAAAGTTGCAGAGTAGGTTGCATGGACTAAGAATCAAGTATGGTTAGAGAGACGGGTATCAACCAAGTTAATTGCTCTTTGAATTTCTCCTTCAAAATGATGGTTATCATGTATGTGCAAGTAGCTGAAATGCAAAGAAGCAAGTGCACAAATGCATTATGTAACATCGTGATTTCGTCGTATGGTTAAGGAGAATATTGGAGGGTATTACCACATCGGTCCTGCTGATTTTTATCTTGCACAAGATGTTTAGCGATTGGAACTATGGTATGTTCATGATTTGCTTACTAGTAATGTACAGGTTTTGACACCCATAACCCAATTGAGGCCCGATTCAAGTATTATTAAGGTAGCGTGCAGTATCATCATTGTCCGATCCTAATGCAACTATAAATTGTCCATAGTATCACAAAATATAAACATGCATAGTAAACTTGGCTTAATCATTGGATACACTGCAACAAACTTTATCTATGTCCAATTTTTGACTTAAAATGAGTGGTTTTAGTAGTTATACTTGCCTTCCAGCCTTGTCAATCAACTTGCGTATATTTTTATAACAATTTTTCATTCTGTTGGTTAACAAAAGAGATTATCATGCAGTATATACACATTCATTATTGATTGCATTGAGCGTTAAAAAATATATTAGTTTGAAGTTAGTTACAAATTGACTACATGTTAGATGCCACTTAGTACACATTGATTTGTTAATAGATACGTCTTCTTAGCATTTTGTTGTCATCATTTTTAGTGTATTTCAAAATGATTGCTAACAAAGGGGCATGGAAACATGCGTTTTTAAGGTAAATTACTTTTTACATATGCTAACACTAGGCCAAGATTAAAGAAGATGTTAGTCAATAACATATTTGGAACATTAGTGTCGTAATATTTCACTTTCATATTCAGATTTTAGTCAATAACATAGAGTATTTCAGTAAACATTATGATTATAATTATACAAGAAATTTGATGCAGTGGCATAGGTAGGATAAAGTTCTAGGATTAAATAGGCATGCATGGTTTGTTATTTCAATAAAATCTAAAATTTCTTTGATTTAGGAATATTGATTACTTTGTTTTTATTTTGTCTTATTAGTTACGCGTAACATCAAATCTTTTGCAAAAGAAAAGATAAGGAGATTCCATTTACTTAAAACTGTAAGCTAAATTTCAAACTTCATTCGTTCTTCTATTTTTCCACTAAGTTGTTGGTTTTATGTGTTTACAAAGGATAGTTTAAACAAATAAATTATCAATTTTATAAGGTGTACAGACAATTAGAGATGTATTTTTAAGTGTTTTCTATTAAATTTCCTACAACATAAGCAGTTTATTAGTATCATCATCGCTTTTTAGCCAGAAGACTATTGGTTCAGTGCACCCAAGAAGGGTATAATGGTCTTTACTTTACGCAGTGAGTCTGGTTTGATAGAGTTGGCTGGTGATTTCAAAATACATTTTCATGATGGTCAAGGAGATTTCTATTGGTAGGTTTCGTAATGGGCTACAATTGTTGCTTTGCATTAGTTACATGCTAATTTTATAGGTACCACATGTATCTTCTAATCTGTTTGCTAATACGATTCTTTTCAAAGAAGTGAAGAACCAATGCACTATGACATTTTTAAGCATTATCACCTCAATCATGGCACTTGATCCCTCTCTGATTACTTATGACGTGATCCATTGTTAAACATAGTCCGATGTCTTTTCTGTATCATTATTTTATTTCCATGAATTCAGTTTGAACATTTACCCTTTACTTGGAGATATCCGTGCTTCATTTTTACATGGGACTGCATTGATATATACTACTGTATCGCTCAGTTGAGATGGGAATTGATATATGTTGCTTGCACTTAGACACCAATTTTCATAGTGCTGATATCTTGCGCTAGTTTTATTTAATGCTCATTTTCCATTTGACTGAACACAATAATGATGGAAAACCAAATGATCTTAAGTACGTCTGATTTGGATGGCTTTGACAAGGTAACTAAAAATGCAGATATTACAATTTAGCTACTTTTACTATTGCATTTCAATCTTTTTTTGATGATAGAATTTCCTGTACGGATGGACCTCAAAGCAGCTATTCTCTATATTGTTGTACTCCACCCATTTTGAACCTTCGGAATGAGCTACTATTTGTTTTTTTACTTTTTGTAGGCATATTAGAAGGATTATTGTGCATATTACAGAGTGCTACAATAGCTGTTATTTAGTCCGTTTATCCCTCAAAGATTGTCACTTTGTAAATCAGAGTGTTGGTAAACTAGTTAAAAATCTTAGGTAGCATTTGGTTTGATATAATAGTTTATGCTTTATTGTTTGTATTTTGAATATAAAAATGGGATATATGAATGGATTATGATGCCTTTGAATTTATATCATTTTTGTTGCTTATCTGAGAATGGATTATGATGTCTTTGAATTAATATTAACCTTTTCTTGTTGCTTTTCTGTTCCTTGTTGCACTTGCAAACCATATTTAGAATTTAATTTTTTTTATTTTGTATGTTTTTACCACAACTACCAATCACATTTGTTAAAATGTCTTTTGCAACTCCTAGTAGCAATTATGAAAAATCTTTTACAACAACCAACTGCAGTTGTGAATAATCTTTTACAACTGTCAACAGTAGTTGTAAATGACTTTTTACAACTGCGTTAGACAGTTGTAAAAGATTATTTTACAACTTCAATAGGCTGTTGTAAATAAATATGGACCTTTTACAACTCCTGATATAACGACGGGCGGTTGTCCGTTGTAATAGAAATATTACAACTGTTTTTGACAGTTGTGAAAGGGTGTTTTTGTTGTAGTGGCAAAGAGAAAATGTAGACTTTTTGACACCTTTTCGCCTGTAGCTAGAATTACATCCATTAGAGTAATAATTTCCCTTGCTTCTATTCATAATTTAATAATACACCAAATGGATGTTAAAACTGTCTTTTTAAATAGTGAATTAGAAGAGGAAATTTATGTGGACCAACTTGAAGGATTTGTAGTTCATGGTCAAGAATATAAAGTTTGCAAGTTAGACAAATCATTATATGGTTTAAAACAAGTACCTAAGCTATGGCATGAGAAATTTGTTAACTTAATAGTCTTATATGGTTTTAAAGTTAATGAAAGTGACAAATGTATTTACCGTAAATCTGAGAATGACATTTGCACTATTATATGTCTGTATGTAGATGATTTACTTATCTAGGTGAAGCGAGTGTAATCCTAGGAATTTAGATTACTAGGTCAAAAAGAGAATTTCTTTGGATTAATCTCATTATATTGAGAAGATTCTAAAGAAATACAATTACTTTGACTATAAACTTACATGTACACCATATGATCCTATTGTAAAGCTATTTAAAAACACCGATTGAAGGTGTAAGACAGTCTGACTATGCGAGCATCATTGGCAGCCTTCAGTATGCCATTGATTGCACAAGACCCGATATTGTCTATGTCGTGGGATTATTATGCAGGTTTACTAGTAGACCTAGTATAGAGCATTGGCATGTTATTGAGAGGGTCATGAGATACCTAAAACGAAGCATAAACCTTGGGTTATATTATGAAAAAGTTTCAGTTGTCCTTGAAGGTTACACCGATGCAGACTAGAATACTTTGTTTGATGATTCAAAAACAACTGGCGTCTATATCTTTAGCATTGCCGAAGGAGTTGTTCCTTGGAAATCTAAGAAACAGACTATATTGGCTCAGTCTACTATGGAGTCTGAGGTGATAGCACTAGCTATAGCTTGTGAAGAAGCAGAGTACTTAAGAAATATGATAACTGAGATTCCTTTATGGGAAAAACCAATACCTGCTGTGTTGATCCATTGCGATAATACCACAATCATTGCAAAAGTACAGAACAGTTATCGCAATGGTAAAAGACGACAGATACGTCATAAATACAGCACCGTTAGAGAGCTACTCTCTTCAGGAGCTGTTACAGTGGATCACATATGCAGTGATGAAAATTTGGCCGATCATTTGACAAAAGAACTGGTCAAAGAGCAAGTCCTTAGAGCTTCTAAAAAAATGAGACTATTGCCCTAAGATTGTTGAGTCACGCACAATGGTAACCTGACCAAATGACTGAAGATCCCAAGAACTAGGTTCAACGGTTAAGAACAAGTTGTGAAGTGATAGTTGAACATGCTATTTTTATATTAAGAAGCATGTATTCCTGAAGTGATTAGAGGATGAGTTAATAAAAACTTTTAATGAGATCTATACTCTATTTGGAATGGAGTACCTACCTTCAAGAGATAGAATCTCCTGTGGGAATGTGAAAATGTGGCCGTTTGCTATGAAGTTTTTGGCAAAATTCTTAGAGAATTCACTAAACTGGGATAGACGTGCATTGCCATAAATTTACGGGCTTATTTGATTGCATTTCAGAAAGAGGTATGATGTCAGGAATAAAGTTCAAGATTACGTGTCACTCTATTAAAAATTGAATCCTATCCATTATGCAAAGGTTCAAGTCAAAAGACACTTTTGTTTATGCACAATCTTATATTTTCAAAAACTGCTTGAAAAACGTATTTTTTGAAATTCAAATGGGGAATTATTGGAAATGTTTTTGTTTATGAAGTGAATTTATTAAAAGGTTGAATAAAAAAACAGGTTAATGGAAAATTTATGCATGAACCATTATTATAATTGAGCCGTTGCAAGTTTATAACGGTAATATATTTATGAACAGTTATTATAATTGAGCCGTTGCAAGTTTATAATGGTAATATATTTATGAACAATTATTATGATTGAGCCGTTGCAAGTTTATAATGGTAATATATTTATGAATCATTGTTATAATTGAACCGTTACACTTGCACAACGGTAATATATTTATATGACATTACCATTGAGCCGTTACAAAAGTTAAAGATATTACAGTATTGTTATAAATGAGAATAAATTAAAATCTATTAGCATTCCATCACTTTAATAACGTATACAATTTCCATTCAACCTATTTAAACGATAGACAGAAGAGAAATGGTAAAGTTAAGAGACGTTTTCCTTTTTCTTCTTTTCTTTTTTCTTCAATAAAATTAAACACTTTGAACGGTATTTCAGAGTGCAAATCAGAATCAAATCAGAATCAACTTTGTCAGTGCAAACAAGTTGATATTTTTTCAGATTAGAAAGGATGTTTTATTCTAGATGCGCAACATTTGTTTTTCAGAACTGCTATGCACCTTTGAGTTGAATGCCGAAACGTCTTCAATAGAGTGACAATGTATACGATTCAGCCGAAGTTCATTATTCCCAACAGTTGTTATTGCAGGTAAGACGCGGACGTCTTTGAATTAACTTTTGGAGATTGAAGAGAGCAAATTAACTGATATGGTTTATAAAAGTTGTAATGAACAATATTCAGGAAATGTATGACTACGTCTTAGTAAATAGAGATTGCAGTAACCAAAAATAATACAGTATAAATTAATAATTGAATTGGTCGAGCTAGAATATGACCCTTAGAATTAGTTATAACATTTGGGATGAAGGAATTAATTGACCAAACCAAGGACCAATGATTAAGTTCTACAGATTAACATTGCAATTCATGTGTCGACTTTGAAAGAGAATAATTACAAGAAAGCGGCAAATCCCACGCTCTATTTTGAAAAATGATAATTTCTAAAGCTTCAATATGTCCTGTATCATGACAACATATGCATGGTTCACTGATCATGAAAGTAACACTTGGTCGAACCTATTAAACAACAAGTAGAAAACTCAAATGATAATACATTATGTATTTCAACAGTATATACAATTCACAATGACTAAAATATCACACAGACAAGTATAGAAGGTTCCTTGTTCAAATGTGTTTTATGTTCGCTCTTTACGAGTACTTCACTGAACAAACAATTAAGACGCTATTTGGGCGAAAATAAAACATGTTTGTTAATTGAATTATAAAGTCTTACTGATGCAGCGCTTACCTTGAATCGCGCCGCCATAAGTCGAAGAAGAAGATCGCTCTTCATCTTTAGGTCGCGAGCGACCTACCGTATGTCGCAAATCAAAGGCCGACCTTCCCTAGGTCGCGAACCCTTCACCGAGCCATCGTACGTCGCTACGCGACCTAACTTCTTCGTCGATTCTGTAAGTCGCGTACACGAAGGTCACGAAGAAGAAGGTCGCGCTACCAGCCTAAGCCGTGAAACCCTAGGTCGCGATCAAGATGCGAATACATGCCGCTCCTCTCTAGCTTGGTGCCGTACTCCTTTTAGGTCGTGAATGAAGTAAAGTTGCTGCCAATTCCTTAACTCGCTGATTGTTTTGTTTAGGTCGTTGATTTTAGGTCGCGTGAGTTGTACTTTAGGTCATTGTATTGTATATACGTTGAGTCGCATTGTTGTATTTGCTTTATGTTAGGTCGAATATGTGTTGTATTGCATTTTGTTATTAAGTTGCGTGCTTCTGTATTAGGTCGCAGATCGCGTGGTGTTAGGTCGTGAACGACCTAGTGTGAGTTGTAACCCTATAAATAGGGACGTGTTGGGTTATTTGTTGGTTGTTGAATTTTGAATACAATTTGGTTTGTGCTTTGTGCCTCCATTAAAATCGATAGTTGAGTGTTATCTCCTATCTCCACTTTCAGCATTCGAGTGCGCTCGAATCAACGATTGTTGAAGCCAATTCATGGAATCAAGTGCGCTTGATCAACGTTTGAAGAATTGAAGATCTTCTCTCACGGTATCGTGCGCGATCAACGTGTCGAAGATTGCTAAAGTCCGGTATCTTTGTGATCAACGGATTTGGGCCTTTCGGTATTCTTAAATTCATCGATTTATCATCGATTCACCGATTATTTCCGCTAATCGTGTGAGATCCTGGACGGATTCGATTTACATCGTCGAATTCGCTTCCTCCGCTGCGTCAGTTTGGTATCAGAGCTAGATCGCAAGAAGTTTGTATCATTTGGAGAATTGAGTTTCGAGGATTTATAGCTTGGAGATCAGATTTGCAATTGTTGAGAAGTTTGGTGTTCATCGTGTTCATCGTGAAGTTGCAACAAGTTGGGTGTTTCGATCCATATCCTTTTGGAACAAAGATCGGAAAGTGTTTGAATTTTTTGAAGTTCAATTATGCCACCGAGACGAGCTCAACGTCATCGCAATATTAATGCTTTGTGTGGAAGAGAAGAGGCCGATGAAATGGAGCAACGAATCAACGAGAGTTTCACCGAGAAGTTGAATGAAGGGATTGGTCGATTGGATAGAATAATGCTTGAAATGAATCAAAGTAAAAGAAGGGTTTCACCTGAACCAAGTCATGGGGGAAACATAGTTTCACCACAGTCAGATCGGGAGAGAAGAGAAGATCATGATCGTAGGAATGTTGACGATTGTGAAAGGATGTTGATGAACGAAATCGGAGAGATGTGGAATATCGTGATCAGAGAAACGTAGATCGAAGAAATGGTGGTGGTAGAGATGTTGGTGGTCATGATCGATAACGATATGCATCGGATTTTGATGAGGAGTTTGATGGTGGTAGTGTTCATAGTCGAAATCGAAGCCAAGGAAGAAATCATTCAGAGTATGATCACAAATGGGAGTCCGGAATGAAAATTGAAATTCCAGAGTTTAAGGGTGGTATGCAGGCTGAAGAGTTTCTAAATTGGTTATCTAATGTTGAAGAGATCTTTGATTTCAAGGAGGTTCCGGAAGATCGTAGAGTGAAGTTGATTGCTCCTCGTTTGAGAGGAAGAGCAATGGTGTGGTGGCAGCAGACAAAACTAACACGAGAACGGATGGGAAAGTCAAAGATTGTTTCATGGGAGAAGATGAAGAAGTTAATGAAAGCTACTTTCTTACCTACAATTATCAATCTCTTATGTATCAACGCTCACAAAATCTAAGGCAGGGGACAAAGACTGTTAATGATTATGCTGATGAGTTTTATCAACTGATTGGTAGGAATGATATCATGGAGACGGAAGAACAGTTGACCGCTATATTTGTTGGAGGGTTGAGGATCCAGATCCAGGAAATGGTAAATATGTTTGACCTTAGATCTGTGGCCGAAGCGCACCAGAAAGCGTTTGCTTGAGAGAAGCAGGGAAGACGAGGAGGTGGTGTGTTTACAAATTCCAACAATCAAATGAAAGGGGCCAGTAGCAATGCAAATGTTTCCAAGGCTATTGCAAAACCGGTTGGTAGTGAAGTTGCTAAGACCAAGGTCAATAGTAGTATCAAATGCTTTAATTGTCAAGAGTTTGGCCACAAGAGCAATGAATGTCTAAAGCCGAAGAAGCGGGCGATGATTGCTGAGATTGAAGATGAGGATGTAGAAATTGAATGTTCTAATTCACCATATGTTGAGGAGGAAGAAGAATTGTCGAGAGACGAAGGTTAAAATTTGATGATGAGGAGGTCGTGTTTGACACCAAAGCAAGAGGATGATTCAAGTTGGTTGAGGAGTAATATTTTCCAGTCAACGTGCACTATTCTGGGAAAGGTTTGCAAGTTTGTTATAGATGCGGGCAGTTGTGATAATATTATTTCTACAGAAGCTGTGAGAAAGTTATCATTGAAAACAGAGAAGCATCCAAAACCTTACAAGTTAGCTTGGTTGAGGAAGGGTGGTGAAGTGAAGGTTTGTCGAAAAGCTTGTGTAACTTTTTCGATTGGGAAGAAATATGAAGATGAAATTTGGTGTGATGTTGTGGACATGGATGTATGTCGTCTATTGTTGGGGAGACCGTGGCAGTATGATAGAGATGTGCAACATGATGGTCGTACAAATAGCTACAGTTTCATATTTGAAGGCGTAAAAATCACTTTAGTTCCTAAGAAGCGACAACAAGAAGAAAACAAGTTGGAGGAGATTGAAGAATTAAAGACTCTGTTGACTTTGAAAGAGTTTGTTAAAGAAGTGGAGGAAGAACCTGAAGTGTTTTTGTTGATTGGACGTGAGAGTAGTGAAGTGGTGGAAGTTCCTGAAGAAGTAAAGCCAGTACTGGAAGAATTTGAAGATGTATTCCCTGAAGAGTTGCCAAAAGAATGGCCACCGTTGAGAGACATACAACATCAAATTGATCTAGTGCCAGGTGCTGTTTTACCGCATAGGCCACATTATCGTATGAGTCCGAAAGAACATGAGGAGTTGAGAAGACAAGTGGAAGAGTTGTTAGAACAGGGGCGTGTTCAGGAGAGTTTGAGTCCTTGTGCGGTGCCAGCCTTATTGGTACCGAAGAAGGACGGGACTTGGCGGATGTGTACGGATAGTCGGGCTCTAAACAAGACTACTGTGAGATACAGGTTTCCTATGCCGAGGTTCGATGATTTGATTGACCAGTTGAATGGAGCTACTATATTTTCTAAGATTGATATGAAGAGCGGTTATCATCAAATTCGAATTAGACCTGGTGATGAGTGGAAGACTGCTTTTAAAACTAGAGAAGGTCTACACGAATGGCTGGTTATGCCGTTTGGCTTGTCAAATGCTCCTAGTACTTTTATGAGAGTGATGAACTAGATTTTCAGACCATTCATTGGGAAGCTTGTAGTAGTTTACTTTGACGATATTTTGATCTATAGTGGGACTATGGAAGAGCATATCCAGCATTTGCGAGAGGTATTGTTGATTCTACGACAGGAGCAATTTTATGCAACAACAAAGAAATGTGTGTTTATGGCACGGAGTGTCTTATTTTTTGGATATGTTGCGTCGGAAGAAGGAATACAGGTGGACCAAAGTAAAGTTGAGGCTATCAAAGATTGGCCACGGCCCAAGACTATAACAGAAGTTCGAAGTTTTCATGGGTTGGCTTCATTTTATTGAAGGTTTATCCCAAACTTTAGTAGTGTGATGGCGCCTGTTACTGATTGTATGAAGGGCAAGCAGTTTTCATGGTCAGAGGAAGTAGGGGTTGCTTTTGAACGAATCAATGAACTCTTGATGCCAGCACCAATTTTAGTATTACCAGATTTTCAGTTGTTGTTTGAGCTACATACTTATGCATCTAAGGTTGGGGTTGGAGGGGTGTTGAGTCAGAGGGGGCGTCCTATTGCATATTTCAGTGAGAAGCTATCGGGAGCAAAGATGAGATATAGTACTTATGACGTGGAATTTTATGCTATCGTGCAAGCTGTGAAACACTAGAGACATTATTTGTTCCATAAGGAGTTTGTTTTATATACTGATCACGAAGCTTTGAAGCATTTGCAAGGGCAGGAGAAAATTTCAGCTAGGCATGCATCATGGATTGCATACTTGCAGCAGTTTACATTTGTTGTGAAACATAAGTCGGAAATTATAAATCGTGTGGCACATGCATTAAGCAGGAGGAATCATTTGTTGACTACAATGAAAGTTGAAGTGACGGGGTTTGATGTGTTGCCAGAATTATTTGTGGATGATCCTTACTTTGCCAAGGTTGTAGATGAAATAGAGAAGGGAAAGATGGATGAATACGTGTTAGTGGATGGTTTTCTATTTAAAGGAACTCGATTGTGTGCACCAGATTGCAGTTTACGAATGAAAATTGTGAAGGAATTACATGAGGAAGGCCATGTGGGTAGAGATCGTACATTGCAATTGATTTCCCAATCTTATTTTTGGCCGTCAATGAGGAAAGAGGTAGGAAGATTTGTGGGGAGATTTCATATCTGTCAGGTTTCGAAGGGAACGGCGAAGAATGCGGGATTATACATGCCATTACCTGTGCCTACTAAACCATGAGTTGATATTAGCATGGATTTTGTATTGGGTTTGCCGAGAACTCAGAGGGGAAATGATTCTATATATGTTGTGGTGGACAGGTTTTCGAAGATGACACACTTCATAGCCTGTAAGAAGACAGCTGATGTCGTCCGAGTTGCTCAATTATTCTTTAAAAAGGTGTATCGATTATATGGGCTGCCTAAATCTATTGTTTCTGATCGGGATACTAGATTTCTAAGCTATTTTTGGTTGAGTTTGTGGAAGATGGTCGGAACGAAGCTGAATTTTAGTAGCGCTTACCATCCGCAAACTGATGGGCAAACGGAGGTGGTTAATGGATCGCTGAGAAATTTATTGCGGTGTCTTGTGAAGGATAATCTGAAGAGTTGGGATGAGAAGTTATGTCAAGCGGAGTTTGCTCATAATCATGCTATCAACCGTAGTACGGGTTTCAGTCCATTTCAGGTTGTTTATTCAACAATTCCAAAAGGACCATTGAATTTATCAATAGTTCCATTTCAGAAAGGGATTGTTAAACGAGCTAGTGATTTGGTGAATGATTTACAAGAATGTCACAAAGTTGTTCATGAACGATTGCTTGCATCAAATGAGAAGTATAAACAGTTGGCAGATAAGAAGCGAAGGAGTGTGAACTTCAGAGAAGGTAGTTTGGTTTACGCCGTTTTGACGAAAGATCGTTTTTCAGTTGGAACTTACAACAAGTTGAAAGCTCGAAAAATTGGTCCAGTGGAAATCTTGAAGAAGATCAATGAAAATATGTATCAGTTGAGATTGCCGGATAATGTTCATATTTCTGATGTTTTCATTGTCAAACACTTAATTCCGTATTATGGGGAGATGTTTGAAGAGGAGAACGTGAATTCAAGGACGAATTCTTTTCAACCAGTGGAGGATGATGCAGCGCTTACCTTGAATCACGCCGCCATAAGTCGAAGAAGAAGATCACTCTTCATCTTTAAGTCGCGAGCGACCTACCGTATGTCGCAAATCAAAGGCCGACCTTCCCTAGGTCGCGAACCCTTCACCGAGCCATCGTACGTCGCTACGCGACCTAACTTCTTCCTCGATTCTGTAAGTCGCGTGCACGAAGGTCGCGAAGAAGAAGGTCGCGCTACCAGCCTAAGCCGTGAAACCCTAGCTCGCGATCAAGATGTGAATACATGCCGCTCCTCTCTAGTTTGGTGCCGTACTCCTTTTAGATCGTGAACGAAGTAAAGTCGCTGCCAATTCCTTAAGTCGCTGATTGTTTTGTTTAGGTCGTTGATTTTAGGTCGCGTGAGTTGTACTTTAGGTCATTGTGTTGTATATACGTTGAGTCGCATTGTTGTATTTGCTTTATGTTAGGTCGAATATGTGTTGTATTGCGTTTTGTTATTAAGTCGCGTGCTTCTGTATTAGGTCGCAGATCGCGTGGTGTTAGGTCATGAACGACCTATTGTGAGTTGTAACCCTATAAATTGGGATGTGTTGGGTTATTTGTTGGTTGTTGAATTTTGAATAAAATTTGGTTTGTGTTTTGTGCCTCCATTAAAATCGGTAGTTGAGTGTTATCTACTATCTCCACTTTCGGCATTCGAGTGCGCTCGAATCAACGATTGTTGAAGCCAATTTACGGAATCAAGTGCGCTTGATCAACATTCGAAGAATTGAAGATTTTCTATCACGGTATCGTACGCGATCAACGTGTCGAAGATTGCTAAAGTCCGGTATCTTTGTTATCAACGGATTTGGGCCTTTCGATATTCTTAAATTCATCTATTTATCATCGATTCATCGATTATTTCCGCTAATCGTGTGAGATCCTGAACGGATTCGATTTACATCGTCGAATTCGCTTCCTACGCTGCGTTACTTACCCTCTTCCTAATTATTTCCATCAGCCCATGTTTAGATAACTCATGATCCCTTGCAAGTTGCAACAGCCTTCTTCAATTCTTCATAGGCTAGTCTTTTATTAGCTGGCAATGAAATTTTAGTGACTATATCAGGTGTTGTTAAAAATTTTTGCCCTAAATATAAAACAAGGATTCTACAGAAAAAATAATTTGATATTGTGAAATAATTAATGTTTGACACTGCGAATAAAATAAGATAAATAATATTTAATACTGTGACATAATAAAATGAAAGATATTTGCCAACATTATTTGATGAAGGCAAATTGAAAACGGTTAATCTACATGAAGGGATAAAAGATGGGAGAAAAAACAAGAACACAACCTATGACTAAACAATATATGTAAGAAAAAAAAATATATATATATGTAAGAAAAAAACCTATGTGGCTCCATTTCTGCTTAATTGAGGACTTGCTCCTACTTTAATTAATGTATTTTGCGGCTTGTTCTTTACTTTATTGACACATAAATTAAAATTGAAGAGAAAAACATGTAGGTCCAGATAGAAACTATCACAAACTTTACCTAACATGCAAACTATTAATAAGCATAATTTTGTTACCAAATCACTTGTAAACTAATGAAAATACTGCAAACGTATAAACAATAGGTTTGATAAGTTCACATACTACAACAATATTCACATCACTTTCACTTTCAAAAACCCAAATTCACATACTGCAACAATATTTAATGGCACATTATCTCACGTATCAACCATATCGTACAATCTGATCAAATTCACGTATCAAGCAATCATCAACCATAGAAATTCTTCGACCACACTCACATTCAAAAGATCGCATCCATGTTATAAACAGAGACAACAACTGTTTTATCATATAGCAAATGTGAACAAATAGCTCCTGACCACAACTCTCCGATCAGCATCGGTACAGCAGCTATTAAGGGCCTGATAGTGCACGGGCTTTGCAACACCTAATGATAAGCTCCAAAATATGGTAAACAACATGCCTAATATGTGGTGACACGTAACAATCTTCGTCATGCATATGTCTGAGTCCGTGTCCATGTCCTTGGCCCTCGTCATTTCCATGTCCTTTACAAGCTTTTGCATCACCATGCGCATGGCTATGCCTATGTGCAGCAGCATGCGCATGCATTTGCAGAATATGCATCTGCCCATCATCACTGCCACCAACCTCAATGTCATCGTCAACTGATGGCACAATCTTTGTCGCCTCGAAGTTCGCCAGTACCTCAGCAGCCTTCCTTTTGATTTATACAGCTTGTTTCACCTTCACGTGCCAATGAATCGCTCTCAATTATGATAGCCTTTTTCATTTAAATCACAGCCTTTAAATTTTAATCCAACATATGCACATGTTTGTAACTCTGGCTACTTTCATATTGATCAGGCACAAGGTAGTCATCTGTACATGGACACCTTGCATGTACGCTGCTTTTGAAATCAACACAAGAGATCGACCTGATCTATGCAAATCAACACCATGAAAAACAAGCAAACATCAATCTACTATTCGCATCTCATTACAGCCAACACTTCACCGAAATTCCCAGTCGGTGCTTCATCCTTTTCAGTCCATCAAAATAAGAGATGAGTCGTTCCAAACTTCCGACGGCAAGATTCAAGCGACTTTCCCATCGGTACCATGCTTCTTATCTACATAAAAAATTTAAAACTTCCTTTCTAAAACAACTTCTTCCATGGCAATCATCATCGGATCTTCACATAACATGCATCATTGGTCAGAGCCTATCAGTCATCTCCAACCTCACCTACAAACTTCGAGCTCAAACTAACATCTCCTACCAGCATTCCATCGTCATATAGTACTAACAAGATCCATTCCGATGACTATAACCTTGTCAAGCCTTGCATATAACCTACTCCTCACAGTACCAATCTACTCAGTTTATTTCGACCTTGAAACCACAAGTCCGCCACCATGTCTACCCCCGACACAGCTTTAAGCCATTTTCAAAAACTCTGACATTGAACAATGCCATGCTACTGTTTGCCAACACCAAGCTCCGCTTGTAAAACCTCAATCATAAGATCCTTTCACACTAGAACAAGGCCTGGCGGACAACAACATGAAAGCTACTACCGTTGGAGGATTAAAGTCAGGATCGGATAGCTCTTGCGAGCACTCAGGCTCTAATACTAGAGAGGAGCAGGCGTGGGACGGTGGGAGGCTAGGCGAGGTTGGGTGGTTGTGGTTGCACGCGACTGTACAAGAGGAGCAAAAAAGTCCCATTCCTTCCACGTTGCCCTAGACAAATGTCTTGGCCGTCTTGGTCTTGGGTCGAGCCTGCTGTTAAGAAAAAAAACCAGCTGTCAAAAATCTTTTATTACAACTATCATTTTGCGAACATTGTAAATAACTAGTTGTAATATGATCTATCTTCTTATAGTGAATGAACTAACGGTAGAGGGCTTGAGGGTCAATACCCAAATTATTATGAGATAATAAGCATGACCTTTTTCAATCCCTTAATTTCATTCTACTAAAAATGAAATAGAAGCTTGAGATGAAAATTAATGATGGAGGCCTAAAAAGAGCGAATAAAAAGAGAAAGAGTAAAACTCAAGCTAAAGAAGGATTAAGAAGATTATAACAAGATATTTCAAAGATCCAGGTGAGTAATGCTAACCTCTTACCACTGTTTTCTATATATTTGTTGTCGTTCCTAACTTATGACAGAGTTCATATGGGATAGCATTTAAAAGAGGCAAATAATGTTTTAAAAAATATTTTAGGGAAAATATAGAAGAACATGGAATGTTTAGATATTTTTTCTTACTCTAGTGCTTTCGAAATAGTACAAAAGATTAGTACGATGTTTAACCCTGAATTTAGAAATGGGTTTATAATTGAAGAATTTTCACTTCAGAATAAATTGGTATGAATTTTTGAAGGAAAATACCTTGAAAAAATATATATGAAATAGCTGGAAAGTGGAATTAAATGGGTAAAATATTGTAAAGGAATTATATGCAAAATAGTGTGAATCCGTGCTTCGCATACGGATTGTTGTTATATATTTTTTACTATCATTAGTGTAAGTAATCGTTAAGTTTATTTCTTAGTGGACAATTTAAGTCGTCTTAAAATGTTTAAACTTAAATCTCTTCTATTGCCCCCTCCAACTCCTGTACCCGTTCAAAGGACTCATGCATTGTAAGTTACCCAAACCATATAAAATTTGTCATGGGCAAACTAATGACCTGTCATATTCTTGGAATTCAAAATTTTATAATGAAAAAAATCCTTCATGTGTGTCAAGCTTTGCCTGACCAATTTCTACTTGAGAAATTCATTGATGGTCTCAAGAAAGAAATTAGGTTTGATGTCATGGAATTGCACCCAGTTGATTTCAAGGAGGCAGTAAGTTTAGCTAAAGTACTTGAATGGAAAAATGCGAGCAAAAAGAAGAATAAACTTAGCGATCCTACAAGAAGCAGATTCCAAAACAAAGAAAAATTTACAGAAAGAAGTAACAAGGAAGACCATGCTAAGGTAAAGGGATTAACTCCTCAAGAAATCATAGAAAGGAGAAGAAAGAACCTTTGTTATGGGTGCAACGAAAAGTGGCACCCTAGTCACGTAAGCAAGAACAAACAAGTATACATTGTTAAGGGCATCATGCCACTTCATGAAGAAAACTCAGTAGCTCCAGACGATGACTCCATGGAAGTGACCAAGGATTCAATAAAATACCCACCTCTCCTGCAGAAATAAAGGAAGAAACTTATTCTATCACCCTCAGTGCTATGTGCAGTATCCCTACACTTTATACCATCAGAGTACAAGGCATAATTAATGGGAAGCCCATCACCGTCCTCATAGATTCGGGATCCACTCATAGTTTCATAAACACTGACTTATCAAAAAGATTGCAGTTGGATGTCCAAGAATCTCTGGATTACTCAGTACAGATAACTAATGGAGAAAGAATTCATGGTAACGGAATTTGCCAAGGAGTTATATTCGAATGTCAAGGATGTGTTATGCCTATTGATCTGCTAGTGATACCTCTGATAGGATGTTAAGTTGCTCTAGGTGCACAATGGATGAAGGAATTAGGGGATGTATCCTTTAACTTTCCAAAATTGTAAATTAAATTTCAATTTCAGGGTTAGATGTATATTTGGCAGGGAATCAAAGACAACCACAAACTGATGAAAGATAAAGACATAACAAGGGAATGTACAAAGGGACAACTCACCTTGCTATTATACTCTAAAGAACTACAAGTTCTTGCTAACAGTTATCTCCATCAAACAATACATCCTAACGTTCAAGCCATATTGCAACAGTGCCCCTCTGTAACAAATTCTACTCCACCTCTACCACCCACAAGAAGTTGTGACCATAAAATACCTCTACTGCCAAATGCTAAGCCTGTATGCCTTAGACCATATAGACATTCTTTTCATGTCAAAAATGAATTAGAAAAACTTATTAAAGAAATGTTAGAGTCTAGAGTGATACGCCCCAGTACAAGTGAGTATTCATCTCCAGTAGTCATGAAAAAAGATGGAACTTGGAGGATGTGCATCGATTATAGGTCATTCAACAGTCATACTGTAAAGGATAAGTTTCTTATCCCATTAGATGATGACTTGTTGGACGAGTTATATGGTTCTGCTTATTTTTCAAAACTTGATTTGAAGTCTGGGTATCATCAAGTTCGAATGCACCCCTATGATATATATAAAACTGCATTTAAAACACATGAGGGGCATTACGAATTTATTGTGATGCCCTTTGGGCTCTCAAATGCCCCATCAACATTTCAAGCTTTGATGAATAATGTCTTTAAATCATATCTAAGAAAATTTGTGCTTGTATTTTTTGATGATATACTTATTTACAGCAAGACTTGGTATGTTTACTTGTCGCACATTAGACTTGCATTGCAGGAATTGGAGAATGATCAGCTGGTTATAAAGCTTTCAAAATGTTCCTTTGCGGTGACTCAAGTAGCTTACTTGGGACATATTATATCCAGGAATGGTATTGCGGTGGACCTTGATAAGGTCCATGCTATCAAATGGTGGCCTCAACCAAGAGACATAAATGGTTTGAGAGGTTTTTTGGGTCTCACTGGTTATTATAGGAGATTTATAAGAAATTATGGAAGCATTGCCAAACCCATGACTGAGCTCCTTAAAAAGAATGCATTTGCATGGAATGAGAAGGCTACCACAACATTTAAAAAGCTGAAGCAATGTTTGATGGAACCACCTATTCTCAGCATGCCAAATTTTAACAAGGAATTCATGATTGAATGTGATGCTAGTTGAGTGGGTATAGGTGTAGTTTTGACACAAGATGAAAAACCCATAGCTTACCTCAGCCAAGCACTTAAAGGAAAGAACCAACTGCTATCTACTTATGAAAAGGAACTGCTTGCACTGATATTGGCAACAAAAAAATGGTCACAATACTTAATTGGTCGAGAATTCATCATAAAGACCGATCACCAAAGTTTAAGACATCTTTTGTCACAAAGACTGTCAACTGGAATTCAAGGGAAATGATTGGCCAAGCTACATAGTTTAGATTATAAAGTTGAGTATAAAAAGGGAAAAGAGAACACTGTAGCAGATGCACTGTCAAGATTACCAGATGAGAAAAATTCTTCTATGACAACTATGCACTGCTGTTCTATTTCATCGGTTGAAAGTAGTTGGATGCAAGAGTCAGAGAATAGTATGCAACAATCTGGAGACTATCAAAACATGCTACAGAGGCTCAATGAAGGCAAGCTCAACCAAGACAAATATAAGTTGGTGGATGGACTCCTTTTTTACAAGGGAAGAATTTATTTAGACTGCAATAGCAAAGGAATTATTACTACTATACTTCATGAATATCATTCCACTCCACTGGGTGGCCATGCAGGCATAAAGAAGACTAAACATAGACTTAAACAAGTATTTTATTGGAAACGAATGAAATCTGATGTAGAGAAGTTTGTGAAGGAATGTGATACATGTCAAAGAAGCAAGCATGAAAACATACCAGTGCCTGGACTTCTGCAGCCTCTGCCCATCCCTTATAAGATATGGAGTGAGATTTCAATGGATTTCATCATTAGTCTTCCAAAAAGCAATAAATATACTGCTATATATGTAGTAGTTGACAGACTCACTAAATATTCACATTTCTTCCCTTTAAGACACCCTTACACAGCAAAGGACATAGCCAAAATATTTTATGATGGGGTGTTCAAGCTCCATGGTATGCCACAAAGTATAATTAGTGATAGGGATGCAATTTTCACCAACGCATTTTGGCAGGAGCTATTCAAGCTACAGGGAAGCACACTGAAACTCGGTTCATCATACCACCCCCAGTCAGATGGGAAAACCGAAGCAATTAATAAAATATTAGAGGGTTATCTACGATGTTTTGTTTGCCATAAGCCACAAGAGTGGTCGCACTGGTTGCCAGCAGAAGTGTACTGGTATAATACCCGTTGGCACAGTTCAACCAACGCCACACCATTCTCTGTAGTATATGGAATACCACCCCCTACCCTGCTGTCTTATGTACCTCATACTGCTAAAATGCCACAAGTAGAACAAGAATTGTTTTCCAGAGACATAGCGTTGCAATTATTAAAGGATAGTTTGGCCTTAACTCAGAAAAGAATGAAAACTTTTGCGGACAATAAGAGGACAGAGAGGCAATTCGAAGTAGGAGATTGGGTGTACCTCAAATTGCAACCGTACAGGCAAATCACTGTTAGTAATTCGAAGACAACAAAACTTTCACCCAGATTTTATGGACCATATCAAGTTATTCAATGAATAGGCGAAGTAGCTTATAAATTGGAACTGCAACCTGAAGCCAAAATACATCATGTATTTCATGTATCTCAACTTAAAAGAAAGCATGGAAGAGGAATAGTCATACAACACAATGCGCTGACTTATGTGGAAGAAATAATCGAAGAACCGGAGGCCATTCTTGACAGAAGAATTTTCCCAAAAAACATTAGAGCTGTGACTCAAGTGCTTGTTAAATGGAAGCAGCGAAGCGAGCAAGAATCTATGTGGGAGGATTATTGGGAATTAATTAAGAGATTTCCAGCTTTTGACCTTGAGACAAGGTCAAACTTTGAAGGAGAGAGGAGTGTTAGAGCCCAAAAACTGGATCTGCATATTAGAGAAGAGGGAAGAAAGAGGAGGCATTACAACAAACACTTCTGTTCCTACAGGATCTGATTCACCACCAACAGCACGGAGCACCAGACGGTCAGTAATCACCATGAATTGGAAGAGCTACGAGTGGCACGCATTCCAAAACTAGCAGACAACTCCAGTGTTGGTTAGATATGTGTGCACGTGCACAGGCTGTACACTTGCACAAGTACTGAGTCAATGAAGAGGCCTTGTATTTTTTGGGCCAGTATCTTTGGGTTATGCAGTAATAAATTTTGTTATGTTAATATGTATAAAAAGCAAGCAAAGTCATTTTGTAACAGATAGGATTTGAGAATTAAATTAAAAAACAGTTCTTTTATTTTTCTGTTATGCTATCTTCTCCCATTTCCTTCTTCATTAACTGCTGCATCTCCTACAATCTCTATTCTTCTTGTTCTACTATCTAACAACCATTCTTCTTCACACAACTCCCCATCTCTCCCCTGTATCTACAAGTTCCTTTCAGTCGCTGATAACATTCATGAGAACTAGATCCATGGTGAAAAGACAAGTGGATAACACATGTTGACATGCCACTTATGCATATGACTCTAGAATAGAGTCGAGAGTTGGAAGACGAGTTTTTAAGAGGTGAAAAAGAGATTATATGTGTTGCTCGAGATAAGTAAACCAATTTATTTTATCAAAATCTCATAGAGAAGAGATGTTAACCAAACAACAAATATTTAGGTCAAGGGACAAAGTTAAACGCACATGATAAACTGGAAATTTTGAAAGTATGGTTGGGAGTATAGTTTCACTCGAAATGCTAGATAGTAGAAATGGCATTAGTGATATCGGAATTTTAGTTGATTGGAAACTGTTAACTAATCGATTGAAAACCTTTTAAGATCTAGTTAGCAATTTTATTCAGATGGCCTACAGTTGTGATGCGATTAGGTCTCATAGACCTAATAATTTTTCCATACGGTCTGACTCAATGTTCGGTTCATAGTTTAAAATCTTGGAATTTTTGGTATTCACATTCTTTATTGTTATTCATAAGTACATAAAAGTGTAACTAATCCGATAGTAACTTCAAAAATGTTACTTATCCCTTTATAAGTTTTGTAACAGCAGAAAAGCGTTACTAATTGTAAACGATAGCAACAGAAAAAAGGGTGACAAGGAGTATAAAATATTGTGACGGTACAGAACCGTTACAAACGATATTAGCATGAAATACCTAAATGTCCGAGTCCAGATAATATATGTTCCCTTGAAACAATATTGCCCCTTATACGCACCAAAGGATACGAGCAATTTGTCTCCCAGGATGAAACGGACCGGCTCCGGTTGCTATGCGGGCAGACGGAGCGACGACGAACTGAAGGAATTATATATATATGTGAACATAGTGCAGAGAGGAGGGAAGAAGAAGCAATTTTTTGTATGTATATCTGTGTTGCGGGCCCCTATATATAGGCTGGAGGAGGTGCCTATTCGGAGCGGTCGTGACTGTTCGAAAGGTTGCGACCCTTTAACGGACAGACGCGTGCGCACAACCGCAACGGTCCAATTTCGAAGTTCAAAATTAACCGTTTCAGCACAGCAAGCCCAAGTGGCAGACGTAGGCCCATCTAATCACGAGACCTCAAGAGCCCCAAGGCCCAAGGCCCAATCTTTGATATTTTAATATAATATGAAGGCCCAAAGCCCATATGCCCGATGCCTTCCTCACATCTCAAGTCTTCATGTCTTCTTCTTTTCCTTTTGTAATAGCATGTTAAGAGATAGTTTATATAGTGGTATTGGAATAAATATTCCACAATGTGAGACTTTGTTCCAATATACACAATACCAAACACTTATTTCCTCTTCACTAACAAATGCACTCATTTATTTTTGTCCAACAATCCCCCACATGAATGAGTAGTTGTTCACAGTTTTACGAGACATTTATCGTATCGGTTTAAAGTAGCACAAGGGCCTTGAACTTTCCTAGTGTTTTACCTATTTGAATCATGGGCAAATCAGTAGACTTAGAAAGTCCTTGAACTGTAAGCCGTTTGTGTAATTCTAAAATAGATAGCACGCGATAAATGTTTCTTATAATCCTTCGTTCTCAGTTTGTGTTCTTTTTTGCCTTGAACACCTGCCTGGTCTCATAAGTGCTTAGAGAATTAGGCCTATAATTCTCTTTGAAGCGGCGCCTTCGCACTTACGTAGGTGATTCTGTAAGGATTATTCGTAATTCCTCAAGTACAGACATCATTAAAAGTACTAATACTTATCCTATTTTCCAGCAAATAATGCACTGACTTATCATAGGAATGGTTTGTGTGTAACAGTGCTATCAAGTTTCTCTTGAACTTAGTTGTCCCTTTGAACCTAGATCTTGGGATCTCTAGTCAACTAGGTGGGGTTTCCATTTTAGAAAAACTTTTAGTCTATCGGCCTTAACCCCATTCCCATCGATAAGGTTTGAACTTTTTCTCTTGGCAAGCCTTTTGTTAGTGGATCCGCTATGTTATCCTTAGACCTTATGTAGTCTATAATGATAACTCCATTAGAGAGAAGTTGTCTTATTGTCTTATGTCTACGACGAATGTTCCTAGATTTACCATTGTATAATGTACTATTAGCTCTTCCAATTGCTGATTGACTATCACAATGTATACATATTGGAGGCACGGGTTTGCTCCAATTTGGAATATCTTCCAAGAAGCTTCGAAGCCAGTCTGCTTCTTCTGCGGTCTTATCTAGTGCAATAAATTCCGATTCCATTGTAGATCTAGCTATACAAGTCTGTTTGGATGATTTCCATGATATTGCTCAATTTCCTAATGTGAACACATATCCACTTGTATACTTTGTATCTTGTGATCCAGTTATCCAATTGGCATCACTATATCCTTCCAATGTTGAAGGATAGTTTGTATAGTATAGACCATAGTTCTGTGTATACTTTAAGTATCCTAGAACTCTGATTAATGCTTTCCAATGATGTTTACCAGGATTGTTGGTAAATCTACTCATCTTACTTACAGCGTATGCGATATCTGGCCTAGTGCAATTCATAACATACATGATACTTCCTAGTATACGAGAGTATTCAAGTTGGTAGACACCATCACCAGTGTTCTTTACCCAATTTTGGTTCATATCTGCTGGTGATTTTGCAATAGTTATATTATATTGCTTGAATTTTTCAAGTATCTTACCGATTTAATGTGATTGGGATATAACATATCCTTGTGGTGTTCTTAAAATTTTGACACCCAATATAATACCAGCCAGTCCTAGGTCTTTCATATCGAATCTAGAGGACAACATATTCTTTATAGATGTTATTATGGCCTTGTTATTGCCTATGATTAGTAAGTCATCAACATAAAGACAAACAATGACATATCCAACATGTGTGTGTTTTACATAGACACATTTATCTGATTCATTTATTGTGAATCCATTTGATAACATAGTTTCATCAAATTTCTCATGCCATTATTTTAGAGCTTGTTTAAGACCATAAAGCGACTTTACTAATTTGCATACTTTATTCTCATTTCCGGAGCTAAGAAACCCTTCAGGTTGCTTCATATATATTTCTTCCTCTAGTTCACCATTCTAAAATGCAGTTTTTACATCCATTTGATGTATTTCTAAATCAAGTATGGATGCAATTGCTATAAGTATCCTAATTGATGTTATCCTTGTCACTGGTGAATATGTATCAAAATAGTCCAGTTCTTCCTTTTGTCTGAATCCTTGGACTACAAGACGAGCTTTGTACTTGTCTATTGAACCATCAGGTTTCAATTTCTTTTTAAATATCCATTTATTACCTAAGGTCTTGCATCCTTGAGGTAAATCAACTAACTTCCACGTATGGTTAGCCATAATGGATTCTATCTCATTGTTAATAGCCTCTTTTCAGTAAGGGGCATCGCTGGAGGACATAGCTTGTTTGTATGTCAATGGATCATCTTCTAACATAAAGGTATAAAAGTCCGGTCCAAAGGTTTTTGAGGTTTTAGACCTTTTACTTCTTCTTGGCTCCTCCACTTGTTGATCAGCACTAATTTGCTGAAGGTTATCTTCAGTATCCTCAAGAGAACTGGAGATTTCTTCTTCCCTTGGTCTCTTATGAGTGCACTGCTTTAAAGGGAATATATGTTCGAAAAATCTTGCATTTCTCGACTCAATGATGGTATTTTCATGAATATCACCAATTTCAGATTTGTGTACTAAAAGTCGATAAGCAGCACTGTTTTGTGCATATCCAATGAATACACAATCAATTGTTTTTGGTCCTATCTTGACCTTCTTTGATTTAGGTATCTCTACTTTGGCAAGACACCCCCACACTTTTAAGTATTTGTAGGATGCCGGTCTATTTTTCCAAAGTTCGTGAGGAGACTTGGATGTTTTCTTTCGTGGTATCTTATTTAAAATATGGTTTGCCGAAAGAATAGCTTCTCCCCAAAAGTTATCTGGCAAGCCAGAACTGATTAATAAAGCATTCATCATTTCTTTAAGAGTTCTATTTTTCCGTTTGGCTATACCGTTGGATTGAGGTGAATATGGTGCTGTAGTTTGGTGTATAATGTCGTGCTCAGCGCAGAATTCCTCAAAAGGAAATTCATATTCTCCTCCTCTATCACTTCTTAAAGCTTTAATTTTCCTATTGAGTTGATTCTCAACTTCTGCCTTATACTGTTTAAACATATCGAATGCTTCATCCTTACTTCTAAGGAGATACACATAGCAGTACCTAGTACAATCATCAATAAACGTAATGAAATATCTTTTACCTCCTCTAGTTTGACACATTTTCGAATCACATACATCGGTGTGTATAAGATCTAGAGGTTCAGTTTCACGTTCAACATGATGAAATGAGGTTCTTGTCAATTTTGCTTCTGCACAAATTTGACATTTATAGTTGGAGTCTATGTTACATTTTGGTATACATTCTAGATTAATCATTTTTCGCAGTGTATCAAAATTAACATGCCCTAATCTTGGATGCCATATGTTAGAAGAGTCAACAATATAAGCAGAAGATTCACTTTTATTCATATCAATGTTTGGTACAATAGTGGTTACATTTGCTTTGAATAAACCATCACATACATATCCTCTTCCCACATACACTCCATTCTTTGATAATACAAACTTATCGGCTACAAAGGTTAATTTGAAAACATGCTTGCTAAGCAAGGACCCTGATATCAAGTTCTTGCGGATTTCTGGAACGTGAAGAACATCACTCAAGGTAAGCTCTTTTCCAGATGTTAGTTTCAGCACAACTTTTCCCTTACCTTCGACCTTTGATGCAGATGAATTGCCCATGAAAAGTTGTTCATCATCAGTTGCAGTTTTATAGGTTGTAAACATCCACTTATTAGCACATATGTGTCGAGTGGCACCTGTGTCTACAAACCATTCTTTTGAATTACCAACAAGGTTGCATTCCGATATTACTGCACATAAATCCATATCAGAAATGTCATCAGTAACTTCAGCCGTATTTGCTTCTGATTTCTTCTTTTTGGGAGCACGACATTCGGCTGCTTTATGCCCCTTCTTTCCACAGTTATGGCAAGAACCCTGAAATTTCTTCTTCGACTTCTGAGGTGCATTCTCACGTTTCCTCTTGTTAGGTTTGTCTGACTCAGCAACATTTGCTTTGGCAGCCATATTATGAGATATCTTCTTCTCAGAAATTCTGTTATCTTCCTCAATTCGCAAACGAACTATGAGTTCTTCCATTGTCATTTCCTTACGCTTATGCTTAAGGTAATTTTTGAAGTCCTACCACGATGGAGGAAGTTTCTCAATGGTTGCGGCAACTTGGAAAGATTCGCTAAGCATCATCCCTTCATCTTGCAGTTGACGGATGATCAGTTGTAGTTCTTAAGTCTGGTTGATCACAGTCTTTGAATCAACCATTTTGAAGTCGAGAAATTTGCCAACGATGAATTTCTTCATCCCCGCATCTTCGGTCTTGTACTTTCTATCCAAGGCCGTCCAGAGTTCCTTAGATGTTGGAGCAGTACAATAGACATTGTAGAGGCTATTATCCAGACCATTGAGAATGTAGTTTTTACACATAAAGTCTGAATTTTTTCAGATATTTGCAGCCTCCACTTTGATTGCATCGGGTTCGAGTTCGCAAACTTTAGGAGCATCACCGGTTAGAAATTTGGCGAGGCCTAATGTTGTTAGATAAAACAACATCTTCTGTTGCCAACGCTTGAAGTCCGTCCCGTTAAACTTTTCTGGCCTTTCTCCATGAGACGGTGCCATTGTCGGAACCAGAGGCGCCGGCTGAACGTTTGTCACCGTCTGAGTTGGTGCGGCGTTATTGTAGCTGTTTTGTGACATCGTCGCCTAACAACAATAATATTGTTTCAAGATTGTTATTCGTAAGTACACAAAAGTGTAACGAATCCGACAGTAACTTCAAAAACGTTACTTATCTCGTTATAAGTTTTGTAACAGCAGAAAAGCGTTGCTAATTGTAAACGATAGCAACAGAAAAAAGGGTGACAAGGAGTATAAAGTATTAAGGCCCAAGGCCCAATGTTTGACATTTTAATATAATATGAAGGCTCAAAGCCCATATGCCCGATGTCTTCCTCACATCTCAAGTCTTCATGTCTTCTTCTTTTCCTTTTGTAATAGCATGTTAAGAGATAGTTTATATAGTGGTATTGGAATAAATATTCCACAATGTGGGACTTTGTTCCAATATACACAATACCAGACACTTATTTCCTCTTCACTAACAAATGCACTCATTTATTTTTGTCCAACATAGTAATGATTAGTGATGGAGGAAAATAAGATTTAGAAGATTTGTTGCTTGACATAGTCGATGAAGGTAGATGATTGGATTGGCCTGTAGATGGGTGTCATTGATTTGACGTTTCGTTAAAATTAACACCACACATGTTTGTTTTGGCTTGGCAGATTACAGAACACTAGATAGGTAAGTTATCACCTCACCGTATATATTGTATGCTTGTTGTAAGGTATTAATAATTGAGTTTTTGTTAATGTATGATTTGTCCAAACAGAGAACATTATACCACTTGGATGTGACATGAGCTCGACACCATTTTCATTATATTAGGACATTATCCGTTATCGATGTTCCTAGATGGAGTTTTGAAGCACAATGCTATTTAATTGTCAAACATTATATTAATTGGATTAATATAGTGTGATGCCATCCGATCTGGAGTTGTTTCATTTGTAGTGCTTGAGCAGTAAGAAGATGAGAAGGTATATTTGGGGAACATTAGTGTGTTTGTATGAAGGAAATTATTGGAATTGGATTAGTCTGTGTAGAAGATATTCTGACCTATGTTGGTGCCAAGAATATATAAGTATATGTTATCAATGTTGTAAAATGATATATTTCAGGTTGTATGGGTAAAAATGATTTGAAGAATCAAGAAAAGATATATTTGGTTTGCATGCATTAAAATGCGAAGATGGTTTTCATGAGAAATGAGATTTGGTGTAACGACCCGAAAATGTTAACAATTTCAATAACTTAGCTAACTGAACTTTTTTCATAAGAAAAAACAAAAATTTTACAATGAAAAATTGATATTTGATATGCGTTCTATTTAAGCATAGCAAGTGGTAGATTTTCATTGAAAATTTTGTAGGTTGGTTCATCTGTGAAATTTCAATTTATAAATTTAAATCCGTTGAAAATTTGATGGAAATGGAATATTTGAATCTTGAATATTTTTATATAATAAAAATGTAAATCATTATTTGTGTAAGACGTATGAACAGCTCTTGTTTCATTTATATTATTTTCGACGTTTTAGCAACATTTTTCGACGGTGAATATCGAGTTTTGATAAGTTGGTCATATCGCTTATGTCTGTGTACCATTAAGTTCGTCCCGTCGTGCCGATCTCCGTAGTATATTCATTTCTGTAATTCGGCATCCGGTACGCGACGAAATCGACGAAACGATTAGTTTTATTAGTTTTTGTTTTGAACATTTTGGTTTTCTTGTGTCCTTTCATGTATCCCCCTTATAATACAAATAGCCTGATTTATATTGACCGCGTCCCTTCATTCTATCTCTTCTTCGTACTTAAAAAAGAGAAGAAAATATGAAGCAAATTGGATCGGTTTATATTGCCTTCGAGAGTCTGCTTGTCTTTCTCCAGGTTACGATTCTCTTTGCTTCGAGAAAAATTTATATATCTAAGTATATATATTCATCCGTGCTTCATTTTTTTTCTTGAAGAAGAACCTGCTTGTGCTCGAGTTTTCACCCTTCCCACCCGAAGCCAGACCCAAGCTCGACCACCTTCCACAGCCACTGCTCTGTCTCTCTCCCCATAACAAACCATGCCACTTCCTTGCACCAACTCTCAGCCCACCACTTCTTCAACTGATCCGCCCAGCCATCCTCTCCAATGCCATCTTCCTCCCCTTCGTGCCTGAACGGCATCAGCCCACAGCCAAGCATCGCCGGCCCTCGCAGCCTCTTGCTCCCTCATAGATCCACCATCCACTTATTTTGCCATAGTAGCTGCTCCAAACTCGCAAGCCTCTTCCCCTCCAAGCACCCGACCAGGACTCTACATGTAGCCTCCAGTCACCATCGACAGTAGTGCTGAACCCATCTACCTCTCCATCACGGCCCATGCTCGGCCATCAACCGTCAAGCCTTGCTCCACCCTGACCCAGCAGATCTCCGACCCAAACACAACCTTCCACTTCAAAACCCCACGCCTGACAGCCTTGCAGCCACTCATTCTTTCGCCAAGACCCACCCACCACCCTCCGCTTCAGATCTGGCCTTCACCTTTGCCGTGTCCTCTCGCTCCATGCAGCACGCACCTCATTGACCAATGTTTGTTGAGTAGCCTGCATATAGTCTGTATAAATGTTTGTTGAGTAGCCTGCATGTATATTATTTGTTGCATATATGTTTGTTTGAGTAGCCTGCATATATATTTTTTGTTGCATATATATAGTCTGCATGTATGTTTGTTGAGTAGCCTGCATATATATACACACACACATACATACATACATATAGTCTGCATATATGTTTGTTTAATATATACACACTGCTGCATATATATATATATATTTGTTTGAGTAGTCTGCTCCATCCCGAAACCTGATAGCTGCTGGTCTTAACTTGTGTCGCGCCATTCCATCGTCCAAAACTCAGCCCAGTCCTCTCTTCTTAAAAAAAGTTATCAGATTTGCTTTGCTTGTCGAATTCGTGTTCTTCCTGCTTTGCTTTGGAAATTGTCATTTGGATTGGTCGATTTTTGAGTTCATGATTCAAAATCGTAGCTTGTGGTGTTATCTATTTTCTCTATTCTCGAAAGATGAGTGATCACTCATAATTGACGTTCATATGCTAATAAATTTATATTCACATGAAATGACGATTGAAATATGTTGTTAAATTTTAAATTGTTAGTTATTTAATTGTTGAATATGATATGTTAATATTTAAAAATTGTTAACCTATGTTAATTGATATTAAAGCCAGTAACCAGTTGCATATATATTATATTTAAATTGTTAATTATGATATATGCTCGTCATTGATATGTATGTCATTTTATGCTATTGTTCTCACACTGAAAATTCCCTGTTAATTTAGGTAATCCCTATGGGTTGAAATGACACATACGCAAACGATCCTATAGATTAGGGAAATCGTTATGGGCTGAAACGATAAACCCAAGCGATTTTATTGATTTTGAAGTTAGAGATTGCGGGTAGAAATGATATATACCTGTAAATATTAAATTATTGCGGATTGAAATGATAAATATCCGTATCACTTGACCATGGGGTAGAAAATTATATATGGACACCTTTGGTCTATTTTTAAATGATTTTCGATATTTTGAGAAAAACAATGGGTTTGATTAAATATTGATTTTTAAAATATAATATATAATTTTTATTTAATATATATGAAAATTTAGAATTTTAAATTATATGTTTGGAAATTTTAAATTTATCGGCTAAGTTTTGAAAAATATAAATTTTAAAATTTTACTTATGATTTTATTATTTTTAAATATAAAAAATAAGGTTTAATTAAAATAAATTTGATAAAATAAAATCTAATTTAATAGAATTTAATAATATTTAATATAATAAAATTTAATTCAATAGAATTTAATTTTGATAAATATAATATGTTTAAAATATTTATTTAAATTTATATTAATATTTTGAAATAGATTTTATAATTACTTTAATAAATTAAGGTTAGAAAGATAGATTGAAATTGATTTGAAATTTAATGTATTTTAAGAATTGTATTCAATAAGAATTGATATGAACTTAATAATATTGAGATTTTAAAGATATGATTTTATAACTTGGCAACTGAATTTTGATTAAATTTGATTAAATGAATATTTTCAATTTTAAATAAATTTGAAGTTTGAATATTTAATATTAATTTAAATTTGTAATTTGAGATTTTATTTAAATGTTATTAAAAATGATTAAGTAAATATCTTCAAACTTAAATAAAATTAAAGTTGAATTTTGAAATATAAATGAAATTTAACAAATTGAGTTATTGTAAATTGTTAGAATATTTAAACTTTGAAACCTAATGAATTGGGAGTGATATATATATGTTGTTCAAACTGGGATTTGAAATCGATATAAACTAAAATTGGTTTTAATAAGAATTTGAATTGAACCTTTAACCCTTTTAATTAAAGTTGTTGAACTGAAATTGATTTAAATTAAATTTTGGAACTAATGTTGATTTGAATTAGTTTGTGAAATTGGAAGAAACGATTCTAATTTGGAACTATTTTCGATTTAAACTCTTTTAACCTATAAACTATTTTAAATATAAATAATATTAAATATAAACTATTTTTAATGTATAATTATTCCAATACATTAACTACTTTCAATATTCAAACTGTTTAAGTTGGAACTGTTATGATTTAGATTTAATGGATTTAAATGTGAATACTTTGATATGATGGTTTAATCTATTTTGTGGTTATGATTTGGAGATGAATATGATTTCGAAAGTGATATGATTTTGATAGTGATATGATTTTGAAATGAACTCCATATTTTGATATGAAATATGAAATATGAAATATGAACTGTTTCAAATGAAAAATGAGCACAGTGTGAAATAAGCGTTTGGTTGTTAAAAAAACCGGGATCGGATATTGTCATACTCTATACCAATATCAAAAACCACTTTAACAGCTGTGCGCGGCTGGAGAATCCAGAATGAAGAAGGATGGTTTAGTGAACGGGTCAGCTTGATGTGACTAAAACAGGAGCCACGTCGGGCCAAGTGAAGTCGCACCTCCGATCGAGCATGATTCTTCGATACTATTCTATTACTTTTTGATTTGATTGGATGCACCTTTGATTATGAGAGTGTGTCTCGAAGTAGGCGGTAGTAGCTGCTATGCATTACCACTAGTCCGGATCTGCAAAAACGATAGTATCCTACTTTGGGCATTGCCTCGCATGCCTTGTCACATGCCTTATCGCGCCCACTACGAATTTGGTTTGTGTTGTACCTATGGAGTTCTTCCTGATAGCCCATCGGTTTGGTGGAGTTTACAGTACTGTATAGACTATGGCATTTATATAAAATGTGTTAAGAGGGATATGGGTAACGCCTTAACGCTATTTTAATATTTTACTTTACTGTAGACATTATCTATGTAGCGTATTGTACTATGTATGTAGATAGTTTAACGAATCCTTAAGGGATGGAATCCCAAATATTTTTTTGAGTTATATTGCATTTCACTTGAGTTAATTTAGTTGCATAAGAATGTTAATCCTGATTCGAGTGTTTTGTATCTTGCTCTATTCTCGAGTCAGACTGAGTGTCACAGCATTTGAGACTCACCTTTGGAGCATGGAGCTTTGATTGGAGATCTATCTGTCATATATTCAGCTTTTTAGTTATTTCCAGTTGTTTATATTCAGACTTGTCATTTGGTTTCGTATTGAGACTTCTATGTACTTAGGATTTTCTATTGTATTTATTTTAGACTCTGATGTTCTGTAATAGCTTCATGAACTACTATTTATCAATTCGCCGCTTATTGTTATATTACTCTATATCTGTGATTCTGTGATTAATTTATTTACCGTATATGATAAGTTTTGCCAAATATAAATTAACAATCTACTGTTTTGGGCAATTCAAGTCTGATATGTATGAATTATTGTTGATTTGAATGGTTTGAAATGGTAGGTCGTTACATGTGGTATCAGAGCTCCGGTTTAGGCAAAACTTAGCACATGGAGTAAAAATCATTAGAGATAGGGTAGTAATACCCTAGAATGAGTAAAATTAATTACAGAATCAGCTTCGTTCGAGCTTGAAATTCTTCGTTAGGATCCACCTAGATTAGGATTTCTTTTGAATTTTGGAATCTTACCTTTATTCCAAAATCCATTCTTATCTTTTCCTGTTCGCATTCTTCTTGATGCTGGAGCATCCTATAGCTTATTTCTAATGATCTCTGTAATAAATTTGAGCACATCTTACAACCTCAATTAGCAACATCATCCTTATGGGTGACTAGTCCCGTCGGCGATGCTGCCAACCTTAGTATAATTTGTAAAGTGGTGAAACTCCTTTACAATAGGCATCGATTCACTGGAGATTTCTACATCCTCAGTTATGATGCTGTTAATTCTTGCAAAGCCCAAACTGTTTCTCTAGTAGACGAGTAGGGTGATTCTCTTGTGATTAAATGCCATTTGCCTCAAGATTATGCAGGTAGTTTTATCTTTTCGCTAGATGATCAGCCTAATGATCTTGACTCCACCCCTATTGTCCAATTATTTTCGGATGTCTTTGGTGAAGTCCCTTCTCTTCCTTCCAAGTGGAAAGTTGAATTCTGCATCGATCTTATTCCTGAAGCTTGACCTATTGTCCTTCCTTCCAAGAGAATGGATTCAATGAATGGTTAGTCATGCTTTTTGGAATAACCAATGCTCCTGTTCTTCTTCGTCGATCTCATAAACCCGTCTTCCACGATGTTCTCTGCTAGTTTGTTCTGGTTTTCACTAATGATATTCTCGTCTTATCTAAATCTGAGAAGGAACATGAATCTCATTTTAGCTGTGTTCTCCAAACCTTTAGGAGTCATCAGTCGGAAGCCAAATTTACTTAATAACATTTCTAGAAGGATGAAGTCTGATTACTTGGGTTCATTGTTTCTGTAAATGGAGTCTCGGTTGACCCGATTAAGGTCGCCATGATTAATATAAGTCTATCCATCTTTCTTCTTTTGTAATTAAATTATCTTATCTTCTTTTCGAGCCTATCTTCTTAGTTAGAATTCTCTTTGATTAGGGTTTCTCTAAGTTTAAATCTCTATCCTCATTCTAAGATCCATTCTAGAATCATCCTATGAGAGAATGTATTTGTAATCGATGTGAAAATGTTTTATATTGTGTTGTTTGAGTTGTTAGGTTTGAATTTTGGGTTGTGATCCGTTCGTCTGGCCAACGCTATCGATAGGAATTCCAAAATACTTGAACAGAGAAAACTGACACAATATTGCTTTCGAAATTTGTAATTGAAATAATTTTAGGTATGATTATATTTTATATATAAGTATTGTTTCTGGAATTAGATAGTTAATTAAATTGGTTGCTGGAAATGATAGTACTAGATTATCATTTATTGTTTGTCAATATTTTTAAACCATTAACTATTGTTGTATGTTATAAGGAGAATTTTTTTAAACGTGGATTATATATCTGATTTGCAAATGAAATGAACTTAAATTAAGGATTTGAGAATTAAATTTTTGGTGCTCTTTAAAACTTGGTTTTCAAAAGTTTTGAAAAAAATATATTATTTGAAAGTATTTTCAAATGGAAATTGTTTCCAATTTTTTTTTTTAAAAGAGGTAAGTCAGTACTCTCCTCTTATGTCGCTCGAAAATAATGATGACTGCAGCATCATCGACGTTCATTTTCGAGTCTCAAAATGAGGAAACCACTTAGTAACTTTGCTACACTTATGTTTTGGAAAATGATTTGATTTGAATTTCTTGAGTATGATTTGATGTACAAATATATATATATATATATATATATATATATATATATATATATATATATACACATGCATACATATATATATGTGTGTGTGGTTTGAAGTGAAACCGAGAATTTAACTCTTAAGTTTTATGTTAAGTAATGGTTTTCAATATTGAAATTAAGCAAAATTTGAATAAGTGGAGTGTCTAAAATGAGAAATGAAATTGAGACAACTTGAAATAATTGAACTAGGATTAAATTAATTATGGAAATTAGCCACAAGGGCCTCTTTAGCAAGTGCAATTAGTTTCTAGGAGACACAACTGAAATAATTACTTCTAAGGACAAAATGCAAAATAATTAATTTCTAAGGCCTAAAAACCTATGAAATTATATCCTCGAAAGTAATTGGACTGTTGACTTTGTCCTTAAAACTAATTATTCTGCTGAATTTGGCCTTAAAATTAATTTCTGTGGGCGTGTGTCCTAAAAACTAATTGGACTGCAAAGTTTGTCATTCTAGTGAAATGCCCCAAATTAATTTGTATAATACTCAATTGCATTCAAAAACATGTAAAACTTACCTGAAAAATTCAAAAGGTTAAAATGTTAGTGTGAATATGTAATTGAAGGTTATACAAGAGAAACCTAAGTAATAAAAGTGTTCAAACTAAATTTTACTTCATAGAAATGCTGTAAATAAAAACGTAAATTTGTTTAGTGCTCAATCGCACTAAGAAACGTTAATAAAACTTACTTGGAAAAGGTTTGAATGTAACGAGAACATATAATTGAATAGTATAAAATGTAAATGTAGGTAATAAATGTCCAAAATTAAATTTATATGGTTTTGAATTAATTATTGTATCCGGTGCTATGTATTTCGAACCTATTTTCCTTTCTATTGCTTCTATTCTCCTATCTCATTCCTTTTCGGGAACGAAAAGTTTTGAGTGGTGGAGAGTGTAACGACCCAGAAATTTTAACGATTTTAATAACGTAATTAACTGAAATTTTTTTATAAATAAACAATAAAATTTTGCAATGAAAATTTGATATTCATGGAAAAATTTAAAAGTTGGATCACTTGTGAAATTTCAATTTTAAATTTAAATTAGTTGAAAATTTGATGGAAATAAAATATTTTGAAACCTGAATATTTTTTATACAATAAAAATGTAAATCATTTTCTGTGTGAGACTTCGAATTTCGTTTCACCAAATTTGGACTGCTCTAGCTCCGTTTATATTATTTTCGATGTTTTAGAAGCATTTTCGACGGCGAAAATCGAGTTTTGATAGGTTGGTCGTATCCTCGTATCTGCATATCATCCTGTTCGTCTCGTCGAGCTGATATCCGTAATATATTCTTTCTTCTAAGTCAGCGTCCTGTATGCGGCGATATCGGTGAAATGATAAGTTGTATTGGTACCCGTTTTGAACCTTTTGGTTTCCTTGTGTCCTTTCATATATCCACCATATAATTTCATATATCCACCATATAATACCAATAGCCTTTCGGCCTTTAATAATCTTAGAAATCAATGTTTGACCTTTTCTATTCCTTGATTTTGATTTATATTGACCGCGTCCCTTCATTCTTTCTCTTCTTCGTATTGAAAAGAGAATAAAAAATATGAAGCAACGTATATCGGTTCATATTGCCGTCGAGAGTCTGCTTGTCTTTCTCCAGGTTACAATTCTCGTTGATTTGAGAAAAATTTATGTCTCTAAGTATATATATTCATCTATGCTTCATTTTTTTCTTGAAGAAGAACCCGCTTGTACTCGAGTTTCCACCCTTCCTACACGAAGCCAAACCCAAGCTCGACCAACTTCCATGGCCACTACTCCGTCACTCTCTCCTTAAAACCCCATTCCCCCTCCTTGCATTAACTCTCAGCCCACCACTTCTTCAACTGATCCATCCAGCCATCCTCTCCAATGCCATCTTCCTCCCCTTTGTGCCTGAACGGCAGCAGCTCATAACCAAGCACTGCCGGCCCTCTCAGCCTCTTGCTCCTTCATAGATCCGCCATCCATCATTTTGCCGCTGCTGTTGCTCCAAACACTCAAGCCTCTTCCTCTCCATGCACCCGACATGCCTCTACACGCAACCTCCATCCACCATCGACAGCAGCGCTGAACCCATCCACCGCTCCATCACAGCCCATGCTCGGCCATCGACTGTCATGCCTTGCTCCACCCTGACCCAGCAGATCTCCGACCCAAATAAAGCCTTCCCTTCCACTTCCAAACCTCACGCCTGACAGCCTCGCACCCACTCACTTCGACGCCGAGACCCGCCTACCACCCTCCACCTTAGATCTGGCCTTCATCTTTGCCGCATCATTCCACTCCATGTAGCATGCACCTCACCGACCAATGTTTTTAGAGTAGCATGCATATATATATATATATATATATATATATATATATATAATATATATATATATTGTTGCATATATATAGGTTGCATATATGTTTGTTGAGTAGCATGCATATAAATATATTGTTGCATATATATAGTCTGCATATATGTTTGTTTGAGTTGCCTGCATATATAATTTTTTGTTGCAAATATATAGTCTAGATCTATGTTTGTTGAGTAGCCTTCATATATATATATATATATATATATATATATATATATATATATATATATATATAGTTTGCATATATGTTTTTTTGAGTAGCCTGCATATATTTTTGTATTTACAAATATAGTCTGCATATATATTCGTTTGAGTAGCCTGCATATATATATATATATATATATATATACATACATACATATATATATATATATTTGTTTTGTAGTGACTCGTAGTTCCATACCCTTTGAGTTGATAATAATTCACTCCTATTCAACCCAAATTGTACGAAAGAACGAATAACTAGGGGTAAAGAAGATGAAGGAGGTAGAAGAAAATGGAACAACGACAACAGAATCTCAATATCGCAGCGAAACAAATATAATATATAACAACATATTTTTAATACAAGAATTGTGCAGTTAATATACATGTCATTATCATAGTATAATATATACAATATTAAATCTAGATAATTTATTAACTTGTCCTCATACAGTGGAAATATAAATCAAGTATGGAAATATACGTCTGAACTCTTCTACCTCGTCTTCTGAGCTCCATAGCATTTAAACTGAATCTGTAATACTCGGTTTGACCCAAGCATTATAATAAAATAACACCCGAGTCAGTCTGGAAAACTAGCATGAGAAAACACACTATATTTGAATTATTATTACTTTCAAAACCCTTTGGAAACAAAGATATCTCATAAGACCCCGCCACACATAAACATGCCAGGCTTTTACCTTACGATAACCAAAACTTTTTTATCAAAATCGTCTGGTATTATAATAGTGTCTAAACCAAGTAAATAGTTATTGCATCTCACGTTTTAGTATAGTTGGGCACAATAAAAATCATATGACGCTTACTGGAGAATGGATTCCATTGAATGACTAGGCCACTGGAGTACCGCCCACCACAGTACACCTCTAGAACAATGTACTGAGGACCACATAGGGATACCCTGCTACACAAGACCAGCCTATCCCTAACCTGGATAGACCGAATATCTTGGCACCTCGGGTGTTCCCACCCTTACCATCGAGCGCTCCTTCCATGCATAATCATATCCATAATATAAAGGTTTCCAAGGACATTTATAAAGGTGATAACATAACCTACTTGGATGCAACCTACTTAGCCTTGCTGCATCTCTCTTGTTTTAGTCATTTCCGGTTGATGAGGTTTGAGGCTAAGAATTACCTTTCAAGAACAAATATTACTTAGAATGTTCATCGTCCTCCAATGACGATGTTCTGATGGCATTCGTCCATACAAGTTGTCTTGGGTTTGGACAAACCGAATCACCATCTTCATCATCTTCACGGTATTCATTCGTAACGTTCAAACTTGATCGAAGTGGTTTTCGGATAATTAAATTCGATCCCGATCTCTTCGAAATGGTTAACGAAATTGGCCAACATTAATAATGGGTTATTTTACTATCAAATAACATCAAAAGAAACGCTAGGCCTTATTTTATAAATTTCCAAAATATTTATTTCAAACATCTTCACCAAGATATATATATATTCTCTTCAATATTCTATATTTGAAACAATTTCAACACTTGTATCCATAACAGGATATTTTACCATTTCAATACTAAGAAATATTTTCAACTTCTGTTTTTTCAACACTTAGAAAATATATTTTTTCCAAATCCTTTCCCACTAAAAATATTTCCAAAACCTTCCTTTCGATACTTAGGAAAATATTTATGTATAATTTCCAAAACTTTTTTTAATATTTAACTGGGAAATATTTCATATTCATATCATAAGTCTTTGAAATTTTAATAAATTCTTCTTACTATTTCCAAACCGATTATACTTATTTATAATCCCAACCAATCATTTATAACTCCTTTAAATGAATTCAAAATCTTCCTGAAGTTATGGCATCAAGACATCGGAAATTCTCTTACGTCTGTAATATGCCATTTATAAGATTTCTCTTATAAAAATCCCATCCTTTTGATAAACCCGTCTACACGTGTCGAGAGAATTTATAAATAAATTTTCAGTCTTTCATTTCGTTATATATATAACAGGTATTTTTCTTTAAAGAATAGTAGTTTTATTTAAAAATATGTTTAGTTATTATTTAAAATATTTAAAACAATTTTATAACATTTATAACTCATTTTTAGGTGAAAAGATAAATTTCCAAAGCTGAATTTAAAAGTTAGAATTGATTAAATAAATATTTAACATTTGAAAATCTACTTACCGAAGTATCTCAATCTCTACTGGTTAAAATTCCATAGTTTAAAATAATAAAAAATTTCTTTTAAAACAAACTCACTTCTCAGAATTAAAAATACATTTTTAAAATCTCAATAACCAATTTAATTTATAACTCTCACTCGATTTCACAACCTATCGATTCATTGTCGATTTCCTAACCATTCTCATTTCAAAAATAGAACATACTATTTTTCACAACCTTGTTTTACATATTCCCCAATTTTCATCTGATATCGAATTCCTTTATTTATAAACATTGTTTATAAATCCCATAACCACTTTGTTTACCCGTCCATAAAACAAATCTTATTTATTAAATTCCATTATATAATTTCATTCCTTATACTTTATACTTCCAATCTATTCCAATATTGATTTTTAACTTTTTTTATATTACCAGAATAGCATTTACAAAATCTCTTATATAATTCATTTTTAAAAATCTCCATCCAATTGTCCACAACAGTTAAGTGTAGCCAAAAATCAAATATATATTTTTTTCCTAATTCATTTTCTTTTAAATAACAAAAATTCCAATATACATTTTTTCAAATTCCTTTTAATTCCATAAATTTAAAAAAATATTATAGTATTAAAATTTAAAAAATTCAGGCCAGTGCTACAATAGATCCAATAATTCCTACCAGTACAATAATCTATAATAGATTATTCCACACAAATCATATATCAATATATATGAAAAATAAACAATAAATTTGAGAAATCCAGTTGGATCCCTCCAAACTGTTTTCCTACATCCCAGATGTTAATACACATAAGAATAATACCAATCATACTCTGAAGGGGATATCGCAGTATATATGGTCATTCGCTATTATGCGGGGCGCATAGGATCTCATCTGCTATAAGGTGCGGGAATATCACTCCAATACTAATATATATACTACTATATACATTATTATATCGTTCAACAAACAATAATTTATAAATTCAACAAGCATCTAACCTTTAATTCCAACTATTGAAATTTAAATTTAGGCAATCCAAATGAGTGAGAAATTTTCTCACCTTGATTTATTTGCAGACCATTTCAAATTTTATATCTTTTTTGCACAGCTTCCATTCGATTAAACCCTCGTAAACAAATTTCCAATAACATGAATTAAAGGTTACAATTCTAGTTAAAATAAATCAACTAATCACTTTATTTAAATTAATCTCATATTAATGAATTAATTAACCTTACCCTAACAACCTCGATTGACACACTCAACAAATAGCAACTGCCTACATCTTCTCCATTCATCGACGAACAGCTTCCATCGCCTTGCCACTCCCTTCAACCCTACACTGCCTCATTCGAAAACACACATCACCACCTCACACGAACGACCCATCACCCTCGCATGCCAGGCCTCTGCCCTACCCAGTTCACATGAGCACCACTTCCTCCCATCATGCCGAACCCACCAATGAGTTCGCGTCCACCAAACTATCGCTCCAGCAACGAAAACTTAGACTGCGATCAACACTCCACCATCTCGTCACCTTGCGTTCCACAATCTGCTTTGCCGGTACTAGAAACTTGACCGCCCTCCCTTCATGCGTGGTGCCCCTCCTCCAAGCGCTCACCATCACCAGAAGAAAAATAGAATGTGGCGCCCCTACTCGTTTCGATTTCGAATCGCCTCTTTTTTTTTGAATTTTCGCTTTCAAGATAGAGTTTAAGAACAGGAGAAGATGTCAACTCATTAGTAGAAAGAAAACTGTCTTTGATTTCGAATTTAAGAAAAGGAGAAAGAAAAAGAAAGCACGCAATTTCAATTTTTTTTCGAATTCCCTCGTGATTTTCGATTTGATTTCGTTATTACTAAAAGGTAGAGGAAAAGACGTGATTTTTAAAAAGGAGGTTGCGTGATTTTTGACCGGTTGCGTGTTCGAATGGGTTAACGACAAGTGAAAAGATGTAATTACCGCTGAGGAGGATATTGACAAGATAGTTATTTTATTTAAATTTTATAACGTCTCGACTTTCGTAACTCAAAATCTCCAATCCCTATCGAGACGTGCCGCTAGGTGTCCAGAATGTTATACCCCAATTTCAAATGTGATAAAAAAGATTTCGAGTCCTAATTCGATCGTATGGAGAAGATAGCTTTTTGGACCCAATTATTATATTGAATTCTCGATATTAATTCCAACGCGTTTCTATCCCGTACGACTAAACAATAACCCCAAATGCTACGAAATTTGAAATTCGATAACAATACATTATTACGGATCTAATGGAACTGGTTTCGTCGAATTCCGAGACCGTGTCCCGAATGGCTTTTTTTAAATGTCGATTTGAACTAATTGTTTTTAAAATTGAACATATCACTTTAAAATTCAATTTTTAAACTTTTATTATCTTCATTGTTATTACTATAAATTATAAGCCTTTAAATTATTTTTATCGATCTTAAAACTCAAGACACAATAATTTAACCAATATTCAATTATAAAATTTGATAATTAAATTATCCAATAAATCACTATATTTAAATTATGTATTTATTCTATAAATAAACCTAAATCTTCATATTCAAAGTCAAACTATAAATTAAAATCAATTATTTAAAACCACTTAAATATTTCAAATCAAATGTCGAAAAAACCCGGGTCGTTATATTTCACCCCCCTTAAAAGAATTTCATCTCCGTAATTGCTAAGGCAGAAGAATGCTCCAAACCCATTAATTTATCCAAAAACCCAATTAGTGAAAACTCGATATTTCACTTTCTAATCTTTTAGCTCTACCCAAAGCAATTAATCTTCAATCCTAATCCAAAAATCCTTTATTTCGATTATAAATTCGAAATCAATTCGTTATTAACAAAAAAATTCAAAATTTTTCTAACACCCTAAATTTTTGAATTTTTTTGGTAGAGTCTCCCTTGTACGGAGAGCCTTTTGCAATATGATAAGAGAGATAAATATATACATCGACCCATACGGTCGGAAAACAAAGTATATAACCACATTTTATATTTTGCAGTATTTAATCCGAAAACGTACCTTATTTTAGCATTTTTAAGCAAGTGGCTTATTTATTTTCACAATTCGCGGGATCAAAATCAAGCGAAACAGCTCCAGGTACCTGTATTTACTCAATTTAAACATTTAAGTACCAAATATATGAAATTCACTAACATTTCATTTATTTTAACAACTACAACACATGAATTTCAATGACCAATAACACTAACATGTATGATAAGCAATTATAAGGTTGGGACATTCATTTTATTACTTTCAATCAATCCATATATCATTTCATTCAATCTGAAATGACTTACAACCCAATTTGCTTACATTCAATTCAAATTTGTACTAAACAAATTGATATTGACTCCAAATTGATTAAAAATCAAATTGTTCAAATTTATAAAATTTTATTTACTTCCATTTATGTCAAACGACAATTTTTCTATGCAAATTCGACGATATTCGCTTAATAAACATCCACTTTAGTTTATAAATATTTTAAAGTGATTTCAAATCAATTTATATTTATCTCCATTCATTTCAAATCTATTTACGGTCAATGTAGTTACATTCCATTCATATCTATTTTCATTACATCTAAATCTATTTTATTTACCTCAGATTCATTTCATGTTATTATATCAAATAACCATTTCACAATTTATTTAAACCGAGCTTCCATTCAAATATTTACTTAAGTTAATTTATTTGCTTCAATCATTTCAATCAAACAACTTAAGTTCATTTCCATTGGCAAACAATTCCTTTTCAACCTAATTTGATTCTACTTCAATCAAATCCATTTCATTTACTAATTAACTCAATTAGTTCATCCACTCAGTTCACTTCAAACTTCTAATTTCCATATTCAAATTCATTTAATTAATATTCCAAGTCAATATTCAGTTTATTTACATTTGATTTGAATCCATTTATACTAAAACTATTTCTATTTCAATCCAACATTTCAATTTTTATTTAACTTAACTGACGTTACTTTAAACTCCATTACATTTCCTTTTTATTTGTTCAAGTAAGAATTCAGTTTCATTCAATTTCATCTATAACTTAATACAATTTTTATCTTCATTCAATCCAAATTCAATTCAATTTTACTTAGCTTAGCTTGAGTTAATTTTCCAATTCCATTTGCTTGCTTAGGTTTAATTTTATCCATTTTAACTATGCTCAAGTTAAAATCCATTTCAAAAAACTCAAATTCCATACTTTCTTTCTTTATTTAGAATCATTCTCAATTTATAAGTTTACAACTTATTCCCTGATGATCTATAAATTATTTACCTGAGGATTCCAGAATTATTTGAACGCTCGGTAGTTATTTCAATTATTTTTGAAATAGCGAATACGTTCGAAATTTTCCAAAACAAACTTTTTGGCCAACTAATCTGAACAAATAAATTACGGTAGCAATCCATCACTTAGAAACTTGAAAATGAGTACTGATGATGCTGCAGTCATTACCAACATTATTTTCCAACGACCAAAGTGAGGTCGGTGCTATTTTCACTTCCTAAATCCATTTAAAAACATTTTCTTTAAAAATACTTCCAAAATAATAATACTATTATTTGTTTCAAAATACTTTGGAAAACAATTCCAAAAATCTCTGGGAATTTATTTTTTCCAAATTCTGGCTTTTAATATATTTTTATTTTCATTCATTTGCATAGCTCATATTTATCCATTGTCTATTTGGTTATATATATAACCATTTCAGTTTTTATAGTCTTATTTTGATTATAACGTTATCAACTAAACACTCCAATATGCTATAGTAATTTTAGAAAATTATTCCTTTTATGAAAAAAATATAATTTGGGTAAAATTATTTCATTTACCCACTTCAAAAGCATACTTTTTCAATTACTCTATTCAAGTGTTTAGAAACTCCTATCGATTTAGTGGCATCCCACTATTCGACAAGAATTTATATACCACTCAACAGATTAATCAACCCAATATAAAACCATTTTATATTCACTAACAAATACACAATCATATCTATTACTACACTCAAACTCATTCTAGAATACTTCTGACTCTATCTCTAATGAGTAGTTCCCACAGAGCCAAGGTTCTCGCTTAATCTTTAGCTCTGATACCAAATGTAGCGACCTGCAGTTCTGTACCCTTTTGATAGTAATTTACTGCTGTTCATCCCAAATCGTATGAAAGAGCGAATAACTAGGGGTAAAGAAGATGAAGGAGGTAGAAGAAAATAGAACAACAACAACAAAATCTCACAATCGCATACATAATATAATAGTTTCTGAAGACATCTTGAAAGGTTATAACATACCCTACTTAGGTGCGACCCACTTAGCCTGGCTGCATCTCCCCTGTTTTAGTTATTTTCGGTTGATGAGGTTCGAGGATAAGCGTTACCTTTCAAGAACAAATATTACTTGGAATGTTCATCGTCCTCCAATGCTGATGTTCTGATAGCATTCGTCCATAAAAGTTGTCCTGGGTCTGGACAAATCAAATCACTGTCTTCATTATCTTCATGGTAATCATTCGTAACGTTCAAACCGGATCAAAGTGGTTTCGGATAATTAAATTTGATCCTGGTCTCTTCGAAACGATTAACAAAATTAGTCAATATTAATAGGCGGTTTTTTAACTATCAAATAACATCCAAAAGCAACACCAGGCCTTATTTTATAAATTTCCAAAATATTTATTTCAAACATCTTATATATATATATATATATTCAATCTCTTCAATATTCTATATTTGAAAAGAATCTCAACACTTGTATCCATAGCAGGATATTTTACTATTTCAATACTTAGAAATATTTCCAACTTCGATTTTTACAACAGTTAGAAATATATTTTTTCCAAATCCTTTCCCACTAAAAATATTTCCAAAACCTTCCTTTCGATACTTAGGAAAATATTTACGTATAATTTCCAAAACTCTTTTTAATATTTAACTTGAAAATATTTCATACTTATATCATAAGTCTTAGAAATTTTAATAAATTCTTCTTATGATTTCCAAACCGATTATACTTATTTATAATCCCAACCAATCATTTATAACTCCTTTAAATGAATTCAAAATCTTCCCGAAGTTATCGCATCTAGACATTGGAAATTCTCTTAAGTCTCTAATATGCCATTTATAAGATTTCTGTCCCACTCTTTTGGTAAACTCATCCACACATCTCGAGAGAATTTATAAATAAATTTGCAATCTTTCAAAATTATATATATATATAACAAGTATTTTTCTTTAAAGAATAGTAGTTTTATTTAAAATGTTTACGTTATTATTTAATATATTTAGAACACTTTTATAACATTTATAACTCTTTTTTAGATGAACAGATAAATTTCCAAAGCTGAATTTAAAAGTTAGAATTTTTAAATAAATATTTAACATTTCAAAATTTACTTACCGAAGTATTTCAATCTCAACTAGTTAAAATTCCATAGTCTAAAATAATAAAATTTTCCTTTTAAAACAAACTCACATCTTAAGATTAAAATTACATTTTTAAAATACCAATAAGCAATTTAATTTATAACTCCCTCTCGATTTCACAACATATTGATTCATTGTCGATTTCCTAACCATTCTCATTTCAAAATAGAACCTACTATTTTTCACAACCTTGTTTTACATATTCCCCAATTTTCCTCTGATATCGAATTCCTTTATTTATAAACATCGTTTATAAATCCCATAACCCCTTTTTTACCTGTCCATAAAACAAATCTTATTTATTAAATTTCATTGTACAATTTCATTCCTTGTAAACTCCCTTTATACTTCCAATCTATTTTGAATATTAATTTTTAAATTATTTTATATTTCCAGAATAGCATTTATAAAATCTCTTATATAATTCATTTTTAAAAATCTCCATCTAATAGTTCACAATAGTCAAGTGTAACCAAAAATCAAATATATTTTTTTCCTAATTCATTTTCTTTAAAATAGCACCAATTCCAATATATATGTATATATATACATATATATATTTCAAATTCCTTCTAATTCCATAAATTTTAAAAAAATTATGGTATTTAAATTATAAATATTCAGGGTAGCGTTACAATAGCATCCAATAATCACAATCACTACAATAATATATAACAGATAGTTCCACACAAATCATATATCACTATATATGAAAAATAAACAATAAATTTGAGGAATCCAGTTGGATCCCTCCAACCCCTTTTCCTGCATCCAAAATGTTAATATACATAAAAATAATACTAATCACACTTTAAGGGGGATATCGCGATATATAGGGTCATCCGCTATTATGCGAGGCGCATAGTGTGTCATTCGCTATAAGATGAGGGAATATCACTCCAATACTAATATATATACTGCTATGTATATTATATCATTCAACAGACAATAATTTATGAATTCAACAAGCATCCAACCTTTAGTTCCAACTATTGAAATTTAAATTTGGGTAATCCAAACGAGTGAGAATTTTTCTCACCTTGATTTATTTGCAGACCTTTCCAAATTTTATATCTTTTTGCATAACTTCCATTTGATTTAACCCTCACAAACAAATTTCTAATAACATGAATTATAGGTGAGAATTCTAATTAAAATAAATCAACTAATCACTTTATTTAAATTAATCGCATATTAACGAATTAATGAACCTTACCCTAAAAACCTCGATTAGAACGCTCAACAAACAACAACTGCCTACATCTTATCCATTCATCGACGAACAGCTTCCATCGCCTCGCCACTGCCATCAACCCTCCACTGCCCCGTTCACGAACACACATAACCACCTGACACGAACGATCCATCACCCGTGCATACCAGGCCTCTGCCCTACCCAGTTCATATGAGCCCAACTTCCTTCCATCACGTCGAACCCACCATAAGTTTGCGTCCACCAAACTATCGCTTCATCAACGAAAACCTACACTGCGATCAACACTCCACCATTTCGCCGCCTCGAGTTCTACAATATGCTTCGCCTATACCAGAAACTTGACTGCCCTCCCCTTCACGCGCGACGCCCCTCCTCCAGGTGTTGGCCATCACTAGAAGAAATATAGAATGCGGCACCCCCACTCGATTCGATTTCGAACAGCCTCTTTTTTTCGAATTTTCGCTTTTGATATGGACTTTAAGAACAGAAGAAGATGTGAACTCGGTTGTAGAAAGAAAACTGTCTTCGATTTTGAATTTAAGAACAGGATAAAGAAAAAGAAAGCATGCAATTTCAATTTTTTTTTGAATTCCCTCGTGATTTTTGATTTGATTTCGTGATTACTGAAAGGTAGAGGAGAAGACGTGATTTTTAAAAGGGAGGTTGTATTGTTGTTGACCGGTTGTGTGTTTGAATGGGTTAAGCACCGTGAAAAGATGCAATTACCGCTGAAGAGGATATTGACTAGAAAATTATTTTATTTAAATTTTAAAACGTCTCGACTTACGCAACTCGAAATCTCGAATCTCTATCGAGGCGTGCTGCTAGGCGTTCACAATGTTATACCCCTATTTCGAACGCAATGAAAAAGATTTCGAGTCCTAATTCGATCATATGGAGAAGATAGCGTTTCAGACCCAATTATTATATTGAATTCTTGATATTAATTCCAACGCATTTCTATCCCGTATGAAATTTGAAATCTAATAATAACACATTATTACAGATTCAACAGAACTGGTTTCGTTGAATTCCAAGACTATATCCCGGATGGCAATTTTTAAATGTCAATTTTAACAAATTATTTTTAAAATTGAACGGATCACTTTAAAATTAAAATTTTAAAACTTTTATTATCTTCATTGTTATTACTATAAATTTTATAAGCCTTTAAATTAATTTTATCGATCTTAAAACTCAAGACACAATAATTTTACTAATATTCAATTATAAAATTCGATAATTAAATTATCCAATAAATCATTATATTTAAATTCTATATTTATTTTATAAATAAACCCAAATCTTCATATTTAAAGTCAGACTATAAATTCAAATTCAATATTCAAAACCACTAAATATTCCAAATCAAACGTCAGAAAAACTCGGGTCGTTACATGTTTGCATATATATAGTCTGCATATATATTTGTTTGATTAGCCTGCACCATTCCAAAACCTGACAGCCGCTGGTCTTCGCATCCAAAACTCAACCTAGTCATCTCTTCTTAAAAAAAGTTATTTGCTTCATTTTGTTCAACGAATTCGTGTTCACCCTGCTTTGCTTTGGAAATTGTCGTTCGGATTGGTCGATTTTCAAGTTCGTGATTCAAAATCATAGCCTGTGGTATTGTCTATTTTCTCTAGCCTCAAAAGGTGAGAGATCACTCACGATTGACATTCATATGCTAGTAAATTTATATTCATATGAAATGAAGATTGAAATATGTTGTTAAATTTTAAATTATTAGTTATTTAATTGTTGAATACGATATGCTAATATTTAAAAATTGTTAGCCTATGTTAATTGATACTGGCGCATATAACAAGCTGTGTGTGTATTATATTTAAATTGTTAATTATGATATATGCTCGTCATTGATATGTATGTCGTTTTGTGTTATTGTTCTCACATTGCAAGTTTCTAGTTCGTTTAGATAATCCCTATGGGTTGAAATGATACATATCCGAATAATATTATAAACTAGGAAAATCATTATGGATGAAATGATTAACCTATTCGGTTTTATTGACTTTGAAATTTAAGATTGCAGGTTGAAATGGTATATACCCGCAAATATTAACTTATTGCGCATTGAAATGATAAATATCTATATCACTTGACCATAGGATAGAAAATTATATACAGACACTGTTGGTCTATTTTTAAATGTTTTTCGAAATTTTGAAAAGAAAATACATTGGTTTTATTAAATATTGATTTTTAAAATCTAATATATAGATTTTATTTTAAAATATGTGAAAATTTAAAATTTTGAATTATATGTTTGGAAATTTTAAATTTATATATTAAGTTTTGAAAAATGTAAATTTTAAAATTTTACTTATAATTTTATTATTGTTAAATATATAAAATATGGTTTAATATAAAATAAATTTAATAAATTAAAATTTAATTAATAGAATTTAATAAGATTTGATACAATAAAATTTAATTTAATAGAATTTAATTTTGATAAAAATAATATGTTTGAAATATTTATTTAAATTTATATTAATATTTTGAAAATAGATTTTATAATAACTTTAATAAATTAAGGTTGGAAAGATAAATTGAAATTGATTTGAAATTTAATCTGTTCAAGAATTGTATTTAATATTGATTTGAACTTATTAATCTTGAGATTTTAAAGATATAATTTTTATAACTTGATATCTGAGTTTTGATTCAAGGCGATTAAATGAATATTAACAAATTTAAATAGATTTGAAATCGAATATTTAATATTGATTTGAATTTGTAATTTGATATTTTATTTAAATGTTATTATAAATGATTAAGTGAATATTATCAAATTTAAATAAAATTAAAGTTAAATTTTGAAATAACGAAATTTAACAAATTGAGTTATTATAAATTGTTTGAATATTTAAACTTTGAAACTGATTGAACTGGAAGTGGTTTAAATATATAGTTCAAATCGGGATTGGAAATCGATATAAATTAAAAATGGTTTTGATAAGAATTTAAATTGAACCTTTAACATTTTTGATTGAAATTGTTGAACTGAGATTGATTTAAATTGAATTTTGAAACTAATGTTGATTTGAATTGATTTATGAACTTGGAAGAAACGATTCTAATTTGAAGCTATCTTCGATATAAACTCTTTTAATCTATAAACTATTTTAAATATAAACTATTTTTAATGTATAATAATTACAGTATATAATCTACTTTCAATATTCAAACTGTTTAAGTTGAAACTATTATGATTTAGATTTAATGGATTTAAATGTGAATACTTTGATATGATAGTTTAATCTATTTTGTGGTTATGATTAGGAGATGAATATGATTTTGAAAGTGATATCATACTAAAAGTAATATCATTTTGAAATGAATATGGTATTTCGATATGAAATGTGAACTGTTTTAAATGAAAAATGACCATGGTATGAAATAAGCATTTGGTTGTTAAAGAGACCGGGATCAGATATTGTCATACCATCTGCCAATACCGAAAACTACTTTAACAACTGTGCACGTGGTGGAGAATCCAGAATGAAGTAGGATAGTTTGGCAAACGTCTGTCTGAGGTATGAACGCAACCCTGACCCCTCGGGTCAGCTTGATGTGACTAAAACAGGAGCCATGCCGAGCTAAGTTAGGTCGCACCTCCGATCGAGCATGCTTCTTCAACATCATTCTATAAATTTGTGATTTAATTGGGTGCATCTTTGATTATGAGAGTGTGTCTAGAAGCGGGCGGTAGTAGCTGCTATTCGTTACCACCAGTCCGGATCTGCAAAACGATGGTATCCTACCCTGGGAATAGCCTTCTCACATACTTTATCGCACCCACTACGAGTTTAGTTTGTGTCGTACCGATGGAGTGCTCCCTGATAGCCCACCGGTTTGGCTAAGTTTATAGTGTTGTATAGACTATGAGATTTATGTAAAATGTGTTAAGCAGGATATGGATAATGCCTTTACGCAATTTTAGTATTTTAGTTTATTATAGACATTATCTATGTAGCTTATTGTACTATGTATAGATACTTTAACAGATCCTTAAGGGATGGAATCCCAAGCATCCTTTAAGTTATATTGCATTTCACTTAGTATTTCACTTGGGTTAATTTATTTGCATAAGAATGTTAATCCCGACACGAGTGTTTTGTGTTTTCCATATGGTCGGGGTCAGACTGAGTATCACAGCATTTGAGACTCACCTTTAGAGATTTGCTTGGAGAACTATCTGCCATCTATTTAGCTTTTCAGTTATTTCCAGTTGTTTATATTCAGACTTGTCATTTACTTTTATATTGAGACTTTTATGTACTTGGGATTTTCTGTTGTATTTGTTCCAGACTCTAATGTTTCATAGTAGCTTCATGAACTACTATTTATCTATTTCGCTTCTTATTGTTATATTATTCTGTGTCTGTGATTCTGTGATTGATTTATTTACTGTATATGCTAAGCTTTGCCAAATATAAATTAACAATTTATTGTTTTGGACAATTCAAGTTTGACATGTGTGGATTATTGTCGATTTGAATGGTTTGAAATGGCTGGTCGTTCCATTTGGAAATTCATATATGATTTTGTAAAAAAAATTAGATAGTTTCATTTCAATCATCCCTTGGAATGACTAGGACACTTAATGAAGAAGAGACTTAGGTATACGTTGTTTATAACATACCTGGTGCACCTAAATGAACTATGACATAGTCAATCAGTTAGACACTACCACAACTAGAGGATAGGATTACACTTAGAATTAGGTAGATTGGTTGCCATGATTGAATATTTGAATAGTATAGGATCTTTTTTGTTTTATTGTTTGCTTGCTTTCTATTATGTTATAGTATATAGGATATAGTAAATCTTCTATAGATTAAGAGCATGAAATTTCAGTGCCGTTATATTTAGGGTTTGGAGAAGTGATTTCGTAAGTGAAGAGATACCACTTAAGTTGAACTGAGTTTAGAACGAGAGGTTATCTTATAATCACTAGGTTAAAACATCATCTGATTTTGACGTTCTTAGATAAAATGAAGGATCATATAGTAATTCAAATTATTGGTTCGGTTAGGTGAAATACTGTCCATGTTGAGTTGTTTTGCCTTAGCATTTAGAAGGTGAATTGATAAGCATACTACCTGTATGATCAAAATATTATGTATGTGCATTTAGGTGTTGTATGTGACTAAATTTCCGCTGAAGGCACTTCTAAGGCTATTGGTTATTGTGCATTTTGGAATTCGTTTATTGAAGTTAGTAGCATGAATTATATAAGCAGTAGTATTCATATAAATTTAAGGTTATTTTTTGGGGATGGGTGTATCACATTAGAGTGTAGCAAGTTTAATAGGAAGAATGATCCGACCGAGAACATTGGGAAGCCTAGGAAAGAGCCCAAGCTTTCCATTTCTACTCATTTCTAGAATATTTTCCATTTGTTTATTTGTTAGCATAATTATTTAGGTACGATTGAATGGTCATTCCATATATATTTGTATGTATGTGTATTTGTTTGAATTATTTTTTTGGGGATGAATTATGTTTACCTGATCTTGGTGTCCTTAAATTATGTTTTGATCATGCAACTTGCTGGTTTACGCATTTACCTTATAATAGGTTATATTGGTTGAATGTTGCATGCATATATAACTTATATGTTCACATTACATACATACATGTATATCATGTTATTTCATTTATATAAGGGTCTAATGAATATATACTTTCATTCAGTATAGAAATCACATGGCATGATCATCGTACATGCATATATTTGATGCTATATTGCCATTTAAATTTCACCACGTATATATATACTACTACATTTTTTTGTATGATCTTTAAGATATATACATGTTATGGCTACAAAAATGATTGTTTTTGTATGTTATATTTGTCGTACATGTCATACGTGAGTTTGTAAGTTACATTTTTTGTCCTTTGGGAATTTCGAGGTCGAAATTCTATTAAGGGGTACCCCTTAAATTTCGATAATTATTTTTAAGGGTATTATAGTAATTTTAAATACTAGAGGTAAAAAATTTATTTAAAACAATAGATTTTGATGACTGTAGTTGCACCATTGCATAGATCGAATCTTTTAAATTGATTTCGACTATAAGAACATTAGAATCAAAGTTTATATGAAGGAGGGATGAGCGTTTTACTTGTGGGTTTCTAGTAAGCTGAAATAGGCTGGTAGTCTAACGATTCAAATTTAAACTGAAACATTGTTCCCTCCAATTATATAAACTGAGACAACGTATGTATTTCTCATTTATTTCTCTTCTTTTGGTGGTAACTCTCTTTTACACAAAATTTCAAATTGCAATATCTCTCTCAACTCTTAACTGTTTTATGCAAACCTTATATCAAAATGATGAGAAAGGTGAGGGCTATGCATAGATACTGATCTCAAGTCGAAATAGTGAGATTCAAGAACTATTTATTTTAAGCAATGGAGAACTTGAGTGGAATCTAACCAAATTGAAGGGATTCAATCATATGATTATGAGTGGAATCTGTCTTTTTTGCCTATAATACAATTATATTTATATATCATGGCTTTCGTCTAAGTATAGGGGTAAAACCAAATTTAATGATGGTAAATTATTTTTGAAATTATATTTAATCACTGGCTAGGCTAATGAATGTAAAATATGGTGCAATACAACAAATTTTGGTGATATAAATAATGATGTTAAAGGTTATTCAAGAGGACTATATACATATATAATGAAACACTATATATAGAATTGAACTATAATATTTCATAAAAAATCAAAGATTTAGTCATTGATTTATATGTAAATTAAATAATGTTAACACATATTAGTAAAATATAATGGTTAATGATATGAAACTAGCATATAAACTATATTGCACAATATATTGTTAAATGATTATATAACAATGTAGGAATGAGTGATGGTTGAAGTATAGAGGATTAAAACTGAAATTAAGAAGAAATAAACAAATCAGAAAAAATATTTTTTTTAAAATGGACTTTGTAATTTTTGAAGTTACATAGCCACCGATCAACCATTGGCCACTTCACTAGTTAACCGCTAGTCATTGCCTAGGCCAAAATGAACCTGGACCCACGCAAGTGTATCGGGTCGAGTTCGTATGTTTATTTGGGTCAATTTAAGAAAGGACTCAACTAATGACCTTGATATAATAAGACATGTATATTATTGGATGTATTGAAGTTTGCATGTATATCCGATGATCGTATCGAATGGTTCCTTGATGTTAGTTGCTCCTATGACTTACGGTGGTATCACGAGTTACACATAGTTTGGTATATGGATCATGAGAGAATGTAAATGCCCATATCTAGGCTTATTTGACCTTCGGTCGATGGTACTCATGACAGTGCCATAGGCTGAAAGTGTAGTGAGCATAACACATGGTTTATCACGCCATTGATATATATTGTATAAGTGGATGTAACATGGCCTTAATCAATACTCAAATTTTTATATATTGTAGGTCTACTCTTTATATGAAGGTTGAGCAGTTAAGGTATGTTTAAATTTATTAGACCTAATGATGTTATGTGAGTATTTTTGTAGTATATGTGAAATAGATTTGTTCCACCCACTCAGACATAATCTCACCCCTCTTTATATTTATCTTTGTACGTATCATTATTAAGGCGATGGAGTATGTGACGTTGAAGGTATAGATGAAAAGACACTATTTATATTTATATTTTATGTATTAACATCCAACGTTAAGTGTAGTGCATGGATTACTGGATTGGTATTGTATGGCCTATGACTATATATATATATATATATATATATATATATATATATATATATATATATATATATGATCTATGGTTTGTTTTAAATTTATGGATTTTTTTCTTATTATATATTATTCCTTCTGCTTTGAGTTTTGAATCGTGTAGTCAAAATATCACTTTATTTATCATATCATCAACCCTAATGATTCGCTGTTTTTTGCTCTCGTGGTTTGAATGTCAATTTTGGCCTTTAAATCAAGGGTCGAAAATGGCAGTTTGTTACACCAAACGTTGTAAGTCTATAGTCTGTTTCAACCATAAAAATCTCCTCTATACAATGGTGACATTTACAGGCCTATATTATTTAGTTTGCGAAAATTCTCATTTTAACCTTTATTATTTGATTAACAGTTTAATCATTAAACGAACCATTTTAATCGCTTTGTGTAATTTTTTTGGCTTATTAGTCTTTCTAGCTTATAGTTACAAAAAAAATATAATTTAGCTTTGAATTGTTTAGGAAAATTTATGTTTGAGTTTTCATTGATTTAAATGTTTGGGCAAGGATTTGGCTGTGTTAGTGAAAGGAAGTAATCACATGTTAAGTGAATCATAAAAAAGTCATATATGAAAATTAGTAAGCATTTGAATTGGATTATGGCTTAGTTGCATATATAGTTACTCATATTTTCAATAGAAAGTACGTCTTTGTAGTAATATCCATAGAAATGTGACATTTGACAAAGTTAGCAGCATTGAAGTTATTATTAATTTGAGATATGAACATAGAGATGTTAGTTAATTGGCTTGTATACATTCGGCCTGATTTTGGTTATGTGGGGATTATGTTAGTAAAGTAAACATGATCGTATTATTAACTTGTTGATTAGAAACTAAAAACATGACATTTGATAAAGTTAGTAAGCATAAAGTGGTTACAAACTAGATACAACGTACCATTTTGCTGAGCTTATGTTGATGTTGCAATGTGGTCAAGAAGATCACTTTATCTAGTTAAACTATAAAAATGATCTTTTTAATTCGTTTGTGAGACAGGTAATTGGTTTCAAAGCATTGAGCTTGATTTGAGTTATGGTGGGTTTATGGTAGTGAAGTTAACATGCCCCGTTGATTAGAAACTGAAAGCATGACATTCGATAAAGTTAATAGGCACAAAATTTTGTTTATAACTTCTTAGGTATATTGATGATACTATAGAACATATATACATAACTAGCTTATGGGTTTGATGTTAAAAAAATGTATTTTGTGAAAGTTATTAAATGCAAATGTTGGTTTCTAACTTATACTGACGATGACATAGAACATTTAAACATAAGTAACTTATGAGTTTCAAGTTAAAAATATGTATCTCGAGAAAGTTAGTATGCATAAAAGTCGGTGTATGACTTGCTATGCATATTGATGACAATAAAGAACAAATATACATAAGTAGCATATGGGTTTGAAGTTAAAAATATGTATTTTAAGAAACTTAGTAAGCATAAAAGTTGGTTTATGACTTGTTATGTATACTGATGATGATATAGAACATTATACGTAAGTAGCTTAGGGTTTGAAGTTAAAAACATGTATTTTGAGAAACTTAGTGAGCATAAAGTTGGTTTACAGCTTATTATTTATATTAATTAATATGATAATGATAGAGAACATATATACATAAGTAGCCTATGGGTTTGAATTTAAAAACATGTATTTTAAGACCTAGCAAGCGCAAAAGTTTATTTTATAACTTATTATGTATATCGAGGAATATGTAATGATAGAGAACACACATATATATACATATATGAGTAGCTTGTAGGTTTGAAGTCCAAAATATGTATTCTGAGAGAGTTAGTAAGCATGTAAGTGGGTTTTAAATTATTATGTATAGTAACGAACATGATAATAATTTGAGAACATGCATACATTAATTTCTTATATGATTGAAGCTAAAAACAAGTATTTTGAGAAACTTGGTAAGCAAATAGAATTTAGTAGTAACATAAAATGATTTATAATCATTAATGTAGCAGGAATGGTAAAGAGATTATGGTCACTTAGTGGTTTTAGAACTATTTAAATATCACTTGGAAAGATAGCAAGCTAAGGAGTTATTTATATAAACTAAGCTTATTTTGGAAATGATTTGTAGAAAGAAAAATGAGTTTTAATATGTTTATACTAAGTAAATGGTTTGTAAGGTGTTCTAAACCAATTCATTAGTATATGAATGACATAGTCGACAATAAATGAGGTTTTCAAAAGAGCTCTTAAATAGGCTCAATTTTTAAGCAATATATACAAAATTTTATAATCAAAATGAGAATTATTTGAATGTATAACTACAAATTCAAAGGTTATAGACTCTTCAAATTTATAATGGACCAACCTATAGTGTTGTATGTCCTAGGAGTATTTGAGTGAACAATAGAGCCAATGGAAGTTGAGGGAATAATGGATTATAGTGACTAATGGAAGTTGAGGGAACATATTTTTATTTTGTTATACTTGTATCATATAATATATGCATACATCTACTACATTATTCCGAGTTTACTCTTAGTATTTGCTAGTAGTCTTCTACGATAATAAGCGCTATAGAGTTAATGGGCTATGACCCAGAGTGGGGCAACGAGAAACATCAAAGTGGGAGTACGATGATAATTTTAGGAACAACCGTTGATACTAGAGCATTATTTTACCCACACATAAGGGAATAATGCATTGCACTCCATGCTATACTCAGGCACCACTAGAATTGGTGGATTGAGTGGTGTTTTTGTGTAACTTGAGCCATCTTTGTGAAATTGTGTAGGTCTTTTTGAGTCTTTATAGCGATCCTATTACAGATTTGAGTCTTTTGGGTTGCATTTTAGTTTTCTTCAAAACAAGTGAGCATATGCTTAGACATCTGGGCTTATGTGAGAAGTTGCAAAGAGAAGGATGTGAAACAACTTTTGACGAAGCTTGAACTGGTGGAACTTTATAGAAGTAGGTCCCTCCTGCGAGGGTTTGACCAATTTTAGCATGTTCAGCTCTTAGGTGAAGTAAATTGACATATAATTTGGCTTTCTTGGGTCAAAAAAGGACATAACACCAATGAGAATATCAAATCTAAAAATGAGAAGAAAAGCTTGAACATACAAGAGTTTATTGTGGTTTGGTCTTAAATCAATTATCTACGCCCACTCTAATTTTATTTTAGATGGCTTTTATACAATCACGATTGAATTACAGTGTTTTATATCTAGAAATCAAATGAAATTCAAGCTAGACAGTGCTTTGTCGTTGAAACAAGATAGAGTGTTCAAGATTAGAAAGTCATATCAATTTTTTGTTGCCAAAAGATGGATATTTATAGGTGAATCCATCCACCAAAGTCACTAGCTTGCATAAGTCTAGGTAAGAGATAAGATCCATGCTTTCAAGTACGAAGAATGAGTAAAACTCATAACTCCAATCGCATAGGCGCTGAAACGATCACATCGGTGCCAACATGATTTTGCATCTTATTTCTTTGCTTTTCCCTTATATTAATCAAGAAGTCACTCGGTTCAAATGCCTTATAACACCTGTCCTTCAAAATATTCAATAAAATCATGGTTTGGACGAAGAAAAGCATTTATATGCTAAGTGCAGAAGGGTCAACAATCGACAAACAGGCACTTTGAAGCATCACGTCTATTCTGAGAGTACCTATTCATTGCTTCAAGTATTTGCTGAATCGTCTTTTTCTTCTATAAGGTTGGAGCCTTTAATTTTTGGAATATACATCATATCACAATCACATAGACTTCCTTTTTCCTTTTTATTCATTTGCATTCCTTGCTTTTATACTAGGCAAACCCAAACTATTAACTACCATCGATTCAATTTTGATGATGCGGCACTTCCTTCAGCGCCACCATATCCAACCTTGCACTGTAACTTACATTATTTGAGCCATCACACCAAGTCGTGATTGATCAGTTCAGAATTTTCCCTACTAGATCTCAATCTTGAAATTAGGTGAGCCATAGTCCTGATCTGGCACTACTAACACCACTGCCTCCTTGTCCTCGCCTAGTTATTGTCAATGCCAAGTCATCATTGCCAATCCATGTTTGATTGCTCTCCCCATTTTTCCCATGGCCAATCTGAAGTGATGCACCAAAAGCCCATTCGAAGTTGGTCTAAGTTTTAATGGGCTTGACACCAAGCTTTCCTTTTATTGATTACTTGATGTCCACTTCGAGTTTCTATGGCCCTGACTCTGAGTTTTTCCAAGGCCAATCATTTTTGTTATTTCATACAAGTTTTCATGTGTGAAAAAGGAGTGATCGATTTTCATCGAGCTTTGGTTGAATATGAATTGGCGACTCATTTTTGTAAGATGGTTTCAGGAAATGGTTGCCCATCCAATCAATGATCAACATTCTAGGTTAAACATTACATTCATGTGATCCTATAAAGAATACTCCATGTCTCTTTGGATAATGGTTCTCTTATCGTATATTCTACGGTGATAGGTAAATTTCAACACAAGTTCCATAGCATGATGGAACTTGTTTACCAGCACGAGCGGGCTACCTTCATAGAGTGTTCACGTACAACATGCCATGGACACAGGACACAACTACATAGATTGAAACTTTGTACATGTTGGTCAATGTGTAGAATTCGATTGGTTAAAACATGTCGACATCCTTTGGATTTTGTTTATTGGCTAAACGGGTTTTGATTAAAGTAGAACATAAAAATAAAATATACCCGACCATGTTTATCATCAAGTTTTTCAATTTAAAATGACCGATCTGATGCGATCTTCCCATCTTTGCACCAGCAATAGCTCTTCTACATCTCTAAAGGCAGGTTCGTCCATTACCTAGCCTTTTACATCTATTCTGTTAGGAGCAAGACATTCAATTACACAAGAGCTTCAACTTTAAGATGTCCCAACAATTTAGCCTCGTGGCTCTACCCTTCCTAGAGAGGACTATCTTATTCTTATGGTCTTGGATAACCCTCCGTATCAGACAATTTCTAAGTTGTCTACCAAAGAACTCATGACAATCTACACCAAACACGAGATTTCCAAAGATGAGTCCTTCTTCATGGATCCCATCAAAGTGCTTATTTCCTGCAAGTAGGTTACAACGCATGTAATAGATATTTATGCCTCTCAAAAGTCATGCTTCCATTAATGAATTTCTTAAATTCTTCCTTTAAAATCTCAAACTACCTTTAACGCAAGTCCATCCAAATGGCTATTCCCTATAGAGTTCTCTCTATGTTATATTCATGATGCACCTAGGTTACTCCCCTTCCTTCGAAGAGCTTACTTATCTTCTTAGCTTCAAAAAGAGAAGAGAGACCCCTTCTTTACTGATAGTCAAGGCTTGCAAGGTTAATCAAGGACTCCACAATAAGCGAAGTTATTTCAAGAGCGATTTTTTCATTGCTCGATTCCCCATGGTCTTCAATAAACTATGATTGTATGAACATAAGTTCCCTCATTCGATACCTTCCCTACACTTGGGATTTCTTTACCCAAGCATCTAACATGTTATCCATATCTCAGTTAGATCTTTTGAAATGAGTCCCAACTGAAGATCTTGCAATCACACTAGCATTCCTGAAGAGGATCGATCCAGATCTAAGAAAAATCTCATATCTCCTCACAAATGCTCGACTATGGCAGTTTCCCCACCTCTACAATAGAAGGAGCATCATCCCTACCAAATTCCTACAGGAACAACACGAGCCACTTCTAGTCCTTCTTCTCTGGTGGATGACTTCGGGGATGATGAACAAAGAAGAAGTAGGCCAAGGAGTCTAGGCAAATCTTAGAGAAGAAGAGGATATAGGAGTTGAAAACTTAGGTAAGGAAGGGACATGAGGAAGGTAGAAAAAGGCAGAGGTGACGAAATAGATGAAGGAAAGTAAGAGAGTGTAATAGCCCGTAAACTTTAATGGTAAATTAAGATATTAAATAGGGTAAAAATTGTAATTTTATATAAAAAGAACCAAATAGTTTTCTCACAAACGTTAGAATTAGGATTTTGGACCAATTATATTGCATCTGGAATGCCGTCTACAACGAGAAACATATATAACGTATTGAACTTGATAAAATGGGTCAAAATTAGCGATAACTAGACACAGTGGCATTTCCATAAATAATGATTTTAGGATTTAGCTCAATAAACCTAATTTTCAACTATAAATATAGACCTAACTCTTAATTCTCTTCATTTTAACCATAGCCACCGCTTCTCTATTATACATTATATTCTTCTTCTTTCTTCTCCAAATTTCTTAAACCAAACACCAATTTCTTAAATCTCTCCTCTAATTTCTAATTTAAAAACAATATCAAATAAAAGTAGTGAGAGAGAGAGGCAAACAAATTAAAAAGTGGAAAATCCAAATTAGAAGGAAGGATAAACAAAATCAACCAGTTAGGTAAAGGACAAGAAGCGGTGAATTCGAATCAGATTAGGAGAGAGATTTCTTCGAAGGACTCTTCGAGGTGAGTGTACTCATTACGATATGTTTTAATGTTAAACAAGCTGTTAATTTCCTTTATAACTCTACTTAGACTAAATGTGGTTTTTGAATATGCAATGATTATTCAATCTAGAATCTATTTGAATTGATAATTTCAGTTATGAATCTGTATGGATAGAAATTATGGTAAACACCTAGATGATAATTTAATAAAATAATTATTAAAACATGGGAAAGGGTAAACTAGTGGAATTCATCTCTAATTCTATAGATATTAATATTTGTATGATAATACTGGGTTGATTTTGGAATAATAAAATGTAATCGAATTAATTTTAATAGTTTGAAATATATATAGATTGGTGATTGAAACATTCATAAGTAATCGATTGAATTATTATCTATAATCATGAGATTAACAAGTTGAATTTGGATAAGCAAAAATAGAAAAATCTACCTAAAATACGGTATAAAAACGAACCCTTGCATCTATACCCGAATCCTCGAAGAAGATGAATAAAATAAATAAGAAAAGAACTTGGAAACCTAGATTCAAACATCCGGATTTCAAAAAAAAATGAATGAGAAAGGAACCAGTACATTTCTGACCTGAATCAGACATTTGGATTTATTTTCAGACATCCTGAATCAAAGTTATACATCTCAGTGTGGGACTAGACATATGAATACCTATAGTCAAATTTTTCTACAGGTTCGAGTATATGAATTGAAAATCATACATCTGAATAGCTGGGAAAATGCCAGGTCAAACCAGGACCTAGTGTCGGCCAAGTAGGGCGAATCGATGGACTTGTTCCCACCGCTTCGAAAAACTTTGGGGAGTCCATGGAACTGAATAGAAGCATGCAATGAGAAGGAATAGTATCACACTTAGTGACGTCCTATGTTTGCACTTTACGAATTAATAAGGCATGGCGCTCGACGTGGCGTGCGGTTTTACCACAATGAAATGCTTTAGATCCTACATGCAGTAAATGGAGATCAGTCGATGTTTTTATAGGCAATTAGGCCTAGATGTTGTTGCTTATGCCTGGTACGGTGCATAGTTACCACGACATCAGAACAGGGGCATGTGTAATGGTTTTAGCTGTTGCAAATTAAATTTGTACCATTTATTCATGTGGTTACCATGTGCATGGCAAATTTTTGTCATGAAAATTGTAACGGTTTCAGCGTTACTAATGAAAAAAAGTGTAACGATTATTATCGTTACTAAGGAAAAAATTGTAGCGCTTATTACCGTTACTAATGAAAAATGCAATGGCAATTACCTTGTAAATTTTTTATTTAATAACGGTAGTAATTGTTATGGATTTCTTAATAACAGCTTCAATCATTGCTAAAAAGCCTTGTAGTGATGCTTTCGTGTCATATTTCCAACCTTAACAAGTGTGAGAAACTACAAATATAACAAGGAAAATAACTGTTATAAACGATATAACCTATAACATAACCGTTGGCAATGTCAAATTTACATATTCATACAAAAATTCAAATTCTACATAATAAGAACTATACCATACTGAAGAACTATATATAACGTCATCCTATTTTGTGACTTAAACACCAAAAACCTTCACTATTATTTATGCATACAACTAAAGCTAAGAAAAATAATACAAAATGGCCATGATATAGGGTGCGTTCGCAGACAAATTGGATTAGAGGTTAGAGCTTAGAGTTAGAGTGTTCGTATACAACTTTGATTGAAGGTCGGGTAGGATGTAATTTTTTTAAATAATTTGGAAATAGTTATTTATTTTTTAACATTTAAAAAGTAATTTTAATAATTAATCAATTATTATTAGTTATTGATTAATTATAAATTAATAATAATTAATCAAATTTGGTATTTAATTAAATTAATTTTAGAATTAATAATGCAAATTTGAATTCAATTTCAACTTCAAGTTCTAATACAAATTCAAAAAAATTACTACTAATTCATCAAATAGAAATTGAAAAAACAAGTACAAATAACACAAACTCAATGACGCTCTCGTGATATCCTCAATTCCATTTCGACCTACTTGCATGTTGCATCATTTGTGTCCCACATTAACAAATCTCTTTGTAAATTCCTACCGAGAGATAATTTTGTTATCTATGTAATGTTATATTGATGCAATATCATGCATCGATCCTGAGATACCATAGCATCCGCTAATGTATGATCTTCACGATGAGGGATATCGCTGCCTCTGGACGAAATTGACGACTTAAACTTTGTTCTTCTTTCCATCATTTCTACCATCTTGTGAACATCATTGTAAAATGTTAGTTGTGTGCATCTTTGATATGCACGATCAATGAAATGAACTGTGGTAGAACGACGCACCGAAGAATGATTGCCCATATTAACATCGATGTTAGGATCGGGTTGAGGGAAGTCCTATGACTATGAGTGTTGAAATGGTTGGGAAGCCAAAGGACCATTCCAGTTTTAAGGTATGGACTTCTCTTTCCAAACGCGATCTGGAGATGGATTTGATGTGGTGCTTGGGAACTCTGGTTGCGTTTCATCCTTCGTTCCGATTGTAGGAGCTTCAACATACGTGAAGATCATGATGTTTTTTCCTGTGGTGATATTTTTAAATATTTACTTCAAATAATCCAATCAGGTATTGGTGCAGATGTCCATTTAAAATATATTACCAACTCTCTGATTCAAAATTAAAAAATTATTCAGTATTTGGGAAGAATTTTTTTTAGAAATTATAAAAAATACCTTTCGACCAGTCCACCAATCGTCGTAACCAGCCATTGTGTTCCTCTGAACATCCCAACTAACTACAGGTTTGTTGTCCAATTTCTCTCACTTCGTGATTTCTTTTTGATTACTATCATGCTTGTTTTTTGCCCCCGTCGTATCTATCACTGGACTAGTTTTCTACTACATGTTAAATTTATGCGCAATCTTCTGATAAATTCTAATTTTTCCTTTTTTCTGGGTTGTTGAGAATTCTTCAACATAATTTTTTATCAATAATGTTGACAACTCAGGATTTTAAGAAAAACATTGTTTTTTGCTAAACAAAACCGTCAAGGAGTATTGGTTTTCTGAGAGTAGTAAAGAAAGTAGATATGTGGGTAAAGAAAGTGGAGAGGGACATACTAAGAGGATCGTGGACGTGAAAAAATACGTCGGACGTATATGTTACGTACACAAATTCAAACGATAAAACGCATCCATGGATGACGCTGACGTAAAATTTGCGTCTACGTCCCACGTAAATTTCGGACGTCACTACCCCCGGTCTTTGTTTTTCCCGTGAATTTATCCATAGTTTTACCAGGATATATTCCTGGAAGAATAGCACTTCTATAGTATGAATAAATATGTGGCTACACACAAAACTAATCATGTAACAATTGAAATTTTCGTTTACAAACTGTAATGCACCAAAAATAACATATATGTGTTAATGTGATATACATGTTGACGACCATTCTTCAAAATCATCATGGTTGATGAATCCTGCATCTTCACATTATGAACACTTTGCTCCATCATCAACTCAGTTCATTGACTGCATATTACTTTCACATATATTAGTGCTGGGACGTATTAGGCTATGCATAAGAACGTTGGCTGATAAGTATTAAGCTCTAATCCGTGGCTACATATTTGGTTCCCCACTTCCATTAATGACTTCCTGCTTTATGGATAAGCTTACTTATTTACGTAAGGCATAAATTTATTGTAAATCATGTGGCAAAGCAAATTCATTGAAAATTCTTTTCAAAATTGCGCAATCTCTGAGATGCATATATCCATAATTCAATGATACAAAGAAGGGTGGTTATTCATTAGTAAAGTAAACAGAGCTTTACAACCTCAATCCAAAAATTACATCTGTTTGAAATCGCAACGTATCAGCATGATGTTTCTGTTTGAACAAATCTTTGTCTAAACGTGTGACCCATGTCATCTACCCTTACACAACCATACAAACCACTTGGTAAATAGTATAACCACGTAAAGGTGGAGAATCGATTTTTAGATTACATAATCAAAATAAATAAATCGCATAACGATAAAACATTGACCGTTAAATTACATGATTATAAAAAAAATCTCATAACGGTGGAAAATCGATAGTTAGATTACATAATTTAAAAATAAACGCATAACGGTGGAAAGCCGAACGTTAGATTACATAATTATAAATAAATTGGTTTAGATCTTCATTAATTTTTGTTAAACGCCAACGATATTATGCTTTTAAAAGTTAAAAAATAGAGAGATTTAAGGAGAAATTATTGAAGAGAATAAAATTAATAACATTGAAAAGATATAAGAAGACATGTTATAGACATGTTCTTTATTTTTTGGCTTCACACGATTTAGTTTAGCAAGTAGACAAACATTCTTAACGGTCGTTTTGATTAAAACGCGATGCAATAAGTCTACATATTACCATAATATGATGTTCCCCAATGTTAGATATAAAATGAATATCTAAAAATGAGCAAACCAAACGAATGAACTCATATGTCATTTACTTTGCTGAAGTGGATAAGGGTTTTGTACTTAGCATTGTATTCGGCCCATATAACAAACAAACACAAAGAATGCCTATAAATACGGTGTAAATTATTGTACATTAGAAATACAATTTCAATATTTTCTTTCTGTCAATTTTCTTATATAGTAGCAGAGTCATTCCCAACCTAGAAGTTATCTTTGGAAGAGTGCCTCGCTAGACCATCATCAGGAAACCGTCATCATCTGACGGTGGCTGCATTATTGTTCCTCTCAAAATATTATCATCATTGAGAAAGCTTTTTCTTCCCTCAAACCATCTTTCCAAATCTCTTTATTCACTGAATTTGCAGTTCTTGACAAAGAACTGCAAACTTTCTTGAAATTCTTGAATCTATTCAGTTTCTCATCGCAGTGCCTCGCTTGGAGGTCTCCATCAAAGAAAATCTCATCATCAGATACCTCTGGCTGCACCACTTTCTTCCCGATCTCAAAACTTAAAGTTTTCCATATGATCTCTGTCTCACATTTCCTCATCAACATGGCTGAAAACAATGTCAACGATGTACCAGACTCTCTTAATAACTCAAGAACTACGACTTCTCAACAATCTGCCACTCAAGATCTGCTAAAAGCAATAATTAAACCACAAAGTCAGTTAGTTACCGTTCAGTTAGATGAATCAAATTATCTCTATGGAAATTCATGTAGAAACAACCATTAGAGGATATGATATTAAAGAGTATGTTTCTGGAACACTGAATACACCAGCCAAATATGTCACTGACAGCGAGGGAAGGTTGATAACCAATAAAGATTGCACAAACTATCAAAAACAAGATAACATCATCAGTTCTTGGCTATTATCCTTTATTATGCCACCATTTTACCACAACTCATAGGGCGTAAGTCATCTCATGAAATTTGGCACTCAATAGAGCATACATTCAATACTCAATCTGCTGCATGGGTACTGCATTACAAAAGCCAACTGCAAAACTTAAAAAAAAATAGCATGAATATGAGAGAATACCTAACCAAGATCAGGACACTATGTGATCAACTGGCTACAGCAAGCCACAAAATGTCTGATGCAGAGCAAGTTTTGTCAATCTTAAGTGGTCTAGATGATGAATATGAAGCGGTTGTGGCAGTAATATCAACTAAAGAAAAACACCCTCTGTTGAATATGTTCATTCTATTCTTCTCTCTCATGAAGGAAGAATAGAGAAAAAGGATTCAGTCATTCAAGAATTTTCAGCCAACTATGCATCAAGATATCAAGAAAAAGGATATGGCAACAAAAGTCAGAGAGGCGACCTTCCAACAGAGGTGGACCGCCAAATAGAAAGGTAAAGGGTGGTAGATGGTATAACAATTACAACAGCAGATTGGAATGCCAAATTTGTGAGAAGTATGGTCATAGTGCAAACAAATGTTATTCCAGATTTGATGCAAATTATATTCCAGCCCAACAAGGAAGCAATAAAAAAAAACTATCAAAGTGCAACTATGGTCAATATTCAGCATGACGTAAATGGCCAAAAGGAAAAGACTGTCAAAATAGAGGATATTCAAAATGAAAGTTGGTTTTCAGGCTCAGGAGCAATTAACCATGTAATAAATAATCTTGGAAATCCGAATCTTGGCAATCAAGAGTATAAAGGTAAGCAATGTATTCACATAGGAAATGTTAAGGCTATTATTATTACACATACACGCAGTGCATGTATTAAAGGCGCAAGAAAATTTTATCTCAATAATCTTTTGAGGGTAACTTTAATCATAAAAAACTTGCTTAGTGATTCATAATTTTCTAAAGACATTCAAGTATATTTTGAATTTTACCCTAATTACCGTGTAGTTAAAGACATTTAGACTAATGAAGTTCTTTTGCAGGGTAAAGAGTGTAGAGGCCTGTACAAATTTAGTGTCGACAATGCAAGCAATCAAAATTGTAGAGATAAATGATGTAACAATACTAAAATAATTCAAGCAAGTAATTGTAAGACCTTTGATATGTAGCATTGTAGATTAGGGCATCCTAATGCAAATATTGTAAACACAAGTGTTGAATAATAATAGTATATATTTTACAAATATTTCCATGCCACATGTGTGCACATACTGCCAAATAGGCAAGAGTCACAAACTTGTTTTTTTCAGACTCTACAACTATTTACACTAAACCACTAGAGTTGATTTCCACTAATCTATGGGGTCCTGCACCAATCAACTGACTATGGATTTAAATATTATATTTCATTCATAGATGCATTCTCTAGATAAGTGTGGATCTATTTTTTGAAGTCAAAATTTAAAGCTTATAATGCCATGATTCAGTTTATCAACTTAGTAGAAAAACAAACTGACTGTCATGTAAAAAATTTGCAAACTGATGGTAGAGCTGAATTTTATCCATTAAAAGAATACTTTCAAAGAAAGAAATTATTCACAGAACAATTGTCCTTAAACTTCTGAATAAAATGGTCTAAAAAAAAGAAAACATAAACAGATTATTGAAGCAAGTTTAACATTACTTGCACAAGCTTCTTTACCATAAATTTTTTGGCACGCTGCATTTGCTACTAGTGTGTACTTAATAAATAGATTGCCAACAAAAGTTCTACATTTAAAAGTCCTACGGAAGTTTTATCTAGTGTCAAGCCAGATTATCCTAACTTAAAAGTTTTTGGATATCTATGTTTTCCTTGTCTAAGGCCATACAATGCTCACAAATTGAATTTCAGATCTTCACCATGCACTTTTTCGAGATATGCAGCAAATAAGAAGGGTTACAAATGTATAGATAGTAATGGAAATTTTTTGTATCTAGACATGTGGTGTTTAATGGGCAAATATTTTCATTCAGCAAAACAAACATAAAAACTTCTCAAAAAATATATAATATAATTTTTTCTATACCATCATTACCTAACTTGATGGAGCAAGTAGCTACTGTAAATAATCAAGATGTGCCACACCCTCAACGGGTCACACTCGATTTAAGAGCAGATGTTGATCAACGGAACAACTCTGAAAGTTCACATCAAACTACTCAACATGGTAGCATGCAATCTGATTTCTATCAATCAATAGGTAATTTAGAAGTACCTATTGACCAGTAGGAAATATCAACTAGCAACACTGGTCAAAAAATCGTTCCAGATCTGCTCAACAAATCATTCCTGTACTGGTCATTAAATGATTACAAGAGCAAAAAGAGGAATATTCAAGCCAAAAATATACAACACAATTATGGAAAATAAAGAGCCAAATACTTACTATTAGGAAATTCAAAGTAAAAAATGGGGAGCTGCTATGAATGAAGAGTAAGAGGCATTGCTAAGAAACAAAACATGAAATCTTGTTCCTTTACCTAAAGATAAAAATATTATAGGATGCAAGTGGACAAATAGAAAAATCCTTATCGTTCAATTTTTAAGTATCATGCAAGATTGGTGGAAAAAAGGTATTCACAACAAAATGAGTTTGACTTTAATGAAACATTCTCACCTGTTGTGAAACCAACATCAACTAGAACAATTCTTACAATTGCCTTGCATAGAAATTGAATCATAAGACAACTTGATGTAAGTTATGCTTTTTTGAATGGTGACTTGCAGGAGGAAGTATACACGGATCAACCAATTGGATTCAAAAAAGATGGCACAGAAAAAATTGTGTGTAAGTTAAACAAAGCAATTGATGGACTGAAGTAAGCTCCAAGGGTTTGGTTTGACAAATTAAAGTCAACCTAGGTCAAACTGGGATACACTTCAACCAAATCTGACAATTCTCTATTCACTAAATTTAATAATAATGAATTACATATATACTAATATACGTTCATGATTTTTTAATCACAAGAAACAGTGAACCGGAAATCAACAACATCACAAAGCAATTAAACAAAGAATTTTCTATTAAAGATCTTGGCAATCTAAATTATCTTCTAGAGATTGAAATGAACGAAGTCTCAACCATAAAAATTCAACCGAGTCGAAAGAAGTACATCGATGAAATTCTCTTGAAGGCCAAAATGGAAAATGGAAAGGCACTACCCACTCCTATGATGAGTAATCTAGACTTATCCAGACTTGAAGAGGAACCGATATCAAATGTCAAACAATATAGGAGTATTGTAGGAGCTCTACAATATGCTACTATTACTAGACCATAAATTTCATATAGTGTAAGCAAGGCAAGTCAATTCATTCAAAATTAATTGGATGAACATTGAAAGATGTTAAACGAATTTTGAGATATCTAAACGAAACATTGAATCATGGTCTAATTCTGTAATCAAGCAAATCAATCAATATCACAGCAGATGCTGATGCAGCTTGGGCAACAGACATGGATGATGGAAGATCTACTACATGTTACTGCATATTCTAAGATGAAAATCCAGTGTCATGGTGTTCAAAGAAACAAGCAACAATTTCTAGATCAAGCACTGAAGTAGAATATAGAAATGTAGCTAGTGCTACTGTTGAAATCATGTGGATTGAATCGTTATTATGTGATCTAAAACTCAAAACACATAGTAAAGCCACAATCTAGTGTAATAATATGAGTACTATTGCACTTACAGCCAACCCAGTCTTACACTCAAGAACAAAACACATGGAGTTGGACCTATACTTCGTCAGAGAGCAAGTTATAAAAGGTAATCTCAACGTAAATCATGTACCAGCAACTTACTAAAGAGCCGACATACTTATAAAGCCTTTATCAAAGAAGAATTTTCTTCGATTAAAACAAGATTTGAAAGTTGAAGATGAAGGAACAATTTACCAATCAGCCAAAAGATCTCAGATTTGACCTCTAGATCTTCATCCTAGAACAGTCGTAACTACAAAACTTGATTAAAAGCAGATTTTGCAGTATTGATGTTGCATCTAAATACTGTCGACACTATATTCTTCATGAATCAAGCTGAATCTCTCAATTAGTGCTTGAGACCACATACAAAACTATGCTTAGAGCGGGATTTTGAAGATTGAAGTAGAAATTTGAGATTGAAGTGCCGACAACGCATACGGGAAATATCGCTGCAAACCCTAACCTTAGTTGGGCTTGAGGGGGTGTTAGAGATAAAATGAATATCGAAAAATGAGCGAACCAAATGAATGAGCCCATATGTTAATTACTGAAGTGGATAAGGGTTTTGTACTTGGCATTGTATTCGGCCCATATAACAAACGAATACAAACAATGCCTATAAAGATAACGTTATTGTACATTAGAAATACAATTTTCGTAATACAATGTCGATATTTTATTTCTGTCAGTTTTCTTCCAGCCAAACAAAGTTTACGTTCTCGAAATAATCTTTGGATTACATATTGGATTACATATTATTAAAATATACGGTAATATGGTCCATTTGGCAATGATAACCATAGCTTTTTTAGTACATCACACATTGCTGCGTGCGTGCTTTCATTTGACTGAATAACAGTAGAAGTTGCCCATTAGTGTTTATCCTTCTTAACTTGGGAGCAAATCATATCTGACCAAACATTAATGTTTCGGTATGCCCAACCAATCACAAGGCTTCATATTTTACATAATATTTCAATCTAGTCCTTTTGTTTAAAGGTTTATGTGCAAAATTTTAGACATTGTAATTGTTGAACACACCGGAACACTAATTTTGTTATTTTCTTTCCTTAACTGGTGGGGAAAGAGAAATAACTTCCATACGTCATAATATCATGATTGGACTACTGTTGGCATGTAAGCCACGTGCAAAAAGTTTATATATAAAATCATTTCTCACATCGACCATTTACTCACAATGTATCTTTCATTGTAGAACACATGCTCTAGCACAATAACAGTGGCATGTTTATTTTTAAAAAAAAAAAACTGACCATAGTGCAGCCAACTACGACTTTTTCACCTTTTTGTCGCTAATTCAATTTAATTTTGTGTCTACCGAGGTGACCGGAAAACTAGTGAATAAAACGATCAAAAAATTGCTTTTATTGCAAAATATGTTAAAAGGACAGTAATTGTCCTTCTATTTAATTTTTTAATAAAACGCAAATGTTTTTGTCGTTTTATTGCAAATTGAATGTTTATTTAATGTTGCCGTTTTATTTATTTTGTAATTTTTTCTAAATCCTAGTCTGGGTTTTCTTCTTCTGCTTGGAGAGCCTGTTCCTTTGTTGTAAAACTAATAGAGAGAGTAACTGATTCATTGTAAAACTAATAGAGAGTAACTGAACAGTTTCATTGTTGCTAATTGTCTTAGTGTAACGAATGACACGCTAAACTAAAATTTCATATTATACCTTTTGATCTATTAGCCTACAGGCATATAGGAAAATATCCAATGTCCGACCACTATCTGCGATACTAATATTTGATATCCAACAATAGTCTTCGATGTGGAACAGATATGAAATATCCAAATCCGTTGACATGTCTATTTGTATCTAATTTTGATAGGTTCTACACATTCAAGTTAAAACTTTTGGGACAGAATCCTACACATGAAAAATCGCTAGTAATAGTGTAAAAAATAGGTTATTTGGAGTAAAATTCAAGATTTGAGCATAAGAACAATTTGTATGCTAGTGCAATTAATTTGTATTGCTTCCTTTCGATAATTCTAAAGGCTAAAACCAGAAACTTGCTGTATGATTTTACGCCATACAATCTGCATTGTATCATGTGTCGTTTTCTATGTACCCCTTGGAAGCAAAATTACCGAACTGGACAATCGAACTAAAAAAAGCCCACCAAAAAAGCCTATACTCAACCTCAAATATGCCTTTGCAAAAGAACTTTTGTTCTTTTGCTTCAAACTTAAGGCCCCGTTTGGCTTATCGTTTGTACTTTTATGTTTTCGTCTATACAAAAGCGCGTCCGTTGTACGTATTGTTGAAAAACAAGCAATTTTGAAAAATGAAATTAACATGTAAAATAGAAAATAAGTTCATTTTGTTTTTCGTGTTTTGAGGGTAACATAAGCACGGAGAACAATCCAACTCCTTCGTTGTTCATTGGTCGTCGCAATGGCTAAGAATTATAAATCTTCTTCTTTTATTTTTTTGCTATTTCTTCGTACAGGTTGAAAACATAAAACTCAAAATACAAAAAGAAATCAGACGGGCCCTAATGTTTTGCAATACACACGTATGTGTGCGCAATTGTGTCTACCAGGTTCAGTTACTCGTTGAACGTCAATTTGAATAAGCGATCTGGAGTGGTTTTCCAAAGGAGCTTTATGTTGCGGTGGCAGTGGCGGTGGTCCAAGCTTTCAATGTGGGGGGCCATTCCAGTAACATGTGGGGAAGAAAATACCTTGTAGTCGAGGCAAATAAAGTCATATAGGATAGTAACTAATATTACCGTGTTCACCCCTGGAAAAAAAAGCTTTATGTCACTACTCTAGTGCAATATCAAAACACGAATCACCTTAGTAGCACACTTAGTGCAATGTATCATTAGTGTGTGTATTAGTAACTTGTATGAGGTGTGGTGGTTCATATACAAATGATTATCACCGTAGCAATTTACACCAAAGCAGACAATTCAACGCTATTAAAGTCAAATTCACTTGGTTGAAAAAAATAAAATAAAAATCTATTGCCGCTGCTAAATCTAGGGGTGGGTACGGAAAATTTCCATACCATCCAAAGCATTTCCTATTCCTTTCGATTGTTAATGGAATGGTGCGGCCTATTTCATATTCCATTCCATCAGCATTGGAATTCCTATTGACGAAAATTGAAAAACTCGAAACAGAACATGAAATATCTTTTTCCGATCAAAGAATTTTGTAAAATGAAATTTTCATCAAACTTTAACTGCAAATTAAATGTTATAGGAATTCATAGTTATGTTACTGCAAACTAAACACTGCATCAAATTTTTATCATAAGATTGTGATCCTACTCAGTCTTACACTACAAATCCACAAAAATTGTTGATATATTACGAGAATTTGAGATCTTTACATCAGAGCTTCAAAATAAAAGCTACATATTTGTTAATTCTTTGATCCCAAATGAGAAATTTAACCACCTGAAAAGAAAAGGACAGCATCTTGAAGATGACCACCTAAGAGCAGCAGCACATTAAAATGACACGAAATAAGTGCACTGCGAGCAGAAATAAGAGGAATATCAGAGAATAAAATAATACTAGATGAATACGTATATGGATGATGATGGTAAATAAAGTAAATCGGAAGATAAAATTGCATACCTGCTTTGAACACTTACGCCCTCTATGCATCTATTTCGCCATGTTATGTGATGATGATGTTGCTAATGACATGGAAGAAGGCCCTGTTGTGATAGAAATGGTTTACAAAATATGGTTAGACATCCATAAGACACTTTCACTACCCAGTTTTAATAAATGCAATAAAGTATTGTATTAGATATGCAACTAAGACTGATGTTTGTCTCAAATTCCTAAGAATTACACTGTCTAATAGGGAGCATTGCAAAATAAAAGTGTTTGCTTTAATTTATAGAATATATACACATATACATATGATGTGTATGTTACTAAATAAGGGTTGAAAAGTGTTTTCCTACAGTCACAAAGAAAAGCAACAAGCCTACAATTCGTTTGTGATTATTACAATCCAACTTCGGTATAAAAATAAGCAATAATATGGCCAGGAGAGAGATATATGCCAAGATATAGATACTGCAAACTCCCTTTGTTTTCTTGAAACATATAAACTTGTAATTATACTAGAAATCCAGTTTGTACCCTAAATATAATCCAGTCTGTATATTGCATTTAGTCTCCAAGTGCCATAATAAAGCATAATTATTGGTCATTTATTAAAATCCAGTTTTCTAATTTATATTAATAGTCACTCCATTGCTACGTTGATAAGAAACTACATGCAATTTGACAGAGAACATGTGCAAACTACTAACATCTATACTCTAATTGTTGTTGAGTCAGATCACAACAACAAATGTCAGACCCCATTGCTATATCATTCATGCTTATATTATCTGAGAATTAACTGCAAAGCATGCTTGGTACTTGCATCATTCATTGTATAACATGTGAAATAAACATGTTATAGGAAAAGAATAGCATTTGATGACAATATAACAATTATAAGTAATAGTTGAATTTTTTACCTTCACAAATCGTCTGTGTCCATAAATAATTCGGCGTCCTCTTCAAATTGCATTTGATGACAACCATTGTTTTCTGCTCTCAACCAATCACTAAGACATGCCAATGCTTCGACATTATTAGGAGCCAACGAAGCCCTAAATGGATTAACAACTCTTCGAGTAAGATTAAACGCATTTTCTCTAGCAACGTTGAACCAGGAATGGCTAAGATATCTTTAGCGATTTTTGAAAGTATTGGACTGTAACAGCCCAATTTTTTTTAACAAGTATTTTTTTACTTGTATTTTAAAAACTTTGGGATTTATTTAAAGTGATTAAAAAAAAAAAAACAATTGACCAAATTTTTAATTAAATAATAAGATCTCTGAAATTTTGACATGGTTAAGAATTAACTTTAATTTGGAAATTTGGGGTTTTGTCGAAGATGGTAAATAACTTAATGTCTAGCAAGATCAAGTTTTAATTAAGAAAACATTAATAGCTTAGGTGGTTAAGACATCTGGGCTATTCATGATAGGTCATGAGTTCGAGTCTCGGCATGGTCAGAATTTCTAATTTTTTTAGTATATAAATGAACTGGGTAATTACGCCTTAAAAAGGGCGCCTAAATTTAGGGAATAAACACCGTATATATATATATATATATATATATATATATAAGATTATATATAAGAAAACGTATAGAACTTTAATCCGTTATTTTTCTCTTTCCAGTAAAATTTACTTCCCAATTTATATACATATATAATTTGATTTAAATCATTTCCTTAAAATACTAAATATGGAAATTTAAAGTGTGAAACGGTTAAATTTGTTAAAAGACAACTCCATTTGAATTTTAATAAAAGGAATTTTGTGTATATATATATATAATATGTGAAAACCAATTAAGTTTGTTAAGTAATAATTTTGAAGAATTTAGTGTATTAATGAACTGTTGGATTTCGCGTTTATAGGACGCGTAAAATTTATGGTACAAGTAACGTAATAAACGTATAAAATTTAAAACGTTATTTTTATATAAATCTTGGGTGTTTTATATTACGTCAGTTTGGCCTATTTTAAAAAGGGGAAATTAATCTAAAGGACAAAAATTTCTATATTTTTTGCCTCAAGGACACGACCTCAATATTTTTGCCACAAGGACAAACATTCTTCTAAAATTTATTCACAAGGACAAACATTTTCCAAAATTATTCATAAGGACAACAAAACTGATACCGAGCTAAAAACTGATACCTAAAAACTGCTACCATAACTACAAACTGATACCTAAAAACTGCTATCAATAACTAAAAACTGATACCTACAGAAAGTTGTCCTTCAGGATAAAATATTGAAGGTCTGTCCTTGAGGCTAAAAAGCTGTGAAATTTTGTCCTTGACAATAATTTCCTGTTTTAAAAATCATATTTCAACATCCATATGTATTTAAAATATCGTATCAATGGTCTGTATACAAAATCAACGCTTACTTTAATCACGCATATAAAGTATAGAATCCAAAGCTTTGTATAACTGGCAATTAATATTTTCGCAAGCCTTATCTCAAATCCAGAGGAATAACGTGCATATCCAGGCATAAAAAAAGCACGCAAATCTGAATTTAAAAGAGAAACGTTCAAATCTGTTTGTAACTGTTCTTTAAAATATAATGATAATAATCAACTCTTCCATTTTTGATTTAAACATACCATATATTTCTTCTTAAATCACGCATATATCATTTGAGAGAAAATCAATTTTGCATTCCTTTGCGCGTGACACAAAATTTTATTCTTTTAACATTTTTGGCATTTGCCTCTTACCTTTTTGTTTCTTGAGCATGTCACTGTATTCATTTATTCACGCAACCTAAATGGACCAATATATTTGATTGCCTAAAATCAACTCATGCATTCAAATTTAACCTTGCCTATCTTTTCAAATTCTCACATTCCTATTTATATCTCTCTGTTTCCACTGCCTTTATTTTGCAAGATAAAAATTTTCGTTCCTATAATCACGCATATAAAGTAAAAATCATATTTAAATATACTTATCGATTAAAATATCAGTTAGTGATTTTTATAACAAACGTTACTTTTGTTTTAACTGTCAAAATTTATTTTAAACTTTTGTATATACCTTTTCATCCAAATATCTTTTGCCTAAAATCAATCTCTTGCCTAATATCAGTTCTTCCAAATGCCGTTTCTTCAATCTACAATCACGCAACTATCAAAAAAAAAAATGTTGAAATCAAAACTCATAAACTGGCAATGAATATCACGCATATAAAATCAAATCTAATTGCTAACCGTGGTCCCTAAAATCACACGAGCCTTATCCATTCAAACAAGATAAAAACTGGAAATAAATCACTGAGCTCTGCTTGCTTTTTCTTTTTCCATTGATTTCGCCTCAAATCAATTCTTTATCTGCAAAACGTTCAATCTTCTATCAATGCTGCCGTTTTTTTTTCAATCTCTTGCCAAGGTATTCACATTCAAACTTTTTGAACGTACGAAATTTTGCTTTATCAATCAATTGTTTAGGCATGCCAAGATATGTTGCCATTTTTGTACCAAGCCCTTTTGATTTTCTTCACGTGTATATGTTTTCTTGCATCTAAAGCAAACTCTCCCCTCTATAAATATATTAGCCTGGTTCGTATTTTATCTCCTCATCTTGCATAACATCATCCACAAGGAGAAAAGCTTCTATCAGGTAATATTACTATTCCTCTTCTTCTTTTGCATCCTCTCCATTTTCCTTCTTCAGTTTTTTCCTTTGCTTTCCCATATTTTGGCTCGGCCACTCCAACCCTGACTACCACTCTAGTGCTCAGCCAAGTTTCCTACGAGACATATATTTTGAAAAAAAAACCTTGTTTCTAGTAGCAGTGGATATGTGTGTTGATGATGAGGTCTTAAGAGAAATGCATTACCTTGCAAATTCATTCAAGTCAGGTCAATAACCTGTTGGAAGCTAGGTTATGGAATTAGTGTAGTTATGATGTAGTAAGTGTTATTCTGGATGTACTTATCACTAATGATTTGTGCATGTTTTACCATCTTGTAACAGTAGATAGCAGAGAGACGCAAGTTGTAGGCAGAGAGTTGCGTGAGTTTTGTTTTGCATAGGATGTTAGACATGTTTAAAAAAAAAAAAAAAAAAAAAATAAATAAATAAATAAATATAAAACGAGAGTAAAGAAGAATACAACAGAGGGAGAGAAAGAGAGTTTTCAGGGTTCATCAGAATATAACATGTTGACATAGTCAGTGAGCCTTCAGTTGCATATAGGCATATCATATAGGCAGGCTTTTAGTGAAATCTTGACCGTGTTTTAGGTAACTGACTTGGGTAGTTATTCGTTGATGATAGTAAAAAATTTAAAGAAGAAATGATGTATCCGTGCATGTTTTATAAAATATATATATAAGATTCGGTTGAAAAAAAAGGGAGAAAGCCTGTAATACTTCAGATAACAGAGAAGATGTTAGGTGGAAATGTTTAGTTGCATATAAAAGCATATAACTGCAATATGCTTTATAGTTGTGTGGGACAGTGCATAAGCCTGTAGGTAGTAGAGTATTGGATGCACTTGTACATGCATATATCACGGCCTATAGGAGAAAAACTTCACCATTTTGTTTTAGATGGCCTTTAGGTAAATTTTACCTTGATTTTTGAAATGGCATGGTTCAGTAATGGGTAGGAAAAGTTTCGTTATGTTTTGATAGTATACCCAGTGGAGTGGTCGAGCAAGTCGAACTAATTCTCGTCCTATTTTTAATTTTTGCTTTGACCGTAAATTTCTAAAGTCACTTATCCGGTATTTGGATCTTGTTATAGATTTGAATCTAGGCGTGACATCCGGGATATTTGATCGTTACTCTCTGTTCGTTTCTTTTCCGGTGGATTTCCGTTTTGAATCAAAATTTTTCTGCAGCCTTCAGGTGAGTTTTTCTCACCAGACAAACATGCCTATATTTCTGTGAATTATCGCAAGTGTATGTGTAAATTATTATTTAACTGTTATCTGTCTGTAATATAACGTAGGATGTTAAACTCCATTTAAATTGACACCTCATCAGTTATTTATCTGTTGCAATATTTCTGCAGTTATATTGTTAAATGTTTATTTACTGATTTAAATCATCACTGCAAGTTCCCTATAAATTTAAATCGTTAAGGCTGAAATGATAGGCCTAAAACGATGATTATTATGCATTTATTCAGTTAACTGTTAAATTTTAACTTGGGATTGCGGGTTTGAAATGATAGAACCCGGGGTTTGTAAAATTGCGGATTGAAATGATATAAATCCGTATCACTTGACCTAGGCTAGAAAATTTTATACAGACCCGTGGTTCCTATAATATTTTTCTGAAATATTTTAAAATTATTTTTAAATGGAAGTTTATAATATTGTGGTTTAATGTATTTAAAGGATTTTTATAAAGATTTAAAAATGATTTTTGAATGAGTTAAGATTTTAAATAAATAAATATAACTTATTTGGAAAAATTCTGGATTTTTGTTAAGATGAGATTTCAGTTAAGAAATAATTGATAATAAGTTGTATTTGGAATTTAAACTAAATTGATAAGTTAATAACCATTTAAATGCTGTCTTTTAAAATTGGACTGTTTAACCCATAAACTTTAGGTAGCATTTCATAGGTGCTGCAGAAATTGAAATTTGATTTATTTAAATTTATAGAAATTTATTTTGGGAATAAGTTAAATTTTTGGAATTTAAATATGTAATTAATAAAAATTAAGAAATGGACTTTGGATAGTTTTAAAGGAAGAAATTGATTTTAAAGTTTGTTAAAAGCAATAAATTCCAAATTAAATTGAATAAGTTGAAATGGTATATTATCAAATGAAATGTTTTAATCAAGAATTTGATATTGAAGGTATTTGAAATATATTTGATTTGTAAAAATACCATTTTTAAACTATAACCATGGGGTATAATAACGTTTGGTTGGCAAAGAGACCGGGATCGGATATGGACATACTCTCTGTCGATACCGAAAACCACTTTGACTAACCGTGTACGCGGTGGAGATTCCAGAATGAAGTAGGATGGTGGTGATGGTTTCTTTAAGGTAAATACGTGGACCCGATTCCCGTGAGTTGGCATAAGGTGGCTAAAACAGGAGCGATTCTCGGATTAATGAGGTAGCACCTCTGATCGAACGCACTTCTTCGTATGCCATTCTATTACTCTTGTGATTGTTTTGGTGCGCACCTTTGATTTGGGAGTGTTGTTCGAGGTGGGCGGTAACTGCGGCTACGCGTTTCCACCGGTCCGGATAGCAATTGGTATATCTACCCTGGCATTGCCTAGTTGTGCCGTGTCACCTACCATAGCGAGCCTCCTACGAGTTTCTATTTGTGTCGTACCTATGGAGTACCCTCTGGTAGCTTCCCGATCAGGAGGTATTACGGTACTGTATAGACTATTGGCATTATTTGTGTTAAGGTGGAAAATGTAAAGCCTTAACGCTATTTAAAAGTAAGTTTATTTTATAAATAGACACTATTATAATAGCGCAATATACTACATAGTAAATAGTTTAACGGATCCTTAGAGGATGGGCGGTCCCAAGCATCCTTTAAGTTACTTGCTCTATATTACAATACACTTGAATTAGCTTACACTATATAAGTATGTATGTCCTGACTCGAGTGTTTATGTTTTATGTTACGCTCGGGTCAGCCTGAGTTGCAGTTCAGTTTTCTTCCCGGAGCTAGGATTTCTGTAGATCACTTTCAAGCTGCTGGCAAACTTCCTTTCCAGTTCTTTATCTAAAATTTTGAAATCAAGACTAGTGGACATTTGGACTGTTTACTGATAAGTTAAAACTATATTTGGATTTAAGACTATGTAAATTTTACTTGAGTAAGAATATTTAACTATGTAAATTTTACTTGAGTAAGAATATTTATAGTGGCTTCATGAACCACTAAGTATTTTTAATTCCGCTGCGAGTATTCTGATTCTGTGTCTGTGATTCTGTGATTAATTATTTACTGCATATTCTGAGTTCTGCCAAATTTATTTTTACAACGCGGTATTTTTGAACCATTCAAGTCCGACATGTGCGGATGCGAATGGTTGAAAACACCGGGTCGTTACATCTGGTATCAGAGCTTTGGCTCTAGGCAAAACTTAGAATGTATGGTAAATTTGATTTACAGAATCACTTTCATTCGAGCTTGAATCTCTTCCTTTTTGAATTTGGAACGTTCCCTGCGGTTCCGAAGTTCATTCGTGTCCCTCACTATTTATTTTTCTTTCGATTCGGGAGTATCCCATAACTCCACTTAGGATGATCTTTATAGTGAATTGGCGGTTTCGCCAATATTCTAATATAGCGGTGAAACTCCTTTACAACTAGCATTGATTCACCGGAGATTTATATTTATCCTCGGTTTAGATACTAGTATCTTTGGTTATTCTGAACTCTATCTCTTTAGATCGAATGTAGATTTACCCCAGAAAATCCACATCGATCTTACTCTTTAAGTCACGGTTGACCAGGTTAAGGTTGCCCGCGATTTATATAAACTTATCTGGTTTCTTATTCTGTTATTTAACCATCGGATCTTCTGATTCCAACTTATCTTTAAATCAAAATTCTATTTAATTTGAGTCCTTCAAAATTTGAATCTCTATCCTTGTTTTGAAAAAATTTATTCCTATATTTGGGAAAAATCTAATATTATATATATAAGTATAATTTTCAAAATTTAACTAGTTATTTAGAGATAATAGTGTTTGATTTTATTTATAGTTTTGTAAACCATTGGTTTTGTCTTAATGAATAATTGAACTATAAAACATGGTTATAAATTTATTTGGAAACAGAAATGGATTTAAAACAAGAATTTAAGAATTTAATATCTGATAGTTTCAAACCTTGTGTTTAAAGTCTTAAAAGGATATATTATTATTTAAATTATTTTCGAATATAAATTTGTTTCCAAAGAATTTTAAAGTTTTAAAAATTAGTGCTCTTCTCTTTGTTGCTGGAAAATAATTTCGGTGATGACTACAACATCATCGACATTCATTTTCGAGTATCGAAGTAAAGAGACCACGATGTAGTTTTGCTTCAAAAATTTAATTAATTTGAATTTCTAAAATATGACTTAATTTATAATATATATAGATATATGATTTAAATTTGATTTGACATATACTATATGTATGTATTTATTTATCTCTAAAGGGTTTGAAGTTAATTGGAAATTTAATTCATAAATTTATGTTAAAAGGTGATTCTAATAAAGTCAAATTTGGAATGAATATTTAAACTTGAATAATATAGTTGGAAAATTTTACTTGTATAAATTGCATGCCAATATAACTTACCTAAATCATTCAGAAATTAACTATGTAATTGGATAATGTATAATATAAAAGGATTTTATAAATAAAAATTTGAGTGGTTATAATAAATGTTATACACTTAAAGTTTCAGTTACAACAAGACAAATAGAGGTAAATAGAAATAAAATAATAATTGAATAATATACAATATCAAATGGTGTTAAAGGAAATTTAGAAATATATTGGAATAGTTATATTAAATATAATCTACTTAATATGTGCGATAAGATATATTAAGCAGAATATATTTAATAATAATCTGGAATAAAGAAAATTAAATTTGTTGAATAAAAGATGATTATTATAAATGACTATACAAATTTCTGATTTTAGAAAATAATTGGATAATAAGATAATTAATTTGGAAATAGTTAAGATTGATGTAACTTCTGTAAAAATCAAATGAATTAAATCAATTATTGAATATTAATTTAAATTGAATTTATATAGTTTAGATATTGAGAAAAATATTTGACATAGATGAGAAAAATATTGAGAAAAATAAATTTAATTATAGTTTGGAATAAAGAAGAAACTAAATGGGGAATTTAGTTTATTTTGGGAAATGGTAAATTTACTTTAACAATTAAGTTAAATTACCATTTCAAATTTGGATTAAAATTAAACATTTTAAATTAGAATGTTATAATACCTTGTGAAAAAATTGGAGAAAGAAAAAAAAAATGAATGATTTTTCTTTTTTTTAGTGTAGGGATATTATACAAGTAAATATGTAAATAAATAAATGTTAAAATTTTAAGTATAAATAGATGAAATCAATGATTAATTAAAAATTGAATTTTTATTGTTTAGATTAATGATTCTAATTTAAGTTTCAATTTAGTTTTATTTCAGGTTGTTTCTATTCCCCTACCTTCTTCCTTTTCGTGGACGAAAAGTTCTGAGTGGGGGAGAGTGTAACAGCCCAATTTTTTTTAACAAGTATTTTTTTACTTGTATTTTAAAAACTTTGGGATTTATTTAAAGTGATTAAAAAAAAAAAACAATTGACCAAATTTTTAATTAAATAATAAGATCTCTGAAATTTTGACATGGTTAAGAATTAACTTTAATTTGGAAATTTGGGGTTTTGTCGAAGATGGTAAATAACTTAATGTCTAGCAAGATCAAGTTTTAATTAAGAAAACATTAATAGCTTAGGTGGTTAAGACATCTGGGCTATTCATGACAGGTCATGAGTTCGAGTCTCGGCATGGTCAGAATTTCTAATTTTTTTAGTATATAAATGAACTGGGTAATTACGCCTTAAATAGGGCGCCTAAATTTAGGGAATAAATACCGTATATATATATATATATATATATATATAAGATTATATATAAGAAAACGTATAGAACTTTAATCCGTTATTTTTCTCTTTCCAGTAAAATTTACTTCCCAATTTATATACATATATAATTTGATTTAAATCATTTCCTTAAAATACTAAATATGAAAATTTAAAGTGTGAAACGGTTAAATTTGTTAAAAGACAACTCCATTTGAATTTTAATAAAAGGAATTTTGTGTATATATATATAATATGTGAAAACCAATTAAGTTTGTTAAGTAATAATTTTGAAGAATTTAGTGTATTAATGAACTGTTGGATTTCGCGTTTATAGGACGCGTAAAATTTATGGTACAAGTAACGTAATAAACGTATAAAATTTAAAACGTTATTTTTATATAAATCTTGGGTGTTTTATATTACGTCAGTTTGGCCTATTTTAAAAATCATATTTCAACAGCCATATGTATTTAAAATATCGTATCAATGGTCTGTATACAAAATCAACGCTTACTTTAATCACGCATATAAAGTATAGAATCCAAAGCTTTGTATAACTGGCAATTAATATTTTCGCAAGCCTTATCTCAAATCCAGAGGAATAACGTGCATATCCAGGCATAAAAAAAGCACGCAAATCTGAATTTAAAAGAGAAACGTTCAAATCTGTTTGTAACTGTTCTTTAAAATATAATGATAATAATCAACTCTTCCATTTTTGATTTAAACATACCATATATTTCTTCTTAAATCACGCATATATCATTTGAGAGAAAATCAATTTTGCATTCCTTTGCGCGTGACACAAAATTTTATTCTTTTAACATTTTTGGCATTTGCCTCTTACCTTTTTGTTTCTTGAGCATGTCACTGTATTCATTTATTCACGCAACCTAAATGGACCAATATATTTGATTGCCTAAAATCAACTCATGCATTCAAATTTAACCTTGCCTATCTTTTCAAATTCTCACATTCCTATTTATATCTCTCTGTTTCCACTGCCTTTATTTTGCAAGATAAAAATTTTCGTTCCTATAATCACGCATATAAAGTAAAAATCATATTTAAATATACTTATCGATTAAAATATCAGTTAGTGATTTTTATAACAAACGTTACTTTTGTTTTAACTGTCAAAATTTATTTTAAACTTTTGTATATACCTTTTCATCCAAATATCTTTTGCCTAAAATCAATCTCTTGCCTAATATCAGTTCTTCCAAATGCCGTTTCTTCAATCTACAATCACGCAACTATCAAAAAAAAATGTTGAAATCAAAACTCATAAACTGGCAATGAATATCACGCATATAAAATCAAATCTAATTGCTAACCGTGGTCCCTAAAATCACACGAGCCTTATCCATTCAAACAAGATAAAAACTGGAAATAAATCACTGAGCTCTGCTTGCTTTTTCTTTTTCCATTGATTTCGCCTCAAATCAATTCTTTATCTGCAAAACGTTCAATCTTCTATCAATGCTGCCATTTTTTTTTCAATCTCTTGCCAAGGTATTCACATTCAAACTTTTTGAACGTACGAAATTTTGCTTTATCAATCAATTGTTTAGGCATGCCAAGATATGTTGCCATTTTTGTACCAAGCCCTTTTGATTTTCTTCACGTGTATATGTTTTCTTGCATCTAAAGCAAACTCTCCCCTCTATAAATATATTAGCCTGGTTCGTATTTTATCTCCTCATCTTGCATAACATCATCCACAAGGAGAAAAGCTTCTATCAGGTAATATTACTATTCCTCTTCTTCTTTTGCATCCTCTCCGTTTTCCTTCTTCAGTTTTTTCCTTTGCTTTCCCATATTTTGGCTCGGCCACTCCAACCCTGACTACCACTCTAGTGCTCAGCCAAGTTTCCTACGAGACATATATTTTGAAAAAAAAACCTTGTTTCTAGTAGCAGTGGATATGTGTGTTGATGATGAGGTCTTAAGAGAAATGCATTACCTTGCAAATTCATTCAAGTCAGGTCAATAACCTGTTGGAAGCTAGGTTATGGAATTAGTGTAGTTATGATGTAGTAAGTGTTATTCTGGATGTACTTATCACTAATGATTTGTGCATGTTTTACCATCTTGTAACAGTAGATAGCAGAGAGACGCAAGTTGTAGGCAGAGAGTTGCGTGAGTTTTGTTTTGCATAGGATGTTAGACATGTTTAAAAAAAAAAAAAAAAAAAGAAAAATAAATAAATAAATAAATATAAAACGAGAGTAAAGAAGAATATAACAGAGGGAGAGAAAGAGAGTTTTCAGGGTTCATCAGAATATAACATGTTGACATAGTGAGTGAGCCTTCAGTTGCATATAGGCATATCATATAGGCAGGCTTTTAGTGAAATCTTGACCGTGTTTTAGGTAACTGACTTGGGTAGTTATTCGTTGATGATAGTAAAAATTTTAAAGAAGAAATGATGTATCCGTGCATGTTTTATAAAATATATATATAAGATTCGGTTGAAAAAAAAGGGAGAAAGCCTGTAATACTTCAGATAACAGAGAAGATGTTAGGTGGAAATGTTTAGTTGCATATAAAAGCATATAACTGCAATATGCTTTATAGTTGTGTGGGACAGTGCATAAGCCTGTAGGTAGTAGAGTATTGGATGCACTTGTACATGCATATATCACGGCCTATAGGAGAAAAACTTCACCATTTTGTTTTAGATGGCCTTTAGGTAAATTTTACCTTGATTTTTGAAATGGCATGGTTCAGTAATGGGTAGGAAAAGTTTCGTTATGTTTTGATAGTATACCCAGTGGAGTGGTCGAGCAAGTCAAACTAATTCTCGTCCTATTTTTAATTTTTGCTTTGACCGTAAATTTCTAAAGTCACTTATCCGGTATTTGGATCTTGTTATAGATTTGAATCTAGGCGTGACATCCGGGATATTTGATCGTTACTCTCTGTTCGTTTCTTTTCCGGTGGATTTTCGTTTTGAATCAAAAAATTTCTGCAGCCTTCAGGTGAGTTTTTCTCACCAGACAAACATGCCTATATTTCTGTGAATTATCGCAAGTGTATGTGTAAATTATTATTTAACTGTTATCTGTCTGTAATATAACGTAGGATGTTAAACTCCATTTAAATTGACACCTCATCAGTTATTTATCTGTTGTAATATTTCTGCAGTTATATTGTTAAATGTTTATTTACTGATTTAAATCATCACTGCAAGTTCCCTATAAATTTAAATCGTTAAGGCTGAAATGATAGGCCTAAAACGATGATTATTATGCATTTATTCAGTTAACTGTTAAATTTTAACTTGGGATTGCGGGTTTGAAATGATAGAACCCGGGGTTTGTAAAATTGCGGATTGAAATGATATAAATCCGTATCACTTGACCTAGGCTAGAAAATTTTATACAGACCCGTGGTTCCTATAATATTTTTCTGAAATATTTTAAAATTATTTTTAAATGGAAGTTTATAATATTGTGGTTTAATGTATTTAAAGGATTTTTATAAAGATTTAAAAATGATTTTTGAATGAGTTAAGATTTTAAATAAATAAATATAACTTATTTGGAAAAATTCTGGATTTTTGTTAAGATGAGATTTCAGTTAAGAAATAATTGATAATAAGTTGTATTTGGAATTTAAACTAAATTGATAAGTTAATAACCATTTAAATGCTGTCTTTTAAAATTGGACTGTTTAACCCATAAACTTTAGGTAGCATTTCATAGGTGCTGCAGAAATTGAAATTTGATTTATTTAAATTTATAGAAATTTATTTTGGGAATAAGTTAAATTTTTGGAATTTAAATATGTAATTAATAAAAATTAAGAAATGGACTTTGGATAGTTTTAAAGGAAGAAATTGATTTTAAAGTTTGTTAAAAGCAATAAATTCCAAATTAAATTGAATAAGTTGAAATGGTATATTATCAAATGAAATGTTTTAATCAAGAATTTGATATTGAAGGTATTTGAAATATATTTGATTTGTAAAAATACCATTTTTAAACTATAACCACGGGGTATAATAACGTTTGGTTGGCAAAAAGACCGGGATCGGATATGGACATACTCTCTGTCGATACCGAAAACCACTTTGACTAACCGTGTACGCGGTGGAGATTCCATAATGAAGTAGGATGGTGGTGATGGTTTCTTTAAGGTAAATACGTGGACCCGACTCCCGTGAGTTGGCATAAGGTGGCTAAAACAGGAGCGATTCTCGGATTAATGAGGTAGCACCTCTGATCGAACGCACTTCTTCGTATGCCATTCTATTACTCTTGTGATTGTTTTGGTGCGCACCTTTGATTTGGGAGTGTTGTTCGAGGTGGGCGGTAACTGCGGCTACGCGTTTCCACCGGTCCGGATAGCAATTGGTATATCTACCCTGGCATTGCCTAGTTGTGCCGTGTCACCTACCATAGCGAGCCTCCTACGAGTTTCTATTTGTGTCGTACCTATGGAGTACCCTCTGGTAGCTTCCCGATCAGGAGGTATTACGGTACTGTATAGACTATTGGCATTATTTGTGTTAAGGTGGAAAATGTAAAGCCTTAACGCTATTTAAAAGTAAGTTTATTTTATAAATAGACACTATTATAATAGCGCAATATACTACATAGTAAATAGTTTAACGGATCCTTAGAGGATGGGCGGTCCCAAGCATCCTTTAAGTTACTTGCTCTATATTACAATACACTTGAATTAGCTTACACTATATAAGTATGTATGTCCTGACTCGAGTGTTTATGTTTTATGTTACGCTCGGGGCAGCCTGAGTTGCAGTTCAGTTTTCATCCCGGAGCTAGGATTTCTGTAGATCACTTTCAAGCTGCAGGCAAACTTCCTTTCCAGTTCTTTATCTAAAATTTTGAAATGAAGACTAGTGGACATTTGGACTGTTTACTGATAAGTTAAAACTATATTTGGATTTAAGACTATGTAAATTTTACTTGAGTAAGAATATTTAACTATGTAAATTTTACTTGAGTAAGAATATTTATAGTGGCTTCATGAACCACTAAGTATTTTTAATTCCGCTGCGAGTATTCTGATTCTGTGTCTGTGATTCTGTGATTAATTATTTACTGCATATTCTGAGTTCTGCCAAATTTATTTTTACAACGCGGTATTTTTGAACCATTCAAGTCCGACATGTGCGGATGCGAATGGTTGAAAACACCGGGTCGTTACATGGACGCTTTGCTTGATTACCTTTCCACGAATCTAAGAAATGAATATCTCTACTCGTAAGGTTTTCAAATGGATCATTTAGATACCGATCAACCTTATTAGTTATCTCAATTAATTGTTCTTCTCTTCTTGTTTTTTGAAGTCCTTTTAACTTTTCACTTCTAAGACATCATCAAATTGCTCATCAATCTCTTCATTTCGTACAGTAACATTAGATCCAATTACATTTGGTACATTCATGCTCTTTCTATATTCATCATATAGCTCATTTAAAGCATGTTTTATAACATCAAGAAACTCATTTATTTTACTACTATTCCAACCTATATCGAGAAATCTAATCTTTAAAGATTGAAATTTGTATCTTGGATCCAAGATATGAGCTATAATTATCACTTTGTTAATTACTTCAATACTACTCCAATATTTGTCGAATTTAACTTTCATCATTTTTGCTACAATTTGCAAGTTAGAATCATGAATATTGTTACTAGCTTGCTCAATTGCATCTTGAACAAATATAACCTCATCGAAAATTAACGAAGAAGCGACACTCTTAGTTGCACTAAGTTTTAATGTAGTTTCATAAAATTTCTTCCAAAACTCTATCAAAACTCGACCTCTTTCCCAATCTTCTTCTTTTAGAGGCCCCGTTCTTTTTATTAAAATTTTCCTTTTTTCTTTGATCATCCAATTGAAGTAAACTTTAATTGGTTCATCTTCGTACACATTCTATCAAATACTTTTCAAAATTTGTAAGCAATATCAAGCATTTTAAACGTTCCGTTCCATCTTATAGGGCAATCAAGTGGAACAATAGTCATTTTATCATTTTTCATCAAGTTAGAGTAATATCTAAACCTATCCAATCGCGAAGGAGAGGAGTGGATATACCTTACTAAATTCTTAACGCCTTCAACAGCTTCGCAATAATACATTAGTCCATCTTTAACAATTAGATTTGAAACATGACACACACATCTCAAATATATATATACTTTCCACTAAGCAATAAAGAATCAGAATATTCTAATCTTCTCTTTATATAACCAATTGCTATATCATTAACACTAGCATTATCAACTGTGATGGTAAAATTTTTTATCTATGCCTCATTCATTCAAACAATTCTCTAACACCCTTCCTATTTCATCTCCTCTATGACTATTAATCTTTGTAATGCTATAATTCTCTTATGTAATTTCCAATAACTATCCATAAAATGTGCGGAGTGTAACAACCCTGTATTTTGTAATTATTTTATTGTATATTTTAATTATTTTTAATGTAAGATTTTGATTTAAAAACTTATTTTACTTATTTGAAATGATTAAATTTATTATTTAAATATAATCTTGATTTTTAAGAGTTATAATTCCAAACTTGTATAAGTTGAATATTTGCCTGAAATGCTGATTTTGGTCAAAATCGTCAAACTGTGACTTTCAACTTGAAATTTTAAAAGTTTAAAATTTTAATTTTTTTCATTTATTTAAAGACTTTGGCTTTTTTTTTCTTAAAAATCTAATTTTGGAAATTTTCTTGAAATGATTTCTGATCATTTGTCCAAATAAAAATAAACAATGTCTGAAAATTTGATTTGGATAAAAAGTGTAACTTTAATAGAAATTCTAAATTTTATAATTCTAAAGGCAAAATTTTCATCTTGAACTGTATACAATTGTGTAACATTTGTTTCACTTTTGTTTTGGTCAGATTTGTTGTATACTTTTTTTAAAAAAAAGTTAGTAATAATTAGTGTGAAACGGAAAATAAACTTTACATTTCTTTTACATATGTTTACATCTGTTTCTTAACTTCATATTTAACAATCAACTGGATGAAGCTAAATCAAATGTTATTAATTATGGTATAATAGCTATTAAATTTTGGTTTAAAGTGATGGTTTATTTTTCCTAATAGAAACGTTAGTATTTTAAATTTATTTAATAAGAGAAACAAAATAATTTGTACATTACTTTGGGCATATATTTAATTGTTGCTCTTGCCTTTTCGTTATCTATTTGATTTTTTTGTTGCGTTAACAATGCAAAGTTTTCAGCCGTATATTCTCTTTTGAGAATCCAAAATCTTGCTCAAATCTTGCCTTAAATCATTTCCGTGTATGAATTATTTCTTTCCCTCTTGCCTCCCATACGTTTCCACCTATTGGATAGAATTAAATTGCCTCTACCGTTCAAGCATTTTACTCTTGCCTGCCCTCTACATAAATTAGTGAGCAAATGTTAATATATATTTCACGTTTAAAAGTTCCATACCACAAATTATTCATTTTGCTTCCATCAAAATTTGCGTGAGCATCTCCTGAAGGTATGAACCGGCGCATGCTTTTCCTTTCATTTTTTTCTCTTTTTTCTTTCTTTCTTCTTTTCACTCTTGTTTTATTTCATTTGTTCTCCTTTCATTGTTTTGCTATCCTATTACCTGCCACCGTGCTTGGCCATTCACCATATTTTTCCGACCCTACCCATGCCAGACCACCGAGCCTTGTTTGAGAAAAAAAAGGAATGAAAAAAAATTCCATTTTTGTCGCCTTTGTATTTTGTTTTTGAAGTAATATTGCCACCGAGCCTTGTTTTGAAAAAAAAGAAGAAATGAAAAAAAAAGTTGCTTTTGTCACTTTGTATTTTTGAAGTTATAATCTATTTTTCCACTGGCCCTTGTTCGGGAAAAAAGAAATGAGAAAAAAAAATTGTTTTGTCACCTCTGTAATTTGGCATTCTAGTCTATATTCCCTCTGCCCTTTTGTTTGAAAAAAAAAGAAATGAACAAAATTTGTTTTGTCACCTTTGTTTTGAAGTTATAGTCTATTTTAAAAGTGGTCTTGTATTTTTGAAGTCATAGTTTATTTTGTTTTTATAAAATTAAATAGAAAAGGAAATTTGAAAGGCCTTAAACTTTCTATCTTTCTATGGGCCTTTATAGTCCACCCTTTTACTTTTAACCTAACCTTTCACCAATTAACCCTAACACCTCCTCATATCATCTCCTACCACTTCACATTTTTGTGCTTGCCATGCCTTTGTGATGCCAAACCAGATCCTTTTCCACCTGAAAACATGTGTGGCCTAGCCCTAAGCATGTATGGCCGAGCATACATGGAGTTGTGGTCAAGCAAAAGTGGTTGAAAAGCTTGGTAATGTCATTTGTTGCTTCTACTTTTCTATTGTTCAACAAATATTTATATTGTATGCATATGTTTTAATGGTCTTGTTTATTTGTTGTATACAAGATCATTATCAAGGCTTTCCATTCATTCAATTCAAATCGTGTTTGTCGTGCTTTTGAAATCGCTCTTGTGTTTGTTGTTTTGGTCTCTAGCTTCGAAAAGGTGAGTCTTTCTCACTCTGACATATATACTTATGAAAAGTGGATTGATGACAAGTGTTTAGTAATGTAAAATGTTTATACAAGTTAATGATGATCATATGATATGCTATGCCGTGTTACTTACCATGTTATTACCATGTTAAAACTGTTAATTTTCACCTGACATCTGATACATGACTGTATATTGTGATATTGACATTGATTATATTATTTCTGTATATGATCACACTGCAAGTTCCCTGTTAGGATAAAAAATCATTATGGGCTGAAATGATAGGCCTGAGTTATTTTATTTATTTATTTAAACTTGGGATTGCGGGTTTGAAATGATAGAACCCAGATTTTTACCTTTTAAACTGCGGATTGAAATGATACATATCCGTATCACTTGACCTAGGTTAGAAAACTATATACAGACCCGTGGTTATTCTATAAAGTGCTTTGAATATTTTAAGTATTTTAAAAATATAAAAGTATGAAATTTGATTTAAATAGATTTTCAAAGGTTTCAAAATAAATAAATTATGATTTTTCTATGTGTTAAAAATGTAATTTATGAATGGATTAACTGGATTTTGAAATATAACTTATGTTTGAAATTTGGAATTTTGACTAAAAATGATATTTAAGTTACATGAATAAAATGGACTTTAATTTTATTTGGAAATGGTAAATATGATAAATTAATTTATATTTGAATTTAAGTGATTTATTAAAGAATTATTGATTTTCTATAAATTTAAGTGGTTGAATAAATGACTGTCGAAAATGAAATTTTAAAATATAACTTGACTTGAAAATGTGAAATTTGAGTTTTAACTAAAGATGTTAAATTAATCAAATAAACTGGAAGTTTAGTTAAATTTGTAAAATGGTAATATAAATCTGAAACGTATAGGTTTTAATTTATGAAAGAAACGTATAGGTTTTAATTTATGAAAGAAACGTATAGGGTTTAATTTATGAAAGAAACGTATAGGTTTTAATTTATGAAAGAAACGTATAGGGTTTTAATTTATGAAAAAAACGTATAGGTTTTAATTTATGAAAGAAACGTATAGGGTTTAATTTATGAAAGAAACGTATAGGGTTTAATTTATGAAAGAAACGTATAGGGTTTAATTTATGAAAGAAACGTATAGGGTTTAATTTATGAAAGGAACGTATAGGTTTTAATTAATGAAAGAACATATGGTGTTCTAATTAATGATAGGAACATGTAAATTCCTAATTAATGAAAGAAGGTATAAGTTTTAATTAATGAAAGAAACGTATAAGTTTTTAATTAATGAAAGAAACGTGTAAAGTCCTAATTAATGAGAGAACATGAAAGTTTTAATTAATGCAAGAACATGTAAAGTTTTAATTAAGAAAGAAACATGTAAAGTTTTAAGTAGTGTGGTATTGATTTAATTAATAAATGTTCATTATTGTAATAGGAGTATAAAATTTAAAACGTACATTTGACACGTAGATTTTAATCAATGTAATGGTGTATTTTAAATTGATTAAAATGGTAAATGTTACTTATTGTAATAATAATGTAAGTTAATAAGGTGTTTTTAACTTAACATAAGAATTTCGGTTTAAATTGTATATTACAGTAAGAAAGTTTATTTAACTATAAGGCTATGATAAATTGACATGTTAAAATTTTAAGCTTATCAATAGTTTGATTATATACAATGTAAAGTGGAAAGTAGTACATTCCAAAAATGCTATGATTCCTTAAGGTAACATTTCCAAAATGCTATGATAATTTAAAGGAATATTTCAAGTTTAATAAATTTAAAGAAATATTCAATGATTTGAAAATTTGGGTTTTATTTGAATGATATAATATTGAATTATTTTTGAAATGGAAATGATACAATTGTGATATTGTTTTGAAATCAGTATGGTATTTTGGTCTTGGAAGTATAAATTATTTGAAATAAATATCCATGGGTTATAATAACGATTGGTTGTTAAAGAGACCGGGATCGGATATTGTCTTATAGCCGGCCAATACCGAAAACCACTTTAACAACTGTGTACGCGATGGAGATTCCAGAATGAAGTAGGATGGTGGCGACGTTCTCGAGGTATATTACGTGGACTCAACTCCCGTGAGTTGGCATATATGACTAAAACAGGAGCTATACTGGGCTACACAAAGGGTCGCACCCTTTCATCGAGCATGCTCCATCGGAAACTATTCTATTACTGTTGTGATTCGATTCGGTGGCGCCACTTTGATTCGGGGGTATTGTTCGAGGTGGACGGAAGCTGCTGGCTTGCCGTCACCATCGGTCCGGGAGTGCAAACGGTGTATCCACCCTGGCATTGCCTTGCGTGCCGTGTCATATCCTTATATCGAGCCCACTACGATTTTGGTTTTAAAGATCTGACCGCGTTAAGGTTCACCATCCCCTTAACGCTATTTTCTATATGATTATACTTTACTGATTAGACACTACCGTATATAGCGTATATTACTACATAGTAAATAGTTTAACGGATCCTTAGAGGATGGGCGGTCCCAAGCATCCTTTAAGTTACTGATGCATTTTGTTACTGTTCACTTGAGTTGATTTACAGTTTATAAGTATTTATGTCCTGACTCGAGGGTTTTGTGTTTTGCTTTACGCTCGGGTCAGATTGAGCGAGTTAGCATTCCAGATTCACCTTCGGCGTTGGAGCTTTCCTTGAAGATCCAGCCTTCTATTTTGTTACTTTATCCAGTGTTTCAGTGATGTATCTTGTTACTCTTCTGTTGTATCTTATTTAACTCTGATGTATCTCATATTTATATAGTAGCTTCATGAACTACTATCTCTTTTTCTTCCGCTGCATTTTTATATACTCTGTGTCTGTGATCTGTGATTTTATTTACTGTATATTCTGAGGTGTGCCAAAATTTTATTTACAACGCGGTATTTTGAGCAATTCAATCCCGGCATGAGTGTCTACCTATGCACTTATAATGGATGCGAATGGTTGAAAATATCGAGTCGTTACAGTTGGTATCAGAGCTTTGGTTAGCTCTAGGCAAAACTCAGCATATGGAGTAGATGTATTTACAGAATCACTTTCATTCGAGTTGAATCTCTCTCTTTTGACTCGATTCCTTTGAATTTTGGAACGTTCCCTGCGGTTCCAAAAATCCATTCTTATTCCCCGCTACTCATCTTCACTTGATTCTGGAGTATCCCATAACTCCATTTCGAATGATCTTTATAGTGAATTGGCGGTCCCGCCAATCTCAAAAATTTTCTTGTAAAAGGAGTGAAACTCCTTTACAACAGCATCGATTCACCAAAAATTTTATATCCTCGGTTTGGATGCTAGTATCTCCTATTATCCCAATCTCTATCTCTTGAGGTCGAATGTAGATTTACCCCAGAAAATCCACTTCGATCTTATACTTTAAGTCACGGTTGACCCGATTAAGGTTGCCTGTGATTTATTTTAGCTTATCCGCCTCCCTACTCTGTATTTAATCATCTTGTCTTTTGTTTCCAACATATTTTCAAACATTTTGAATTGTATTTGTCAATCTATATTTTGTTTATATATTGTGTTGTTTGAGTTGTTGATGTTGAGTTGGGTTTCCGATCGATTCGTCTGAACAACGCTATTGATAGGATTTCTAAAACACTTTGACAGAACAAACTGACACAATATTATTTTAAAATTTGGTTAATGATATAAAATTTTGATATATATATTTATGGAACTTAATAAAATGATTCAAATTGATAATTTAAATGATAATACTTGATTTATCATTTATTGTTCTATAAATGAATTTATAAATAATTGTTTATAAATTTATATGGGAACTTAAATTAATTTAGAAAAAGAAATTTGAGAATTTAATTTCCGATGGTTCCAAACCTTTTGTTTAAAAGTTTAAAGGGATATAATATTTAAAATATTTTCAAATAGAAATTTGTTTCCAAAGAATTTTAAGTTTAAAATTTGTACTCTTCTCTTTGTCGCTGGAAAATAACTTCGGTGATGACTGCAGCATCATCGACGTTCATTTTCGAGTTTCGAAGTGAAGAGACTGTTCTGTAGTCTTGCTACAGCTTTGTTTTGGGAAATTAAATTGATTTGAATTTCTAAAATATGACTTAATTTATAATATATATAGATATATGATTGAAATTTGATTTGACATATTATATATATATTATTACTTATCTCTAAATGGTTTGAAGAAATCAAAAATTTAATTCTTAAATTTTATTTTTAACAATAATTTCAATTATAAAAAGAAAATCAAAAAAATTTGGATAAATGATTAAAATTGAGATAATTGAATTGGAAAGTTTTATTTGTATGACACAATTCCATTCCAATATAACTTACCTTAATTTCAGAAGTTAACAATGTAATTGGGTAATATACAAAATAAAAAGATTTTATAAATAAAATTTTGGTGGTTATAATAAATGTTATACACTTATTATAAAATGATTAACAGAGGTAAATATAATAAAGGGTAATTGAATAACTTACAATAAAATGATGTTAAAAGAACCAAGAATAAAAGAAAGCAGTTATAATAAGTGTAAGTATACTGAACATGAGTGATAAATATATTGAGAGGAATAAATTTAATTTTTATTAGGAATAAAGAAGAATAAAATTTATTAAATACATTGTGAGTGAATAAATGATTATTTTTCTAACCCATGGTTTTAAAAAAAAAATCTGTTAATTTAAGATGATTGGATAATAAGATAATGAAATTTGAGATAGTTAAGATTTATGTAACTTATGTAAAAGTTTATTTTCTATTTAAGTTGAAATCTCCATGCTTTCAAATTCATTTTCTTATTTTGTTTTTCAAACTATCTTTTGGTTTTTCTTATCGTCCTCATCTTGCTATAGACTGGTATATGCATCTTTCTATGATCTTTCTGTTTAGAAATCTTTCTATAATCTTTGATAATCTCCACCTTGTAAAACTTACCTATAACAACAGTTATCAGGTATAACTTCAATCTTCTTGTCATCTTATCTTAATCCTATTTCACTCTATCTTTTCTGTGCCCTTCCATACCTCATTCCTTTTCGGGGACGAAAAGTTTTGAGTGGGGGAGAGTGTAACAACCTTGTATTTGTAATTATTTTATTGTATATTTTAATTATTTTTAATGTAAGATTTTGATTTAAAAACTTATTTTACTTATTTGAAATGATTAAATTTATTATTTAAATATAATCTTGATTTTTATGAGTTATAATTCCAAACTTGTATAAGTTGAATATTTGCATGAAATGCTGATTTTGGTCAAAATAGTCAAACTGTGACTTTCAACTTAAAATTTTAAAGTTTAAAACTTTAATTTTTTTCATTTATTTAAAGACTTTGGCTTTTGTTTTCTTAAAAATCTAATTTTGGAAATTTTCTTGAAATGATGTCTGATCATTTGTCCAAATAAAAATAAACAATGTCTGAAAATTTGATTTGGATAAAAAGTGTAACTTTAATAGAAATTCTAAATTTTATAATTCTAAAGGCAAAATTTTCATCTTGAACCGTATACAATTGTGTAACATTTGTTTCACTTTTGTTTTGGTTAGATTTGTTGTATACTTTTTTTTTAAAAAAGTTAGTAATAATTAGTGTGAAACGGGAAATAAACTTTACATTTCTTTTACATATGTTTACATCTGTTTCTTAACTTTACATTTAACAATCAACTGGATGAAGCTAAATCAAATGTTATTAATTATGGTATAATAGCTATTAAATTTTGGTTTAAAGTGATGGTTTATTTTTCCTAATAGAAACGTTAGTATTTTAAATTTATTTAATAAGAGAAACAAAATAATTTGTACGTTACTTTGGGCATATATTTAATTGTTGCTCTTGCCTTTTCGTTATCTATTTGATTTTTTTCTTGCGTTAACAATGCAAAGTTTTCAGCCGTATATTCTCTTTTGAGAATCCAAAATCTTGCTCAAATCTTGCCTTAAATCATTTCCGTGTGTGAATTATTTCTTTCCCTCTTGCCTCCCATACGTTTCCACCTATTGGATAGAATTAAATTGCCTCTACCGTTCAAGCATTTTACTCTTGCCTGCCCTCTACATAAATTAGTGAGCAAATGTTAATATATATTTCACGTTCAAAAGTTCCATACCACAAATTATTCATTTTGCTTCCATCAAAATTTGCGTGAGCATCTCCTGAAGGTATGAACCGGCGCATGCTTTTCCTTTCATTTTTTTCTCTTTTTTCTTTCTTTCTTCTTTTCACTCTTGTTTTATTTCATTTGTTCTCCTTTCATTGTTTTGCTTTATCCTATTGCCTGCCACCGTGCTTGGCCATTCACCATATTTTTCCAACCCTACCCATGCCAGACCACCGAGCCTTGTTTGAGAAAAAAAAGGAATGAAAAAAAATTCCATTTTTGTCGCCTTTGTATTTTGTTTTTGAAGTAATATTGCCACCGAGCCTTGTTTTGAAAAAAAGGGGAAATGAAAAAAAAAAGTTGCTTTTGTCACTTTGTATTTTTGAAGTTATAATCTATTTTTCCACTGGCCCTTGTTCTGGAAAAAAGAAATGAGAAAAAAAAAATTGTTTTGTCACCTCTGTAATTTGGCATTCTAGTCTATATTCCCTCTGCCCTTTTGTTTGAAAAAAAAAGAAATGAACAAAATTTATTTTGTCACCTTTGTTTTGAAGTTATAGTCTATTTTAAAAGTGGTCTTGTATTTTTGAAGTCATAGTTTATTTTGTTTTTATAAAATTAAATAGAAAAGAAAATTTGAAAGGCCTTAAACTTTCTATCTTTCTATGGGCCTTTATAGTCCACCCTTTTACTTTTAACCTAACCTTTCACCAATTAACCCTAACACCTCCTCATATCATCTCCTACCACTTCACATTTTTGTGCTTGCCATGCCTTTGTGATGCCAAACCAGATCCTTTTCCACCTGAAAACATGTGTGGCCTAGCCCTAAGCATGCATGGCCGAGCATACATGGAGTTGTGGTCAAGCAAAAGTGGTTGAAAAGCTTGATAATGTCATTTGTTGCTTCTACTTTTCTATTGTTCAACAAATCTTTATATTGTATGCATATGTTTATATGGTCTTGTTTATTTGTTGTATACAAGATCATTATCAAGGCTTTCCATTCATTCAATTCAAATCGTGTTTGTCGTGCTTTTGGAATCGCTCTTGTGTTTGTTGTTTTGGTCTCTAGCTTCGAAAAGGTGAGTCTTTCTCACTCTGACATATATACTTATGAAAAGTGGATTGATGACAAGTGTTTAGTAATGTAAAATGTTTATGCAAGTTAATGATGATCATATGATATGCTATGCCGTGTTACTTACCATGTTATTACCATGTTAAAACTGTTAATTTTCACCTGACATCTGATACATTACTGTATATTGTGATATTGACATTGTTTATATTATTTCTGTATATGATCACACTGCAAGTTCCCTGTTAGGATAAAAAATCATTATGGGCTGAAATGATAGGCCTGAGTTATTTTATTTATTTATTTATTTAAACTTGGGATTGCGGGTTTGAAATGATAGAACCCGGATTTTTACCTTTTAAACTGCGGATTGAAATGATACATATCCGTATCACTTGACCAAGGTTAGAAAACTATATACAGACCCGTCGTTATTCTATAAAGTGCTTTGAATATTTTAAGTATTTTAAAAATATAAAATTATGAAATTTGCTTTAAATAGATTTTGAAAGGTTTTAAAATAAATAAATTATGATTTTTCTATGTGTTAAAAATGTAATTTATGAATGGATTAACTGGATTTTGAAATATAACTTATGTTTGAAATTTGGAATTTTGACTAAAAATGATATTTAAGTTACATGAATAAAATGGACTTTAATTTTATTTGGAAATGGTAAATATGATAAATTGATTTATATTTGAATTTAAGTGATTTATTAAAGAATTATTGATTTTCTATAAATTTAAGTGGTTGAATAAATGACTGTCGAAAATGAAATTTTAAAATATAACTTGACTTGAAAATGTGAAATTTGAGTTTTAACTAAAGATGTTAAATTAATCAAATAAACTGGAAGTTTAGTTAAATTTGTAAAATGGTAATATAAATCTGAAACGTATAGGTTTTAATTTATGAAAGAAACGTATAGGTTTTAATTTATGAAAGAAACGTATAGGGTTTAATTTATGAAAGAAACGTATAGGGTTTAATTTATGAAAGAAACATATAGGGTTTAATTTATGAAAGGAACATATAGGTTTTAATTTATGAAAGAAACGTATAGGGTTTAATTTATGAAAGGAACGTATAGGTTTTAATTTATGAAATAAACGTATAGGTTTTAATTTATGAAAGGAACGTATAGGTTTTAATTAATGAAAGAACGTATGGTGTTCTAATTAATGATAGGAACATGTAAATTTCTAATTAATGAAAGAAGGTATAAGTTTTAATTAATGAAAGAAACATATAAGTTTTTAATTAATGAAAGAAACGTGTAAAGTCCTAATTAATGAGAGAACATGAAAGTTTTAATTAATGCAAGAACATGTAAAGTTTTAATTAAGAAAGAAACATGTAAAGTTTTAAGTAGTGTGGTATTGATTTAATTAATAAATGTTCATTATTGTAATAGGAATATAAAATTTAAAACGTACATTTGACACGTAGATTTTAATCAATGTAATGGTGTATTTTAAATTGATTAAAATGATAAATGTTACTTATTGTAATAATAATGTAAGTTAATAAGGTGCTTTTAACTTAACATAAGAATTTCGGTTTAAATTGTATATTACAGTAAGAAAGTTTATTTAACTATAAGGCTATGATAAATTGACATGTTAAAATTTTAAGCTTATCAATACTTTGATTATATACAATGTAAGGTGGAAAGTAGTACATTCCAAAAATGCTATGATTCCTTAAGGTAACATTTCCAAAATGCTATGATAATTTAAAGGAATATTTCAAGTTTAATAAATTTAAAGAAATTTTCAATGATTTGAAAATTTGGGTTTTATTTGAATGATATAATATTGAATTATTTTTGAAATGGAAATGATACAATTGTGATATTGTTTTGAAATGAGTATGGTATTTTGGTCTTGGAAGTATAAATTATTTGAAATAAATATCCATGGGTTATAATAACGATTGGTTGTTAAAGAGACCGGGATCAGATATTGTCTTATAGCCGGCCAATACCGAAAACCACTTTAACAACTATGTACGCGGTGGAGATTCCAGAATGAAGTAGGATGGTGGCGACGTTCTCGAGGTATATTACGTGGACCCAACTCCCGTGAGTTGGCATATATGACTAAAACAGGAGCTATACCGGGCTACACAAAGGGTCGCACCCTTTCATCGAGCATGCTCCATCGGAAACTATTCTATTACTGTTGTGATTCGATTCGGTGGCGCCACTTTGATTCGGGGGTATTGTTCGAGGTGGGCGGAAGCTGCTGGCTTGCCGTCACCACCGGTCCGGGAGTGCAAACGGTGTATCCACCCTGGCATTGCCTCGCGTGCCGTGTCATATCCTTATATCGAGCCCACTACGATTTTGGTTTTAAAGATCCGACCGCGTTAAGGTTCACCATCCCCTTAACGCTATTTTCTATATGATTATACTTTACTGATTAGACACTACCGTATATAGCGTATATTACTACATAGTAAATAGTTTAACGGATCCTTAGAGGATGGGCTGTCCCAAGCATCCTTTAAGTTACTGATGCATTTTGTTACTGTTCACTTGAGTTGATTTACAGTTTATAAGTATTTATGTCCTGACTCGAGGGTTTTGTGTTTTACTTTACGCTCGGGTCAGATTGAGTGAGTTAGCATTCCAGATTCACCTTCGGCGTTGGAGCTTTCCTTGAAGATCTAGCCTTCTATTTTGTTTCAGTATCCAGTGTTTCAGTGATGTATCTTGTTACTCTTCTGTTGTATCTTATTTAACTATGATGTATCTCATATTTATATAGTAGCTTCATGAACTACTATCTTTTTTTCTTCCGCTGCATTTTTATATACTCTGTGTCTGTGATCTGTGATTTTATTTACTGTATATTCTGAGGTTTGCCAAAATTTTATTTACAACGCGGTATTTTGAGCAATTCAATCCCGGCATGAGTGTCTACCTATGCACTTATAATGGATGCGAATGGTTGAAAATATTGAGTCGTTACACGGAGACAACAATGTAATTAATATTCTGAATGGAAGTCCAAGTATCATGGTTATACTAACCCTTTGATCTATAATTACACTTTTTAATTTGGCCTTTTCCACTATAAACAAATCCCAAATAGCTGACGCACTTTTTTCTATCAGGTACTATAAATCTTGGTTGAAGTTCGGCAATTATTTCTGTAAAACCTTCACTTTCTACCATCCAAAATGATATATCATTCTTAACAATGAATTTTTCCAAAGCTAACGTACATCTATTTTGGTTAAAAGAATGTGGAACCAAAGATCCAGCCAACCCATCTTGAGGTTGACTATTGTGCACATCTTTTTTTATATATGGGAGATTCTGGACATAAATAAAAAGGTGATACCGTAAGCCAGTTGTTTCTTGCTTCGAATCGACCATGCACTCCCTTTTGCAGTACTTACATATTGCAATTTCCTCCATTTCCCCATCGTTCTTCCTAAAAATATTTGTCATGTGGTCCCATATTATTGATTTTGTTGGCCTTGATGGTTTTTTACATTGAATTTCTGTTCGACTTTGCATGTCAGGCTGAGATTGTCCCGCTTCATTCATCGCACCTGATTCACTAGATTCCATAGAAAACCTGCAAATTTCGGTTCTAATAAGAAAACTTTATTGTATGATGAAATTACTAATTGGAATTAATTATTTCAACCAAGATGGAATATGATAGCATGTTAACCGTTGTAGTTTTTTGTATTAACTGTTGTTCAAACATTAGAACTGTTGTTCACGAATGTATGATTTGCATTGTCGTATTAGATATTAGGCAATTATACGCATTAGATCATACAAGAAAAATTAACAACAGACTATTTTTTTATATTATCTAGTTGGTAAATCTTTTTGTCTTGCATGACAAGTCTCTAATTGCGTGTTAACAAACAAATTATACTCTACGTGGTGTACAGTTAAGCACATTTGAAAATTTGAAATTTGCACATAAACCCTCGAGCAAATTGAATTTTTATGTAAAATTTCAAAAATTTTATTGGTTGTACAAATCAGAACATCAATGTTTAAGTCAAAGGATTTGCACCCAAGATCTTATATGTACTTACCTTGAAAAGTGCAAGACGACTGAAAGTACAGATTTTGCTGAGTTCTAAACAACTGGCTAAAGTATGATATAGTGCCCCATGATTGACGCACATTTAGAACCGTATAGGCTAATTACAAAGTATTATGAAAAATCTCATGCACTTAGGATTAATCACTGAACCTCATTATAATAAAAGTAATAGGTGCAGAAATAGTAATAATATTACCATAGAAGTCTTTTAGAAAAGTTATTACAGTTTTGTCATGAAAAACTCAATGACTAAAGAAGGTAGTGTGCACTTCATCCATCTTCTCCATTATTTTATTAATGCAGGCAAAGTTGGCGTTTACGATAAAATTTGTATATTTACTTTTTCATGTTACAACCAATGAAATTTGCACCCATGCCTTGTGCAATTATCAAAAAATTGAATCAATCCTTCAAGATTCTTCAAACTGACTTTCACTTCTTATGGAGTTTGAAACTCGCTTTTGTTGCTAATTCAGACTCATTTAACACTTCTAATATTTTTCATGTAGCAACAGTAATAAGAAGATAATAAGAAAAAAAGGACATTGTTTTACTTTATATTAAAGCTTCACAAACATGTATGAAAACATTCAACTCTTAATATATTTTTTTGTGGATAAAAGCATGAATGGATTTGCGAGGACATACAACATATGAGCAAAGGATTGAAAACAAATAGTAAAATGCATTTTCGTTACAGGGAAGGAAAAAAGATAATTAACATGATTTCAAAATGCAGTCACCAACTAATTTGCAATGTTGTTATATATAGGTTTTTACGAGTTCTTGTCTGTTGTGGTCGAAACGAAGGGGAATAACGTAAGTTTTATCTTTTTTTACACCATCAAATAAAAAAACTACGGATCGTTTAACATTGCTCAATAAAAATTTAAGTTCGCCTAATGCTTTTATGTTAAAATTGGAAAATGGGTTTTGTTGTATTAAAATAATGCAAGCAAGTAAACCCATTGGTTACTTACCAAAATTTTGGCTTACAGCAAGAAATTAAATCAATAACAACATATATCTAACCCTATTGTACTTTCTTAAATTAATCAAAATTGAAAACAAAATTCTAAGCATTAGGTTTTTCATGCAAGAAATCTAATCATTTTCAGTTTAGCATCATCAAATCAACAAATCTTAAACATAAAAGATATAAAAAATAATAAATAATTAAAATTGAAGTGATTTAAATACCTGCATGTGAATTTCCTAGTCGAGAAATGAATCGACCAAGGTAATTAGTAGGTTTTCTGAAGAATTGCGAACGGAGGAAAGAGAATTAGGGTTAGGTTTCTTCTACAAATTTGAGAGCACGGTCGATGAATTTTTTTTTCCGAGTGCTAAAGTATTAGATTCAACGATTCATTTATAGGCCAGTCCAGTTAAGAAGATTTATGAAATGATTCAGAAGGAATGAAATTACCGCAAAAAACATTGGAAATTTTCATTTTCTTCCAATAGAAACCGGAATGAATTCCTTCAAAACTATTTTTAATGGAAAAATACGGAAATGGAAAATCTCGGAAATATGCGGAAGGAAAGTACTGGAAAATAGGTAAAATGGAAAAATTTCCATCCCTAATTACTAGAAAAAAATGAAAATTAAAAAACAAATAAAAAACCATACAGATCGCATAATTTTTTTTATTAGTCGTCAAATCAACCGTTATTGGCACATATATAACTTTTGGGGGAAAACCAAAGCACAGTACGTCAAATTTTCTGGATCATTAGATCACAAATTCAATGGTTCACAGTATGTTTTGAAAAACTGAAAAATTCTCACACACGTTGATGCTTTGGACCGTACATACTTGCAGATGCATTCTCGACGAACGATAATGAGAATCTAAACAGGGCAATTGAGCAGGAAAGTTGAGTGAATATAAAATGTGTTTGTGTGCTATGAGCGGATAATCTGAATGGAGTATTTGAGTAGAGTTTCTAAAATGTGATTTTTAATTTAATTGTTTTGTAGTTAAAAATTATTTGTTTTGTCGTGTAGTATGCATTTAATTAAAATGAAATAACAATACAAAAATCGAAGTACATTCAGAATAATTAAAATACCTCAAAATACAATGATATAGTTCATAGAAAATACAAAAAAACAACAAAATTTTAGAAATCTCATTTGATGGCACCATCTTAGCTAATCAGATACGTTTGATACTCTTTTGGGTGCTGTTTTCCGTGATCACTAACGATAACCAACTTTTGGCTATGTCGCCGTTCACAATATTGAATAAAACTCTATTATCGAGCCATATAACAATTATCATCACATCACCAAAATCATATTCTCCTTCTTCTCCAAGATATTGAATGCGAGTAGTCATATTAGCGTAGTTGATAGAATATCATGTAGAATCTATGTTGTTTGTATTGTTACCTGTGTTCGGACTGTCTAAATCCACGCAGGAGTTTGTTGCAATGGAGGATTGATTGATGAATTCAGATATGGAATTTGCATTTCATCTAGTTGACTATAAAACCCTTCAAAAGCCCATGTTCTATTAAACTGGGTCTGTAGGAGGAGGAGGAGTTTGTTGCGGTGGTTTTGGGTTAGCAGCAGACGTATACAATGTTTGTCAAGTTGCATTCGTCTTATGGAACAATTATTTCATCAACTCCAAATTGTCAATTCAAAACAATCGTTTCAAAGTCGTATAAGTTAAACAAAAAAATTAGTAAAACGTTACAAAAAAATGTATAAAATACCTTTACACGGTCACTCCACCATTCCTCGTTGGCTGTAATGGTTTATTTATGATTATCCCAGTTAGAACTAGTCTTATTGCACAAGTTTTCTCACTTAACTCATTCTATTCTAAGACTATCATATTTTGATCGTGTATCGATTCAATATGCGAAATCTTTGCTAAGCTCGATCGAACTTTTCCGCGACTTTGTGCAATTCTTTTTTATTACTACCACAGGTAGCATATGCTTTTACATCAGATTTTAGCATAATCCAAGTAGCGTTGGATGTCCAAGTATATGGAGCTTTTTGGTTCGACCCTATGAAAATACGAAACAACAAAAGTATTCAAAAAGTTACTAGAAATGTATATAATGTAGAGAGAGAAAAATATAGAGAAAAGTGTAAAAATATACTTGAATTGCCTTGTGGATCGACGGATAAAAAAAATTATTTGTTGGTATGGAAGCGTGAAGCTAGAAATGATGATGGTGAAACATATAGAAAAGGGAGTAGAAAGAAGGAAGTGGAGCCGTTAAGGGTAAAACGTCTTACACGTTGGACGCCAACGTATCTCCACCTTCCAACGGCTTGAGCCAGGCGTAGTTCGGGAATAGGACGTTCCCGCATCTTGATAAGTGGTAACAGCCAAAAAAAGCCCCACAAACGCCCCCTAAGCATACCCCTACTCCGGTTATTTTTTATATATGTGCATACGATTTGATATTCCCGACCATGTTGCCACGGGCGAATCTAGAAATTTTTTCCAAAGGGTCACATATTAAAGAAGAAAAATTGAGATAAATAAAATTTTAAAAATGGTTAAATTAGATTATTTTCACTTGTAATCAAATTTTTTTAACCTTTAACTAGCGGACATTTATTCAAAAGGAGATTAATGTTTATCTGGAAAGAAGGAAAATGGATAACGGCTGAAAGCAAGTTTAATTTTTGATAGTTGAGAGGAGTCGAATACAAATATTCGATACTTTTACCAAAATTTGAAAACTTGAGGAGGGTCAGCCGATCTTCTTAGCTATACATAGATTCGCCCCCACTGTTGCTAATAAGGCAGTCTAGGCAAGACAAGCACTAACTGATATGGACTATTAGAGGATGACCCTATACATGCACACTACAAAAATACAACACTTTATCGACGTCAAAATGGCGTTGGAGGGGCGTCGGTATAAGACTTATCGACGTCACGCTGACGCCATATAGGGCATCAGAAAATTTAAGGTCGAACATTTTTTTGATGCTATGTAGATGTCTTGGATAGATTACTTATCGACGCTACATTTCCGATGCTATTGGGATGCCCTGCCTACTACAATTGATATTGTATAACTTGAATTTTCCGACGTCTTAACGAAGTCTCTTCGACACCTTGCTAAAATTTCAAATTCATATTTTTCGAGTCCCTATCGACGTTTTACCAACGCCACACCTGAAATAAATTTGTAGCATTTTTACTGCATTTCTAACCTAAATCACACATTCAAATCTATAAAATATATTTTCATCTCACTATCATTACAATACCAACCAAATGTTATCACAACATAATCTCGGTATCATCACAATACAATACATATTACCCAACATAATAGTATCGTAAACATTATCCAACATCATGATATCCAAACAATATCATCATAATACAAACAAAATATCCAACCAATACCATCAAAGTACAAACCAAATATCTAAGTGTATCATCACAATATATAAAAACCAAGGATCCAAATAACAACAACACAATACTCTTTACTCCCCCAAACCACGCCCACCATCACCATCTCCATCACTAGAAATGTCCCTATTTGGAAAGTGTTGCAAAAATGCGTATGTAAGCACCCCGAGCTTCTTTTGTAGCATACAGACATGTGACTTCAACCATCGGTTTCTTCTTCTACTACATTACTGACTTTAGTAGCTCTATCTAGCAATGATCTCTACATTTTAACCAAATTAACGGAGAATTTTTAATTTCAACTATTGTATTTGTTGAACAAAATTTTCAAATTCGCGTTAATAATATATTTGTTAAATTAATTGAGTGATTTAAATTATATTATTTTTCTAATTTATTATGTGATTTAAAAATAAAATCTATAACTCTTATTTAATTTATTAAAACAAGAGTTATAACTTAACTCAATTATATATACATTTGTTTAATTAATTGTGTGATTTAACTTATATATTTGTTTAATTTATTATGTGATTTAATTACATATATAATTTGACTAAAATAAACTCTTGTATAATTTATTGAAACAAAATTTATAATTTAATCCAATTATATATATAACTTATTGAGTGATTTAACTTATACAAACATACTCTTATTTAATTTATTGAAATAAAATTTATAATTTAACTCAATTATATATACATTTATTTAATTAATTGAGTGAATTAACTTTTTTTAATTTATTGTGAGATTTAAAAAATCTGTATATCCTTTTTAATTTATCGAAACAAAATCTATTAAGCTAATTATATACTGATTTAATTTATTTAGTGACTTAACTTTTATATTTTAACCTGAACTCAATTTATTTTTAAAATGGCGATTTTTGGGATACATACATAATACATATGGTTCTAGGAATTTAAAGTAACTCAAACTTAGTTATACTAAGCATTCTATAAAATGCATATATGTACGTGTGGTTCTTGGGATATAAAACCAATGTATACTTGCATATAATATACTATATATATATGGCTTTGTATACATATATACTTATTATCATATTATGTATATAACGAATGTTTAAGTATTACATACCCACGCAATATCGTCGTAGTTGGGCTTACGATCCGCCCTTTTTGCAACAGCTTTAGTATGTTTGTAATACATGTTTGCCCACTTCTCATGTTATCTCCACACCTTGACTCTGAAGCTCCCCAATACTAGTCCGGTATTTCTCCTATTTTGCATTTTACGTATTCATTAGAATTTTATACATGTATATATATACATAAATAATATGTAAATACATGTATACGTACCGCAAACTCGATAGAAGCATTATCTACCTAGCTATTGGCGATGGGCCCATCCAATAACTCAATCGTGTGAGTCATGTAAAAGAGTTGTCAAGACGAAGGCTCATTGTGTTGCTCTTAGTACTGTAATTTGAATTAAGACACAATTATAAATGTCTATTTTAATTTATTTAAAATATAAATAAATTTAATAGATAAATATGTACCAGATTGTTATGATGATCTGTATATGATCTAGAGCCATTGGTATTGAATCTAGGATTAATGTTCCTCCTTTTGGAATTCTGTGTTGGTATTTTCTTGATTTCTTCTATCTCCTAGTGCCCCAAGAACTGTTCATATATCTCATGGGCAAGGGTTAGATGCTTCTTGCCACTCCTACCTGCACTATACGTCCACTCATGGTATTTTTTAGACAATGCAACCAACTAAGCCCTATGCACTAGCTCTTTGTGAATGTCTTCTTCCAAGAGAATTTCCTCTGCAAATGCAAATGAATATATTATGCATAAAATAATATACATATTTATATAGTGCGTTATGTAATAAAATTATTTTTACCATAAATTCTACAAACATGGACTTCTTCATTTCACCGGGAATGTCACCAAATGTAAGCCAAAATCCCGTGATCCATGCAAGAAAGCGATCAGGATGACATCAGATGTAGTCCGTTGTTGAAATCATATATGTATGCACATATGAATGTATGATTATTTAATTAGTAAACTATTTTATACACGTGTGTATTTGTATGTGAGTATATATGTACATGAGTGTGTATGTGTGTGTATGTGGATATGTATGTATCTGATGTGTGTGTTAGTGTATATGTATATATGCGTACATGTACATGCATGTGAGTGTATGTAATTACTCACCCCGATCTTCGCTCTCTAGGGAATACATCAAGTCAAGACAGATCTGGAAGAGTCTGTCTTAGATATATGAGTGGATGGACCAGTACCATCCAAAAAGCATAAGGAACGTCGACAGTCTGAATGAAAGATGACATCATATGCGCATCGCCTTCATCATGCTATGATGAGTGGGAGCCACCATGACCTGATGATGAGCCACCATGGCCGTGTCGACGTCGACTAGACATATCTATTATAATAATACAACACATATGTATACAATATATAAGGAATAATAAATCCATCTTCAAATTATAGACTTGGCAACACAAATAGAGAAAACAGTCTTTCAATAAATTAACATAAGCTACCAATTGTCATCATCATTTCAATACCATTATCACAATCATGTTCATTTTGTGAGAAATGCGGATTACGGATCTTAAGGCTAGGATTAACACTAGAGGGGGGGTGAATAGTGTTTATAAAGAATTACTAAATCTTTTTGAGTTTATGTTAATTTAAACACAGATGTGTGCAATATATAGACACATATATGATCACAGAAACAAACACAGATGCAGAAATAAAATAAAAAGCAGTAAGGAAAAGAACACACCGGATTTTATACTGGTTTGGAGTTACCCTACATCCAGTCCCGCAACACAAGTACGGATTTCCTTTCAAAAGCAATCTTTACAATTACACCATCGATTTCAGGGCTACAAGGTACACCCTCCAGAATCACAATCCTCTGGGTAGAGATACTTGATATTCCGGGCTACAAGTTCACCCACTTGATTTTACGGCCTACAAGTTCACCCAACTGATTTCCCAAGGCTACAATCACACCTTATCATGCTTGATTGATTATGAAGGCTACAATCACATCTTTTCTCGCTAAGTTGATTACAAAAGCCTATAACTCTGAGTAGCACTGAGGATCTTTTTGAGATAGTGATAGAGAATCAAACTACGAATGATCGAGTTCAATTCAATGTAGGTTTCGGCAAAGTAATGATAAGAATTTTTATTAAGAAAAGTGGAAGAAGAAGAGGAGTGAAAAACCAGAAAATCTGATGTAAAATTCGTTGAAACTGGCCCCTATTTATAGTAGAACAACAGTCATGTCCATTCATGAAGAGTTATGGCGAATAGACACTTCTTTTGAAATTGAAATTTTGAACTCAACTAACACCATGTCGACATGGTCACCATGAGTATGTCGACATCCCAAAGCATTTTATGATGATTTGATTTTCTTTGAAAATAACCTTTATCTTATATTAAAACTATTTTAAACTTTATAAATATACTTGACTATAGTAAAAATTCATAAGTAAATATAGAGAATAATATATATATATATATATATATATATATAGAATTTAACAATATTTTTATATTTAGATCTAAGTATAAATATTTTAAAAATTAAATATATTATATTATATTTTAAAATCAGGAGTAATTTGACTTTGAAATTAAAGATGATTTTGAGGCTAAAATTATTTAAAATCAGGGTAGATGTTTTTGATGCTTTTAAGAGGAAGGTTTTGAAATCATTTTGAAAACAAGATATAATTTTGAAAAAAAAATCATTTTGAATAAAAGGTTAGCGGATATAAAACAATGTTCTACTAGATTTTTCGTAGGTTCCATCCTACTTAGGGTTCCATCCCTTTAACAGGCTCGAAGTGGATTTCATTCCACGAATAAATTGGATTTTAAGATGCTAGTGCTTTTCTAGGAGTTTTAACAGAATTTTCTAATTAAAGAATAAATTACTTGAATTCTTCAACTCTTGATAATCTTGATACTCATGAGTCTTCAGTCTTGATATCTTGAATCTCTATACTGTACAGTCTTCATTCTTGGTACCTGCATGGTTAAATCCTGCATATACATATATATCTAAACTTATAATGTTAGTATGTATATTTTATAATCTATTCTAAGGCTATTGTAATCAAAATCATCATCTCACGGACTAACTATCTCCTTCGTTTTGATGATGACAACCTTTGTTTATAAAATATTACTTCTATCCTAATAACTCCCCTTAAAACTAATAACTCCCCCTTAATCTATGCCCTAATTACCCTATTTTATATTTCTCGCCCTTTGTCATCAAAAAAAACTTACTCCCCCTCATTCTTAGACTAAAGTACCTACACTGATAAACTATACAAAGAAATATATAATAGATAGATTAAGAAATAATTATACTTATGAACATGATAATTTAATCAAAGACTACATACATTTCAATGTATATTTACATGTTTTATACATCAAACATCGAACTAAATTAAGAAATCAATCCACACCAAGTATCAATCTAAACCAAATCAAATTAATTCAAACAGAGTAATAAAATTTAAAAGTTATGAGGAACTTCCACCCATCTTACTTCTCCAAAGATAGGGTCTGCTTTAATAGCATCTCAATTTTCATTGTCATTGGTGAGAGAGACAGGAGGATGTGCTTCGTTATCATCCTTGTGTAGGGAGGAAATCATCCATCGTATTGTATCGAAATGCCTTTCTTTCTCCTTGATGATCTGCATTTGACTCAATTCTAAGTGTTGCTGGTTACGGAGAATGAACGAGAGAATATTCTTGGATGAATTAAGAGTTTCTTTAAGATTTTCGGATAAATTATGAATTGGATTAGCCATAGTTGAATTTGTGAAAGAAATGAAGGATTAGAAGATAAGAAATAATTTTAAGTGAAGAATTCTGGAAGAAATAGGTATATACAGGTGTAGAAATTCATTTGAAATGAATAAGCATATGGTAGTTTTTCAAATTTCAAATTCAAAATGAATTGTCATTTCTGACCAGTACATGTCGACATGGTCATAGGGGGTATGTCAACAGGGTTAGTGAAATAAATATGACTAATTAGATTTTATGAATAATTGTGTGTGTATATATATTTATATAATATACAAACATTTATTCTGGAGATAAGATAAGGTAGATAACAGAAAGGAAATTTCATTGCATATTAAGATGATACAATGATTAAACATATGAAACTACATGAACTTTCGAATTAAAACAAGCTAAAACACATACAACAAAATACGAAAAGATAACACTAGTTAGAGGATGATGATGATGAAGAAAGTCCAAGTTTCTTACTGACTTTGGAAATGAACTTGTTCATCTTGGATGAAATTTTGTCCAACTTCTTACTAACGGATCGTCTAAGAATCCGTTGATTCTCAACAATCGTCTTTTGGTTTTTGAGAAGGGTTTTGGTGGATGGATTAGGAGGATAGTCGATGCTTTCCAAAGAGGTTTCACCTTCTTTTTCTTCAATTTCCATTTCATCCCCTTCTTCTTCTTCCTCTTCTTCTTCTTCCATTTCCTCATGAGCCAAACGCTCTTCCTTTTCGGTAAGGGTCTCATAAGGTTGAAAAACAAATGAAATTTTCATAAGCATGGAATGATTGAAAACTTTTCTAGAAACAAATTCTTCGCCTTTGAAATCCACTCCAAAATAGTTGAAAATTCGACTGAGATAAATTCCATGATACAAAGTATTCTCACCCATTTCAAGATTTTTAGGACGAAGTTCATCCAAAATAACTTGCGTCCAATTTATGTCATAATTTTCAAAAATAGCAAAAAGCTCTTTGCAAACTTTTGAAGTAGGATTGTTAAAATTCCCGATCTTGGGGTCAAAGTATGTTGCAAAAGAAGATTGACAATTCTTGCCTTTGGTCGAAAATTTCAATTTTTGAATTCAGAATTATCATTCCCTTCAAAAATATGATGAAATGTCTCACGATCATTTTCATCGATTTTAAAATTAGAAAGATCCATTCCCGTACACTTACAATTGAGAATGGTACCCAAAAGATCACAATTCAAAACAATTCTAGTGCCTTTGACACTACTCCAAATTTCATCCTCATTTCCATTATAAAATCCACGGTTTAAATTAGCATAGAAAATTTTGACAAGTTTTGGATAGCAAACAAAATCATTTTGAGAAGTATCAATAAGACTAAGAACTCCATTGTTTGAAAAAAGAGAATCAAGTTCATAAGAAGGAAAATCTTGAAAAATAACAAACTTTCCGGGATGGACTTTGGCATAATTAGCATAATTGATGTATGCTTTTATTGCCTTTGGGTCATTGAAGAGTTGCTCTTTTATTTTTCTGGAAATTCTCATGGTGGAGGGGTTGCTTAAAGAAGCCATTAAAGTAGAGAGTAGAGAGCTTGAAGTTTTGAAGAAAGAGAGTTTGAATTTAAAATGAGATGAAAAGATATGATAAAAGATAGTGGATAAATAGTTTCTCAAAGGATATATTCTCTGGTCAAAAGATAGTTTTTCATAAAATTGAATGAAGTGAAAAGATGGAGGGAAATTCAAACATTTGAATTCAAATTGTGAAATTCAAATTCTGGTACCCATGTCGACATCATGGTAGGGACCATGTCGACATGTGCCAGTGAATTTTTGTGAATTATTTTTCCTAAGTTTTGTAATAAATTTATATACTTTATTATATATTTCTTAAATATTATTGGACTAATAATATATTTCAAAAAGTATTATTATACTATTAAAAATAATAATAAAAAATAAATAAAAAATAATAAAAAATAGAAAATAAATTTTTAAAATTCAAACAACACGCCAATTTAAAATGAATTAATCAAGCAATCAAACATCTAATTCTAAGAAAGCAATTTCAACCAATTATATTGTAAATGTGTACCTTTTTCTGAGTCCGTTTCTCTGAATTCGTCGAAGTCGTGAACTACTGTGAAACACAAATTTGAATTATCTGTTTTCTGATCATCATCACTTGAGGACGAGTCTGAGTCACCTAGAGTAGGATTAAATGCATGTTTCCGTTTCTTTGCTGAATCATTATTCATAGGAGGATTTTTCCTATCTAGATACGGACAGTCTCTTTTGATATGGCCTGGTCCATCACAGTTGTAACATTTGACATTATTTGGCACTACATTCTGATTTCCATAGTTCTTATAGTTGTTTCTATAGAGATTATTCATCTTTCTGTATTTCAGGAATTTCCTAAAATTTCTAGTCATTAAGGCTATTTCTTCATCATTATCGCTGTTTGAATCTGGTCCATTAGTCAATGTAATGAATGCCATTGATTTCTTTTCAGATGCTTTGCTTTCTCTTCTCCTAATCATTTGAACTTCATACGACATTAGATTTCCAAGTAATTCTTCTATCTTTAAAGTACCGATGTCATTTTCCTCTTTGATACCAAGTGTCTTTTGATCCCATTCTGGAGTAAAAGAATTTAAAATCTTTCTAACTTGATCTTCTTTAGAAAATTCCTTTCCCAAAGATATTAGAGAGTGCACAATATCCTGAAATCTACTATACATATCTGAAATAGACTCATTAGAATTCATTTTAAATAATTGAAACTGATTTGTGAGCATGGAAATTTTGATCTGATAACTTTGCTTGTTCCTTCGTGAGTAACTTGCAAAGTTTTCCAGATTTCATATGCCGACTTACAAACTGACACTCTATTGAATTCATTTCTATCTAGTGAACAAAACAAAATATTCATTTCCTTAGAATTATTTTGTGCAACGGTCTTTTGCTCAGTAGTCCACTGTGCAAAATCAGTTGTGGGTTCAGAATATTCAGTTTGTGTAATATTCCAAGTGTCTAATCCTATAGATTTTAAATATATTTTCATCCTACATGCCCAATATGCATAGTTACTGCCATTGAAAAGTGGTGGTCTGACAGTAGACTGACCTTCTACAAATGAACTAGTGACAGGGATACTAGTGTTAGTAACAGTACCAATAGGTACAGACATTGCTTCTTCCACCTCTACCGCCTTATGAGAAATGCGGATTACGGATCTTAAGGCTAGGATTAACACTAGAGGGGGGGTGAATAGTGTTTATAAAGAATTACTAAATCCTTTTGAGTTTATGTTAATTTAAACACAGATGCGTGCAATATACAGACACAGATATGATCACAGAAACAAACACAGATGCAGAAATAAAATAAAAAGCAGTAAAGGAAAGAACACACCGGATTTTATACTGGTTCGGAGTTATCCTACATCCAATCCCTCAACACAAGTATGGATTTCCTTTCAAAAGCAATCTTTAAAATTACACCCTCGATTTTAATACTACGAGGTACACTCGCCAGAATCACAATCCTCTTGGCAGAGATACTTGATTTTTCGGGCTACAAATTCGCCCACTTAATTTAACGGGCTACAAGTTCATCTAATTGATTTACCAAGGCTACAATCACACCTTATCACGCTTGATTGATTTTCAAGGCTACAATCACACCTTTTCTCGCTAAGTTGATTACAAAAGACTATAACTCTGAATAGCACTGAGGATCTTATTGAGATAGTGATAGAGAATCAAACTACGAATGATCGAGTTCAATTCAATGTAGATTTCGGCAGAGTAATGATAAAAAATTTATTGATAAAAGTGGAAGAAGAAGAGGAGTGAAAAACCAGAAAATCTGATGTAAAATTCGTTGAAACTGACCCCTATTTATAGTAGAACAACAGTCATGTCCATTCGTGAAGAGTTATGGCGAACAGACACTTCTTTTGAAATTGAAATTTTGAACTCAACTGACACCATGTCGACATGGTCACCATGAGTATGTCGACATCCCAAAGCATTTTTTGATAATTTGATTTTCTTTAAAAATAACCTTTATCTTATATTAAAACTATTTTAAACTATAAATATACTTGGCTATAGTTAAAATTCATAAGTAAATATAGAGAATAATATATATATATATATATATATATAGAATTTAACTATAATTTTATATTTAAATCTAAGTATAAATATTTTAAAAATTAAATATATTATATTAAAAGATAGTTTAAAATCAGGAGTAATTTGACTTTGAAATTAAAGAAGATTTTGAGGCTAAAATTATTTAAAATCAGGGTAGATGTTTTTAATGCTTTTAAAAGGAAGGGTTTGAAATCATTTTGAAAACAAGATATAATTTTGAAAAAAAAAATCATTTTGAATAAAAGGTTAGCGGATACAAAACAATGTTCCACTAGATTTTTCGTAGGTTCCATCCTCCTTAGGGTTTCATCCCTTTAACAGGTCGAAGTGGATTCCATTCCACGAATAAATTGGATTTTAAGATGCCAGTGTTTTTCTAGGAGTTTTAACAAAATTTTCTAATTAAAGAATAAATTACTTGAATTCTTGAACTCTTGATAATCTTGATACTCATGAGTCTTCAGTCTTGATATCTTGAATCTCTATACTGTATAGTCTTCATTCTTGGTACCTGCATGGTTAAATCCTGCATATACATATTTATCTAGACTTATAATGTTAGTATTTATATTTTATAATCTATTCTAAGGCTGTTGTCATCAAAATCATCATATCACGGACTAACACATTTAATTCGACACAATCGTCAACATTGTCAACATCATCAACATCGACATCTTCATCTAATTCAACTCCATTAAATACCTCGTTGTTAAGTGGTCCTACATCATCAACATCTTCTGTTATTTTGATTATTTCGTTGTTCTCTGGATCATTTGGTACGATTGATCATTGGTTATGATCATATACCCTAGAATGACCATCAAGGTTTTTTTTAATAACAGCCTAACGGTCATCCTTATTGTTGTTCATGGCAGAATAAGGCGCATAATGAATCTGTGATGCTTGCATCGCTAGCACAAATGGATCATTTTCTTTATATCGTCTTTTATGATTTATCTCAGTATACGATATACTCCTACATCAGGAGTAGTATCAAACTAATCACATTTGAATAAAAATGTTATAAGCTCCGTTATTACAGAATAAGCAAGTTCAATTATTTTCTATAACACTCCATAATAGTCTTGTAAATCATCACCCTATTAATCGCCTTTAACATATACCCCACTATTGTAAGTTGTTTCACTAGCTTCAAACTCCTTTGTTGAAATTTAAATCCATCTATATACAGGATTGGCCATATTTTGTATTTCGTCATTAGATTAAATGCAAGAGTTTTATGATAAATATCATTGATTTCATTATCAACAACCAATTGCATTAAAGTAATACGCATAAATATACGTAATATTTAAACTATTTTATACTAAGTACATTCAATAGTGTTATATATATATGTGTGTATATATATATATGGTTACATATTTCTAAAACCAAGCCTCAAATTCTTTAATAGGTTGAACCCATTGATTTTGTTGTTCAAATTGACCATTAAACAACATATATTGTTAAGATATACATGATTTTGTTATATAACATGGCATTGACAATTAATAAACAAATATTGTGTTACCTAATATAGTTTGATGATTCTTCAAAATTTAGAAGCACCATTGTTCTAGCTTTGACAAACTCTTTAAGTGTTCGAAAACTTTAATCCTTCCATTTATCTGAAGGATGTCCACGTGTTTTAAAAATGGAAAGAGAAATGTCAGATAACCCATCCATATCATCATCATTAGGTGGACCAGCGTTAGAATTCAGCTTAAGATGGTCTTCAAAGTAATAACCAAAAAATGTAGATGCTTCTTCAACAATATATGCTTGACATATTGAACCTTCAATGCATGCTTTTTGTTTCACATTTTTTAAGGCGATCCGGGTACTTCATGTCAAAAGGCTATTAATTATACATTTACTATTTTTATTTCAAAAAAGAACATATAACTCTTAATTGTATTTTACATATGCAGCGACCCATAATTTCGAACACTTTGTCTTTGAATATTGTATATTTTTAAATCTAGTTAAATGTTATAATGTGATTTTATAACCTTGTCACATTTTAATTAATGAAAAATGATAAAAAAAAACTGTTTTTAATTTTTTTTATAGAAATAAATGCTTTGAAGAAATACTGATAATGTGACCGAAAATTGGTTTATCAATAAACGGCTTTTATTCGATATAATCGAACATTTTTATATTTCTCTAATTAACATATGAAGATATTAGTAACTAATTAACAAACATTACTTCATAAAGCAATTATAATCTTTTAGAAGCTTCTAGAAGATAAGGAGATATTTGTGTGTTAAGGGTAGTCTGGTCATTTGCTAAAGGAAGGAGGTGTAAAGGAGATTTAATATGGCATTTAAGGGGCGAGCCTTTCATGGCTAGCCATAATGGTGATGTGAGGGGGTGAGGCTACCATGTTGGAGCCTATATGAAATTAGGCTTGACTCTTGAATCCATTTCACATTTTTATTGCAAAATCTATACACTTGATGTCCTTCTCTTCATTAAATTTCCTAAGAAAAATAAATGCAAATCATCTTCAAACAAACCAAAACTTCACCAAGGACCCTAGGAAAACATCACAAACACATTCCATCAACTTCGATCTTGAAGAAGTGAAGCATACCGCCCCACAAGTTGAGGTCGTGAGCTATAATTGGCTTAATCTTGCCTAGGCAAATGCAAAAGAAAAGGAGTGGTAGGAAATTAGGTGTTTGCAAGGTTGTGATATGAAGTGGAAACTTGAACTTGCTTATTTGATTGGTTAAGGGTGAGCTAACTTGAAATTTGAATGAAAAAAATATGTATATGTGCTTGTGTTTGATTGTTTATATGTGGTCTGAACTATTATTGCTTCATGTCATAACATTAAATTTGCGTCTTGCTTTGAAAGCAAATGACATATGTAGTCCATATGCATGGACTTGAATGGACTTATGTGACCTGTTTTATAGCCTTGAAATAAAGCATATAGGTTCTAGTTGGACTTTGGTTTGAATTATACTTTGATTTGAAAGTGCTCTTATAGCGATAATCGCTATAAATGCACTTAGGAATTGCCTTGTGTTCGGTAATTTCTAAGAAACTTTGTAAAGAGATAATTAAGGGTTTCTCACTATATTTGTGATGTATATTGTGTATTTTAGTTGCCTGAAAATACTGGATGTTAAAAAGTTAAGTAACATATGGAAAAGTGGCCAAACTTTTGCGTGTGCAAAATTGCCCCGCTTTAGTCTTTGTTTTGAACTTTAAAGGTTTGGAAAGGACTTTAAATTTAAGTATTTTATTTCATAATTTTTATAAGTGTTTTCTAACTCATATTTAATCATTTTAAAAGTAGCCTGGGATTTTTATGTTTTTTTTTAAAATTTGTCAAGTAGAAGGTTTATTTTTGAATATAAGGAAAACATGGGTTTTCTAAGTTTTTAAATAAAATATAAACTTATTAATTTTAAGAAATATTTTGAATTAATTTCTTAAAACCTACTATAAATATATTAAGGTATTTTAAATGCATTTTAAGTGTATATAGTTTTAAGAAAATTAGTTGATTATTTTATTAAAGTGTCAATATATTATGTAATACAAAACCTTTTAATTATTTTATAAAATATCTTAGTTTATAAATAAATTAGCATACATATATATAATTTTTAAAAGGGTTTTAAATTATGAACAACTGCTTTAAAAGGGGTTAGGAACTACATAGTGACTAAATCGAGAATTGTTTAATTACTTTTTTAAAAAGTAATTAACTAAGCTTAACATTAAAAGCCAACAAAGTAGGCTTATCTATTTATGAGATTTAAGATTGATATTTGAGTAAGGATAGAAGCAATTACACTCTAAGCTACCAATTTCACTCTTGCCTAAGGAATACTTGATTGGAAAGGTCGAAAACATGTTAATCGTGTTGATCACTTACTTGTTTATAGAAATTCATTAATATTATACTTAACACTGAAAGCTGATGAAGTAGGCTTATCTATTTGTGAGAGTTAAGATAGATATTAGAGTAGGGATAGAAGCAATTGTGCTCTAACCTACTGGCTTCACACTTGATTAAGGAACAGTTAAGTTAGGAAGGTCAAAAATGTGTTTAAGTATACGAATCTTAATTTTGATAAGCGACCGCTTTAACTAAATAGTCGATTAGTCGACTATCGAATTTGACCAAATATACTTAAGGAGTATCTAAAGGCTTCATGGCTTCATATAATTTGATATCCCCCAAGGAGGAGCACTGGTATGAAACGTCTCCAACTTTAAGAACTTATATATGCAAGATCCCCTGAGGAGGACTCCTCTTTATATGGTTCTGCTACTTCTAAATGAACTGGAATTGAGTTAACCAAAAATTCATCGATTGATATTGAAGAGTTTTGGATCAGTCAGCGTTTTACTTACTGAATACCACTTCAAAACTAGTATACGAGTCTAAGTATTAGAAGTAGTTGTGAAGTGGAATGTTGTAGAGTTGAACTGTCTATCATAAAGCTAAGTCCAAGGGAGAAGTAAGTGTTCATATTTCAAATAAATGCTATAGAGTTGAACTATCTATCCTAAGGTTAATTCCTCGGGCATGTTGGAATCCATGGAAAGGATTTGTTATCTGTTCGAGCGATGAAGACTCATATGAAAGATCCCAAACATATCCTCAACATCAAAAATGACAAAAAGCAGATTAGGTTGCACAGCCTGGGGTTTAGCTAACCCATGATAGGGTATAATAACTCCATATCTAGAGTATGCTTATCGATGTAGGCATTAGAGCTGATGATACTTGGCTCCACGTGGTTTTATAGGTTCGTGCATGGGCTAATTGTGTTTACCTTGTGGTATATTCTATCTAGAGATATACGACACTTGGATGTGCTTTTTGACCCTTGTTAGAGGCCAGTCTCAGTTTATCTAGGGATGTCTCCAATGGGAAATCCATAGCGAACGTACCTTAGCAGTTTTAGATGTATTTCTAATATTATTGTGTTGTAAAATGCAAGAAGGATAGTTATTTTTTGATTTATGTTCTACACCCTGGACATTATCTATTATATCACTATAATCACTTAATGAATGGTTAGTTTCTTCTGTGGGGAAAATCGTTACGATGATTCATACGGTCTCAAAGGTTACTTTTATATGGACACATATACCTTAAGCATCTCATACCAAACTTATTTCTGACACGAGATTTTTTCCTAAATTTCTAGTGTACTCTTTTGAGTAGGCTGAGTAAAGATTTTTTTTTATTTGGATGGATTCTTTAGAGTTCAGGAGACGAGGTGGGGGCTTCCATTATCTATCCCTTTCTATTTCTATTACACTGTATTATGTATGTATGTATCATCATTATGAGTACGTGCAGTTATAGCTATCCAGGCTGATAGTGGTACTTAGGTTTAATAACTTCAAAATTATTCTATATTCGAAGTAAACTTTTGTACTATCATTTTTATATTGTAGTTTATCATTTCACTATGAGATTCAGATATTGTGTTCTTCTTCTTTTTCTGTTTCATTTTCCTTTCGTTTTATCTTAGCAATCTTTCTTTTCGGCACTTGCATGCTTGACACACGAATGTTATGGACGTATTTAGTATTGACATTTGAAGGTAAAAAATCAGGTCGTTTCATTTGGTATTAGAGACCAGGTTAAGTGAACACCTTGGCTTTGGTTGGGTATGGCTCATTAGAGATAGGGTAACTGACACATTGGAATGAGTTGAGTGTATTATATATACGAGAGCGTATTTGTATTTTTCTATAAACCTACATCCTTTTCAGCTTTTCCTTAAGAATAACTCTTTCTTTGAAATTACTCTATCCTTAAGTATCCTAATGTTGTTTTGCTATGTTTGGATAGTACAAACCATGAGTACTAGAGCTGCTAATGCTATAGGAGGTAGCATAGGTCGAGGTAGTACAGTCACGAATGGTGGAAATTGGGTACCGAGGAATGTTGCTCTTATGGTGGAACCGAGGGTAGATATTGTGGAAGTGGTCGTGTAGGTTAGGCTTCAGATGATTTTTTTTCACTTTGTCTTGATCGTGAGAAGTTTGAGGTAAGAGGTTTAGTTGCTCGAGGATTATCACAAAAGTTTAGTCTTGGATATGATTATGTGATAGGATATTCGAGGATATGGAGCTGGATTATGCGATGAAGCATCGTCTAGCGTTGCGATATCTGATAGATGCAGCTACAAATTGGTGGGGTTTGATTACTGGTGATGTCTACTGCTAATATCCAGGAGAATGACTTCTCTTGGGCCCAATTTTAAGGAGGTATTTGAGATGAAGTTGGTCGCGGAAGTGGAAAAGAATTTGTTGTTTAGGGACTTCTTGCATCTGAAGCAAGAGTCATGATAGTAGTAGAGTATGAGAACCGGTTCATTGCTTTATCTCAGGTTGGGTCATCAGTAGTTAACATGCCGCTAAAGAAGAACGAGACGTTCATCATGGGCATGCATCCTGAGTTCCAAAAGGATATGACTAATATCTTTAAGGATCGTTCATCCATCTAGTAAGCATGGGTTTGAGGTTTGAGAGTTTTTCTCCAAAGCGATCTATTTCTACACCAATTATATAACGGCCCGAAATTTTCGATCTCGAAAATTCGACACTAATACGTTCAATGTAGAAGTGCCGAGCAATCAAACGCAAGAAATCCTAGATTATTAGAGTAAGAAAAGGTAGAAGAAGAAAAGAAACAACAACACAAAATCTCAAAATCGCAGCGGAACAAAATATAATATCAAATAATAGCATTTATACAAAGAAAAAGCTGTAACTATCTATTTACAGACAATATATCAAGAGTACAATCATTCACAAATAACAGGGCAGTTGTAACAACTTGTCTTAGACTACTATCAATACCATCTCAAATACACAACTGAATATACTCCATACGTTCCTGCCATCCAGCTTACCTCCTGAGCTCCAGAACGTCCAAACCTGAAAATCTGTAATACTCAGTGTGACACGAGCATTACATTAAAGTAACACCCGAGTTAGGCTGGAACCAACGTGAGTAAACAATATAACTTGAAATACTAAGGTTATAATTTATTTGGAAACCCCGGTAACTCGTTCATTACTACGAGTATTATCTAGCTATAGCCAAACACTGTTTCACAAAATAATATCTAAGTACCGATACTTAAATTTAAAATCCAGATTTTACTTAAGTTTATTCAATTCCAGCTTATTTAACTTTACATCAAACCATAAGGTTCCATTGTTTTTATTGAATCGAAGTGGTTCCAGATATCGCCAATATCCGATCCCTATCCCTATCTCCTCGAAATCAAGTGACTAGTTTAAAGGGGTAAATTGTTTAAGATAAACAATTTGTTACTTAGGGTAACAATACCATTTTTGGTAAATTATTATAGATGTCTTAATTCAAACATAGCATTGCTTTAGTCTCACCATTTAATTTTGAAACAAATATCTCACGGAATTAAGTGAAGATATAGATCATTAATCCAATTAACAATCTATAAGTCATTATTTAAACGATTACTCAAGATTTTAACATTCACTTGATTTAACCGTATTCAGTTGTATTAAAACCAAATTAATTTCAAGTTAAACGTTTATTAAATAATGACATTAAAAAATACCAATCATCATCCATAAGTTCAAATCAATTAATAATAACTTATTTTAGTTAAATTATCCCTTTAAAATTATAAGATACCATTTATTTTAAACCAAATTGGGAATATGAATTCTCCTATTATAAATCCTACTACTTCTTCCTTTCCTTTGCCCTTTTTTTTACTTCTCTTTTCCTTTTACTTTATTTATTTTTGTTTTTATCTTTATATTTATACATTTTCTTTTATTAATTAATGTAACTTTTAAAGAAATGATATAAAACCTATTTATACATTAATTAATAACTATATATACTTAATGTTTGAATGTAGAGTTTATGAATCCAATTTATATTTTAAGATACATATATAGAATTTCAAATCTTAGTCTTATTCACAATCTACATATATATAAGCAATAATAATTTGGAAACACATATTTTATTTGTTTGAAAAGAATAATTTTGCAAAATTTAAATAATTATAAAAGAAGATTAATAAATAAATACTTATATCCAAATATATATATTTATCAGAATTTTATTTGTTCAACTCATAAATCAGTATTTCTAATAATTTAATATAGTTAATTACCAATTAACAGACGTCCAAAAATTCGGGTTATCACATTCCTTTTCCCTTTAGAACTTTTCATCCTCGAAAAGGAACGAAGCCATAATTTTTAATATTCATTTTAAATTACCTTTACTTAACTTATTTCAAGGTTTAAGTAAGAGTTCAAATCTTTTTAAACAATTTAAATATTCGAAATCAAATTTATTACCTAATTTTAACGTCAAACTTTGAAACCAATTCTTAATAGTTTTAGTTTGCAGGTTCATCTTAAACATTCAAATCTTAAGTTCAGAGTGATTCCATTCCATAATTACAATTTCATTTCAAAAACCAAAATCTTTTTAAATAGTTTTCAAAATAAGGTTTTATTCCCATTTATTTTCAGTAATGGATATATATTAACTCAATCCACTTCTGAATTCATTTAAAATAAACCAATTTACAGTTTCATAGATTATTCATAGCAACAGGATGATTGCAGGATATATCAAAGTAAATAAACATCCAAATTATCGAAAACATCCATCAATAGCATCCAATACCTATTTCTAGAACTCAACCCGTTTTGAGATCCCACATTGCTCCCTTTACAAATCAACCCATTTGACTTCCCTAAGTTAAATCTCAATTCATTTAATCCAATCAACCTTACTCAATTTGAATTCTCCATTTCAAATTTTTAACTTCTTATTAATATCCTTTCCCATAAGTTCAAAAACTTATTTCTCTTTAGGTTATACATTTCAGGGGAAAATCCAAAACTCAACACTTAGTGTTTACCTAAAATCAACATTGATATTATGTATATCTACTTATGTATACATATTTATTTCATTTGCACACCAAGTCATATTTTAAATTTTAAATCATTCTTGGTTTTTAATTTCAAAACAAATTCCTTTTAAAATTTTAAAACAGCTCTTGTTTTAAAATAAGATTCCTATATTTAAAAAATATTATTCATTATATCTTTTAATACTTTGAAACAATTTAAATTTTCTGGACTTAGATTTTAAAAACTTCACAATGTAAATCGTTTTAAATTTGTAAGTCATACTTATCTAAATTGTTACTTCCTTAAAACATTCAATTCTGCTTGTCATTATTTATTATTAGAAAACAAACATCCCATTGTTAGATAAAACAACCCTTTTATGACAATAATCAAGATTATCGTATCTGGAAACCAATTTACTATATATTATCTCATAATTTGTTGAAAAAATAAAATCAGGGTAACTTAATTCAGCATTCCGAAAACACTTCTACAAATTTCTAGTTTTTATTTTCTGGCTTGAATCCATTTTTAGCTTATCTAATTTGTATAGTTCATATTATCCAATACTTATTTGGATATATATATATATATATATATATATATATATCACTACTTAATTCTTATATTTAATTTCAATAATCAACAACCAATTACTTTAATATATAATAATTAGAAAAATTATTGCTTTATATATCAAAATATAAACTTTATATAAAAATCATTCATTTTTAAAATCATTTAAAATCTTTATATAAGAAAATAACAAGTATGCTCTTGTATATATTACACTCAACTCATTCTAGGGTACTATTAACCCTTATTAAAATGAGTAAACCCCACCAGAGCCAAGGTTCTCGCTTAAGCTTCAGCTCTGATACCAAATGTAACGGCCCGGAATTTCTGATCCCAAAAATTCGACACTAATACGTTCACTATAGAAGTGCCGAGCAATCGAACACCGAAAATCCCAAATTTTTAGGGTAAAAAAAAGTAGAAGAAGAAAAAGAAATAACAGCACAGAATCTCACAATCGCAGCGGAACAAAATATAATATCAAATAATAGCATTTATACAAAGAAAAGGTTGTAATTGTCAATTTACAGACAATATATCAGAGTACAATCATTCACAAATAACAGGATAATTGTAACAACTTGTCTCAAACTACTATCAATACAATCTCAAATACACAACGGAATATACTCTGTACGTTCCTGCCATCCAGCTTGCCTCCTGAGCTCTAGAACGTCCCAACCTGAAAATCTGTAATATTCGTTGAACCCGAGCATTTTAATGTAACACCTGAGTCGAGCTGGAAACTAGCGTGAGTAAACCATATAACTTGAAATACTAAGGTTATAATTTCTTTGGAAACCTAGGTAACTCGTTCATTACTACGAGTATTATCTAGCTATAGCCAAACACTTATTTCACAATAATATCTAAGTACCGATACTTAAATTTAAAAGCCAGATTTTACTTAAGTTTATTCAATTCCAACTTATTTAACTCTATATCAAAACGTATGGTTTTATAGTTCTTACTGAATCGAAGTGTTACGGATATTGCTGATATCCGATCCCGACCTCCTCGAAATCAAGTGACCAGTTTAAAGGGTTAAACTGTTTAGGATAAACAATTTGTTATTTAGGGTAACGATACCATTTTTGGTAAATTATTACAGATGTCTTAATTCAAACATATCATTGCTTTAGTCTCACCATTTAAATTTGAAACAAATATCTCACGGAATTAAGTGAAGATATAGATCATTAATCCAATTAACATCTATAACTCATTATGTAAATGATTACTCAGGGTTTTAACATTCATTTGATTTAACCGTATTCAGTTGTATTTAAAACCAAATTAATTTCAAATTAAATGTTTATTAAATAATGACATTAAAAAATACCAATCATCATCCATAAATTCAAATAAATTAATAATAATTTATTTCAGTTAAGTTATCCCTTTAAAATTATGAGATACCATTTATTTTAAACCAAACTAGGAATACGAATTGTCCTATTATAAATCCTACTACTTCTTCCTTTCCTTTGCCCTTCTTTTTTACCTCCCTTTCCCTTACTTTGTTTATTTTTGTTTTTATCTTTTATATTTGTACATTTTCTTTTATTAATTAATGTAACTTTTAAAGAAATGATATAAAACCTATTTATACATTAATTAATAACTATATATATATATATATATATATACTTAGTGTTTGAATGTAAAGTTTTTAAATCCAATTTATATTTTAAGATATATGTATATAGAATTTCAAATCTTAGTTGTATTCACAATCTACATATATATATATAAGCAATAGTAATTTGGAAACACATAATTTATTTGTTTTAAAAAGAATAATTTTGCAAAATTTAAATAATTATAAAAGAAGATTAATAAATAAATAATTATATCCAGATATATATATATATATATCATAATTTTATTTGTTCAACTCATAAATCGGTATTTTTAATAATTTAATCTAGTTAATTACCAATAGATGTCCAAAAATCCGGGCTATCACAAGTTAGGGGCAACAAGCATAAGTATCGGCTTATAATGACCCTAAATTTAAATAACTCAAATAAATAAATTAAAAGACCAGGACGACCTAAATAAGAGAAGTAAGGGGAAATAAGTTAATGGAAAAGGGATAGGTGGTCCAAGCCTAAATTAATGTGGGATGATAAATATTACTCTTTTCTATTCATTCATTTTATCCAACTCAAAATAATATGAAAGCTAGAGAGAAACTTTAATAGTGGTGGCTTAAAAAGGGAAAATATAAAGAAGATAAAGAAAATTCAAGTTAAAGGGATTAAGAAGACTAGAGCTAAACATTTTAAAGATCATGGTGAGTAAACTTAATCTATATACACTGATCTCAATTATAGGGTTTCAGTTTAGATTTGTATATTTTTAAGTATGTAGGATCATATAGGTTTTATTAACAAATAAGAAATGGTTGAATGAATGTTTTAGGAAAAATGGATAAACATGGATGTTTATATGTATTTCCTATATTCTAACGATTTCAATAAACAGGGATGTTTAGAGAAGAGTCTTTAGTTTGAGAGATTCCTTAAGCTTATTTGATTTTATATGACCTATTGAAGATACGAATATACGAACTAGAAAATTAGTAGGGAAATTACCCTTAAAAGTCTAAACAAGATTTAGTGTGTTAGAACAAGTGTTCACTAACTTTCTTGGAATTTATTAAAATTTTCTATAAGGAAAATAAACCTAAATGGCTATATACTAGGCTGAGACAAGTGTGGAACTACGGGAGCATGTGAAAATAAATTTATATGAAAAATTATATTAATAAGTATAGAGAAATAAGGAAATCAGATCCAAATCATTTTCTGAAAAGAAAGAAAAAAATGACCCTGTAAATAATAGAAAGTAAAATGGGGACGAATCAGAGAACGACATTTGTAAAGCGTTGTCAAGGACGTTAGGGTTTGTCTATAACCATATTATGGCAGCGACCCTACATTATAACTATGAACTGCATATAACATGAGCGGGTCATATTGTGCAAAAATTGGGAAGGGTATACTTAATAAGAAGAGTGGGAAGCATTCGGCGTGGGGGTAGGGTAGTACTATGCAAAGAAAAGTAGTAAATGAAACCTAATAAAAGATACGTAGATGAGACTAGGGGAGAGTCTAAGTTAACACGAGGATGGGAACCTACGCTAAAATTAAGCTTAGAAGGGTTATTGACGTCGGGTGGGGACGCTCACTCGAATGCATACTTGTGAAGGTGAAGATAGGCATTCAACTTCCAAGGACCGTGAGGCCATTCCATAAGCTAAAAAAATGTTTAAAGTGGATGCACGCCTTGGAAATGTGCGGAAAGGCATTCACGAATATACGTTTAGGGAATGAGTGGCATTCAACCATGTGGGGCGGAGTATTAAACTATAAAGGAAAGAGAATATGAACTACGCAGGGAGCAGTATCAACTTGTTAAAGGAAAATAATTAAGAACTACACGCGGTGCAGTATTAAGTGTTTAAAAGAAGGACAAATTAGACATGCGTGGGCATAGTATTAAATAGTTAAGGAGGAACCTGTAAGACCTATATGGGATGCAGTATTCTATACTTGAAGAAAATAAGCAAGGCATGTGCGGTGCGATATTAAACAGATAAAGGATAAGTATGGTAGTAGATTAAATAAAAATCTAAGGCGGGGACCTAAAGGTGTCTACGCAGGGAGCATAGTAGTAAAGCATTACAATGAAATAAAAGAATGAACTAAATTGGTAATTTTGTGGGGCTAAGGCGGGGGTGTTGAAGTAAACAAGGATCACTTAGGGAAGCTAAGATGCAGACATACATAAGAACCAACCGCATCAGTATGTCGAATGTTTCACTCTTGTTGTTTGAATAGAGAAGAGGAACCCAACCTGTGCAGTAAGTTTGGTCTCACTATAACAAATGTTTTGGAATAAGTTTTATTTTGACCAGCCTTTATGTCTGATATGTGTTGTTATTATTATTTTTTCCAAAAACTCACAGGTGCTCATTTGAGTAGGTTGAGTTTATAGGATTAGAAAGGTTTGAAATAAGGCCTGTAGTAGCAAATCGAAGATGGAACATAAGGCTTGGTTGCTAATAAATAATTTTTGCTTTCCACTGTATTAGTGAGTGCAGGCCACATCATCATATGTTGACCTGACTCTTTCTATGTTCTATTATATTTGACATCTATGTGGACACGTTATTGGGTTTAACTATGGTTGAAGTATTTGTAATGCTAGAAAAAACTTTTTACATAAAGAAAACATTTAGCTGCTCTTTTTACTTTATCCATTCTTAATTAATAAACTGAACACTTTTTCGTCGCTGGAAGATAATTTCGGTGATGACTGCGACATCATCTGCATTCATTTTTGAGTCTTAAGTGGGGGATGTTATGGTTTGGTATCCTAGCATGTGTTAGGGAAACTTATGTAAAATAAAGCTAAGAAATGATGAGAGCAATATTTAGAATGAAATAAACATTCTAGGGAGGGGATGTGCCATTACATACATACATACATACATACATATAACGTATTTGTATGTTGCTATGTAGGTATATAGGAAGATATTTCTGTGCTTCTATTATTGTTTACTCCATGTCTTTCTGTTTTTGACGAAGACTTTCTTAATAGGAAAGCAAGATGGATTTGGGAAGTGGACGAGTTATGATAGGTGGAGCAAGTATAAGAAGAGAAGCCAAAAGTACCTATACTAATGGAAGGAACGAGAGAGAAATCCAAAGAGCAATAGGAGAGGAAGCTGCACATCCAGCAAATGGTTGGGCATGGATGTAAATGTCTTATTTAGACGGTTCATGGCTCAGATGGTGAAGGAAGCTGCATCGGTGGTAGTATAGCCAAGACCTGCGGTGGTACGTGAGGATTTCTCAAAGATGAACAAAGATTATAAAAATTTAGGAATCAAGGCATTTACAGGGAAGGAACCTACAATAGAAATGTTAAATTAGCTAAGAAGCCGTGAGCGCATATTCGAAGACTTAGGATTGAATGATGCACAAAAGAGAAGATTGGCATCAAGACGGTTGTCGGAAGATGCACTAAACTAGTGGGAGACAAGAGTAACTGAAACTCCGAAGCGAGAGATCACTTAGGAGCAGTTCAAAGAGAGGTTTAAAGCGCAGTTTATATCAGAATCTCAACAGAGTATGTTGTTTAAAGAGTTTATTGATCCGAAGCAAGGTGACCTTATTGTCATGGGGTACATCCAGAAGTTCAACTCATTGGCTAAGTATAGCAAGGAGATTGTCAATACCCCGATGAAGAAGAACGAGAAGTTCATAAGGAGATTGAAGCAAGGTCTTGATCATAAGGTGATGGCTCATCTAGCATCTCCTTTTGAGTTTGTTGTTGACATGGCTAGAAGGTATGATGGAATGTACTAGGAGCAAAGAAAGGTAAAAGTGAGACCCATGGCAGTGCAGTAAAAGTAGTTTACCCCATATAGGAAAGGCAAGAAAGGAGTGCAGAAGAGGAAAGGTGTAGTTGCTAGCGCAAGTTAGTATGCTGTAACTGCATACAATAGGCGCATTATGCTTTAAGGTGCCCTATAGCTAAAGAATTTAGGAGATGAAGTGCTTCAAGTGTGACAAAGCAAGACATTTGAAGAAGGCCTGCCCTGAGCTTAAAGCATAGGTTTATGCTTTGGAGGGACTAAGAGAAAGACCATCTGCCGAGGAGAAAGGCTTGGGGAAAGTCTTGGAACGTATGGCTTTGATATCTTGTATTTCAATTAGAGTACTGTTTAGTACTGGTTCTACACACACACATTTATAGTTAAAGACTTGGTTGATAGACCTTGGTTAGGAGTCACCTATTTAGTCACCTTCGTACATGTAGCAAATCCGATAGCCACTCAAGGATTGAGGGGCACTGACCTAAATATTGAGTTAGGTGGGTGTAAGTTTTCTTATGATCCATATGTGTTTGTCTTCATAGATTTCAGAGTTATTTTAAGGATGGATTGGTTGGAGAAGTATAGTGCAAGTGTGCACTGCATAGAGAGGATAATTACTCTGAGTCATATGAACTGCAGAGACGGACTGTTTGTGGTCATGGAAGAATGTGGAGAACTATGCAGGAGTGTTTTATTTGCTTTAACTTTGGAAGAAGAAGATCTTGGATCCATATGTGCAGAAGGTGTCCCGAGATTTGTTTGAACTAGTTTCGAGGTTACCACCCTCGAGAGTGGTGGAGTTTTGAATAGATTGATTATTAGGGACTGAACCATTTGGTCGACCCCTAAGTAGAATGCTTCTAAGGGAGATGGAGGAGTTGAGGAAGCAATTGGTAGAGTTATAAGGAAACTGTTATATAAGTCCAAGCAGTTCACCTTGGGGAGCAGCAGCAGTATTTGTAAAGAAGTCTTATGGGCCATTGAGACTGTGCATTGACTATCGAAAGCTGAATGCGAGGACGGTGAATAATAGGTACCCTTTGTCAAGAATTATGAAATTTTTTATTAGTTGAGTGGGGCTAAGGTATTTTCTCAATTCGACTCGGCTATAGGATTACATTAACTTAGAGTCATGGAGGGAAGCATTCCTTTGACTGCATTCAAAACAAGGTACAGTTCATATGAGTGGTTGGTATGCCTTTTGGGCTGACCAATAGACTGCATTATTTGTAGACTTGATAAACCGGTTCATCTAGGACAAGCATGACATATATGTGCTGATGTTCATAGATGACATTTTAGTGTACTCTAAGGATAAGGAGGAACACACAGTTCACCTAAGAATTGTGCTGGAGACATTGAGACAACATAAGTTAAAGGCAATAAATGGGTTGAAGGACCTAAAATTGTTACCGAGGTATGAAATTTCTTAGGATTTGATGGCCATTATAGAACATTCTTAAAGAATTTTCCTGTATAATTATGCCAATGATGAAATTGACCAGGAAGAGTGAAAGGTTTGTTTGGGTGTAAGTGTGTGAGAAGGGATTCCAGTAACTGAAGTACAGTTTGACAAATGCACCTTTGTTGGTAATACCTGAAGGTAATGATAGCATGATTGTATACATTGCTGCGTTAGAGTTGGGGTTAGGCGCAGTATTGATGTAGAAGGGTAGAGTAATTGCTTATACATCTAGGCATTTGGGCATTTGTGACCCCATAAAGTTCGTTAACCAACGCATGATTTGGGGCTGGCAACAGTAGTCTTCGCATTGAGGATTTGGAGACATTCTCGTTTGAGGGAGATGTTTGAGTTGTATACTAGCCATAAGTCTTTGAGATATTTGTTCTCCTAGAAGGATCTAAACATGAGACAACATAGGTGGTTATAGTTTCTTGCATCATATGATTTTGGGATAGAGTATACCCCAGGAAAGGCAACAAAGTAGTCGACCCCCTAAGCCGAAAACAACAAAGTTTTGTTTTGGCTATGATAAAGGAATGGACCGTGTTAGAAACATTGATTGGGTGTATTATGTAGCTTCGTTTTAGTGCAGTTCGAGCAGTGCATCCAAAATGCTATCATGCTTAGAAGTCAGGCTTGCGCTGGTAGAAAGAATAACAGAACTACAAAAGGGAGATAAGTTTTGTGTAGATCTTGTAAGGAATTTGGACTCAGGAGTCAAAGTAGCAGGGCAGAAGGGTTCTGTGTTGATAGAGAAGAAAGATCGTGGAAGGATTAAAGGTTATATGTTTTGAGTGCAAACGGACCGCGGAAGGAAACACTGGATGAATGTCATTTTTCAAAGTTTACCATACACCCTGGAAGAACAAAGATGTATCAAGATATGAAGAGGATTTTCTTCTGGGAAGGGATGAAGAAATATGTAGGAGAGTATGTGAGAAGATGTCTTACATGCCAGCAGGTGAAGGCAGAAAATCGGAAGCTAAGTGGGCTCCTATAGCCGTTAGAGGGTCCAATGTTGAAATGGGATTTGGTATATATGGACTTCGTAGATGAGTTACTAAGGACAAGGGTAGGGATTGAAAGCATATGGGTCATATTTGATAGACTAACTAAGATTTCCCATTTCATTCCAATGAAGGTAAAAAGGAGCGCGTCGAAGTTAGCAGAGGTATATATGAAGGTAATGGTGAGACTGCATGTGGTGCCTAGCTCTATTATTAGTGATCAATATTCTTTATTCACTTACATGTTTTTTGCGAAATTTGCTGAAGCTATTGGGTAAAAAAATGCGCATGACTATTGCATACCATCAACAGATAGATGGATAGACTTAGCGGATCAACAAAGTATTGGAAGACTTGCTAAGTGCATGCATTTTGGACTTTGATGGATCTTGGGAAGATTACTTGTATCAAGTTGAGTTCCCATATAACAACAGCTATCCGAGCAGTATTTGAGATGACACCATTTGAGGCGTTGTATGAAAGATCATGTAAGTTACCTGCATGTTGGCTGGAGGCAGGGGATAGGGTTTTTTGGGACCCCATATGGTGAAGGATACCATTAAGAAGGTAGAATTAATCCGAGTTAGAATGAGAGCAGCACAGGCTTGGCAGAAGATTTATGTTGACACAAGGAGAAAGGAACCGGAGTTCGTAGTGGGCGATCAAGTGTTCATGAAGGTTTTTCGATGATCCATGTAATGCGCATTGGAAAAACTAGGTAGTTAGCACCCGGATATGTAGGACCGTTTTTGATCATAGAGAAGATTGGAAATGCGATGTATGAAGTAGAGTTGCTTAGTGTTTTTGCAGGGATTCATAATATGTTTCGCATATCATGTTTGCGGAAATGCATTAGAAATCTGAACGTAGTAGTTAATGAAAGCACAGTAGAAGACCTGGTCATAAAACAAGATATGATGTATATGGGCAAACCAGTTCAAACAGTGGATTAGGACAAGAAGCAGCTTCAGAAATAGGTAGTGAAGCTATTATGTGTCAAGTGGAGCATAGATTGGGAGGACTGCACATGGAAAATGGAGGGTAAGGTTAAGCAGACTTATCCATAGTTACTTGTATCAAATTTGCACATGATCCATGTATTGAGTTTTACTGCTGTAGGCCACACACACACATGTGTGTGTGTATAATATATATGTGTGAACATTATGGTTGTTTATCATATCAGTAGATAACACTAGTATGTTTTATATGCATGGATTGGGGATCAATGAGGATGCTTAGAGTAAGCATCGAATAAAGGATGAATCTCTACTGAACCTTATCTGAATTTCAGGGGTTGAATTCCTTTAAGGAAGGAAGATTGTAATGACCCTAAATTTAAATTACCCAAAATGTAAATTAAAAGACTAGGGTGGCCCAAACAAGAGAAGTAAAGTGGAAAAAAATTAATGGAAAAGGGAAAGGAGGGCCCAAGTCCAAATTATCGTGGGATAATTAACATTACTCTTTTTTATTCATTTATTTCATCCTACCAAAAATAAAATGAAAGCTAGAGAGAAATTTTAATGGTTGTGGCTTAAAAAGGGAAAATAGAAAGAAGACAAAGAAAACGGAAGTTAGGGGGATTAAGAAGACTAAAGCTAGACATCTTAAAGATCTAGGTGACTAATATTTAACCTATCTACACTAATCTCTAATATAAGGTTTCAGTTTAGATTTTGTATATTTTTAAGTATGATGGGATCATATGGGTTTCTATTAACAAATATAAAATGGTTTAATGAATGTTTTGAGGAAGAATGGATAAACATAGGATGTTTAGTTGTGTTTACCTATTCTAATGATTTAGAAATGCAGTGAAAATTTTATATGATATTCTAATCATGGTTTTAGAGACGGGTCTTTAATTTGAGACATTCCTTAAGCCTATTTGATTTTATACGATTCATTAAAGATACGAATTAAAAACTAATTAGGGAAATTACTCTTTAAGTCCAAACGAAAATTTAGTGTATTAAAACAAGTGTTCACTAATTTTTCGGGAATTTATTAAAATTTTCTATAAGGAAAATAAACCTGATTAGATAAATACTACACTGAGGCAAGTGAGAAACTATGGGGGCATATGAAAATAAATTCATATAGAAAAATACATTAATAAGTGTTAGGAAATAAGGGAACCATATCCAAATCATTTGCTGAAAAGAAAGAAAAAGGACTCTGCACAAATCATAAAGTAAAATAGGGATGAATAAGAGAACAACACGTGTAAAGACGTTATCAGGGATGTTAGAGTTTGTCTGAAATGGCGTTGGGGTGACGACTCTATGTTATAAATATGAACTGCACGTAATATGAAGGGGCTCATACTATGCCAATATAAGGAAGAGTGCACTTAATAAGAAAAGTAGGAAGCGCTCAACGGTGGGGCAGGGTGGTACTGTGCCAAGAAAAGTAGTAAACGGATCCTAATAAAAGATAAGTAAGTGGAACTCGGGGAGAGGATGGGTCTACACGGGGATGAGATCTTGTGCTAGAAATTAGTATGGAAGGGCCATTGTTGTTGGGTGGGGACACTAACATAAATACACACATTGGATTGTACAAAAGCCATAACTAAGATAAGCACCAATATCTATTATGGCTTCTGATTCTATCTGTGTATCGAACCTTGTTGGACGCTCGGACGATCTTGGTATAATATATTTAGGAGTTCCGATTACTTTCTTTAACCAAATCTTTCCATGCGATATGTATGTTCTGGGTTTTATGGGTTTTGATGTTTTGCTTGGGATGGGTGGTAGTCTCATTATTGTGCAGTTCTTGATCGTGTTAAGCGAACTGTATCATTTAAGACATGGGGAAGGAAAATTTTAATGGTAAATTATGGAATCCTAGCTTGATTATGAGTAGTTTCCTTTATTCTCTTGATGTGGTGAAAGAGGAGTTAGGTTCGATTTTAGTTGTGTAGGAATTTGCAGATGTCTTCGAAGAGGTGTCGGGTTTATCACCTCATCGTGAGATAGAATTTCGCATTGGCTTGGTTAAGGATACAAAACCTGTCATATTACCTGTTCGTAGAATAACATCAAATATGAAGTTCAAACTATCTATCCAGGTTAGTGATTTATTATGGAAGGGATTAATCCAACCGAGTCATTTGAATTGGGGAGCGCCCGTCGTCTTTGCTCAAAGGCGGATGGTTTCTTAAAACGGTATGTGGATTACTGTGAGCTCAACAAGCGAAATAAATAGAAAAATTATCGTTTGCCTTGGATAGACGACTTATTTGATCAGCTTCATGGTGCTCGGGTATTTTTCAGCTTGATTGGGCTATAGGATTTCATCAGCTTAGGGTAGTAGAGGAGAGTGTATGCTTAATAGCTTTAGGTCCAATCAATTTTATAAGTGGTTAGTTATGCCATTCGGCCTAACTAATGCTCCCACATATTTTATGCACTTAACAAATCGAGTGTTTTAAGACATATTAAATAAGTTTGTTCTTGTATTTATCGATGATATTCTGATTACTCCAAGACCGAGAAGGAACATGCTCGCTATATGAGGATTATATTAGAAACACTGAGAAAGCACATGTTGAAGGCTAAGTTCTCAAATTGTTACTTTTGGCATTTAGAGGTAAGGTTCTTGGGTCATGTCATCACAATAGAGGGTATTTTTGTGGATCCCACTAAAGTTGTGGATGTTCAGGACTGGAAAAGGCCAAAAAGCGCAACCGAGATTAGGATCATTTCGGATTTAGCATATTACTATAGGAGATCCGTTTTTGATTTCTCAAAGATTGCATCTTTCTTAAAGAATTTAACAAAGACATATGTCTAATTTGTTTGGATGGATAAATGCGAGTAAGCATTCACAGATCTCAAGGCAAGATTGATGAGTGGTCATGTTCATGCTGTTTTAGATGGAGGTGAGGGTTTAACTATTTATACCGATGCATAAGGAACAGGTGTAGGTGCTGCGTCGATGTAGCATGAAAGGGTTATCGTTTATGCTAGTCCTCAGCTCAAGTCGCATGAAGTGAGATATGCAAATCATGAGTTATAGTTGTTAGCGGTTGTACTTGTGGTGAAGATTTGGAGACATCACTTGCTAGGTGAGAGGTTCAAGTTGTGTACAGACTAAAATCTTTGAAGCATCTTTTCATGAAGAAGGACCTGAACTTGAGGTAGCAGCGATGGTTGGAGTTTCTTATGGCCTATGATCTAGATATACTATATATTCCGAGGAAAGTTAATGTCACACCTAATGCACTCAGTAGGAGGTATGTAGTTGTGGAAAATTGATTAGCCATATTGAAGTGAATCGTCTGAGAGATCTTCGTATTGCTAGGATAGCCAAAGCTATGAGCGAGAATGAGGCATTAGGGAGGTGGTCGGGATTCGAGTTGGATAGTTGCGGTATAGTGAAGGTGAATGGAAGGTTGTGTATGCCAGATGTTGATGGGGTTAGACAAAAGGTTTTGAATGAGAGTCATCATTCACGGTTAACGATACATCCATGGCTTACTAAGACGTATCAAGACATGAAGCGAATGTTCTAGTGAGAAGGCATGAAGGAAGAGATTTTGGTCATTACAAGTAGGTTTGTTAACAAGTCAAAGACAGTCGCCATAAGATGACTGGACTGCTTCAATCGCTTGGGACTCCTAAGTGGAAATGGAAGCAGATATCCATGGACTTCATCGATAGGTTATCAAGGTCGAGGAAAGGCAACAGAGGTGTGTGAGTTATTGTGGATTGATTGGCCAAGAGGCGCACTTCTTACTAGTTAAGACTACGAGGACGACTTCAAGTTTAGCTAATTTATATGTTAAGGAGATCATCAAATTGCATGGTATTCCTTTCGATATCGTAAGTGATAGGGATCCACCATTCACAATCCAATTCTTGAAAGGGTTGCATGAGGCATTAGGGACCGAGCTTAGTTTGAGTACCGCTTACCATCCACGGATTGATGGGCAAGTGAAAAGGTTGAACTATGTCTTAAAGGACTTCCTTAGAGCTTGCATTCTAGATTTCGAGGATTATTTGTAAGAGCACTTACCACTTGTTGAGTTTTCATTCAATAATAGTTATCAGGCTATTATCAAAATGACACCTTTTGAAGCATTGTTTGGAAGGCCTTACAAATCTCCATCGTGTTGGGTGGAACCTAGTGATTGTCTAGTGATTGGGTCGAATATGGTTTGAAAGGCGTCGAATAAGGTGATTGAGATTAGGAAGAAAATCAAGGAAGCATAGAATCTACATAAGAGCTATGCAGATGAGAGGCGCAAAGACTTGGAGTTCTCAATTGGAAACTTTATGTTCGTGAAGGTTTCTTCGATGAGAAGTATAGATTGATTTGGAAGGACTGGAAAGTTAGCTCTTGTTATATGCGTCCATTCCCAATTCTAGAGAGGGTTGGTAAACTCGCGTATAGAGTTGAGTTACCGACTAGATTATTAGGTGCACATAATGTATTTCATGTATCGGATTTATGTAAGTTTGTGCATGTTCCGTCTATTATAGTAGTTGCGTCACAACAATAGGACTTAAAGATTGAGTTGAATTTGACTATATTGAACCAGCCTGTTCATATTGTTGATAGTGATATGAAGCAATTAAGGACTAAGGTTATTAAGTTAGTTAAGGTATAGTGGAGAAAGGGTGCTTGGTATTGTACATGGGAGACGAAGGATAGTTTGAGGGAGTCCTATCCAGAGTTGTTTATAGACTAGTGGCTTCTTCTTATCTTAGTATCGTATATCTTTTGTAGTATACTTACCACTTGAGGTGGAGCCACTTAATATGCATTTTGGTTTGCATCTTAGTTTTATATAGTTTCAACAGTGTCGATATATGTATCTTATGTCTTTTATCTTCTGTGATTGTCATTCTCCTTTGAATTGTGAGGACAAAATGTTCTAAGTGAGGGAGAATGTAGCAATCAGTAATTTCAAACACTTCATCTTTGAATATCGTAACCTTTTGTACTATAGTTAAATGTTATAAATGTTATTTTATAGCCTTGTTAAACGTATTTAATTAATTAGTGATGATAAGAAACTTATTTAGGAAATTTGTTTACAAAAATAAATACTTTAAAGAAATATCGATGAGTGGAAATTAGCCACAAGGGCCTCTTTAGCTAGTGCAATTAGTTTATAATACACACAACTGAAATAATTATTTTTAAGGACAAAATGTAAAATAATTAGTTTCTAAGGCCTAAAAACCTATGAAATTATGTCCTTGAAAGTAATTGGACTGCTGACTTTGTCCTTAAAAGTAATTATTTAGCTGACTTTGGCCTTGAAATTAATTCTTATGGATGTGTGTCCTAGAAACTAATTGGACTGCAAAGTTTGTCCGTTTAGTGAAATGCCCCTATCGATAATGTGACCAAAAATCGATTTATCGATAAGCAACTTTTTATTCGATATAAGCTGTTTAAACTATTTTATACTTGTCTAATTAAAATATGAAGACATTAATAACTAACCGACACACTTTTCTTTATAATGTAATTAGAATCCACTAGACGCTTGTAGAAGATAAGGAGTTATTTGTGTGTATGGGGTAGTTTGGTCATTTGCTAAAGGAAGAGGTGTAAAGGAGACTTGATAGGGCATGTGGGGGGTAAGCCTTCCATGGTTGATCATAACGGTGAAGGGATGGGGTGAAGCTACCATGTTAGAGATTATTTAAGAGTGGGGTTGGCTCTTGAATCCGAGTCACATTTTAGTAAAAATATCTATATCATTCATATCCTTCTCTTCATTAAATACCTAAGAAAATAAATTCAAAACACCTTCAAATAACTAAAATATGGCCAATGACCATAGGATAATATCACAAAACCTTCCATCAACATATTTCTTGAAGAAGTGAAGCACATCTCCCCCCACATGTTTGAGTCCGTAAGATATAAAGACTTAATCTAACCTGAGCAAGTGCAAAACAAAGGAGAGGTAGGAAGTTATGTGTTTGTATGGTTGATGTAGGAAGTGGAACATGGACTTGCTTGTTTGATTGGTTAAGGGTAAGATAACTCACTATTTGAATGAATATAGCGTATATATGTGCTTGTGTTTGATTGTTTATATGTTGTTTGAATTGATATTGTTATATGTTGTAATATTGAATTTAATTCTTTCTTCGAAAACAAATGGCATATGTAATCCATATGTATGGAATTGATTAGACTTTTATGATTTGTTTCATAGCCTTGAAACAATTCACATAGGTTGTAGTTGGACTTTGGTTTGAATTGGACTTGGATTTGAAAGTGCTCTTATAGCGATAATCGCTATAGATGCATTTAGGGGTTGCATTATGTTCGACAATTTCTAAAGGACTTTGTAGAGGGATCCTTAAGGATTTCGCACCATATTTGTGATGTATATTGTGTTTGCGTGTTGCTATAAAATATTGGATGTTAAAAAGTTAATGAACATATCAAAAAGTGGTCAAACTTTCACTTGCGCAAAACTGCCCTATTTTAATCTTTGTTTTGAACTTTAAAAGTTTGGAAATGACTTTAAATTTAACTATTTTGTTTCATTCATTTTTCATAACTTATCTTAGAGTATTTTAAAGTGGTCTGGAATTCTTATGTGTTTTTAAGAATTATTTATGTATTTTCAAATTGAAGGTTTATTTCTGAATATAAGGAAAACATGCTTTTTTCCATGTTTTTAAATAAATTATAAACTTATTATTTTTAAGATATATATTGAATGAATGTTTTAAAACATATTATAAGTATTTTAAAGTAGTTTAAAAGCATTTTTAAGTTCATATGTTTTTTAGAAAATTAATTGATTTTTGTATTAATGTGTTAATATCTTATGTAATACAATACCTTTTAAATTGTTTTTATTAAACATCATAGTTTATAAATAAATTAGTGTGTGTATATATATATAAATCATCTTAAAAAGGATTTTAAACTATAAAAATGACTTATATGGGGTTAGGAATTGCTTATTATCTAAATCGAGATTTTTTTATTTACTTGTTTGAAAAGTAATTAGCTATGCTTGTTATCCAGCTTTGTGACTAAGGCATATCTAGACGAGTTGGAACAATCGAACGGAAAAATTACCAAGTAGGAATCTAGAGCAATGGCTACCAAACTCAAATATTAAATGAAGTCGAGAGGTAAAACCTTTATATGAAAAGAAACTTCCCAAAGTAACTCACACACCACGCTACTCCAAGACTAAGAGTCATGTTTTAAGATAAGTGAGGGATCCATACCGATCCATGAACTGGGATCGATACTGATCCCCAAAACATGCTCAAATCCACCAATAACCTACATTACGTGAAGGTGGAATGCTACAGGCTAGTACAAATCATATGGGATGGTTTGCTAGCCGTCTCCAACCCAAACAATTGATAAGCGAACCAGAAGCTATCAACCAACATTCGAGACAAGGAATTCAATCAAATTCAAGCTCGTATCGATACAACTGGATGCTAAGGAACAAGACATCAGCAAAACAAGCAAAAACGACAGCTCGAAAAAAGATTTGCCATACATCTTATGGATCGGTCCCAATCCTTGAGCATGGATCAGTACCGATCCCTGAAATTCACTGACATGGCCATGATCTTTTTTGCATGATTCTTCCAGAACATAAGGGATGTGGGCAAGATCGCGGTGGTGAGAATTCCAGCGACCTGTAGCTATAAGTAAATTAGGAGGGACATTTGAGGTATCCTTTTTCTCTTCTAACAATTTTTTGTACTTCTTCTATAATCTCGGGGATCATCTCTAATCCGTAAGAACAACTTTGTGAAGACTTGACAAAAATCGAATAAAAAAGTTTAAGTGGATGTATGCGAGAGTATTTGTCTAACCATTATAAAATTGTGTGTTTTTCCTTTCTATTTCTTTCTCTTTCTTGAGATTTTCAAATCTATTATTACATTGGGTGTTTGTGCCATGTTTTGGGGTAAAATTTTTAGTTCCAAGGATCGAGAGTTTGAATGTAGAGGCATTACTAGAAGAGTATGTGCTAGAATTTCCCCATAGGAACCGGGGGCAGAAAGAAAATGTGGAGCAGTGACTTCTATTAGATGACGATGGTAGAATTGGTGAGATAGTTAGACGAACGATAAGAGGTGGGCCGTCAGACCAGCGTCTAAAGGATGTAAGCAAAAATTCATTTATTTCCATCATTCGGTATGCAAGAAATCTGCCTGATTTCAAGCTGCAATTGTTAGAAATTACGATGGAAAAACCGATCCAACAGTTCACCTGATGGGATACATCCAACAAATAGAGAAGTTATGTATATCTGAAGAAGTGATGGAACGATGTTTTCTTTTGTATTTGACAAACTTAGTGGCGATGTGGTTCCGACAGCTGGAAAATGGTTCCATCGGCACATGGACCGAGTTGGTGAATAGATTCATGAGGCAATTTAGAGTGCATATTTCATGACCGAAGAACGTGATGATGTTATTGAACATGAAGCAAATGGTCGATCTAACGTTTCAGATGATGAGATACATTCGACATATGGAGGTGTTGGGTGCATCTAAAGAAGTGATGGGACGATGTTTCCCTTTGTATTTGACAGATTTAACAGTGATGTGGTTTTAACAACTAGAAAACGGTTCCATCAGCACATGGACCGAGTTAGCGAATAGATTCATGAGGCAATTCAGAGTGCATATTTCATGACCTAAGGATACGATGATGTTATTGAGCGTGGAGTAAGGCCGAAGTGATCTTGAGAAGTTATTAGACAAGGTTTAATGTGGCAGTTGCTACAGTGCATAGGTCAGATCCATCAGTGGTTCTGATGGCAGCTATTTCGAGAGTTTCTAGTAAAACATATTTTAAGATTTATTTGGAAAGGGATCCACCAGTGTATCTCGTGAAATTCTACCATGAGGCTGATAGATACATGCATCAATAGGACACCGAATCTGAAAAGGCAAAAGTTAAGGCGGTGAATGGCGAAGGTCTAACCAGAGAAGGATTTGTTAAAGATAAAGGAGAACGAAAGGCTGATGACGGCTTTGGAGGACCAAAGCAGTAGAGAAGGGAACATAAATTCTTTTCTTACATAGAATCGAATGAAACCCCAGAGAGGATTTACCTTGACACCTAGGGGCTGATCCCCTATCGAAAACCAGTGAGGAGAGAACCCATCGATCGAGAAAGGATATCGAGAGAGTATTGCTTATTCCATTAGCTAGATGAGCATAAGATAAATGATTATAGACATTTTCATGATTTGATCGAGGAGAATTTTTGGAAAAACCTCTATAGCAGTACATAAGGAGCCATATGGCAATGATGCAGCAAGAGCAACCATCGTTTGAAGTGAATCAAAATGGCCTTAAATCTAGTCCAAGGATAGGTTGCCCCAATGGGGATGACATGGAGTTGGGTTCGATTCCCATACTTTGCCATCTATTTTCAATAAATGATGTGGTATTATAGTAAAGCCATGTACTTGTGTATGGAAACTTGATCGGCCTCTAGGCATGCTCTAAGTTGGATGCTAGGTCGTAGTATCTGAATGGACGTCGGATTTGTGATTAATGTTTAAACTTAAATTCTATGAATTCTTGATTTTGAAAATCAGTCTAACGTGATAGCCAATATCGATTTCGAAACACTAATGGAGATTGGTTACCTTCTATATTGGTTTATGAACTGATTGATCATGGTAGTCCTATCCAGAGAGACAGGACGACGATTGTAAGGTGCAGATCCCATTGCTGGAGGGCGAGTGGATTGGGATTGTATGAGAGCAAGTCTCCTAATTAAAAAGTGAGGAGATTGACCTTGCTTGGTCGTTGAGTCCCCTTGTCGGAGAGAAAGTGGATTAGACTCAACAAGGATCTTGAGAGATCAAACACTAGATTGGATAATAAATGATCCAAAGAGATCGAACCCTAGATTGGACGATGAATGATATGGGGAGTTCGAACACTAGATTGGATGTCAAACAATATAGAGAGATCGCTGATTTAACTAACGACCCGGAGAGATCATTGGTTTAACTAACTATCTTGAGTGATCGAGATTTTGACAAACGACCCAAAGTGATTGAGATTTCAACCATCGACCCGGAAAGGTTGAGGATCCGATTAAAGATCCAAAGAGATTGAGGAATAAGCTAACACTGTAAATTAGTCAGGAACAGAATTGGTCATCGAATGCATGGTCCGAAAATCTCAAAAACTAGATTTTAGTTTTGAACATTGATTGACCTTGAAACAATTTGATGGTAATTATCGAATTGAATCACTGATATTGATATATGTTTTTTAACACCTAGAAGAACATGTGGAGATCCTGATTTAAAATACACTACACAATATAATGGTTCCTAGAGAACACATAATAATGATTAT